>OY282485.1:16492134-19091341 GCA_958295575.1 Leucania comma
CAACCAGGTCATCAGTCCACTTTGTGGGAGCCATCAACGCTGCGTCTTCCAGTACGTGGCCACTACCCCAGAACCTTTCGGCCCCAACGGCCATCTTTTCTGCGTGCAATGTGCCCTGCCCATTGCCACTTAAGTTTGACGATTCTACGTGCTATGTCGGCAACCCTGGTTCTCATGCGGATATCTTCATTCCTGATTCGATCACGCAAGGAAACTTCGAGCATAGCCCTTGTGGTAGCCACTTCAGAACCTTTCGTACCCATCGACAATCTGTTCAGCATGCAATGTGCCAATAAACAAGCCATGAATTTCCATTAAAAATATCATCTCGCTATTACATGACCAGAATCGTTGACAGCAATATCTAAATGAGGTCATTCAACCGTCTGCACGGAGTAGCCTTCATCTAATTTGACCCCATTCTCGTTTAAAACAAGTCCCCGCTTCACGCTGGGGGCTGTACTAACAAGATTATAGACTGCCAGCCAAAATCCAGCTATAAATTACATGCAAGACTGTGCTGTGATATAACTGAAAATAAATTTTGTCTATAACTGTCTTGGAATTTTTAATATTTGTTTTTAAATATAAAAGGAGAAACTAAGTAACTGACGTTGGAACACAGTAAATACGACTTTTTCTGCTGTTTTCGAAACGATGATAAACTCGTTAATTTTTTTGGTGGCTACGTTAACAGCAGCATCGGTGGCACTTTAGAGGTATTTGGGACAGAGACTAAAGTCCCACATACCTCCGTTGAAAAGGGAGGATCCTCCGACCAGACAGGTGTTATATCTGGTGGGCTACTGCCTGATAGATGATTTCGGATTGTTCTATAATGTTCCAATCCACACACTGACCTAAACTGAACCTGACCTGAACCAACCCACCCCCCCCCCCCGTCCTAAACTGATTTTCTTTCTTTCTTTTTCTTTTCAATCGCGTGGAGAATCTTACTTGCGCGATACAGGATTAGTTCATATGTGACGACATAGATGTCGCTACAGGACTTATTAAATCCTCCATAGTGCAGGTGTATGGGTACTTAGGGCACTCTATCATGTGGCTCATGTTTTGAACAGAGGCACCACACTCACATTGAGTGTCCGACAGGTCTATAAAACTCAATTTCTCCAGGTTGTGTTTACAGCGGCCTATATGGGTGCGCAACCGATTTAGTGCTTTCCATACAGATTTAATACAATTGTCAGACAAATTGCAGTGAGAACCCAAGAAAATCTTCCGCCTACTGAAATATGACTTTAATATATTTATAAATCAGACGCGTAAAATTAGTAAAGTTCATTTATTTTTGTGGAGCTTTAAAGCGTCTGACAGAAATTTTGGTCTATGGAAAGTGTCTGACACTTATGATACTACTTTAGAATAATATTCTACAAAACAGGAGGCAAGCGTTCTTCATCGTCGGCCACATCATCGCTTACCATCAGGTGAGTATGTGGTGGTAAGTAGTGTGCAATCGTTGATGATGAGACGCACTACATACTATATTAGATACTCTGCATGTCGGTAAACTTGGTTCTCCTGCGGATATCTTCATCCCTGATGTAATCACGTGATAAAACTCCCGCGGTTACGCTACCGGTATAAAATAACGATAGCGCTATTTTTTTTAGGTACCGCTATACCTTTATTTAACCTTTACTCAACCGAAATAATTCCAGTACCGACATTATTTCTCCTGCGAGTACCTACGATAAATGCGACGTTGCCAGCAGCTATAGCGACAACTGTATTGCGATTGGCATGACGAAAAAGCGCGCGAGTAGGGGTTTCAAAGGATACCTTAATGTTAGAGGTTTAGGTGCCGTAAAAAGTAACGGTAAAAATTTAGGTATCGTAATTTTTCGGTAGTGAAAAATAATGATACCTATATTTTGAGGTATTGAAATAAAAAGGTATGACGTCATACCGTTAACCCTTATAACCGATATTTTTTCGATATGCAGTCCCTGTCCAAACATAGTCCTTTCCATTGCCTTTTTAGCGACTTCTGATGAGGCCCATTGTGAGTGAATACATTTCAGAGCCATATGTCATCACTGGCAACACGTGTTACATAGTTTAAACAATAACTAATTACAACACTGAAGTACAGTTTCGCAGCTTCGTAAATCGCTATGCCCTATAAGCGTGTATCGCTAACTATTGGTACACGGCGGCCGCAAGTGGGTCAGGTATTTTTGTAGCACGCGGAACACCGGCCGCGCCGCGTAATCGTGTCATCGATAATTATTAAAGCTTCTAAAGAATCTGCTTTTAGAATATTATGGAGATAGTTTTAAGTGAGACTGGGAGCTGCTTATAGCAGTGGTAACCTAGTGGTAACGGCTCCGACTTACGAATTGTAGGTCACGGGTTCAAACCCGGCCAGGCGCATTACTTTGTGTAATTTATTTCATCACCACTGTTCTCAAAACGGTGAATGAAAACGTCGTGAGGAAACCAGCATGTTCTAGAACCAAAAATTCAAAGACATGTGACATTCAGCAACCCGCACTGGGCCCGCGTGGTGGATTACGACCCATTCCCTTTCTTAGAAAGGAGGCCTGTGCCCCAGCAGTGGGAACATTAAAAAGGCTGATGATGATGATGATGCTGGGACATGGTGAAGATTATGAAAAATTATAGCGTGTTTATGGGTTGTTGAGCAGTTATTAATAGAAATTAGTGTATTTTGGTGATTTTTAGGATTCCGTACTTCATAAGGAAAAAACGGAACCTTTATAGGATTACTTCGTTGTCCGTCTTTCTGTCTGTCAGTCAATACCATTTATCTCGGGAACGCAAGCAGGTATCGAGTTCAAATCATCCCTTGAAGCTGTGAAAAATCAAACTTCAAAGTTGACGACAAAAAAGATATTTATTTTATTTATTTATTTATAAAGACTTCATGCACATATCAATGCACAAAAGTGGACTTAATGCCTTAGGCATTTTCTATCAGTTGACCTTAGGGTGGTTCAGAAACTTAAAATGGTAGGTGCAACTAATAAATAGACAAAGAGATAAGAAAAAGACAAAAAAAAATACAATAATAAATACATACTTAGATACATACATATAAATTAGCAATGTTATTGTGTAAAACAAATCCAACCAATCAGTGTTGTGATTATTCTGCCAACTTCTTCCGAAGGCACGTGAGTTCATGTGTCTTCACCTTAAAGGAAAATCGGCTGGTCGCCATCCTGACATTCAGAGGGAGCGCATTCCAGATATGTCGGTTTATGTCGCAAAAAACATACATTTTGACAGTCTTAAGAGAATCAAAATTCATAGGATAATTTTGCTTCCCATTGACATAGAATCCTCAAATTTGGCATGAGGTCTTAAATCACAACAAAAAAAAAATACTTTTTTGGTTTCGGAAAAATTTTTGAGACTAGATTCGGGAATTAAACAATTTTTTTTTCTTACTTTTTTTTTTTATTTTAACCCTCAGAGTGCAAATCCGACTCGCCCTTGACCATTTTTTTTTGGTATCGCTCCGTCATGCATAGAAGTATTTGCAATTTTGGCAGAAATGACTCACTCCACGACATATTACGATTATTTTTTGCAAATATGCTTTGTACCTTCATTTATCTTTTATTGTTTTATTATGCATCTGTCATGTTTGTTCCCCATCACCCTTCGTTGCTGATAAAGAATGCCTAAGGCATTAGCCCCCCTAGTCAAGTTACGACCGTTTCGTTTCGATTCTCTTGCGTGAAACGCGTCCGATTCCTTTGTTTTAACCACGGGACTGAGCGTTGAGATGACGTCAGAACAAGGGAATTGGAGGCGTGGCCAATACGAGGCGTTCGACACTAGAGACTATCAAAACGGTTGTAACTTGGCTAGGACTGTATGTCCGCCTTTGTACGAGTATGTTTGAGTTGTATGAAGTTTTGATAATAATTAAATAAATGAGGTCAAGATTGATTTTAGCAAAAAATAAGGTGCTGGTTATAGGCCCTTTCATCAGGCCCATCTAAAGAGGTCCTGCGAGTTGTTGAAAGTTTTTCAATTTGGATTCACTTCACAAACTGATTCCTGACGAATAAATAAGCTGAGGAGGAAATTGGTCCTGATATCTTAGGCGCTAGACTTTTGGGAAACTTAAATTATCAAAAGTAAGATAAGTTCGCGTTTGATTTGGTATTTGTTAAAAGGGAAACGTGCGGCCTTCGGTATGGATCGACAAACTTTTGATTTAGAAACTGTGAAGAAATTTTCAGTTTATTTTCTTTCTCACATTATTTTTTCTTTTAAACAAAAGTTTATGAAATAAAAAGACAACTAATTTATTACACGGTCACGGTAAATTGCGTAGGTACAAGTACCATCGAAGACACTTCCGCATGACCACCGTTAGGTTCATTTTTGCTTGTACTCGAAACGAAAATTTCAGAGTTCGGTTGGTGCCGCGCTGCAGCATTCAAGTGAATTTTTCAAGTGATCATGCAGAAATGTCCGCGATAGTACGTACAGTCAATAAATGCCAATCCTGTTTAAAAACTCAAGTGTAGATTAAGTAATATAAAAAGCACTTTTACAGAGTTCAATGTAGTGTGTAATAAACCATAAGGATTGTTTTCTAAGAATCTATCAACTTTTTTTTTAATTTACACTCGTCAATAAATAATGTAAAGAAAACAATGTTCATCAGCAAAGATCAAGACCGTCGAGTCAAAGCTACAAAGCTATGATGATCGACATTCCAACACGATCCCACTGTCATTTTGCTAAAAGTTCGTAATCTGTTAATTCTTAATGGCCTATCATTGGTCGGTCAGTGGTCTCGAGCTGTCTTGTAACAAATTACAAGCAAAGACTGCACAATGACGTTCTAATATTAGGTAATTGATCAAAAGACCTGTCAAAATTTTAGCAGATTGTCGCATACGTCAGGCATTCCCATTCTATGCCATTTCTTTCAATGGAGTGTCAGTGGTAGATCTTTGGAAAGTCTTAGTGTCGCCATTATATTAGTAGATTACCAAACTCGTCAAAAACAACAATTATGAAATTAATGATAGATCATTCTGACACTACTGTAATAGCAGACTTGAGGCCCTGTTTGTTTTCTATCAGTTGTATTTCAGAGAATATCTATAGTTTTATTTCGCCAACCCCGTTCCATCATCGCAGCATTAGACACACGGTGATGTGCCACTGGCACATGGTGCACATCCCACCTATACGCACAACCCGGGTGTCGCCACTGTGCGGAGCGCCCAGAGTACACGGTGGAGCACACAGTCGAGGTGTGCCCCGCTTGGGAAGAGCATCGCCGTGTCCTCGTGGGGGCGATCGGCGGCGGCGATCTCTCGCGCCGGGGCTTGGTTCAGGCCATGCTCCGGAGTGAGGAGGAGTGGCAGGCGATCACCTCCTTCTGCGAAGCAGTAATGCTAGCAAAGGAGGAGGCCGACAGCATCAGGCAACGCCACCGCCGCCGGGATTCCGGTCCCGATTTCCGGCCACCGTAGGCGCGGGCTCGCGGACGGCGGGCAATGGGTAGCTCGCTGTCCGTCCGTCCGGTAACAGACCGGTCTCTAACAGACGGAGCTCAAGTCGTTTACGGCGCGCACTGTTCCCGCGCGCCTTAAGAAGTTGTCAGCAAACTGTTGGGGCCAGCAGGGCCGAAGCCTACTGGGGCCAAAGGTTCTGCTGGGGCCAAAGGTTATGTGAAAATGTCACCCGGGGCCCTGGGACAAAGGCAATGAATGGAACAGGGTAGGTTTTAAGTCAGTAAGAGTCTGACACTATTTCCCGCCCCACCCAATGGCGGGATTTGTCATTGGATGATTTTAACTATCATAAAAAAAAACCTATACGCACAAAAAGACATTCATTGTGAGTACAGATAAGTAGTAAAATTCTTTGCCTGTATCTGTGTTTTCTTATCGCTAATACCTGGTCGGGTTTTTAAGTCAAGAGTGAACAGTTTACTTCTAGACAAGCGCGTTCCATCGTCGACCACATCTTTCCATACCATCAGGTGAGATACTGGTCAAGCGTCATCATCATCATATCAACCAAAAAACGTCCACTGTTGGACATAGACCTCCCCTAAGTGTCGCCAAAATGAACGGTCCTGTGCATCTCGCATCCATCGGATTCCCGCAACTCTTGCCAAGTCATCGGTCCACCTTGTAGGAGGCCTTCCAACACTGCGTTTTCCGGTACGCAATCGCCACTCCGGAACCTTTCGGTCCCAACGGCCATCTGTTCTGCAAGCAATGTGCCCTGCCCACTGCCACTTAAGTTTGGTGATTCATCGTGCTATGACGGCAACCTTGGTTCTCCTGCTCTTCATTTCTGATCTTCATTTCTGATACGATCACGCAAGGAAACTCCGAGCATAGCCCTTTCCATTGCCCTTTGGGTGACTTTAAGCCTTCTGATGAGGCCCATTGTGAGCGACCACGTTTCAGAGCCATATCTCATCACTGGCAACACGCACTGGTCATAGACTTTCGTCTTCTGGTCATGCGTAAACGATGAAAACTGTCAATAATAAAACAAAGAAAAATATATACAAAATCTATCTAAACACAAATTTCTTATATCACGCCAGCCCTATATCATGTTTGGTTAAACAATTCAGAAACAAAAAAACAATCCAAATAATAGTAGGATTACATGCCAAACAAGATCGTGTACGACATGAAATCGAATATCCAATGATTTGAGATCAGAAGGGGATCGTCGGACCCTTGTCATTGGCCCAAAGGAGCATGTCAAACATTTGTAGCCAATACTGATGTAATGTGACTTCTGAGTGATGACAGAGGTACTGAGATCATTTTTAGCTTTGAGACTGATAAATAAAATTTAACATATATTTTTTACAGATTATGCCATTTTTTTTTCGGTGGGAATATCATCCAATGAAATATCCTATGAATTTTGATTCCCTTGAGAGTGTTGAAATATACGTTTTTTACGATATAAATGGCCGTATCTTTTTCCTGTTAACTTAGAAGTTTGATTTCTTCGCAGCTTCAAGGGACCGTAGACCTAAGTATATGTTTTTAATTTCACGTCGATACTTCCACGCGTTCCCAAGATCTTGACAGAAAGACAGACGGACAACAAAGTGAGGGTTAAGGGTTCCGTTTTTTTCCTTTTGAGGCACGGAACCTTAAAAACAAGGAAACTTAAAAAGAAACCGTTTTCATATTAATAATTCATATTTTTCATAACTTTAGGGTTAACCACTCAAAAACTTAGTCTTACTTTTAAAGCGAAAGTACGTTTTAATGCTACTTTTTACTAAAACCCACTTGTTTCCCTTCAGTAGCCCTTTGCGGTCCAGGGCCGTGGCATAATCAGCCTTATAATGTTCCCACTGCTGGGACTCAGACCTCCTCTCTAGGAGAGGGAACGGGCCATAATCCGCCATGTGGGCTCAATGCGGATATTTGGATGACACATGTCTTTTAGGACAAGCCAGTTTCCTCACGACGTTTTTCTTCACCGTTTTGAGAACAGTAGTGATAAAATAAATTACACAAAGTAATGCGCCTGGCTATAGGTAGGTGACTCGTACGGGACTGGACCCAGAATACGGCGCGTAGTGTTTCACATTTTTGCTTTTCAAGTGTTGACATAGAAGAACTTGCTTACTTTACAAACTTAAAACACCCAGAAATCTGTCAGAATTTCCTCCCATTCCCCATTTATGTACATAAGACTAAGCCATAAATGTTTACCGCGCAATAAAACCGGTTTCAATACAAAATGTTTTTCTTATAAGAATAGGTAGCACATGTGGTATTTTGCGGTTGCGACACGCTGCCTAGGAACGAAATATTCCTATTCAATAAACTACTCTGTGACATTCTTGTAACATGTTTGCCGTTAGTTATTCCTGTATAAATTATGGATGTCGTGTGCACGCTTTTTTGGGGTTCCGTACCCAAAGAACAATCATATCAATCATATTTAATAAGAGCTGGTCGTACTTTTAATACGGTGTTTTTTTTATGGTAGGTAAAATCATCCAATGACAAATCCCGCCCTTGGGCGGAGCGGGAAGTAGTGTCAGACTCTTACTGACTAAAAACCTACCCCGTTCCTTCGTAGCCTGTCGTGCGGGGGCCGGGTATTCCTTTTGGAAGTTAACCCATGACCCCAGTAGGCTTCGACCCTGCCTGCCTGCAGTTAGCAGGCTGGGCCTCTTCGGTGTGCTGACAGCTCCTCGAGGCGCGCGGGAACAGAACGCGCCGTCGACGACTTGGGCTCGGTCCGGTCAGTTACCGGACGATCGGACAGCGTGCTACCCATTGCACGCCGTCCCCAAGCCCGCGCCACCGTAGGGTGGTTTAATACGGTGTGTCAGGATTTCGAGCTGGATTTGTTTACAACTAATTTAAAAAAAGTAAAGAAAACATTAGCCGATCACTTTTTTAATACAAATTAAACAATGTTTTGTATTTATATTTTTAAGAGTCGTAGAATTGTCTATAGCTGTTGTCGTCTTAATTTTTAGTCACTCACATTATTATAAGTGAAAACTTGTAAATGGCCGTTTTTTACCTATTTTTAGTGTTTATTGTAAATATTAGCTATAAGTTTTCTTATGTAATAAAATAAAGGATAAAAACGGAACCCTATTTCTAAGACTTCAATTGTAGAAAAAACAAATCTTTTTGTTCCACTACTGTAGTTACTATCTACCTACAATTGTGGCGAAAATATATTCTTAACTATTCCATTTTTCTTTAGAAATTCGTCCGAAAATAAATCTTCATACTAATAAAAGATAGGCAAAACCTCAGATTATCTTCAGGCTCTGCACAGCCCGGAGCGTGTCCTAAAATACGTAGGGATAACATGATGTATGCCTACAGCTATCCCATTAGAATGAATCCAATTTCATATCTAATCGGTAAGGCCGATCTCCGTAGTAATCGCGACACGACATGGATTGAACGGCAAATTCATTAGAGGTACGTGTATCTAGATATGTGTGTGTGTAATATTACAGTGCTTTAGTATATCTTTGAACCCTGGTTTTTTTTTTAAGGCAGGTAAAGTCATCCAATAACAAATCGGAACGGAGTGGGAAGTAGTGTCAGACTCTTACTGACTAAAAAGCTACCCCGTTCCTTCGGTGCCTATCGTGCCGGGGCCGGGTATTCCTTTCGGAAGCTGACCCATGACCCCAGTAGGCTTCGACCCTGCCTGCCTGCAGCTAGCAGGCTGGGCCTATTCGGTGTGCTGACAGCTCCTTGAGGCGCGCGGGAACAGTACGCGCCGTCGACGACTTGGGCTCGGTCTGGTCGGTTATCGGACGATCGGATAGCGTGCTACCCATTACACGTCGTCCGCAAGCCCGCGCCTACGGTGGCCAGAAATCGGGATCGGAATCCCGGCGGCGGCTGGGGCGAGCGCCCCGTTGCCTCTGCCTGATGCGGTCGGCCTTCTCCTTTGCTAGCATTACTGCTTCGCAGAAGGAGGCGACCGCCTGCCATCCCTCCTCACTCCGGATCATGGCCTGAACCAAGTCCCGGCGAGAGAGATCGCTGCCGCCGATCGCCCCCACGAGGACACGGCGATGCTCCGCCTAGGCGGGGCACACCTCTACAGTATGCTCTACCGTGTCCTCCGGGTATACCGCACAGTGGCGACATCGTTCTGGATCTTTGGAAGATGTATGCGGACCTACCGAAATCAACTCGCAAAAGGACTATACTTAGACACTTTTAATAGAACGTAGCCCATTTGGTAACAGTTGCGGGTTACGAGTTGTAGCTGTTCGAACCCAGTCAGGCGCATTACTTTGTGTAATTTATTTCATCACCAAAGCTCTTATAACGGTGAAGGAAAACATCGTGAGGAAACCGGCATGTCCTGGAACCAAAAATTCGAAAACATGTGACATCCACCAACCCGCACTGTGCCCGCATGGTGGATTACGGCCAACACCCTCTCCTAGAGATGAGGCCTAAGCCCCAGCAGTGGGAAAATTATAAGGCTGATGTTATAATTATTTTTAAGCCAAGTAGGTATTCATCTAAGAATAATGTTTAAAAAAAATTGTAATTAATTTTCCTTTCGTTAATTCAAAAATCGTTATCGTTCGCAAAATCAAAATCACGAAACAACTCATGTCAAGTGCGAACGAAAAGAAAACTATAATTAAATATTATTATAAGATCAGTCTTGCAAATTGAAAACCCCGTAGCAACCCTTTTTGCATTTTAATTGAACTTTTCTCTGCAAGTAATTATTACTGTACCTCAATCATTCGTTACAATTTCTGAAAATTGCGAATGAATGATTTATTTTGTTTCGTCTTTTATAAAAATAGGTTTTGGTAAATTAAGGATTTAATAAGATGTTGACATTCACTGGTTGCTTTACAGTGTTTTTAATATCGTGCGGATTTCATTACGCATGCGGATTTGCTCCGCATGCGTAACCTCCGTAAATTTCCTTTTCATACAAGTATTTATTATAATGCGATCAAAAAATAACGACGAATGTATGTACTTATGCTGCTTTTTCTACTGAAACTGACTAGTACTTATACATTACTCAATCACTTAACAATTTAATTGTTATTTTAAGATATTAATTGTTAGTTTATAAGTTTCCTTCGGTCAACGAATCAGCATTGCCATCCAACGAGGCAATGCTGCCAGCGTTCTGGGCACTTTTCCCATTGATATCGATGTGGATGAATTTTTTGATGCCCAATAAGTTCTTTTTCTACCCGTTTGTACATATTATTATTTTTAATTTAAAGATATCTTGTTTTAATTTTGGTGTATATATTAAACAAATTAATGTTTATAAGTTGCCATTTTAATTTATTGTTAGTTTGTAAGTTACCATTTTAATTCTTATTTTCTTAATTACCATTTTATTTATTGCTTAATTATTATCATTTTATTGATTATTAATCTATTGCATGATTATTAACATTCTTTTTGCCTAAATTTATCGTAATTCAAATTATATTTTGACCCTAATTTGAATAAATAAATATTATGCTGTCACCTAGTTATATGTGCATGCTGTGGTCTCCTGTAACTGAAGGAACACGCGCTAAAGGACCTCTTGTACTATATAATTTGTGATCTTGGTATATTATTACTGTGTTTCCTTTGTTGGAGATCCCAATAAATAAATAAATAAATAACATTACACGCACGCGGGACGCTATTTTTTTGCCTGTTTAACCCACTCGCCTCCTCTCCCTCATGCTACCAATTAATGTAGTACGTCATTTCAAAACCAAAAAAAAATCAAATCAATAAAAGCAAATCAAACCAACCAACCACACAACAACAACAACACCAACAAACAACAACTAGTTCAAATCGAACTAATTAGACACATAAAAATTGGGCTGAAATATTAAATGAGTCCTTTAATCACATTATATTTCGTCTTTACAAATATTAAAATCTTTAAAGTTTGTGTGTGTATGTTTGTTAGTTCTTGATGCTCGAAAGGCTAAATGGATTTGTATGAAATTTGGAGCAGAGGTAGACTACTCGTATTTCCAAGAACAGGACAGAGAATGCTTTCGTCCTGGGGGTATGTTCTCTTGGAATAAATTTGCATTTTCACGCGGACAGAGCCACTGACAAAAGCTAATATAGTGTTAAAAATTTTAATCTTAAAACAGCGAATTTCTTCAGATCGTTAGCATAGCCAAGATAATCCTCAGGTAGTCAATGTCCTCATTACCCGCTACCGCAGTCACGTTAACCGATTGCTATGCATAATGGCTCCTTGTGGAAGAAGATAGCGGTTATATTCGTTTGTAAATAAAATAAAGTTGGTATTTATTTTCAAGGCTTGGGATTTGTATTTTGATTTCTTCAAAGTGTTGAAGAGGGCTCGAGGCTTAAAAGTAACTTGAAGTTTGTTGATGTTACAAAGTTTGATAATATCTTTTCTAAAATCCCGGAATTATGAAAATATCGTAATTTTAAAATCTCGAGATATGAGAATTTTTTTCTTAGTTTCTTCCATTTATCAAGAGCCAACATAGTTCTTTTTTTATCCTAAAATAACACAGATTAAATTATTTTAGGATAAAAAAATCCTATTTTAAAAGTTACTATAGTTTGTTAGGTATACTTAGGGCCAACGCTGCGTTAAGCAAGCGCACGCGTGGGCCCATATAAAACTGCTCCGTCTAGGCTCGATGCGCTACCCGTCGCGGGCAGCCCCGCCCCGCGCCTTTTTTTCTACGTAACATTAAAGTTCTCCATCGACACGACTACATACACACTGTTGTAGTTGAACTAGCTACACTGCACAAGTAAATACGGTTTACGCTGTGGGAACCGCCGCAAACGACACGCACATACTCACGCGACGGGTGCCCGCGCGAGCTCCCAGCACAGCGTGCGGAGCGTTGGCCCTTATTTACGACCATCTACAAATGTAAAACTATATAACTTATCTATTTATATTACTAGCTATTTACTCACTAGCCTAGAATGTATAAGCAGTTGAGAGCTTTTGTGATTTTTAGATAAAACTGCGATTTTGAACATAAATAAGAAAGAAAATAGCTGAAATCGATTCAGTAGCCATCGATTCTATGTATTTTTATAATAAATACGTAGGTACATACGTTCAAACAACAAGTAAATACACCATCATCATCATCATCAGTCTTTTAATGTTCCCACTGTTGGGACTCAGGCCTCCTCTCAAAGAGAGGGAATGGGCCGTAATCCACCACGCGGGTCCAGTGCGGGTTGGTGAATGTCACATATTTTCGACTTTTTGGTTCTAGGACATGCCGGTTTACTCATGATGTTTTCCTTCACCGTTTTGAGAGCAGTGGTGATGAAATAAATTATACAAAGTAATGTGCCTGGCTGGGTTTGAACCCGCGACCTACAAATCGTAAGTCGGGGCCGTTACCACTGCTCATAAAATACTCAAAAATAACAAATACATACTCTTACATAAACAATTATTATAGGTATTCAAACTGTTTTTTATAATAGGTACTAATGTGGTAATTTACATAAACCACTTAAATTCTACAAAAAAAAATCTCGTATCATCACGAAACTCAAGCAAGATTTATATTCTCAGGACCTTCAGTTGACATTGAGCATTATTATTACGACATTTCCACGAAAAAAATGTCCCCATCCCCGGCATAAACGCTCCCTTTCCTTTTGTGTCACGATTTGCATGGAAATATGAGTATATGTTCTTATCTTATGGGATTGACCGATCATGCATCAGATGTTTTATTTTGTATTTGATTCTTGAGGGATAAGCATTCATGTTCGATGTGTGAAGACATGGCGGTTTTCTTAAAGAAAAATATAGATAGATATATTAGATATATATGTACTAAGTTCGGAAACCATATTCAGACATAACATAAAGAAAAAAAGCAAGAAAATTGTTTGTACCTTAAAGTTAAGCAGAAGTAATGAAGAACACTAAGTAATGCCAAAAGGGCCTCAGCTCAGCATAATGCCAAATGGCAACACAAGGCCATCGCCTAACGCTGATTTTCAGCTGGAGCCCTTCGGTGAACACAGAAAATATTCATCAAAAATCTAAAAGGATCTGCGCAGAAATTAACCAAAAGTAAATGTTGCGATTCTTATTTACAAAACAATCCAAAAAAGATTTATATGTCCATTAAATATTAAAACAATAATAACATAAGTAAAACTTAAAAAGAAAATGAAACAACAAGAACTTATAAAATTGATAAAAAAATTAAAACATGTGTAAAAATAAACATAACTTACGTTCCCGAGGGCTACTTTCTCACTATGTTTGAAGAGAAAAGAAATTACGGACTTTATATACCCGTGTCCCTTGAGTTGCTCTTTATATTCTAAGGCAATCGGTACTCTTTCAAATGTTCCCATGGTCCTAGCAGGCATCGGCTCTACTGGGCTCATATAGATTTGCCTATCTCTTTGAAGCTCACGTAGAACAAAACGTGCGACTTAGGCCTAAAGGTGCCATTTGATCGTCGGCTGCAGCCGTTGCTTGCATCCGCAGCCAGGAGTGATTTCGAAGCTGACACGTGTTGCCAGTCGCAAATCTACGACTCAATCCAATATGAGCGCTATGGGCTCCAAGTAGCGATTATTTCGGGACATGTCTAAACGAGTTGGAGTGGCGTAAGTATGTGCGAATCGACTTGCGGCCGCAGTAATACTGGTCTGCGATCTCTCTCTCACAGCCAAATATCAGCAGCACGTCCAGTCGCAGCCTCATTCGGAATGGTTTTCATAAAAATCCATACTACTACATAGAAAACCAGTTGTGCCGTGCTGTCACCGAGGTTCAAGGTACTATAACCAATGACCAGACGACGAGCTGACCCTTGCTTGAAACAGCATGTAATATTTCAATAACCACAAATTATACGTATAACAAATACCTCAATATTTGACATTGACAACACTAAGCCTTACCCTAAATTTACCTAACAAGGCCCAAAGGATCACTAATCTATTTAACGGCAGGTGTATTGACATTTGACACCTCACGTTTATCATAAACCCTCTTGTTCATACAATATTCATGTTTCATGTCAAACATGCTGAATATGGGGTATTTTCATAGACTGAACTAGTGACGGCGCGGTTTTGACAGCCTCATCTCAATGCTTGAGATCGTGGTTATAATGCTGCAGGCTCCAATAAATCAGAGCGGTGCTGTGCAACGTAGGGTTTCACTGCTGGCTTCGACCAGGAGAGGTTTATTTAGGCTCTTCATGTGGCTGGCCGAAGGTGCAGGTGCTTAGCCAGGGTCGACGATGAGGGTGAGGGTGATATCCGGACAAAATCTCACCCATACGCACAAAACGTTTTGGAAACACACACATTGTGCGTACAACTAAGGAGTGGAATTCCCTGCCAAAGTAGACTCTCCCAGTAGGCTTCGGCACTGTTGGGCCCCTATGTATGGTAAATATCTCTTTGAGGTGAGCCTAGAACACTACCCGCTGTCGACAACTCGGGCTTGGTTCGGAGGACAGCAAACTACCTATTACACGTCGTCCGCAAACCCACGCTCCCTGCCAGAGAGAGAGATTTCTTGATAGCTTCAACCTGGGGATCTTTGAGTCAAGGGTGAATAGATTACTTTTAGGCAAGTGTGCTCCATCATCGACCACATCGTTGCTTTCTATCAGGTCATGGATTAGTGAAGTCCGAATCATATCATATAGAGATTCTTTTGTGCCTCGAAAAAAAAGTCAAATCGTTGATTGGGCACGCCACAATCGTGGTGGTAACTTCCCTCTTTAAGGAATGGCTATAAAGATGTCACGATATTCTCAAATTCTACTTGCTGTAAGTTTTGAATCAGGCGAGTGAAGTGACGATGAGTAATGATTAGCTCGCTATCTGGCCGTCCGGTAAGGACCGGGTCTGAATCGTCGATGGCATGAAGTGTTTATCTCGCGCTTCAAAGAAATGCCTACCTACTAGGCCTAAACAATATACGGATTTAACTATCAACTCGACAAAAAAAGGAAACATGGTGATTCTTATGGTCGTGGCTTCTCTATAACAGAAGAAACCCTTACTCCATGCAATGGGTCTACCTAGACGCATAAGCATAAGCCTTATGAGGTCCCCATTGCTGGGATTCAGACCTCCACTCTCAGAGAGGGAATGGGCCGTAATCCACCACACAGGCTCAGTACAGATTGTTATCTGTAAAAACAAACCCAGAAAAAGCTTCGAAGAAATTTGTTAAAATTACAATTTTAGACTTAATCTCGAACGAGGTTTGTTCAACGAGTCCTCATTAAGATAATTATTGTAAGTTCTTACAGTTTGGGGAAATACTAATGCCTGAGCTCCGAGACAAGATTAGCTGGATCGAAGAATATTTTTAGCGGAGGATAAGGATTTTGTTCTGTTGTTTCTTTTTCAGAGAAAATATATTTTGATTCTCAAGGGTATGATTTTTAGTTCGATAATGTTGCTCGCAGAACAGATGGCCGATGGAGCCGAAAATTAATCTGGAATGGCGATCGCGTACCTGGAAGATGCATCTTTCGAAGGCCTTCCACGAAGAGGACTGTTGACCAGGGGTCTTTCCATGATGTGGGTGATGTGACGCTTGACATTTTAGTCAGGCGTGCTAGCGAGAAAGATGAACGAAGCTATACACTCTATAGCTCCTCAAGCCCTGCTTTTTTTTTTTGAAAAATCGCCAAACTTAAGTGATAGAGGGCAGGGTACATTGTTCTCAGACAGATGGTCGATGGGGCCGAAAGGTTATGGAGTAGCTACCACGTACCAGAAGATGCAGCGTTGGAAGGCCTTCAACAAGGTGGACCGATGAGGTCATCTGAGACGCACAAGAAGTTGTCAGCAAATCGTACGAGCCCAGCAGGGTCGAAGCCTACTGGGGCCAAGGGTTTGCTTCTGAAAAGATAGCTCGGCCCTGGTATTAAAGGCAACGACGATACGGGATGGGTTTTTAGTCAGTAAAATTCTGACACTATCTCCCGCCCCGCCCAAGGCGGCAAATGTCATTGGATGATTTTCCCCACCAAAAAAAAAATCCTCTAGTAATAAAAATAACAGTGTCAAATCTCCTTGTCTCTGGTACAGCAATAAAGTCGGTTCGTAACCGGAAGCCTTCGGCGTGCGACCGACAGTGACTATATAAATAACTGAAGCCCTTCAGGCTGTTGTTGGTTATATTATGGTACTAGTTCTACTTAGTATTTTTTTGTTGAAGAAAAGGCTTGGCTTTGTATTTGGGTACCAATAAATGATGGCTTTTGTATAAGAAATAATATTTTTGTGTTTATCGTGCTGTAAAAAAGGTTTCCCCTGCTATCTTGTTATATCGTAAGATGAAACAAACTGGGATTGATAGAGAGGGATAGGGAGGGTAAAGAAAAGATGAATTGATTGTGTGATAAATGATAATAAGCATTAAGCATAAAGCATCCACAAGGTGTGCAAAAGTGACCTCTGGGGCCCTAAAACGAAGGCAAAGAAAGAACAGGACAGGAGTTTTAGTCAGTAAAAGTTTCACACACCCTCCCGCTCTACCCAGGAGGGTGTAGTAGTGTAGTACCCACTGCAGGGACTCAGGGCAGCCTCCTTCCCTACTTTCTTCTTTTACACACATTACCGGCTGCGCATTCAGTATTGTTTATGATTGTATAGAATACCTGAATTATATAGATTGACGGTAACATATATATATATATATATATATATATATATATATATATATATATATATATATGCATTATTCCCTACACGTTTTATATATATACTTAAGTGTGGTCCCACACAACCAAAACGAATTCGGATAGAATGGATAATTCAGAAGGACACTACATCAAAGGATGCATATAACTAACAAGATTCGAGGGACCAAACTTATCAGATAATATAACGAAATCTCCTCTCTCTGAGCCCAAAGGAACACAAAGGACTATTTTCATTTGTCACGACATAGCAACCAAGAAATATATCACGAAAAATCCATTTTGCACTTAACATTCGTGAACCCAAGAAATGGATAGAAATGCGTCACTCGGATCCTTTTTAAGCCATCGTTGGGTAATAATAAAATCAGCCTCTATAAATCGGGGTTCCGTACCCGTGAAAGGCGTTTTCAGTTACACAGAAAGTGAATTTGAGGGAACACTTGTCAACCTTTTTGAGGTGGGAACAAATATTTGAAATACAACACCTTAGGTAAATGGTATCGGTGGATTTGTGAGGTAGGGTAAATGTTAAAGGATTGAGGTTATGAATTTGAGGTGTGATGTGGTAACAAGGATGAAAAATTGTTGCTTTTAAAGGGGTGAAGTTAAAAAATCGTTGTGCGAATCAATTTTCGAGTTGGCGGTTAAGTTAAGAGCGGTACATTTTCATACAACCCGAGGTACATTTTCATACAACCGCTTTTGTGTATGTATGTTTCTTTCTTCAAAAGACCATCTAAGACAAATCTGCATGGTCCTCATGTGATTTGACCAATACATATTTACTGCATGGACTTTAAAAGAGACTTTGACCCCTGAGTTTATTTCATTGTTTCATGTCAGGGTAGTCAGCTAGGAAATACTGGCTTCATCTAGTTTAAAGTAACGAAAAAAAATTGTCGTATAAGTGTTTTTTTTTTTAAACCCTATTTGCAAAATAAATATCAGTTTTTTTTTGCTGACATTAAATTTTATTTTCTTCGCGATATTTTGATTAATATTGATTTAATTTTGGCAACTGTAATATTGCTAACATTATTTTATTTAAAATTTGACATTAGCTACTATTTTGTATGCCTATCGGCGGAATATAGGATAGACCAAACATTATATACATAAATAAGATCATGATTTTACCCTGTGTTCACAATATTAATAAGTAAATGATAAATGAAAAGACATTTATCTATCCATTTGAACATGTGGATTTGTAGAAAGTGAACATTACCCAATCCAAATGCGATCTACAGTGACATTCAGCCATCTTTGTTCACCATTTGTCACAAACATTTACGCCTTAGAGACGAGAAAACCAATAATTTGATTTTCTAGCCGATACCTTATCGAGTTAGCAAAGGAGACAGAGTTATTTCTTCTATTATATGTTTTTCTGAGACATTGTAGGTACGTGCCGAGCCTTCTTAACATAATATTTAACATTTAAACCACTAACGTCAGACATATCTTTTTTTTAAACATCCAATGACATCTCTCGCCCTTGGGTTGAGCAGGAGGGCTTATGAGACTGACTAAAACCACACCTGTGTCCTTTAGTTGCCCTTTATGTTCTAAGACTACAGGTTTCCCCTTCGGATATTCCTCGCGGTACTAGTTAGTGGGCATCGGTCCTGCTGGGTCCCTACGGTTTGCTGTCATCTCTTTCAAGAGAGCATGGATGACTACGCAGTGTTGATGACTAGGCTCGGTCCTGTTAATTACCCGACTACTGGACGGCGAGCTACCCAATGCTCGACGGCCGGAAGCCCGTGTCTGCCGTGGCTAATAGTCGGGGTCGGAATCTCAGGGGCTGGGGCGTAAGGACGTTCGTACCCTCATGCGTGACGTCAGATATATCTGACAAACTCTCTCGCGTTTATTCCGCCAGGGTTGCACATCCACGACTAAAGATCGACACCATCTAATCATACATTGGGACAGACAGCGGGAAGCGATTTTGTTTTATACTATGTAGTGATAATCAGACTAATAATGGCCTCTCAATAGATGGATGGAGATGGCCTCTTGGAGAATTAATGGGCCGTAATACACCACGTGAGCTAGTACAGGTTGGTGTATACCACATAATTTACCTTTGGTTTTCTCCGCCACCGGGATTCCGATCCCGATTTCCGGCCACCGTAGGTGCGGGCTTGCGGACGGCGGGCAATGGGTAGCTCGCTGTCCGTCCGTCCGGTAACAGACCGGTCCGAACCCAAGTCGTTTACGGTGCGCACTGTTCCCGCGCGCCCCAAAGAGTTGTCAGCAAACTGTAGGGGCCCAGTAGGGCCGAAGCCCTACTACAGCCTACGTTTTTAGTCAGTAAGAGTCTAACACTATCTTCCGCCCCACCCAAGGGCGGGATTTGTTATATGATGATTTTACCTACCATAAAAAAAAAAATGTTTGCTTTTCTGGTTCTAGAACACACCAGTTTTTAATGATATTTTTCTTTAACATTTTGAAATCTTTAGCTGAAACTAATGTTGGATTTGAGTTTGAGAGTGGTGTACGATTTATTAGTTGAAGAAAACAGAAAACTTGTAAGAACACTGTGTTATCTATTTGTCAAGTTTTTTCTGTTTTATTTAGGGATGCGTAAAGGAATAGAACTGAAATTAATATCAAATAATCAAGACCTCTTGGAGTAGTGAAAAAAACAAACTTAATTTTTTATTTTATTTTTATTTTTATTATTGATTGGTTCGCGCTTTACCGCTATCTCACCAAGCAATTCGACGCATTTGAAAGATTAGGTTGTTTATGTTTCATTTATGTCGCATATTTTGACACTTGCAAAGGACTTTTCGTGACCTAGAATCACAAGTAAAGGAAAAAATCCGAAATCCGTACATTTTTAGTTACATCACAAAATATTGACTTTTTTGCGATTTCGAAAAATCTTCGAACCTTTGGTATTTGAGTATTTGTTACATAAGTATATACGGTCTGCTCGCCTCGGTGGCGAGTCTGAATCGCACTTGACCGGTTTTTTTTCAACGAAGTTATCCACAATATCCACGCAAAGGACGTGGTCTGTTACCGTTTCGTATTGTGTCGCATTTGTCACTCCCCAAAGCGTTTGATAACCAAGGTAATAAGTTTTCGGCGGCGGCGATCTCTCGCGCCGGGGCTTGGTTCAGGCCATGCTCCGGAGCGAAGAGGAGTGGCAGGCGGTCGCCTCCTTCTGCGAAGCAGTAATGCTAGCAAAGGAGGAGGCCGACCGTAGCAGGCAACGGCGCACACGCCGCCGCCGCCGGGGTTCCGAACCCCATTTCCGGCCACCGTAGACGTGGGCTCGCGGGCGGCGGTCAATGGGTAGCTCGCTGTCAGTCCGTCCGGTAACAGACCGGTCCGAGCTCAAGTCGTTTACGGCGCGCACTGTTCCCGCGCGCCTCAAGGATATGTCAGCAAACTGTAGGGGCCCAGCAGGGCCGAAGCCTACTGGGGCCAAAGGTTATGTGAAAAGGGCCCTGGGACGAAGGCAATGAATGGAACAGGGTAGGTTTCTAGTCAGTAAGAGTCTGATACTATCTCCCGCCTCACCCAAGGGCGGGATTTGTCATTGGATGATTTTACTTACCATAAAAAAGGTAATCAGTTTAAAACACTGGTTTCTGGAGCGTTCGTTGATCTAAACATTAATATATCAAGAGCTCGAATGTCAGGCTTCATTGTAATAAATGGCCTGTAGGTGAGCATTAGAGAGGGATGACTCCGAGGTGAAGCCTGGTTGAGTATTTAGGGTTTCGCAGTTACACCCACTTGTGTAGGCGTAGTATTTAAAGCTTATTTTTAAAAAACTGGCCTGTTGATGACATGAATGAATGGATGAATGAATGATTCATAATTCATGCATGCATGAATGAATGATTAGTGGCCCTGACTCAAAGATTCAAAAGCATTTATTTCAAATAAACCATTACAGGCACTTTTGAAAGGTCAAGGAGTCAGTCTGTCAGAAAAAAAAATGATGCTAATTGCACATTCCAAAGCGTAGATCTCTATGGAGAAGAATGTGCAAGAAACTCCATGGACACTCTTTTCAATCATTTTATGTTTAACAAATATCTCGGTTACATATTTCTTGTTGCTGCTATTATGTGAGAACATTGTTAATAAAATTAAAAGAGGAAAAAAAATAAAAAGACATTCTAAGTATAGATATTAAAATAAACCCTGCTACTGCTATGCGTGGGTTCAATTTCCATGTAAGACTAATCTTTGTGTGATGAGCACGATCGATTGCTCTGTGTCTGGGTGTAATTTATCTATTATAATTGTATGTATTTAAAAGTTAGTACATCAGTTGCCTAGTACTCATAGCACAAGCTCTGCTTAGTTGGGGACTAGGTGGCGTTGTGTCATAGTTGTGAAATATTCTATTATATTTTTAATATTATTATTTATTACAAACAATACAGCCATAATTACGTAAACCCCATGCGATAGAGTAGACAAAAAATTAAGCTCATACCATAAAATTCAATTAATAAGATCTACAATACAATACTACAAATGAATACAATAAAACGAAATAATTATTCCATTAATAATACAATAGATACAATAAAGCAATGAATATAATACAATTATTTTATTTAACCAATATTATTTGTATATTTCAATAAATTACGATAAAAAATTGTAATGCAACTCGCTTTGTGAATATGAGAATGAATTTATTTTTTCAGGTTTATTGTGCGCATTTTTCTCGGTATAATTATTTTGATACATCGTACATTAGCTTTAGCCGCCGGCTTTGCTCTCGTATTTTTAGGTTCGAAGCTATCTTTTTACCGACATTAGTGATTAATAAGAGAGCAGTGGTGGCCAAGTGGTAACGGCCCCGACTTACGAGTTGTAGGTTGCGGGTTCAAACCCGGCCAGGCGCATTACTTTGTGTAATTTATTTCATCACCACTGCTCTCAAAACGGTGAAGGAAAACATCGTGAGGAAACCGGCATGTCTTAGAACCAAAAATTCTAAGACATGTGACATTCACCAACCCGCACTGGGCCCGCGTGGTGGATTACGGCCCATTCCCTCTCTATGAGAGGAGGCCTGAGTCCCAGCAGTGGGAACATTAAAAGGCTGATGATGATGATGATGATCGTACATTAGCTTTAGCCGACGGCTTTGCTCTCGTATTTTTATGTTCGAAGCTATCTTTTTACCGAAATTAGTGAATAATAATGGACTAATAATAAAAATATACGCCGCGCACAAAATTATAACCAATCACACTTCACTAAATATAAAGGTAAAAGCTTCAAGTATGTATCAGTGTGTGAAAACATACATAATTATATTTTTTTTACTTATTTTAAATTTACTTTTTTATAACATAATTTACTTTTTTTACAATACAACAACACAGGCCTATTGGGTCAATGGTCAGTGGTCCTGACTGCTATGCCGGAGGTCGTGGGTTCGATTCCCACCCAGGACAAATGTTTGTGTGATCAGCACGATCATTTGTTCTGTGTTTGGGTGTAATTTATCTATAATATGTACATATGTATTTAAGAATATATGAGTATGTTTATCAGTTGCCTAGTACTCATAGCACAAGCTTTGCTTAGTTTGGGATAAGATGGCGTTGTGTGAAACTTTATTTATTTTATAATTTATGTACATACATATAAATGAAAAGGACAAAAGTTGTGAAATATTATAAATTTATCATTATTACAATTAAATAGCGCTGTTTCCTTTCAACTGAATTGTAGTCTTATTATTAAACATTTTTCACTGAACCAAAAATCCAGTAAATCAATTTACAATTTAAAAACGTCGATTGACAAATGTCGATTACTTTCGACACGCGAAATCTGTTTTGCTTTGTTTTTCGGTACATTTTTTTTGACGTTTTGCATTGTTTGCCTGTAGTTACATTGTCGATTTTTTTTCTCTAAAACTAAAGCCATTACGCTTTAAAAGTATCAAAAATGTAAAAACATTGATTTATGAAAAGGTTACTTTGTTTTTGCGTGGAGCAGCCATATGTAAAATAAAAATGTTTTGATTGATTGATTGACAACTTTTTCTAATTGTTCACAGGTATGTGATCAGTGAATTAACTCTCTGGATTGGATTGTGTTTGCGTGGAAAATTGCTGATTATTCAGGTAAGATTACGATTAGCTATATTATATATTTTTTTAAAGCCTGTTATGAGTCCCACTGCTGGGCAAAGGCCTCCCCTTTCTCCTTCCAAACATCTCTGTCTCGGGCGATTTCTGGCCAAGTTTGTCCCGCGAACATAATCTGTGGTATTATTCTCTAAGAAAACGCAGCGCTGCCTTAACGACGTACATCCGAATAGGATACATTGAATTAACAATCCAATGTATAAGTACGTTAGGTTGACAATTCAATGTATCCTATTTGGATGTTCGTCGTTGCGGCAGCGCTGCGTTTTTTTAGAGAATAGCAACACTGATCGTCACACCATTCCGGCGCGTTCTGTTCCCGCGCGCCTCAAGGAGCTGTCAGCACACCGAAGAGGCCCAGCCTGCTAACTGCAGGCAGGCAGGGTCGAAGCCTACTGGGGTCATGGGTTAACTTCCGAAAGGAATACCCGGCCCCGACACGATAGGCTATGAAGGAACGGGGTAGGTTTTTAGTCAGTAAGAGTCTGACACTACTTCCCGCTCCGCCCAAGGGCGGGAATTGTCATTGGATGATTTTAACTACAATAAAAAAAAACACCTTCGTCGCAGTCGACCTCGACAGCGTCGTTTTACATCATATATGAAACTTTATTACAAGAAGCATTGTAAGTGGGGAACTATACTATTCTATACTTAAATAACACTAGCTTCTGCCAGCGGCTTCGGCTCCGTGAAAATCAGTTTCCCCTTATGGGTATAATTCCGTAAAATCCGTTCTTACATTCGTCTGCACCTTATAACATACCTACTTGCCAAATTTTAAGTTTGTAAGTGTTATAGTTTCTGAGATTTCGTGATTAATCAGTGAGTGATATTTCGCTTTTATACAAATAGATTATAAACCTGAAGAATTTTATTATTTGAAGACTCAGGATCTAATAAATCGAATTGAAAATTTTTTGTAGTGTTTACCCTATTTATTGAGAAAGACTATAAGACTTCCACTGTTGGATATAGGTCTCCTCCAAGGGTCGCCACAACTACCAGACTTGTGTTTTTCGCATCCATCGGACTCCCGCGATCTTGACCAGGTCATCGGTTCACCTTAAGGAGGCCTTCCTTCCTACGCTGCGTCTTCTGGTCCATGGTTGCCACTCCAAAATCTTTCGGCAATCTGTTCTGCTTGCAAAAAGAGATTGCCCAAGTTTATTTGCGTATCCGTACCAACTCGTGTCAAACCAAATTTACTCTCGAGAGTAAAGTTATTATTTAACGGTTTTATTAATATTTAACTACATATTTCATTTCTGAAATATTAAAAAAAGTTATAAATAGGATTTGTTAGTCATTTAATATAATTTTTATATTTTTAAATGTGTTTACAAAAAGCAGTTAGTGTACGTTATACAAATAAATAAACAGCAGGATATAAATTGGGATAAGTGTACTAAGCATTCTACACAACCTCACTAGTCACACTCACATACACACTCACTCAGGTTACACACACCACATTTACACGCGCGATCTGGGCTTTATTTGTATAAGTTTTATCCGACTTTAAAAATAAGGAGGTTTTCAGTTACCTTTTTATTTTATTGTTTTGTTTTATTGTTTTTAATGATTGCATGTTAACATTTTCTATTGTCTCAATTGCATAAAAATGACCAGTGGAAGAGCGGAGTCACCTAATACAAGCAATTCCTAGCTTAAAAGGTGATTTCCAATAATATGAATCAAAATGCCTATTGTAATTGAAATAAACATTTAAATGTTTTTAATTTTATTTTTTAATACAAAAATATTTTTGATATTAATTTACGTACGTATTTTTTCCGTATGGTACGGGGTATGGGCATTCCCTTTTAATCAAATCCCCGAAAAGAAAGTCCACACAATAAATTAAATTATATCACAGTATCAAAATAAAAACACCAAACATAGGTAAACTAAACCAAATTCCGCCATTTTAGATCAAAATAACGTTCCACATTCGCCAAAACCGGGTCGCCAGCGCGCCGAGGTAAAACCAGCCAAACACATAAATAGCCATTTGGGGTCATAACAACGTTGTACACAAACAATAACAAACATTGGAAATAATATTTACTAACCCCTAACTGTATTGGACTAGAACTGAACACAGGCGCGCCAATATTGGCATTGGACATTTTGATACGGAAACCAGGGGGCTTACTCTCGAGTTTAAAACCAATCGGTCGCCATTGGAATTGTGTTTGACTGGCCTGGTGGTCTAGTAGTTAGTGGCCCTGACTGCTAAGCCGGAGTTCGTGGGTTCGATTCCCACCCAGGACAAATGTTTGTGTGATGAGCACGATCATTTGTTCTGTGTCTGGGTGTAATTTATCTATAATATGTATGTATTTAGAAATATATAAGTATGTTTATCAGTTGTCTAGTACCCATAACACAAGCTCTGCTTAGCTTGGGACTAGGCGATGTTGTGTGTGTGACATTATAGTTTATTCGATTAAATACAGCTGAGAATTTGATTGTAGTGTCAATTAGGTCAAAGAAGTTGCTGAGAAGGTTGATTTACAATATTTGCTCCTAAATACTACAAAACATTAGAATATGCACTATATTCTAAAGGCCTTAATCGACGGGCCAGTAATACCGCGGTCTTAAGGCATGGCTTGTCGGTAAAGATCACCGGTGCAATACAAATGAAGAGCCTGGCTCGCGGCTCGTCGTGTTCGCTTCATTTTCTACTCGACTCGTCGTTCGTTGAAAACTGTTTTACTCGCTAGTCGATCAGCACCAACAAAATGAATCTGGTCGAATGGTAAACGCATTAACTATTTAGAAAACATTATTGCAGCCCTACATAGATATCAGCTCAAGAGGGCCTCCAAAGCCTACTACATTTGCTGACATGAATATAAAAGGCAATGGTATCATAGACAAGCAAATAAATAAAAAATACTAGCTCTTGAATAACTGTCAAACGTCTCTTTGACAGTTGCAGTCGTTTCAAACTTTTTCTCATTAATCCGCAAGAAGTTTCAACAACTCTGCTTGACGCTAGTTCTGTGTTTCTGAACTCATGATGTGAAGTTTACCAACTATTTTACTATGGTAAATAGTTGGAAGTATCTGTCAAGCTAGTTGTTTATGCCTCGCTCAGTAGTAGTACTAGTTTCATGTTAAAGCTGCAAGATTGTTTGAAACATTTACTGCGGCCCCAGAAAGTAAAAAGCAACTGAATGAATACGGATGGGTCTTAGACAGTAAAAATCTAATCGTCCTCTTTGTTTCAATAAATACATAGTTAAATTTTGGTCGTTTTAACCCCGCGGAGTATCGATCCGGTACATGAAACACTATCGATTTGTAAAGAGAAAATTAAAAAAATAAAGTACATTTTTTTTAAACTTGAATTAATTTACGCATGTGCGAAATTAATTTCTTTAAGTAAACGACAGCTGAGCGAGGCCAATAAACTGTAGGTAGTATGCAACGACCGACAACTACCTACAAGGTCATTGAGTCGTTTACTTAAAGAAATTAATTTCGTATTTATGTTTCATGTACTGAATCGACCCTCCCCGGGATCAAAACTACCAAAATTTAACGGTGTATATCAGCTGTTACAGATAGTCAGCAGAAATCATTATCAAAAGATTATCTCAGTGATCAAGAGAAGCCGGGAAATGACAACAGTCTTGCCAAAGGTCATACGGGTGCTATAGCTTACAGGTGGCAATATGATATAGTCTGTGGTTGAAAGGCAAAAATGCATGAGCCAGATAGCACAGAGTAATGATACGTAGGTGAGCCAAATACATTATAATAATAAAAATCATAATTATTACAGTATAAAACCTAACTAATTGACTTTGTAAACACTGCTCTCAAAAGGGTAAAAAACATCGTGAGGAAACCGGTCCTAGAATCATAAGTAAGAAGACATGTGACATTCACCACATGTGACCGCACCGGGCCCGCGAGGTGAATTACGGACCATTCCCTCTTCTAGAGAGCAGGCCTGAGTCCTAGCCGTGGGAATATTATAACGCTGATGCTATGCTATGTTACACATAATACAAAGTGCACTCAGGCGTCGAAGTACACCTCCACATCGCTATCATCCGAAAATGTGCGCAGAAGACTGGCAAATTAGCCACGTTGAATAGCAATGCTAATACTTTGGGCAAAGAACGAGCCAGCCCTCTGGTCACGCAAAATGTCGATCAGTTGGTGTGAAATTATTTAAAAAGGAGACGCATACTCGAACTCCATGACCCAAGCGTTTCGACACCAAAAGGCTCAAAACTGTATAAGGTTACACCATTTGGGCTATTTAAGGGCCTTAGAACATGTGATGGCGCAAGGGTGTCGAAAATAGTACAATTTCGATTGGCCTGTTGCTCTAGTGGTTAGTAACACTGACTGCTATGCCGGAGGTCGTGGGTTCAATTAACACCCAGGACAAATGTTTGTGTGATGAGCACGATCATTTGTTTTGTCTGGGTGTAAAAAAATATATTTATCAGTTGTCTAGTACTCATAATTTAAGCTCTGCTTAGCTTGAAATTAGACGGCGTTGTGTGATTGGTGTGCAATATTATTATTAAATTAAATGAAAATTGGGAGAATTTGAGGCAGACTACAGCTGCTGACAATAACTTCTATTAAATAGACGTTCAAAAAGAGGTTTCAACTTTTAAATAAGTTATCGAAAGTGAGAGAGGGCACTTAAATGGCCCGCTCAGTTGCTAAAAGAACTACTTTATAAGTTTGTTAGTTTGCCGATTTTCTTGACCTCCCCTGACTCATGAATAAGACTTTAAAATTATTCTTGAAAATGTAGGAATGGTTTCTAAACCTACGTTCTTCGTAACGCCAAGAGTAAAAAGTAAGTATTCATTTAATGCGGATATATCGATAGTGATGGCCTTTGTAGAATTTAAACTATATTTTTTTGGAATTTAGATTTGATCAAATGTTGTTGTAATAACGGTTTGATTGTAGCTCAAAATGTATGTTAACATTGATAGGAAAACATCGTGAGGAAACCGGCATATCCTAGAACCAGAAATTCGAAGACGTGACATCCACCAACCCGTACTTTAAGTGGTTTTAGTAAATTACCACATTAGTACCTGTTATAAAAAACAGAATAACTATAATAATTGTTTATGTAAGAGTATGTATTTATTATTTTTGAGTATTTTATGAGCAGTGGTGGCCGAGTGGTAACGTCCCCGACTTACGATTTGTAGGTCGCAGGTTCAAACACAGCCAGGCGCATTATTTTGTGTAATTTATTTCATCACCACTGCTCTCAAAACGGTGAAGGAAAACATCGTGAGGAAACCGGCATGTCTTAGAACCAAAAATTCGAAGACATGTGACATCCACCAACCCGTACTGGGCTCGTGTGGAAGATTATAGCCCATTCCCTCTCCCAGAGAGGAGGCCTGAGTTCCAGCAGTGGGAACATTATAAGTCTGATGCTATGCTATGCTAAATATTATAACTTTTCCAACTCTGGGTGAAGCATGAGACCAGACTTCTGCGAACTAAAACTCACTCGTCTTCTATTCCTTTTACGTTAAAAGGTCGCTAAAAAAACACCAAACAAATGAATAAGTAATTTTAAAAACGGAAATAACTGCTTTAAACATAAAGTTAATTTGAATTTGTAGTTTTTAATAACATTAAAGCGATGCGCGCAATGGTGACTTTTGTCACCGTGACTTTTTTGTCACCCTTATCAAGTCCATGGATATGTATGGAGGTGCGCGCACGTAGCGACGTGACAACTGGGTGACTTTTTTGTACGCTGACCATGGAGCGGACAAGCCCGTGACATTTTTGTCACCGCGCCGCAATCAGTGGCGTAGCATGGGTGGGGGAGGTGGGGGGCATGGCCCTAGGAGCCATACGAAAGGGGGCGGTAGGAAGCGCCAATTTAATAATTTGGAAAATGTAAAAATATGATTATGTGTAATTATTTATTTATTTATATGTACTTTACTGTACACCAAGATAAAAAGATTATAAAATTTTGAGACTTAGTGCCCGTTTACGGACACGCGCCGCGATGCGCGGCGCGTCGGGCGGCCCGTCGTACATTGAAATAGGTGTGTGTTTGCGCGAGCGATGTCGCGGCCCGCTGCTGCAATGTACGACGAAACGCCCAACGCGCCGCGCGACGCGCCGCGTCTACGTAAACACGGCCTTAAATAAAAACATACAATGGGCGGCCTTATCGCTATCTGCGAACTCTTCCAGGCAACCTGGGATGGAAAGAGATTGCATGGACATAAAGTGGGGTTGCACTTGGAGCGTAACAAAACAAGTTAAACAAATAGGCGAAAAAACAAAATACATACTAAAAACTTAAGGGCGGCCCCATGCTGCGAAAACGTACGCTACGCCACTGCGACAAATGACGCTTCGATTTAAAAAAGTTTCGTCCAAAGATATTAGAAAGGAGAAGATATGTTACGCAGTGAAAAATGTACCGGATCACCATGTCTCCAGTTATCCCTACCATCACTGACTCTACTACATATGCAACTATTATTACACAGTCCTGCACACACTCGCAAATTATAAATCAGACCATACTACACAGTATATTTTAAACCTTATCTTCCTATACACAGCGTATATTTTTCATGCACCATATAACTTACGCACACATAAATGTCGATGTGCTGTGCAAAAGCAATTTATTTTAAATTTACGCTAGTGATTGACTAAATAGAAAAGTTATCGATTTTTTCATTTTTATAATGACATTTTTTTAGGTTCCAAAAACTAATTAAATAAAAATAAATATGTCTAGAAAATAATTAATTTTTTTAGAACAGTAAAATTTTTATACTAAAATTAGAAACTGTAATTATTATTTATTCCCATTTGTCCACCGACTTTTGACCTACTCTTTACCAACTTAGTTTACGAAAGTTGCTTACGTATTTCTCTACTGCTCCAAAATAAATAAAAATACATTATTTCACTTCGGATATCCAACCAATCGATATTGTGGTCGATAGTCTATATTGGCGGATGTGTACAGGCGCATCCCTAGCTCGGCTCAACTGACTGCGGCCGTAATAAGAAATACACCGCACTGATAAAGTATCGTTATGTTATTTTTACATTACGTGTTCAGTTACTGAGCGTCAAAGTTAGGTAGTGGTTAAAGAGCAATATATTTACTGTATGAGTAATAAAGTCGCTTTGATATTTGAAAACAAAACGACGACTCCGTTCGCGATGTAACTGACGGCCGTCAAACGGCTGTTTGCCGGTATGTGCCCTTGTTGAGCAAGTACCGCGGACGCAAACACGCCCCCTTGCCACTTCTATTTTTTACATTTCTGTGGTTTTGTCACTGTCACTGTCGCTCGTCGTGCGCGCACTCCACATTGGATACGTGACGTGACAGTGACAAACACTTAAAAGTCACCGTGACAAAAGTCACCGGTGCGCGCAGGGCCTAACTAAACACGATGTGCCATTTTTTTTCTACGTGCGTGCGAAGTTGCTGCTGTATGGCCATTAATATCAAACAAATCACCTTACCGCAAGAGTTCGTGAAAATATCAAATCAACTGTAATCGATCGCTTCGCTTCTCTCATCGTGGCACTGCATCAACGTAGTTCGTCATGAAGGCTACTGCAATAGAGAAATGGTTGTTTGTTCCCAACGCGCTCAATTGCTTCGTGTTCACCGTCGCGTTGAATTATCTACGTATGGCACCACTTTAGTCAGTCTAAAGATATCACAGACGTACGTCGTTTTGTAATGCAACGATTTCATACAAAAATACACATTGAAATGGTAGCATAATTAGCATAATCAGCCTTTTAATCTTCCTACTGCTGGAACTCAGGCCTCCTCTCTAGGAGAGGGAATAGGCCGTAATCCGCCAAGCGGGCCCAATTCAGGTTGATAGATGTTACATGTGTGTGTGTGTGTGTGTGTGTGTGTGTGTGTGTGTGTATGTGTGTGTGTGTGTGTGTGTTGCATGTTATGTGTGTGTTGAATTTTTAGTAGGGTCGGTTTACTAAGTTACCTGACCCACCCGGTAAATGGTTTTTCAAATGAGGTGGGTTAGATAACTTAGGGCACCGGTGTACTAAGACATGCTTGCCGGTTTCTTCACGATGTTTTCCTTTACTGTTTTTAGAGCAGTTGTAATCATCTTCTTGAAGAAGAAGAATCCACGACCTACAACTCATAAGTAGAGGCAATTACTACTGGGCCATCAATGCTCGTAGCGAAAGATAGGTGACTCGCCTCTTGCACGCAGATCTCTGAAATTGTGCCAATTGTAACGATTTCACATCGGTCGCGACGATCACACACATTTGGCGGCAAGCGTTACTTCGATCGCACCACAGCGCCGGCTCTTATCTCTGTCTTTGTCTATCAGTGACTACAGGTAGTGTAGATGTGTAAGTTTCGAGTCCATGTTTTCTGATTCTGATGTTGCGCGTAGTTTGGCAGAGGTAATGTTTATATTGTTAAATATGTTATGTGAATAAACTATTTTTCATTTTACATTTTTTTTTTTTTTTTATAATATATCAATGGCTTAATATTAAGCTTGCTTGTTTATTTTGTTAAGCTGTAATAGTTATAAGTACCGCATAATTAAAATAAATAAAATAGCTATTGCTAGCAATTTTTATTATTTATTAACCTATCCGGTCGCAAACTCTTCGGCGTAAAAATTCAAGATAAAAATACATTTAAACGCATGCATTCGTACAAATTGCTCAAAAAATAACGTTTCGAATTTAAATAACGTTATTAAAATAGTTGTTGCATGAAAATGTTTTATAACGTTTTATACCGTTTCATCTCATCTATATTTTTCCCATGCTTGACTGATTGCCATGTTATAAAATTGCGGGTTAAACGCGGCGCGCTTTTGCTATAATTGAAAGTTTTATTTTTATTTTTTAAATATTATTGTAGAGAAGTGGTGGCCGAGTGGCAACGGCCTCGACTTACGAGGTTTAGGTGGCGGGTTCAAACCCAGCCAGGCGCACTACTTTGTGTAATTTATTTCATCACCACTGCTCTCAAAACGGTGAAGGAAAACATAGTGAGGAAACCGGCATGTCCTTGAACCAAAAATTCGAAGACATGTGATATCCAGCAACCCGCACTGGGCCCTCGTAGTGGATTACGGCCCATTCCCTCTCCTAGAGAGTAGGCCTGAGTCCTAGCAGTGGGACCATTATAAGGCTGATGCTATGCTATGTTATGCTAAATTTTATTGAAATCTTACTTGAGTGTCCTTTTTGAGGTAGAAAAACCATCCTAACTGCTTGTTTACGGAGACGCGGCGCGTTGGGCATTCATCGTAACTTGCAGTAGCAAGCCGCGTCATCGAACGCGCAAACACAAACATATGGCAATGTACGACGACCGCCCAACGCGCCGCGCAACGACTTCTCCATTCTAGGGTGGAATGAAAAGGTGTGTCAGACTTTGACAAAAACCTAACTGTGTCCTTCAGTTGCTATTTGATTTCTTGATTTCTAGAGACGCAAAATACTGTGGTAACTGTTTCAAAAGTTCCCGAAGCCTTATCAAGTTTATTGGTTCTACTGGGCCTCAATTTTGCTGATATATATTTGAGCACGCGTGGAATACTATGGAACGTCGATTCGGGCTGGACGGATGGACAAATAACTTTCCATTGCTTGTCGGCTGCAAACTCACGCGTTCAGTGGAAATCGCTCTACGAATATCCTACGAATCCAGATTTTGGACCATCTAATACATTGTGCCTTTATTTACGTGAGAAAATCATCCATAGACATCTCCGCGCCCTTGGGCGAGGCGGGAGATAGTTTCAGACTTTTACTGACGCATTACTCACTCCTGTTCCTTCGTTACCTTTCATACCGGGGCCGAACCTTCCTTTTCTGAAACCGAGCCTTGGCCCCAGTAGGCTTTGACCCCGCTGTAGGGCCCAGCGGGGTCAAAGCCTACTGGGGCGGTTTTCGGACAACGCCTTGAAGCGCGCGTGGAACGATATGCGCCGTCGACGACTTTGGTTCGGCCCGAAATATGTTTCGGGTTACGAATGCCCCAAATCACTTATTCCTAAACTCGAATGTCAAATCTCGCACTTTAATCGGTTCAAAGGTTCAAACCGATTGGTACGACACTCGTATGGACTTCGAAAAATATTAATTAAGTAATCTCGTTTACACAAGTCGAGATTCTCGTAAGCAAAAGTCTCTTTTCTATAAATTTGCTGTGTAAGTAGACACTGAGAATAATCGCCCAGTAATAATTGACCTGCGAATCTCATACATGACATAATCGTAGGTGAGAACCTAGTTATTCACTGTGTGTAAACATTTTATTGCTTGCGATAATAGCGTACGATTTTTCTAACTGAAATATACAAGAAACTCTCTCTTGGTATAAATTGTAATGTTTATATTGAAACACTTGATATAGTGAATACTAGATTTATTAGACTTAGAACAAGTACATAATATTAGGATTAATCAGACACTGCTTAGGTCATCACACCTATACCGACAATGACCAATATATCTCACTAGGGTTGTGACCATTAGTTTTACTAACTAGTGATGTGATATTACAACATCCCCCTTGTTAAGTTCAAATTAACCTTTAACAAACAATGTAACATAGGCTGTGGACGGACTTGACTTAAATTCAATTGACAATACAAAGTATCTGACAAGTACTTATTTAGTTTTACAATACAAAACATCTTGGCTTAAATATGACTTAATCTAAAATACACTTTAGTACATTTAATTGATTTCATCAATTAGCCTTCTAGTTGGCTTTACAATTCTACCATAACGGGTTGACTTTTGACCTATGGATTGAGATGAGGATTTTTGAGGTGCTGACTCCTGACTATCACCTTCCTCTCTCCCCTGCGACGAGTTGGATAACATTGGAGAATATTTATGCCTTAGGTGAATTCTGTTTCTCCTATACCTAACTCCATTGACATCCTCAATGATATATGACCTATTTCCTGTCAACCTTTGTTTGACAATGGCCTGTTCCCAATTATAATTTGGTTTTCTTTTGAAGTAGACATGATCATTGGGATATAATATTGACAATGACTTAGTATTCTTGTTGTAATACTTAGACTTATTTTCATTGTTCTTATTGACACACTCTTTATAATTTTTAAATGTTACAACCTTTGGTTTTAATTTTTTGTATGACATTGGAATGTTATCTCTTAAATTCCTAGACATTAACAATTGTGCTGGAGATGGTAAGTTATTCTTAGGTGTATTTCTATATTGTAATAAGGCTATATATGGGTCAGACGAATTTTCTCTACATTTTTTTAACATATTTTTGACTATTTTGACTGAACTTTCTGCTTGTCCATTTGACTGTGAATGATATGGACTAGTTACATTATGTTCTATGTCCCATTCATGTAGGAAATTTTTAAATTCTAATGACTGAAAAGGAGGTCCACCATCTGACACTAATGACAAAGGTATTCCATGACGGGCAAAAATAGACTTTAAATGTGTAATTACATTTTTGGCTGTACTGTTTTTATTTAACAAAGCTATTTCTATGTATTTAGAATAATAATCTGTGACAATTAAATATGTAAGGTTATCAAAATACATTAAATCAATACCAACTTGTTGCCATGGATACTTATTTATTTCAAAATTTTGTAGTGGTTCCTTTTGATTACAAGGTTTATATTTTGCACATATGAGACACTGTTCTACCACATTTTTAATATCTGCTGACATGCTTGGCCAATACAAAGAATCTCTTGCTACTTTTAAACATTTATTTATACCTTGGTGACCTTCGTGAATTTTAGCCAACATTTCTTTATACATAGACTGAGGTACTATTAATTTTGAACCTTTAAACAACAAATCTTTGACTACATGAATTTCAGCTTGTGTACTCCAGAATGGTTTTGCCAATGGACTGACTTTATTTTTATTTTTTGGCCAACCTTCATAATAATATTTCTTTAACAATTGCAAAGTTTCATCTTTATTTGTATGTTGCAACAGTTTTGTACTGTATTCCTTTGTGATAGCTAAATTTGAATACATTAAATTGACATGACAAGATATTTCAGATTCATTCTCTGGTATATAATGATCTTTTAAGGCTGCTCTGGACAATGTATCTGATATATACATCTGCTTTCCTGGGACATGTATAACTTTCAAATCATATTTTTGTAAAGTTAACATCATTCGCTGTAATCTAGCTGGTACATCATGTAATGGTTTATCAAATAAGTAGACTAAGGGTTTATGATCAGTATGGACAGTTACTCTATGACCATATACATACTGGTGAAACTTTTCACAACCAAATTGTATTGCTAACAATTCTTTCTCAATTTGAGCATACCTAGACTGAGTTTCTGTTAATGTTTTTGAACTATAAGCAATGGGTTTATTGTTTTGTAAAATGACTGCTCCCAATGCTGACTTAGACGAATCTACTGACAAGACTAATGGAATATTGGGGTTATAATGAGCTAAGACTGGTGACTTTGTGATTTCATCTATTAAACTCTTAAGACATTTACTGTGATTTTCATCCCAAGTCCAGACTGAATCTTTTTTCAAAAGATTTCTTAAAATTTGAGTTTTTTCTGACAAATTGCTAATAAAGGGACCTAAATAGTTGATCATACCTAAAATTCTTTGCAATTCTTTGACATTTTGTGGTGTAGGCATATTGACAATTGCTTTTACTTTTTCTTGATCGACCCTAGCACCATGTTTACTAAAAACATAACCTAAAAAACAGACTTCAGAAACTAGAAATTTACATTTAGACTTATTGAACTTTAAATTGACTTGACGTGCTCTTTGCATGACCTTATGTAATCTCTCATTATGTATGGCCTCATTCGGTCCATAGACAAGAATGTCATCGATGAATATTAAGACTCCTTCTAAATCACCAAACAAATTCATCATAACTCTCTGAAATATTTCTGATGATGCATTTATACCAAAAGGCAATCTTAAATATTTATATCTACCAAAGGGTGTTTGAAAGGTACATAAATCAGAACTATATTCATCTAATCTTAACATCCAGAATCCTGAAAAAGCATCTAAATGAGAGAAACATTCAGCTCCAACTAACTGAGATCTTATCTCATCAATTGACTTAAGTGGATAGATTTCCCTTATAATATTCTTATTTAAATTTCTAGGATCTAAACAAATTCTCAACTGACCTGAACTCTTGACAGTAATTACTATGCTATTCACCCATTCTGTAGGCTTAGTGACTTTCTCAATCACCTGCATTCTTTCCATGCGATCCAACTCTTCGCGAAGTTTATCGAGCAACGCAAATGGTACTCTCCTGGGAGGATCCACACATGGCACTGCATCAGGTTTGAGTTTCAGGTGACAGACAGGAGGCAGACATCCAAGACCCTGGAATACATCATTGTATTGTGTAAGAATTTGTTGACAAAAATTTTGTTTTGACACTGAAAAAACTCTTTTAATTATACCTAATTTCTCACAAGTGGGAAGACCTAGGACATTTGGACAAACTAAATCTGCGACTATAAATACTATATTTTCTATAATAGTACTGTTATTCAAGGTTAAGCTGCATCTGACATTGACTTTACCAATTATGGGTATTGACTTGCCACCAAATCCAGTGACATTTATCTGACATTTGACAAGTGTCATTTGAGAATGACGTTTTAAACAAAGAAAAGTTTGTTTTGACATTATGTTAAGATCAGCTCCTGAATCAATGATACAACTAATTTGTGTATGACCTACTAAAATGTTTATGTTCCATGACTGATTAGAATAGTATTTGTTTTGTGTTGTATCTACTGTGTTGACTTGTTGACTTTGTGGTGATGTAATTGACGTACTTGTTCTAAGTGTAACAAATGACTTTTGATGAAATGGTTTTGTTGTGATAGTGAGTGATTCCTCAGACATGTGTCTGTGTTCATCATCGAGATATGAACTTTGACTTTGACTATATTTATTTGACTTCTTTGACTTGACACTGAATCTCTCAGACTGGTGATTGCATTCATCACCGAGGCTATTTTTAGACCTCTCAGATATTACATTTTCACCACTTTCATCATTGAGACATGACTTATAATATTTTTTATGACAATGTGAGTCTACATGAGATCTCTCAGATATTACACCAATCTCATCATCGGAATCATTCCTAGACTGTGACTGGCCATTATATGACCACCCTGACTGTGATTGTCGGTGTAGGTGTGACGGTGTGCCTATTGACTTGACATGTTTATGTGACTTTGAATGACTGTTGGATTGACTTGTCTTATGACTTATAATTCCAACAAAATAATCTTGACTACTGTTATCACTTGAATTAAACGACTCTAAATGACTGACTTTTTTATTTGTAAAACAGTACTTAGCAAAATGACCAAAAGATTTACATGACCTGCATTTGACTCCTTGCGCTGGGCACTTGTAGCGGTGAGACTGCCCACAGCGGCTACACGTCCTCGAGCGCTTTTCAGGGTTGGGAGACTGTTTTCCTTTGTTGGGTGACTTCCCTGCGCCAGATCCCTGCTGACCGACTGGTGAAGCTCGCTGTCGACGTTCCCCTCGACTACGGCTCCTCCGACGTAGATGCATGACATTTTCTGTATTTTCATTTGTAGAACCATTGTTTGTAGAACCATTGAGCATCTTTTCTGCATCCTGCTGAGCAACGATGAGTGTCCTTGCTAGTTCTCGCATCCTCTGGTATGTCAGATCAGGTTCCTGCAGCAATCTCTGACGGACATGTGCTAAATCTAGATTTAGATTTGCGATAAAAATATCCCTGATGAGTGATTCCCTGAGCGTTCCAAATTCGCATTCTTGACTTTTGTTTTCTAAATCTGCCAGGAATCCCTCGATGGACTCGGATTTCTGTTGTCTCCTTGTGAAGAAACTATAACGGCACATGGTCAAGTTTCTCCTAGGCTCAAAATAATGGTCGAATTTTTCTCTGACATGCACTAGCGTGGTCTCTTCAATTTTGAGGTTAAATGTATTATATATATTTAAACCGTTCTCACCAATGAGATGGAGTAAAATGGCGATCTTGCGTTTTTCACCTGCCCTGTCCAGACCTGTGGCTAACAAATACAGCTCAAATTGCTGCCACCAGCGTTTCCATGCTTCCGCATTGTTGTTTGTTGAATCTGAGGTGATTTTCAAGGCTTTAATCGCATTGTTCAGACTTTGTTCAAAATGGCTACCGCTTTTGACTGTTGATGAGTGGTCCATTTTTTTCGCGATTTTCTTCGTGTTTTTGGATTCTTCACTTCTGACACCATGTAATGTTTATATTGAAACACTTGATATAGTGAATACTAGATTTATTAGACTTAGAACAAGTACATAATATTAGGATTAATCAGACACTGCTTAGGTCATCACACCTATACCGACAATGACCAATATATCTCACTAGGGTTGTGACCATTAGTTTTACTAACTAGTGATGTGATATTACAACATAAATGTGGCTTTAATGTTTATGTTACCTGCAATCTGTATAATTAACATATTCTATATAATACAGAATGCGTAGCCGGTAATGTGTATAAAAGACGAGAGCAGGTAAGGAGGTGATGTAATTTTAGGGCACCCCGACACGGACAGGTTAGGTTAGGGTTTTTTTTATCACCACCTGAAAATAAAAGCCTTATTCTGTATTCGTATTCTGTACATTGCCTAGGTATTGTATAGAATACGAGATTATATAGATTGAATTAAAATTTTATGTAATTTAATTTTATTAAATTTATTAAAACTTAAACTTTAAACATAATTATGGCAATGTGCAACGCACCGCGCAACGCGCCGCGTCTCCGTAAACACGGCCTAACAAGTTGATGAATCAGATTAAAACAAACAAATGGTTGAGCAATTTTTCTTGAAGACGCATTTCCACGTTAATAGCTTTAGTAAGAGTTATTATGACTGTTAATCATAGTAAGAAGTACTTGTTATGTGATGTGTTTAGTCTGTACGTCAGTTGAAAATAGTTGGCATCGCTTATAATGACAAAGTTCATAAACCCGTTAAAATTTACCTCAAATTGAGGGCCGGTTGTAGTCACTGTTTTTTTTTATGAACTCCGCTTGGGACTATGTCGACTTCGCGGCCCCAAAACAGCGGTTTTATTTATAAAAAAAAAGTACTATTAAAGATTTTTGTTTTTGCGAAGCGCTTTTAAATATAAAGCTTTATTTATTTTATAACTTTCAAATATTTCCGTAACGTAATCTCGTAGATAAACACGTTTGAAATCGTAAATTAGGGTCTGATTCGCGATTTTTTTTTTTATCGAACCTACTAATTTATATCATGTTTCCATTTTTGCCAAGCGCTTGGTCATATAGTCAGTTTTAATCAAATTAATTTTCAAGGTGTTCTCTTTGATATTTGTGGATTTCTAGAGGTTTAATAAAGTTCAAAATGAGTAGAACCTGGCCTTAAGACTTAAGTCTGTCGGTCTCTCGGTCGGTTTGTATGTCTGTGTGTCGGTCGGATTCTATCTGTCCATCTTATCTCTGAAACGGCTGGACTGATTTTGATGGGACTTTCACTGATAGATTGCTGGTGTTATACTAGTCCCATAGGATTTTAATAAAAACAAAACTTGAGTTTCGCAAAAAAATATATCTTGTAGTTGTGCATTTTCCCGACACCGTACTAAAATACATTCTAAAGACAGCCACCTATTCAAATATCTGCAAATCTGCACACACACAGGTATCCGAATATACGAACCTGTCCCATCACTATCAGACATCCGCTAGGCACACAAAGTTTTCCACCAGCTTGGTTCTGATATGCATTGCGCATTGCAAAGCTGAACTTTTCGCGGTTACTCTACCATTTCTGTTATGAAATTTTAGAATTGAATTGAAATCCAAGTGACAGTTTTCAGTGAGTTTTATAATAAGAAACGCTTTTAAATAATAAGCTTTATTTATTTTTTTGTAATTTTCAAATATTTCCGCAACATAATCTAATAAATAAATAAATAATAAATACGTTTGAAATCGTCAATTAGGGTCAGGTTTGCGATTTTATTTTATCGAGCCAACTAATTTATATTATGTTTTCATTGTCAAGCGCTTCGTCATTATATTCAATTTTAGTAAAATAAATTTTCATGGTGTTCTCTTCTATGTTTGTGGATTTCCAGAGGTTTAAAAAATTCAAAATGAGTAGAACCTGGCCTTAAGCAACGTAGTAGTGGGGGTGCGTTGATGTCGGTCACTCAGTTTTTCCTTTTATACACCGTGAAATTTTAGTAGTTGTTTTCCCAAGGCAGTACGATTTAGCCACGGCGGCAGGCCTTCAAACTATCTGCCACGATATGCTCGCGTGGGGCCGCGCCAATCCCGCAGCGCCGGAGCCATGACAGAAACAAAGGGGAGGGAGAAATCTTCTTTACACCCATAAATCCACCCAGGAGAGTATGATTACTAAATAAAACACTGAACTCGTTGATAGCAGAATGATTCACATCTACTTAGTATGTCAGTGAAATAACAAGTGGTAGTTCAGTAAAAATATGCAAAACAATACCGTCATGATTGGTTAGAAAATGTATTATAAAATGATATTTAGATAAACATAAGTTTTCCAAAAGAACCAAATTATTAAATGAAAAATGTATAAATTTAATATAATACTAATATATATAATATAATACACAAATATCATCCGAAGCATTTACCAAAACTGAGTTTATAAAGCGAGAGTTTGTTAAATGAAATGTTTGCAGAACGAATTGTTTGTGAAATAAATAGTATACGAAACGTTGGTTGTAAACAGAACTAAAAATTTGTCATTAGAGTTTTGGTGAAACATTATTGAACCACCTAATGCATATATTATGTAATTGAATCACAAAACATGTAAGGTTGTTTTCGATATTTCACTGAAATGGAAAATTAATTTGAAGCCTAACAAGAGAGTATATTAGGTGCATAAATTATAATGAAATATAGTCTTAATAAATAATAATTACTGTAATTATTTCATCAATTTCACCCATTTTGTTACATTAATTTCGGTCACGAATTGAAATAAATGGAATTTCAAGTGTGTCATTATATTCAGCGAGAATGTTTGGAAGGAGTTATCGCTGGAAAGCAAATGGCGACTAAAGAGACATGGGTGGGTTTTAGTCAGTGTTTTGGCTCTCTCCCTCGCTTAACACACCATTTTTTAATTCATTTGGAATAGCAGGAAATATCAAAAACATCTGCCGCCTGGACGTGAATTGCAGTAGTCTATATGGAAAGCACTAAATCGGCAGCGCACCCAGATAGACGGCGGCAAACACTACCTGGCGAAATTGGGTTTTGTAGACCCGTCGGATATTTAATATTTGTCGGATACTTAAAATTCTGACAGGCCTGTTGGTCTAGTGGTTAGTGGCCCTGACCGCTATGCTGGAGGTCGTGGGTTCGATTCCCACCCAGGACAAATGTTTGTGTGATAAGCACGATCATTTGTTTTGTGCCTGGGTATAATTTGTCTATAATATGTATGTATTTAAAAATATATATAAGTATGTTTATCAGTTGTCTAGTACTCATAACACAAGCTCTGCTTAGCTTGGGACTAGAAGGCGTTGTGTGATAGTTGTGGAATAAAAAAAAATAACTCGAGTGCGGTGCCCCTGTTCAAAACATGAGCTTCACTTTAGAGTACCTCAAGTGCCCATACACTTGCATTTTGCAAGATTAAATGAGTGCCACCGATGTTGTGGTTAATGTAGCCATCTGCGGTCCATGGAACCTAACCGTTTAACGAGTTAACCATCAATTCGATAAGAAGAAGAACAATAAAACTTAGAATTAACAATTACGCTATCATCTTCGTTATTTACTTTCAACAATCAAGAAAAACATCAAACACACACTTCTATAATAACCAATATAATACAATAAATTGAATTCTGCTCCCATACCGGTAAATTACCAGTTTTTATAAATAGTTTATTTTTGTACTATTTAAAAAAAAAAAACAGATTCCCGCGACTTTCACCAGGTCATCGGACTTCATTGTGGAAGGCCTTTCAACACTGCGCTTTCCGGTACCCGGTCGCCTCTCCAGAACCTTGCAGCCTCATTGGCCATCTGTTCTGCGAGCAATGTGACCAGCCCACAGCAACTTAAGGGGATTACATCGCCCAAATCCAAAAAAAAACACCTAGGTTGATTTAAGTTTATAGATTATTCCTTATGTAAGATTACCATATAAAAAATGAAGGGGATACTTAAGGACATTACTAATAAATTGTATTGATTTCGTTTCTCAAAAAAATACCCTAACTCTAGAAAAAAATCTGGTAAATAGGCCTTTTTTGAACATTAATTCCATATTTTCTCGAAAAGGGCTCTATATTTATACATTGAATTTATACCAAAATATATGTTACGATAAATTGAATAACTTGTATTGTTTTTTTTTTCTAATTTCATTGAATATCGATAAGTAATCAAGAAAAAATCGAATCAGTACGAACACCCCGCGCGCAGCACCCCCTGCAATACTTGTGTAGAGGTCAATTCTTCTCTACTAGTGTAGAAGTAAATTCTTCAAGGTCATTGAGCAATGTAATACCCTTAAGTTTGGCGGTTCTTCGGGCTACGTCGGTAACCTTGTTTCTCCTGCGGATATCTTCATTCATTCTACAGGCTTTTGGGTGACTTTAATCCTTCTGATAAGGAACATTGTGAGCGATCATTAGAAATCCAATATCAAGAACAATAGAAACAAGTTTTCAATGACAATATTTTTTTCATAGCAAGCTTTTTAGCGCAGTAACCAAAATGAATATATGTTACTAGCCAGATCACAAGAATCAGCTGAGGAGCGAGAATCCCGGTTAAGCCGCATGCGGGATAGCATGACTGAAGCAAGAGCACGCGAAACCAGTGCCGATCGAGAATTGAGGTTAAGTGCTGAGAAATATAAAAAAGCACTTTACACAAAAAACTCATTGATAAGTTTCGTGGTCCACGCGGACGAAGTCGCGGGCACAGCTAGTATGTTATAAACCTATCATGTTTATACTTTTTGAAACGGTCTTGATGAGCAAGACCATTTCAAAAAGTTTAAACATGATAGGGTTATCTTATTGCGCTAATTACTGAGTTTCTATGACCATATTCCAGTTCCATTATCGGATTCTGGTTACCATCTAGCTCCAAAATACTCGTCAAGATGAATCACATGAGCTCAAACTTGATGGCGTTGTGTTATTTAATAATCGGATTCCTAAAGCAACCTTCCGGTTCCACCATCAGAGCAGCTCCATTCATAATAATTTTGCATTGTCGTCTGATTTACACATGCATGCAAAATTTTAGCTCAATTGGTAACCGGGAAGTGGATCGAATTTAATTTGCAAAATTTGATCACAGACAAACATCGGTCATGTAAAACTAAATAAGAGCTTGTAAAAGGATGCCACTTTTAATCAAAATTTCTTTTTTAAACCCCAAAACACTCCTTTATCGGATAAAGGAGGAAAATCTAAACATCGCTCGCTTTACACAAGCACATTCATCAAAGTCTCATCACCGTACCTTGATGATTGACACTCGTTTAACTGCTCACCCCCGAGAGCTACACCGTGATGATACAGACATTAATCAATGCTGAGCAAGATTTATCTCGCCTCGACAATCATTGGGGACTTAGAAGCGGAAAATTAACTTACTTTGCATGTCTCGAAGGCGAAGATAAAAAAAGAGCAGGTAAATTCGATGTATTTTAACGTGTTTGCATATTTACGTATTTTTTTTTCGTTTCGTGATAAGTTTGTAGAAGTTATCGTTGGTTGGATTCGGCATCTATAGCGTTATACATCCTCAATACTACATCGCGCCAGCCTGCTAACTGCAGGCAGTCAGGGTTGAAGCCTGCCGGGGTCATGGGTTAACTTCCGAAAGGAATACCCGACCCTGGCACAATAGGCTACGAAGGAACGGGGTAGGTTTTTAGTCAGTAAGTCTGACACTAATTCCCGCTCCGCCCAAGGGCGGGATTTGTCATTGGATGATTTTACCTACCATAAAAAAAATACTACATCGCAGTATTAGAGTTCTATGCGCGATTAGAACACATACATATACAGCCCGAAATCAGTTAAAGGACTGATGCCTGGATAAGATAAAAACATCCTTCTGGTCAGAGGATTTTCTTTTTAACCGACTTCGAAAAGAAGGAGGTTTTATGTTCGGCTGTATGTATTTTTTTTTTCAATGGAGGTTTGCGCGATTCTACACCTCATCCCGCAAACCTCATCATCACCTTCCTGCCCTTGTCCAGTTTTATTTGGGGTCTGCGCAACACGTTGTTTTCTTCCATTCTGTCCTGTCACCCGTCACGCTATCAATAACTCCTTTTTCTTTCATATCACTTCTCAAACAATCCATCCATCTTCTCTTTGATCTCCCTCTCCCTCTCCATCCATCCACATGTATACTCATAGCTCTTTTAGTAACATGCGTTTACCAAGGCAAACAGTTCCCTTTCAACTTTTCAATCACAGGCGCCACTTTCAAACTTCCTCTAATATACTCATTTCTCACTTTATCCATTCTCGTCACACCACACATGCATCTCAACATTCTCATTTCTGCTACATGCAATCTTCTTTCATCCATCTTTTTCATAGCCCAACATTCTGATCCATACAGTATGACAGGCCATATCACGGACTTGTAGATTTTGCCCTTCAACTTAAGGGAAAATACTCGTCCCACAAACCTCTACATCTAAAAATTTACCCATCGTTTGTGTCATGCTCGCCAACGCAATTTAGGGCTCATACACACAAGCGCTATATTGCTAACGGTGGAGGTAACTGCTTCCAGCAATATAGGGCAGCGACAGCCATCGATGAGTCACCGGCAGCTGTTTTAACGCTTCGACGGGGGCCGTCGACATTCCAACTTTGAAGATAAGCGGCAGCCGTCGTGTGTGTCAAGTGTCACTATAGGTCGACTGCTACAGTTACAACTCTGCCGTTGGTAACACACTCGTGTGTTCTCTTACCGTGAGATAAGTAAAAAAGTGCTATTAGGTTTCTGTCAACAATTCGTAAAAACTGTAAGAACACTGAATAGAACTACACTGCTAACACGTGTGCCTTACACGCCGATCGCGCGTCGGTGTCCATACATTTTATATGGAAACTAGACTTGTAGAGCTACACTTGATCCACGCCACGCGACGTCGTTCCACGTACGAATCAGGCGTGTTACACGTGTGCGTTGATCTAATATAGATCTAGCTTAAAGCATATCTCGGGAAAAGTGCTAGTATACACTAATAGTACCTATTATTTACTCCAGTATCATTACAGTACTAAACAATATTTCGATAATACCTTGAAATCAATATTATGAGCAAGCCCATTAATTAAATTGCTCTTTAGTTTAAACTCAGACAATAACCAAACCGCAAATGTGACTGTAAACTTAATATGTATTTTCTGAAAATATAAGCTTCAAGTTTATTCATGTCTATTTTAGTAAATTATTTCAGTACGTTAATTAAACGCGGTACAGAACCCTTAGAGCGCAAGGATAACTCGCACTTGGCTGGTTTTATTCGTAAATAGCGCAATTTTAGCTATGCGTAGGCCTAATACGATGTAGAAGCCACTTAACATAATTTGTAGCATTTCAAAGGTAGTAAAGGTAAATTAAGTGAACAAAGCCTGTGTTCAAGCATTATGGTGCAAATAGAATTAGGGCCTTGAAGTAGAAGCTTGTTTTTAGGTTATTATATTATTTAATATTTTTAAATACACCGTGAAATTTTAGTTGTTGATTTCCCCGAAACGACTTGCTATAAGGAGTACTTTTGAAACATACAGTAAAAGAAAAAAAAACTATTTACAAAATAAAATAATACAAACGACTTCAACAAAACACAAAAAGTGCAAAATAACTATCTAGTATCTTTGTTATTTAACACCGAATCCCGAAATTAAAGTTATTTTGCACTTTTTGGTGTTTTTTGAAGTCAGTTGTATTTTTTTGTAAAAAGTTTTTTATTTCACACTTTTTAGTTGTAGTACCCCTCAGCCAAACTTAAATAGATAGGTACCTTCCTCCATTCGGTTCAATCATCAAATCATCATGAAAATTCTAATAATACCAAACACGGCTAGGATACACTGATTTATTACAAAGTTCCGACTCTTACCTACGTCTTCATCATCAGATCAGTTCTATGTATCCCCTCCCCTTCTTCCTTTAGTCAGCCACCGACTAAATGTATAAACAAAGCCTTTTTACTTGTTATGATAGTTCTGCTATGGTTTTTTTAAGAGTTCCGTTCTATATCTTCGTAGTTCATCATCAGATCAAAACAATATTTCTATGCGAACACTAAAAAATACAAAAATTTATAAATCGGTCCACAATTGACTGAGATATCGGTGACCATACGTATTAAAACGACAGTTCTGCTATGATTTTTCGAAAAGTTTCGTTGTATATCTTCATCATCAAATCAAAAAGAAAATTTTATGGGACCGTATAATCGTGAGAAGTATAATCTTTTGATCAAATCAAAAAAAAATTGGAATCGGTCCACAATTGACTGAGATATCGGTGAACATACATAAAAAAAAAATACATACAGCCGAACATAGAACCTACTCCTTTTCGAAGTCGGTTAAAGAATAACTTTAATTTCAGAAGTCGGTGTTTCTCGGTATTGTTTGTTTCTTATTTAACACCGACTTTCGAAAATAAAATTAGTTTGATAAATTTTTGTCACAACCACTAAAATTTCACGGTGTATATTTTTGTATGCTAGCTGCTACCAGCTTCTTCTCTCGAGTCATAATCAAAATTAAAATAAATGTAATAAAACTAAAATAAACATTAATTTAAGAACAAAACAAAACCTAAAGAACAAAAATTCTCTAGCAAAAATCAACCCTTCTTTGGATGTCTTCAAAAGGTAATTCACATCGGGGCAGCTTTTGATGTTATACAAAGCACAGGGCAATTTAAATTGTTCACTGGATCCTACCTTCTACTGTGATATCTCTCTATGGTTTGCTGGAAGAACACTCAATTTTGACTTAAGCTCACCTGTGTACAGGAAATCTGTAATAAAGAACTAATTAATTTAAGAATAAAAATAGTACAATACTATTTTTAGATAGTTATTTTATTATTTGGACTTTTATTTACTATTTATAAAACATATGTCAAACGCTATAAAGATATATGTATAACGTTACAAATATCATTAAAAATAACAAAACGAGTAACATCACAAAATAACGTTATTTGCAACGTTTCAATCGCCAAGCCCATTCGTCAAGCCGTTATTTACTACTCCCATCCGATGGACCAAACGGACTGTATTAACCGGATTGTGAAAAATAAAGGGTGAGTTGAATTTATTCGGTTTTGCTACAAACAGAATGAAATAACGTTGCAGTTCGCAGGCTCAGAAGCTATGATAGAATAACTGAATAAACGAACATTCAAATGTATCTTCAGCGACAGTCAATAGATTCTCTATTGGCAATGTCTGGCTCATATTATGCAACCTTATGTTTAGTATATTTTATGCGATACCAAAATATATATAGTTTTTGTCCAGAATCAGTAACTGAATCGATTCCAATAATTTTTATACCATGTTATATTTTTTCCCTAAAATGTTTATAAAAGATGACAAGTTTAGTAGGCCACTATCGACACTAAGTACAAAACAGGTCACGGCAAGTTACAGCGGGCATTAAACGCCAGCCCACAGCTGGGTGCGAGAGCAAAATAACCCCTCAGTCACCCGGGTGGCCCGGTGACCATGTATTTATGTTACTAACCAGGTACTGTAACGTGCTTATAACTTTGTGATTTTTCGTAATACAGTTTACTTTGTGATGTTTCAGAACATGAAAGTTTGCATAAGGCTTCTTTTTATGATGTAAGAGAGTACTCAGAAAAGGTTTTTAAAAATTCAACTTTTAAGGGGTAAAATTCGTTTGTATGCAATAGTTTATTTAAGCAGTGGTGGCCGAGTGGTAATGGCCCCGACTTACGAGTTGTAGGTCGTGGGTTCAAACCCAGCCAGGCGCATTACTTTGTGTAATTTATTACATCACCATTACACTTAAACCGCTGAAGGTAAACATTGTGAGGAAACCGGCATTTCCTAGAACCAAAAATTCGAAGACATTGTGACATCCACCAACCCGCACTGGGCCCACGTGGTGGTTTGCCACTGGGATCGAATCCCAGCAGTGGGAATATTATAAGGCTGATACTATGCTATGCTATTTTATTCCGTGGGCCCACATACTTGGGACTCAGCGTTAATAGTAACTCAAGTAAATAAAAAAAAATTGTCGTTATCCTTTTTTAAAAACTACTCTTAAAAAGCGAATTAGAGGGTAAGAAAGGTTGCATGGGAGAATCTTATTCTTGATGTTAATAAACTAAGCATAAATTGTAATAAAAATGAATAACAAAGATTTTAATTAATTATTTGTTTTTTGACACTGACTGAAAATATCGTTTTTATGAAAACACATTCTCGCGAACAAAGTCGCGGGCAAAATACTAGTTACTTAAAAGAATCAAAACGTGGTTCAATTTAGTAAGAGAACACCGTTCGTATTTCTCGAACAAAGACGAATATTTGGCCATACTCTTATTCCACTCTACTGATCCTTTATGAACGCGTCTATATTGCTAAATAAACCTAACTAAGCGTTTCCATAAAAAGCATTTAAATAAAAAAACTAACCTAAAAGAAAACCAAAAAGTCACCAAAAACATTTATTGTGCACTAGAATATGCTCTACTGGGTGTTTTAAAAAAATACCAAGAAGGAGTTGGTGGGGTTCGCTTGCTCCGCTCGCTCATCAGACCTCGCTATCCCCTTCTAACCTAACCTGTCCGAGTCTCGGTGCCCCAAGTCTCTTAATCATTGTAAAAAAGTCCATTAATACTTGGAGTAATATTAGTATTTTTAGTAATAAATAAGATCTTTGGTGTACAGTAGTGTACCATTTGATGCAGCACGGAGATACACACCGCACTATGCCCAATATCTCTGTATTTCAATTTTTTTTTGTCTAAGTACCTACATGTTATTTTTTTCTTTGTTGTTAGATGTGTTTAGTTTTTATAATTTAATTGTGCTTTGGTGTATGTTTTGTGTTGTAACCAATAATAGCTTTATCTATCTATCTACAGTTAAAAATATCCCTTTTATATTGAAGTTAGATTTTCAGATCAATTTAGTAACAAAACACTGTCCGTGTATCTCGAAAAACAGCGAATATTTGGCCATTGTCTCATTCCGCCCTACCGATCCCTCACGAACGCGTCTTTAGATGAATAAATAATTTGGTAATCCTAACAAGGCGTTTTTATCTTCTAAACGCGGATCCCTAAAAGAAAACCTTTTTGTTTTATTACGTCATTACTTAAACATTGAAAAGGAGCTTAGTTAAAGCGCTTTGCTAATGTATGTTGAATTAAACTAGACTATTCCTTTGAGGTAAGCAGAATTCTAAGACAAAAGGTTTTTATATCTTTTGTGAAAATTCTAACAATAATAACTTTCATTTTAAACGAGCGACCCGCCTCAACTTCGCACGAGTGCAATGGCGATATTAAATATATAATACATTTATTATACATATTAACCTTCCTTTTGAATTAATCTATCTATTAAAAAAAACCGCATCAAAATCCGTTGAGAAGTTTTAAAGATCTAAGCATACATAGGGACGGACAGCGGGAAGCGACTTTGTTTTATACTATGTAGTGAAGTGATAACCAGCAATTGCAACGAGTGATTGATCACAGGTGCATCATGCATATCGGCTTAAGTTTGAAGAATGCCATTGGAGATGGTCCTAGATCTGTCCGCCCTCGGGCGGAGCGGGAGATAGTGTCAAACTTTTACTGCCTAGAAACCTACAGAAACCTACCCCGTTCCTTCGTTGCCTTTCATACCAGGGCCGAGCCTTCCTTTCAGTAGCATACCTTTAGACCCAGTAGAGTTCGATCCTGCTGGGTCCGTACCGTACCGTTTGCTGACAACATTTTTTGCAACATTGCTCGCTTCCGCAAGTCCGCTCCTGAGGTGGCTCGAAATCGCGGCGGTGGCTGGGAAGTGAACGCCGTTGCCTCACGCGTGTGGCCTCTTCCTTTGCTAGCATTACTGCTTCGCAGAAGAAAGCGACCACCTGCAACTCCTCCTGGCTTCGGACCATGGCCTGTACCAAGGCTCGGCGCGAGCGATCTGCCGCCGATCGCCCTCACGAGGGCACGGCGATGCTCTGCCCATGTGGGGCACACCTCTACCGTGTGCTCCACTGTATCCTCCATCATTATAGCGTGGAAATCATCGACACGCGCTAAAGCGAACATGCCCGATACGCTGCAGTATATAGACAGCCCCAACAGCACCATGAACCCATTCTAATATAGAATCGTTTTATAAGGTAAACTAAGCTTACGTGTCCCACTTGGAAAACTAATACATGTACTTAGTTAAAGTTTGTTGCTTATTTGAGCCAACCTGCTAGTGTTATATTTATAACGGCGATGTATACTATACAACGCAAGTTTCATTTGCGTTGTGTGGTTTATTAGCTTCTACATGAGGGTTTGAAATATAATATGTAATATAATATTCCACAACTATCACACAACGCCGTCTAGATCCCAAGCTAAGCAGAGCTTGTGTTATGAGTACTAGACAACTGATGAACATACTTATATATTTCTAAATACATACATGTTATAGATAAATTACACCCAGACACAGAACAAATGATCGTGCTCATCATAAAAACATTTGTTCTGTGTGAAAATCTAACCCACGACCTCCGGCATAGCAGTCAGGGCCTGCTATACTAATATTATACTAACCACTAGACCAACAGGTCATCATCGTCATCATCAGCCTTTTAATTTTCCCACTGCTGGGAAACAGGCTTCCTCTCTAAAAATGGGAATAGGCCGTAATCCAACACGCTGGCCCAGTGTGGGTTGGTGAATGTCACATGTCTTCGAATTTTTGGTTCTAGGACATGCCGGTTTTCTCACGATGTTTTCCTTCACTGTTTTGAGAGCAGTGGTGTTGGAATAAATTACACAAAGTAATACGCCTGGCTGGGTTTGAACTCGCGACCTACTAAATACCTACTTAATTGTAAGTTGGGGCCACTAACCACTAGACCAACAGGCCAGTCAAATAGATTCCTCAATATAAACTTTGAACACCCGTTTCATCCCGTTTTAACCCCATCTTGGAAAATGGTATCTTAGTGCTCGCCTGCGTCGTAAAAAGAATCCATGTAATGCTTCTAATCCCAGTAGTTTTGCCTAAACGTTGTTATGTCAGTCAGTCAGTTTTTCTTCTTATATTATACACCACTATTTTTTTATTATGGCAAATACTTAAAGGGCTTATTAGAAAAGGTCTTGTTATTATTTAAGTAAAGTCTCAATGCATAATATTCATAAACAGCAAAATTATGAGCGTTTGTTTATATCCCAAAATCTCACTCAATTTCTGGAAACATTGTACAGGTTATTGTTTATGAATGAAAGAATGTCAATAAAAATGGAAAAACACTGCGCTTAGTATTTTCTAGTAGTAATTGTTGTGAATAATGATTCAATTATGAATTTTCCAATAATGACAAATTTTCGTGGACAATTTTGGAATTTCGTGTTTTGTACTTTTGACTACACAAATATGATCAGTAACGGGTACTGATTGAGCCCCATTTTTTGTGCACTAATTAAAAAATAGGGGTGTATACACGGCTAAGTTCTCAATCGTTGCGCACTAACTACCTACAGGTCATTGGACTCGCTCAGCTGATCTTTACTTAAAGAAATGAATTTCGTACATGAGTAGGTATATTAGTTCGAGTTCTAGAATATAAATACTTTATTTATTCTTTTTATCTTTACATATCGATAGTGTTTCATGAACCGGATCGACCCTCCACGGGATTAAAACGATCAAAATGTATAATATGTAATTTTAAATGCTTGTCTCAGTTTGGCCTAGTTTACCTTGCTGTTTGAATATATATCACTACATAGTATAAAACAAAGTCGCTTCCCGCTGTCTGTCCCTATGTTTACTTATATCTTTAAAACTACGCAACGGATTTCGATGCGGTTTTTTTAATAGATAGAGTGATTCAAGAGAAAGGTTTACATGTATACTACATGCATAATATATTTAATATCCCCATTACATCCGTGCGGAGCTGGGGTACCGCTAGTTGTTTTAATATGACGTAGTAGGACGTTAGAGTAGTGTAGGACGCTATTTGTGTCGATACTTTTGCCCCATCTTCCTAGCTCGCTGTGCAATACTGCCGCTGCGGGTGCGGTAAACTTCAAGCGGGGGAAATATAATAACCTTGTTGGCAGTTATATTTTCAAGCCGTTTGCAATTGAAACTGTTGGATCCCACGATCCAACAGTGCTCATAAATTATACACTGTTAAAATTGGGTCGTTTTAATCCCGCGAAAGGTTTTTTTTTATGGTAGGTAAAATCATCCAATGACAAATCCCGCCCTTGGGTGGTGCGGAAAATAGTGTCAGACTCTTACTGACTAAAAAGCTACCCTTCCATTCATTGCCTTTGTCCCGGGGCCCGTGGTGACATTCTCACATAACCTTTGGCCCCAGTAGGCTTCGGCCCTGCTGGACCCCTACAGTTTGCTGACAAATCCTTGAGGCGCGCGGGAACAATGCGCGCCGTTGACGACTTGAGCTCGGACCGGTCTGTTACCGGACGGACGGACAGCGAGCTACCCATTGCCCACCGTCCGCGAGCCCGCGCCTACGATGGCCGGAAATCGGGATCGGAATCCCAGCGGCGGCGGCGGCGTGTGCGCCTTTGCCTAATGCGGTCGGCCTCCTCCTTTTCTAGCATTACTGCTTCGCAAAAGAAGCAACCCCCTGCCACTCCTCCTCGCTCCGGAGCATGGCTTGAACCAAGCCCCGGCGCGAGAGTTCGCCGCCGATCGCCCCCAATACCGCGAAAGGTGAATTCGGTACATGAAATACTATCGATTTGTAAAAAGAAATTTAAAAAATAACGTGCTTTTTTTAAATTCGAAATAATTTACGCGTGTACGAAATTAATTTCTTAAAGTAAACGTCAGCTGAGCGAGGCCAATGAACTGTAGGTAGTTAGTACACAACGACCGACGGATATCTACAAGGTCATTGACTCGTTTACTTAAAGAAATTAATTTCGTACTAGCGTATATTAATTCGAGTTGTTGAAAAATAGTACTTTATTTTTTTCTTTACAAATCGGTAGTACTTCATGTACCGAATCGAACCTCCGCGGGATTAAAACGACTAAAAAACGGTGCATAAAGATCTAACTGAATATCTTGTGTCAACAAGGCCCGGGTCAGGCAAAAAGTACTATCTAGTTTTTCCACTAAGCCGCGTCCGATACGCCATGTTTTCGTATTTGCTAACACAATAACATTGTTTGCTAACCGAATAGGGGCGTGGCCTAACAGTTTTGTTAGGAAAAACACGCTAATGGTTTTTTTTTTTTTGTTATTCCCCCGCTTTCGCCTGCGGGGGGTGAGGTCATTCATTTTATGTTTGTGCTCGTCGGATGCATACGTCTCGCGATTTAGTGATAGAATGGAGTAAAAAACACACTTGGTTTTACTTACCATTTATTTATATATTTAAACTTCGTGTACAGTAGTGGTACACAGGCGGACTTAATGCAACAAGGCATTCTCTACCAGTCGCCCTTTGGATTAAAAAGAAAACACTGTGGTAGGTTTGCACAATAAATAAATAACAAATACTTCAAATAAAATGTAAAATAAACTAATTTGGGAAAGACCTGTGTCTTGGGACGTAAAGTTAAATAAAGTTTTTCAAAATTAATTTAATCAAATTTGTCATCAACTTTCAATTCTTGGTACTTATATGTTAAAAGATCGAGTCTATAAGTAAGGTGGAACACGGAATCGTATTTCTATTTCTTCATCGAAGAATTAAATCCACGATTGCCAAAACAGCTTCCACGTTTACTTCGTCGGAACTCATTTTTTAAATAAAACAAAACGATAACAACAATATGCGCAGGAGACGGGCAGTTTTTTTTCAAACATGTTTTACTAACATGTTTTGTTAGAATGTTGGTGCAGTGGGCCCGGCTTCACGAATCTCTCGCATCCCGGAGTTTGGAAGGTGTGACGCCTGTGTCTTGGAAAGCACATAAAGCCGTTGATCCTGCGCCTGATCTTTCTCCATTCGTGTCGGATTGCTGTCCCATTGGATTATGAGAGTAAAGGAACAGAGAATGCACCTGTGTTAAGGGCTGGCTGTAGTCACTGATTATTTTGTATGAAGTCCGCCCGGAGCTACATTGTCGACTTCGCGACCCCAAAACAGCGGTTTTATTTTTATAAAAAAAAACTATTCAAGATTTTTTTTTGGGAGGCGCTTTTAAATAACATACATTTCTTTTTTGCAGCTTTCAAATACTTCCGTAAAGTAATCTCGTAGATAAACACGCTTGAAATCGTAAATTAGGATTAGATACGCAATTTTTTTTCTATCAAGCCAACTAATTTTTATTATGTTGTCATTTTTCCCCACGTTTGGTCATATAGTCAATTTTAATAAAATATTTTTTCATGGTGTTCTCTTCTATATTTGTGTATTTCCAGAGGTTTAAAAAAGTTCATAAATGAGTAGAACCTGGCCTTAAGCACGCATGCACTATGATATCTCCTGCGTACTCAACTAATCTCTGTTGAGATTGGCTACCGTAACCGAAAATCAGCCGGGCGGATTATTTGACCTCATATGTCGGTTCAACGGTCACAATCAGAATTGGAAACCAATGGCTTAACACAATGCCACATTGTCTTTTGCCAACAGGCTCACCCTAGGACAAACACAAATAGTTTTATATTGCTCTGTTCCCGCTCTAAAGGAATATGTGAGCCTGTGAAATCTCAACCAGTTTCGTAATTTAACTCTTTGTATGCTATCCGGACGTACTGCTTTTTTTTAACCTTTAACCAGTGATGGTTAAAGGTTAAAAAAAAAGCAGTACGTACAATATGAGTTACGTCAAAAACATACTGTTATGAAATGTTACATGTTTCGCTTTATAAATGATAAATAAACGGTAAAACCTACACAGCTCAAAGGACTTTAGATTTTTAATAATTTGTAGAGTTATATTATTATTTTTTTACATTTGTCAAATAACTGGGCTTAAATACAAATAATTTTATTTCAAAAGATCGACCCGCCCCAGCATCGCACGGATACAATGGTGATATTAAATATATTATGCATGTATTATACATATAAACCATCATCTTGAATCACTTTATCTATTAAAAAAACTGCATCACAATCCGTTGCATAGTTTTAAAGATCTAAGCATACATAGGGACAGACAGCGGGAAGAGACTTTGTTGTATACTATGTAGTGATAGACCTAAATGAGTATTTATAAAACGTCAGAAGATTGCACGGTTACAATTAGTCCTATTGCGAAGGTTCCGTTATGCTATGGTTAATCTTTAAAAAAAAAAAATGATTTTACAATATTTTCATTATTTCATTTATACACCGTTAAATTTTGATCGTTTTAATCCCTTAGGGGGTCGATCCGGTACATGAAACAGTATCGATTTGTAAAGGTAAAATAAAATAATAATAATAATAATAATAATAACCAAGTAGCCAGGATTATTCACCAGCAACTTGCTTTGAAGTACAACCTAGTGGATTCTGAGGTACCGTATTACAGGTATGTGCCCGACCCAGTTCTCGAAAATGACCATGCCACGTTGTACTGGGATCGGTCTATCATCACTGACCGGACTATTGTAGCCAATAAGCCGGATATAGTCGTGGTAGACCGATTAGCGCGCCGCGCAATGATAGTCGATGTCACCATCCCACATGACGAGAATCTCGTGAAAGCTGAGAAAGAGAAACAAATCAAATATCTCGACTTAGCACACGAGGTTGTCGACATGTGGAATGTGGACACGGCTGTCATTGTGCCGATTGTCGTGACTGCCAACGGCCTTATAGCCAAAAGCTTCGACGACCATCTGTCGAAGCTATCGTTGCGTGGTTGGATCAAGGGCCTGATACAGAAGGCAGTACTCCTCGATACGGCTCGCATTGTGAGGAGGTTCCTGTCTCTGGAGCCCTAACCACCGGTAGCTTGGACCCTGCTCCCGACACCGGCTGACTACTGTTTTTTTATATTTTTAAATGTTTTTTTATACGTTTTTTAGGAAATATTTAAAAATTATAAAAGACATGTATAAATAATTAATAAAGGGAATAATAATAATATTTCCACAACTATCACACAACACCGTCTAGTCCCAAGCTAAGCAGAGCTTGTGTTATGGGTACCAGACAGCTGATAAACATACTTATATATTTCTAAATACATACATAATAAAGATAAATAACACCCAGACACAGAACAAATGATCGTGCTCATCACACAAACATTTGTCCTGGTGGGAATCGAACCCACGACCTCCGGCATAGCATAAAATAAAGTACCTACTTTTTTTTCTAAAACTCTAATTAATATACGTATGTACGAAATTAACTTACTACTTTAGTAGCACTAGTACTTTATTTTTTAATTTTATGTTTACAAATCGATAGTATTTCATGTACCGGATCGGCCCTCCACGGGATTAAAACGACCAAAAATTAACGGTGTGTATATATTTGCTACATTTATAAATATTAAAAAAAAAACGTTAAAAATATTTAAAAAAAATGTTATTACAATATTAATTTGTAGATACTTATGAAAGGACAGTGTAGACCAGTCAACATTATACCTAACCAAAAGCACAATAAAAGTAGTAATCTATGAATCCAAGGTTACTAACATAATCCAAAGAACCGCCTAACTTAAGGCGATACTAAAGGCCCGCGACCTTGAGCGTACAAAAGAGGAGCTAGCGTCGCTCCGCGCGCATCAAGATTATTCGAATTATAATTATTTTCTTCATTGATTAAACACAATATGAATAAAAACCGTATATCAAAAGATTGGTAATTAAATTATCTTTTAATTTGTGAAAGTAAAAAAAAAACAACCAATGGTTTTTGTCTGATCTTCGCTTTTTTGTCTGTGTTAGACATAATATTGAAAAAAAAAACACCAGGTTTCATGAAAAATAAATGTAAATATTCGTATATTAAATTATTAGGCAAATAGTCTAGTTTAACATTTTTTTTTCCGACGCACGGAACCGGTCGTTGTGGCGACACTTGGAGGAGGCCTATGTCCAGCAGTGGACGTCTTTCGGCTGAATTGCATGACTTTGATTTCGCCATCTCATTTCTACCATCGGACAACCCGACCGCGACGTATAGCGAGTATCCACCCTTAAGTTGTTGAAACCTCTACGGTCCGGACTAATCATAATCATAATCCTTTTATTATCAGGCAACTAAGGCCCATAACACAAATACTCACATAATCTTACAAAATAATATACTAATACATATAAAATTAAACAATAACATAAACTATTGCACACGAAGTGATGGCGTCGTGTTTCGCTGCGAGGTCGGTATCTTTCCGCGAAATCGTCGATACACGACACCCTTCGGCCAAAACTCTCCCTTGAGGCAGGTCTCCAGATGGTGAATCGGTACCCGCACCACAAACGACTTGAAATTAGTGTTATGGCGCGGCTCTAACTGCACGACTCTCAAAGTCCAGTTGGTCTTCACCCGTACATACTCCACGATATCCTCAACCCTCGTGGTGTGATGTAGCCTCGAAACGTACAGCTGCGTCGTGGGTATTGCTGGACGCAGCAGCATATTGGCTCCAGCCAGCGCGGTACCGCACTGGTTCGGACAAGTAGGCTTCTTTTTCTTCTTCTTCTCTACCTTTGTGAGGCCATCGTCATCGCTCTGCTTGTCCCCCTTTGTTTTACCTGCTTGTCGCGTTGTTTGCGACACAGCAGGTTTGTTTGCGGCAACAATAGCGGAATAGGCACGTTTAGGGGTCGACGTGCCCACATGCGTCACCGCTTCGACCGGTGACGATACAGCGGCGGCAGCGGCGGAGCAAGATGCAACGCAAGCATTATTAGCAGCGGGTGACGCACTGCTACTCGCCGACTCAAAAATGCCGATGGATGCATTTCGTGCCCCGCGACGGATGTTCACGCTGGAGTTTTCAGGCGCCCTACTTTCCGATACAGCGTTGCGCAACAACTCTACTTCGGCACGCAGTGCACCTACGGTGGCACTGCCACTTAAGTTTGGCGATTCTCCGTGCTATGTCGGCAACCTTGGTTCTCCTGCGGATATCTACATTCCTGATTCGATCACGCAAGGAAACTCCGAGCATAGCCCTTTCCATTGCCCTTTGGGTGACTTTAAGCCTTCTGATGAGGCCTATTGTGAGTGACCACGTTTCAGAGCCATATGTCATCACTGGCTTGGCAACACGCACTGGTGGGAGCGGAAGACAGTGCCAGACTTTTACTGACAAAAAAACCCATCCCGTTCCTTCGTAGCCTTCGTTCCAGGGCCCTGGTGTTCGCTCTCACATTAGCCATGACAGTAGGCTTCGACCCTGCTGGGCCCCTACGGTTTGCTGACAACTCCTTAAGGCGCGCGGGAACAGAACGCGCCGTCGACGACTTGGGCTCGGTCCGGAAGGTTACCGGACGGTCGCACAGCGAGCTACCCATTGCTTGCCGTTGCGGACGGCGAGCATTGGGTATGAGCACGTTATACCCGCTATGACCTGCCGTGATCTGTGTTGTACATAGTGTCGGTGGTGTCCAATTTGTGACCTTTTTTAAATATTTTTGGGAAAAAAAATATGACATGGTGGAAAAATTACTGGAATCGATTCAGTTACTGATTCTGAACACACTATATTCAGGTTTCGCATATATAATACTAAAAATAATTTTGTATAAATATTATGTATGATTATATCAGTGAAATGATAGTGTGAAGTGTGATATCAGTACCTTCCGAAAGCACCCTTCATATGGAAGGGTTATTTAGAAAGGTTCCATTGTTCGTGTTTAAGTATGTTTCTCAATTTCCTTTCTGGCAACGGCCATCTATATCGTTCCAATTAACTTCTATATCACGACCCACTATCTTATTATTAGGGCCTGTTGTTCGTTTTTATTCAGTTCTTCCATTATAATAATGAAATAATAATAATAAATCATTTATTCTCAGGCATCTTGGGCCTTAGATATATACCTTACAGACTAACATATATGAAGTAAAGACTTAAGACTATATCAGTAAAACTAACACTACTACTGCACTAACGCCCGTATTTATAAACAAGTAAAATTAATATCTTAAGTAAAAGTAACTACTTAAGTAACAATTTGTATTCTATAGTTAAGATTTTTTTTAATTTTGAGTTAAGATTTCAAACGTCAAGTAATGACTTAATAATTTTTACTTAGTAACAAGTAATTACTTCTTTATAAATACGGGTGTAAATCACTCTGAGCTGACCCCCTAGCCAAGTTACAATCGTTTTGGATTGGAACAATGTGCCTGCTGCGATTTTCAGTCCGATTATAATTAATTTTGGTGTCTTCAAGGCTAGAGTGTATAGTTAGGCCAAGCAATATACACCGTTAAATTTTAGTTTTTTAATAAATAAATTTCGCGGAAGGTCGATTCGGTACATGAAACACTATCGATTTATAAAGAGAAAATTGAAAATAAAATACTTTTTATTTAAATTCGAATTAATTTACTCATGTACGAAATTAATTTATTTAAGTAAACGAGTCAATGACCTTGTAGGTAATTGTCGGTCGTTGTTTACTAACTACCTACAGTTCATTGGCCTCGCTCAGCTGACATTTACTTAAAGAAATTAATTTCGTACATGCCTAAATTAATTCGAGTTTAAAAAAAAGTACTTTATTTTTAATTTTCTCTTTACAAATCGATAGTCTTGCATGTTCCGAATCGACCCTCCGCGGGATTAAAACGACCAAAATTTAACGGTGTATATAAATAGAAAGAAATAAACTACTCAAAACGAACTGTCACTTAAGTTTATCAACAAATCATAGACTATTTACCTCCACCGCGTTTTCAATTGTTATTTCTACCCGACCACCAATATGAAGGTAATGTCTTCTATTTGTTTTGTCCCCCGCCCGGTTTCTACGGCAAACAATGAAATTGCCATAGGAAATAATATTAGAGGCATCGGGAAAACCTTTCAGCATGGGTTTATTAGTAAACAATATTATTTGAAGTATATTTGTTGAGGTTGGGGATTGTGGCTGGCTCGTGTATTGGTAACAAAAATAGACATCAATTGATTGGAACGTGCTATTATGGATGTCTAAAGGTACACAGAAGAAAATGCTGTGAAGATGGGGAGTGGTATCTTCTTGTTTGTGTCCACGCTTAAGGATTAATAGGCTGTCATTGTTTATTTCACATTTTGGCTGATAGACATCCACTGCTGGATCTAGGTCCTGTCCTTCACAAGTGTCACCACAACGACTGCCATTGCGCGCCTGAGGCCCAGCCTGTTAGCTGCAAAAAGGCAGGGTCGAAGCCTGCTGGGGTCAAGGGCCGTTTTCTTAGAGGAAGGCTCAACCCCGGTATGATAAGCAACGAAGGAACGGGGTAGGTTTTTAGTCAGTGAGAGTTTGACACTATTTCCCGCTCCGCCCGCTCCGCCGCAATCTGTCATTGGATGATTTTACCTACCATAAAAAAAAAACCACGACGTCAGTCCTGTAAGTCTCACATCCATCGGATTCTCGTGACCCTCACCAGTGGTACTGTTCTCTAAGTAAACACAGCGCTGCCGCAACGACGAACTTTCAAATAGGATACATTGAATTAACAATCCAATGTATTACCTATCCTTAGGTTGACAATCCAATGTATCCTATTGGGGTGTTCATCGTTGAGGCAGCGCTGCGTTTTCTTAGAGAATAGCACCTCAAGTCATGGGTATAACTTGTGGAAGGCCTTCCTGCAAAGCTGCGTCTTCCGGTATGTGTTCGACACTCTAGAACCTTTCGGTTTCATCCACCGTCTGTTCTGCGAATGTGCCCTGCCCACTGCCACTTAAATTTGACGATTCTTGAAATTATTTCGGTGTTTGGTTGTCTTGCGGACATCTTTGTTCTTGTTTCTTCACACAAGGAAACTCAGAGAATTTTAGCAGATTACCCCATACGTCAGAAATTCATTTGTCATTGTGTACGAGATTACTATTCTAATTGTTAGTGATTGTCTCTTGGAAAGTCATAATGACGCCACTATAATAATAGATTACCAAACTTGTCAAAATCAACCATGACGAAATCAGTGATAGACGATTCTGATACTATTGTAATAGCAGACTTGAGGCCCTGGATTCAAAAAAGCGCCCTCGCCGTAAAAATATTATTTTGTTCCTTTATAATACAATCTACTATTAATTCTGATTCCATAAAATTATTCTGAACGATCCTTCAATAGTAAGATCAGCCACCCTATACGCTAAAAGGCTTGTTATCCATTTGATCTATACACCACTATTTTTTAATTAGTGCAAATACTTAAAGGGCTTATTAGAAAAGCTCTTGTTATTATTTAAGTAAAGTCTCAATGCATAATATTCATAAACAGCAAAGTTATGAGCGTTTGTTTATATCCCTAAATCTCACTCAATTTATGGAAACATTGTACAGGTTATTGTTTATGAATGAAAAAGTGTCAATAAAAATGGTAAAACACTGGGCTTAGTATTTTCTAGTAGTAGTTGTTATGAATGATTGATTCAATTATGAATTTACCATATGACAAATTTTCGTGGACAATTTTGGGATTTCGTTTTTTTGACTTTTGACTTTATAAATAATGATCAATAACGGGTACTGATTGAGCGCAATTTTTTTTGCACTAATTAAAAAATAGGGGTGTATAAAGACATGTCACAAAATTTCACAACTTCACAGAACCAATACTCCAAAAATTTACGCACAAAGAACTAATTCGGAATAGAAGAAAATTTTCTCAATTTATCTCAAACCAGGACACAGGCACTTATAAAACTAATCCTTATATACATTATCCCTTAGATACAACATTTTGTCCTACACTGAGTAATCGGTCTAACAAGAAGAGCTTCTTAATTTTGTCCCCAATCTAAAATGGCCGCCAGAATTAGTTCCGGATTTTTTTTTCGCTCACGGTTTTCAAAGGTTAGTCTTATGCGGCAGTTCATGTTATACTGGATATGAAGAGATATTGACTTTATTGAAGGAATATATTTGATGTAAGCTCTGTACATACAATGTAATTAATTAAATATATTTCTTGTGTCTACCACTGTTGATTTTGGAGGATATAACAATGTTATTTTTGGGAAATTGAAACTTGATTGTCAGAATTTCCCGTCGTACATTTGCGCGTTTTCGTATAGCTAAGTTGTTATACATACATATAATTATCTATTTTTGTATAGAATGTTTTGTTCTGCTCTGCTATTATGAATGCTTGCAATGGATTAATGGTTAATACATTTTGTTTAATTATGTATCACCCTTACAATAGAGGAGAAATTAGCGAGTATACACTTTCATTTATTTACTCATTTATTATATACTTACTTATACTATGTTTTTACTTTTTTTTATTATTGATAGGTTCGCGCTTGACCGCTATCTCACCTGATGGAAAGCGACGATGCGGTCGACGATGGAGCGCGCTTACCTAGAAGAAACCTGTTCACTCTTGACTTAAAGATTCCCGGGTGGTAGACATCAGGAAACAGACTCCGGCAGGGATCTCTTCTATGCAACTAGATACGAGTATTATTTTTTTTTTATAATTTTCTAGTTCACGATAGAACCATTAAACGGATTTCGATACTTTTTGTCCCGGCAGTAGGTATGTTCCTTTGGAATTATTTTATACCAATACGTGGGCGAAACGGTTTGCAGAAGCTAGTATATAATATTAAATATTTGTGAGCATGTATGTTTGTTACTACTTCCCACTCGAACGGCCTGGTAAGTTTAGACTGAATAGGTTACTTTTAGGCCGCTATCCCACTAACGTTTTGTTGGAACGTTGGAAAAACGCCAACGCTTATAAAACACCAGTGAGATAGCGGTCTTAGGTATCCGCTCCATCATGGAAAGCTACTAGCATCCTCATGGAAAGCTACGATGTGGTCACATCGTAGCTTTCCATGAGGTGAGATAGCGGTCAAGCGCAGCCCATCAGAAATAAAAAACAGACTTATCCTGGGAAAATTTTCTAGTAAGATGTAAAATTGTAAAAATCTGAACATCCTTCAAACTGAATTGGAGTATTCCAATTTGAAGGACGCCCTTTCGATATTACAATGGAAAAACCCTTGGACTAAAATAAATAAACAATCTTCTTTTTGGGTAGGCACACTCCTGAAGAAGAATTCGTACTATTTCTTTGAATTATTTGGTTCTACAGCTTTATGTGTGCAGAAAAAGATACACAATCACATTGACAATCGCAGTTGGTACATTATGTACACATACTCATACACCGTTAAATTTTGGTCGTTTTAATCCCGCGGAGGGTATAGTATCGATTTGTAAAGATAAAAATGAAAAAATAAAGTACTTTTTTTCTAAAACTCGAATTAATATACGCATATACGAAATTCATGTCTTTAAGTAAACATCAGCTGATCGAGGCCAATACTGTAGATAGTTAGTACGCAACGACCGACAACTCTCTACAAAGTCATTGACTCGTTTACTTAAAGAAATAAATTTCGTACATGCATACCTATATTAATTTGAGTTTTAGAAAAAAGTACTATATTTTTTAATTTTATCTTTATAAATCGATAGTGTTTCATGTACCGAATCGATCTTACACGGGATTAAAATGACCAAAACTTAACGGTTTATTTAGTCATCTAAAAACCCTTATATTTTGAACCTGTTTCTTATAGGTAATAACAGGATCACAAAGGATCATGTATCCTTACCTTACCGTTATCAATTACACGGGCAGTTTCATCTTTCACTGGACAATCCCACCATAACCTGGCATCAGTGATTCTCACTTACACCTTTGGGGTTATATACATTCAATACTGTGAACAGCCTTTTAACTGAATGCTGCTTTAGGAAACCAAAATCTGATACACCATAAAATTTCGATCGTTTTAATCCCGTGGAGGGTCAATCCGATTCATGAAACACTATCGATTTGTAAAGAGAAAACAAAGTACTTTGGAAAAAAATAAATTATTTTTTTTTTCTAAAACTCGAATTAATATACGCATGTACGAAACTAATTTCTTTAAGTAAACGTTTCAGTGACCTTGTAGGTAGTTATCGGTCGTTGCGTACTAACTATCTACAGGTCATTGAACTCGCCCAGCTGACGTTTAGTTAAAGAAATTAATTTCGTACATGTGTAAATCAATTTGAGTTTAAAAAAGTAGTTTTTTTTCGTAATTTTATCTTTACAAATCGATAGTGTTTCCTGTACCGAATCGACCCTCCGCGGGATTAAAACGACCAAAATTTAACGGTGTATTTTCCAAAAGATTTATTTTTCCGCATATGTTGTAAAAGTTATTGATATTGACGAGCACAATGACCCCCGTTTCAATGTTGTATACCTACTTAATCGTACACCAAGATAATAAATAAAATGATGGGGAAAAAAATGTTGGATTTCTGCATAATTAACAATTCTGGCTCTTTGCACTTAGAAGTGCAATAAAAAACTTAAATTAATACATAGTAGTAAAAATGCTAATGAATACAGATTTATCTCCCCATTAAAAGAAGCCACGGCCAAAAAACTATAACTACAGCCAAAATGTCGTCCATAATTCTTTGACTAGCTGAAAAAATATTGAAGCGACATTTTAAATTTTCGATAGTGTAAAATTTAACAACCATAGCCCAATAGCTTGGCATGCCATAATCATGGCGGACATCCCGACATACGGCGAGTATCCGGGACAAAGGCAATGAATGGAGCAGGGTAGGTTTTTAGTCAGTAAGAGTCTGACACTATTTCCCGCCTCACCCAAGGGCGGGATTTGTCATTGGATGATTTTACCTACCATAAAAAAAACCATTACGTGGTTGAAACCTCTACGGTACGGACTAAGCGTTTTGCCTCGTCGTTTATACCGCGTAGATCTTAAGACTGTTACATCACTGCTTACCATCAGGTGGGATCGCAGTCCATCATTAGTTTATATCAAATGAAAAAATAGACTGGATAGTTTGCCTGCTGCGATTTTCCCGTCTAATTATAATTTAGGTGTCTTCAACGCTAGAGTGAATAGGCTCTTAAAAAACTAGTGCGCCTTACCATTTACGATTTCATCACTGCTTACCTTCAGATAGGATCGCAGTCAAACACTTGATTATATCAATTAAAAAAACAAAAAACTTCCCTCTTTGTGGAGTGGCTGGAGAGCTACGGCGTCCTCACTTTCCGTATGACGCAGATCCTCACGGGACGTATTGTTCTGGAGATCTCTGTACCTGGTTCGTCCGGAAGAAACACCCCAGTGTCTCTGTTGGACGGAAGGACTATCCGGAGGATACTGTGGAGCATATAATGCAAGTATTGCGCTTGGGCCGAGTACCGTCGTATCCTTGTGAGGGTGATCGGCGGTGGTGAAATGTCGCACCCGACTTTCTTACTATGGTCTGGACGCGGCGCAGGAAGAATTTCGTACATTGACTTATTATTACCTGTCTCTGTCACTCCCGGGTAAATATAATGCGTCTTGCTCGCACAGATTCAATGGCCTCCTTCGTCAGGGATTGAAAATCCTTTACCTACTGTAAACTTTTTACTGATATTGTAAGGTTAGTTATTTTTTGAATTTGTTTATTTGGGTTAGCCTTACGTCACTACAAAAATCTTTGACGCAATTCAGAATTTTTAAATAATGAATGACATTTATCTTCCATTTTGTTATCATATTTCTACCGATTTAGTAATTTTAATTAGATTTTTATATTGTTATAATGTAAAATCTAAATAAATAATTTAAATACATAATAACAATAATTTATTTAATAAGTTAGACATTTTTTTTCTCCTTCAAACGTTTCATGTAAAAATGTTTGTCAGTAGGCACAAGGGTCATTGTACGAAATTCTTTCTGCTCCGCGACCGGACTTTATATTCGAACAAGGTCCGGAGCGAGGATGAATGGCAGGCGGTCACTTCCTTCTACGAAACAGTAATTCCAGTAAAGGCGGTGGCTGCACGCGTGAAGGAACAGACATCCTTACGTCCCAGCCACTGAGATCCAGACCTCAATTTCTAGCCAAGGTGAGGCCTTGCCGGCGACTAGCAATGGCCGTCTGGTAACCGTCTGAACCAAGCCTGAGCCGTTGACGGCACGTAGTGTACCACACGCGTCTCAAAAAGATGTCAGCGAAACCGTAGTGCCGATGCCTACTAAGGCCAAAGGTTGGGCTCGCGGACGGTGGGCAATGGGTAGCTCGCTGTCCGTCCGTCCGGTAACAGACCGGTCCGAGCTCAGGTCGTCTACGGCGCGCACTGTTCCCGCGCGCCTCAAGGAGTTTTCAGCAAATTGTAGGGGTCCAGCAGGGCCGAAGCCTACTGGGGCCAAAGGTTATGCGAGAGTGTCACCACGGGCCCCGGGACAAAGGCAAGGAACGGAAAGGTAGGTTTTTAGTCAGTAAATGTCTGACACTATTTCCCGCCCCACCCAAGGGCGGGATTTGTCATTGGATGATTTTACCTACCAAAAAAAAAAAAAAAAAAACTAAGGCCAAAGGATGACTCCCGAAATTCTTTTCTCACAGACTTCACATTTATAATATTAGTATGAAGGATTTTGGTTATTACATGATGTTTTCTAAGCAATTTACCAAATGAATGATTCTTTTAATCTTTAATAACTCCTTTGATTTCCATTACTCTTTCCATCTACTCCACTGCACTCCCCTCTTTTAATTTGCGAAGGTTGTAATTTTAACTTTATTTAGGCACAATTTGAGGTACTTAGTTTCCTCCGCGATGCTTTTAGTAGGTTATATTATATATCTGTCGATTCAAATTACCAATCAGAATGTGAATATCTCTGTGAACGTATTGTGTGGGTGGTAAGTGGGTCATGTAATGAACTATAAACGAACTATTCTACCGTTGTTAAAGGGAACAACTAACATCTTTTTCAAAGAAAAAATAAATCGGTGAAAAGTCACTCGAGGCCTGAGGGAGGCTGACGCCGTCGAATTCCATCGTGGCAAAGGTGGTGTCACTTATTTCTACTGTTGGGTAAAGGAACATAGATGTGGTTATAGTTAGTAATAGTCTGAATCACCCTCTCTCTTCATTCTAGAGCGGGAGAAGACAATGCATAATTTTCCACCTTAAAAAAAATGGGTGGGATATTCACTATGTACTGGTGGCGCATCGCCTTTTGTCTGGTGGTCCGATGACAGAGGATTATTATGACTTAAAAAAAAAACTTAATTATAGATTGACCGATGATCTCAAGTATCTAGAATGTGTAACATTTCCACCAATCCATTTCACAGTGGGTTGAACAGATAATTTGATGAAGTTACCCCAAAATTAAATGAATGGTTACATTATTTGACATGCCGGGAACCTCAAACTGGGGAACTAAATAGGCTATTAGAGCCTAAGGGTAGTCCACGATTATGTAATCCAATTACTGGCACAATGTCTGAATATTGATTTAGAACGGTTTCCGTTGGCGTTTGGTTAAGCGATTTAGGTATAAGTATTTTGTTGCATAGTAAGTGTTTTTGGGTCCGTCTGTAGGTTGCCGCATATTTTTTTCCGTACCTCAAAAGAAAAAATTTGAACCCTTATAGGATCACTTGGTAGGTCTGTCTGTCCGTTTGTGTACCTGTGAAGACCTTTTATCGAAAATATTGGAATGAATCTGAAAACAGTAAATTAGTTGTCTTGTCAGAAAAAAAAATTATGGGAACTTAAAAAAATGCGTTATAGGCATATTTTTACGGAATCGACTCGCACTTTCCCAGTATTTTTTTTTTTTTTTGAGGTGGAGAGACATCAAAATATTGACTCCTTCAGCCTATAGATGGAGTGAAAATGCGTGTCAGACTTTTACTCTAAATGTTAATTCTAGAATTATCAAACTCATTAAAACATAACTACTGACGATAATGGCTCATGCCCAAAGACTATGACCATACCGAGAAACTTTTTTATATGGTTATTTAATATCACGTGTATGCGAACTTACTCAGGCAGAAACACACGTCGTCACACACACGCCATCACGCACACACCATCACACGATCATACCATCCACACACACATTAATGCATTTTAGAAGCTAACTTTTTCTTTCTGTTTATTCGAAGAAAATAATAATAGTAAAAATAAACACAAAAACTGTATTTATTTATTAGTTTTTGAAATTTACGGAAGGGACTGGCCTAACCTAACGACACAGAGTATCCTAGTGTGGGGGCCAGAGATTATATTGTTTATATAAGTCGACTGATGTACCCAATCTTGTTGTATAACAACCCATCTAGATCCTTTAGCTTTCACCGTGATTGTCACGTGCCCAGTGTTAGGTTGCCACAGTCACACTGTCCATATTGCTATGAGATCCTGCCAGCACTTTTTCCGCCATGCCGTAAAAAGTTTCCCGCTGATACAACACTATTCTCAGGTTCATGTGTGCTAGGACTTTGTAGGTCGTCGCTGGCAGGAGTATCGCGGCAAAAAATCGCGAAAAACCTTTGTCGCTTTGTCGCGCTGCGTTTATTCGTGAGTATTTAATATTTACTTCTTTCGAGTTGATAGTTGTCTATTTTTTTAAATAGGTTGTTCATAGAGGCTGACTACATTGATTGTAGCGTTAGGTCAGATCCTCTTGAAAGTCTATGGGAGAGAAATCAGGAAGCGGTTTTTTCCCGCTGCCGCCATGGTAGCGGGCCCGCAGCTTCTATAGAATTCAAATATATCTGTAAAAAATTAAATCAGTTTACACGCCGCGGTTTGCGGCCGCAGTGTGCGCGGTTGTTCACGGCTGCCGCTCACCTGCACCGCGGTCGTCCGCCACCACCTCGGCGGTTTGCGCCCGCACGCTCTGCAGTCGGTTGGCGGCGACCACGCTATCTATCTATCTATATATGACCGGCCGAAAGCTTGCGGTGGAAAATCACAGTCGTCGCGGTGGCGGCGGCGGCGGTTAATCAACCGTCTCGTGAGTTTTGAAATAAAATAGCCGTTTCCTCTGCCGTGGCGGCCGCGGAAAAAAACCGCTTCATGAGACCTTTCCCTAATTCAATACCCCCGTTACAAACATATTTTCGGTATATTGTTTTACAAAATTATGGCATAATATTACACCCAAGACTGTTTAAAAAATAATGGAATACCTAAGAGTAAAGTAGAATATATTTCGTCCTTTGGTTTGTCCAAATGATTTTGTAGTATAAAAATAAATATACATTCGGTTTGGTGAATATTTTATTTCGAAATTAGAACTTGGAACTTTTATATTGATCTAAAAGGTCTATATTTTGTAGCCACGTTAAAATCACGCCCATTGATATTCTCAACGGAAAAGGTTTGTTTGCATTTTCCACCAGAAAAATTGCTGTCCGAATTTCGCCGGGTATATTTTTTGTTTGTGTTTTGGTCGCTGCTCAGAATTACTTGAATATAGGATCAAGTTTTAATAAATTATAACAGTGAAAAAAAATATTATTACGTTCAATTATGATGGGCAACGATGATGTTTTTAGTTTATAATGTATTTTTTCAAATTAAAAACTTTGAGTATATTCTTTCAGTTTAATACAACTATTCTATTTAAAATATCTGTTATTTATTTATTGTGCACACCTACCTCAGTGTTGTCTTTTTTAAACCAAAGGTTGACTGATAGAGAATGCCTTGATGCATTAAGTCCGCCTATGTACCATGTGTTTATGTACCATGTGTTTTTTTTAAATTGCGTATCGACAAGATTCCTCCATACGAAACATGAATTGTATAACCAAGGCAAAAAGATTATTATTTAACATTCATACAAATGGAAATAGCTAATATTATACACCGTTAAATTTTAGTCGTTTTAATCCCGTGGAGGATCGATTCAGTACATGAAACACAATCGATTTATAAAGATAAAATTAAAAAATGAAGTACTTTTTTTCTAAAACTCGAATTAATATACGCATGCATGATTTCAGGTTTGGTCCCATAGTAAAAGTTGTTTGTTATCACGATTACAATCACGTGTTTAAGTATCGTTCACTAATTACCAGTCACCCTATATTGTACTTTTATTACAAAGTGTATTAAAAAAAAAAAACCTTTTTTAACTTTTTTCTAATGCTGTCGCGAATAGAGTACAGCTGGCTTAACAGATCAATAAAGGAAATATAATCATCATCATCATCTTCCTGCCCTGGTCCCGTTTTATTCGGAGTCAGCGCAACACATTTTATTTTTCCATTCTGTCCTGTCACTCAATAAAGGAAATATCAATCAGTGGAAAAAATAAAATGACCATTGTAATACACAAAGGCCCTCAAGCGATTCGCCCACCATATCGACCATCAATGCCCAGCATGGTCCAGCCTGGCTGACGATTAAGCCATTCAATTAAAACGGCACGAAGGGACATTGATTCTGTCCCTTGCAAATTGAATCGACTGTACTATGGGTATTGTTACGTGTATTTGAGTTAGGTACATTTACATAACGAGAATTTCTAGTACAAAGGACGTCAATATCATTTTGATACAAGTGAGTTAACGTTGTCATTGTAGCCGAGGTGGAATGTACGCCGAAGGCGAAGTTGTTACGGATCTGAGAGACTAAACTCATTAATTAATTCATTTTAATGATTGTGTAGCGACATCTCTGGCGCCACATAAGAACTACGAAAGAAATACGAAATCCTGCATCGCGCAATCAAAGTTCTCCGCGCGATTTAAATATACGACAGCCCGAAATGAGCTATCAGACAATTGCCCACCAGACGTAACAAAGACTCTATTTTTGCCTGAAAAACTGCCATTAAATGATATTAATTTTGCAAATGGGTCGTTCTTCTTTTTTATCGACAATGACTTGTCTTCTCCGCAAAAAAAAAATAATATTTTGCTCATAAATACTAAATTACTTAATTTTTTTATATAAAAATACACTTGACAATGCAATAATTTTAATATCCTCAAAACTAGATTTTATTCATAATTATTTTTTACAAAATCAGTGTGACATAGTATACAAAAAGCGTGACGGAGGTGTTATACATATAAATAAAGTGTGTCCCTCTATGACTAGTAATGTAAACAAACTGCTCTCGTAAAAAAAAATCACATTGAAAGTTTCTATCCAAGAACATTTACTGAACTACTTAACCTTTTTTATTACATTAATAAGAAGAAATAATTTTTAATGTTTATATTATTAAATAAAAAAATATTTTATTGGCTGTCTCCCGATGTATATGATTTTAGTTGCTACCTTCTGTCACTCATTTTATGGTAAAAAATTGTGTGCGTTAGAAACTTTGACCTTGGTCACTAGGTTCGAGAATAGTCCCCCTCCACCCCACACTCGCGCTATACGGTCCTACGCCCCGGCAATACCAGTCAGCAGCTCGCAAACAGTAAAAGGAGGGGCGTGTGTTTATTTAGCGACCGCTCTGTCACGTAAGTTACGACTTTCCAATGTTATTCTAATTTCGGGGTTTTAATATTATTTGATTAATTTATGATAAATATTTCATATATACCCAGTTTTATGCGTAAATTATAATTAGGAAAATGCTGAATATCTCGATCACTACTATTTTACACCTCTGTCACGTAGCCACTCTGTCACGAAAATGTGTGACGGAGTGGTATAACTCGTGACGGAGTGGTCATTTTTGTATGGAACTTAACTAAGGCTGTTAATATCCATAATAGATGATTGCTAGTTTTTTTATGTTGGTTATTCTATCGTCAACTATTTTGTTAATTTAAGGTATTACCATCAAGTAAATGAAAAAATGGCATTATCTGCGGCCGAAAGATAGCGACGGTGTCGTGAAAAAATAAAGCTTAACCCTGAACTTGTTGCAGAAGTGAAACGTAAAGATTTAGAAAGATATCATGCTCGCAAAACGTTACTTAAGGATATGACACCAAAAGAACATAAAAAAATAAAAAGACAATGGCAGATTAGAAATAAAAAGAGAAGAGAAAGACAGAAAACTTTGCAGAACGTTTTGATTAACACTTCGGCTTCTACACCGCCTCCTTCAAGTCCCAGACTACTTTCATTAAGTCCCAGATCTCGTTCACTGACTCCAGATTCGTCTTTTGCCAGTAGCAGGGGAAAAAAAACAAGTGCGATGAGATAGATCACGCCTTTATAGACAAAATATTCGTACTCATTTCAACCTCGGATATAGAAAAACCACTGAGTGATATAACTAATATAATTGGTTCTACTAAGGGATTTTATAAGTCTGTGTATACCTCTACTTCAGAAGACGAAGATGACCAGCCTCTTCTTAATTTGAGAAAATCTGTAGATACAAAACCAAGTACATCACAAGATCTACTAGTGGATAAGATCCATCCATTATTAATAAAAAATGGAATCCATCTTTTAGTCAAAGTACTAAGTGAAAGAAAAATTGAGTACACTTACTTAGGAGTAGCAAAAAGTGGAGTGGATGAAGATGGAGATGTTCGAGTGATGTTTTATAAATCTGTTGATTATACTGGGAAATTGTTTAAATTGGTAGAGACTGATGTGTCAGATGTGATGTATGAAAATTTGTTACAAATTATTCCACCTCCTAAGATAATTAAAAGAGGAAAACGCGTGTTTTACGAATACGATCAACCAATAGAAGTTTTTGAAAAGTAGAGTTAGTGAAAAGATATTGTAAGACTAAATTAATATCTACCAAAGAATGGACACCAATCATCAAGACTTGTAGTAACATTTTAAGTATATACTATGTTTTTTATTGTTTTCTAAAATTAAAAATTGTTATAAGGTTGGTTTTGTTCGGCGGACGTAAACATTGTTTACCACTCCGTCACTTCGTTAACCACTCTGTCACAATTTTGTCCCCCTTAAAATTTTAGTTCAAAGTAAGTTATGAACCACTTCATTGTTAGTATTTACAAAAATAACGTTTTCTAGTATTATATGCTATATAATAAAGGTGTTCACTAGATTTTTAAGCGACTTTATTGGGCGACTTTCATAATATTAAAAAGTTTTATGTCTTATGAAGCAAAAATGTGACAGAGTGGTATTGGATAATTAAAAAAAATATATTATTTAAAAATTCCGTCCAACGGAGCTAGACAATAGTAAATGTTTATATTCTTGATAAGAAAGTAATAAGAAACTGAAGTTCTGATTTAAAATGAGACATAAAAAAATAGATACTTTTGTGACTGAGGTGTTATTTTTTTCATACTATTCCTACGAAATTTGAAATAAAATGAAAATTACATGTAATACTTCGCTGCATTATATGTTTTTGTAATCTACAATAATGAGGCAGTAGTTTAAATCACATTTCACTAAATAAATCACAAGTTTATTTTTTTATCAAAAATAAAAATTTGCCGGTCAGATTGTCGATAAAAAAGAAGAACGTCCCAAATACGTTTTCAGAAAACACTTTTATACGTCAATATTATTTTTTCGTCAGTTTAAACTAGATGAGACCGGTGTTTCCTAGCTGACTAACCTGAGAAGAAACACCAAAACAAACTCAGGGGTCACAGTCTCTTTTAAAGTCCATACAGTAAATATGTAATGATCAAATCACATGAGAACTATGCATATTTGTCTGAGATGGTCTTTTGAAGAAGATTTGAGTAGATTCGAGTAGACCTGTCCTATCAGTGCAAGCATTGGTCAGTATTGGCAAAGCTCAACTCAGTACTGCTAAGGAGCTTAACAACTTGACGAACAATACCAAAGAAAGGCAATTTGGAAAGGCTGTAGAAAATACTCAAATTGCCAGACATACATACATTAAAAGTACTGAAAAGAGTCACATTAGTTCTTGAGGTATCGTTTAAGAAATTTCTTAATATCGATTGGGCCTTAGTTTCTTTCTCACAACTAAGACAAATCTAACAATACTTCTCAAGCTAAAATACAACAAACCATTTAGGCTCTCTGTCGTGACAAAAAAATCTACACATAGTCGAGAACCATAACACATACCCCCGATTTCAGATTTAAGCATTTGAAGTTGAGATTACTCAAACTCTACTATAGCCTGCAAATCTGTCAAAATTTGGCATTTAAGTATGGTTTGAGTCGTTCTTAACTCAAAATACTCAATTCAGAAACCCGCCATTAGACGCAGTCGAGTAAAGACACTACTCGCTGTTTCGAACTTGCGATGGCGCGAAGGTAGTTGATATTTTTTTTTGTACGTTTCCCTCACATTTTTCCTTTTCAATAAGTCACAACACCCTAGCAAATATCAAAACCGTAATTAGCACGATTCAATTAAATAGATAGCTAACATATCCCTACAAGGGATTATTAGGGGACCAATGACACCATAAAAAGGGATCCGCCGATCAAGGGGATATCCTTCCTTTGATTCGAGTAATTAGTATGTATGTGTCGTTCATGGGTTCCATGGCAGGAAAGAAGGCTATATCCGTAACTTTGAACCCAAAGAGCTTATGAAACATCAGCAAAAAATTGGAACAGAAGGTCGGTTTAATATAAACCATTAAATTTTGATCATTTTGAGTGAACGAGTCAATGACCTTGTATGTAGTTGTCGGTCGTTGCGTACTAACTACCTACAGGTTATTGAACTCACGCAGCTGACGTTTACTTAAAGAAATTAATTTCGTACATGCGTAAATTAATTCGAGTTAAAAAAAAAAGTACTTTAGTTTTGTCTTTACAAATCGGTAGTGTTTCATGTACCGAATCGACCCTCCACGGGATTAAAACGACCAAAATTTAACGGTGCGAGTGCACGTGCGAGCGTCATGTTGCCAGTGATGACATATCGCTCCAAAACGTGGTCGCTCCCAATGGGCCTCATTAGAAGACTTACAGTCACACAAAAGAACAAAAAAAGAGCTATGCTCGGAGTTTCCTTGCGTGACCTAATCAAGAATGAGCATATCAGGAACCCTGGGTTCCTGATATGCTCATTCTTGATTAGGTCTATACTGCCATAGCACGAAGAATCTCCAAACTTAAGTGGCACTGGGCACGGCACATTGCTCGCAGAACGGATGGCCATTAGGGCCGAAAGTTTCTGGAATCACGACCATGTACCAGAAGACTTAGCGTTGGAAGGCCTCCTACAAGGTGGACCGATGACCTGGCAAGGGTTGCGGGAATCCGATGGACGCCAAACACAAGGGACCATTTATTGTGGCGACACATGGGCGAGGCCTGTGTTTAACAGTGGATGTATTTCAGCTGAAATGACGAAGAGGGACCTAATTCCAGTCTAGAGTTACTCACATGGCTTCTGGACGACAAGCAATGGGTAGCTTACCGTTCGGTCTTCTGGCTCGAGTCGATGACACGTAGTGTTACATCCGTGCCTCAAAGAGATATCAACAAGTATAATGTGGCTCAGTAAGACCAATGCCTTCTAGAGTTGCCAGAACATCTGAAGGAGTGACCCAGAACGCAAGAAGCAACTCCTTTAATAACTTTTTGCGTTCTAGGTTCTAAGTCATTCAAAGACTTCTTTTGGGTAGAACAAGAGGGCAGACTTTTACAGACTAACGTTCAAGGATCACGAGTATCCTTGTCATACTTTTCACCAGTAGCGTAGCTAGTCCCACGGGGGCCCCGTATCAAAATTCCCACCGGGGCCCCAATAAAAAAAATGGTGCTTTTTTACAAATGCTTGGCTTACCTTACGAGACGGTTGTAGATAACATGTTGATAATGTTTGCCTATAGGGGCCCCTGTGGGGCGGGGGCCCCGTATAATTGATACGGCAGATACGGCGGTAGCTACGCCCCTGCTTTTCACCATGGCCCTCGCAGGTATCGCCTTTACCGTTTGCTGACGTCTCTTCGAGGTGCACGTGGAACACTACACGTCGTAGACGACTCGGGATTGGTCCTTATAGGATGATCAGACGGCGAGCTGCCCATTGTTCATCGTCTGTAAGCATACGATGGCCGGAGATAGATCTGCGATTCCTGGAGTCAAGAGTGTGCATTATTGCAGTTACATGTTACAACATACCAACCATGTTACCATACCTTCAAGTTAGAGGCCAAGCCTGCTATCAGGCAGGCAGAGTCGAAGCCTACTGAGGCCAAGGGTCTGTTTCTAAAATTAAGGTCTTGGTATGAAAGGCAACGAAGGAACGGGGTGGGATTTTAGTCAGTAAGAGTGTGACACTATCACCCGCTCTGCCCAAGGGCGGGATGTGTCATTGGATGATTTTACAAACCACCAAAAACCACCATACCTTCAAGATTTTTTTTTATGGTAGGTAAAATCATTAAATGACGAATCCAGTCCTTGGGTGGGGTGGGAGATAGTGTCAGACTTTTACTGACTAAAAACCTCCCCTATTCCATTCATTGCCTTCGATCCAGGGCTCCGGGGTTCATTTTCACCTAACCCTTGGCCCCAGTAGGCTTCGGCCCTGCTGGGCCCCTACAGTTTGCTGATAACTCCTTGAGGCGCGCGGGAACAGTGCGCGCCGCAGAGGACTTGGGCTCGAACCGGTCTGTTACCGGACGGACGGACAGCGAGCTACTAATTGCCCGCCGTCCGCAAGCCCGCGCCTACTGTGGCTGGAATTCGATTTCTATGAACTTTCGCTTGTTGTACGGAGTTGGTCTTCTGCATATTTTCTGTGGCGTAAGGGCTGATGTTACTTGCGACCTTTGAAACTAGGTCGACGTTAATTTCGTCATATCGTCAGTAACTTGTAAAGCGGTTAGTAATTAGTACGTGTGTTAGTTCTTTTGGGGAAAAGCGTTTATAGTGAAACCTGTTTAAACTGTGAAGCTTGGAATCCTCGCAAAGGTCAGACGGTACTTCACGCCGGATCAGCTGCTTAAACTTTATCAAGCGCAAGTGCGATCGTGTATGGAGTACTGCTCTCATCTTTGGGACGGATCTGCCCGATACCAGCTTGATGCGCTTGAGACTATTGAGAGGCGAGCCAAGAGGATCATTGGCAATGATGCACTCGTCGAGTCGAGGCTTCAAAGTCTTGAGCATCGACGCCGAGTTGCTAGCCTGTCGGTTTTCTACCGGTTACATTTCGGGGAGTGTGCGTCGGAATTGCATAGCCTAATTCCGCCTAGCCCGTTCCATCATCGGACTACCAGACGTACGGCGTTGCGCCACCGGTACATGGTGGACATCCCACCTATACGCACAAAGCGTTTTGGGAACACTTTTATTATGCGTACAGCTAAGGAGTGGAATTCCCTGCCGGAGTCTGTGTTTCCTGATGGCTACAACCCGGGAATCTTTAAGTCAAGAGTGAATAGGTTTCTTCTAGGTAAGCGCGATCCATCGTCGACCGTATCGTCACTTTCCATCAGGTGAGATAGCGGTCAAGCGCGAACCTATCAATAATAAAAAAAAAAAAAAAAAAAAAAAAAAAAAAGGTCCTAGAAGACACCGGTGTCCGCAGACCTATTGTCTTTCTATTGTATCTCTAATTACGGTATTGAAAAGGTTAAATGGGCCCTGGATATGTAATAAACCTTTGCTACTAATGATTAAGGGCCAGTTCTAGTCACTGTATTTTTTGTATGAACTTCGCTCGGGATTATGTCGTCTTCGCGGCCCAAAAACAGCGGTTTTATTTTTATATAAAAAAAAAACAACAACTATTCAAGATTTTTGTTCTTGCGAAGCGCTTTTAAATAACAAGCTTTTTTTTTTTTTTGTAACTTTCAAATAGTTCCGTAACGTAATGTCGTAGATAAATACGTTTGAAATCGTAAATAAGGGTCAGACTCCCGATTTTTTTTTTTTATCGAGCCAACTAATTTATATCGTGTTTTCGTTTTTTGCCAAGCACTTGGTCATATAGTCAACTTTAATAAAATAAATTTTCATGATGTTCTCTTTTATATTTGTGGATTTCCATAGGTATAAAAAATGACAAAATGAGTAGAACCGGGCCTTAAAATGAGTTCCCGGCAGCTTTGCATATAAATATCTCTGGGATGCAGTATACACCGTTAACTTTTGGTCGTTTTAATCCTGTGGAGGGTCGATTCGTTACGTGAAACACTATCGATTTGTAAAGATAAAATGAAGTACTTTTTTTCTAAAACTCGAGTTAATATACGCATGCACGAAATTAATTCCTTTATGTAAACGAGTCAATGACCTTGTAGGTAGGTGTCGGTCGTTGCGTACTAACTACCTACAGTTCATAGGCCTCGCTCAACTGACGTTTACTTAAAGAAAATTATTTCCTACATGCGTAAATTAATTTGTGTTTAAAAAAAAGTACTTTATTTTTTTATTTTCTCTTTACAAATCGATAGTGTTTCATGTACCGAATCGACCTACCGCGGGATTAAAACAACCAAAATTTAACGGTGTATTGTATTTGCTGGCTGAAGATCATAGTTGAATTCAAACATAAATAAAATAAAGTAGTATTCTATAATAATTCATACTCTACCCAGATAACGCGCACATTGCAGTTTCCAAACAAAACTCTACCTTTGCTCTACGTAGAGTTTTAGTTTTAAAAATCCGATTTTCAAAAGTTCGCTCGCAAGCGAAAATCGTTGTAGAGCCGGCCTCACAAGAGGTTTGTAGACCGGAAATCTCATTTGGCTCCACTTTTTATTAAAATATCTTTATTTTTGTTTCAGGTATGTGCATGTAGAGTTTGTGGCGTGCTTTCAAGATGGAATCTTCTAGACTTTGATATTAGAAAGGTAATTTATGTTCTAAGAGCTTTGACAAATTGGATCACTTAAATAAAAAGTAAATTGTATTTCTTCGTTAATGATATTTGTGATGTATAGAATGAAAGTACTTTGTTGGCTTAGACTGGAGTCGCTTTGAAGGATTCCGTGCCTGATTTGGTAAAAACAGAAACCTTACAAGACCAGGCCTTGGTACAGGCCATTCTTCGGAGCTAGAAGGAGTGGCAGGCGGTCATCTCCTTCTGCGAAGCAGTAATGCTAGCAAAGGAAGAGGCCGACCGCATCAGGCAAAGGCAACGAAGTTCACGCCCCAGCCGCCGCCGGGATTCCGATCTCGATCCATGCCACCGTAGGCACGGGCTTGTGGACGGTGAGCAATTGGTAGCTCGCTGTCCGACCGTCCGGTAACCGACCGGACTGAGCCCAAGTCGTCGACGGTGCGTACTGTTCCCGCGTGCCTCAAGGAGCTGTCAGCAAAGCGTAGAGGCACAGCCTGCTATCCGACAAGCAGGATCGAAGCCTACTGGGGCCAAGGGTCCGCTTGTGAAAATAAGGCTCGGCTCTGGTATGAAAGGCAACTAAGTAACGGGGTGGGTTTTTTAGTCAGTAAGAGTTTGACACAATTTCCCGCTCCGTCCAAGGGATCTGTCATTGGATGATTTTACCTATCTATAAAAAAAAACCTTTACAGGATCACTTTGTTGTCTGTCTGTCTATCACTCTATCCGTTCGTCATTTGTGCATCTATAGAATACTTTTCGCTGAGGTAGAATCCTGAAGTTTGAAGCCAGGTCACAGAGCACAAGTAAAGGGAAAAGTTTGAAAAATGTTTTAGGGTGCCTTCAAATTAGTTGCAAAATGGCGCACAACGGCAGCGCGGCTGCATCGCTGCTGCAGCGCTGCTTTGTTATACCATATAAATAAAAACGTTTAACTGCCGCGCTACAACCGCGCTGCGGCTGCGCGTCAATTTTTAGACGCCCTTATAGTCATAAAATCTACCTACTTTAAAGTGCAGGCTCACGGACGGTTGGCAATGGGTAGCTGTCCGTCCGTCCGGTAACAGACCGGTCCGAGCTCAAGTCGTCTACGGCGCGCACTGTTCCCACGCGCCTCAAGGAGTTGTCAGCAAACTGTAGGGGTCCAGAAGGGCCGAAGCCTACTGGGGCCAAAGGTTATGTGAGAATGTAACCACGGGCCCCGGGACAAAGGCAATGAATGGAAGGGTAGGTTTTTAGTCAGTAAGAGTCTGACACTATTTCCCGCCCCACCCAAGGGCGGGATTTGTCATTGGATGATTTTACCTACCATAAAAAAAAACCTAGGCTTTAAAGTAGGCGATTCAGAAAAATATTAGTTATCGGAACCTTCGGTGCGTGAGTTCGAATCGCACTTGACCGGCTTTTTTCTAATAGGCAATATTATCTTCGCAATAAAAATGGCTTCTCCTTAAATTAATCTTCTTCTTCTTCCTGCCCTTGTCCCATATTACTTGGGGTCGGCGCAACACGTTTTTTTCTTCCATTCTATCCTGTCAGCCGTCACACTATCACTAACTTCCTTTTCTTTCATATCACTCCTCACACAATCCATCCATCTCTTCTTCGGCCTCCCTCTTCCTCTCCATCCATCTACTTGTAAACTCAGAACTCTTTTAGTAACATGTGTTTCATCCCTCCTCTTCACATGACCATACCAAGACAAACGACTTCCTTTCAACTTTTCAGTCACTGGCGCCACTTTCAAACTTCCTCTAATATACTCATTTCTCACTTTATCCATTCTCGTCACACCACACATCCATCTCAACATTCTCATCTCCGCTACATGCAGTCTTTTTTCATCCATCTTTTTCACAGCCCAACATTCTGATCCATACAATATGACAGGTCTTATCAATCGCTTCTCCTTAAATTAATATTGAATGAAAAGAGTCACCAATTTCTTTGACGGATTTCTGAGAAAAAATGATTACCATATCTATTGAACAGTCTGCCAGCAGACATAAGGAGTGAAACCAATGAAATTTCTTTTGAAAATAAATTAAAAAGACATTGCTTAGAATTATGTTAAGGTCGCTACCTAAATCCTGAGTATATAATTTAAGTATTAATGTATAAAGATAGACTCAACCAGAACTCAAATTCAAAACATTAATCGATATTAGTTCAAAGCATCAGCCATGGTTTAAAGTTTATTTACTTATCATGTTATAATAATAATATCACACACACTATCACACAACGTCGTCTAGTCTCAAGCTAAGCAGAGCTTGTGTTAAGGGTACTAGACAACTGATAAACATACTTATATATTTCTAAATACATACTTATTATAGATAAATTACACCCAGACACAGAACAAATGACCGTGCTCATCACACAAACATTTGTCCTGGGTGGGAATCGAACCCACGACCTTCGGCATAGCAGTCAGGGCCACTAACCACTAGACCAACAGGCCAGTCGAACCATATAACAATAAGAACCATATAACAACAAGAAAACCAATAGGAACGGAGCTGTAACCAAGGACGCGAGTGAAACCGCGGTAGACGGCAATATTGTACAACCTTATTTTTTGTATATGCTAAATCCGAAACACGCGTCTAGTATTTTTATGCAAAAAATCTATGTACAAAATTGCATAACTGTATCATGAAAAATCACAAAGTTATTAACTTGTTATAATACCCGGTTGTCTACATAAACACATGGTCATCAGGACATCCGGGTGAATGAGAGGTTGTTTTGCTCCCACACCGTACCGTTCCCTGGCACGTAATGCCTGCTATGACCTGCTGTAACCTGTGTTATACTTAGTATCGGTAGTGTCGAACTTGTTACCTTTATTAAATAGTTTTGGGAGAAAATATAGCATAATGTAAAAATCATTGGAATTGCTTCAGTTACTGATTCTGAACAAACTATATTCAGGTTTCGTAATATACTAAAAATAAAGTTGTATACAACATTGAGTAAATAAGTACCCAGGTATAAGCTTGATATGCGAGAATAAAGGGATATTCTGGAAACAAATAAACTCCAGATGCTCAATGCAAAGTTAAAAGAAATTTAATTCGGTGTAAACAGTGTGAGGATTTATGAACAAGTGCCATGTCATTAAGACCGGACAAATTACAAACTAATTATAGGTATTTGGACGTCTTGCTGCTATGAGATATTCATCAGGTGTTTTAAAGATGAGAAGTGCCTGTCCAGCAGTAGATTTACGCAGGCTGATGATGAGGATGATGATGACGCTCCAACAATTGAAAAAATTGAATCATGAAATGAAATTATTTACTATAACATTCCTTTTTATCCGACTTCTAGTATATATATTCTTAGAACTGATAACAGAAATGGGGCTTTTTATTACGAAATACCAAAAAAACTACTCCAATAGTCACATCACGTCTAGATCTCAGAAATCCACGGAACTCATTAAATGTCAGTATCTGACGGCAATACAAATTCCGTCATACATTTTAATGTAGTTATGTAGCACAGAGCATTAACACGCCTCAGCGGGCACCTAGGTTTCTGCAATACTTTGCCCTTTATTCAGCAACCGGTTGGCAGCTTATTAAGAGATGAGCTGATAAGAGATGAGCTGATATCTCCTCCATGTTTTTTTAAGGTGGGTGAAAATCATCCAATGACATCCTTCGCGGAGCGGCGGCTTTGGGCGGAGCGGTGAAGAGTGTCAGACTCTTACTGACTAAAATACTTACAACGTTGCTACTTTGCCTTTCATAACGGGGCCGAGCCTTCTTTTCAGAAGCTGACCCTTGACCCCAGTAGGATCCTCCTCTATGTAGGCTCTGCAGGGTCGGCTGTTAATAACTACTCATCATGTTTCTGTCCTTTTTCCTTGTTATTTTCCCAAGTATCCATAGTTCCACGCGCGCCTCAAGGAGTTGTCAAGCAATCCGTAGGGGCCAAGCAGAGTCGAAGCCTACTGGGGCCGCGGGTAATGTGAAGGTGTGCCCTGGAACCCTGGAACGAAGGCAAAGAAGGAACAGGAGGGGGCTTTTAGTCAGTAAAAGTTCAGATTTTTACTTTTTCGCTGTGATAAGCGAGCTGTACGCTGTCGTCGATCATATTCGTGTCCTCCAGTGGAAACGTAGATCCACATTGACAGCGTTGAGCTATATAACTGCCTATTCGAGCAAGCCACGCGTGTATTAATGACGTCAATTCATGCGTAGCCTCTCCGTAGGTTGCAGTAGACACCATCACATACATGTTATTACAAAGCGAAGCTTAATACACGTGTAGCCTGTCCGTGCGCCGCTGTGTGCCCGCGCCTTAAGCGCTTTCGCGACTGTCATAGCATAATAATCAGCTTTACAATGTTTCTACTGCTGAGACTAAAGGTAGAACTACACTGCGCGGACGTCCGCCACACATGTCGATCTGGGCGCGTCCGTCTACATACATTTTAATAATAATAATATAATACAATATTTCCACAACTATCACACAACAACGTCTAGTCCCAAGCTATGTAGAGCTTGTGTTATGCATCAGACAGCTGATAAAAATACTTATATATATTTCCAAATAAATACATATTATAGATAAATTACAACCAGACACAGAACAAATGATCGTGCTCATCACACAAACATTTGTCCTGGGTGGGAATCGAACCCACGACCTCCGGCATAGCAGTCAGGGCCAGTAACTACTAGACCAACAGGCCTGTCATCATCATCATCATCATTTTATATGGAAACTTAGAATACACTTGATCCACTCCACGGGATGCTGGCGTGGATCAAGTAAATGACCCAGATCGGCGTTTACTTTTGTGCCTCTTCTCTGGGTGAAGGAATGTGCCGTAATCCACCTCGCGGGCCTATTACTATATTTGTTGATATCACAATATTTTCGAATTTATGGATACTGATGTGGGCCTCGTGATCTTTTCATTCACTGGTGTGAGAGCAAATGTGATAAAACAAATTACCTACACAAAGTAATGCACCTGGCTGGGTTTGAACCTGCGACCTACAACTCGTGAGTCGGAGCCGTTACTACTGGGCCACCACTGCTCTTAATTTGTTTTGAAATTCCGTAGTCTGTGTAATGCCATATGACTGGTTTGAAGTGACTAAAGTTCAGAGCATTTCCGAACCATATTTATTTTAAGATTTTGGCAGACAATTTAATTTGGAACCGTGCAGATGTGATTTTGGAGCATGTTTTCCTTACTGGTAAAAATAGTATAGTCATAATATTGGCATGTGGTTCTCGCTTCTGTCTCATCTTTGTAGGTTATAAATCTAAACTGATATTATAATGAGGAAAGATTTGATTTTTAGGGTTCCGTAACTAAAAAAAGAAAACGGAACCCTTATACAAATTCACGTTTTTGTCCGTCTGTCTGTCTGTCTGTGAAGACTCTTTATCTCGGGAACGCATGGAGGTAGGTGTCAAGTTAGTTGGTTGGTTAGTTGTTAGTTGGTAGTTAGTTAGTTGAGTTGGTATGGTATTTGAAATATCTGTTATTTATTTATTGTGCACACCTACCACAGTTTTGTCTTTTTAACCCAAAGGTTGACTGGTAGAGAATGCCTTGTTGCATTAAGTCCGCCTATGTACTACTATTATAATTGTACATGAAGATTAAATAAATAAATAAAAAGCAAAAATTAAAAGTCAAAGTCAAAGTCAAAATGTTTTTATTTCATATAGGCCTACATGGGCACTTAGGTATAAAACGTCAGAAGCTAGTGCACGCATAAGTATATTCAGGTTTGCAGTCCGTTGAAGCTGTAAAAAAAATCAAACTTCTAATTAAACGAAAAAGAAAGATACGGCCGTTTATGTCACAAAAAAAGTATATTTCGACGTTCTCAAATTTGTCGTTTGCATTAACCCTTTAAAATACTGGCAGTACCTTAAAAACATATAGCGTATTTCTAGCGAAAATATTCTGGCATAATTTCACATTGAGAATAAGACAATAACAAGATCTTTATTCACAATGTAATACCCTTAACTGCAAAGGAAACTGCTCAATTTCATCTACAATATAAAGTTCACAGATTGATTTCAGTAAATCGGATTACTCAGCATCAAACATTATGTGAAATTTTCACAGTTCAATGTTATCCGTTTAAGATGGGTAGAAAGAGGCATTGCTTGTTTTGAAGTTATAGAAAATAGGATTCAGCAGAGATATTGTTACGTTAGTAAAGTATTATTTTAAAATAAAAGTTTGTTACATTAATAAACATACCCAGTACGGCAAAAATAAACGGTACGGTAAATCGGTTATAATCCACGTCATATAAGTTGAACCACCGTGGCGGTTGACCTTGAATGCGCAGTTCCGTTTCCGATTTTTGGGTCCCAAACGAAGTTAGAATGGTTAAACTTATTTGCCGAATACTGATAATTACAATATGTTTACCAACAAAAAACGAAGATAAAAAACTTTAATTAAAGGACAATGGGCTAATTGGTATACCTCCCCAATAGCAATGAAATATATATCGTTAGATAGGTCTTATTAACTGGAACAACATTTACTATGACAGCTTTGTTGAAATGTTTGTCCGTTCTGAGTTTTAGGTTAAAAACAAAATTTAGGTTAGGTTCGGTGCTAATTGGTACAAATTGGTGCTATTGGTATTGGTAAATAAGGCGCGTAGTGCTCCACGCGCGCCTCAAGGAGAAGTCGGCGACACCGCAGGGACTCAGCAGGGTCGCAGCCTACTGTAACTGGGGCCTGGAACGAAGGCAAAAAAGGAACTGGAATATAGGACTGGTAGTTACTAAAAGTCTGACACGCTACTTCGCTCCGCCCTAGAGTGGAAGAAGTCATTGGATATGAGCCCACCTAAAATAAAATTGCAACGTAAATATAATCATCATTAAACTATATTTTATGAATAAGTAAAATTAGAAATATTAAAAAAAAAAATATTCACAAAATATTGTAACTCACATCACTTTATAAATTAAACAAACCCAGAGAATTCCATCTAAAAACTTCACAAGTATTTTTCATTTAACTAACTATCGTTTTCAAATTAATTGTAACACATAAAAACATTTAACCTTTATTATTGGCCACCTTTAAAATAATACTTAAACCCACTGCAATGGTTACCTGTCTTATTACCCTGCAAGTCGTAAAATGCTTCAAATTTATTGTAATGGCCAAAACGATTTAACTGATTGTAGATTTGTTGAACTAGCTGTACCTAAGATAAGTGGCGTAAATCAGGCGCTGCCAGCGGTGCCAAGGCACGGGGCGGTAAGCGCCCTATGCGCCCTGTTAAGGCTTATTTAGACGGTACGAGTTTCTCGCCTCGAACGTACGATAATAGTAAGAATACATAAAAAGTTTCTTCGTCTAAACATTCATACCTAGACGGTGCGAGTTTCTCGCCAGAGTAGACGAGTGAAAGCTATGACGTACCTCTAGCTCCGATTTCTACGATACTCGTATGAGCAAAAAAAAATGTCATACGAGATCGTGTATAGACAAGTCGAGATTCTCGTAAGCAAGAATCTTCTTATTACAATTTTGCCGTCTAAACAGACGCAGGACATTGTCGCTTAGCGATTATTGCTTACGAGTGTCGTTTGACATAATCGTAGGCGAGAATAAAAAAGAGGAATAGGTTATTGCTTGCGATTATTGATTATTATTTAAGGTAAGGTTAAACGAATAAACCAAGAATGGTGTATTCTATTGTAATGAGCCCGATATTTAAAAACCAACACTGTAATTACCACAAATATGCGTAAATTATTTTATTTTTATTTTTTAGTTAGCCTATACTTTCCCACTGTTGGGCAAAGGCCAATCCCTCCCTTAATTCCTTCCAGGTATTTTTCTCTATGTAAATTATTAATTATTAAAAAAATAGAATGACGGTTACATATTACTCTTGTTTTTAAAATTTGAATGTAAAGTGAAAATAGCATTACAGAAATGGGGCAATTGTAAGTTCAAATGTTTTTAAAGTTAATTTCACTAACTACTTTATGTTTGCGGGTATCACGGCTAAGAGTGGATTTTCAGATTGATTGTTATTTGTCATAAAAAGCCTAGACGTGGCACTATATAGTGGACATAGTTGTTACTGGTTAACATTGATTTTAAACATTTATCAGAAGGAGGTTAATGTTTTCCATTCCATTTTGTTTAGTCATCATCATCATCATCATCAGCCTTTAAATATTCCCACTGCTGAGACAGACTGGGAATGGAATGGGGACCACGCGGGCCCAGTGCGGCTTGGTGAATGTCACATGATTTTTTGGTTCTAGGACATGCCGGTTTCCTCACGATGTTTACTTTCACCGTTTTTGAGAGCAGTGGTGATGAAATTAACTACACAAAGTAATGCGCTTGGCTAGGTTTGAACCGGCAACCTACAACTCGTAAGTCGGGGCCGTTACCACTCGGCCACCACTGCTCTGTACTTTGTTTCGTATTATGGCCTAATCCAGGGCTAGACAATCAGGTTGCCACCTTTTCCTCCACGAGGACAAGGCGGAACTCCACCTAAGTGGGATAAACTTCTACAATATGTTTCACCTGACACACTCGAGCATTTTTTCTCACCAGACCCGAAACACTTAAGTCCGGTGAGGACTTGCATCAGGAGGATTTTTATCTTGCTCGGATACTTTTAGGGGCGCAGTTTCAGAAACCACCGGGAACCAGGCGTATAAAAGGCTAGTTACGGCACTGACTAAGATTCACGACTCAAATCGAGCAAGGGAAGCGATTGTAACAGCTTTGAAGGGGAGAGTTGAAACGATCGTACTTAGCACAGGTGAGACGATTTCTCTCTTGAAATTCTAGAGAAACGTTTCATCAAAACTTACCATAATTTCTATGGAATTTCGAAGTTTGAAGAGACGAGAGTGCTTGCAATTTTCGGTTAAGAAATTAATAAAACAGAATTTCTTTAGCAGTGTCGTCATTGACAAAATATGTTCGTTAAAAGTTTTGCTCCGGCGTTGCAATTCCTTGTGCAAGTTGTGCATGCTCCAGATCCCACAATGGCAGGTCGATAAGGAGGCTTGTCACAGTTTTGGGAGACCATGCGTGATCCCTGTATCATCTGAATGGGCATGGCTCTATGGGACGCATTCAGCTTAGAGACTGGTCGCTTCCACAGCGACTTAACCTACACTTTCGCCCCGTAAATCGATCTCATGATACCCGCGTATAACTTCCAGCAGGAGGCATCTAGACCCCTTAGATTGCGCAGGAGCCATGTAAGAGCAGCCCTGGCCCGATCAAATTCCGCTGCCACGACAAGTCGAGGCATGGCGGACAGAGCTCCGGCGGGATCTCATGGCGAAATGGCGTCAGCGACTATCGCAACCTCGTTCGGGGCGCGCCACAATCGAGGCGATAAGGCCCATCCTTGAGGCGTGGCTGGAAAGACCTCACGGCACTCTTAACTTCCGCACGACGCAGGTCCTAACGGAACACGGAAAGTTTGCCAAGTTCCTGTTCCGGATTCGTGCGGAGGATTCGCCCGGGTGTCGCCACTGTGCGGAACACCCGGAGGACACGGTGGAGCATACTGTAGAGGTGTGCCCCGCCTGGGCGGAGCATCGCCGTGTCCTCGTGGGGGCAATCGGCGGCAGCGATCTCTCTCGCCGGGCCTTGGTTCAGGCCATGGTCCGGAGTGAGGAGGGATGGCAGGCGGTCGCCTCCTTCTGCGAAGCAGTAATGCTAGCAAAGGAGGAGGCCGACCGCATCAGGCAGAGGCAACGGGGCGCTCGCCCCAGCCGCCGCCGGGATTCCGATCCCGATCGGAACTGCGACACTACTTCCCGCTCCACCCAAGGGCGGGATTTGTCATTGGATGATTTTACCTACCATAAAAAAAAAAAAAAAAAAAGCCCTGGCCCGATCCATTTTGGGAGCCAGACGTTGGCAGTGCTTCCCATCGATGTGAGTCACTTTTTCCGTTAATATGGGACTTGATTGTGGCGCGTTCTGATGACCAGGAAAACACATGGCTTCGGATTTGTTCAGGAACACCTCTAGTCTCAACTGCAGCATCCTCTTCATGACTGTGGCAACCTCGCGTGAACAATAAAATGAAAAATAATAACGGCCATTCTCCGATAAGCAAGTTTTACGTGTCCGGGCTTGCATAATCCGTAATATTATCATATTTAATCATGGATTTTTTTTTATATGTTAGATAGTATCCGTATCTAGCTGTAAACAAAAACATTGGCTTCTATTTTAAGTAGTTAAGACTAAATTAATTGAACCCATGTTCAAAGAACCTCTGTTCTCTAATTACCGTGGTGTGTCCGCACACCAACTTAATGTTAAAAATTGCTTGTAATTTTTGTAACGTACATCATTTACTTTGATCCATTCAACGTTTGAAACGGTATTAAGCAACGTGTATCGTTTAACAAAATGTGGACTCAATAGAACCAGTCTATAATTAACTATCACTAAGTAACCGCATGTCCAGTCGAAAGTTATAATTGCCGTGACATTTTCTGTTCTCGGGTGCACACCCCTAAATAACAATATTTTGCACATCACTACCGTATGTGTCGCGTCTGCTCAGCATGTGCCGCAACCCATCAGCAGTTGCTCGTCTCTAACGTTAGTGTACCGCCAATGAAGCACGTGAGTGTATAATTACCGTGGCCTTGGTTAAAAACTTTTCTAATTACCGTTGTACTTATTTTAACACTTGATTTTTTAAGTTAGACCCAAGTTAATCATGTAAATGGAGACAGTACTTTGGCCTCCTTACGTTGTAATAAGCTAGTATTTACATACTGTGTCGGTTTTTGAAATTTTTAAGAAAATCTGTCGTTTTCTAATTTCCGTATACTAATTACCATATGCTTATAATTACCGTTGTATGTAAAATTAATACTTTTTACGCCCTTGGGTGGAGCGGGAAGTAGTGTTAGACTCTTACTGACTAAAAACCTACTCCGTTCCTTCGTTGCCTATCGTGCCGGGGCCGGGTATTCCTTTCGGAAGCTGACCCATGACCCAAACAGGCCTCTACGGTTTGCTGACAGCTCCTTGAGGGGACAGTACGCGCCGTCGACGACTTGGGCTCGGTCCGGTCGGTTATCGGACAATCGGACAGCGTGCTACCCATTGCACGCCGTTCGCAAGCCCGCGCCTACTGTGGCCGGAAATCGGGATCGGAATCCCGGCGTCGGCTGGGGCGAGCGCCCCGTTGCCTCTGCCTGATGCGGTCGGCCTCCTCCTTTGCTAGCATTACTGTTTAGCAGAAGGAGGCGATCGCCTGCCATTCCTGCTCACTCCGGACCATGGCCTGAACCAAGGCCTGGCGAGAGAGATCGCTGCTGCCGATCGCCCTCACTACGACGCGGCGATGCTCCGCCCAGGAGAGGTTTGAGAGGTTCGAAAAGGCGGGAAATAGCGTAAATTTATCTAACATAGTGCGATTTATTTAACCAGTGCATGTTTCCAGTGATGACATATGGCTCTGAAACGTGGTCGCTTACAATGGGCCTCATAAGAAGACTTAAACTCACCCAAAGGGCAATGGAAAGGGCTAAGCTTGGAGTTTCCTTGTGTGATCGAATCAGGAATGAAGATATCAGCAAGAGAACCAGGGTTGCCGACATAGCACGTAGAATTGTCAAACTTAAGTGGCAATGGGCAGGGCACATTGCACGCAGAACAGATGGCTGTTGGGGCTGAAAGGTTCTGAAGTGGCGGCCGCGTACCGACAGACGCAGCTTTGGAAGGCCTCCCACAAGGTGGACCGATGACCTGGTCAGGGTCGCTGGAGTCCGATGGATGCGAGACGCACAGGACTGGCCATTGTGGCGACGCTTGGGGGAGGCCTATGTCCAACAGTGGACGTCTTTTGGCTGAAATAATAATGATGATGATCTAACACAGACAGTTTTTGGGCTCCGTGTCTCTTGATTCCAACGTTTTCCTTTAAAAGAATGACAAACGTTCCAAATAATAGTATTAAAGTTAAGAAGAATCTATTTTTAAAACATTAATATTTATATTCTGTTTTTATATTGTTTTTTGTTTGCTTGTTATTTTTAAATAGAAAATTACTATAAAACAAGACTGATTGAAATTTATGACATACTAGTCGAGTGTATAATTATGATGATTCTTTACAAATATCGTTTCAACAAACTAAAAAAAATACCAATTAAAACAATGTTTGATTTATTTAGTTTGTTTTTACCTGATTTTCATTGAAAGTGTCTAATTTTTAATAAATTATAGAAATGGTAAAGTGTCTTTTTTGTACCATTTATTATGGTTATGAGGGACATATTTAATTCTATTGCTTTAATTATAATTATATGTGTACAAATTATTAGTGTGTGTTATTATCATTTTATTATATCATATTTTACATAGACTTGATGATATTTTCTAATTACCGTTACATTAAAACTTTTTTCTTTCTAATTACCGTACTCATAAAATTTTTTAGTCTCAATAACTAGAAAACCACTATTAATTATTACATGCCACATTAATTATTGAATTCGTATCTTTGATTTCTTTCATATTTTAATGTGTTTAAGTCAAATCAGTGAAAAATAAAAAAAGTTACGGTAATTAGGCAAAGAACGCTGAATTGGAGAATGACCGATAACTAGGTTATGGGTCGGTTTTTCAGAGTAACCTAGCCCGTTCCATCATCGGACTACCAGACGTACGGCGTTGCGCCACCGGTACATGGTGGACATTCCACCTATACGCACAAAACGTTTTGGGAACACTTTCATTATGCGTACAGCTAAGGAGTGGAATTCCCTGCCGGAGTCTGTGTTTCCTGATGGCTACAACCCGGGAATATTTAAGTCAAGAGTGAATAGGTTTTTTCTAGGTAAGCGCGCTCCATCGTCGACCGCATCGTCGCTTTCCATCAGGTGAGATAGCGGACAAGCGCGAACCGAAGTATTTTTTATTTGATCCCAATTTTTAACAATTTCTAATCGAAAAAACACCCAAATTAATTCCCCACCATACTCGCTAACATACCATGTACATCGCCCGGGCAATATCCTATCCGGATGTTAAGAATGTGGGCCTAATGAACCGGCTAACGGGCACGGAATGGAGCTCAATAATAAATGTTCGTTCGCTTCACTGACTGAAAGCAGATTTCAAGATGTGATTTCGGTTAAGATACGTATGTGTTGCTCTCTAACTATTGTTAGGGTTCCGTACCTCAAAAAGAAAAAACGGTACCCTTATACACCCCTATTTTTTAATTAGTGCACAAAAAATGGGGCTCAATCAGTTCCCGTTACTCATCATATTTGTGTAGTCAAAAGTACAAAAAACGAAAACTCAAAATTGACCACGAAAATTTGTCATTATTGGTAAATTCGTAATTGAATTCATAACAACTACTACTAGAAAATAATAAGCGCAGTGTTTTTCCATTTTTATTGACCTTCTTTCATTCATAAACAATAACCTGTAAAATGTTTCCATAAATTGAGTGAGATTTTGGGATATAAACAAACGCTCATAACTTTGCTGTTTATGAATATAAATAATATTTGAGACTTTACTTAAATAATAACAAGACTTTTTCTAATAAGCCCTTAAAGTATTTGCACTTATTAAAAAATATGTGGTGTATTATCACTTTGTTGTCCGTCTGTCTGTCAAGACCCTTTATCTCGGAAATGCGAGGAGGTATTGAGTTGAAATTAGCATATTCTTAGGTCTGCGGTCCCTTAAATCCGTGAAAAAAACAAACTTCTAAGTTACCGAAAAAAAAGATATGGCCGTTTATGTCGCAAAAAACGTATATTTCGACACTCTCAAGGGAATCAAAATTCACAGGATACTTCCCGTTGACCTAGAACCCTGACATTTTGATCCTGAATAAATCTGAAAACCGTAAATTTGTAGTTACGTCACAAAAAACAGAGATTCGAAAAAATGTTCGAGACGCGATTCGGTAATTGATCTATTTACATAAATTAGTTTGTACGGGACCCTCGGTCCCGACTCGCACTTGCCCAGATTTTTTTCTAAGAGGGAATTCGAATGTCCAATTGGTCAATTGAAGCTAATGAGATTCTTGTACTTGAAAATTTGATAGCAATTTTTATTTTTATTTGACGGCACCGATGATGCAGAGGTTGAGTGATAGGCCGCTGCACTGCGTGTTGCTGGTTCGATTCCCGCACCGAACAAATATTTGTAAGGCCTACAGAGAGTGGTTTCGGGTCTGGGTGTCTTATGTATGTGGCTTTCAGGAGCAGCAGTGAATTGAAATAGGAATACGGATAGTGTGTTCTTTGAATTGACTGGCCTGTTGGTCTAGTCGTTAGTTGGTCGTGGTTTCGATTTCCACCCAGAACAAATATTTGTGTGATGAGCACGATCATTTGTCCTGTGTCTGGGTGTAATTTATGTATAATATGTTTGTATTTAGAAATATATTAGCATGTTTATTAATTATCTAGTACTCATAACACAAGCTCTAATTAGCTTGGGATTAGACGGTGTTGTGTGATAGTTGTGAAAACAAAAAAGTTAAACGTAGCGAAACGTAGCGAAACGTAGCGAAACGAAACGAAGCGCGAAGCGAAACGTAGCGAAACAAAACGAAGCGCGAAGCGAAACGTAGCGAAACGAAGCGAAACAGCCACGGTAACTATTTCAAAATACCCCATAGTTCAAAAAAAGGGGGCAAAATTTAGAATTAAGTGAAAACCCACATCCTTTAATTAATACCAATAAATCTGGAATCCTCTTAAATAAACATTTACTGTATAAACCGATCTTCATGCACAAAGTTATGAATAAATTAATATTTCCCTCAGAACACCATATCTTGTTCAAACATGACGTCTACATGTTGCTGGCAAGCTATTATTTGTAGCTGCTGTATACAAGTAGCTAAGTTTGTGTGATAACAGGCTTATATAGGAAGGGAGATATGTCGATTTATATGTGTGTGTGTTACACTCAGCCATGTAAGGTTGATGTTTTTGTTAATGAAACTTCATGCAACATAAATGTGGAAATGGAAAAGAAAGAGAAAGAAAAATATTTTATTTGGCACGCTTTGATACACACACAGTAAAATCAAAGGAGATTGAGCAAGTTACTATGGCAGTTAAAAAGAAAAAACAGGCACAATGTCTGCCTCACGGCTGCGCCATATTAGTTCAGTTTAGCAATAAAAAACGTTTTTACAAAAAAAAAAGTAACCGGCTTCACATGAAAAAAAAAACCACTAAAATTACCAAAATTCAAAAGCATTTATTTATTTGTATTGTCATAGTCGCTTAACTATCTTCATTGTGATATCTATGTGAGTATGAAGTTCCGTTGGCCATTTCTGGTCTTCATCAATTCCACTTCATCAAATGTTACTTTTTGACTGTAAATGCTTAAGTCATCGATAAAAAAAACCAAAATATCTACGTACGTTTTCCTATAAAATTTGAAGAGTTCCCTCGATTTGGCCAAGATTCCATCATCAGATCCCGACTATGGGACCATTTGAGAAGTATAACCTTTCCAACAAAAAAAGAATTTTTCAAATCGGTTGGCAAGCGACGAAGTTATGCGCGAACAAATCCAGTCAGCTGGTGGTAGCTTGATTGATACACAAACAAAGGAATATATACCTATATTTATATTGGAAGTACACTATAAAATAAATCGATTCGTCTATTTTATAACTTACTGTTATAATAATTTATTACACTAGGCTATAAAATAGAGGGATTTGTTTTATGATATGGACTGTTCCCGACCGTTATTTTGTTTTAGAAATATTTACTATTTCTGTAGATTGTTTTAATAAGTTAAGGGTTTTATTATTATTTTGTTTATGTACTTTATTTATTATTGTGGTTAGGATAATATTTTTAAATGTGTGATTATTTTTTATATATACACCACTATTTTTTAATTATGGCAAATACTTAAAGGGCTTATTAGAAAAGGTCTTGTTATTATTTAAGCAAAGTCTCAATGCATAATATTCTTAAACAGCAAAGTTATGAGCGTTGGTTTATATCCTAAAATCTTACTCAATTTATGGAAATATTGTGCAGGTTATTGTTTATGAATGAAAAAATGACAATAAAAATGGAAAAACACTGCACTTAGTATTTTTTAGTAGTAGTTGTTATGAATGATGTTTCAATTATGAATTAACCAATAATGACAAATTTTCGTGGACAATTTTGGGATTTCGTTTTTTGTACTTTTGACTACACAAACATGATCAGTAACGAGTACTGATTGAGCCACATTTTTTTGTGCACTAATTAAAAAATAGGGGTGTATATATATATATACATATAAATTAGAAAAAAAAAATTAAATTAAAACATAATTAAAACGTTATTTATATGTAGTTAAGCAAAAAAGAAAAAAGATTTTTCTGAATCGCAGAAAAAAAATATGACGTAACTAAAAATTTACAGTTTCCAGATTTTTCCCTGTACTTGTCCTGTAAAACCTTACTCAATGCAAAATTTCTGAATTCTAGGTCAACGGGAAAATACCCTACGAATTTTTATTCCCTTGAAAGTGTCGAAATATACGTTTTTTGCGACATAAACGACTATAGGTATCTTTTTTTCCGTTAACTTAGAAGTTTGATTTTTTCAGAACTTTAAAAGACTGCAGAGTATATGGTTTTAATTACAAATCGATACCTCAATTCGTTCCCGAGATAAAGGGTCTTGACAGACAGACAGACAGACAGACGGACAACAAAGTGATCCTATAAGTGTTCCGTTTTTTTCCTTTTGAGGTACAGAATCCTAATAAAGTACCGCGTTTTCCACGTCAGTTTCTACTGTATTTGAACAGTCAAAGTTTCTTTTTATTCCATCTATAAACACCAGAAACCTATGTACTTGAGGTAAGCGTCAGGTAAATATGAGCAAGACGTGCTACAGGTACGGAGCAAACAATGTGCTTCACTTGTCATGTCGACATGTTGTTATATCGACAGATATAACAAAGCTAGTGTTAGGTTTTGATACAAAATCATATTTATTATCATCATCTTCCTGCCCTCATCCCGTTTTATTTAGGGTCGGCACAATACCTTTTTTCTCCCATTCTGTCCTGTCACCCGTCATGCTATCACTAACTCCCTTTTCTGTCGTATCACTTCCCACACATTCAATCCATCTTTTCTTTGACTTTCCTCTCCTTCCATCCACCTGTCACGTAATCACGTAAACGTAATTAGTTTATTTCATTGATATATTATAAGAGACCACGCGGGGGGTTACGCGCTAACATCGCATTCATCGCAAACCTGGACTCGAAACTCATACATGAGCATGTCATCACAGTCGCAAACCACTGATTTGACAGAGTTGTGTGTTGCCAGTGATGACATATGGCTCTGAAACCTGGTCACTTACAATGGGCCTCATAAGAAAACTTGAAAGTCACCCAAAGGGCAATGGAAAGGGAGTTTATTTATGCTCGGAGTTTCCTTGCGCGATCAAATCAGGAATGAGAATATCCGCAGGAGAACCAAGGCTACCGACATAGCATGAAGAATTGCCAAATTTAAGTGACAATAGGCAGGGCACATTGCTCGCAGAACGGATGGCCGTTGGGGCTGATAGGTTCTGGAATGACGACCACGTACCGAAAGACGTAGCGTTTGAAGGTCTCTTACAAGGTAGACCATTGACTTGGTAAAGGTTGCGGGAATCTGTTGGATACAAGTCGCACAGGATCCTTTATTGTGGCGACACTTAGGGGAGGGCTATGTCCAACAGTGGACGTCTTTCCGCTGATGATGAAACGGTTTTTGTTACCAAGAAAATTAGTAGTCAGGGTAATGAAGAGTCAGTGGGTCGGTATCATGCCCCAATGAGTCAGAGTGATGATGTCCCCGTAAGTCGGGATGATGTCCCAGTGAGTCGGGGTGTTTTATTTTGTATTTGATTATTCATTGCACTTATTGTGCTAGCAAAACCAAAACATATTTATGATTATCTGTCGGTGTAGCATATTGGTGGGCGACAGCTTCATTGTTGGACGCACATTTTGTTTCTTGCATTATTAATAACAACATTATTTAAAAAGAGTGTCCATGGAATTTCTTGCATATTCATCTTCATGAGATCTTTAATATGCTTTGAAATGTGCAATTATCATATATTTTCTGACTGACTGATTTCTTGACAATTCAAAGGATTAATTAGTAGATGCATTATTTTATACTGGGCGTTGTTTTATTACACTATACTATGATGTTTTGAAGGTTTATTTCTCTATATAGATACTACATAAATTTGGATGATCGGATCAGAAATGAAGATATCCGCAGAAGGCTACTACCGTCATAGCCTGAAGAATCATGATACTTAAGTGCCAGTGAGTAGGGGACAGTTTTTTTATTGATATCTAGTACGTCTGGCAATCGTTAATGGCGATCCACACTAATTTGTAAAGAACTGATTCACTCTAGCCTTGAAGACACCTAAATTATAATCGGATGGGAACACCGCAGCTGGCAAACTGTTCTAGTCCTTAGATGTACGCGGTATAAACGACGAAACAAAATGCTTAGTCCGGATCGTAGAAGTTTCCACAACGTAAGGGTGGATCTTCGCCGTACGATGGATTGTCCGATGGTAGAAAGGAGATGGTGGAATGAATTCACGCGCACACTCTCCAAAATGTATCCTGTAGAAAACCGAACATTGCTTGCAGGACAAATGTGTGGGGCTGAAAGGTTCTAGAGTGGCGGTACAGGAAGTCGCAGCCTTGGAAGGCCTTTCTCAGGGTGGACCAAAAACCCGGTTGCGGGAATCGGCGGCGGGATGGAAATTGTACACCAATACGCACTAAGCCCGCATGGTGGATTATGGCTATCCTAGTGTGACTTCTACCACACTAGGGCAGAGCGGGAGGCCGTGTCAGACTACTACTGACTAAAACCCACTCCTATTTGCATTGTGTCCCTTGCGTTCCAGGACTCCGGTTTTTCTTTTCGGAAGCGAACCCACTGCCCCAGGAGGCCTCGGCCCTGTTGGGTCCTTACGGTTTTCTGACATCTCCTTGAGGCATGCGTAGAACACTATACGCTGTCAACGACTCAGGCTCTGTTCAGACGGTCATCGGACGGCCGGACGGCCAGCTACCCGTTGCTCACGGCCCACAAGGCTACACCTACGGTGGCTGATAAAGAGGCCTGAATCCCAGCCGTGGGAACATTAAATGCTGATTATGTTTATGCTTTATGCATTTATCGCTTGTGCCATAATATTAAGTGGGATGAGATAAGTAGGATCGTCTTATACACAAAGTGCATGAACAGAACAAAATTGCTTCTCTTTTATTTTGCAAAAATATCTTGAAGAGTTTATTAAAAACACTTTTTAAGCTGAGGCGCTCATTAAAGTTAGAAACAGACTAGCGATGTTAAAACTATTTTTTCTTGATATATACACAAAAGAAGTTCTATTTAAAGTCATGACATTATTTTTAATAATGTTTTAACGAGATGAAGGCTTCAAAGGAACTATACTCCATTCGAAGTAGGATTACACATTTTAACAAAACTCTTTTTGCTTTCTATTCAACCGATTTTGACTTTTATTGCGTTGGTAATATCGTACATGGCGGCTGCAGTAAATAGTTGGCATTGTAACCACTTTTTTGCTTTTAATGTCATCCTTATGCCTACGTGATAGAAGTCAAAATCAGTTGAATGGACAGTAATATTATAAGTTTGTTTAAATGTTTTATCTTATTTCGAATGGAGTTTAGGCAATTTAAGATTTTAATAGTCATAAAGATAGTCTTAAGTTCAATCCGAAAAATAAGGAATGGGTGTACCTCATGTCTTTTTTTAGGATTCCGTGCCTCAAAAAGGAACCTTCATAGGATCACTTTGATGTCCGTGTTTCTATCTGTCAAGACCTTTTATCACGGAAACGCGTAAAAGTGTCGTAATGAAATTAACGCGTATATCCCGAATTAGCGCAATTCTCGCAAATATCGGCGTTCGGCATAGATTATAAAATATTGAGTGTTTTATTTGTAGCGTATTTATCCAAGAACATAAATAATCAAACCCTCGGTTTTTTATTTTTTTCGCCGATACATACCTAATTATGATTTTGGAAATTTTTCCATGATATTTTTTTTTTTTTTATCTCAGTGTCATCTTCAATTGTATTCATTCGCTTAAATCTGTAAAAAAATTGCAATACAACAAATTTTAACTTAAAAATTTTATTTCAGCAAATACTTTTCCAAGTTTCCAGCTACACTTTCATAGAAGCTACATTGTGCTTTATCCTAGACTCAAGGGAACGCCTAACAAGACACTTGAGGGAACAATTAGAAGAAAGAACAGATCTCAGATTGCACTTTCGAAATGGTAGCTCCTATTGCAATGATTTTCAGTGGCTTAGCTTTATGTTTGTAAGATAATTTATCTTATTTTTTGTACATACATATTTACTTCATCATCATCATTTCGGCCGAAAGAAGGCCACTGTGAGACATAGGCCTCGCCAAGCGTCGCCACAATGAAAGATCCTGTGCGTCTCGCATTCATCGGATTGCCGCAACCCTTGCCAGGTCATGGATCCATCTTGTAGAAGACCTCCCAACGGTGCGTCTTCTGGTACGCGATCGCTACTCCAGAACCTTTCGGCTACATCGACCATCGGTTTTACTAGCTATGTGCTCTGTCCACTGACACTTTAGTTTGGCGATTCTTCGTGCCGCAACCTTGGTTCTCCTGCGGATATTCTCATTCTTAATTCGATCACGCAAGGAAACATCGAGTACAGCCCTTTTCATTGCCTTTAGGAAGACTTTAAGTCTTCTAATGAGGCCCATTGTGAGCGTCCACGTTTCGCAGCCAACACTGGTAACATGCTATGTCAGCAACTTTGATTCTCCTGCGGATATCTTCATTTCTGATACGATCACGCAAGGAAACTTCGAGCATAGCCCTTTCCATTGCCCTTGGGGTGATTTCTTTCTGATGAGACAAATTGTGAGCGATCACGTTTCGGAGCCGTATGACATCACTGGCAACACGAACTGGTCATAGACTTTCGTCTTGAGACACTGTGGTATATTGGACGAGAAGATACCGTGCAGCCTCCAGAACGGCGCCCAGCCAAATTAAACAGAGCCCAACAGAGCGTTTAGACGTTGTTTCTCTTTTTTTTGTATTGCCTCTTTATCAAAAAATATTTTGTATAAACCAACCAGCTTTTAAACTATGCTCATGTTGACGATATACGAGTGGAGAAGGGTCCCATTTTAACCCTCAAAAAAGGCTGTCAAATATCCACCATTATGTTGTTAAGGGTTATGTGAAAATGAACCCCGGGGCCCTGGGACGAAGGCAATAAAAGGAGCAGAATAGGTTTTTAGTCAGTAAGAGTCTGACAATATCTCCCGCCCCACCCAAGGACGGGATTTAACTGGCCTGTTGGTCTAGTGGTTAGTGGCCCTGACTGCTATGCCGGAGGTCGTGGGTTCGATTCCCACCCAGGACAAATGTTTGAGTGATGAGCACGATCATTTGTTCTGTGTCTGGGTATAATTTATCTATAATATGTATGTATTTAGAAATATATAAGTATTTTTATCAACTGTCTGGTACTCATAATAAAAGCTCTGCTTAGCTTGGGACTAGACGGTGTTGTGTGATAGTTGTGGAAAAAAAAATGTCATTTGATGATTTCACCTACCATAAAAAAGAACCCTTATGTTGTTGAAACTTCTACGTTACGGACTAAGCGTTTTGCCTCGTCGTTTATACCGCGTACATCGAGTGACTGGAACAGTTTGTCTGCGGTCATCCCGTCCGATTATAATTTAGGTGTCTTCAAGGCTAGAGTGAATAAGCTCTTAATAAACTAGTGGGCCTCACCATTAACGATTGCAACACTGCTTAATATCAAGTGGTATTGCAGTCAAGTACAAGTATTTTATTTAAAAAAAAAATGCTGGCTTTAAAATCAGGGTTGATACATTTTTCATGAAATTTTTAATGCAGAAATAAGTCTCTAAGGACATTAGCTTGACGAGTTGCCAAAAAATTATTACTAAGGAAGAGAAGATTCATCCCCCAAAGTGGTGAGGGGATTTAAGTTTGTCATTATTGCCCGAGGGAGGTCCCATCAGAAGGAGGCTTGTATTACCTTAAAAGAGGTAAAATTGTTTATTGACCTACTTATTTGTTTATTTAAACTTTATATAAAAAAAAAGAAAAAAATCATTTTATTTGAAAAGACACAATTTTTAGTAGTAACTTACAAAAATATTCTTTATGAAAAAAAGTAAAGGTAGTTTTAGTTTTTTTGTGTTTGTAGTAAATTTTTCAAAGAGTAATCTTTTGAAAAACTTACGAAAAAAGAATTCCAATTCGGAAAAATCTTCGAAAAACGATTTAGGAATCGAAATATTTACATAAGTTTTTACGGAACCCTCGATATGCAAATCCGACCTGCACTTGACCAGTTTTTAAGTATTGGTGTATACTAATACTTAAAAAAAATAAAAGCTAGAATAGAATAGAATAGAATAGAATAAACTTTATTGTACACCAAAATATGTAGTAACTAGCTTTTTTGAATTAATAATAATAGGTATTATTACTATTAATTCAAATAAGCTAGCTTTTATTTTTTATTTATAAAACAGGACACGTTTACAATAAAAATTTATTAAATATTAATAAGAACACTGACTATGGTGAACCTGTGCTTCAGGCTAGAAAGGCTTAAAATTAAAAACAAAATTAATAAATTCATATTCAATTTGATTTCATTTAAGAACGAAACTAAATGAAAAGAAAAGATATGGCCTGTTTTATTTACACACAGCCAGTAGGATTTCTGTCTCTACATGAGATATGCTTAGGAGAAATTGATTTGTATGATGTCAGGTATTTTTATAATTATTTTATGAAGCCACTGAAAATTAGTCTAACATAAGCAGTCGATGAACTACGCCTGGAAGTTTTTTTTTTATTCATTGATATAAAGTAGTGCTTGACTGTGATCCCACCTGATGGTAAGTAGTGACACAATCGTTGATGGTGAGGCGCACTAGTTTATTAAGAGCCTATTCACTCTAGCCTTGAAGATATCTTAATTACTTATAATCGGACGAGAAGAACGCAGCAGGCAAGTTGTTTCAGTCTTTTGATGTACGCAGTATAAACGACGATGCGGCGAAACGCTTGGTGCGGACCGTAGAGGTCGTTTAAATCGTTGTTTAAGTTTATCTAGGATATTACTAACATACCGTGCCTTAAAAAGCACATCAAGTTGTAAGTTCAGATTGTCATTTGCTACTCTCTTTGACAGTCATTAGAGTTAGTCAGATGCCTGAAAGTCGAAATCAATCTATCCAAGGTATATTGTGTTGCTCAGTAACTGGGTTGTGAAGGTCTGATAGGCAGTCTCTCCATGTAAAACACGGGTACTCAACCGTATCTGGTTAGGCTGGAAGCCAACTGCAATCTATAATTTAATCAATAAATGAAAACATGTTTTCAATGAAAATCATTTTTTCATAGCAATCTTTTAAAGCGAAGTATACACCTATATAATTAATACTCATCACAACGATTCCAATATATTGTTTATTTTTGTTATTCCATCTTATTGTTTTTATTACTAAGTTCCTATAACCATTTCCCAGCTCCATCATCAGATCCTGGTTACCATCTAGCACCAAAGTACTCGTGCAGACAAATCATACGAGCCCAAACTCGATGGGGTTGTGTCATTTAAATACCGAGTTCCTATAGCTACCTTCCGGTTCCATCATCAGATCAACTCCATGTCATAATAATTTTGCATTGTCATCTGATTTACACATGATTGCAAAATTTCAGCTCAATCGGTAACCGGGAAGTGGATAAAATTTAATTTGCAAGATTTGATCCCACACAAATATCAGGATAGGTGAAACTAAATAAAAGCTTGTAAAAATAAATAATGATGAAGTTGTTCAGTCTTTTCACCAAAATTTTCATAATCCTAATCTTATGGTGAAAAATAAATTCGCTTTCAAATCTCCAGTTACGTACCTATTACTATTAAGCAAAGAAAACACCGGGTTTATCTAAACCGGCTCGTAAAATCCTGTTTGATCCGGATTTAGAACCACCGATTTGTTAGAACCGCGATTTGTAGAAAACTGTTCGAAATGAGAGGCCACGTTGTAAAAGTTATGTTTGTGCCTGTTCTGGAGAAATATTGCTGTCGTAGATGGGGATTTCCTTGAGGTAAGTTTAATTATATGTGGTTTGAAAGTGTATACGGAAATTAATGCGGGAAAAATCAGGAAGGATTAATTTTTAAGGAAAATGTATTTTTTTTTCCTTATAGCTCAATTAATTGTTTGTTAAACTCAATAAATATTCCATTACAAATAAACTCTTTACTTTTCTGGGAAAAATATTTTTTATTTTTACCCCCAAGCTTGCCTCATTTGTAAAAAAAAATCTTTGGAATAAACCACCCGTGTACGATATGATGAGGTGAAGGCTTATTTACTGAGTTATAAATCGTCAGTTCAAACCTAGCCAGGCGCATTATTTTGTGTAATTTATTTCATGACTACTGCTCTCAAAACAGTTATGGAAAACACCGTGAGGAAACCGGTTTGTCCTAGAACCAAAAATTCGATTACATGCGTAATCCGCAATGCCGCCGGCACTGTTCCTACAGCGGTGGAGTACGGCTTATTTTCTCTCCTAGAGGGGAGGCCTGAGTCCCAATTGTGGGACCATTATAAAACTAATTACATATTTATGCTTTTGTTTATATTTTAAACTGTCAAATTTCAGGATTCTAGTTCAACTGAAAGTGCCTGATGAATTTTTATTCCCTTATGAATGTCGAAATATACATTCTTTTGCTTTAAAAACGACCGTATATATTTTTCATAAAACTCAGAAGTTGATTTTATCACTGATTTATTATCACAGCTTCCAAGAATCACAGAACTGTGTATATGGTTTTAATTCGAACTCGTTATCTCCACGCGTTCCCAAGATAAAGGGTCTTGAAAAGCAGACAGACATACAACAAAGTGATTCAATAAGGGATCCGGTTTTTTCCTTTTGAAGTACAGAACCCTAAAAAAGGAGTACATATGCTTTAGAGGTAAAAGTTTATGCTGTGCACCTATAAATACGTTTGACATTTACTAGTACTTTCATGAAAAGTGTACACCTTTCTCCACCAATTGGTTGTTTCGCTGAAAAATAAAATACAACCAAACAGCACCAACATCAAAGAAAGTGGTGCCTTGAGGAGAACACGACAGCCTGACTGTATTTCAAGGAATGTCCCTTGGGATATTACGGAGACGAATACCTTCCTTCGCACTCCCATGAAATATTTTCCCATAAAAATATTTATTGGTAAGACTCGAATTTTATGTTGCTAGGTAGAAAAACAGATTGATGAAGTAGTACTGAAGTGGCTTAAATATCTTAGAAATTGCAAGCGTGACTGCTGTGCGTGAGATCTGGGATCCATTCCAGAGTCGCCAAAAAAGTCAATCAAAGAATTCAAGCTTTTATTTCAAAATATATCAAGTACTTACAGGCATTTTGAATTGTCAGGCTAATTGCATATTCTAAAGGTCTACGAGAAGAATGTGCAAGAAACTCCACGGAGGCCGAATAGCTATATTAATAAAATAGATAGGCTACTTCAAAAAAAAAAAAAACCCGAGCAAGTGTGAGTCGAATTTGCGCTCTGAGGATTTCGTAAAAAGTATGCATGAAAACAGTTCAATTTTCGAATTGAGTTATGAAAATTTTTCCGAATAGCAAAAAAATATTTTTTTTTTGTAACGTTACTACTTTACAGTTTACAGATTTTTTCCTATAGTTGTGCTATTATTCCTTGCCAAATTTTAGGATTTTAGGTCGACGTAAACTGCCGTATCTTCTTTTAGTTAATTAACAGTATTATTATTTTCACAACTTTTAAGGGACCACAAACCTGAATAAATAGTTTTATATTCAACTCGATGCCTCTATACGTTTCTGAGATAAAAGGTCGTGACCGACAGACAGACTGACAACAAAGTGATCCTATGAGGGATCTGCTTTTTTTCCTTTAGGTATGTTACGGTACCCTAAATCGGCAGTGATTTAGATTTGTGTAATAAATTAGTTGCACTAGGAATTACTACTATATCGTTGTACTGCGTTTACAAAACACAGCTCACGTCATGATTACTGCGCTCCATAGCTCAACACAAAGCACCCAAACCCAGAACAGCTATCTCAGAATAATCTGCGGGCCATACAAAAATTCGTACAAAAAAACAGTACATAAAATAGAAAAACAAACTTCGAATACAATTTTCACTAAAAACAGTTTCTATTTCCCGTATGCCCTTGGGCGTGTGAAACTTCCACGTCGTTCACGTGACTGTACTGACAGCTGAGAGCTCTGCCTACCCGGCCGGCAACACAGGAATATGCTCCGCGTACCAAACTTTGGCACTGATAGTTCATGGAACAAAAAGTTTTTGCTAGTGTGTGGAGTTGAATTTAAACGGGTTCTGTAGATATATTAAAATAAATGAAGTTATAAGAATACTGAAAAAAAAAATGCTTTTCCAAATAAAACAGTTCAGAAGCTGTTGTGGCGCAGTGGTAACGGCACTGACTTACGAGTTCAAACAAGCGTTCAAACCCAGCCCGGGGCATTACTTTGTGTAATTTATTTCGTCACCACTGCTCTCAAAACAGTGAAGGAAAACATTGTGAGGAAACCGGTATGTCCTAAAACCAAAAATTTGAAGACCTTGTAACATTTGAAATTCAAATTCAATAATTTAGTTAATATTTAAGGTTTTGTACATGTGTAGTTTTAATATTTCAAAATAAAATGGAATACCAAAAAAATAAATCGTATTTGCAGAGAAAAGTACAGGTCAAATTTTGATAAGCAATGAATATGGTGAAACGGTTGCTCGGGGTTTTTATAGAGGTAGTTTGTGCATCAACTCAAATGTACCGTAATGCGCACACTTTTATTAACCCTTTGAATACCGTAATTAGAGACACAATAGAAAGACAATAGGTGTGCAGACACCGGTGTCTGCTTGGGGCTTCACAGTTTATTTTACATAAAATTTAACATTTTTATAGAATAGAAAGACCTTTATTCGAGACAGACACAGCACCACGGTTATAAACACAAACAACAGAACAGAACAAAAGTACAGAATACGCTGAGCGTCCAATTAAATTAATTATTTAAAAAGTATTGAAGCATTTTTTTTTATAATATTTGACAGGCCTGTTGGTCTAGTGGTTAGTGGCCCTGACTGCTATGCCGGAGGTCTGATTCCCACCCAGGACATATGTTTGTGCGATGAGCATGATCATTTGTTCTGTTTCTAGGTGTAATTTATCTATAATATGTATGTATTTAGAAATATATAAGTATGTTTATCAGTTGTCTAGTACCCATAACACAAGCTCTGCTTAGCTTGGGACTAGACGGCGTTGTGTGTTAGTCGTGGAATATTATTATTATTTAGTTAAAGCTGAAATTTCAGGCTTTCCAACGATGTCTCGTTTTTTAAAAACGGTTGAGTATTCTTCGAAGAAAACATCTGCAAGTGCACACTTGTATGTTGAGTTGATTTGGTTGCTCGCGAGTGTAGTTCTACCAGTCCTATAACTATATTAGACTAGCTATGCTGCGAAATAACGTTGGAAATAATTTTTCACTGGCTTGGGATTGCGAACCTTGACATACACGACACGTGTGCCCAATAATTCGGGCACGCCAGTGTATATCATTTCAACGGAAGGACGTTCACTGGTCCTCAAGTGTTACCACAAAACGGTCCTATGCATCTCGTATCTATCGGACTCCCGCAACCCTTAACAGATCATCGGTCCACCTTGTGGGAGGCCTTCCAACGCTGGATCTTCCGGTACGTCATCGCCACTCCAGGACCTATCGGCCCCATCGACCATCCACTTAACTTTGGCGATTTTTCGAGATATGTGGTAATCTCAAAAGACATTACTGCAAAAACATTGCAAATAACAAAACGTCAATACAGAAACCGCTGACAAAGTACAACATCGTCAAAATGTCCCCCCCATTCTGAAACACAATCGTTTTACCAATACTGTAACGGGACCCTAAAATAAAAACTGTCGCAGTGCAGTGTGAGTCGGTCAGCGATTCAGATTTTACGAGCGAGCCCCCAGCGATGTACCCTTCTTGTTATTTTTACATATTATGTTGCTAGTTTCTTTTTTTTTCTTTTGTAATTTCAGTTTTTCGTTTTGTGAAATTTAAGTGAAAATATGTTAGAGAATCAAATGGATCTGTATCACGCCGCGAACTTTTCAATCCTCTCTTGAACCGTGAACTGCAAATTGTAAAAAAATGCACAAACATTTCGTAGAATCCGAAATTCCGAATTGACACTCCGCTTGTCTAAAACGACCAAAATTTAACAGTGTATATTTCTAAATATTACACCTAGATACAACAAATGATCGTGCTCATAACATAATCATTTGTCCTGGGTGCATAGCAGTCAGGGCCACTAACCACTAGACGAACAGGCCCGTCAGTTGCCCTAAGGTCGTGATAACTCTCGACCGATAACGAAACCGGATAAATACCGGCACCCCTACTAACACACTATAAAACACGGCACTTACCAATGAGTTCGACATTCTCCCGCGTACCTAAAATTCATTAACTTTTTAATCTTTCCCCGCACGATCGGAAGGCAGATATTAAAAATTTCAAAACGAGATAATTTAATTTTAAATCGCTGATACTGCGCCGTGTTATTCATTATATATAATAGCGGTTAAAACCGGTCTATTTTGCTGTGCAAGATACAATGTTGCTAAAGTTTTTTTTTTTAAAGACGGCTTGGAACAAGAAGTTTTAATAGAGCAGGGGTTTTTTTCCTGTTTTGTGGAACCCTGGCTTTAAGCGCCAGGGTGATTTAAAAGTTTAAGATTAAGGATCTTAGGCATTGGTAGCTTACTTTCCTATATGTTTTATAGGACCTACGACTGTCGTCAGCTTGGGTAGCTTCTATCTTCATTCGTTGAGAAGGTAACGTGAAAAAGAGTGCCACTTTGAATTTCGACAGTTTATTATTTCGACAGTCTTAATTTCGAAAATCACTAGTTCGATTACTCAGTGCTTCGACAAAACATATATTCGACTAGCATCATACGTTCGACATACTACTCTGAAATCGTAGGTCAGACTGTTCTAAACGCGCAAAAAACTTACGATACAAGAACTTTCATATATGTAGCCACATAGATACAAGAATATTTTAACACTACAAGAATATTTTATTAGTCTTGTTTAAGGTAAATAATATTCCACAACTATCACACAACGTAGTCTAGTCCCAAGCTAAGCAGAGCTTGTGTTATGGGTACTAGACAACTGATAAACATACTTATATGTTTCTAAATACATACATATTATAGATAAATTACACCCAGACACAGAACAAATGATCGTGCTCATCACACAAACATTTGTCCTGGGTAGAGCTTTTGTGGGGATCGAACCCACGACCTCCCGCATAGCAGTCAGGGCCACTAACCACTAGACCAGCCAGGCTGTCAATGTATGTGTGTAGTAATATCTATCTTTATCTAATATCTGTTACTCCATAAAGCCATTTATAGTGCATAATATTTTCACACAAGGTGAAATATAACCTACGTGGGACTTTTCGTTACCCTAAAATCATGATTTTTAGGCTTCTGAACCTCAAAAGGAAAAAAACGAAACCCTTATAAAATCACTTTTTGTCCGTCTGTTTGTCAAGAACTTTTATCTCGGGAACGTGTATCAAGAAGAATGGGTATCGATTTAAAACTATACTATGATTTTTTATTAGATGAAGTAAAGTGACAGCTATAACAATGGTTGTTTGACAGTTGGGCATTGTTATTTGACAGTTGGGCATTGTTATTTGACAGTTGGGCATAGTCCACTGCTGTCACTTTACTTCATCTAATAAAAAATTATAGTATAAAACCATATACTCAAGTATGCGGTTCTTAGTTACCGAATAAACAGATACGGCCGCTTATGTCGCAAAAAACGTATGTTCGACACTCTCAAGGGAATCAAAATTCATAGGGCACTTCCCGTTGACCTAGAACCGTGAAATTTGGCATGAAGCAAGGTCTTATAGCACAAATCTGAAAACTGAAACTTTGTAGTTACGTCATCAAAAAAAAAAACTTTTCTCGGTTTGGAAAAATATTCAATACTCGATTTGGGAATTGAACTATTAACTTAACACGTTGGCGGCCAGTAACGGTCACAGGCGTCAAGTATAGCTAAAGTAATACGACGGTACGCCTGTCGACGTCCGAGTTTTTACTTGCATAAAATCAGTACGCCATATGACGACCCATTTTCCATACTATCATAAAGAACGGCATGTTGTAGTGTCACCATCGGTATAATTAAGACTTTGGTACAGTCACTACACAATTCTCAAAAATTCGTCAAAAAAGTACCAGTTCAAGTTTTTTATGGCCTCTTTCCTACGCACACTACGTTCGTGGGCATCGTAGTTACATACAATCGGTCGAATAGTGCGTCGCTGCGGTGTTCGTGCGTTTTGCAACGTTTTGTCGCCTTTTAACCGCCTTACGACGTTTATGCCTAGAATAGTGCTATCATACATATATTTTTTACAATGCATTGTGACACTACGGCCGTGGGCAATGTATGAAAATAAGTAGTGTCATAGTCGCCGCATTCAGTGAGATAGTACTGTCCATCAACGTGTTAAGCTAGTCTCTACGGAACCCACAGTGCGCGAGTCCGACTCCCACTTGCCCAGTTTTTTTATCATTTTGTTAATTTCATTCTCTCCACTTAATCTTAATCTGTAAGTCTGGGCTCATGACGTAATAAAAACTAATTATCTAGATAATTAATTAAATAACCAGACCTAATTGGGGATTTTAAATAAAGAGATAGAGCGTTACGATGAATTGCAGTTTTAAGTACTGAAGAGTTCCCACCAATATTTATACTGTAAAATAGAAAGGCTCAATTATTTTTAAGATTTTATAACCACAATTTTTTTTTATTGACAAAACCAAGAATAATTGACCACAAATTAAGTTATTCTTTATTTTTACCCGACTGCCAGGAGGGTTATGTTTCAATTACAATCTTCCGAATCATCCTTTCTGAACTGCTGAAATAGACAAAACATCTTAAAAAAAACGAAAAAAAAAATACAGATTTTTTTTAATACCTCTTTCAGTGGTTTTTATAAAAAGTCATCCTTCAAAAGAAAAACTCAAAAAACACAAAGTATTTATACTAATTTAAACATTTAAATAACTTGAATCATCAAAGTCTATCCGTCAAAGCAACAAAAAAAAAAACACAAATAAAAGATGGAGTCATTTGCACGTTTCAAAGCGTAGATCGACATAACGAACGATCTGGATAACATTCACGGATATACTTTTTAACCAACTTCAAAAAAGAGGAGGTTTTCAAGTCGCCGGTTTTTTTATGTTTGTTCTCCGCTTACTCGGAATTGCCTGCTTTCTCGTACAGGATTGCTTTAAAATATTATTATTTCAATGGGTTTATTTCCTAGAAAAAAGATGGATAAAAAAAGATCATGCAATCTTACAATTCACAAAAGAAAAGTCCTAATTCCAGTTGCCTTTTGAAACTTGCTCTTGGAAAACAAAGAACAAATGGTTTAAAAAAAAATATTATTAGTAAAATCGATTCTGAATTGATCTGAGTGTTAGCTTTAAAAAGACAGATGAAAAAAGATAGCACGTAGTAGAGATGAGAATCTTAAGATAGATATGACGTGTGACGAGAATGGATAAAGTGAGAATTGAGTATATTAGAGGAAGTTTGAAAGTGGCGCCAGTGACTGAAAAGTTGAAAGGGAATTGTTTATCTTGCACGCGTGTTACTAAAAGAGTTCTGAATTTACAAGTAGATGGATGGAGAGGAAGAGGGAGGCCAAAGAAGAGTTGGATGGATTGTGTGAGGAGTGATATACACTATCACTAACTCCCTTTTATTTCATCAGGGTGGCAGGACGAAGTGGAAGAAAAAAACGTGTTGCGCCGACCCCAAATAACATGGGATAAGGGCAGAAAGAAGAAGGGTGTAGTTCCTAGGTGGTCCCATCTGATGATGGGGTCCTGGAGAAAACGAAGGAATTCTCTAAACTTTATTGGTATACTTATAATGGTTTTATTTTACCTATCTATAGAACTTGAACACTAATTAGGTTTATTAGAGGATTACCACTGCGTGTTGTTATTGATGACATATGGCTCCAAAAAGTAGTGGCTCACAATAAGCCTCATCAGAAGTCACCAAAAAGAGCAATGTAAAGGGCTGTGCTTGGAGTTTCTTAGCGTGAACGAATAGAAAAAAACGAGCGAAAAAAAAACTATCAGGAATGAAAATATCCGCAAGAGAACCAACGTTACCGATGTAGCACGAAAAATCGCCAAACTTAAGTGGCAACCCAAATAGAAAAATAGTCATATAGTAGTCGACTTATAAGACTAAACGTCTAATAAGAAGCTAATAGACGTTTTAATTAAGATCACTGTTCTTTAAACGGCATCTCTTAAGACGATTTGCGTTACAGGTACTTTCGATCCTATTACTTAGTTTTATAGACGTGTGTAGGATAACTAAATACGATTCTTATTATTTAAAGGATATTGATATTGCTCGCAGAAGGAGTGGCAAACGCCATCCATATCTGAAGACGCAGCGTTGGAAGGCCACCTACAAGATGGACTGAAGATCTGGTAAGACGGTGGACCTATAGTACCGTTTAATGCGGTGAGACTTGGGGCAGGTCTTTGTCCAACAGTGGACGTCTTTTGGCTGAAATGATGATGAGGATGTATGAGGGGTACCACCACTAAAATTGTAAAATATATATTTTTTTTTACAAAAAATACAAGGGCCTAAAATAAAAATTTAAACACTTTATCGTCTCCCTAGCCTTTTCCCAACTAGCTTGGGATCGGTTTCTAATCTAACCAACCCTCCTAGCCAAGTTACAATCGTTTCGTTTAGCATGAACGCTTGGAGTTGGCCACGCCCCCAATTCCTTTGTTCTGACCACGTGACTGAGCGTTGAGATGACGTGAGAACTAAGGAATTCGGGGCGTGGCCAACTCAAAGCGTTCACGCTAAACGAAAAGATTGTAACTTGGCTAGGAGAGCAGGTGTTGCTGAATATTTTTCTTCTTCTCCTTGGACAAACTCCTTTGTATCTGAGTACCTGTAATGACTGTTAAAGACCTATTGATGAATGTTAAAGGAGACCGATGGCAATTAACACCGACTTTCAAAAATAAAAGTTTAATGGCTTTACATTTCGGTATTAGGTAGGGTGACTGTTAATTAGTGACCGATACTTAAACACGTGATTGTAGTCATGATAACAAACAACTTTTACTATGGGACCAAACCTGAAATTACGAAAAAAGTCATCAAAGTCATTTTATGTTCGCCTAACTGATCAAAATCTACTGCAATTGGCTGACTTTTTTTGCAATTTCAGGTTTGGTCCCCATACTAAAAGTGGTTTGTTATCATGACTATAATCACGTGTTTAAGTATCGTTCACTAATTACCAGTCACCCTATATAACGAAGAAACAAAACCAGAAATACTGATTTACAAAATCTAAAACAGTACCAGTTCCTAGTGCTTGACTGCGATCCCACCTGATGGTAAGCAGTGATGCAATCGTTGATGGTGAAGCGTACTAGTTTATTAGGAGCCTATTCACTCTAGCCTTAAAGACAACAAAATTATAATAGGACGGGAAGACCGCTATAGGCAAATATTTCAATCCTTCGATGTTAGCAGTTTAAGCGATGAGGACAAACGCGAAGATCACTGATCACTGTTGTCCGTCTGTCTGTCTGTCAAGACCCTTTATCTCGGGGATGCGAGGAGGTATCGCGTTGAAATTAAAACCATATTCTCAGATCTGCAGTCCCTTAAATCTGTGAAACTTTTAAGTTAACAGAAAAAAAAGATACGGCCGTTTATGTCGCAAAAAACGTACATTTCGACACTCTCAAGGGAATCAAAATTCATCGGGTACTGCCCGTTGACCAGAACTGAAAGGCATGAAGCAAGGCCTTATAGCACAAGTATAGGAATAAATTTGAAAACTGAAAATTTGTGGTTATGTTTCACAAACAACAACACACAACATTTAACACTTTCATTATGCGTACAGCTAAGGAGTGGAATTCCCTGCCGGAGTCTGTGTTTCCTGATGGCTACAACCCGGGCATCTTTAAGTCAAGAGTGAATAGGTTTCTTCTAGGTAAGCGCGCTCCATCGTCGACCGCATCGTCGCTTTCCATCAGGTGAGATAGCGGTCAAATGCGAACCTATCAATAATAAAAAAAAACTTTTTCGATTCGGAAAAATTTTTGAATCTCGATTCGAGAGTTGAATTATTTACATAAGTTGGTTGATACGGAACCCGACTCGCACTTGCCCAGTTTTTTATTTTAATCCAAATCGACTGGGAAATTAAAACAATGTTGTTTACTAATATTTTCCTTCGCTCACAATTACTTTAATCTGACGAAATAAGTTGAAAACGTCAACGCAACAAATTAAAATAGGATATTTTCATTCGAAATTTTTCGTCTAAATAATTTCCTTCCTTAGAAATTTTAGAACAACCATTCAAAAATGAACCTTGTTCCTTTCTAATAAGTGCTCCTGTTATACAATAATGGAAGTAGATATTTTAATCAGTCCCCGTTGTATATTTCCGATGGCTTTGTTACATTAATTAGCCTTTGTAATGTTAATTTATATAATTGTATGCTTTGTTCGTTGTGTAAATATGTATATAAAAGCGTTTAATTCGTTTATAATGAAAATACAGAAAAACTAATAATGGCCAGGTTTAATTGGTTAAGTGGAAACATTACTCTGTTTACTTACTGAAAATTTTATAAAACTAAACGCTGCTAGCGACTGCGAGCTCGCTGTCCATCCGTCCAGTAACAGACGGGTCCGAGCTCAAGTCGTTTACGGCGCGCACTGTGCGCACTGTTCCCGCGCGCCTCAAGGAGTTGTCAGCAAACTGTAGGGGCCCAGCAGGGCCGAAGCCTACTGGGGCCGAAGGTTATGTGAAAATCTCACCCGGGCCCTGGAACGAAGGCAATGAATGGAACAGGGTAGGTTTTTAGTCAGTAAGAGTCTGACACTGTTTCCCGCCCCACCCAAGGGCGTTGTCATTGGATGATTTTACCTACCATAAAAAAAAACCGGCGACAAAGTAAAAATTGGTCCTAAGTGAAAACATTCGTAGGGTAAATAGTATTCTATGTGCTGTTCCAGGGTATGAACTACCCATGTATCAAATTTCATCGAAATCCGTTCAGCCATTTGAGCGTGAAAGACTAACAAACATACACACACACTTATAAAAAGTTTCGGCTATGATCTTATAGTGATAACATTTGACTGGTCTAGTGGTTAGTGACTCTGACTGCTATGCCGGAGGTCGTGGGTTCGATTCCCATCCAGGACAAATGTTTGTGTGATGAGCACGATTATTTGTTCTGTGTATGTATTTAGAAATATATAAGTATGCTTATTAATTGTCTAGTACTCATAACACAAGCTCTGCTTAGTACGGGACTAGACGGCGTTGTGTGATAGTTGTGGAATATTATAATTATATTTCTTCTTCTTCTCTTCTCTGTCGTTTCGCTCTTGGCAGAGCGGTCGTGGTCACGTTGAGGCGTCCACATTGGTGATAGAGGCGGACACAGCTTTCTTAACGATCTCCCGCCATCTCTCTCTGTTGGAAGTCTGTCGGGCGCAGTCTGACACGCAGTTACCCACTGCGGATTTCACCTGATCAGTCCATCGCATAGGTGATCGGCCGCGCAATCTGGTTCCCTCCACTTTTCCTTGTACGACTAGCCGCTCTATTGAGTTATTATCACGTCTAGAGACATGGCCAAAGTACTGCAGTATGCGCGTCTGTACTATGGTCGATAGACGCTTTGTGATGCCGAGCTCCTGAAGTATGGACACACTGAATTGTGGGTGAATAAATACGTATGTAATTATATTTACATACGTATATATACTTTAAAACAATTTATAACCAGTCTTATTTCTTTAAAAAAAAAGTTGTCCAATATCTCGGTCCTGAATGGTAACAGTAAGGTCCAAGGCGAGAAGACCCGCCCATAAATAGAGCTGCGACACGTACTTAAGTCCCGGGGTTTACGGGAACTTTTCGTCTGTAAAATATTGAAATGTGCTGAATATTCATAAGTTTGGTTAGTGAGACTTGGGTAAAAGATATGTCTGTTAATCTAGATTTTTAGGGTACCGTAATTAAAGGGTAAAAACGGGACCCACTGTCCGACTATTAATAACTAGGCTGTGTCTCAAGAACCATAATAGCTAGACAGTTGTAATTTTTACAGATGTATTTCTGTTACTGCTTTAACGAAAATACTAAAGCAGAATAAAATAAAATTTTAAGAGCATGCATCAAACCTAATTTTTTGCCATTTTTTGTTACGGACAATACGGAACTCTTCGTACGCGAATCCGACTCGCGCTTGGCCAGTTTTTTTGTTTCTTTTCATTGCAGAAAACATCATAGAATAGACATTGCAATACAACTGTCTGTCTGCTCACCCATTTTCAAACTATAATAATAAGAATTAAAATTAAAAAAATACTAATAATAATTAATAATACTTCTGGACACGGCTCGTATAGTCAGGAGGTTCCTTTCTCTGGAGCTATGACCGCCGGTAGCTTGGACCTTGTTCCCGATACCGGTGGGCCATTATTTTTTATATTTTTAAATGTTTTAAAAAAATATTTAAAAATGTAATTTATATGTTTATATTATGAATAAAGAAAATTAATAATACTAATAATAATTAATTACATTGATAATAATTAATTACTTTCCATTCAAGGTTGCCTGGAAGAGGTCACTGAATGCGATAAAGCCGCCCATTATATATGCTTTAGATTTAAGTTTTTCTTTGTTGTATTTCTTTAAGTGCCAACAATAAAGTGAACAATTAATAAATAAATAAGTATTTATTTCGCGAATCTATTTAAAAAAAAAACTTGACTCAGCACACGAGGTTAACCAACAGCCCCAATGACCACCTGTCGTCTGTCAAATCTGTGGTCGCGCGTTTGCTTCAAGAACCTGATACAGAAGTCAGGCAGTACACCTGGAAACGGTTCAAACTGTGAGGTAGTTCCTGTCTCTGGAGTCCTAACCACCGGTAGGATGGATCCTACTAGATACCAGTGGACTAATATTTTTTTTTGCTAGTTCTTTTGAGAAACATTTAGAAACGTTATCAATATAAAAAAAAACACGAAACAATAAAAAATGTATTGGTTTTTAAACAAAGAGATGTGACTAAAAGGTTTTTCGAAACAACCCTTTTTTTCAAGTTTTACTTTGTTGTGTGTGATTTTCCCAAGAATTTACGGTACACGAAAAAGCCAGTTTTATATTTTTCCGTTGCTACAGGTCGTGTACGTTTTAAGCCTCGGTTCAAAGAATTTAAGTCACGAAACATGTTGTAGTGCTTAGTCATTGCAGAAAGCCTAGCAGAAAGCTAGGCAATTTTTTTCATGTCACATTTTTTGCGTGAATAAAATATTTTCGGTTCTGATAAAGGTATTATAAGGATAAGCACGAGTATGGAACCCATAGATTTAAGTTTATAGATTGTGTAACTTCTTTGGTGTACAATAAAGTTCTATTCTATTTTGTTTGCTTGGTAAGGGATAGCGGGAATCCCATGGATGCAAGGCGCACAGGATCCTTCGTTGTGGTGACACTTGTAGGATGCCTATAACCTACAATGAACGTCTTTCGTCTAAAATGATAATGATGATGTATCTTTGCCCGACTACGGCAATGCCAAAGGAGGGTTATGATTTTGACAGGCTATGTATGTATGTAAGTATTTATGTGAGTATGTTCATCTGTTCCTTCATAGCTCCTAGTCTACTTATCAGAAATCGACAGATGAGGTATCGTTAGAACTGTCAGTAATTGTCCGCTGAACATAAGTAACGTGACGTGTCACAAAACTCGATGTGGCGCCCTCAAGCGGACAAAAAGCAATGTGTTAAAAAAAATTAAATAAGATAAATACGCTGTGTTTAGTATCATTTGTGAGGGCTTCACTTGTACATTTCGGTAGTTGTCGGTCGTTGCGTACTAATTACCTTCAGGTCATTGCACTCGATCAGCTGACGGTTACTTAAAAAAATTAATTTCGAACATGCGTGTATTAATTCGAGGTTTAGAAAAAAAGTACTTTTTTTTAATTTTATCTTTACAAATTGATAGTGTTTCATGTACCGGATCGGCTCTCTACGGGATTAAAACGATCAAAATTTAGCCATGTATAATTTGTAAATAATAGTTTAGAAAAAAACTTGTTGCTACACCTCTTTTGGGTCTCAAGGAGGTGTCAGCAAACTGTAGGGGCCCAGCAGGGCTGAAGCCTACTGGGGCCAAGGGTTAGTTGAAAATGAACCCCGGGGCCCTAGATCGAAGGCAATGAATGGGACAGGGCAGGTTTTTAGTCAGTAAGAGTCTGACACTATCTCCCGCCCCACCCAAGGGCGGAATTTGTCATTTGATGATTTTACCTACCATAAAAAAAAACAACTCTTTTGGGTAACACAGACGAAACGTATTAATAATTGACACGTTCCTATAGACACAAAGAAAAAAATGTCTAGCCTATTTTCTTCGAACGAAATATTTATTTTTCTGACAAGACAGGAATTAATACGGTTATAGGCAAACGTGGGGAAAACCAAACAGAGAAAAAAGGTAACACGTGCGAAGAAATTTCTCTTTTATTATCTTTGTTTTGTTTTGAAAATAATGTCTTTTAACAAATGTAGGCGTTGTAATGTAAATAGGCAACTTGCAAAAATGCTCGAGTTTTTGACGAAAATATCAAAAATGCTACATAGACAAACGTATGTACCTATAATATTTTGTTTATTATTGTTATTATTTCTTACTAGTTTTTGTTTTCGGTGGGTAAATCATCCAATGAAGTCTTCGCGCCCTTGGGCGGGGCGGGAGATAGTGTCAGACTTTTAGGGAGAGTACTCACGAAGCGGTTTTATTTATTTATTTATGAAATCCTTATGCACAAGTGTACAAAGGCGGACTTAATGTCGTAGGCATTTTCTACCTTGACCTTGGGGTGGTGCATAGACATAACGTAATAGGTGCAACTTAATGGTAAACAAAAAAAAACAAATAGAAAACTAATACCATACCTAATAAATAAAAACATACTTATATAAATATATACAAATAACCAAAATTATTTTGAGAATAGAATCCACCAAATCAACGCTGCGATGAATCTAGCAGCTTCTTGCGAATATGTTCACGTGCCATTACCTTAAAGGAGAACGGACTGGTTGTCATCCCACTGCCGCCACGGTAGCGGGCCCGCAGCTTCTTTATAATGCAAATATATTATATGTAAAAAATTAAATCAGTTTTCATGACGCGTTGATAGTAAAGCATACTAGTTTATGGCATCACTGCTTACCATCAGGTGGCTTCTCAGTCAAGCACTAGTTTATAACATTAAAAAAAACTATGCCTACTATGGAAGTTATCCTGTGTCATGTAAAAAATGACACAGAAATTAATAGAATGGACTGGAAAGATTAAAGTTAGCATGCAGTTTCCTTCTGAAATGTAAATAGTATGGCAAAAATGTTATAGAAAAAGATTAAAATTTTATCTTTCAACTGTTTTCACTTAAAACTGAAAGCTTTTTAAAACAGTAATAGCACTCTGCTGAAAACGAAATGCGGAAAATAGATTTTTGCAACTTCAACGAGTCCATTGAAATAGCTTCTAATATTAAAATAGTTTTCTTCGATTGTTATGTTTTTGCATGACTCTTAAGTCGACTGATAGAAAATTCCTATGGCATTAAGTCCGCCTTTGTACAGTTTTTATTTGTGCATAAATCTTCAATAAATAATTTTTCGGAGCCTTTTTCGACAATTTTTTTCCCATTTTCCGGGATATTCACATCCCATCACTAGCCTATCAGTACATCGCTTCAAAGTCTCGACTTCTCTAACGTTTACTTTATTCGGTGCCCCCTGACCCAAAGCGCTTCTCTATTTATTGGGGTTCCATAGACGTTACAAAGGTTCTACGTAATTTAGTTTGTCTTTCGAATTCCCTTGAAGAGATATTGCGGTTCTCTCGTGTTTTTTAAATGGTTTTGTTATTTGCATATTGAGTGACGCAGTTGTTTGTACTGAAGACGATGAGAAAATGTTGTTGCTAGTAAAAATAAAAGTTAAATTGAAGCAATAGATCGATACATTTTATGTGGGAGGTTGTCACTCCAGAACCTTTTAGCCCCATTGACAAGGTCGACTGAGGACCTGGCGCGAGAATCCAGAAACAGAGACACTTGGGGAAGGCCTATGTTTTGGAAGATTGTTGGCTGAAACTGGCTGAAAAGATGTATCTAAGTAGTCCTCATGAGAAGTAAAGCTTTTTTGTAGACTGGAATCTTCTGGAAAAAACGTTTTAATTTTTGTAAAAAGAATAACTTACTTTTATTTGAACTTATAATTTCAAGTCAATCCTAAAATATGACGCTTCAAAGCAACCCGTTTTAATAAAATGGCAGTTTCAAAGATAAACACCTATTATTCATCATCATTTCAGCCGAAAGACGTCTACGGCCTCCCCCAAGTGTCGTCACAATAAACGGTCTTATGCGTATCGCATCCATCGGATTCCCGTAACCCTTACCAGGTCCCGTAGGGGCCCAGCCTGCTAACTGCAGGCAGGCAGGGTCGAAGCCTGCTGGGGTCAAGGGCCGTTTTCTGAGAGGAAGGCTCAGCCCCGGCACTATAGGCAACGAAGGAACGGGGTAGGTTTTTAGTCAGTAAGAGTCTGACACTACTTCCCGCTCCGCCCAAGGGCGGGATTTGTCATTGGATGATTTTACCTACCATAAAAAAAAACCCTTACCAGGTCCATCTTGTAGGAGGCCTTCCTGCTGCGTCTTCGGGTACGCGGTTATGTAACTTTACAGCAACAACGGCCATCTGTTCTGCAAGCAATGTGCCCTGACCATTGCCACTTAAGTTTGGCGATTCTTCGTGCCGTAATCTTGGTTCTCCTGCGGATATTCTCATTCTTAATTCGATCGCGCAAGGAAACATCGAGTACAGCCCTTTCCATTGACCTTTGGGTGACTTTAAGCCTTCTGGTGAGGCCACATTGTGAGGGTCCACGTTTCGCAGCCATGTCAACACTGACAACATGCACTGGTCATAGACTTTCGTCTTCAGATGCTGTAGTATGTGGGATGAGTTGTTACAATATTAGTGTGATTAGTAGCAATAACAGCATTCTGATTGCAACTGCTGAACGTTTCTACTATCCCTTTCAACAGTGAGTCATGTCTTGTTTTGTCATTCAATGACGTAGTATCAGATTCTTACTGACTAAAAACCTACCCCGTTCCTTCGTTGCATATCGTGCCGGGGCCGGGCCTTCCTATCAGAAACTGACTCATGACCCAAGCAGGCTTCGACCCTGCCTGCCTGCAGCTAGCAGGCTGAGCCTCTACCGTTTGCTGACAACTCCTTGAGGCGCGCGGGAATAGTGCGCGCCGTCGATGACTTGAGCTCGGTCCGGTTGGTTACCGTCAGGTTGGACAGCGAGTTACCCATTGCTCGCCGTCCGCAAGCCCGCGCCTGTGGTGACCGGAAATTGGGATCGAAATCCCGGCGGCGGCTGGGGCGTGAGCGTCGTTGCCTTTGCCTGATGCGGTCGGCCTCCTCCTTCGCTAGTATTATTTATTTATTTATTTATTTATTCATTCTTTATGCACACAAACAGTACAGAGGCGGACTTAATGCCTTAAGGCATTTTCTACCAGTCAACCTTTGGGTGATGCAGAGACAAATTGTGGTAGGTGCAAAATTAAGCATTACAAATTATTATCTTATATAAATATATATACCTATATCCTATAAATACAATATACCTACATAATATATCTATATGTACTCAAACTATAATGAAGAAGAGAGAAAAAAAAAAGCATAGACAAAAAAAGAAGAGAATACACGAATCTAGTTTTACATTAGTGCAGAGAAACATTGAGGAAACAAATTAGCGCTGTGACGGTACTGCTGCCAACTTCTTACGAATGTACTAGCGAATCTTCACTTTGAAGGTCAATCGGTTGGTGGCCATCCTGATTTCCTGGGGGAGTGCATTCCAAAGAGAAATAGCTTGAATTTGAAAAGAGTTGTGAATGAAGTCAGTACAGTGAGTGGGACATTACTGCTTTGCAGAAGGAGGCAACCACCTGCCACCCCTGACCATGGCCTGTATCAAAGCCCGGCGCTAATTTTGTAGGGAGATTTGTGGGTCTTTGCCACTCGAAATAGATTTATTATGATGTTATTATTATCTAAACTCCTAACTTCGACTCAGACAAGCTAATAAAAACCCGACCCAACTACGCAGTCAACTCACTTATACTCAAAGCTGAAACAATCCTCATATTTGCGAGTACCCTCACAGTATGATGTAAAGGACCAGCATTATCATAATGCGTGATTCTAAGGGCACTGGCACAATGTAGATTGTTATTTTTTATTTATCGGCTCGCACTTGACCAGTACCTCATATGACGGAAAGCGACGATGTGGATGACGATGGTGCTTGATTTAAAGACCTTAGAGAGAAGGTAGCTTTCCGGCAGAGTATTCTACTCCTTATCTGTACGCACAATTAATGTATTCTAAAAACGTTTTTTGTTTATGGGTGAGATGTGCACTCTGTACCGGTGACGTATCGCCGTATGCTTAGAAATCCGATGACTGATGATGATGATGAGTAAACAACTAAGGCTAAAATCTCACGAAGTGGTTTTCAACCGCGCCCACCGTGGTAGAGGAAACCGCTGCTTTATTGAGACCGCAGTCGCGGTTGCAATTCTTGCCCGTAAACCTATCGGGTGATTATTGCAAGACATGCGGTTGCACGAAGGCCCGTCGGTGCAACGGGAGCCGCAAATAACCGCGCACACCGCGGGCGAAAAACGCGTCGTGAAATTTATTTGCCATGGTCCAAAGCGAGGGCCATGATCCAATTTCCAGCCAACGTAGGCGCGGGCTTGCGGACGGCTATGGGTAGCTCGCTGTCCGACCGTTCGGTGAACATCCGGACCGTGCGCGCGCCTCAAGGAGTTGTCAGCAAACCGTAGAGACCCAACCTGCCAGCTGCAGGCAGGCAGGGTCGAAGCCTACTGGGGCCAAGGCTCAGCCCTGGTATCTAAGGCAACGAAGGAACGGGGTTGGTCTTTAGTCAGTAAGAGTCTGATACTATCTCCCGCTCCGCCTAAGGGCGGGAGATGTCAAAGGATGATTTTACCCTGATTTTTTTTGCTTTTTTTTAATATTTTCAACCGCGGCAGCCGTGGGCGAAGAACGCTCCGTGATTCTTTAGCCTGTGTTCTTTAGGAACTTCATTCTTCTGATGTCAACTAGCCTATGCCATATTGTCCTCAATTGAATAATGATTGAAATTTAGATTTTTAATCGTAAAATTGAGTGCATCGTTGGAATATTGAAGATATTTCGTACTTTGCGAATCTATCAGCTATTTTTTCACTGCAAACTATACGAGTGTACGAATAAAGCGAAAATTGAACCAGAGGTGTTGAAGTGAGAGTTCAAGCGATTGATTTAACTATTTTTTCAGCGCATAGTTGCAATCGCTGCCGATTCAAAATTGAGTTTCTGTCGAGTGAATTCTCATAGTTCACAAACACGGCCTCATATGCACGTTCCAATGTTTTTGATTGCGGCTCGGCTATATAGCGAGCTTTTGAAATTCGCAATTAAGTCAACCAGAAACTAGTAGGTAAACAGCAAAATGTATTGTTCATTCAATTGTTAGCTTGACCAATGATCAAATAAAGCAACTATTCATTGAGAAAAAAGAGGAAATACTTTTTATTTTAAACATCTTAGCGTAATTGTACAATTCGTTACGAGAAGAGGCACGAGTCCCAGCAATGGGAATATTAACAGACTAGTAATAGTGAGATTATTTATAGACTAGTAATAAAAGCACTTAGGTTAGTAGGTTAGTATTGTTAGGTTCCTATTTATCTTTCTGATTTATGACTATCCCCACTCAGTGTCTTTGTACGAGATAGTCAGGCTCGGCAGCAATCACCATCATGATTATTTTATGACTTGTAGCGACATCTATGGCGTCACATGAGAACTAATCTTGCATCACGCAAGTAAAGTTCTCCGCACGATTTGAACATATAGAACAGCCCGAAAACATCTAGATTTGCAGTTAGTAGCTCACCAGACACAACACTTGGGACTTTACTCTCCTTTCCGCATACCTCTAAAGACCATTACATGTTGACTGTATGGAGTTTAAAAGAGAAGTGTCCTCTGAGATTGTTTCGGTGTTTCTTCTCAGGGTAGTCAGCTTGGAAACACCAGCCCCATCTAGCTTAAACCGACGAAAAAAATTGACGTGTAAAAGTGTTTTTTAAAACACTTAATATCATTTATCATTCAAAACGCTATTGTCACTACTAAGCAGTCGCTGTAGTAAGGAGGCCACTTTATTTCAGATGATGGCGAAATTATAAGGTTGATTATGCTATGCTATAAAATTACCATAAGACGAATCGACAGTCTGCAAATGCCCTAAGGAGTTCTGTGACAGCAAAAAATACGTAAATAATACTCCCCACAAAAATAATTAGGTTACAAAGGACGGAAATTCATGTGTGTTGTTCGTGTCAGTAAAATGTTATGAACAATAAGAGCTAGATTACGGATACTAACGATAAGAGGGACGGGGAAAAATATAGACAATGAAAGGGAGTGTAGTATGTGAGGATAGTATTGTACATGGACCTCATTTCGGACCGAGATCGACTACTAAAAAGGCTCCTAATAATAGTACCATTGTTTTTTCTGTACATTTATGATTTGCGTTATCAAACATCTTTCTCTAGATATACTACCTTATGGTGATCATCTAGGTTTTTATTAAGGACAAAAAAAAGAAAATTTACTATTTTGCGTGAATTTTTGGGCGTCCATAATGTACTTGTAAATTAACCCAAAATGTAGAAACCTTGCATCATCTCATCTTCTTGCCCTTGTCCCGTTTTATTTGGGGTCGGCGCAACACGTTTTTTCCTTCCATTCTGTCTTGTCACTGGTCACGCTATCACTAACTCCCTTTTCTTTCATATCACTCCTCACACAACCCATCCATCTCTTCTTTGGTCTCTCTCTCCCTCTTCATCCATCTACATGTAAACTCATAACTCTTTTAGTAACATGTAGATACCTTGCATATTTAAATTAAATTCTGCAAGATGAAATTTTTCTTCAAAATATTTAAGGTTTTTTAAAAACATGTTTTAATGAATCCTCGAGTAAGCGACAGTATTACCTAATTGGGTTCCCTATTTGGCTGCGAAACTTGGTGATTTGATTTTTATTATATCGAGCACGGTGTGTCGATAATTCAGTTGTTTGATGTTTTTTTTCCATCGATGCTTTATTGGTGTGATGTAACGTTTGGGCGAAAAATCCTGTTGTGAAAAACCCTACAGCAATTGCTCATTAGTTCGATAGTATGTCCGTTCAAAACCGAAATAGATTCCTTGTATTTAGTAAAAAAAATATATAATTTTTGTTCATAATTTACATCAAGATACATTTTGTATGTTGAGTGTATCAGGCGATTTAGTAATTTATATAACGTCTATAATTCAAAATCATCATCACCATCATCATCATCATTTCAGCCAAAATACATCCACTGTTGGACATAGGCCTCACCCAAGCGTCGCCACAATTGCCGGTCCTGTGCGTCTCGTACCCATCAGACTCCAGCGACCCTGACCAGGTCATCGGTCCACCTTGTGGGAGGCCTTCCAACGCTGCGTCTTCCGGTACTCGGCCGCCACTCCAGAACCTTTCGGCTCAACGGCCATCTGTTCTGCGTGCAGTGTTCCCAGCCCATTGCCACTTAAGTTTTGTGATTCTACGTGCTATGTCAGTAACCCTGGTTCTCTTGCGGATATCTTCATTCCTGATTCGATCACGCAAGGAAACTCCGAGCATAGCCCTTTCTATTCAAAATAAGGTTTAAATATCAGACATTACAGAGCAGAGACAGAATAACAGAGCAATCATGTTAACTTTCTTTCGCGTTGCCTCTTTATCAAACATTACGTTGGACTAAAACAACAAGCTTTTAAGCCAAGCTCACGTTGGCGACATGGATCGGAAAGGGCCCTCTTCGTCGATATACGCTACTTGACACATGACAAATGTACTTAACTCGAAAATAAATAAAATATAACTTATTTCGGTAGCTCAAGTTGGATTTAAAAGAAGCTATTACAGTCAGAGAGACAAGGATTTATCGGTATCCGATAAATCTTCGGAGTTGTCGGCTGAATGGTGGACTATCGATGCCTCGTGATGTATGTAGGTGAAGTGACGTGATTTACTGAGTCAATGCAGACCTAAAATATGGGTAAGTTCTCTGTACAGTTTTTACTCGTTTCGATTTTTATTTTGAGGTATTTTTGACCGACTTTTTTTATGGTAGGTGAAATCATCCAATGACAAATCCCGCCCTTGGGCGGAGCGGGAAGTAGTGCCAGACTCTTACTGACTAAAAACCTACCCCGTTCCTTCGTAGCCTATCCTGCCGGGGCCGGGCATTCCTTTCGGAAGTTAACCTATGACCCCAGTAGGCTTCGACCTTGCCTGCCTGCAGTTAGCAGGCTGGGCCTCTTCGGTGTGCTGACAGCTCCTTGAGGCGCGCGGGAACAGAACGCGCCGTCGACGACCAAAAAAACGAAGTTTCTCAATTCGACCGTATATACCTATGCTTTTTTATGTTTGTTCGCGGATAACTCCGTCGTTTATAGACCGATTTACAACATTTTTTTTTCTACTTAAGCATACCCTATGCTTTCAGATTGGTCCCATTTTCAAAATCCAGTTTTTAACTCCTTAAATATTATATGCAATCATATAGTGATTTTGGTATTTTTATCGAAGACTTAAGCATTTACAGTCAAAAAGTAACATTTGATGGAGTGGAACTGATGAAGAAGACCAGAAATGGCCAATGGAACTTCATACTCGCATAGATATCACAATGAAGATAGTTAAGCGACTATGACAATACAAATAAATAAATGGTTAAACAAACAATACCGAGAAATACCGACTTCCGAAATTAAAGTTATAATCCTTTGTTTTTTTTTTTTGTTTTAATGAAGTCGGTTATTTTTTTTAAAGTATTTTTGGGTTCCGTACCTTTTTTGCAAGATGTGAAATTATCTAATGACTTTTCGCACTCTGAGGCGGAGGTGGGAACGCGTTATAGATTATTACTTTTTACCATACTTACCAAATCCATTCAAACAATTTTTTAGATTAAATCAGGCAGCAGACCCAAGCTTATTGGGGCCATGGGTAAACTTCAGGAAGTGAAACCCGCGGTACTAGAACACAAAGGGCAACTGAAGGAACATACGTGTGGTTTTTAGTCGGTAAAAGTCTGCCACTCTTTCGGCCCACCCAAGGGCGTGAGCGCGGATATGTCATTGACTTTCCCATCGAAAAAAAAAATACGTGCCCCACTTGCAAAACTAAGACACGCATTTAAAATTAAATAAACTATACAACGTCAGCTGGGCTAGTTCAATGACCTGTAGGTAGTTACTTCGCAACGACCGACAACTACCTACAAGGTCATTGACTCGTTTACTCAAAGAAATTAATTTCGTACATGCGTATATTGATTCGAGTTTCAGAAAAAAAGTACTTTATATTTTTATTTTATTTTTACAAATCGATAGTGTTTCATGTACCAGATCGACCCTCCACAGGATTAAAACGATTAAAATTTACAGTGTAAGCTTTACAGTAGGAATATCGCTCCAAAACATTCGCACCTAATCGTAACACATAAGGTTCAAAATCGCTCCCTTTATTAGGTACAGCTGTTTACAAACAGGATATGTCCTCGATTAAAAGACGCTGGGGTACATTGATGTCCCTTTTGTAATATTTGGCCCCTTTCAAAACGGATGCAGGGCTTTTTAAAAACAAAACCGCTTATTATCTCGGCTTTTCACAGCCACCTGGACGGGATTACAGTGTGATAAGTAAGCCTTTTATGTTTTTAGATAGATAGATAAATGTATTCTTTATTGTACACCAAAAATAAAATTACATGTAGAACTTAAAATTCATAGGGTGTTTTTTTATGGTAGGTAAAATCATCCAAGGACAGATCCCGCCCTTGTGCGGAGCGGGAAATAGTGTCAGACTCTTACTGACTAAAAACCTACCGCGTTCCTTCTTTGCCTATCGTCAATGGGCGGTCTTACAGACAACCTTTGGATGAAATTCATAGAGAAGGAGAAAAAGATATTCAGGTAGTTTATGGTGTTTTTTTTTTTTTTTTATGGTAGGTAAAATCATCCAATGACAAATCCCGCCTTTGGGCGGAGCGGGAAGTAGTGTCAGACTCTTACTGACTAAAAACCTACCCCGTTCCTTCGTTGCCTATAATGCCGGGGCTGAGCCTTCCTCTCAGAAAACGGCCCTTGACCCCAGCAGGCTTCGACCCTGCCTGCCTGCAGTTAGCAGGCTGGGCCTCTTCGGTTTGCTGACAGCTCCTTGAGGCGCGCGGGAACAGAACGCGCCGTCGACGACTTGGGCTCGGTCCGGCCGGTTACCGGACGATCGGACAGCGTGCTACCCATTGCACGCCGTCCGCAAGCCCGCGCCTACGGTGGCCGGAAATCGGGATCGGAATCCCGGCGGCGGCTGGGGCGAGCGCCCCGTTGCCTCTGTCTGATGCGGTCGGCCTCCTCCTTTGCTAGCATTACTGCTTCGCAGAAGGAGGCGACCGCCTGCCATCCCTCCTCACTACGGACCATGGCCTGAACCAAGGCCCGGCGAGAGAGATCGCTGCCGCCGATCGCCCCCACGAGGACACGGCGATGCTCCGCCCAGGCGGGGCACACCTCTACAGTGTGCTCCACCGTGTCCTCCGGGTGTTCCGCACAGTGGCGACACCCGGGCGAATCCTCCGCACGAATCCGGAACAGGTACTTAGCGAACTTTCCGTGTTCGGTAAGCACCTGCGTCGTGCGGAAGTTGAGAGCGCCGTGAGGTCTTTCCAGCCACGCCTCAAAGATGGGCCTTATCGCCCCAATTGTGGCGCGCCCCGAACGAGGTTGCGATAGTCGCTGACGCCATTTCGCCATGAGATCCCGCCGGAGCTCTGTCCGCCATGCCTCGACTTGTCGTGGCAGCGGAATTTCGCCCCGGCGTTGCATCTCCATGCGCTTATCGTGCATGTGTGCAAGGACTGTTGCCTCCAGATCCCATGGCGGTTAACCAGCAAGGAGGGTCGCCGCCTCGCGGGAAATCGTTCGGTACCCTCGCACCATGCGTATTGCCATGACCCTCTGGCACGCATTCAGCTGGGCCCTCGGTTGCTGTTGCAACGTCGGTGCCCACACCGGAGCCCCGTAAAGGGCCATGGACCGAACGATTCCCGCGTAGAGCTTCCGGCAGGAGGCGTCTGGTCCCCTGAGGTTGGGCAGGAGCCGCCCGAGAGCAGCCCCAGTCCGATTCAGTTTGGGAGCCAGACGTCGGAAGTGCTCCTTGAAGTTCCACCAGCTGTCGAGGACGAGTCCCAGGTACTTCATCGTCGACCCGACGCTGATGTGAACCCCTCCTACCGTTAGCTGGGAACCCGGTGGTGGCGCACCCCGAGGGCCGTGAAAGCACATGGCCTCGGACTTGTGCAGTGCCACCTCGAGTCCCAACTGCTGGATCCTTTCAACGACTATCGCAACCCCGCGTGTCGCTAGTTCGACCGCCGTCCGGTACGACTCTCCCCGCGCTATTACCAACGTGTCGTCCGCGTAGCAGACCACGCTGACCCCGTCGGGGAAGTCGCCGCGCAGCACGTAGTCGTATCCGATGTTCCACAAGGGTGGTCCTAGTACCGATCCCTGCGGAACACCGCACGACATCTCTCGACGTTTCCACTCTCCCTGGTGACCGGGATAGATAATATACCTCTCCGAAAGGTAGGCCTCGATCACACGACAGAGGTAGTCGGGCACCCGGTGGTACCGGAGTGCCGTTCCAATGCTACTCCAGGGCAGGGAATTAAAGGCGTTGGCAATGTCCAAAGACACTGCCACGACACACCTGCCCTGGGACACCGCATCCCCCGTCGTGAGGGCTCGCACGCGCATGATGGCGTCCACCGTGGAGCGCATCCTGCGAAAACCGAACTGTCCGTCCGACAGGTCCGGCCCCACCCTTGCAAGGCGCGCGACGAGGCGGTTTGCAATGACTCTTTCAAAGAGCTTGCCCACCTCGTCGAGCAGCACAATGGGCCGGTACGCGGACGGAGAGTCCGCAGGGCGCCCCGGCTTCGCTATGAGGACCAGTTTTCCCGTCTTCCAGCGAAGTGGGAACTGGCCCCTCTCCAAGCATGCGCTAAACAGCCCCCTTAATCGAGGCCCGAGAGCCTCCATGGCCAGGACCCAGGCTTTTCCAGGCAAGCCGTCGGGTCCTGGGGCGGTATTCTTGGCACTCAGCCGTTGTACCGCCACTCTCATCTCTACCTCGGTCACCTCTGGAACATCGTCGTCGTCGTGGTCCGCGTCAGGTACTGCCGGTGGTGGCGGAGCCATGGGCGGGGGGGAGTGTACCCCCCGCGAAGGGAACAGAGTGCCGACCACAGCCTCCACGAGCTCGGGCCGGAGACTCTGAGTCAGCGGGGGAGCCCAAGGGCGGAGTTTCTCCCGCACCATCTTGTATGGGCGTCCCCACGGGTCTGCATTCAGAGACCCCAGCCAGACGTTGCGGGCCTCCAGTTTGGCCCGCTTAATCTCCGCTCGGAGGGTGCGCTTCGCCACCCTGTAACCCTCGTATAGCTCCGCCTCTATAGCATCCGCATCCGGCGGGCGGTTGCGGCGCTTGCAGTACCTGGCGTACCGGCGCCGCGCGTGATTGCATGCATTGCGCAATGCCGCAATCTCCGGCGACCACCAGTACACCTGGCGCTTGGCACGTCCTGGACGGACTCGGGGCATTGCCGCGTCGCAAATTTGCGACATGCCCTCCCGGAACCACTCTGCCTCGACGTCGATGTCGACAGGCCTGTCCGGTGCTTGCACCCAGGCCTGTACCGTCGCGGCTTCCAGGAGGAACTCCCGGTCCATCTGCCTCAGCGACCACCGCGGACCACAAGGGCTCTGCCGGACCGGCGCGGTCGAGGTTTGGGCGGAGACGTCAAACCGGATGTACCGGTGGTCTGAGAACGTCTCCACCCCCTCCATAACGCGCCAGTCAACGACACGCGGCGCCAGATCGGGGCTGGCGAACGATAGGTCTACCACTGATTCGCCCCGCATCCGCACACACGTGGAGACAGAGCCCCGGTTTAGGACGACCAGGCCGGACTCCTCAGCCCAGGCCTCTACCGACCGACCCCGCCCGTTCGTGTACCGGGAACCCCAAGCCTCGTTCCAGGCATTGAAGTCCCCGCAAACGACCACGGGGAGGTCCCTAAACCCAACGACGACGTTTTTCAGCTCCATCAGGGAGATGTGGAGATCGCCGAGAGATCTGTTCGGGGACAGGTAGACGCCAGGTAGTTTATGGTGTACTATTTACGAGTACATATATACAATACATAACTAATAAAATACATATAATACAAGCAGTATAATATATATATATATACTTATATAGATTATTATATATGAAAGAGAGAAATAACGTACGTGAATTTTAGATGTTTTAACTGATTAGATTTAGCAAAAAAAGGGTTTTATTGTTGTGGGAAATCATCTTATGACTTCTCCCGCTTTAAGATGGAGCGAGAAAGAGTGTCAGAATTTTACTGACTAAACCACACCTATGTTGCTTCAGCTGCCTCTTGAGTTCCAGGACCATAGGTGTACCGGTATACCTTTTCAGATTCAATCCTATGGTGGCATTAATATGTATATGATGCTTAAAATTTAATTTAACTTACTCGTATAAAATTATGCGTTTTGAATGTATGATTAAATGAATGTATGACATAGGATTTTCTGCGAAATGAAGTGTATGCTATTCACTGTTATGCAAAATAATATTATGGCATAAAATTTTACCCGTCTTGTGTATGTGGTTTTATGTTTCTAAGTGAGGCATAGTTTATTATATATAAAAAAAAATAGTACAACATTGGAGTTCACACGTTAAAAAAATCGCAATAAGCTGCTGGTAACAAATAAGCAAATCAGCTGGAGAGTTAATTATTTTATATTTCACAAGTCGTCAAGCGATACACAGAAATGCAATATTCAATTCCAGCAGTCACATTCGAGCCGTGGAGATAAACCTTAATGGATGAATAGCTCCAGCGGTAGCGGATGGACGTTGATGCCACTGTGACAATATTTATTTTTACCCTCTTTATTCAAATTCTACGAGAATCGAGAGGTATTTGTGTCATTTATTTTATAAAAAAGGAACAATTAACAGTAACATTATACCATGTTACAACTAGTTGGCCACGCCCCCAATTCCTTTGTTCTGGCATCATCTCAACGCTCAGTCACGTGGTCAGAACAAAGGAATTGGGGGCGTGGCCAACTCCAAGCGTTCACGCTTAACGAAACGATCGGAACTTGGCTACCGGCTGGAGATTGAGTAATTCATTTAGTCGTGCATGGAGCAATATCCATTGACGTCATCTCAACGCTGAGTCACGTGTTCAGAACAAAGGAATTGGGGGCGTGGCCAACTCCAAGCGTTTACGCTTAGCGAAACTATTGGATACCAGCTGGAGATTAAGTAATTTAATTAGTCAAGCATGGAGAAATGTCCACTGTTATGCCGATATAATTATTTTTGTGAACCACAATAACTAACAATGTGTTTGTAATTTCAGGTACTGTCATCTTGAAGCTGATAAGTTGAATCGTAAGTTCAGTCACCATTTTACTGTTCTTGTCGTGTTTCTGGGGTCGCTGGCCGGCGCAACCCGTTTCTTTTTCTGTCATTTTGTTCTGTCAATCATCACGGTATCTGGTTCCTAAGTTTAATATTTATCAAAAAACAAAAAAGAAAAAAATGTAAAATAAACAAAATCATTTGACGAGTACTTTTGAAATCCTTGGTAATTAATTGAAATTCTAAACAAAGGTATTATTTATTATAATTAGTCAAAATACTAAATTATTATTATCTACTACTTGGATGACGTAGCGTTGGAACGTCCCACAAGGTGGACCGATGACCTGATGAGGGTCATGAAAATCCGATGTTTACAAGATGCACAGGCCTGGTCGTAGTAGCGACACTTGAAGGAGGCTATGTTCAACTGTAACAGTGAACATCTTTTGGCTGAAATAATGATGGTTAATAGAATAGAATACACTTTATTGAACACCAAAAAACAATAAAAAAGGAAACAAAATATTCGGAATATTTTGTATACACCCCTATTTTTTTATTAGTGCACAAAAAAATGATAATCAATCAGTACCCGTTATTGATCATATCTGTGTGCCTTCATTTCTAGAATGGATCCCGACTGCTACAATTTATCTTGTAGGTTTTTAAAATATTATATAGTTAAGTGCAATCGGGTACAACGACTTTCTTGTTTTAGGGGTTTTTCATGAATATTCAGAAAAGCAGCCGGGTTTTTTTTTTTAAATTGCAGTTTTTTTTTTGTTTTTTTTTTTATTACGATATCACTTTTATAGTAATTACGAATCTAACGACACCTCGCAAACTAAAATCCATCGAGCCGTTCAGCCCGCAGAGCGTGCCAACATTTGAATTTGGCGCCAAAACTCCGCCATTTTGTTTTTTTATTTTGATATACCCAGTGTCACTCTCACAGTGAATACAAATCTGACGACACCTCTGAAGCTAAAATCCATCGAGCTGTTCAGGCTGCAGAGCGTGCCAAACAATTATACATACACACATACTCTCGAAAAACGTAACCCTCCTTCTGGCGCAGTCGGGTAAAAAAACGAAATCCCAAAATTGTCCACGAAAATTTGTCATTATTGGTAAATTCATAATTGAATCATCATTCATAACAACTATTATTAGCAAATACTATGCGCAGTGTTTTTCCATTTTTATTGACATTTTTTCATTCATAAACTGAAAGAGTGAGATTTTTTGATATAAACAAACGCTCATAGCTTTGCTGTTTATGAATATTATTTATTGAGACTTTATATAAATAATAACAAGACCTTTTCTAATAAGCCCTTTAAGTATTAGCACTAATTAAGAAATTGTGGTGTATAATATTATAATTACCAAAGCTTAAATCCATAGGTACACCGTATTTTAATTGTGGTTACATACTGCGTATATTGATAAGCTGAAAAATATACGAGTGAAATATTATTTGACCACTGTAGAATCAAAACAGAGCAATCATGCACAAATACCTAGGATTTTAAAATAAAACTTTTGTCATCAACTGGATATCGAAATTAAATCCCCAATTTTCAGATTCCAGCTAAAAATCGAGCCTAAAGGCTTACGTCCATTTGCGTTCGACCATCGAATTTGGAACTCTGCGATAACGTGTGGACCAGCCTAAACCCTTTAGCCGCTTGTGTCGGGTAAGTCCGACGAATGTTTTTTGTGTCCTATTCGCCAGGGTCTTGTGGTTGTGACTAGGTACTCAATCTCGTTTAGCTCTTCAATCCCCTAGTGACAGATGAGCTGACGAGATGTGTAGTATTTGGTCGTGTATATGTGACCCTGGCGGAATAAACGCGAGAGTATTTTTCGGATATACCCGACTGAGGTGGTTAAAAAAAGGTCTTGGTGTTATTTATTTTAAAATAGTGTTACGTATTTTAAAACTAGCTAAGTCAAGCGAATTTTTTGCGTCTTTGGTCAGTGCTCTACTCCCGTTAGTGATACGCGGGCTTGCAGACGGCGAGCAATGGGTAGCTTGCTGTCCGACCGTCTGGTAACCATCTGGACCGATTCCAAAGTCGTCGACGGCGCGTACTGTTTTACGCGCAACGCAAAGAGTTGTCAGAAAACCGTAGGGGCCAAGCAGGGTCGAAGCCTATTGGGCCGTGTGGCTGCTTCTGTAAGGAAGGCTCGGGCCAGGTATGAAAGGCAACGAAGGAATGGGATGGATTTTTAGACAATAAAAGTCTGACAATCTCCCACTCAATCTCCCGCTCGTTCAAGGACGGGAGAAGTCATTGGATGATGAATGATGAGGCGACAAAAAATTCCCGTGGGACATAGAGTAGAGTTAAATAGCTTATAGCCGCCTTCCTAGAAAAATGGGCTGTCTTACTGTGAAAGATTATAAAAAAGCAGCAAGTTCGAGCTGGACTCGCGGCCGGGCAAGTTCAGGCGCACCTAGGGTTCCATACAAACTAACATACCTATGAAAACAGTTTAATTTCCAAACCGTATCTCAAAGATTTTTCCGAATCAAAAAAAGTATTTTTTATGACGTAACTACAAATTTACAGTTTTTATATTTTTTCCTATATTTGTGATATGAGACCTTGCTTAATGCCAAATTTCAAGATTCTAAGTCAACAGAAAGTACCCTATGAATTTTGATTTTCTTGAGAGTGTCGAAATTTACATTTTTTTTGCGAAATAAACGGCCGTATCTTTTTTTCTCGTTAACTTAGATTTTATTTTCTCATCTTCAAAGCACCGTAGACTTAAGTATATGGTTTAAATTTCAACTCGACCTCACTCACTCATCTCTACACGTTCCCGATATAAAAGGTCTTGGCATACAGACCGATCACATCGTCGCTTTCCATCAGGTAAGATAGCGGTCAAGCGCGAACCTATAGATAAAAAAAAGACTGACAGAAAACAAAGTGATCCTTTAGGAGTTCCGTTTTTTTCCTTTTGAGGTACGAAAACTAAAAAGTGTTTTCCCATAGTAAAATTTGCAAATGTAGTAAACAAAAAAAATTATTAATTATGCAAATTAATCACCATGTATTTGAACCATTTCACCTGTCCGGTAATATAATAGAAATTGCAACGTGTCATAAAAGCCGAAAACAGCCTATTCAATAACCACATTTGCCATAATTATAATTACATTTTGTTAACAACCTATGCATCATTATAAATTGCCGTGTCCAACAAATACCACTAAGTAAAATATCTATGCATGGAATTATTAAGTACTTACAAAATTTTGTTTGCGCGTAATTTGGAAATACTTCGACGAGAATGTCTATAGTAAATATTTTAGGTCCATTTAATACAGGATCCTTTCCCACAGATTGTTTGTGTTAAATTTTTGTTCCTATTTTGGTGTAGAATAAAGTTTATTATATTCTATAGAGGCTTTGGTTGAACTGTGTTTCATAGGCGTATTATTACTTGTATTTCACGCAAGCAAAGCTGCTGACAGAAGCAAGTATATATTCAAAATGTAAGCCATGATCGTATAGCTAGTGATCACAACTGTTATGTTGGGTTTGTTGATCCCAAATTATCATGTTTATTGTTTTAGTTTACTCATTTGTTCATTTGTTTTGACCACATGACCCGAAGTGTTTTAGTCATAGAAGAGGGCAAAAGACGTGGGCCATCGACTACCAGGGCCCAAGTCTGCTATTTTTATAAATACATCATTTTGCTAAAAGCAGCTAAAAGTTCGTAATCTGCAAAATTCATAATGACCGATCATTGGTCGGTCAGTGGTCTTTTAGCTGTCAAAGTCAAAGTGACATTACTGCTTTTATTTAGAGCGGACGCCGGGTGGGGTTTTCAGTGTTTTGTTTTTATTATTGTATTAGTTTTTGGTTTTGTTATATTTTTGTTATGATATAAGTCAGACTTTCACTTGTCTTTATGTAGGTTCTGCCCATTCCTTCTCTTAGAGAGGAGGCCTGTGTCCCAGCAGTGGGAACATTAAAAGGCTGATGATGATGATGATGATGTAGGTAAGTACGAGATTACCATAATATGCCGTGGAGTGTCAGTGGTTGATCATTGGAAAATCATAATGCCATTATATTAGAAGATTACGAAACTTATCAAAATCAACAATTATGAAATCAATGATAGACTATTCTGACACTACTGTAATAGCAGACTTGAGGCCCTGGAGCCGAACCATCCAGAACGACCTACTGCAAATTTAATGTGCTTAACGCCAGAAATGACGCAAAATCGCTTGGAATGGTGTAAAAGTATCAGGAGGGCTGACCCCAAATAGGGATCAGGCCAGGGGATTGATCGATTTGTTCATTGATTTCCCGTTATTAACGTAAATGCAAAATAAATGTTTTTTTTTTCTGTGGGTAAATCATCCAGTGATATCGCCGCATCCTTGGGCGGGTTTTTTTTTTTATTTATTTTTATGGTAGGTAAAATCATCCAATGACAGATCCCGCCCTTGGGTGGGGCGGGAAATAGTATCAGACTCTTACTGACTACAAACCTACCCTGTTCCATTCATTGCCTTCGATCCAGGGCCCCGGGGTTCATTTTCACCTAAACCTTGGCCACAGTAGGCTTCGGCCCTACCCTTGGGCGGGGTGGGAGATAATGACTATTCATCCATCTTTGCCTTCGTTCTAGGGCCTCGGATTTCATTATCCCATTCCCCATGGCCCCAGTGGGCTTTGACTCTGCTGGGCCCCTAGGGTTTGCTGACATCTCCTTGAGGCGCAGGTAGAACGTTGCAAGCCGTTGACGACTTGGGCTCGGTCTGGATGGTTACCGAACGTCGGACCATCAACACAGTTCAATTCCGCAAAATAAGTTTTTTTTTGTGAAGTAGCAAAAAATTTACTGTTGCCAGATTCTTCCTATACTTTGCTATGATAATAGAATAGAATAAATAGGATAAACTTTATTGTTCACCAAAATAGAAATCATGATTTTTGCTAATTTTCAGGACAAAGGAAAGTACCCTATGAATTTTGACTCCCTTTAGAGTGTCGAAATATACGTTTGTTGTGACATAAACGGCCGTATCTTTTTTTTTCGGCATCTCAGAAGTTTGTATTTTTTACAGCTTCAAGGGATCGCAGAATTGAGTATATGGTTTCAATTTCAGCTCGATACTTCCACGGCCCACGCTTTCCCGAGATAAAGGGTCTTGACAGACGGACAGACTGACAACAAAGTATCCTATAAGGGTTCCGTTTTTTCTTTTTGAGGTACAGAACCTTAAACAGAAATTATTATGATCTGCATGAGATCAGGTTTGTAAGACATTGACAGGCCTGTTGTTCTAGTGGTTAGTGGCCCTGTGTTCGATTCCCACACAGGACAAATCTTTGTGTGATGAGTATGATCATTTGTTCTGTATCTGGGTGTGATTTATCTATAATATGTATGTATTTAGAAATATATAAGTATGTTTATCAGTTGTTTAGTAGTCAAAACACAAGCTCTACTGAGCTTGGGACTAGACGGCGTTGTGTAATAGTTGTGAAGTATTATTATGTTTACTTGCCGTCAGAATCTAACTTAAATATTTGATAAAAGTCAATCCAATTCAAACTTGCTCTCACGTCCCATTTTAAGATTTTTTTTATCTAGTAAGGAGTTAGGTCACATCGAGAGCGCACATCTAAAATTAAAATCCTACCAAAAAAACGCGCTCAAAATTCTAACCAAGTCCTATTTCGGGCCAGACTAAGGGTCAGTTCACACCGAGATTCGATACGAGGTTGTGCGCAATTTTTATAATATTTTTATACTCGCTAACCCGGAAAACTTCGTATCGCCTGATAGGGATAAAGCCATCTTCGGGCATTACCAGAACCAGCATAATTCATTTTAAAATAACTTTTAATTGGAGATGGCGTTGTAAGTACTTGAATTTTTTTTTCGGGATTTTTTCCATATTGTTCACCTTTCCTGGACTATCACGAATATTTCAAGATCATATGTAACCAAATCGGTCTAGATGTTCTCGAGTTTTAGCGAGACCAACGAACAGTTATTCATTTTTATATAAAGGTCTTTCAGCAAGGACGGGTCGATGTTGAAATTAAAAAAAAACAAGCTGTATGTGAGATATTAAAGAAATATTTTTTTTATTTGAAAGGCCCATTTATGCCATTATTTATGAAATATGACATTGGTCCATACTTCTTCGAAAACGATGATGGCGAGGCCATTACTGTCAACGACGAGTGCTACAGATCAATGATTAACAATTTTTTTGGCCTGAATTGAACGATATGGACGTGGACAACATGTGGTTCCAACAAAACGGCGCTACGTGCCACACAGCAAGCGACACAATGGACATTCTGCATGAACGGTTCGCCACCAAGGTTACCGGTTACCGGCCACCAAGATTGTGCGATTTGACTCCGCTAGACTTTTTCTTGTGGGGTTTTCTCAAGTCGCAGGTCCATGCCAATAATGATGCCCTAAAAGCCATCATAACGCAGGCCATCGCTCAGATTCAGCCGGATCTATGCAGTAGAGTAATTGAAAATTGGACCTCTCGGATCCGTGCCACCGTTTGAAGCCGCGGTGGACATTTAAACGGTGTCATATTTCATAAATAATGGCATAAATGCCTTTCAAATAAAAAAATAATTTCTTTAATATCTCACATACAGCTTGTTTTATTTAATTTCAGCATCGACCCGTCCTTGTTGAAAGACCCTTTATAAGAAGAAGAAGAGAAGAAGATTCTTATATTGATAGGCTCGTTCACTATCTTACTTAAAGCCGTACCACAAGCTCTTACGTGATCCATTTGTCAACCTAATCTGAATTGTTACAGGGATCGCTCTTTCTCGCTGGTTCGCTTGATATTTTGACACGCCATTGTAAGGCCCCTGAGGGTCAATAAAGGCGCACGCTTGCCTGAAATTAATTGTGGTGATCGAGATAAATTACGAATATAGCCGAGCACTGTCCGCCGCTAGTCGCCGAAACATCCGTTCGTGCAGCATCGGGAATCATCACTAGGCCCTGTCAGTCAGAGTTAGATGACGTAGATCGTCTAACGCTCCGACATAGAAGTCCCCTGTACATATTAGCTAAATAACTATTGTACATATTCACTATGACTTTGACTTGACTTAAAGACCGTGCTTGTGAGGAAACATAGACTCCGGCAGGAAATTTCACTCCTCAAGTGAATGAATGAGTTCCAAAATGATTTTCGCGTGTAGGTCGAATGTCCAGTGTTTAAACGGGCTTGGTAGAATTAAATTTTGCAATTCCGACACACACTCTCCGAAGTGCAACCGGCTAGCAACTCTGTGTCGTTTAAAAACAATTTATGTTATGTAGTGGAAGAACAAATAACTTCTCTCGCTCCGGGTACAGCAAGAAAGAGGGTCAGACTTATACTGACTCTTTTGAACGATATCACAGATTTTAAATTTGCGTCTTTTTTAGGTGGCTTTGCTTTCGTTCCAGGGCCCCTTTTATTTTCGTACAACCTGCTTTCCCTGGCAAGGTGCAACTTTGCGACAAACATTATTGTTGTTGTTTTTTCTGTTCAATTTAAGTATCTACATACTAGTTTTTTCATTGTTTGCCAAATAAACATTTATTTTATTTATTTCTTTCTTTAAGCATTGCGTCGCGTTTTGTCTCAGTGTGTCTCAGCCCTTACGTTCCACTCATAACCCTGCAAACGCAACGTTGTGTTCGCGCGAAATGTTACCCAGTATCCGGTTTTATCAGCTTTTATTGGCAACACTCGGGCCTCAGTTTCCCTCGCTACGGAAAGAGAAGACATTTTTATGTAACCACGAACTTGCGATCGCAGCGCGTGGGTAATGAAATGACGTCAGCCTGTTTGCCATTTCAAAAAGGGTAAATTTAAATGTGGGTATTGTGAAGTTTTAGGTTAACTTTTAAGTGAAATGTGACTGTGTTCGTTTGGAAGTTTTATTAGCGTGTTGTGGCTTGTGAGCTCATTGGGTTTGTGTGGATAACAATTTATTATTCTACTAGCTTGTGTCAGTGCAAAGCAGAATATTATTCCAAGGACATGTTGTCTGGGGCCATGGTTTCTGAGAGAAAAACCCGGGGCCCTGGAACGTAAGGCAAAAAAAGGACATAGGAGTGGGTTTTAGGCTATAAAAGTCTGAAATGCCTCTCCCGTTTTTCCCAAGAGCGGGAGAATTCATTGGAAGATTTCCCACTTCAAAAATCATCATCAACCAGGACACAAGCCTCCTCTCTGAGAAGGAATGGGCCGTAATCCACCACGCGGATCCAATGCGGGTTGGTAGATGTCACATGTCTTCGAATTTTTGGTTCTAGGACATTTCAGACAGTTTCCTTACGATGTTTTCCTTCATTGTTTTGAGAGCAGTGGTGATGAAATAAATTACACAAAGTAAAGCGTCTGGTCGGGCTTAAACTCGCGATCTACAACTCGTAAGTCGAGGCGGTCACCACTGTTTCAAAACAGAATTATATTTAAAAACAGACTAAATTTCAATAACTGGCAGAAAACCATTCTCAAAGACATTAAATATAGACTGCCAATGCACAGGCGAACAAAATCGTAATCCGATAGTTTTAACCTAGAAGTAGAAAGTCGCTTAGTCTAGTGTGGACGACTGGACCTAACTTCAGTTTATTTTCGTAATTATTTTTCGTATTTACTCTGTAATAAATTAAAATTCAATAATTTTCGCAAATAGTTCTAGAAAATAGCGTAAAAACAAATAAATTACAAATTTAATTCACATTATATTGAAAGTGAGCTGACTATTGAAAGCGAGCTGACATAGGATGACAATTTTTCTAAGATATTTCTTCTGATAAGCGGACATCAGAAGAAATATCTTAGAAAACTATTGTATTGCTTTGACTATTCTATATCAAATAGAAAGTCTAGCTTCATCAAATGACTGATTTAACAAAATAAGGCAACCCGCAAGCGAGGCCACTCACAGCCACAAGTGTCGACAAGCTGGCCACTTCATTATTCATATTTTCTACAATGACTCGCGGCTACGCGGCGTTCACAGAATGTTTGAATAATACAGGCTGCTTTGTTGATGGCCTTTTAGCTTGAGCTAGTGGCTCGTGTGAGAGAAGCTTACCCTGTCGTGTTACATGAAAACTTACTGTCTTTTCAGCCACAAAAATAGGATTGATGCCAGTTTTCACTTACGCTATCACCACTGCTCCCAAATCAGAGTTGAAAAACATGATAAGGAAACCAGCGTGTCTCGACGTGGAGGGGTATTATTATTATGTAAGTGCGCGCTTTTTAGAAAATCACATTTAAAAAGAAGTAAAAAAAAGACTTTTTCTGAGTTTTTTCGCAAAAACGAAGATATAGAAACCAAAATTTTCCTCCGGGTTAACTTTGTATGGTTATGTGTACTGTCGAACCCTGGCTGCGGCAGGCTCGACTTCTGGGATCGACGATATACAGAAAAACGACTTGAGACTTTTCTCAACGATATATTAACAATTTACTTCATTTCCCTTCGAACGAATACATAGCACTCACTATAAAACAATAAAATATTCTTTTCTTACAAATATTCAAACATCTTCTAGAAGTTACTAACATCCTTCGAACTACTATTCAATCAGTGTGCTAACTTACGAGTATTCGCATGAGTCTGCATATAATCTCATGCAAACTCATTACTCCGACGTAACAGTACAATACGACAATTAGCGTTTTTTCAAGGTCTTTTATATTGTACAAACGTTTGTACAATCAGCGTTCGATCCCTTCGATTTCCCTATAAAACGGTATGCAGGAAAAATATTACCACCTTATTTTTTTAAACTAGCCCGCATAAAACTAAATATATAATTAAGCTTAGCTATATGTCACTCAGTGATAAATTAGTTTTCTACAGATGAAAGAATTTTCAAATTCCTGGATGAGGCCCTGGATCGAAGGCAAAGAAAAGGAACAGGAGTGGGTTTTTAGTCAGTAAAAGTCTGACACACCCTCCCGCTCCGTCCAATGGCGGGAGATGTCATTGGATAATTTTCCCACCAAAAAAATGAAGTTGCTACCAATGGCTTTGAACGCATGATAGTAGGAAATTATATCTACCAAAAGGATCATATTCCCGGAGTAAAAAGTATTGGAGTATGAAGTAACAAACATACACACACACGCCCACAATCACACATTTTATAAATCTCTGACACAAGCTAGTTAGTGGTGGTTAATATAAATTAATAATCATTGTCTTTTGTTCTAAGTGATAGACAAGCTCGTTTATGGAAACTATTTGTCAAATACTGAAACGTTAAAACAAAAGTCCGCTGCAGCGCTAAATTGGCATTATGACGTCTAACAAAACTTTTAAAACTTACAGCGCTTAAATACTGCAAAACTGCACTAATGTCATCAAGTCATCAATGTAGAGGTGTATGGCCTGCAGTACACTTAAGTGAAGCAAAGTGATTGTACGTTACGCCTAATCTAGTGCGTAGTACATACTTATAAACCATTAAATTTTGGTCGTTTTAATCCCGTGGAGGGTCGATCCGGTACATGAAACACTATCGATTTGTAAAGATTAAATTTAAATTAAGTACTTGTTTTTTAAACTCGAATTCATTTACGCATGTGCAAAATTAATTTCTTTAAGTAAACGATTCAATGACCTTGTTAGTAGTTAGTTCATTGGCCTCGATCAGCTGACGTTTTCGACCCTCCACGGGATTAAAACGATCAAAATTTAACGGTGTATATCGATGTTAATAATATGTACCACTTTTATGTCCTTTAGCCACACTTCAACGCCAACAAAAAGGTTTCTTGCAAATAATTCGATTTCCAAAGGAATCAATAAAAGGAGGCATACCAACCTTTTTTCCGCACGTGTTCGTCCGATCCCTCATGACGTGTACCACACGACAACCCGTAGTAACCAATCGTTTGACTGAAGCACAAAAAAGAGATAATACAGAAGACAAACTACATAAAAAGCACGCTCGAGCAACGCACACATAGACACCGCTCACGGTCACGATATCTTGGTCGTGACAAAAGCATGCTAAACCAATGCTAGATCATAGAGTACTTTTTCTAGCGACTGCCGAGCGTAGGTATGAAAAGAGAAGTACATACATTAGATAATAATAATAATATCACTTTGTACTGGGATCGGCCCATCGTCACTGACAGGACTATTGTAGCCAATAAGCCTGATATAGTGGTGGTGGACCGAAACGAGAGGCGTGCAATGATTGTTGACATATCCGTTCCGCATGACGAGAACCTCGTGAAAGCCGAGAAAGATAAACAAATCAAACATATTGACTTGGCTCGCGAGGTTGTCGACATGTGGGAAGTGGATTCGGCGATCGTTGTACCGATAGTCGTGTCGGGTAATGGCTTAATAGCCAAGAGCCTCGACCAACACCTTAGGAGGCTCTCGTTAGGCGGCTGGATCAAGGGCTTGATTCAGAAAGCGGTATTCCTGGACACGGCTCGTATTGTTAGGAGGTTGCTCTCCCTGGAGCCCTGACCGCCGGTAGCTTGGAACCTGTTCTCGATGCCGATGGGCTACTATTTTTTATATTTTTAAATGTTTTTTATTTTGTATTGGAATGTTTAAAAATATAATTTATATGTTTATATTAAGGAATAAAGATAATAATAACTTTATTGAAACAATTTTACCTTGTACACAAAGTTAAGACTTACATACATAGGTACATTAAATTAATTTTGGAAGGTATTTTCTAATATTAGGACCCTGCCTCCTAAACTAGGTGAGACCTGTGATTTAGGAGTCAATGTTCTGCTGTTACATCATATACAATTGTTCCTTTTTGGTGTGTTTACAGTAGGTAAGATGTAAGTCTAGCCTTAAGTAATATAAGAATGAGTTTCTACTTTACAGTAATACAATTTTAGATAAAATAAAAATAAAACGGTGTATAGTGTGTGTAAAATAATTGACTTCTGTATCTATCTATTTTGTGGCTGAAGTACGAGTCATAACGAGTAACATGTCCGACAACTTATTTCAACTTATTTCTGTACCAAACCTTTTCCAAGTTAGTCGAGTTTTCAGCTGAATTACGTAAGCATTTGAGGGTAGAGGGTTTTTGATCATTTGGAAATGTGTTTCGTGTTCTTTCGAGTATTTGTTTTTAATATTTTAATATTTTTTTTATAACAAGCTTTCAGGCACTTATCTCACGAAGCGGTTTTTTCCCGCGGTCGCCGTGACAGAGGAAACGGCTATTTTATTTCAAAACTCACAAGCCGCCGCCAGCCGACTGCAGAGCGTGCGGGCGCAAACCGCCGTGGCGGCGGCGAGTAACCTTGCACACCACGGCCGTAAACCGCGTACTGAAAATTGCTTTTTTTTACACATATATATATATATATATATATATATTTGCATTATATATATTAGCGGGAGAAAACAGCTTCGTGAGTTCTCTCCCTTAGAGGGCTGTATATTTGTTTACCTGTATAATTAACAATCATCAAGACCATTTCAAAAAGGTAAAACAGGATAGGGTTATTGCGCATATTACCGAAGTTCTTATGGCCGTCTTCCGACTCCATCATCAGACCCTCATTACCATTTTATGGACCATTTTAGAAATTCAACATCTTTCCTTGTCTCGGAACGCAAGTTAAGAGGACACACGTCCCTTGCTGACTGGTTTATGCCCAACCTTAGACGCTAGAGCAACAGGGAGCAAAATCCATGGTCTAAGATCAAAAAGGACAACTGAAGGACACAGATGTAATTTATGCACTAAAAGTCTGATACGCCCTCCCATTCCGTCCCCGAACGAGAGAAGTCATTAGAAGATTTCCCATCTTGAAAAAACCGGGCAAGTTCGAGACGGACTCGTGTACTGAGGGTTCCGTACCAATTTTCTATGAAAACAATTCAACTCCCGAATTGAGTTACGAAGATTGTTACTGTGATTTTTTCCTATATTTGTGCTATAAGACCTTGCTTCATGCCAAATTTCAGGATTCTAAGTCAATGGAAAGTACCCTATGAGTTTTGAGTCCCTTGAGAGTGTCGAAATATACATTTTTTGCGACATAAACGGCCGTATTATTTTTTTTTGTATAATTATATTATTTGATTTTTTTAAAGCTTCAAGCGACTGCAGACTTGGGTATACTGTTTTAATTTCAACTCGATACCTCCACGCGTTTCCGAGATGAAGGGTTTTTACAGACAGACAAACAGACGGACATCCCATAAGGGTTCTGTTTTTCCTTTAGAGGTATGAAACCCTAAAAAAGGGTACCGTGGTGCTATTCAATCATCTTTTTTGGCCTTTTCCCTTTTTACTTAGAGGCATGTTAATGTCAGGTTATTTCTTAAAACCGGGCAGTCATTGAACAATATTCTATACTGTTCAGTAGTACTTTATTAATCCAATTCGTTGATGGACTCAGTACAATTCCAAAAAAAAAAAACTCATTCAAAACAATAGAATTCAAGCAAACCACTATTATCGCTAGCACGGTCCACTAGTTTTAATGGCGACCATTTTGAATTAATATCCCGAATCCTGTTGTATCTGGTTTGGATGACTGCAAACTGGTTTAAATTAGTTAATGAGATGGACACAGAATGCAAAATTAATGTTGTTATTGTATTAATTGGTGTGTTAAATAACTAAAACAGTTATCTAAAGTATACTTTTTTAGTTCTTTAGGGCTTTTATTTTTATTAGGGAAAAAATTGAACCCTTATAGGATCATTTTGTTGTCCGTCTGTCTGTCTGTCAAGACCCTTGATCTTGAGAATGCGTGGAGGTATCGAGTTGAAATTCAAGCATAACAACAGTATACTCAAGTCGACAGTCCTTGAAGCTTTCAAAAAAAATCAAACTTATAAGTTTACGAAAAAAAAGGTGCGTTTACGTCGCAAAAAAACTATATTTCGACACTCTCTAAGAAATCTAAATTCATAGGGTATTTTCTGTTTACCTAAGATACTGAAATTTGGCAAGAAGCAACGTCTTATGATATTTGTACCATGGGAAAAATTTGAAAACTGTAAAAGAGATGGCTAAACGGCTGCCCCCAAAACGGTTAACATGTATAAGAACTTCACACTAACCCGTATTATTTAAATATTCATTCATGAATTATTTAGTGTTTAATAATTTCATAGAACTTTCGCGAACTAATAAAAATAAAAAAGTATCTGAATTGTTTTTATGCTTTGTTTTGGTTTGACTTGACAAGATTATAGATAATTAAGGAGTACTTCAAGCTAAGGAGGGACATATCGCATTTCCAAACTGTCAAATCGAGTTATTGTACTAACATCGATTTATAATAAGGGTTATCAAAACGATTTATTTTCTGAAACAAAATAATTGTAACTGGATAAGTGTATTACTAACACTTTGGGCACACAATCTTACTACATATTTTGTGTCTGTCGTGGTCAATATATTAATTTTTTTTCTTTTATCCCATTCGATTATTTTATCGATTTTGTTACAGTAAAAACAATCCCATCTCTACTCTATGAAAAAAAACAAACGTCAGACGTCGTTTTAACGCTCTGCCGTTTATTTGTTTGTTGTGCTTTTTGGATTTAGTTAGATTTTGGATTTTCATTGAACTTCGCTTGTTTATTGGACTTACTGATTGCTCGCCTAACTACTGACCTCTCGCTACTCGACACGGACTTGAATTGCAATCATGCGGTGCATAAACTGTGGTGTACACACGCAGACTGCGGCGGCATTTTACCTCTTCTTTGCCTGCACCTGTTCTTTTACTCATGAACCTAGCACGATGGTTAACAATAGAGGTAAGTCATCTGCGAATAATTTTAAAACTAATAAATATAAGAAACAATGATTGGTACTATGGTAATTCAGTTTTGTTTTTTTAGGTTCCAAGGGCTGCCAACATTTGTCAGCCTTGTTATGAAATGCTGAATTCAGAAGCTAATGATGATCGTTTATTTGGCCATACAATGGTGTGCATAACTTGTGGTCATTCTGTCAGAAGCGTACATCATGAAGTGGAAAGAAACAATTTGATGATGCAGGAATTACCAATATCACATCCAGCTTTCCATCAGGTAATTAAAGTGATGTTTATACACAATGCATTGTTTTATTTATTTATTTATTTGATACCTAGATACTCTCTGCACTAACAGCCAAAACCAACACATGCAGAGAGTCATTATTATATTACAATATAAAAACAATAACATAAATCACCTAAAATACAAATTATTATCAATATCATTATCCAAATATTTAGTTCCTCAGCCCACAAACAGTTAATAATCATCATTTCTTTCTCTATAACGATGACATCATACCAATAACCTAAATTACCTTTTTTTTAGACCATCAACTATGTGTGTCATCCCTGTTGAATGCGGCATCAAAGGCAGACAAATCAGGACCAAAATCGGTCAACTCTGCCGAGACCTGAACCTGTGCCACAAGCTGGCGGTTCAGGTGAACCTGAGCCACTAACTGAGTCTGTACCTGAACTACAAGCTGAACCTGATCCAATAATTGAAACTGAACCAGTACCGAGACCTGTTCCAGAGCCAGAATTAAACCTGCCAAACTATAAACGGGCTGCAAATACCTCTAGACACTGTGTGTTTAATGCTTGTGTTATTGAACAAAAGTTACATGTTATTTCAGCATTTATAAAAAAAATGCTTATTGAAAATTATAATTTTTATATTCCCCACAATACCAGGGTATGTGATGTACATTTGAACTTGAATGTTTGGCACTTGCTACTTGGAAATAATAATATATACTCAAGTTTTACAGCGAACCAAATTGAAAAAAAAACTACCAACATTGAATTTAGAGACTGACATGTTTTATGGATCAGCTTAACCGTTTAGGAACCTTTGTAAGGGAAAACAATTTGAATAGGCAACAAACAAAGTGTTTAAGAGTGGATGGTAACCTGCCCCAATTGGAGAGTTTTCCAATATTGGGGCATAGTGACTTAATATTGATGGCATTAGGACCATATCAAGCCAAACAAGCTCGGTCATACTACGGAGAGCATATTAGAGCAAATGGTGTTTACAATATTGAAATGTGCCCAGATCTTGAAAGAGTAAATCATTTAGGTGCAACAAGACCTCAACTTCTAATAGGCCAAATAAAGTCGAGGCATATTGGTCATAAAATATACTATGTGTATATTTTGTATGAAACTGAACCCACAAACAATCATTTAGATGATATACTATCATATTACTGCAGCTGTATTGTGGGTAACAGAACTCTGGGCTGTTGTCATGTCATGACAGTGGTCTGGTAACTCGGGTGGGCAAGACATTAGAACACATTATCATGGTTGCGCCAATTTGCTATGATCCGCGATTTTGTTTTTTGTAATTTATTTTTTGGCCTAGCAATCCTATCCCTTCCGTTTCCCCCCCCCCGCACGACCTCAAGAGAAATAAAATGACATTACGTGCTTGTGCATCGATTGTGAATGTGACCGCTCCGCTAACATCGCCCGCTCAAAATTACAAGAAAATTGACTATTTCGGGATCCAACCATTCAAAGACTCAACAATAGTGCAGTGTAGTGCAATACAGGACCTGGCAGTGATTGAATGTGCGAAGTCGGGGTTCGCCGGCCGGCGCCACGTGGAACCTTCGAGGTCAAAAGGTCAGTGTTCCTCCCTAATACATTCATCCCATCAATAAACGCCAGGCACAGTACCTGCATATTGTTAACAAACCTTAGATCGCTTTTTCAAACATACAGTCCATTAAAACATTAAGCTTATTCGCGCAACCATTACTTTTGGTCCTACGAGCAGGATCGTGAATCATTTTCTTGTAATTTCGCAATATAGTATTTGTTCCATAGGGAATAAACGCAACGCGCCTGTTTACCTAGATATAATAGTAGAAAACCCGCATCTAGGCATTTAGGCAACTAAACGTTATTTCGCTCGTATAGTTAAAGAGCCATTGATAATTACGGTACCTACGCCGTCAACCGCACCGCATAATTATAGTTAGCTACGTAAATATCAGCGTAGATATAAATCGATCGCATTCTTTTTCTTGACAAAATTCATTCGGAAGTCCTACAAATTGCATGTAGGTAGACGCATTTCAAAAATACCCGTTCATTGTTGAGTGAATATTTGTAGGAAACGGATAAACCATAGATTATATACGCATATGAACGACGTGAATGATTTAATCGAGAAATTGGGTAATATTCACTCATTGATTCAGGTTATTCCGTTCGTTCGCCGTTCACTTTGTTGTTTACAATATTACCATATTGTTATCTGATAATTATCGCTTACTTAATAATTCGTTAAGTGTTTGTTTGAGTGTATAGTGTGAATATATCAAAACAAGATGTCTCTTAAGGGCACTAAGGTTAGTACTGATTTAAAGGTTCAGTTAAAGCTTTTATACGCTAAAAGGGACTCACAGTTTTCACGTGTTCAATCAATTTGTGATAAATCTTTGCATATCTCGGATCTGACGATTAGAGATGCTTTCTTGTGTTCGTTGGAAACTTTAGATAGTTTGCGCGCGGATTTTGAATCTACAATTAATAATATAAACATTTTAGAGTTGGAGTTAAATCCTGATTACTGTGTGAGTTATCAGGCATTGTCGTCCTTTGATGACTTGTATTGTCGTATCAAACGTATTGCTAGGAGTTTAGAGACTCCCCCCCCCGCGAGTGGTTTATCCAACCCTCCTCGCGAACGCCCACGATTGCCGCCAATTCAAATACCTGAATTTAATGGTGACATTCGAAATTGGAATTTATTTATAGATAGTTTCGAAAATATAATACATAGGAACACATCGCTGACAGATCACGAGAGATTGCATTATCTCGTAGAAAAATTGACCGGTAAGGCAAAGGCTGTCTGTGCTGGAATTACGTTTAGCGCTGAAAATTACACTTTAGTTTTGAACACTTTAAAAACAAAATACGAAGATAAGCGATTAGTAGCCACCGCATATTTAGATCAATTATTCGATTTGAAAAGTTTTTCCGTTTGTAACGATCATAATTTAGAGAAGTTTTTAAATATTTTCGCATCATCTGTTCATGCAGTAAAGAACCTAAAGGTCAATGACCTCTGTGACTTTTTGTTTTTGTATATCGGTTTAAAGAAATTAGATCCTGAAACTGTTCGTCTGTTTGAAACGACTCGGCGCGGTAACGAAATACCTAAGTTCGAAGATTTAGAATCTTTTATTCGCGACCATATTAAGGTATTGCAGCGCACGTCGGCACGTCATGAAGTCACGAATAGGACAGGTTCCGATCGCCGTATAGACGCGTCATCGAAGTCAGTCAAGACTGCACATACGCTAGTTAATACCGCCTCAACACCTGACTGTTCTCTGTGTAAGGGTAGCCATACACAGCTGTACAAGTGTTCGGAATTTCAGAGATTATCGCCTAGTGATCGTTACAAGTTTGTCCGCACTAATAATTTGTGTTTTAATTGTCTAAGTGACAAACATCTGGTTACGTCATGTAACAGTGGTGTTAGCTGTCGTAAATGTCTAGCTAGACATCATACCTTCTTACATTTTGAGAGTAGTAAGCTGCCATCGCAGCCGCAGCCTGCGCAGACGCGCGACGCTTGTGACGCGCGGCCTGCTGCAAGTGCAAACGACGTAACATTGTGTTCGCTTTCCGCCGCTGGTACTCAAATCACTACCGTTTTACTTGCGACCGCGCAAGTTGTCATTGTAGATGCCTTTGGCAAACCGCACACCGTTCGAGCGCTACTAGATGGCGCTTCCCAGAGTAATTTTATTACTCGGGATTGTTGTCAACGCCTTGGTTTTAGTTTTAATAATTGGTCATCCCGCTCAGAAGTGAAAGGTTTTGGAGGTTTAAAGGCAACCATTCACGGTTCCATGAAAAATAATATTTAGTTCACGTTTTAATCGTAATATTTCGTTTGAAATGGATTCGCTAGTCGCAGATAAGATTACGGAACGGTTGCCCACGGTACCGGTTGACACGTCCATGCTGACGGAGTTTAAGAACTTGCAGTTAGCCGACGGAAATTACGCTTTCCCTGGAGATATCGATCTATTGATCGGTGCTTCGATTCTCCCGCATCTCCAGTTATCACGTAAAATTCAAGGTCTTCCGATGTACCCCGCTCCGCACGCACTGGAAACAGTTCTCGGGTTTGTTATAGTTGGTTCCGCACCCGCTTGTTTAGATAGTTACTCGACTGTGTCGCACTGTTGCACCGTCGAGCCGCCGCTTGAGTCTACCATCCGCAAGTTCTGGGAGATTGAAGAGGTCAATGTCCCGCCTATTCTCAGCCCTGAGGATCAGGTCACTGAGGAGATTTATACCCGCACGACTACTCGTGGTAAAGATGGTCGTTATGTTGTCGCGCTCCCTTTCAAGGGTGATATTTTTTCGCTCGGTGGCTCCCGTGCCTCCGCAGAAAAACGCTTTCTATGCTTGGAACGTAAGATGCAGGCGTCTCCTAAGTTGAAGCAAGCCTATGATGATGTGCTGATCGAATATTTAGATAAAGGTTATATCTCATCAGCGCCTGCCGAGACTGAGGAGACACGTGATTACCCGTTTTATATCATCCCGCACCATGGAGTTGTTAGAGAAGACAAACTTACAACTAAACTGCGTGTGGTTATGGATGGTAGCGCTAAAACTAGTACTGGCATATCGCTTAACGATATCTTGTGTTGTGGTCAGAACCTCCAGGGTAACTTATTTGAAATAATAGTAAATTTTCGCTTGTTTGCTATTGCGCTCTCTGCTGATATTCGGCAAATGTTTCTTAGTATTGGAATCAGAGAATGTGACCGTAGATTCCAACGCTTCTTGTATAGATTTTCTCCGCAGGAACCTTTGAAGGTTTACGAATTCAATCGTGTTTGTTTTGGGCTTAAGTCTAGTCCCTTTCACGCTCTTCGCACTATCAAGCAGTTGGCCGCTGACGAGGGTGATACATACCCGAAAGCAAGGGCCACTATTGAAACCGGATTGTACATGGACGATTTTGTGTACAGTGTACCTAGTGAAGCAGAGGCTATAGAGACCGCTGCTCAAGTAATCAGCCTCATGAAGTCCGGTCAATTTGATCTGGTGAAATGGACAAGCAACTCGCAAGCTACGTTAGAGTCGATTCCACCGTCACACCGGTTGACTTCGGTAAAGGAATTCGATGATAGTGATTCGCATAAGATCCTTGGTTTAAGTTGGTCACCCGCAACTGATATGTTCAGTCTTAAAATTAGCTCGACTCCGCCAACTTGTACCAAACGCGTTATCCTAGCATGTGTAGCTCGGATATGGGATATAATGGGTTTTGTAGCTCCTGTCGTTTTGTATGCAAAGCTGCTTATAAAAGAGCTTTGGCTTTCCAACTGTGATTGGGACGACACCGCTCCTGACAGTGTTGCTAAGTTGTGGGCTCGCTATAGGAAAGAGCTTCCGATGCTCGATCAGATACAGATTCCTCGCCATGTTGGTATAGTACCAGACACTGTTGTTAATGTGGTAGGTTTCGCAGACGCCAGTGAGAGGGCTTACGGGGGAGTGGTTTACTTTCAGGTCCAAAATGGCGATAACATTTCAGTTTTCCTCATTAGCGCAAAATCAAAGGTATCTCCTCGTAAGGTTGTCTCTCTTGCTCGTCTCGAACTCTGCGCTATTCTTATGTTGGTTCAATTGATTACATCTATAGTCAAAACTTGTCGTCCTCGCATTAATATAGAGAGAATTGTAGCGTTTTCAGACTCAACCGTTGCTCTATGTTGGGCCCACTCTTCACCCCATCGATGGGGCACGTTTGTCGCAAATAGGGTGGCTAAGATTCAAGCTGAATTGTCACCGGAAAATATATTCCATGTCGCTGGAACAGAAAACCCAGCTGATTGTCTCTCACGTGGTTTGCTTCCTGCGCAAATTTTAAATCATCCGCTTTGGTTTTGTGGCCCTCCCTGGCTTCATACCACTCCTAACGAGTGGCCAAGTGCTCCGTTTAACCCCGCTACTGTTTCAGAGCCACCCGAGGAGAAGAAACATACGCTTGTAGTATCAGCTCCGCGTGAAGAGTCAGTTGTTTTGTTGTTGTCTAATCGAGTCTCGTCTTGGTCGAGACTATTACGCTGTGTAGTCTACGTCCTAAGATTTTTGAGATTATTACCATCGCGTGGTTCTATAATCGCAGCTGATTTGGATAGAGCTGAATCAGTTGTACTTCGAGAGTTGCAGAAATTTTATTTTTCAATAGAATTTCGTAGTTTAGAATCACATAAACCTTGTAGTCGCGCTCTTCAACATTTGAAACCATTTTTGCAAGACGGACTCATTCGTGTCGGTGGCCGTCTGCGAAATGCTAAGTTAGAGTTTGAACAAATGCATCCAGTAGTTCTACCACGCAAGGATCACGTTTTGGATTTGTTGGTGGATTATCACCATAAGGTGAATTGTCACGCTGGTCCCGATTTATTAATGTCCATTCTTCGACAGAAGTACTGGATACTTTCCGCTCGCAATTTGATACGCGCTAGAGTGCACAGATGTGTGCCCTGCTTTAAGCTCCGCCCGCGTTTCAACGCGCCGGAAATGGCCGACCATCGTTCTTGTCGTGTTGTACAGACGGTGAAACCTTTCATACATACTGGGACGGACTATGCTGGACCGTTTAAAGTCACTATTGCCCGTGGTCGTGGTATACGTTCCACAAAGGCATACATTTGCCTATTCGTTTGTATGACAACTCGTGCAGTTCACATAGAGTTAACCAGTGATTTGAGTACGCAGGGTTTTATGTCTGCATATAAACGATTTTTATCTCGCAGTGGTCCCGTTAAGCGCTTATACTCTGACAACGGCACAAATTATGTTGGAGCGCGACGCAATATTTCGGAATTACATACATTCTTACGCTCCAAGTACTACCAAAGTGAATTCGCCCATGTCTTAGCTGAGAATCGCATTGATTGGTGTTTTAATACGCCAGCGGCTAGTCATTTTGGTGGCAATTGGGAGGCGAATATTAAAAGCCTTAAGTCGCACCTGTTTCGGGTCATAGGCGAACAGATTCTCTCGTACGAGGAGTTGAGCACCGTACTCGCTCAGGTAGAGGCGTTGATGAATACGCGTCCGTTGTGTCGGACTTTGTCTAGTGATCCATCGGAGCCACTAGCGTTGACGCCGGCTCACTTCTTGACGACGACTCCTCTTAAATATTTGCCCGCTTTAGATGTCGAGACTGACAAACTGCAGCTTCACCCGCGTCACGCTCTGCTGGATGGCTTAGTTCAGTCCTTTTGGAAGCGATGGAGGACAGATTATCTGCATACGCTGCAGTCGCGTCAAAAGTGGAACACTCCTTCAGATCCAGTCACAGTCGGTACTGTGGTGATACTGAAGACTGAGAGTGCGCCTCCTCTGCACTGGCCTCTTGGTGTAGTGGAAGAAGTTTTTCCGGGTTCGAACGGAATAACGCGAGTCGTAAAGGTTAAAACCGCAACTGGATCGTACCTGCGTCCGGTTATTCGCCTCTGCCCTCTGCCTAATCAGCAGTAGTGGCGTAGTTAGTTATAAGTTGTTTCGCTACCTAGTATTGATAGTCTAGATATAGTAATAGGGTTTAGTTTCGCTTTTGTTTTCTCCTTTTCTTTGAAGGTAACCCTTCAAACCCGGGGGGAATGGTTGCGCCAATTTGCTATGATCCGCGATTTTGTTTTTTGTAATTTATTTTTTGGCCTAGCAATCCTATCCCTTCCGTTCCCCCCCCCCCCGCACGACCTCAAGAGAAATAAAATGACATTACGTGCTTGTGCATCGATTGTGAATGTGACCGCTCCGCTAACATCGCCCGCTCGAAATTACAAGAAAATTGACTATTTCGGGATCCAACCATTCAAAGACTCAACAATAGTGCAGTGTAGTGCAATACAGGACCTGGCAGTGATTGAATGTGCGAAGTCGGGGTTCGCCGGCCGGCGCCACGTGGAACCTTCGAGGTCAAAAGGTCAGTGTTCCTCCCTAATACATTCATCCCATCAATAAACGCCAGGCACAGTACCTGCATATTGTTAACAAACCTTAGATCGCTTTTTCAAACATACAGTCCATTAAAACATTAAGCTTATTCGCGCAACCAATCATCTCCGGCTTCATTTTTAGATAATGTCATAATAAGACTTACCAAATAAATAAATAAATCGCATTTTTATTGTTTTATTATATATTTTTTATGTCCCTGGTTACTCAGTGCGTTAATTATCTAGTTTATGCAGAATTGTTTACAAAACTACCTCAATACAGAAATTACAAATATTTGGCTTAGTTAATATTTAATATCTTTTTCACATACGTTCATCATTTCAATATTAGTGTTATTTACATTGTCTGTGAAAACTGTCTTTATTTCAACTCATTTGGATAAGTAGTTTAGGTTTTACAACAGAATACACTTTTAACATTATGATTTTTGTGGAGATTATTTATCATAAGTCCGTTGAATCAAGTTTTTTTAGTGCATTTACCCATTTGTAGATTTTTACTTTAAGTACCTTAGTGAAAAATCGTCAGTGAAAAACACAATCGTCAATAAAAATCGTCGCAGCCACATTAAAGCGCCTAGTTAAAAGTTCATAGCAATGTCATTGTTTGAAATTTTTATACCTTTACCGTAGGAGTTACGCGATTTATTTTCAGGATTGTGCAGATCTGAAAAGTTCCTGAACCTTTTTGATTATAAAATACTATTTTTCAGCTATTCAGCATTATATATTGCTAGGTGCCATGTTTATACATGCATTTTCATTGTGGGGCAGTCGTCCACACTTCAATTTAGCCATGTCCTTTGTATATACGTCAAAACAAATACACTTTTCGATTCGAAAAAATCTGCAATGACTCGATTCGGATATTGAACTATTTAACATAAATTAATTGTACGGATCCCTCGGTGTGAAAGGCCAACTCGCACTTGCCCAAGTTCTTTTTAATAATTATGTTAATAATAGTTAAACGTCATCTCCTGTAAAATAAAAAAAAATTGGTACCTACCTATGTTTCTAATATAAATTTAAAGTGTATTTTAGCAGCGATTTTTGTATGTAAATTGCATTTTGTTAGTTTCATAATCGTAAGCGAATTACTCTGTAGCAGCCCTGAGTTAGGAAGTTTGTTGGGCAACACCCTAATGTCTCAGAAAGCACGTAATGCCGTTGGTCCTGCACCTGGTCTGGTCCAGACAGTGGCCCAAAAGTTGATTTCGGACTGTTGTAAACATTATTGTTAACATTTTTGGTCACTGTTTCTGTAGCCATGTGTATTGTGTCACAAGCCCATGTCCATAAAAAAATTGTCCATGGATTATTATTTGCACGGAATGACGCAACTAAAAACTAGACAAACATAACATTATATAGGAAAGATATGCGCCACATCCGTGCAAAACGGCCGAACGCTCAGCATAAAGCTGTGCCCTCATGCACAATGCGATGAGCACACAGCGCTGGTTTTCAGCGTTGGCCAGTGCTGACAGAACGACGCCGGAACGGTGCAATGTGCAAAAAGATAAAAATAAAATAAAAAAAATCATAAATGAATTTTAGATAAATAAAATAAAAATAAGGAGACTGGAGGGCGTGTCAAACTTTTACTGCCTAAAACCTACTTCTACTCCTTCTTTGCCTTCGTTCCAGGGCCCTGGGGTTCTCTTTCACACAACCCCCCAGTAGGCTTCGACCGTGCTGGGCCTCTACGGTTTTGCTGACATCTCCTTGAGGCGCGCGTGAAATCCTACGCGCCATCGACGACTCGGATTTGGTCCGGACAGTTAGCAGACGGTCAAATTTTTTAGTTCCTATGTGGCGATATAGGTGTCGCTACGGTTATAAGCGACACCTTTATTACCACATATGTTTCTAAAGCCGGTTCATTAAAGCCGATAACAAGGTTCAACTCCATAACACCTGATAATCTGGCATAGATGTTAATTCTCCATTTGCACACTCAAGGCTCACACACCAGTTATTGACAAAGCATTACCATAATGTCAAGATTGATTGCTGTTGATGGAGTTCAATTCGTCATGATTCTGTTAAGGCCAATATCTGATTATGGAGCTGAAATGTAGAGGAATAATCTACCTGCGCCGTATCTTCTCAAGACAATAGTCTATGACCCCCTGGCCAAGTCTGCTATTTTTATAAATTCGTCATTCCAACACGATTCCATTGTCATTTTGCTAAAAGCAGCTAAAAGTTCGTAATCTGCAAAATTGATAATGACCGATCATTGGTCGGTCAGTGGTCTTTTAGCTGTCAAATTCAAATGTGAAATAACTGTTTACTGTTTATTTAGAGCGGCCACCGGTGCCGCGTTTTCAGTGTTTTATTTTTATTATGTATCAGTGTTTGGTTATTGTTATGTTTTTGTTATGATATAAGTCAGACATTCATTTGTCATTATGTAGGTAAGTACGAGATTACCATTCTACGCCATTTCTTTCAATGGAGTGTCAGTGGTTGATAGATTAGAATAGAATAGAATAAAACTTTATTGTATACCAAAAAGTTGTCAAAATTAATAATTTTGGAATCAATGGTAGACCATTCTGACACTATTGTTATAGCAGACTTGGGCTCTGTGCGTGTGCCAGTAATAACATATGGCTCTGAAACGTGATCTCACAACGGACTTCAACAGAAGGCAAAAAGTGCTTTTATTTTCTTAAACATTACGGGGTCTAGTAAGCCCTTTGCCGCCATAATGTTAGTTTTCATACGAGGTCTTAAAAACCCCGTACCGTGGGAATGGAAATAAATATGTGTACTGCTGTCATTTTGTTAAAGGGTCACTGCGTCACGTGTCAGTACCAATGAGGCAATAAATATTATCTTACATGCGTTAAAACGATCACAAACAATTTATTATGACTAGACCAGGCTTTGTTCAAGGCAAATAATAGGTCTTCATATCTGTTCATGAACATTTTGAGAGATGAATAGTAGCCTTATTACCGAGGGTTCTTTGTGAAGAAGCTTGTCTAGAAATGCCATAGACATACTTGCTTTTGTCTTCGGTTTCGCTCACGTTAAATTTGGGGTAACATAGAATTGGATACTTTCTACGATTCTTTGGTAGTTTTATCAAATGTTTTATAGTAGTGGAATTTTAGAAATCATTAAAATACGTGTTTTTTTGTCTTTAATTGTGAGCCTCAAAACAAATTTTCATGCTTCAAAAATTACGAGTTTCATACCAATCACGGCTAGGATACATTGATTTATTACAGAATTCCGGTACCTAGTTTCCAGCTTCATCATCAGATGAGTTCTATGTATCACCTCCTCGACTACATGTATGAAAAACCACTTTATTTGTTACAACAGTTCTCCTATGTTTTATGAAGAGTACCGTTCTATATCTTTGAAGTTCATCATTAAATCAAAACAATATTCGTCCTCTTTTTCAAAGTCGGTTAAAAAAACTACCGGGTTGTCAGACGGCGAGCTATCCATTGCTCGCTGCCCGCAAGCCCGCGTTGGCCAAAAAATCGGTATCTCAGCAGTTGCTGGAGCTTGAGGGCCGTTGCCTCACGCGTGCTACCTCCTCCTTTGCTAGCATTGCTGCTTTGCAGTAGGAGGCGACCGCCTGCCATTCCTCCTCGCTTCGGACCATGGCCTGTACCAAGGCCCGGCGCGAGAAATGATTACAACCAATCGCCCCCACGAAGACACAGCGGTGCTCTGCTCAATTGGGGCAAATCTCTACCGTAAGCCACCGTGTCCTCCGGGGGATCCACACAATGCTGACACCCTGGCGTCTCTTCTGCACGTTGGTAAGGCCCCTGAACCGGCAAGAGCGAGAAGGAAAGTCAAGCAGTTACTGATTAAAAATCTATTCCTGTTCATTCAGTTCCTTGTTGCAATCCAGAACCCCACTGGCTCAATTAGACGCACCCTTAGGGTACTCTTAACAAAAAGGTAATAAAACATCCGTTAATCATTAAAGTGGCATAATTAATTAATACGAAAATTGCTAATGATGATGAATTCGAGCCTTTTTCATTTATTTCGATAACGTTAATTATTCAGATTATTTCAGTTATGTGATGTTTCTTTCAGGTCGCAAAATTCAATTTCTGCTGCAGACGTACTACTGCGGTTTGGTGCAAGTTATTAGAGGTAGCGGGTATTGTTACATGCAGAATTTAAGTTAGGACTACATTAGACGGGTAACACGCCTGAATTGTACGTAGTACGACGTTGCGTGGTTTCCATATAAAATGTATGGAGACCGACGCGCTCAGATCGGAATGAGAGTGTGTCCACAGTGTAGTTATACTTTTACTGCAATTACTAGTGCGGGGAAAAGTTTTTATTAAAAAAAAGGTATAATAAATCTAGCTTCTCCAAGCGGCTTCGCCCGCCTGTATAGTTCGTGGCAAATAAGTTGAACCATTTGCAATAGTTACGCGCAGCCCCCTACTTTGTTTGAGACCCCGAAAATCGGTTACTGCGCATTCAAGATTGACCTACTTGATAAGTTGGTTTCTCCATACAAATTTTGGTACCCCTTTTCAGCCCCTGAAGAATTTTGAAACAGCCTCTCTTAGTGCTGGGCTGCTCGCTTTCTTCATAAAAGGAAACGTTGTGCAAAATTTGACGTTCCTAGGTCCTGTAGTTTCGACTCTGCGTTGATATGTCAGTTAGTAACTTTTTTCCTTTTATATTACACCTTGCTTTTGCTTGCGGCTTCGCCCGCGTGAAAGTCGATTTACCCCTTAGGGGTTTTTTTTTTTTTTTTAACGTAGGTAAAATCATCCAATGACGAATCCCGCCCTTGGGTGGGGCGGGAAACAGTGTCAGACTTTTACTGACTAAAAACCTACCTTTCCATTCCTTGCCTTTATCCTGGGGCCTTTGGTGACAGTCTCACATAACCTTTGGCCCCAGTAGGCTTCGGCCCTGCTGGACCCCTACAGTTTGCTGACAACTCCTTGAGGCGCGCGGGAACGGTGCGCGCCGTAAACGACCTGAGCTCGGACCGGTCTGTTACCGGACGGACGGACAGCGAGCTACCCATTGCCCACCGTCCGCGAGCCTGCGCCTACGGTGGCCGGAAATTGGGATCGGAAACCCGGCGGCGGCGGCGGCGTGTGCGCCTTTGCCTAATGCGGTCGGCCTCCTCCTTTACTAGCATTACTGCTTCGCAGAAGGAGGCGACCGCCTGCCACTCCTCCTCGCTCCGGAGCATGGCTTGAACCAAGCCCCGGCGCGAGAGATCGCCGCCGATCGCCCCCACACCCCCCCCCCCCCCTTAGGGGTGGAGTTTCATAAAATCCATTCTTAGTGGACGTCTACACCCTTTAAGGAACCAACCTGCCAAATAAGTTTATAGATGTTTATATAGTTTCTGAGATTTCGTGATTAATCAGTACCATTCTGTTCCCTTTTATTAGACATATATTTTATACACCGTTAAATTTTCGTCGTTTTAATCCAGTGAAGGATCGATTCGGTACATGAAACACTATCGATTTTTAAAGACAAAATTAAAATATAAAGTACCTTGTAGGGAGTTGTCGGTCGTTGCGTACTAACTATCTACAGTTCATTGGCCTCGATCAGCTGACATTTACTTAAAGAAATCAGTTTTGTACATACGTAAATTAATTCGAGTTTAAAAAAAAAAAGTACTTTATGTTTCATTTTTATCTTTACAAATCGATAGGGTTTTATGTACCGAATCGACCCTCCACGGGATTAAAACGACCAAAATTTAACGGTGTATACTTATATAGATTTTATATAAATATATAGATAGAAGATTATGTTAGTGAATTGTACAAAATTTATAACAGGTTAAGCTCCTAGTTACTGAAACTGAAAATTACTATGCATTACATTACATTAACAAGACAAAAAAAAAACTATTGAGTATATTTAAAAAATAAATAAATCAAGAAATCATAACTGGCAATTCAAGAACCGGTAGTAGTATTTGTTACAGGGTGTCTCACAAACTTCCGCGGGTGTTATGTCTAGTCCGAGCAACTGTCCGATATTTGATCAAATTAACTATCGGACAGGTGCTCGGACAGGACAGTCAGCCATTGTATATTATGTTCTAATCTTGAATTTTAGGTCGTATATGGTAATATAGATGTCATTCCAATATATTGTGATAAAACTTGTAACTTAAAAAAGTGGGTATTTGAAATTGAACCTTATTTTAAAAACGTATATATTTTCAGATTCAAAGCATGCGATATTTGATCTTACAATATTATCATAGTTTCGTAACAAAAAATCGCTCTGCTTATGATTCAGACCAGCTGAATCCCACGAGTACGCGCATACATATATCAATTTGCGCTCATTAATGCCTTAATAATGAACAGGCTTTGATGTATCGCTGAACACAAGCGCTAAATACGCTATTTTCCTAATATAATATTGCAGGATGTAATGCCTTTGGTTTCAATCAGTTTCAAGTTAACGGCATATAATTGTAAATTACACAGTAAATTACTGCCACGAGGTTTGCGGACGGTGAGCTATGGGTAGCTCGTCGTCCAGCCGTCTCGTAACCGCAGTAAATTACACCAACCGTAGGCGTGGGATTGTGGATGGCGAGCGATTTGTAGCTCGTCGTCGTCGGTAACCATCCGGACCGAGCCCGTGTCGTTGACGGTATGTAGTGTTCCACTCGCGCCTCAAGGAGATGTTAGCAAAACCCAATTTTAATGGGGAACTACCCACCTATGACCAAAAGACACGTACCATGTAACCCGAAGAGGCCCAGCCTGCTCCGAAGAGGCCCAGCCTGCTAGCTGCAGGTAGGCAGAGTCGAAGCCTGCTGCGGTCAAGGGCCGTTTTCTGAGAGGAAGGCTCAGTCCCGGCACTATAGGCTACGAAGGAACGGGGTAGGTTTTTAGTAAGAGTCTGACACTACTTCCCGCTCCGCCCAAGGGCGGGATTTGTCATTGGATGATTTTACCTACCATAAAAAAAAAACGTACCATGTAACAAACGCCACCATTTCCTGGTCGTACGAGATGGGAACTATATGTTATGGGGACACGTGGATAAATCTCTACGAGCCGTGAGATACGCTCCGATTTGCCAGGGAAATGGCACTCGATAAAAGATAATACTACCTAAATGTATTTCAAGGAAAGGAAGTTTAGGTAGTCAGGACTTCCTGGTATAAAGTATTACCTTTATATCTACCTAGGCGGTTATACCTTTTCGGGTAAAAGGTAGTATGGTCAGTTTTTTGGGTACATTTCCGGGTTACAGCGATCAAACGGAGAAGTTACTTTGATAATCGAGTATATTTCATTTCTTGTATCTCGATATGATTTACAACATAATAGATGCGCATCCTGAGAGTAGTATGTACATTACCGGGTACTGTATCACTTTGAGTTACTAACGACGGACAATACACGGCTTAATTGTGATCGTTTTAATCCCGTGGAGGGTTGATCCGGTACATGAAATACTATCCATTTGTAAAGATAAAATTTAAAAAAAAGTACCTACTTTTTTCTGAAACTCGAATTTATTATACGAATGTACGCACTTAATTTCGTTAAGTAAACATCAGCTGACCGAGTTCAATGACCTTTAGGTAGTTAGTACGCAATGGCCAACAACTACCTACAGGTCATTGGACACGATTACTTAAAGAAATTAATTCCGTACATGCGAATATTAACTTTATTTTTTTAATTTTATCTTAACAAATCGAGTGTTTCATGTACCGGATCGACCCTCCACGGGATTAAAACGATCAAAATTTAGCCGTGTATATTCGGACACAGTGTCCGAATGTTTACTAACTTAATTTAGTTTCACATGTCCCGATATTAAAATTTGACTGTAAACAGATCTTGTTAGTTATCCACTTCCCAGTTACTGATGAGCTGAAATTTTGCATACATGTGTAAATCACATGACAATGCAAAATTATTATGACGTGGAGCTGATCTGATGATGGAATTGGAAGGTGGCCATAGGAACTCGGTAGTTAGACGACACAACCCCATCGAGTTTGGGCTCGTTTTGATTCGTCTTGACGAGTATTATGGTGCTAGATAATAACCAGGGTCTGACGTGGGAACTGGAAAATGGCCATATAAACTCAAGATTTGAAGAGAATTCTTAAGATGCTACGTTACCGCCGCCAGATGTTGTGATTAAGGTAAAAAATACTGCATAAATATTCTTCAGTAAAAAATGAATGAAACATCATCGTAAATTTCAGAGAAAGTATTTCTTCGTAAGTGTATTAAAAAACGTCGTTTGATACACATGCAAATTTGTCACTGCAGCCCTCGGCTCGAATACAGGTTGTGCGAATTCCTCCTCGGTCGCAGTGACAAACTTTCTGCACTTGTATCAAAATGTACTATTTCATTGAAAACTTGGTATTTGAATTATACAGATTGCCGGTAAAACGAGTATAATTACATAACACCGTCATAATTTTCATCAAGGTGTTATATAAGATTCGGAATTCAGCTAAATTACTGCGATAATGATTAGAGGCAAATACGGTTTAGTGATTAATTGGTAATTACAGATAACAGGGAGAATCATTTGCGCCTTAGTCAGCACGGTTTGCAATCCCTGGACGTTCATATTTGGCATAATTATTGAATGAGTCGTGAAAATGAATTTACTCATGCTTAGAATAAGGCTTTTTTAGGGTGGGAAATTATGCAATGAATTCTCGCGCTCAAGGATGGAGCAGGAGCAGTAGTAGCACGCCGGAGACACGGCGCGTTGGGCGTTCGTTGTACATTGCAGCAGCGGGCCACGTCATCGCACGTGCAAACACAAACATATGGCAATGTACAACAAAGCCCAACGCGCCGCGTCTCCGTAAACCAAGCTCTAAGGATGCGGGACCGAGGGTGATGTTCTTTTTCGCCCTCAACTAAGGAGACCTCACTGAACTTCCTCTTCTTTTTAGGTAGGAGACCAACAAACGGATCCTTTCACTTTGGGTTAAGCCAAAGAAAGTGTTCCAGGGTTTGATCTTCATCTATTGATTCTATCATAAAATGTACCGAGGACGCTTTTCCACAGTTTATTTGGAGGCAAATGCTGGTGGAAAGGAACCGAATCGAGTTGCAATATTCCAAAACATACGCAATCTAGTGCTTGCGATCCCACTTGATAGTAAGTATGTAATCATTAATGGTGAAGCGCACTAGTTTATTAAGAGCCTATTCACTCTAGCCTTGAAGACACCTATAAATAATCTAACGGGAAGACCGCAGCCAAAAATTGCAGTCCAGACAAATAGTTTCAATCCTTCGATATACGCCGTAAAAACGGTAAAACAAAATGCTTAGTCTGGACTGTAGAAGTTTCAACAATGTAAGGGTTGATACTTATCGTACGTCGGGTTATCCGACGGTAGAAAAGAGATGGAAGACTAAAGGTCACAGCTCATTAGAGCCACCCGGCACCCACTCCGCACCGCCTCGCCTCCTGCGGCAGGTATTCTTTATGTTCTTCTATGGATATGCGCTCACTACAGCCACTTACCACCGAGGCAATTTGGTGGCGCTTTGGAGTGGATGTAGTGAGCGCATGCTCATACAAGTCCATAAAGAATACTGGTAAAAGGAGGGATTTTTTTTTGGGGTGTGTAAAATCATCCAATGACCCTTGGGTGGAGCGGGAGATAGCGTCAAACTCTTACTGACTAGAAACCCACCCCGTTCCTTCGTTCCCTTTCATACCAGGGCCAAGCTTTCTTTTTAGAAACAGACCCTTGGCCCCGGTAGGCCTCGACCCTGCCTGCTTGCTAGCAGGCCGGGCCTCTGCGGTTTGCTGACAACTCCTTGAGGGGCACGTGCGGAGTGGGTTCCGGGTGGCTCTAATGAGTGGTGACCTTAAGTACAGGAGGCTCCTTAGCTTGCTATCCATGTTACTTCCTGGGCCCAAAGGTCAAGGGAGTTCCCGTGTCAGGCTATTTTAGCTGTAGGTCAGGTTTCCGTAGCCCTTCGTGTTTCGGGGACACTGTAATACTTTAAAAGAAACTCGCAACAACGCAAATTCCCCTGATATATAAACCATCGTCTTTTATCTGTATCTCGCCACATATTTACCAGGTAATACCTATAAATATTTTACCATGTAACGATATACGATAAGGGAAACAGATACATATCCGCTGTGGTTTTGTACAGTTAGCTGCAAAAATATGTATGTATTTTGTGAAATTCAAGGGTGACTTTGTTTTGAAATTTTGGCCCAGTGATAGTTGCCCCGACTTATGCCTAGATCACGCGTACCGAGTAAAAAGGCGAGACAGTAAAAATTTGCTCGGCCGAGCACTCGCGGTTATGCTTATACGTACCGAATATTCGGTCAAAAGCACTTTTTTGTTGTCGCTAGGCGGGTCACATGGCGGTCTCTTATCCTTTTCTTGTGAAACTTTTATGATGACTTTACTATGGGAATTTAGTTTCTCTTTGCTTTCTACACCAGACATTTTTGAAGTTTTTAGACCTGAGGCCGCTGCATTCCCGCCATGTCTTGGTCGCCAGAGCCTCGTCTATTATCAAACAGGGAACACCACGGCAGTTCCTACAAAACTAGAACTACTGACGACAGCTATTTGCACGAACCACCAACGCGGGCAGGTGAGGTTGACAGTGGGGCCGACTGGATGTTTTACGTCTCCCCCCATAGTGTTAGCAGCCCCACCATAGAATTAGTAGCTTTATAAAGAAAACCATCTCCTATTTTCACAGTACTCACATCTTTTTCCACACGACTGTACATAAGAACTTTCATACCAAGGGAGATGTAGTTGATGACGAGGCAAAAAAGCCAACGGCTCGTAAATTGTCGGCTATGTTCGGGTGTTGTCGGGTCTTGTAAAACATGGGTTTGGTGTCAGTAACTTATGGTGTACTCCGGGGTTCTTGTAAGTGCCATTTTTAGATTGGAGAGCGATAAGGGTTTATTGATTCGTTGGTTTTTTGTGTAATAAGTTTTTTATGCTATTATGTTATATATTTTGAAAGCAGTAGTCTCGTATCACAGTAATAATACAGACTGGCCTGTTGATCTAGTGGTAACTGACCCTGACTGCTATGCCGGAGATCGTGAGTTCGATTCCCACCCAAGACAAATGTTTGTGTGATGAGCACGATCATTTGTTCTGTGTCTGGGTGTTATTTATCTATAATATGTATGTATTTAGAAATATATAAGTATATTTATCAACTGTCTGGTGCACATAACACAAGCTCTGCTTAGCTTGGGACTAGACGGTGTTGTGTGATAGTTGTGGAAATATTAAATATTATTATATTAAATATTAATAAAAAAAAATTATATGTAAATGCCCATATAAGTAGGCCTATGTGAAGTAATCTTTTTTCTTTTGGGTGGGAAGTCATCCAATGACTTTTCACGCTCTAGGGTGGAGCGGGAGTGTCAGACTTTTACTAATTAAAACCTAGTTCTTTGCTTCAACATTGGCTTGCGTCCCAGGACCTCAGAGTTTCTTTTAGGACGATCCATGGAGGTTAAGGTGAAGTAGGTATTTTTTTTTTTCAGGCATGGCATACCATGCCGACGCAAAAAAATCTGATAAGGGTCAGGTGACCACGCGAAATTGCGTGTTTTTCGAAGCCAGGATGTCACACCATTAAGGGCTGATTTCATCATTCAATATAAAAACTTAGTTCAGCGAAACTGAGCTCAGCGTAATCTAGTTTAAAGACCCGTATCGTAAACATGAGCGACAACAAAAGAATTGAAACTGAGTTTAGCGTAAACTAGGTTCAATACATAGTGGTGAAACGCAAAATGAAGCTATAATCTCGATCAGGCGCTCTAACTGCGTTTTGTTTTATATAATCGCGATTAGTTTATTGTTGAATTTGGCCCTTACATACAAACGCTGAGTTGCTAAATACTGTCAAGGAACGTTGAATGTAGCCAAAATGTGTTGAAAATTTTCATAGTCAAACTAAAGAAAAAAAAAAAAAAAAAAAAAATAAAAAAATAATAATAAAGAATATATCTATCTATCTATCTAGAATTTTTTTTTTCTTTTGTAATGGGAAACCGTTATGAGTGTAGCGAGTTTGTAGCAATTGCATGGGGTTTTTATAGAGATTGTTCGTGCCCCTATTTGTAGTACCTTAGTAAACATTTGTCTTAAACGCACCAAGAATTTAGTAACTTTTTAAAATTAGTCATTTACTTTTTTATAGCGCGGTATATACCTTTATAATTAATTCTCATCAAGACGAGGCCCAAATACGATAGGGTTATCTTATTGCGCTTATTATCGAGATATTATAGCCATCTTCCAACACCATCATCAAACCCTGTTTAATAAACTAGTGCGCCTCACCATCAACGATTGCATCATTGCTTACCATCAGATGCGATCGCAGTCAAGCACTAGTTCATATCAATTTAAAAAGATCATACGAGCCCAAACTCGAAGGGGTTGTGTCCAGCTCCATAATAATAGTAATTTTGCATTGTCATCTGATTTACACATGCATTAAAAAATTTCATCTCAATCGATAACCGGGAAGTGAATCAAAGGAGATCATTTATTTTGGTCCAAATTCAAAAGTGCCGGCCAAATTTTTGGTAACATGAATTGTAAAAACAAAGAGTTAGAGTTTGAATAGAAACTTCCAGGTAGCTGCCGTTTATCACCACACGTCCTCCCCTAGCCACTGAACGCTCGCCCCACCTCGAATATCTTATCTGTTACTTTAGTAGGTATCTAAAGCAAGGTATGTGATATTGTATCACTCCTGTCCCAATTGATCATGAATGGGAAGACCAAAATCTACGAGTACCATATTGAATCAGTTTTATTCCATCCCCGATTTCTTGAGTCTCAGTCGCTGACACGATAGCAGCGTTCGATTCACTTATGGACCACATACGATCCGTCCTGAATGACTTTTCAGGGGAGATCACAGTGACTGATGACCATCGCTGGAAACTCCTGGGCAATGTATGTGGTCTGAAAACCGAAAAGAATGCAATTCCCGGCGAAGTAAACCAAGCTCAAGCAACAGAGCAGCGTGCCGCATGCTGGATGAAATGTGAGCAAGAACACATTCACCTCGCCTTCTAGCACCTTCACAGAAAGTAGAGGCTTCTATGTTTGTTCTTATTCGCCCGATAAGAGTATCGCTTTCGATAACACTGACAAAGCGAAATACAACGAGAAAACAAATAAATGCCCTCAACCAATAGACAAAACTCATCTTGATATGAGAGACGCTAAAGTTGAACGCAGAGCTTCTCTCGAACTCATCGAAGATCCTAATGATCCTTTGTTCCCCTTTATCTCAGAGGAGGCGGGGAATATCACCAAAAAGCTCCAGTCCCGAAAAGACCTCGGCTCTGACGGTGTCATAAACAAGGTGTTTAAACTCTTCCCATCCCAACTCATAATACTAATGACCGTCATTTTCAATGGTGCATTAAGGAATAACATGTTCCCCCAAGCGTGGAAAAAGGTCACTAATATCGGTATTCCTAAACCATGCAAGTCCAAGTCAAGTTTGACACCTCCAGCTACATTTTCATCAGTCCATTCAATGTCCTCAATAAAATCTAAAGCGGCGCAGAGATTATGCTGAAGTCATGAGTGTTATTCCCAACGGTAATTTGGTTTCCAAATCGAACAAGTCCAGCGAATCGTCGAACACCCATGCAATGGTTTCCAGCATAACGCGATGATGGACGTCTAGTTTTTTGACTCAACGAAAGCTTTTGACAAAGTGTAACATAATGGTTTATCATTTAAGCTATATCAACTCGGTGTGCCAGATTGTCTAGTACTCAGCTTGCGAAACTTTTTGTTGAATTGTACCTTCCACTATTGACTACCAGATGGTAGCGCTCCCTCTATGCGATAGTGGGGAGATCTCCACCCATACGAGCAGGAGTTCTTCAAGGGTTCTTCATGGGTCTCCCTCTGATCACCACGTACCTATACCAATCCGATCCCTTGGGAGAAGCAAGTTCGGTGTGATCCTAGATCAGCATTTGACCTTAGCTGAGTACATAAAGCAAACTTGAACGTACGCGTGCCGCTTTCGCACAAAGCAGGCTCCACTACATTCTGCCAACCCGTAGGTATGGTCGCATTTTTAATACGCTTACTCTGTCTTCGCAGATGCAAAGCTTCACCATCTCCATATATGGCAAATACTTCAAAAGCGATTCCTAAAAATCCGCGAAGCCTATCATGTCTGAAATGAGAGTTCTTTTTGATCACAAAAGGGGATTTTCAGGGGAGATCATAAAATCCCTATCATCCAGCATTTCTTGAAACGCTTTCCAAGCGTTTCTTTAACACTGCTATGAGACACCGCAACCCCGCCTTCTGATATTGATCGTCCAGTCATTTTCGAAATTCACCGTCATAATTATGCTTTTTATTTTTATTATTTTTTTTATTATGTTTTTGGGTTTAGACAATATTACTGTGGTTCTAAAAGATAAATATATGGCTTGACTTTTCTAAACAATTAAAGCATTGAGCATTACATATACCGATATTTTTATTCTTCGAAAATCTCAACAAATACAAAAAAAATAAAAATAAAAAAAAAACGCAATAAAGACACAACTACAGAATGGCTGTTTTTTTTTTAAACTATTGTCATGTATGGGATATTTCATTTTTTGAGAAAGATTTTCTGTGAAAACTAATCATTTTTGAACTTAAATAATACCGAGGCTAATGCTCCCACAGCATTGTTGCCATAATAAAAAATGTTCGTAAGAACAAGTTCTAACAGAATACTGTATTTTTTTTCTTTGGCCGGCACTTTTAAATTTGGACCAAAAATGTATGGGCCGTGGGTGATCTCCTTTAATTTGCAAGGTTCATTATAGACAAAATTGGGATAGGTGAAACTAAATAAAAGCTTTTAAAAATGTAATAATTTAGTGCTGACATTTTAGGCTTTACAATGGTTAGTTTTTTTTTCCATAGTTCAGCATGCTTTAAAAAAAAAACATTTGTAATTGCGCACTTACACATTGAGCCGATTTTTTGCATTGACCATTATCTCATCCGATGGTAAGCGATAATGTGACCAATGATGGAGCACGCCTGCTTAGAAGTAACTTGTTCACTCTTGACCTAAATACCCCTAGGTTATAGCTATCAGGAAGCACAGACTCCGACAGGGAAGTCCACTCCTTAGCTGTACGTACAATGAATGTGTGCCCAAAACGCTTTGTGCGTATAGGTGGGATGTCGACCAAGTACCGGTGGCGCAACGCCGTACATCATTAGTAATGAGTGTAGTTTATTTTAATTTTAGTAGTTTGCTAGTTATAGTTAGTTTGTTTGTGATCGAATCAGGAATGAGGATATCCTAATTCCTGCGATATTCGCAGGAGAACCAAGGTTACCGACATAGAACGAAGTATCGCCAAACGGATCGGATGGCCGTTGGGGCTGAAAGGTTCTGAAAGGCAACCACGTACCGGAAGACGTAGCGTCGGCCTCCTACAAGGTAGACCGATGACCTGGTAAAAGTTGCGGGAATCCAGTGGATTCGAGACGCACAGGACTGTTCATTGTGTCGACAGTTGCGGGAGTCTATCTCCAATAGTGGATGTCTTTCGGCTGAAATGATAATAAGTAGTTTGCCTTATGTTTGCAAACAAAACAACAATATCCTAATAGAAAATGTCCGGTGTTAAAATAAAAACCTTTTTTTATTAACCTCTAGCCTTATTTCTGAAGGCGGTAATAAGTTGATTGCTAGTTATAAAAATGCCGTAAATATTTAAGACCTGGTAATCAGCCAAGCATTTATCCGAGGTCTTGAGAGAAATTGCCGTCAAGGGAAATATATATTTTTTTGTCTAAATTTTCTTTTTTCACTGCTCTTTGGGTACTTCATCTGTCTTAGTTAGTGACTTGGCAAATGGTTCATTTATTTTATTCCCAATGGTTTTATGAGATGCTTTTTGAGCGTTAGGTTTTAAACCTAACAAGTACTAATTAGTCGTTTTAATGGACGTTTTAATAAGTTGTTCTAAGACACCGTTGAGTTATGGTGAAGAGAAACATCGTGAACTAGCTGCCGACCTTGGTTCTACCCTCTGAAAGTAGTAGTTCCTTCCCTCCTAAATTTAAGGGATGATTTCCAAACAAAATTACCAGTTTTACTTTTTAACAGTTTTTCCCAATTCGTTCCTCTAATTATCATCATCATTTTAGCCCAAAGATGTCCACCATTGGACATAGGCCTTCCCCAAGTGTCGCCACAATGATCGGTCCTGCACGTCCCGCATCCATCGGATTCCCGCAACCCTTGCCAGGTCCATCTTGTAGGAGGTCTGCCAAAACTGCGTCTTCCAGTACGCGATCGCAACTCCAGAACCTTTCGGCCCCAACAGCTATCTGTTCTGCGCACGAATCCAGGTATGCAGGTATTTCCCGAACTTGCCATGTTCGGTGAGAACCTGCGTCATGCGGAAGGTAAGAATACCGTGGGGTCTTTCCAGCCACGTCTCAAAGATGGAACTTACCGCCATTATTATAGCGTACCAATTGACCTGAATAGGAATCAAACCCACGACCTCCGGCACAGCAGTCAGAGGCACTAACCATTAGACCAACAGGTCTGTCAGTTTGGCGATTCATTAATATTATTACTTTCGGAAAATGTGTTTATTACGTGACATGTTGTCTAAATAACTAAAAACACAATGCGTCAAATAAGCCTAAACAAAAGCTTTCAGAAATGATCTACCATTTCACGGAGAGAAATAAAATAAACAGCGTTTGCTAACACCAAACCCCTTAACTTGTACTTCTAAATTCAAAACGGGACACAAACATGTGTTCCTACCCACATTTTCATACAAACTAATTATGAATTAGAGACCAAACTGTCACTTTAGCCGGCGTTCCATTTGCGAGGGTAGTTTGTAATTTTAAGTTGTATTTCCGTGGGTAGGACACAAAAAGATTGTACGTTTGAAATGTCCAACTGTCATAGTGTGTGTTGCAAGCATTTTGGAAATAATAAATTCATGTAGCTAGTAATTTATATTTGTAAATTGTAACTCACATCGTCCGACTCAAGAGCGCTACCTGAGAGCAATATTTTGTTTTCAATTACAGACGGTTAAGTACGTAAGTCTCATAAATAAATACCCTTTCTATATATTTTATTTATTTGCTTAAATTAGCAATATTTGTAATAATAAACCGATCTCTATTTGAAAATTTAATAGAAATTAAGAAACGGAATACAGGTTTATTATTTTCTCAATACCAGAATTTATTATTATATAATGGTATACTTATTTAAAAAGAAATGTGGCTAATATAATCTTTAATAAAATACTTGATCAAATCAAAAACTTACCACTGCCAAAATTTGAAAAACGTTTTACAGAATTACTTGTAAATTAATATATTTTTTTAATTATAATTTTTCAAAATTTCTTTGGTTTATTTTTTTCGTAATATCTTCATATTTCCTAGTTTTTATTATATTTAAGGCTGAATCTACTTAGATTCTATTCAAAATGTCAAAAAAGGCCCGTTTTGACATTTGAGAAAGGCCCTAGAATATAACTTGAAACGAAACTGAAAGAAACAATAAAATAATAAATAATAATTAATTACAGAAAGTATTAATTTTTTTTTTTTTGGCTCGTTATGTAATGTGATGGAATATATTATAAGGATTCTTTTTGCGCTCACTATAAAGTAGCAAGCAATTCGATAAATGTCAAAACGAGCCTTTTATTTTTTGACAACTTTATATCATTGAACAACTTATTTTTATGTAAGTACATTCTAAGTAAATAAAAATATTCTGTCACTGCGTAATCGAGTAATCAAAATCAATTTAATCTGTTAAAGTTTTGAACGAAAAAAAAGACTTACAAAACAGACTTCTAAATACTGTGTAAAAAAGAAAAAAAAACTTCACTGAAAAAAAAAATACATTTTGTAAATTATACCTTTTTGTCGAAATCATTAATGAATAATTAAAAAAGTTTGACCCCAATTTTCATTGGAATTCAGAAGTGACACGGCTCGCAACCTGAAAAACATATCGGGTATTTTTCCCGGAAAATTAAAAACTTTTTACTCAGTCGGAGCGGCAGGGCGAAACCATGCGAGCTAATATTATTTTATTGGTTAGAAAGTTAACTACAAAATATTTGGGAAAAAGCCATTTCGTTTTTTTTTTGTGTGTTTACAGTAGGTAGGATGTAAGTCTAGCATTATATGTATTATAATCTATATTGAAACAATACATTTTTGTTTTGTATGTACATAGTTAGGTCTAGTATACATTCTTAGTTTAGTTTTTATGTACAGTCAGGGCTCAAAAGTGCAGTTGCACTCTACCGATATTAAAGTGTCTAGATTTTTTTTATAGAAGAGGATCAATGGATCATCAATCAATCAGCTCGTTTATTTCATAGAAGGAACCTTAAGAATTAAATAACGAGTTGCCCTCTTTTACAAATAAATTTCATTAACTTAAGCATTGGTAGAGTGCAACTGCACTTTTGACCCCTGACCGTACATAGGTTTAGTATAAATAGTTAATATTTCAGTTTTCTTCTGTTTTTGTATTTACTCTGAGTGTTTTAACCGAATAAACATCCCGAGTTCATATTGATGTGATGCTATCATCTAGCATTAAATAATACAAGAATAAGTTTCTACTTTACAATAATAAAGATAAAAAAGTGATGAATAGCTGTATGTCCAAGGGGTAGTTTTTTTAGTTACCATGCATCAACTAACTCTATAAGACCTACCCCCCTAGCCAAGTTACAATCGTCTCGTTTAGCGTGAACGCTTGGAGTTGGCCACGCCCCCAATTCCTTTGTTCTAACGTCATCTCAACAAAGGAATTGGGGGCGTGGCCAACTTCAAGCGTTCACGCTGCTTTATCACCAAAAAGCACACTAATAAATGCTTTAACTTCAATCTTACTTGATCTTACCGAGTTCATTAAGCAATCATCATTAAAGCTCAATAGCCGTTTGTGGTTGTCATAATAGTTTATCTTAATTATGGATTAAGGGTTGTTAAGTTAACAGCCCAACCGCTAAACTAGGGATACATGACTATTTAGCCGTTAGTACCAAATAATCTGGGAGTAATTAAGTTTCAAGTGAATTAGTTTAATTCTAGGCCAGTGTTGCGCAAAGTGTGTGCAGCACACTAGTGCGTGGTAAGAAATTGGTGTGCCGCGGAAAAATACGATTATCTCATAAAATTAAAAGACAGATGGAAGTAAAAACGCGTTTTGCCATGTCGTTTATACGGCGAACATCGTAAGACTGGAACAATTTGCCTGCTTTTTTTTATGGTAGGTAAAATCATCCAATCACAAATTCCGCCCTTGGACGGAGCGGGAAATAGTGTCAGACTGTTACTGACTAAAAACCTACCCCGTTCCTTCGTTGCCTATCATGCCGGGGCTGAGCCTTCCTCTCAGAACAATTTGCCTGCTGCGGTATTCCCGTCCGATTGTTATTATTTAGGTATCTTCAAGGCTAAAGTGAATAGGCTCTTAGGCTCTTAATAAACTAGTGCACCTCTCCATAAACGATTGCATCACTGCTTACCATTAGGTTTTTTTTTATGGTAGGTAATATCATTAAATGTCAAATCCCGGCCTTGGGTGGGGAGGGAGATAGTGTCAGACTCTTACTGACTAAAAACCTAACCTGTTCCATTCATTGCCTTGTATCCGGGGCCCCTAACCCTTCGCCCCAGTATACTTACCATTAGGTGGAATCGCAGTAAAGTACTAGTTTATGTCAATTAAAAAAAAAATATGTCGATTTAATTCCTTGTCCTTAATGTTTATCAGCTGTCTGGTACCCATAACACCAGCTCTGCTTAGCTTGGGACTAGACGGTGTTGTGTGATAGTTGTAGAATATATTATATATATTATTATTAATTACACACGGGTTTCAAAATAAAATTTAAACTTTTCCGAAACTAGTTTTTGTTTTGTCTAGTGGAATTTGTTTTTGGAACACTGTTCTAGGCAATATGCGATACAGGCAGAAAGATGATGAACATTCTTTATTACATTAAAACTCAATGATATTGACAGAACAACATCTTTCGTTTTAACTGGTTCAGTTTAAAAATCCAACCTTTTATTACACTTTACGCACGAAAATATTTAAAAAAATCCAATTTTTAGGTAAAGCAGAACAAACAAACCGTTGTTTTCCTGTCATGCCCGAAGTCAAGTGGGATTTGAAATAAAAACCGGTTTTAATTCCGGCGGCAAAGTTACCAGCCCACGCCTCCGCAATCCAGGCCACTGTTATAATTACGGAATACCGCTTATCTTGGTCGACAGTTTTCAGACAAAATGAAGGGACAAAAGGTTCATGGTTTAGAATGTACGAAGGTTTCAACTTAATGTGAATGCTCCAAAAAACGTACGAAATTCTTCATGCTTATTTCGTTGCTACTTTCTTACAAATCACTGCAAGGAATTTTGATTCCCTTGAAAATGTATGAATATACATTTTCGTAAGCTCTGGTTTCATCATTCAATATAAAAACTTAGTTCAACTAAACCGAGCTCAGCGTAATCTAGTTTAAAGACCCGTGTCGTAAACATGGGCTACAACAAAAGAATTGAAACTGAGTTAAGCGTAAACTAGGTTCAATTCATAGCGGTGAAACGCAAAATGAAGCTATAATCTCGATTAGGCGCTCAAACTGCGTTTTATTTTATATAATCGCGATTAGTTTATTGGTGAATTTGGCCCTTAGAAGTTTGATTTTTTCACAGCTTCAAGGGACCGCAGATGTGAGTATATGGAAGAGAGTAAACACTTTCTTGATACCTCCACATATTCTCGAGATAAAGGGTCTTCAAAAATAGACAGACGGACAACAGAGTGATCCTATAAGGGTTTTTTTATGGTAGGTAAAATCATCCAATGACAAATCCCGCCCTTGGGCGTAGCGAGAAGTAGTGTCAAATTCTTACTGACTCAAAACCTACCCCTTTCCTTCGTTGCCTATCGTGCCGGGGTCGGGTATTCCTTTCAGAAGCTGACCCATGACACCAGCAGGCTTCGACCCTGCCTGCCTGCAGCTAGCAGGCTGGGCCTCTACGGTTTGCTGACAGCGCCTTGAGGCGCGCGGGAACAGTACGCGCCGTCGACGACTAGGGCTCGGTCCGGTCGGTTACCGGACGATCAGAAAGCGTGCTCCCCATTGCACGTCGTCCACAAGCCCGCGCCTACCGGTGGCCAGAAATCAGGATCGGAATCCCAGTGATCCTATAAGCGTTCCGTATGTTACTTTTGAGGTAACCCTAAAAAGAGTTCTGCAGCCTCAACTTTTCCATATGCCTTTAAATTAAATGGCATCAAAGTGTGGGCTTTCTGTAAAACTTCATACTGTGACGCTGTACACAAAAAATTTCCACCCAAATAATAATATGTCGGTCAACTTCGTTATCATTTAATAAGTTTTTTTTTTTTAAATAAATACTTGCCAGTTTGTTACTCTGTCCAAATACTAAATATTTGGAGTAGATTTTTAGTTGAATATTATGTTTACGCTGAACAAATTTATTTTCATCCTTTTATTACAGTTTTTTTTTAATTGGGATATCATCACATAAAAACTTTCCACGCTCTAAAAGAAACAGAGGGCCTGTCAGACTTTTGCTGATTAAATCCATTTATGTTGTTCACCTGTATCCTACATACGGCAAATATCGACTCTTACGTTGTTGAAACTTCAACGGGCCGGACTAAGCGTTTTGCCTCGCCGTTTATACCCCGTACATCGAAGGACTGGAACAGTTTGCCTGCTACGGTAATCTTGTCTGATTTATAATTTAGGTGTCTTCTAGGCTAGAGTTAATAGTCTCAATAAACAAGTGCGCCTCATCATCAACGATTGCATCACCGCTTATCATCAGGTGGGATCGCAGTCAAGCACTAGTTTATATAAATTTAAAAAGAAATCCTTTAGTATATATAACATTAGTATTAGTAAATGCGAAACCTGAAACACTATAAAAAACTTAGTTCAACATAAACACTTATGTAAGTATGAAATAGACGTGTGTGGAAGTGTGTGGTGTTTTTTTTTTATAGTAGGTACAATTATCTGATGACAAATCCCGCCCTTGGGCGGAGCGGGAAATAGTATCACTCTTACTGACTAAAAACCTACCCCATTCCTTCGTTGTCTATCATACCAGAGTTGAGCCTTCTTTTCAGAAAGCGACTATTGACCCCAGTAGGCTTCGACCTTGCCTGCCAGCAGGATGAGCCTCTACGATTTGATAACAGCTCCTTGAGGCGCGCGGGAACAGTGGAGCTATTCTCTAAGAAAACGCAGCGCTGCCGCAACGTCGAACATACAAATAGGATACATTGAATTAACAATCCAATTTATAGGTTTATTAGGTTGACAATCCAATGTATCCTATTTGGGTGTTCGACGTTGCGGCAGCGCTGCGTTTTCTTAGAGAATAGCACCACAATACGCGCCGTCTACGAGAACTGTGTGGTGTGGTGCATATGTGTGTGTATTATGTGTGTATCTCTTTTTAGATGCGGATTTTGTAAGATTTTCCTGTGTTACTCGTAATTGCCACTGAAAATAATTTACATAAATAACAAAAAAAATCTGACGAATCATTCTTTTGTTTCCAGGTAAGAACAGAGTCTCCAGTACCGACCCATTAGCGTAAGTACTTGAGAGACTTTATGTTTAAAGCGTGGAAACACGGCGAACTACTTTTTGTTCTCTTCAATATTTGTATTATTGGCCTAGTTTAATTATATAAATAACAGGAAATTCAAAAATTCCGCATCGCAGTATTTGAATTTTCAGCGCGAATAGAAGATGCATATTATACAGGGTGACTGGTAATTATTGAACGATACTTAAACACGTGATTGTAGTCATGACAAGAAACAACTTTTACTGTGGGACCAAACCTGAAATCGCGAAAAAAATCTGCCACGTTCAGTACATTTTATGTTTGCCTAACTGGTCAAAATGTACTGAACTTAGCAGATTTTTTTTCATCACACACATACTCACTTCTCTCGCTTTGGTTGGAGTGAGAGACTTAGTCCCATCTGATGGCGCGTATGTAAGTCGACTCATTGAGTTCGACGTGAGTTAGGTCGAATTTAATAGGTGTATTTTCAGACTAGAGTATACTTTTCCTTTTCAAACTAACACAGAGTGTAGGAAAAGGAATAGGACAGATATATAACAACACATGTTTAACATCTAACAATAATTCGTTATGGAATGTGCTATTTTATTTTCCGGCGCCCAGATTGACTACCTGACGTATGTCATTGTATAACTTGTCTTATGAAAAAAAAGTTACGTATATGTTTATTGTTATTATTGATTATTGTAAAAAAATGTGTCTAAATGTAAACTAAACAACAACTTTTTATAAAAGTGCTTTATTTTATAAATATGACGACTTATAAACGAAAAACAGAAAATGGCGCTCACCCTACTTTCAACTTCGAATTAACAATATTTTAAAAAGTAAAACTGTTCTAAATCCTATTTATTCAGATAGCTTTTTTTGTAACAATTTAACCTACATACGGTTTGTAGAGCTACGTTAAGTCGCGCGAATTCGACCGGGCGTACTATTACAGATATTGAGTAGTTGCGAAAAATGACGTTACGTCGGAGGGGATATTGGGTGTATAGCTCCATCTCTTTTTCTCGCTCACACACTCCTGACATTTTAACACTTTATAGTAAGGCCCTGTGTTCCTTCATTTGCCATTTACGTTCCAAAGACTCTCGAATAAACCCACTGCAATTGCAAGCAGCTTAAAAGGATCACAATTAAAATAAATTATACGACATTTAAACCCAGTATGTTTTTCACTTGATTGATTGAACAATTGTGTAGTAAAATAATTGCCTACATATTATTCTCTGTTCATTTTTAACGAAAATATTTATAATGGAGCTGAAATGTTGAATTTTTTCGGCCAATTATTTTTTGGTTAGTACTCGCTTGATGTGGGTTTTGAACTTTTCCTCGCTAAGATCTGTAACCGACCTGGGACCCAATTAAGTTTGCTATTTTCACATCATCGTCATTCCAACACAATCGCATTGTCATTTTACTAAAATTTCGTCATCTGTTAATTCATAATGACCGATCATTGGTCAGTCAGTAGTCTCGTAATAGAAATGTGGTACGAGCTGTCCTGTAACGAATTAAAAGCTATGACTGCACAATGGCGGTCTAATGGTAAGTTACTGATCAAATCAACCGTCAAAATGCTAGCAAATTACGCACCATTCTATATTCTTTCAATGGAGTGTCTGTGGTTCATCATTGTAAATTCATAATAACGCCATTAGTTAGTATTTGTAGATTAGCAAACTTGTCAAAATCAACGATTATAAAATCAATGATAGACCATTCTGACACTATTTTAATAGCAGATTTGAGGCCCTGTAAAAAAAAGTACCTATACTGTTTATGAAGAATGACTTGCCTGTCTTATCTAAACTCCATTTGAGTAAATTACAATATCAAATTAGTTGTGTATTTTTGGAGAAACATGGAGCCTATCAATAAAAAAAGAAAAAAAATCTTATTTTTACTTTAATTACGTAAACGAAACAAAAACAAATACTCCTCCGGAAGACCGTTAATTCTAACTAAAGTACCATTAAACACCGGAAAACCACACAGCTTTTACAATAACGTGTGTAATGTGTGTTACACATACATACAGGGTCCAACCACATTCATTCGGTATGACCCTGGCTTACTGGCTTATGTACACATTATGATAATTAATTTTGGAGAAGGAAATATAAAGAGCCATTCAATGGTATTTTTTTGAAGAAAAATAATTTGGTATTGTATGCTAATATGTATTTAATTTTTATTTATATAATATTCCAAACAACTATCACACAACGCCGTTTAGTCCCAAGCTAAGCAGAGCTTATGTTATGAGTACAAGACAATTGATAAACATACTTATATATTTCTAAATACATTCATATTATTGATAAATTATACCCAGACACAGAACAAATGATCGTGCTCATCACACAAACATTTATCCTGGGTGAGAATCAAATCCACGACCCTTAACTACTAGACCAACAGGCCAATCAAAGGTATATTATTATATAATACAAACTGAAAATAATAATAATTACAAACAAACTGGTATAAAATTAACTTATTTTGCATCAAAAAGTCACCCACATATCTGTCAATCATGTCAATGTCACAAAAGTAGGTAACATATTGATTCAACCAACTTATTACATTAATGTAGCAATATCTGTAAGCAATATCACATTCAAAGATCATTAATAATTTAATAATAATTTAGAGGATTATCATCAACACGGATTTTTATAAGAGTAGCGTTTTACATTTGTATACACAACAATATTCCCTTTACTTCATCATTAGCTACATAAATATTACTAATGTATAAAATTCAACTGACAATATTGGCGACAATTGAAATTCATAATTTAATTACATCATAAATACTGAAGAATCTAAAAAGCGCAAAGGTCAAATCGACGTTCCCGAGCAATAAAGCAGTAATCGTAAATATTTGTTTCGATTTACCGACTTGTTGTCTGTTAATAAAGTCGGTAGTCGGTTGGTAAGTCAGGAAAGGACGCGTGATGTGAACCAAATTGAAACTAGAGCATAATCTGTCTACCTTTTATTAACTTTTCCCCATATAACGGCTGCATTCCGTGATTCTAATATCTGTACGCTGGTTCTAATATCTGGAATGACCTGCCTCCTCCTCTCCATGCTAGGAAAGCATTTGGTGTTTTTGGTAAAAAGTTTAAGAAATACAACATTTACTGACTAAATGTGAGATACATATAGTCATTAAAAATCTCATGTCTCTCGCCCTCCTGCACCCCCTTAAGGCAGGACAATCCTTCTGCGAAGCAGTAATGCTAGGAAAGGAAGAGGCGACATGCGTGAGACAACAGCCCTCGCGACCCTGCCGCCGCCGGGATTCCAATCTCGATTTCTGGTCACCGTAGGCGCGGGCTTGCGGAAGGCGAGTATTGGATAGCTCGCCGTCTGACCGTCCGGTAACCGTCTGGACCGAGCCAAGTCGACGACGGCGCGTGTTGTTCGACGCGCGTCTCAAGAAGTTGTCAGCAAACTGTTGGGTCCAGCAGGATAAAAAGCCTACTGGGGCCAAAAATCGGCTTCTGAAAGAAAGGTTCGGCCCCGGTATGAAACGCAACGAAGGAACAGGAGTGGATTTTTAGTCAGTAAAAGTCTGACGCTATCTCCTGCCCCGCCTAAGGGCGCAGAGATGTCATTGGATGATTTCTCCACCAAAAAAAAAACCCCAAAAATAAAAGGGTCTTAGTCCCTTTCCTCTAACATAACTCTGCTATTAATTAAAAAAAAACACATATTTTATTAACATATTTATGTTAGACCTGCACATATTTAAGCCAATCCGTATTAGGCTTATATGGCATGTATGGTTTGCGAGGGAACAAAATAATATTATTGTAAATATTACTTTTTAATGAAATAGCCTGGAAAATGTTGTGTTACGGTTAGAACAAGGAAGAACTTAATCTCTCTCTGGGTCAGTTGGGTAGAAAGGTATGTTTTAAGTCCATTTTGAGATTGGAATAATAAATAAAATGTACACTGTATCAAAATGTTTCGTGGTTCATTTCTCGTAGCACCATGCGCTACGGCGTAGCAAGTAGTGCTACGGCGTAGCTAAGCTTACGCTACGTTATAAATTCCATTTTAGCATGATAATAATGGGCATTGTCACTTCCCTAATTTATTTATTTTACTTTAACAAAAACTAGTTATCCGCAAATTACATTAGTTAAAGATATAAACACAAAAACTCACACACTCACAGACAAAAAAAAAGAAATAAAGTTGTATCGCATGGATATATTCTCACTGGCCTGTTGGTCTAGTGGTTAGTGGCCCTGAATGCTATGCCGAAAGCCGTGGGTTCAATTCCCACCCAGGACAAATGTTTGTGTGATGAGCATGATCATTTGTTCTGTGCCTGGGTGTAATTTATCTATAATATGTATGCATTTAGAAATATATAGGTATGTATATCAGTTACCTAGTACTCATAACACAAGCTCTGCTTAGCTTGAGACTAGACGGCGTTGTGTGATAGTTGTGGAATATAAATATATACATATAGGGTGACTGGTAATTAGCGAATGATACTTAAACACGTGATTGTAGTCAAGATAACAAACAACATTTACAATGGGACCAAACGGGGAATCGCCAAGTTCAGTATATTTTGACCAGTTAGACACACATAAATGTCCTGACCAGCAGATTTTTTTCATGATTTCAGGTTTGGTCCTATAGAAAAAGTTGTTTGTTATCATGACTACAATCACGTGCTTAAGTATCGTTCACTAATTACCAGTCACTCTATATATAGACACTGCTTAAACTATAAACACAATATCAAGGCACATAGGCAACAAGGCCTATTTTCTATTATTAAGCTTCAAATAAGCACGACCATACATGTACTTAATTGGTATGTTACATGTCAAAGATAAACATCGTTTTGTGGCGCCAATGTTGTTTTGTGGGAGGGGTGTGAGTGAGAGCGGGGGATAGTGACGTCATGCCTGTGTTGCTCGAGGAGCTAAGTAAAAGTGTACTTTGCGATGGCAGTATCATCATCATTATTTCAGCAAAAGACGTCCACTGCTGGACATAGGCCTCCCCCAAGTGTTGCCATAATTAAGAGTCCTTTTCCCAGCTCACATGAAAGTAATGCTTATACTGTCTCTAATCTTGACTACATAGTATAAAACAAAGTCGCTTGCCGCTGTCTGTCCCTATGAATGCTTAGATCTTTAAAACTACGCAACAGATTTTTTAATAGTAAGGAAAGAAAACTCACGAAGCGGTTTTTTTCCGCGGCCGCCACGGCAGAGGAAACGGCTATTTTATTTCAAAACTCACGAGGCGGTTGATTCGCCACCGCCGCCGCCACCGCAACGGCTGCGATTTTCGACTGCAAGCCGTCAGCCGATAGGGCGCGATCACCGCCAACCGACCGCAGAGCGTGCGAGCGAAAACCGCCGAGACAGCGGCGGGCGACCGCGGCGCCGGTGAGTAGCAGCCGCGAACAACAGCGCACACCGCGGCCGTAAACCGTGTCGTGAAAACTGATTTAATTTTTTACATATATATTAGCATTCTACAGAAGCTGTGGGCCCGCTACCGCGGCGGCAGCGGGAGAAACCCGCTTCGTGAGTTTTCTCCCTTAAAGTGATTCAAGAGGAAGGTTTATATGTATAATACATACATAATGTATTTAATATCACCGCACATCAGTGTGAAGCTGGGGCGGGTCGCTAGTTGCCAATAATTGTCAATGCTGGTATTTATTGAAGACACTCTTTGAACAGATTTTTTCTTTCACGCGGCCAAAACCGTTAATTGGTACCAGCTAACAAGTATATAATACGTGTATTTTTCCATAATTGCTATACGGGTGTCCAACTTGGGCATTGACAGAAAAACTAGTAAACAAAATAAAAGTTTGTCAAAACGGAATTGAGAGAAGTACAATAGGTGTAAAAAGAAACGACCGAGAACAATTAAAAGACATTAAAAGTAAAACGGGCCACGTTGGCCGCATGAATGGTGACCGCTGGGCAAGTTTCGCCACGCGGTGGGTTCCTGCAGAGGGTAAGCGCCGTCGAGGCCGGCCTAGAAAGAGGTGGCGAGATGACCTGGACGCGTACCATAAGGACTGGTTCGAGACTGCGCGGGATAAGAATGCCTGGAAGGATTAGGAGGAGGCCTTTGCCCAGCAGTGGGACAGTAATGGCTAGAAAAAAAAATTCAAGAATGCATACATAACATACAAACAACTAAAGTGGAGATGGTCAGGACATATGATAAGAGAGAAGAAGGAAAAATGGACAAGACTATTAACAGAATGGTACCCGCTATACTGCAAAAGGGACAGAGGAAGACAAACTAAGAGATGGGAAGAAGATATTAGGAAATTGCGGGTCCAACATGGACTCGAACGGCAAGAGATAGACTGGAATGGCGATCTTTAGAGGAGGCCTTTGTCGGAAGACAAGTTGAGGAGTAACTACCGTTTGCCGAATTAAAATCGGTTAATTGAATTAAATAGTATAACAATTTATATTTATAGTATAATAGCTAAATAATAGTAGTCATGTTCTTAAGTATACTTGCAAAACGTTTGTATACTAAAATCAACAATAAAGGCTTTTTATTTTATTTTATTTAACAAGTATAGAAAGAAAAGAAAGAAAAGAAAGAAAAAATGTTTATTTTGCCCAAATAGATGCACAAAATCTAACAAACTGCCAGCCATGTGTGAACCGGACATTACTGTGTTGCACCATAGACAATAGGCAGAACACATTTGCCTTGGTCTGAGTTAAAAGTTATTTCTTGTCTATGGCACCTGGCTTGGACTGACACACAAAAAATGTGCTCTGTGCACATTCAACTTATTTTCATCCTCTGATCACAACAAAAAAGCATGTCCAATATCGCCAATGAATTTTAAAATCCTACTCAAGTTTTAATTGACTTGTAACTGTTGCTACCAACTAATAACTGTTGATATTCCAGCACATGTTCTGTCCAGGCTTGAAACAGCTTGTATAACTTAATTGGATATGTTATTTCACTTGTTCTAGAACTTGTACGAACAAAGTGCCTAAAGCTTTGGTTGTTGGTAAACTTTGTTTCCAAACTTTACAAACAAGTTACAAGTGAAAAATACACCTTTGCTCGTTCAAAATATTCCATGTTTGTTAACGAAACTGTTTGTGTTGTTAAGAGGGTCCTTCCTGGTCCGTCTATCGTTAATGTGAACTTTGTTTAAGAGTGTTTAACCCGAGATACATTTTCATACAATAGCTCTTACCAAATTACTGTATGCCATCAGAACGTTTAGGAATTCTCGTTTTTTTACCCACCCTGCCTCTTTATCATACATTGCATTAGATTGTGTTAGGTGAAAAAACAAGCTTTTAAATCGTACTCATGTTGACAATTGATGGATCTTGTGGTTTCATCCAACGTGAAGTATGATAAAGATGAGGCAACGTAAAAAAGAGAGATAGTTCTAGAATGCTCGGTTGGCATTTAGTAAACTCTGTCATTCTCTCTTTAAAAGTTTTTGAAAAAAAATTTAGGTATTCTGAACAAATGATCGATTTACTTTTTTAATAAATTTATTAGTTTATTATAATAAATTTATGAATATTATGAACGCCCAAATTTCCCGATCGCCGAGTGCGATAAGGCCGCCGATTGTATGTTTTCTTTATTATAAGGTTTCCTTTTATGTAAATAACTTTCACTCAAAAGTGTTTCAAAATTGCAAGTTTTTCTTTGTTTAGACAAATTATGTTTTTAAATAATTAAACAACACGGGAGCAACAAACTGCGGTGCAGTTTCGCAGAAGTATTTATTATTGTAAAATTGTCTAAACTACGAATAAAGCATTTTATTATTATTATTGTTTATTATTATTATTTCAATAAAAACCTATACAATATCTACAAAATATCAGTGTTTACCAAAAATCTAGAGAAAAAGGTATAATGAAGTTATAATCACGTTGTAAGGAATTAGTCTAATTAGTTGGGCGCTCTTAATACAAGAAATATAAAATGTTTGTAGCAGTTCTTTGCATGGAGTTGCTATTTTAGTTTCGGTGTTTTCTTTTGCAAATGTTTCCTCTTAATATTTTCTTTTATTGAGTAAAACAAGCAAATTATCAAATTTGATCGTAAGAGACAACTATCAAATAAATACCATTAGGAATTACTCCGTAGCTACCAGGAGATCGCAAGTTCGTGGTCTGACATCCGCGTGCCTCAGAAAGCACGAAAAGCCGTTGATCTTGCGTCTAATCTCTCTCCGATCTTGTCAAATTGCCGTCCCATCGGATTATGTGAGTAAAAAAATAGAAAGTGCACCTCTGTTTGCGCACACACTTGTGCACTATAATATCTCCTGCATTCACGGCTAATTTCTGTTGAGATTGGCTACACAGTGGCCGATATTCGGTCTGGAGGATTTTATTTATTTATTTATTTAAACTTCGTGTACAATTAGTGGTACATAGGCGGACTCAATGCAACAGGGCATTCTCTACCAGTCAACCTTTGGGTTAAAAAAGACAACAGTGTGGTAGGTGTGCACAATAAAAAAATAACAGAACATCTTGTATAGAATTACGAGTAGTATGAACTAAGTTCCTTATAAAAATTACTTATAAAAATAAAATACATATGTATGCATTAGCATATATACGTATTTTATAAACTAATAAATTAAATTAATTATAAACTAATAAATACTGTGATAAATATCAAATAATTATAATTAAATAGACTAGACGACGAGGCTAGAGTGAATAGGCTCTTAATAAACTAGTGCGCTTTACCATCAACGATTGCAACACTGCTTACCATCAGGTAGGATTGCAGTCAAGTGCTAGTTTATAAAAAATAAAAATAAAAAACTATTAGGAGAACTTAAAAAATGACAATTATTATGACGAAGACTGAAACTAAAGTTGAAAAGACTTCAAGTAGTAGTTCCAAATTTTACGCTTGAACGAAAATTTACTTTCAGCTTTTTCTTTTTTTTTTTCGCCTTTAATAATTTTATTATAAAGGTGAAAGTTTTGCTGCAAAATAATCCCCGCTAAAACAGACACCCAACCACAATACCAAGCATGTAAATACGAACCGTTTTCACGGCATTGTTTAGCATAATCAACAGTTATGTCCCCGACTGTTGGCTGACGAAATTAAAGATTTTATCATACCCGACACGTTCCGATTAAAAAGTTTTTTATGTTAACGCAAGGGGTGAAAGTAAGTGAGGCTGTATTAAATTATTTGCTGTAGGTAATTTCTTTTTTCTTGTCCTAATTTTTTGTACCTCTGGGCAAAGGCCTCCCCTTTCTTTTTCCAAACCTTTCGGTTTTGTGCCATTTTTGACCAAACTTACCAACCAAACTTGACACACTATGTGTTAAGGGCGGGAGATGTTATTGGATAATTTTACCCACCACTAAAAAAAAAAACCCACAATCTGTTCGAAATCAAAAAAATCAAAATCAAACTCATTTACTTCAAATAGACCATTTACAGGCACTTTTAAATAATGAAAAAGTCAGTCAGTCAAAAAAAAAAGTGAAGTTAAATTGCACGTTCCAAAGCGTAGTTCTCTATGGAGAAGAACGTGCGAGAAAATCCGTGGACACTCTTTTTAAATCATTTTAAGTGTTACAATAATCTTAGTTACATATTTCTTGTAGCGACTATTATGTGAGCATAATGTAGAAAAATAGTGAGAAAAAAACTAATTAAAATTGAAATTGAATTAAGCCACTGGCAGCAAAGAGATGACTAGTCTCAACTGATGGCACCCGTTCACGAGCATGGCGCGTGATCCAACCCAACTCTGCTCAACCATTTTGATGAGAAGAGAATGATCGAACTACACGCGCCATCAGCGAGACATTTGAGTGAGAATGACAAACTCTCAACTGCCATGCTCGTTTAAGTCAAACATATTGTAACATCAGGTTACATTTATCACCTAGCTTGCATGTGCTCACTTCATCCACTCCGTAGCGTCACCGGATCGCCTCAGTCGTAAGTGGATGTAGTGAGCACATACCCATACAAGTCCATATTAAGAATACTAGCCGCAGGAGGCGAGGTGGTGCAAAGTGGTTGCCGGGTGGCTCTAATGAGCTGTGATCTTAAAGGATTTGTTAGTGTGTGTGTGTGTGTATGCTTGTTATTTCTTCCGGTACACGGGTAGACCATGTTCTGATATAGCAAACAGGAAATCTTTTTATCCTGGCAAGCCCCTTCACTCATCACACGGGTGAAGCCAGTGGCAGCTAGTTAAAATAACGCTAAGATCCATGGGAGCAGAGTAGTTACCAAAAACGAAGGTAAAACCGCGGGGGACAGCTAGTTCCTATACACAATTATTTTTAGTATATGTGAAAACTGACTACAGTTTGTTCAGAATCAGTAACTGCATTGATTCCAATAATTTTTACACCAAGTTATATTTTTTCCCAAAAATATTAAAAGGTCACAAGTTTTACACCACCGACGCTAAGTACAATACAGGTCATGGCACGTTATAGCGGGCATTAGGCGCCAGTGCACAGCTGGGTGCGAAAGCAAAACAACCCCTCAGTCGCCCAGATCACCCGGTGACCATGTATTTGTGCGGACAACCCGGCAACAAAACACGCTTATAACTGTGATTTTTCATGAAACAGTTTCTGTCAGTTCAGTCTTCCTCTTGAATCACTCTAACTGTTAAAAGATTCTTTTCTTTTTTTTTATTATTCATAAGCTCGCGTTTGACCACTATCTCACCTGACGGTAAGCGATGACGTGGCCGACGATGGAGCGCGCTGGCCTAGAAGTAACCTATTCACTCTTGACTTAAAGACTCCTAAGTTGTAGTTGTCATAATAATACTAGAGGCGTGCTTCAGGTTTCGCATATTCTAAAAATAAGGTTGTGTAATCAACAACAAAAGTATAAGTAAAATTCAAGCCTAAACAAGCCGTGGTATAACACATTCCTCCATATTACTTCAACAAGTTTTACTTAATACTACTAGGTAGAATTTCTCCGTAGCGAGAGCATTTAGCTCATGTACTTCTACCCACGCCTTTTCAGTTTGTTCAAACTAGGTAGCAACGTAAATTACTTCTCATTAAAGCCTTTGTTTCTCCAAGGCACTTTGGGGTTAACTAACTTAAAATGTTTCGTATATTATGTGCTGGGATGTTCTCTATGACATCACCTGTTGGTGTTTTATTTTTCGGTGGAAAAACCATCTGATGACATCTCTGCGCCCTTTAGTGTGGCGAGAGATATTGTCAGATTTTTATTGAGTGGTAGCCAAGTGGTAACGGCCCCGACTTACAAGTTATAGGTCGCGGATTCAAACCCAGCCAATCGCATTACTGTGTGTAATTTATTACAACACCACTGCTCTCAAAACGGTGAAAGAAAACATCGTGAGGAAACCGGCATGTCCTAGAACCAAAAATTCGAAGACATATGACATTCACCAACACGCACTGGGCCCGCGGGGTGGATTACGGCCTATTCCCTCTCTTAGAGAGGAGGTCTGTGTCCCAGCAGTGGGAACATTAAAAGGCTGATGATGATGATGATGATGATGATGATGATGATGGAAAACCACTCCTGTTTCTTCGTTGCCTTTCATACCAAATCTTCCTTACAGAAAACTGACCCCTGGCTACAGTAGGCTTCGACACTACTGGACCCCTACGGTTTGCTGACAAGTTGCGCCGTTAACGATTTGGTCTTTGTCCGGGTCGGCCGGTTACCGGACAGTCGAACGGCGAGCTAATCACCAGTAGGTGTGCTGTTTTAGTTTGGCAACTATGTTCGTGTGTATTTTTCAGTAGTTCAATAAAAGTTTAGCTAATCAGGTTTTGGGGGCACCCCGAGCTTGGGGTCCCGAAGACACTACCCCTAGCTCTTCAGTAGCCACACCAGTGTATATAGGTAGATTACTTAGGCAGGCAGGGTCGAAGCCTGCTGGGGTCATAGATCAGCTTCCGAAAGGAATACCCGGCCCCGGCACGATAGGCAACGAAGGAACGGAGTAGGTTTTTAGTCAGTAAGAGTCTGACTACTTCCCGCTCCGCCCAAGGGTGGGATTTGTCATTGGATTATTTTACCTACCATAAAAAAAAGAACTAGCAACTGGCTTCACTTCATATAGCTGTTACTTTTTTGTAATTTTCGGCTTTTTCCTAGTATAATATATCTACATGTATTAGGCATCTCGTCAGTCACACTTCATCAGCGCTTTCCATCAGGTGAGACAGTGATCACCTCGTGAGCCTATCAACAGTAAAAAAAAAACAGACGACTAACAGTAAAGAGAACAATCGGACTTGCGCACTGAGGATTCCGTACAAACTTACCTATAAAAATAGTTCAATTCTCGAATTGAGTCACGAAGATTTTTCCGAATCGCATTTCGTGACCCAACTCCAATTTTTAAGTTTTCATATTTTTTTTCCTACATATTTGTAAGACCTTGTTTCATGCTAAATTTTAGGATTGTAAGTCTACAGGAAGTACCCAATGAATTTTGATTCCTTAGGAGTGTTGAAAACGTTTTTTTTTTTTTGTGTCATAAACAGCAGTATCTTTTTTTGTCGTTAACTCAAATGTGTGATATTTTGACAGCTTCAAGGACTACAAACTTGAGTACATGGTTTAAATTCGAACTCGATACCTCCACGCGTCCAAAGTGATGCAAGTGAAGGGTTTCGTTTTTTATTTTTAAAGTACGGAACCCGAAAAAATCCTAAAATATATTTTTTAAACTAAATGTTGTGTTGATGGCAAGAAAAAGAAGCTGTCATGAACACTGTCAACAAATTAAATTACAAAAAATATACGTTTTGGCTTCTCATCAGTTCTTTCAACTTATTTGGCGACAACTGTATAACTCAATGCCAAACATACGCTAGTGAGAACTGGCTTTACATTATACCCAAGCTTATCTCGGTATAGTGGGGTTAATGAACTATGCGGTCTGTACAGTCGCGAGCATTCATAAAGAAAAATAACACAAAATTCTAAAGCAAATTTTTTCTACCAATTAATCTTTTTTTTTTTAATGTTTCGTAGAAATACGTAGTTATTTCGTAACACATGATTGCGAGTGAAGTTCTTCTTGGTCGAAGTTTCAATCGTTACAAACTTCACGAGAAAATTTTATTTGAATTTTGCGTAAGTGTCTCATTTGGCACCTACCTACACAATTTTGTGTAATTTTCACAAACAGATGCTCATGTATCTTGTGAAAATTACACCAAGTTAAAAAGTTAATTTATTTTACAGTATCTATGTGTATTAATATAAAATTTATATGTATTTTAATGAGGAATCGAGTGTTCCTCGGAGAGCATTGTCCGCCAGAAGTGCCTTGTAAATACATGACTCACTAATGTAATTAAGTTTCGTTACATTAATTAGTCTTACGTGTGTTACAAATCTCAGCATTTAGGTTTTTGCATGTAAGTTTTATACCAACAAAAATGGTACCTTTGTTGTCGAAATAAACAATTTTATTATTATTTCCTCTATTTCTTTATTATTAATATTATAGTTATTTTGTAACTAAATTATTATGGATCAAGTATTTCCTACCTGAAGTTTGAATCGTTACAAAGTTCACGAGAAAATTTCATTTGAAATTCGCGTGGGATCCTCGAGCATAGGAAAATTAAACAAAATGTAAAAGCCGATTTCTCCTGTAGGGTATCTATTAATACAATTTTTAAATATATCATGAAAATACTTGGTTATTTCGTGACCAAATTATTACGGGCCAACTCATTTCTGTTCCAAATTGAATCGTTACTTACTCCACGAGGTTATATTTGAATTTGCGTGGGTGTAAGGTTTATATGTGGGTGACTATACTGTGTTTTGTAGTGAGGTATAGCACATATTTATTGCTAAATACTGGAAAATTCAGCATATTTTTCTTCACAATATTCTACGTCGTCTTTCCAGTTTGCGTCGTAATAAGTTGAAAGTTCCATATTTTTCGAACGTTGAGTAGATTATAAAGTATGAAAACTTGCTAACTTTATATAAAATATTGACAAGTTGATAATATCTTGAAGACTAAGTAGTCTTATGATCATAAAGGTGACTGAAGGATAGAATAACCGATATAAGCATAGAAGAAAACAGCAACCTGTCAGTGGCACCGTTTGTGTGAAAATAGAAAATAGTTCTAAGGAAACATATCTTAAGTTACTCAAAGAGACTGAAAAGGAAAGACATAACTTAGTCCAACTACTAAAGTGGACTCAGTAACAGATTGGGTAGTTGGCTCACGGGAGTCACGCTCATCCCGACACGAAACCAAATTCCAACACATCTGCTAAAAGTAAAACTGATTGCAGATAAAAGAAAAAAAAAAAAAAAAAAAAAAAAAAAAAAGGAAACATAAATAAGATTCCTGGATATGATCTAATTGTGTGCTAAAATCACTCATACTTGTTCAGCCGTTTGAGCGTAAAGTAATGTTTGATAGACATTTTTTTTTGCTTATTTTTTGGCTTTTTTTGCACTTTTATTTGCTAGTACATTGCAAACAACCCCCTTTTTAATTTAAGGGTCGTTTCTAGTCACTGTTTTTTTTGTATGAACTTCGCTCGGGACTATGTCGACTTCCCGGCTCCAAAACAGCGGTTTTAGTTTGATATAAAACAAACAATAACTGTTCAAAAATCTTGAACAGTTATTGTTTTTGCGAAGTGCTTTTTAGTAACAAACTTTATTTTATTTTTTGTAACTTTCAAATATTTCCGTAACATAATTTTGTACATAAATACGTTTGAAATCGTAAATTAGGGTAAAATTCGCGATTTTTTTTTATCAAGCCAACTAATTTATATCATGTTCTCATTTTTGCCAAGCCCTTGGTCATATAGTCAATTTTAATAAAATAAATTTTCATGGTGTTCTCTTCTATATTTGTGGATTTCCAGAGGTTTGAAAAAGTTTAAAATGAATAGAACCTGGCCTTAAGTTCTTTTAGTCCATTCTAAGTTGTCTGATAGATATTACTGTCAGCGTTAAGACCGCCATTGTACCCATAGATTATTTCAGTGAAATTGTACGTATCAGTCTATTGGGCTTTTTTATACTATTTGGTGGTGGGTAAAATCATTCTATGACATCTCCCGCCCTTGGGCAGAGCGGGAGATAGTGTCAGACTCTTACTGAATAAAAACCTACCCCATTCCTTCGTGGCCTTATATACCAGGGCCGGGCTTTCCTTTCAGAAGCAAACCCTTGGCCCCAATAGGCTTCAACCCTGCCTGCCTGCAGCTAGCAGGCTGGGTCTCTACGGTTTGCTGACAACTGCTTGGTTCGGATGGTTACCGGACGGTCGGACAGCGAGCTACCCATAGCTCGCCGTCCGCAAGCCCGCGCCTACGTTGGCTGGAAATCAGGAATCAGTCTATTGGGCTCAAACAATCTGACGAGTTTATCATCAACTCGCCAAACGGTTTGGCCAAATGGGGCTTCTTCGCTCTATCTCTAGCACAGTGCCAGTATGGAGTCACTGCACAGGACATGTGTCACCTGTATCGACTATATAGCCCTTAGACGCCGCTTGTTTGCTCTAAAGCACCAAAACAAATCTGTCAACTAGCTGGTGCGGGAAGCGGGGTACTGCGTTCTGATTGGTCCGACCAAGGTCATTACGACATTCTAGGGATGGGATAGATTTTTTTTTTTTTTTTTTTTAAATGCTCTGTAAAATTATAAGTTGCATTTTTTACCTTCCTAGTTCTTGATATTATTTTAACATAAGATGTACATTCTTTATCTCATTAATAAATTTTGAGTGTAACGTAAAACAAAAAAAAACAAAAAAAGCTGAAAAATCCTCTCTATTTATAAAAAAAACGTAACATAGGTACTTTTAATAATTATGACGGTAAAAACCAACCAACCAACCTAGGAAGCATTTTTCTCGCTTGTTTGCAATTATCCATTTATTTTTTTAAAATCAGAATCTTTCTGGAACCTAAAATCAATAACTGAATAACAATTAAATTTAAATTTTATAAATAAGTATAAAAAGATCGTATCAACAATAAATAGGTATTCTGCTTTATCGATAATAGAGACGGTCATAAAAATTGGTACATCACTACACACATCAGATCTATTAGCCAGATGTCGCATTGCTTAATAGAAAAGAGGCCTAACTCAAAAAAGAAGGTTACACGTCTAGTGGCTGTGAGGTCGTTGATCACCTGCTATGCTGCCCATCCTGCACAACCACCTACACTTTTCAAGTTACCAAATTCTACTTAAAAAAAATACATTCAAGTCTATCGGCATGACAAAAATAAATAAAATTATCATCATCATCATCATCATTTCAGCTGAAAGACGTCCACTGCTGGAGGTCGTAATTTCTATTCCCACCCAGGACAAATGTTTGTGTGATGAGCATGATCATTTGTTCTGTGTCTGGGTGTAATTTATCTATAATATGTATGTATTTAGAAATATCAAGCATGATTATCAGTTGTCTAGTACTCATAGCATAAGCTCTGCTTAGCTTGGAACTAGACGACGTTGTGTGATAGTTGAGGAATAAAAAAAAAAAAAATCTGTAATAATCCTCGTCACATAAGTTGAACCATCAAGGCGATCGACCTTAATGCTCAGTAACCGATTTTCGCGTCCCAATCAAAGTTGAAGCCTGCCACCACAGCAAATGGTTTAACTTATTTGCCACGTACTACCTTCACCCGGCAAATAGGCACTGTTGCATTGTCGGTACATTCTCGTACATTTCTGTACATTTTCGTACAGTCACGTTTCCACCATTACTCATAGATGGTTTACGTGATCACTGAAGCAGAAAAATGCTTCTCATGCCAGCAATTGGTACTCTGATTGTGTTAAGAGAAATCTCTGACGTTTTATTTGTAGGGTTCCGTATACAAACGTTGCGAAGCGGGACCCTATTAAGTCTTCACTGTCCGTCCATCTGTCTGTCTGTCAGCGCGCTGTATCTCATAAACCGTAAGAAGTAGAGAGTTAAAATTTTCATAGAATATGTAATTTCTAGTGCCGCTATAACTGCAAACATAAAATATTGAAAAAAATGTATTAAAAAAAATTATAATAATAAATTATTATTTTTTATTTTATATAAATTATTTATCATGCACACCACAGTGTTCTCTTTTTTAACCAAAACATTAGCTGGTAGAAAAATGTCTTGTTGCATTAAGTCCCCGTATGTACCACTACTGTAAATGAGGTTTAATTATATAAAGAAATAATCACCATCATTTCAGCCGAAAGACGTCCACTATTGGACATAGGCCTCTCCCAAGTGTCACCACAATTAATGGTCCTGTGCATCTCGCATCTGTCGAATTCCTGCATCTCCTGCCAGGTCATTGATTTACCTTGTAGGAGGCCTTCCAACGCTGCGTCTTCTGGTACGCGGCCGCCACTCCAGAACCTTTCGGCCCCAACGGCCACCTGTTTTACGAGCAATGTGATTCTTCGTGCTATGTCGGCAACCTTGAAAAAGAAATAATAAAATTAAATATTAAAATTAGAATAAAGTTTTAAATAAAGGGGGTCTCCATACAAGAAACGTTGGTTTGTTGGCGTATTTTTGGTCGTTTTAATTTTGTTGTACAGAACCCTTACAGTCTGACACGCACATTTTTTTTTTACTCTTATGTGGCTTTTTGGAGAAAGGGTGTCGTGAACTCGAGAACGGCTGGACCGATTTGGCTAATTTTGGTGTTTAAATATTCTTGATACTCCAGAGATGGTTTAAACCATAGATATAGATATACCTAGATAACGCAAGAGCAACTACTTCGCGTGCCTAGCTTACGTACAAAAATCGTAAGTGGTTACTTTCGCGCTCAGTCTGCATCGGAGTACAGCTAAAAATGTACACAGTTAAAAATATAAATGGTTAATTGTGCTGTTGGTGTGGGGGTGGAGCGAGGGGGACGCCGTACGCAGCGGCGTCTTCACTAAATAGTGCTTGTAACGTCATAATAATTGTAATCTTGTTGTACAATAAAGTGTAAATAAATAAATAAATAAATAAATAATAGGTAGTCAAAAATGGCACGCTTGGTTTTCATACAGATCGTGATGCTTGCGTTATCTATGTCTATCTATATCTGTGGTTTAAACGGTGAGAAAATATGGAAAATAATCACAAAGTAAAAATCCCCCTATTAAGCGGTATGAAGTTCGCCGAGTCACCTAGTATTTTATGTAAATAAATATAAAAATATTACCCACTTTTAAAAAACCTTCCCATGGCAAGACTTATTCGTAAATAAAAACTAGCAAGACAAATAATTAAAACTAGGTAACTATTTGCGTCACTAAACGGCAACCCTCCAATTTGAAGGAGAGGTTTACCTAAGTGTAGTAGGAATGACAGGGCCGTGTGTGTCTGTTGCCAGACTCTATGCTTGTAATTACACTACCTACACACTTCGACAAGTTGTCTTTACATTTGAGTTAGATAAACTAATCCACACACCTGGGTATGCTCTTTGATGTCATTTACGTATCTTTGTAAAACTAAATTACCTAGCAGTAGTATCGATATTTAATTATGAATAATTGAGTACCAAGCAGTTGAGTTGTTTAATAGGTTAAAACTGATTTAAAACTATTAATATATAGCCCTCGCTTATTTAAAAACAAATTAAAAACCTTCTTGTTGGAAAAATGTTTATACTCAGTATCAGATTTCATGTCAAATGATATAAAATAAATACTTACTCATACAATACTGTTATATTGGAAACGCTTTTAGCTGTATACAATTTTGACATTAATAATACTTTGACTTTGGTTAATCATTTGACATTACTTTTGACATTATATCTGAAATTTGACAATATATTTATAAAAAGAAATATTTTTAAACATTTTACTCAATATTTTTTATTATTCCAATTTTGGTTCTATAAATTGTTTTTGCATGCATGTGACAATTCTATTTTAATATTATTATAAAATTATGTAATATTCAACACAATGTTTATTGTTATGAATGAATAAATGAAATGAATTAATAAAAAAATAGAATAAAAGAACAACCCTCACGACGTAATTTCGTTCATGGTGGCTAATTTCAACGGAGATTTACGCTGGAGACATTATGTGTTTTTATCATGTATAATTTTTGCAAATATGGGTAATAAATTGTCAGATTTGGCTAAGTCCAATCTACTAAGCACAGGCGTAGCATTCGGTTTATTACAGGATGCATTTTGGAGACCGTGCGCGAGAAATACACGACTATAATCCCTCATCATCTATCTACCATCGGAAAACTTGACGTACAGAGAGTGCTGCCGTCAGGACTGTGTTTCGCCTAATCGTTTATATCGCGTAAATCTAAAGACTGGTATAACTTCCCTGCAGCGGTCTTCCCTTACTTTTATAATTTAGATGTCTTCAAGGCCAGAGTGAATAGGCTCTTAATAAACTTATGCACGTCACCATCAACGCTCTCAAGCGTCTCAAGCAAGCAAAAGCTCTCAAGCGCGCCTCATTTTTAACGATTGTATCACTGCTTACCATCAGGTAAGATCACCATTAATCATTAGTTTACAGCAATTAAAAAAAAAGATTAGTCAGGAGCGCAGGAAATATTTTAGTCCTCAAGTGTGTATGCAAATGTAGGTGCATTCCCAGCTTCTTTACTCTCATAGCTCGTTGAGAGGGCAATCTATACGACGAGGGAGAGCTCAGCGCAAGACCAAAGTCTTTACATGCTTTCCGAGGTACGAGGTATCACACCACTAAATTCCAGGATACTGTTGAATAAATAGTATCAGAAAAGGATACTATTTATTCAATTTTTTTTATTGCTCGTCGTCAGCAAGCTCGCGCCTATGGTAGCTGGAAATCGGGTTCGGAATCCCTGCGGCGGCTGGGGCGTGAACGCCGTTGCCTCACGCGTAGTATTAGTCTGGATTACTATATTACTTTCTATAACACACGCCTTTTGTCAGTATGTTTGCAAATCCATAGAAAATACCATTTTAATCCAAACTAAAATAATATGAGTATGATCCGATATCCTTTCATCCGTCAAGTGACAAATTACGCGCCATTAACGCCCGCCATATTAGACGCCATCTTGACGAATTATTTATGAGCGCCATTTTGTGTAGCTTATCGCGGTTTAGTATTGCAGGTGTTAAATAATTATTTTGTAACTGGTAGTATTATTATAGAAAATGATAAATAATTATGTTAAAATGTTCTGTTATGAAGGTTTTAAACGTTTTCCTAAACTGTTTTAAGATTTCTAAATAGTTGCTACAACTTGTATCTTTGATAGTCATTTTGTATTGAAGACCTAAATGTGTGAGAACCAATTTTTACCAAGAATATCTTTGTGATGATTAGATAACGAAAAATGTGGCATAATCCGCGTTATAATGTTCCTACTACAGGAACTGAAGCCTCCTCTCCAGGGGAGAAAATAGAGCGTGCCCAGTGCAGATTGGTGAATCCCCATCTTTTCAAATGTTTGGTTCTAGGATATGCTGGTTTCCTCATGATGTTTTTCTTCACCAAATTAAGAGTGGTGGTGATGTGTAGTACACCACGCGGGCCTAGTGAAGATTGGTGGATGTCACATGTGTTCCAATTTTTGGTTCTAGGATATGCCAGTTTCCTCATGAGGTTTTTCTTCACCAAATTAAGAGCAGTGGTGATAAAATAAATTACACAAAGTTATGTGCCTGGCTGGGTTTAAACCCGCGGCCTACAATTCGTAAGTTAGGGCCATTACAACTGGGTCTCCACTGCTCTGTCTATCTCTATCATACCATGAAAAATGCTGGTACGCAGTTGCATTCAGTTGTACTGGTAGGTGCTGAATCCCCACATAGATTCTATTGAAAATTGAAGTGCTTGAAGACTCTTTGAATCTTCATACAATTTTATTAGGTAACCTTTCTTCAAGGTCATAGAGCTGCGGTGATGGCCGAGTGGTAATGGCCCCGACTTACGAGTTTTAGGATGCAGATTCAAACATAGCCAGGCGCATTACTTTGTGTAATTTATTTCATAACTACTGCTCTCAAAACAGTGAAGGAAAACATCGTGAGGGAAATCGGTATGTCCTAGAATCAAAAATTCGAAGACTTGTGACAACCACCAACCCGCACTGGGCCCACGTGGTGGAAACATTGTAAGGCTCATGCTATGCAAGGTCATAGAAAAAAAACAATGTCAAAATCAATGATAAAGCACAAATTCCATTTCCAAATTAAACATTCGTCTCACTTCGCAAAATAGAATCGGCGTTAAGATACGCAAACCTTAAGATATGCCAGCGAATAGTATTTTCTCTCAAAAAAGGATTTCCTATCCTCCCTGGAGTGATAAGAGAAGCGTAAAACACTGGTTTTATTGCCAAAAAGGGCGCTATATCATCGGAATTACGGTTGAATGATTGTGGTATGAAGATTATGTGATATTTCCTCATTTTCGGGAAGAGAGATGGATTTTTTTTTATCACGGATGAAATAAAGTATTTTGTGGTAATAATAAGCTAACCTTGGTTTGTATATGGGTGCTGTGAAAGGTGACTGACCTTTGACCCGTGGAGTAAATGCGGATAATTATGACAGCACATCACAGAATATGAATTGCGATTTTTATGAATGAACTCATCCGGTAAAATACATCATTCCATTTTTTTTTAACTGTTCCTCACTCTAGGAATTACTCCTGTATCGTAAATAGAATAGAACAAACTTTAATGTACACCAAAATACTTTATTGTACACAGAAACTTAAATCTATCGGTACAATGGTGGTCTTATCGCTGACAGCGACATCTACCGAAAACCTTATGATAAGACCTTGAGAGCAGAGTGGCCGAGTGGTAACAGCCGACTCGCGACTTACGAGTTGTAGGTCGCGAGTTAAAACCCAGCCAGGCGCATTACTTTGTGTAATTTATTTCATCACCACTCTCAAAACGATAAAGGAAAACATCGTGAGGAAACTGGCATGTCCTAGAACCAAAAATTCGAAGATATGTGACATCCACGAACCCGCGTGGTGGATTACGGCCCATTCCCTCTCCTAGCGAGGAGGCCTGTGTCCCAGCAGTGGGAACATTAAAAGGCTTATGATGATGATGATGATGAACCTTAGGATAGACTATAAGAACTTAAACTTGAAAAGGAGACACCCTACCTAACACTCTGCGTTTTTTTTTTATTTCAGGTAAAATCATCCAATGAGGTGGGGCGGGAAATAGTGTCAGACTCTTACTGACTAAAAACCTACCCTTCCATTCATTGCCTTTGTCCCGGGGCCCGTGGTGACATTCTAGCATAACCTTTGGCCCCAGTAGGCTTCGGCCCTGCTGGACCCCTACAGTTTGCTGACAAGGATGTATTCAAAAACACGTAAACTAGCATACACAATTACACATACCAGATCAGACACCACTAAATAAATTAATATTTGTAGGTCATACAAATATTTCTTCCCTAGGGGAATCAAAACCCGCGATATGAAGCATGGCTACAAATCGCTCTACTACTGAGCCAACCGTACCTTCAAATTGTCATATTTATTTCTAAACAAATTACCTATATGGTCGAGTGTGTGACCCTGAATTCCAAATGGTCACTTACCTATCTATTAATTTCACTCACCTAGTAAAAATGACCTTATTTTTATTATATACGAAACCAGAAACACGTGTCTAGTATTTTTATGTAAAGAATTTATGTACAAAATTTCAAAAATGTATCATGAAAAATCACAAAGTTATAGTGCCTGATTGGCGACATAAATACTTGGTCATCAGGCCACCCGGGTGACTGAGAGTTAGTTTTGCTCCCGCATCCAGCTGTGTGCTGGCGTCTAATGCCCACTATGACTTGCCGTTTTGTGGTGTCGGTAGTGTCCAACTTGTGACATTTTTTTTTGGAAAGAAATATTACATGGCGTAAAAATAATTGGAATTGATTTAGTTGTAGTGACATCTATGTCAACTAATCCTGCATCGCGCAAGTAAAATTCTCCGCGCGATTTGAACTTAGAGAACAGCCCGAAATCATGTATCGGGCAGTAGCCCACCAGACATAACACCTGTCTGGTCGGAAGATCCTCCCTTTTCAATGGAGGTATGTGGGACTTTAATCTCTGTTCCACATACATTCAAACAGTTGCTGATTTTTTTTAATTGATATAAACTAGTGCTTGACTACAATCTCGCCTGATGCGCACTCGTTTACTAAGAGCCTAATCACTGAACAAACTATATTCACTTATTCAGGCTTCGCATATACTAAAAATAATGTTGTATATATCTTAATAATAAAAAAAACATGTCACATCTAAAAATACAGACAGACACGAAAAAAACTAAAATCGATCAATTAAAGAAAAATAAATAACTAAAAATATCTTCAAACGACGAGACTGTTGACGTGCCAACACAAACGAAGCTACGCAGACAGATGCGGAATAACGAATATTATGCTTTCTAGGTGAAGGTCTAAGCTGGGAGAACGTTTGACTAGACTAACATCTGGGTTTTATTGACATTAAAGACTAATAATAAATTACGGATTTTTTGGGGACTGTTAAGATGGACCACAGGTGGACCAATGAAATCCCTTTATTCTTTATTGTACACACAGTTTTAACAAAACAATAAAAAGGCCAGTGGATCCCTTCTAGCTAAGTTACTATCATTTTGTTTATGTGGATTTTAAATGACGATTATGTAGGCGTTTTCGTGTTTTGTACAATAGTTTCCTATGTAAGTAGAGCGGCCTCCTAGCCAAGATTCAATCGTTTCGTTTTGCGTGAACGCTTGGAGTTGGCCACGCCCCCAATTTAATAGTTCGAACCAAGGAATTAGGGGCATGGCCAACTCCAAGCGTTCACGGTAAACGAAACGATTGTATCTTGGCTAGGAGGCCGCTCTACTTACATAGGAAACTATTGTACAAAACACGAAAACGCCTACATAATCGTCATTTAAAATCCACATAAAGCTTATCACGACAGAAAACCACTCAACTACTGGGAATCCATTAACACAATGACCATAACGACCTCTGACAAAGAGGCCTGACAATCGCAGAGGTTTAATACCCCATATTTGCACTTCGAGTGCTCGTTAAGATGATTTGGGCTTAAATATTATCTTTCTTTTGTAAGTTATTTATCTCAGACTTTCTTTGGTTGACTTTGTTGGCAAAAGATTTCGTATTAGAACTAGGGTTACTACTTTAATAACTGCCACTTGGCAGTGAGCTGGACACACTGCTCACAGAACAAATGATCGAGGGAGCTAAAAGGATTTTTTTTAGATGGCAAAATCATCCAATGACATCTCCGTGCTCTTGGGCGGGGCGGGAGATAGTGTTAGACTTTTACTGACTAAAAACCCACTTCTATTCCTTCGTTGCCTTTCATACCGGGGCCGAACCTTCCTTTCAAAAAACGATTCTTGGCCTCAATAGTGTTCTACCCTGCTGACAACTCCTTGAGGCGCGCGTAGAACGACTTGAGTTCGGTTCAGGCGGCTCAGACAGTCGTCGTTTAATTGCACGCCGTCCGCAAGCCTGCGCTTACGGTGGCCGAAAATTGGGATCGGAATCCCGAAGCTGTGAGTTGCAGGGTTCGATTCCCGCATAGAACAAATATTTTTTATGGCATATATACACATAGGTGTTCCGGGTATGGATATGTTGTGTATGTAAGTTTACTTGTTTGTGAACGTACCCAGGAATAATTAAGAGTATTGCATTGTATTGCATCAGCATTATAATTTTCCCACTGCTGGGACTCAGGCCTCCTCTCTAGGAGAGGGAATGGGCCGTTATCCACCACGTGGGCCCAGTGCGGATTGGTAGATGTCACATGTCTTCGAACTTTTGGTTCTAGGACATGCCGGTTGCCTCACGATGTTTTCCTTCACCATTTTTGAGAGCAGTGGTGATGAAATAAATACAAAGTAATGCGCCTGACTGGGTTTGATCCCGCGACCTACAACTCGTAAGTCGGGGCCGTTACCACTCGGCCACTACTACTCTCAATCAAGAGTATAGAGTAAAGTTTAAAAAGACTGGGTAAGTGCGAGTCGGTTTCGTATAAACTAATCTACTCGTAACTAAAATGTGCAATTTTTTGTGACGTAACTAGATTTATTGCTTTTATGCTTTAAGACCTTGCTTCATATAAAATTTCAGGGATTTCAGGTTTCTCGATCAACGGGAAGTAACCTATAAATATTTTGCTTTCCTTGAGAGTGTTGAAATATACTTTTTTTGCAACATAAACGGCTGTATCTTTTTTTTCTGTAAGTTACAGATTTAATTTTTTCACAACTTCAAGGGACTGCAGCCTGAGTATATGGTTTTAATTTCAACTCGATACGTCCATGCGTTCCCAAGGTCTTAAAAGACAGACTGACGGACAACAAAGTGTTCCTATAAGCATTCTGTTTTTTTCCTTTTTAGCTACGGAACTCTAAAAAAGGAAAATATAACTAGTATTCATAAAAAAGTAGGGATACGTAGGCTCGCGTTTGACCATAATCTTTGACTGGGCTGATGATCTAGTAGTTAGTGACCCTGACTGTTATGCCGGAGGTCGTGGTTTCGATTTCCACTCAGGACAAATGTTTGTGTGATGAGCACCATCATTTGTTCTGTGTTTGTGGTGTGTCTTATCTAGAATATATACGTATTTAGAAATATATAGTATGTTTATTAGCTGTCTAGTGCACATAACACAAGTTCTGCTTAGCTTGGGCCTAGACGGCATTGTGTGATAGTTGTGGTAAAAAAAAAAATCTCACTTGTACAGCTATGTAAGTACATTCCTTTGTTTTCCCTTATCCAATCCCTACTATGTTCGTTGATGTGTTCCCTCGAGTGTTCAAGGGTTCGTTCCTATAAATGTTTCGTATAAGACCTTGACCCTCACGCATACCTTCTTACGGTCAGGTCCAATTGAAACTGTTAGCGGGGGTAAACACATTTTTTTTTTTTTTATTGATATAAACTAGTGCTTGACTGCAATCCCACCTGATGTTAAGCAGTGATGCAATCGTTGATGGTGAGGCGTACTAGTTTATTAAGAGCCTATTCACTCTAGCCTTGAAGATACCTAAATTATAATCGGACGGGAATACCTCAGCAGGCAAACTGTTCCAGTCTCTCGATGTACGCGGTATAAACAATGAGGCAAAACGCTTAGTCCGTACCGTAGAAGTTTCAACAACATTAGGGTGGATATTCGCCGTGGGTTGTCCGATGGCGGAATTGAGATGGCGGAATTATGTCATGTAATTCCCGCGCACACTCTCCAAAATGCACCCTGTAAAACACCGAAAGGCTGGCTACTCTACGCCTGTGCTCGAGGCTTTGTAGATTGGGCTTAACCAAGTCTGGATCACCAATTAGCCTCTTCGCACACCTTTCCACCGAGTCCAAAGCTGCTAGGTGGCATTATATCTTCGTGGCTACGTGCTTACGTCCTTGTTTAGGATTGTCATGGGTTCTTTAAACAGTATTTTTGTCTATTTGTTTGATGTTCGATCACGTTTCAACGGATTTGTGGTTTTGGTGAACGGGGACACTATGTCCAGGAAGAGCACATAGGTTTTTTATTCCAAGAGTTTGTTCACTTCGCCCACAAAAATGTTTTTTTTTTTTATTTGCCGTGTGCAACTTAGTATTAAATTGTAAAAATACCATATATTTTTAACTTAGAGACGAGCTATAGTGACAAATTTCTACACGCATATTATGTAATAAAGGAAAACATCGTGAGGAAACCGGCATGTCCTAGAACCAAAACTTCGAAGACATATGACATTCATCATACCGCACTGGGCCCGCGTGGTAGATTACGGCCCATTCCCTCTCCTATAGAGGAGACCTGAGTCCCAACAGTGGGAACATTATAAGGCTGATGCTATGCTATACTATAAGATGTAATAAATAAACGGGGCCGATCAGCGACTCGTGGAAGCTACGCAGCCCCAACCTGATACAATAAATCATAATGTACAATAAATTGTTTTGATGGTGAGCTCGCACACTTTTCCACACTAGTGCGGAAAACAATCAATGCGTGCTTTAAAGTGGTAAGGATAGGTGCAGGTTTTCAAGTAAGTGTATTGAAAAATATATACCATATAATTATAATGAAGTAACATTCTACTGCGGAAAGAATTTTCGACTAAAAAATCAAATCTTTCCTCTTTACCAAATTACTATTTGTTTTAGGAGCAGGAGAAGTTATTTAACGATCCCTCGTCAAAAATTAACTTTTTTGTTCTAAAAATTTCCACGGTTAGTTAATAATACCTGCGTGGGTTGATCGGCGGCGCCAGTTGGCCCATTTAATATTAAACTGTATCAATTTATTAAGTTACTCTATCAGAAAACGATTCATTACTTAGTTTAGATTGGTTTTATTGATACTTAACGCCTTTTGAGGGCTATTTGTGGTTTAGGTGTCGAAATTTGCAAATACGGTTAGGTGGGCTGATTCTTCATAGCATGGGTCTCCCCATAGGCCAATCAGATACTTTATTATAACGTCACTTGCCTCAAACCTTAATACCCGCTTACCTATATTTCTCTGTAAGCTACGACCTTTTTTAATTTTAGGGTGATTATTATTGAGTTACAAGAAATGGTAAAATTTTATTTATTTTATTAAATAACTTTATATGGGTTTTTTATGGTAGGTAAAATGATCCAATGACAAATCCCGCCCTTGGGCTGTGCGGGTGATAATGTCAGACTCTTACTGACTAAAAACCTACCCCGTTTCTTCTTTGCCTATCATACCGGGGCCGAGCCTTCCTTTCAGAAGCCGACCCTAGGCCCCAGTAGAAGCTTACTTTTTTTAAAACTTTATTTGAGATTTCACAAACACTTCTTTTTTATACTGACATACTATTGACTACATTTCTTATAATTCTCTTTTCGCAAGTCTGCCGTCTTTTTTAATTAAGCGCCTTTGTACAATTTTGGATAATGATTTATCTTTTATAATTATAAAATATATAAATAATCTTTAACTTTAGATTTCTAAACAAGCAAATCAACGTGTGATGTGGTCCATGAACTCGTAGATCATGACTATAAATATTATTACGTTAAATGGACGCTGGCAAAAAAAAAAAAAAATTAGTCATATTTGCGGACCTAGCAAAGACCTTTGATACAGTTTCGATGCCACTTCTACTCAATAAATAAGGCAAGCTGGGAATTCGAGATATACAACTGAAATTAATTGAAGATAATGTCTCAAATCGCTGGCAATGCACCAACATTGATGAAGCAATTAGTGGTGAACTACCTGTTACGTATGCTGTGCCACGGGGGAGTACATTAGGGCCAACTCTCTTTCAGACCTATTTAATTGACAATAATGGTGAGAAATCATCAAATGACTTTTCCCGCTTCGGGTGGAGAGGGAAGGCGTATTAGACTTTTACTGACTAAAACCAAAGCTGAGCGGGTTTCCTTTTCAGAAAATCCTCGCGGACCTAGCGAGCATCGGCCTTGCTAGGCCGCTGCGGTTGACGGCACGATTTATGGCTGTCAAAGACTGGGGCTCGGTCCGGTCGATCACTGGACTACCAGACGACGAGTTATTTATTGTTCGACGTCTACAAACCTGAGAATGGCTGTTCGCTCACTTGTGATAAGCCGATATGATAACGAATCTGAAAAATTTGTTGAGGTACTACGTTGTATCCTATACTCAACCTTTTACCCATTATATCACACAAGGAGGCTTAGTTACATACACTTTACAATTGTAACTGAAGACCGAGCGATCTTATTTACAGTAAAATGTAAAAGGAGACTTATACATACATTTCAGGGAAGAGCACTGATCTCTGAAACACAGATATTAGATTATCTAGTTCAGGCACAGATTTTCAGTTCAAATTCATTGAATTGTGTTTATTATTAGTTGTATCTCAAATTGCATGTATCCTAGAAATTAAGATATTTGTTGCACAATTTTGTTATTCCAACATCTCAAAATAATATAGTCAAGGTTTTATTTAATTATACTACTCCTCGCTTCAGACAATGGCCTGAATCAAACCCCGGCGCGAGAGATCGCTGCCGCCGACCGCCTCCACGAGGACACGGTGATACTCTGCCTAAGCAGGGCACGTCTCTACTGTGTACTCCATCCACGGTGCTCCAGGCGGTCCACATAGTGAAAATGATAAAGATTTTAATTTTACGGAGTGTTAAAGATTTATGAAAACATTCTTGCAAACAGAGTCGCGGAAAAGGTACTTGTTACAACATAAAAAAGCAATCAACTAGTTTAGTTGTGTCCGGTTAGACTGGGATTTGATCTCGACGTTGCTTCAAGATGGCTAGAACGATAAAAATAGATTTTCTTGGACTCGTACTTTACGGAAAACTAAGTTAGACTTTTAAAAATATAGCTGCTTTTTTTAACCGACATCAAAGAGGAGGAGGTACGTATTTTTTCTGCTATATGTTCACCCATATCTCGATCAATTGTGGACCGATTTTGAAAATTTTTATGTTGATTGGAAGATTATACTCCCGAATTGTTCCCATAGAAATATTGTATTGATCTGATGATGAATTTCGAAGATATAGAACAGAAATCTTTAAAAAATCATAGCAGAAAAGTCGTTGTTGTCTTAGGCCCTGTTCATGGAAGCCTAGCTTTGTAAACGTATAGGCGTTTTCGCTTAGTTTCCATACAAAATCATGAAACTCTGCCGACGATTACGACACGATAGTATGACGTAAGATTCACGCAGGCGTACACTAGGCGTAAATTGAACTAAAAAAAAACTTGAATTTCACGAAATCGACCTGCTTTTCGAAACTATGGTTTATTTAGAAATGCGCTTAGCCCTGACTTTCACCTTTCTTTCCCCTCCCCCGTGTCCAACACATAACCCCATCTTAATCAATCCAACAAAACCACCCTCTAACTTATTCATAGAGGTCTTGAAAAAACCCGCCAAGTGCGACTCGTCCTTCCGCACTATCTGTTCCGTATATTTTTAAAAGAAAAAAATACCGATGCGATCATGATGATGATAAAATGACGATGATTATGATGATGAGGGTTTTTATTTTTGTTTGACATTTAATTGTTATATTTGATGTAACAGAGGTCATCCAATCTGCCAAAACTTTAAAAATGGCTAACGCAAGGACCAACTGCCGCGTACCAGTAACCCACCCAGTAAGTAGGTAGACGAATGGCCCTCACGCCCCAACAACCACCGGGATCTCGATCCCGATTTCTGGCCACCGTAGGTGCGGGCTTGTGGACGGCAAGCAATGGGTAGTTCGCCGTTCAACCATTCGGTATCCGCCCGAATTAAGCCCAAGTCGTAGACGACGCATATTGTTCCACGCGCGTCTCAAGGAGATGTCAGCAAACCGTAGGGGCATAGCGGGGCGAAGCCTACTGGGACCACAGGTTGTGCCATAGTAAACCCCAGGGCTCTAGAACGGAGACAGAGAAGGAACAGGAGTGGGTTTTTAGTCAATAAAAGTTTGACACACCCTCCTGCTCAGCCCAAGGGCAGTAGATGTCATTGGAAGATTTTCCCACCTTAAAAAAAGGAATAGAGGCATTCGTCCAATACGGAGCGAATCTGGGGCGATGCCGTAACGGCGCGTTGTGTTACCACCTGCGCTTCAAAGAGCCGTCAGCAAAGTTCATGAACACAGTCAAAGCTGACGTCTCTCACGGCTGCAGATTATTCAAAGGAGTTACTGCAATCCGCGCAAAAAAAGCAACTGAAGGTATACCAAGGATTTTAGTTAGTAAAAGTCTGTCTGACACGTCCTCCCGCTCACCCAAGAGCGAATGAAGATACCTGATATTTTTTTTATTGATATATAAACTAGTGCTTGATTACGATCCCACCTGACGTCAGTAATGCAATCTTTGATGGTTAGGCGCACTAGTTTATTAAGAGCTTATTCACTCTAGATTTTCCAAGTAAAAAAAGAGGTTAACAAACGCATGGACACCGGACCACGTAGATGATATCCCGTTTTCACCCTTTACCTGCGGAACCCTAAAAACACGATCCATTTTAAAATACCCCTCTCTGTAAACAGAATCCTTTCGCACGGATAATGCTAGGTCCGGCTGAATGGCACCCGGACCCATAGGTCATTAATTCTGTTGAATAATGACGAGGCAAGCTGTCTACTCCGTGAGGACGGCTTGTGAAAAGATTTTGGTTGGTTTCTACTGAATTTTGGGGTCGGATGTGAGTGTGTGTGACTTTAGTTAGAAAATAATTTATGTCTATATATATATATATATATAATATTGCCCTGCAGTGGGACACTACAGTGGGCATTACAGTACCATCAGATTATAACATAGGACCTAAAGAGATTGAGAAGTTAAGCAAATATCATCTGCTTAAAACTAAGATAACGCGGTTGTGGCACACCTACAGAAATAATACCGATAGTAATAGGAGTGACAGGAATAGTAGCAAAAAGCATACATAATAAATAAATATAAATAAATAAATATTTCCACAACTATCACACAACACCGTCTAGTCCCAAGCTAAGCAGAGCTTGTGTTATGGGTACCAGACAGCTGATAAACATACTTATATATTTCTAAATACATACATATTATAGATAAATAACACCCAGACACAGGACAAATGATCGTGCTCATAACACAAATATTTGTCCTGGGTGGGAATCGAACCCACAACCTCCGGCATAGCAGTCAGGGCCACTAACCACTAGACCAGCAGGCCAGTCAAAATACATATTGTGATAAATTAGATTCAGGTATAAACATCCATTTAATACAAAAACAAGCAGCAATTCGTACAGTTACCATTTTAAGCAAAGTACTGGGGGATACAGTATTTGTTACTAATTAACTGGGGATCCTAAACTCCCTTTCTCTGAGGGTCTCAGAGCGGGAGCAAGGAAAAACCACCGGGAAAAACCCGAGTAGAAAACACCTTTTCAAAAACAACATAAGTAATAGTATATAATATTCCACAACTGTGTGTGTGATACAAGGCCATCTAGTCCCAAGCTAAGCAGAGCTTGTGTTATGGGTACTAGACAACTGATAAACATATTTATATATTTCTAAATACATACATTTATTAATCATCATCATCGTTTCAGCCAAAAGACGTTCACTGTTGGACATAGGCCTCCCCAAAGCGTCGCCACAAGGCCCGGTCCTGTGCGTCTCGCATCCATCGGACTCCAGCGACCCTGACCAGGTCATAGTTCCACCTTGTGGAAGATCCAACGCTGCATCTTCCGGTACGCGACCGCCACTCCAGAACCTTTCGGCCCCAACGGCCATCTGTTCTACGTGCAATGTGCCCAGCCCATTGCCACTTAAGTTTTGCGGTTCTACGTGCTATGTCGGTAAATTAGAAAAAGCACCAAACCTTTTTCTAAAAAAGAAAGTCAGAAGATTCAAGATTCAAAGCATTTTATTCCTCATAAAGCATTTACAAGCGCTTTTGAAATGTCAAGAAGTCAGTTTGAAAAATGATGCTAATTGCACATTCTGAAGCGTAAATCTCTATAGAGAAGAATGTGCAAAAAACTCCATTCAGATTTCGCATATACTAAAAATAACAATGTATTTGTTAAAAGTTAAAGTCAATGATAATTAGGTAATGTTAAAGTGAAGTGGAACACAAAATGTAACTGAAGTTAATAGGAGTTTTAGGGCTGATTTCATCATTGACTATAAAAACTTCAGTATTAATTAGTATAATCAGCTTTTTAATATTCCCACTGCTGATACTCAGGCCTCCTCTCTAGGAGAGGGAATGGGCCGTAATCCACCACGCGGGCCCAGTGCGGGTTCATGAATGTCAGATGTCTTCGAATTTTTGTTTCTATGACATGCCGTTTTCCTCTCGATGTTTGAGAGCAGTGGTGATGAAATAAATTACGCAAAGTAATGCGCCTGGCTGGGTTTGAAACCGCGACTTACAACTCGTAAGTTGGACCATTCGGCCACCACTGCTCATGTGGCATATAAAAACTTAGTTCTAAAATAAATTGAGCTCAGCGTAATCTAGTTTAAAGACCCGTGGCGAAAACATTGACGTTTAGAATTGAAAAATAATCTCAATTAGACGCTCAAACTTTTGTTTTGAATAATCGCGATTAGTTTTATTGGTGAATTTGGCTCTTAGTCAGTTAACGACAGACAAACGCTATTGGTCCTCGAAGACTGGGAGAAAGCATTTGATGATTTCTCTTCACCGTCAGCCAAAAGCAAGCCTGTCAGTAACAAAAACAAAATATTAGTAATATTTATATTTTTTTTTTTTAAAAGTGGCAATATATCGCTTAGGAACCACACAAAGACAACAAAAACTTATTCTGCTGAAAGGAAATATTATTATTTTCCTTGTCAATAAAAGGAACAAGGAAAAATATTATAATGTGACATCTTAACAATGCTACTAATGAAAATAATCGTTATTGTTCTTCTTTCATTGACATTGTCACCGATGTTGTTTTATTTTGTTTTTGAATGAAAAACAAAAAACGCCAATTTCTTTTGTTTTTCATTAAAAACCAAATATTGAATTTCCAAATGGAAATAATATCTTTACATATTACTTGCTTATCCAACAAACTTCGTGCCGCCTAACAGTCGGATTTTTTTTCGTGAATTTTTTCCATATTTTGTCACCATTTAAATCTTCCCTGGAGTATCACGCATATTCCAAGACCAAATTAGCCAAATCGGTCCAGCCGTTCTCCAGTTTTAGCGAGACTAACGAATAGCTATTCATTATATTTTTGGATTTTAATTTAGATTTTTGGATTTTGATTATTTATTTTTTTATTCTAATTTTGATTTTATTTTTGGATTCCATATATTCCATATATACTATCCATTTTAATATGTATATTTTTATTTTTATTATTTATTTATTTTTTAAAGAAAGAATAAAATTAAAGAAATTGTTTTAATTGTGTTAATTTGTTGACAAAACTGTATTAACAATATGGGGAATACACTGGCTCCTGCAATACAGTTTCTAACTAGTTTAGGAGCCAGGGAATTTCATTTATGTGTGAAAAAATCATACGTTAGTAAATAATTTTATTATTATTATTTTTATATATAAGAAGACTAGCTTCTACCCGCGGCATTGCTTGCATGAAAATAGTCTAATATGTTGTCAACATTAAAATATATAAAGAGACAAACTGTCAACTATTTCCCCAATAATATTCTTTGATCATATTTCACTTGAAAATCAATGAACTAACATGAACTGATGAATTATGGAAGATATAAATTAGCGATATATTCGCTTCATACAAGTTTATTTTGACAAATATTTCGATAAAAGGGGAGGATAAAAGACGGGATTAAGTCGGAACATTTATCAAACTTGTTCCTGTTTGTGTGAGTGGGGATAGCAATAGAGACTTTTTAAGCTCGGCCCGGTGGTAGCACAGACAATGTGAACTGGCCGCCCGCCGATAGGGTAAATATCTGATTTAAAATACTTATCATATTTTTATTAAAATACATTTTCTATGACTATTTTTTGCTATTTATTGTCACGTTCACGTAATTTAAAATTCAGACAAAAAAATAGTTTTTAAAACTTCTGTATATATACGTTTTTTTCCTATGTCTCGCTTTTGACAAAATAATCCCGTTTTTTTTACTAAAAGTGTTTCAAAATCTCGACTTGCATAGAAAAAATCTGGCAACGCTGGTAAGAATACGTTTGCTTTTTGTTTTATTTACACTCTATAAGTGGCTAGGTCAAGGTCAAAACGTTTGCAGCGCCATGCCTTCAACTGTAATCTTCCATCCAATGGAGTCATTTTTAATTTTATTTGTACCGTCGTGGTAACGTATTTATAGAAATTTTCTAGACGGCTACAGACTCAGACGTCCTGAATAGCGTAGTGGCGCTTTGCATTCCACTGTAAAGGTCGACAGTTCAATCCACTCATAGATTGCTGTGTATATTTATACTTAAATTTGATGCTTTTTTATTGTGGATAAGCATGCGTTTGATCACCTCCTCACCTGATGGTAAGTGACGATGTGGCCGACGATGGCGCCCGCTTGCCTAGAAGTAACCTATTCACTCACGATTCAGAGATCCCTAGGTTGTAGCTATCAGGAAACATCTCCGGCAGGAATGATCACCCTTTAGCTGTACGTACAATGAATGTACTCCAAAAATGCTTTATACGTACCTTTAGGGTATCTATCATGTTATTATTTTATCCAAAAGATATCCCTCATCGTATCTTCGAAGCACCTTATGGGTGACCTTCCAACGCTTCATCTTGCCAGCACAGAGCCATTCGGTCCCATCGGCCATTGAGGTCAAAGTGTCTTATCCATTATATTTGTTTATCTCAGGATCATGTAGTCCTGGACTTTTAAGGTGGTGTACGAGGTGGCAAAGTCAACTCGCAGAGGGCTTCTAAAGCTTTTCATATAACGTGATATAAACCGACGATCAATTATCAGTCTCTGTACACTCTATGCTAGTTCACTCAAATATAACCATCGGTTTGTTCCGTAGAGGCCCAGCCTGCTAGCTGCAGGCAGGCGGGGTCGAAGCATGCTAGGGTCATGGGTCAGCTTCCGAAAAGAATACCCGGCACGATAGGCAACGAAGGAACGGGGTAGGTTTTTAGTCAGTAAGAGTCTGACACTACTTCCCGCTCCGCCCAAGGGCGGGATTTGTCATTGGATGATTTTACCTACCATAAAAAAATAACTTCCGTTTGTGGGAACCTACTGCAACATACGGAAAACAAAGATATAAGAGCTATGGTTTAGGAGCCTCAAGTAGATTGGTTACCAAGAACTATGCTAAGACTATGGCTCCTGTTTAAGCAATTAATTTAAAAAAAAACAGGCAGGGGATTTGCATACTTAATAAATGGGCTCCGAAAACGGTCGCTAGCATGAAGTGACGTAGCAATAAAAGCTACACATTATTATAATTATTTATATAAAATATCTACATAATTATCTATACACCGTTAAATTTTAGTCGTTTTAATCCCGTGGAGGGTTGATTCGGTATATGAAACACTATCGATTTATAAAGATAAAATTAAAAAATAAAGTTTTTTTTTTCTAAACCTCGAATTAATTTACGAGTACGCATTACCTTGTAGGGAGTTGTCGGTCGTTGCGTACTGACTATCTACAGTTCATTGACCTCGCTCAGCTGACGTTTACTTAAAGAAAATAATTTCGTACACGCGTAAATTAATTCGAGTTTAAGAAAAAAACTACTTTAATTTTTAATTTTCTCTCTACAAATCGATAGTATTTCATGTACCGGATCGACACTCCGCGGGATTAAAACGACCAAAATAACAGAGTGTAAAAGGAGAAACTGACTGACTGACATATCAATTCACGGCCTGAAACTACTAGGACTACGGAAAAACGCGGACACCAAGACAGGATTTGTAGTGCTAAAGGACAAAACAGGGGCCAAATATTACTATGGAGAAACCTACTTACACGCCGGCGAACCCGCTACCAGAAGCCAGTCATACAATATCTTTTTACTATACACACAGGTAATAAATTCTCAAGAGATTACTTGAAAACTGTTGAAAGCTTTCGTACCTGTTTTCCTTATATTTCTTTATTATTTCCCTATTTCCTTATTTGCTTTCAGATTTGCGTAACATTCAGTGAGACTTGCTTTTTCTGTATCAATATAGAATCCTGCATTAAAGACTGTTCGAGTGTATGGAAATCTTTTGGAAGCTCATAAATTAGTGTATCCTAGCCAGGTTTATGTCAAGGGATATCGTATTGCATATCTAGGTTTGGGTTGTAAAGGTCATTTGCAAAATAAAGGGTATTTCAACAAGGACGGGTCTATGTTGAAATTAAATAAAACAAGCTTTATGTGAGATACTAAAGAAATTAGCTTTTTATTTGAAAAGCCCATTTATGCCATTATTTATAAAATATGACATCGTTTAAATGTCCACCGCGGCTTCGAACGGTGGCACGGATCCGAGAGGTTCAATTTTCAATTACTCTACTGCATAGATCCGGCTGTATCTGAGCGATGGCCTGAGTTATGTTGACTTTTAGGGCATCTGTTGATTGCGGATTAGAAAACCACACAAGAAAAAGTTTAGCGGGGTCAAATAGCACGATCTTGGTGGCCAATTCACGTCACCTCTGCGAGAGATAACCCTACCCTCGAACCGTTAATGCAGAATGTCCATTGTGTCGCTTTCTGTGTGGCACGTAGCGCCGTCTTGTTGGAACCACATGTTGTCCACGTCCATATCGTTCAATTTAAGCCAAAAAGAATTGTTAGTCATTGATCTGTAGCACTCACCGTTGACAGTAATGGCCTCGCCATCACCGTTTTCGAAGAAGTACAAAACAAATACCATATTTCATAAATAATGGCATAAATGCCTTTCAAATAAAAAAAAATAATTTCTTTAATATCTCACATACAGCTTGTTTTATTTAATTTCAACATCGACCCGTCCTTGTTGAAAGACCCTTTAGTTGCCTACTCTTTTCAAATCGTCATAAATCTGGACAGAAGCATACTAATTACACGCCCAACCAAATCACTCTTGACCCATTATTATGAAGATAGAAAAATACGAGTGTTAGAATATAACATTTCACAAATGTCGGTCGTAACTGCGGCCTCGCCTAGTTGGCAAGACGCGCGCGTTCGGTCAAGGCGGCTAGTTCAGTGCTCAGTGATCAGTGCTCATCCCGATGATATTCGGTTGAATATCTGTGTAATGTCTCTATAGTACCGTTGAATGGTGGATGTTTCTATAGTGTATTTGGATTGTGTGAAATTGTTCAGTGAATAGTTCTGAGGATTATTTCTATCTCATGTAGTAGTGATGCATGTTTGGTGCCCGGGCTGCACAACTGCATAGAAGATCAGTTAGCCGAACTCTAATTCTTGTAAGTTCTGTTACTATCAAAGCGAAAGTTTTTTTTTTTTTATTTCGTGTCGATTTAACTCAAATTTGGCCTGACCAATATGTCAATATGCCACCTGGATAGTTCTGTCTTTGGCCTCGATTGAGTCGCGGAAGGTGCAAGGTAAATAGTCCTGAGTATAAAGTATAAACTAGTTCATTTTTTATTTTTCTTGTTTACCTTCTCCTTCTTTTTCCAAAACCCTCAGTCTTGGGCAATCCCTGGTCAATTTTGCCCCGCAAACATGATTGGATTGTTACATTACTTTCGTCGCGGTCGACCTGGATGACATCGTTCTCGTTCAGACCACCAGTGAGTGAAGATCTTCGCCATTTTAACGCCGATCCCACTCCCGGCCTGACAGTTGTTTTTCCAAAATCTGCTTATTTAGTTATAGCTCTATTACTAGCAACAGCAGGGTACTGCTTCGAAATTAAATTAAATCATAAATAGAGATTGTAAATACATATTTGTCTGGTTGGCACATTTCAGTCATCAAAAACGACCATGAACGAGTTCCTTGACACAAACCGAACCTTGGCAATAATCCGACAACACATTATCTATGTATATTATAAAGACGTAAAACCGTGCATCACACTAATCTTCAAATAGGTCTTTACGTATGAAATTGCAAATTCTTACAACGGGTTACTTTGAAGGGTTACTTTTATATCTTCGTATATAAGTACTGCAAGATTACAGAAAATACAAAACATAAGGAAACCAATAAACACCTAATTTCAAAAAAGAATAACGTACCTTTAATATAAAGTTTATTTGAACTTATAATTCTAAGGGTTGATTTCACCATTCAATATAAAAACTGAGTTCAGCTAAACTGAGCTCAGCGTAATCTAGTTTAAAGACCCGTGTCGTAAACATGGGCGACAACAAAAGAATTGAAACTGAGTTTAGGTTAAACTAGGTTTAATTCATAGCGGTGAAACGCAAAATGAAGCTATAATCTCGATTAGGAGCTCAAACTGCGTTTTGTTTATATAATCGCGATTAGTTTCTTGGTGAATTTGGCCCTAAGTCAATCCAAAAACATAACATATACTTCAAAGCCTATAAAGCGAAAATTTGTGAATGTGTGTTTGTGTTTGTTGCTTCTTCACAGTCAAACGGCTGAACGAATATCAATGAAACTTGATTCATGAATTGAGCATGTCCTGAAACAGCACAATACGATACTTTTTATCATGAAAGTATATTCCGTTGGATCAATTTTCACCTTTGGCGTGGGAGAAGCCGTTGGCGGCGGCTAGTATGCAAATTACTATTGGATAAAGTTTATGTCTATTACAAAAACTCTTCTACTGGTAGAGTAAACAATCCCTGAGTTACTATGGATTTTTGGCCTAGTGGTCACGGGTTCAAACCCAGCCATTCGCATTACTTTGTGTAATTTATTTTATCACCACGGCTCTAAAAACAATAAAGAAAAACATAGTGAGGAAACCGGCATGTCCTAGAAACAAAAATTCGAAGACATTGTGACATTCACCAAACCGTACTGAGCCCGCGTGGTGGGTTACGGCCCATTCCCTCTCTTAGAGAGGAGGCCTGAGTCCCAGCAGAGAACATTAAAAGGCTGATATGCTATTATGCTAGTACTGGAAGTCTTTCAGTTGGAATCGTATAGAAGTCGTTAATATTTTGATAGTTAAATTATATATTTACGTTTCACTCAAGAACACCACTTCCACAGCAAACTTCAAGAGCGTTCATAATAAAACTGATATACTCGTACACATTGGGTTTCATTTACGATCACTATAAAGCGGAGCTATTTCCGAAACATTTCCGATGACACGCCGGAATGAAAACATTCTAGACTTCTGCCAACTTTGTAGTTTTTAAGAGAATGGTTTCTTGAGGATTTTTATTGAAAAACATAACTTAGATTGCTGTATGCGGCTTTTGGCTTGGATATTTTAACATGGCGACTTTTCGCGCCAACCTCTGGTTCAGGCTATGGTCCGGAGCGAGAGGGAATGCGGGTGGCCTCATTCTGCTAAGTAGTAAAACTAGCGAAGGAGACGGCCGTGATAGCGAGGGAACGTACAACCTCACGCCCCAGCCACCGCGATAGGAGATACCTAGGGCGTCGGGAGTCTGCCAACACGTATATATGAGCTAAGGCGTAAGAAGACCGCGCGCGTTCCGCGTCGAGCAGCTCACGCTGCTTCCACTACCCACTTAGCAAAGAGTCAATGACCTTTTAAGTAGTTTTCGGTTGTTGCGTACTAACTACCTACAGGTTATTGGCCTCGCTCAGCTGACGTTTACTTAAAGAAATCAATTTCGCACATGCGTATATTCGTGTTTAGAAAAAAGTACTTTATTTTTTAATTTTCTCTTTACAGATCGAATGTTTCATGTACCGAATTGACCCTCCACGGGATTAAAACGATCAAAATTTAACGGTGTTTATCATTTACTTCTGAAATCACACTAAACATAATATAATATTAGAAAGGTAAGGTAAAGGAAATATTATTGAGAGTGTGTGTATCAGTGTTTCTTGCTTTTTTATGCTCGAACAGTTGAGTTCACGTTTCAGTGTAGCTACTTCAGCTTAAAAACCTGTCCAAATTTGGCATTTAAGTAGGGTTTAATACGTTCTTAAACCCCGAATATTCAATTCAGAAACCCAGGACATCAGACGGCAGACAGCGATTAAAAATACATTAAAATCTCTTTGGTATACAAACTCCACGGTTTACTATTGTAGATTTATCTAAAGCATTCGGCGAATACATGTGCTACAAGAAAATGTATCAGATTCCGTTTACGAGCGCTACTAAAGCAGAAGCATTTCCAAAACATTACCACTGACAGGTGGATGTAAAATTCGCAGGGTTTTGACTACATTGTATGTGGATTTAAGCCTGCATTCCGATATTTTGGTTTGAATGCCTGTATTTACAGAATTGTGGTAATTTATAGGAAACTGCGTATTTTACTGAATGTAAAGGTAGCGCAGTCTAGTGATTGTATGCAAAATGTAGCTGGAATAATGTATAGGTACTATCAAAGACACTTTCACCTGACCACCGCTAAGTTCATTTTTGCTTGCGTATTTTTTTTTTTAGTGAAATCGTTTTTTTTTACTTTTACTCAATGTTTGGAAAGTATTCCTTATTGCAAGTCGTTCTGCCGCAGGAAAGCAACCACTAAAATTTCACGGTGTATAAATAAATAAAATAAAAATAAAGCACGGACATTAATATACGAGATTTTGATTTGCCGTACCTAAAGGCTCAGACTTACATATAACAAACAAACCTTCGTTTTGCAAAACCCCAAGTTTTACACGAACAACTTGAACTAACTACCTGACTTAATTAAAAAACAAATGATAAGCTAGGGTTGTGCTACTTTCCCGTCCAGGCGCTTCCTGAAGGCGACTGCAGTTTAAAAGAGCGCAGCCAAGTGAAGTAACTTGTATAATTAGAAAACAACTGACGGGTAGTGTACTGTTGAAGTGAGTGATGGTATAAGTTAGGAGAGGTAGCGGTGAGAATTGACGGAAATTAATCAATTATGCTACCGAATTTTTTTAGTCAGAGATTAATCATTGCCATACAACGTGGCAATGCCGCCAGCCTTTTAGGCATACTTCCAGCGGACATTCTTTTTAATATTTTAAATTAAATGGTATAATTAATGCTAGGGTCTTTAAGTCAAGAGTGAATAGGTAACTTCTAGGCAAGCGTGCTTCATCGTCGGCCACATCATCGCTTACCATCAGGTGAGATAGTGGTCAAACGTGAGCCTATCAATAATAATTTTAAAAAAAATACTAACAAAATTTATGTAAATAATGAATATTTTTACCCGACTGCGCCAGAAGGAGGGTTATGTTTTTCGATAGTATGTATGTATGTATGTATAATTGTTTGGCACGCTCTGCAGCCTGAACGGCTCGGTGGATTTTAGCTTGAGAGGTGTCGTTAGATTCGTATTTACTGTGAGAGTGACACTGGGTATATCAAAATAAAAAAAAACAAAATGGCGGGTTTTTGGCGCCAAATTTAAATGTTTGGCACGCGGCCTGAACGACTCGATGGATTTTAGTTTACGAGGTGTCGTTAGATTCGTAATTACTGTGAAAGTGATATCATAATAAAATAAAACTAAAAAAATAAAAAATGGTAATTTAAAAAACTAAAAAGCCCGACTGCTTTTCTGAGTATTCATGAAAAAGCCCTAAAACAAGAAAGTCGTTGTAGCAGTCGGGACCCATTACATCATAGATCTACTGACTAGCCGGCTGACTTTCTAGAATGGGTCCCGACTGCTACAACGACTTTCTTGTTTTAGAGCTTTTTTTATATTACTTAAACCACGGAAAAGAGCTCTACCTCTTTATCTGTTCTATAATTTGAGTTTTATAGCTTTGTATGTATCTAAGCTTCACGCAGGCGTACACTAAGCGTATAAAGACGAATATGCGTCTATGAAGTTTATTCGGCGTCCGAGCCCCGAGGACAGTATTCATCATTCAACAAAATCGCTACAGCCTCGTTCTTGGACCACATTATAAAAACTAACTATTCAGAAGATGGCTGCTGTTAGCGTCTGTTTGAATATCACCTCCGTTCCCATTGCTCTACTATTTACTGCTGTTTGGAATATTCATTAACTACCACTTTCTAAGTAAAGTTCATTGTGATTTAGTTTCTTACTTGAAACAGTTTTAAACTGTTTTTTTTTTCTTGTGGTAGGCAATAATAAAATAACTTCTCTCGAACTTCTCTCTCTTCTTCTCGCTTCTGGATGTAGCAAAAAGGAGTGTTTTTTTTTTGGTGGTGGGTAAAATCATCCAATGACATCTCCCGCCCTTGGGCGAAGCGGGAGATAGTGTCAGACTCTTACTGACTAAAAACCCACCCCGTTCCTTCGTGGCCTTAGATACCAGGGCCGGGCTTTCCTTTCGGAAGCAAACCCTTGGCCCCAGTAGGCTTCGACCCTGCCTGCCTGCAGCTAGCAGGCTGGGTCTCTACGGTTTGCTGACAACTCCTTGAGGCGCGCGGGAACAGTGCGCGCCGTTGACGACCTGGGCTTGTTCCGGATGGTTACCGGACGGTCGGACAGCGAGCTACCCATAGCTCGCCGTCCGCAAGCCTGCGCCTACGTTGGCTGGAAATTTGCTGACTAAAGTTTTCCTTCAAGTACCCTTTGCGCTCCAGAGTTGCAGTACCTACATAACTCTTGACTGATGATTCCGCAGACCTACTAAGGAGTGCCGTGTTACCAAAATACCAAGTCTTTTTTAGGGTTCTAGACCAAAGGGTAAAACAGGACCGTATTACTAAGACCGCTATCTGTCCGTCTATCACCAGGCTGTATCTCATGAACTGTGACAGCTAGACAGTTGAAAATTTCACAGATGATGTATTTCTGTTGCCGCTATAACAACAAATACTAAAAACAGAATTAAACATGTGATTTTTGCCGCGTTTTGCTTCGGACGGTATGGAACCCTTCGTGTGTGAGTCCAACGCACACTAGCCCGTTTTTTTTTTTGAGTTGTAAAGTAATAAGGTAACTGTTCACGCTCTGGGCGGAGTGAAAGGGAGTTCGGCTTTTCCAAACTAAAATCTTCCGAGGGTTTTCTTTTTTTTATGGTAGGTAAAATCATCCAACGACAAATCCCGCTCTTGGGCGGAGCGGGAAGTAGTGTCAGACTCTTACTGACTAAAAACCTACCCCGTTCCTTCGATGCCTATCGTGCCGGGGCCGGGTATTCCTTTCGGAAGCTGACCCATGACCCCAGCAGGCTTCGACCCTGCCTGCAGCTAGCAGGCTGGGCCTCTACGGTTTGCTGACAACTCCTTGAGGCGCGCGGGAACAGTACGCGCCGTCGACGACTTGGCCTCGGTCCGGTCGGTTACCGGACGATCGGACAGCGTGCTACCCATTGCACGCCGTCCGTAAGCCCGCGCCTACGGAAATCTTCTGTTGCTTTTTGCATTCTTGGACCCGGTAACTCTTTTGAAAAGTCTAGCTTTAGCTTGCCTTTAGCATAGCATAGCATCAGCCTTATAATGTTCTCACTGCTGCGACTCAGGCCTCCTCTCTAGGAGAGGGAATGGGCCGTAATCCACTCACGGGCCCAGTTCGTGTTGGCGGATGTCACATGTTTTCGAATATTTAGTTCTAGGACATGCCGTTTTACTCCTAGCTTTAGCTTGCCTTTAACTCAATGTATTTAGATTTCGAGTTTGGCAGGATCGGAGTACTGTTCCGTACTTCTCTATTTATCATAAACTAGCTTCTGCTAGTGGCTTTGCTCATGTTACAGAAGAAAATACATAATCGATATCACCCAGTGATAAAATATAATTTTACCCACCACAAAAATAAAAATGGAGAAATATTTTTTTAAATCGGACCAGTTATTTTTAAACTTATTACATACAATTTAACTTTTCTGTTTATGATATTTTGTTATAGATTATTATTTGTGGTCAAAGCCCTCTTGAATTACAAAAGCCCAATTTGTGGTGAACAAAATTGAAATGATAATGTTTCTTTTGTATGCTCTATAAATAATTCACGAATGCAGTGCCTGCGTTGGGCAGCTTATTATCAAATAATTGAAATATTATTGTTTGAAATGGTCCAAACTTTATAATTTTAAACCTTTATTCATCATCAATTCATCTATATAGTTATTTTTTTTAAATATTTCTTTTTTGTTTTACTATGATTTTATTAATTTTAACGAAATGAAAAGTTTAAAAAAAGAACTATATTTCTTATTTTATTTTATAAATAAATTACTTTATTAACTATAACATTTTTGTCTGATTAGTATTTGCTAGCAGCAATCCCCCTTTTTTAGTTTTTATATTCCATTATTCTTTCATTCTCTCTCATTAGTCTTTGCATCGTGCCGCGGCACGACGCCGTTTCACGGTGGCGGCGACGCGACGTGCCGTTTCACGGCGCCGTGCCGTAGACATGATGTGTCCACGCTCTAAGTGAATTTACCTTAATAAAGAGAAAAAGATAATTGCTATTAATTGTACATGTTCTTAGTAAAGTCAATTTGTTAGTTTAGGACATTATAAAAGTTACTTATTAGTCTATAAACAAGGCTAATTTTTAATAAAATTAGGGTCCATTCTAAGCGAAAAAAGTCGTAGAGGCTCAGTAGGTAATGCCTGCACTGCTGGGTCACGGGGAATTTCTGAAAGGGTTATTCCTTTCGCTCCAGGGCCCCGAGTGTAACGTTTTCACATTGCCCATAGACCTAGTAGGCTTCGACCCTGCTGGGCCCCTACAATTTTCTGACAACTCCTTGAGGCGTGCTTGCACAGTTTCAAACAAGCAATCTCATGCATGAGAGGCGATTGCCGTAACCACTGAGGCATCGCGACGCCTCTAGCAGAACTTATGTAATATCTAAAATTAAGTGTGATTATTCAAGTCCCAAGCTCGACCCTTGCAATCAGACGGCCTCAGGAACCAAGTCAGCACCTCATTTGGGTTTTAATGAGGGGCAGAAAGTCGAATATTTTTGCAGGCGTCTCGCAAAAAGGAGGAAGCAAAGGAAAGGGTTTTTTACTAAAAATTTCTCTAATTTGCAAACTCCGTTGCAGAGAATTTTATTTTTGCGATGAAGGAACAATTTTACGTTTAATAATCACTGAGAACAGTGGTGGCCGAGTGGTATCGGCCCTGAATTACGAGTTGTAGGTCGCGGGTTAAAACCTAGCCAGGCGCATTACTTTGTATAATTTATTTTATCACCACTGTTCTCAAAATGGTGAAGGATGATATCATGAGGAAACCGGCCGGCATGCCCTAGAACCATAAAATTGAAGACATTCCAGCATAAAAAAAAACCCGCACTGGGCTCGCGTGGTAGAATACGGACCATCCCTTCTCCTAGAGAGGGAGTCCCAGCAGTGGGAACATCGTAAGGCTGATGCTATGCTATGCTTATTACTGAAAACTCATCTATTATTATAATATTCAGTATACACCGTTAAATTTTGATCGTTTTAATCCCGTGGAGGGTCGATCCGGTACATAAAATAAAAAAATGACCGAATGTACCGAATCGATCCTCCGCGCGATTAAAACGACCATAATTTAACGGTGTATATATTTTTGTCCTGTGCAAGTCTCAAATAAATGTTTTTCTTCCTTTCTTCTTTTCTCTTTCTATTTCTAAACTCACTCTACGTTATTCAAAGACACCAAAATGTGTATCTAGCTTAACAATTTTATCTTCTCAATAATTAATTATATTGATGTTTTAACCTGTATCCGTGTTTTTCGTAGCTTTTGCTAAAACCAACTCATTACTCGCGTTCTAGCTCACTTAAGTAAATAGTAGGTAATAATATTAATAATAAAAATTTTTCCTAAAAACAAAAGCTGTAAGATTAGAACCTTACACGTGGAACCTTGAGGAAGATGGAAATTACCAGGAGGTAAGGTCACAAATGACTTAATTATGAGTACGGTTTTGAAAATATACAGCGTTAAATTTTAATCGTTTTAATCCTATGGAGGGTCGATTCCGTACATGAACTCGAATTAATATACGCATATACGAGTCAATGACCTTGTAGGGAGTTGTCGGTCGTTGGGTACTTACTATCTACAGTTCATTGGCCTCGATCAGCTGACGTTTAGTTAGAGAAATCAATTTCGTACCTGTAAAGTTTAAAAAAAAGTACTTTATTTTTCATTTATATCTTTACAAATGGATAGGGTTTCATGTACCGAATTGACCCTCCGCGGGATTAAAACGACCAAAATTTAACGATGTATAATATAATATTCTGTAAAACTAGGAGCTAAACGAAAAATAATAGTCCTGCCTAGTCTGATCATTCTTACGCCCACTAGAGTCTACGCCATGTGCCTGGGCACCGGTAGCACCGCCCTATTTACGGCACTGCTCGCGACCAAAAACCGCCGAGGCATTTAGTTAGAGTCAAGAAAAAACACATTCATTTGTTTCATACGTTATGTACATTACCAGCACATTGACGAACCTTAATAAACCTAATTAAAATGCGCAGTGCAATCTGTCATTATCAATCAAGCGCTATCAGTAGTTGGATCTCGTTCAAATTATCTGATTAGTCAGTGGATGTGAAATGACTGAGTAATGAGTAATGATTTATCTTGGCATCTTAATATGAATCTATATTTATTTTCAACTAGCTTTTCCCTGCAGCTTCGCTTACATCAAGTGACCTACCTACCAGGGTAGGTAGGGTAAGACAGGTAGGTCACTTGACTTCGTAGGAAGCGCAGGCATTTCCTAAGTAGGTACCTATCCTACCCGCCTAACTACCAACCTATCTAGTTACCTAAGATTTTTGGTTATATCTTATAAAAACTTTTTGCGATTCTGAAAAATCTCGAAGAGAAAACCCTTTGGTGCGTGAGTGCGACTCGTACTTGCCAGGTCCTTTTATGGTTTCGTACCTCAAAAGGAAAAAATGGAACCCTTACTGGATTACTTTGTTGTATGTCTGTCTGTCTGCCTATTCTCATAGCACAAGTATAGGAAAAAATCTGAAAACTGTAAATGTAACTATGTTACAAACAATTTTTTTTTTATTCAGAAAAGACTTAGAAATTCGATTCGGGAATTGAACTATTAACATATGTTAGTTTGTTTGAAACTCTTAATGTACAGTTTGTTTAAATATAACTCAAACAACTCAGTCAAAACTAGTTTTGACAGAATTTAGTCAAAACTAGTTGTAACAGAAACTAGTTATAACTAGTTTTGTCTAACTAATTTTGACTGTCACGTCTATACCAACAGAGACAGTCGCAACCCTTTTAAAAGTGCGACAACCGAAGAGCCTCTATTAATCTTTCGCATCCGTCAGAAGCATGCGTGTCTTGATGTATCGTTGTCTTGTTTTGTTTTGTTAGTAACAAATTATGTGAAAGGGGAAAGTAGGGTTGTTGGGTAAAGAAGGAAGCTTATGTTAGCTTTCTGATTCAGAATGCATGAGGAATGTGTGAATGACAAAAATTTTCATCATTATCAATTTAATCGAAAGATGTTTTTTATTTATGGATGTTCAAAATCTCAGTATATATTTAATTACATTTTGTACTAAAAACGACAAAAGCCGTTAATGACTTATTTAGGGTGATTGGTAATAAGTGACTGATACTTAAACACGTTATTGTAGTCATAATAATAAACAACTTTTACTATGGAACCAAACCTGAAATCGCGAAAAAAATCAGCCAAGTTCAATACTGTCTGATGTTATACGAGTTGTACTGACCAGCAGATTTTTCCGTGATGTCAGGTTTGGTCCCGTAGTAAAAGTTGTTTATTATCATGACTACAATCACGTGTTTAAGTATCAGTCACTAATATAGATAGGCGGCCAACCTGGGTACACATTCGGTTGGATCGAAACCCGCGACGGACAACTTTGAAGTCGGGCCTATAGCCACTAGACCACCATTGCCCAAATTCAATTTTAAAATTATTTATATCACATAGTCCTATATGGGCACCTATAACACATCAGAAGCAAGTGCAAGCTTCCAATTGGTCGTTTTCTATGAAAAATCTCCATGGTTTCTCTTTTAAAAAAAATACTGATTCTACAATATTTCCAATGTTGTAACAGCGAAATATACCACTCACTGATTAATCACGAAATCTCAGAAATATATCACCTACAAATTTAATATTTGGCTGGTAGGTTTCTTATAGGGTGTGGACATCTGCTTTGAACGGATTTCAAGGTACTCCACCCCCTCCGTCCGGTAACAGACCGGTCCGAGCTCAGGACGTCTACGGCGTGCACTGTTCCCGCACGCCTCAAGGAGTTGTCAGCAAACTGTTGGGGTCCAGCAGGGCCGAAGCCTACTGGGGCCAAAGGTTATGTGAGAATGTCACCACGGGCCCCGGGCGAAAAGCAATGAATGTAAGGGTTTTTTTTTTCGGTAGGTAAAATCATCCAATGACAAATCCCGCCCTTGGGTGGAGCGGGAAGTAGTGTCAGACTCTTACTGACTAAAAACCTACCCCGTTCCATTCTTCGCCTTGGTCCCAGGGCCCCGGGTGCCATTTTCACATACCCTTTGACCCCAGTAGGCTTCGGCCCTGTCGGGCCCCTACAGTTTGCTGACAACTCCTTGAGGCGCGCGGGAACAGTGCGCGCCGTAAACGACTTGAGCTCGGACCGGTCTGTTACCGGACGGACGGACAGCGAGCTACCCATTGCCCGCCGTCCACGAGCCCGCGCCTACGGTGGCCGGAAATCGGGATCAGAAACCCGGCGGCGGCAGCGGCGTGTACGCCGGTCGTGCGGTCGGCCTCCTCCTTTGCTAGCATTACTGCTTCGCAGAAGGAGGCGACCGCCTGCCACTCTTCCTCGCTCCGGAGCATGGCTTGAACCAAACCCCGGCGCGAGAGATCGCTGCCTCCGATCGCCCCCACAAGGACACGGCGATGCTCTTCCCAAGCGGGGCACACCTCGACTGTGTGCTCCACCGTGTCCTCCGGACGCTCCGCAATGAATGTAAGGGTAGGTTTTTAGTCAGTAAGAGTCTGACACTATTTCCCGCCCCACCCAAGGGCGGGATTTGTCATTGGATGACTTTACCTACCATAAAAAAACTCTCTAAGGGGTAAAACGGGGTTTGGAAGTTTGTATAGAGAAAACGACTTTCACGCGGACGAAGCTAGTAAGTGGTAACTAATGAAATTAAAACAATGATGGAGCAGTTAATAAACGATTAAACTTAATAATTTCTATAATATACCCTAAATTCTGGCGTGAGTTTATCTTGGACAAGACCCAGTTTACAGCACATTTAAATAAAATACACAAAAAACAAACTACGTACTTTTAAAAATATATATTAAGTAACCGATACGTCAACGTTATATCAAAATTTCCAAAATAAATATTCCTGGAAACACAACCATTTTGAATTGACCTCTGATGTTTTATTCCTCAGCTACAAAATATAAAGTAAATATTAAAATTGCCTCATGACAAGAGTTCTTGTGAAACTGGCTGTGTTGAACAAAAAGTGGGTTAAAGGCATGTCCAGACGTAATAAGCTTTGGACGGGAATATAATTTTAATTTTTAGTTCAATTTTTAATTGACAAGTAAAGATTGACTTGGTGACAGTTTTTTTTTATGGTTGGTAAAATCATCCAATGACAAATCCCGCCCTTGGGCGGAGCGGGAAGTAGTGTCAGACTCTTACTGACTAAAAACTTACCCCGTTCCTTCGTTGCCCATAGTGCCGGGGCTGAGCCTTCCTCTCAGAAAACGGCCCTTGACCCCAGCAGGCTTCAACCCTGCCTGCCTGCAGTTAGCAGGCTGGGCCTCTTCGGTTTGCTGACAGCTGCTTGAGGCGCGCGGGAACAGAACGCGCCGTCGACGACTTGGGCTCGGTCCGGCCGGTTACCGGACGATCGGACAGCGTGCTACCTATTGCACGCCGTCCGCAAGCCCGCGCCTACGGTGGCCGGAAATCGGGATCGGAATCCCAGCGGCGGCTGGGGCGAGCGCCCCGTTGCCTCTGCCTGATGCGGTCGGCCTCCTCCTTTGCTAGCATTACTGCTTCGCAGAAGGAGGCGACCGCCTGCCATCCCTCCTCACTACGGACCATGGCCTGAACCAAGGCCCGGCGAGAGAGATCGCTGCCGCCGATCGCCCCCGCGAGGACACGGCGATGCTCCACCCAGGCGGGGCACACCTCTACAGTGTGCTCCACCGTGTCTTCCGGGTGTTCCGCACAGTGGCGATACCCGGGCGAATCCTCCGCACGAATCCGGAACAGGTACTTAGCGAGACTTGGTGACAGTTGTTTTTTTTTTAGTTTGGAAATGTTCTAATGACTTCTCCAGCCCTATAGCGGAGCGGGAGAGCGTGTCCAACTTTTAATGACTTAAACCACACTTATTTCCGTACAAACATACCTATGAAAAAAGTTCAATTCCTGAATTGAGTTACGAATTTTTTTCCGAATCGCATTTTTTATGACGTCACTACAAATTTACAGTTTTCAAATTTTTTCCTATACTTGTGCAATGAGACTTTGCTTCATGCAAAATTTCATGATCCTGAGTCAACGGAAATTTCGACTCTGTTGAGAGTATCAAAATATACGATAAAAACGGCCGTATCTTTTTTTTCGTTGAAAAATAAGTTTGATTTTTTCACAGCTTCAAGGGACCACAGACTTCTCTACGCGTTCTCAATATCTTGACAGACAGACGGCCAACAAAATAATCCCATAAGGGTTCCATTTATTTTCCTTTTGAGGCACAGAACCCTAAAAAAGAAAAGACCTGTGTGAGGCCAAAAGGCTCCCACCTCAGCGTTGGTATTCAGATAGGACCTACTCATATAGCGAAGCTATTTGACATCCCATGCATAGGGGAATGTCTGCCTGTTGTGGGGACTATTTCCACCGCGCACTTAGCACATAGGGGCGATGCGGTCTTGTTTGCTGTAACGCTGTGAATTGTAGCATGAAAGTTAAACGGTAGGTAGGAAACGAGTCAATTACCTTGTAGGTAGATATCAGTCGTTGCGTACTAACTACCTACAGTATATTGGCCTCGCTCAGCTGACGTTTACTTAAAGAAATTAATTTAGTACATGCGTGAATTAATTCGAGTTTGAAAAAAAAACTTTATTTTTTTCATTTTTATCTTTACAAATCGATAGTGTTTCATGTACCGAATCGACCCTCCGTGGGATTAAAACGACCAAAATTTAACGGTGTACAGTATGGTAAGCAAGGTCCATAACTCGTTTATTCATCTCAGTTACAATAAAACATTAAAGAAGCTTTATAACTTGTATTGTTTCGAGGGGACATCCCGTTATTTTATAAAGTCAATTGACAACCTATGCTCAGAGCTAAAAACCTTATCCAAAAAAATGGCTATCTCCATTTTCCCAATTTATACAAACCTGTCAGAATACATCGACTTATTCCGTCTGAACGAATCCGTATCTTCTAGTAAATTCGATGTTTTTGTTATGATAATCAATATTATTGCTTCCAACGCGATTTGTGCTCGTCATAAATCTATGCTAAGAAATATTGTATTCGAGTGGAAATCGATACGACAGTGGATAAGCTATATTGACAATTCTTTTTAATGTAGGGCGTACATTTTAAAGCAAGACCGTATATAGGGTGACTGGTAATTAGTCAATGATAATTAAACACGTGATTGTAGTCATGATAACAAACCATATTTACTATGGGGGCAAACCTGAAATCGCGAGAAAAGTCGGCCAAGTTCAGTTCATTTTGGCATTCAGGCAGGGCCGAAGCCTACCGAGACCAAGAGTCGGCCTCGGTATCAAAGGCAATGAAGGAACGGGGTGGATTTGTAATTAGTAAGAGCCTGACACTATTTCCCGCTCTGCCCAAGGGCGGGGGATGTCATTGGATGATATTCACCCGACATAAAAAAAAACATGGTAAAAAAATGATTGGAATCGATTCAGTTTCATTTCAGATTCTGAACAAACTATATTCAGATTTCGCGATTACTAAAAATAATGTTGTATATAACTTGGTAAAATAATAAATACATATTATTATCCTGAAATTAGTATGCTCAGAATAGAATACCGAATTGGTTAAAATTATTTTTAAAATTGGCAGTTCTCTTTTTTTAATCTCAAATATTTTTTGACTATCCCATCTCGGCAACCTTTGCTTAACCCTAAAGATTGTTGTTATTACGTTAATTAATAACAACCACTCGATTGTACATTCCTCCTCCTTTTCTAACAGTTCCTAGATATTGTAAAATGTTGCTAATATTACTTTTTTTTTTTACAGGTACGGACTCAAAAATACCTCTACCTATAGCAGATATTAGGCTGCACACATACCAAATAAAATAAGGTAACATTCACGAATAACGTTAGCGATATACAATCGCTCAGAAAATTGTTATGGCTAAAATTTTAGTAATAGAGCAATAAACCAATTAATTTAAGATGAAACCCTCTTGACAGATCGTCTTACTGTCATTATTGATATGTATTAAAAATCATCAGTGCAAAAAAAGAAACATCACGATTATTAAGGGAGAGAATTCACAAAGCGGTTTTCACCCGCGGCCGCCGCGATTGCGGTCCCGTGGCTTCTGTAGAATGCATATATATAACAAGTAAAAAATTAAAGCACATTTGACGCGTTTTACGCCCGGTGTGCGCGGTTGTTCGTGGCTCCCGCTGCACCGACGGACAACTTGTAGAATTTCGCTGGCCGCGGTCGCCCGCAGGCTCTGCGGTCGGTTGAAGGGCGACCGCGCGTTGGCGCCAGGCTTGCGATCGAATATCGCAACCACGATGGCTGTGTAACCGCGAAAATCTGCATAATTTTTCATGGTGTTCTCTTTTATATTTGTGGGTTTCCAGAGGTTCAAAAATTATCAAAATTTATTTCACAGTCTACTCTGAAGCACTAACCTTAAATGTACTGTTTTAACAATGAAAGAGAGAAAATGAATTTATATGACACACAATAATTATATAAATATTATTAATACTTTAACATTATTTCCTGTTAACCTATCCAACAGATAAATCCATGGGAAAAAACATTGCCCCATTTTTCGTCTGGTAGATAACGCTGCTAAAGTGTAGCATACCCTTATAATAGTTTTGTCAGTACATAACAAAAATATGTGCCGCCACATTCTCGAGCCCCCAAGAATACATTCTCAAGTACATTATAATAATATCTTCAGAAAATCAATGTCACCCATGGGCTCCTGTTATTCGCTATAACCTCGTACACAAGTCGCATTTTTCAAGATTATCCGGATAAAACCGGATGAAACCGAATCTATCCGGGTAAGAGATGGCTGTTATGATTTTATTCTACCCTCTATTTGGCTTGTTTTTTCGAAATGAATAAGTTTTCGATTGTTGATTTTTTATGTCTTTGTTAAAGGAGTGAAAATGGGCGAATCTGATTTTTACATTCTATTAAATGTAATCGGTATTATTTGGTTGTTAACTATAAATCATGCGCGCCAGCAGAGGTTTAAAAAAAATCAAAATGAGTAGAACCTGGCCTTAACTTCAACTAAAACTACGACGACGACTGGGCTACGGCGAGCAATGGCGTAGCTCACCGTCCGGCTGCCCTGTAACCACCCAGACCAAGCTCGAGTCGTCGACGGCGCGTAGTGTCCCAAGTGCGCCTTGAAAAGATGTCATCAAAACCGGAGAGGTCCAGCAGGGTCTAATGCTACTGAGACCATGGGTTGCCTTGACTGAAAGAGGTACTATCAAAGACACTTCTGCCTGGTCACCGCTAAGTTAATTTTTGCTTACACTCGAAATGAAGTCTTCAAAGGTTTTGTATGGCGCCGCGCCGTAGAATCTAAGCGATTTTTTTTTAAGTGATCAGGAGGAAATGACCGCGATGGTACATAAAATAAAATAAAAATATTATTCAAAGTGAGCACTGACCGTCAATTATACAAGAATACAAAAAACTAAAACTCACGTACCTAACTTTGTGTATTGCCTTAACATACTAACAATACCCTTAAGACCAAGCAGACAGCATTTATAACCTGGAAACCACCATTCAAAACTCCACAAAGTTGTAATAAAAATTACAGTAACGTCTAAAAACATTTGACGCAATCATACAATCGTACCCACGGGGGTTGTTATAACCAACTGCACTGTAAGGGGGTGTAGTTTTCACCCCTTATTTTTTCGCCCCCTGGGAGTGTAAGGGACAGATAAATAATGTAAGGGACGTTGTGATGACAATGCGAAAGGCACATAAGTCATCTGTTCGCTCCTTATCGCCAAGTTTTTTGGCGTATAAGTGATATTAATAGTGGTGGTAGAGGATGCGCGAAAGCTTTTCTTTTGTGAGGGAGCCTAATTTTATGGTAATATGTTTCGGCCTCATAAAATATTAGGAAGACAATGGTCTATTTGTATCGCAAGATATATTGTTGCTAATGTTAGTCAGCTTCCAATTCTAGTAGTTATAGTACTGTGACGACCAAGCAGGTCATATGTCGGGATAACGTGCAAACTGGCACGTAATATTAATTTTGAAGGTTTAAGTAAAAAGGAAGTTAGGATTAAAAAGAGGATTTTGTGATAGATTGTGTGTGGTTTTTTTGTTTATTGTGGTTGGTAAAATCATCCAATGACATCTTCCGCCCTTGGGCGGAGCGGGAGATAGTGTCAGACTCTTACTGACTAAAAACCCACCCCGTTCCTTCGTGGCCTTAGATACCAGGGCCGGGCTTTCCTTTCGGAAGCAAACCCTTGGCCCCAGTAGGCTTCGACCCTGCCTGCCTGCAGCTAGCAGGCTGGGTCTCTACGGTTTGCTGACAACTCCTTGAGGCGCGCGGGAACAGTGCGCGCCGTTGACGACCTGGGCTTGGTCCAGATGTTTACCGGACGGTCGGACAGCGAGCTACCCATAGCTCGCCGTCCGCAAGCCCGCGTCTTCGTTGGCTGGAAATCAGGATCGGAATCGGAATCCCCGCGGCGGCTGGGCCTTGTGGGCCGTTGCCTCTCGCGTGCGGCCTCCTCCTTTGCTAGCATTACTGCTTCGCAGAAGGAGGCGACCGCCTGCCAACCCTCCTCGCTTCGGACCATGGCCCGTACCAGGGCCTGGCGCGAGAGATCGCCGCTACCGATCGCACTCACGAGAACACGGCGATGCTCTGCCCAAGCGGGGCACACTTCGATCGTGTGCTCCACCGTGTCCTCCGGGCTTGTGTGTGGATGTTGTGTTTTTCAAATATCAATTGCAAAAAAAAATCACTACCTCAATTATCTGTCGTTTACGTTTAAATCATTGTTGCTCTCCTCATTTCTTGGCCAAACTTAGGATTAAGGATAACTCTCTTTGTGAATGCGGTTTGGATGAAGGAAACGAGGACCATTTATTTTTCTCCTGTCCTAAATTGCGCTTCTCTTTTCATGAAATCATTCCTTCACATATCCCTCGTCCAACCTCGATCAAATGTCTTCTTACTTTAGTGTTTACACGTTTTATATTTAAACTATGTAAATTCATTGAAGTTAACAAAATTAAATTGTAACTATTTTAAATACTTTTTTTTTTCAGTCTTTCGAGTTTCTGTCTTGTTTATAATTTACTTAGTCATAATCTGTGGCCATAAGATTGACTGACTGACGGACGGTTTCTGTCTGCGAAGAAATTCTTTTATTTTGTTCTTTAATGAAAAAATATATTTATATTCATTTTACTGTTTATTCTCGCTAAATACTCTCCAGCGTTTGACGGTATATTAACAGTTCGTACGTGTTATTGGCAAAATTGTGGTGTCTCTTCCACAAAGGCCATTAATGAAGAGTTGAAGTTGAAGTATTTTTATTTTTATAAACCAGTGCTTGACTACAATCCCACCTGATGTTAAGCAGTGATGCAATCGTTGATGGTGAGGCGCACTAGTTTATTAAGAGCCTATTCACTCTAGCCTTAAAGAGACCTAAATTATAATCGGACTGGAAAACCGCAGCAGGCAAATTGTTCCAGTCCTTCGATGTACGCGGTATAAACGACGAGGCAAAACGCTTAGTCCGGATCATAGAAGTTTTAACAATGAGTTTATAAGGAATGTAATATAATTGCTTCTAATACCTAACAATAAAATATTTTAATAAGCATAGAAGCTATTTGATTACGCCTCCACCCACAACAGTACCATACTATATTTATTTTATTTTACAAAAGGCTTACTTACATAATTATAAATAAAACTGGGCAAGACAGTACGAGTCAAACTCGCTCACTGAAGGCTCCGTACAAAATTACACATGAAAAAGTTCAATACCCGAATCGAGTTACGAAGATTTTTTCGAATCGCAAAAAAAATAATTTTTGTGTCGTAATTATAAATGTACAATTTTCAGCTTTTTTTCTATGTTTTAGCTATGAGACCTTGCATTGCGTTGCATTGCATCAGCCTTATAATGTTGCCACTGCTGGGACTCAGGCCTCCTCTCTAGGATAGGGAATATACTATGAGACCTTGCTCCATGCCAAATTTCAGAATTTTAGGTTAACTAGAAGTACCCCATGAATTTCGATTCTCTTGACTGTTAAAATATAGGTCTTTTGCGACATAAATGGCCGTATCTTTTTTTCGTAAACTCAGAACTTTGACTTATTCACAGCTTCAAGGGAACGTATACCGGAGTATATGATTTGAATTTCAATTCAATATTTCCACGCGTTCCCGAGACAAAGGGTCTTAACAAACAGATAGACAGAAGGACGACAAAGTGATCCTATAAGGGTTACGTTTTTTTCTTTTTGTGGTATGGAACCCTAATAATATAAAGAGTGTGCATGTGGGAGTTTGCGTCGGCTTGTAATTTTTTGAGTGTGTGTGTGCGTCGGCTTGTAATTATTTTTTTATTGTTGATAGGTTCGCGCTTGACCGCTATCTCACCTGATGGAAAGCGACGATGCGGTTGACGATGGAATGGATAGATGAATGTTGGATGGAATTGCTAATTACAACCGTACACATTAGATTTTGGTCCACTTCAATACTCAAAATAAAACATAAACTCCACAATCAGCCTGCCTACTTGAACGTGGCAGTGGAATTGCAAAACCGAAGCCATAATAAAGCTCTTGGCACAAAATTAAATACCATCTCAGATAAGGCACGGGACACATTAACGCCTCCCTAAATTATCTCTCCCTTCGTCCAGAATCTGGAGCAGGCTTCCAAAATTTGATAAAAGGGGCAGGTCATTTCCATCTATTTAAAAATACTAAATATCACTACATACTTAGTATAAAAAAGTCGCTTCCTGCTGTCTGTCCCTATGTATGCTTAGATCTTTAAAACTACGCAACGGATTTTGATGCGGTTTTTAATAGATAGAGTGATTCAAGAGAAAGGTATACATGCATAATATATTTAATATCACCGTTACACGTGGGTTTTTTAAATAAATTAAATAAGGAAATAATCTAATGACTTCTTTTGTTCTGGGCGGAGCGGGAGAGTATTTCAGATTTTTACTGACTAAAACCACACCTTGACGGATGTCCTATTCAGGAATTTCGGTCCTAGCTAGCGGGCATCGGCACTGCTGCCCCTATGGTTTGCTGACATATCTTTGAGAAGCGCGTGTATCACTAAAGTACAAAAAAACACTTTTTGTCATACACAAAAATAAGCTGATACAAAAATCTCATATCAAACTCGGTAATTTTATTGACACGCTCACCCGCCCTCGCTTCGGCAAGTAATCAATCAATCAACGTCACTAAAACCACACACTTCGGCCGTTATAACAAAGAAACAAAATATTGTACTAAGCCTATTGTTGTTTGAACAAAAAGGTTCCTATCAATAATATAGGGACGGTATGTTGACTCAGGATGCTGATCAGAGGCCAATTTAATGGAAAAAAAAAGAATTTTAAAGAGGGAATTGTAGGGTATCCTGACACGCATAGAAAGCAAGCGAAGCGGATCGCTCCCGCCTTAGCCTTCGTGGTAATTTTTCATCGTAACAAGTCTAGGTTAAGTTACTAATAGGTATAATAGATATTGATGGTGTCGTGGTCACAAACGCGGCCGCTTTGGAGAGTCGTCACAGCGTCCTTGCCTGACGCAAGTCCTTACCAGACATGACCTTTTTCATTATTTGTGGTTTCATTGCTTTCTATTTTTTTTTTCTTCATTGTGCTCACATAATAGAAGCGACAATAAATTTGTAACCAAGATTATGTAACTCATAATATGATTTAAAAGTGTCCATGAAGTTTCTTGCACGTTCTTCTCCATGATCCATTCTCCAGATATCTACGCTTTGGAACGTGCAATTTAGCTTCACTTTTTTTGGACTGACCGACATTTTGACAATTCAAAAGTGCCTGTAATTGGTCTATTTGAAATAAACTATTCTGATTCTGATTCTGACCAGTTCGAGACGTTCTTCTCCAAAGTAAATGGCTGCAACCGTGAAAGAATGGACATTCTTACATCCCAGCCGCCGCCAAAAAGCAATCTCCAGCCACATAAAGGCCCATTCACGACTTGCCATAGCGGCGTGCGTTTGACCAATCGCCTACTTATAACACCGCGCTCGCCGCGCCGCTCGCTGCTAAGACTGAAGTCGTGAATGCGCTGTAAGGCACGGGCTTGCGGACGATGAGCTATGGTTAGCTCGCCATCCGGCCATAAAATAAACAATTAATCTCTCGCTTATGAGAACTACACTATCATTGGTCGATTTTAAGCTAAGCTTTTTAATCTGAAACATGCACATCTAAATAAGAAAAAGTCAAGGTACGATTATAATGAAATATCTAATGGTACTTTATGTCGACCCCAAGCTGCTAGCCTCTCGGCTTTCTATCGATTACATTCCGGAGAGTGTGCATCGGAATTGCATAATTTAATTTCATCAAGCCCGTTCCATCACCGGCCCACTAGACGTACGGCAAGGTGACACCGGTATATTGATTGATTGAATTCAAAGACAATTTACATTGTGTGTGAATATTAAAACTTACAAACTAGGAACACAAGTAGTAGAAACTAATGATAATATTGTATTGCTTTCAAATAAAAATAATAATAGCAGTAAAAAAAAGGAACAGTGGTGTCAAAAAAAATTAAGTTTATGTACCATTATTTAAACCTTACAATAAAAAAACAAACAAACAAATAGTGAAAATTTGCACTCTTAATTAATGTAAGATTATTTAGATAAGATTAGATTTGGTTACCATTAAAAATGTCAATAATTAAAAAGAAAATTTACTACCAACGTCAATAGAAAATAAAATTTACTAAAAATAGTGTCAATAGAAAATAAAATTTACTAAGAACAATGTCAATAGAAAATAAAATTTACTAAGAAGAATGTCAATAGAAAATAAAATTTACTACCAATGTCAATAGAAAATAAAATATGATAGACATCCGGTCCAAACTTGAATACACATCACTTTGGAAACATTCATTGTGCATACAGCTTTGGAGGATATGCGGAACAGAGAGTAAAGTCCAACGTGCCCCTTCTCTGAAAGGTTCTTCATAGCTCTTCATGTGACTGGCCGAAGGTGCGGCGTGTTAAGCCAAGGTCGCTGATGAGACTGAGGGTGATGACTAGGTATGACCAGGTAGGTCGTGATACCCTTTATAGTCGTGGGGGCTGGCTGTATAGCTTGCCGCTCGAAAGCTTGAGGAAGTGATAATGACGTCACGAAGTAGTAGCTGCACGAAGGCTGCGCTGACGTTCATTGTTGAGTATCACCAGTTTGGAAGCGTCTGGAACAGATAGTTAAGTCCCATATGCCTCCGTTGAAAAGGGAGGAACCTCCGACCGGTCAGGTGTCATATTTGGTGGGCTACTGCCTGATAGATGATTTCGGGCGGTTGTATCTATTGAAATCGCGCAGAGAAGGGTGATGACTAGGTATGACCAGGTAGGTCGTGATACCCTTTATAGTCGTGGGGGCTGGCTGTATAGCTTGCCGCTCGAAAGCTTGAGGAAGTGATAATGACGTCACGAAGTAGTAGCTGCACGAAGGCTGCGCTGACGTTCATTGTTGAGTATCACCAGTTTGGAAGCGTCTGGAACAGATAGTTAAGTCCCATATGCCTCCGTTGAAAAGGGAGGAACCTCCGACCGGTCAGGTGTCATATTTGGTGGGCTACTGCCTGATAGATGATTTCGGGCGGTTGTATCTATTGAAATCGCGCAGAGAACTTTAATTTCGCGATGCAGGATAGTTCCTTGGTGACGACATAGATGTCGCTACACAGCTGACGAGTAGAATTCCGTCCGAGTCTGTGTTTCCTGATAGCAACAACCTAGGGGTTTTTAAGTCAAGAGTGAATAGGTTATTTCTAGGCAAGTATACTTTATCGTTGACCACAATCGCTTTATACCGTAGTACGAGAAATCATTTTTTTTTTAAATCGTTTTGAATACACATGCATTGTGCGTACAGCTAAGGAGTGAAATTCCCCTGCCATAACTGTTTCCTCATTCTCTTCTTTGGTGTTTTCTGATAGCTACAACCTGTGGTACACGTACAACGCTTGGAGTTGGCAACGCCTCCAATTCCTTCGTTCTGACCACGTGATTGAGCATTGAGATGACGTCAAAATAAAGGAATTGGAGGTGTGGCCAACTCAAAGCGTTCGACTCTAACGAAACGATCTTCACTTATCTAGGGGGCAGGTTATTTTTAGGCAAGGGTGCTCCAACATGTAACTTACGTGGATAATGATTAAACGCGAGCCTAACAATAATAATATGATAGAAATATTTTCACACGAAAACTTTTGTGAATGAAAATGTTTTACCAATTTCTGATTCATTGTACAAATTGAGAGAGTAGTTCTAGAAAATGTACCAAAATAAGTTGAAAATAAAGTATTTGTCAGAAAATACTGAGAATCTTACAAATAGGTCATTTGTACAATGGATGGCTCTGACCTACATTTTAATGTGTTTATTGTTGAAAATCAGCTTAATGTTTTGACTAGGACCGTTTCAAACGTCATGTAGGTTATGACGTCATGATGGGGTCGGGACGCAGAACGATTACACAAGCATTATGCAAAAAAGTTGATGTAAATGATAAAAGAAAGTGATAGTGATTTGATATTTATTAGTATATTAATTGATATTGTATCTATGTATTTTTATTTTTGTATTGTAGTCGGGGTGAGTCAGTTATGAAGAAAAGAGGCTTTGTTACTGGCATAAACTTTTTATGGAAAACGGTAAATTATTACAAAATCAGAATAAGACACATATGAGCCCGAATTACAATTCAATCCGTTATGATCGTACCACGTTACATGTCTGACAACCTTACAAAACTATATTCGTCTACCAACCTAGGCGCGAGGCGCTTGCGCCCGAGGTGCGTTCAGAATTATACTATACACACTACGGCGAACAATACCTGGCAATATATTACCTCTACCTATGTGATTAGGGAGACGTCCAGTTAGTACCGCTATAGTATGTATTTAATATTACTTATAATATGATTTTTGTACACTGACCGCCCCAAATCTGTCTACTCTTTGTTTCAGTCCATCCTAAGGTTGTCTGTAAGACAGTTAAAAAAAAAGACTGTAAGTTTTGTAATGTTTATCCTGTCCACATTATGAGGTGTACAATAAAGTATACACCGTTAAATTTTGGTCGTTTAAATCCTGTGGAGGATCGATTAGGTACATGAAACACTATCAATTTGTAAAGGTTCCTTGAAAGACAACTGCAGGAGACAGGTGTGGTTTTAGTCGATAAAAGTCTAACACGCCCTTCTACTCCACGCTAGAGCGCAATGACTTTGTATGATTTCCCACCTCAATAAAGAAAAACCACCGATCGTATCGTGTAGGTAAGATATCAATTTATCTAGATAAGAGCCTCTAGTATTATTTTTCTGATTAGCAATCAGAAATAAATTACTACCAATTTTTATCTTCTTTTTCACTTTGATGTCTCACAATATAAACACACGGCACTTTTTTCAGCCAGTTATTATGGCTATCAATTAAAAACCCTTACACTTATGGTGTTTCTTAGTAATTTAGGGAATAATAATATTTTTCATTCAACATCGACTGGCCTGTTGGCCTAGTAGTTAGTGGCTCTGAATGCTATGCCGGAGGTTCGATTCCCACCCAGGACAAATGTTTGTGTGATGAGCACGATCATTTGTTTTGTGTCTGGGGGTAATTTATCTATAATATGTATGTATTTAGAAATATATAAGTATGTTTATCAGTTGTCTAGTACCCATAACACAAGCTCTTCTTAGCTTGGGACTAGACGACGTTGTGTGATAGTTGTGGAATAAAAAAAAATATATAAACAAAAAGCTTTTTTTTAACAAAAATCTAAACTTAAAATAAGCTGGAACCTTTATGAGAATCCGCAAGAACTATAAAAAAACCCTAGCTAATCCAAATTATCTCCCTGAACCACTATTCTACTATTTTTAATTCACCTTCAGTAGAATATTATAATAATATTAAGTCCTAGTCCAAGTATTTTAAATTAGCAAACGACCCAAAAATACCTCACAAACTTTAGTTAGTTCATCCAGCTTCATTTCAAAGCTATTTCGAGCTCATAACAATATTCATAATGGTTGAAGCTTGAACAGCTTGCAAGCAAATGTGGCAGTTTGTGAGAATATTTTGAAGGGAAATTAGCTTAATTAGTTGGTATTACTTTTATTGAGGGGTTCTTGGGAAAGAAATCGTTTGAGGAAAGATGTAGCAACGCCATTGTTTCTACCGTTAATTTATTTTATGGCTTGCTTCCGCTAGTGGCTTTGCCTGGGAAAAGATATATGCTTACGTCGCAGAGTAATAAAATAGTACAATGTATATACACCGTTAAATTTTGTCAGCTGAGCGAGTCTAATAACCTGTAGGTAGTTAGTACGCAACGACTGAAAACTACCTACAGGTCATTGAACTCGCTCAGCTGATCTTTAAATAAAGAAATTAATTTCGTACATGCATATCGTTAATTCGAGTTTAAGAAAAAAAGTAGTTTTTTCATTTTATCTTTACAAATCGATAGTATTTCATGTACCGGATTGACCCTCCACGGGATTAAAACGATCAAAATTTTACGGTGTATGTATAGTACAAAGGCCTCTATTGTCGATCATACTATCTCTAACCATGAGGTGAGCATAAACAAAAACCTATGCTTTTGCCTGCGTGTCCAATACAACAATGCACTCAGGGTACTGTTGGAGCTGCCGTGGCTTTGCAGTGCGCCAGAGATGTTTGCTGAGGTGCGGGTTGATGGCTTTGCCGCCATAATCAGGAAAAGATGCACCTCCCTACTCCCTCGCGTTCGTGGCAGCACCAACACTATACTGAGTGTTTTTGGGAGTCCTCCATGCTGTAAAGATGGGTGCGGCTTCATGCCATAGTATAGTTTGATCATTAGTGTGGTTAATAGATACCTACTAACATTAGTTTTTAAGATCATTGTTCCTAACAAAATATGGACCCCAGTCCGAAATAAATGTGTTATTATTATTTATTTTTAATGGGTTAAACAAAATGAAGTTTCAGTCACCTAGTTAATTCGACCACCGGTCCGGGTTTGCGGACAGCGAGCAATAGGTAGCTCGTGGTCTTCCCGTCCGGTAAAGCCCAAACCCGGGTCGACATCGCGTTATGTTCAACGCGTGCCTCAAAGAGATATCAGCAAAATTGACGGAGTCAATTAGGGTCGATAATTACCAGGGTTACGGATTGTCTGAAGAAGTTACCACAGCCCTCGCAAAGAATAAATAATAATAATAATAATAATAATAACCAAATGGCTTAATAGCCAAGAGCCTCGACCAACATCTGCGGAGGCTCTCGTTAGGCAGTTGGATCAAGGGTCTGATTCAGAAGGCAGTACTCCTGGACACGGCGCGTATTGTCCGGAGGTTTCTCTCTCAGGAGCCCTGACCACCGGTAGCTTGGACCCTGTTCCCGATGCCGGTGTAGCCCACCGGCATCGGGAACAGGGTCAAATATTTTTTATATTTTTTAAATGTTTTTTTTTTGTATAACCTTCTATAGAAAATATTTAAAAATGTAATTTATATGTATATACAAATAATAAAAGGAAATAATAATAATAACCAAAATAATAATAATAATAATATTCCACAACTATCACACAACACCGTCTAGTCCCAAGCTAAGCAGAGCTTGTGTTATGGGTACCAGACAGCTGATAAACATACTTATATATTTCTAAATACATACATATTATAGATAAATAACACCCAGACACAGAACAAATGATCGTGCTCATCACACAAACATTTGTCCTGGGTGGGAATCGAACCCACGACCTCCGGCATAGCAGTCAGGGCCACTAACCACTAGACCAACAGGCCAGTCAGTCAAATAAAGGAGTATACTGTGGGTCATCATCACCGTCAGCCTTTTAATGTTCCCAGTATTGGGACTCAGGCCTCTGTAGGAGAGGGAATTGGCCGTAATCCACCAAGAGGGCCCTGTGCAGGTTGAAAGACGTCACACGTCTTTGATGTTTTGGTTCTAGAACATACCAGTTTCCTTACGATGTTTTCCTTCACCGTTTTAAAAACTGTGGTGATAAATTCAATTTCACAAAGTAAAGCGCTTGCCTGGTTTTAAAATTTTGCCATATTGTCATCATATTATGTCTATAGCGTACGACTTAAACACCGACAAAATTTTGATCGTTTTAATCTCGTGGAGGGTCGATCCGGTACATGAAACACCATCGATTTGTAAAGATAAAATTAAAAAATAAAGTAGTTTTTTTAAACTCGAATTAATTTACGCATGTAAGAAATTAATTTCTTTATTTAAACGTGAGCTGGGCAAGTTCAATGACCTGTAGGGAGTTAGTACGCAACGACAGACATCAACGTACAAGGTCATTGACTCGTTTCGCATCGTCATGCAGGTAGCAAGTAAAATCAATTTGTGTTGAGAAATGCAAAAAAAAATGTAACACAGTGAAAATAAAACTGAAATTCGAATAAAAATATGTAAATCATATTTCCTCAAAGATTTTCTGTTGAAACAAATTCTCTTTGACCTGCGAATTTTACACGAGAACTTTACTCATACTAAAGCACAGAAATTGTCTCTATTAGTGACACACGGTTCCATTGTAAGTCGATAGAAATAATATAATATGTCAAATTGAAACACTAATGAAGTGGGAGCTATACTACACCACCGCACATGTGGGCGATGCTTGAGTTGTACGTAGAACGACGTCGCGTGGCGTGGATCTAATGTAGCTCTACAAGTTTAGTTGCTATATAAAATATATGGACACCGACGTGACCAGATCGGCGTGTGTGGCACACGTGTGCGCAATGTAGTTCTACCTTTAACGTTGTTTATGCATGCTGTATCTATTGTCTAGCTTGCTAGTCTATAAATTAAGTTTAAAATACGTCAAGTACCTATAAGTTCAACCAAAATGGCGGTTAACCTTGAATTCGCAGTATCAGATTTTCTAATGTAGCTTTTTAAGTCTATTTGCCGTATACTATGTAGTAGTATACGGCAAATAGACTTAAAAAGCTGGTGGAGTCTAGCAGGGTCGAAGCCTATTGGGGCCAATGATCTACTTCTGAAAGAAAAAGTCGGCCATGGTATGAAAGGCAACGAAGCAACAGGATCGGGTTTTAGTCAGTAAAACTCTGACACACCGTCCCGCTCCGCCCAAGGGTGGGAGATGTCACTAGCTCGCTCTACTAGCGGTAGATGGTTGCTTTTAAAGGTCCTTCATCCATAAAAGTAATTTAAAGTCAATCAAATGACTCATCAGGTTTTAGGTCACATTTAAAATCATTGAAATTCATCGCATGAAAATGTTCTCGACGCAGATCCATTTTTAAATGAAACACGATAATTTGATTTGGTTCTCGAAAAAATGTGGAGGGAAATTCAAAATTTGAACAATGGTATTTTTACTTTTAAATAACCAAAGTTTAAAAAAAAAAAATACAAGTGGCCAGTGCTTTATACATGAAAACTTTTATTCGCAAAACTTTCTGAGTGGCCTGTTAGTTTTGTATGTAAGCTGCGAGCAGGCGTACACAAAGCGTATAATAACAAATACGCGTCTATGAAGCTACGCGTCCATGACAGTCGCAAATTTATGTTATTTTAATATAACGGCATAACTTTATTGCTCCCAAATGAACACTCAAAACTTTTTCACCTGCGTTTTATAGTAAAGCTTGCCATTCTCACTGGCTGTATGTCACAAATTGCCAGTTAGAGTTTCCGGGCACCTCTAAATTGGCTCAGAAAGTTATTTTTAAACTTTCAAAAGCCTCTTTGCAAGTAAACAGTTATTTCGAACGCCAAATGAAATGAAAAGCGCTTTTACATTTTATAGTCAAACAAAACGCCGTTTCGGATTGGACTATGCCGTTTGGGATTGGACTACGCCGTTCCGTGTTCGGTTTTTAAAAGTTTGGAAACGCGATTACGATGACGTAGTTTGGGCGTGATTGCGCTTTGAACTTTGAGGGTACGAAATTTCGTACAGCTGGAAATTGTTAGTAGGTAGAAATTGATGTCTTATTCGTGACTAGATTTTTTTTTCTGACGGAAAGATGAGTATGTATGTATGCTTACGCTCATGCAAATTTATAAAAGTTATACCGCACAAAGATCAATTTTAAACATAAGAACTCAGAATACAAATATGGTAAAGCGGATAAGCGGCTTTTGGTGAAATTACATATGTCTAGAAATTCCTTTCAATACAAAAATGTCTAAAATCAAACATGTGAGAGAAACCTTTAACCCAACCCCATTACTGACTACCCTTTCCAAAACAAATAGATGTGTATTTTAATAGGAAAGTAGATAGTGACTCAATTTTATTGTATTTTATTTGATTTGATTTTATTATTTGAGTATGACATGATTATGTAATTGTATAATATCTAACTGACTTATTTTTGTAATAATGGAATGGAATTATTTTTTAATAGTTACTAACATAGTTTTAAGTAAATATTGTTACTAACACTTCTGTGCTCGAACAACTTGAAATAAATAAATAATAATTAAAATTGATAGGCTCTACGCGCCGTCGACGACTCGTGGTTTGGTCTGGACGGTTACAGGACGGCCGGTAGACGAGCTACCCATTGCTCATCGTCAAACGGTGTTGAAATTCTTATGCTATCGAGTTCTTATACAACAAAACGACAACAAAAGTTTACAATATTTATTATAATCTTAAACCACTATAAAAGCGACTAACATTTATAACATTTATTAGAAAGCAATATGTAACAGATCCAAGCTACCGCTTTTAAAGAGGCCACTACACTTCAGACGCATTTGGAATGCTTCCAGTTTTTAAACGAAAACAGAATGTTTATACATATTGAACTTATCAAGTAATAAGGTAGAAACGTGTTTGTCGTTAGTTGGAAATGTGGTGCCGGAACTCATGCCAAAAAACTGGCCAAGTACGAGACGGACTCGCACTCTCGAGGGTTCCGTGGAGGCTAGCTATGTAAATAATCAAATTCTTTAATCAAGTCTGGAAGATTTTTTCCGATTCGCAATCTGTCTGTCTATCTGTCAAGACCTTTTATCTCGCGTACGCGTGGAAGTATCGAGTTGAAATTAAAACCATATTCTCAGGACCCTTAAAGCTGTGAAAAAATACATCCTTATTTTTAAGTTAGTGCACAAAAAAAATGGGGCTCAATCAGTACCCGGGGGTCTACTCTCTTTCTCCGAAAAACGAAGTTTCGTAAGAAATTTCGCGTGTTTCCTACCACGGTTCATTTCGTTCCCGAAATTTCATACGAACGAAAATAGTTTGACGTTTCGATTCTCTAAACCTACTCTAATTGGCAATGTTTCGAAAAAAAAAATGAGTTTGATACACGAATGTTTCTAAATTTTAACGTCAAATTGACGAAACCAAAAACGTTACCTTTTGATTTTCGTTTTTGTGGATTTCATGTGATAATACATTACAATGGCCTCTAGAATGCTCTAAATAAAAGCAGCTCCACGTGAAGAACGTTTAAAGTACACAAGCAACCGATGAAGATGGATTATTCGGAATTTTAACCTCAAACCTACGAAACCAAAAGTGTTATATTTTGATCTTCATTTCGACGGTCCCTACGTATATAAAGACATGTCGAAAATGGCATTTTTTTTTATTGGATCATTGGCTTTAGATTATCTATGCGCACATACTGACATGCGATTTTTTTTTTAATTTTGTTTATTTACCTTGTTTTACATATCGTATAAGAGAACAAGTATTATAAATACAACGAATAAGTGTCGTAGATGCGGACATCTGGACATATCTTTTTGTACGGTGTTTTAAAATGCGCGCCGCTCCGTGCGAACGCGGTCTTGTCAGACATGTCCGCTTATACTATGATTTAGTAATTGCGACAATTTTTTTTCACAAATAACAATGATAAATTGTAGGCTTCTTTCAAATATGATTTCCTAAATAATTGTTAAAAAGAAAACAACTTCTTATTGTTATCAAAGTAAATGAAGTTATGTCCTACATGTTTGTTTTTACGCGTAACTCTTAATATTTTTATGGACTTGTTATTATTTACGGTTAGTTACTATCAAACATTAAATATTTTTTTACTTAGAATAAACATTTTTTTAGAGAAGAGATTTGTGTTCCTCGGTGTAAATAATAATAATAATATTCCACAACTATCACACAACGCTGTCTAGTCTCAAGCTAAGCAGAGCTTGTGTTATGAGTACTAGACAACTGATATATTTCTATATATATACATACTTATATATTTCTAAATACATACATATTATAGATAAATTACACCACCCAATTAAATGATTATAGTTTGATTTTTTTTAGACTCACGTCGTGTTGATACCGAAAATAGTAAATTTTAATGGATCTTGAGGAAGTTTAAATCAATATTATCGCAAATTAATTTGAATTATATAATTGAAACCTATTTGTGAAAATCAAACACCACGACAAATACCTGAAAATGATAATGAAGAATCTTTGATTACAACACCAATGCCAAGTCCATGCCTTCTTCTTCATGGACCTTTGGGGACACCGTAAGTGAATTTATATATTTAAGTGAGAGTAGCGCTATTCTTTAAGATCAAGCCCGTTAGGTTCCAGCGAAATTGCCACGTGGGATGGCAATGGTGATTCGTTGACCGAAGTAAAGCCCAGACCACTTTTCTGATACCACGCACAACTCGATGAGCGCTCGGACCCCATGGCCCTAGTGTTTCAACCCCAAACGGCTTAAACATATAACTTCCTATATATATTATAATTACGCCTTTTGAGGTTTTCTGTACTTGCAGCAGCCGCCCCAGCGCAGCCCGCCGTACTCAGAAGATGAGATGGCGCAAGGGTATTGACACATGTTGCATCCCACACCAAAGGCCTACCCAACGCTTCTACTGCAAGATAGGTCATGGTGTCCGAGGCGGTCAACTGCTTCAGCGCATTGACACCGATATGGAGCTCCGCTAAGAGCAGGTAGTCGCATTCCGTACCAACCTGCAGAGCGGCTCATCCCACTGTTTCTGGGAAGATGGATGGCTTGATCGGATAAGGCGTTGCCCGAGAGGCAACGCCTTATCCGATCAAGCCATTTTCCAGGCGTTCATGGCATCGCCTAAGCACGACAACTCACAGCTAACCAGTGATGGAGACAAAATTCTATTGGTCAACTGTTAAGTACTGTGGATCGAAGACAGGAACGCCAGTAGGCTTACACTAGGAATTTTGCGGATACCGCCCACCAAAACGAATGGGTGGCTTGTAGCCATGCTCGACCGTCCAGGGTCACATTCAATATGGAAGTTAGAGTATACCAAATGGTCTGACCAATTTTGTCCAAGAGATGTAGCTACTATCATAAAGGGGAAGAGCGGAGAAAATACATGAAATTTGGTGTAAAACAACAATACCGTCTGAGGGTGAAAGCCGAATGTAGGTTAATTTTGGAAAGTCTTACCGAAATGTTGTTCAAACGTTCAATTTTGTCGTCAGCGAATAAAGAAAAACTGTCTTCCAAAATTGGAGAACCTAGGAAGTGCAGTACTGTGATTTTTTATGTTTAGTTCCTACTTCAGTGTGACTATACTTAGTTACCTATTATTTAGATGCTAAGAAGATTTTTTTTTTAATAATAAATAATGTTGAATTTATAAACCTTGTTTAATTAATAAAACACAAGCCTGATCATTTTATTTAAAGACATGTCTTTGTTTACATTACAAGAACTATAGTCCTACCCCGAAAGACTATAACCACGTATAAAGTGATATGTCTTCATTGAAGTACTTTTTATATCCATGGGTGACGATTTCAGGATGTTTAACGTTTTGATTTAAAAACAGTAACATAATCCTATATTTTCATAAAACATTTTATTTAAAATCTATATCAGACATTGTTTTTTTGTTTCCTACGTATAAAAAGGCATCATAGACATGACTGACACACTTCTATTTTATTATCGGCGTAGAAACGGTCATCTATCAGTTTTTCCAAGAAAACGTAAAAAAATTAAATATGTGTAAATAGCATTATAAAGCTCGTAAAACTGTTAAAATATTGTAGAAAGAAAATATTTATTATTGGTCATAGAATTATTTCTAGGGCGTGTTGAACACAAATTTCGCTCTCCTGTAAACCTCGGTTTTTGACTTGTCCTTTTGTACGTAGGGACCGTCGATTTGTGTGAATTTTGTAGGAAAATTGCTTAAAATGGCCTCAAAAATGCTTTAAATCAAAGCGGCTCTACGATATACAATGCCCTTCACACCGCCAGAGATAGAATCATATGGAGAAATATCATTCAAGGAAAAGTGATGAAGCAGGGTGGTCACGATCCTCAGCATTGAGGAAAACAACGCAAGGAGGAGTAATTACAGCAGCTCTACGTGAAGGACGTTTAGAGCGTACAAGGAACCGGCATCACTTACGCAACCAGCTTAACATTACGCAAACTCTTGTCTTAGTTTGTGGGAAAAGACAGACTCAGTCGGCAATTATTTGAGGAGTTGTGCCAGGAAATAATGCTTTTATTACCTCCAACGGCTTCTTCCCACCAAAGCACTAGAAAGTGGAGTGCTACTGTGATATGTTCAGGGTAGCAAAGCACTAGGCAGTGAAGTGCTACTGTTATATGTTCAGGGTAGCAAAACTCTAGGAAGTTGAGTGCTACTGTGATATATTCAGGGTAGCAAAGCGCTAGAAAGTGGACTGTCTTAAGTTGTTGTTGTTCAGTGAGATTTTAATAAAAGACTAAAATACATGTATAATGTTTATAAATTTTATTAACTTGAACCCTGTAAGATTTAGGAATTTTCATGACACTAGTAGTCGACTGGCTGGTTATGCCTATCTTCCTGGCTGGGTTCTAGGTTCACAGCTACCTCAGGCTGTGAAAAGTTTAGAAGTTGGCTTGATTGACAGGAGGTGAGAATGTGGATGGCATTGGTTCATTGATCTGAAAATAAAACGGATTAAATACCTAATTGTCATTGAAAAATTGTAATTATATAACAATTGATGGAATTAAAATGGATTTTAAATTCTTATACATAAAAATTTGGTAATAAAATCAATTATTATTTTTGAAAACAAAATTCGGACACAACTAAGATTGTGAATAAAAGCATTCTAAGAAAATTGACTACCTACGACTAAATACAAATACTAGTAATATTGTAAATTTATGTTAATAGTTACTTACAAATACATATTTACTTTCTTATATCCAAAACAAAGCAGCATGTGGAGGCCGAAAATGGTACGCGATATCTCGCGATATCGACAGTTTAACTTAAAACTGTTTTTACAGAATGTGTAAAACGATCACAAAGTATGTATCATAATGTATTAACACAACACTTGAGTAATAAACTCGGAATAAAAATCTTTTGAAAAAATCAAACAAAACATCCTAAGTTGACGAGTGCTGCCAACTCTATAAAACATTTTTTGCAAAATCTACATTTAAAAAATGCCAAAAATATGCTAAAATTTCTAGAAAATGTAAAAATAAAACAACGACGCGCATTTATTAAAAAATCCTAACAATAATGGCAAAGAAGCACTGAAAGAACTAATTTTGTGACACAAATAAAATATGAAGACCTTCGTTTGTATCCTCTTCATTAGATACAACCGAAGCAGAAGACCGACCGGCTCTGAAGCCACTCCTTTAAATCGGATATCAATTCCCAGTCCCAAATTATAATATTTTTATGGCATTGTCAATTAATTAACTCTATTAGTTCTATCTCTTATTCAATGCACGTAGCCACATACGAATCAAACAAAACAAAATTGCCTGCGATGACAACGCCGACTTATACAATAAACCATTATGTAGTTCAGTTCAAGCGGGATTCCCCTGATCACTAGTTCACTACGTTCGTGTTCAGAAACATCACCGCGTTATTCAGGTTTATTTTTGTTTTTGGAAATTCAAGTATCAATATCTTCCCGAATAAAATGCTAAAAAATATGCTAAACTGTGCCCATTCCTTCTCCCAAAGAGGAGTCCTGAGTCCAAGCAGTGGACACATTTCAAGGCTGATGCTATCCAATGCAATGCAATGCTAAACTGAATTTATGCATGCCAAATCACTTATAAAATTGCTAAATTTAGCCACAATAATGCTAAGTTGTTAACACTGAAGTTGACAATCTTGACAAGTTACAAGATTGTTTTTCTTCGTCCCATTTGGGCAGGCTAAGGTCTTAAACCTCACAACCTCGCCGCCAATAATAAGTACTTTTTTGAGTCCAATTTATATTCTATGTATAAATATTACAAGAAAAATTTAATAAATCATATATTGAAATACAAATAAATATACAAAATGTGTATTGCAATTGAAAAGTAGGTAAAAAAAGCACTGGCAACATGATATATTTTTCAAAAAGTCAAACTAAAAATCAAGTTGAAGTTGACGTTTGTTATAATTGACACATTACGTGTGATTATACGGATATTTGTTATTGTCATACGTTAGTACCGATGATTGGCAAGAAATGGTGCTCTTTAAATAAGTCGGTTAGCAAAGGTCGTAAAAAAGGATGTTTTATAATGTCGTGGTGAATTTCATCAAAAATCAGTATTTAGCAATACATTTAAATTTTATTTATAAATATTACTAGTAATATTTAATAAACCACATAGTAAATGCAAAATTTTAAAATAAAGCCAGATTCAAAATTAGTTTAAAAACCGTAATTTATTTTAAATGACATATAAAAAGACCCACACAATATTGTTCATTCCATTCAATCACGAAGATTGTCTGTGGATCCGAACTTCATGTGCGTGTCCGAACATGAAACAGAGTAGGTTCACTGACGAAACTTCGTTTGAATTTCGTTCGTTTACGAAAGTTTCGTTTCGGAGAAAGAGAGTAGACCCCCCGTTACTGATCATATTTGTGTAGTCAAAAGTACAAAAAACGAAATCCCAAAATTGTCCACGAAAATTTGTCATTATTGGTAAATTCATAATTGAATCATCATTTATAACAACTACTAATAGAAAATACTAAGCGTAGTGTTTTTCCATTTTTATTGACCTTCTTTCATTAATAAATAATAACCTGTACAATGTTTCCATTAATTGTGTGAGATTTTGTGATATAAACAAACGGCCATAACTTTGCTGTTTATGTATATTATTTATTAAGACTATTTAAATAATAACTAGACCTTTTCTAATAAGCCCTTTAAGTATTTGCCATAATTAAAAAATAGTGTTGTAACTTATGTTAACGAAAAAAAAGATACGGCAATTTATATCTCAAAAAATGCATATTTCTACACTCTCAAGGCAATCAGATTCATACGGTACTTCCCGTTGACCTATAATCCTGAAATTTGGCATGAAGCAAGGTCTTATAGCAGAAATATAAGAAGAAAATCTGAAAACTATAAATTTGTTTATACGTCACAAAAAAGAAAAAATGCAATTCGAAAAAATCTTCGTAACTCAATTCGGCAATTAAACTGTTTTCATTTGTAAGTTTGTTCGTAACCCTCAGTGCAATTGGAAACAATAACATTGTATAATGTAGAAGCACTTTTTTTTTCTAATTTGTGAATGTGAAGTACCATGGAGCATTTTTATTTTATCAGGTAACAACTTGTTTGACGTTACGAGCATGGCAGTTGAGAGTTTGTCATGCTCACTCAAATGTTTCGCTGATGGTGGCACGTGTTATTGGGTCATTCGGTTCCCTTCAAAATGGTTGAGCTGAGTGGGGCTGAGGCACGCGTCATGCTCGTGAACGGGCGCCGTCAGTTGGGACTGATCATCTCTTAGCTGCCAGTGGCTTAATTCAATTACTATTTTTTTTTTATTACTTTATTGTATTTTTTTTCATTATTTGTGGTTTCATTGCTTTCTAATTTTTTTTTCTCTTCATTGTGCTCACATAATAGAAGCGACAATTTTGTAACCAAGATTATGTAACTCATAATATGATTTAAAAGAGTGTCCGTGGAGTTTCTTGCACATTCTTCTCCATAGAGATCTACGCTTTGGAACGTGCAATTTAGCTTCACTTTTTTGGACTGACCGACATTTTGACAATTCAAAAGTGCCTGTAATTGGTTTATTTGAAATAAACTATTCTGATTCTGATTCTGAGTGCGCGAGTTCGACTCATCTTTGCCCGGCTTTTTAGGCTTGGAACTCTAAAAATACTAGGACGATTTCTATGTAACTACACACGTAAACACAAGCCGGGCTTTACACCAAGCCTGCTAAAGAATCGTGCTACTTTATATCTCTCTTGTACTCTAATTCGATTTTATAGTCCAACAGTAAAACTGTGACTGTCTTACGTAGTGTAACTACAACAGTAGGCTAACTATTACATGGTGCTACTGTTTTTAGTACCTGTGTTTTTATTGTTTGGTATTTTTAGACTAGTAATAGTCTGTGTAGTAAAACAACAAACACGCGTCTACGCGGTATCTTTTCTTTCAACATACCACAGTGTCTCAAAACGAAAGTCTATGACCAGTGCATGTTACCAGTGATGACATATGGCTCCGAAACGTGGTCGCTCACAATGGGCCTCATCAGAAGGCTTAAAGTCACCCAAAGGGCAATGCTTGGAGTTTTCTTGCATGATCGCATCATAAATAAAAATATATGCAGGAGAACCAAGTTTGCCGACATAGCATGAAGAATCGCCAAACTGAAGTGGCAGTTGTTCGCAGAACAGATGGCCGTTGCAGCCGAAAGGTTCTGAAGTGGCGACCGCGTACTGGAAGACGCAGTACTGGGAGGCCTCTTACAAGGTGGACTGATGACATGGCATGGGTTGCGCGAATCCGATGGATGGGAAACGCACAGGAACGCTCATTGTGGCGACGCTTGGGGAGGCCTATCCCCAACAGTGGACGTTTTTCGCCTGAAATGATAACTACAACAGAATAAAACTACACCTGAGTCCTTGAGTTATCCTTACATCTTGGACCTGTGAGTTTCCTTATCAGAAAGTCCCCGCAGCCTAGCGGGCATCGGTCCAGCTGGGCTCCCATACCATAAAATAGACTCTAGTTTATGGTAACTGGTATGGTTCTCCGGAACGTAAAGTGCAACTGATGGAACACAATGTGTTAATGTGACATTTTATGATTAGTAGACATAATGCGAAAAGGGAAATTTTGCGACTAAACTTTTAAAATATCTTCAGTCTTGTACCACTGTATTTTTCTACTCAACGTGCACCCTTAGGCCGTCCCCACAAGGACGTTAAGTCGCAATCGACGGCTGTAAATCTCGCTTGCCACAGATAAAGTAGCAACGTGAGCAGCAGCCTAACACGGCCATCCTACTTCCTCGGTTTACGAGAGAGCACCGGGTATTTTTTATATCCCAACCTTTTTTTTAATATCTATGAATCTATTAAGTAATAAGACTTGAAGAAATTGGTGTGGGATTCAGTTGTTTTATTACGTTACACTACAGTTATATCTATTACGAACACACAGGATAGTAAAGCCTTTTGCAATAGAGAAACAGATGCATATGAATGATAGAAAAATGAATCAAACGTGAAAAGAAACAGCGAAACCAAAAAGAAAGAAAAGAAAGAAAGAAAAAGAATTTATTCAGCACAGCATAAGGCACAAACACAATAATTAGGTTACACACACAAAAAATAACAAAAAGAAACAAAAAATAAATAAAACAAAAAAAAAAACAGTTTTGCGCCTCATGTTCACATTTGATTAATTTTTTTGGTTATTTGTTGCATTCCTATTTCTGTCCCTTTTCCGCACAGTTTTAGCGAGTGAAAAGGACTGAGTTATTTGCGTATTCGAATATGGAATGATATTTCAGCCCCGCAAATTCAATGTGCGTCGAATGACTGATATCACAAAATAGATAGGTACAGAAGGCAATGTCATGTATGTACTTCAGTTTTTATACCTACGCTCGGCGGTCGCTAGAAAAAGTACTCTGTGATCTAGCACTGGTTTAGCACGGTTTAGTCACGTACAAGATATCGTGTCCGTGAGCGCTGTCTATGTGTGCGTTGTTTGATCGCGCTTTGTGTGTAGATTATCTTCTGTATTATCTCTCTTTTTAACCGACTTCGAAAAGGAGGAGGTTCTATGTTCGGCTGTATCGTATTATTTTTTTTATGTATGTTCACCGATATCTCGGTCAATTGTGGACCGATTTCGAAAATTTTTGTTTTGATTGAAAGATTATACTTCCGAATTGGTTCCATAAAAAAAATCGTTTTTAATTTCGGAAATCGGTGTTTAATAACGAAGAGACTAAACTATTATAGAAACACCGACTTCCGAAATTAAAGTTATTTTGCACTTTTTTGTGTTTATTTCATTGAAGTCGGTTGTTTTTTTTTTGTAAAAAGTTTTTTTTGCTGATATGTTCGTGTCGCGTCCGCTCAATCAAAATTCGAGAACAAAATTAATTCCCGAGAACCATGACATCGTGTGTGTTATGCTGTGTCGAGGCCTACTAGGTATAGTGCAAACCTTCCTTTTAATGGATGAGTCGTTCTGGCCTATCATTCCCTAAGAATGGTCAATGATAAATGATAAATGATGTTTATTTTGCAAATAGGTTCTTAAAAACACTTTTACACGTCATTTTTTTTCGTCAATTTTGACTGACTGACTGAATTGAACTGAATGAATTTTGGTGTAGGCTAATGTCTGTGCCACACCATGCACCAACCGAATTCCTCAGCCCACTACCTACAATTTGTATTGGCGTCAACAAACTTACACATACATACAATACACTACATACATACAATCCTTTGCCTTTCTAATATGAATGTGATGACCATTGATATAATCAAAACAGTGGAAAATAGGTGACTCGGCTTTAGCACGTGGACCGCTGAAATCAGGATAGTTTATCCTAAGTTCACTCATTCGCAATCGGCGAGTGACAACAACGAGGGCGTTACGCAAAAATATTGTTTTTTGTTTTAAGTGCGATAAAGGTTATCAAAATGAAGTATTGCTGTTTCGGCACTAAAAGTTTCGGAACCCAAGCTCTTTCCACACCAATAGGTATGTTAGCTTGGTGCCGAATCTGGAAACATACCAAAAATACCTATTGGTGCCGAAAGAGGAATAGCTTGGGTGCCGAAACTTTTGGTGCCGAAACAGGAATATTTCATCGAAATGCCTAATGTGCTTTTATCGTTGTACAAATTATTAAAAAAAAAAAAAAACAAATCACATTTCACTCGCAAGTAGGTACATGAAAACTTATTTTTTTTAAGGTATTTCTAATTTAGCTTATTGTATTGTTCGCCATTTTGCGAAGCGATATAGATAGAGCTCACGTCATTTATAATCGTAAACATTCTGTGGCTATCGCGATTTTACTCGCCCGACAGCGCCAGCTCTTATCTCTGTCCTTGTCTATCAGTGAATTTACGTTTGCGACTGTGATGACACTGATGCGTGCGTGATGAGTCCAGGTTTTCTGATTGCGATGTTAACGCGTAACGTAAACTTCACCTAAAAAAACATGAAAAAAAAACTAGATTAAATAAATTAAAATAAGTCAAAAAAATTAAATAAGTTAAAATATCCACTTACAACAGTAATTAATTATTTAAACTTAATTATAATAAATATACGTTGGCATTGAGTAGATACTTTGAACAAAATTCAAGGATTAATTTAGCAGTCTTAATACACTAATTAAAATACTTTAATACTTTATACCAATCATGAGTACTTTAATAAATAATCGTTTTCGGCTTTCGAGCGTCAATTCCTTGAAAATTACTGATATATTATCGGTGTTGTCCAACTAGTGTTGTCCAACTTCTTAAAATATTTTTGAGAAAAAATATAATATGGTGAAAAAAATGATTGGAATCGATTCAGTTACTGATTCTGAACAAAGTATATTCAGGTTTCGCATATACTATAAATAATGTATTTTTTTTTTACAATAATGAATTTAAAATAACAAATCTGCTGTTGTGTTGCGCTTAAGTACATTGCAAACGCTGGCTGAATCCTATGAGATAGATCAAAATAATGTACTACAGTTTTGTACACCTTAAAAAGTTCTACAAAAAGTTCGCAATGGTATATGTTTATGTCTTAAGGATAAGCCACAATATTTTTTACGAGAAATAATGGTTTATTTACGAAGCGATTTTATGCAATACAGCACTTCTCTTATCCAATTAAGTACCTTAAATACATTATGCATTTAATATAGATTACTATGGTCCATACAGCATGTAATTTAAGTGAATATTTTCGATGATATTGAAGATTTAAAATGCAGGGGCCTAGCGATTGCGATGGTTTTTCATATGGCCAATTTAAATTATGTTGTTCTTTCAAAAGTAATTTAAAAAAAAATCATTTTCGTATTTTCTAATGTCAAAAAAGCTGTGTACGTTGTACGAGATATAAAGACATTTTCTGTAGTATTAGCATCAGCATTGCACCCGTGCGAAGCCGGGGTGGGTTACTAGTAATACATAAAATAAAACATTAAAAGTAATTCTCTTTTGAACCGCTGAATAGCTAAGTGAAAACAAACGATTATAAAAATACGCTGCACTAAAATACACTAGATGACTCGCGAGCGCGTAAAGCTCAGTGTGGCTGAATTTCGACCTAAAATTTCGATTTTGTCAGCGCCGTTTTATCGAGTATACTTTTTAATCATTTTGCAGTTAAACGATCAACCATATGGAGCATTAACCACCTTTACGGCCTCAAAAAACAAGCCCACCACATTATAAATCAAAATTATTCAAACCATAAAAAAGCCCTTATTATCCTATAACAATAAATTAAATATTACCACGTCCCAACCGTAAATGACGAGACGGTATCGACAAACGTAAATTATCGAAAATACCGTAAAATTTGTTATTATATATCAAAATTTACAAAAATTTACGACCACACCGCGTAATAACGAAATTGTGTGCACGGATCGTGAGTAAATGGAAGTGGCTGAGCGTAGTTATTACGGATATCAAAGCGTTGTATATGATTTAAAAGAGTGACCATAGTTTCTTGCACGTTCTTCTCCATAGAGATCTACGTTTTGGAACGTGCAATATTTTTTTTTACTGATCATCATTTTGACAAGTTCAAAAATGTCTGTAAATGATCTCTTTGAAATAAACGTTTATGTTTATACAAGAAAAAAATTAAATATTTTAGATTCACTTTCATAGGAACAAAATTGTAATAAAAATAAAATACTTATCCTGCTAAAAAAAAATTAAGGCATGTGACATCCAGAAACCCGCTGTGGGCCCGCGTGAAGATGGATGTATGGGAAGACCCATTCCCTCAGATAAAGAGCTGTCCAAGTCCCAGCAGTAGAAAGATTATGAAGCTGATTATGTTATTATGCCATATCTAGTTCCGTTACAATATCTTAGTCAGCAAAACATCATATTTTATTTCTCATTATGGTAATTGCCTCATCCAGGATTGGAGTATTCTTTGAAGTGGTATCCTTGAAATAGATCGTGATATAATATTTTTCATAAAATATAAAGTTGAAAGTGAGGTCTCTGAAATGGAAATGTTTTTTTTAAGAACATCGTGTATTAAGGTTCTTGAAGGTTGTTTTTTAATTACAATATTAAATGTAGGAGCAACGTTTATAGTCACTGGATTGCAGAGTTCAGACAAGCCGACCTTAAGGAGGAGATATACGACTTTTGATGATTTTAAATTCAATACGTCTAAATGGCTAGTCGGTGTATTTCGAAAAAAAATAATTATATGTTAAGGCCAGAATCTACTCATTTTGAACTTTTTAAGCTCTGAAAATCCACAAATATAGAAGAGAACACCATGAAAATTTATTTTATTAAAATTGATAATATTATGACTAAGCACTTGGCAAAAATGAAAACATGATATAAATTAGTTGGCTCGATAAAAAAAAACGCGAATTAGAAATCGTAAGTTAGGATTTTTTTAAATAATCCCTAATTTACGATTTCAAACGTGTTTATCTACGAGATTACGTTACGAGAATATTTGGAAGTAACAAAAAAAAAACTTGTCATTTAAAAGCGCTTCGCAAAAACAAAACTCTTGAATTTGTATTGTTTTTTTTTATAATAAAATAAAACCGCTGTTTTGGGGCCGGAAAGTCGACATAGTCTCGAGCGAAGTTCATACAAAAAAAAAAAACAGTGACTATAACCGGCCCTTAAACCAGCCTATTTGCCTAATAATTTGATATAATATTTTTTTTTTTCATAGAACTTGGTGTAATTTATTTTCAAAGTTTATTTATTTATTAAAGCTTTAAGCACTAGTGTACTAAGGCGGACTTAATGTCATAGGAATTTTCTACCAGTCGCTCTTAGGGTGGTGCAGAGACATAACATAGTAGGTTCCAAAAAAGAAGGAAAAAGAAAAAGTGGTAAAACTATGTCTAACACAGACAAAAAAGCGAAAATCTGACAAAAACCGTTGGGTATATTTTTATAAAACTTTCACAAGCTAAACGATAATTTAATTACCAATTTCTTGTATTTACGGCTTTTATACATATTGTGTTTAATGAATGACATATTATTTTTCGAAAAATCATGATGCGCGAGGAGCGACGCTAGCTCGATCTTCTGTTCGCTCAAGGTCACTGGCCTTTAGTGTCGCCTTAGGATGTTTAGAAAGGAGCCAACCAAATGATGAATATTAAAAGTTAAAAAGAAAAATAACGCATTAATAATAAAAGTATATTAAAAGTGACTACGTTTACCTAAGACAGACAATCCTGTTAACTAAATCTAACTTCGAGAAAGAAGTTAATCGTTGAATCTGACTTCTGACTTGACGCTACTCTTTGGGGACAAGCATGTAGAGTAATGTTTACCATTTCATAAGTACTGCTTATATAAAAAAAAAAAACTTTTTACAAATAAAAAATTCAACCGACTTCTTGCCGAAAAAAATGGTGCCGACACAGGAATACTTCTTTCGAACTTGCATCTTTCGAGAACAATAGACTCGTGGACCTTTGGGAATAATACCCCCCTCCCCCCCATCGGCCATTTGTTCTGCGAGCAATGTGCCCAGCCCACTGCCACTTCAGTTTGGTGATTCTTCGGGATTTGTCGGCAACCTTGGTTTTCCTAAAGAGAGGAGCTACTTGATAAAATTGTCAAAAAAACGGTAATTTAAAAAACCCGACTGCTTTTCTGAGTATTCATGAAAAAGCCCTTAAACAAGAAAGTCGTTGTACCCGATTGCACTAAACTATATAATATTTTAAATACAAGATAAATTTTAGCAGTCGGGACCCATTCTAGAAATGGAGGCTTAGTGAATTGAGAGCACATATCTGATACATTGCAGATTACTCCAATCTACTGAATAGACGGCTGACTTTCTCTGCTTTCTTCTGGCGCAGTTGAGTAAAAAATGATCAACTTTCCATAGAAATTACCCATTTTCTTTTATCCACATCAGAAGTGTTCGTGAACAAAGTCGTAGACAGAAGTTAGTGATTTATATTATTCTATACTTAGAAATGCTCTTAGACGGTTTTATAACACTGTCGTTACGCATAATCTGTGGGCGGAATAGACTGGAGTGTGTTGCTAAGGAGATGGTGACGGTATTTTTGTAATTTTTAGAGAAAAATAAAGAAAGTTCTGCCATTGGTTTTGCCTGCGTAAAATTTGAAAATTATCCCAGGGAAAATTCTTTCGTTCCGCAGGCTTGTGGACGGCGAGCAATGGGTAGCTCGCTGTTAGGCCATCCTGTAACCGTCCGGACCGAGCCCAAGTCGTCGAAGGCGAGTAGCTTCAAGATGTTAGCAAATCGTAGAGGCCCAGTAGGGTTGAAGCCTATTTAATACACGTTTTTTTCTATATAAAAGGCCGTATCTTTTTACTTCGTTAACTTAGAAGTATGATTTTTTCACAGCTTCAAGAGACTGCTGACGTAAGTATATGATTTTAATTACAACTCGATATCTTTACGCGTTCCCGAGATAAGTGGTCTTGACAGACGGACAACAAAGTAAATCCTATTTTTTTTATGGTATGTAAAATCATCCTATAACATCTCCCGCCTTTGCGCGGAGCGGGAGATAGTTTCAGACTCTTATTAACTAAAAACCTATCCCGTTCCTTCATTGCCTTGGTTCCAGAGCCCTGGTATGCATTTTCATACTTTCCCAAAGCCGCAGAAGTGAATCTTGTAAGAGTTCCTTTTTCTGTTTATGATACTAAAACCCTAGAAACATACTGATAAAAAAAATCATTTATTTATTTCAACAATCGACTATGTAGTTAAATCATATTTTCTCGGAAGAATGACGGAGCCCGCAAATGTGTGAAGTAGCGAAAAATGTTTAAAGTAACTAATGGCTCTGTGCCAAGTGACAGCATTCCGCTATGTCTAGACGAGTAGCGGCGGCCATTTTGAATTTAATGTCACCGTGTGTAGAATGTTTGGATAGGTTAGGGTTAAAAAATAGTTTAATGGAGTAAGTGGAAGGTAATTTGGAATTTCTTTAAGGTTTCCGCAGACAGACGCGTTGCGACATTACGAAAATAATGCGACATAGAATTTTAATCAAAACTATTCTTCTATTTTAACATTTTTTTCCCAATTATGTGTTTTGTTTTTTAATTTGGGTAATCATCTAATTACTGTTTCCACTCTAGGGCAGAGCGTGAGGGTATGCCAGACCATCGCCACTCCAGAACCTTTCGTCCCCATCGACCATAGGTTCTGTGAGTAATGTGCCCTGCTCACTACCACTCCAGTTTCGCGATTCTTCCTGCAGATTTATGTTCATTTCTGATGTCATTACGCAAGGCAACAACAAGCATAGCCCTTTCCATTGTCCTTTGGGTGACTTGTAAGTCTTCTGATGAGGCCCATTGTAAGCAACCACGTAGTACCAGGTAGTAAGTAGGTTTATTTTTATTACATTTTTTTTTTACAACTATCACACAACGCCGTCTAGTCCCAGGCTAAGCAGAGCTTGTGTTATGAGTACTAGACAACTGATAAACATACTTATATATTTCTGAATACATACATATTAGATAAATTACATCCAGACACAGAACAAATGATCGTGCTCATCACACATTCATTTGCCCTGGGTGGGAATCGAAGCCACGACCTCCAGCATAGCAGTCAAGGCCACTAACCACTACACCAACAGGCCAGTCAACACATAATTCAAGTTTTAGAAAAAAAGTACTTTATTTTTTAATATTATCTTCACAAATCGATAGTGTTTCATGAACCGAATCGACCTTCAACGGAATTAAAACGACCAAAATTTAACAGTGTATAAGTAGACAAATAAATAAATAAATAATTAATAAACAAAATAAATATACCAATCGCGATAGGCGCTAATTAAAACGACGGTATTTTAGTTAATGAAACGGTCTTATTGAAACGGCAAAACCAATTATAATTCATCCTTAATTAATAGACTTGTCAACATTCCAAGTTTCCAGTTGAAGGCTACGATTTCGTCAAAGTTCTTGATAGCTTTTAAGACTGAAACTTTGTTAACATTGATGATGTTAAATGTCGATGTTGTCTATATCCTCGGTACACGGTACTGAGAAGTTTAATAGGAATATCCTATCTCCCTCACTGATTGATTTCATAGATGCCTGGAGACTCGCTTGCCCGAATACAAATCCGCCCATCAACCCGGATTTCCAGAGACGGTGGGATGAGCCGCTCTGCCAAGTAGTTCAGGAAAACCTAATCATATCATCTGCTACTACTGCGGAGCTTGCGCGCCTGCTGGCTGTGGGAAATTGGGAGTCAGACCTTTGGCTTCACGCACTGCCGTCGTCGAATATTGGCACCTTGTTCGACGGTTCCATACAGTATGACAGGTCATATCACGGACTTGTAAATTTTACCCTTTAACTTGGTAAAGCTGCACGTTCAGCTAAGGAATGGAATTCCCTGCTGAAGTCTGTGTTTTCTGATAGCTACAACCTAGAGGTATTTAAGTCAACAGAGAATAGTTACTTTTAGGTAAGCGTGCTCCATTGTCGGCCACATCAACGATTGCTTGTACGTGAGATAGTGGCCAAACGCGAGCCTTTTAGTAATAAAAAAAAACCTCTTTTTTTAAATAATAATTTCATTAGTTACTAGTGTAGCAACATCTATGTCATCACTAATCCTACATCGCGCAAGTAAAATTCATCTATCGGGTAATAAATTTACAGAAAACCCGCTTTTATGTACGCAATTTACTATTGTCGCACTAGTGTCGATAAGTGCGCGTGCTCGCCCCTGCCACAATTTTATTACATTTAACGTGTCAGGCTGGGCGCTAAGCTATGAGTCATGAGTCAACACTTGTTTATATAATATTATGTTTTGAAAAACATCATTTGATACACATGAAAATTTGTCACAGCAGCCCTCGGATGTATAATATCCTCGCCTGAGGCTCGGGCGAATTCCGCCTCGGTAGCGATGGTAAACTTTCTCCACTTGTATCAACATTTGCTATTTCAATTCGAACCAGTAACTTCTGAGAATTGCGCCTTTAACCAAACGAACTCTACAGTTTTTTCTCCGTAATTTTTCTTCTTTGGCTTATTTTATAGGACTAAAGTCTGTTTCACTAAACGATAACATGGTATTTAATGAGGCCGCGACACGGTACAGATTTAGTACAGACTTTTATCGTACAAACATTTGCACACACTCAAAAGTGTAAGTGAAACTAGTATTTATCTGCATTGCGACGTTACGCAAATGACATTTACGTAGGTAAGGTTATACCGTATTTTTTTTAAATGGAATAAGTAAGAGTGTCAAATTTAGGCCCGGTTTCTACCAAAGCGGAGAGGAGAAGTATAGCAGAGAGGAGAACTGTAGCGTAGAGGAGATGTGAGCTTTGTGTAGCAGAGATGTGAGCTGTGAGCGAAGAGGCGCGGGGAGAAGGCAGCGGGGTGCACGCGAGTGCGTACTCCGCCCGGCCAATCCACTAGACACTTCTCCGCTCTACCGCACCGTTTGCTCGCTCACTGCATAAAATTCTATAGAAAAATGAGACATCTCCTCTCCTCTTCGCTTGACCCATTTCCAATTAAGCTAAGCGGAGAAGTGATGTGGAAATAAAGAAACCATATTGGTTTATTCAAATACATCACCTCTCGTCTCTTCTCCTCTCCGCTTTGGTGGATACCGGGCCTTATACTGACTAAAATTCCCCTTTGTGTTCCAGAACCATAATATCTCTCTCAAAAAATCCTGTGGCCCTCTAGCAGGTATCAGCTCTACTAAGCCCCTTTTTTTCCGGTGGGAAAATCATCCAATGACATCTGCGCCCTTGGACGGGGCGGGAGATCGTGTCAGACTTTAATTGACTAAAAACTCGCTCCTGTTCCTTCGCTGCCTTTCATAACGGGGCCAAATCTTCCTTTCAGAAACCGACCCTGGACCCCAATTATTTAAAATGTTAAAATTGTAGCAAAACAAAAAAAGTTTTTATTCCTACAAAATTAATTCTCCACCCACCATTTCTTCAGTTTTATTTTCCAATTTCAACACAAATTGTAACATCAAAAACTTCGGTCTGGAATTAATGTTAAATGAAAAACAAAATTAATTAACAAAATAAGAAGACTTTACTGAAGCTTGTCGCTTTGTGAAAGTCTTTTAAAGACGAATTAATATTTATTTGCTATTGAACGACTTTATAAATATATTTTATATTTTATCTTATAATTAAATACCTATCTTTTTAATTCTCTGTCTGTCTGAGTTCGGGGAATCTATCCCAGGTGAACTTAATCTTTCACAACTTCGAGTGTAGAGTCACCGATCTTGATAGGAGTGGGTGCTACATGACTGTGCAGTAGGTACACTATAAGACTGAGACAAGATCATGCTTGTGCTTAACCATGGAAAAATATAACTGTTTATTCTATTTTAATCAAATCAAATGCATTTATTTCAAAGAGACCATTTACAGGCACTTTTGAATAGACAAAATCTCAGTCAGTCAAAATAAAAAGTGAAGCTAAATTGCGCGTTCCAAAGCGTAGATCTCTATGGAGAAGAACGTTCAAGAAACTCCATAGTCATTCTTTTAAATCATAGAGTTACATATATAATCTTGGCTACATATTTCTTGTTGCTTCTATTATTTGAGCACAATGTAGGTATTAAAAACTTGCCTATGAAAACGATGTGTCATAGCGATGGTAGCGATACGTAGATTTTTGTTAATGGTTTAATTTCAACTCGATACCTCAACGCGTTCCTAAGATAAGGGGTCTTGACAGACAGACAGACAGACGGAAACAAAGTGATCCTATAAGGGATCCGCGTTTTCCTTTTGACGTACGGAACTGTAAAAACGGAAAGGTTAAAGCCAATGAATAAAGGCGCTTGTCCAACAGCATTTCATCAAAAAACGAATTAAATGAATCCTTATTTGGTCCCCGACCTTTCAAGAACGAATCAATTTGATATTTCTACCAGTTTTCCTTGTTTTTCTTTCCTGTTTTATTTATAAGTAAAGATTGTATTACTTTGTGTAATTTATTTCATCACCACTGCTCTCAAAACGGTGAAGGAAAACATCGTGAGGAAACTGGCATGTCCTAGAATCAAAAATTCGAAGACATGTGACATTCACCAACCCGCACTAGGCCCGCGTGGTGGATAACGGCCCATTCCCTCTCTTAGAGTGGAGGCCTGTGTCCCAGCAGTGGTAATATTTAAAGGCTGATGATGAAAGATAAATGGAGTAAGTATTGGTAATGATAAATATTTTTTAAATTAAAATAGTAATGCTATTTATTAGGGTATCGTTAGTGTTTGTTTATCAGATTCTACTCATTGTTAGGAATCGTTTTTTGAATAGGGTTATTAGTTTCTAAAACGGGATTTCTTTGGCAACTGTATTGGATGTCAGACATTTATTTATATACTAGCTGCTGCCAGCGGGTTCGCCCGCGTGATAGTATAAAACTATCCCAAGGGAACATAATCCCAGGATCCGATGTGCTATTTCAGGACATTGTCTATCCGTGTACCTAGGTTTCATTGAAATCTATTCAGTAGTTTTTGCGTGAAAGAGTAACAAACATCCATACACACAAACTTTCAAGTATATAGTATTAAATAGGGTTTTTTTAGTAGTTTGCTTACCTTTATATGAAACAATAGTTCTAACCATAGACAAAAAATATTTTTTGATATCTGATGGTAAGTCGTTCTATGAGTCAGATCAGTTCTATGTATCCCCTCCCATTCTTCCTTCAGTCAGTCTCCGACTACATGTAAAAACAAAGCAATTTTACTTGTTACGACAGTTCAGCTATGATTTTATGAAGAGTTGGGACTAATTCGGAAGTATAATCTTTCAATCGAAACAAAAATTTTCGAAATCGGTCCACAATTGAACGAGATATCGGTGAACATACATAAAAAAAAAACAGGCGAACATAGAACCTCCTCCTTTTCGAAGTCGGTTAAAAAAAAGTAAATTGTTGTGACAAACCTGTGCATTTTATGTAAACAGACAACACAATTAAATCCTTAAGGTCATGTACCTTTTAATTCTCAAAAAACTAAAAACTTCAAAATAAAAATAAAAAAACAACCTCAGTCTGTCATACCCGTTCCCCTCATAAAGACACTCCCACCCTCCCTTTTAAAACCGCAGTCGCTTTCGCCCTCCGGTGGCCCTCGACGCTACTCCTAACACTCGCACGGCCCTCGTGTGTGTGAAGTGGCCATTACGCTCGCTACTATGACATATTACTTCTTTGTTTTAGGGCCTGTGGGAGAATATTTATAGAGAAATATGAATTTAGTGTCGTGGTTTGTTTTTGACGGGGTTTTCAAGGGATTTGTAGGGTTTTTGCAAAAAATATATTGTTATGAGACGGTGCTAGATTTCTGAAATGTGTTGTTTTAACATGAGTTACATTTCATAAGACAAAATGTATTACATGCTGAAACTAATTTGTCTATTGTCTTTCGTACATTTCTAGTTGCATTAAATTTATTGTTTTTAAATATCGCAGTATATGCTAAGTAAGAGGCCTTTTTGACTTCATTCAGATTTTGTTTTGTTTTACATTTCATATGTATTTTAAATCATAATAAGTTCTTGTGTGAGGCACAACCGAGCATTTTCCTTTTTTTTTTCAATTGTGTTCTATTTTAAGTTACGTATCACCGATCTTGAACTAGTAGAGCGGTGAGTTGATGAAGGCCTAGCCCGCTGGATCTGAGAAGCATAGGACTGGTCAATATGGGTATATTTGGAAGAAATCTATGCCCTATAGTTGGTATATTTCGATTATACGTGCCAGAATTTCAGTTACAACTTTTTGCGTGTTTGATGCTGCATTATCAATAGTTTGGACTAGAACCTGTGTCAGAATACAGTGTGGTAGAAATAATTAGGCCAGTACCCAGTATCAAAGGTCCCTTTACCGTTTCTTCAGGGATGTTAATGTAACAGATATTACACAGATATGGGTTCCGGAGTGGTCTTTTATGAGATAACGGGGGTTCCTTCCACGTATTAATAGTGAACAACAAGGTGGTTAGAATATAATAGAATAAAACTTTATTGTACACCAAAAAACAATTACACAATCTATACATAAATCTAAATCTGTGGGTACAATGGCGATCTTATCGCTGATAGCGATATCTTTCAGACAACCTTAGGATGGATCGTAAGGATGGTGGTTTTATTGAGCTTAGAATTTCACACTCCCTGATCTTTTCGATTAAAGTCCAGGTGCTTGTTTTCACTGCCTTTTTGAAAATTTTCTCTTTGTTCATAAACCACCTTGACAAGAAGTGCTTGAATAGAGAGTCATCATCATCATCAGCCTTTTTAATGTTCCCACTGCTGGGACACAGGCCTATTCTCTAAGAGAGGGAATGGGCCGTAATCCGCCACGCGGGCCCAGTGCGGGTTGGTGGATGTCACAGGTCTTCGAATTTTTGGTTCTAAGACATGCTGGTTTCCTCACGATGTTTTCCTTCACCGTTTTGAGAGCAGTGGTGAAGAAATAAATTACACAAAGTAATGCGCCTGGCCGGGCTTGAACCCGCAACATACTAATCGTAAGTCGGGGCCGTTACCACTCGGCCACCACTGAATAGAGAGTAATTAATGATAATTAAAAAAAATGTATTTTAAAAATTAGATCAAAGTATTAAAAATATTATAAAATATTAGGTTTGAGCCGAAAAACGTCGACAATTTTTAATAGATAATTAAAATAATTAATGGCCTCGACGTGATTAAATCGATTGTGTTCAGAATCGATTCCCGTAAGAACATAGTACGGACAACGTCGCTCTATATTTGATATGTTAAGCAACATTATACGAAGATCCATTAAATTGATATTCCTGGGAGGATGGAAGAGGGGAGGCTATTCGAAACTCCTTCCCTCGCGAGCCTGAAGTTCGTGAGCAAATGAAACCTCTGTCCCAGGATAGTTTGTAAGAGTACTTTGTTAAAATATTTAATTAAATAGGCAAATGGATAGAAAAGTGGACTTTATTGTATGTTAAGCTTGTCTAATAGTGTGCTTCTAACAAGGTGGACTGATGGCCTCGTGAGGATCGTTGAAATCAGATGGATGGAAACGCACAAATTCAGTCGTTGTGGCGACATTTCCTCCTTCGTCGTTCACTCTTGACAGAGTGGTCGTGGTTGATGTTGCATTTTTGTTGGCAAGTGAGGCTCCCGCGATGCGTCTCCACTTATCCCGGCTAACGGCGTCTCGGGAACACTGGACTATGGAAGTCTGTGTTGCAGCTCTGATGAGGTCTGTCCAACGCGTAGGTGAGCGCCCGCGTGACCGCTTCCCTTCCACTTGTCCCTGTATAACGAGTCGCTCCATGGAGTCTTCGTTGCGAACAACGTGACCGAAATATTTAAGCGACATTTGGGCTCACCTAAAAAGGCCTTTTTTAGGTGAGAAAATCATCCGACTTGGGCGGTAGTGATAGATAGTGTCGGACTTTCGGATTAAAAATCCTGTTCCTTCTTTGCCTTCGTTCCAGAGCCCCGGGGTTCACTTTCACATAACCCATGGCCTCTAGGCTAGGCTACAACCCTGCTGGGCCCCTACGGTTTGCTGACATCTCCTTGAAGCGTGTGTGGATCAATATGCACCGTAGACGACTTGGGCCTACTGTGGCTGGAAATCGAGATCGGAATCCCTGCGGTGGGTGCGGCGTCAGAACCGTTGCCTCATGCGTGCAGTTTTCTCCTTTGCTAGCATTACTGCTTCGCAGAAGGAGGCGACCGCTTGCAAACCTCGCTTCGGACCATGGCCTGTACCAAGGCCCGACGCGAAAGATCGTTGCCACCGATCGCCCTCACAAGAACACGGCGGTGCTCTGCTCAAGCGAAGACCCAAACAGGCCTCAGCCTAAGTCCAGTAGTGGACGTTTTTATGAAATTATAGTGATGATATAGATAGAGGCAGTAGAGAACTTAGTTTTATAATAACGATATCACTTGAAAGTAAATATGCACACATAATAAATATGGGTAAACCCGCCTCGTGTGACCTTTCATAAATAAACAAAGTTACCAACTTCCCTCTTTTTCCCAATAATTCGGGGCAAGCAACTCATAAATAGATTAATGAACTTGTTCATATTTCGTCGAACTGACTTATAAGAATTATGAGGTAATCGTATTACCGAAGTATTGCTAATTGGGGCCCAGTCTATTCCTTTGTTGTTGATATTTTATTATTTGAGTGGATTATTTGTTACAGGAATATTATTCAGGTACAAAATAGATTCGAAGTCATCTTAACGCTCGGTCACGTGGTCAGAACAAAGGAATTGGGGGCGTGGCCAACTCCAAGCGGTCACTCTAAACGAAACGATTGTAACTTGATTAGGGGGGCTGTTTACATATCGGGTCGCTACACCTACTCTACCTTTAACACATATAAAAACTCTGCATTGATGGCACAGTGGTTAAGCAGTAGCCATTTTACTGCGTTGCGTGTAACGGATTCGATTCCCGCTCGGAACAAATATTTGTATGTAACAGATGTTAAATATTTGTATGTAACAGATTTGAATACATAGCAGCATATTACTTCACTATTTTCATCTTTATAGTATTCAAATTCAAAAAAATTCAAAAGCATTTATTTCAAATAAACCATTTACAGGCACTTTTGAAAGGTCAAGGTGTCTGTCAGAAAAAAAAAATGATGCTAATTGCACATTCCAAAGCGTAGATCTCTATGGAGAAGAATGTGCAAGAAACTCCATGGACACTCTTTTCAATTATTTTATGTATAACAAATATCTCTGTTACATGTTTCTTGTCGCTGCTATTATGTGAGAACAATGTCAATAAAATAAAGTAAAGACAAAAAAAAGGCATTCTAAATAAAGATATTAAAATAAACCACTGGCAGCTAAGAGATGACCAGTCTCAACTGACAGCGCCCGTTCACGGACATGACGCGCATATCAGCACCACTCAGCTCAACCATTTTGAAGGGAACCGAATGATCCAACACACGCGCCACCATCAGTGAGACATTTGAGTGAGCATGACAAACTCTCAACCACCATGCTCATTTATGTCAAACAAGTCCAATATCCAAAAACCGTAAATTGCTCCATGGTACTCACATTTACAAACTTGAAAATAAATGCTTCTACATTATACAATAATAATTTAATATTAAATAAAAAGATAAAAAAAAGTATTTTCCAAACTAATCAAAATCGTTTGCTTTTCAACGTACCTATTGTTTCTGGCCGACTTGCTTGCGACGAACGCGCGGTATCGGGATGGCGCCTTTTGATCCCCTTTTACAGGGAACTTGGCAGTGTATGAGCCTCAGGGTGAACTATCAGACATTACTGTAAATTCTAATAGACAATTAAAAAATGTACCACAAAATTAAATGACATCGTTCCTCAATACATTATTCTATATGATTATACTACACCGATTATTAAATTTGCGCTTACCTGCCGTACTTGTTGTCCTCCTTTATCGATAAAATACTTTGTGCACAACTCTGCATAATTTTTTTATATTATAGTTTTGTATAATTATATTTATTGCACCTTCATTGCAACTAGCAGTAGGATAATTGATAAGGTGAGGAACCTCGTTCATAAAATCGTTCCGTCGTGAACAGTTGCATTCAACGCACTGGTGTGGGTTTAGTCAGTGATCACACTGATTGCATCCTAACTCGTTCGAGATTTACCTACCCACATTTTATATCTTTTTTCTACCATTATTACTGTTTTTATTCTTTCGCTATAATTTTATTCGTTTTTTATGAATTTATTTTCACACATTAAACAAATAGACTGTCTTACACCTATTTAGTGTTAACATTTTTCGTAAATTATTAAAACCCAATTTTGTAGGTTTACATTATTTTAGTACTATACATAGTATAGACACACTCCAAACGGTTTTACGTCCGTTGCGTCACAACAACAGGTCAGTTTAAAACCAGCGTCAGGCACTAGTTGTCTGGCATCACCGTAGGCGCGGGCTTGCGGACGGCGTGCAATGGGTAGCACGCTGTCCGATCGTCCGGTAACATACCGAATCGAGCCCAAGTCGTCGACGGCGCGTTTTGTTCCCGCGCGCCTCAAGGAGCTGTCAGCAAACCGTAGAGGCCCAGCCTGCTAGCTACAGGCAGGTAGGGTCGAAGCCTGCTGGGGTTAAGGGCCGTTTTCTGAGAGGAAGGCTCAGCCCCGGCATGATAGGCATGAAGGAACGGGGTAGGTTTTTAGTCAGTAAGAGTCTGACACTACTTCCCGCTCCACCGCGGGAACGGCGGGGCTTGTCATTGGATGATTTTACGTACCATAAAAAAAAAAAAACTAGTTGTCTGGCATTCATGCTGAACTGGACCTATTTTGGTGCAGCCTTCTTGGCTGCACACAATTTTTTTTTGTTTTTGTTAATTTATTATTTTTTGTGTTGCCTAATTGATGTGTTCATGCCTTTTGCTGCACCAAATAAATTCTTTTTCTTTCTTTCTTTCTTTTATGTTCCGGGTCTGGGTGTTATGTGAGTTTAGATGTTTGTGAATGCACCCACGATACCTCAGAAAAACAAAAAAATATTGTCCTCTTAGTAACAGCTTTACAAAATGTGTTTATTATTCGTCGACCCAATTAATATCACTTTCACAGAAAATTAGTCTCCGCAATAGAAAATAAGTACAAAAAAAAAACTTAATTATAAGACATAGTGAAACTAAAGTAATTAAGCAATTTTCTCTTTGTTCACAGGTCACCTAGACAAGGATTGCCTTTAATTAAAATGTTATATAGTGGCGCAAATTAATCAACAAACTACCATTCTAGACAGTGAAATAGTCAACCATATAAAGCATAATCTTAAAAGATAGGTCAAAGTGTTACAAAATATTAAGTGAAAAATAAAACAGCAAAAATAAAAATAGTGATTAAAAAAAATAACAGTGATTTAAATAAGTTGTATCAAATAACAGTGATCCAAACATAGTTAAAAAAATAACAGTGATAAAACTAAATAACAGTGTTTTAAAAGTATTAAAAATAACAGTGATAAGTAACAGCGTTCCAAAAAGTGTAACAAAATAACAGTGAAAAAAAATATTCCAAAATCGTGTTCTGAAACAAAACAGTGAAAAAATAGTTAGTGACAGTGAAAATTATAAATAGTAATAAATAACGCATTAGTGAGTAAAGTAACAATAGCAATGCTTTGCTAGTGTGGTGATATTGATGATTTTGCCACCGTCATCACGAATGCGGGGGGGCGGCCCCACTGGCCGGCAGGTCAATGACATCGCCGGCACTTCTTGTGCTTTCCATGGCCCTTGGTAAGTACTTCCTTTGTTTATATAAATGAAAATAGCTGTTAAGGCGTACAGTCCATTGAACATCTGGGCGGAGACATGCAAACAAGTAATGTGTATATAATTTAGGTATATGCACACATATATTTACTACTACGGCCGCATAGAGCCTCGCTAACCTTAAAATCATTTTTTTTTTTGCAAAACATTGATTGATTTATTGTTTATTGTTTTTTTTTTCAAGGTTATCTGAATTAAATGATTTTTTTTTTTTTTTTTTTGATATGTACATTTTAAAGACAATTTAACCACCTATTTTTATGTGTAAACATAATTACTTCTAAAAATCAAAGCCGTTTGAAAGGAGTAGTGAAAACAAGCGAAAAAATGTCATGTTGTTAAAAAAAAATTCTTTGTCAAAAGTATTAGATAGGAAAAAAATATTTTTTTGTAATATTATGGCTGGATTTGAATTCGCGACCTACAACTCGTAAGTCGGGGCCGTTACCACTCGGCCACCACTGTTCTAAAAATCTACAGTTTGTTTATAAAAATAAAACATTATAACGATAAAAAAAGTTTCCTCTAGAATTATCTGACAAACAATCAGAATGACTATATGTATACACCGTTAAATTTTAGTCATTTTAATCCCGCGGAGGGTCGATTTGGTACAAGAAATACTATCGATTTGAAATAAGAAAATTAAAAAAATACTCTTTTTTAAACAGGAATTAATTTACGCATGTACGAAATTAATTTGTTTAAGTAAACGTCAGCTGAGCGCGGCCAATGAACTGTAGGTAGTTAGTACGCAACCGACAACTACCTACAAGGTCATTGACTCATTTGCTTAAAGAAATTAATTTCGTGCTACGTGTATGGGTATTAATTCGAGTTTTTGAAAAAAAGTAGTTTATTTTTTAATTTTATCTTTATAAATCGATAGTATTTCATGTACAGAATCGACCCTCAGCAGTATTAAAACAACTAAAAACGGTGTATTAGTCAATTTTTTCGATGATAATAAAATTAATAGATGAAAGTAATTTTTAGAGGCGTCTTTTATGATTCCGTATCTCAAAAGGAAAAAAACAGGACCCCTATAGAATCACTTTGTTGTCTGTCTGTCTGTCAAGACCCTTTATCTCGAGAACACGTGAAGGTATCGAGTAGAAATTAAAATCATACAATACTTTTACGCATAATAAAACTCGAAAATAGCTCTTGTAAACGCCTAGCAATGTTGCTACATCATACTACCTTTTTAAGCTAGGGCAAGCAGACTATTGCGTAGAAAATTATATTAATTAATCATTAGAACAAAGGTTCAATTTACGAGAACGTTCGATAAATATCTAGACTAATAGCTATCAAAGTAAAACCGATCGTTAATGAAATTATTGATCAATTTTTTTTGATCTGTCAGTATCACATTTTTTTAATGTATACAAACTAGTGCTTGACTGCTATCCCACCGGATGGTAAGCAGTGATGCTATCGTTGATGGTGAGGCGTACTAGTTCAAGAGCCTGTTCACTCTAGCCTTGAAGACACCTAAATTCTAATCAAACTGTTTTAGTCCTTCGATGTTTAAACGACGAGGCAAAACGCTTAGTCTTGACCGTAGAAGTTTCAACAACGTAAGGGTAGATATTCGCCGTACATTACATTTTATGACATTAAAGTAAAAACAATAGAATTATTTGTCAGTGACGACATCTGTCCAGAGAAAAAAGACCGTAAGGTGACCTACCTTGTTTTACTTTGACTGTACAACTGAACCTGAAGGTAACCACTGAGAACCCTGAATCTGTCCGATGATATTGTAGACAGGTGATTTTTTTTTTAATGTGTTTTACAGGGTAAATATTTATATTTAAGTTGTGGTCAGATCTAAGAAATTAGAATTGATCACTTCATGATCACGCACAGAAATCCTAGATTCATTTTGTTTGAAACAAAATACATGACGGTACAATGCGGTCCAAATAAAAATAGGATCGATTGCCATGTTGTGATGTTGAACTGACAAATTGAAGAAATTGGCTAGGGTGAGCAAAACAAAAAAAAAATAAATTTAGTTTATATACGAATCGTGAACGTAAAAAGGTTTATCAGAATCCAGTCCTTCAATTTTGCTCATCTCTGCGTCACTGTGTGAAGTGTTTGAGTAGTGACAAATGGAAGAAGAAGGCTAATTTATTGTTCCTAAGAATAAAAATAGAACAATTTTTTTTTTTAAATTAGTTATGACTTGAAAAAATATATTTAACTAATTTATAATATTAAACAATAACGTTTTTACTACACCTAGATTTAACTAAGACTTAGAGCGGGTTTCTGAATTGAGTATTTTGAGTTAAGAGCGTCTCAAACCATGCTTATATGCCAAATTTTGACAGGTTTGGAGGGTAAAGTAGAGTTTGAGTAATTCTCAGCTTCAAATGCTTAAATCAGAAATCGGGGGTTAGTAATACAAAGCAAAAAAAGACCTTTTATTGATAAGCAGATAAGTTTTTTTGCAAACAATACTTTTTATTCAACATTTCACAAATCGAAGTTATTAACTTTCCTATTCTTATTTGGAACGCATAGTACTTAGTTACTCACAAAATATTATTAACAAGATCTTGCTTCGAAACAATGCTGAATAAATCTTTCAACGTTTCAACCGAAATTCAACAGTATTTTTTGTGTATCAAAGTGTATTTTTGCCTGTCAAGAAACTTTTTGCTGACCCAAATTTTAGAGATTTAATTGTTAATTCAGCATTTGAACACTAATTATCTTATTTGCATATTTTTGGGATTTTGAGTAAGGGATTACTTTTTTAGTGCGCTCATTTGAGAAAGCAAGTCTGTAAAACCGTTGTATTTAGGATTCCGTACTTCAAAAGAAAAAATGGAACCATTACCCCTGTCTGTCAAGAACCATTATCTTGGAAATGCGTGGAAGTATCGAGTTGAAATTAAAACCAAATAGGTATTTAGGTCTGCGGTCCCTTGAAGCTGTGAAAAATAAGATACAGACATTGATTTACGGTGTGGTAACGGTCACAATTTACGAGTAGTAGGTCGCAGGTTCAAACCCAGCCAGGCGCATTACTTTGTGTAATTTATTTCATCACCATTGCTCTCGAAAGGGCGGGATTTGTCATTGGATGATTTTAACTACCATAAAAAAAAAAAAAAAAACCATTGCTCTCGAAAACGGTGAAGGAAAACATCGTGAAGAAACGCACATGCCTAGAACCAAAAATTCGAAGATATGTGACATTCACCAAGCCGCACTGGGCCCGCGTGGTGGATTACGGCCCATTCCCTCTCTTAGAGGACACAGGCCTCCTGCCTGTGTCCCAGCAGTGGGAAAATCAAAAAGCTGATGATGATGATGATGATGATCATTATTTGATGCGTATCATTTACGTTATCACTAATGATTAAACAGTGGGAGTGCTAAAAAAAAAGTTTTAAATTTCTTTATAAGTTTTCTGACTTAAATAAATAACACAAAGCTGTACCACTGCATAATTCATGCGTTACCAAATGAACAGAGCACGCAGTTAAGTGCTTAAGGTTAGTTTAGTGAACTAAAGCTTTCAGTTAAACACATTTCGTGTTAATCTGCGAGGAATCCCACAAGACGACAGCGGTGACTGCAGCGTGTTACACAAACGTGTACACACTTGCACTGGATTCAATGTAGCATAATATTAGTACGAAGATTACTGCCTCATTGGTGTGGTGGTTGTAAAATGCATTCCTTTGTCAAGTAAAGTATAATTATTATCCCTTCATTTACTTTTTTCACTTATAATTACATTTTTAAATATCTTATATATGACGGCTCGTTCAGGATGGTTCGAGCTCTGGTCATCTACCAGGTGGGCCTACGTGGGTATCGTGCAATGCGTAAAAACGGTTAGGAACTGAATCAGTTTACTTCCAAATACATTTCGGTACAGTGCATTGTTATTAGGTAGGTACAAACAACAAAACGGACAGTTTCAGAACGTCTTGACTCTGCGACGGCATGGCTGAGAGTGTCCGCTGTACTCGGCGGATTCTCCCTCCCCAAGCTCGTAGCCAAAGCGGAAACGGCTGACTCTGTCTAGGCGCGCCACCTCTATTTCTTCTAGTCGCCACTAGATGGCGTGCCTTATTTTGTTGTCAACAAATCAACGCCGGATCTGACATATATAAGGTGTTAAAAAATTAACTGCAAGAAAAGTAAGTACTGGTTTAGAATAACAAATAAAAAAAATTGGCGAAAAAATGATTTTTAAATAACAACCCGTTTCGGAGATATGCAATATTTTCACTTCACACAAAATTATTGAATATGCGCACTGTACACCGCACGTGCGCCGGCGCGACCGCCCCGCCGTAGGTACGCGTGAGTCGTTCACCCCTGTGACACGACACGCGACGGCGCAAATTCGTAAACAGCTGATTCTAATTTTTTCATCACATTTCTCAGACTTTGGACTGGCAAATTATCGAGCTTACTTACAAATAGCATATTTTATTATACCTATAGGACTATTAAAAGCACTGGTAGACTCCTAGGATTGTTTGGACAGCAGGCACTCGTCGTTGCTCACCATACAGTTCACGGTAACGGTTACGTGCCGCAGCTAAACTTTGACCAGTCGTAATGTAGGACACTACCATATCTAAGTACTCTCGATTGGAATACGTAAACGGCATTATTAAAAGCACGAAACTGCACGAACACACGTATTCGCCGTAATGACACAAGAAAACACCCTTACCGCGCGACGGATTTCGCACAACTAAGGGTCGGGAGGGGTAGAGAGAGCTGCGGGAAGAGTAGCGGGCGGCGGGGGAACCGCTAGCAAGCCGCTCGCGCGCGGTACGATGGCGGCCCAAGCCTCAAGCGCAGCCCTGGGTACAGCGCACAAAAAAATATTATACGTAATTATTTTATTTATGTGAAAATATAAAAACGCTCAAAAAAAAATTTTTTTTTTTTATGTGTTCGTTTTTCGATGGCGAGTAAGTGGACAAAATTCTTGCAGTTAATTTTTTAACACCTTATATATGTCGTGAATAGCAATATCGTTTTCTTAATAAAAGTTGCTCAATTGATTATTGTAGTAGTGGGGCAAACGCTGTGACGTTATTTTGTAATGGCGGCACGTGGACAGAGTCGTTTTGGGAAGTGGGGATTGTCGAACGCACACTTTGCATTGAGACGCGAACCAAGTCACTTCTCCAAAACGAAACTGTCGGTTTGCCTAGTTAAATTATTATCATCTTATATTGTCTATTTTATTTTTGTTATTTTTAGTTATTGTGAATAAAAGTGAAGTTATATTAACGTTTCGTTTTATTCGTGCTATACTTCAACGACACCTACGAAATGGACCCTTTACCACCGAACCGAGATGATGACGTCCCTATCGCTCCGCCGTCGCTGACGTCGTCATCAGAAGTGGGATCTGAATCTCACTGGCGCACAATGTTCGAGATCCAGCAGCGGAATATGATGCAGTTGATTGCCGTTCGAAGTCATTGTTTATCGTAGGCCGTATAGGCTTAGTGCAGACGAAAGGCAGGTAGTGCGTTCTAAGGTTAAGGAACTAATGGAAGCTAACATCATTCGGCCCAGTCAGTCCCCATTTGCAAGTCCTATCTTACTTGTTAAGAAGCGTGACAGTTCTGATCGTATGGTGGTAGACTATCGCGAGTTAAATTCCAACACCGTCCCTGATAGGTTTCTTTTGCCTCTTATAGCAGATCAACTGGCTAGGTTGTCTGGCGCGTGCTTTTATACGTGTTTGGACTGCGCTAGTGGCTTTAACCAGATACCTATCCGAGACCCTGATAGTATCGAACGTACAACTTTCACTACACCTGATGGGCAGTTCGAATATCTTGCAATGCCTTTTGGATTACGAAACGCACCTAGTGTATTCCAAAGAGCAGTATCTAATGCCTTGGGAGACCTAATCTTCTCGTATGTGTTGTCGTACCTAGATGACATTTTGATACCATCAGTGTCTGAGATTCAGGGTCTCCTTAGGTTGCGTGAGGTGTTAAAAGCCCTAACCAAAGCCGGATTTTCTTTGAACATTTCAAAGTGTTCTTTGCTCAAACGTCATGTGGAGTTTTTGGGTTATGATATCACTGCAGGAGAGCTAAGACCAAACCCTAGAAAGATAGAAGCTTTGACTAAATTACCTCCTCCTGAAAACATCCACCACCTCCGACAATTTATTGGCCTTGCATCATACTTTCGCAAGTTTATTAAAAACTTTTCTCAAGTTATGACTCCTCTATTTTTGTTAACTACCACAAAGCAATTCACTTGGAAACCAGAACACGAGCAGATAAGACAGCAGATAATTTCAGTTTTGACGACTAAACCAGTGTTGGCTATTTTTAATCCTGACGTGCCGTCTGAACTACACACCGACGCTGGTGCCTGAAGAGTAGGTACCAGGGTAATGAAACCACGACTTAGCTGTAGGGCGTATATTCGCAGACTGGCCTACCGAGTACACATTATCTATAACTTAAAATAAGTACCCACAATTTACAGATATCACACCTCCACCACTATACTAGAATTAACTACAAAAATTCTTAATTAATATAAGTTCAAAAATGTAACCATAATCATATAAATCTGCGACATAATTTAAATGACAGCTAACTAGTAACTTAATTACGAGGGTTGCGCTGTCCTTATTTAAATAGGTAAATATTATAAATATAACTGAGCTTAACTAGGTATTCTTATGAACTAACTTATACTATTCGAAATCTCTCCACTGGCTTCCGCGTTCGTCTGGAACGACTCACCGGTGACACAGATGGCGATAACAATTTAGGCGAGGAATGTTCAGAAGGGTCAACGCCTTGATCGTCCTGGTTAATATTTTCGGCCTCTTTATTGGTGTTTGCTATTAAGGTATCTGGCAGTGTTACCTTTTCTAAACCCTCATTTAGTGGCTCGACAGCATTCTCTTCACCCTGCTGACTCTCATCATTTCCTTCCGGACAGGTAACATCAGACAATCGTGACCTACGACACATTTGATCTATGTGTCTTTTATACGATTGACCGCTATCCGCCACTACTGAATACCTACGCAAACTGTCCACGCCTCGTATAGTGCCTTTCACCCATTTATCCCCAGAGCCGTACTCACGGGCCCAAACTGAGTCCCCCTATCTAAAATTACGCGGCGTTCCACCTGCATATTCTACCTGTCGCCTCTGGACTTGGTGTACTCTGTCTTCGACGACACGATCAGTACGCAACAAATCTAGCCTTGACCGTAACGTACGCCTTTGTAGAAGCATGGCTGGGGTTTCCCCGGTTGTACTATGCACCGTATTGCGGTATGTTAATAAGAAAGTTTGTAAAGCCGTATCGATATCTACCTGATCCCTATATGCTTTTTTGATAGCTCGCTTACATAGCTTTACTGCGTTCTCTGCTGCTCCGTTTGAGGACGGGTGGTAAACTGGTGAAAAATTCTGTTTTATGCCGTTATTTTTAAGGAAATTTTTAAATTCATTACTGGTAAATGGTGGGCCTTGATCGGAAACTAATTCTTCCGGTAGACCGAATCTCGCGAATGTAGATCTTAACACTTTTATAACGTTAGAAGCATTAGTACGATTCATCTCAAAAACTTCTATCCACTTGGAGGTAGATTCAATTATCACGAAAAATGTTAAACCTTTGTATGGTCCTAGGAAATCAATATGAAGCCTGCTCCAGGGGCGCGTGTAATATGCCCACGGTTGTATCGGAGCCCGCCGGGGGGCGTCCGCCTCTGCCGCGCAAGTCTCGCACTGCCTGCACATCGCTTCTACTGCCGCGTCTATGTTTGGCCACCACACATAACTACGAGCTAGACTCTTTGTTTTCACTATGCCCATGTGACTACTGTGAAGTTGTTTTAATACATAATTTTGTAGTGATAAAGGTATGACCATACGATAACCCCACATTAGGCACCCACATTCCGAGTATAATTCATTACGTCTTCTAAAATAGGGTTGAATCGATTCATCTGAACAAGTTAGAGGCCACCCGGATTGAGTATACGTTAAAATTCTACTAAGGACCTTATCACGAGCTATTGCTTCCTTAATATCTTTGCTAGTAATTGGTAAAAAATCTTCAACAAAATTAACGTAGGTGTTCTCATTCTGCATTCCTAAATTATTCCTATTATCTGTACATGGCAACCGTGACAACGCGTCCGCACAGTTCTTACTTGATGAAACATACTCAATATCGTAGGTATAGCCCGCTAATAGCACTGCCCAACGTTGCAATCTGGATGCGGCCATTACAGGAATCCCTGCCTTATTTCCAAAGATGTAAGTCAAAGGTTTATGATCAGTTCTCAATATAAACTTGCGCCCATATAGATACTGGTGAAATTTACGAATTCCAAAAACAATAGCGAGTGCCTCTCTGTCTATCTGTGAGTAGGCGCGCTCGGCCTGCGTCAGCGAGCGCGACGCGTACGCCACTGGCCGCTCGCCGCGCGACGTTGCATGCGATATCACCGCGCCTATTCCTACACTGCTCGCATCCGTTGTCAATATTATTGGCAGCTCCGGTGTGTAATGCATTAAAACTTTACTACTTGTTAATGAATCTTTAATCTTGGTGAACGCATCTTGACACTCCTTACTCCAACTGTACTGAACACCCGCTCTGAGCAGGTTATAAAGAGGTGCTAAAATTGTACTAACATTCTTTACAAACTTGCCGTAGTACATGACCATACCTATGAATGCTCTCAACTCAGAGACGTTCGCAGGCGCAGGGGTTTTAATTATAGCCTCAACCTTGTCTGGGCACGTGTGAACGCCGTCTTTACTGATGGTATACCCTAAATAATTAACTGACTCCGCAAAGAATACACACTTTTCTTTCTTTACCCTCAGGCCATCACGTTGGTCCTAGCGCGGGGAGAGTCGTACCGGACGGCGGTCGAATTAGCGACACGCGGGGTTGCGATGGTCGTTGACAGGATCCAGCAGTTGGGACTCGAGGTGGCACTGCACAAGTCCGAGGCCATGTGCTTCCACGGCTCTCGGGGTGCGCCACCACCGCGTTCCCAGCTAACGGTAGGAGGGGTTCACATCAGCGTCGGGTCGACGATGAAGTACCTGGGACTCGTCCTCGACAGCTGGTGGAACTTCAAGGAGCACTTCCGACGTCTGGCTCCCAAACTGAATCGGACTGGGGCTGCTCTCGGGCGGCTCCTGCCCAACCTCAGGGGACCAGACGCCTCCTGCCGGAAGCTCTACGCGGGAATCGTTCGGTCCATGGCTCTCTACGGGGCTCCGGTGTGGGCACCGACGTTGACACAGCAACCGAGGGCCCAGCTGAATGCGTGCCAGAGGGTCATGGCAATACGCATGGTGCGAGGGTACCGAACGATCTCCCGCGAGGCGGCGACCCTCCTTGCTGGCCAACCGCCGTGGGATCTGGAGGCAACAGTCCTTGCACACATGCACGACAAGCGCATGGAGATGCAACGCCGGGGCGAAATTCCGCTGCCACGACAAGTCGAGGCATGGCGGACAGAGCTCCGGCGGGATCTCATGGCGAAATGGCGCCAACGACTATCGCAACCTCGTTCGGGGCGCGCCACAATTGGGGCGATAAGGCCCATCCTTGAGGCGTGGCTGGAAAGACCTCACGGCGTTCTCAACTTCCGCACGACGCAGGTGCTTACCGAACACGGAAAGTTCGCTAAGTACCTGTTCCGGATTCGTGCGGAGGATTCGCCCGGGTGTCGCCACTGTGCGGAACATCCGGAGGACACGGTGGAGCACACTGTAGAGGTGTGCCCCGCCTGGGCGGAGCATCGCCGTGTCCTCGTGGGGGCGATCGGCGGCAGCGATCTCTCTCGCCGGGCCTTGGTTCAGGCCATGGTCCGTAGTGAGGAGGGATGGCAGGCGGTCGCCTCTTTCTGCGAAGCAGTAATGCTAGCAAAGGAGGAGGCCGACCGCATCAGGCAGAGGCAACGGGGCGCTCGCCCCAGCCGCCGCCGGGATTCCGATCCCGATTTCCGGCCACCGTAGGCGCGGGCTTGCGGACGGCGTGCAATGGGTAGCACGCTGTCCGATCGTCCGGTAACCGACCGGACCGAGCCCAAGTCGTCGACGGCGCGTTCTGTTCCCGCGCGCCTCACGGAGCTGTCAGCACACCGAAGAGGCCCAGCCTGCTAACTGCAGGCAGGCAGGGTCGAAGCCTACTGGGGTCATGGGTTAGTTCCGAAAGGAATGCTCGACCCCGGCACGATAGGCTACGTAGGAACGGGGTAGGTTTTTAGTCAGTAAGAGTCTGACACTACTTCCCGCTCCGCCCAAGGGCGGGATTTGTCATTGGATGATTCTACCTACCATAAAAAAAAAAAAAAAAAAAAAAAAACCCTCAGGCCATATTTTTTTAACCGATCGAATACCTTAGATAAATGTTGCATGTGAGACTCCTTAGTAGACCCTGTGATAATAATATCGTCCAAGAAAATACCCACTTGGGGTATATCCGCGAATAACTGCTCTAACCGTCTTTGAAAAATACCCGGACTTGACGACATTCCATAAACTAGCCGGTTATACATAAATAAACCCTTGTGGGTATTAATCACTGTATATTTTTTTGTGTTATCAAGCTCAAATTGGGCGTAGGCCTGGGATAAATCAATTTTACTAAAGTGTTCACCACCCCTCAGCCGGAGCAGCAGCTCCTCCACCCTAGGCAGCGGATAACGGTCAACTTCTATAACCTTGTTCAGCGTTAATTTATAATCAGCACAAATTCTAATGTTACCGTCCTTCTTGACGACCGGCACGATTGGCGTTGCCCAGTCCGAGCGCTCCACCGGCGAGAGAATGCCGTCGAGCTGCAGCTGGGCCAGCGCGCGCTCGACGGGCTCGCGCAGCGCGTAAGCCAGCGGGCGCGCACGCATGAACACCGGGCGCGCGCCCTCGCGCACATGCACGCTCACCTTGCCACCGGTGAATCGGCCCAGACCGTCCGCGAACACCTCAGAGTATTTGGAACTGAAAGCATGCAAGTCAAATACATAATTTTTGTGCATATCCACATTGTTACATTCATAATTTACTATGGGTAATTGTATTTTTAATTCGGCCATCCATTGTCGTCCTAAAAGAATAGTTTTCCCATTCTCCACAACAAATAATTCTAAGGTTTTGCACATATCTTTGTACTTAACAGTCGGATATATTACTCCAAGGGGTTTCGCTAACTCCCCCGTATAATATCTGAGTGTTAATTGACATGGCTTAAGATGTAAATTTTTAAATAATCGTATGTAACATTCTCGACTTATACATGAGATAGCACTACCCGTGTCACATTCCATTTTAATGTTTTTGCCGTTAACGTTTAATTCTAGATACACGGGTTTACATTGTATAGCGGATAATTTACAGACATCGATAAAAATTACCTCGTCACTTCCTATACTTTCGCTTGATTTTCCTTCCTTTATTTGATCTATGTCGACGTTGAAGTGTCTCGCTAGATTCGGGCACACGCGTCGCAGATGTCCTACTCGGTTACATACTCGGCAAACGTAACGCGCAAACTTGCACGTGGCTGCGTCGTGACCCGCGCCGCAAACTTGACACTGCTGCTGCGCACGCTCACCCAGCCGCGCAGGCGCGGGCGCTGTCGATGCGCGCGGAGCTCGCCTCCCCGGGCCGGCCTGCGTAGTGGCCTCCCGCGCTGCTCCGCTGACGTCACGCGCTCCGCGTGTCGCTGCCGGTGTCCCGTGCCGCCACCGTGATGCCTTCGTAACCGACATCGCCTGGCACGTCACCGACGCCGCCGGCGCCGTTGTGTCGCTCGCCGACCCACCCTGTCTGACCACTTCTGCCGCGTCTTTTTCTGCCGCTTCCATACTAACCGCTAACTTATACGCCTTGCCGAAATCCAACTTACTTTCGGCAAATAATCGTTGTCGTATCGTTTCATTACTTAGGCCACAAACTAACTGGTCTCTCAAACTTTCTTCTAGCCAGGTTCCAAATTCACAAGTCTTGGTCATTTTCTTCAAAACTGCGGTATATTCTGAAATAGTTTCACCCTCCTTTTGTTTCCGATGTCTAAATTTGTAACGCTCGGCCAGCTCGCTTGGTTTGGGTTGCAAGTGTTTTTCCATAATGTCCGTGATCTGCGTGAATGTTTTGTTCTTAGGTTTCTCCGGCGTACACAAGTTGACCAAAAGTTCGTAGGATTCTGCTCCCATAACTGTTATTAACGTGGGCACTTGTAAATCAACCGGTATTTTGTTCACCAGGAAATATTGTTCTAAACGTTCCACGTACAATTTCCAGTCGTCACTATGCACTTTGAATTCAGTTATCTTTCCGATCGACATCTTGCAAACTGTCACTTTTTTTTTTTTTTTTAAAACGCGTAATTCGATACTGCTCGTCGCCACTGAAGAGTAGGTACCAGGGTAATGAAACCACGACTTAGCTGTAGGGCGTATATTCGCAGACTGGCCTACCGAGTACACATTATCTATAACTTAAAATAAGTACCCACAATTTACAGATATCACAGTGCCGATGGTTATGGTGCTATTTTATTCCAAAAAAATGGACTGTGAGCTTTTTGTAGTCGAATACTTTAGTAAGCGAACCACGAAAGCTGAGTCTAAGTACCACTCTTATGAGTTAGAGACTCTAGCTGTGGTAAACGCTGTAAAGCACTTCAGACATTATTTGCAGGGTAGGCATTTCGAGGTTTTTACAGACTGCAATTCTTTAAAAGCTTCGCGAAACAAAGTCGATAACACACCACGTGTGCATCGATGGTGGGCCTTTTTACAAGCTTTTGATTTCCAAATCAATTACCGTGAGGGGCGTCGTATGGCTCATGTTGATTTCTTGTCACGCAACGCTTTAGATACCCCATGTTTCTCTAAGGTTGAAAAAAAACGAGTTAATCTCGCTACCCTGTCAGAAAACTGGATTTTGGCGGAACACGTGCGTGATCAAGAAATTCAGTCCATAGTAACTAAATTCAAAGATGGTCAACTACCACCCGATATTGCCAAGACTTACGAGATGCGCTCAGGTATCCTACATCGCAAAGTACAAAGAAACAATCGTACCCGATGTCTCCCAATGGTTCCCTGGGCTTTCCGTTGGTCAGTAATTAACCACGTGCACGAATCGCTTATGCACCTTGGGTGGAAAATTTCTTTACTACAAAGCACATAACAATTATTTTGTACACAAGATTCGGTTCACAGTCTATGTAACTACCATGTAACTACCATGATTGTTTAGCTCTTGTGTGTAATTGGATGTTATTGGATCAAAAAATAAATTTATTATTATTATTATAAAAAGACACTCGAAAGGGTATACGAACACTATTGGTTCGAGCATATGGCCAAGTACGTTCGTAAATTTGTCGAGGAGTAATACACTTGTAAACTGTCGAAATCTCACTCGGGTCGTGTACAAGCCGAGCTTCATTCAATCCCTAAGGTTAGTATTCCGTGGCATACTCTGCATATTGACATAACTGGAAAACTTAGTGGCAAAAATTATTCTAAAGAATACGTAATAGTTTTAATCGATGCGTTCACTAAGTTTGTCCTTATGTACCATACTCTTCGAATAGATTCGGCTAGTGCAATTAAAGCACTTAAATCTAGTGCGTCTTTATTTGGAGCTCCGGCTCGAGTTATTGCTGACCAGGGTCGATGCTTTACTAGCAAAGAATTTAAGGATTTTTGTGAAAGTCATAATGTTTCTTTACATTTGATCGCTACGGGTTCAAGTCGCGCGAATGGCCAAGTTGAAAGGACAATGAGTACTTTAAAAAGTATGCTTACGGCTGTAGAAACGTCTGATAGATCTTGGCAGGAAGCCTTAGAAGACGTGCAACTAGCTTGAAATTCCTCGGTCCATCGTGTAACGTCGACGTGTGGCTAGACCATTCAATCTTTTAACTTTGGATGATACTGAACCAGAAATAGACATTGACAAGACAAGAGAGCAAGCGGCAGCGAACATAGAAAAGAGTGCTATTTATGAAAAATCCAGATTTGATAAAAAATATGGCTAAGGTAATTAAATTTAATGTTGGTGATTTAGTTTTAATTCAGAACGAAGAAAGAAATCAGACGAAATTAGACCCAAAATACAAGGGAACTTTTAAAATTGTAGAAATACTAGATGGTGATCGTTACCTACTGAAATCATTGACTGGTAATAGAACGTATAAGTACGCCCACGATCGCGTACGAAAGATTCCTCCAAGTGATCTACCTGATGAGTTAGATTTGGTTAATGTAGAAGATGGTGAGGAGCGTGCCTCCACCAGCAAATAGAACACATATCATAGCATTCTGGTCGCGGTGCACGCACTAGTCTGTAGTCGTAACTGCAAGTCACAGTGGAGTTGTTCAGAGCGCGATGGGCAGCTAGTGGTGTACTAGAGCTATTTGGTCGCGGTGCACGCACTAGTCTGTAGTCGTAACTGCAACTCACAGTGGAGTTGTTCAGAGCGCGATGGGCAGCTAGTGGTGTTGTACTAGAGTTATTTGGTCGCGGTGCACGCACTAGTCTGTAGTCGTAACTGCAACTCACAGTGGAGTTGTTCAGAGCGCGATGGGCAGCTAGTGGTGTACTAGAGCTATTTGGTCGCGGTGCACGCACTAGTCTGTAGTCGTAACTGCAACTCACAGTGGAGTTGTTCAGAGCGCGATGGGCAGCTAGTGGTGTACTAGAGCTATTTGGTCGCGGTGCACGCACTAGTCTGTAGTCGTAACTGCAACTCACAGTGGAGTTGTTCAGAGCGCGATGGGCAGCTAGTGGTGTTGTACTAGAGTTATTTGGTCGCGGTGCACGCACTAGTCTGTAGTCGTAACTGCAAGTCACAGTGGAGTTGTTCAGAGCGCGATGGGCAGCTAGTGGTGTACTAGAGCTATTTGGTCGCACCGCACGCACTAGTCTGTAGTCGTAACTGCAACTCGCTGTGAAGTTGTTCAGAGCGCGATGGGCAGCTAGTGGTGCGGTGGGGACCCAAGTCTTGAAGGAGACTATTTGTACGGTCATGTTTTGACCTCAGAGTCGCGGACTCGGTGAAGTGTTGGTCGTATCACATGAGGTGATGACGTACTGGTGCCAATAATTTGTTGACACCAGCTGCTTATAGCAGCCGGTCCATAAGTGATGTTTTCTTTTGAAATTTGATAATTATGAGACTTGGAGGAACCTTTTGTGTTTGAGTTGTTAAAATGATTTTGAAAATTTTGATTTGAGTGTTAGGTTGTTGAGGCATGAGCATTGCCTAACTATTGTGATTAAACGTCACGGTCAGGTTGGCCGAGTTCTGAAAAATGTTTCAAAGTTGTTTATCTTGTTACAAATACACACGAGGACGTGTAACTCGTCAGGCTGGCCGTGTCGTGAATAGCAATATCGTTTTCTTAATAAAAGTTGCTCAATTGATTATTGTAGTAGTGGGGCAAACGCTGTGACGTTATTTTGTAATGGCGGCACGTGGACAGAGTCGTTTTGGGAAGTGGGGATTGTCAAACGCACACTTTGCATTGAGACGCGAACCAAGTCAATTCTCCAAAACGAAACTGTCGGTTTGCCTAGTTAAATTATTATCATCTTATATTGTCTATTTTATTTTTGTTATTTTTAGTTATTGTGAATAAAAGTGAAGTTATATTAACGTTTCGTTTTATTCGTGCTATACTTCAACGACACCTACGAAATGGACCCTTTCCCACCGAACCGAGATGATGACGTCCCTATCGCTCCGCCGTCGCTGACGTCGTCATATATAAATGAATAGCTGTTCGTTAGTCTCGCTAAAACTCGACAACGGTAGGACCGATTTGGCCAATTTTAGTCTTCAAATATTCGTGATACTCTAGGAAAAGCTTAAACGGTAAGAAAATATTGAAAAATGTACGAAAAAAATCGATTATCAGGCGGTGCAAAGTTTGCTGGGTCAGCTAGTCTTCTTCTTATATATAAAAATGAATAGCTGTTCGTTAGTCCCACTTAAACTCGAGAAGGGCTGGATCAATTTGGTTCATTTTGGTCTTGAAATATTTGTAATTGTCCAGGGAAGGTATAAATGGTAAGAGAATATGGAAAAAATTATAATAAAAAATTCTGTTATCACAATATTCATAGACGGGAAGTTCGCTCGGGTCAGCTAATTTCATAAAAAAAAAATGTAAAAAAAAAATGCATTTAAAAATACAAAATAAGCTTGGTAGTCCACCGATGTCGGGAGCCAAGCTACCGGTGGTTAGGGCTCCAGAAACAGGAACCTCTTCACAATGCGAGCCGTATCGTCTTTTGTATCAAGTCCTTGATCTATCCACACAACGACAGCTTCGACAGATGGTCCTTCATGCTTTTGGCTGTTAGGCCTTTGGCGGTCACAATACGCACAATGACAGTCGAGTCCACATTCCACATATCGACAATTTTTTTTTTTTAGGTGGGAAAATCTAAATAACAGCCACTATTCTTCTTTGCCTTCGTTCTATGGCCCCCGGGTTCACTTTTGCACAACCCTTAGCCCCCAGTAGGCTTTGACCCAGCTGGGCATCTATGATCTGCTGACATCTCCTTAAGGTGCGCATGGAACAAAACGCACCGTCGACGACTTGGGCTCGGTCCGGATGGTTACCGGACGGTCGGACAGCGAGCTACCGTCCTACGTTAAAACACATGTACACAAACACTACATAAAATGTGAGTCTTTATATTAATCAAACATATGTAGACGTTATAAGTATCTATGTGATATTTTTTTTCCGTACATTGGGATAATTTTCAATTTTGACACGGGTGATGCCAATGGTAAAGCTAATTAAAAATAACATTTTTATATTTATTAAGCCTCATATTTGATTAATCAAAAAGCCATAAACGTATACGCTTGTTTTAAACAATTCAATAAATTAAAAATAATACAAAAAAATAACAGAATAATTGAAAAAAATAACAGGTCAAAAAGATAAACGACGTTCAAAAGAACACTGACACGCAAAGCGTTCCGAAAAATACGCCTACAATAAAAATCTCAGTCGGCATTATAGCTTTCATTTTTATATTACGCTCCGTAGCTCGACTAATGATAATATATCACCTAATACTTCGCAAGGGTAACGCTACATAAGTACGACACGGTTTTTATTACTATAATAATACTCTTTGGAACTGTTATTTTTCACTGTGATTTTTTTTCGTCCGTATTTCTTTTATATATTATTACTGGCTAACTCAGCAAACTTTGTTTTGCCATATAAATTATCACAGAATAAAATGGAAGGTAGGATAGTAAAAATAATTTACGTTCTAAGTATGCTCAGACCAATACACATATTAAATTTTTCAAGAACTGGTCAACCCATTTCGGAGGAGTTTTTTTACAGACACTGTGACACGAGAATTCTATATAGGGTGACTGGCACAGATATAGATAGACATAGATAACGCAAGCATCACGATCTGTATGAAAACCAAGCGTGCCATTTTTTGACTACCTATTATGACGTCACTAGCACTATTTAGTGAAGACGCCGCCGCGTACGGCGTCCCCCTCGCTCCACCCCCACACCAACAGCACAATTAACCATTTTTATATTTTTAACTGCACCCGACTAGCGCTGTACTCCGATGCAGACTGGGCGCGAAAGTGACCACTTACGATTTTTGTACGTAAGCTAGGCACGCGAAGTAGTTGCTCTTGCGTTATCTAGGTATATCTATATTTGTGGTGACTGGTAACATGACCGATACTTAAACACTGAAAAAATCAGCAAGTTCAATACATTTTGAACAGTTAGGCTAACATAAAATGCATTGACCAGCAAATTTCTTTTTGCGATTACAGTATTGGTCCCATATTAAAAGTTGTTTGTTATCATGACTACAATCATGTGTTTAAGTATCGATCATTAATTACCATTCACTCTGTATAATATTATCATTCATTCTGTTGCCAAACGTATTCCACGTTTGGCAACAGAATGACTGCACAGACTAAGTCTGTGGTCGAATGATTGACTGAATGACATTCTGTCATTCAGTCAGATTGATTGAATTATAGAAGGATCAAATGACAAATGACTGTCAAAATAATGACAATTGCTATATACGGGGGAAAAATATTTTAGATTGATATGGATCCAGTGCTTCCATATAGGACTATCCAATTTGCTAGCATTTACCTGCAAGTAGCTGTTGGAATCATCTCTCACCACCATTCACGAACCAGTGATACTGCCAACTTACAGATAATGGCATAGAAGCCATTCACTTCTGCGTCGGCAATAGCGGGACATTCCCATCAGCGACCTGAAAGCAATATTTTATTGAACCCTCGCTGACAATACGCCATGTTTAAGTGTCCCATAGGATAAAGATGTTGTAGGATTGGTAGTACCTAGGCTTTTTTACCTCCTTACTACACACCGTTATGTTACACCAAATCGCCAGCCTACTGCATTCTCGCTCCATATCCACCCAGGCCCTCCTTTACCACATGGTCAAGGTAAAAATACATGAGCGCAATTTTTTCTTCCATTCTATACTGACACCCATCACGCACACAATCCATTCATCTTTTCTTTGGCCTCTCTTTACCTTTACCTATATACCCACAATTATACTCATAACTCTTATGTTTCATCCCTTTTATATAACGCCCACACCAAGGCAAACAATTTTACAGCTTCCTATAATATACTTCTTTGTCATTTTACCTTTTCTTTTTATAATTAATAATACATCAAATCCATACATAAACTCATAACAAACATAAAAACGTAAATAAATTGTTATGATTACGATTAAACTTATAAAATTTATTTTATCTTAGTTCAAAAGTTTTCTTCATAAGAAAACATACAGTACGATGCATTTTGCCAAGTCCCATCACATATTTATAAAACTTCTAAAACAGAGTAAAAGTGCCTACCGAGCAAACTTAAAGCCATCTTCGAAAGTTAGATAACTAGGTGACTATAACAGACAAACTCACAGGGCATTACACGTATATTTATTTGTTTAAGGTTCCGTATCTTAAAAGGAAAAACTAGAACTCTTATAGGATCACTTTGTAGTCCATCTGTCTGTCAAGATCCTTTAGGTATCTCGGGAACGCGTGGAGGTATTGAGTTGAAATTTCTCATATAACCAGGTCTGCGATGAAGCTGTAAACAAATCGAACTTTTAAGTTAATGAAAAATAGATACGGCCATTTATGTCACAAAAAACGTATTTTTTGACACTCTCATGGGAATCAAAATTCATAGGGTACTTCCCGTTGACCTAGAAAACCTAATATTAGGCATAAAAAAAGTTTTCATAGCACAAATATAGGAATAAATCTGAAAACAGTTTTGTAGTTACGTTACAAAAAAAAAACTTTATGGTGTTTTTTATTACCCGACTGCGCCAGGAGGAGGGTTATGTTTTTCGAGAGTATGTACGTATGTATGTATGTATAATTGTTTGGCACGCTCTGCAACCTGAACGGCTCGATGGATTTTAGCTTGAGAGGTGTCGTTAGATTTGTATTTACTGTGAGAGTGACACTGGGTATATCAAAATAAAAAAAAGCAAATGGCGGATTTTTAGCGCCAAATTCAAATGTTTGGCACGCTCTGCGACATGAACGGCTCGATGGATTTTAGTTTGAGAGGTGTCTTTAGATTCGTAATTACTTTGAAAGTGAGTCAAGTCAATAGATTGGAGTAATCTGCAATGTAATATAGGTATGTGCACTCAATTCTAGAATGGGTCCCGACTGCCAGTATTTAAAATATTATATAGATATGTGCAATCGGGTACAACGACTTTCTCGTTTAAGGGCTTTGTCATGAATGCTCAGAAAAGCAGTCGCGTTTTTTAGTTTTTTTTTTTTTTTATCGTTTATTATACAACAACATTATTACAATCATGTTAACGTATAAACATACCAGCACAACCATCGCGGGTTTAACAGCGGTATGTCAAACGCGACAACTCGGAAAAGTCTTCAAGAATCCATTCGAAAATTGACTATTCGCATTGGTAATACGTACGGAAACCTCAGTGCGCGAGTCCGACTCTCACTTGCCTGGTTTTTGAACTATAAACATAGTATATTATTGCCTTGATACCTACTTATACTGATGTTTACTCCTGATACCGAAAGGGGAGCAGCGAGAGGGTTGGACACGGTAATCCACGGTTAGACGAAGTAACTTAGATTGGTTTGTAAGATAAAAAAAATGGAGAGGATAATGAAGAAGTTTTCTGAAGCGATCATGGGATTAACAGACAGACAGGCCAATACGAAACTCTTGAAACTTGCTCGTTAAAGAAACTAACTAGATTGTTAATCTATTGTTTATACAGGCGCTAATATCAGGTAGTATCATTGACATAATTATTATAAGGGAAGATACGTTACGCGCTAATATCGCAATCAGAAAACCTGGACTCGAAACTCACACATCTATGATTAGTGTCATCGTAGTCGCAAACCAAAATATCATAGTCACTGATAGACAAGGATAGAGATAAGAGCCGGCGCTGTCGTGTGAGCGAAATAGCGTTAGCCGCCGAATGTGTGTGATCGTCGCGACCGATGTTAAATCGTGCCGTTTGGCACAATATCGGTGGTCCACGCGCTAACAGTGAGTCACTTATCTTCTTCTGTTTTGATTTAATCTACTATTAAGTTTGAATTGAAAAAATTGAACTATATCTTCAAAATCCTTCATCGCGGCATTACAGTTCTTGGTGCGATTACAACATAGACAACAGTCCAAATCAATAGAAATAAGGCAGTTGCCCACCGGACATAACACCCGTCTGGTCTTAGGATCCTCCCTTTTCAACGGAGGTTTTCGGGACTTTACTCTCTGTCCCAAATACCTCCAAAAATTCAATGATTGTAAAAATCACACATGTAAATCATGCAACATTATTGAAATATCAGTATTTTAGAAAGTAACAATGAGCTGCAATATATTTCTTTCAATTCGTTCTAATAACATCACATTATATTAAAGAGCCCCATTATCACAATGGATGGCTGATGGCCCCGCCTAGGGCCGATAGGCTCCGATGGTACGCGATAATTCTCGAACATCTTAACAATGATTCTTGCAAACTGCTGATTTGTAAGGACACGCCCAAGAGCGCAGTTAAAGGTATTTATTGTGGGTAACGTCTGCAGTTTTTTATTTTTGGATTTTTGCTGGTTTTTCGTAGTTCACTGTTCCTGGTTATAGGTGAAAATAAATCTCTCTCTCTTAATCTCAAATAATATTCTGGAATTAGCTCGCTTTTGCCTACGTGAATGCAGATAATAGGGAAAATGTATGGCAATTTTTGATTTACTAAATTAAATATTTTTTGGATCTGGTAAACAAAAATATAGGGTGACTGGTAATTAGTGAACGATACTTACACACGTGATTATAGTCATGATAACAAACAAATTTTACTATGGGACCAAACCTCAAATCGCGAAAAAATCTACCAAGTTCAGTACATTTATGTTCGCCTAACTGGTCAAAATGTACTGAACTTAGCAGATTTTTTTCGCGATTTCAGGTTTGGTCCTATAGTAAAAGTTATTTGTTATCATGACTACAATCACGTGTTTAAGTATCGTTCACTAATTACCATTCACCCTATATATAAAAAACTGGTCAAGTGTGAATCAGATTCGCACACCAAGGGCTCCGTACAAACTAATTTATGTAATTAGTTAAATTCCCGAATCGATTCCCCTAAATTTTTCGAAATCGAAGAATTTTTTTTTTTCGATTCCGATTTTTACAAATTTACAATTTTCCGATTTATTCCTGTATTTGTGCTATAAGACCTTGCTTCGTGCCAAATTTTGTAATTCTAGGTCAACGGGAAGTACCCTATCAATTTTATCGTTTTTTGCGACATAAACGGCCGAATCTTTTTTTGACATTAACTTTGAAGTTTGATTTTTTCACAACTTCAAGTGACCTCAGACCAGAGTATGTGAGTATGTTTTTAATTTCAACTTGATACCTCCACGCGTTCCTGAGATAAAGGGTCTTTACATACACCTAGACAGACAGACGGACAACAAAGTGATTCTATAAGGATTCCGTTTTTTCCTTTTGATGTACGGAATCCTAAAAAAGACTATCTTCATCAAAATCGAATTTATAAAGCTTCAAAGCTGCTATTGTGAAAGAGGTATCCGACATTGTCTTTGACATCAAAGGCCACGACACCATGACACGCGTACCGCCGTAGAAAAGGCGTCTTGGCGAGATAGACAGATAATATACAATATTTGTTTAAAATTATTATAAATCTCGTTTGCTTTCTTACCAATTTCGATATCGTATTATAGCCGTCAACTGCATTAGACTGCTTAAATTTTTTTTTTTTAGTCGGGTTTTTCTGACACTCATTCTTTTTTATATTTTTTATGATGTGAAACATCAAAACGAATCTAAAGGCCCATTCACGACCTTGCAGCTGTGAGCGGCACCGGAGTGCGGTGGCGGCGAGCGGTAAAAGAAAAAAAAATCAAAAGTATGAAAATGTTTGAAGCAAGCCACGATTGCCCACCACCGCGCGCCGCTGCCGCTCACAGCGGCAAGTTCGTGAACCCCGGGTACCGCTACCTCTCAAGCGAAAATGTAACAAGCCATTTAGATGGTGTCAAAGAAATAAAGATACCTACATGCATACATACACTCGGTAAACATAACGCTCTTTCTAGCACAGTCAGGTAAAAAGCTTTAGAAAGCAAAGTAAATACACCATATTTACCATCTTCGCACTTGAAAATTACCTCCACCGACTGCGAGCCCGCATAAAAATTCACGTCACGACTTGCAATCATAGACATAAGGGAGCGATATTTATTACTCCATTCGTGTAAGCAAAGAAATGACAAAGTTATTCCTCTTGACTACTTATTATTTCCCTTAACTTACTCCCCCGCCCTCCGAAGTTCTCTTGCCAAATAGAACTTGCATGGATAAGTTTTATTTGGGTTTGATGATGGTTCGGAGAAATATTACTGTTTGAAAGAAGAAGGGAAGCGTAATTGGTGTGTTTTGAAGATAATGTTGTAGTCAGTATTTAGATATCGCTCAACAAACTGGTCTTTATAACCATAATCTGTATACACCGTTAAATTTTGGTCGTTTTAATCCCGCGGAGGGTCGATTCAGTACATGAATCACTATCAATTTGTAAAGATAAAATTAAAAAATTAAGTACCTTTTTCAAAAACTCGAATTAATATACGCTTAAACGAAATTAATTTCTTTAAGTAAACGAGTCAATGACCTTGTCGGTAGTTTTTTTTTTTATGGTAGGTAGAATCATCCAATGACAAATCCCGCCCTTGGGCGGAGCGGGAAGTAGTGTCAGACTCTTACTGACTAAAAACCTACCCCGTTCCTTCGTAGCCTATCGTGCCGGGGCCGAGCATTCCTTTCGGAAATAAACCCATGACCCCAGTAGGCTTCGACCCTGCCTGCCTGCAGGCTGGGCCTCTTCGGTGTGCTGACAGCTCCTTGAGGCGCGCGGGAACAGAACGCGCCGTCGACGACTTGGGCTCGGTCCGGTCGGTTACCGGACGATCGGACAGCGTGCTACCCATTGCATGCCGTCCGCAAGCCCGCACTTACGGTGGCCGGAAATCGGGATCGGAATCCCGGCGGACCTTGTCGGTAGTTGTCGGTCGTTGCGTACTAAGTATCTACAGTTCATTGGCCTCTCTCAGCTGACGTTTACTTAAAGAAATTAATTTCGTACATGCAAAATTAAATCGAGTTTCAAAAAAAGTTTTTTTTTTTAATTTTCTAGTGCTAGTGCCTTATAATGTTTCCACTGCTAGGATTCAGGCCTCCTTTTTAGGAGAGGGAATGGTGTATGTCACACGAAGTCTTCGGATTATTGGTTCTCCTAGTCACTTCAGCCCTCGGCTCCATAATACCCTCACCTGTGACTCGGGTGAATTCCATAGTCACTTCAGCTCTTGCCATCATAAAACCTTCGCCTGTGAATCGGATGAATTCCGTAGTCACTTCAGCCCTCGGCCCCATAATACCCTCACCTGTGACTCGGGTGAATTCCATAGTCACTTCAGCTCTTGGCATCATAAAACCTTTACCTGTGAATAGGATGAATTCCGTAGTCACTTCAGCCCTCGGCTCCATAACACCCTCACCTGTGACTCGGGCGAGTTCCGCCTCGGTCGTAATGACAAACTTTCTCCACTTGCATAAAAATGTACTATTTCATACATTATTCCCTATACACAGTACCAGTAATCTGTTACCAACTGGCCTGCATGAGTTTCCATATCCTTACCGATACCTGCACCCTACACCTGCCACCAACATCCAAGCATCAGCATGTTTTTCAAAAACCCTTTATTTATTACGTACAAGGGCATCATGTTTTTCTAATGTCACACCATCTGTTTCTGGCGCGGTTCCAACACACACAACTTGGTTTTATTAAATTCAGCTTACCAATATATTTTGGTCTAAGCTAAGAAGAATGGAGATCGTCTAGAAATGTTTAGACGATATTTTATTTTATGGCAGCCAAAGTGTTTTTGAAATTGGAAACGGTGTGTTCGATTTTTGAGGGTATTCGTTTTTGAATTTGGCTTGAGTGTCGTTTAGCTTTTTGGTTTGGATGTTAGATAGTCCCATTTTTGCAAGTTTCTCTTAGGTATACACCGTTAAATTTTAGTCGTTTTAATTCCGTGGAGGGTCGACTCGGTACATCGTCGCTACTGTCGATTTGTAAAGATAAAATTAAAAAATGAAGTACATTTTTAACTCGTATTAATTTACGCATGTACGAAATTGATTAGTAGCTCGAACTTAGAAGTAACTCGTTGTTTAATTTATTTATTTATTTTACACTTCATGCACATAAAGGTACAGAGGCGGACTTAAGTCCTTGGTACAACACTTCGGTATTATTCGGTAGTGCTCTAGCGAGCAACATAAGAAAACGAATAAAAGACAGAAGACTTGCAAAAATAATCGGAACTCTACAGTACCTTCACGACTGTGAAGATTTTTTTTCATCAGAAGATGATACTTTTAGAAAACCGAATAATGAACAAATATCTGAGACAGTTGTTGACGTTTTAAAAAGACTAAAATAATGCGTAAACTTGATATCTACACCATCAACAGAATCACTAATGGAAACGTATGAACCAGAGTTGCACCTAAGTGTTGCAGAACAACTGGAGGAGTTAAGCAAATTAATAAATAAAAATAAAGCACCCCATCTACTAATTTAGATCTGAATGGATCCGTTAGTGTAGAAAAAGCAATTTATGTCTTTATGACAATGGCGGATGCAGAGGAAAATACCTTTCAGAAGCTTATTTAGTTTTCAATCAGAACGAGCATTCTCGGCAGCAGGCTTTTTCTGTACAAAGCTTAAAAGTTCTCTTTTTCAAAACATATTACCAAGAACATCGATCTAAAAAAAGTAGATTTTTTAGGTACCTGATATAAGTTCATGATTTTTATTTTATTGTAACTTGCCAAACAAATGTTTATTTTTTATGATCTTGATTGTTTTAATATTTTATAATGCGTATTAATTGTCTATTATAACGTCTGTCTGTCAGACAGTAAAAGTTTCAAACAAAAAGTTCCTTTTTTATTAAAAACTATTAAGTATTCTTGCCAAACAAATTTTTTATTCTTTTATGATTGGTTGCGCCAATTTGCTATGATCCGCGATTTTGTTTTTTGTAATTTATTTTTTTGGCCTAGCAATCCTATCCCTTCCGTTTCCCTTCCCCCGCACGACCTCTAGAAATGGAATGACATTGACGTTTGTGCATCGATTGTGAATGTGCCCGCTCCGCTAACATCGCCCGCTCGAAATTACAAGAAAATTGACTATTTCGTGATCCAACCATTCAAAAACTCAACAATAGTGCAGTGTAGTGCAGGACCTGGCAGTGGTTAAATGTGCGAAGTCGAGGTTCGCCGGCCGGCGCCACGTGGAACCTTCGAGGTCAAAAGGTCAGTGTTCCTCCCTAATACATTTATCCCATTAATAAACGCCAAGCACAGTACCTGCATATTGTTAACAAACCTTAGATCGCTTTTTAAATCTACAGTCCACAGCTTATTTGCGCAACCAATGATTGTTGATTGTTTTAATATTTTATAATGCGTATTATTTGTCTATTATAACGTCTATCAGTCAGACAATAATTTTTTAACAAATAAAACTTCTATTGATTAAAATAAAGGTCCTTTTTATTAATTTCTAAAAAAGCTATCAACTCCGGAGCCAACTCCGGAGTTCCGGATTTGATTGCTCAACATCGTAACTAGCTCCGGAGTTGATAACTATCCGAGTTTGAATGCCCTAATGTCTTGATACTTGTTTAATATAAATAGCCTCTATCTAGCATAATAACATCTTGTAGCAGATATTTAATAACCCAAAACACTCCTTGATATTATGCCCTCCAGCGAAATTGTTGGTAGAACATAACTTAGAATTTTGTTCGTACATAGAAAATAATTTCGTCGTAGTTTTAGGGGAAAGTTATAGTGTGGTTTTATACTGCGTCTTGGGATAAAGAGTCAAATAAAGGTTAGGTTTCTTTAATATATATTACAAGAGTACAATCTATAAATTGTTTTATATGTCCACACACCGATGCCTCAGCTTCGCACGGGTGCAATGGTGTTATTAAATATATTATGCATGCACATATAAACCTTCCTCTTGAATCACTCTATCTATTAAAAAACTGCATCAAAATCCGTTGCGTAGTTTTAAAGATCTAAGCATACATAAGAACAGACAACGGGAAGTGACTTTTTTATACTATATAGTGAAGAGTACAACTCATAAATGGTTTTATATTTTTTTAACAACTTCTAATTTTTTTTGTATATATAAGATTGTTTTATCGTATTGTTTGGGACGACACATTCAATAAAACATAACTGAGTTTCTCTGTAATAAAAGGTTTATTAAGATAATTTCCAACCAAATTACTTATGAACAAAATTTATGAAATAACAACAAAATAACTTTACCTGTAATAAAAGAAACGACATTTAATGTTCCTAATCTCAATGTGGATTCCCAAATAATAAATATAGTCTTTCTCTAGACTCAAATATTTTTACTAAAATCCTTAAGCTTTTACAAGCCCGCACTTTGACGTTCTCATTCGCCACAGATTCAATAAACATCACTATGGTAGGTACAGAACTTCAGAACTTGATACGCGGGAATTTTAGCAATTAGCAAATCAAAGAAAATTACATTTTTCTTTACATATATATAATTATATTTTTTAATGATATAAGCCTCCCTCTTCTAGAGAGGAGGCCTGGGTATCAGCAGTGGGAACATTATAAGGCTGATGCTATGCTATGCTATGCTAAGGTGACACATGTGAACACATTCACAAGAAGTTGGTAGAATCATCACCGCGTTGATTTGTTTCTTAAAATAATTTTGATAATCTGTATGTATTTATGTACCTAAGTATGTATTTATTACTTTATTAATTTTCCTTCACCGTTTTGAGAGCAGTGGTGATGAAATAAATTACACAAAGCGACCTTCAACTCGTAAGTCGGGTCCGATACCACTCGGCCACCACTGGTCTTACTTTACCATAAAGAACATTGTTAATTGAAAAAAAACACCAGAGAGCATGGTTTAATCATCGTGCTTAGTTATGAAAATAATCCCTAAAACACAACTCAGACTGAATCAACAGAGAGATGCATAGCATGCAAAATCACATTCTATTTCCAGAAAATGCTGCTCCACGTACCTCGAACCACATTTCATCTTCATACAAACATACCTACATAATATATCAAGTTATAATTCAGAGGTAACAGCTGTTCGTCTCCCACGGAATCTTTTAAAGTTGAACGTACCTAAAGGGTTGGGGTAGGGCAACCTTGAGAGGTCCTTCAAATGCAGTTTGTGGAATTTAGTTAGATTTCATGTAAATTGGTTGGGGAACGCTGAGAATTTGTGGGTAGTCTGAAGTTTTTGAGATGTCGGTTTTTGGATTGCCTATTTGACTGCGAAATTTGACGATTCGATTTTTATTATATCGAATACGGTGTATCGATAATTCCTTTGTACGATGTTTTATTCCATCGATGCTTTATTGCGATGTAACGTTTGTGCGAAAAATCCTGTTGCGAAAAACCCTACAGCGATTGCTCATTAGTTCGATAGTATGTCGGTACAAAACGCTTACTCTGTTTTATTTTTTTAATCTTTATTTAAAGAGCTTGTTTGCTGGTGTGAATATGACAAAAAATTTGTGTTAGATTAAAAAAATAATAATAACTAGGTCCTGGGTCGGTTTTTCAGAGCAAACTTAACCATATTAATTATAAGGACTATTTTATCTGATAAAGGATTCGATAAATTAATGTTATGTGCGCCAATTTGTGTTCTGAGCGATTGATTCCGAACACATGTCATCAAAATATGATATGTGTCTTCGTCTTCAAACAGGTGATGTTAACTTTTTCATCATAAAACCGAATTTATTGAGGGGTATAAGACTTGAACGGAGGCTTAATAATATGGTTAAGTCTGCCCTGGTCTACTGTTCCGTAACGTTTAGTATTAATAACCTTATTAAGGAAATAGATTGCTTATAAATATAATTATATATAATTCTTAGTTCATAATTTACATCTAAATACATTTTTGGGTGTTGGGGTATCGGGCGATTTAGTCTAATGTATTAAACTAAATCGCCTTAACGTCTATAATTCAAAAAAGGAACATCGCACTAATAAAGCATCGATGGAATAAAACAAAGTACAATTGAACTATCGACACCGTTTTCGATTTAATAAAAATCTGTCATTAAGTTTTGCAGTCAAATAAGGAATCCGTTTTTTTTTTTGTGGAAGGAAATCATCAAATGAATTTTCCCGCTCTAGGGAGAATCAAGAGAGCGTGACAACTCCGTTCAACTCCACTCACAATGAAAATACTCACCATTTTTTACTGCTCTTATTCACTCCAATCATTCCCGCTCCGCTTCAGGAGAAACGCACCATTAAGCGCTATCCACACATTTCCGGGTCAGGGCTATCCGTGTTCCGAGTTGTTCTTTTCAGTTTTCCCGTCAGAGACGTGCTATCCGTCACACGTGTTCACACATATCCGGGAAATTGGTATCGGTGTAAGAATATTTAAACTTACTATCATACTTTAATTCTTTTCCTATATTATCTCATATTACATTTTTCCCCTTAGAATTCAAATAATGTGGATTAGAAATATCGTAAAGTATATTATTCTGTCGTAGAAATTTTATCAACCATTCTGTGTTCATGTTTCGTCAACATACCTAGATAAAAATCGTATACCACGATCAGAGCGTCCGTGCGTCCGATCGTGCTCCGGGACACTGACGATCCGGATGTCCCCGACACGGAGCTAGGTGAACGAGTTCGTACAATTGGTACGTGACCGAATTTTTTCCCGTCCCTCATAGAACACGACAGTGCCGGGTACCCGGAAACGTGTGGATATTGCTTTACATTGAGGTCGGCACTCAGAGTAACCCTGAGGAAAGCTGTCAAACTTCTGAGCACACGTAACCATTGTCAAGGAATTTTCTTATGATAGTCAGGAACACTGGTTTAACGGTTACCGGGGCATGAAGGGGTTTCTTAACGGATTTCGGCTCACGTTGTTCAACCTTGACACCGGCCAATGTGACTATTAGAATAATCCTCCCGACCGTACTTTGGGTCGCGGTGGCCAAATTCAACGGAAATTAGCCAAGTTCACAGGAGATATACTATGCGTTCCAAATGCCTCGATCTGTCAAGTGTTGAGTGAAAAGTACGGTTTGCAAAGAAAACTTATTTGCGTATCAATGAATGTTTTTTTTTTTTTGCTTTGTATTACTAAGTCTTAGTTAATTCTAGGTGAAGTATAAACGTTATTGTTTAATATAAATTATCTACATAATTATATTGTTTTAAGTCATAGTTAGTTAAAAAAAAGTTGTCTGTAAAAAATCGCTTTTAGCGATGTGACACCCTATTAATTTTAAGTTCCAATTCTAATTTTATTTCTGGTGTACAATTAAATAAAGAACATATTATCTATCTATTGTCTTTCCTATTTTCATTGTTAAGACAAATTCGCCTTCTTTCATTTACCACTACTCAGACACTTCACACAGTGACGCAGAGATGAGCAAAATTAAAGAACTGGGCACTGATTAAACTTTTTTAGTTCACGACTCGTAAATAAATTAAATTAAAAAAAATACTTGATTAGCTCACCCTACCCAACTTCTTCGATTTGACATATGACGTAGCGTTATAACATGGCAATCGATCCTATTCTCATTTGGAAAGCATTGTATTTATATTTATATAAAAAATACTGCATCATGGTACCAGAGTTCTTCACGCCATTAGACCATAATTATACAAACTGTCCGCAATCAAATATCAGGTAGATGCCCAAACCAGACACAGCAAGCCTTAAATGTCCTTTCCTTTGTATTGTTCGTCAAATCGTTGAGCTCCTTATTAGTCCTAATTTGAGCTATACGAATACTGACAAATGCTTGCTCTGACTGGACAGGTCCACATACTCTGCGAAGTTCTTTCCTCAAAAGACAAACTCAGAAACTAATCTGCATGGTTCTCATACGATTTGACCATTTCATATTTGCTGTATGGACTTTTAAAAGAGACTGACCCCTGAATTTGTTTCGGTGTTTCTTCTCAGGGTAGTCAGCTAGGATACACCGGCCTCATTTAGTTTAAACTGACGAAAAAATTTACGTGTAAAAGTGTTTTTAATAAACCTATTTGCAAAATTAATTTCATTATCAAGCCCGCTAGGGCCACAGAGAATTTCTGAAAAAAACACGCATGGTCCTAAACGCAATAGGTATCTGAAAGACAAAGGTGTGTTTTTAGACAGTAAAAGTCTAATGTTCTCTTCTGCTCTACCCTGGAGCGGAATGGAGCACACTGTAGAGGTGTGCCCCGCCTGGGCGGAGCATCGCCGTGTCCTCGTGGGGGCGATCGGCGGCAGCGATCTCTCTCGCCGGGCCTTGGTTCAGGCCATGGTCCGTAGTGAGGAGGGATGGCAGGCGGTCGCCTCCTTCTGCGAAGCAGTAATGCTAGCAAAGGAGGAGGCCGACCGCATCAGGCAGAGGCAACGGGGCGCTCGCCCCAGCCGCCGTCGGGATTCCGATCCCGATTTCCGGCCACCGTAGGCGCGGGCTTGCGGACGGCGTGCAATGGGTAGCACGCTGTCCGATCGTCCGGTAACCGACTGGACCGAGCCCAAGTCGTCGACGGCGCGTTCTGTTCCCGCGCGCCTCAAGGAGCTGTCAGCAAACCGAAGAGGCCCAGCCTGCTAACTGCAGGCAGGCAGGGTTGAAGCCTGCTGGGGTCAAGGGCCGTTTTCTGAGAGGAAGGCTCAGCCCCGGCACTATAGGCTACGAAGGAACGGGGTAGGTTTTTAGTCAGTAAGAGTCTGACACTACTTCCCGCTCCGCCCAAGGGCGGGATTTGTCATTGGATGATTTTACCTACCATAAAAAAAAACCCTGGAGCGGAAGAACTCATAGGGTGGGATGAGTCCCACCTTAGAAAGAGCAGTGTTTGTCAAAATGAATTGGTTTGTCTGTAGCACTTTGCCGGGAACAACACACGGCACGGCACTGCTCTCATAGATGAATTATTTAGTTCAATCTTATATTCATTCAAGATTTCTTTGTTACTGGTGATCACTGTGTTACATTTTCTATTCTGGTTACTTTTACTTCGAAAGGCAATGCCCAGAAGTGTGGAATCTACGATGACGACTTCATAATCATCATCATCATCATCATTTTAGCCAAAATATGTCCACTGTTGGATATAGGCGTCCCTCATGTAGCGCCTCAGCCGACAGTCTTGTGCGTCTGTCCATACAATGGGACCAAACCTGAAATCGCGAAAAAAACCTGAAGAATTCAGTACATTTATGTTCGTCATAAATTTACTGAACTTAACAGGTTTTTTGTTATCATGACTACAATCATGTGTTTAAGTATCGTTCACTATTTACCAGTCACCTTATGTTTAGATTTTAGTAGGAAATCATCAAAAGACTTCTCCCGCTCTAGGTCTGACTAATACCCACTTGTGTTTCTTCAGTTGCACATTGCTTTACCATTGCCTATCCACACTTGCTTAATGTGGGTAGGCCATTTAAAGTTTAGCTCTAAGTAAGCTAAGAAAGTACAACATTTGAATTCAAAAAGAAATATCCCGGAATTCTAGCGTGCTCATAAAACAAATCCTTCAACTGTAACAAGTAAATAAGCCACACTTCCTTACATAAGCCGCAGAAATCTCGATAAATAATGTTCTTCAAGCCATTATCCAGTTAAAAAGATAAATAAGAAAGAGCTAGACTTTATCTTTGCAAAGATAAATGATATCTTGTGACATCTTTGCCGCGAGTTCCTAAAGGATTTTTGTTTCACAGTTTCTTGTGTATTTTGTATGAAATAGGGTTGAACTTTAAGAGAACTGTCTTTTGCCACGTTCCTTTTCTGGTTAAAATAGAAGGCACGCTTTTGTATCGGCCAGAGGTCTGTCAGTTTTATTTTTTTGCTGTTTGGCTCAAAAACTATGATTTCCAAACCCCCATTTATCCATTAACCCTTTGCCCGTAGAGGAGTATTATTATTGCGTAATTGCGCGCTTTTTAGAAAATCAAATAAAAAAACGAATTTAAAAAAATACTTTATCTGCTTTTTTATAGGAAAAACGAAGATATAGAAATCAAAATTTTCTACAAATAACTTTACGTGTTATAATATGAAACGCATACCCTTTTTTAAGGTGGGGAATTATTTAATCACTTCTCTCACTTGGGCAGAGCGCGAGGGCGTGTAAGACTTTTAGTACCAAAAACTACCGGCTTATTTTCATTTTTTTGCACTTGTGTTCTAGTACCGAGTACCAGTAGTAGAGTAGTAGTAGTGTCTTAGTTTACCTTTCGGAAGTAAATTCTTGGCCCCAAGACAGTTTTTTGCCTTTCAGGGCCTCGCTAACTCTCTTGAGCGATCTTGAAAGCCCAATCCTTTCAGTATTTTTTCAACTGTCTATTCTTTATCTAAATAAAGAAACGTATAACATATGTAAATTCGTAGTAGAGCTAACCCACTACTAATTTCTCATATGCCATATGTGCCCAAGTCTGCGCGTACTGTTCCTCGCGCGCCTCAAGGAGTTGTCAGCAAACCGTAGAGGCCCAGTAGGGTCAAAGCCTACTGGGGCCAAGGATCGCTTTCTGAAAGGAAGGTACGACCCCGGTATGAAAGGCAATGAAAGACAGAAGTGGAATTTTAGTCAGTAAAAGTCTGACACTACTTATCTCCCGCCCCGTCCAAGGTCGCGGAGATGTCATTGGATGATTATAAAAAAAAAAAAGTCTATTCTTTACCTAAACAAAGACACTTATCAAACATAATATGGCATATGAGAAATTCGTAATAAAGTTAACCCATTACGAATTTCTCATATGCCATATGTTTTTTTTTTTTTTTCGGTAGGTAAAATATGCCATATGTGCAATTTAAAACACAAATCTCAGACTCAGAACAACTTTTATCTCATTCTCACGTCTCAAGAATTCTCGTAGTAACATTCTTTACAAGCAAAACCCGTTATAATAAATGCTATTCTATGCATCATCGGATACTCCCGTAGTTTACGAACGAACGAACGAAAGTCTTAGTATGCATGAAAGAGCGAGTGAATGAATGGAACACGCTTGAATGGCCGGACGCTTGAATGAACAAATGTCAAAGTCAGAGCGAACTAAATGAATGGTGACAAAAAGAATGGTGAACGGCGTCAATGATGCGGTTTTGTTGATTGAGGTAGTAAGATTTTTTTCTTTTAGGTGCTGTTGACTTTGATTGATTGATTTAAGGGAAGATGTTTTTTGTTAGGTGGGAGAATTATCTAATGCCATCTCCGACCCTTGGGCGGAGCGGGACGGTATGTCAGACTGTTACTCATTAAAAACCTACTCCTGTTCTTTCTTTGTCTTCGTTCGAGGGCCCCGGGGTTCACTTTTACACAGCATATGTCCCCAGTAGGCTTTGACCCTAATGGGCCCCTATGGTTTGCTGACATCTCCTTGAGAAGCGCGTGGAACAATACGCGCCGTTGACAATGTGGGTCCGGTCTGGATGGTAACCGGATGGTCGGACGGTGAGCTACCCATTGCTCGCCGTCTGCAAGCCCGCACCTACGGTGGAAGGTACAGTTAAAGTCGAAAGTGCATTTGCATAGGTTAAGTGACTAAAATTTCGTTCTAGAAAAGAGTTATATTATTGTACCAGATTTTTCAAAATTGAATCAATAAAAATCCTTCTCTTTCGTGTAATGCTATCTGCTAGGATTCAAACTCTTTTTAAGATAAAGAATGGGACTTAATCCACCACGCAACCTCATTGCGGTTTTGTGAATGACATATTATTTATATCAAATTTTGGTTTTAGGGCATGCCGGTTTCTTCAAGAGGTTTTCCTTTAGCGTTTTAAGAGCAATAGTGATGAAATAAATTACTTACAAAAAGTAATGTGCCCGCCTGGGTGACGAAGGACTCGTAGTTAGGGGCTTTTACTGAGCCACCACTGTCATAAGAATGCAACAACAAAATATAATAATGTAAATACAATTCAAATACAAAATTCTAGCTAGACGACGAAATATTCCAATTCAAGCTCACAAAATATTATATGCATCTTTCATATGTGCAACAAAATCCGTCCTAGGTAAAGGAGTGAACGAACTCATGAACGAATGAGTGAATGATTCACACATGACTGGGACATTACCATAGAGTTATGAATCGCTTCGGCGACTACTAGAGGGGGCATGACAACACTTTTCACAGAAACAAAGCACGTCAATGTGTGGCATCGTTTAAACATGGAAGTTGATGATCCATGACAAAACTGTTATCATCACATATACACGCTATAGGGGTCGATCTCCAGTCTCACCATATTTTATTGATCGGCACAAGTATTCGCCTAAGAGTGGTTTTGAACTACGTCTGATCCGAACCCGTGAAAGTAAGGTCCGTAGTACCCGTAGAACTATTTCATTACAATAAAATTGTGGCGGGAGCGAACACGCGCACTTTTCTGCCCTAGTGCGGAAAATTGACAATATGTGCCTAAAAGTGGTGGGTTAAGAGCGGATTTTGGTCGGATCGGATTCGGATCGGACGTGTTGCGTAGAGCAGTGGTGGCCGAGTGGTAACGGCCCCGACTTACGAGTTGTAGGTCATGATTTCAAACCAAGCCAGGCACATTACTTTGTGTAATTTATTTTATTACCACTGCTCTCAAAAAGGTGAAGGAAAACATCGTGAGGAAACTGGCATGTCCTAGAACCAAAAATTCGAAGACATGTGACATCCACCAACCCGCACTGGATCCGCGTGGTGGATTACAGCCCATTCCCTCTTACAGAGAGGAGGCCTGAGTCCCAGCAGTGGGAACATTATAAGGCTGATGCTATGCTATGTAGTGCGAAACCTCTCTAACTCACTGCACTGTATGTTTGTTTATGAAACAAACAAGAGGTGTTTGTTTACCAGGAACAATATCTGATAGGAATTCAAATATTAGTTCTATCGGCATCCAGCTATCGGCATCCGTAACATAGTCAATTTTGTTGATTGATATTGTGACATACACAAAACAACTAGGTCTCTTTAGTTTGTTTACACTAAAAGTGGTATTTTTCTGCGGAGCGGGAGATATTGGCAGAATTTTAATGACTAAAAAACGGCTAGGACGTGAACACAGTTAACTTTGCCTGATGCGGTCAGCCACCTCCTTCGCTAGCATTACTGCTTCGCAGAAGGAGGCGACCGCCTGCCACCCGTGCCACTTCTCTTCGCTCTGGACCATGGCCTTTACCAAGGCAACACTAGAAGTGTGGAATATCAGTGTCAATTTTGGCCATTTTATTTTCTATATAGTAGTATGGAGAAATAGTACACAGATGAAAGCGGTAACTAATAATACTATATTTACCCGACTGCGCCAGAAGGAGGGTTATGTTTTTCGAGAGTATGTATGTATGTATGTATGTATGTATGTAAGTATGTATGTATGTATAATTGTTTGGCACGCTCTGCAGCCTGAACGGCTCGATGGATTTTAGCTTGAGAGGTGTCGTTAGATTCGTATTTACTGTGAGAGTGACACTGGGTATATAAAATTCAAAAAAAAAACAAAATGGCGGATTTTTAGCGCCAAATTCAAATGTTTGGCACGCTCTGTGACCCGAACGGCTCGATGGATTTTAGTTTGAGAGGTGTCTTTATTAGATTCGTAATTACTTTGAAAGTGATATCGTAATAAAATAAAACTAAAAAAATAAAAAATGGTAATTTAAAAAACTAAAAAACCCGACTGCTTTTCTGAGCATTCATGAAAAAGCCCTAAAACAAGAAAGTCGTTGTACCCGATTGCACTTATCTATATAATATTTTAAATACTGGCAGTCGGGATCCATTCTAGAAAGTCAGCCGTCGAGTCAATAGATTGGAGTAATCTGCAATGTAATATAGGTATGTGCTCTCAATTCTAGAATGGGTCCCGACTGCCAGTATTTAAAATATTATATAGATAAGTGCAATCGGGTACAACGACTTTCTTGTTTTAGGGCTTTTTCATGAATGCTCAGAAAAGCAGTCGGGTTTTTTAGTTTTTTAAATTACCGTTTTTTTTTGATTTAGTATTACACATAATTATTTTGGTCGTGGTCGGAATAGGTCAAAATTGGGACGGCCACGCTTCTAGTCTTAAAAAAAAATTATAGCTTACTAGTTTTTTTTTTTTGGAGTTGGGTTCTAGTTGAGATATCATCAGCCTGCCTGCTTAAGCTGCGGGTTTTTTTTGTAAAAGAAACCTGTGGGCCTAGAACGCAAAAGGCAGCAGGGTCAGACCGGTTGGTCAGACCTACAGGTCAGACCCTACTGCCTTTTGCGTTTTACCGGTCTTCTACTATTCGATATTACTCGATACCGGTGTTCTACTATTTTAAAATATTTTTTTTGAAGCGTTTTTCTAAGAGCTAATTTAAAATATACTTAAATAATGTGCGAAGCTAATGAATATATAATTACGGTAATAGCTAAAAATCTAAAGTAATACACCTGTATGTGACTAACTGGGATTTGTGTAAAATAAAACAGGAGAAAAGATTACGTCACACTGTATATTAGCATGTTCAGGACAAAGGTCCTAATGAGAATGTGACAAGACATTATGGACAATTGGACCATAATATAATTAGCCTATTTAGAATACAAGAAGTTGAGAGCAGAGGTGGCCAAGTGGTAATGGCCTCGACTTACGAGTCATAGGTCGCAGGGTCGAACCCAGCCAGGCACATTACTTTGTGTAATTTATTTCATCACTACTGCTCTGAAGGAAAATATCGTGAAGAAACCGGCATGTCCTAGAACCAAAAATTCGAAGAAATGAGATATCCACCAATCCGCACCGGGCCCGCGTGGCTTACGGCCCAAACTGTAAGGGCCCAGTAGGCTTCGACCTTGCTGGTCGAAGCCTACTGGGGCCATGGGGAATTTGAAAATGAAACCTGGGGCCCTAAAACGAAGGCAAAGATTTCTTCTTTGCCTTCGTTTTGGAGTGTGTTTTTAGTTAGTAAAAGTTTGAAACTATCGCCCGCCCCGCTCAAGGGTTGTCATTGGCTGATTTTTCCACTGAAAAAGAAAATCGTACTTCTTTGCAATCAACTAAATATACAACTTCAACATAATACATCTCTACCTAACCGTTCAGGCAAAAAAAAAAAATGTGAAAAGAAAAAATAACACTTGCGACGCTTTGTCCCATAATAAAAGATCCACAATCTTTCATATTTAAATCTCCTAATAAACATTCTGAAATAAATTCTCAAACTATCTCAACATACATTTCATTCACCCAATTCTTTCAAAAGGAGCGCTAAGTCCAGACAAATGTCCTCTAAAATGGGGGTCCATTTCCAGAGGACCCTGATAGAAAAAGGCCTCCTTGTATAATAAAGAATCCTCTTAAATGGACTACTGACGGACCCTAGTTATGTCAACTGAATATTTTCCCTTAAAGGGTCAGCTTTTGACAAGCATTCCGACCCATTATGGAGCTTAAGTGGGGTCTAACTGTTTGTTATGTTTTTACATTTCATTTATTTCGAAATAGTTTTGTTTCATTGTTCTTCACAAAATCTGCTTTACTTTTTGCTAACTATCCTTTTTTGAGGTGGGCATTATCCTATGATTTCTCCGGTTCTAGAGTGGAGCGTAAGGGCATATCATATGTCCACACCAGTGTCCTTTAGCTATCTTAAACATGACTAACGGAATGTTACACATAATCTTTGGGCAACATAAGCGTGTTGCATAATCAGCTTTATGACGTTCCCACTGCTGGGACTCTAAAGGAGAGAGAATAGGCCGTAATCCACTACGCGGGCTTTTACAGATTTATGAACGTCACACGTGTTTGTTTTTTTTATTATAAGACGAGCCAGTTTCTTCACGAAGTTTTCCTTCTCCGTTTTGAGAATACTGGTGATAAAAATATAAATTATACAAAGTAATGAGGCTGTCTGGGTTTGTACTCACGATTTCTCGTAGTCTCTCACTCGTAAGTCGGGGTAGTTTTGTTTTGTTTCCCTTAGGCGGAGCGGGAGACAGAGTCAGACTAAAAACCCAGCCCATTCCTTCGTTGCCTTTCATACCAGGGCCGAAATTCAGAAGCAGAACCTTGATCCCAGTAGGCCTACAGTTCCTGACCTTGAAGCGCGCGTGGAATAGTACGCGACGTCAACGATTTGGGTTCTGTCTGGATGGTTACCGGACGGGAAATCGGGATCGAGATCCTGGCAAGTCGTGGTATTTACCATTAGGTTACTTTTGCTATGTAGTTACCACCAATGTTTATCTGTGTAGTTAACTAAATACATGCGGCGTTTATATACATAGTGTTGGATCATTAATTCAACATTACTGACTTTATCCACACAGCACTTTTATTTCCCTGACTTGCCCGTGCTAAAATTGACAACCGACTACTCTAGTAGCCCGAGATACCGGATATACCGCCATCTTGACAGAAACAGTTAACTATTTATTCAAGTCAGTGTAGGTATAAAGACAACCAGAACAATCCTTACAAAAATATAAATATCTGAAATATTTGATTTAATGTCACATAAAGTTCAAGAATTATTTAATGTACCACTTTAAATGTAAAATCGTCATTTGACAAAACAAATAGATATAAAAACTAACGCCATCTAGACGACAGTCATTTCTAACTTTTAAATATCAGCTGTCACATACGAAAACAAGCGTCAGATCATTTGAAAACCTTATCCAAACAATAAGATTCCAACAATAGTGAATAACTAAACGAGTTATTCAAGTGCACTTAGACCGGTCTCGAACCTAAGTCTAAAATCCATCTTTAGACAAACGGTATTAAATTCAGACCGAGTCTAAATCCTGGTAACAGCAACGCTTGTGACGGCTACAAACTATTTCAAATTGTTTCCTATGGTCCGCAAATAGTAGTTGTACTAGTCGGATATATTCGGTTTAGTATTAAAGTTTCCGTTCGGTGTTACTGGGTAGAGAGAAAGTTTTAAACGATGAGTGCCCGTTTTAGGATAAAGTTATTGGTTTACATACCGCCTGAAGTTTTTATAACCTTTAAATTATTATTTTTTTTTTTGAGAATTGTTTGTCTTTCAAACATTCCATTTTTGAAATGAAAAAAAACTTTTTACAAAAAAAAAATAACTGACTTTACGTAGGAAACACTAAAAGGATCTAAATCACTTTAATAAACGGAAGTTGGTGTTAAATATCAAAGAAACAATACCGAGAAACACTGACTTCCGAAATTAAAGTTATTTTGATCCTTTTAGTGTTTTTTTACCGACTTTCTTCAGCGAAGTCGGTTATGCTTTTTTTTTGTAAAAATGTTTATTTTTTATTTAAAAAATGTTTGAATGGCACTCAATCTCCAAAAAAAAAAAATTGGAAGGTGATAAAAAATCAGGCGGTATCTATAGCATAGATAGTTTTCTATTCGTACAGAAATAAGGTACAAGTTACCGACAATAACTTCAAAATGGTGCCACGATGATGATGGGTGGACATGGAAGCGTGCCTCACTTTGGTGAAACACTTCCAGATCCTCGTAGAAGCGATCGGCGACGGCGATGTCCCACACTGGGCTCTAAGTTGCTGGAAAGACCTCACGGCACTCTTAACTTCCGCACGACGCAGGTGCTTACCGAACACGGAAAGTTCGCTAAGTACCTGTTCCTGATTCGTGCGGAGGATTCGTCCGGGTGTCGCCACTGTGCGGAAACCCGGAGGACATGGTGGAGCATACTGTAGAGGTGTGCCCCGCCTGGGCGGAGCATCGTCGTGTCCTCGTGGGGGCAATCGGCGGCAGCGATCTCTCTCGCCGGGCCTTGGTTCAGGCCATGGTCCGGAGTGAGGAAGGATGGCAGGCGGTCGCCTCCTTCTGTGAAGCAGTAATGCTAGCAAAGGAGGAGGCTGACCGCATCAGACAGAGGCAAAGGTGCGCTCGCCCCAGCCGCCGCCGAGATTCCGATCCCGATTTCCAGTCACAATAGGCGCGGGCTTGCGGATGGCGTGCAGTGGGTAGCCCGCTAACCGCCCGGTAACCGACCAGACCGAGCCCAAGTCGTCAACGGTGCGTTCTGTTCCCGCGCGCCTCAAGGAGCTGTCAGCACACCGAAGAGGCCCAGCCTGCTAACTGCAGACAGGCAGGGTCGAAGCCTACTGGGGTCATGGGTTAATTTCCGAAAGGAATGCCCGGCCCCGGCACGATAGGCTACGAAGGAACGGGGTAGGTTTTTAGTCAGTAAGAGTCTGACACTACTTCCCGCTCCGCCTAAGGGCGGGATTTGTCATTGGATGATTTTACCTACCATAAAAAAAAAACACTGGGCTCTAAGTTGGCGGTGGTCATCGATATACATCGTTAAATTATGGTCGTTTTAATCCCGTGGAGGGTCCATTCGGTAAATGAAACACTATTGATTTGAAAAGATAAAATAAAAAAATAACAAATCGATAGTGTTTCATGTACCGGATCACCCCTCCATGAAATTAAAATGATCAAAATTTAACGGTGTACAGGGAGACCGGTAATTAGTGACCGATACTTAAACACACGATTGTAGTCATGCTAACAAACAACTTTTACTATAGGACTAAACCTGAAATCGCGAAAAAAATCTACTGGTCAGGACATTTATGTTCGCCTAACTGGTCAAAATGTACCGAACTCGCTGATTTTGCCGCGATTTAGGTTTGGTCCAATATATGTCAATGTTGGTCCATCATAAAATGAACTATGAAAAATTGGCCTCTTCAAAATTGCACTTCCTTTCTTCTTCGTAGGAACTTAATCTGGTCAATTTTCTCTTCAGTGACACCAACTTTTACTAAACGTGGCGCACCATGCAATTTCTGCTGTATATGCAAGAATTTCTCTGATAGAATCTGAACTTTAATGGCTCCATTCGCAGAATCGGAGCAGAATATTGTCAGTAAAAAGGATATTTCCGATAGTTTAACGGACCAATTACTGCACGACGTTACCGTAAATTTATTGAAGGGGAACCAGGGGTGTTTTCGAAGCTTATAACGTTGGTTTTTATACACCGTAAAATTTTGTCGTTTTAATCCCGCGGAAGGTCGATCCGTTACATGAAATACTATCTATTTGTAAAGAAAAGTTAAAAAATAAAGTCCTTTTTTCAAAAACTCGAATTAATATGCGCATGTAAGTACGAAATTAATTTCTTTAAGTAAACGAGTCAGTGACCTTGCAATGAGCTGTCGGTCATTGCGTACTGACTACCTACAGCTCATTGGCTTCGCTCAGCTGACGTTAAACAAAAAAAAAAAAAAAACTATATAGTAGGTTCCTTATAGCGTGTAGACATCCGCTAAGAACGGATTTTACAAAAACTTCACCCTTTAGTCGTTTACGGCGCGCACTGTTCCCGCGCGCCTCAAGGAGTTGTCAGCAAACCGTAGGGGCCCATCAGGGCCGAAGCCTACTGGGGCCAAAGGTTATGTGAAAATGTCACCCGGGGCCCTGCGACGAAGGCAATGAATGGAACAGGGTAGGTATTTAGTCAGTAAGAGTCTGGCACTATTTTTCGCCCCACCCAAGGGTTTTTTTTTTATGGTAGGTAAAATCATCCAATGACAAATCCTGCCCTTGGGCTGAGCGGGAAATAGTGTCAGACTCTTACTGACTAAAAACCTACCCTATTTCTTCCCTGCCTTGGATCCGGGGCCCTGGTATGCATTTTCGTACCTCCCCAAAGCCCCAGACTAGGCCTCGAACCTACTGGGCTCCTACGGTTTGCTGACATAGTCTCCTTATTTTTATTTTATTTATCTAAAATTAATTTATAATTTATTTTATTTTATTTTTATCTTTTTTGCACATTGCACCGTTCCGGCGTCTTTTTGTCAGCACTGGCCAACGCTGAAAACCAGCGCTGAGTGCTCATCGCATTGTGCATGAGGGCACAGCTTTATGCTGAGCGTTCGGCCGTTTTGCACGGATGTGGCGCATATCTTACCTATATAATTTTATGTTTGTCTAGTTCTTAGTTGCGTCATTCCGTGTGAATAAACAGATTTTCTTTCTTTCTTTTCTTTCTCCTTGAGGCGCACGGGAACAGTGCGCGCCGTAAACACCTTGGAGCCCCACCCAAGAGTGGGATTTGTCATTGGATGATTTTACGTACCATAAAAAAACCCCTAAGGGGGTAAAACGAAGCTTGAAACTTTGAATGAAGAAACCGTTGTTCGCGCGGGCAAAGTCGCTGACAGGATCCAGTATTAAATATCTAGATGAATAATATAATCATCATCATCATCAGCCTTTTAATGTTTCCACTGCTGGGACACAAGCCTCCTCTCTAGGAGAGGGAATGGGTCGTAATCAACCACGCGGGCCCAGTGCTGGCTGGTGAATGTCACATGTCTTCGAATTTTTGGTTCTAGGACATGCCGGTTTCCTCACGATGTTTTCCTTCACCGTTTTGAGCGCTGTGGTGTAGAAATAAATTACACAAAGTAATGTGCCTGGTCGGGTTTGAACTCGCGACCTACAACTCGTAAGTCGGGGCCGCTACCACTCGGCCACCACTGCTCGATGAATAATATATTGTATTATAACCCCGAAGTCAAAAGCCGGCTTCAAAGTCTTGAGATACCGGGTATATCTTTTTAAAACTCAACATCATATTTATAACCTAAAACAATAAAAGCCGCATAAACTCGCTCAAAATTCACAAGACTTCCGCCAAAGGCAAAAGGTAATACGTCCAATTTTCCCCGAAACGCGCGGCTTTCCTCATCCCATAAGTAATAGACCATAACCCTTAAATGCCGCAAAATATATAGTGAGCCTTACCCATAAGCATTTATGGGATGAACGATTAAAATAAAGGTTATTACTGTGAGACATTGAAGGGATCCTGTAAGAAAGTGGTGATGTTGCGAAAAATAATCCCCGTTTTCAGATTATGTGAACGCCTTTTTGGTGTTATGGGGTTTGAGAAAGAGTTTTATAGGATTACTAGCGACCCGACCCAGCTTCGCACGGCTGCAAGGGTGATATTAAACATATTATGCATGTATTATACATATAAATCTTCCTCTTGAATCAGTCTATCCATTAAAAAAAACGAATCAAAATCCGTTGCGTATTTTTAAAGGGGCACACAGCGGGAAGCGACTCTGTTTTATACTATGTGATACAATATTAGTTTTAGTATATGCGAAACTTCAATATAGTTGGTTCAGAGTCAGTAACTGAATCGATTCCAATCATTTTTACACCATGTTATATAAAAAAAAACACCATGTTATATTTTTTCCCAAAAATATTTAAAAAGGTCACAAGTTTGACACTAAGCACAATACAGGTCACGGCAAGTAATGGGAACATTATAAGGCTGATATGCTTAATATGCAAGCGATGTAAGTGCTGTAATCAGGTGTTGAAACTAAAAATTAATTATTTTAATTTTTTCCTAATCGACCAGGAATATTAATTTCCGTCATGTCTGCCAAGTTTTGCTGGATAATTTAATATAACCCGGCTAGTTTATAAGCATACAAACTAGTGATCCAACCCAGCTTCGCCCGAGTGATAAATACAAAAAATTACAAAAACAAATTAAAAAAATACAACAAATGACTTACACCCAAATCTTCCTCATGGATCACTCCTGTTATTAGTGAAAATCTGTACAGTAGTTTTGAGATTATTGCGAACAGACAGACACAAATACAGACACGGTGAGGACTTTGTTTGTGGCCATAAAAACTCATGAACTTGGACTGCTGGATCCTCTCACCATTAAACACTTCAGTTAAATTATTTTTAGAATAATGGTGAACATAAAAAAATATCAAATCGATAACATTTTTTTTTTAAAGAAATCTTACAGACTAATAGCATAACAATAATCTTCTTCTTCTTCCTGCCCTTATCCGATATTACTTAAGGTCGGCGCAACACGTTTTTTTCTTCCACTCTATCCTGTCACCCGTCACACTATCACTAACTCCCTTTTCTTTCATACCACTCCTCACACAATCCATCCATCTCTTCTTTGGCCTTCCTCTTCTTCTCCATCCATCTATGTGTAAACTCTTTTAATAACTGCGTTTCATCCCTCCTCTTCACATGACCATACCAAGACAAACGATTTGCTTTCAACTTTTCAGTCACTGGCGCCACTTTCAAACTTCCTATATTATACTCGTTTGATCATTTATAGCAATAATAAATAACTAAATTACTAATTGCAAGCTTCCACAGATAATGACAAAGTTGTTGCTTCCTGTATACTCTGTATAGTGTGTTTTGCTGAAAGTTGGTACAATACCATACACTGTTATTATTATTGGTGTTTTTTTTTTTTGTACAAAAAATGGCTTTGATCTGGCATTGGTGCAAAAAACTCAATGCTGGGTTTTTTTTTATGGTAGGTAAAATCATCCAATGATAAATCCCGCCCTTGGGTTGAGCGGGAAATAGTGTCAGACTCTTACTGACTAAGAACTTACCCCGTTTATTCGTTGCCTATCATGCCGGGGCTGAGCTTTCCTCTTAGAAAACGGCCCTTGATCCAGCAGGCTTCGACCCTGTCTGCCTGCAGCTAGCAGGCTGGGCCTCAACGGTTCGCTGACAGCTCCTTGATGCGCGCAGGAACAGTACGCGCCGTCGACGACTTGGGCTCGTTCTGGTCGATTACCGGACGATCGGACAGCGTGCTACCCATTGCACGCCGTCCGCAAGCCCGCGCCTACGGTGGCCGGAAATCGGGATCGGAATCCCGGCGGCGGCTGGGGCGAGCGCCCCGTTGCCTCTGCCTGATGCGGTCGGCCTCCTCTGCTAGCATTACAGCTTCGCAGAAGGAGGCGACCGCCTGCCACCCCTCCTCACTCGGGACCATGGCCTGAACCAAGGCCCGGCGAGAGAGATCGCTGCCGCCGATCGCCCCCACGAGGACACGGCGATGCTCCGCCCAGGCGGGGCACACCTCTGCAGTATGCTCCACCGTGTCCTCCGGGTGTTCCGCATAGTGGCGACACCCGGGCGAATCCTCCGCACGAATCCAGAACCCGAACTTAGTGAACTTGCCGTGTTCGGTAAGGACCTGCGTAGTGCGAAAGTTGAGAACCCCGTGAGGTTTTTCCAGCCACGAAACTCAATGCTGGGTTCACACTTTTTTGGTAGTTTTTAAATAATTTAATTACAAGTATACTAATTGTAGGCAAATAATGTGGGAAAATTCCTTCTTCTAGAGAGGAGGCCTGAATCCCAGCAGTGAGAATATTATAAGGTTGAATATTATAAGGTTGGTTATAAGGTTGGTTGGCTAATATGGGAAACATTGCTAGAGTATCGGGACGGCTCTTTCTTATGCCATCTTAATTATTTAACCCTCCCGATATCATATGAGAATATCTCGTGCAATTTCGGAGATACGTGCTTATAATATCACATACATTATTATGATTTATGGCTAGTTCACGTAGAGATTACCCAAAAGGTTATTAAGATACCTACGTGACTACATCGTAGGTAGCAATAAAATAAATAATTTAGGTTAATAATAGGAATTGATTTAATTGGAATCAGATATTTCTAAGTTTATCTAATGGAAAGGGCTAGGCTCGCAGTTTTCTTGCGTGATCATAATAATTTATGTTTTATTTGGCACACATAGATACTGTATTATGTGGAAACAAGATGTAGACACTTGATAAAAAAAAAGAAATCTAACATTATGTGTCTCACGGCTGCGCCAAACAGCTATTCATATTTTTTAAATAATTGTATCGATGTAAAAATCTATGAAACTGAGTACTGTAATGTCGGAGTAATGAGTTTGCATGGCTTTATATGCGAACTCATGCGTATGCGCTATCGTACTGGTTCGTAGGATGTTAGTATTATAGAAGTATTTGAATATTTATAATGGTAGCCACACACGCTCCAGTATACTTGCGCAAATTAAGACTTGCACAAGTATACTGAAACGTGTGTTGGAAGATACTTGCGCAAGTGTACTGGACCGTGTGTGGCTACCATAAGAAAAGAATACGAGTATTTTATTGTTTTAGAGTCAGTGCTGCGCAATTATTTGAAGTGTAATGAACTAATTTGTAATATATCATTGAGTAAAAAGTTTAAAGTCGTTTTTATATAATTATCGATCCCGAAAGTCGAGCCTGCAACAGCAAGGGTTCGACAGTACCTACCCTTATAAATGTTATCAGCTATTAAATACTCGAATAACATTTTAACATTGTATGTACCAAATTAAGTATCAAATTAATGTAATTCATTAAAATCATCTAGATTTATTCCAACAGACACCCTGCTTTTCGGGCAAGACAGAGTTTGTCGGGACTCGAAACATGGCTTTTTGGTAAAAAAAAAGAACATGATTGCTGACCAATCAGATTCAATTATATTTTCAAGCCATTAAAATATATACAAAAAATGACATCCAAATCGACCGAAAAAGAAAAAAAAGTAAGGGTAGTCGACTGCCGTTTTTTAAAAACATATTACAAAATAATGTGAGTTTTCTTAGATTTCACACAAAAATGGTTATAAGTACTGCCATATTATATAAAATACAAAACACAAAGAAACCAATAAATACTAATTTGGAAAAAAAAAACGTAGGTATCTTTAATATAAAGTTTATTTGAACTTATAATTCTAACTCAATCCAAATAACACTTCAAAGCAATTTGTTTAAAAATGGCAACTTCTTAAGTTAAAGGTTTATTTCCTACTATTAAATAGTTATATATACCAAAATTTAACGGTGTATAAGCCAGTGTAAAAAGCACTGGCTTATACAACGTTAAACTTTGGTCGTTTTAATCCAGCGGACGGTCGATTCAGTACATGAAACACTATCGATTTGTAAAGATTAAGATTAAGTTCTTTTTTTTTAAACTCGTGGTGGGTAAAATCATCCAATGACATCTCCCGCCCTTGGGCGGAGCGGGAGATAGTGTCAGACTCTTACTGACTAAAAACCCACCCCGTCCCTTCGTGGCCTTAGATACCAGGGCCGGGCTTTCCTTTCGGAAGCAAACCCTTGGCCCCAGTAGGCTTCGACCCTGCCTGCCTGCAGCTAGCAGGCTGGGTCTCTACGGTTTGCTGACAACTCCTTGAGGAAGTAAACGTCAGCTGAGCGAAGCCAATGAACCGTAGGTAGGTGCGCAACGACCGACAACTACCTACAAGGTCATTGACTCGTTTACTTAAAGAAATGAATTTCGTACATGCGTACTCGTTTTCGTCGTATTCGAGTTTTAGAAAAAAAAGTACTTTATTTTTCAAATTTGTCTTTATAAATCGATAATGTTTCATGTACCGAATCGTCCCTCCACGGGATTTAAATGACCAAAATTTAACGGTTTATAAAGTAGGTATGGTTAGGAAAAAGAACAAAATGGCATTCAAACCTGGCTGAATTATACCGTTTTATATTCCTTCCTAATATCAGCTCGTGTGTAGAATATGAGCCGTATTATGATCCACGTTGTAGATAATGATATAAGCAGAGAGTATCTAAGGTACGCTCGCGTAGTGATGTACTCTATGAAAAGCGGCGAGACGTTTGATGTTGTGCCTAGTGATGGGAGAAATTTATGGTAAAATACCGGTAGCTTAAATATAAATTCCGTAAATTCTTAATCGATAAAGCTCATTACACGATCCTGGATTTCGTAATTGTTTGAATTGTATTAAATGTATTTTTGACATCTAAAATTCTCTTCATTCTAATCACTATAGATACTAAAAAAACAAGTTATTTAAAATATTATCAGTCTGCCTGTTTGACAAGATAAAGACACACAGAGCTGTAACTTATTATTAATTCATCATATTTTAAACACTTTCATCATCTTTATACATTTGACCTTGAAATCAAAGTCATTGACCTTGAGGTCAAGGTCACGGTGTTTTTCCACCATTCTAGTTCCACATGAAATTGATTAATAAATATTCAATGAATCGTTCAGTCGAAGTAGCGTTTGGCGAAAAAAGGTTGTTTCGCAAAAAAGTCTATTCGATCAAACGTTCTTCGAAGTAACGTTACGCGGACCCGTTCGTCACTATGACATCAAGTACATAACCTCTTTGCTTGTTACCCGGCTAATGAAGTAAAGCTTGCCATGGTAGCTCTCCCGCAATTTAGAAGCGTTCACATTTGTAATAAGCAATATGCACTATGCATAGTGAGTAGCTATTTTATAGCAGTGACTACATTTATCTACTGAATTAACATTCAGATTATGATTCAAACAATATGTATACCTAATCATGAAGCAATAACTTGCTTCATGATTAGGTATACATATTGTTTTTAAAAATGGTTTTAACATTTAATTCGTCAAGCCCCAAGCGAACGTCGACATTTGCACACCTATTGTCTTTCTATTGTCTCTCTAATTACGGTATTCAAATCAGTAAGCCGTCATCATCTTCGTTTCAGTCATTAGACATACACTATTGGACATAGGCCTTCCCCAAGTGCCGACACAACGAACGGTCCTGTGCGTCATTGCATTCCCGCGAATCTCACCAGCCCCCTTAGCCAAAGTACAACCGTTTCGTTTCGATTCTCTTGCGTCGAACGCCTCGAGTCGGCCACGCCTCCGATTCCTTTGTTCTGACCACGACTGAGCGTTGAAATGACGTCTGAACAAAAGAATTTGGGGCGTGGCCAACTTCAAGCGTTCAGCTTAACGAAATGGTCGTTACTTGGCAGTAACTGAATCCATTGCAATAATTTTTACACCATGTTATATTTTCTCTTAAAAATATATTGGGACTTAGGTCTCCTCTCAAGGAGATGGAATGGGCTGTAATGCACCAAGCAGGCCCATTGCGGGTTGGTCCTGGTGCGGTGATATTAAAGGTAAGGAAGGAACCTTACCTTTATTTAGCTTTTCTTTACAATGTGAATGTGAGAACACTGTAGACTTCGAATTCCTATTACGAGTCACTTTATCTTTATTATTATGATTATTTTTATTGTGCTTTTGGGCACAATATTGACTGGTCAACACTGTCCTTACATAATTATTAATACTGTAATTTGGAAATATTGTACAACAAAACATTTTTTTTTTAAAGAGTAACCATGGAGTTTCTTGCCGGTTCTTCTTCATAGGAAACGACCAATTTGGAACCGTGCACTAGCTTCTGACGTTTTATAAGTGCGCATGTTGGCCTATATGAAATAAAAACATTTTGACGTTGACTTTGAATATCAGGGCAATTTTTTAGCTGAATGTGGTACGAAGGAGAACCGGGACTGGGAGTGTGAAATTTTGCATTAGGATTTCTGTTATGAAGATGGCGAGCACTAAGCGAAGAATTTCCAATATTCAATCCCCTTAGGGGAAGAAACCTACTTTCAGGCGGGCGAAACTGCTGGTAAAAGCTAATTTACTTATACCACAAAACAGTCACAACCAAAGTACCTCTTCAAAAACAGCCACAACTAAGAAAAATACCAAAAAAAAAGCAAAAATTCTTTTAAAACAAACGAAAATTAAAAACGAAAACAAAGTCTTGTAATTACCGCGCATAATCCCGCGCTGTCCCCTCCCTAGCGCCACTGAAACATATCCCGCGGGACCCGCCCTGAGGTCACCACTAATTTATTCATTGCTCATTTTGAAGCGACTGTCACTACGCTCTGCTGAAAAATTTGTTACACAGTTTCTTCAGGCGTTCCTGTAGGAATTTGTGAATTGTTAAGAGAATTTAGCGTCGAGATTTTTGTCGAGAAAGCGATCATTTATTTTAGTAGTTATTTGCAGAAATTTTGTTGTTCTTAAGGATGAGTGTTGGTATTTATTTGATTTTGTACAGCTTTTGAGCGCGGTTGTATTGAAAGTATTGAGAAAAAATTCCACACTTTCAGCTCGTAGAATCGCCAAACTTAAGTGGAAATGGGCAGGGCACATTGCACGCAGAACAGATGGCCGTTGGGGCCGAAACGTTCTGGAGTGGCGTACGCGTACTAGACGCAGCGTTGGAAGGCCTCCCACAAGGTGGACCGATGACCCAGGGTCGCTGGAGACCGATGGATGCGAGATGCACAAGACCGGCCATTATAGCGACGCTTGAGGGAGGCCTATGTCCAACAGCAGACGTCTTTCGGCTGAAATGATGATGATGACTTTCACATATATCCATTTTTTTTATTATCTTTCCCATTCCTGTACAAAGGCCTCCCCCACTCCTATTTTTTGCAAGCCCGCGCTTCTTCTTTCTAATTCTGGCGAAAGTTCGTCCCACAATTTATTTCGCAGTTTGTCGCTATTCCGTTTCACTGTCACAAAGCAGATATCTTATCTCTTGCCCACTACGTACTGTTCTATTGCGTTATAAGTGCAATAATATCATCATCATCATCATCAGCCTTTTAATGTTCCCACTGCTGGGACACAGGCCTCCTCTCTAAGAGAGGGAATGGGCCGTTATCCACCACGCGGGCCCAGTGCGGGTTGGTGGATGTCACATGTCTTCGAATTTTTGGTTCTAGGACATGCCAGTTTCCTCACGATGTTTTCCTTCAACGTTTTGAGAGCTGTGGCGATGAAATAAATTACACAAAGTAATGCGCCTGGCCAGGCTTGAACCCGCGACCTCAATAATATAAATGATAGAAATATACTGAGTGAGTGGTGCAATATTGATGACCAGGGTAAACGTGCTGTGCGGTGGTTAACTTCAAGCACTAGCAAGAAAAAGTACAGAGACGGGCTTTTATTTCCTAATAAACGCTTACAGAGTAACAAGATGCTATCCTTTTGGAGAAAACTGTACGAAACACTCAGTGCCGTAACTAGGACGGTACCAGTGGGGCCCAGGCAAAGGGCGCAGGCCCAGGAGGGCGCAGAAAACAAAACCGGGGCCTAGTTTCAAATCACATATTTTGCATGATGCGATGTGTTTAGTCGAGGATCAGACCGGTGTTATGTCTGGAGTGGGCAACTGACCGATAGATGATTTTGGGCTGTCGTATCTATTTGAATCGCGCGGAGTAGATTACATACAATATTATTACTTGCATATTTATCGTGTACAAAATACGGTTAAAGTCATGGCCTATAAGGATTGCTGATTCTCTAAGTGCTCAGGAGTCTGCCTGGAAGAGATCGCAGAATTCGATACGGCCACCCATTGTATATGTGTGCTTTAGTTTCTTATTTTTGTCTGAGTATACACCATTACGCAATAAAGCATATAATAAATAAATAAATAAGAAGTAAATAGTGGGCGGTGGTGGTGGGTGATATATTTAAAGCAAGCGTCTTGCATAGGTATATTATTTATATCTAGTATTTTTCTTTTTATTATTTGAGGCGGATAAGAACGAAACATTTTTAAGGGGGCGGTTAATAAAGTTCACACTGAGCGTTTAAAAGACTAGTTACGGCACTGGGAACACTTGAATTCAAGTACCCACGTTATTTGTTGAAATCGGCTCACAGGCAGGAAGCAACAACGCGGCAACGCGTTTTCACGGAGAATTTTTTGCATATTAGAATAACTTCTATGAAATTGCGCCGTATTTTTTTTTTCGTTTTTTGGGTTCCGTATCCAAAAGATAAAAACGGGACCTTCGAGATCACTCGGGCTTGCGGACGGCGTGCAATGGTTAGCACGCTGTCCGATCGTCCGGTAACCGACCGGACCGAGCCCAAGTCGTTGACGGCGCGTACTGTTCCCGCGAGTCTCAAGAAGCTGTCAGGAAACCGTAGAGGCCCAGCCTGCTAGCTGCAGGCAGGCAGGGTCGAAGCCTGCTGGGATCAAGGGCCGTATTCTGAGAAGAAGGCTCAGCCCCGGTATGATAGGCAACGAAGGAACGGGGCAGGTTTTTAGTCAACAAGAGCCTGATACTAATTCCCGCTCCGCCTAAGGGCGGGATCTGTCATTGGATGATTTTACCTACCATAAAAAAAAAACTTTGGAGATCACGGGTATACTTACAGTATACTTACTAGTTAGTTTTAAACTTTTATTAGTCACTATGCTAGTCACTAAAAGCAGGAATACATAAATGCGTTGGGGCGCCGCGCCCCTGAAATCGGCAGTGCCGCCTACCGCTCTTTTTTGCGTCGCCGCAACGCAACTTTTAGCGTTTACTCTCGTATTCTACAGCAATAACTAGTTTCTCGAGATTTTTGAGTGTAGATAGACGTTTCTCTACCATGAATCATAATAAACTTATGCTTATTTGTTATTAAGAAGACATTACTCTATTTTAAATAAACGACAAAGAAGATACTGGTTATATCCATTTAATAAAGCTATGGTATTCGCGTCGAGGTGGACACCGCAAAATTCTGCGTTGCGGCGGACGGCACTGCCGATTTTAGAGGCGCGGCGCGGTGCCGCAACGCTAAAATCGACAGTGCCGCCCACCATTCTTTTTCGCGTCGCGAATACCATAATTATTAAATGGGCATAGAGCTCGTTTCTTTATCGTTTATTTAAAATAGAGTTATAATAAATAAGCATAAGTTTATTACAATTTATAGCAAAGAAACGTCTATACACACTCAAAAATCTAGAGAAACTTGCGTTGCGGCGACGCGAAAAATAGCGGCGGGCGCCACTGCGGATTTTAGCGTTGCGGCGTCGCGACGGGGTTACGTGTTTCAGCCCTAAAAGGTTCGACAGTAAAACCGGTTCACACTATATAGAAAAGGTATAACACAGTCCTATTTACTAGTAGGTACACAAAATAATTCGGACTCATAAAACTGGGAGATTCTTCAAGGATTACATTTGAGCCGTAACCGCAGCTGAGTCGTTAGCTTTTATTAGCTCCCTAGTTATAGTACCAGAATGTCGGCTAAAGGTAATATAAGATGGACTATCGGATATACGCTTGAGGAATACTTTTATAAAAGAAGTTATATCTATTATTACTTATTAGGTATTTATTTGGGTTTCCAATCAGGTGGCTTACTCTCGGGTTTAATTCCAATCGGTCGACACTGGAATTGTGACGTTAAGTACTCTTGAATTCGATGCTAGCGCCAAATTGCGTGATCTTTTTGGGAAACTAAGTAAAATTGGGATTGAGCTTGGCGTGTGGGTTTCAAGAGTACGAAACGTCGCAATTACAATGTCGACCTATCAGAATTTAAAAAAAAAAAAAAAAGCTGGCTATGCGCGAGTCGGACTCGCGTACGAAGGATTCCATACCGCTCGTAACAGATAAACGGCAAAAAATCACGTTTGTTGTATGGGAGCCTCATTATTATGTTTTTAATATTTATTGTTACAAAACTGGCTGAGTAGTGGTAGCCTAGTGGTAACGGCCCCGATTTATAAGTGGTCGGTCGCGGATTCAAACCCAGCCAGGCGCATTACTTTGTGTAATTTATTTCATCAACACTGCTCTCAAAACGGTGAAGGAAAACATCGTGAGGAAACCGGCATGTCCTAGAACCAATAAATCGAAAACTTGTGACATCTAATAACCCGCACTGGGCCCGAGTGGTGGTTTACGGCCCATTCCCTCTCCCAGAGAGGAGGCCTGAGTCCCAGCAGTTGTGATGTATGATGCATGCATGCTATGCTATGCTATAAACTGGCTAAAATCGACTCCTGTTTCTTAGTGTCGTTCTTTTGCCTTGCATACCAGGCCCCGGCGCGATAAGTCGTTGCCGCTGATCGCCCCCGCGATGACAAGGCGATGTTCCGCCCAAGCGGGTTAACTTGACACTGGCTAAACGCGCGCCTTGCGAAAAGTCTGTAGTGAAACAGTTAAATGCAAAAGCTTTAAAATTAAAACCATTAAATAAATTAAGCTAAAGCAAGTTAAACATAATACCAACTTGAATAATACAAAGATTAAGTTATAACTTGAAACATCATTACATTTCACTCGTAAAGTTACGTAATTAAACGCGGAACCGGTTTGTATAGAACATCTCAAATAGCACGAACATAGAAGTTTTCGGGGCTCTTGTTATGAATTAATAAACCATTTTGTACGACTTTGCCAGAGCGAGGAAGGGTTACGAATGTCACGGAGCTGCGGAGTTGGAATGTAAAAAACGGTAATTTAAAAAACTAAAAAACCCGACTGCTTTTCTGAATATTCATGAAAAAGCCCTTAAACAAGAAAATTGTTGTACCCGATTACACTTAACTATATAATATTTTAAATACAAGATAAATTGTAGCGGTCGTGAGTAATCAGCAATGTAATACAGGTATGTGCTCTCAATTCACTAAGCCTCCATTTCTAGAATGGGTCCCGACTGCTACAATTTATTTTGTATTTAAAATATTATATAGTTAAGTGCAATCGGGTACAGCGATTTTCTTTTTTTATGACTTTTTCAACAATCACTTTGTTCTGGGGTCAAGGGGCGATTTCGAAAAAGAAAGCTCAGCGCCGGTATGATCAACGAAAGAATGGGGTAGTTTTTTAGTCAGTAAGAGTCTGACACTATTTCCCGCTCCGCCCAAGGGCGGGATTTGTCATTGGATGATAACCTACCATAAAAAAAAACATCTGTCGGTCTGCCAAGATAAAGAAAGAAATAAAGAAAAAGAGTTTATTTACCACAAAAATGGCAAATACCTTAAAAATAACAACTACAACAACTACTCTATACCTATATTATGAAGTAAATAATAAGATATGCGTCACATTCGCGCAAAACGGCCAGCGCTCAGCAAAATGCTGGAGCTCGGCTGTCGTTGACTTTGAGACATAGATATAGGTATACAAAATATTACTGAATAAACAGGACACAAATAGAACTTTTTAGAGTTCGGGACCGGGGTATCAGTCCGTCTGCCTATCTATCCGTCTGTCACCAGGCTGTGTCTCATAAACCGTGACAGATAGACAGGTGAAAAAAAACGGTGTTCAAATTTGTATGACACCCATACCAACAGATACCAACATATTAGAAACAGGTGTCATTCGAAGCGTCTAGTTGAATAGAGTTCTTTATATTATGGTGACATACAACAAAAGTATGGGGTTTAGGTTTTATAAAATATTTTAACCTAAACCAAGTGTTTTACTTACCTTAGTTTCCTTGTAGCACGCTGTCCGATCGTCCGGTAACCGACCGGACCGAGCCCAAGTCGTCGACGGCGCGTTCTGTTCCCGCGCGCCTCAAGGAGCTGTCAGCAAACCGTAGAGCAGGCAGGCAGGGTCGAAGCCTGCCGGGGCCAAGGGCCGTTTTCTGAGAGGAAGGCTCAGCCCCGGCACTATAGGCAACGAAGGAACGGGGTAGCTTCCCGCTCCGCCCAAGGGTGGGATTTGTCATTGGATGATTTTACCTACCAAAAAAAAAAAAAAAAAAAAAAAAACCTTAGTTTCCTTGAAGAGTCCCTAAAATTCCCTAACACATGGTAATTTTTTTTCAAAGAAAACATGGCTCGTAGAGATAATAAATCACAATCACGTTATCCTAGTGCGCATAATTTAAAAATCATACAGCTTTATATTTTTAAATCAAAAATGTCTGCCGCTCTCTACGATGTAGAAAAGTTAATTCCGAATTCTGCAGTCGGATGAATGTTAAAATAATAATACACGGAATAATATTTCTGCATTTTAAACAGTTTTGAATATATCTTCTCATTTCAGTTGGCTTTGCTAAAACGAAGAGTTTTTTTTTTTAAACTGATGCATAAATATGTAGAGATAGTTGAGATTACAGCCCCCCTAGCCAAATTACAATCGTTTCGTTTAACGTGAACGCTTGAAGTTGGTCACGCCCCCAATTTTTTTGTTCTGACGTCATCAAAGGAATTGGGGGCGTGGCCAACTCCAAGCGGTCACGCTAAACGAAACGATTGTAACTTGGCTAGGGGGGCAGGTAACGTTAGGTTAAATCTTTATACAGTAGGTAATTACATCAAGCCCAATTTGTAGTGGTGTGTCCCAAAACAACTGCCCAGTTTTAGTGATCCGTACATCAAAAGAAAAAACGGAATCCTTATAAGATCACTTTGTTGTCCGTCTGTCTGTCTGTCTGTCAAGACCTTATATCTCAGGAATGCGTGAAGCACATCATCATCAGCCTTTTAATGTTCCCACTGTTGGGATTCAGGCCTCCTCTCTAGGAGAGGGAATGGGCCGAAATACATCACGCGAGCCCAGTGCGGGTTGGTGGATGTCACATGTCCTCGAATTTTTTGGTTCTAAGACATGCCGGTTTCCTTACGATGTTTTTCTTCACCGATTTGAGAGCAGTGGTGATGAAATAAATTACAAAAAGTAACGCGCCCAGGACCCATTCTAGAATTGAGAGCACATACCTATATTACATTGCAGATTACTACAATCAATTTACTTTCTAGAATGGGTCCCGACTGCCAGTATTTAAAATATTATATAGATAAGTGCAATTGGGTACAACGAATTTCTTGTTTTAGGACTTTTTCATGAATGTTCAGAAAAGCACTCAATTTTTTAGTTTTTTAAATTACCGTTTTTTATTTTTATTTTATTACGATATCACTTTCAAAGTAATTACGAATCTAAAGACACCTCTCAAACTAAAATCCATCGAACCGTTCAAGTCGCAGAGCGTGCCAAACATTTGAATTTGGCGCTAAAAATCCGCCATTTTTTTTTTATATTTTGATATACCTAATGTCACTCTCACAGTAAATACGAATCTAACGACACCTCTCAAGCTAAAATCCATCGAGCCGTTCAGGCTGCAGAGCGTGCCAAACAATTATACATACATACATACATACTCTCGAAAAACATAACCCTCCTTCTGGTGCAGTCGGGTAAAAAGTAGGTACATAAAATATATATCAGGTAAATTCGTCATGTGTATTGCTTCTTTTCAAATTTTTCAAAGGCATTATTGTGGAAAATATTCTAAGATCCTATATAAATCATTGTATCTTCATTTTTAAAAATATCGTTTAAAAGCACATATGTTAAGGGTTATCACACATCATAATATTTCCTCTTCACGGATATTATCCGCCAACATCTTTCATGTTAATTCGTCTTATTTTATTCGACGGGGAACAAAATCACAGAGCTTGGAACGCGAATCTAGACGCCATTTTTTATAACATACCATGTTTAGTTTTGGTTTTCGATGGAGCAGTGGTGGCCGAGTGGCCGAGTGGTTACGGCCCCGACTTACGGGTTATTGGTCGCAGGTTCAAAACCCAGCCAGGCGCATTACTTTTTGTAATTTATTTTATCACCACTGCTCTCAAAACGGTGAAGGAAAACATCGTGAGGAAACCGGCATGTCTTAGAACCAAAAATTTGAACACATGTGACATCTATAAACCCGCACCGGGTCCGCGTGGTGGATTACGGCCAATTCCCTCTTCTAGAGAGGAGGCCAGAGCCCCAGTAGTCGGAACATTACAAGGCTGATGCTATGCTATACCATATTTCATTTGATTAAGAATACTCAGACAAGCATATTAAAAGGAGGGATATGAGGGCTTGTAAACGACGAGCAATGGGTAACTCGCCGTCCGGCCATCTGGTAACCGTCCGGACTAAGTCCGAGTCATCGACGGTGCGTAATGTTCCATGCACTCCTCAAGAGACGTGGTTTAGTCAGTAAGTCTGACACGCCCTTCCATATCACTCTGGACTGGGAAAAGTCATTGGATGGTACCCTACATTAAAAAAAAAAATAAACAAGGAGAAAGATAAAAACACCAGACAATTATGTTCCGTACAAACTTACTTAACCGCTAAACCGTCAACGCCCGCATTTTAAAAATGCTCATACAGTTACGACATCCGCAAGACGTCCGCCTCCGCCGTAGTTAAGCGGTTATGAAAACAATTCAATTCCCGAATTGAGTTACTAAGATATTTCCAAATCGCATTTTTTTTTGTGACATAACTTTTTTTAGCTTTTCCTATACTTGTTCTATTAGACCTTGCTTCATGCAAACAAGATTATATATAGGTCAACGGAAAGTACCTTATGAATTTTGATTCTCTTGAGAGCGCCGAAATATACGTTTTTTGCGATATAAACGGCCGTATCTTTTTTTTATCTTTAACTTAGACGTTTCATTTTTTGAGGACTTCAGGCGACTGCAGACTTGATTATATGTTTCAAATTTCAGCTCGATACTTTTACGCGTTCCCGAGATAAAGAGTCTTGACAGACGGACAACAAAGTGATCCTGTAAGGATTCCGATTTTTCTTTTGAGGAACGGAACCCTAAAAAAGATTATTTTATAAACTAATTGGCTATATAAACATTTTGAACCGAATGAAGATTGTAAGACAATATTTCCATTGTTTAAACTTAATTTCCATAGCATTACATAACTTCATTACATAATGAAAACATTTGTGAGCACTATGTACGTTACACTAATATTTACTGGCCCCGTCTTTATGTTGAATATTCTAAAATAAATATTCTAAATATCTTGCTGATAGTAGCACATGTTCGGGATCATTTGGTTCCCCTTAAGGCCAGGTTCAACTCATTTTGAACTTTTTTAAACCTCTGGAAATCCACAAATATAAAAGAGAACACTATGGAAAATTATTTCATGAAAATTGAATATATGGCGCCGGGTAAAAATTTAAGCATGATATAAATTAGTTGGCTCGACCAAAAAAAAATCGCGTATCTGACCCTAATTTTCGATTTGAAATGTCTATCTACGAGATTGCGACACGGAAATATTTCAAAGTTATAAGAACAATAAAGATTCTAAAAAAAAAACTTGAATTTTTTATTTTCTAAATATTTAAAAATAAAACCGCTGTTTCGGGGCTGCAAAGTCGACATAAACCCGGGCGGAGTTCATACAAAATACTTGGTGATTACAACCGGCTCTTATGGTAGCTACGCATGAGTCATATTTTGTGAATGCGCGTTGTCGGTTGAGACTCATCATTACTTTACTGCAACGGTTTATTTAAATTATTTATTCTTTGAATTGTTATTTTAAAAAATATACAAAGATAAAACACATCAAAGACCAGGGCCTCAAGTATGCTATTACAATAATGTCAGAATAATTTATACGAATGGTATGATAAATCTCAAACATTTGGAATGTGTGGAGAGTTCTGATAATGCCTCCCTCTGTGCCCTGCCTTTACTCTGTGGTAAAAAGTATAACCCTTGTTGAATCAAACCCTCAAAAAGCTTAAAAAATCCCAAAGGGATAAGCATCCTTTTGTAAGTCAATGATATGATGGGATTATTACGGGTTTAAATATGTATTCTAATTTTATTCCGGATGAAGATTCCTAATACATCTTATTTGAAGGAAATATACTCGTATTTGCTGCAGGAAGATTTCTCAAGACGTCATAGATTTGTTTTGTGAAAATGTACTCGGATTTATACATATATAGGATGGCTGGTAATTAGTGAACGATACTTACACGTGATTGTAGTCATGATAACAAACAACTTTTACTATGGGACCAAACCTGAAATCGCGAAAAAAAATCAGCAAGTTCAGTACATTTTGACCAGTAGGCGAACGTAAATGTACTGACCAGCAGTTTTTTTTTCGTGATTTCAGGTGCAGTCCCATTGTAAAAGTTGTTTGTTATCATGACTACAATCACGTGTTTAACTATCGGTCACTAATAACCAGTCACCCTATATATTTATATAATAATTCTTCTATACGTGTATTTGTCAACTTACTTCTTTTAAATGGCTTGATCAATTTGGATGAAATTTTGTGTCTATATGTGAGTAGGTTCCTGGATGGTTTAAAAATACAACTGGGCTCGGTAGATGGCGTTGCAATCGGGATTTCATTTTATTTCTAAAGTAAAGCTAGCTGGTTGCGCAAATAAGCTTTGTGGACTGTAGATTTAAAAAGCGATCTAAGGTTTGTTAACAATATGCAGGTACTGCGTCTAGCGTTTATTAATGGGATAAATGTATTAGAAGGACTGACCTTTAACCTCGAAAGTTCCACATGGCGCCGGCCGGCGAATCCCGAACTTCGTACTTTCAAGCACTGCCAGTTTCTGTATTGCACTACACTGCACTTATTGTTGAGTTTCGAATGGTTGGAACACGAAATAGCCAATTTTCTTGTAATTTCGAGCGGGCGTGTTAGCGGTGCGGTCACATTCACAATGCACAAAAAACGTCAATGTCAAATCCTTTCTCTCGAGGTCGTGCGGGAAGCGGATACGGTAGGGATAGGATTGCTAGACCAAAAAAATAAATTACAAAAAACAAAGTCGCGGAACATAGCAAATTGGCGCAACCATTCCCCCCGGGTTTGAAGGGTTACCTTCAAAGAAAAGAAAAAAAACAAAAGCGAAACTAAACCCTATTACTAATCTAAACTATCAATACTAGGTAGCGAAACAACTTATAACTAACTATGCCACTACTACTGATTAGGCAGAGGGCAGAGGCGAATAACCGGACGCAGGTACGATCCAGTTGCGGTTTTAACTTTTACGACTCGCGTTATTCCGTTCGAACCCGGAAAAACTTCTTCCACTACACCAAGAGGCCAGTGCAGAGGAGGCGCACTCTCAGTCTTCAGCATCACCACAGTACCGACTGTGACTGGATCTGAAGGAGTGTTCCACTTTTGACGCGACTGCAGCGTATGCAGATAATCTGTCCTCCATCGCTTCCAAAAGGACTGAACTAAGCTATCTAGCAGAGCGTGACGCGGGTGGAGCTGCAGTTTGTCAGTCTCGACATCTAAAGCGGGCAAATATTTAAGAGGAGTCGTCGTCAAGAAGTGAGCCGGCGTCAACGCTAGTGGCTCCGATGGATCACTAGACAAAGTCCGACACAACGGACGCGTATTCATCAACGCCTCTACCTGAGCGAGTACAGTGCTCAACTCCTCGTACGAGAGAATCTGTTCGCCTATGACCCGAAACAGGTGCGACTTAAGGCTTTTAATATTCGCCTCCCAATTGCCACCAAAATGACTAGCTGCTGGCGTATTAAAACACCAATCAATGCGATTCTCAGCTAAGACATGGGCGAATTCACTTTGGTAGTACTTGGAGCGTAAGAATGTATGTAATTCCGAAATATTGCGTCGCGCTCCAACATAATTTGTGCCGTTGTCAGAGTATAAGCGCTTAACGGGACCACGGCGAGATAAAAATCGTTTAAATGCAGACATAAAACCCTGCGTACTCAAATCACTGGTTAACTCTATGTGAACCGCACGAGTTGTCATACAAACGAATAGGCAAATGTATGCCTTTGTGGAACGTATACCACGACCACGGGCAATAGTGACTTTAAACGGTCCAGCATAGTCCGTCCCAGTATGTATGAAAGGTTTCACCGTCTGTACAACACGACAAGAACGATGGTCGGCCATTTCCGGCGCGTTGAAACGCGGGCGGAGCTTAAAGCAGGGCACACATCTGTGCACTCTAGCGCGTATCAAATTGCGAGCGGAAAGTATCCAGTACTTCTGTCGAAGAATGGACATTAATAAATCGGGACCAGCGTGACAATTCACCTTATGGTGATAGTCCACCAACAAATCCAAAACGTGATCCCTGCGTGGTAGAACTACTGGATGCATTTGTTCAAACTCTAACTTAGCATTTCGCAGACGGCCACCGACACGAATGAGTCCGTCTTGCAAAAATGGTTTCAAATGTTGAAGTGCGGGACTACAAGGTTTATGTGATTCTAAACTACGAAATTCTTTTGAAAAATAAAATTTCTGCAACTCTCGAAGTACAACTGATTCAGCTCTATCCAAATCAGCTGCGATTATAGAACCACGCGATGGTAATAATCTCAAAAATCTTAGGACGTAAACTACACAGCGTAATAGTCTCGACCAAGACGAGACTCGATTAGACAACAACAAAACAACTGACTCTTCACGCGGAACTGATACTACAAGCGTATGTTTCTTCTCCTCGGGTGGTTCTGAAACAGTAGCGGGGTTAAACGGAGCATTTGGCCACTCGTTAGGAGTGGTATGCAGCCAGGGAGGGCCACAAAACCAAAGCGGATGATTTAAAATTTGCGCGGGAAGCAAACCACGTGAGAGACAGTCAGCTGGGTTTTCTGTTCCAGCGACATGGAATATATTTTCCTCTGCGGAGGCACGGGAGCCACCGAGCGAAAAAATATCACCCTTGAAAGGGAGCGCGACAACATAACGACCATCTTTATCACGAGTAGTCGTGCGGGTATAAATCTCCTCAGTGACCTGATCCTCAGGGCTGAGAATAGGCGGGACATTGACCTCTTCAATCTCCCAGAACTTGCGGATGGTAGACTCAAGCGGCGGCTCGACGGTGCAACAGTACGACACAGTCGAGTAATTATTTAAATAAGCGGGTGCGGAACCAACTATAACAAACCCGAGAACTGTTTCCAGTGCGTGCGGAGCGGGGTACATCGGAAGACCTTGAATTTTACGTGATAACTGGAGATGCGGGAGAATCGAAGCACCGATCAATAGATCGATATCTCCAGGGAAAGCGTAATTTCCGTCGGCTAACTGCAAGTTCTTAAACTCCGTCAGCATGGACGTGTCAACCGGTACCGTGGGCAACCGTTCCGTAATCTTATCTGCGACTAGCGAATCCATTTCAAACGAAATATTACGATTAAAACGTGAACTAAATATTATTTTAATGGAACCGTGAATGGTTGCCTTTAAACCTCCAAAACCTTTCACTTCTGAGCGGGATGACCAATTATTAAAACTAAAACCAAGGCGTTGACAACAATCCCGAGTAATAAAATTACTCTGGGAAGCGCCATCTAGTAGCGCTCGAACGGTGTGCGGTTTGCCAAAGGCATCTACAATGACAACTTGCGCGGTCGCAAGTAAAACGGTAGTGATTTGAGTACCAGCGGCGGAAAGCGAACACAATGTTACGTCGTTTGCACTTGCAGCAGGCCGCGCGTCACAAGCGTCGCGCGTCCGCGCAGGCCGCGGCCGCGATGGCAGCTTACTACTCTCAAAATGTAAGAAGGTATGATGTCTAGCTGGACATTTACGACAGCTAACACCACTTTTACATGACGTAACCAGATGTTTGTCACTTAGACAATTAAAACACAAATTATTAGTGCGGACAAACTTGTAACGATCACTAGGCGATAATCTCTGAAATTCCGAACACTTGTACAGCTGTGTATGGCTACCCTTACACAGAGAACAGTCAGGTGTTGAGGCGGTATTAACTAGCGTATGTGCAGTCTTGACTGACTTCGATGACGCGTCTATACGGCGATCGGAACCTGTCCTATTCGTGGCTTCATGACGTGCCGACGTGCGCTGCAACACCTTAATATGGTCGCGAATAAAAGATTCTAAATCTTCGAACTTAGGTATTTCTTTACCGCGCTGAGTCGTTTCAAACAGACGAACAGTTTCAGGATCTAATTTCTTTAAACCGATATACAAAAACAAAAAGTCACAGAGGTCATTGACCTTTAGGTTTTTTACTGCACGAACAGATGATGCGAAAATATTTAAAAACTTCTCTAAATTATGATCGTTACAAACGGAAAAACTTTTCAAATCGAATAATTGATCTAAATATGCGGTGGCTACTAATCGCTTATCTTCGTATTTTGTTTTTAAAGTGTTCAAAACTAAATTGTAATTTTCAGCGCTAAACGTAATTCCAGCACAGACAGCCTTTGCCTTACCGGTCAATTTTTCTACGAGATAATGCAATCTCTCGTGATCTGTCAGCGATGTGTTCCTATGTATTATATTTTCGAAACTATCTATAAATAAATTCCAATTTCGAATGTCACCATTAAATTCAGGTATTTGAATTGGCGGCAATCGTGGGCGTTCGCGAGGAGGGTTTGATAAACCACTCGCGGGGGGGGGGGTCTCTAAACTCCTAGCAATACGTTTGATACGACAATACAAGTCATCAAAGGACGACAATGCCTGATAACTCACACAGTAATCAGGATTTAACTCCAACTCTAAAATGTTTATATTATTAATTGTAGATTCAAAATCCGCGCGCAAACTATCTAAAGTTTCCAACGAACACAAGAAAGCATCTCTAATCGCCAGATCCGAGGTTTGCGAAGATTTATCACAAACCGATTGAACACGTGAAAACTGTGAGTCCCTTTTAGCGTATAAAAGCTTTAACTGAACCTTTAAATCAGTACTAACCTTGGTTCCCTTAAGAGACATCTTGTTTTGATATATTCACACTATACACTCAAACAAACACTTAACGAATTATTAAGTAAGCGATAATTAACAGATAACAATATGGTAATATTGTAAACAACAAAGTGAACGGCGAACGAACGGAACAACCTGAATCAATATTCATATGCGTATATAATCTATGGTTTATCCGTTTCCTACAAATATTCACTCAACAATGAACGGGTATTTTTGAAATGCGTCTACCTACATGCAATTTGTAGGACTTCCGAATGAATTTTGTCAAGAAAAAGAATGCGATCGATTTATATCTACGCTGATATTTACGTAGCTAACTATAATTATGCGGTGCGGTTGACGGCGTAGGTACCGTAATTAACAATGACACTTTAACTATACGAGCGAAATAACGTATAGTTGCCTAAATGCCTAGATGCGGGTTTTCTACTATTATATCTAGGTAAACAGGCGCGTTGCGTTTATTCCCTATGGAACAAATACTATATTGCGAAATTACAAGAAAATGATTCACGATCCGGCTCGTATGGACCAGAAAGTAATGGTTGCGCAAATAAGCTTTGTGGACTGTAGATTTAAAAAGCGATCTAAGGTTTGTTAACAATATGCAGGTACTGCGTCTAGCGTTTATTAATGGGATAAATGTATTAGAAGGACTGACCTTTAACCTCGAAAGTTCCACATGGCGCCGGCCGGCGAATCCCGAACTTCGTACTTTCAAGCACTGCCAGTTTCTGTATTGCACTACACTGCACTTATTGTTGAGTTTCGAATGGTTGGAACACGAAATAGCCAATTTTCTTGTAATTTCGAGCGGGCGTGTTAGCGGTGCGGTCACATTCACAATGCACAAAAAACGTCAATGTCAAATCCTTTCTCTCGAGGTCGTGCGGGAAGCGGATACGGTAGGGATAGGATTGCTAGACCAAAAAAATAAATTACAAAAAACAAAGTCGCGGAACATAGCAAATTGGCGCAACCACTAGCTTTCAGGTAGCCCAACGTCTGCTGGTTTCGCCAGTAGTTACTTATTTAGGTATATTTACCTGTATACCGTAATATACAGTTCGGCCGACGGATCTTGGCGCGTCTGAAGTTAGTCTCTGCGAACTTTAACGCATGTGCACTCGTAAAAAAATAAATGGTTTGAAAAAATAAATGCCAATAGCAATTGTTATTGCTGTTTACAACTGTTGTTGGCATTTATTTTTATATTTTTTTTATTTGGCGCGCTTATTTTAAACGCTAAAGTTCGCAGAGCCTAACTTCAGACGCGCCAAGATCCGTCGGTCATACTGTACTCTTTGATAAATTTTAATGCATAAGGTTCATAACTATCTTAGTGCTTGTTTACGGAGACGCGGGACTCTGCATGGCGCGTTGGGCGGCGCAGCCCGCACTTAATTCAAACATATGAAGATATATGAGAGTGTTTAGGGAGATGCGTTTTTACACGCGTTTGCTTGAATATTAGTGGTGCCCGCGGCGCTGCCCACGGCGGCTCAGGCGGCGTTCTCCGTAAAGCGTACTGTGCCCACGCGTTCTCCGTAAACAACATCGCACATTGCCATGTTTGAGTTTGTACGTGCGATGGCGCGGGCCGCTGCACCCGCCGCTTCTCCGCAAAGGGGCGAGGGCGCGTCAAACTTTTATTGACTAAAACCCATCTGTGTCCTTCAGTTGCCTTTTGTGTTCCCGAACAACGGTACCACTTTCAGAAAAGTGATTATAGAATTTTGCTAGTGATTATAGGACATCACTAGACAGGTCTTCCAGCTCTTATCTCCACCAAAAAAATAAGCAAATTAACTTAAGTATTTTTTCCTTTGTTCCAGTTTGCTCAGTCTTCGGCCTCACTTCGGAACAAGCAGCTGATCATGACACTAGACCCAGAAGCAAAATGAGTATACCAGACCATGACTTGAACATGAACAATCATTGGACCAACAAGATTAATAGAAAATACATTAACTACAACGAAAATCTAGACGAAGTTAAGCCTGTCACTAAAGGCGATGATATCCAAGCAAGGAATTTAGATTACCATATAAGTACTGTACGAATGAGGGATAACAGGATAAGGAATTTTGACCCTAGTAGTATAGAAATCAATAGTAGAGTGAGGAGAGATGTAAAAGACGATAGATGTGAATCTTTCGAGTATGATGAGAAGGAGAAGATCGTAACACATCCACATTCTAAAAATAGTGGAAATAATTACTATTATAATAATTCGGATTGTATCACCAAGATAAATGGTAAGTTTAATTAACATATCACCTTCTGACGACTCCACATTAGAGTTTGTAGGTTGCACGTTTAAACCTAGCAAACTAGCATTGGTTTATGTCATTTATTTCATCACCACTGCTCTCAAAACGGTGAAGGAAAACATCGTGAAGAAACCGGCATGTCCTAGAACCAAAAAATCGAAGACGTGTGACATGTGCCACCTCGCATTGGGCCAGCGTGGTGGATTAGGGCCATTCCCTCTCATATGGAGAGGGCATGAGTCGCACTAGTGGGATCATTATAAGGCTACTATCGCCTGCGGTCTTTCCGTTGACCTTCGCGTTTCTGTTTCGTGGTAATTCTTTCGTAAAAAAAAAACAAATTGTAGCTGGCCTTCTCCGCTTCTTACATCTATCCATACGCTACAGTCATACTACCTTTCCCATTCCATGACCAGCAATTTCCATTACCCTAATTTACTAAAATCAGCCCATTATTACATTCAGCTGAACACAAATACAAATTTACCATTGGGCAATTAAGTCACAAGGGAATTGCTATAATTGCAGCGCTCTGCAATCAGAGAGATAATCGCAGTTTGTGCAACCGAAATGGGCTGTTAACACGATATTTAAAGCGAAAAGTGTTTATTTAATTTTCAATTCACCTCTTTGACAAATCCTACCAGTCTTAGGCCCGCAGTTTACTCTTTTAGACACTAGTGCAGTCGACGGCGCGTATCGGTCGATGTCGCGTATCGTTCGTAGCGAGCCTCAAGTAAACCCTAAGAACCCAACAGGGTCGAAGCCTACTGGGCCCATGGGTAATGTGTAGGTGTACCCCGGGGCCCTGGCAGTCATTAAAACTCCGACATTATCCCCCGCTCCGCCCAAGGGCAGGAAATGTCATTAGATGATTTTCTCAACCAAAAAAGAAACAATATTGCAGAAAAGTGCGGCAGCTTACACCAGTCAGAATTTATAACATTTATCGTATCGGGCCCGCGTGGTGGGTTACGGCCCATTCCCTCTTCTAGAGAGAAGGCCCGAGTCCCATCAGTAGGAAACATTAAAAGGCTGATGCAATGCAATCATATCAGGTTGGGCGCTAAGAGCGTCGCCAAACGTCATTTGATACACGTGGAAATTTGTCACCGCAACATAAAATAGAATTCCCTCTCGATCGCAACGAAAAACTTCCTCCACTTGTATCAAAGTGTACTTTTAACCTGTAGCTAAATTATAATTGGCTTAAAGTCACCCAAACAGTAACGGAGAATTGCTCAGAGTTTCTTTGAGTGATCGAAGTAAAAACGAAGATATCCACAGAATTAAGGCAAGCTTTCTTTGGCTTTCAAGATAATATCCCTGACAGCACTTTTGATCACTTTCGGTATAATGATGACGGTTATTCACTTTGGAAACGATTAAAAACACAGAACACAAGACATTCTCCTGACACCTGACGTAATGGCGATACAAGATGCGGATGACAAGATGGCGGCAAACGATTACTTTCAATTTTGGCCGCGCGCAGACTTTTTAAAGTGCACGCAGTCTAGTCATAATCGCAGAAATATATTTTTCTGATTCTGTTTATTATAGTGGATCATATTATCCTTTTGTTTATTATAAAACTCACAATTAACTTCAGTAGTCCTCTTAATATGGTTGTACACGTCCCAAATACAACGTAAAACATATCAGCCTTTCGGGACTTAACCCGTCACTCAGTGTGAACCGCATTCGTGTCGCGGTGACTTTCGTAAGCCATGGATATACGATGGGCGGTTTTGGGAGCCAGTTGAGTGTTTTCTGCGAAATTGTGAGGGTTCAGTGTTTGATAGTAGATTAACTTGCATCGGGTTTGAGGGTGGTGTCTTTTGTGAGTGTATTGTTCTGTTAGATGCTTAGTTCTTTATCGACAAACTTGCTAAAAATAATGGATAATATATCCCCATCACCGTATCTCTACGTTGACGGCGTGATAGGCTTGCGCGCTCCAATAAACCCTAGGTCTGTATCTGTAGCGTTTGCTTCGCCATAACATGCCTAGGGTGAAGGGCTAGACTAAGAGTCACAATCCGCAGGGCAGTTTTGTGGTGAACTGTTGGGCATTAGCGACCCCACGGACCCGATTTCCCGGGAGAATTTTTGTTCTTCATCTCCGGCTTGCTTTTATTGGCCGGCCGTAGTGAACACTGACGAGGAACAGCGCTCCCACCTCTCTCTTACCTTTATTGGTTGGCTTGAGTGGATATTCGCAAGAGCAAACGTGCTTGGGAGAAGGATGTATAATTCAGTAAGGTGCTGGTAGGGATCCTGACCGTACTTCCACTCCTCGAGCACCTCAGGGTATGTTACCCTGTTGTTGCTACGCCACTTCGTTGTTCTCAGCAGTTTTTGGGGACCATTTATTAAGTGTGCAAGTCACCCCCTGACTTTTTACCGATGGACATACATATAACATTTTTTACAGGGTTTGCAGGGGCAAAAGTTTTGACATAGTTCCTAGAAACCAGTCCACTTAAGACTGCAAAAACCATAGCCCTATTGTCTTTGTTTTCCATGTGTCACAATAGTTTTCACCAACCGCAGGTTGTCCTTGGATGCACTGGCATTGCGTGTACAGGGACAATCGTCGTTTGGCATCACGTTCCATTAAAAGTATCTAAAGGGCCTCTGCGAGTTGGTTTCGGCTCCTCGTACGCCTTCCAAAGGTCCAGGACCTCAGGGTTCTGAGGTATACTGATGGATAATATAGCTATCTATAAAGAATCTGTTTTTATTATCCGTTCGGTGGCTTGTTTTTATTCCGAAAGAATTTCATAGAAAAAGTAATTTCATAGATAGCTCACGGGACGTTATACGCAGGTAATAATATTTTTTTTAAATCCTATCTGATAGAAAATATAATATTGATTGCCGACACTGTAAAAATATTACATTGAAAGAAAAAAAACAATGAGGTAACATATGGTGATTTCACTGTGGCAAAAAGAGTGGACTAAGCAAAATTAAATATTAAGAAATATGCATTGTACGTACAGCTACAACGCTGATTGATAAATCAAATGTTGATCAGTGTGCCTGTGCAGCATAACTACAAAGCTAGGCAACATTGATTTCCAGTTTCCAGTTTTATAAATTATAATAAATCTAAAAATTATTTTTAGTATATGCGAATCCTGAATTATAGTTTCTTCAGAATCAGTAACTGAATCGATTCCAATAATTTTTACACCATGTTTTTCAGGTTTCTTATATACTAAAAATAAGGTTGTATAATGGTAAAATTAAAAATTAAAAAAACCCCTTATAGTCCTTATCATCAATATGAAATTTTTAGAACTGGTCAAGACGATTCTAATGAGCCCAAACTTAATGGGTTTTCTAATAGGCATTCCAAAGTTCCACCAGCCAGCTCCCAGTTCTAACATCAGGTCCTTGTCATCATGAGAAATGTATAGCACTAGTTAAGGCGAATGTAATGAGCCCAAACTCGATAGATTAACATGTTAATAAGCAAACCAGGGTTCTTACCTTCGAGCTCCATAATTAGACCAGCTAAATGTCACCAGATTGTACACGAGTATTTCAAATATTAGGTCACACATATGTTTAAAATGAAGTAAACACCCATTAAGGGTCACAAAACCCTACCGCCGTTAACAAACGAGCTGTTGACCTTGAACACTTGCACAGATCTTCATAAATTATAGCTAAGAACCATCTTGATTACGGCAGCTTTCAAACAAAAAATACCGTATCAAAAGCGACCCATTCGTGTAGGAGCTATGGTGCCACGGACAGACACACAGGCAGACAGACAGACACGCCAACTTATAACACCTCTCTTTTCCATCGGGGGTTAAAAAGCCTACCACAGTTCTTATCTATCCTCTGAGTATGGTTTCCGCACTCAGTCCTCTGCGGACCATTTTACGTGGGCCATGGCGGCCATAATCTTAGGTGGGCTTATTCCAACCAGCCCACCTCTCTCCAAAAACTGATTAGGCCTCTCAGGTTTTTCAGGGTGTCAATAAGGGAATTCGGGGATCCTAAGGTCCGTGTGCGTGTATCAGTGATCCCTGTGCAGTCCAGGAGCACATGCGAAACTGTCTCCTCCCCCTCCAAGCACGCTCTGCACAGGGGACTATCCGTGCTGCCTATTGTGTGAAGGTGCTTATTCAGTGTACAGTGACCAGTGATGGTCCCCGCCACCAGGCGCAGGCTGCCTCTGTCTAATCGTAAGAGTTTTTTGGTAGGTCCTACCACAGTTAACAAACAAACTGATGACCTTGAACATCTGCACAGATCTTCATAAATTATAGCTAAGAACCCTCTCAGTTACGTCAGCTTTCAAACAAAAAATACCGCATTGAAAGCGATCCATTCGTGTAGGAGCTACGGTGCCACGGACAGATACACAGGCAGACAGACAGACACGTCAAACTTATAACACCCCTCTTTCTGTCGGGGGTTAAAAAACTTCTTACATTTTTCAAAGCAAAATAACAAGCTTACAATTGCTATTGATAACCATATAATCTGTATAAAAAATATCCATTGTTACTGTATCACTATAACTTTTAGAAAGCTATGATTACTTTTCTTACAAATATCGATATATCATTTTCTAAGAAATATTGGCTCGAATCTTTACAATAACGTTGGTGTATTGTATAGTATTTTGATTAGTCTCATCCTAAGAAATTATTGTGGCTAAATTATTATAATAGGAAAAGTGTGTTTGTGAGTGTGTTCGTCTTAAGAGTATTACATTGCTCAATGACCTTGATGAATTGACCTCTGCACTTGTAGAGAAAATTGACCTCTACACAGGCATTGCAGGGGGTGCTGCGCGCGGGGTGTTAGTACTGATTCGATTTTTTCTTGATTACTTATCGATATTCAATGAAATTAGAAAAAAAATCAATACAAGTTATTCAATTTATAGTAACATATATTTTGGTATAAATTCAATGTATAAATATAGAGCCGTTTTCGAGAAAATACGGAATTAATGTTCAAAAACTGCCTATTTACCAGATTTTTTTTCTAGAGTTCGGGTATTTTTTTGAGAAACGTAATCAATAAAATGTATTAGTAATGTCCTTAAGTATCCCCTTAATTTTTGATATGGTAATCGTACATAAGAAATAAACTATAAAATTCAATCAACCTATGTGTTTTTTGGATTTGGGCGATGTAATCCCTTTAAACAGCAAATCGGATTTTTTTATATAGTTGTGCTTGACTTCGATCCTACCAGATGGTAAGCAGTGATGCAATCGTTGATGATGAGGCGCTATAGTTTATTAAGAGCCTATTTACTCTAGCTTTTAGGACACCCAAATTAAAATCGGATGGGAGGACCGCAGCAGGCAAGAGAGGTATGCGGTATAAACGAAGAGGTGAAACGGTTAGTCCGGACCATAGAGGTTTTAACAACGTAAGGGACCCACCCTTACTTTGTGGGGTTGGGTTGTCCGATGGTAGAAATAAGATGGTGGAATCAATTCATGCGATTCCCGCGCACACTCTCCAAAATGCAACCTGTAAATGGGTATTTCAATGAGACCCAAGGATAGACTGTGTTTTAGAATTTCTCATAGAATATTTTTTATCTTGGAACAATTTCTTACTTTTACACTGGCAAAGGCGTTGGAGGTAGCAGCTAGTAATATCATAAATCAAGTGTGGTCGTCAGGATTTTGGACCATTGGAAGGTGTACGAGAAGCACACACTAATTGGCGAGGCCCTTTTAAACAACTTTAATTGAGCGTGGTACCAACTTATGATTATCCCCATATGACATATGAATTGTGCAATTCAATGTAACTAATTAATTGACACACAATATTATTATTTTTTTGTATTCTTTGACATATCTAATGATTTTTTTTTTCTTTGACATATCTAATTAATTTTATTTTATTTTTTTCTCTTTGACATACCTGACAATTTATTTTATTTTTATTCGTTGACATACAATTTTTTTTTTTCCTATTTGGATTTATTTTAATTTCTCAGGTTATTTTTACCAATTATATTAAGTAGATAGTAAAGTTATATAAGATTGTTTAAAAACTTAATCCGATATTTGATAGAATTATATTTAAAAAAACCACACAAATGTTTGCATGCCTAATTTATGGTAGATTGTACAAGGCTCACCCAATTATTGTTACATCTTATACTATGTACCTACAATCTATGCAAATAAATGTTTACTTTACTTTACTTTACATATGGGCTTTGCTTGTACACCCAAGGACAATCTTTGTTTAACATAGCATAGCATCAGCCTTATAATGTTCCCACTGTTAAGACTCAGGCCTATTCTCTAGGAGCGGGAATGAGCCGTATCTTCGGTTTTTTTTTATTATTTGGTATAAACTTGTGCTTGATTGCGATCCCAGCTGATGGTAAGCAGTGATGCAATCGTTGATGGTGAGGTGCATTAGTTAGTTGGTGTCATTAAGTTTATGCCCATACAAGATTTCCTTTACATTCCTCCATATTTTAATTACGGTCAAACATTGTATTGTTTATTTCAGCCACAAGAACCAACCAGGTGATACAACTAACCTTCGTCGATATGTTTCGTATAGAATACCATTCGGATTGCGCCTACGACTATTTAGAGGTAAGTGAAAATATCTTGGTATTTATATAATAGAGAAAATTGGTACCCCAGTGGTAACGGGCGTAACGGCCTAGTGGTAAAAATTCCACCACTAGGGTGTCCGCGGGCTTGTAGACGGCGTGCAATGGGTAGCACGCTGTCCGATCGTCCGGTAACCAACCGGACCGAGCCCAAGTCGTCGACGGCGCGTACTGTTCCCACGCGCCTCAAGGAACTGTCAGCAAACCGTAGAGGCCCAGCCTGCTAGCTGCAGGCAGGCAGGGTTGAAGCCTGCTGGGGTCATGGGTCAGCTTTCGAAAGGAATACCTGGCCACGGCACGATAGGCAACGAAGGAACGGGGTAGGTTTATAGTCAGTATGAGTCTGACACTACTTCCCGCTCCGCCCAAGGGCGGGATTTGTCACTGGATGATTTTACCCACCATAAAAAAAACCACTAGGGTGTCCAAAATCATGTACTGGATCCATGGTATTCGTTTGTGCATCGAATTCTGACAGACCCTATATTGTTCTCTAACAAACCTCCAAAGAGAAACTAGTGGCCACAACTGTGACCATTTTCCACATAAATCAGATATGAAGATTTTGTATTATTTAGAGTCAAATTCGTGTATCCAATGTCTTTATGTATCTCTATGAGCTAGACGTCATTGGAGGAGTATTTCGCAATTGCTGGAAACTGGAAAAAGCCTCAGCCTTTGAATGATCCTTCTAATTATAATTTATTTGACTGACCTGTTGGTCTAGTAGTTAGTGGCCCTTACTGCTATGCCGGAGGTCGTGGGTTCGATTCCCACCCAGGACAAATGTTTGTGTGATGAGCACGATCATTTGTTCTGTGTCTGGGTGTAATTTATCTATAATATGTATGTATTTAGAAATTTAAAAGTATGTTTATCAGTTGTCTAGTACGCATAACACAAGCTCTGCTTAGCTTGGGACTAGATGACGTTGTGTGATAGTTGTGAAATATTATTATTATTATTTATTTATTTTTACCAGATTCGCGACGGTTTTTACGGATACGCCGACCTGATGGGTAAATTCTGTGGTCAGACATTCCCAAGGACGTTAAAGACTAAAGGACCTAATGTCTGGTTGAAGTTTCATTCTGATGACACGATAGAATATGAGGGCTTTAAGATTAACGTTGAATTTAAGGAAGGGCTGAGCCGTGAGTATGAACCTTAAAGTGGTTAAAATAAGATTCATTTTAGTCTTTAAGCTCTATTAAGTTGGGTGTTTGTTTTTTATTCACCATCATCATCATCATTTCAGCCAAAAGACGTCCACTGTTGGACATAGGCCTCCCCCAAGCGTCACCACAACGGCCGGTCCTGTGCATCTCGCATCCATTGGACTCCAGCGACTCTGACCAGGTCATTGATCCACCTTGTGGGAGGCCTTCCAACGCTGCGCTGCGCTGCGTTTTAATTATTGTAGTGTAATTGATAATAATCACTCCATTTAATTTTATAAACATTCTCATTGCTAGATACAATTGTTTTATGCATTTTTAAGCTTATAATTTTGTGTTCTGTTGCCATATAATCATATTTTTTCACAAGTTTCATGTTACTTATTTATATTTTATTTTATCCTCATTCTCATCCTCACTTTATGCAACCCTTTCCGTAACATTTTTTTTTGCTTATTTATTTTCTAAAAATACACCTATCTCATCTAAAAATCGTAGATACACATTTAAAACTTTGGCTGTCGCGAAACCAATTCACCCTGACCCTCATACTAGTTAGAACTGTATTACGGTGGGACAGCATTCCTCATTCGCAATACACAACTTAGGTTACACAGCTGATTTAGACAAAAATCAAATTCACTTAACCAACCACATAAATAAAACCGTGGGTCATTGCATAAAACATTTAAATGTTCTGGTATTGATTTAAACTTTGAAGGTAGCAGCACAGCCTGCAGTGTAAACTCACATAGTATTCGTAAAGTTTCCAGATGATCAATTTGTTTATATTACTAATTTTGATATTGTTTGTAATTTTTTAATTATGATATTAGATTTTAGATACCAAGAAATTATTTTAACAAATTATAAGTTATATCAAACATGATGAACTACTTTCGGTATTATATTAAAACGAACACACCACCATAATAAGTTTTGAAAATCAATTTAAATTTTCTTAAAATACATGCCGATGTGAAACGAGCTTTGATTAAATCATCATCATTGGATTTCACTTTCTTCTTTCATCATTGAGTTTCTGTTTTCTTCCATCATTATTGAGTTCTTTTTTTCTCCCATCATCATTACATTCTCTTTTTTTCCATAGTCATTGAGTTCTCTTTTGCTCCCATCATCATTGGTTTTCACTTTATTCCTTCATCATTGAGTTTCTTTTTTCTTCCATCATCATTAAGTTCTCTTTTTCTGCCGTTATCATTGGGTTCTCTTTTTCTCCTATCGTCATTGTGTTCCCTTTTATTTCCATCATAATTATCTTATCTTTATTCCAATGTTTGGTCGCCGCATCTGCGTCTTCTTCTTTTGTACTTCTGTACTACTCGTCAGCTCAGTAATCACTTCTTTCAGGTTGTCCTTTTTCAATAATTCTATAATATTATTTATACTCAGTTCTCCGTGTTTTTCTGGTCTTTCTCCCGATTCCTTATATATTCCTTTCTGTTCTGTCCTCTTTTTTAACCCCAATGTCTTAAATTCTTTTTGTCAAACTCAGACTCTTATTTTCCGAAATATTCTATGTAATATTTTTATTCTTTGCAGATCACATACCAGAGTCATGTTACATAACGTTTGAAGGCAAGAATTGGGGTGTCATAGACACAAAAACACTTAGCTCTTCTTGCATAGAAAACTCTAAACAAGAGTTAGATGTCTTGTGGACCATTATAGTTCCTGATAATATGAAGGTAAATCCAGTGTATCTTATATATAGTGTAATAAACAACAAAATAGTTATCTTCTACCAAAGTTTTAGTATGTGTCAGCACATTCATATTCTTTACGAAATAGTTGTACTCCAGCGTCAAAGCTAGATGCAGAAGACTGCGAGGTTTTGACAGTATGAGTCGAAAGATGGCAGTCTCTTATGTCCACCTCGAGGTGGATGACACCAATGAGTAGTTTTTGGTTTCAGTTAAATTAAAAAAAAAAAGTGCATCAAACACAAATCAGATATACTGGTTAAACACTCAGCTTAAAGCAATGTATTTAGTAGACCTGGTTTTGTTCATTAATTTTCTATTTTTGTACTATTTTAGATATACCTTAACTTTACTAAGTATTTTCTGGACAAGCCTAATGAGTGCAACGAAAATATAATCCAAGTGTTCGAGACGGTTAACCAAGAGCTGGACTCCAAGTAAGTAGTACCATGGTTTGATGTTCACTCAAAAGTCTTTCTGATAGTAGTGCATATGCTATGTCATTCAGTTCCCTTCAAATTTATTTTAGTTCAATAATACATTTGGCTTGTTTCAAACTGTTCATTTTTTTATGCTATCGGGTATTTTGACTCTTCTCAATTTTTATGTTTCCTTTTGATTGGTTCTATAAATCCACCAATAACTTATCAAAATTTTGATGATTATTACGTTACATTTTTTCTTAGTTATGAGAATGGCACTGCTGTCACGACTAAGACATTCTAACGACACCTCTCAAGCTAAAATGCAACAAGACGTTAAGGTTCGAGAGTATGCTAAAGAAATACAATTATGTACTCTAGCTTTTGCCAGCGGCTTCGGTCGCCCGTTAGTAGATTTTCCGATACTTAAAAACTTTAGGCCCCATTTCGCACCATAAAGGGGTGGCTGTGCGTTGATATAGTTAGTCTGTTTCTCCTTTTCATATATAGAAACTAGCTTTTTAAATGTATAAAGCATTTTATATGTATAGATAAATAGAAACCTACATACACACTTGAGCAGTGGTGGCTGCGTCGTAACGGGCCCGACTTACGAGTTGTAGGTAGCGGGTTCAAACTCATCCAGGCGTAATACTTAGTGTAATTTATATATTCAATTAAAAAAATAATTATTTTATATTAAGGTCAAGTATCTTTACACAAGTATCTTAGTTAATTATTGTTACCTCCCTTATATCGACTATGTAAGACGAAGGAGACTGGTTTCCACGACACAGGGGATTCTAGTGTGGAGAGTAGTGCTATTTTAATTTGTGATTTTTTTTTTCTGAGCAATAAAGATTTATTATTATTATTTCATTTATTCATTTTATACACATACAAATTACATTTTTAAATATTTCTTCAAAAACATACAAAAAAAAAACATTTAAAAATATAAAAAATCGTATTATTATTATTTTTTTTTCTTTTTTCACTGATTGTAACATATAAATTATATTTTTAAATATTAAAAAAAAAAACATAAAAAAATACATTATTATTATTATTTCATCATCACTGCTCTCAAAACGGTGAAGGAAATTATCGTGAGGAAACCGGCATGTCCTAGAACTTAAAAACCCGCACCGGACCGGCGTGGTGGATTACGGCCCATTCCCTCTCCTAGAGAGGAGGCCTGAGTCCCTGCAGTGGGAACATTATAAGGCTATGCTATGCTAAATACACATATATTTACACTCGTCTCGAGTAAAAAGTGTTACTTGAAAGAGGTCTAGAGTTCCTACTCGTACCACGAACTTTTAACGCAATCCACTATATGAATTTTGATTGACCAATTACACACCGTTTAATTTTGGTCGATTTAATCGCAGGATTAAAACGACTAAAAACCGGTGTATAAGCTGTTGTAGGGATGGAACTATATAGGGTAAATAGCTCCATCCCGCTCTCACGCTTGACATTTTAACACAGTTTACCTGCTATCCAGTTTGTTCCGTAGAAATCTTTAAAAGTACTGTATGTGGATCATCATCATCATCTACCTTTTTAATGTTCCCACTGCTGGGACTCAAGCCTCCTCTCTAGGAGAGGGAATGGGCCGTAATCCACCACTCGGGCCCAGTGCGGATTGGTGAATGTCACATGTCTTCGAATTTTTGGTTCTAGGACATGCCGGTTTCCTCACGATGTTTTCCTTTACCGTTTTTGAGAGCAGTGGTGATGAAATAAATTACAGAAAGTATTGCGCCTGGCTGGGTTTGAACCCGCGACCTACAACTCGTAAGTCGGGGCCGTTACCACTCAGCCACCACTGCTCTCTCTATGTGGATAAAAATACTTTAATATTCAACAGGCTAGCGGAATATTGCGGCTCTGTTGCCAATTCAGTGACAACAAAAGACCGTAATGGAAATAAAATGTACGTGAGGCTGTATGCCACGATGGAGGCACGAGCAGGCACAATCTTCAATGCAACCTTCAATGCGTATAGGACTCTAGATGCCAATGGAGATGGTAAGTAGAATAAGAAATTCAAAAAATAAATTATGAGATAACCAGCCTTTGCCCGCAGCTTCGTTGCCGTCAACTACCTGCCGTACCTTTTTTTCCGGTGGATAATAAAAAACGGTAATTTAAAAAACTAAAAAGCCCGACTGCTTTTCTTAGTATTCATTCATGAAAAAGCCCTAAAACAAGAAAGTCGTTCCGCGCGAAGGGAAGATACGTTACGCGCTAACATAGCAATCAGAAAACCTGGACTCGAAACTCACACATCTATTATGATCAGTGTCATCACAGTCGCAAACGTACATTCACTGATAGGCAAGGACAGAAATAAGAGCCAGCGCTCTCGTGCGAGTAGAAGCGGTGTAGTGCGAGAGGGATTTTTAATCGCGTTACCCGCTGAATGTTAACGATTATGAATGACGTGAGCTCCATCTATCTCGCTTCGCAAAATGGCGACCAAAAAAATAAGCGAAATTTAGAAATATCATAAAAATTTTAAGATTTCATGTACATACGAGTGAAATGTGATTGCATGTGATTTGTTTTTTTTTTTTTTTTTTGAATAATTTGTGCAACGCATAAAAGCACACGAAGTCATTTTGATAAACTTTATCCCATTCTTCTTCTTCTTCTTTTCGAATCGATGGTAAACTCGTTAAATTATTTGGGCCCAGTAAGTTGCTACGTTAACTGCAGCATCGGTGGCACCCATTAAGTCCTCCAAAGTGCAGGTGTAAGGGCACCTGGGACTTTATCCCGTTTAGAACAAAAAAATAATATTTTTGCGTAGCACCCTCGTTTATGTCACTCGCCGATTGCGATTGAGTGAACTTAGGACAAACGATCCTGATTTCAGCAGTCAACGCGCTAGAGGCGAGTTAAGCGCGAGGCTATTTTGATTAATATCAATGTTTGTCACTGAAAAAAAGACTACCTGCGCGTTTTTCTGGCCTCAAAATCAAAACTTTCCAAATTGGTCATCTTGGGGTGCTTTGGCAACATCATAAAGAGTCGTGAACTTTGTTAAAGAGGAAGTCAGGTTAAGCCTCGCTATGTGATGTTATTTTGAAGTGGCTGATATTGATCGTACTCATACGATTTTAAATGTTTTTTTTTTTTTCTTTGAACAGATTTTTTATGATAAACATGGATTAGCTCCAGTTAAAATAACTCTTGAACGTTCAACAGCATAGACACGAAATTTTGTAAAATATAAAAAATGTTTTTATTACTTTTAATTTTACAGATAAATGTCAAGAAGGCGAATTTGATTGTGAGGATAATACCTGCATTGATTCTCATCTCGTGTGCGATAATGACGCTCATTGTAGGCTGAAGGCTGATGAAGACAAGTCACATTGTACAGTGAGTATTTTTTTTAATATAAATTAGTGCTTGACTGCGATCCTTTGATGGTAAGCAATGATGCAATCGTTGATGGTAAGGCGCACTAGTTTATGAAGAGAATATTCACTCTAGCCTTGAAGACACATAATTATTTATTAATACCTAGTGAGTTACGTACCCGCCCCGGCTTTACACGTGTACAAAATATATACGAAAATCTTTTTATTTATTACCTAGCCTGTTGATCTAAAACTTACTGGCCCTAACTGCCATACCGAAGATGATGATGATGATGATGACCTTTTATTATTACAGTTAAAAGAAGAATCGACCATAAACCAGCCCCACATCATGGTGATCCTCATCATCTTCTCGCTGATCCTCTCAGGAATGAGTTTCGTGTTCATCTTCAAATGTATGCGGAAGCTATACCAGGATCATAAAATTATCAAGGTAAAAGCTTAAAAGAACATACGCATCGAACTAGTTTAAATAATGAAAAAAAAAAAAAAAAAAAAAGAATTTAAGTCACACATAAAATTATATCTTAAAAAAAAAAACATTAATTTCTTTAAAAGACAGTTCTTAGTAAGACCAATTCTCTTCTTAAATAATAAGAAATCATATACCAAAAAAAAAGTGGCCCAAATCATGTCGAGAACGTGCACAGATCATTTACTCGACGATTTGTATTTAGTATTTTTTTTTTATACAAAAACATGTCTTATTACATATTATTTTTAAATATTAATATAATCGCATAATTAGCACTGTATGTAAACAAATTGTAGTATGTATAGGAAGGGTACTGTCTCCTGAGATACAGGTTCACCACCTAGTTCAGGAGGCAGAGCATTTATGTAACAGTGACACTTGTTTTGCAAATAAATAAAGATTATAATTATTATTTGAAAATCTGTCTCACCACCAATGCTGCAAACCTGAAATAGAAAGGTGCTGCTGACTTTTTTTCAATATATTTTGCTAATTGGGATATCAGAGAAAAACAAATAAAAATTTTAGAATTTTAAGAGGTTTATTCGCAGTTTAAGACTGAGAATAAACTACACAATTCATAGAAATGCGATATTGCAGCTATTTGATAGGATTCTATTTGATGCATGTCTTTCTTTGCAAACACAACATAGTTCGTAAACTTATCAATTTATCACGCTGCTTTTTGATCTTCAATCTACGGACTACGGATAGTCGCGTAGTCATTTTACACTTCTATGAAGCCATAGAAGTGTAAAATGACTACGCGACTATAAAACTATGTATCCGTGGACAGTAGACCTTAATCATCTGGCCTTGGTTAAATATTTTCATCTTAACTGCATATCTTATCCAGGAGCACATTAGACAGTCTTGTGAGGATCGCCTGGACAGCCTTGTGGGAAGTCGCTTGACCTTGGACCCGAAGAGGCTTCAGAGGGACAGCGAACCTCGAGCCAGTCTGGAGAGGGAAAACCACAACAATGAAATGGTGAAGAAGCAGAGAAGTTTCTCTTCGAAACATAAGGTGAGACATAAATTTAAAAAGGAAAAAATATAATATATGTGCATTAATTTGCATATCAGATATTGACCCAGAAACAAAACAGTGAGATAGCGGTCAAGCGCGAACCTATCAATAATAAAAAAAAACAATTTAAAAACAATAAAGAAAGGTGATTTTAAATTTTTGATGATTTTAACACAGGGTAACTGGTAAAATTTCAGTTCACCAGCCCTAGAGTGATGTAATACAAAATTAGAGCCATATAAATAAATTCAAATTATTTGGGATATAAATTTTTGTTTGAAAAACAAAAAATTTTAGAAATGTCTACCTATTCAACCTATTTCAATAACAAAAATTTTATCAAAATATTTTCACAGAAATCAAATATTTACCTTAGATTGTAGTAATATCTAGATAAAAGTTGTAGAATTTACAGATTGATCTATAAACATTTTTTGGGTAACATAGTTATTTATAATTTCAAAACGAAGTATTCAGTAATCCATTTTTTCCAGCAATCAAGCATAGAGTCAGACTACCAAGAAACCCACTTAGACCTCGACGAAGAAGTATGGAGACGAGAAGTGAACAGCATGCTAATAGAAGAAGATGTGAGCATCGAACGGAACGGAAGAACAAGAAAGAGCCACATAATTAGAAAAGAAGAATCAATTAGAAGTAGAATGAAGGAGAGCGAAGATAATAAAGATAAGAAAGACAGGGAGCATAAGAGAGAGATTAGAGATGTGTCGGTAGGAGCTCCTGATACTAAAGAATCTGGCTGTCAAACGAGAGAGAGCTTGTTTCAAACGGATCCTCCGCCGAGTTCTGATGGTAAGTAATAATGGATAGTAATTTATTGTTGAAAGTAAACCATTTGTATTGTAAACATGACCAAAATTAGCCAAATCGGTCCAGTGGATCTCGAGTTTTAGCGATACTGACGAACAGCTAATCATTTTTATACATAAGACTCGATAAACTTCGTACCGCTTGATTTGTGTGAAAACATTCAGGAACTATTTTTGTTTACAATAAAATCTATTCTGTTCTATTCGGGTAATTAGGGTATTTGGGAATACTGTCTCATTGGTCTAGGACTCAAGCTCAACTATTTTGGTACAATTTGATTCGGCAATCGGCCTGCATCTTTTTAATCAGGATCTGGATGCCAATATTTTCGGTAGCCTTATGAAATGAACAAAGATTCTATGACATTGGTTTTTATTTGTTATAAACTAGTGTTTGACTGCATCACACCTGATGGTAAGCAGTGATGCAATCGTTGATGGTGAGGCGTACTAGTTTTTTAAGAGCCTATTCACTTTAGCCTTGAAGACACCCAAATTATAATTGGATGGGAAGACCGCAACAGGCAAATTGTTCCAGTCCTTCAATGTATGCGGTATGAAAGACTATGTTATTTGAATACATCGGGCTAACAGAGAATGTACTCGTATAATCTATACATTTATAAGGAAAAGTCCTAACTCACGCTTGAACCTGGAACACTGAAATTTTGGTACCTTTTATAATGTGTATAAAGAATCTGAAAGGATTGTCCTAAACCCTTATGAGAACCCAAATTTTAAAACAAAGGTTTTAAAATTTGTATGAAGAAACCCACAGCACACAGGATATTTCTGTGTTTTGTGGATAAACCTATATTTACTCAGGCGAAGCCAATAGCAGAGGTTAGTGTGAAATACAATTCCTTGTAAAATACTTAGGCCGTGTTTATGGAGACGCGGCGCGTTGCGCCGTACATTGCAGCAGCGGGCCGCGTCATCGCACGCGCAAACACAAACATATGACAATGTACGATGGCCCATCCGACGCGCCGTGCAACGCACCATGTCTCTGTAATCGAGCACTTTCACATCACGCTAATAATACAATAAAAAGGCGAAAATTTATTTGTATGTTGATTATTCTTTTACGCTCAAATGGCTGAACGACTTTTGACGAAAATTTATACACGAGTAGACCAGGTCCTGTGATTGAACAAACTACGAATTTTATTATCAGAGTATGTTCTCTTGAGTAGGAATTGTAGGTCGCGGGTTCAAACCCAGCCAGGCGCATTACTTTCTGTAATTTATTTCATCGCTACTGCTCTCAAAACGGTGAAGGTAATCATCGTGAGGAAACCGGCATGTCCTAGAACCAAAAATTCGAAGACGTATGGCATCCACCAACCTGCACTGGGCCCGTGTGATGGACCGACGGCCCATTCCCTCTCCTAGAGAGGAGGCCTAAGACCCAGCAATGGGAACATTAGAAGGCTGATGCTATGCTATACTATGTTCTCTAGAATTATATTTTCTATGTAGAATGTTCAATTTTTAAGTGGCCGAAATCACTGGCAGTAGCTAGTGATAAATTTAGTGTCAAAAACAATAATCACAAGAATAAATATTCCCATTATTCGATTTAATAATGACGGTAAACACAAAAAGCCAATGAAAAAACGTCCGGACCACATTTCCGGACTACACCTAGCTCTGAATTCCTGGTGATTGGAATTCGGAGAAAATTAAGATTTCCTTTCTAAAAATCTAATTACGATTTCTCAAACTCTTCGTCTTCAAAGATGAAAGGTTAGTTTTTTTTCTGATTTCTTGCTACTTAGAATATTTATCTTTGTTATGGAAAGTTTTCTAAAATTTAAATCAAGTCCAGACACAAGTATTGAAATATGGAACCTAAGGCTGTGTCTTACCTCGGCCGCCACGGCAGAGGAAACTGCTATTTTATTTCAAAACTCACGAGGCGGTTGATTCGCCGCCGCCACCGCAACGGCTGCGATTTTCGACCGCAAGCTGCCGGCCGATAGGGCGCGGTCGCCACCAACCGACCGCAGAGCGTGCGGGCGCAAACCGCCGAGGCCGCTGCGGGTAACCGCGGCGCTGGTGAGCGGGAGCCGCGAACAACCGCTCACACCGCGGCCGTAAAACGCGTCGTGGAAACGGCTTAATTTTTTACATATATATCAGATATGTAAAAAATGCAGATTCTGCATTCTATAGAATCTGCGGGCCGCAACCGTGGCGGCAGCGGGAGTAAACCGCTTCGTGAGTTCTCTCCTTTAGTAGTCTGTCGCCTTCTTTACAATTTTAATTGAACAGGGTTCAGTTTTCCTAAAAAATATATGGCAAATATTTAAGTTTTAAGATTCATAGAACAAGTTAGAATGACTTATGACAACTTCTATTTTCTTTTAATGGGAAGTCATCAAAAATCTTCTCCCGCTTTGGGTAAAACAGGAGAGAGTGTCAGACTTTTACTAACTAAAACCCACAACATTTCTTCCGTTACCCTTTTTTGCGAGGACAATGGTAACTCCTTCAAACATTTCACAGCTCTAGCAAGTATCGGCCCTAACTGGCCTTCTCACTTCACGGGAACGGGCGCCGTCAGTTGGGACTGGTCATCTCCTAGCTGTTTAATTCAATTTCTATTTTTTAATTACTTAGTTTATTTTATTTTTTCATTACTTATCTACTTACATTGTGCTCACATAATAGAAGCGACAAGAAAAATGTAACAAAGATTTATATAACTCATAATATGATTTAAAGAGTGTCAATGGAGTTTCTTGCACGTTCTTCTCCATAGAGATCTACGCTTTGGAACGTGCAATTTAGCTTCACTTTTTTTTATGAACTGACCGACATTTTGACCATTCAAAAGTGCCTGTAATTAGACTATTTGAAATAAACTCTTTCTGATTCTCAATTTTGCTGATATCTTTTCAAGGCACGCCGTCGATCTGGGCGTAGTCCTTATTGGACAGTGAGCTACCCATTAGTCACCATTTGCAAGCCCGAACCTGCGGTGACCGGGATTTACCCTGCGACTTCTGACGCCCAGGGCGTATTCTGCAAGCGTGAGGATTACCTCTTTCTCACGTTTTCCACCACCTCCAACGCTCGCATTATAGCTTCGCGGAAGGTTGTGACTGCTTCCAAAGCCGTTCCTTACCAAGGTCTGGATCAGAGCCAGATGTGAGAGGTCATCATCGCCGATGGTCTTCCGTGGCTCACCGTCAGCAAACCCACGCTTAATGTTGAGCGGACTTGCGGACGGCGAGCAAAGGGTAGCTCATCGTCCGACTGTCTGGTAACCTTCTGGACCGATTCCAAGTCGTTGACAGCGCGTACTGTTCCACGCGCGCCTCAAGGAGTTGTCAGCAAACCTTTGGGGCCCAGCAGGGTCGCAGCCTACTGGGGCCAAAGGTCTGCTCCTGAAAGGAAGATCCTGATCGGCCCTGATATGAAAGGCAACTAAAGAACAAGAATGAGTTTTTAGTCAGTAAAACTCTGGCTCACTCTCGCGCTCCCCCAAGGGCGGGAGATGTCATTTCTCACCTAAAAAGAAGCATACTTTGGCTGTAAATCGTTCTGCGACTTCTGCCGTATCCCAATTGCCTAGATTCTTAAATACCTCTTAGTGCTTGTTCACGGAGACGCGGCGCGTTGAGCGTTCGTCGTACATTGCAGCAGCGGGCCGCGTCATCTCTCGCGCAAACACAAACATATGGCAATGTACGACGACCGCCCAACGCACCGCGCAACGCGCCGCGTCTCCAGAAACAAGGCTTTATGGAATCTTCGTGAAGACACATAGGCTATACGAATGTCATCTAAATTACGGAAATCCCTCCCTCGATCCAAAACGTCCACTTAAACCTTGCAATACTGTAACTACAGTAATTGCGTTAACTATGTTAATTTTAGGGTTCCCTAAACGACCTATAACCCACAACGACTTCTGCTTGATAACATGGGTGACAGCTATTGTGGGGCTTAGAGCTTGCTAACTGTTCGAGTGAAGTCCAATTATTGTGGTCCTAACTTCTGAAGTTAGATTATTGTGTTAGTATTTTGCTGTACCCCGCATTTTTGATTTAAACTCCACTTCCTTATATTTATATTCTTCTACGATAAATGATCTATTCAACACTGAAAGTATTTTTCAATACACTTACTCATAAACTCGCTCTTATCCTACTGCATTTGGGCATGCAATGGACTGTTTTCTGCACTAGTGTGGAAAAGTGAGCGTGCTCGCCTCCGCCACAATTTCATTGTATTACAATTGTGTATCGTATCAGGCTGGGTGCGCGTTGATCCCCACGAAGCGCGGACTATCCCCCACGAGCCGTAAGTGTATTGAAAAACGTTATTTGAAACACGTGCAAATTCGTCAATGCAGCCTTAGGCTCCATAACACTGAATTTTGCCTCGATCGCAATGAAAAAAAAAATCTGATTTAGCGTGATCAACAAATTCAGCTTTATCTATACTTATCAGAAAGAAAGAAGAAGAAAGAAATCAAATGCTTTGTTCTGAATAACTGACTGACGGATCAACGCACAGCCTAAACCGCTGATCTTAATAACTAGAAACTTGAATCGTATGTACCTTTCTGGTACATCACATAACATAACTTTGATTATGTATCGCAGTTTTTCTAAATGTGCCATTATTTTTGAGGACCGCGTATTTGTACGAAATTGTTTGCATAGGACCGTGATTATGAGGGAACAATGGATGGTTATTTTCTTGTAATATTATTATCTTAGTTCACTTTGTTTATCTTAGATTTATTTAACTACGATTAAAACGGGAATTCGAGTAGAAAAAAGCTTTTCGCTACTGTTTTTTCGCACTAGTGCGGAAAAGTGCGCGATCTCGCCCCGCTTCAGTTTATCGTGTGTACTTATCCTATCAGGCTGTGCGCTAAGCAACTCGCGCGTCAAACCCCGTTTTCTTATATCTTCGTAAGTGTATTGAAAAACGTCGTTTGCTACACGTGGAAATTTGTGACTGACATGGACAACCGAGTAGTTGCATAACATCCTCACCTGTGGTTCGGGCAAATCCCGCCTCAGTCCTAATGACAAACTTTCTCCACTTGCATCAAAACGCTTACTACCTATAAGACACCGAAGGGTTAGGTGAAAATACACCCCGGGGCCCTGGATCGAAGGCAATGAATGGAACAGGGTAGGTTTTTAGTCAGTAAGAGTCTGACACTATCTCCCGGCCCACCCAAGGGCGGGATTTGTCATTTGATGATTTTACCTACAATAAAAAATTGTTTTAGCCGGGTTTATTCCACCTCTTTGTTACTTCTTAGAATTGCGTCCCAGTTCTAAAATTAACAAAACTCAAATAAATTTCATTGCAAATAAATTGAATTACAGCGTTTCTCTTCAAAGTATCCTTCATTATTGACGTAGAAACAGCGAGAATTCCTATTACTTTTTTTCTAATATAATCCCTGTCTTCCTGTGACATTAGAAAAATTCAATATGGCGATTGGCGGGTAACATTCGCCATCTTGGAATCGCCATATTGAATTTTTGGCAGTCGTTGTTTCTTTTTGTGTATAGATAACAAAACAAACAAACAAACAAAATAATAGGACATGTCATTTAATTTTACGAAAGCAGAATATTACATTACTTCTGAGAATTAAGCTTATGTTCGCAGATAATCTGGGACCTAAATTACATCAGTAATTACGAAAACGATGAAACATACGTAGCATATGAATCCTACGTATGTTTCTACTTTGTCGTCAAAAAAACATAAATAATTGTAATCTCAGTCTTAATATTTGTCTCCAACCTTACTCGCTCATTAATCTTGTGGTTGTATAGATGTAAGCACGACTGTTAAGTGTAGAGCCATGTGGGCATCGTCATTTGAGACTCAAAATCAAAATCATTTATTTCACATAGACCTACATGGGTTTTTATAAAACGTCAGAAGCTAGCGCACGGTTCCAATTGGTCGTTTCCTATGGAGAAAAACTAGTTACTCTATGACGATACTGGTCATCTCTTACTTGTAAGTGGTTTATTCTAATTTTGTTTTAGTTACATTTTTCGTCATTTGTCTATATTGTGTTTACCATCGACCTATATTCTTGCGATAGACAAGCACGTTCATATAAACTCTTTGTCAAAATACTGAAAAGTTCAAACAATAAATCGCTGAAGCGCTAGGTTGCCATTATGTCGTCTAACAAAACATTTTAAAACTTACAGCGCTAAGATAGCATATAGAGGATAGGACCTTTTTCGCGACCAAAAGGTCTAAAGCGCCATGAATTTCCTAATACTTACGCGTTGCTTTCAACTTAGTGTGATGACATGTCATACATATAGATTTTTATACCGAGAAGTGACACAGTTTCTTGCCTACAATACTTCATTACAATAATACTCTATTTCAAAATGTAATAATAGTCTTCATTGGTATAAATTCTCTTGGCTGACATTTCTTGAAGAGTTTTTATTGGGTATCAAAAAATGTCGTCGTAATTTTTAAACTTTGATAAAAATATGTTAATACACCGTTAAGTTTTGGTCAAAATAATCAAGCGGAGAGTCGATTCGGTACATGAAATACTATCGATTTGTAAAGTGAAAATTAAAAATAAAGTACTTTTTTTCAAACTCGAATTAATTTCTCAGGCCTCAGGCCTCCTCTCTAGGAGAAGGAATGGGCCAGAATCCACCACGCGGGCCCGGTGCGGATTGGTGGATATCACATGTCTTCGAATTTTTGGTTCTAAGATATGTAGGTTTCCTCACGATGTTTTCCTTCACCGTTTTTAAGAGCAGTGGTGATGAAATAAATCGATTCGAGTATTTAACTTCAATACGATACCTCCACGCGTTCTCGAGATAAAGGGTCTTGACAGACGGACAGACGGACTACAAAGTGATCTTATAAATGTTCCGATTTTTCCTTTTGAGGAACGGAACCCTAAAGGATATTCAAAATGCGGTGTTTTATAACCAGTTCGATATTTTTGAATATCTTTTAGGGTTCCGTTCCTAAGGGTATATATATAACCAGTTATATATAACCAGTATATTATAACCAGTTCGATATTTTTGAATATCTTTTAGGGTGTCGTTCCTATGGGTTATAAAACACCGCATAAAGTCTGTGTTCTGTAAAACAGTTGTAGGTAAAAACCTACTATTCGTTTTCATAGGGGGGAGCATCTGTATGTTTTAGTCTATGATTGTAAAATGAAGGACGTTTTTTTGGAATATTATCTTTTCTATTATATTATTACGATATTAGAAGCTATTATATGGCTTGGATAACCAGTAGTTTTATTTCTTTAGCTACAGAATAATTGTTTATCTCGTGGTTTACTTTGATTCGAATTTATTAGCGGCTCTCCTACACTGCATGAACGTCAAAATTGCACTAACGTCAGCTGAGCGCCGATTGTACTGTCTGCCGAACAACTTATTAGAAAAAAGTGAATGTACGGCACGCGTTATCTAGTGCGTAGTACATATACATCGATGATGTTTACGTAATAGAAGCGACAAGAAATATGTTACTCATGATATGATTTAAAAGAGTGCCCATTGAGTTTCTTGCAGGTTCCATAGAGATCTAGATTTTTTTAACTGACTGACGAACGAACTATGACAATTCAAACGTATCTGTAAATGGTTTATTTGAAAAAAACGTTAGCCAAGGCGATATTGTAATAGACATCACAAATTTTTTTTTTTTTAAGGTATTCAATATTTTGAACATAACTTCCTGCCCTTTTCCCATGTTATTTGGGTTCGGCGCAACACGTTTTTTTCTTCCATTCTTCCCTTTCACCCGTCACGCTATCACTAATTTCCTTTTCTTTCATATCACTCTTCACACAATCCATCCAAATTTTCTTTGGCCTCCCTCTTCTTCCATCCTCATGTATACTCATAACGCTTTTAGTAACATGCGTTTCATCTTTATGACCATACCAAGACAACGATTTCAAACTTCCTCTAATAAAATAATCCTTTGAATGCCTTAATTAGAGACACAATAGAAAGACAATAGGTGTGTGAACGCGTTCGCTTGGGGCTTGAGTTACTAATTTCTCACTTTATACTTTTTTGTCACACTACACATCCATCTCAACATTCTCATGTCCGCTACATGCAATCTTTTTTCATCCTTCTTTTTCACAGCCCAACATTCTGATCCACAAAGTACAACAGGTCGTATCATGGACTGTAGATTTTACCCTTCAACTTGAGGGGCATCCGTGGGTCACAAGTTATTCCAGTGACCTGTAGGTATTGGATAATATCTGTGTAATAAATAAAAGCGAAATACTCGTATCACTCACTGATTAATCACAAAATCTCAGAAACCTGCCAAATTTGAAATTTTTAGGTGTTATAACACCTAAAAATTTCAAATTTGGCAGGTAGGTTTCTTATAAGATTTAGACATACTCTAAGAACGGATTTCATGAAACTCCACCCCTAAGGGGGTAAAAAGGGGGTTGGAAGTTTTTATGGAGAAATCGAAATTCACGTGGTCGAAGCCGGTGGCAGAAGCTAGTTGTTAATAAAACTAGCCAGCATAACTACTTAACATTTATTTTTCGCCACTTGTAGCATTTATAACGGCCTTCGAGGTTCTAACTTCCTGGTACTTATGCCGTAACTCTCGTCCTGCAGGTTCGGGCACCAACAGCCGAGGTTTCTCCACCTTCGGCTATTCAGGCGCCACAATCGTAAGGCCTTCGCCACCAGCCACTACGAACACTTCTGAGATCACCATTGAACTGCTGCAACAGATACCTCAGCACCAGGAATCCAAAGCCCGTAAGTCTTCTGTCGATTGGATTATACAGTGAAGAGTAGGTATCCTGATTCCAAATAGTTAGCTGTTACTAAAGTGTCTACTAACTATTCCCTGCTGTGCTAAATGCCTGCATAATCAGGAAAATAGGCTTCTTTTCTGTGTGTGAGAGAAACCCATAGTCCACCATGAGGCCTACGTTCGAGGAGATGGGATTAGGTTTGCTGAAAACGAGCAATCGGTAGATCGACATCCAGTCGTTCGGTAACCGTTTTCATGCGCGCCTAAAAGAGGTGTCAGCAAAACCGTAAAGGCCCGAAGCTGCAGTAGGCAAATTGTTCCAGTCCTTCGATGTACGCGATATGAATGACGACGCGAAACGCTTATTTCGGATCGTAGACGTTCTATCTATCTATATACAGTATGTATACGACATATGGGCAATAAATTAATTCAAATGCTTGTTTTAGCGTTTACTAACGATATGCAAAAAATGAAAGAAATCAGTCCAATAGTTTAGACAAAAAATTGAGTTTTAATTGGAAGTAAATATTGTGAAATTACAATAAAAACGCCGCCCCGCACCGCGCTGCGCGCCGCCGTCTCGTCTACATTAAAGCTGTTGCCATTCTGTATTCAAGGTAAGTAGGTATTGTACCTACGTATTCTAAACAGAGTGTTTGACTTTTACTGAATTTATTTGATATTTATTTTGTTTGAAAATTTAAGTTTGTTAATTTTTTATTTCATGTAATCAATTTAGTTATATTTCTGTGGACGAGTATTGCTCGTGATTTCATTTATTGTCCATATGTCGAATACATACTGTATATGTTTGGGTTATTGATCTATAAATTATAAAACTGTGTTAACTCATAAATAATTGCTTACATTACTTACCATATTTTGAACATCAATGACTTGTTTAACCTAAAATACATCCAGGTTTTGCATAATCCCAAAGTCTAATAACTAAGCATGATTTATTCAACGAATTTAAAAGTAAAATCAAGTGGAACTGGATAATATTCATGTTTAAGTTTTAATTGACCTTAAACAAAGTCATGAGTCCCTTTGAAGTGTTCTCGATTGCGGCAAGGTAACATAAACAAGTCGTTTATCGAAGTCAATCTTAAGTTATTTTGTAAATTACAGACAAATAATCTTTGTATTTAAAATTCATTAGATGTTTAATTTAAATCTAGACTTAAGAATATTTCAGTTGTCAGCAGGGACCGCTTTTGGTTAACGCTACCGGTATTAAAATACGTTACCGCTTTATTTTAAAGGTAAACCGAGACCGGTTAAGATTTGCGGTTACGCTACCGGTATAAAAATAACGATAGCGATATTTTTTTTAGGTACCGCTATACCTTTACTGAACCGAAATAATTCCGGTACCGAAATTATTTCTCGTGCGAGTACCTACGATAAATGCGACGTTGCCAGCTATCGCGACAAGTGTATTGCGATACCTTAATGTTAGAGGTTTAGGTACCGTAAAAAATAACGGTACCGTTATTTTTCGATAGTGAATAAGTTAGGTATCGTAATTTTTCGGTAGTGAAAAATAACGGTACCGTTATTTTGAGGTATTGAAATAAAAAGGTAAGACGTCATACCGTTAACCCTTATAACCGATATTTTTTCGGTATGCAGTCCCTGGTTGTCAGTTAGTGCCGATGCTTACTAGAGCTGCAGATTGTTCCAAGGAGTTACCGTGGCTCTCGCAAAAACTGGGCAAGTGCGAGTCGGAATCGCACCCTAAGGGTTTCGTACAAACTAACTTACGTAAATAGTTCAAATCCCAGATCGAGACTCGAAGATTTTTCCGAATCGATTTTTTTTTATACACAAATTTACAGTTTTCAGATATATTCTTATACTTGTGTTATAATAAATAATAACAATAATCTTTATTTCGAGTAACAATGAGACTCATTTAGTGTTAGTAACAATAAAACAAACTTACTACTACTTACTATGAGGACTTGCTTGTTGAATTTCAGGGTCCTAGGTCAACGGCAAGTACCCTATAAATTTTGATTCCCTTGAGAGTGTCGAAATGTACGTTTTTTGAGACATAAATGGCCGTTTCTTTTTTGTCGTTAACTTAGAAGTTTGATTTTTTCTTAGCTTCAAGGGAGCGCAAACCTAAGTATACATTTAAAAAAAAAAACTAAGCTATATATCAGCTAATTACGCATATAAATAAAATTGAAATTTCCGTTTTTAATAGCAAAATATTTTTTTACTAAATGCATGTGAGAGTAAATTGGAACCATTAGCAAAAATTTAATTTTTGTTGTTATCTGTCTGTCGGTTTGTTTCAACTAATCTCAGAAACGGCTCAAACGATTTCGACAAGACTTACACTGGCAGTTGACGATATAAAGAGTAATTTAGGCTTGTCTTACAATCTTGACATTGTAACCAAATGTTATTGTGCTGTTCTACAAGTTTGAATGAAGTCCGGGACACGAGCTAGTAGATAAAAAAACTTTTCGTAATGAACAATTTTCCCTGTTTTAACGAGCGCCCAAAACTTTATCTTCTAATACCTTGTGAACACCCAATTTGTTCCTTTCAACTTTTCTCCCAATTAGTTATTACTTTGCTATTTTTTCTGTACACATAGAGGAATAGACGGAGCGTTTTTTAGAATGTGTGAGAAGGACAAAGCGATCGACCAGTAGTTGCTCTTTTCGAGAATTCTGTTTAATTCAAATCAGAAATGTGTAAGTTATTTCAGAGGTCGAGAGGGCAAAGATGAATGGATAGTTTGAGGATTGATACAAAAAAAGGAGTTAGTAATATCGTGACGATTGACAGAAGCGAATGGAAAAAAAAAAACGTGTTGCAACGGTAGGAAGACGATGAATGGCTTGTACTTGCAGTGTCACTTTCTTCACTAAGAGCTATAGCTTTTTTCTACAATTTTGATTTGCTGCTGCTGGGACTCAAGCCTCTTTTCTGGAAGACGAAATAATCCACAATGCGGACCCTATGCGGGTTATTTATACTAGGATATGCCGATTTCCTCAAGATGTTTTCTTTCGCCGTCCTGAGAGCAGTGCTGGTGAAATAAAATATACTTAGTAAGGGATCTACCTGATAATTCGAGTACCTACCGTAATAAAATTAATTCAGTCCATTCTTCTATGTTCATAGTCGGGAATTATTTACTTTAGTTCAATTCTAAAACATAATATTTTTGTTACAGAAAAGAAAATCGACCGTCGTCCAATCAGCACGGAGACCACTCGATCAGCTCCCGACGTCATCATCGTGTCCAAACCGATTCGCTGAGGCTGACCTTTGGGGCCCCCTCCGTGGGCCCCAACACCCCCCGACTCCTGGTACCCTTTGGAACCCAGGTTGCGACCGGAGGGGTGCTACCATCCCCATACCTGTCACTTGGACACGTTTTCAAAAAGCATGTCTTTTGACAATTGTGAAGGATATTACAGTAAATACTTTGATGAAAAACCGAAGCTAATTTATGACTATTGTTTAAAAAGTGATTTAGGGTATAAAAAATCTCAGACTCTGCCAAGGAATTTGGGGTCTTCTGTAGACTATAAGCCTAAGGTTTACCCTCAAAGAAGTGTGTGTTTTTATGGACTAGATGACGAAGAAGAACCTTGTCGGCGACCAAGGAAGACATTTGTAGTGACAGCGGACGTGGAGCCCCATAGATAACATTTGTGAGAACTTTTATAATATTTTATAAGTAGATTTAAAATTAGATTGTTCTATTTTTTGGTCTGTAAAGTTGTTACTATTTATTGGTAGGATAATGAATTTATTTATTCTGAGTTCAAATATTGTTCGAAAGTGAAATTTAGCTATGGAAACATTGGTGGCTGAATTGGTTTATGAAAAGGCAAGCTTATTTTTTTTTGGTCTAAATTTGGAACGAACTTTGTACATAGGAAGGCCCTCTAAGTTCTTAGAGGCAATTGGGTTTTGCCAATCTAAAATCAAACACTGCTGGAAAAACTTCAATGACCATTTTTATGTACTACAGATTGTGAAATTACTGTTTTCAATTTTTAAAAGTTTTCAAATCTTTTCTTGTGTGAAAATCTAATATATTTAAGTTATTTTTAGTCAAAAAAATAAATAAAATAAACACCAGTAAAAATTTTTCATAAATTTCTCTCAAAATGTTACCTATGCCAACAAAAACGCACATAGAATAAATTGTAATTTGTCTCTAATAATGCCTAAATGAGTTAAGTTTGAAAGTCTGTATATAAAAAAACATAATACTGCCAACATTTTGAAGTTAGTGAGTTATTATAATCATTTATTGTAAAAATACTTCGGAAGCGAATAGTTAGGAGTCTCAGGGCGATCCCCGAGTCAAAATAATTTTATTAAAAAAAAACCATTCACAGGCACTTTTGAAAAGTACAAGAAGTCGCTATGTCCGAAAAAAAAAATGATGCTAATTGCACATTCCAAAGCGTAAACCTCTATGGAGAAAAATGTGCAAGAACTCTGTGGACACTCTTTTCAATCATGTTATTTATTTATTTATTAAGTCTTCATGTACAGTAGTGGTACATAGGCGGACTTAATGCAACAAGGCATTCTCTACCAGTCAACCTTTGGGTTAAAAAGACAAAACTGTGGTAGGTGTGCACAATAAATAAATAACAGTAATTTCAAATATAATATAGTATCAATAAAATTAGTTACTTATAATAATAAAATACGTATATATGCTAATATTATAAACTAATAAATACTATGATATATATCAAATCAAAATATGTCAATTCTGACAAAGACCGAACTAAAGTTGAGAGCACTTCAAGTAGTAGTTCCGAATTTTACGCTTAAAGGAAAATTTACATGAGAACAATGTATATAATTTAAAAAAAAAAACTGAATAGAGATATTAAAATAAACCACTGACAGCTAAGAGATGACCAGTCTCAACTGACAGCACCCGTTCACGGACATGACACTTATATCAGCACCACTCAACTCAGCTATCGTGCGTGCTAGCAAGCGACGAGCAATAATTAGCTCACTGTCTGGATGCTTAGTAAGGATCGATCCTTCCCGATCACTTCTGATTTCGAGCCGCCGACGTTGCATAATGCTCCACGCTTACCTCTGAGAAATATCAGCAAAACCGTAGGTGCCCAGCTGGGCTAAAGCCACTAAGGCTACGAGGGATTTATTTTTGAAAGGGAAATCCATGATTATAGAATGCAAAGGCCAACTGAAGGACCCTGGTGTGGTTTTATTTAGTAAAAGTTGGACACCCTCCCGCACCACCACGAAGAAGTGATTGGATGATATCCCAGCTTCAAAAAAAAACGTGATCCCACCGTAAAAGTGGTCAAGATACAAGAGTTCTGTTATCGATTCCCATTGAATCATAAGTTATTTTATTTTCCAAACATTATTTACGACAAAACATATTGTTTTCTTGCAATATGATTTCGGTGTGCATACATTTACATAAGACATTAATAAATGATAAACGACGCATATGACTGCTTTCTTTACTAGAGCAAAAAAAAAAATTGCGCGAGCTCGCCGCAGCCTCGCTCACGGCTGTCAGCTTTCAGGTGAAAGATTGCAAACTATTTGAAATTTGGCTTGTTGCTAGGTAGTATTGATGAGCTCTAGGTAAAGTAGGTCAGAAATATTCATCTTTTAAAAGGAACGTTTGTACCTGGTTAACCAGGGCACAGTTTAGCCAATATGATTTTGAATGCAAACGCAACGTGTCTCTTGATCAGTCCACGACGCCATTGCAAAATGCGGGTATCAACGAAACGTCATTCCATATTCGAAAACGCGGGTAGCTCAGTCCCTTTCACTCAATTGGTATGTGCAAGAAAGGGATGGAAATAGGAATGCAGTAAGTAAACAGCCAAAAATTAATTTATCACGATATAGAATCAATGTAACTACCAATAAAAATGCAAAGAAAACTTGATATTAACATTTTCCTTTGAAAAACTAATTCAAAAAGCTTTCAGATTTCAAAAATGTGTTCGCTATGGAATTTGGTGGAATCTTGTAGGAGTGCTGGCCTGATGCTGCGTAAGCGAGCCTAAGTGACCCACCACAGCGCGCGGGCCGCTCCTTTGATGACTACCACTCCACCACGCACTGACGTTAGAAAGTACTAATGAACTAATTGTGCTCCATTGGTGTAATTGCTGGAAGGTGTTCCGATGTAAGGATAAACCAACAGATAAATATCTGATGTCAATTTTTAAGCCGTACAAACACAAAATGAATATTGGTTGGAATAAAATTTAAAGATTTTCTAACCATTCCTTTCGAAGTATTTCTATATAAATCATAACGCAATAATATTATTATTATAATTATAGTTTCGTAAGTTTTTTTTTTTTTTTTTTTTTTTTTATTGTAGGTAAAATCATCCAATGACAAATACCGCCCTTGGGCGGAGCGGGAAGTAGTGTCAGACTCTTACTGACTAAAAACCTACCCCGTTCCTTCGTTGCCTATAGTGCCGGGGCTGAGCCTTCCTCTCAGAAAACGGCCCTTGACCCCAGCAGGCTTCGACCCTGCCTGCCTGCAGTTAGCAGGCTGGGCCTCTACGGTTTGCTGACAACTCCTTGAGGCGCGCGGGAACAGAACGCGCCGTCGACGACTTGGGCTCGGTCCGGTCTGTTACCAGACGATCGGACAGCGTGCTACCCATTGCACGCCGTTCGCAAGCCCGCGCCTACGGTGGCCGGAAATCGGGATCGGAATCCCGGCGGCGGCTGGGGCGAGCGCCCCGTTGCCTCTGCCTGATGCGGTCGGCCTCCTCCTTTGCTAGCATTACTGCTTCGCAGAAGGAGGCGACCGCCTGCCATCCCTCCTCACTACGGACCATGGATAGTTTCGTAAGTTAAAATATTTGGACAAATTGTTTGAAAATTATCACTTAAAGTATAAATAGATCTTAATTCACTTACTTTTAAGATAGAATTTGCTTTCAACAATTTAAAATTGAATTAGAATCATTCAACTGTTTGAATAAAATTATTCGAATTTCAAAAATTGTTTGTGTTATATTTGAAGATTGAAATTCTAAAGAATGATAATATAGTTTTGTTAAATAAAATAAATAGATTTATTTAAAACTAGAATGTAAGAAGATTTTCATTTATTTAATCAGGAAGTTTTATAGGTATTCAAAATTTAACATTATTCAAGTCTTCCAAAAATAAATAAATCGTTTTCTTTCATTAACATTCACTAAATTTTGATGATGTTTATTTTGAGAGGTGTGTCCATTTTACGAAGTTTTACATAATGTAAAATTAATTAACTCCAGTTTTTTTTCTGCTTTTAATTTTAAAGGTTTTTTTTTATACGCAGTACTCACATAAGACTGCTAAGCCTGATATTTCTTAAAAAAAGGGAAAGAATAATTAATTTTCAAATATGGCTTCGGCGATAAGGTTCTCTAATTCGTAATTAAAAATGCTTAAAAAAATCTTTAAGAATAAGTGATTAGTCTCAATTATTAATTATCAATTTTTATGGAAAATATGAAACGGCATCATTTATTGTCGTCACTTAAAGAATAAACTGAAAAAGGTATGACGTAAATTTATCTGGATACACCCTCATCTATGTGTTAAATCAATGTAAATTAAAATACCTATAGTTTAAATATTAGCTATTTAGAAAAATAAATAGACCAATTCGAGTAAATCATATTTTATAAGAATCAATAGAATGTAAGTGAAAATTAAATGTAAATAATAAGTTGTAGATAATTTTAAAATAATAAAATGTTAAGATAAATGTTAAATAAATTATTTTAATTAATGTTATAAATAATTACAATTTGACAATATGTTGGTTAATGATTTTTGGTGTAATTTATATGAAATAGTAGTTTAATTAAATGAAATACAAAAATATTACGTAAAATTTGTGAGAGAATTTTATAAAAAAATTATAAAAACTAAAAACCTTAAAGGATTCAAATTGTTAAGAATTTACTTTTTTAATTGCATACTATATCTATTTTTATTTTCATTTATCAACCCGAGTGTGACAGTTTAAATATTCATAATTCGAATAAAATGTGTTTCTCTTTCGTTAAAAACAAAAAATACAATACTGAGCAAATACAAGTAATAACAAAAGTAGAAAAATACTTTTGGCATGTTTTGCGTAGAGTTTTTAATGTAGAAGGGTAAAAAATAGCAAACTATCCTCAGACCTATCACTCAAGGAGATGTCAGCAAAACCGTAGAGGCCTATCAAATTCTGGGGCCATGGGTTAGCTTCTGAAAGGAAAACCCTTGGAATGCAAGGCAACGAAAAAATATTGGAGTTTCTTTTTTGTGGGTAAAAATCATCCAATGACACCTACCGTCCTCGAGCAAAGCGGGAGATAATGTCAGACTTTTACTGACTAAAAAACCCACCCCATTCCTTCTTAGCCTTATATACCGGGGCCGGACACTTCCTTTCAGAAATTGGTCTATGGCCTCAGTAGGTTTCGACCCTGCTAGGCCCCCTACAGTTTAATGACAACTTGCTGAGGCGCGCGGGAATAGTACGCGTCGTCGACGACTTGGGCTCGATGTCGGACAGCGAGCTAACTATTGCTCGCCGTCCGACCGGAATCCCAGTGGCGGCTTGCTTCGGACCATGGCCTGTACCAAGGCCCGACGCGAAAGATCGCTGTGGAACATTGGAGTATGATTTAGTCAGAAAAAGTCTGACACGCCCTCCCGCTCTATCATAGAGCGCAGACGAACGACGACGTGCTTATCTCTGGAACTACCATTGACTGAAAAGTTGAAAAGGAATCGTTTGTCTTGGTATGGCCATGTGAAGAGGAGGGATGAAACGCATGTTACTAAAAGAGTTATGAGTATACTTTAGACGAATGAGCTCATCGCTCTAAGCATGAGGCCACAGCTTTATGCTGAGCGTGAGGCTGTTTTTCGCGGATGTGAAGCATATCTTCCTCATATAGTATTTGTGTTTGTTAATTAGTTTTAAGTTTTGCGTCATTTCGCGTAAATAAACTGTTTTTCTTTCTTTCAATAAGCGTTTTCAAATTTCACGGTAACTCAATCTTATCTATATATATATTATATATTATGTGATTTCCGAATTCGTATTTGAACAATTCTCACACCTGTTACAGTCACTTGATAATTAAAACATGTCTGCCTCGTGTCGTGATTCTCAAGGGCGCCCCAAATAAAAATGCCTTACACCCCAATCATCGCTCATCGTCGCAAATTATTCCCGACTTATACTCACTCCAATTTATTCCAAAGACAACTTTATAATTCCAACGTTACAAGAAATTCTTTAACAGCCAATCGGGCAAAAGGAATGCCAAGCCTTCTTACAATTCGATTTGAACAACTTCGAAATTTAAATTCAAATTAATTGAATAACAAGACTTCAAAAGGGTACATTGTCTGAGGTAGTGGCGTAGTCTGCGCGTCAAAATTAATATTAGCCAATCAGAGCGCTCTAAGTTTTAAATTTAATTTTGAGTTCTCGAATGCGTTTTAATCAAGGGTAATTTTCAGTTTTTGGCGGGTATTTCGGTATATTGTATAGTACGTGGCAAATAAGTTGGACCATTTGCTGTGATTTCGCGTGGCCCCCGCTTTGTTTGGGACCCGAAAATTGGTTACTGCGCATTCAAAGTTTACCGCCATGATGATTCAACTTGTATGACGAGGATTATAACGATATGTCTCAGTCGAGGTGTCGGACTGCGCGTAGCTGTGGCAAATAGTTCAACTTATTTGCCGCGTTCTATATGTGTAATAATTGACTTTGTCTAAAGGTCTTGTAACTCAAAACATAAGCTTTTTATACATATAAATTGAATTTTTGAGTTACAAGTTAATATCATAATAAACCACTCAAATCTCATAACATTTGAGTAGATTCTGAGATGAGTGACAGGAATTAGGTCTGTCATATCATAATCATAATTTCACAGTCGTGAGGAAAATAGCAATCTTTTCTAAAGGAGATGAATTAAGGTAATTTACTTAGTTTATTTGCATGTTACGTTTTTGAGACAACTGGTTATTAGATGAGAGCAGTGGTGGCCGAGTGGTAACGGCCCCGACTTACGAGTTGTAGGTCAGGGTTCAAACCTAGCCAGGTGCAATGTGTAATTTATTTCATCACCACTGCTCTCAAAACGGTGAAGGAAAACATCGTGAGGAAACTGGCAGGTCTTAGAACTAAAAATTCGAAGACATGTGACATCCACCAACCCGCACAGGGCGCGCGTGGTGAATTACGGCCCATTTCCTCTCCTAGAGAGAGGAGGCCTGTGTCCCAGCAGCGGGAACATTATAAGGCTTATGCTTGGCTTGCTTAGTTATTAGATTGGTGTACTTTACAGTAACAGTTATCTAATATCTATACAAAAATCTCGAGTCAGTGTTTATTATCTGACTCCATAAAATCGGTTGAGTCAATTTTTATCAAATACTACCCCACTCTACCACACTCTACCCCACTCCACCCCACTCTACCCCACTCTACCCTACTCTACCCTACTCTACCCTACTCTACCCTACTCTACCCTACTCTACCCCACTCTACCCCAGTCTACCCCAGTCTACCCCACTCTACCCTATTCTACCCAACTCTACCCTACTCTACTCTACCCGAACCTACCTAAAAATCTTCTCCTGACAATAACGAACACAACAAAAAAGAATTAGCGAAATCGGTCTAGCCGTTCTTGAAATTTGCGCTTAGCAACACATTCAGCGATTCATTTTTATATTATAGATTTGTGTATATTTCATAGGTCTGAAAATAGGGCGTTGGCTTATTTTTTACGCTTCTACCCTCCCCCCCTCCACTTTACTCTCTGATAATAATTGAATTGTTGTTCTGGCATATGGCAGACCAACATTTGCCAGGTCAGCTAGTTTCATAATCAAATTAAATTATTTAAGGTCACTGTTGCATGAATATTCCGATCCCATTTATTTCACGTCATATTTTTTTTTTTAATTCATTTAAAATAGGTAGGAAAATACAGTTTAGCCTTGTTAGTTAATAGTTCACTAAAAGCCAACTTTGGTGAAACCTGTAGGGGCCCAACAGGGCTGAAGCCTACTGGGACCAAGGGTTAGGTGAAAATGAACCCCGGGGCCCTGGATCGAAGGCAATGAATGGAACAGGGTAGGTTTTTAGCCAGTAAGAGTCTGACACTATCTCCCGCCCCACCCAAGGGCGGGATTTGTCATTTGATAATTTTACCTACCATAAAAAAAACTTTGGTGAAACTTGGCCTAAAATAAAACCAATTTAATCTTATTCGTTTTAAAAACTCAAAAACGCCCAACTGGTCTTTAATCGAGGTTGGCAAAATCCTGATTCCTTTTAACTTCACAAGAGAAATTAAAAACTTTGTCTGAAAATGAAGGAATGCCCGGAAACAAAAAAATAATGTGGAGAATTTAGCAGCTATTTGTTTGTTGAATTGTATGAATAAAGCTTCCAACTTCGGTATATAATTTCGTCCGTTTTAACGAACAAATCGTCCGTTGCTTTTTTGTTTTTGATGTTATTTTACTTTTCACTAAGGCTCAGCACGTACTGCGATTAAACGCAAGTGGTTTAAGAATAGCTGAAAACGCAAAACCGCATGTCAACACGCACTGCGGCTTAAAATCAAGTCACTGAAAAATATCGCTAATGCGTGCACTTGTATAGAAGCCATGAGTCACATTTTTTTGTGGTTTCAGACTTGCGGTAAAACGCGGGCGTTTAATTGCAGTGCGTGGGTATACCTAATATTACGAGTATGATGTCAATCCCTTCAAAAACTGATGAAAAATTTCAAGAGACTTTTTAGTGCAATATTATCACATAACTTCCCGTGTGGAGCAGTCTATCACAGAAAGAATTCTTTTCAAAATTCATATAGAAGTACGAAATTTAAAACGCATTAAAGTTTGATAGACATAAGCCGCTTTATTCAAAATCGCGGTCTAAAATAGTTCCGGGACTATTATTAAAACTAGTAATAGTCCCGGAACTATTTTAGATCGCGTTTTGGAATAAAGCGGAAGGGGGTTAGTGAAAAATACGAACCTTGTCTGACTCTTGGACAATCCCACAGTACTAGAAAGGCCCTATGTTCCCTAGGGATAAATTTTAAAAAAGAAAAAAATATCATCAAGTTGTAACCGCGGATAGAAAATAGTAGTTTATGATCCATTTTTATTAATCACTCAGCAAAATGAGTTTTGACTGGCCATAATCCACTGTCAATGGACTGAGCGAAAACAATACATAAAACTTTGTTATTATGAAAAGCTAAGCCACTGGACTTCAACTAAAATTATTATTTTGAATTCAAGAAAAAACCTTTGTTACTATTTACCTAACTAATAATAAGTTTAATCATAATTTGATAACTGCCTTTTGAAAAAAAATACTGCTCAGCATGTAAAAAAAAAAACAGTATACCATAACTATTAAGAGTCTGGTCAACTGGACCCACACTTTGTGACAGTACTTGTAAAGGCCCTGATCGACGAGCGAGTAAAACTGCGGTCTTATGGCTCGTCGGTAAAGCTCGCCAGTATGTCATTGCAATACGAACGACGAGGCTGGCTCGCGGCCCGTCGTGTTTGCTTCATTTTCAACTCGGCTCGTCGTTCAAATCTGGTTTACTCACTAGTCAATCAGCACCAAGGAGCTGTGAGTAAAATCGACGTTTTTTTTAAACCGCGGTATAGGCTCGTACGTCGATCACCCACTTAACGAAATTGGACCGTAGGTCCAGTCGAACCTTAAAATGTGTGGGCTGAGTGATCCTAGGGTCCATTTCAAATGGGTCCAGTTGACCAAAAAGTCTCAATAATAATATAAATGACGTTTGAATTAGAAACACAATTTTATCGAATTCGATTTTCAAACTGAACAGATAATAGCGTTTTGTTTCCCGCGCAAAAAAAGTAGAAATACGATTTTTGTCTATGTTTTTAGTAGTTTTAATACAGATGCATATTGCATAGCTTTGTTTCCCGAATGCAATCGGCTTGAAATTCCTGTAGGAATATAGTGTAAATAACATGTAAATAGATTTATAAATTGTTAAATTTGTAAGTTAATAAATTTTAAGCGTTTTCTTAGCATCTTGTTTTATTTTATACCCCTTCTTAGCTTTGTACAGATAAAAGAAAAAAAATAACTTTATAAAATTTCCACTTGAGACAGATATGGACAGGCTGACATTAGAGTGGTCCAAATCTTTATTTTTGGGATGGAAGATAATTAAGAGCATTCAGCTCTGACTCGACCTTTCACTGGAGTGAAAGCTCCACCCTAAAGCTATCTTGGGTAGGTTGTAGAGGTCATTTCAGACTTTTACTGAATAAAACCCAGTTTTCAACTGTAGCTTAGATTAAATCAAAACAGTAGAAGATAAGTGACTCATCTCTAGCACGTGGACCACTGAAATTATGCTCAGTTGCGATTTCACATCAGTCGCTACGATCACTTACATTTGGCGGCTAACGCTATTTCGCTCGCACGACAGCGCCGGCTCTTATCTCTGTCCTTGTCTATCAGTGACAACAGGTTTGCGACTGTGATGACACTGATCATAGATGTGTGAGTTTCGATCCAGGTTTTCTGATTGCAATGTTGGCGCGTAACTTATCTTCCCTTATAATAATATCAAAGCGTTTGAGTCGTTGATTGGTCCACGGAATTTTTTTCAAACGTTCACAAAACAACTCTAACAGGCATCGGCCCCACTGAGCACCTACAGTCTTGCTGATTTTTCTTTGAGGCGCGCATGGAACACTACGCTCTGGTGACTCAGGCTCTTACCGGACGGCCGGACTGCGAGCTACACATTGCTACTTCATAAGCCTGCGTCTGGCTGGGTTAGAACCCGCGACCTACAACTCGAAAGTCGGAGCCGTTACCACTCGGCCACCACTGCTCTCATTACTCTGTGTAATTTATTTCATCACCACTGCTCTCAAAAGCGGTGAAAGAAAACATCGTGAAGAAACCGGCATGTCCTACAACTACAAATTCGAAGACATATAACATTTACCAACCCGCACTGGGCCCGCGCGTGGTGCGTTATATCCCATTCCCTCATCTAGACAGGAGGCCTGTGTCCCAGCAGTGGGAACATGAGGCTGATAATGCTAATACCAAAAAAAAACCAAAATTCCAAAACAGCCGAAAAGAAAGGAACAAACAGACAAAGTTACTTTACTTTCGCATCATTATGATGGATTTAATATTAATATGAATGATTTTCCTAAACACTGAATAATGTCCCACTTCCTCGAAGCCCGAATATCACAAGACGGTGCAATACTCATAAATTCTCGAGTAAATATTTCATAATGCGGTATCAAGCTTAGTCGCATAGCTGTCGGCATTCGTTTAGATTATGGTAAGCAGTAGGTATGTAAAGCGGCAGTAAATGTGGTGTTATAAAGATGGATTATGACGCTTTTGTTTACACGCACATACGGAAGGATGAGACAAATGCTTGATTCTTCGCTGGCATAATTTATATATTCTCTTTCCGTATTTTGATGACACGCCGTAAGCACTTTTTGCACTAGGGATTTTTTTTCTTTGTAACAATTTAAAAAGAAACGGTTAACCAAATTCTTGATTCAGCTCTGTGAGGTCTGAGTACATAAAACCCTAACCCTAGAACTAAGAATGTATTCTAGACTTATGTACAAATATAATACAAAAAAACAAAATACACTCAGGCGTCGAAGTACTCCTCCACATTTATTCTATCCAGAAGACTGGCAGCATTGGCACATTGAATGCACGTGGAATGCTGATTCTTTGGGCAAAGAATGAGCTTGCCTTCTGGTCACGCAAAGTGTCGATCAAGCGACGAGAAATTTCCTTGAAAAGGATACGCGCACTCAGACCCCATGATCCAAGCGTTTCGACAACGGCTCAAAACTACATATAATTACCAATAAGGTTACAGTATTTGCACCATTTGAGGGTCTCAGTAGCCGCAGCGGCAGGGGCACATCCTGCCGAACTAGGAACACGGGATGGCGCAAGGGCGTCGGTACACAGGTAGCGTCTCATACTAGAGGCCTACCCAACTTAGTCTTCCATCCATCCGTGATCGTTTGCGGAGTATGAACTAAGCTTTGAAATAATACTCTGTTTTGAAGATACAAAACTAAACATAGAAATAAAATCTTTCCACAATCTTTCTCTTCTTTCGAGATTAGATACACAAACTTTACTAAGCTAGCATTTTAAATTCGCAACACGGAGGCGCATGAAATGTTGCTGTCTACTACTGGAACAGTTGAAATTATTTATTGTTGCAATTTTCTGCGAGTTCCTCGATGCATTTTAATGCAAATATGATAAACTGGCTTATTCGAGGAATGAACTGGTCGTGTGGAAACTTATAGTCTGAACCGGTGTAAGATTTCTTGACACGTTCAGTGCAGAACGAAGGCTAAGAACTTACGATGCAGGTTTCAACCGCGCTCGCCGCGGTAGAGAAAACCGCTGCTTTATTTCTATAGATACGAGTTTTGTGCGGTTACGCAGCCGTCATGGTTGCGATTTTCCCCCGCAATTTATCGTAAGACATGCGGTTGCAAGAGGGACGACGGGTGCAATGGGAGCCGCGAACAACCGCGCACGTAAAACGTGTCGTGAAATGTGCTTTAATTTTTTACATACCCATATCTACATTCTACAAAAGTTGCGGGTCCGCAACCGCGGCGGCCGCAGGTGAAAACCGCTTGAGTTCTTAGCCTAATACACCTCGTATGTGTTTTTCTTGCGGTGCGACTAAGAAAAACATCTCACTACCTTTTCTTCCGTGCGGAGGCCGTAATTTCAATATGGTTTAATATAGGAAAAAGATGAATATACAACATTATTTTTAGTCTATGTGGAACCTGAATATTTTTTGTTTAGAATCAGTAACTGAATTTATTCCAATAAATTTTTACACCATGTTATATGCTTGCACTGACTGGACAGGTCCACTCAAATCTGTGTGGTTCTTTCTTCAAAAGACCATCTCAGACACTAATCTGCATGGTTCTCATATTATTTGACCATTACATGTTTACTGTATGGACTTTAAAAGAGATTTTGACCCCTGAGTTTGTTTCTGTGTTTCTTCTCAGGGTGGTCAGCTAGGAAACACCGGCCTCATCTAGTATAAGATGACGAAAAAAAAAAATTGACGTGTAAAAGTGTTTTTTTTAAACCAATTTGCAAAATAAATATCATTTATCATTTACCACCGATACTAAGTAAAACCCAGGTCACGGCACGGTCTTAGTGGGTATTAGGTGCTAGCTGCATAGCCGGATGCAGGAGCAAAACAATACCCCTCAGTTGTCCAGATGGCCCAGTGACCATGGATTTTGGTGGACAACTAGGTAACCTAAGCTTGTTATCGGGTTTCGCGTATACTAAAACGAATGTTGAATATCTAGGATGTCCTATTAAAAAGGAGTGGTAGGTATATCTACCTTGAAGGTTTCCCCTCGAAAAAGGTATATCTACTTTAATCTTGGGTCACTTTGACCTCATACTACACTTAGCCCAAAAAAAAAGCTTTTAATTTTTAAACGTTACGGGGTCTAATAAGCCCCTTACCGCGTTAGAAAATTCTTCGAGCTTCATGTTTTTTTTAACAAATTATTTATTATATTTGTATAAGGCTTTAGAGATACGACATTACACAATAATTTGCCAGATTTTTTTATATTATGTAAGAATCATTCTAAAAATTAATCTAGGCACCAGTAATTAAAATAGAGCAGTTTTGACAGACTGGTAACGGCCCCGATTTACGAGTTGTAGGCCGCGGGTTCAAACGTTGCCATTACTTTGTGTAATTTATTTAATCACCACTGCTCTCAAAACGGTAAATAAAAACAACGCGAAGAAACCGGCATGTCCTAGAATAAAAAAATCGAAGACATGTTACATCAACCAACCCGCACTGGGCCCGTATGGCTTACGGGCCATTCCCTCTCCTAGAGAGGAAGCCTGAGTCCCAGCAGTGGGAACATTACAAGGGTGATGTTACTACGCTGCTAATTAAATTAAACTAAACTCAACAAAATTAACTTCTTGGTTACCTGTTGAGTGGTTTCAAAGTTTGAAGTAGAAACTATGAAAATTCAACGCAGTCAGGTGTCTTGCCAGTACTCGTAAAGTGAACTCTTGTATCATAAGTCATAACTTATACTAGCTGTGAAATAATAGGGGTTTAACTGTTAGTGTGTAATACTTGGTGGCTTTAACTGTATGTAGGTAATAATATATATAAATATGTACATCTTGTGGAAGGTCTTCCAATGCTTTCCATTTACTCTTGATCTGTCAAAGTCATCATCATAATCATTTCAGCTGAAAGACTGTTGGACATAAGCCTCCCCCAAGTGCCGCAAACGTTTTTTTTTATGGTAGGTAAAATCATCCAATGACAAATCCCGCCCTTGGGCGATGCGGGAAGTAGTGTCAGACTCTTACTGACTAAAAACCTACCCCGTTCCTTCGTTGCCTATCGTTCCGGGGTCGGGTATTCCTTTCGGAAGCTGACCCATGACCCCAGCAGGCTTCGACCCTGCCTGCCTGCAGCTAGCAGGCTGGGCTTGCTGACAGAACGCGCCGTCGACGACTTGGGGCCATAATGAACGGTCCTGTGCATCTCGCATCTATAGGATTCCCGCAACCCCTGCCAGGTCATCGGTCCACCTTGTAGGAGGCCTTCCAACACCGCGTCTTCCGGTACACAGTCACCACTCCAGAACCTTTCGGCCCCAATGCCATCTGGTCTGCGAGCAATGTGCCCTGCCCATTGCCACTTAAGTTTGGAGATTCTTCGTGAGAAAGATGTGTAATAACATCATAATCACGTAAGAGCGGTTGTATGAAAATGTACCTCGGGTTGGCCACTCTTAAGTACTACTAAACTTTCCTAATCTATAAACCCGCTTGGCAGTTTCAATAACGCTGCACCAATAAGTTTGGAAGCAACTTCCACCTTGGTACGCTGCTACTGATGCGTTTATAAATTTTCACTACCACACTATTTATTCCTACACCTTCAGGTACGCTTACACGGGCAATTTTAAATTAAGCAACAGTTGCTCGGCAACAGTTCGGTAGTGGCAAACGTAACGTGTTACTAAATGGATTTTTGATGGTGGGAGATGGATAAGAGTCATAAAGAGTTGTTGTGGGTTATCAACTATAATAGGAGATCAGAAGTACAGTGTAGTGTATAGTTTTGTTCATCAAAGGACTGTGGTGATGATGATTAGTAAAAAAAAGGACGTAAATAGACTTAACTTCTTGAAAATAGTTTGACAACACACTTGTTGTTCTAAAGATTTGGTTACCTGTACCTCTACCATGAGTTTTAAGCAATAGTATTCGTCGCTACTCGATATCGACGCCGTAAATATTTTGTATGGCAAATTTTGGTTCTGCAAGTGACCGCTAGAGGCGCTGCAAAATTTGCCATACAAAAAATTTACGGCGTCGATATCGAGTAGCGACGAATACTATTGCGTAAAACTCATGGTAGAGGTACTGGTAAGTTGCACTTACCAGTACCTCTACTATACTGTACTATCTTTTAAGCAATCAGTGCCACACTTTGGGAGATAGAAAATTGCTTAGTGTCCAGATTATTTGAGCAAAGTTGCCTAGAACTAAGCAACTGTAGTTGCTCGTGTGATTTAAAGCGTATCTTTAAACACGTAACTACGAGTAAGTTTTATAGTGTAACGTAGAAGACTTTAAATGGTATATAGTGCTAGTATACACGTGCATAGAAGGGGTTAACGGAATCCTAAACAGGGAGAGTGCAATATATTGTAGATGAAGAAAATTGTAAAGTATATAAGAGCTAAAGAGACTGGAACATACCCTGACCAAAATAAGATCTAGATGAAAATAACATGACTCTGTCTGAAATCAAAACTATAAAATCGAAATACCACTCACTGATTAATTACGAAATCTCAGAAACTATAACACTTACATACTTAAAATTTGGCAGGTAGGTTCCTTATAGTGTGTAGACATCCACTAACCACGGATTTTACGAAACTCCTCCCCTAAGGGGGGTAACGGGGGTTGGAAGTTTGTATGGAGAAACCGACTTTCACGAGAGCGAAGCCACTGGCAGAATTAACTTACATGTGCAGTCAGTGGTCAAAAATGCAGTGTGTCTGCAGTACAATGCTTAAGTGTCCATAATTGCGAGACGCACAGGATCTTTCGTCATAGCAAAACATGAGGAAGGCCTATGTAAAACAGTGGATGTTTTTACAAAGGGTAAAATTAAATTATGATGATGATAATGAAGGTCAAATGTCTACAGGTAATTTATTTAATACTTTAGATTCTATGCTACAAATTATGTCATAAACCATTGATTCTCTTCTACAATGAAAATATAGACACTTTAGCATTGGTAGTGTGCTACTGCACTTTTGAACTCTGACTGTACATACTTTTAGGTAGTAGATAAGTGTGATACTTTGATCACTAGGTTTGGAAGTTTGAGTTATACTCTTAGTGTTCGATTACGAAGACGCGGTGCGTTGCGGGGCGCGTCGGGCGGTCCGTTGTACATTGCCATATGTTTGTGTTTGCGCGAGCGATGACGCGGCCCGCTGTTGCAATGTACGAAACGCCCAACGCGCAGCATCTCCGTAAACATGGCCTTAGGGCCGAAACACTTAACCGCGTTGTGGCACCGCGCCGCTATAAGCGGCAGTGTGCACCGCGGCGCGAATACCATAGTCTTATTAAATGGACACATCCAATATCTCCTTTGTCGTTTATTTAAAATAGAGTAATGTCTTCTTAATAATAAACAAGCAATAACTTTATTACAATCCATAGCAGAGAGACGTATATTAATAAATTTTAAAGCTGCAATGAAATAATCAGCGTTTTAGCACTCCCGGGGGAATATACTTTTTAATTAAAGAATTTCCTTTAAAACGCAATCTTTTATTAAACGATTTTGTGGTCTGACGGTTCTTTCCCACTGAAAACATAACGTTGAAGTTGATGTCTAAATCATGTAATTAACATAAGCATTTTGACAGGTACAGGTACCTGATGCCTCAGTGCTGCTATCTAGCGAACGATATTTTAAAACACCCTCACTTACCTGACATTAATATGCAACTTCAAAATTCAAGTTATCTTCGTATAACTTACTAACTTACTCCATGGCAACTTACATGAAGTGTACGTTACACTTCAATGAGTAAAGCAAATAGATTAGCTTACATAACTTGCTGTGTGCAGTGTCGAGTGAGTTGCATACACTTAGAGCTTATTTACGGAGAAGCGGCGTGTTGCGCGGCGCGTTGGACGGTTGTCGTACATTGCCATATGTTTGTAATTACGCGTGCGATGACGCGGCTCGCTGCTGCAATGTACGACGAACGCCCAACGCGCCGCGTCTGCGTAAACAAGCCCTAAGTCTGGCCGCACACGAACCACGTGCGGTAACCACAAATGCCACCACCTGAAATTGAAATTAGAAGTAGCTGTCTTTTTCTTCTTTTTGAATCGATGGTAAACTCGCTAAACTGTTTGGGCCCAGTAGGTGGCTACGGTAACTGCAGCATCGGTGGCACTCATTAAATCCTCCGTAGTGCAGGTGTATGGGCACTTAGGGCACTCTAACATGTGTCTCATGTTTTGAACAATGGCACCGCACTCACATTGAATATCCGACGGGTCTATGAAACCTCATTTCTTCTAACTGCTCCACCATTGTTTTTAGCCTTGTAATGTTACCATTGCTGGGGCTCATTACTCCTCTCTAGGAGAGGGCATTGGCCGTAATCCATCATGGGTCCCCCAGTACGAGTGTGAATTGAACGTACCAGATGGCATTGCCGTGGCCGAATACAAGGCCAGGGTGATGGTTTAATTAAGAAGTTACCTTTTACGTTGTCAAAACTACGTTTATATCGCATCAAAACACAACGAACATCGAAGCCCATCCTCATTCGTGATTCGTTCATCGTTCATTCGTGTCGCATCGAAGGACTTGAACAATTTTCCTGCTTCGCTCTTTCTGTCCGATTATAATTTAGGTATTTCAAGACTACAATGACTAGTGGCAATGCCACAATGGTAGTGGTTGCGCGAATAAGCTTGGTGTGGACTGTATGTTTAAAAAGCGATCTAAGGTTTGTTAACAATATGCAGGTACTGTGCCTGGATGGGACGGATGTATTAGGAAGGAACACTGACCTTTTGACCTCGAAGGTTCCACGTGGCGCCGGCCGACGAACCCCGACTTCGCACATTCAAATCACTGCCAGGTCCTGTATTGCACTACACTGCACTATTGTTGAGTCTTTGAATGGTTGGATCACGAAATAGTCAATTTTCTTGTAATTTCGAGCGGGCGTTGTTAGCGGAGCGGTCACATTCACAATCGATGCACAAACGTCAATGTCATTCCATTTCTTGAGGTCGTGCGGGGAAGGGAAGCGGAAGGGATAGGATTGCTAGGCCAAAAAAATAAATTACAAAAAACAAAATCGCGGATCATAGCAAATTGGCGCAACCATTCCCCCCGGGTTTGAAGGGTTACCTTCAAAGAAAAGAAAAAAAACAAAAGCGAAACTAAACCCTATTACTATATCTAAACTATCAATACTAGGTAGCGAAACAACTTATAACTAACTATGCCACTACTACTGATTAGGCAGAGGGCAGAGGCGAATAACCGGACGCAGGTACGATCCAGTTGCGGTTTTAACCTTTACGACTCGCGTTATTCCGTTCGAACCCGGAAAAACTTCTTCCACTACACCAAGAGGCCAGTGCAGAGGAGGCGCACTCTCAGTCTTCAGTATCACCACAGTACCGACCGTGACTGGATCTGAAGGAGTGTTCCACTTTTGACGCGACTGCAGCGTATGCAGATAATCTGTTCTCCATCGCTTCCAAAAGGACTGAACTAAGCTATCCAGCAGAGCGTGACGCGGGTGAAGCTTAAAGCAGGGCACACATCTGTGCACTCTAGCGCGTATCAAATTGCGAGCGGAAAGTATCCAGTACTTCTGTCGAAGAATGGACATTAATAAATCGGGACCAGCGTGACAATTCACCTTATGGTGATAATCCACCAACAAATCCAAAACGTGATCCCTGCGTGGTAGAACTACTGGATGCATTTGTTCAAACTCTAACTTAGCATTTCGCAGACGGCCACCGACACGAATGAGTCCGTCTTGCAAAAATGGTTTCAAATGTTGAAGTGCGTGACTACAAGGTTTATGTGATTCTAAACTACGAAATTCTATTGAAAAATAAAATTTCTGCAACTCTCGAAGTACAACTGATTCAGCTCTATCCAAATCAGCTGCGATTATAGAACCACGCGATGGTAATAATCTCAAAAATCTTAGGACGTAAACTACACAGCGTAATAGTCTCGACCAAGACGAGACTCGATTAGACAACAACAAAACAACTGACTCTTCACGCGGAACTGATACTACAAGCGTATGTTTCTTCTCCTCGGGTGGCTCTGAAACAGTAGCGGGGTTAAACGGAGCATTTGGCCACTCGTTAGGAGTGGTATGAAGCCAGGGAGGGCCACAAAACCAAAGCGGATGATTTAAAATTTGCGCAGGAAGCAAACCACGTGAGAGGCAATCAGCTGGGTTTTCTGTTCCAGCGACATGGAATATATTTTCCGGTGACAATTCAGCTTGAATCTTAGCCACCCTATTTGCGACTAACGTGCCCCATCGATGGGGTGAAGAGTGGGCCCAACATAGAGCAACGGTTGAGTCTGAAAACGCTACAATTCTCTCTATATTAATGCGAGGACGACAAGTTTTGACTATAGATGTAATCAATTGAACCAACATAAGAATAGCGCAGAGTTCGAGACGAGCAAGAGAGACAACCTTACGAGGAGATACCTTTGATTTTGCGCTAATGAGGAAAACTGAAATGTTATCGCCATTTTGGACCTGAAAGTAAACCACTCCCCCGTAAGCCCTCTCACTGGCGTCTGCGAAACCTACCACATTAACAACAGTGTCTGGTACTATACCAACATGGCGAGGAATCTGTATCTGATCGAGCATTGGAAGCTCTTTCCTATAGCGAGCCCACAACTTAGCAACACTGTCAGGAGCGGTGTCGTCCCAATCACAGTTGGAAAGCCAAAGCTCTTTTATAAGCAGCTTTGCATACAAAACGACAGGAGCTACAAAACCCATTATATCCCATATCCGAGCTACACATGCTAGGATAACGCGTTTGGTACAAGTTGGCGGAGTCGAGCTAATTTTAAGACTGAACATATCAGTTGCGGGTGACCAACTTAAACCAAGGATCTTATGCGAATCACTATCATCGAATTCCTTTACCGAAGTCAACCGGTGTGACGGTGGAATCGACTCTAATGTAGCTTGCGAGTTGCTTGTCCATTTCACCAGATCAAATTGACCGGACTTCATGAGGCTGATTACTTGAGCAGCGGTCTCTATAGCCTCTGCTTCACTAGGTACACTGTACACAAAATCGTCCATGTACAATCCGGTTTCAATAGTGGCCCTTGCTTTCGGGTATGTATCACCCTCGTCAGCGGCCAACTGCTTGATAGTGCGAAGAGCGTGAAAGGGACTAGACTTAAGCCCAAAACAAACACGATTGAATTCGTAAACCTTCAAAGGTTCCTGCGGAGAAAATCTATACAAGAAGCGTTGGAATCTACGGTCACATTCTCTGATTCCAATACTAAGAAACATTTGCCGAATATCAGCAGAGAGCGCAATAGCAAACAAGCGAAAATTTACTATTATTTCAAATAAGTTACCCTGGAGGTTCTGACCACAATACAAGATATCGTTAAGCGATATGCCAGTACTAGTTTTAGCGCTACCATCCATAACCACACGCAGTTTAGTTGTTAGCTTGTCTTCTCTAACAACTCCATGGTGCGGGATGATGTAAAACGGGTAATCACGTGTCTCCTCAGTCTCGGCAGGCGCTGATGAGATATAACCTTTATCTAAATATTCGATCAGCACATCATCATAGGCTTGCTTCAACTTAGGAGACGCCTGCATCTTACGTTCCAAGCATAGAAAGCGTTTTTCTGCGGAGGCACGGGAGCCACCGAGCGAAAAAATATCACCCTTGAAAGGGAGCGCGACAACATAACGACCATCTTTATCACGAGTAGTCGTGCGGGTATAAATCTCCTCAGTGACCTGATCCTCAGGGCTGAGAATAGGCGGGACATTGACCTCTTCAATCTCCCAGAACTTGCGGATGGTAGACTCAAGCGGCGGCTCGACGGTGCAACAGTGCGACACAGTCGAGTAACTATCTAAACAAGCGGGTGCGGAACCAACTATAACAAACCCGAGAACTGTTTCCAGTGCGTGCGGAGCGGGGTACATCGGAAGACCTTGAATTTTACGTGATAACTGGAGATGCGGGAGAATCGAAGCACCGATCAATAGATCGATATCTCCAGGGAAAGCGTAATTTCCGTCGGCTAACTGCAAGTTCTTAAACTCCGTCAGCATGGACGTGTCAACCGGTACCGTGGGCAACCGTTCCGTAATCTTATCTGCGACTAGCGAATCCATTTCAAACGAAATATTACGATTAAAACGTGAACTAAATATTATTTTAATGGAACCGTGAATGGTTGCCTTTAAACCTCCAAAACCTTTCACTTCTGAGCGGGATGACCAATTATTAAAACTAAAACCAAGGCGTTGACAACAATCCCGAGTAATAAAATTACTCTGGGAAGCGCCATCTAGTAGCGCTCGAACGGTGTGCGGTTTGCCAAAGGCATCTACAATGACAACTTGCGCGGTCGCAAGTAAAACGGTAGTGATTTGAGTACCAGCGGCGGAAAGCGAACACAATGTTACGTCGTTTGCACCTGCAGCAGGCCGCGCGTCACAAGCGTCGCGCGTCTGCGCAGGCTGCGGCTGCGATGGCAGCTTACTACTCTCAAAATGTAAGAAGGTATGATGTCTAGCTAGACATTTACGACAGCTAACACCACTGTTACATGACGTAACCAGATGTTTGTCACTTAGACAATTAAAACACAAATTATTAGTGCGGACAAACTTGTAACGATCACTAGGCGATAATCTCTGAAATTCTGAACACTTGTACAGCTGTGTATGGCTACCCTTACACAGAGAACAGTCAGGTGTTGAGGCGGTATTAACTAGCGTATGTGCAGTCTTGACTGACTTCGATGACGCGTCTATACGGCGATCGGAACCTGTCCTATTCGTGACTTCATGACGTGCCGACGTGCGCTGCAATACCTTAATATGGTCGCGAATAAAAGATTCTAAATCTTCGAACTTAGGTATTTCGTTACCGCGCTGAGTCGTTTCAAACAGACGAACAGTTTCAGGATCTAATTTATTTAAACCGATATACAAAAACAAAAAGTCACAGAGGTCATTGACCTTTAGGTTCTTTACTGCACGAACAGATGATGCGAAAATATTTAAAAACTTCTCTAAATTATGATCGTTACAAACGGAAAAACCTTTCAAATCGAATAATTGATCTAAATATGCGGTGGCTACTAATCGCTTATCTTCGTATTTTGTTTTTAAAGTGTTCAAAACTAAAGTGTAATTTTCAGCGCTAAACGTAATTCCAGCACAGACAGCCTTTGCCTTACCGGTCAATTTTTCTACGAGATAATGCAATCTCTCGTGATCTGTCAGCGATGTGTTCCTATGTATTATATTTTCGAAACTATCTATAAATAAATTCCAATTTCGAATGTCACCATTAAATTCAGGTATTTGAATTGGCGGCAATCGTGGGCGTTCGCGAGGAGGGTTGGATAAACCACTCGCGGGGGGGGGAGTCTCTAAACTCCTAGCAATACGTTTGATACGACAATACAAGTCATCAAAGGACGACAATGCCTGATAACTCACACAGTAATCAGGATTTAACTCCAACTCTAAAATGTTTATATTATTAATTGTAGATTCAAAATCTGCGCGCAAACTATCTAACGTTTCCAACGAACACAAGAAAGCATCTCTAATCGCCAGATCCGAGGTTTGCAAAGATTTATCACAAATTGATTGAACACGTGAAAACTGTGAGTCCCTTTTAGCGTATAAAAGCTTTAACTGAACCTTTAAATCAGTACTAAACTTACTGCCCTTAAGAGACATATTGTTTTGATATATTCACACTATACACTCAAACAAACACTTAACGAATTATTAAGTAAGCGATAATTATCAGATAACAATATGGTAATATTGTAAACAACAAAGTGAACGGCGAACGAACGGAATAACCTGAATCAATGAGTGAATATTACCCAATTTCTCGATTAAATCATTCACGTCGTTCATATGCGTATATAATCTATGGTTTATCCGTTTCCTACAAATATTCACTCAACAATGAACGGGTATTTTTGAAATGCGTCTACCTACATGCAATTTGTAGGACTTCCGAATGAATTTTGTCAAGAAAAAGAATGCGATCGATTTATATCTACGCTGATATTTACGTAGCTAACTATAATTATGCGGTGCGGTTGACGGCGTAGGTACCGTAATTATCAATGGCTCTTTAACTATACGAGCGAAATAACGATTAGTTGCCTAAATGCCTAGATGCGGGTTTTCTACTATTATATCTAGGTAAACAGGCGCGTTGCGTTTATTCCCTATGGAACAAATACTATATTGCGAAATTACAAGAAAATGATTCACGATCCTGCTCGTAGGACCAAAAGTAATGGTTGCGCGAATTTGCTGTGTGGACTGTATGTTTAAAAAGCGATCTAAGGTTTGTTAACAATATGCAGGTACTGTGCCTGGATGGGACGGATGTATTAGGAAGGAACACTGACCTTTTGACCTCGAAGGTTCCACGTGGCGCCGGCCGGCGAACCCCGACTTCGCACATTCAAATCACTGCCAGGTCCTGTATTGCACTACACTGCACTATTGTTGAGTCTTTGAATGGTTGGATCACGAAATGGTCAATTTTCTTGTAATTTCGAGCGGGCGTTGTTAGCGGAGCGGTCACATTCACAATCGATGCACAAACGTCAATGTCATTCCATTTCTTGAGGTCGTGCGGGGAAGGGAAGCGGAAGGGATAGGATTGCTAGGCCAAAAAAATAAATTACAAAAAACAAAATCGCGGATCATAGCAAATTGGCGCAACCAGGTAGTCTTCTGTAGAATGAATAAACTCTTAATAAAACTACCATCAAAAATTTTATCACTGCTTAAGTGAAACACTAGTTTATATCAAATAAAAAAATATATAATATTTCTGCCATTAACACGTTGAGAAAGAGAAGAATATCGACACAATGGACCGCTACATTTTCCCATTGTGCCATATTTAACAAACATACATACTTCACTCCGGTATCAGTTTCTGTGAGTGGAGAGTATCAGATGTTACTTCCCATCGCGTCACTGCACGTATGTAAGTCTGTCACGTGGACATAGTGTGCGTTGTTCCAGCGAGACCCCATCGACAATGTACTAGTAAAGCTTTCAGGGTGCTTTTTCACCTGGGAAATGCGAGGCTAGAGATCATCACACAAACATTTGTCCTGGGTGGGAATCGAACCCACGACCTTGGGCATAGCAGTCAGGGTCACTAATCACTAGACCAACAAACCAGTCAGTCAGTTAGCTTCTCCTTTTACATTATATAATGATTATCAAACCGACTAGATACTACCTACTATTATATACAAAAAAAGTCTCTTCAACAGAGTTCATTAAATGTTAAGACAGTATGAATGATGCTACTAATGACACTCTTGAGGATTTTAATTTGAACGTAAACACAATAAATATAATATGCTCCTTGTAATTTGTCTTTTTACGTCAAACTTTTTCTGTAAAAGTTTTTCCTTTTCCTTTTTGTGTGAGGTAGGAAATCATAAAATAAATTTTCTCATTCATCCAGAACGAGAGGGTGTCAGAATTGGAATTCTGGTGGCAGCTGGGGCGTGAGCGCCGTTGCCTGACGCGTACAGCCTCCTCCTTATGTTTTCATAAGAGAATTTCCTATTTTTATTCCAGCGAAGATAGTCACGTTAAAATATTACTGAAACCAAATAATCTAACATTGATCTGCCCCCCTAGCCAAGTTACAATCGTTTCGTTTTGCGTCAACGCTTGTAGTAAGCCACGCCTCCAACTCCTTTGTTCGAACAATCGAATTGGGGGCGTGGCCAACGCCAAGCGTTAACGCAAAACGAAACGATTGTAACTTGGCTAGGGGGGCTGGTCCCGCCACCACCTCGCACACTACCTCACGCCACGCTGCATCTCAAAGTAGCACAAACTCAATATTGCATCACTGACACTTACAGACGAAGTCGCGCCGACTTCGTACGGTTCAAATGAGAATCCCGTTAAAGAGGTGCCTTTGATATAGTACTGTAAACGGATCCGGATCGGGTCGTAACAGACGAGCTACTTTTTAGTTTGTTGGGTTTTTGAGGTTAGATAATACGGCCGGTTTTAAATACTGGAATATACCAGAACTGTATCCGTATATAGAATAATCCAACGACCGCTTTGTTAGGAAAAAGTTGAGCTTCATGACAACCCTTAAAATTGCTTTTATGCAAACGCCAGTCGCGGCGATCAAGTCATATATCTATTTAAAATACACACACAGAAATTGGCCAAATACTTTCAAGTAATTTCAATACAGTTAAGAAATTGATATCCTGATTTTCAAGGGAATCCACCGGATTTGAAAGCTGACTGATTGATGCGACAAGGCTTAAGTAAAACTTATGTCTACCATGGGGCGTCATTTGACTGTGATAATGAATGTGGTTAAAAAAAATAATTCAGAAAGTAAAAAGAAAAACAAAACAAACGCAATACAATTTCGATGAAGTCACCACAGTATTTATGAAGCCGCCAAAATTCACTACAGTATTTTTTTTTTTTTTTTTTTTTTTTTTTTTATGGTAGGTAAAATCATCCAATGACAAATCCCGCCCTTGGGCGGAGCGGGAAGTAGTGTCAGACTCTTACTGACTAAAAACCTACCCCGTTCCTTCGTAGCCTATAGTGCCGGGGTCGAGCACTCCTTTCGGAACTAACCCATGACCCCAGTAGGCTTCGACCCTGCCTGCCTGCAGTTAGCAGGCTGGGCCTCTTCGGTGTGCTGACAGCTCCTTGAGGCGCGCGGGAACAGAACGCGCCGTCGACGACTTGGGCTCGGTCCGGTCGGTTACCGGACGATCGGACAGCGTGCTACCCATTGCACGCCGTCCGCAAGCCCGCGCCTACGGTGGCCGGAAATCGGGATCAGAATCCCGGCGGCGGCTGGGGCGAGCGCCCCGTTGCCTCTGCCTGATGCGGTCGGCCTCCTCCTTTGCTAGCATTACTGCTTCGCAGAAGGAGGCGACCGCCTGCCATCCCTCCTCACTACGGACCATGGCCTGAACCAAGGCCCGGCGAGAGAGATCGCTGCCGCCGATAGCCCCCACGAGGACACGGCGATGCTCCGCCCAGGCGGGGCACACCTCTACAGTGTGCTCCACCGTGTCCTCCGGATGTTCCGCACAGTGGCGACACCCGGGCGAATCCTCCGCACGAATCCGGAACAGGTACTTAGCGAACTTTCCGTGTTCGGTAAGCACCTGCGTCGTGCGGAAGTTGAGAACGCCGTGAGGTCTTTCCAGCCACGCCCCAAGGATGGGCCTTATCGCCCCAATTGTGGCGCGCCCCGAACGAGGTTGCGATAGTCGTTGACGCCATTTCGCCATGAGATCCCGCCGGAGCTCTGTCCGCCATGCCTCGACTTGTCGTGGCAGCGGAATTTCGCCCCGGCGTTGCATCTCCATGCGCTTGTCGTGCATGTGTGCAAGGACTGTTGCCTCCAGATCCCACGGCGGTTGGCCAGCAAGGAGGGTCGCCGCCTCGCGGGAGATCGTTCGGTACCCTCGCACCATGCGTATTGCCATGACCCTCTGGCACGCATTCAGCTGGGTCCTCGGTTGCTGTTGCAACGTCGGTGCCCACACCGGAGCCCCGTAGAGAGCCATGGACCGAACGATTCCCGCGTAGAGCTTCCGGCAGGAGGCGTCTGGTCCCCTGAGGTTGGGCAGGAGCCGCCCGAGAGCAGCCCCAGTCCGATTCAGTTTGGGAGCCAGACGTCGGAAGTGCTCCCTGAAGTTCCACCAGCTGTCGAGGACGAGTCCCAGGTACTTCATCGTCGACCCGACGCTGATGTGAACCCCTCCTACCGTTAGCTGGGAACGAGGTGGTGGCGCACCCCGAGGGCCGTGGAAGCACATGGCCTCGGACTTGTGCAGTGCCACCTCGAGTCCCAACTGCTGGATCCTGTCAACGACCATCGCAACCCCGCGTGTCGCTAATTCGACCGCCGTCCGGTACGACTCTCCCCGCGCTAGGACCAACGTGTCGTCCGCGTAGCAGACCACGCTGACCCCGTCGGGGAAGTCGCCGCGCAGCACGTAGTCGTACCCGATGTTCCACAAGGGTGGTCCTAGTACCGATCCCTGCGGAACACCGCACGACATCTCTCGACGTTTCCACTCTCCCTGGTGACCGGGGTAGATGATATACCTCTCCGATAGGTAGGCCTCGATCACACGACAGAGGTAGTCTGGCACCCGGTGGTACCGGAGTGCCGTTCCAATGCAACTCCAGGGCAGGGAGTTGAAGGCGTTGGCAATGTCCAAGGACACTGCCACGACACACCTGCCCTGGGACACCGCATCCCCCGTCGTGAGGGCTCGCACGCGCATGATGGCGTCCACCGTGGAGCGCATCCTGCGAAAACCGAACTGTCCGTCCGACAGGTCCGGCCCCACCCTTGCAAGGCGCGCGACAAGGCGGTTTGCAATGACTCTTTCAAAGAGCTTGCCCACCTCGTCGAGCAGCACAATGGGCCGGTACGCGGACGGAGAGTCCGCAGGGCGCCCAGGCTTCGCTATGAGGACCAGTTTCCCCGTCTTCCAGCGAAGTGGGAACTGGCCCCTCTCCAGACATGCGCTAAAGAGCCCCCTCAATCGAGGCCCGAGAGCCTCCATAGCCAGGACCCTCACTACAGTATTTATGAAGTCGCTAACATGTTATACAGTGCCGATTTAGTCGCCTGCATGCAATACAGTGTCGATAAAGTCGCCAATATGCGATACAGTATCGATGAAGTCACCAACAAATTAAACAGTATCGATGAAATTGTCAATATGCACTACAATAACAATGAGTCGCAAACATACGATACAGTCAACATGTAATACAGTATCGCTAAAGCCACTTTGGTTGTTTGGACGGTTTGTGTGTTGTGTAAGTACTCACTGGATAGGTGGTGAACGTTAAAAGCCAGCTGTAGCTATAGCTGTATCTCCAGATAAGTATATTCTCCTCACACACAACACTATAATAACAACACAGTTATATCGAAGGCGCAAATAAGCTAAGCACAAACAAATGTAAAATAGAAGCGATCACAAAAAGTTCCTAACGCAGGTAGATTTGTCGACACTTATATTTACCGGCGCGAGCGCACGTACGTCTAGCGGGTAGCGCAGAACGTGACTGGTGAGAAACGAATATAACAACGCGGCGGTAGATGGAAATATGTCGCTGGCGCGTCATCGTCAATGCGTGTGTACAAGGCGTCACGTTATTGAGTGTTTAACGTATGTGATGTTTAGAGTTAGTTCATATGTGTATTGTTGTAAACTTGGGAATATATATAATATAAATACATATGTATGTGTAAATATATGTAGGTGATTTGTATATATTTATTGTTTATGTGTAAACTGTGTAAATATATGTGAGTCGCCCACATCACTCGGTCTAGAGACCAGGCTAGGGTAGATAGTAGTCTGGGATTTTAATTTTTCTTCTAGAACGAGTTGTTTTGACTACTGGAGTTGGAAGGGTTGACCCCTAGCGAAACCATGCCCGGTTTCGCTAGGGGTGTTGTTGTTGACAGACAGTATTCTGGCTGGTTTTAATCAGTCTGTCGATACTGTGACTGTTTGCCCTTGATTTTAATTTTACCCGACTACGTCAAAGCCAAAGGAGAGTTATGATTTTGACCGGATATGTTTGTATGTATGTATGTGAGTATGTTCATTTGTTCCCTCATAGCTCCTAATCTACTTATCGGAACTCGACTTATGAAGTATCGTTAGAACCGTCTTATTCGTTCGCTGAACATAGGCTACGTAACGTGTCATAAAAATCGATGTGGCGCCCTCTAGCGGACAAAAAGTAATGTGTTAAAAAATAAAAATGAGATAGTTATGCCGTGTTTGGTATAATTAGAAAGGGCTTGATTTGTAGATTACTAAAATATTATTCAAATTTAAACTAACGCCCTCTAGCTGACAAAAAGTCATGTGTTAAAAAAATATATTAAGATATAAATACACCATGTTTGATATCATTTGAAAGGGCTTTACTTGTACTTATAAAAAAATATCATCAAAATTCAATGTGGCGCCCTCTAGTGGACAAAAAGTATTGTGTTAATAAAAAATTAAGATAAACACGTCGTGTTTGGTATCATTTGAAAGGAATTTACTTGTATATTTCCAATATATTGTTCAAATCTAAAGTGACGCCCTCTAGCGGATAAAAAGCTATGTGTTAAAAAGACGTTAGTATAAATACACCGTATTTGATATAATTTGAAAAGGCTTCACTTCTGCCTATCAAAAATATTATTATCAAAATTCAATGTGGCGCCCTCAAGCGGTCAAAAAATTCGAAAAATAAAAAAAATCGTGTAGAAGCACAGTGTTTTAACACCAAAATAGTTTTAAAAAAAAAATGTAAAAAACTAAAACCCGACTACGACAAAAAAAAACGCTAAAAATTATGAAACAGGATTTTTGGGATAGGCCCAACTTATGAGTCGTGGTCGCAGGTTCAAACCCAGCCAGGCGCATTACTTTGTGTAATTTATTTCATCATCACTGCTCTCAAAACGGTGAAGGAAAACATCGTGAGGAAACCGGCATGTCCTAGAACCAAAAATTCGAAGACATGTGACATTCACCAATCCGCACTGGTCCCACGTGATGGATTATGGCCCATTCCCTCTCCTAGAGAAGAGGCCTGAGTCCCAGTAGTGGGAACATTACAAAGCTGATGCTATGCTATCCTATGCTAAAGTCGCTAATATACGATACAGTATCGATAAAGTCGCCAATACGCGATGCAGCATTTATTCCAAACATTAAATCGCCGATGCTTAAAGTAACTAGTCTGTTCGACCCTAAGGTGCATACGGTCATTTCTCGAAAATACAGAAATTGGGAGATTCCGAAATGATGGGTTTTGGCACTGTGTTTCGTTATGGGTCAATCTCCAAAACGAGCGTATTCGTATGATCGCTCTGGTGCTTTTCAGATATTGATATTTAATGGTAATTATGTAACTCATTAAAAATAATGATATTCAAATAGTACATTTTTACTATTGGCCTTCAATTTACACAAATAGTTATGAAAATATTTAAGATAAAATATTTCGCGACCAGAGCAATCATAATTGGTGCCAGAGCGATCATAAATGGTGAAATCAGTAAAACAAAAAAAAAAAGTATTATAAAATATTATTTATTAAACCGTTTTCAGTCATATTCAGTGTACGTGTAACAAGATTATATGTAACAAATTAACATAATTATAAAAATCTAAAAAATATAATTTCTATATGGCTTAGTTGATCATCAAACTAACAAAATAAGGTTTATTGGAAGCTCAGAAAATTGAATAGTGATCGGAGTCGGAGTCGGGTAAATCTTCTGCTGTAGCAACCTTTGTCAAGGTGTTATCGTTTTGCAACGAAGATAAAACTGCCTCGGAAATACTTGGAGTACCTAATTAAATTTTCATAGTCAATAGATGGGACTTCATCCCAAAAACTGTCCGGCAGGTCCGAGTTGTGTAATGATTGTTGACTTTGATTTGCAGTTATAGTCTGTCTATTATTTAGCATTTGTGGGAGCTGAATTTAGTTGCTTCTCCTGATTGCACTTTTTTGAACGCTTAACCAGCGAAGGTCTGCTTGTCTTCTTTGATGCCCATGATATGTTTGTCTTTGAGGTGTTTTGGTTCGAAACTCCTTTTTACCAGACGTCATGCGGCTAATATCGTCATCTTCAAAAAACAGTTTTATATCTTTTATTAACTGTTGTTTTATTGTATATTTTATTTCTTGTACATTATCTTTGTTTGGAGTTAAAACTAACATTTTTCTTTGTAAATGTTCACCTTCTTTACTTTGTTTTTTAAACCCATCCAACTGTCTCCTAATACGTTCACTACTTATTTTCAACTCTTGATTTTTTTTATATTTTAGTTTGAATTCCCTATTAGCTCTATATTTCATCTTTAAGACTAAGAATAAGACTTTCCATGGAGAGGTTTTTTTTTGTAACTGACGATATTTTATGTTTAGTGAATATATCTAGACTTTTTTGAGACGTATGTTGCTAATTCAGCTTTGTAGACTATCGGGACAGATGCTGGAGGAAACACTGCCAATGCATGTTAGTTCGTTCGTTCGTTCAGTATCTTGCGATAGCCACTGAGATCTTGTTATTCTTCTTAGTCTACTAACCGGTGACGTGGGTGAATCAAAATAAGACAAAATTTCATATTCTTTTAAGGTCTCTGAAGACAGGAACTTGTCTAAGAATTAACTTTTACAGTCAGATAAAAATATAGGTTCTTCATTTATTGGGAGATCATCAGTTACTGGTAACTTGTCCACTTTTTTCTTTAAAAATATCGTCGACTGCTTACTTTTCTTCCTACGAACCTTTTGCTGGCTTGGAGTCAAATCACTCATTGGTAGTACTGTGTTCCGAGCTTTTTTCCTTTGGTAACTCTCTCTTGACTTTACAAGCCATTGTGTGTATAGATCTGGATCATTTTTTATCTTGGCCATTCTACGACGCTCAGTAAATTTCTTCCTAAGACGTTTTTCTTCAATAGATGATTTATTTCGAGGCATGATTTCAATCAGCAACAATAGTTGCCATTAAATTTTAGAGAAGAAAGGGTTACAGTTGTGGTTATCTAAATGCCAATATGATGATATATATAATATATCATCAAGGTAAAATACGTCAAAATCTGTTTATGGGTTTAGGTTACCCAAAAAAACCCAGGAAAGGTTATAAATTAAAGGTTATATGCATAGTTCATGGTTTGTCATTGTTACAGTTCGGTACTACTACTTAAAATAGATTTATAACGTTCAATAGATGCAAAATATCATCACTCTGGTCTTTTGGACAGAGCAATCACAGCCATAGCGATCAGAAAAAGTCACAAAATCATAAATAAAGCAGAAATTAAAAGCAGTAGAGAGTTGTGATTACGTCTCATAAAAAACATCATAACGGTCACTTAATTCACATAACAAACACATTCACAAGCTTACTATTTAATTTAAATAACGTGCCATAGCAATCACAAAATTCGAGAACCAAATCCAGAGCAATCATAAACTTACCTTCGTAATGTTGGAGTGCGGGGACGTGGCATAGATCTATCCTCCTCGGCGGTTAGACCACTACGGGGGTTGCCCCGCGGAAGGTAAATAGAGTGTCTATAACGCGTAACTAGGGATGAGCGCGATGTTTTACCTCAGCGCAGAGCGATGAGATAAAATGCCCGGTCACGATTTTAAATTCAAATTGTGGCAAAAGTATTGTTAATATAACTAAAAATATTTTATCACTATGAAGGTTAACTATTTGTTATGTAATCTAAATAAGTTGTTTCACATGAATATTCTCATTAAAAAGATAAAGAATATTTGTTTCATTTAATCGGGAGTTGGGTCAACCCAGAGCGATCAGGATTTTAGGGTTTAAGATTTATTTTTTAATATTTAAAATAAACTTATTCATAATATTAACCTTGTATCACGTAGATTAGACACCGAACTGTATATAAAAAAATATTTTCAAAACGTTTTTCGATTTTAAAATGGGTTTATCCAGCTCGACACGAAAAAAAATGCCTCTGGAGATCGACCCTAAATACCTTCGCAGGAAATGAAAGGTTTTGCATTCCGTGAGTGCATTTCAATTCTAAATTCCAATTTGTCTAAAGAGCTCGTGTGTCGCGACTCGAGATCTGGAAATAGATAAGATTAGTTAGTGAATACTAGGTTGTAGCGCGGGTTGAGTATAATGAGAAGAGAGTTACATTATGATATTATTTGCTATATCAAAATGTAGAACAAATATTTTTTGAACGATTTTATTAAAATTTTGGTATAATGCTGTTGATAAAATTGATCAACAGCATTATACCTTTTATTATTTTTTTCAATTAATTTTCAAGTATAATTTTAATTTCAGTATTGTATATAAAAGTGAAATACCACTGACTGATTTATCATGAAATCTCAGAAACTATAACACCTAAAACCTAAAAATTTTGAAGATTTGGAAGAAAATTTGGAAGGTAGGTTCTTTAAAGGGTTTAGACATCCGATAAGAACGTATGGAGAAATTAACTATCACGCAGGCGTAGCCGCTGGCAGAAGCTAGTTGATTTATAATCTTATTTTATAATTTAGTTTTTTTTTTTGTGCATGCTCTGATCGCCTGTTAGTGCAGAGGTAAACCAACTAGATAATTACACCCTTATTTATAAATAAGTAATTACTTGTTACTAAGTAAAATATTATTAAGTCATTACTTGACGTTAGAAATCTTCATTCTAAATTCAAATTGTTACTTATGTAGTTACTTTTACTCAAGTAATTAGTTTTACTTGTTTATTAATACGAGTGTTAATCTTTAGGTGGTATATTGTGCGTCTGGAGTCACAGGGCAATTTCCGGCCACCAAAAGCGCGGACTTGTGGTCGACGATCAAGCTCTCCGTCCGAATGTCCGACAAAGATCAACGCTCTACGAGGTGTCAGCAACACTGAAAGAGCCTAGTGAAGGCGATGTCTGCTAGGGCTTCGGGAACGTTTGAAAACGGCGTACGGCGAATATACACCCTTACGTTGTTGAAACATCTGCGGTCCGGACTAAGCGTTTTGCCTCGTCGTTTATACCACGTGTATCACAGTTTACCTGCTGCGATCTTCCCGTCCGATTATACTTTGGGTGTCTTCAAGGCAAGCGCGAATAGGCTCTTAATAAACTAGTGCGCTTCACCATCAACGATTACACCCAGATTGCAAACGCTAGTTTAAATCAATAAAAAAAAGCAACAGTGAAATTAGAACGCAAAGGGCGACTAAAGGACACAAGTCAGTAAATATCTGACACCCTTTCGCTCCACCCTAGACTAGGAAAACTTGAATGATTTCCGATCTCAAAAAAAAAAAAATTAGTTTGATAAGCTCACCCTTGACTATTATCTCACCTGATGAAAAGCAACAATGAGGTCGACGATGGAGCACGCTTACCTAGAAGTAACCTAACCTTAAAATGGTAACAATATTAGTTGGTAGTAGCGGTCCACCGTGATACACTTCGAAGCTTCAAAGGGTGAGCTTGCTCGAACAAGTCAACCGTCCATGAAGAGACCACAGCAAATATATATCTACCTAACTGTATGACGCTGTTTCAGCCGGAATCCCCTTCAATCCTTTAGTCAGCTCCAACGCTATTTTAAGAGGGCTACTGGACGTAAAACGCGGTCAGTCTCGAACTGCATACAAAGGAAGAGAGATGCAAGGACACAAAGCTTATAAAATATTATTTATTTATCCTCACGAGAGCAGTGGTGACCGAGTGGTAACACAAGTTCAAACCCAGCCAGGCGCATTACTTTGTGTAATTTATTTCATCGCCACTGCTCTCAAAACGGTGAAGGAAAACATCGTGAGGAAACCGGCATGTCCTAGAACACCTCGACCCATCACAAAAATTTAATCTCCAAAAATTCTCCGGCGGGATCTCATGGCGAAATGGCGTCAGCGACTATCGCAACCTCGTTCGGGGCGCGCCACAATTGGGGCGATAAGGCCCATCCTTGAGGCGTGGTTGGAAAGACCTCACGGCATTCTCAACTTCCGCACGACGCAGGTGCTTCCGAACTTCCGAAGGTGGTGCCGAACACGGAAAGTTCGCTAAGTACCTGTTCCGGATTCGTGCGGAGGATTTGCCCGGGTGTCGCCACTGTGCGGAACACCCGGAGGACACGGTGGAGCACACTGTTGAGGTGTGCCCCGCCTGGGCGGAGCATCGCCGTGTCCTCGTGGGGGCGATCGGCGGCAGCAATCTCTCTCGCCGGGCCTTGGTTCAGGCCATGGTCCATAGTGAGGAGGGATGGCAGGCGGTCGCCTCCTTCTGCGAAGCAGTAATGCTAGCAAAGGAGGAGACCGACCGCATCAGGCAGAGGCAACGGGGCGCTCGCCCCAGCCGCCGCCGGGATTCCGATCCCGATTTCCGGCCACCGCAGGCGCGGGCTTGCGGACGGCGTGCAATGGGTAGCACGCTGTCCGATCGTCCGGTAACCGACCGGACCGAGCCCAAGTCGTCGACGGCGCGTTCTGTTCCCGCGCGCCTCAAGGAGCTGTCAGCACACCGAAGAGGCCCAGCCTGCTAACTGCAGGCAGGCAGGATCGAAGCTTACTGGGGCATGGGTTAGCTTCCGAAAGGAATGCTCGGCCCCGGCTCGATAGGCTACGAAGGAACGGGGTAGGTTTTTAGTCAGTAAGAGTCTGACACTACTTCCCGCTCCGCCCAAGGGCGGGATTTGTCATTGGATGATTTTACCTACCATAAAAAAAAATCTCCAAAAATTCGAAGACAAAACAGAATAATAAATGATATGTGATAATGTAATGATAAATAATAAATGATATTTATTTTGCAAATAGGTTTTAAAAATACTTTTACACGTCAATTTTTTTTTTTCGTCAGTTTAAACTAGATGAGGCCGGTTTTTCCTTAGCTGACTACCCTGAGAAGAAACACCGAAACAAACTCAGTGGTCACAGTCTCTTTTAAAGTCCATTCAGTAAATTTGTCTAAGATCTTTGGTCTTTTGAAGAAAAAACCATACAGATTTGAGTGGATCTGTCCAGTCAGTGCAAGCATTTGTCAGTATTCGTGTAGTTCAACTCAGGGCTAATAAGGAGCTCAACAACTTGACGAACAATCCAAACACAGTACATTTGGTAGGCTGCAGAAAATACTCAAATTGCCAGACATACATACATTAAAATTACTGAAAAGCAAAGAAAAAATGCAATCCACATAGTCCTCACATTCACAGTAATGGAAGGACGTCAGAACAAAAGAAATTGTTCGAGGCGTTCGACGCAAGAGAATTGAAACGAAACGATCATAGCTTGGCTAGGCCTGCAGTGCTCTTCCAAGATTCCTCATGTACCAAATCCTATATCAAACACATTTTTTAGATTTTAAACATGAGTTTTTCAAAGGCAATAATTGATTTAAATTGAAAAATACGGAAAATGCACACATAGAAAGAAAGAAAAGAAAGAAAGAAAAAATGTTTATTTTGCCCAAATAGACGCACAAAATCTAACAAACTGCCAGCCATGTGTGAACCGGACATTACTGTGTTGCACCATAGACAATAGGCAGAACACAGTTGCCTTGGTCTGAGTTAAAAGTTATTTCTTGTCTATGGCACCTGGCTTGGACTGACACACACAAAAAATGTACTCTGTGCACAACATGGCGACATGGCGTATAAACAAATCAGCGACAATAACAAAAAAATAAAATCAAAACAGCGTGTAAAATTTAAAGACATTGATAGAAGAAAACAGATACAATAATTATATACAAATCCAAGTTGTTCGTCGCATTTAGGCGAACACATACACACACAAATGTACACATATGCACAATAGAAATACATGTATTAGTGATTTACTAAAAATCTGCAATTTTAATATAAAATTAAAACCCTATAACGGTAAATCGTTGCTTACAAAATAATCTGACAAACAAACAGAATGATTGCATGTATAGTTAGTCCGATTTTTGATCGATAAATGTAATTTTCAGAGGCATTTTCGTGATTTTTTTCTATTGTACTTGGTTGCGCAAATAAGCTGTGGACTGTAGATTTAAAAAAGCGATCTAAGGTTTATTAACAATATGCAGATACTATGCCTGGCATGGGATAAAGGTATTGGGAAGGAGCACTGACCTTTAGACTTCGAAGGTTCCACGTGGCACCGCCGGCGATTTTCGACTTCGCACATTTAAATCACTGCCAGGTCCTGTTTTGCACTACACTGCACCACTGTTGTTGAGTTTGAATGGTTGGATCACGAAAATAGTCAATTTTCTTGTAATTTCGAGCGGGCGCGGTTAGCGGTGCGGTCACATTCACAATCGATGCACACACGTCAAATGTCAAATCATTTCTTCAAGAGGTCGTGCGGGAAGCGCAAACGGTAGGGATAGGATTGCTAGGCCAAAAAAATAAATTACAAAAAACAAAGTCGCGGATCATAGCAAATTGGCGCAACCATTCCCCCCGGGTTTGAAGGGTTACCTTCAAAGAAAAGAAAAAAAACAAAAGCGAAACTAAACCCTATTACTAATCTAAACTATCAATACTAGGTAGCGAAACAACTTATAACTAACTATGCCACTACTACTGATTAGGCAGAGGGCAGAGGCGAATAACCGGACGCAGGTACGATCCAGTTGCGGTTTTAACTTTTACGACTCGCGTTATTCCGTTCGAACCCGGAAAAACTTCTTCCACTACACCAAGAGGCCAGTGCAGAGGAGGCGCACTCTCAGTCTTCAGTATCACCACAGTACCGACTGTGACTGGATCTGAAGGAGTGTTCCACTTTTGACGCGACTGCAGCGTATGCAAATAATTTGTCCTCCATCGCTTCCAAAAGGACTGAACTAAGCTATCTAGCAGAGCGTGACGCGGGTGAAGCTGCAGTTTGTCAGTCTCGACATCTAAAGCGGGCAAATATTTAAGAGGAGTCGTCGTCAAGAAGTGAGCCGGCGTCAACGCTAGTGGCTCCGATGGATCACTAGACAAAGTCCGACACAACGGACGCGTATTCATCAACGCCTCTACCTGAGCGAGTACGGTGCTCAACTCCTCGTACGAGAGAATCTGTTCGCCTATGACCCGAAACAGGTGCGACTTAAGGCTTTTAATATTCGCCTCCCAATTGCCACCAAAATGACTAGCCGCTGGCGTATTAAAACACCAATCAATGCGATTCTCAGCTAAGACATGGGCGAATTCACTTTGGTAGTACTTGGAGCGTAAGAATGTATGTAATTCCGAAATATTGCGTCGCGCTCCAACATAATTTGTGCCGTTGTCAGAGTATAAGCGCTTAACGGGACCACGGCGAGATAAAAATCGTTTAAATGCAGACATAAAACCCTGCGTACTCAAATCACTGGTTAACTCTATGTGAACCGCACGAGTTGTCATACAAACGAATAGGCAAATGTATGCCTTTGTGGAACGTATACCACGACCACGGGCAATAGTGACTTTAAACGGTCCAGCATAGTCCGTCCCAGTATGTATGAAAGGTTTCACCGTCTGTACAACACGACAAGAACGATGGTCGGCCATTTCCGGCGCGTTGAAACGCGGGCGGAGCTTAAAGCAGGGCACACATCTGTGCACTCTAGCGCGTATCAAATTGCGAGCGGAAAGTATCCAGTACTTCTGTCGAAGAATGGACATCAATAAATCGGGACCAGCGTGACAATTCACCTTATGGTGATAGTCCACCAACAAATCCAAAACGTGATCCCTGCGTGGCAGAACTACTGGATGCATTTGTTCAAACTCTAACTTAGCATTTCGCAGACGGCCACCGACACGAATGAGTCCGTCTTGCAAAAATGGTTTCAAATGTTGAAGTGCGGGACTACAAGGTTTTTGTGATTCTAAACTACGAAATTCTATTGAAAAATAAAATTTCTGCAACTCTCGAAGTACAACTGATTCAGCTCTATCCAAATCAGCTGCGATTATAGAACCACGCGATGGTAATAATCTCAAAAATCTTAGGACGTAAACTACACAGCGTAGTAGTCTCGACCAAGACGAGACTCGATTAGACAACAACAAAACAACTGACTCTTCACGCGGAACTGATACTACAAGCGTATGTTTCTTCTCCTCGGGTGGCTCTGAAACAGTAGCGGGGTTAAACGGAGCACTTGGCCACTCGTTAGGAGTGGTATGAAGCCAGGGAGGGCCACAAAACCAAAGCGGATGATTTAAAATTTGCGCAGGAAGCAAACCACGTGAGAGACAATCAGCTGGGTTTTCTGTTCCAGCGACATGGAATATATTTTCCGGTGACAATTCAGCTTGAATCTTAGCCACCCTATTTGCGACAAACGTGCCCCATCGATGGGGTGACGATTGAATTCGACGATTGAATTCGTAAACCTTCAAAGGTTCCTGCGGAGAAAATCTATACAAGAAGCGTTGGAATCTACGGTCACATTCTCTGATTCCAATACTAAGAAACATTTGCCGAATATCGGCAGAGAGCGCAATAGCAAACAAGCGTTTTTCTGCGGAGGCACGGGAGCCACCGAGCGAAAAAATATCACCCTTGAAAGGGAGCGCGACAACATAACGACCATCTTTATCACGAGTAGTCGTGCGGGTATAAATCTCCTCAGTGACCTGATCCTCAGGGCTGAGAATAGGCGGGACATTGACCTCTTCAATCTCCCAGAACTTGCGGATGGTAGACTCAAGCGGCGGCTCGACGGTGCAACAGTGCGACACAGTCGAGTAACTAACTAAACAAGCGGGTGCGGAACCAACTATAACAAACCCGAGAACTGTTTCCAGTGCGTGCGGAGCGGGGTACATCGGAAGACCTTGAATTTTACGTGATAACTGGAGATGCGGGAGAATCGAAGCACCGATCAATAGATCGATATCTCCAGGGAAAGCGTAATTTCCGTCGGCCAACTGCAAGTTCTCAAACTCCGTCAGCATGGACGTGTCAACCGGTACCGTGGGCAACCGTTCCGTAATCTTATCTGCGACTAGCGAATCCATTTCAAACGAAATATTACGATTAAAACGTGAACTAAATATTATTTTAATGGAACCGTGAATGGTTGCCTTTAAACCTCCAAAACCTTTCACTTCTGAGCGGGATGACCAATTATTAAAACTAAAACCAAGGCGTTGACAACAATCCCGAGTAATAAAATTACTCTGGGAAGCGCCATCTAGTAGCGCTCGAACGGTGTGCGGTTTGCCAAAGGCATCTACAATGACAACTTGCGCGGTCGCAAGTAAAACGGTAGTGATTTGAGTACCAGCGGCGGAAAGCGAACACAATGTTACGTCGTTTGCACTTGCAGCAGGCCGCGCGTCACAAGCGTCGCGCGTCTGCGCAGGCTGCTGCTGCGATGGCAGCTTACTACTCTCAAAATGTAAGAAGGTATGATGTCTAGCTAGACATTTACGACAGCTAACACCACTGTTACATGACGTAACCAGATGTTTGTCACTTAGACAATTAAAACACAAATTATTAGTGCGGACAAACTTGTAACGATCACTAGGCGATAATCTCTGAAATTCCGAACACTTGTACAGCTGTGTATGGCTACCCTTACACAGAGAACAGTCAGGTGTTGAGGCGGTATTAACTAGCGTATGTGCAGTCTTGACTGACTTCGATGACGCGTCTATACGGCGATCGGAACCTGTCCTATTCGTGACTTCATGACGTGCCGACGTGCGCTGCAATACCTTAATATGGTCGCGAATAAAAGATTCTAAATCTTCGAACTTAGGTATTTCGTTACCGCGCTGAGTCGTTTCAAACAGACGAACAGTTTCAGGATCTAATTTATTTAAACCGATATACAAAAACAAAAAGTCACAGAGGTCATTGACCTTTAGGTTCTTTACTGCACGAACAGATGATGCGAAAATATTTAAAAACTTCTCTAAATTATGATCGTTACAAACGGAAAAACCTTTCAAATCGAATAATTGATCTAAATATGCGGTGGCTACTAATCGCTTATCTTCGTATTTTGTTTTTAAAGTGTTCAAAACTAAAGTGTAATTTTCAGCGCTAAACGTAATTCCAGCACAGACAGCCTTTGCCTTACCGGTCAATTTTTCTACGAGATAATGCAATCTCTCGTGATCTGTCAGCGATGTGTTCCTATGTATTATATTTTCGAAACTATCTATAAATAAATTCCAATTTCGAATGTCACCATCAAATTCAGGTATTTGAATTGGCGGCAATCGTGGGCGTTCGCGAGGAGGGTTGGATAAACCACTCGCGGGGGGGGGAGTCTCTAAACTCCTAGCAATACGTTTGATACGACAATACAAGTCATCAAAGGACGACAATGCCTGATAACTCACACAGTAATCAGGATTTAACTCCAACTCTAAAATGTTTATATCCTTAATTGTAGATTTAAAATCCGCGCGCAAACTATCTAAAGTTTCCAACGAACACAAGAAAGCATCTCTAATCATAAGATCCGAGATTTGCAAAGATTTATCACAAATTGATTGAACACGTGAAAACTGTGAGTCCCTTTCGGCGTATAAAAGCTTTAACTGAACCTTTAAATCAGTACTAACCTTGGTTCCCTTAAGAGACATCTTGTTTTGATATATTCACACTATACACTCAAACAAACACTTAACGAATTATTAAGTAAGCGATAATTATCAGATAACAATATGGTAGTATTGTAAACAACAAAGCGAACGGCGAACGAACGGAATAACCTGTCTATATAATCTATGGTTTATCCGTTTCCTACAAATATTCACTCAACAATGAACGGGTATTTTTGAAATGCGTCTACCTACATGCAATTTGTAGGACTTCCGAATGAATTTTGTCAAGAAAAAGAATGCGATCGATTTATATCTACGCTGATATTTACGTAGCTAACTATAATTATGCGGTGCGGTTGACGGCGTAGGTACCGTAATTATCAATGACTCTTTAACTATACGAGCGAAATAACGTATAGTTGCCTAAATGCCTAGATGCGGGTTTTCTACTATTATATCTAGGTAAACAGGCGCGTTGCGTTTATTCCCTATGGAACAAATACTATATTGCGAAATTACAAGAAAATGATTCACGATCCTGCTCGTAGGACCAAAAGTAATGGTTGCGCGAATTTGCTGTGTGGACTGTAGGTTTGAAAAGCGATATAAGGTTTGTTAACAATATGCAGGTACTGCGTCTAGCGTTTATTAATGGGATAAATGTATTGGGAAGGAGCACTGACCTTTAGACTTCGAAGGTTGCACATGGCACCGGCCGGCGATTTTCGACTTCGCACATTTAAATCACTGCCAGGTCCTGTTTTGCACTACACTGCACCACTGTTGAGTTCTGAATGGTTGGATCACGAAAATAGTCAATTTTCTTGTAATTTCGAGCGGGCGCGGTTAGCGGTGCGGTCACATTCACAATCGATGCACACACGTCAAATGTCAAATCATTTCTTCAAGAGGTCGTGCGGGAAGCGGAAACGGTAGGGATAGGATTGCTAGGCCAAAAAAATAAATTACAAAAAACAAAGTCGCGGATCATAGCAAATTGGCGCAACCAGTACTAAATTAGCTGTATTAATATGTTTTAAATACACTATCTATTTAGCATTAATCCTGAAGAATTACATTTATTTTTTCTATTCGGATGATATACTTTGCGCATAATAAATTTAAAATTAGCTCTTGCAGTCCTCTTAACTAAAAACTGTACTGCGTACCAGCCACCAAGCCTTTTCAGTTGTTTTAGACAAAGCATTTTTAGGGGATTGATATTCGCATGACAATTCCCACATGTCTGGACGAATGGATGGACGGACGTTCATTGGAATCCATCGCCAAATGTATTTTTTTTTTATATTGAAAATTAATTAAATCACTTCTCCGACGATGTCTGGAGCAAGAGGTGATGTTAAACTTATACTGATTAAAGCTAAAGACAAACTGAGCAAACCCGTACGCTACGCATTATGTTAACTAAACTCTTGAATTTAGAAGACTTACGTAGGACGCGTATGGCAGCCTTGCGTATGCCAACTACACTTTCACCTTCAAATTAGCCGCAAAGTGACGCGCGACGCGCGCTAAGTCGTCTATTATCAGATTTACTATACAAGTCCTGTAACGTACTAACTGTTCGCCAGCTTTTCATCATAAGTTTGGTACTAAAGCAGCACGCCATGCTCTGAAATGACTAATAAGAGACGAAATGATAATGTGTGCAGTTCCAATACTTTTTACCCGACTGCGCCAGAAAGAGGGTTATGTTTTTCGAGAGTATGTATGTATGTATGTATAATTGTTTGGCACGCTCTGCAGCCTGAACGGCTCGATGGATTTTAGCTTGAGAGGTGTCGTTAGATTCGTATTTACTGTGAGAGTGACACTGGGTATATCAAAATAAAAATAAAACAAAATGGCGGATTTTTGGCACCAAATTCAAATGTTTGGCACGCTCTGCGGCCTGAACGGCTCGATGAATTTTAGTTTGCGAGGTTTCGTTAGATTTTTAATTACTGTGAAAGTGATATCGTAATAAAATAAAACTAAAAAAATATCAAATAAAAAACGGTAATTTAAAAACTAAAAAAACCCGACTGCTTTTCTGGGTATTCATGAAAAAGCCCTAAAACAAGAAAGTATAAATAAATAATATAAATTTTAGCAGTCGGGACCCATTCTAGAAGTGGAGGCTTAGTGAATTGAGAGCACATACCTACTCGTCACACATACACATACCGTCTCGTTTTTTATTCAAAATACGTCTTTGTAAAAAGGTTTTTCACATTTTTAGGCCCATTTCTGTATAATACGAGTAGATTAAATAGAAAATTACTTTTGTATAAATTAAATTATTATAACTGTAAAAAGATTATCGTGAAATTTTTACTCAGCATCCCTTACGGAGAGACAGAAGATCTCCTTTTAGTTTGTACCTAACATGTTTTACTTTTAGTTAATTAAATTTAGGTCATTTAATATAGTTAATATAAGTAATGATTGTTAAATGATTGTTATAATTTAAGATTTTTAGTACTCTCTAGCCTGAAATACAGGTACTACTAGGTACTAATTCAGGCAAAAATGCAATTGTTCTTATGTATTTTTTACTTTAAATGTGCCACTTTTATAAATAAACGATATTCTATTCTATTCTATTGTATTCTATTTAAAAAGCAAATTCAAGATCCTTGATGTCATAATGTGTAGCACGCGTGGCATCTTGGGCTCTGGGAAGGTATGAAAATGCATACCAAGGCCCTGGAACCAAGGCAGGGAAGGAACAGGGTAGGTTTTTAGTTAGTAAGAGTCTGACACTATTTCCCGCTCCGCCCAAGGGCGGGATTTGTCATTTTACCTACCATAAAAAAAAACGTGGCATCTTCTTTTTAGTAGGTACTACCTTGCCAGAGTGGTCGTGAACATCATTTTGAATTACGATGATTTATGATCTTGGTATTACGGAGCCATTTGTCACGGACTGCAGCTTTCTGGATACATTCGTAAACGGAGCACTTAATTGCGGCTTTTTTTATTTACTTTCATTATTACGTTATAAGATTCTACTAAAGTGTAAAACAGTTGTCGGCAGTTTTTCTCGTTTCTTATTTTTACAAATATTGTTACTTTGATCTGGTCTGTTCATCTTATTTCTGATCTAACACGTGGTCTGGTGTCTTTAACTTTTCCTTGGACTATGAGACGCTCTATGGAGTCATTATCACAGCGTGGCATGGCCAGAAAAAGTTAAAATACGTGACTGCACATCTGTGGTTGATAGGCGTTCTCTAATACTGAGTTCAAAAGAGTTAAAAATTAAGAAATCATTTGTACAAAAATCTGTCCACGATACTCCTAACATCCGACTCCAGCAACTCATCTCCACACGTCAATTTTCTTCTTCGCGGTTCATACGTTGCATACATGGACTGAATTTGTCTTGGGCTTAAAACCAACCCGTATTCCATTTGTTGCTCTCTCCGTTCCAGAACCGCAGTAACTCTTATGAACAATTGCGCAGCCTAGTATCAGCTCTAGCAGGCCTCGTCACTGACATTGAGATTTTTTTGAGGCTCGCGTGGCACACAACGCTCCATCAATCCGTACTTTTGACTCTGATGGCGAGCTACCCATTGTTGGTCGCCCGTAAGCCTGCGCTTACGGTACCTGAGAATCACACTGCGACTATCAACATACGAGATTACTAAATTGAGGACCTCAGTTGGACCCTGAAATCGAACCCAAGATCTCTCTCAGAACTCAACAGTTCTGCTTTTAAATACATGATCAACGAAGGACATACAGAAATATCGTCAAATTATTTTAACATCAAAATAAAAACCCGTGATATCTCGGAAAAATGATACCGCAGTAAAACATTGAATTCATTTTGAAATTGTATACTTTGAAAGTGATTTATGTTCGTGAACGGAATATCAATTTTGCAGTCCAGGAGACGATACTTTGTAAAAACTATTGCTTTATATTAAAATGGATACTCTTGGGAAGTTTGTTTGAGTTAAATATCGGAAACAAGTTTTGTAATGTTTTTGTTTTCGGTACTGTTTGTGGTATCAATTTTTATTTCGTTTTTGTTATTTTACCTGATATTTCTGACCTACATACTATTACATTTACTTTATTTATTAACCCTTTATTTTTGTTTTCTGTCACATACAACACACCACACCATATATCACTGACCAGGCCGCTCGTCTATGGAATGTATTGCCTGTGACAATAAAACGTGCGCAAATATTGCCTGTGTTCAAAAGGCTTGTGAAGGAACATTACTAGTCACAGTGATCTTGCTTTCGACGTATCTCTTGCCTGTGTATGTATCTATTTTAGTATTAAGTACTTGTATAATTTTTGTTTGCTTTTATATTTGCTCCAAGTGCAACCTCATTTTGTGTCCTGGCAGTTTCTATCCATGCCAGGTTGTCTGGAAGAAATCGCCGAGTGCGGTAAGGCAAGGCGATTGTATGTCTTCTTTATTATAAGGTTTCCTTTCATTATATATATGAAAGGAAAGAATCGTACGAGCCTGTAAATTTAGGTAACTGTATGGTGGGCAACTTGACGAACTGACGCTTACTACTGGTGGTAGACTTTACTTCCTCTTGCTCAGATTTCGAAAATTTATTTAATAGCACTTTTGCTTGAGCCATCAACCCATAATATTGCGATTCAATTGTAGTTCTTTCAAGTAGCTCAGAGTCAACGTCACACATACATTCTAATTTTAATTGAACTTCATTGAATTCGTCATAAAAATCATCTAATTTGTTGACTCGCAACTGTAACTCCATTACCTGAGACGGTTTTACCGAAGATTCTTGAAATTTGTTTAAATACGTTTCAAATACGGTCAATCTTCCCTTATAACTGCTACGCTTCTTTTTGAGATCTTTAATATCAGTCATTTTGAAGGAAGGGTGTCGTAGACCTGAAATTATACAGTTATAATGTTAAATAATGAAACTATATAACAAAAGTACCTAGCGTAATGAATAATAAGACTAAATATATCTTGGTGTACAATAAATTGTATATAAATGTAAGATATTAAACCTTTAATTTAAGTTATTTATCTGTAGACTATGGATACTTTTTTTTTTAAATATAACAACGTCTGTCAAGTAAAGGGAATTTTAAATTGACTTAATAATAAACTTTAATTGTCGTTTCTATGAATTTTCAGAACAAAACAATTGTTTTATGTCACAAGTTCAAAAAACGAATATAAATCGTCATATATAAATATAAATGAATACATTTTTAAGAGGGTTTTTTTGAGAAGGTTACTGCTCCCCAGTCCCCAGCACTCACATTCGCATGTGCATCTCACATTCATCAGATTCCCGCAACTTACCAGGTCTTCGATCTAACTTTTAGGAAGCCTTCTAACCCTGAGTCATGAGTATCATACTAGCTTTTGCCAGCGTCTTTTTTTTTTTTTTTGGTGGTGGGTAAAATCATCCAATGACATCTCCCGCCCTTGGGCGGAGCGGGAGATAGTGTCTCTTACTGACTAAAAACCCACCCCGTTCCTTCGTGGCCTTAGATACCAGGGCCGGGCTTTCCTTTCGGAAGCAAACCCTTGGCCCCAGTAGGCTTCGACCCTGCCTGCCTGCAGCTAGCAGGCTGGGTCTCTACGGTTTGCTGACAACTCCTTGAGGCGCGCGGGAACAGTGCGCGCCGTTGACGACCTGGGCTTGGTCCGGATGTTTACCGGACGGTCGGACAGCGAGCTACCCATAGCTCGCCGTCCGCAAGCCCGCGTCTACGTTGGCTGGAAATCAGGATCGGAATCGGAATCCCCGCGGCGGCTGGGCCTTGTGGGTCGTTGCCTCTCGCGTGCGGCCTTCTCCTTTGCTAGCATTACTGCTTCGCAGAAGGAGGCGACCGCCTGCCATCCCTCCTCGCTTCGGACCATGGCCCGTACCAGGGCCTGGCGCGAGAGATCGCCGCTGCCGATCGCACTCACGAGAACACGGCGATGCTCTGCCCAAGCGGGGCACACTTCGACCGTGTGCTCCACCGTGTCCTCCGGGCAGTCCACGCAGTGGTGGCACCCGGGCGTCGGTTCCGCACGAATCCGGAACAGGAACCTCCCGAACTTACCGTGTCCGGTGAGAACCTGGGTCATGCGGAAGGTTAGGACGCCGTGAGGTCTTTCCAGCCACGCCTCAAAGAGGGGCCTTACCGCCATAATTAAGGCGTGCCCAGCACTGAGTTGCGACAGTCGCAGTCGCCATTTCACCATGAGATCCCGCCGGAACTCTTTCCGCCATACCTCGACTTGTCGTGGCAGGGGACTTTCGCCCCGGCGTTGCATCTCCACGCGCTTATCGTGCATGTGTGCAAGGACTGTTGCCTCCAGATCCCATAGTGGCAGGCCAGCAAGGAGGCTCGCCGCTTCGCAGGACACCGTGCGGTATCCCCGCACCATGCGTATGGCCATGACCCTCTGGCACGCGTTCAGCTGGTTCTTTGGCCTTTTCTTCAGCGTGGGCGCCCATACCGGTGCTCCATAAAGGGCCATGGACCGAACGATGCCTGCGTAGAGCCTCCGGCAGGAGGCGTCTGGACCCCCCAGATTCGGCAGGAGCCGCTTGAGAGCAGCCCCGGTTTTTGCCAGCGTCTTCACCCGCTTGAAAATAAGTTTTTTGATGCAAACTTTTAACCCCTATTTCATCCCCTTAGGGGGTGAGTTTTAGAAAAATCCTCCCTTAGTACTAATCTACTTTATAAAATGAAACTTTGTGCAAAATTTCGCACTCCTAGTCCCACTACTTTTGACATTTTTAAGTGTTTGTGTGTATTTGGAGGTATTTGGGACAGAGAGTAAAGTCCCGCAAGCCTCCGTTAAAAAGGGAGAATCCTCCGACTGTTGTGTCTGGTGGGCAGTAGCCCAATACATGCTTACGGGCTGTTCTATATGTTCAAATCGCGCGGAGAATATTACTTGCGCGATGCAGGATTAGTTCATTTGTAACGACATAGATGTCGCTACATGTACATATACGAGTATTTATGAAAAGTGGTTGAGCGACATTATCATCATATTAATTCAGAATTCATGCCCGGAAATAAAATAGGATTACCTTAAAATAATTTTCTACATTTACGCAGACAAAGCCACTAGCAGAAGCTTGTTCAGAAATGAACAAATACAACACGGCTGCTCTACGGAAAAACGAAGTAATTACAGTTAAATAAATTTTACAGAAGGAAAAAATGTTTACATAAAACGTAATTTTGATCGTTTTATCATTTCTTAAATGTAATTATGCGTTAAATAGTTTGCTTTATCTATTGTGCAACAATTTTAAGACAAATTGTGTATAATATATTTTAAATAAAAAAAAAATGTTTTTCTATACACAATTTATTCTTTTTACTTTTTTTACATTTACTTTTTATAATATAATTTAACTTTTTACAATACAACAACCAAATAGCGCTGTTTCCTTTTTTTTTAGCTGAATTGTAGTCTCATTATAAACATTTTTACTAAACAATTTACAATTTAAAAATAAAGTAATTGATATGCTACTTGCTTGGTTTTTCGGTAGATTTTTTGATGTTTTGCCTTTTTTGCCTGTTAAAACTAAAGCTTTTTTTTATGGTTCTGAGAATGTAACCACATCCGTTACTCTTTAAAAGTACAAAAAATGTAAAAAACATTGTGAAAAAATTTTAGTTACTTTGTTTTTCCGTAGAACCGAACAGCAACTTGGCAAAATTTCACCTCCTATCCATCATCATCATCATATCAGCCGAAAGACGTCCACTGGCGACACTTGAGGGAGGCCTATGTCCAACATAGGCCTCCCTCAATTGTCGCCACAATGAACGGTCCTGTGCATCTCGAATCCATCAGATTCCCGCAACTCTTGCCAGAGGTCATCGGTCCACCTTGTAGGAGGCCTTCCAACACTACGTCTTCCGGTACGCGGTCGCCATTCCAGAACCTTTCGTTCCCAACGGCCGTCTGTTCTGCGAGCAATGTGCCCTGCCCACTGCCACTTTAGTTTGGCTATTCACTTCCTATTGTTTTACCAAAAATAAAGAGTGCTTTGCTACATTCACAAATGTAACAATACCCTCAAAATAATACTGAACACGAAATCAATGTGAAGTCTAATCAGATCGAGAGTTCCAGACATGTTGCTGTCTAGACTGCCTTTTGTTTTCAGCTCATCGGTATTTCCGATCAACGGTAACTTCAAAGAGCATTGATCGTGTTCAGTGAAGCCAGCATTGAAAAGCAACATTCGCCGAGCACATTTGATGTTTTGGTGTCTTTGCATAAGAAAATACTCAATTAGGAATCGACCGATTAGCGATCGCGTACGAAAGACACGGCGTTGATAAGCCTTCTACGAGATAAAGCGATGACCTGGTTAAGAGAAGAGAATCCGATGGATGCGAGACGAACTGGTGGTAATTGTAGCGATATTTGAGAGAGGCCTTTGTCCAACAGTGGTCTTTTTTTGGCTGATATGGTGCGATAGAATCGCTTGATAAGAGGAATTAATTCTTATTGGGCGATTCGATTGAATCATAACCGAGATTCTAGCGGGCGGCGGTCGAACCAGCGATATGCGGGGTTGCGATGGTCGTTGATAGGATCCAGTAGTTGGGACTCGAGGTGGCGCTGCACAAGTCCGAGGCCAAGTGTTTTCACGGCCTTCGGAACGCCCTACCACTGGGTTCCCAATTAACGGTAAGAGGAGTTCACATCGTCATCAAATTCTCGATGAAGTACCTGCCTCCTAACCAAGTTAGGATCGTTTCGTTAAGCGTGCACGCTTACAGTTGACCACGCCCCCAATCCCTTTATTCTGACCAGATGACTGTGCGTTGAGATGTCAGAACAAAGGAATTGACGCTTAACGAAACGATGGTAACTTGGCTAGGGAGGCTGAAACTCGTCCTCGACAGCCGCTGGAATTTCGAAGTGTACTTCTCACGTCTGTCCCAAACTGAATCGGACTGGGGCTACCCTCAAGCGGCTCCTGCCGAATCTAGGGCATCCAGACGCCTTCTGCCACAGGCTCTACGCAGGACTCATTCGGTCCATGGCCCTTTATGGAGGCACCAGTGTGGACACCGTCGTTGCGGAAGCAACCAAAGGCCCACCTGAACGCGTGTTAGGTCATGGCCATATGGATGGTGCGGGGATCTTATGGTGAAATGGTGACAGCGGCTGTCGCACCCACGCTATAATTGTGACGGTAAGCTCCCTCTTTGAGGGGTGGCTGGAAAAACCTCACGGCGTCCTCACCTTCCTCATGGCGCAGGTTCTCACCAGGGTCACGGGGTCACGGTCAGTTCGGGAAGTTCCTGCACCGGATTCGTGCGGAAGCGAAGCCCTGGTGTACCCACTACGTGGAACGCCCGGAGAACATGGTAGAGCACACAGTAGAGGTGTGCCCCGCATTTCTTCGATAATTCATGTAGCCCTAAGCCATAGGCCCTATCAGGCCAGGCCCCTGCGGTTTTACTAACATAATTTTTCTCTTTGAAGGACGCGGGAATTCTGCGCGCTATCGACGACACGAGCTTATACCTCTTGGTCGTTACCGCCGACGGTTTACGGTTGGGTTCATCATCAGCCTTTTAATGTTCCCACTGCTGGGACACAGACCTCCTCTCTAAAAGAGGGAAATGGGCCGTAATCCACCACGCGGGCCCATTGCGGGTTGGTGGATGTCACAAGTCTTCGAATTTTTGGTTCTAGGATATGCCGGTTTCCTCATGATGTTTTCCTTCACCGTTTTGAGAGCAGTGGTGATGAAATAAATTACACAAAGTAATGCGCCTGACCGGGTTTGAACCCGCGACCTACTACTTGTAAGTCGGGGCCATTACAAATCGGCCACCACTGCTGTTGGGTTAGGTTAAAACAATATTGATAAATACAAAATTTTAATAGTCTTCAATACCTTCAAATACATCAGTAAAACCTATTAACAAAAATACTCATAAAATATTCATATAAATGATTCAATCACGCCTCTTTTCTGACACTATTTACCTCCAACGAAATGAACCGGAATATGTCGACTGTCACATTTTATCAACTTACCTAAGTTACTCGTATATACTCGAGCTCCCGCACTGTAGCTCCCACAAAGCTAAGCGAGGCCGAGTGAAAACAATAGCAAGTGAATACACTACACGGTTCCGACAAAAACGAAGACACAGCTGTGAGGCCTGGATGTGTCATTGAAATATATATCAAGATGACATTCAGGGGCCTTAAATAAATCAAATATTTAATAACAAGTTCCGCAAGAAACTTTGTCGGCATAAGTGATTAATAACTGATGACACGGTTGGCGCAGGGGTTGAGCAATTGACTGTTGCGCTGCACATCACAGGTTCTATTCCAATGCGAAACAAATATTTTTATAGTCTACATTTATAGAAGTTAGGTCTGGGTGTATCAAATAACGAAGAGACTAAACTATTATAGAAACACCAACTTCCGAAATTAAAATTATTATGCACTTTTTGTGTTTTTTTTACATTGAATCGGGCTGTATTTTTTTTTTTTTTTTTTGTAAAATGTTTTTTTTTTGTTTCTTGGGAAAAGGAAACCTTCAAAATTATCCAGACTTTGGGGTACGTAAAGGGATTGTGGAATTTTTGTTAAAATTTTACAAGCTCATTAGAATGAAGAAACTTGGGTTTTTTTTATGGTAGGTAAAATCACCAAATGACAAATCCCGCCCTTGGGTGGGGCGGGAGATAGTGTCAGATTCTTATTGACTAAAAACCTACCCTGCTCTTTCATTGCCTTCGTTCCAGGGCCCCGGGGTTCACTTTCGCCTAACCCTTGTAAGAAACTTGAGTGCATCTACTGCAATACTAGTTTGCAAGACATTTTGCTGGAAAACTTATCTAGTAATTCTAACTCCTTGTTCTATTTTCCGCTTCCTACAAGCCATATGTTTAAGGATGTCAATCCTCACGCCCGCTCCTCTCGAGCGTGCACAGAAATACTGAAACTATCCGCATTTATGTCGTCAAGCAGATTGGAGCCGTTTGAGATTGACAGCTTCAGTTTTGGCGTATTGCAGGTATACGAATAAATCTGATTTCTCTACTACAGCAGAGTGAGGTTGCCGTAGTGAATAAATAAAATATATTATAATATATTTGACTAGTGTGTGTTGAGAGCAATGGTATCTGAATGGTAACGGCCCCGACATACGAGTTGTAGGTCGCGTGTTCAAACCCAACCAGGCGCATTACTTTGTGTAATTTATTTCATCACCACTGCTCTCAAAAACGGTTAAGGAAAACATCGTGAGGAAACCGGTATGTCCTAGAACCAAAAATTCGAAGACATGTGACATCCACCAATCCGCACTGGGCCCGCGTGGTGGATTACGGCCCGTTCCCTCTCCTAGAGAGAGGAGGCCCGAGTCACAGCAGTAGGAACATTATAAGGCTGATGTAATTGAATGCAAAAAAAAAGTGTTTATGTACCTTATGTTATGCCAAATAAATTCATTTTCATTGTTTTAAATAAAGAACGTTCACTTATTTAGAATGTGAGCTTTCGATATTCTCCGTTAAAAAAAAATTCGTTAAAGAATTATTTCAATGAGTTAATTAATTAGAATGTAGTACACAATATGTGGTCTCGCTCGTCACATTCTACCACGTGTGGCGTGCACATATTTGATAGGTACTGTGGTGGGTGGAGGCGTAAATCATAGGCTTCAATGCTATTTACTATTTTTATATTGTTATTTGAAGCTCAATTATATTAAAACATTAAATTAGATTCTTATTCTTTTCTCATTGGTAGTCTATGACAATCTAATGTAGGTTTTAACTTTAACCTTTAATGTTATTACTACGTGCCAATTTGCACGTTACATAGGATCTGCTCGGTCATCACAGTACAAAAATCATTTATTTATTTAATAAAAATATTAGGTTATTATAAATTATGATTTATAATTATGACATGTCATCTAAAAATAGTATGTGGATTAAATTGAAAGTAATATTCAATGTCAAAATTTAAATGTATATGTTAATACACATGACGACATAGTACAATATTTGCTCAGCCCATGCCCACTCTTCAGTACCGCTGCCTTGATTTTTATAAGAGCTTGTTTACGGAGACGCGGCGCGTTGGACGGTCGTCATGCATTGCCATATTATGTTTGTGTTAGCGCGTACGATGACGACGCCTCTGCTGCAATGAACGAAGAACTAAGTATTCCGTGCTTGCGTTTATCTAGTTCCAATCTGTTTTAGATAGATTATAACTATGATTATCCGTTTTCGAATCCTTTACCATGACTTTGGTTTTGTTCATGTTTATTTTAAGACCCACTTTCTGTATACCATTACCTATATATCACCTAACGCAGTAATATTATGGATGAAAGGTTATGTGTGAGTGTACATATATATGACACCTTCACGTCTTAAGGGCTGAACAGGTTTGGATGATATCCGACACATAAATAGATCATGTCCTAGAGTATCTCATAGAAAGTATGTTCTAAGAGTATGTCGATAACTTTCGGAGAAGCTGTTGCCAGATTGCATTAGTAGGAAGTAAAAAAAAATACCTCTTGTAGCCCCCCCATCTGGGCAGAGCATCGCCGGGTCCTCGTGGAGGCGATCGGCGGCGGCGATCTCTCGCGCCGGGCCTTGGTACAGGCCATGCTCCGGAGTGAGGAGGAGTGGCTGGCGGTCGCCTCCTTCTGCGAAGCAGAAATGCTAGCAAAGGAGGAGGCCGACCGCATCTGGCAAAGGCAACGGGGCTCACGCCCCAGTCACCGCGGGGATTCCGATCCCGATTTCTGGCCACCGTTGGCGCTGGCTTGCGGACGCAGAGCGGGTAGCTCGCTGTCCAATCGGACCAGTAACCGACCGGACCGAGCCCAAGTCGTCGACGGCGCGTACTATTTTCACGTGGCTCAAGGAGCTGTCAGCAAACCGTAGATGCCCAGCCTGCTAGCTGCAGGCAAGCAGGGTCGAAGCCTACTGGGGCCAAGGGCCGCTGTCTGAAAGGAAGGCTCGGCTCCGGTATATAAGGCAACGTAGAAACGAGGTAGGTTTTTAGTCAGTAAGAGTCTGACACTATCTCCTGCCCCACCCAAGGGCGGAATTTGTCATTTGATGATTTTACCAACCATAAAAAACTTCTTGTAGCCCCGATGTACCCCTGGGAACACCTTGAAGAAAGCGTAACATTATTTATGTTCGATTATCAGACACTTCTTATGGGAGTATTTTGTACTTACATAAGGACTTCGGCTTAGCTTTGGCTTGAAAGAAAAAAAATCAGCCAAATACGAGTTGGACTCACGCATCGATGGTTCCGTATAAGCTATCTAGGTAAAAATTCAATTCTCGAATTAAGGCTCAAATTTTATTCTGAACCCCAGTTTTGTTTTATTGACGTAACTACAAAATTGACAGTTTTCAGAATTTTCCTGTACTGGCCTTGCCTAGTGCCAATTTTTTTAGGTTCCCTATGGGATTTGATTCCCTTCTCTTTGAAAACTTGAAAGTTTGATTTTTTCACAGTTTCAAAGGACCACAAATACGCAATGACAGACAGACAGACGGACAACAAAGTGTTTTATAAGGGTTCCGTATTTTCCTTTTGAAGCATGGAAACCTAAAAATGCGCATTTTGTTGTAAAAAGCACAGGAAAGATATCTCAAATTATTTTTCTTCGGTTCAAAAATGACTTTCAATATTTAAATCAATTCTCCAAACTCAAACAAATGAAGTACCATTTTATGCAAGGTAGTTCAGCATGATTGATTTGCTACGAAAGCGTAGCAAGCGTAGCGATGTTGCTACGGCGTAGCTGATTTGGTAGATTTTATCCGGAGTAATATTTTGTTCCTCACAGCAATATACAACGTTAAATTTTGGTCGTTTTAATCCCGCGGAGGGTCGATTAGATACATGAAACACTAACGATTTTGAAAAAGAAAATTAAAAAATAAAGTACTTTTTTTAAACTCCAATTAATTTACACATGTACGAAATCAAATTCTCTGAGTAAACGTCAGCTGAGCGAGGCCAATGAAGTACTAGTGTGAAGTAGTACTGTAGGTAGTTAGTACACAACGACCGACAACTAACTACAAGGTCATTGACTCGTTTACTTTAAAAAAATAATTTCCTACATTCGTATTACTTTTAGAAAATAAGTACTTTATTTTTAATTTTATCTTTATAAATCGATAGTGTTTCATTTACCGAATCAACCCTCCACGGGATTAAAACGATCAAAATTTAACGGTGTATTTTTAAATATTTAACATAAAAAATAAACATTTATTACACAAGTAATTTTACGAAATTATTCATACATAAGTGTTAATTAAAAATTTCATTTAACTAAATGATTCCCAAATAAATTGACCATTAAAAATCTTGCTAATGTGCAATAAAAACCATAAAATTCGATGAAACAAAATTTCACATCATCAGCAACACGCTTAAATGTGTTATTGATGTATTTCAAAGGTTAATTACCCGTAACATAACCATTTATCTGCTATTTCCAGCCACCGTAGGCGCGGGCTTGCAGACGGTGTGCAATGGGTAGCACGCTGTCCGATCGTCCGGTAACCGACCGGACCGAGCCCAAGTCGTCGACGGCACGTACTGTTCCCGCGCGCCTCAAGGAGCTGTCAGCAAACCGTAGACACCCAGCCTGCTAGCTGCAGGCAGGCAGGGTCGAAGCCTGCTTGGGTCATGGGTCAGTTTCTGAAAGAAAGGCCTGGCCCTAGCACGATAGGCAACCAAGGAACGGGATAGGTTTTTAGTCACTAAGAGTCTGATACTATTTCCCGCTCCGCCCAAGTGCGCGATCTGTCATTGGATGATTTTATCTACCATAAAAAAAAACCATTTATCTGCTGAATGCCTAATCATCATCAAGCTTGTAGCTTTTTACCCGACTGCAGGAAGGGTTATATGAAACATATTGACTGCAACAGTCGGGATCCTTGAAAATAACCTAGACTATAATCATTCCATCTAATGTGGGTCTCGACTGTTGCAGTTAATATTTTCCGTATTAGGTTTAAATATTTTTTTTCACATAAAGACAAAAAAGCCACTTATATGAGAATACAAGATAATGTAATAAACTTATTCTAAGGTCACCGATACAAAGCCGTTTAACTTTGTTTAGTTTTACATATTTTGTTGGTCACATATCATTTGTTTCTCTAGAGAGGAGGCCTGTGTCCCAACAGTGGGAACATTATAAGGCTGATGCTATGCTACGCTATGCTTTATCATAATTCAATTCTGAACTAGCGGGATAAATAATTGTTAGTGAGGAGTTTCAATAATATAATTTGACATTTAAGACTTAAAGCCGCTGAAAGAGTTATTTATAACTCCTGAACTATCAAAAATATATTTTATATTTTTTTTTATATTTTGCACAACTATCACACAACACCGTCTAGTCCCAAGCTAAGCAGAGCTTGTGTTATGGGTACCAGACAGCTGATAAACATACTTATATATTTCTAAATACATACATATTATAGATAAATAACACCCAGACACAGGACAAATGATCGTGCTCATCACACAAATATTTGTCCTGGGTGCGAATCGAACCCACGACCTCCGGCGTAGCAGTCAGGGCCACTAACCTCTAGACCAACAGGCCAGTCAAGGTAATATGGTACGAGGGATGTATTTTTTTTTAATTGACATTAATATTTTATTTGACGAGATGGCGCCAAGCTTGGCACCCAATGTGTGATAAGTTTGGCACTATTAGCTAGCTATGATTTAGCAGCCAATTTTTTTTTTTAAATCGTCCCCATACCTTTTCACTCACGTGTTCATCGCCACACATCTTCCGGTACCATAAACCATAGCCAGTGTTACAACACGGACGTTCCAATCGTTGTAAATCGTGAAGCTTACACGTCTGCCCGTGAATACTGCTCGCCCGTGTATCGGCGGCAGGCTGGCGATATTTCCCTCGAGGGCCGTGGAGAGGGTATTATTGCCAGCGGTTGAGATTCGCTCTGCATACGTTCAGGGATGTATGTGGTGAGATTCCAGTGTAGCACCGAGTTGCACAGTTGGGAGTACTCTTTGATGTGTTTTGTTCAACTGTGAAATCTAGAAAAGAAAACATTTTTGTTTTTTTTTTCTTTAAGATGGGATCATCATCGTCCAATGACTTATTCCGGTCTTGGGCAGAAAGGGAGGGCATATCAGACTTTTACTGACTAAAACCCACTCATTTGTTCCTTCTTTGCCTTGAGGTTTCTTTTCCACTTACCCCATAACCTCAGTAGGCTTCGAACCTGCTGGGTCCTTAAGAGTGACTAGCCGGGCCTAGGATTGACTAGCCTGTTGGTCTAGTGGTTAGTGGCCCTGACTGCTGTGCCGGAGGTCGTGGGTTCGATTCCCACCCAGGACAAATATTTGTGTAATGAGCACGACCATTTGTTCTGTGTCTGGGTGTAATTTATCTATAATATGTACATATGTATTTAGAAATATATAAGTGTGTTTATCAGTTGTCTAGTACCCATAACACAAGCTCTGCTTAGCTTGGGACTAGACGACGTTGTGTGATAGTTGTGGTGTATTATAAATAACTAACTATTTATGTAAAGAATCTTTGTACAAAATTTCAAAACTGTATCATGAAAAATCACAAAGTTATAAGCTTATTATGTTACCTGATTTTCCGCACAATTACATGTTTACCCTTTTCTAATACCTACTAGTGTGAAGTAGAGCAGCAATATTTGCAATCATAATAAAATTAAAATAGCCTAAATTACCCGAAAGTTCAATATTATGTTTGTAGCCATTAAGGGTAATCGTTGGCAGCAAGGTTGGTGCGGGGGTGACAGCCAATATTGGTTCAAATGTATTTAATTGAAAACTATTTGAAACAAACTTTTTTATTAGTTGATAATGAGGTTTTAAAGTTGATGTTGGTAGTTAATTGGCATGTGACGTGAACGGGAACCAATCACATATCTGTTTTTTTTTTTTTTGTTCGAATTTCATGTGACCGAAAACTATTGACCGACGTCTTTTTTGCTATCTGCATTATTTGACAGACTAGTATTTTTATATCATCGCAGTATCATGTGTGATAGGTATAGGATATATCATTTTACCGAATTGCTATTGACCGAAGTCTCACTTGAACTTTTTTCATTTGCCAAATGATTTATTTGCCATATTTTCATCACATCGAAACAACAGTTTACAGAATTTTGGTCACAAATACGAGTATATAGACGGTTTTAGTACGCGGTAAATCTATAGAATTTAAAAAATCGAATTGAGAAAAGGTCAACTGATACAGTGGCAGAGGTGACTTCGATGAAATAAAAAAAAAACGAAACGATAACAGTTGAAAAGTTTTACGTGAAATGAAATTCGGTCAAACGTTTTTCGAACTTATGATAGGTGTGAACGAATTAGAGATAAGTTTTTTTTGTTTGATACAAACTAGTGCTTGACTGCGATCCCGTCTGATGGTAAGCAGTGATGCAATTGCGGAAAGTGAGGCGCACTAGTTTATTAAGAGGCTTTTCACTCTAGCTTTGAAGACACCCAAATTATAATCGGATGGAAAATATATAACTAGTTCTGATAAACGTTTCGATAATGTGACCAGGTTGGCGATGGGGCCGAAAGCTTTAGGAGAGGCGACCGTACCGGAAAACGCAACGTTGGAAAGCCTCCTACAAGATGGACCGATGACCTGATGATGGTCACAAAGATCCAACGGATGCAAGACGCACAGGACCGGTTGTTATGGCAACACTTGGAGGACAAATATCTGCCAAGTTCAGAACATTTATTGTATATACATTAACTGGTCAAAATGTACTGAACTTGGCAGATTTTGTTTTTGCGATTTCAGGTTTGGTCCCATAGTAAAAGTTGTTTGTTATCATGACTACAATCACGTGTTTAAGTATCGTTCACTAATTACCAGTCACAAGCTGAACGAGATCAATGAACTGTAGGTAGCTAGTACGCAATGACCGACAACTACCTACAAGGTCATTGACTCGTTTACTTAAAGAAATTAATTTCGTACATGCGTATATTAATTCGAGTTTTAGAAAAAAGTATTTAAGTATTTTTAATTTTATCTCTATAAATCGATAATGTTTCATGTATCGAATCGACTTTTCCTGGATTAAAACGACCAAAATTTAACGGTGTATTTATTTAAACTAGTACTTGACTGCGTCTCCACCTGAAGGCAAGCAGTGATGCAATCGTTGATATATAGATTAATATTATAATGAGTACCTACCTATGGTACTAAACTTTGAAGGCCAGAGAATAATATTCACACAATCAAAGACAAGTACCTCAGCTAAATCGGGCGCATAATCCTAGCAGCAATAATGTTCACAATTGAACCAAATGCATACAGTGTGTTGCATTCCTCTCCTCCAAATATATACCGCATTCCACTACTGACACTTTAACCGACTGTGCAGAATTTAGGAGTTATGTGTGTACCAATGTTAAATGTTGCTATAGAATAGTGTAATAAATTTTATTGTACACAAGAAAAGTAATATAATTTTACAGAAACTTAAATATCGTTTTCGGGATTGTTATGTGAAAAGAGCGATCCAAAGAATGGATCCTAATTTTATCACAATTAAATTGAGTTTTTTTCGGTGTTTCTTCTCTCAGCTAGGAAACACCGGCCGCATCTAGTTTAAACTGACGAAAAATTTGACATGTAAAAGTGTTTTTAAAAACACTATTTGCAAAATAAATATCATTTATCATTACCATTTTTGACGATTTGAAATTTCGATAATTTGGCGATTTGTAATTGAATTTAATGAAAAAAATATTTTAAAATTATTTGTCTTTTGGGATGTTGATAAAAATATTTGTCTTAAACTATTTTATTCTTCAATATCAAAAGATTGACTAATTAGAAACTGTACTTACTGTGTGAATCTGTTTATAATTTTAAAAAAAAAGCAATAAGCACTGATAATAATTACCGTTTTTATAATACGCACATTAAAATATACTTTTATTAAAAACTAAGGTGAAAAAAGAAATAAAAAAAAACATATTTTCAGATTCGAGAGTTTACGTCCCTACGTAAACAGTCGGTTTATTTTTTACCCAGATACAAAATAATAAAAAAATCTAATATACCTTTCAAATCCCCTGTCCTCCACTCCGGAAAACAGCAATACTTGTACTTGTCCGACGAGCCTTTTCATACAAACGTTTCCGTACAAAAAAACCTATCTTTTTTATCAAAGATGGAGTCAGTAAGTGGCTGACAATAACGTATTTTCTTTTTCTAACCCAGCGAACCCCTCTCACAATTGGTCCAATACATTATGACAAAAAAAAATATATAAAAGAAAAGAAATATAACCTTACCTCTATATAACATATTTTTCGTTGTAACATTGCAAAATTAAAACATTTTGTTATGTCAACCTTTTAGCAAATTGAAAGGCTTTCTCTTGAGATAAATACACTTTGGTGCACGATAAATGACACAAGACTTCTGAGAAAAGAAAAAAGAGTAACATGCCTAGCACGTAGGGCGACGTGTTGTAACTTTTTTTATTATTTTAGGAGAGCTTTTAGTAGTTTTTTCGCATCTACATTATTTCGAGCATTACAGCGGTATCTTTCTGGATCTAAACATTTTTTTTGTCCATTTTTTTCCAAATGACGCAAATGTAAGCAGAAATGTGATAGTTTTTTTTGGTGGAGAATCATTGAATGACTTCTCCCGCTTTGGAAGAGTGTCAGACTTTTGCTGACTAGACAGGCTTGTTGATCTAGTGGTCAGGCCGATTCCTACCCAGGACAAATGTTTGTGAGATGAGCACGATCATTTGTTCTGTTACTGTAATTTATCTATAATAATATATGTATTTAGAGATATATTTAAGTATGTTGGTCAGTTGTCTAGTACTTTTTTGTCTTATAAGATGCTCTGCTTAGTTTGGGACTATATAGCGTTGTGTGAAACTTGTGGAATATTATTTATTATATTATTGAATAAAACCGCGCTATATCCTTTAGTTGCTATTTGTGTTCTATGAACATGGGTTTCCTTTTTCAGAAAATGCCAACGGCCTTAGCGAGCATCATCCCTGATTGGTCCCTACGGTTTGCTGATTGTCTATGAGGAGCGCGTGGATCACTACGCGCTGTCAATAACTTGGGCTTGGTTTGGAGGAATGAGATCAGTGTCAGATTTTTTCTGACTAAATATCAACTACGGCATAACGCGCAACGTACAGCGAGTATCCACTCCTACATTGTTAAAATCTCTACGCCCCGGACTAAGAGTTTTACGAGTACCTCGTCGTTTATACCGCGTACATCAAAAGGCTGAAACAATGTGCCTGCTGCGGTTTTCCCATCTGATTATAATTTAGATATCTTCAAGGCTATACTATGATTGTTAATTAGACGAAGTAAAGTGACAGCAGTGGACAATGCCCAACTGTCAAACAACCATTGCTATAGCTGTCACTTTACTTCATCTAATAAAAACTCATAGTATAGAGTGGATCTCTTTTAATAAGCTAGTGCGCCTCACTATCAACGATTGCATCACTGCTTACCATCAGGATCGCAATCAAACACTATTTTATATCAAATAAAAAACAATCTATGTTCCTTAATTTACCCTTTGCGTTCTTGGGCTATGGTAACTCTTTGAAATACTCCTATAGCCCTAAACGTGCAACAATCGATATTATAAAGGCAGCAAATAAAATTTAAATTTCCATTCATTTTCATTCAACTTCCATACCCTACAAATGCAACACATATTCAATAACTCAAAGAAACATGCAGCGCCAAGCAAATACTGAATCGCGATACGTCTATTCCTTTGGCCTCAAGTGTACACAAACATTAATGTTGAACGAGCGAATAAAAGAGAAAAGCTTACACTCTTTTATTGCCCGCCAGTGTAATGCTGTGTCATTTTAATGAACTGATTGTTACCAAAAACATGTACTGTTTTTTTTTTTTTTGTTTTTCTTTATGTAGATTTCTTTTACTTGGCGAGGCGAACTTTTGTGCGGCGTATGCGAAATTAAAATTAGCTTCTGAGTTTCTTTTTATTGTTTAGTTTGGATTTTTGTTTTTGTTTTTGTTTGAGACAGTCATCACAACTTCACTGATGTGTAAAAAGCAAATTGTTCCAGTTCTTCGATGTATGCGATAAAAACGATGAAACGAAACGCTTGGTCCAGACTATAGAGATGTTAACAAATGTAAGGGTTAATATTCGCCGAACATCGAGTTATACGATAGTAGAGAGTTGATGGTGAAATCAAGTTATTTTTTTTTAATTTGTTATAATAAGCATAGCAGCATCCCAGCTGATAGTAAGCAGTGATGCAATCATTAATGGTGAAGCGCACTAGTTTATTAAGAGTCTACTCTAGCCTTGAAGACACCCTATAATCGGACGGGAAGAATGCAGCAGACAAACTGTTTCAGTGATTCGATATACACAATATAAACGACGAAGCAAAACGATTAGTCCGGATCCGGACCGTAGAAGTTTCAACAACGTAAGAATAGAGAAGAATAAACTTTATTGTACACTAAAATATGTAGTAACAATACACAGGAACTTAAAACTATGCACTAGCTTCTGACGTTTTAAAGTGCCCATGTAGGCCTATATGAAATAAAAATATTTTGAATTTTGAATTTGAATTTGAATGGGTACAATGGCGTAACAACGTGAGGGTATTCATGGATATTCGCCTTACCTCGGGTTGTCTGATGGTAGAAATGAGATGGCGGAATCAAGTCATGCAATTCCTGCGCACACACTCCAAAATGCATCCTGTAAAATACCAAAAGGGGGTACATTGGGGTAATTGTGGGTACATTGATATTTATAATTTATGTTAAGAGTTGTAGGTAGTCAATCTACCACAAGATTTTGCCAGTCATTATACGTCTACTGTCGTGACTACGTGTATTATTTATCCCGTGTATCCAGAGTGCTTTCCCAACCCGAGAATTGTTCACTCTACGCCTGTTCTTTGTTGATTGGACTTAACCAAATCTGGCTCACCAATTAGCGTTTTCGTTCACTCTACTGAGTCCAAAGCTGCTAAATGCCATTTTGCAGCACCTACCCGTAGGTTAGGGCTGCAGTACTTCATACACGCTCATTTGTAATGCATAGTTAATATGTGTATATTTAAATACATTTTCTTTACTTCTATAATTTGTAAATTATTCTAGACAATAACTCACATACTGTGTTTCAAAATATCTAAAGAAACATGTGTAATAACATCACAATCACCTTAGAACACATTTTGAGGAAGTTTAGACAGCAGACCTGAGTATAAAGTTTAAATTTCAACTCGATACCTCCACGCGTTTCCGAGATAAAGGGTCTTGACAGACATACAGACAGACAACAAATAATATTGATCCATAAAGAGTTCCGTTTTTCCTTTTGAAGTACGAAACCCTAAAAAAAACCGGTCAAGTGCGAGTCGAAGTCGTGCACGAAGGGTTCCGTACCACTGACTAGGTAAAAAATAGAAAAGTAATAAAATAAGCAAAAAATGGCGTTTTTTGTATGGGTGCCCTCCTAAAATATTTATTTTATTTTAATTTTATTATTTATTGTTAAAGTGACAACACAATTGAGTATTTTGAGAATAATTTAAGTGGACAGGTAGGCTGTTGCTATTATTGATATTGAGCCAAAAAGGGCAAAAAAACGTGTTGGTTGTATGGGAATCCCACATAAATATTTATTTTAATTTGTTTTTAGTAATTTAGCGGAAAATTTCAACAGTCTAGCTATCACGGTTCTTGAGATACAGCCTGGTGACAGACAGACGGACAGAAGGACAGACAGAAAAGTCTTAGTAATATGGTTCTGTTTTTATCCTTTGGGTAGGGAACCCTAAAATTACTTACTACTTACTCTTGCAATGGTTTTATCAGACTATTTCATCTTTAATAGCTGTATAAAAAGAGTTGAACACATGAACATCTAGTTTCACTTTCAATAATGCGACCCAGGCGGCTAGTTCACAGTTCATCGTCATATAATATTTTATCCGTCGCTTAATCTGCTGGATTTCGTCTGGCTGTAAGCCAGAGGGGGTATTCTGACTTAAATATTAGCTTCTTTAATATCATTTACTGTGCATGCATGGAGGAGGACGAGACTGCAGCACATCTGCTTCTGAGCTGCCCTGTTGTCGCTGGATACAGGTCAAAGTACTTCGGAAACCCAGGTAACCTCCGCGAAATGGTCAGTAACACCAAGGCGCTGCTGGCCTTCCTTGAGGAGCTGGGGTGGATCGAATGACACATTTGTCCCACCCGTACGCAAAATACGCGCTTTAGTCGTGGAGTTGCGGATACCAGCCCGAAATACAATACAGTACAATATCATTTACTGTGTATTCTTCTTAGAATTGCGAGTGGTAGTTTCTAGATCTATTCTTTCTAAAGGTAGGGATCAAGGAAGCAGGGGCGCCGGCTTTTAGAAAACCTCATGGGTGTACATGCTCATTTGATGACCCGAAAAAGTAGCGAAATGTGAGAAGAGAAATGCACACTGATTGACTGACAAATAAATAAAAGTCCGACTTACATACTGCGTACTTAATTACCAATTATTTTTGATAAGAATAGAATTGATCTGTTTTTTTCTTAATGCCTATTTTAAGACGTGCTTGGCACCCTTTGTTTATTTCTCACTGGGATCCCGCCACCCCAGCTTCGCACGGGTATAATGGTGATATTAAATATATTATGCACGTATTATACATACAACAGTACAATACAGAGAACAACGTTTGCATGGAACATTGAGTAAAGTTACACATACCTCCATTGAAACGGGAGGATCCTCCGACCAGACGGGTGTTATATCTGGTGGGCTTCTACCATGAGTTTTAAGCAATAGTATTCGTCGCTTCTCGATATCGACGCCGTAAATATTTTGTATGGCAAATTTTGGTTCTGCAAGTGACCGCTAAAGGCGCTGCAAAATTTGCCATACAAAATATTTACTCCTGTTGGCGACAAAACGTAGCACCGTGCGCCCCTGCGACGACCGGAGGGCAACAGCGGCTTGCGGGGAGCGGGGGACGAGGTGCAGAGCGCCGCCGCCCGCACCGCTGCAAAAACCACCGCCATTGACTTATTCGACACGGACCAGAGGCGCGTTCTTATAATCAAATATACGAAACTACCAATATTTTATTTCTACCACCTCTGAGAATCACCAACCACTCCGGGTTTTTCTTTCAGAAGCCAACCCATAGCCCTAGTAGGCTTCGACCCTGCTGGTCCCCTACGGTTTTGCTGACATCTCCTTGAGGCGCCCATGGAATACTGCATTGAAGACTCAGGCTCGATTCGGACGGTTACCGAATGGCCGGATGGCGAGCAATGGGTAGCTCGCCTACGATGATTAGAAAACAGGGATGGAACCCGGTGGTTGGGGTGTGAGTAAGTCCGTACCCTCACACGTATTGGCAACCACTGTATTCACAACGAAATGAAATCAAAATATCTTCGAATATAAAACCGCGCTCAATACACTAAATCAGTTTCCAGGATACATTATTAGTTTCCACATCGCTGTAACTTATTTAGGGTACTTCAGATAAACCAGTTTGATCTACCAATCTAGTTTACCTGAGCTTGTTATGAAAACCATTCCGCATTAAGGCGCATAGTCCCTTGAACATCGGGCTGGAGTTAAACACACACATCCTCGTACTAGGACATGCCGGTTTCCTCACGATGTTTTCCTTCACCGTTTTGAGAGCAGTGGTGATAAAATAAATTACACAAAGTAATGCGCCTGGCTGGGTTTGAACCCGAGACCTACAACTCGTAAATCCCGTTACCACTCGACAATCACTGCTTCAGAATTTCACCGAATTTCAGAATATCCTAGAACCAAAAATTCGAAGACATATTGTGACCTTCACTCATCTGCACGGGGCCCGTGTGGTTTTTTTTTTTTTTTTTTTTTGGTAGGTAAAATCATCCAATGACAAATCCCGCCCTTGGGCGGAGCGGGAAGTAGTGTCAGACTCTTACTGACTAAAAACCTACCCCGTTCCTTCGTTGCCTATAGTGCCGGGGCTGAGCCTTCCTCTCAGAAAACGGCCCTTGGCCCCGGCAGGCTTCGACCCTGCCTGCCTGCAGCTAGCAGGCTGGGCCTCTACGGTTTGCTGACAGCTCCTTGAGGCGCGCGGGAACAGAACGCGCCGTCGATGACTTGGGCTCGGTCCGGTCGGTTACCGGACGATCGGACAGCGTGCTACCCATTGCACGCCGTCCGCAAGCCCGCGCCTACGGTGGCCGGAAATCGGGATCGGAATCCCGGCGGCGGCTGGGGCGAGCGCCCCGTTGCCTCTGCCTGATGCGGTCGGCCTCCTCCTTTGCTAGCATTACTGCTTCGCAGAAGGAGGCGACCGCCTGCCATCCCTCCTCGCTACGGACCATGGCCTGAACCAAGGCCCGGCGAGAGAGATCGCTGCCGCCGATCGCCACCACGAGGACACGGCGATGCTCCGCCCAGGCGGGGCACACCTCAACAGTATGCTCCACCGTGTCCTCCGGGTGTTCCGCACAGTGGCGACACCCGGGCGAATCCTCCGCACGAATCCGGAACAGGAACTTAGCGAACTTGCCGTGTTCGGTAAGAACCTGCGTCGTGCGGAAGTTTAGAACGCCGTGAGGTCTTTCCAGCCACTCCTCAAGGATGGGCCTTATCGCCTCGATTGTGGCGCGCCCCGAACGAGGTTGCGATAGTCGCTGACGCCATTTCGCCATGAGATCCCGCCGAAGCTCTGTCCGCCAAGCCTCGACTTGTCGCGGCAGCGGAATTTCGCCCCGGCGTTGCATCTCCATGCGCTTATCGTGCATGTGTGCAAGGACTGTTGCCTCCAGATCCCATGGCGGTTGGCCAGCAAGGAGGGTTGCCGCCTCGCGGGAAATCGTTCGGTACCCTCGCACCATGCGTATTGCCATGACCCTCTGGCACGCATTCAGCTGGGCCCTCGGTTGCTGTGTCAACGTCGGTGCCCACACCGGGGCCCCGTAGAGAGCCATGGACCGAACGATTCCCGCGTAGAGCTTCCGGCAGGAGGCGTCTGGTCCTCTGAGGTTGGGCAGGAGCCGCCCGAGAGCAGCCCCAGTCCGATTCAGTTTGGGAGCCAGACGTCGGAAGTGCTCCTTGAAGTTCCACCAGCTGTCGAGGACGAGTCCCAGGTACTTCATCGTCGACCCGACGCTGATGTGAACCCCTCCTACCGTTAGCTGGGAACCCGGTGGTGGTGCACCCCGAGGGCCGTGAAAACACATGGCCTCGGACTTGTGCAGTGCCACCTCGAGTCCCAACTGCTGGATCCTGTCCACGACCATCGCACGGGGCCCGTGTGGTGGATTACGGCCCATTCCCTCTTCTAGAAAGGAGGCCTGAGTCCCAGCAGTGGGAACATTAAACTAAGCTGATAATGTTATTGTATACTGTACTGCCGTCTGCGCTTGCATACAGCCCTATAAAACCATTTCCTTGATGAAATATTGATTGATTTATCTATATATTTTATGTACATTCTGATGAAACGGCAATTTTATTATGTAATATTTACATATTAAAATTGCCGTTTAAATATGATTAAAAAAAAGCCGAAAAAGTATCATGTTGTTATTTTTTTTTTTTGCTAAAGTATTAGTCATACGAAAAAATCTTATCGTGATAATATATATATATATATAGGTTTTAGAAAGTCAATGTTTTATGGCACTAAATGGGAACAAGGACCTTAAGGGATATGGGCTCCGCTAAATTACGGACGGATTTTCTCAGAGCCGTTATTAAGAATTAGTCTTAGTACATGGACTTTATGTGCTTACTTTATGATCTAATTTGAAAGTTTGTTGATATTTCTTTCAGGACATAATTTAACGGAAGGGATTTAGAGAAATTACTTTTAGTTTGAGGAATAGTTGCCTGGTCGTTATCTCAAAGGATCATTTTGTAATGGTCTTCTAAATGAAGGGGCATTTTATCTATCGTAGTTAAATAATCTTGTGATGAAAAGCAGTAGTGGTCTAGTGGTTGTAAAAAAACTTCTAACTTCAGTATAAAATAATATATTTATTACTTTATCGTTTGAATTGTCAAAAAGTCAGTCAGTCAGAAAATGACTGACTTTTTGCACAATGCACATTGCCCATTCCAAAGCGTAGATCTCATGGAGAAGAATGTGCAAGAAACTCCGTGGATACTCTATTAAGCCCCAAGCGAACACCAGCGTTCGCACACAAATTGTCTTTCTATTGTGTCTCTAATTACGGTACTCAAAAAATTAAATTATGTTTTTACATTATTTTTCTAAATCTGTGCGTCTTACCTCAACGTCTGCCCAACCAAGACTGTCCCCGCCATTACGCTACGTCCCCCAGTTTTTACAGATAATTGCAAATACGTTTCGGTGATCAAATAATATTCTAGGTTATAAAAAACAGATTCAATAATCTGATTATCTACGTATAAAAACCAAACATAGTAATGGCAAAAACATAAGAGTCATAGGACATGGGTACAAAGCCAACCAGGTGCATTACTTTGTGTAATTTATTTCATTACCACTGCTCTCAAAACAGTGAAGGAAAATGTACTGAGGAAACCAGGATATCCTAAAATAAAAAAATCATCCATGTGCCTTCCATCAATCTGCACTATGCCCTGTTAAGTAAGGCATAATCAGACTAATAGTTTAATCACCTGGGCACGAGTTGCAATGGCCCACATAGAAAATCCGTATGTGAAATTTTTTGAGCACTAAAAGAGCAACACAAAAAGCTTAGGTATGAAAAGTAAAGTACATACATGACATTAAACACTGTACCTATTTATTTTGTGGACCGCTGACCATTCAATCGCAATCGGCGAGTGACATAAACGAGAGTATTACGCAAAAATGTATTTTTTTATTTCGCTCGCACGACAGCGTCGGCTCTTATCTCTGTCCTTGTCTATCATTGACTGCAGGTTTGCGACTGTGATGACACTTTAGAGTCCAAGTTTTCTGATTGCGATGTTCCTTTATAATCTTGGATTAAATCAAAACAGTGGAAGATATGAGACTCACCTCTAGCGCGTGGACCACTGAAATTATGCCTATATGGCACGATCTCACATCGCTCGCGACGATCACATACATTTGGTGGCTAACGCTATTTCGCTCGCACGACAGCGCCGGCTCTTATCTCTAATCTTGTCTATCAGTGCGACTGTGATAACACTGATCGTAGATGTGTAAGTTTCGAGTCCAGGTTTTCTGATTGCGATGTTAGCGCGTAACTTATCTTGCCTTACTATTATCATGGACTTTTTAAACTATCAAATTTCCAGAATACCCTCCTTTTTAAATAACTTATCGTCGAGCATCGCTCACCACAAACTTTGCGGTCATTAAGAACCCCAGTTTGAACGGAGTCGGTTAGTAAGTTCTTATCTGATAACGTTAGCAACAATGGGAACTGATTTAACTATTACCAACTAATTAAACTTGATCGTTGAGTTCCGCAAGACTAAAATGGGGAAGATTTTAATGTTTGGGTATTTGTCGCGTTTGAGCTTTGGAAGATTGTTCGATGATATTGTTTTATGATAGTCGGTTTTGTAAGGTTTTTGATAGCCATGGTGGCCTTATGCAAACGGCCCGGTCAGTACTTTTGCGTGATTTATTTCATCATCACTGCTCTCAAAACCGTGAAGGAAAATATCGTGAGGAAACCGCTATGTCCTAAAACCAAAAATTCGAAGACATGCGACATCTACTAACCCGCACTGAGCCCGCGTGGTTACGGCCCATTCCCTGTCGTAGAGAGGAGGCCTGAGTCCCAGCAGTAGGAACATTATAAAACTGTTGCTATGCTTTGCTTATGGTGTCTATTTTTTTTTTTATTATTATTTAGTCGAGTGAGGTCAAAGAAAGGCATCTACCTATTTATTTATTATATTCTTTATTGTACATTGTACAACGCATAAACAAAAAATATAGGACAAACACAGGATAATTTCTTACAGACCATCTTTCGATGGACTGAGCGAAAGGCGATAGATTTAGGGTTGTCAGAATACAAACATCAGAAATAATACTAATAAGACATAATAACACGAATACAATATTACGTACAATACATACAATACTAAACAATATACTAATAAATATTAAATATGTAATCGAGTCAGGAGAAGAAAAATCAAAGTGAAAGGTAATGCTCCTTCACCAATTTTTTAAACGTTGGAAGCGTTAGAGCACGCGTCACTTCAATGGGCAACGCATTCCACAAACGAGCAGCTTGAGTCGTGAAAGATCCTTCAACGAAGGAAGTGGTATGCGCGCGAATACTTAATTTTAGGTTTTCCCATGATCTCAAAGTCCCTATGTGTGTCACTAAGAAACTACCCCCCTAGCCAAGTTACAATCGTTTCGTTTAGCGTGAAAGCTTGGAGTTGGCCACGCCCCCAATTCCTTTGTTGAGATGACGTCAGAACAAAGGAATTGAGGGCGTGGCTAACTCCAAGCGTTCACGATAAATGAATCGATTGTAACTTGGCTAGGGGTGCTGAAGATAAAACGAAATTTATTTCAAGATAGGCCTTAAACCAATAAATACTTCATCTCCTCAAGATCACAGGACCAATTTACAGGAAAGCCAATCCTCATTTTACTGCACTCGATACAGTAATGATGTTCCAGCCGATTGAATCTCCATCAAGTCTTCGCGCTCCTCAGACTAGACTGGACTCAATATCAAAGAAGATATTCTAGTAAATTGTCAATTTAGTAAAGTGATTGTTTATTAGTCTTTAGTCCTGTAGTGTAAGGACGGTTACACACCGGCAATGGTACCTTAGGCCCTTTATAAAACGGGAACTGCATTAGGGTGATGGGCGACGTCTGAGGCGTGTGCGGTTGGTGTGCACATTACATCGACGTGTTATACTATGCCCCAGAAACAGTTAAATAAAAAAACACTTTTTGGTCACATAGAAATGGACTTTGACCTTGATACAATCGGGTTTGAACTGGAACCTTGAAACTTTGGGGCCGGCGGACGTAACGATAGAGATGGTACTGGTTTTACGAATGGAACAGACTGCCTAAGTCATCGAGGGCGTATCGTTCCTCAAGGAGTTGTCAGCAAACCGTAGGGACCCAGTAAGGTGGAAGCCTACTGGGGAAAGGTTTCTGAAAGGAAGATTCGGCCTTGGTATGAAAGGGATAGAAGGAACAGGATTGAGCTTTTAGTTAGTAAAAGTATGACATTATCTTCTGCCCAGCCCAAAAGCGCGAAGATGTCATTGAATGGTGTTCTCAACGAAGAAAAAAAGAAGAAGAAAAAATATCCCTGCTGTCCTTCGCTAAGCTCTTCTTTTGCCTTCTCTGACGCTATTTCAAAACTATTCAAGGCGTCTTCCACGTGGTAATTGAGTCGCCCGGATAATACGTGTAACGCGATACCCTTTCCTGCTTGATCACGTCGGGGTCACCAATGTTGGTGTATGCAAGATGGGTAAATAATATATATATTGAAAGTTCACTTGATGTTTTGTTTAATCCAAAATGGTTCACAGTCACACTCACTTATATCATACAGTCTATTCGCGACACGATAACACTGACCCGTGCGGGGCCTACGGAACGACTGGCTCTCGCCGGCGTCGTCTGTATATTTCCTATGAATATGCTTACCACAGGTGGTTGCGCAAATAAGCTGTGGACTGTATGTTTAAAAAAGCGATCTAAGGTTTGTTAACAATATGCAGGTACTGTGCCTGGATGGGACGGATGTATTAGGGAGGAACACTGACCTTTTGACCTCGAAGGTTCCACGTGGCGCCGGCCGGCGAACCCCGACTTCGCACATTCAAATCACTGCCAGGTCCTGTATTGCACTACACTGCACTATTGTTGAGTCTTTGAATGGTTGGATCACGAAATAGTCAATTTTCTTGTAATTTCGAGCGGGCGTTGTTAGCGGAGCGGTCACATTCACAATCGATGCACAAACACGTAATGTCATTTCATCTTGAGGTCGTGCGGGGAAGGGAAACGGAAGGGATAGGATTGCTAGGCCAAAAAAATAAATTACAAAAAAACAAAATCGCGGATCATAGCAAATTGGCGCAACCATTCCCCCCGGGTTTGAAGGGTTACCTTCAAAGAAAAAGAGAAAACAAAAGCGAAACTAAACCCTATTACTATATCTAGACTATCAATACTAGGTAGCGAAACAACTTATAACTAACTATGCCACTACTGCTGATTAGGCAGAGGGCAGAGGCGAATAACCGGACGCAGGTACGATCCAGTTGCGGTTTTAACCTTTACGACTCGCGTTATTCCGTTCGAACCCGGAAAAACTTCTTCCACTACACCAAGAGGCCAGTGCAGAGGAGGCGCACTCTCAGTCTTCAGTATCACCACAGTACCGACTGTGACTGGATCTGAAGGAGTGTTCCACTTTTGACGCGACATACAAACGAATAGGCAAATGTATGCCTTTGTGGAACGTATACCACGACAACGGGCAATAGTGACTTTAAACGGTCCAGCATAGTCCGTCCCAGTATGTATGAAAGGTTTCACCGTCTGTACAACACGACAAGAACGATGGTCGGCCATTTCCGGCGCGTTGAAACGCGGGCGGAGCTTAAAGCAGGGCACACATCTGTGCACTCTAGCGCGTATCAAATTGCGAGCGGAAAGTATCCAGTACTTCTGTCGAAGAATGGACATTAATAAATCGGGACCAGCGTGACAATTCACCTTATGGTGATAATCCACCAACAAATCCAAAACGTGATCCTAGCGTGGTAGAACTACTGGATGCATTTGTTCAAACTCTAACTTAGCATTTCGCAGACGGCCACCGACACGAATGAGTCCGTCTTGCAAAAATGGTTTCAAATGTTGAAGTGCGCGACTACAAGGTTTATGTGATTCTAAACTACGAAATTCTATTGAAAAATAAAATTTCTGCAACTCTCGAAGTACAACTGATTCAGCTCTATCCAAATCAGCTGCGATTATAGAACCACGCGATGGTAATAATCTCAAAAATCTTAGGACGTAAACTACACAGCGTAATAGTCTCGACCAAGACGAGACTCGATTAGACAACAACAAAACAACTGACTCTTCACGCGGAACTGATACTACAAGCGTATGTTTCTTCTCCTCGGGTGGCTCTGAAACAGTAGCGGGGTTAAACGGAGCATTTGGCCACTCGTTAGGAGTGGTATGAAGCCAGGGAGGGCCACAAAACCAAAGCGGATGATTTAAAATTTGCGCAGGAAGCAAACCACGTGAGAGACAATCAGCTGGGTTTTCTGTTCCAGCGACATGGAATATATTTTCCGGTGACAATTCAGCTTGAATCTTAGCCACCCTATTTGCGACAAACGTGCCCCATCGATGGGGTGAAGAGTGGGCCCAACATAGAGCAACGGTTGAGTCTGAAAACGCTACAATTCTCTCTATATTAATGCGAGGACGGCAAGTTTTGACTATAGATGTAATCAATTGAACCAACATAAGAATAGCGCAGAGTTCGAGACGAGCAAGAGAGACAACCTTACGAGGAGATACCTTTGATTTTGCGCTAATGAGGAAAACTGAAATGTTATCGCCATTTTGGACCTGAAAGTAAACCACTCCCCCGTAAGCCCTCTCACTGGCGTCTGCGAAACCTACCACATTAACAACAGTGTCTGGTACTATACCAACATGGCGAGGAATCTGTATCTGATCGAGCATTGGAAGCTCTTTCCTATAGCGAGCCCACAACTTAGCAACACTGTCAGGAGCGGTGTCGTCCCAATCACAGTTGGAAAGCCAAAGCTCTTTTATAAGCAGCTTTGCATACAAAACGACAGGAGCTACAAAACCCATTATATCCCATATCCGAGCTACACATGCTAGGATAACGCGTTTGGTACAAGTTGGCGGAGTCGAGCTAATTTTAAGACTGAACATATCAGTTGCGGGTGACCAACTTAAACCAAGGATCTTATGCGAATCACTATCATCGAATTCCTTTACCGAATTCAACCGGTGTGACGGTGGAATCGACTCTAATGTAGCTTGCGAGTTGCTTGTCCATTTCACAAGATCAAATTGACCGGACTTCATGAGGCTGATTACTTGAGCAGCGGTTTCTATAGCCTCTGCTTCACTAGGTACACTGTACACAAAATCGTCCATGTACAATCCGGTTTCAATAGTGGCCCTTGCTTTCGGGTATGTATCACCCTCGTCAGCGGCCAACTGCTTGATAGTGCGAAGAGCGTGAAAGGGACTAGACTTAAGCCCAAAACAAACACGATTGAATTCGTAAACCTTCAAAGGTTCCTGCGGAGAAAATCTATACAAGAAGCGTTGGAATCTACGGTCACATTCTCTGATTCCAATACTAAGAAACATTTGCCGAATATCAGCAGAGAGCGCAATAGCAAACAAGCGAAAATTTACTATTATTTCAAATAAGTTACCCTGGAGGTTCTGACCACAACACAAGATATCGTTAAGCGATATGCCAGTACTAGTTTTAGCGCTACCATCCATAACCACACGCAGTTTAGTTGTAAGCTTGTCTTCTCTAACAACTCCATGGTGCGGGATGATGTAAAACGGGTAATCACGTGTCTCCTCAGTCTCGGCAGGCGCTGATGAGATATAACCTTTATCTAAATATTCGATCAGCACATCATCATAGGCTTGCTTCAACTTAGGAGACGCCTGCATCTTACGTTCCAAGCATAGAAAGCGTTTTTCTGCGGAGGCACGGGAGCCACCGAGCGAAAAAATATCACCCTTGAAAGGGAGCGCGACAACATAACGACCATCTTTATCACGAGTAGTCGAGCGGGTATAAATCTCCTCAGTGACCTGATCCTCAGGGCTGAGAATAGGCGGGACATTGACCTCTTCAATCTCCCAGAACTTGCGGATGGTAGAATCAAGCGGCGGCTCGACGGTGCAACAGTGCGACACAGTCGAGTAACTATCTAAACAAGCGGGTGCGGAACCAACTATAACAAACCCGAGAACTGTTTCCAGTGCGTGTGGAGCGGGGTACATCGGAAGACCTTGAATTTTACGTGATAACTGGAGATGCGGGAGAATCGAAGCACCGATCAATAGATCGATATCTCCAGGGAAAGCGTAATTTCCGTCGGCTAACTGCAAGTTCTTAAACTCCGTCAGCATGGACGTGTCAACCGGTACCGTGGGCAACCGTTCCGTAATCTTATCTGCGACTAGCGAATCCATTTCAAACGAAATATTACGATTAAAACGTGAACTAAATATTATTTTAATGGAACCGTGAATGGTTGCCTTTAAACCTCCAAAACCTTTCACTTCTGAGCGGGATGACCAATTATTAAAACTAAAACCAAGGCGTTGACAACAATCCCGAGTAATAAAATTACTCTGGGAAGCGCCATCTAGTAGCGCTCGAACGGTGTGCGGTTTGCCAAAGGCATCTACAATGACAACTTGCGCGGTCGCAAGTAAAACGGTAGTGATTTGAGTACCAGCGGCGGAAAGCGAACACAATGTTACGTCGTTTGCACTTGCAGCAGGCCGCGCGTCACAAGCGTCGCGCGTCTGCGCAGGCTGCGGCTGCGATGGCAGCTTACTACTCTCAAAATGTAAGAAGGTATGATGTCTAGCTAGACATTTACGACAGCTAACACCACTGTTACATGACGTAACCAGATGTTTGTCACTTAGACAATTAAAACACAAATTATTAGTGCGGACAAACTTGTAACGATCACTAGGCGATAATCTCTGAAATTCCGAACACTTGTACAGCTGTGTATGGCTACCCTTACACAGAGAACAGTCAGGTGTTGAGGCGGTATTAACTAGCGTATGTGCAGTCTTGACTGACTTCGATGACGCGTCTATACGGCGATCGGAACCTGTCCTATTCGTGACTTCATGACGTGCCGACGTGCGCTGCAATACCTTAATATGGTCGCGAATAAAAGATTCTAAATCTTCGAACTTAGGTATTTCGTTACCGCGCTGAGTCGTTTCAAACAGACGAACAGTTTCAGGATCTAATTTCTGTAAACCGATATACAAAAACAAAAAGTCACAGAGGTCATTGACCTTTAGGTTCTTTACTGCACGAACAGATGATGCGAAAATATTTAAAAACTTCTCTAAATTATGATCGTTACAAACGGAAAAACTTTTCAAATCGAATAATTGATCTAAATATGCGGTGGCTACTAATCGCTTATCTTCGTATTTTGTTTTTAAAGTTTTCAAAACTAAAGTGTAATTTTCAGCGCTAAACGTAATTCCAGCACAGACAGCCTTTGCCTTACCGGTCAATTTTTCTACGAGATAATGCAATCTCTCGTGATCTGTCAGCGATGTGTTCCTATGTATTATATTTTCGAAACTATCTATAAATAAATTCCAATTTCGAATGTCACCATTAAATTCAGGTATTTGAATTGGCGGCAATCGTGGGCGTTCGCGAGGAGGGTTGGATAAACCACTCGCGGGGGGGGGGAGTCTCTAAACTCCTAGCAATACGTTTGATACGACAATACAAGTCATCAAAGGACGACAATGCCTGATAACTCACACAGTAATCAGGATTTAACTCCAACTCTAAAATGTTTATATTATTAATTGTAGATTCAAAATCCGCGCGCAAACTATCTAAAGTTTCCAACGAACACAAGAAAGCATCTCTAATCGCCAGATCCGAGATTTGCAAAGATTTATCACAAATTGATTGAACACGTGAAAACTGTGAGTCCCTTTTAGCGTATAAAAGCTTTAACTGAACCTTTAAATCAGTACTAACCTTACTGCCAACCTTAAGAGACATCTTGTTTTGATATATTCACACTATACACTCAAACAAACACTTAACGAATTATTAAGTAAGCGATAATTATCAGATAACAATATGGTAATATTGTAAACAACAAAGTGAACGGCGAACGAACGGAATAACCTGAATCAATGAGTGAATATTACCCAATTTCTCGATTAAATCATTCACGTCGTTCATATGCGTATATAATCTATGGTTTATCCGTTTCCTACAAATATTCACTCAACAATGAACGGGTATTTTTGAAATGCGTCTACCTACATGCAATTTGTAGGACTTCCGAATGAATTTTGTCAAGAAAAAGAATGCGATCGATTTATATCTACGCTGATATTTACGTAGCTAACTATAATTATGCGGTGCGGTTGACGGCGTAGGTACCGTAATTATCAATGGCTCTTTAACTATACGAGCGAAATAACGTTTAGTTGCCTAAATGCCTAGATGCGGGTTTTCTATGTTTATACTCGTATCTAGGTAAACAGGCGCGTTGCGTTTATTCCCTATGGAACAAATACTATATTGCGAAATTACAAGAAAATGATTCACGATCCTGCTCGTAGGACCAAAAGTAATGGTTGCGCAAATAAGCTGTGGACTGTATGTTTAAAAAAGCGATCTAAGGTTTGTTAACAATATGCAGGTACTGTGCCTGGATGGGACGGATGTATTAGGGAGGAACACTGACCTTTTGACCTCGAAGGTTCCACGTGGCGCCGGCTGGCGAACCCCGACTTCGCACATTCAAATCACTGCCAGGTCCTGTATTGCACTACACTGCACTATTGTTGAGTCTTTGAATGGTTGGATCACGAAATAGTCAATTTTCTTGTAATTTCGAGCGGGCGTTGTTAGCGGAGCGGTCACATTCACAATCGATGCACAAACACATAATGTCATTTCATCTTGAGGTCGTGCGGGGAAGGGAAACGGAAGGGATAGGATTGCTAGGCCAAAAAAATAAATTACAAAAAAACAAAATCGCGGATCATAGCAAATTGGCGCAACCAACAGGTATGTCAAACAGATGCTTACATAGCAGTTGATGTCGCTACAACCAAAGTCAAAGTTGATGTTCCCGCGCGCCTCTAGGAGCTATCAGCAAACTGTAGAGGCCCAGCCTGCTAGCTGCAGGCAGGCAGGGTCAAAGCCTGCTGGGGTCAAGGGCCGTCTTCTGAGAGGAAGGCTCAGCCCCGGTATGATAGGCAACGAAGGAACGGGGTAGGTTTTTAGTCAGTAAGAGTCTGACATTATTTCCCGCTCCGCCCAAGGGCGGGATCTGTCATTGGATAATTTTACCTACCATAAAAAAAGTCAAAATTGAAATACTTCGAACACCTTTTTCTTCTTTTCAGAATTTCAAAGAATACAATTCAACATCACTCAGTAACTTTAAGCCCACCTTGATGGATAGTTCCACGTCTCCAACAGATTGACGCAGGCTAAGCCCCGTCTAGACTAACCGACAGGCTAAGTTATTAACCCAGCCCTTGATGAATTGACTAGTGACAGCACTTCGAGAAGATTATGTTTTAGACAAGGTTGAATTTTAAATTGATTGTAAAAAACTGCGTGTCCTAATTGATTATTACCGTCTTATTTTTAGGGTTTCGTATCTCTGTTGGCAAAAACGGAACCTTTAAAGGATTACTTTGTGGTCCGTCTGTGCGTTTGTCCGTCTATTTGTCCATCCACCATATTTTTTACAAGCTTTCTATAAGCTTGCACTGTATGTAACTATGTGTGTTCGGCTCAAATCTTGCAACTCAATTTTGAAGCAGAAATCTTCAACCGATTGAGCTGAAATTTTACATGTCTATGTAAATCGGGTGACAATGCAACATTATGATGACATGGAGCTGATCTGATGATGGAGCTGAAAGGTAGCCATAAGAACTCTGCAATAAAACAATACAACCCCATCGAATTTTTATTGTTTTAACATGCATATTATAATAGAGAGAAAAAGAAAAAAGAAAAACTCAATAATTTTTAACACGCTGGTTCCAAAACGCAGGGAGTCGCTAAATAAGTATAAAGCTATAATATAGTTTATTTAATTGGTTAAACGCGATAACGCCAGGAACTATGTATTTCGAACTGGAACAATATTTTCAATACACTTACACGAAAACCTACTCTTATCACATCACTTCCAGGCAAGCAATGGAGTGTTTTCCGCACTAGTGCGGAAAAAAATGCGTGCTCTCCCCGCCACAATTTTATTATAATAAAATTGTTTATCGTATCAAGCTGGGAGCGCGTCGAACCTCACGAGGAGCGGGTCAACCCCCACGAGTCGTAAGTGTGATGCGCGTGAGAGTTTTTCACAGCAGCCCTCGGCTCCATAGCACACTCGCCTACGGCACGTGCGAATTTGACCTTGGTCGCAACAATAAACTTTCTGCATTTGTCTAAAAATGTACTATTTAATATTAGATGGCCTATTTTTTGAAAATAACTTTAAAACAACTATGTAACATTACTCTACGGCCCATGGGAGTCAAACAGTAACCAAAGACTCGTGTGAATTCGCAGGGGACAGCCAGTACTAATATATTTGGCAAAGTATATTTTAATAAACATTAAACACTTCCCGTGAGCTAGTTTATTCAAGATGGTGGCTTCTTGCCAAGACGCAAATAACAGAAACTGTTATTCATAATAATGTCAACTTTATTGTGTGTTTATAGGGTAACACAATCAGTCTTTTAATATTCCCACTGCTGGGACTCAGGCCTTGTCTCTAGGAGAGGGAATAGGCTCTAATCCACCACGCGGGCTCGATGTGGGTTGGTGAATGTTATGTCTTCGAATTTTAGGTTTTAGGAGATGCCGTTTTTATCACGTACCCGTTTGCGCCAGAAGGAAGGTTATTTACTTAACTGTTTTGAGAGCAGTGGTGAAAAAAAGAATGGAAAATACTCGTATCATATCATATCTTATCTGAAAATATCATCGGAGTTGGAATATCATTTTATACAGCTTAAATTGAAATACGTAACGATTTTTTTTTTATTAAACTCAAAAATCTGAAACACCAGAATCGTGTACTGGGTCCATGGTATTTATTTGCGTCAATGTCAGACACATCCTGTATACACCGTTAAATTTTGATCATTTTAATCCCGTGGAGGGTCGATTCGGTACACGAAATACTTTCGATTTGTAAGGAAAAAATTAAAAAATAAAGTACTTTTTTTTCAAAAAATTTAATGTATATTTACGCATGTAAGAAATTAATTTCTTTAAGTAAACGAGTCACTGACCCTGTAGGTATTTGTTGGTCGTTGCGTACTAACTACCTACAGTTCATTGGCCTCGCCCAGCTCACGTTTACTTAAAGAAACCAATTTCATACATGCGTAAATTAAAAATTATATTATAATTTTTAATACAAAAATCAATATGCCTCTGCCTTTTCCCAGCCGTATTAGGATTGGCTTTTAGCCTAACCATGCAGGTGAGTATCAGTATTTAACATGGAGTGCCGGCCTATCTGATCTCTACTACCCAGTAACTGGGTCTAAGGATACCCTTTAGCAAGACTGTTGGTTTTTTTTTATGATGGAGCGCGCTTACCTAGAAGAAACCTATTCACTCTTGACTTAAAGATTCCCGGCTTGTAGCCATCAGGAAACACAGACTCCGGCAGGGAATTACACTCCTTAGCTGTACGCATAATGAAAGTGTTCCCAAAACGCTTTGTGCGTATAGGTGGGGTGTCCACCATGTACCGGTGGCGCAACGCCGTACGTCTGGTAGTCCGATGGTGGAACGGGCTAGGCGGAATTAGGCTATGCAATTCCGACGCACACTCTCCGAAAACATGGTTTACATTATATCTGTGTTGGTTATGAAAAATGGAGGGAAAATGACTTATCACAACTCGGAAAATGATTTTAAATCAATCCGAACGGGCCATTTGTGGGCAATTATTTTTTACTTTGCGATACATACTCGTAGGTAGGTGTATACTGCTGACAGAATCGTCTAAAGTGAAATAAAATTGTTTGATGGATGAATTATCATGAAGAAAAAATTTAATTCCTACTTATAATTTTTATTGAGTTTATTGACATTCATCATCAATATCATTCACACGTCACCTCACAAAAAAATCGACGATTCATCAGATAGGCTGATCCTTGGTTCCTGACAAAGGAATTAGAGGCGTGGCCAACTTCACGCGTTCACGCTTAACGAAACGATTGTAACTTGGCTAGGGGGGCAGGGTATACGGCCAAATTTTCCAAAATAACTGAAATATGGAACAAGCTCGTAAATATTCTTAGCTTAAAAACCTAAGCGCACCATAAATATCAAAGCATTTAACTCAATTTGACTGATATGACTTTACAGCTAATTGGCACAAGGCTGTGAGTTGCACCTGCGAACTAATTGCGATGAACGACTGAAGTACGATGTTTTAATTAATGACATTTGTTGTCTGATTTGTGATTGCTAAGCCTAATTTTAGCGTTGCCGTGGAAATAAGGTAAGAAATTAGGCCAATAAAATGTAAAATCTACAACAAAAATATGTTATCTACTTTGTCACTGTTGGTGACATTAGGAGCATTGAGTAAGTTTATATACTTTAGGCGATATCTTTTCGTTCGGCATACCGCAGGGTCTCAAGACGAAAGCTGAAGAGAAGAAGAGAAAGATATATAGATGTATTTTTTATTGCACACAAAAATAAAATTACATTCCTCCTCCTTGCGTCGTATTCCTCAATGCTGAGGGTCGTGACCTCCCTGCTTCATCACTCTCACTCGCACGACATTTCTCCATCTGTTTCTGTCTCTGGCGGTGTGAAGGGCATTGTATACCGCAGAGTCAAGAGCGGTGCGGATCTGATTGGACCAACGTATGGGGCTGCATCCACGAGGCCTTTTCCGATCCACTTTACCAGTCACGATAAACCTTAAAATTACATTAAGAACTTAAAATTAATAGGGTGTCATAATAGAAAAGAACGTCAAAGAGGAGAGCGTGTTGGCAGTCATGGCTCTGAAGTGTGGTCATAATTACAGTTTGGAGTTTCCTTGCGATATCGAATCAAGAATGAAGATATCTGCACGAGAACAAAGATTACTCCTAATCATGAGCAACTCCTAAAAGATTGACATTGAATTAAAAATTATAATATAGAATCGCAGACAGGCCTGTTGGTCTAGTAGTCAGTGGCCCTGACTGCTGTGCCGGAGTTCGTGGGTTCGATTCCTACCTAAACAAATGCTTGTGTGATGAGCACGATAATTTGTGCTGTATCTGGGTGTAATTTATCTATAATATTTATGTATTTAGAAATATATAAGTATGTTTATCAGTTGTCTAGTACTTATAAGATAAGCTCTGCTTAATTGCTAGATGGCGTTGTGTGATCGCTATGGAATATTATAATATTATTATAATATCGCTATATTATCGTCCACACACATCAGCCCATTCTAATTGAATGAAGGAGAGGTCGATATTTGAGGAAGTAGATAAGTTAATATGCGACGCTTAAGGCTAAACAACGTGAGCATGGAGTTTGCCAATACCTCCCCAGAGTCTGGGGTAAACATACTTATGGGGTAATGATATACGAGCTTCTTATATATCGGGTAACCCTTTAGCAACACTACGCTGTATTTAAAATTGTATGTATACAACCTTATGTTTAGTAAATGCTAAACTCGAAACACACGTCTAGTATTTTTATATAAATTCATAACTATATCATGAAAAGTCACAAAGTTAAAAGCTTGTTAAGTTACCTAGTTGTTCACACAAACACATGGTCACCGAGCCATCCGGGCGACTGAGAGATTGTTTGGCTCCTGCACCCAGCTGTGTGCTGGCGCCTTATGCCCGCTATGACCTACCGTGACCTATGTTGTACTTAGGGTCGGTGGTATCCAACTTGTGACCTTTTTTTAAATATTTTTGGGTAAAAATGTAACATCGTATACAACTTATTGGAATCGATTCAGTTACTGATTCTTAACAAACTATATTCAGGTTTCGCACTAAAAACAATGTTGTATTTCAATAAATATTGAAAATTGGAAACAAGAACATCCATAATGCGCTTATTTCCACTCAAAAGGAAAACTAAATTTAAGAAAAAAAAAATTAATAATGTGGTGAAATATAATTTTTTACACCACCTGCTCTGCTGCCCTTTTACTTGTCTTACAATCATCACCTGAAGCAAGTCATTCTATCGGATAGAATAAGGATACAATTTATCCCTAGGGATGTATAGACGTTCCCTATGGAGTAGCGAGATTTTAATTTGGAATGTCAAAACCATTATTTAAAAAAAAAATATAATGTATTTGATGTGAATCAAAATGTACGTGTATCAAACAAGTTCATCAAAAAAAAAAAAAACTGGGCAAATGCGAGTCGCGCTCGCACACTAAGGGTTCTTCTGGGGCTCTGGAGAGGTATGAAAATACATACCAGGACCTTGGAACCAAGGCAAAGGAGGAACGGGTCAGGTTTTTAGTCAGTAAGAGTCTGACACTATCTTCCGCTCCGCCCAAGGACAAGGTATGTCATTGAATGATTTTACCTACATTAAAATAAACACTGAGTGTTCTGTAACTAACTTATGTAAATAGTTTAATACTCAAAGGTAAAATAGTTCAATTCCCGAAGCGAATCTCGAAACTTCGGAATTGAAAAAAGTATTTCTTTTTAGTGACACAACGATTCTTTTGAGGCGTGGCTGGAAAGACCTCACGTCGTCCTCACCTTCTGCATGGCGCATTTTCTCACCGGACATAGGGAGTTCGGGAGTTACCTGCACCGGATTCGTGTGACGCCCGGATGTCGACATTGTGTGAACCGTCTAGAAGACACGGCGGAGCACACGGTACAGGAGTTCCTTACTTTGGCAGTGCATCGCCGTGTCCTTGAGGAGGTGATCGACGGCGGCGATCTCTCGCGCCGGGCCTTGGTACAGAACATGATCTGGAGCGCTACTAATTTGAAAGTGAACTCCAGGACACTAGGACGCAGGTAAGCAAGCCCACGTCTACGGTGGGCGGAGATAGTTCTGTCATTTCCGACACTGCACGCTGCTGGGACGTGAGCATAAAGGAACAGCTAGATATAGTCATAAAACCAAACAAAATTAAACGCTATTTGATTGCTCGATTACGTGGCATGGTCATTTTCGAGAACTGGGTCGGGCACATATCTGTAATACGGTACCTCAGAATCCACCAGATCCAGATCCAGATCCTTATTATTATTATAGTTAAAGTCACAAAACTAAACAAAATTAAACGCTATTTGCTTGCTCTGTACTTTTAAAATAATGTGGCGTTAAAACTGAATTAAAATCATTAGCTGAACAATGAACGTGATATAAAATAAATGGAATCTCTGGGTTGCCAGTGTTGCCACCTGCCAAAGTCACACAACGTAGTTGAAATATGTTGTAACCATGGAACGGGAAAGTTTAGAAGGTTCACCTTGGACCGATGTAGTTACAAACACGACAGCGTGGTTGATGCAGTAGATGAGAGATTGGCTTTGGAATGAAAGAAAGTTAGATAGAAAGAAAGAACGAATGAATGAATGAAAGAGACACTCAATCGTATAAAGCAAAATAGAAATACACCGTTAAATTTTAATCTTTTTAATCCCGTGGAGGGTCGATTTGGTATATGAAACACTATCGATTTGTATTGATAAAATTAAAAAATAAAGTACTTTTTTATAAACTCGAATTAATTTACGCATTTACGAAATTAATTTCTTTAAGTAAACGTCAGCTGAGCGAGTCCAATGACTTGTAGGTAGTTACTACACAACGACCGACAACTACCTACAACCACCACGAGGTACTTAGTGATGTAATAATATTCTAATGGTGAAATAATTTAAAATCGGTTTTGTTTTTGAGTTTATTAATTACAAGCAAATACAAACCTGTTCTCTAGTAACATACTTTACTTTTGATTCGATTCGAGTCTGACATGCTAGAGAGTTGTAAGATTTTTCACGATTTCCCAGCTCAAAAAAGGTACCTAATTTACATTCTATATTGCTGATCACAGATACAGTTTGTCGAATTACCTAACTTTTTTTTCAAATCGTCTAAAAAGTCGGCTTCCGAACTAAAACTTTTACTTTCGGTCTTTAAGAGCCAAAATTCACCAATAAAATAATCGCTATTCGTTCAAACAAAACGCAGTTTGAACGCCTAATCGAGATTATAGCTTCATTTTGCATTTCACCGCGATGACTTGAACCTAGTTTACACTGAACTCAGTTTCAATTCTTTTGTAATCGCCCATGTTTACGACACGGGTCTTTAAACTAGATTACGCTGATCTCAGTTTAGTTGAACTTAGTTTTTATATTGAATGATGAAATCAGCCCTAAGAGTTTAGTCTCGACAAAAACGGTACAATTTACTTAAATTCTATTCAATTTTCTTTCATAACTGTAACAGAGAATTAACCTTCTGTATTTTAAACTATTTGTTGGAACTAACAAAACTGCACTCAACTAGATATAACTGCAACGAGGCCAGTCCGAACCGCTTCAAACTGGAATGAACTGGATCTGACTAGTTTGAGCTGGTTTTGCGCAAAAGTTCTTTTTGTTTGTTCAAGTTCAGCTGTTTTGTGACCTAATGTCGACCCTGCTCCCGTTTCGCTGATTGGGCCATTTTGTACAACGGATCTTTTTGATTGGTGTATTAATAAGGTCGATTTAAACCGTAATTTAATCGTGTCAATATTATTTTGTGTACACGATTTGACCGCGCGGGTCCAAAACGATAGAGGAAAAAAAAATCTGGAAATATACAGAAGGCGTATGCCCAGCGGTGGGATATTATAGCTCAATAAATAAAAAATTGTCTGCAAGGAAGTATAGATACTCATCAGTGTGCTAGATGTTCCTCAGACCGACCTTCGACTCTTCTGTAGATGGTTATTTTATATAAGGTGACTGGTGATTAGTGAACGATACTTAAGTTCAGTACATTTTGACTAGTTCATCATCATCATCATTATCAGCCTTTTAATGTTCCCACTGCTGGGACACAGGCCTCCTCTCTAAGAGAGGGAAAGGGCCGTATTCCACCACGTGGGCCCAGTGCGGGTTGGTGGATGTCACATGTCTTCGAATTTTTGGTTCTAGGACATGCCGGTTTCCTCATGATGTTTTCCTTCACCGAGAGCAGTGGTGATGAAATAAATTGCATAAAGTAATGTGCCTGGCTGGATTTGAACCCGCAACCTACAATTCGTAAGTCGGGGCTGTTACCACTCGGCCACCACTGCTAGTGACTAGTTAGGCGAACACATAGGTACCGGCTAGCAAATTTTTTTTCGTGATTTCAGGTATGGTTCCATAGTAAAAGTTGTTTGTTATCATGAATACAATCACGTGTTTAAGTATTGTTCACTAATTACCAGTCACCTTATAAAGAAGATGACAATTTATCATACATTTTCCAGAATCTGCTGGCTGCATAGTCCTTAAATAACTTAGAAAAATACGACGATCACGTGGCTGAAATAATAAGAACTACTCAAGTCAATCTCCAAGGTTAAGCAACCCTAGCCTAGGTTGGCCAATAGATGGGTAATCATTTGAACGTATGACCAACGCTGGGGGCCAATGCTACGCGCAAAGGGCAAGTAAAGGATACAGGTGAGTTTTGTCAGTTAAAATATGACACGCCCTTATTCTCCACCTCGAAACACCCTCATACGCCATAACCGTAACTCTAAAAGAAAGAAAAAAAAAGAAAATATGTTTACTTGCACACACACACATCTTAAATTAAACATAAAAAAACTGGGCAAGTGTGAGTCGGACTCATACTCACTGAGGGTATCATTTTTTTTCGTTAATTTAGAAGTTTGATTTTTTCACACCCGAGTGTATGGTTTAAGATAAAGGGTCTTGACAGACAGACAGACGAACAAGGGTTCCATTTTTCCTTTTGAAGTACGGAACGCTAACAACAGTAAGTCTCACGTCTGCGCCAAATAGGTCCAGTTCAGCATAATGCCATACAACTATGTAGCAGTTGACTGACGCTGGTTTTCAACTAAACCTGTGAGTGCGGTTGAAAATCAGTTCTGCCCGAACACGATAATATACTTTAAAACACAATGCCTATCTGAGGACTCTTTTGTTAACACCCACTACAACACTCCCCCTTACCTTCCACCTTTAATCCGTTGCCAGTACATAGTTACCAGCACTCGTAACTAAGTTGTCACATTGTACACTGCCGATTGATCTTCCGTAACGAGACGCGCGAGACCTGTACCTCTACCATGAGTTTTAAGCAATAGTATTCGTCGCTACTCGATATCGACGCCGTAAATATTTTGTATGGCAAATTTTGCAGCGCCTCTAGCGGTCACTTGCAGAACCAAAATTTGCCATACAAAATATTTACGGCGTCGATATCGAGTAGCGACGAATACTATTGCTTAAAACTCATGGTAGAGGTACTAGATCTATCGGTTACAAGTCCTTGCAGTACGCATGGCGCTGTAGAGGGCATTATTACTTGCAGAGCGTGGAAATATTGGGTTGTCTACTCGTAATATGGTTGGTCATTGTTTTGTCCATCTTAACAAATGACAATCAACTTCAACTTTTGATTAAAGGCCTTTGTGGAAAAGTTACCATAATTTGCCAAAACAAAATGTTAATATACCATCAAACGCTGGAGAGTATTTAGCAAGAATTAACAGTAAAATAAATATAAATATCTTTTTAAATTAACGTACAAAATAAAAGAATGTCTTCGCAAACAAATGACAATTTCTGGGCTTGAAATAAATGTTAAATCTTTTTATTTAAACAATACTTAACTAACTATATTACAGAAAAATGATAAAAACACTACGCTAACTACGACTAACTAAAATATGGCGTCAAAAAACTCTTCCGCATCGCTGTCGACTGGTAATGTGCCCAAAAGACTGTCGGCATTACCACGCTGTATGGCAATGCTTGTCGTCTGTCCGAGGTAAAAGCCAGCTCTTGGGTCACGCGAAGTGTCTATCAAACGTTTTGACAGAAATATTTTATTTCAAATAGTCCAATTAAGGCACTCTTGAATTGTCAAAATTTCGGTTAGTCCATAAAAAAGTGAAGCTAAATTGCACGTTCCCAAGCGTGGATCTCTATGGAGAAGAACGTGCAAGAAATTACGTGGACACTCTTTTTAAAGCATATTATGAGTTACATAAATATTGTTTATATATTTTTGTCACTTCTATTATGTGAGCACAATGAAAAAAAAAGATAGATGGCAAGTAATGAATAAATAAAACAAAACTTATTAAAAAATAGAAAATGAATTAAGCCACTGGCACCTAAGAGATGACCAGTCCCAACTGACGGCGCCCGTTCACGAGCATGACGCGTGCCTGAGCCCCATTCAGCTCAACTATTTTGAAGGTAACTGACCCCAAGATTACCCAAGAACACGTGCCACCATCAGCGAGACATTTGAGTGAGCATGAAAAACTCTCAACTGCCATGCTCGTAATGTCAAATAAGTTGTACCTGACAGATATCAATACAACTTGTGAGCACTTGGAAACCCACGATCCGAGAGTTTTAATCTTTCTATTTGTATTTTACTGTTATAATTCTAACATCATCATTATCATTTCATACCATAGACGTCCACTGTTGGCCATAGGTCTCTTCCAAATGTCGTCTTAACAACTGGACCTGTGCAGTTCGCATCCATCGGATTGCCGCGACTCTCAACAGGTTATCGGTTCACCTTGTGAGGCTTTCCAATGCTGCGTCTTCTGGTACGTGGTAGCAACTCTAGATGCTTTCGGACTCAACCCGACCATCTGTTCTACAAGCTAAGTGTTCTGCATAATGTCACTTAAGTTTAGCTATTCTTCGGTCTATGTCGATAATCTTACTTCTTTTGCGGTAATTGTAAGATCAGTAACAGAAATTAGCGGATAATCCGAATTTTTTAAAATTTGTAACCATTTCGGGGACTGGTCGAACATAATCGTTACATCTGTATCTGTACTCAGATTCGAAATTTCATCTCTTTAATTTCCCTGATAATTGATGACCTTCAACACACAATGCCTATCTGAAGACTCTTTTGTTAACATCCACTACAACACTTCGCCTTACCTTCCACCGTTAATCCGTTCCCAGTACATAGTTACCAGCACTCATAACTAAGTTGTCGCATTGTGCGCTGCCGATTGATCTTACGTAACGGAACGCGGTTCGGTTAGAAAAGACCTTGCAGTACGCATGGGGCTGTAGAGCGCGAATTTATACTTGAAAGAACGTGAAAATATTTAAAAAGGAGTTTAACTGACTAAAATCCCGCTCTAGGTGAAACGAGAGGGAGTATCAGAGCACTTCCAGAAGTAAAGTAATTTGAAGATTTCCCACGTAAAAAAAAGGATTTATGAAGATTTAAAGTTGATTAACAATCATTTTCTTTTTTTTCTAATGACATGTTTGTGTTGAATATTCATTTATATAAAGAGCTTGAGACTATAATTTAGAGAATAATAAAATGTTTCAAATAAGTCACAGTTCAAGCAGTCTGGTGCAGTTCGTAGCATCGAACTGGTGATTACACTAAAATAAAAGTCAGTACCAGTTCAATTATTTCTAGAAAACTTTTTGACGATTCGATAAAATTTCTGTTGCCATTGATTTCTTACAAACCTCGTATACATACATATTATGTCTGTGTGAAAATATTAAATAAGAATATAAACCTATATCACTTAGTGATAATGAAGCATACTACTAGTAAAAAAAAAATGAACATCGGACTGGTATTTTTTGACTTTATCGAATACAAACAAAAATAAGCTAAAATCATACTTGAATTTTTATCTAGTTTCAAATTATCAAATCTCAAATTCTCAGTATAACTTACGAGTATATTACAGTATAATATAATTTATATTGTAATTTTGAGATTGTAATTTTAATATGGAGTTCATATGAGTGACGAACCTGAAATAAATGAATTTTATTTTTTTATTTTATTATACTCGTAACACCTTGTCTTATCAATACTCAGTGTCTCACTCCACAGTACGGGGCTTCCATATAATGTGATTTGCGATTGTGGTAGCCAGTCCGGATCGAAGGGACGACGAGTCAAGATGTACATAAAAGATATAGCCATTGTACAACGGCTTAGATGAAGCCATTTTCATGTTCTACTCCATCTTTTTGAGATTTTTATTCTAGTTGAGTTCTATCTAGTAGCGTTTTGCGGTTTCTTAAGCTTAGAATTTCAGAAAAAGGTTGTGGCAGTAATAATATTGGGGGCTTTTTCAACGTTTTCGGGGTATACTGTGTCTGAATCTAAGATTTAACAGTTTTTTGAATCTTGTGGGTAGATCTTGATATTTGCTCGATTTTGACTTTGCTCGAGCCTTAGATATTTTTTTTTAACATATAGACTCATTGATATATTATAAGGGAAGATACGTTACGCGCTAACATCGCAAACAGAAAACCTGGACTCGAAACTCACACACCTATACTACCTGTAGTCATTGATAGACAAGGACAAAGATAAGAGCCGGCGCTGTCGTGCGAGTGAAGTAGCGTTAGCCGCTGAATGTGTGTGATCGTCGCGACTGATGTGAAATCGTGCCATTTAGGCACAATTTCAGCAGTCCACTCGCTAGAGGCAAGTCACCTATCTTCCGTGGTTTTGATTTAATCAAAGTATAGACTAGTGTTTGACTGCGATCTCATCTGACTAATCATATTTATTATGCAAATAGGTTTTAAAAACACTTGCACGTATTATTATTTTTCACCTAAATTTTACACTAATTACGCAAATTGCCACACACACGTTAAAATTACTAAAAACAAAAAAAAATATACTATGCTACCACCATATATTTATGATGGTAAGCAATGATACAATTGTTGATTATTTTTGAAAAAGCCAATTAATTTTTTTTGTTGAAATACCATATATTTATTCTTCAATTTCCTGTTTACATATCAATCACAATTATATACATTACACAAAAACACTTATTAATTAATATGTAAACTAAAGGCTACTTCTAACTAAAATATGGCCTCAAAAAACTAATTTAACTGGGAAGTTTTCTGAATATTTCTAAATTTATTCGCTCATAAAACATATTTTTATAAAGTAACTAACAAATAAATCATCTTTTCAAGCCTTTAGATCTCGCACTTACATGAAAGTGAGTCACTGACTATATTTAATACCCGGACGGCAACCGGATACGTGTGAACGGTGAAGTAGCGTACGGATATCCGGCGCCGGACGTCCGGCATCTCAAAAGAGAGCCGTCATAGTTGTTCTAGATGTTACTTATTTTGGGTGATTGAATGGGTTCTGTGTTGACACATATGGTTTAAGATAATGTCTTGATTATGGTAAATAATATCCTGATCCTGTGCGTCTCGCATCCATCGGATTCCCGCAACTCTTACCAGGTCATCGGTCCGCCTTGTAGGAGGCCTTCCATCGTTACGTTTTCTGGTACGTGGTCGCCATTCCAGAACCTTTCGGCCCCAACGGCCATCCGTTCTGCGAGCAATGTGTCCTGCCCATTGCAACTTAAGTTTGGCGATTCTTTATGCTATGTCGGTAACCTTGATTCTCCTACGGATATCTTGATTCCTGATTCGATCACGCAAGGAAACTCCGAGCATAGCCCTTTCCATTGGCCTTTGGGTGACTTTAAGTCTTCTAATGAGGCCCATTGTAAGCGACCACGTTTTGGAAAGTATAGACCAGTGTTTGACTAAGAAGTTCGAAGGTGTGTGTTACGTTTCAACTTAGGTATATGCCGCGTTTTGTACGGACAGTGAAAAAGTATTTCAAATTGAGTGTAAAGCCTCATGTACGCTCCGTACGCACATTTTTACCAATAGGTGGGTCGACACAGAGCTAGCAGCCTTGCGAGGCATTTTCTGCGCGAAGCAGCTCGGTTAGTGTTTTTTTTTTTATGGTAGGTAAAATCATCCAATGTCAAATCCCGCCCTTGGGTGGGGCGGGAAATAGTGTCAGACTCTTACTGACTAAAAACCTACCCTGTTCCATTCATTGCCTTTGTCCCGGGGCCGGTGGTGACATTCTCACATACTTTTGGCCCAAGTAGGCTTCGGCCCCGCCGAGCCCCTACAGTTTGTTGACAACTCCTTGAGGCGCGCGGGAACAGTGCGCACCGTAGCTGTGCGGCCGAGGCCTGATAATAAAAACCGTGCTTGCCTCGACCGAGGCACGTCCACACTAACCGAGCTGCTTCGCGCGGCAAATGCCTCGCGTAGCTGCACGCTGTGTGGACACGCCTAATCAATAACCTAATAATTCTCTATTAAGACATCTCGCCAAAAACTCTATCATGAAATGTGTTCAATGAAAAGGAATAAATGGAGATTCTATTCCAAAAGTAGGTAAACAGTACACGGCCTAAGTACTTTCTTTGAGCTAGATAAGTATTTTATCGAGAATAGGTACTAGGCTAACAGAATTTCTAAAGAGCTCGGCTCGTAATTCACTGCGGCTTTTTTGCTCAATTACTCTTGGCGTGGTCAAGAAAAATACGGTGAAAAGTTTTAAAGACAGGCAGGTGTGAATTAGGCTGCAAAGTTTTTTTTTCAGGTGAAAAAACATCTAATGACTTCTCTCGCTTTAGGGTGGAGTGGGAGGGACCAGACTTACCAACTAAAACTGCACCTGTTCTTAGAAGGGAAAAATCATTCAATAGCATCTCCCGCCCTTGGGCGGAAAGGTGTGTCAGACTTTTACTGACTAAAAACCTGTCGACCCTGTTCCGTCTTTGCCTTCGTTCCAAGGCCGTGTTCACTTGCTCACAACCTGTGGCCCCAGTAGGCTTCGACCCTGCTGGGCATCTACGGTTTGCCGACGTCTCCTTGAGGCACGCGTAGAACAATACGCGCCGTCGCCGCGTCGACGACTTGGGCTCGGTCCGGACAGTTACCAGACAGTCGGATAGCGAGCTACCCATTGCTCGCCGTCCGCAAACCCACGCCTACGGTGGCCGGAAATTGGGATCAGGATCCCAGTGGCAACTGGGGGGTGAAGACCGTTACCTCACGTGCGGCCGCCTCCTTTGCTACCATTACTGCTTCGCAGAAGGAGGCGACCGCCTGCCACTCCTCCTTGAACTAAAACTATACCTATGTTCTTTCACTTGCATTTTGCGTTCTAGGACCACGGGTTTCCCTATCAGAAGTCAACCCATGGCCGCAGTAGACTTCGGCCCTGCTGGGTCCTTATGGCTGTGCTGACATCTCTTTGAGACGCACGCGAAACACTATACGCCGTCGACGCCTCGGATTCGATCCGGACGGTTACCGGACAGCGAGCTGTTAAGTTCCGCACGGAAATACTTTATTGGCCGGCGTCCTCCTTATTCAAATACAATTATATATACTTATTCAAATGCAAAGCGATCCGATGCTGTTAATATGAATTCATCGTACTTTTTTGTGTTTATCTAGATCATTACTGACACCCCAGCCTCAGCATGGCCGAAGCCTGCTTGGGTCATGGGTCAGCATCCGAAAGGAATACCCGGCCCCGGCACGATAGGCAACGAAGGAACGGGGTAGGTTTTAGTCAGTAAGAGTCTGACACTACTTCCCGCTCCGCCCAAGTTCGGGATTTGTCATTGGATGATTTTTCCTACCATAAAAAAAACACCCCGTTCACAGAAAGCACGTAAAGATTATTGTTCTCATTGCTGGGACTCAGGCCTCCTCTCTAGGAGAGGGAGTGTAATCCACCACGCGGACCCAGTCCGGGTTGGTGGATGTCACATGTCTTCGAATTTTTGTTTCTAAGGCATGCCAATTTCCTCACGATGTTTTCTTTCACCGCTTTGAGAGCAGTGGTGATGAAATAAATTACACAAAGTGATAGCGCCTGGCTGGGTTTAAACCCGCGACCTACAACTCGCAAGTCGAAGCCGTTACCACTTGGCCACCACTGCTCTCCTCCTCTAATTTAGATTACGTCATGGTACAATTTATTTTCATTTATATTAGTAATCCTACTGGATTACATGTAGATAATTTACCCTTTCGATGTAAACAAAAGATTATGTAAAGATACTTTGAATAGGTTGGTAAAACTTTACAGACATGATAAATAACGCTTTATGTGTTGTTTATAAGACATTTCGTTGTAGAGTTTCTAGCTTAAGTTATATCTTAGTTATGTCTTTCAGAAATCTTGATAAACACGCTTCTTTATGAGTACTGATTGATAACATTTGAATAGGTAAGAAGTTTGTATTTTATTTCTTTTTTTAGTCGGTGTGTAAATATCATCCAATGACATCCCCCGCCCTTGAGCGGAGCGGAAGATAGTGTCAGACTCTTACTGACTAAAAAACCCACCCCCTTCTTTCGTTGCCTTTCATACCGGGGCCCAGCCTTTATTTCAGAAGGCAACCCTTGGCCCCAGTAGGCTTGGCCTTTACGGTTTGCTGACGAGTCCGTTAATTTTTACTTATATCTTTACGCATTATAAAACAAAATCTCATCATAAATAATACAGTCAATTCAGTTTCCAAATGTGAAGAATTATTTTCCAGATTTTGTCTGGCCATTAGCTTGATTTGATAAAACTTAGTAAATTATATCGCTATCCATCATGGTGACATAATTATGTAGATGCTTAATATTTTCATCAAAAATTTCCTCACCCGTGTTTTTTGTGTAAGAATTTTATTGGAAAATAAAGTGTATTTAATTCTAACTTCTTTATAAATTAGTTTTCAAGGAAAATCATTTTTTCTTAGTAAGCTTTTATAGCGCGGTATATACCTACATAATGAATACTCATCAAGACTAATACAGAAACATTAAACACTATAAGGTAATCTTATTGCGCTTATTATCGAGTTCCTATGGCCATCTTCCAGCTCCATCATCAGACCCTGGTTACCATCTAGCACCAATGTAATCGCCAAGACGGATCAAACGAATCCAAACTCGATGGGGTTGTGTCGATTAACTACCGAGTTCCTATGACCACCTTCCGATTTCATCATCAAATCAGCTCCACGTCATAATTTTGCATTGTCATCCGATTAACACACGCATGTAAAATTTCAGCTCAATCTGTAATCGCAAAGTGGATCAAATTTAATTTGTAAGATTTGATCACAGACAAACATCGGATAGATCACAGACAAACCAAACACGTGATGCTCGTGAACGGGCGCCGTAAGTTGGGATTGGTCATCTCTTAGCTGCCAGTGACTTAATTCAATTTCTATTTTTTTATTTTTTATTAATTTAGTTTATTTTTTCATTACTTGTTATCTATTTTTTTTTGTTGTCATAGTGCTCACATAATAGAAGCGACGAGAAATATGCAACCAAGATTTATGTAACTCATAACATGATTTAAAAAAAGTGTCCATGGAGTTTCTTGCACGTTTTTCTCCATAGAGATCTACGCTTCGGAACGTGCAATTTAACTTCACTTTTTTTATGGACTGACTGACATTTTGACAATTCAAAAGTGCCTGTAATTGGTCTATTTAAAATAAACTATTCTGATTTCTGATTTCCAAATAAAAGCTTGTAAAATATTCACCATTTTGTTTTTCATCCGTCACAATAATACACGTTTGCTTCCAGATAACATACGAGTACATCTAAAAGCATTACTCTCAAACTATTCCCCAAGGAACTCTAAAAGGGACGTGAATCTTGACGAACCCCTTGACATGTGGATGAAAAAATACTTCCTTGTCGAGTTCAGCGAGTGTTAGTTTTGTTAATAAAGCCAAATATTTGAGGACATTTTTTTTGTATAAAACGTTGCTATAAACTAGAAAATACATCTATATCGCGGGTTTTTTTAAGGTAAGTAAAATTATCCAATGACATCCCCCACCCTTGGGCGGAGCGGGAGATAATGTCAGACTCTTACTGACTAAAAACCTACCCCGTGCCCTCATTGCCTTAGTTCCAGGGCCTTGGTATGCATTTTCATTCCTCCCCAGAGCCCCAGAGTAGGCTTCGACCTTGCTGGGCCCCCACAGTTTGCTGTCAACTTCTTGAGGCGCGCAGGAACAGTTCACAAAAATGTAAACTTACATACACAAGATACTGCAAATCAAAATAACTATCTGTATGTAGGCCATACAAATATTTGTCGCATACGGGAATCTAACCCGCAACATCCAATGCCGTGCAAAGGCCTGATGAATTACTACCCACAGCTGATGCTGAAAATCAACGCTGTGGCTCTGTCTTGCACACGAGCTCCAACATTTTGCTGAGAGCTTGCCGTTGTGTTATCTTACTTTTTATTATTATAGAGAGTCGTTAATGTTATCTGTCTTATTTTTAAGATATTGCGTAAAAAATATTATTATCATATCTAGCGTATACTGTGCCCTGGCTGGGCAAACGTCTCCCTCCATTTATTTCATGGTTCCTGGCTCTAATCAACTACTTACTGATTCCAAAGGAAGACATTCTAATTGTCCTGCTGTCTTATCGTATATGTTCAGGTCACCAAGAAAATATATATCTCAAAATATAATAAAATCAATAAACCACCAATTCCTCCTCAACATCATGATTGAAACTTGCCCTCCTTTTGTCCTTCCTCCCACACATTCCGGTTCCCTCTGTGTCCTCTAACGACATAATGATTGATACACAATTATTCAAAATTTGACTCTTCACAACATCCCTGCGGTTTACCAACTATTCCTAACTGTTCTGAAGTTTTGGGCTCCATTTTATGACTTGTACTTTAAATTTGACGTTGAAGTATAAATAAGATAATGATATGGTAGATGACAATAAAAAAACCGGGCAAGTCCGAGTCGGACTCGCGCACTACAGGTTCCGTACAAATTTACCTTTGAAAACAGTTCAATGCCTGAATTGAGTTACGAAGATTTTTCTGAATCGCAAAAAAAAAAATATTTCGTGGTGTGACTACAAATTTACAGTTTTCAGATTTTTCCCTTTACGTGTGCTTGAAAACCTTACTTCGTGCCAAATGTCAGGATTCTAAGTCAACAAGAAGTACCTCATGAATTTTGAATCCCTTGAGAGTGTTGAAATATACGTTATTGTGATACAAACGGGAGTATCTTTTTTCCCGTTAACTTAGAGATTTGATTTTTTCACAGCTTCAAGGGACCGCAGTTAATTTCAACTGGATATTTTTCTCGCGTTTCCCGTGATATAGGGATATAGGTCTTGACAGACAGACACACGGACAACAAAGTGGTCCTATAGGGGTGTTGTTTTTTTCTTTTGACGTAGGGTACCCTAAAAATATATATTAATGAATTTATATATTAATGTATTCCATTAGAAATAAGATTACCTTTGGAATGCGTAAGAGGGGCCGAACCCAACTCACTCATTGCATCAGAGCTATTTAATAATATATTTATAATTACTTACTAATATACATTTGGAAACATGACTCAATACTTTTTTTTATTATTTGTATTAAAAAGTAACTTTATCCAAACTCGCAAATAAGCAGTACCTTTGTTCTCTTCTATCTGTGTTTGTTATTTTCTTTTTTAAGTGTTTGTGTGTACATAAATGAATACATAAATTTTCAAATTCGTTCAATATTAAACAAGTTACAAACCTTTTAAGTCTGATGGAATGGGAAACTTTCAAATACTTAACAATATAAGGACGCAAATACTGAAATTTTACGTCACTGCCATTAGGTTACGTGTGCTCAAAATAGATATTTATTATATTATCCCTCGAAGGCCGATTGTAGATACGTTTGTACAACTTGAATGACCTTGAAAAAACATTAATTTTCGTACTATACACACGGGTACGTGAAATTCATTCGGCCGAAAATTTTATTTTTCCTGAAAAAAGCCAGATCTTTTTTTTATATGATTTTCTAAAAAGGGGGCAATTACGTAAAAATAATAAAAGTAAGTACAGGCAATAAAAAAATAATAATACCCAATTCAAACATCTTGATTATAGCAACGACGAGTAAAAAAATACTTTTCAGAATCTTATGACAACCTATACACGATACCTTCGCACGGATAAACCCCATACTTATTTATCTCTTAGCGCCCGACCGCCTGTCTATCACTTATTCATACTTCAACACATACCCTCAAACTTTAGTCTTGAACTTCAGGAGTCAGATGGCAAAGCTGATGGTCCTAAAGTTAGGATGATCGAACGTTCTGTGGTGTAAAGATCACGTCATATATTATGGGCTTGTTAGCTGATTGCGTGGGTTGAAAGGATGATAACTATTCTACCATAAATTTCTGCGAAGCTCTGGTACATAAAGTTCTAGGATTCTTTGCTCCCACTTGCCATTTATATATTTATTTATTTATTAGACATAAATACATTACAGAGCAACCCAATACGATAGTGTAGTCAAAAATATCAAAATATCAATTACTGTAATAATAGCATGTTAAAGAAATTAATTTCGTACATGCGTAAATTAATTCGAGTTTAAAAAAAAGTACTTTATTTTTCATTTTTATCTTTACAAATCGATAGGGTTTCATGTACCGAATCGACCCTCCGCGGCATTAAAACGACCAAAATTTAACGGTGTATTTAAAAGTGTTCCATTCCGATTATAATTTTTAGTTGTTTTCAAGACTAGTGTGAAGAGGCTCTTATTAAACTAGTGCACCCCACCATCAACGATTGCATCACTATTTTTATACCTATAAAAAAAATATTTTAGCTATGTATTATATAAATTGGTACCAAAAATGTTGTGTTTCTTAATGTAAAAAAATGCATTACAGATACAATACGCGGCATATAAGTTGAACCATAATGGCGAGGTCTCAATCAAAGTGCGGCACAGCGGGTCTACGCGTAACCATGAAGGTTGCCCGACCCTCAAATTCTGACAGATGGGCAGCCGAATAGACGGAGTACAAAGTGATCTTATAAGGGCCGAAACTGCGTAAAGCGGACGCCTGCGCAGTGTCATACCAAAGTACTCCGTTGCGGGTCCCTGCGCGAGCTTCTGTCGCGGGGAGCTAGGACCCCCGCCCCACTTTTGCTATGCAATAAATATTAAGTAGAATAATTATATTAACTCTGCGCAGGTAATAATCCGGTTTTTGCGACGGTGGTCGTCGCACTCTATACCCGCGCTTTGTCACGGGTGCCCATCGCGGACACACGCTTGAGGGCCAGTTGTAGTCACTGACTATCTTGTATGAACCTCGCCCGGGACTATATCGACTTTGCCGCCACGAAACAGCGGTTAAACCCGTGACGTAATCTCGTAGATATACACGTTTGAAATCCTAAATTAGCGTTAGATTCGCGACTTTTTTTTATCGAGCCAAGTAATTTATATCATGTTTCTACTTTTGCCCGGTGCTTGGTCATATAGCCAATTTTAATAAAATAATTTTTCATGGTGTTCTCTTTTATATTTGTAGATTTTCAGAGATTTAAAAAGTTTAAAATTAGTAGAACATAGCCACTAATGCAGTTTCGGCAATTACAATCTTGAGCAGATCTAATCTAATACTGAGCCTTATATTACACTCTAGTTTCCTCTCTATTTTCATTAACCATCCTGCTTAATAATTTGAAGCAAATATCTCAAAGCAAAGCATTTTTATTTCAAATAAACCATTTACAGGCACTTTTGAAGAGTCAAGAAGTCGGTCTGTCAGAAAAAAAGATGCTAATTGCACATTCCAAAGCGTAGATCTCTATGGAGAAGAATGTGCAAGAAACTCCATGGACACTCTTTTCAAACTTGTTTTATATTACAAATATCTCGATTACATGTTTCTTGTTGCTGCTATTATGTGAGAACAATGTAAATAAGATAAAGAGAAAAAAAAAGTTCTAATTATACTATTAAAAATAAACCACTGGCAGCTAAGACAACTATCTACACAAAATACTTGTTGGCGTTGTTTATTTAGGTATTTTCCCAATAATCGTAGTTTAAGTCCTGTTTTATAGAACACAGAGTATCTAGACGCGTCATCGACCACTGCTGGAGGTAACTCTGTGAAACCTTTCCATACATGACAAACGTCTCAGTGTACCTCCCACCTAAATTACTAAAAACAAATTATCACTATATTTTTTTATATTACTTTTATTCTAAGTATACCTATTCAAAAAAAAATTTAAAGAAATACTTTTTTTTAAAAACTGTAATTAATTTACGCATGTACGAAATTAATTTAATTACGTAAAAGTCAGCTGAACGAGTCCAGTGACCTGTAGGTAGTTATTACACAACGACCGACAACTACCTACAAGGTCATTGACTCGTTTGTATGTGTGACTTAGTGTATATGTCGTGGCCATATCGTAGAAATTGATCACTTCAAAAGATTCAATAGCATTTATTTCAAATAAACCATTTACAGGCACTTTTGAAAGGTCAAGGAGTCAGTCTGTCAGAAAAAAATGATGCTAATTGCACATTCCAAAGCGTAGATCACTATGGAGAAGAATGTGCAAGAAACTCCATGGACACTTGTTTCAATCATTTTATATGTTAAAATATCTCGGTTACATGTTTCTTGTCGCTGCAATTATGTGAGAACAATGTCACAAAAGAAAGAGAAAAAAAGAAATTCTAAATATAGATATTAAAATAAACCACTGGCAGCTAAGAGATGACCAGTCTCAACTGACAGCGCCCGTTCACGGACATGACGCTTATATCAGCACCACTCAGCTCGACCATTTTGAAGGGAACCGAATAATCCAACACACTCCATTAGTGAGATATTTGAGTAAGCATGACAAACTCTCAACCACCATGCTCATTTATGTCAAACAAGTCCAATATTAACCAAAAACCATAAATTGCTGCATGGTACTCACATTTACAAACTTTGAAAATAAATGTTTCTACATTTTACACGTGATTTCATATGGCTCTGGAACGTGGTCGCTTACAATGGGTCTCATAAGAAGACTCAAAGTCACCCAAAGGGCAATGGAAAGGACTGTGCTCGGAGTTTCCTTGCGTGATTGAATCAGAAATGAAGATATCCGCAAGAGAACCAGGGTTGCCGACATAGCACGTAGAATTGCCAAACTTAAGTGGCAATGGGCTGGGCACATTGCACGCTGAACAGATGGCCGTTGGGGCTGAAAGGTTCTGGAGTGGCGGCCGCGTACCGGAAGACGCAGCGTTGGAAGGCCTCCAACAAGGTGGACCGATGACCTGGTCAGGGTCGCTGGAGTCCGATGGATGCGAGACGCACAGGACCGGCCATTGTGGCGACGCTTGGGGGAGGCCTATGTCCAACAGTGGACGTCTTTTGACTGAAATGATGATGATGATGACATTTTACAATAATAATTTAATATTGAATAAAAAGATAAAAAGTATTTTCCAAACTAATCAATTTGTACTAAAGGCCAACTAAAATTGGCCAGATGGTTTAAACGCTAACATTTTGATATTTCAATTCTCGTTTGGCATTGACGTAGGATTTTTATAGTTATAAAAGCTCTAAAGAAAATAGACCAAACTTTCTTTTCACCTTTTACTACCATAGAAATCCTACATCAATGATAAGGCCAAACGAGGATTGAAATATCATCAAACTTTAACCTTTAAAATGATTTGGCCAGATTTACTTGGCTATATCATGAAGAGATCAATTTCTATTGTCTGCCCACGACATGTAAACTACGCTATGCAAATAAGGGTCAATATCCTGTGTCAATTTACAGCGTTTCGCTTCGACTCTGTGTCAATTTGCTTTGAGACTGATCGCAGCCGGCGCAAGCGATTCCCTGATCTGTAATGTACTATGACGATGTTCTTAGTTTAATGAACTTGATCTTTTGTTTAAGTTCAAATATACATCGTTAAGTTTTGGTTGTTTTAATACCGTGAAGGATCGATAGGGTACATGAAACACTATCGATTTGTAAAAAGAAAATTAAAAAATAAAGTTCTATTTTTTCTAAAACTGGAATTACGAGTAATATACGCATTTACGAAATTATTTTTTTTAAGTAAAAAGAATGACCTTGTAGGGAGTTGTCGGTCGTTGAGTACTAACTACCTATAGTTCATTGGCCTCGATCAGCTGACGTTTACTTAAAGAAATCAATTTCGTAAATGCGTAAATTAATTCGAGTTTATACGTAAAATTTATAGAGATAAAATTGTTTACCTGTATTAATTCTTCAGTACTTGAGTGTGTTTGTCACCTCTTATTTTATTTATTATTATTATAAGGCTCGCGTTTGACAACTATCTCTCGCCGCCCGACCATCCGGTAACCATCCGAACCAAGCCCAACGGGGGGTGGGGGGACTGGGGTTGCGTGGGAGATGTTTTTGGAAGGCTTTATCCCCACCAAAAAAAAAAAAAATATCCACACTAAAATCTTCCTTCAAATCTCGATGAGCCTTAATATAAACGGTAACTATTTCGCATCACTACTTTTCCGGACGAAGTCTTTCACAAGAAGGTTCTAAGACTAATGATGTAACCTTCAATAAATCGAGAGCCCAAAGAATAATTATTTCCTTTTCTACTCCAAGAAAAGTGGATATAATGGTCTTGTATAACGATTCAGTGATTCAGTACTTTCTGAAGCACCCTTGTATGTATCGAAGGGAGATTGATCGATTGGACTTACATGAAGGATCGGTTTAAACCAGGGATGTAATGGAGCTCTGTAACGGTAACCGAAATTGTCGGATATCTCGAAACCGATATAATAATAAATAATAATACAAATCACTCATTTACAAAAAAAATACAATTTACACCGGGGTTTAACTGAGAGACTAGTGCCTAACTATCCGACACAAGCGGATAATCCGAAATAATTTTATATTCGTAACCGTATCCGGAGGGTTGCGAGAATCCGATGATGGCGGAACGCACAAAACCGGTCTTTACAGCGACATTTGGGGGAGGCCTCTGTCCAATAGTCGACGTCACTCGTTTGAAATGATGATAAACCGTACCGAAAACCTGAACAAGATTATTTTTAGTTTAAATGCGAAACCTGAATATAGTTTGTTCAAAATCAGTAACTGAATCGATTTCAGTAACTTTTACACCATTTTCAAAAATATTTAAAAAAAGGTCACAAGTTGGACAGCACCGACACTAAGTACAAAATAATTCACGGTAGCAGTGGTATTCAGCAGCATAGAGCGACTAAATCCAAATAGGTACATTAGATTTGTATGTGATTTGAATGCACCTACTTGGATTTTGTCGCTGGGCTAGCGCTGTGCTCAAGGCTGTTTTCTTAGAGAATAGCACCCCAGGTCGGAGCAGCTGGGTGCGGGAACAAAACCGCCCCTCAGTCGCTCGGATGGCTTGATGACCATGTGTTTGTCTGAACCAAGTAACATACAAAGCTTGTAATTTTATGGTTTTTCATGATACTGGTATGTAATTGTTTACATAGATTCTTTAAATAATAATACTGGACACGTGTTTCGGGTTTCGCATATACTAAAAATAAAGTTGTATAATACTATTCCTATATCCAAATCCGAAATGTTATATCCATGACATCCCTAGTTTAAACCCGGCAATCTGTGATGCATCGTCACCTATCCTTTTAAGGTTATTTAAAAGGTTTTTCTTTTTTATTGGGATTAGTAAAGCTTACTTTACATTTTGTCGTTTAAAGGGTAGTATGTCGAGTTTGGTCGTGTGATTTTTTTTTTCTAATAGCTACAACCCCTTGGCTAGTGCCTTACCATCACGAGAGAGTGCTCGAACGTGAGCGCTTGCGTGCGTGAAACTTTTTTGTCACCAGAAAATCGGTTAGACCGGTGGTCGTCTACGGGGCGCACTGTTCCCGCGCGCCTCAAGGAGTTTTCAGCAAACTTTAGGGGTCCAGCAGGGCCGAAGCCTACCGGGGCCAAAGGTTATGTGAGAATGTCACCACGGGCCCCGGGACAAAGGCAATGAATGGAAAGGTAGGTTTTTAGTCAGTAAAAGTCTGACACTATTTCCCGCCCCACCCAAGGGCGGGATTTGTCATTGGATGATTTTACCTACATTAAAAAAAAAAAAACAGAAAATCGGTTACAACGCATTCAAGGTCGACCGCCATGATTGTTTAACTTGTGTGATGAGTATTATAAACGATTTTCGGGTTTCAATCGAAGTGGGGGCCGGGACGTAACCATAGCAACTGGTTCAATTTATTTGCCGCGTACTATACCGATTTTACGGGATCGTAGCTTGAGTAAGCTCTACGCCATTTTATAGCTACCGCGTAACATTTGGTTTGGGTACTGAGTCGTTTAAGCCATGTCTTTAAACCTTTTGAATACCGTAATTAGAGACACAATAGAAAGACAATAGGTGTGCGGAAACCGGTGTCCTCTTGGGGCTCGACAGTTTATCGCTTCAAAACAAGCCAAAAATCTATGTTTTGACCATATTTTGACGTAATACTTCAAAACGGTGAAGGAAAACATCGTGAGGAAACCGGCATGTCCTAGAACCAAAAATTCGAAGACATGTGACATTCACCAACCCGCACTGGGCCCGAGTGGTTGATTACGACCCATTCCCTCTCTTTGAGAGGAGGCCTGAGTCCCAGCAGTGGGAACATAAAAAGGCTGATGATGATGATGATGATGATGACCAGATTTTGACGTAATAATTACGTCGAATGATCAGTTCGTTCGCATTCTCTTCATGTCACCAACAAGCTATTTTTCAAATATTTTATTGGCTAAGCGGAATCCTAATGGAAAACTTGATTTTATACCACCAATCAGAACAACGGTTCGTAGTAACAACATTTAATAGTTCATTTGTTTACCATTAGAATATTGTTGAACACATTCTTCCTCTTCAATATTTTTGTAGTATTTGGCAGAAAATGTATCAAATCAACCTTCTCGGCAATCTTCGCTGAGTTAGTCAACACTACAATAAAACTTTTTAGCTTCATTTTACCGAGATCGCGCCTGTTTCAATGATTTCACATTTTGTCCAGTTGCACAGATATTTGAGACACAAAACTACACAAATTTTACATCACTATATCGACTAATTAAAACAGACAGTTAACTTCACTCGAAGAAATGCCGCCAAAAAGTCCTTTAACCATTTTTTAACACGAAATTATAGGTAAAAAAAAAATAAACAAATACAAAGTTTCAATGAATTGATGGAACAGTAAATAAAATTCAATTGAAAAAAAAAGTTTATAAATACCTTCAGAAAAAACAAGCTCTGTAAAAACTTTTTAAAACAATAAACACAAATTGCCGGCAAATATCAACAACTGTCAAAAGACCATTTACTACATTTTAAAAAAGCGCAGCACATTTTTTTCCGCCAGAGAGTTTTATGTGAAATTTTTCGCGCGTAAAATATTGTATACTGTGCTGCGAATCAAAATAAAAAAAAATACAAAAAACTGGACATGGGTGAGTCGGACTGAGGTCCCGTACCAAATTCTTCATCGTCATTTTTTTTTTTTTTTTGTAGGTAAAATCATCCAATGACAAATCCTGTCCTTAGGTAGAGCGGGAAATAGTGTCCGACTCTTACTGACTAAAAACCTACCCCGGTCCTTCGTTGCCTATCGTGCCGGGGCCGAGCCTTCCTTTCAGAAACTAACCCATAACCCAAGCAGGTTCATCACTGTCATCATCATTTCAGCCGAAAGATGTCCACTGTTGGACATATGATCGGTCCAATGCGTCTCGCATCCATCGGATTCTCGCGACCTTCACCAGGTCATCGGTCCACCTTGTAGGAGGCCTTCCAACGCTGCGTCCCCCGGTACGTGGTCGAATCCAGAACCTTTCGTTCCCACTTCCCCATTTACTTTCGTCCAAGCGTACATAATGTAAATATTTCAATACCCGATTTTTCTGTATCGCAAAAATGTTTTTTTTTTCCAGCCAGGCCAGTTCTACTCATTTTGAACTTTTTAAACCTCTGGTAACATATATAAAAGAGAACACCATGAAAATTTATTTTATTAAAATAGATTATATGGCCAAGCGCTTGGCAAAAACAGCCAACAACGCCTTTAGGGTTCTGGTGCGACTTCCTCGATTTTGTAGTGCCTCCGGCATGTTTGCGGACGCGGGTGTAGATGACTTTTATGCATTAATGCGAAAAAAGTCGGCCTCACTCATGCGTCGAACTAGGAGTAGTGCCAATGGAATCCTAAAGATGATCGCTGAAAGCCCAGAGTCACCAGTGTGGGATAGGTTTATAAAACTGCACGTTCTATGAACTATTTTATTATTTGTTTTGTGTATTACGATTGATATTTGTGATTTTTGTGTGTATGTTTAATGATTGATTTTTATAAACTAATTGACTAATTTATTAAATTGATTTCAAATATTATGCTAACATAGTTTTAAGTTTCAGTCACTAACATAATATGGACATTGAAATTGTCTGAAACAAATGTTTTTTTTTTATTATTAATATTTTAAAAATGAAAACATGATACAATTAGTTGGCTTGATAAAAAAAATCGCGATTCTGACCCTAATTTACGATTTCAAACGTGTTTATCTACGAGATTACGTTACGGAAATATTTGAAAGTTACAAAAAAATAAATAAAGCTTTGCTATTTATAAGCGCTTCGCAAAAACAAAAATCTTATACAGTTATTGTGTTTTTTTTTTATATATATAAAAATAAAACCGCTGTTTTAGGGCCGTGGAGTCAACATAGTCCCGAGCGAAGTTCATACAAAAAAAACAGTGACTATAACCGGCCCTTAACTGTTTTCAAATTTATTCATATAATTATAGTACAAGACCTTGCTTTATGCCAAATTTTAGTATTCCGGGTAAACGGGAAGTACTCTATGAATTTTGATCCCTTGAGAGTGTCAAAAACTACTTTTTGCGACATAAACGACTGTCTTTTCATATTTTTTTTTTTGTTAATATTGATGTTTGATTTTTTCCCAGCTTTAAGGAACCGCAAACTTGAGTGCATGGTTAATTTCAAATCGATACCTCCACGCGTTTCCAAGATAAGGTATCTTGACAGGCAAACGCACGGAAAACAAAGTGATTCTATAATGTTTTTTATGGTAGGTAAAATCATCCAATGAAATCCCCCGCCCTTGGGCAGAGCGGGAGATAGTGTCAGACTCTTACTGATTAAAAACCTACCCCGTTCCTTCTTTGTCTTTCATACCGGGGCCGAGCTTTCTTTTCAGAAGCCGACCCTTGGCCTGAGTAGGCGGCTTCGACCCTACCTACCTGCAGCTAGCAGGTTGAGTTGCCTCTACGGTTTGCTGACAGCTATCGACAACTTGGGCTCGGTCAAGTCGGTGACCGGACGGTCGAACAGGGAGCTACCTATGCCATGCCCGGCGTGAGAGATCGCCGCCGCCGAACGCCCCCATAAGGGCACGGCGATGCTCTGCCCAGGCGAAGCATACCTCTACCGTGTGCTCCACCGTGTCCTCGGGGCAGGCCACACTGCGGCGACACCCGAGTGTCTCCTCCGCACGAATCTGGTACAGGTATTTACCGAACTTGTCATGTTCAGTAAGGGCCTGCGTCATGCTGTGGGTGAGTTCGCCGTGAGATTTTTCCAGCTTACTTACCGCCATAAATCCTATATGGGTTTTTTTATGGTAGGTAAAATCATCCAATGACAAATCCCGCCCCTAGGCGGAGCGGGAAATAGTGTCAGACTCTTACTGACTAAAAACCTACCCCGTTCTTTCGTTGCCTATCGTGCCGGGGCCGGGTATTCCTTTCGAAAGCTGACCCATGACCCCAGCAGGCTTCGACCCTGGCTGCCTGCAGCTAGCAGGCTGGGCCTCTACGGTTTGCTGACAGCTGCTTGAGGCGCGCGGGGACAGTACGCGCCGTCGACGACTTGGGCTCGGTCCGGTCGGTTACCGGAAAATCCTATATGGGTTCGGATTTTTCCTTTGAGCTACAGAACTCTAAAAAAATAAACACGATTGCTCCATGATTGATGGACTATTCACCGTGATAGCGGTATATAATTTTTTCACACCAAAACCAGTGATTTTTGGCGTAACAATCGTCTATTGTTTGGTTATTTCTGCGCAATTTGCTCGCGAACGTAATTTCGGGTTGAAAAGATCAATTTTTAGGATGATTTTCGCATTTTCTTCTAACTTACACAATTTCCTTTGATAAATTATTTCGTTTATTGTTAGTCGGAAAACATTGTCAATAGATATTTCAACTTTGCTAATATTTCCAAGTCTTTAGCGTCTTTTATGGAAGTTTAGAGTTTGGCATAACTAAAATGCTTGAAGGAAAGTTAGGTTAAATTCTGAAACGTTGTTAGACAACTTATATAATAGTATTGTATTTTCAAAGTGATTTATAGCCGAATAATGTAAAGAACATTCTCTTTTCACGTTGATGTGAACGAAAGTTTTTGAGAAAGGCAGCCCTAATTAGTTAACATTTCTAAGAAAAGCGTTCATTTCATGCCGTAGTTCAAGGTCCTGGTTTTATTATCCTAAATGATAAAAGGATAAAACAAAATGGCGTTATGCTACGTTTACATGTGGGCCCAGCCTCGGCCAATCCCTATTGTATAGCCATTGTATAAACGGGAAAAACCCGCTAACACAGTTTTTTTTTTATGGTAGGTAAAATCATCCAATGACAAATCTCGCCCTTGGGTGAGCGGGAAGTAGTGTCAGACTCTTACTGAATAAAAATCTACCCCGTTCCATTCTTTGCCTTGGTCTCAGGGCCCCGGGTGCCATTTTCACATACCCTTTGACCCCAGTAAGCTTCGGCCCTGTTGGGCCCCTACAGTTTGCTGACAACTTCTTGAGGCGCGCGGGAACAGTGCGCGCCGTAAACGACTTGAGCTCGGACCGGTCTGTTACCGAACGGACGGACAGCGAGCTACCCATTGCCCGCCATCCGCGAGCCCGCGCCTACGGTGGCCGGAAATCGGGATCGGAATCCCGGCGGCAGACCCGCTAACACAGTGGCGATTGGCCGAGGCTGGGCCCATATGTAAACGTAGCATGACATTGACCTCGTTTTACTTTTGATATTCCAATAATACTTTAGGTACTTATAGATTTTATTTTTATTGTAAAAGGCTTTTAAAAAACCTAAAAGCTTTTTTATTTTACAGAAAAAAAAGGGTTAGTGTTTTATGAAAAGTTTTATAAAGGAAACTCAAACTTAGAGCGTCTATTTCAATTAAACCATTTGCAGACATTTTGAATTGTCAAGGATTCGGTTATTCAGACAGATTTAGCTACATTTTTCTTTATGGAAACGATAATTCTGTTACAAAAATTTTAAAAATTATTATACTTTTATCAATTGTGTTTCAATACATAAAAGAGAACAACATACATTTATATGTGCACCATTAAAACAATGAAACAAATATACAATTGGAGTTAAGACGACTACAAGAACTAATTGCAAGTTTTATAATACGCAACAGTATATGATACACTGCAGTAAACAGAAAAAAATATGTTATACTTTAGCATAAATACCTTATCGATAGTGTGTTCAAAACAAAACATAATACAGCTAATTCAGAAAGATAAAAAATCACGAAGATACATCTAAATTACTATATAATTTATGGATTAAAACTCGACTTATACAAGCAATGTTTTACCTACCTTAATATTACTTTAGTGTTTTAACTTTGTAATGAAATCTGTACCTCTACCATGAGTTTTAAGCAATAGTATTCGTCGCTACTCGATATCGACGCCGTAAATATTTTGTATGGCAAATTTTGCAGCGCCTCTAGCGGTCACTTGCAGAACCAAAATTTGCCATACAAATTATATTTACGGCGTCGATATCGAGTAGCGACGAATACTATTGCTTAAAACTCATGGTAGACGTACTGTAGATTGTTCGTATATTACTAACTTTACAAGCGTGTCTTTGCGCATTCTTTGTTTTGTATGCTGTCCGAGAGTGACTGCGCTTTAGGACCTGTAGTTTTTTTTTTTTTGTGTGGCCTCTCGCAGGTCAACCTATGAGGTTGTCGGATGCTTAACCGGACTTGCCTGTGGCGGCCTCGATTCGAAAATCAAAGCCTCCAGCCAGGGCTTACTTAACTAACTTACAAACTAAGCGACCACGCTAAGGGCACCCCCTGTGGGGTACGGGACCCCGGCTTAGGGCGTCGCTGGGGGAGGGCAGCAAGGGACAAGCTGGATCAAGCAAAGGGCCTGTAGCACCTGTAGTCCTCTTAAGATCGGGAACTATGAGATAACCTAACCAACCTAAATCCTACAATGAATGAAAAAAAAAACAATAAAAAACTAGTCGAAACTGGCAACGCATGTTTACAAACAGGTAAAGTAAAGGAATGCGGATAGCTTTTAGTCAATAAAAGTCTGATTATCGTTCCACTTTGAGTAGGAAAAGTGAAGCCTAAAAAAACCATTGTGATAGAACCATGGAGATAGAAATAAAAATAGAAAAATAAACCCATCTAGATACAATACAAGATACCATATAACGGTACACCATCTCACGACCGAGTTCACTCAATTTGTCACTAACGCGCCGCCATTGTGATGACGTCACGCCGTTGACACTTCCCGCGTTTTTGTAATGGCCGCCATTGTTTTATGGCGTTTGTTGACGTTGGATTTGAATATTTATTTTTATTTCTGTATTTTTTTTTTCGTTCGTGAATGTACCGTTTATTTTTTTCTGATGAATGACGGAGCTTACAATTTTTGGATGGGAAAATTATGACATGGATTTGTTTATTTTTTTGGCACCAACAATTCACATGTATTGTTCGATATACCACAGTGTCGTGACTCGCGGGATCAAAATCTATGACACGTGCGTGTTGCCAGTGATAATATATAGCTCTGAAAGGTCCCTTAATGCGCCTCATAAAGCGATGCGCGCACCGGTGACTTTAGTCACGGTGACTTTTATGTGTTTGTCACTGTCACGTCACGTATCCAAGGTGGAGTGCGCGCACGACGAGCGACAGTGACGAAACTTTCTTGAAATTGAAGTAAAGATGGGACCGATATTTGTCAGTATTAGCTAATATGAATATATTCGTCTAGTAATATCGTAATATTAAAACTAATATTTGAGTATTAGTGATATCTGCGTATGATGGAATACATAGATATTACTGCTGTATTTGTATTCAATAAACCGATATTATTTTTGAGATAGTATTTAGGTACTATTTGATATTGCTACGTAGATATTAATGTTAATGCCTATGAGTGATACATTTATTTTCATTCGTACATTTGTTGCCATATTAGTGAGTGAATATGATCCGCGGTTATCGAATGAATCCCGAGTGATATTATATTCACAAAATATTTTTTCATTATATTTAATATTATTCGACCTGTGTTGAATGGCCCTGACATAATTATGTGAATATTAAATATTAGCATATCAGATTTAGTCGGATTACTAAGTAATACATGAATCCATTGAATATCACTAATATCTTAGCGAATACTAATATATCAGTCACAACTCTAAATCGAAGCGTCATTTGTGTTAGTGGCGTAGCGTGGGTTTTCGCTGCATGGGGCCGCCCTTTGTTTTTTGTTATTAATCGATTAAACATTTGGTTTAATAGACGTAATCAGTAATTAGTACCACTTATTGAAAGTCAAGATATACCACTGCTTCTCAAAATCGGCTCAAAGTGCATTCCACTACGTTTTTAGATAAATCCTTTGCTGTCCAAGCTTCTCGTCTGTAGAATGCATTGTCTGTCTCAATTAAACGCGCGCAATCACTTCATATTTTCAAAACGCTTGTGAAGGAATATTACTTGTCTTTGTAGTTATGTTTCGTTTCTATCTGTATCAATTGTAGTCGTCACTTGTTTCTTGCCTATATTTTAGTATGTATGTATTTATGTATCTATTTAGTTTGATGATGATGATGATGTACTTTGTTTTTTCGTTTGTTTAACTTGTTTTGTTACGCACCAAGTGCAACCCCACTTTATGTCCATACAATCTCTTTCCATCCCAGGTTGCCCGGGGCTCCGGTGTGGGCACCGACGTTGCAACAGCAACCGAGGACCCAGCTGAATGCGTGCCAGAGGGTCATGGCAATACGCATGGTGCGAGGGTACCGAACGATCTCCCGCGAGGCGGCGACCCTCCTTGCTGGCCAACCGCCGTGGGATCTGGAGGCAACAGTCCTTGCACACATGCACGACAAGCGCATGGAGATGCAACGCCGGGGCGAAATTCCGCTGCCACGACAAGTCGAGGCATGGCGGACAGAGCTCCGGCGGGATCTCATGGCGAAATGGCGTCAACGACTATCGCAACCTCGTTCGGGGCGCGCCACAATTGGGGCGATAAGGCCCATCCTTGGGGCGTGGCTGGAAAGACCTCACGGCGTTCTCAACTTCCGCACGACGCAGGTGCTTACCGAACACGGAAAGTTCGCTAAGTACCTGTTCCGGATTCGTGCGGAGGATTCGCCCGGGTGTCGCCACTGTGCGGAACATCCGGAGGACACGGTGGAGCACACTGTAGAGGTGTGCCCCGCCTGGGCGGAGCATCGCCGTGTCCTCGTGGGGGCGATCGGTGGCAGCGATCTCTCTCGCCGGGCCTTGGTTCAGGCCATGGTCCGTAGTGAGGAGGGATGGCAGGCGGTCGCCTCCTTCTGCGAAGCAGTAATGCTAGCAAAGGAGGAGGCCGACCGCATCAGGCAGAGGCAACGGGGCGCTCGCCCCAGCCGCCGCCGGGATTCCGATCCCGATTTCCGGCCACCGTAGGCGCGGGCTTGCGGACGGCGTGCAATGGGTAGCACGCTGTCCGATCGTCCGGTAACCGACCGGACCGAGCCCAAGTCGTCGACGGCGCGTTCTGTTCCCGCGCGCCTCAAGGAGCTGTCAGCACACCGAAGAGGCCCAGCCTGCTAACTGCAGGCAGGCAGGGTCGAAGCCTACTGGGGTCATGGGTTAGTTCCGAAAGGAATGCTCGACCCCGGCACGATAGGCTACGAAGGAACGGGGTAGGTTTTTAGTCAGTAAGAGTCTGACACTACTTCCCGCTCCGCCCAAGGGCGGGATTTGTCATTGGATGATTTTACCTACCATAAAAAAAAAAAAAAAAAAAATCCCAGGTTGCCAGGAAGAGTTCGCAGATAGCGATAAGGCCGCCCATTGTATGTTTTAATTTAAGTCTCAAAATTGTATAATCTTTTTATCTTGGTGTACAATAAAGTATATATAAATAAATAAATAAATACTCATATTTTTACATTTTCCAAATTATTAAATTGGCGCTTCCTGCCGCCCCCTTTCGTATGGCGCCTGGGGCCATGCCCCCCACCGCCCCCCATGCTACGCCACTGATTGCAGCGCGGTGACAAAAATGTCACGGGCTTGTCCGCTCCATGGTCAGCGAACAAAAATGTCACCCAGTTGTCACGTCGCTACGTGCGCGCACCTCCATACATATCCATGGACTTGATAAGGGTGACAAAAAAGTCACGGTGACAAAAGTCACCAGTGCGCGCATCGCTTTAGAGGGCTTAAAGTTACCCAAACTACAATGGAGAATTTGAGAGGGCTATGCTCAAAGTTTTCTTATGCAACCGTTGTATCAGGAATGAAGATTTCCACAGTAAAATCAAGGTAACTGAATTAACTCGATGAATCGCCAAACTTAAATGCCAGTAGACTGGACAGATTGTTCGTAGAACAGATGGTTTATGGGGCCGAAAGGTTGTGGAGTGACGGCCGCGATCCGAAAAGCGCGTAAGGCTGCCATCAGATGTACTGCATCGCAGGAACCGTGCGCAGTCGATATATTCAACAGCATGCAGTGGAATTGTTGGACTTCGTTCAGTCATGATATCAACTTAACGCAGTCGGTTGCAGTCGTGTGAAGATAATATTCACTGCAAACAGTCGTGACCTCAACTTTACGCGGTCAGCTACAGTCATGTAGTGTCGACGCACTCTGTCCATCGCTAACCACGTACAGTTAGTGTGCAGTTTAGTCAAGAAGCATAACGAACATCGGTCATGTCGAACGCACATTGACAGTATGCGATCAATATCATATTTATTTTGAGGCTCTTAAAGATCAAATCTCACAGAGTTACTGGGCTAGATGCGTGGCGTTAACTGCGCAAAGTCAGATCCGACTGCAGGTAACCGCATGCGGTTGAATATATCGACTGCGCGCGGTAGCTGTAATGCAGTCGGTCTGATAGCGGCCTTAGTCGCATTTGCTATAGATAATATACCAAAGCGCTACTAACGCGCTACAGCATCCCGACTGTATCGATGCGAATGCGCTCTGTTCTGGGTATAATTTATCTATAATACGTATGTATTTAGAAATAAAAATATTTACTTATAGTGTGTATTATACTGGTCAGTATACACATTAAATACTGTATGAAAACTGTCAATTCATCTTTGCTACTTCCTTGCATCACGCAAACCGACGACTCTGTTTACGGTCACCGTTGCCAAAATCGCTTGTCCAGCCATCATATTTTACTTTTCTCCAAAACAACTACAGCACTTAACTTTGACTCAAGTGCTGCTGAACTTTGAACCTCTTCAATACACGTGAAGGAGTCTGCCCTGCACACCGTATCATGTTATGACCGTGCTTGGAACTGTTATTTGTTCTCCCCAATATTAAAATGGAAGATTGATGTAAATACAATTTCGCAAATCTGTAATAATTATAATGTCACTAGCTGCCTCGCCAAACGTTGTTTTGCCATAAAATTGTCAAAGAAAAAATTGTGGGTTGGGGGTAAAAAATAGCCTACCAAAATAACCTATTCTCAGACCATCCAACAAGGACCTTGGTACCTTGAACACAAGTTGAATTTCTTAATATAGATACTAGAGTTTAAAAAAATTAGCACTTTAAATTTAAATAATAGTCTTCTGTATGTGTTACATAATGCTGTGTGTATAGGTAAAGAAGGAATATAAAAGTGTGTTTTAGTAAGTAAAAGTCTGAGCCGCCATCCCACTCCGCCTTTGAGCGTGAGATGTCACTGGATGATTTTCACACTTTTCTCAATGCGAAAAAAAAAACTATAAATTGCAAAAATAACTTTAATTTTGGAAGTCAGTGTTTCTTTATCGTCTTCCGAAATACAAATAACCGAACATATTTATAACCTCATACTTTTTGAGAGCAGTGATGGCCCCGACTTACGATTTGTAGTTCACGAGTTCAAACCCAACCAGGCATTATTTTGTGTAATTAATTACATCGCCACTGCTCTTAAAACGGTGAAGGAAAACATCGTAAGGAAACCGGCATGTTTTAGAACCAAAAATTCGATGACATGTGACAACCAACCCACACTCGGCCCACGTGGTGGATTTCGGCCCACACCCTCTCCTAGAGAGGAGGCCTGAGTCCCAGCATTGGGAATATTATAAGGCGGATGCTATGCTATTCTTTTCTATGCTACTCTTTGAAGTCGGTTAAAAACAAATGCCTATTTTTATACGTTCTTATCACCATGGTATGCTACGGTGTTATAGGCAGTCAGTCCCCTTTAACCCACAATTTTTGCTTGGCACTCTTCCAAATTTGGACAGGTCGTAAATAAGGACTTCCTAGTCGGATTGCCGATCATTGGGCTTAGGATCGCTCTGGCTTGTTCTCTGCGGTTTTGGCAAAATATGGACGTTAGCTAGTACTAGTTTTTTTATTGTTGATAGGGTCCCGCTTGACCGCTATCTCACCTGATGGAAAACGACGATTTGGTCGATGATGGAGCACGCTTACCTCATCATCATCATCTTCCTGCCCTTGTCCCGTTTTATTTGGGTTCGGCGCAACACGTTTTTTTCTTCCATTCTGTCCTGTCACTCGTTACGCTATCAATAACTCTCTTTTCTTTCATATCACTCCTCACACAATCCAGCCATCTCTTCTTTGGCCTCCCTAGCCGCTCCATCGCCGTTCTAGTCGCTTACCTAGAAGTAACCTATTCACTCTTGACTTAAAGATTCCGGGGCTTTAGCCATCAGGAAACACACTGGCAGGGAATTCCACTCCTTAGTTGTACACACAATGAATGTGTTCTCAAAACGATTTGTAGGTACGTATGAGTGGGATGTCCACCATGTACCTGTAGCCTGTAGAGCATCGCCGTACGCCTGGTTGTCCGATGAAGGAACGAGCTAGGTGAAATTAGGATAAGCAAGTATTAGGAGGACATATGGCGGGTGCTACGCGTACGGAACAATCCCGTAATGTGTATAATAGACGACAGCAGAGAAGGAGACGTTATTTTAGGACGCCCCAACACGGACAGGTTACTTTGAACTACCTATGTCCCCAGTAAACCCTGTCCCTGAGGCCCGTGTGGAACACTACGCGCCGTCGACGACTCGGGCTCGGTCCGGACGGTTACTGGACGGCCTTGCTGATTGAGGCACGGCACCCTAAAATTGTAACTAGGTGTAATCTATACATACTCGTATCTGGTGGTCAGTACATTTATGTTTGCCTAACTGGTCACAATGAACTGAACTTGTTAATTTTTTCCGAGATTTCAGGTTTGGTTCCATAATAAAAGTTGTTGGTTATCACAACTAAAATCACGTGTTTAAGTATCGGTCACTAATTACCAGTCACCCTGTATAAAAGCGAAATACCACTCACTGATTAATCACAAATTCTCAGAAACTATAAAAATTACAAACTTCAAATTTGGCAGGTAGTTACCTTATAGGGTGTAGACATCGGATAAGAACGGATTTTGCGAAACTCTACCCCTTAAGGGGTAAAATAGGGGTTGGATGTTTGTATGGAGAAAACGAATTTCACGCGGGCGAAACCACTGGCTGAAGGTAGTAATAAAATAAAAAAGATCAAAATAACTTTCTCGAGTGTTTAAGGCCAAAACACATAACCGCATTGCGTCGCCGCAACGCTAAAATCCTCGGTGTCGCCCGACGCAATGCAGAATTTTGCGGTGTGCAACGCGACGCAAATTCCAGCGTTATGACGTCATACTTGGTGACAATGATGCAGTTTGTTTCTAGGCCATCAAATCGAACGTTTTATTTTTAATGTGAAAATAAAGCAAATGTTAGCATAAAATTACCGAAAAAAGATATTTAAATATTACGCTGGTCATTTGTACAATTTTTGAACGCGCAGTGCGCCATTTTCGTGTGCTAATGTTGGCTACTATTGGACCACACTAACTTCAAATATCATACCACAATTATTTGTTGCGATATTTTTCGGGCCGTTTTCGAAACAGTAATCTAGTACATGTTTCATCGAAGATCCACTCTAAAAAATCACGAGAAACTGGTACAGAACGCTAATTTCACCGCAACACAACGCTCAAAAACGCGTTGCGTAACCGCGTGCCGACGCAACGTGGTAATGTGGTTCAGCTCTTAATTATACGTTACCTTAAAATGAAATACTATATAAAGTAACATAAAATAAAGATAATAATAGAACCTCCTTGAAACACCTAAATTTTTTCTGGCGCTCATCCAAAATGAATTGAAGTAAATACATAAATTAAGCCGTAAATAAGCCATTCTTAGCTGATCATTCCACGCTATAGGTCATTCGTCTAAGTAATATTCCTTTTATATATTCTTTTTATTCTGATGTCGCGATCATTCTTCTTTATAAGTGCTACTTAGCTTTTTATTTCGGCGTTAGGTGACGTTTTCGACGTTCACATTTTGTTTCGTAATTAAATTGTATTTTGAAGAAGGTTCATTTTTCAGTAGTAAAATTGATTTCAGTAGTTAAGTTGGCATTTGCAACTGACTTGCTTATCTCACTAATATTATTAGGCGAAAGTTTATGAGTGTTTATGTTGAAGATAGTGTTCGGAACGCGACCATAAAATATTAATATAGAACGCATCGCATGTGGTGCTCACCCCTTAAGTCTAACCGTTTATTTAAATTTGATGTGCTGTGTTATATATTTATATTCATTTTACTGTTAATTCTCGCTAAATACTCTCCAGCGTTTGATGGTATATTAACAGTTCGTACGTGATATTGGAAAAATTGTGGTGTCTCTTCCACAAAGGCCATTTATCAAGAGTTGAAGTTGAAGTGTTATATTTTACTCGTAATATATATTTTATATAGTCTTACAAACCCTTGCTTTATTCCATTAGGTTATGGGCCGTCCCGTACCTGCCGTAAAATAATAGTTTGCGAAAAAAACAGTAATTTGACAATAAAAGTGAAAAAATCGTGTGCTGTCACTTAAGAGCCCTTTCACATTTCGTCTTAACGCAAATTTAGGTATTTTACGCATCGAGCGGGCGGCGAACTACGTGAGCGATATTTTCATTCATGCTTCTTGCAGACACGCTCATACTATGATATTGCGAATACGACGACTAAGCGATCTTGATCTTCCGAAATTAAATATTTCAGATAGAGGTTGAAATTTTTGACGAGTTATTTTAATTTTATTTAATTAATCAATTTGTTACATTTTTTATTATTTATGAACTTTACTGTTGAAGCGTGTTCATTTAAATATTTTAATTGTTATGCAGTAGTCGATTATAATATCTACTGTTCATAGCATAGTTGTATACCAGTAGTTTTTTTTTAAGTGATACAAACTAGTGCTTGACAGCGATCCCACCTGATGTTATGCAATGATGCAATCATTGATGAAATAGTTTATTTAGTGCCTGTTCACTCTAACCTTACTAAATAGTAGTAAGGTTGAAATCTAGTCCAGTAAATGAAACCTCCAAATGTATTATTTATTTTATTATTTGGTACAGTCAAACATTACATTTTTGCATCAGAAAAATATTTTCCGCAAAGACATTCATTGAGCTTTTCTAGAGTCGATAACTTCAACTATAATAAGTTTAGTATCTGGTATATTAACAAAGAGTGAACTTTATATTCATCGAAATATACCGTTCGAAAATAAATATTTACAAAGATCAAAAACTGCGTTCGTAGTTCACACGCACACAATAGCAATGCGGTAGTGTCTATGTGACAGTCGGCGCACACGACGGTAGTATCGGAACGAAGGCGCGCGGGAAACAAACTGACACAGGTCCTACCTCGACAAGCGCTCGCGCGGTACTAATCGCAGATGGCCGGCGCAGTGAAATATATAGTATTTTTATTTATTTAATTAAAAAATAATAGTAGCTGTTAAAAAAAAATAAAAATAATACTATCGTTTAAGCAAATGTTGATGATTATTTTGGTATAAATTTTAAGTCTAAATAATGTAGAACTTTGAAGATATTGGGGCTTGTTTTGAAGCCTTTTCGGTAGATAATTGAATTACGTAGATTTTTTTTTTCTTTACATAAAAGGCATATAACGAAAATATAACCTGTTATAATTGAAGTATAGGATATTTGAGAGCTAATTGTATTTTTGTTTTTGGCTGATATTTAGTAGAATCTAAAAATTAGAGCCCTGAAATGATGTCTCCGTGAATTTTTGCCTAAACATGCATCGGGAGAAAGCTTATTACTACATAATTAAATTAGTTATATAAAATCGGTTCTGAGGAGATTGTAGTAGAGAAAACGAACTATTTTAACCAGGAAATCGTTATTTCATACAACGAACATAAAACCTAAAATTTCAACGTAGGAAACCTGCAATTTCGTGTTTTTTTGTAATACGCCTCTTACATTGCTCAATGACCTTGAAGAATTTACCTCTACACAGGCATTGCAGGGGGTGCTGCGCGCGGGGTGTTAGTACTGATTCGATTTTTTCTTGATTATTTCTTCAATGAAATTAGAAAAAAAATCAATACAAGTTATTCAATTTATCGTAACATATATTTTAGTATAAATTCAATGTATAAATATATTGCCGTTTTCGAGAAAATTTTGAATTAATGTTCAAAAAAGGCCTATTTACCAGATTTTTTTTCTAGAGTTATGGGTATTTTTTTGAGAAACGTAATCAATACAATTTATTAGTAATGTCCTTAAGTATCCCCTTCATTTTTTATATGGTAATCGTACATAAAGAATAATCTATAAACTTCAATCAACCTAGGTGTTTTTTTGGATTTGGGCGATGTAATCCCCTTAATTTGTCCACGCGTTCGCGAAAAACTTTTACTCGGTACGTGTGATCAAGGCTCTCATCCTCGTTTAGAAAACAAATTGCAGACCCAATAAACAAAATAAGGCACAAAACACAAAAAAATGGGCTCAATATTTTACACAACCGTTTCACAGGGTTGTCAGCGGCAAAAAAGGGTTCCGTATAAAGATATCAGCTTTATTAGCGAGCCATCCTCAAATTTATTATACACTTGCGATCACTAGACGTGATAGGGGAAATCGAAGGGTACCTATTTGTTCCTTTACCCTCGATGTAAGAATGGGGAGATATATTGTAAGATTGAGTGTAAATATTCCAACAATGGGTTTGATTGTGATGTCGGTAAAATTGTGGCAAGAAAAATATTTTTTTATTTTTTACTCCACAACTATCACACAACGCCGTCTAGTCCCAAGTTAAGCAGAGCTTGTGTTATGGGTACTAGACAACTGATAAACATACTTATATATTTATAAATACATAGATATTATAGATAAATTACACCGAGACACAGAACAAATGATCGTGCTCATCACAAAAACATTTGTCCTGGGTGTGAATCGAAGCCACGACCTCCGACAATGGACACAATGGACAATGGATTTTGGTGGTTTAAAAGAACTTAAATAATGTAATACATTGTAATTATTTACATTTCATTTATATATTACTTTGACTGGCTTGTCGGTCTAATGGTTAGTAGCTCTTACAGGTGAACCCAGGAATCTTTAAGTTTAAGCGCGCTCCATCCTCGACCGTATCGTCGCTTTCCATCAGGTGAGATAGCAGTCAAGCGCGAACCTATCAATAATAAAAAAAAAACCAAGTCGTCGACGGCGCATACAGTAACACGCGTGCCTCAAGGAGTTGTCAACAAGCCGTAGGGGCGCAGCAAGGTCGAAGCCTACTGGGGCCCAGGATTTGCTTCTGAAGTGAAACTCGGCCCTGGTATGAAAGGCGACGAAAAAACACGAGTGGGTTTTTAGTCAGTATAAGTCTGACACTAACTTTTTTTTTTTTTTTTTTGCTATTTAATTTTTTTTTTCTTCATTGTGCTCACATAATAGAAGCGACAATATATTTGTAACCAATATTATGTAACTTATAATATGATTTAAAAGAGTGTCCATGGAGTTTCTTGCACGTTCTTCTCCATAGAGATCTACGCTTTGGAACGTGCAATTTAGCTTCACTTTTTTTGGACTGACCGACATTTTGACAATTCAAAAGTGCCTGTAATTGGTCTATTTGAAATAAACTATTCTGATTCTGATACTATCTCTCACCCTGCTCAAAGGCGGGATGTCATTGGATGATTTTCCCAACTAAAGAAAAATTATCAGATCGTCATACCACCTTCACTGTGGTTGACCTCGACGACTTTGTCCTCCTTCGCAATACAAAATCAAATACTTTTCCAATGAAATAAATAAATAGTCCTATCAACGAAAACTATAACAAACCTAAATCAACACGTATGTATCGGAAATCAGTTTTCATCCCGTAAAGTTGTTTAACAAAGGCATAAATGAGTTAACAGTCGCACACCATTTTATTGTCCATAAGAGGGTAGAATGGTGTTTTTATGTCCCGCCATAATATTGTTAGACTAGCTCGCGCCCGCGGAATTGGTCGTGAAACTTGCGGGACCAACTTTCGATGTGGTGTAAATATACTCGTATTATTGGCGCTGACTTTGTTTGGGTATGATTTGGACAAACAGGGTTTTTTTTATGGTAGGTAAAATCATCCAAAGACAAATCCCGCCCTTGGGCGGAGCGGGAAGTAGTGTCAGACTCTTACTGACTAAAAACCTACCCCGTTCCTTCGTAGCCTATCGTGCCGGGGCCGAGCATTCCTTTCGGAAGTTAACCCATGACCCCAGTAGGCTTCGACCCTGCCTGCCTGCAGTTAGCAGGCTGGGCCTCTTCGGTGTGCTGACAGCTCCTTGAGGCGCGCGGGAACAGAACGCGCCGTCAACGACTTGGGCTCGGTCCGGTCGGTTACCGGACGATCGGACAGCGTGCTACCCATTGCACGCCGTCCGCAAGCCCGCCCATGACTGCGAAAAGTCGACGGTGTCTAGTGTTTCACGCGTGCCTCAAAGAGATTCAGCAAGACCGGGGCTAAATAGGGGCTTTTAGAGCCGATACCTGCTAGGATCATGGAGAATTTCTAAAAGGAAATCCGTGGTCTGAGAACGCAAAGGGAAACTATCATTAATTTCAACCTCAAAAAAACTGGGCAAGTGCAAGTCAGACTCGCACACTGACGGTTCCGTAAAAACTAACTTATGTAAATAATTAAATTCCCGAATCCAGTCTAGAAGATTTTTCCGAATCGAAAAAAATTTTTTTTTTGTAACTTAACTATAAATTTACAGTTTTCAGATTTATTCCTGTACTTGTGCAATAAGACTTTGCTTCGTGCCTAATTTTAGGGTTCTAAGTCAATGGGAAGTATCCTTGAATTTTGATTCCTTTGAGAGTATCGAAATATACGTTTTTTGTGCCTTGAATGGCCGTATCTTTTTTCCTTAACCAAGAAGTTTGATATAAAAAATTAAAAAAAAGTTGAGAAAAATGCCTGGAAGGAGTTGGGGAAGGACTTTGCCCAGCAGTGAGAAAGTATAGGCTAAAGAAAAAAGAAGTTTGAATTTTTCACAGCTGCAGCGACTGCAGACCGAAGGATACAGTATTAATTTCAACTCGATACCTTAACTCGTTCCTGAGATAAAAGGTCTTGACGGACAGACAGACGAACAACATAGTGATGCTATAAGGGTACAGAACCCTAAAACGCATCTTTTTAGGGTTTGGCAGGTGCCAAGGCTTCGGAATTCTTTGGAAAGGCATGGCCCAAATATACACGCCTATGTATTTAATTTTATTCGGGAGGTTATTATTTTAACCTCTAATACAAACCTGTACATTTTCTACAGTTTCACCGCTCACCCTTCATAACGTAAAGCTCTATAATAGTGCTATTAGAGCGAAGATAGCACTATTACGGGAGTCTTATAGCACTGTTATAAGACTATTATGAGCTGTCTAATGCCTTTTATGACTGTCAGTCGCTGTTAACTTCGGCTGTTCAAATACTGATGTATTTAATTGTTACTGTTTGAAATAAAGACTGTTTACACACTTATTTTGTAAGGTTTTTATGTGAATGTGGTACACCACATTCAGTTTCAAGACCAGTAATTTGTTTATATGTTTGTGTACACACAAAAATAGTCTTTATTTGTACAATTTGGAGTAAAAATAGTATGTTATATTGGTTGTTATTGATCTTGTTTGATAACTGCGCCTGTTCAAACTTACTTTCACATCTACGCGGTTAACTTTTTTAAACCTCTAGAAATCCACAAATATAAAAGAGAATACCAAGAAAAATATTCTTTTTTTAAATTAACTATATAATTATGTCCAACCACCGGGCAAAAATCAAAACATCATATAAATTAATTGGCTCGATAAATCGTGAATCCGACCTTAACTTACGATTTCAAACGGGTATGTTTACGAGATAACGTCACGGAAATATTTGAAAGTTACAAAAAATAATAAAGCAAAAATCAAAGAAACAAAAATTTTGAATAGTTATTTTTTATATATATGACGGCTCGTTCAGGATAGTTCGAGCTCTGGTCATCTACCAGGTGGGCCTACGTGGGTATCGTGCAATGAATAAAAACGGTCAGGAACTGAATTAGTTTACTTCTCAAAACATTTCGGTACAATGCACTGTTATTAGGTAGGTACAAACAACAAAACGGACAGTTTCAGAACGTCTTGACTCTGCGACGGCCTGGCTGAGAGTGTCCGCTGTACTCTGCGGATTCTCCCTCCCCAAGCTCGTAGCCAAAGCGGAAACGGCTGACTCTGTCTATACGCGCCACCTCTATTTCTTATAGTCGCCACTAGATGGCGTGCCTTGTTTTGTTGTCAACAAATCAACGCCGGATCCGACATATATAAAAATAACAATGGCTTTATTCACGGGGTTGCGAAGTCGACATAGACCCGGGCGTAGTTCATACAATATACTCAATGACTACAACCGGCTCTTAAGGAGTAATTTAAGGCCCCGAGCTTGGTGATAAATGCTGTATTACTGACAGCCAAAAGACTCTTTCAAGCTGTCTATAAGATGACTATAAACTTAATAAAGAGAATCGATTGAAAAATATAAAATTGTAGTTCTTATTACAAATCAACCACTAGTCACTAATGCAAATGTCAAAACAAAAGAAGAAAAACAAATGCAATATAATTGAAAAAGTATTTCTGTGACTCTTTAAAGTTGAAGCTAGCATTCTGTAGTTAGTAAAAAATTCACTCGTTGGCGGTAAGCCAATATGCACTTGTTCAGTAGTGAGGCCGTTTTTCGGGTGTTCAGATATTACGAGAAATGATATTATTTTGCAAATAGGTTTTTCAAAAACACTTTTATACGTAATTTTTTTTGTCTGGTATTTGAGGAAAGAACCATACAGATTTGAATGGACCTGTCCAGTCAGTGCAAGCATTTGTCAGTATTTGCATGAAATTCGGATAAAATTGGAAGGGGGCTTTTATTACTAAATTAAAAAAAAAACTTTCCCCAAAAATCTATACCTATGACCTTATTTTAGTTTATTGCGAAACCAGAAACACCTGTCTTGTATATTTATGCAAAGAATCTATGTACAAAATTTTAGAACTGAATTATGAAAAATCACAAAGTTATAAGCCCGTTATGATACCTAGTTAGTGACATAAATACATGGTCACCGGGCCATCCGGGCGATAGAAGGGTTGTTTTACCCAGTTGCGCGCTGATATTTAATGCCTGTTATGGCCTGCCGTGACCAGTTTTATACTTCGTGTCGGTGGTGTCCAACTTGAGACCGTGTTTTTTTTTTAAATATTTTTTTAAGGAAAAATGTAACATGGTATAAAAATTATTGGAATCGATTCAATTACTGATTCTGAACAAACTACATTCAGGTTTCGCATAAATACTAAAAATAATGATGTATAAAAGTTGAAACTGACTCACTGACATATCAACGCATAGCCAAAACTGCTAGGACTAGGAGCGTAACTTAGCGTACTTTTCAAAATTCCCCAAAGGGATTAGACGGGGTTCAAAGTTTGTATAGAGAAATCTACAGACAGAAGATAGTAAATGAATAAACACACACACTCGCATTGATATATTATACGGAAACAAACGTTACGCGCTAACATCTCAATCAGAAAACCTGGACTCGAAACTCACACATCTATGATCACTGTCATCATGATCGACAAGAACAGAGATAAGAGTGCGGCGCTGTCATGCGAGCGAAATAGCGTTAGCCGCCAGATGGGTGTGGTCGTCACGACCGATGTGAAATCGTGCCATAAAGGCACGAGTCTACGTGCTAGAGGCGCCAAATGTTATGTGAAAATGTCACCAAGGGCCCTGGGACAAAGGCAATGAATGGAACAGGGTAGGTTTTTAGTCAGTAAGAGTCTGACACTATTTCCCGCTCCACCCAAGGGCGGGATCTGTCATTGGATGGTTTTACCTACCATAAAAAAAATGCGCTAGAGTGGAGTCACCTATCCTGCGCTGTTTTGATATAATCTAAACACACTCACTAACAAAATTTTATAATATTAACGGATCGAGCCCCAAGAGCTGTGAAACCCCAAGAGGACACCGGTGTCCGCCACCTATTGTCTTTCTATTGTGTATCTAATTACGGTATTCAAAAGGTCAAAATACCACGCTGCGCTCCAAAACCAAAAAAGCTGATGTGGCTCAAAAGGCTGCCCAACAGAAATGGGACTGGACAGGACACGTTTGCCGCATGCCCGACAAACTGTGGGCCAAAGTAGTACCTACAAAGTTGGCGCCCTGAAACAGTGCGATGGGGCTGCGGCAGACCGCGAAGGAGATGGTGCGATGAGCTAGACGGATTCCTCCAGAACTGGCAAGAAGAAGCGCGGGCCCGCGAGAAATGTAAAGAGTGGAGGAAGGCCTTTGCCCAGGAGTGGGACAGAACAGGCTAATACATAAATAAATAATAATAAATGTGATTGAGGCATTAAAACTAAAGGCAAAGGTTTTCTCCTTTTAACTTATTAGTCGAAATATTTCAGTCACAAAAAACTTAAGTAGTCTCATGACTTTAACTGAAGCATAATTCTTCAACCCTCTCTTTGAAACAGGTTCAAAAATATAAAAGACAATTTTTCTTTGATATCAAGATGAAATATTTAATAGAAAATACTTGAGAATATGCTGGAAAGCTATTTAAAGATCTAAACCTTCTTGTTGAGACACTCTTTGATAAAAATATGAATCGTCTTTTATCGTCAGAGTATGTCGTTTTTCAAATGTATGACTTTTTTTTATTATTGATAGGTTCGCGCTTGACCGCTTAATATAATCTTAAGAAAATTTGAGAAAATTTTACAAGAGAACGTGTTTTTTTGTTTATAAAATCTCGTCTATATTATACAACATTATTTTTAGTATATGCGAAACCTGGATATAGTTTGATCAGAATAAGTATTTGAATCGATTCTAATACTTTTTACACCATGTTTATTTACAAAAATATTTAAGCAAGATCACAAGTTTGACATCACCAACAATAAGTACAACACAAGTCACGGCAGGTCATAGCGGACATTAGAACCAGAGTACACCTGGATGCGGGAGCGAAACAACCCCTCAGTCGCCCGGATGGCCAGGTGACCATGTGTTTGTGTGGTCAACGAGGTTGTTAAGAACTTTATAACTATGTGATTTTTCATGATACAGTTATGTAATTTTTTTTATGGTACGTAAAATCATCCAATGACAAGTCCCGCCCTTGGGTGGAGCGGGAAGTAGTGTCAGACTCTTACTGACTAAAAACCTACCCCGTTCCTTCGTTGCCTATCATGCCGGGGCTGAGCCTTCCTCTCAGAAAACGGCCCTTAACCCCAGCAGGCTTCGACCCTGCCTGCCTGCAGCTAGCAGGCTGGGCCTCTACGGTTTGCTGACAGCTCCTTGAGGCGCGCGGGAACAGAACGCGCCGTCGACGACTTGGGCTCGGTCTGGTATGTTACCGGACGATCGGACAGCGTGCTACCCATTTTGTACACAGATTTGTTGAAAAAGAATCTGAATCTTCCTCTTCAAACCCCCACCCCCCATTTAATAATCTCAATGTTTTTTAGATACTATTTAGCAGAAAAAGTTTTGGCACACCATTAATCCATAATCTTTAAAAATCATTTCCTATAACAGGTACCACTTTTACGACCGAAATGCGACACAAACATGTTAATATGAACAATGGTTTAATGATATCCTTTCATGAGGTGTCAAATAAGCATTTAATTACTTCCATAATAATAACACTTGTACTTAATTGATAGTTTAATTTTATTGCCTGTTAACTCCTTTACGACGTGATATTAAGTAGCTCTTGGGGATCATATTCGGGGTTGAGTCTTAATTTATTTTCTTGAAGGGGAAACGACCAAGGAGTTCTTCTCTTTGGGGATCAATTTATTGTTAAGTTCGAGTAGATATTAAGAAAGTTTTAGAGCTCAGATAGACGAACCTGCATTTTTTTTGGTAGTTGTTTTTTTCGATGGGAAAATCATCAATGACATCTTCCGGCCTTTTGGGGGGCGGGAGATAGTGTCAGACTCTTACTGACTAAAAAACCCACTCCATTCATTCTAGAGGCCCAGCCTGCTAGCTGCAGGCAGGCAGGGTCGAAGCATTCTTGGGTCATGGGTCAGCTTCCGTAAGGAAAGCACGGCCCCGGCACGATAGGCAACGAAGAAGGGGGTAGGTTTTTAGTCAGTAAGAGCCTGACACTATTTCCTGCTTCGCCCAAAGGCAGGAGATTTTACCTACCATAAAAAAAAATCGCCTTTCATACTAGGGCCGAGCCTTCCTTTCAGAAACAGTCCCTTGGCCCCAGTAGACTTCGATCCTGCCTGCCTGATAGCAGGCTAGGCCTCTACGGTTTGCTGACAACTCCTTGAGGCGCGCGGGAACAGTGCGCGCCGCAATAAATAACGCTTTAGAGAACCGGCACAAATTTGAGTTTTCTTCCAGCAAACTATGGGGTGTTATAGAGAGATTAAAACAGGGTATTAATAATTGCAGTAGGCCAAACAAATATTTATTTCGAGTGAAAATCGAACAAGCGACCATCCATTTTGACAGGCCTTTTGGTCTAGTAGTTAGTGGCCCTGTCTACTATGCTGGAGGTCGTGGTTTCGATTCCCACTCAAGACAAATGTTTGTGTGATGAGCATGATCATTTGTTCTGTTTATGCGTGTAATTTATCTAAAATACGTATGTATTTGGAAATATAGAAGTATGTTTATCAGTTGTCTAGTACTCATAACACAAGCTCTGCTTAGCTTGAGACTAGACGGCGTTGTGTGATAGTTGTGGATATTATTATTATTTCCTTTATTTCTTGTAATACATAATTTTTACATTTTTAAATATTTTTAACATATATATATAAAAAAAAAAACATTTAAAAATATAAAAAATAGTGTCCCACCGGTATCGGGAACAGGGTCCAAGCTACCGGCGGTCAGGGCTCCAGAGAAAGGAACCTCCTAACAATACGAGCCGTGTCCAGGAGTACCGCTTTCTGAATCAAGCCCTTGATCCAGCCGCCTAACGAGAGCCTCCTCAGGTGTTGGTCGAGGCTCTTGGCTATTAAGCCATTACCCGACACGACTATCGGTACAATGATCGCCGAATCCACTTCCCACATGTCGACAACCTCGCGAGCCAAGTCAATATACTTGATTTGTTTATCTTTCTCGACTTTCACGAGGTTCTCGTCATGCGGAACGGATATGTCAACAATCATTGCACGCCTCTCGTTTCGATCCACCACCACTATATCAGGCTTATTGGCTACAATAGTCCTGTCAGTGATGATGGACCGATCCCAGTACAAAGTGATATGACCATTATCAAGAACTGGGTCGGGCTCATACCTGTAGTACGGCACTTCCGATCCCACAAGAGAGTATTTCAAAGCAAGTTGCTGATGGATAATCTTGGCTACAAGGTTGTGCCTATGCAAATACTCGCCGTTAGCCAGACGAGAACAACCGGAGATAATGTGACGAATTGATTCTCCCGGACGGTGACATGCCCGACAGATGTCAACCGTGCCGTCCTTCACAATAAATCTCCGGTAGTTATTCGTCATGATAACTTCGTCCATAATTGCACAGATAAAACCTTCGGTTTCCCCAAAGAGGTCACCGAAACGCAGCCAAGCTACGGACGCCAATTGGTCTACATCGGGCCTGTGAAGGGCCCGGAAAAAGCGTCCGTGAAGTTCCTTGCTCTGCCATACTTCCCTGCGATCGTCAGTGTCAAGCACTACCGGTTTGCGCCAGTTCTCGTTAGCCAAGGAGAGCGGGGTGAGTCCCTTGTCCACTGCTACTACATTTCGATGCATACCCACGTCGGCAGCTAGGAAATATTCCCTGAGACTGCATACCTCGCGGTTGTGTAGGGTCTTAGCATTTAAAAAGCCTCGACCGCCACACTTCCGCGGGATATACAGTCTCATCACCGACGATCGTGGGTGATGCATTCGGTATGCAGTCAGCAGTGTTCGGACCCGCCTATCTAGGGTGTCAAGTTCCGTTTGAGTCCATTTGAGTACGCCGAAAGAGTACATCAATACCGGCATGACCCAACCATTGAAGGCGCGCACCTTGTTTCCGCCTGAAAGAAGGCTATTGAAAACCTTCTTCAGGCGTCCAAAGAAACGCTCCTTTAACGATTGCTTCATGTCAGTGATATTGATGCCTAGGGCTTCCGACATACCCAAATACTTATAGGTTTCGGTTGAAGAGAGAGATCTCAGGTTTATGGAATCCGTGAGTTGAGTGCCCACAGATTCCACAACCTCCCCTCGCTTTACATGCATGACCGCACATTTGTCCACACCAAACTCCATCCTGATGGCACTACTGAAGGTTTCAGTTACCTTCAGTAGCTCCATCAGTTGCAGGTTGTTGGGGGCAAAAAGCTTCAAGTCATCCATGTAAAGAAGGTGAGATATAACCTGACCACCTCTCTTCAACCGATAGCCTAGACCTGAATTCTCCAGCAGCGTGCTTAGAGGATTCAAGGCTAGGCAAAACCAAAGCGGACTCAAACTATCACCCTGGAATATACCCCGCTCGATCCTTACAGGTTCGCTATTACTCTGGATATGTCGACATCCTGGATAGCGAAGGACCGTACTCCATTTCCTCATACACGACATCAGGAAGGTGCGTAGTGTTGTATCAATTTTATACAACTCTAGCACCCTCATGAGCCATGTATGAGGAACAGAGTCATAGGCCTTCTTATAATCTATCCAACATGTCGACAGATCCTTTCGGGAACGTCGAACCTGTTGGCTAATGGTCATATCAATGAGGAGCAGCTCCTTAGTACCGCGGGACCCATTCCTACATCCATTCTGAGAAGGCGACATTATCAAATTTTTATCAATATGATTGTTAATTTTGCTTCTCAGTATGGATGTAAGAACTTTATAGACCGTCGGCAAACACGTGATCGGTCTATAATTTTTAGGTTCCGCAGTACTGCCTGATTTATGGAGCAGGTGGGTTATTCCTGTCGTAAAAAACTCGGGCAGTGACCCTGACTCTAGGGCAGATTGGAATTGAGATGCCAAACGAGCGTGCGATCTTGTGAACCACTTTATCCAGAAATTGTGCAGTCCGTCCGGCCCTGGAGATTTCCAGTTAGGCAACGGACGGACTGCACGAGCTACATCTTGGGGGCTGATGTAAATTGCCCCCATTTGTGGTATTGGATCGCACGCGCGCTCCACCTCCCGAATCCAATCACCCTCGGTGTGACTGACAGGCACCGACCAGATGCTGCGCCAGAATGAACTCATGGCGTCATCATCCGGGAGGCGTGCGTCAGTCACACCTTGGTCCGGTCGCTCCCAAGCCCTATACACCCACCTTTCTTTGCTCCGGAATATGCGATTCTGGGTGTATCGCTCCACTCGGCGCTTATACCTGCGGATACGGTTTGCCCATGCATACACTTTTTGCTTCAGGTAGTCGATGCGCTCTGTGACTCGGGACATGTAGTCTCGGGGGCTGATGCCTGTCCCCGAAAATGCCCGTCTCACAAAGCGCATCACTCTAGGGCGAGTGTTGCCCTCCCTGAAGCAAACTAGTTTGCCGATGAGTGCTCTAGCCCCACCAATACGACGCTCGATCCTGCACTGCCAGGCCGGTACAGCTGGTTTCGGTCGTGTAGCTACGTCACTGGTTGGGAATTTGACGTGAGCTACACGACATGCCGCTACGGCCGCGCAGTACATTATCGAGTGTGTATCGGTGAGATCTTCGCAGTCACCAAGATAGCAAGACAACTGCGAATCCAGAGCAGCCACCAGCGCCCTATTCTTGTTATGCATGGGCAAACGAGGTAAACGTGGCCTAAGGTTGGGTGATATGTTGCGATATTCCCGAATCGCACACTCCAAAGCACTCCTCAGTTCATCATTGCACTGGGTACTTACGTTAGTAACCGTGTCAGTACCCCCCTCGTCAGCTTGGTGGAATATATGGCTGGCAAAAAAATGGAAAAATGGCAACACCCGGTTTCAACAAAAGGTGTATTTTTTCATTCCCAAAGATTTAAGTTTTATAACACTGATTTCTGGACCCATTTCAACCCAAATTACATAATAAAAATAACAAGAAAGATTTGCTACATAATAAGGACCTATAAAAGCCATAGTTAACCAAGATAATACCATTTATAAGAGAAAAATGAACACAGCAGACAGATGACATATGTCACTACAATGGACAATACAATCAAATTAATAAATGGAATGATAAGACAACAATGTTGACGAGAGCCGCAGCACGCCGTGCACGCCCATCATCTCCGGCCTCGTCGCTCAGCTCCGCCTCGCCGCTGCCGGAACCCAGCCCCACTGTGAGTGCTGTGACACCGGCCGCGGCAGTTGCGTCGAGCTCCAGCGACGAGTTCTTCTCTCCGCCGACGACACCACCACCTGCGCGTCGACGAAGAGGACGCCGGCCGCCGAACGGCTTAGGATCTCGAGGCCCACCGGTCTCTGATAGGGTCCCAGCTCCCGGCGGAAGTGTGCAGCGCATGCGATGGACGCAATCCATCAACGAGAACGTCATGCGCTCATACTATGGGGCTACAGAGGGAGGAAACAACCTGACCGCGTACCGTGTCCGGATGCTCTCTCTGTTTCAGGTGCTTGAGCCAGCCGTCAACGTGTCAACCCAACGACTGTCGGATCAGGTGCGGGTCATCCTGCGTAATCACATGTTGGATGATACTGTACTTGATCGCCTCCGAACGGAAACGAGTAACCGATTATTATTATTATTATTCCCTTTATTTATTGTATCACATATTTTTTTTTTAAATTTTTAAATATTTTTAACATAAATAAAATAAAAACATTTAAAAATATAAAAAAATAGTGTCCCACCGGTATCGGGAACAGGGTCCAAGCTACCGGCGGTCAGGGCTCCAGAGAAAGGAACCTCCTAACAATACGAGCCGTGTCCAGGAGTACCGCTTTCTGAATCAAGCCCTTGATCCAGCCGCCTAACGAGAGCCTCCTAAGGTGTTGGTCGAGGCTCTTGGCTATTAAGCCATTACCCGACACGATTATCGGTACAATGATCGCCGAATCCACTTCCCACATGTCGACAACCTCGCGAGCCAAGTCAATATACTTGATTTGTTTATCTTTCTCGACTTTCACGAGGTTCTCGTCATGCGGGACGGATATGTCAACAATCATATTATTATTATTATTATTATTATCCAACAACTGCGCTTACTATCCCATCATAATCTCACAGACAAAAGACCAAAAGTTCCCAAAAATCTTCCTTTCTATTAACCAATAAGTACGAACAAACCCGTAGAGATTGGATCCCGCCGCGCAAGGCTTACGAGCCATAATTTATTATAACTTACTCCTGGGGTCAATTAAAGGACCTGATAAGGGGATTTTTACCCCAAAGGCCTCGGAAATGTGAAGATCTTTAATCAGGAAAGTACTGATATCATTAGGATAATCTTTACCTAGCTACATGTATGGAAGATGGAAACATGTGTGAGAACATATAAACGGACGTTATTTTAATAATGAAAAATATATATGAATTAATAATATTATAATAATAATATTTCACAACTATCACACAACACTGTCTAGTCCCAATCTAAGCAGAACTTGTGTTATGGGTACCAGACAGCTGATAAACATACTTATATATTTCTAAATACATTTATAGATAAATAACACCCAGACACAGAACAAATGATCGTGTTTATCGCACAAACATTTGTCCTGGGTGGGAATGGGAAACGACCTCTGGCATAGAAGTCAGGGCCACTAACTACTAGACCAACAGGCCTGTCAAAGAATAAACAATTGAATCAGGAATGAAGATATCCACAAGAGAACCAAGGCTGACAAAATAGCAAGTAGAATCACTAAACTTAAGTGACAATAAATAATAATAATAATAATCTTTATTAAATTGGACAACAAAGGTACCATTTTGTTAGTATAAAACTTACATGCTAAAACTTAAAAATAGGATTAGTAACAAACTTAAGACTACTTATAAAATAACACAATGGGTAGGGCACATTGCTTGCAGAGCAGATGGCTGTTGGGGCAGGAAATTTCTGGAGTGGCAGCTGCGTATCAGAAGACGCAGCGTTGGAAGGCCCCTAATTCCTACAAGATGGACCGATGACCAAGGCTGCAGGAAACCGATAGATGCAAGACGCATAGGACAGTTTATTGTGGCGACATTTGAGGGAGGCCTGTGTACAACTGTGGACGTCTTTGGGCTGAAATGATGATGACAATTATGTGAATTGATTTTGAGAAGTCAAATAAGAAGGAGAAGAAAGCTTATCAAGAAAATAAAACAGGATAGTCAAGGCACTTATTGCTCTACGCTGACAAATGTAACCATTTTATAAGCGAACGATGTTTAGATACGTGATTATACTTACGGGAGGTTGAAAACAAATCGAATGCAGTTATTGAGAATGCGGACAAGTTTATTGAGAAGATCTGCATTCAGGGGGCTTACTCTCAAGGTTAATTCCGATCGGTCGACATTGAAATTGTGACGTTAGGTACCCTTGAATTCGATGCTAGCAACAAATTGGTTTAAAATTGCGTGAGCCCTATCCCCATTTTACTTAGTTTCCCAAAAAGGTCACGCAATTTGGCTCTAGCATCGAATTCAAGAGTACCTAACGTCACAATTCCAATGTCTACCGATCGGAATTATACTCGAGAGTAAGCCCCCTGGTCATAGTAGCACACATCAGCATAATCAATATAATGGGAAAAATAATCAATATAATAGATAGATATTGCTTGTAGTCCAGCAATATCTATCTAACACTTCCTCCAACATACCACAGTGTCTCAAGACGAAAGTCTATGACCAGTACGTGTTGCCATTGATGACATATGGTACTGAAACGTGGTCGCTTACAAAGGGCCTCATCAGAAGGCTTACAGTCACTCAAAGGGCAATGGAGAGCGTGATCGCTTCAGGAATGATGATATCCGCAGGAGAAATAAGATCGCCGACATTGACCGAAGAATCGCAAGACTTATCGGCGGCGTCGTGTGCGCCGTTGCCTAATGCGGTCGGCCTCCTCCTTTGCTAGCATTACTTCGCAGAAGGAAACGACCGCCTGCCATCCCTCCTCACTCCGGAACATGGCCTGTACCAAAACCCTGCGCGAGGCGGGAATGCGGTGGATGCAAGACGCACAAGACCGTTCGTTGTGGCGGCACTTGGGAGAGGCCTATGTGCAACAGTAGACGTTCTTCGGCTGAAATGATAATGTTGATGATTATGATGATAAAGCAATGACTCTATGTGAGCTGGAAGAAGATTTTCAGTTGAAAAAGCGACCGTATACTAATACTCTGATTTACTTACGTTAAGAACTTTGACATTACCTCTTCTGGCCTGTTAATCTGGTGAATAGTGGCCCTGACAGCTATGCTGGTCGTAGGTTCAATTCATACTCAAAATAAATATTTATGTGATGAGCACGATCATTTTGTTGTGTTTAGGTGTAGTATAGCAGTATAGCTTAGCATCAGACTTATAATTTTCCCACTGCTGGGACTCAGACCTCCTCTTTAGGAGAGGGAATGAGCCGTAATCCACCACGCTGGCCCAGTGCGGGTTGGTGGATGTCACATGTCTTCGAATTTTTGGTTCTAGGACATGCCGGTTTCTTCACGATGTTTTCCTTTACCGTTCTGTGAGCAGTCGGTGATAAAATAAATTACACAAAGTAATGCACCTAGCGAATTGGAATTGGGGGAGGCCTTTGCCCAGCAGTGGAAAAGTATAGGCTAAAAAAAAAAGCAACTAGCTGAATTTGAACCCGCGACCTACAACTCGTAACTCGGGACCGTTACCAGTCGGCCACCACTGCTCTGCCTGTGTTTGGGTGTAATTTATCTAAATATGAATGTAATAGTGAGCTGGTATAACTAAGTATAACTAACTTAGACAGATTGGACTAATGAAAATAAATCTAGTCTATATCTACTCGTATATCTCAAATGTTGACAAGCTAAAGAGCAAGAGACGCTAAGGATGACGCCCCGAATCGTCGCTTCGTGTTTTCGCTTAAGGCCGGGTGCTACTCATTTTGACCTTTTTTAAACCTATGAAAATCCATAAATATAAAAGAGAACACCATGAAAATTTATTTTTATTAAAATAGACTATATGGCCAAGGGCTTGGTAAAAATGAAAACACGATATCAATTAGTTGTCTCGATAAAAAAAAAGCGAATCTGAACCTAATTTACGATTTCAAACGTATTTATCTACGAGATTACGTTACGGAACTATTTGAAAGTTACAAAAAAAATAAAGCTTGTTATTTAAAAGCGCTTCGCAAGAACAAAAATCTTGAATAGTTGTTGTTTTTTTTTTTTATATAGAAATAAAACCGCTGTTTTGGGGCCGCGAAATCGACATAATCCCGAGCGAAGTTCATACAAAAAAACCAGTGACTAGAACCGGCCCTTAACTAACTTAACGATCTGGACGTAAAGTGTATCGAATGGTTTCGTCAATTTTGTCTAAGAGATGTGGTTGTTTCCATAAAGGGGAAGAGCGGAGAAAATACATAAAGTTTGGTGCAAAACAGCAATATCTAATGAGGGTGAAAGCGGAATGTAAGTTAATTTTTGATAGTCTGTCCGAAATATCGTTGAATGATTTTATTTTATCGTCAATGAATAAGGAAAAACTGTCTTCAAAAATTGGAGAACCTAGGAGGTGCAGTGAACATTTTTCTAAAATTTTGATATCTGGGGCTATTGCATTAAATTTCTGTAGAGTTGATTGTCTGTCAGTATTGTCAGAAACAAAAATTTCACATTTCGAATAGTTTAGTTCGAGGCCGATGGATCGAAATTGCTCCGTCAGAAATTGGAAGTCTTTTAGAACTGTATCAACATCACCTCCCAGTGTTCCATCATCTAAATACCATAGGTTAAATTTGGAATTTAGTTGTTGTATTATTGGATGGATAGCTAAGCTGAAAATGACTGGCCCGAGAGGATCACCTTGTTGGCATCCAACGGCAGATTCCAAAACCTTATCTTTGTATAATAATTTGGATGGGTGATAGCATTGCCATAAAAAACCGAAAATTTCTGGAAGTTCTTCCCATTCGATACACTCTAACGTCCATCTTAAATATGGCTTTGGATGACCGAGCATGGCTGCACGCATTCGCTTTGGTGGGCTCGGCATCCGCAAAATTTCTAGTGTCAGTCTACCGGCGTTCCTGTCTTCGGTCCACAGCACTCAACAGTTAATCGAAAGAATCTTAACTCCATCACTGGTTGACTGGGAGGTGCCGTGCTTGACCGATGCCGTGAATGTCTGGAAAGTGGCTTGCCCGGACAAGGCGTTGCCCGAAAATCCATCTTCCCAGAGACAGTGGGATGAGCCGCTCTGCAGGTTGGTACGGAATAATCTCATTAATACGTCCACCAATACTGCTGAGCGTGCCCGCCTACTGGCTGTGGGGGAATGGGAGTCGGGTCTCTGGCTACAGGCTCTACCGTCACCCAACATAGGTACCATGCTGAGTGACACCACCTTCCGGATCGCTACATGCTTGCGTTTGGGTGCTCCTAGTGGAGCTCCACATCGATGTCAATGCGGTGAAGCAGTCGACCGCCTAGGACACCATGGCCTGTCCTGCAGTAGAAGCGCTGGTCGGATAGCACGGCATGCCAGCATTAATGACATCATCCGCCGAGCTCTCGTCATCGCCGGGGTGCCAGCTGTTTTAGAACCTATAGGCTTGGCACGTGACGATGGAAAGAGGCCAGACGGGATGACCATAATGCCCTGGAAGTTAGGTAGGCCTTTGGTGTGGGATGCAACTTGTGTCGACACCCTTGCGCCATCCCATCTTCTGAGTACGGCAGGCTGTGCTGGGGCGGCTGCTGCAGGTGCAGAAAATCTCAAACGGCGTAAATATAATAACCTTATCGGTAGTTACATGTTTGAGCCGTTTGGGGTTGAAACACTAGGGCCATGGGGTCCGAGCGCTCATCGAGTTGTTCGTGACATCAGTAAACAGCTAGTCGACTCTTCGCGTGACCAGAGGGCTGGGCTTTTCTTCGGTCAACGAATCAGCATTGCCATCCAACGTGGCAATGCTGCCAGCATTCTGGGCACTTTTCCCATTGATATCGATGTGGATGAATTTTTTGATGCCCAATAAGTTCTTTTTCTACTCGTTTGTACATATTATTAATTTTTAATTTGTATATATATCTATTAAGTTTTATATCGAACTAGAAATCCATGTATGAAATATTGAAATAAATTAAAATATATGTATATTTCTGGACGTAAATATTCCGATTTATATCAAACTCAAACGAAGTAAAAATAAATCGGACAGGCAAGTCTTTATCTAGTAATTTTTCCAACTCATTCAATGACCAAAAATACTTGTAAATGGCTGGCTATTCTGGCTAAGGCTTATGTCAAAACTTTTCCCGCTCGTTTTGGGTCAGATTGGCAGACACTGAAGGGGACTGAGTGTGAGCTGACGTGTCTTCTCTACCACACCGTTATTCTAATTCAAATTTAAAACATAATGTTTGAAATAAATGCTTTGAATATAGACTAGTCAACATGTAGCAAATCAGTAAAATATTAAAAAAAATGGATGGATAAAAAATAATCTTCTGGAGACTTGGCAGTGTTCTCTTATTCGCAATGACTGGCCTGTTAGTCTAGTTGGCTCTGACTGCTATGTCGGAGATTGTGAGTTCGATTCCCACCAAGAACAAATGTTTGTGTGATGTACACAATCATTTGTTCTATGTTTGGGTGTAATCTCTATGTATACACCATTAAATTTTAGCCGTTTTAATCCCGCGGAGGGTCGAACGTCAGCTGAGTGAGGCCAATGAACTGTAGGTAGTTAGTACGCAACTACCGACAACTACCTACAAGGTCATTGACTCGTTTACGTAAAGAAATTAATTTCGTAGATGCGTATATTAATGCGAGTTTTAGAAAAAAAGTACTTTATTTTTTTATTTTATCTTTACAAATCGATAGTGTTCCATGAACCGAATCGACTCTCCACGGGATTAAAACGACCAAAATTTAACGGTGTATAATGATTATGTTTGTTAGTTAGTTTTAAGTTGTGCATAATTCCGCGTGAAGATATTCACAAAAGAAACAAGGTTGTCGACATAGCACGAAGAATCGCCAAATTTAAGTGGCAGTGGGCAGGGCATATTGCTCGCAGAACGGACGGCCGTTGGGGCCGAAAGGTTCTGGAATGGCGACCGTGTAACGGAAGACATAGTGTTGGAAGGCCTCCTACAAGGTGGACCGATAACCTGGCAAGAGTTGCGGGAATCCGATGGATGCGAGATGCACAGGACCGTTGATTGTGGCGACACTTGGGGGAGGCCTATGTCCAACAGTGGACGTCTTTCGACTGATATGATGATGATGTGATGTCATTTTACAAACTGTTTTTCTTTCTTTCTTCTATTTACATTACAAAACAGAAGGGATCAGTAAGATATTATATTGTTTATGGTATACTTCAAACAAGCCCCTCAAAACTGGACCCTACAACCAAACTCCATCATAACACACAAAAGCCATATTATTTCTGGTATTATAAATTAAGCTCTCAACTTGACTGGCCTTAAATTGTGACAAAAGGACAAGAGGACCGCCATTTTGTTTAATGACGTCACCCAACGACAACAAAGGAATGTAATGACGAGCCGTTTACTCGAATCTGTTTTGGCGTTTTGTATATAGACGTACATAGATAGAGGAACAGTTGTCATTATACTTCCTATTGTGTTCGGTAGAAGGGTATTTTGTCATAGCTTTGTTGCAGCTCTGTAGTAGGTTTTTTTGGGCTTTTTATAGACAAAAGGTTGAAAATTCCTTCGTTTGTTTTTTTTTTTAGACTTTAAATCATCCAATGATTTCCCTCGCTCTAGAGCAAAGAGAGAGAGGGCATTTCAGGCTTTTTCTGACTAAAACCCACTCCTATATTCCTTCTTTTGAACTAGAGGCTCTCCGATCAACTCTCCAGCTTATGAAGGAGAGGCTTGAGATGATTCTGCAGTCTTCAGACGATACGTTTAAGTATGGTCAGCGCAATAAACGGATCTCTAAGTCCATGAAACGCGATCTCCATCACTATAACACCGGAAAAATTATAGACGCGATTGAGCGAAATAAGGGCTTCAAAGTGTTTGCGAGAGATCTGTCTAATGGACAGAGCCAGCTCACGAAACTGAAGACCGAAGATGGCAGAGTCATATCCATCAAATCGGAGCTTCTGGGCGAAGTCGAGGATCTAAATTGTCACTGTTTATTGAGAGAAAGAGATAATAAGCTTGTTGTAATGTATTGCGTTCTCGTTTTTTCATTCGTTAATAACTCTAACAACAAAAGGCACACACTCACGTGACTTTTGAATTCTACGTAATGCGCGTTTAAAATACTTAATACTTAAAGGGTAAGACGTCGCGTGCTTGCGGACGGCGTGCAATGAGTAGCACGCTGTCCGATCGTCCGGTAACCGACCGGACCGAGCCCAAGTCGTCGACGGCGCGTACTGTTCCCGCGCGCCTCAAGGAGCTGTCAGCAAACCGTAAAGGCCCAGTCTGCTAGCTGCAGGCAGGTAGGGTCGAAGCCTACTGGGGTCAAGGGCCGTTTTCTGAGAGGAAGGCTCAGCCCCGGTATAATAGGCAACGAAGGAACGGGGTAGGTTTTTAGTCAATAAGAGTCTGACACTACTTCCCGCTCCGCCCAAGGGCGGGATATGTCATTGGATGATTTTACCTACAAAAAAAGGGTAAGACACAATTTAGAGAAAACTTAAAGATTAACAACTCATTCGACTTTTGTACTCTAAAGACGTTAAACAGACTCTCTTCATTAAATACAGTATCTACTTTAATCCTGCTCCGGAGTAAGTCTTCCCAGCATCTTCCACAGTATCCTGTCGTATATAGCGGTAACAGATTGGCTCGCACTTAGCTCAATACGACAAGCCGTGGCGCAACTCTAATAATAGCGAGTATTTGTCAAGGGGCGGCGAGCCTTAGTCCTACGATGTACTAAGAAATCCTGGAATGGATATGACATCTACATTCTTACTCCTTTTGTAATAAAATTTCACCACTCCTCTGGATGTAATCACTTTCTTTTTTTTTACTAGACTGCAAATACACTACTATTTTTTAATTATGGCAAATACTTAATGGGCTTATTAGAAAGGGTCTTTTTATTATTTAAGTAAAGTCTCAATGCATAATATTCATAAACAGCAAAGTTATGAGCGTTTGTATAGATCCCAAAATCTCACTCAATTTCTGGAAACATTGTACAGGTTATTGTTTATGAATGAAAGAATGTCAATAAAAATGGAAAAACACTGCGCTTAGTATTTTCTAGTAGTAATTGTTATGAATAATGATTCAATTATGAATTTACCAATAATGACAAATTTTCGTGGACAATTTTGGAATTTCGTTTTTTGTACTTTTGACTACACAAATATGATCAGTAACGGGTACTAATTGAGCCCCATTTTTTTGTGCACTAATTAAAAAATAGGGGTGTATAAATGCATGACTCGATTTGACCGGTTCCGTGCTACAATATTAAAATCGAGTAAAAAAACGTCGAGTAAATAACATTTCTTGTACGGGAACCTCGTTTTACTTTTAATTTTATTTATTGTTGTAGCAGTAATTGAAATACGCATTCTGTGAAAATTTTAATTCTCTATCTCTTACAACAGTCAAACAGATGGACGGACGGATCGGTGCAGGGATCAATGCAGTTTGCCTATACATCAGCAAGGTTACATTGTTAAAATGACCAAAAAATAGAGGGAAAAAACCTCCAAAATTTTGGTGACGTTCTAGTAAACAACATTAATTTTAGTATAATTATGCAAATGCAGAATATAGTTTGTTCTGCAACTAATAAGACGTCACCGACGATAAGTACAACACAAGTCACAGTAGTTCACAGCGAGTATTAGGCCTCAGGCCGTGTTTACGGAGACGCGGCGCGTTGTCGTACATTGCAGTAGCGGGCCGCGTCATCGCTCGTGCGGACACAAACATATGGCAATGTAAGACGGATCGCCCAAAGCGCTGCGTCTCCGTAAACCTCCTCATACGCCCTGTTACCATGTATTTATGATTTTTCATGTTATAGACTTTTTGAAATTTTAATTGTTGTTGGCCTAGTGAAGGTTTTGAGAATCCGATGATTACAAGACGCACGACCATCTGTTGTGGCGACACTTGCTGGAGGCCTATCTCCAAAAGTGCATTTTTTTCAGGTACAATGATGGTAATGATGTAACTTAATATTTACTATCAACAAAAAAGATGTGTTTTTCTTAGTAAGTGTAGTAGTGTGTTTAATTTTGGTTGCGCGAATTTTGCTTGATGTGGACTGTAGGTTTAAAAAGCGATCTAAGGTTTGTTAACAATATGCAGATACTGTGCCTGGCATGGGATAGGGAGGAACACTGACCTTTTGACTTCGAAGGTTCCACGTGGCACCGCGCCGGCGATCCTCGACTTCGCACATTTAACCACTGCCAGGTCCTGTTTGCACTACACTGCACTATTGTTGAGGTTTGAATGGTTGGATCACGAAGCAGTCAATTTTCTTGTAATTTCGAGCGGGCGTGTTAGCGGTGCGGTCACATTCACAATCGATGCACACACGTCAATGTCAAATCATTTCTAGCGGTCGTGCGGGTGAAGGAAAACGGAAGGGATAGGATTGCTAGGCCAAAAAAATAAATTACAAAAAACAAAGTCGCGGATCATAGCAAATTGGCGCAACCATTCCCCCCGGGTTTGAAGGGTTACCTTCAAAGAAAAGAGAAAAAAAAAAAAAAAAAAACAAAAGCGAAACTAAACCCTATTACTAATCTAAACTATCAATACTAGGTAGCGAAACAACTTATAACTAACTATGCCACTACTACTGATTAGGCAGAGGGCAGAGGCGAATAACCGGACGCAGGTACGATCCAGTTGCGGTTTTAACCTTTACGACTCGCGTTATTCCGTTCGAACCCGGAAAAACTTCTTCCACTACACCAAGAGGCCAGTGCAGAGGAGGCGCACTCTCAGTCTTCAGTATCACCACAGTACCGACTGTGACTGGATCTGAAGGAGTGTTCCACTTTTGACGCGACTGCAGCGTATGCAGATAATCTGTCCTCCATCGCTTCCAAAAGGACTGAACTAAGCTATCTAGCAGAGCGTGACGCGGGTGGAGCTGCAGTTTGTCAGTCTCGACATCTAAAGCGGGCAAATATTTAAGAGGAGTCGTCGTCAAGAAGTGAGCCGGCGTCAACGCTAGTGGCTCCGATGGATCACTAGACAAAGTCCGACACAACGGACGCGTATTCATCAACGCCTCTACCTGAGCGAGTACAGTGCTCAACTCCTCGTACGAGAGAATCTGTTCGCCTATGACCCGAAACAGGTGCGACTTAAGGCTTTTAATATTCGCCTCCCAATTGCCACCAAAATGACTAGCCGCTGGCGTATTAAAACACCAATCAATGCGATTCTCAGCTAAGACATGGGCGAATTCACTTTGGTAGTACTTGGAGCGTAAGAATGTATGTAATTCCGAAATATTGCGTCGCGCTCCAACATAATTTGTGCCGTTGTCAGAGTATAAGCGCTTAACGGGACCACGGCGAGATAAAAATCGTTTAAATGCAGACATAAAACCCTGCGTACTCAAATCACTGGTTAACTCTATGTGAACCGCACGAGTTGTCATACAAACGAATAGGCAAATGTATGCCTTTGTGGAACGTATACCACGACCACGGGCAATAGTGACTTTAAACGGTCCAGCATAGTCCGTCCCAGTATGTATGAAAGGTTTCACCGTCTGTACAACACGACAAGAACGATGGTCGGCCATTTCCGGCGCGTTGAAACGCGGGCGGAGCTTAAAGCAGGGCACACATCTGTGCACTCTAGCGCGTATCAAATTGCGAGCGGAAAGTATCCAGTACTTCTGTCGAAGAATGGACATTAATAAATCGGGACCAGCGTGACAATTCACCTTATGGTGATAATCCACCAACAAATCCAAAACGTGATCCTTGCGTGGTAGAACTACTGGATGCATTTGTTCAAACTCTAACTTAGCATTTCGCAGACGGCCACCGACACGAATGAGTCCGTCTTGCAAAAATGGTTTCAAATGTTGAAGTGCGGGACTACAAGGTTTATGTGATTCTAAACTACGAAATTCTATTGAAAAATAAAATTTCTGCAACTCTCGAAGTACAACTGATTCAGCTCTATCCAAATCAGCTGCGATTATAGAACCACGCGATGGTAATAATCTCAAAAATCTTAAGACGTAAACTACACAGCGTAATAGTCTCGACCAAGACGAGACTCGATTAGACAACAACAAAACAACTGACTCTTCACGCGGAACTGATACTACAAGCGTATGTTTCTTCTCCTCGGGTGGCTCTGAAACAGTAGCGGGGTTAAACGGAGCATTTGGCCACTCGTTAGGAGTGGTATGAAGCCAGGGAGGGCCACAAAACCAAAGCGGATGATTTAAAATTTGCGCAGGAAGCAAACCACGTGAGAGACAATCAGCTGGGTTTTCTGTTCCAGCGACATGGAATATATTTTCCGGTGATAATTCAGCTTGAATCTTACGTTCCAAGCATAGAAAGCGTTTTTCTGCGGAGGCACGGGAGCCACCGAGCGAAAAAATATCACCCTTGAAAGGGAGCGCGACAACATAACGACCATCTTTATCACGAGTAGTCGTGCGGGTATAAACCTCCTCAGTGACCTGATCCTCAGGGCTGAGAATAGGCGGGACATTGACCTCTTCAATCTCCCAGAACTTGCGGATGGTAGACTCAAGCGGCGGCTCGACGGTGCAACAGTGCGACACAGTCGAGTAACTATTTAAACAAGCGGGTGCGGAACATACTATAACAAACCCGAGAACTGTTTCCAGTGCGTGCGGAGCGGGGTACATCGGAAGACCTTGAATTTTACGTGATAACTGGAGATGCGGGAGAATCGAAGCACCGATCAATAGATCGATATCTCCAGGGAAAGCGTAATTTCCGTCGGCTAACTGCAAGTCCTTAAACTCCGTCAGCATGGACGTGTCAACCGGTACCGTGGGCAACCGTTCCGTAATCTTATCTGCGACTAGCGAATCCATTTCAAACGAAATATTACTATTAAAACGTGAACTAAATATTATTTTAATGGAACCGTGAATGGTTGCCTTTAAACCTCCAAAACCTTTCACTTCTGAGCGGGATGACCAATTATTAAAACTAAAACCAAGGCGTTGACAACAATCCCGAGTAATAAAATTACTCTGGGAAGCGCCATCTAGTAGCGCTCGAACGGTGTGCGGTTTGCCAAAGGCATCTACAATGACAACTTGCGCGGTCGCAAGTAAAACGGTAGTGATTTGAGTACCAGCGGCGGAAAGCGAACACAATGTTACGTCGTTTGCACTTGCAGCAGGCCGCGCGTCACAAGCGTCGCGCGTCTGCGCAGGCTTTGGCTGCGATGGCAGCTTACTACTCTCAAAATGTAAGAAGGTATGATGTCTAGCTAGACATTTACGACAGCTAACACCACTGTTACATGACGTAACCAGATGTTTGTCACTTAGACAATTAAAACACAAATTATTAGTGCGGACAAACTTGTAACGATCCCTAGGCGATAATCTCTGAAATTCCGAACACTTGTACAGCTGTGTATGGCTACCCTTACACAGAGAACAGTCAGGTGTTGAGGCGGTATTAACTAGCGTATGTGCAGTCTTGACTGACTTCGATGACGCGTCTATACGGCGATCGGAACCTGTCCTATTCGTGACTTCATGACGTGCCGACGTGCGCTGCAATACCTTAATATGGTCGCGAATAAAAGATTCTAAATCTTTGAACTTAGGTATTTCGTCACCGCGCTGAGTCGTTTCAAACAGACGAACAGTTTCAGGATCTAATTTATTTAAACCGATATACAAAAACAAAAAGTCACAGAGGTCATTGACCTTTAGGTTCTTTACTGCACGAACAGATGATGCGAAAATATTTAAAAACTTCTCTAAATTATGATCGTTACAAACGGAAAAACTTTTCAAATCGAATAATTGATCTAAATATGCGGTGGCTACTAATCGCTTATCTTCGTATTTTGTTTTTAAAGTGTTCAAAACTAAAGTGTAATTTTCAGCGCTAAACGTAATTCCAGCACAGACAGCCTTTGCCTTACCGGTCAATTTTTCTACGAGATAATGCAATCTCTCGTGATCTGTCAGCGATGTGTTCCTATGTATTATATTTTCGAAACTATCTATAAATAAATTCCAATTTCGAATGTCACCATCAAATTCAGGTATTTGAATTGGCGGCAATCGTGGGCGTTCGCGAGTAGGGTTGGATAAACCACCCGCGGGGGGGGGAGTCTCTAAACTCCTAGCAATACGTTTGATACGACAATACAAGTCATCAAAGGACGACAATGCCTGATAACTCACACAGTAATCAGGATTTAACTCCAACTCTAAAATGTTTATATTATTAATTGTAGATTCAAAATCCGCGCGCAAACTATCTAAAGTTTCCAACGAACACAAGAAAGCATCTCTAATCGCCAGATCCGAGGTTTGCAAAGATTTATCACAAATTGATTGAACACGTGAAAACTGTGAGTCCCTTTTAGCGTATAAAAGCTTTAACTGAACCTTTAAATCAGTACTAACCTTGGTTCCCTTAAGAGACATCTTGTTTTGATATATTCACACTATACACTCAAACAAACACTTAACGAATTATTAAGTAAGCGATAATTATCAGATAACAATATGGTAATATTGTAAACAACAAAGTGAACGGCGAACGAACGGAATAACATATGCGTATATAATCTATGGTTTATCCGTTTCCTACAAATATTCACTCAACAATGAACGGGTATTTTTGAAATGCGTCTACCTACATGCAATTTGTAGGACTTCCGAATGAATTTTGTCAAGAAAAAGATTGCGATCGATTTATATCTACGCTGATATTTACGTAGCTAGCTATAATTATGCGGTGCGGTTGACGGCGTAGGTACCGTAATTATCAATGACTCTTTAACTATACGAGCGAAATAACGTATAGTTGCCTAAATGCCTAGATGCGGGTTTTCTACTATTATATCTAGGTAAACAGGCGCGTTGCGTTTATTCCCTATGGAACAAATACTATATTGCGAAATTACAAGAAAATGATTCACGATCCTGCTCGTAGGACCAAAAGTAATGGTTGCGCGAATTTTGCTTGATGTGGACTGTAGGTTTAAAAAGCGATCTAAGGTTTGTTAACAATATGCAGATACTGTGCCTGGCATGGGATAGGGAGGAACACTGACCTTTTGACTTCGAAGGTTCCACGTGGCACCGCGCCGGCGATCCTCGACTTCGCACATTTAACCACTGCCAGGTCCTGTTTGCACTACACTGCACTATTGTTGAGGTTTGAATGGTTGGATCACGAAGCAGTCAATTTTCTTGTAATTTCGAGCGGGCGTGTTAGCGGTGCGGTCACATTCACAATCGATGCACACACGTCAATGTCAAATCATTTCTAGCGGTCGTGCGGGTGAAGGAAAACGGAAGGGATAGGATTGCTAGGCCAAAAAAATAAATTACAAAAAACAAAGTCGCGGATCATAGCAAATTGGCGCAACCAAATTTATTGGATTTTAATTTATTAGTTTATAATTTATTTTTATTTTTATTTATTTTATAATATTTTGAATGATTTGTATTGTAATTTTGAGAATTTAATTTGGTTGTGTTTTTAATGTGAGGGATAAACCTTAAATAAATGATTTTTATTTTTTATTTATTTTTTAGTCATGTATTTTTTTTTTTTTCAATAATATGATACCGCATCCACCTCTCCTACATCGTTCTCAATGATATATTCGGTCTGTGTGCCTCACTGAAGGCATTCACTACCGTCCTCGTATAGGGCCAAATAGGGCTATCGTTCAAAATGCCAGCGGTTTGAGTTTTGCTGGCAAGCAAGCTAGGTGTCTCTAAATAAGATCATTTATCTTGTTCTTGAAACGTGTGTGTTTTGTAGGTGTCCATATTTATAGGAGTATAGTACGCGGCAAATAAGTTGAAACATTAGTTACAGTTACGAGCTGCTCGACTGCCATGATGGTTCAATTTGTGTGACGAGGATTACAACCGATTTTCGGGTCTCTCACTTGGAGTGTGTGCGCGGGAATAGCATGACTTTATTCCGCCATCTCCGTTCTACCATCGGACAACGCGACGTAAGGCAGATTTAATCGGGGAAAAGAGTTTATGTTGTTGAAACTTCTTCGGTCCGGTTTAGGTATGCGGTCACCAACTCAGCAATTGCTGGACGTTAGACACCCAGCGCTGGATCTCTGGAGTACTGGAGCGCTGGTGTGGATTGCCATGTCAATAAAAATAAAATTTGAAATTTTAAAAAACCCCCGACAGTCCTTGTCATCAATATGAAATGTGTAGAACTAGTCAAGACGAATCTAATGAGCCTAAAGTCGATGGGTTTACTAGTAGGCATTCCGAAGTTCCATCAGTCACCTCCCAGTTCAAGCAGCAGGCCCTTTGTCATCATAAGAAATGTATAGAACTAGTCAAGGCGAATCTAATTAGCCCAAACTCGATAGATTTACTTTGTTAATAAGCAATCCAGGGTTCTTACTTTGGAGCTCCATCATCAGACCAGCTCAATGGGACCAGATTGTACACACGTATTTTAAATATTAGGTCGCACATATGTTTCAAATAAACTAAACACCCATTAAGTGTTTAAAAACCCTACCGCAGTTAACAAACTAGCTGATGACCTTGAACACCTGCACAGATTTTCATAAATTGTAGCTAAGAACCATCTCGATTAAGCCAGCTTTCGAACACAAAAACTGCATCAAAATTGGTCCATTCGTTTGAGCGCTACAGTTCCACGGACAGACACAGACAGACAGGTCAAAGATGAATTTTGAAAACCCGAGTTTTACGAGTTGAAACCATATTTTATCAGAAATATGATATAAACAGAATACTCTCAATAGACCCAGAAACTGATAATTGTTTCAAACAACTTAAAGTTCAAACTTTACAACCCTCTACAATGTCTATCACTATCAAGTTTCACTTTGTTCGAGGTATCAAATGCTATTACTTAGAAATCGAGGTAAACAGAATTGAAATTTATCGTGTAATTGTGAAATTAATCGTCTTGACAATAACTTAGGTGAGCGGTTTGACAAGGTCTTCGATCAACTCAAAACAGTTTATTTCGAACGATCATTCGACTTTGTTGATTAAGTCAATAGTATGGGAGCGTGACAGACAAACAAAGACGGTAATGCGACGTCAGACCGCATTAGCAGATTCAGGGCTGGAGTTCACGCGCGCTGAACACATAAAAGTTCAAACCGCATGGACAAGTTCCCCTTGCTAGTGGCTTGAGCAGCCAACCCGAGGCACATTTTCATACAACCGCTCTTATGTCATCAAAATCAGTTATTACACATCTTTCTTCAGATATTTTTGATAGATATTTTGTGGATCTAGGCTTCTTTCTATAGAAATCAAAACTTAAATTTCTGTAAAAACTAATCCAGGAAAGATCTCTGAAAATCGCCTATTTGGCTATTGAACTTTGGCCCTTTATTCTGTAATCATATATTAAAAATATAAAAAAGTACTTTTTTATTTTACATAAACTAGTGCTCGACTGCAATCCCACCTGATGGTAAGCAGTGACGCAATCGATGATGGTGAGCCACACTAGTTTATTAAGACCTTATACACTCCAGCCTTGGAGACACCCAAATTATAATCGGATGAAAAGACTGCGGCAGGCAAATTGTTTCAGTCCTTCAATGTAAAAAAAAACACGTAAGTATTTCCTGGAACAAACTTTGTGAAATATTCGAGTAAATCACAGAATTACTGAATGTTGATTTTTTTTCCATAATGACAATTAAAATAAGTTAATTTTTAAACTGACCTACAAATAGATTTTGTACTTATAGGACAGTTTTTTTTTTATTGTTTTATAATTTACATGCTAAAATAAAAACCCCTAACCAGTAAAAGTCACAGTAACAAAAAGACACTCAAAATCTAACAAAAATAAGAGTGATTCGCATCGATGGCAATAACGGCGGGAAAACACGGCGCCATGTTGTTTTTCGTGACAGCTGTCAAATTACTACATATTTGTGAAGCCAGCTATGTCGCATGTGTCAGTGCGTAATGATGTACTAGGGAAAAAGTGTTTCATGTATTGATTTGACGGTATATTTATTTATATAAACAAAAGGAAAACATTTTTTCCTTGGTAAATAAATTTTATTAAAACAAAATTAGCAGCCTTATCGCATCCTGCGATCTCTTCTAGACCACATAAATTTTGCTTTATTTATTGTGCGCACACTTATAAAAGAAACTAAAACACATACACACAATGGGCAGCCTTATCGCCTTCCGCGATCTCTTCCAGGCAACCTGGAATGGACAGTAATTGCCTGGACAAGAAATGGGGCTGTCATTGGTGTGACAAATATATACAACATTATTTTTAGTATAAGCGATACCTAAATAAAATTTGTTCAGAATCAGTAACTGAATCGATTCCAATCATTTTTACACAACAAGGTGACAAGTTGGACACCACCGACACTAAGTACAGAACAGGTCACAGCAGTTTTTATAGCGGGCATTGGACACCAGCGCATAACTGGGTGCTTGAGCAAAACAACCCCTCAGTGGCCCGGTGACCATGTTTGTGTTTTTTTTTTTTTTTTTTTTAACGTAGGTATAATCATCCAATGACAAATCCCGCCCTTGGGTGGGGCGAGAAAAAGTGTCAGACTTTTACTGACTAAAAACCTACCTTTCCGTTCCTTGCCTTTGTCCCGGGGCCTGTGGTGACATTCTCACATAACCTTTGGCCCCAGTAGGCTTCGGCCCTGCTGGACCCCTACAGTTTGCTGACAACTCCTTGAGGCGCGCAGGAAGGGTGCGCGCCGTAGACGACCTGAGCTCGGACCGGTCTGTTACCGGACGGACGGACAGCGAGCTACCCATTGCCCACCGTCCGCGAGCCTACGGTAGCCGGAAATCGGGATCGGAAACCCGGCGGCGGCGGTGGCGTGTGCGCCTTTGCCTAATGCGGTCGGCCTCCTCCTTTGCTAGCATTACTGCTTCGCAAAAGGAGGCGACCGCCTGCCATTCCTCCTCGCTCCGGAGCATGGCTTGAACCAAGCCCCGGCGCGAGAGATCGCCGCCGATCGCCTCACGAGGACACGGCGATGCTCTTCCCAAGCGGGGCACACCTCGACTGTGTGCTCCACCGTGTCCACCGGGCGGTCCGCACAGTGGCGACACCCGGGCGTCGTCTCCGCACGAATCTTGTACAGGTACGGACCGAACTTGCCGTGTTCGGTCAGCACCTGCGCCAAACGGAAGGTGACGACGCCGTGGGGCCTTTCCAGCGGACAAACAAGTAACATAACAAGCTTATAACTTTGTGATTTTTCATCATACAGTTCTGAAATTTTTTACATAGATTCTTTACATAAAAATACTGGACAAGTTTTTAGGTTTTAATAAGGTTGTGTTTTATAAGCGATCCACAGATATATACACATACTATTAAATAGATAGGTACATATATTATATACATACGTATTGATACCTATAGACAGAAATATAAATGAAGACTATCGATATTCACAGCGACAGTACCTTTTCTTTACGAGTTTTTTAAAAACGGCAATGATTGAGGGCATTTTGATAAGGGGATTGGTCCAACTAGTGTGACTTATTCGCCGTAAAAAGTACTTTATTTTTTAATTTTATCTTTACAAATCGATTGTGTTTTATGTACCGAATCGACCCTCTACGGGATTAAAACGACCAAAATTTAACGGTGTATTACAGATTTTGTCAACTCCCGTATCCTTACAAACGGATCTGAGCAATAAATCATAAAAATATTACAACAAAGTTTAAAGTAAACATGATCTACCAATTACAATTAAATTGAAATATAATCAACATACTAATTCTCACAAAATCTACCCTAGATTAAACATATTAGCTATGGAAACTTGAACTCTATTTACAAGTGTTAAGGCTGGTTTTGTAAAATGAAGATTTGCAACAGAAGTTGATGGTAGGATTTCACAATCCATTGGAGATGCTAGATGGTTATTAATTGACTAAGTTTTGCAATGGGAGAGGTGACGAGACGACCTGGACGCACAAGGGCTGGTTCAGGGTGGCCCGAGAGCAAAATACCTGGAAGGAATTGCAGCAGTGGGAAAGTATAGGCTAATAAAATAAAATAAAAGTTTTGCAATTGGTTTTTATTCGACTTTTATTTTTTTATTAGAAAGTAAAGTGAAAATATAAAGCTCATTGGGGATGGGAAGAGCAGTGATGGCGGAGTTGTAACGGCCCCGACTTACGAGTTCAAACCCAGCTAGGCGCATTACTTTTTGTAATTTATTTCATCACTACTGCTCTCAGAACTGTGAAGAAAAACATCGAGAGGAAACCGGCATGTCCAAGGACCAAAAATTCGAAGACATGTAACATGCACCAACCCGCACTGGGCCCGCGTGGTTTATTACGGCATACTCTTTCCTAGAGGGGAGGCCTGAGTCCCAGCATTGGGAACATAATAAGGCTGATGCTATGCTATGCTAATGTTCATTGGTATTTATTTGGAAATCATCCAATGGTTTCTCCTTTAGGTTCTAGGATGGATCCAGACATACCCTATCAAGTTTTTAATGACTAAAACCCACCAATGTCCTTCCCTTTGCGTTCCACGACCACGGTATTGGTGTATCCCGCTTGGGCAAAGCACCGCCTTGTCCTCGTGTGGGCGATCGGCGGCAACGATCTCTCGCGCCGGGCCTTGGTACAGGCCATGGTCCGAAGCAAGAAGGAGTGGCAGGCGGGCACCTCCTTCTGCGAAGCAGTAATGCTAGCAAAGGCTGCACGAGTGAGGCAACAGCCCGCACGCCCCAGCCGCTGAAAGGGTTTTCAAAACGCGTGAAGAAGTAACAAGATACACATACGCACATTAACTTTCGATATTATCTATCTATCTTCAGAGTATGGTTTCCGCACTCAGTCCTCTGCGGACCATTGTACGTGGGCCATGGCGGCCATAATCTTAGGTGGGCTTATTCCAACCAACCCACCTCTCTCCAAAAACTGATTAGGCCTCTCAGGTTTTTCAGGGTGTCAATAAGGGATTTCGGGGATCCTAAGGTCCGTGTGCGTGTATCAGTGATCCCTGTGCAGTCCAGGAGCACATGCGAAACTGTCTCCTCCCCCTCCAAGCCCTCTCTGCACAGGGGACTATCCGTGCTGCCTATTGTGTGAAAGTGCTTATTCAGTGTACAGTGTACTTTCGATATTATAATATTAGTCTTATTTAACATAAATATAACTAAAACTATCTAACACTAAATCTCCACATTATTCCTGTTACCACTACACTGATACCGAACCCATCCGATCGGAAATGGAGGCACTCTCGCTACCAGAAAGCGATTTATATTCTTACAAATTACAACTTTCACGCTCAGTGGCATTGTGCATGCTGATCAGTCGTTCGTTCAGTCATTCGTTCTGTTGTTCAGAGAGTTATTTCGGTTAATCATTCGTTCGCGTTTCCGGAAATGGAGTGGTAAGTAGCACCAAATTATTTATCGTTGATAAAATACTTACCTATTTGTTGATAATAATTTAGTTCCTTGGCAAAATAATAACTAGACTATTAATTTGTTATTTTTTATTTAGGTTTGTATTAATAACAGTCAGTTTAGTAAATAGAAAATTAAGCCTTTTTTACTTAAAACTTATAATTAGTCTTATATCCCAGACCCGAAACCACTATCTGCAGGCCATATAAATATTTGTAGCGTTTGGGAATCGAACCCATGACACGCAGCGCAACATCCAATCACTACGCCACTGCACCAACCGTGATGTCAAACAATAAATAAGAAACCCCAATTATGAGTTCGAAGAAACTTTTCATGCGCCTTTTTATTTTTATTATGAGCTTGTGATGCCCACTGCAGAGCAAAGAACTCCCTTCCATTCATCCATAAAAGAGACCAATCCTTTAGGTAAGAGTCCAATTCGTCACGTCATCTCCATCTGGGCCTACCGCGTTGCCGGCTCCTGACCACTAACTGGATCCCGAACAGCAGATGTTCGGTGGTTTCCTTCGCCCAATTTTGTTGTGCCATACGGCAGATGTAACTATTAGCCATATTTGTTGGGATCATAGGGATTGCCAAAGTAAAGACAGTATTAAAGGATTTCAATAATAACTGTTTATTATCCTATACTTTATATATAGGAAGGTGTGTTTCAGTAATATTACGCGAGACCGTTTGAATACCGTAATTAGAGACACAATAGAAAGACAATAGGTGGCGGACACCGGTGTCCTCTTAGGGATTCACATTCTTATCAGTTTATGCAACCCAAATAATTATGAAATACATCAATGCATAAGGTCTCTCAGCAGATCTTCGTCTCGGAAACAAAATGAAGAATCTTCCGATCGGAAATAGAGGGCCCCTTGCTTTGGAAACCGATTTATACCTTTATTCAGCCTTCACACCCCGCCGATCAACTGGTTCACTCACTCACTCTTCCGGTGATTTGTTCAGTCAGCTTCGATTTTTGATTCGTTCATTCTATCGGTCATGTGGCTTGTTTGTTCATTTCCTCGGTTCATTTATTCATGGTTTGAATCGGCTTTTGATTTAATCTTGTAGTTATTGAAGCTTGTGATTGTAGTATCTATATAGGTTTTTTTTTTGTTTAAACGGAAAATCTCTGAAACCAGTCGGATTGGAAAAACCCTTATGTATAGAATAGTTAAGAGCAGTGGTGGCCGAGTGGTAACGGCCCCGATTTACGAGTAGTAGGCCGTGGGTTCAAACCCAGCCAGGCGCATTACTTTGTGTAATTTATTTCATCACCACTGCTCTCAAAACGGTGAAGGAAAACATCGTGAGGAAATCGGCATGTCTTAGAACCAAAAATTCGAAGACATGTGACATCCTGCTGCCAACCTGCACTGAGCCCGCGTGGTAAATTCCCTCTCCTAGAGAGGAGGCCTGAGTCCCAGCAGTGGGAACATTAAAAACGGCTGATGATGATGATGATGATAGAATAGCCAGATTTACAAAAATGACCTCAAAGAGATGGCTGCAAAATTGACGGGCTAGTTAGGGCCGATGCCTGATAGGGCTTTTTTATGGTAGGTAAAATCATCCAATGACTAAGCCCTTGGGCGGAGCGGGAAATAGTGTCAGACTCTTACTAACTAAGGCCCGTATTACAGAACCTTACTCAAGTACTACTGCGTTCAACCGATTACTGCTTGAGCGAAGAATCTCGACTTAAGCCTTCAGTTTATTTTAGAACTATCCTCAAACTCAAATCAAACTAAACTGCGCTTGAGTAGAGATTTTGATCTCTGATTACGTGAGTAAGCTATCATTGTGGTAACCCTGAATAATAGCTTGTTTTCTATTGCAAATCTTTTTTTTTCGCATGATTAAACTGGATCAAAACCGGATGACGAGGCGGACGATCTCAAGTGTTTGCACAATTGGACAATATGTGGGTGGAATCATTGAAACAGGCGCGATCTCGGTAAAATGGAGCTGAGAATTTCATTGGTATTGACTACCACAGCGAAGTTTGTGAGAAGGCTGACTCGTTACGTTTGCTGCTAAATACTGCAAAAAAAAAAAAATTAGAATTTGTGTTGAATGAAGAGTGCGGGTGATTTTAATGAAACTCAAAAAAGATAGAAATGAAAAAAAGAAGGTCTCAGTTACCAAGTCAAAAAATCGTAAACATATAAGAATTTGCAATTCTGGGGCTACTGGATGCCCACGGTTATGTGGTTTTCTTAAATCGTAGTCAATCATCAGTAAAAATTAATGTTTCACGACATCTTTTGAAAACCTGTAGGTACTTCTCCTTAAAACTTTCAAAATTTTAGGGGTCCTGCGTATCTCGTAAATATCTCAGAGGAACATGCAAGTTAAACGGTTGATTTGTATTATCTACTTCTGCAAATATATATCCATTTTGATTAGGTAGGTACTCGATTCACTCCAAATCTACAAAAAAAATCATGCGAATCTATGCTCAAGCGTGGTCCCGACTACACTTGCGAAAACAAAGATCAAATCTCGCCTCAAGCAGTGATTCTGAGCTGATTGTCATTTTAAAATAAGGACACATTGAGTGGAGATCAGTCAAGCCTCAAGCACTGTTCTAAAATACGTAAAAAATGTCATTTTAAAGTGACATTGCTCAGGTGATTATTGATTGTAGTTTCTCTGCTCAAGTTAAGTTCTAAAATTAAAACTCCAACTGAGACTAGTTTTAAGTAAGGCTTGACTCTTGATTGTAGTTCTGTAATAGGGGCCTAAAAACCTACCCTGTTCCTTAGTTGCCTATCGTGCCGGGGCCGGGCCTTCCTTTCAGAAACTGACCCATGACCCAAGCAGGCTTCGACCCTGCCTGCAGCTAGCAGGTTGGGCCTCTTGCAGCACAGCTCCTTGAGGCGCGCGAGAACAGTACGCGCCTTCGACGACTTGGGCTCGGCACGGTCGGTTACCGGACGATAGGACAGCGTGCCACCCATTGCACGCCGTCCGCAAGCCCGCGATGCCTGATAGGGCTGTGCATTTTTCGACCGAGTAACCGTGGCCCTCGCAAACTCTTATATGAAGACTGATCGGGAAGTTTTTGAAGATGCTTTGCCTGAAAACTAAAGTGTCGTAATACGACGCGGCACCGTATAAGCGTACTTCGACAAATGGATGTGTTGTGAGCTTTTGCAGCACACTAAAGCTCGACATAATATGACTGGCCTGTTGGTCTAGTGGTTAGTGGCCCTGGCTGCTATGCTCCGGCATAGCAGCCAGGGCCATGGGTTCGATTTCCACCCAAGACAAATGTTTTTGTGACGAGCACGATCATTTGTTCTGTGCTGGATGTAATTTATCTATAATATGTAAGTATTTAGAAATATAAGTGAGTTTATCAGTTATCTAGTACTCATAGCACAAGCTCTGCTTAGCTTGGGACTGGACGACGTTCGTGATGGTTGTGGAAAAAAAAAACTCTAGTGGCTCATGAAAAATTAACATATGTTACGGCACCCCGACACGGGCAGAGCCGCGAAGCGGAGAGGAGTTGTTTATTTTTTCTAAAACCAATATAACCATCCAGATGTGGTTGCCCCGCGGAGACAATATATATATGCAAGAGAGCATAGACTATTTCTAGGCAAGCGTGCTCCATCGTCGACCACATCATCGCTTACCATTAGGTGAGATAGTGGTCAAACGCGATTCACTTTATTAGAGCTGATATATGACATATTTAGTGCGACTTTTCGTTGAGTTCGATTGAGGTAATGGGGTTTTCCTGTACAAAGACTGGGGTCTACCCCGTGAAGGTATCTTGACTAATCAAACTAATATAATACTGCACCATCGTACTGTCGAGACACGTTACAAATCTCACACAAGGTAGTCACATAATTGTGTGTCGAATTACTTTCATAGAATCGTTTGTCACAGCAGCGTGATTTTGAGCTTCAGCGTATCGCACAAGCGTGTACTATGGTTAGTCGCAGTTTACAGTTTTATCGCAAGCCTTAAGGGCGCCTACAATTGAAACCGACGACGACGGCGGATGGCACTGCCAATTTTAGCGGCACGGCGCCGCAACGCGGTTATGTGTTTCGGCCTTAAGAAAACATATGAGGCCAAATGATATTTAGGACTGGTGAAGCATATGAGGCCAGACTTTTCAGTTAATTTTTGTCATTATTTACAGCTTTGGACATTAAGCAGATTATCAATAAGCAACCACACATTTTTGCTTCACTAAATATCAAATCTTAGAACAAATTGTGACTGTAGAAAGCGTGTTCATTTATAATACTTAGTTAGTTTTAATTCGAGGGCCTCGGCACTAAGCTGCGAGTTGACACTTCAAGCTACTTGCCTGGTGGAGGCGGGCTGGGGCGTTGGCACGACTCCCTGAATACTAAGTTATTTGTAAAAGCAGCGGGAACGTAGTGCTATTTATTTAATTATTTATTCATTTTGTTGTATAAAATAACAAGCTACTGCCAGCGGTTTCGCCCGAATTTTTTATTACGCTAGCTCTTTCATTTATTTTTTTTAGACACTCATCAGTAACAATTTTTTTTTTTAGTGGCCAGTTGAAATATATAGTTTATTGAAAAACAAAATAAACTTAAATATTTACTAAGTATTTATACTAAACCTATGTACAGTCAGGGCTCAAAAGTGCAGTTGCACTCTATCGATTCTAAAGTATGTAAAATTTCTTTGTAAAAGAGGGTTAATGGATCATGACCGATTTAGTTTGTAGCATAGAATCTAAAATATCGAAAAAACTAATTACAGAACACTGAAATTACTACTACAAAGAAATTTTAGACAGTTTAGCATTGTTAGACTGGAACTGCACTTTTGACCCCTGACCGTACATAAAAACTAAACTAAAAATGTATTATAGACCTAACTTTGTACAAATATAATACAAAAACACCAAATACACTTAGGAGTCGAAGTACTCCTCCACATCGCTGTCATCCGGAAACGTACCCAGAAGACTGGCAGCATTGCCACGTTGAATGGCAATGCTGATTCTTTGGGCAAAGAATAAGCAGGCCCTCTGGTCACGCAAAGTGTCTATCAAACCGGGTGGCCAGTTTAATTTTCGAATAAACTTTTTTGAGGCACGTACAATTTAATTCTCAAAATAATTGTTTTTTCACGTTCCAAATTCAAATCTCATTATTTCCTAGGGATCAGCTATACTACATTATCTCCCTAGGGAGAGAATGACTTGATTTAAGTGATATTTGTATGATATGTAAAAGGGCATTATCGAGTAGGTGGTGTAAAAATTTTCATATTCGCAGTGCTAATTCAGTACATAATCAAAGCCCTTTCCATTGAGTGATTATAATGAGATATATTACCAACTATAATCTTTTCATCTCCCTGCTCTTGTCCCATATTATTTAAGGGTGCTACACACGGCCAGGCCCATTACTTTGTGCAATTTATTTCATCACCACTGCTCTCAAAACGGTGTAGGAAAACATCGTAAGGAAACCGGCATGTTTTAAAACCAAAAATTCGAAGACATGTGACATTCACCAACCCGCACTGGGGCAGCGTGGTGGATTACGGCCCATTCAATCTCCTAAAGCGGAGGCCTGAGTCCCAGCAGTGGGAACATTATAAGGCTGATGCTATCCTATGCTATGCCACACACGGCTAAGATACTATAATACTTTGTCTTAAGATTTTAAATTAATATATATATTAGGCCATTACAGACGACGAAGATACGATAATATATTTAAAGCTGTCCTGTGTCCTGTATTGAACCAATATACAGAGCGATTTAATAACTTAAGATGTTTTGTTACGTTGAATTCTCATATCGCTCTTTATCTTATGATACGGAAATATATGATATAAATATTATCTTCGTCGTGTGTAATGGTTCATTGAATTATGTGGTGAGCGATATTATATCTTAAGATAAGATATTATCTTAGCCGTGTGTAGCGCCCTTTAGGGTCGGTGCAACTCGTTTTATTATTCTTCCATTCTGTCTTATTACCTGTCACGCTATCACTAACTCCTTTTTTCTAACTTTTCTTTGGCCTCCCTCTCCCTCTCCATCTATCCACAAATATATTCATTTTACTTTCTATTATACTTACATAAAAAATTTAAATGGACCTAGATACAAGTGTATTCAATGCACTTCATCACTCACTCTGTTCCACCTGTGATGCGATCTTTGGTGGAAGCCTACTAGAGCCATGGGTTTTTTTATGGTAGGTAAAATCATCCAATGACAAATCCCGCTCTTGTCCAATGACAAATCCCGCTCTTGTCCAATGACAAATCCCGCTCGTGGACTAGATTGTGTGCGAAATGGGTTGGGTTGTGCGAAAGTGTACCCTCAGGCCCTGGAACGAAAGCAAAGCAAGAACTGATGTGGGCTTTAGTCAGTAAAAGTCTGACACACCCTCGATGATTTCACATCTAAAAAAGAAATCTCTATAGATAAGAACGTACAAGAAACTCCATGGACACTCTTTTTAATCATCAGTTACAAAAATCTTGGTTACATATTTTTGGTTGCTTCTGTTATGTGAGCACAATGTAAATAAATAATGAAAAAATATGTAACCAAGTGAACACGTTTTTAAAGCAAATAATTTACAACATTATCAGTATGCGAAACCTTCGTTCAGTATCAGAAAATGAATCTATTTCAATATACATTTACATTTTTTTCAAAAAAAAAAATTCAAAAAGGTCATAAGTTGAATACCATCGATACTAAGCACAACACAGGTCACGGCAGGTCATAGCGGGCATGGGCCAGCGCATAGCTGGGTGCGGTAGCCAAACAACCCCTCAGTGGCCCAGATAGCCCAGTGCCCATGTGCTTGTGTGGACAAGCAGGTACCATAACAAGCTTACAACTTTGTGATTTTTCATGATACAGTTATGAAATTTTGTGCATAGATTCTTTGCCTAAAAATACTAGACCCGTGTTTCGGGTTTCGCATAATCTAAAAATAAGGTTGTATACGACCTAACCTTAACAACCGCATGCTCTTGTAATACATGAAAGTTGTAAACAACAAGAAATACAAGCAAACCCATCAATTGTAGCCCACACAGTGACGCCGCGCCGGGTACAGTCAGCCCCACAACTCCTGCTGTTGTCACAAATGAAATGTTCTTAGCCTCGGCTTAAGCTGTTTTGATCGCTCGTTTGCGTCTAGCGTAGAGTGGCCATGGGTTTTGGTAGTCAGGGACTTTCCTGTCAGGAAATCGTTTGACTTGGTATGGTCATGTGAAGAGGAAGGATGAAATGCATGTTACTGAAAGAGTTATGTGTATTTATGTGAATGGAGGGGAGGGAGGACAAAGAAAATAAAACTGAATTGAGTGAAGGGTAATATGAAAACAAGATGAGTTAGTGATAACGTGACGAATGATAGATTAATGTGAGGTGAAACTTTTTGGTGTTTAGTAAGTGAATAAAAGATTTAAGAATTCCTTCTTAAATCTTTTATACAATTATTGCCATCGAAACGTCATGGGAACTTAATACATGGGAACGTCACTACACGTTCTCGAGTCGAAAGACGTCCACTGCTGGGCATTGGCTTTCCGACCGGTCCTGTGCGTCTCGTATCCATTGGATTTCTGCAACATTCACCAGGTCCAAAAATTCGAAGACATGTGACATCCACCAATCCGCACCGGTCCCGCGTGGTGGATTACGGCCATTCTCTCTCTCAGAGAGGAGGCCTGACTCCCAGCAGTGGGAACAGTAAAAGGCTGATGCAAAGTCAGCAGGTCATCGATTCACCTTGTGGGAAGCTTTCCAACACAGCAATGTGTAGTATACGTTGTGTGGTAACGTAGTGGTTGATTCATTTATTAATAGTGTACTGTCGACTACCTCGCTTTTTTTTATTTTAAGATCTTACAGCCCATTCTAAGGTTGTCTGGTAGATATCGCTGTTAGCGATAAGTCCGCCATTGCACCCATAGATTTATGTCCAAGACTGACAAATTATTTATAGGAGTCAACACAGGCGTGGATTGCAAAGCTCAACGGAAAGAACATGGATGCGGTTTATAGTCAGATTTAGGGCTTTAGATTAACCGCACTTTAAAACCTTTAATTAAAATATAATTATCCGCAAAATTTCCATGCTCATAGTCACTCTAAACTAGAGCGGTCTCGCTTCTCTAATTAGACGAGTGTCGACTCTCACGACGCGACGAGTGTCAGTGGAGTGTCTGGCCTGGTCTCACGACACTAATTGCTGCAAGCCAGGTGGATCACCTCGTTTGTTTGTCGTGGAGGACATTTTGGGGCTTCTGCAGTGAGAGAGGGGTTAATTGTTTTGGCATAAATTTGTATAGATTTTTTGTAAGTACGTTTTCAAACAGGTGTAAAAGAATGAAAGAAAAGATGTGTAAAAAACTACACAATACTTTGATCTTTGCCAGTGGCTTATATTTTAATTTCTAATTTTGGAATTGGTATTTTTAATACATTAATTATTTACATTTTTCTTATTTTTTTTTTTTTTTGCGACAAGGAACATTTAACCGAGATATTGGTAACACATAACATTTAAAATGGAGTTTCTTGCACATTCTTCTCCATAGAGATGAAAGTAGCATCGTTGTTCTACCTGACTGACTTCTTGTCAATTCAAATAAATGCTTTGAATTTTGAATCTTGAATTGACGCGAAACGTTTCAACTTGCTAAAAATTTTGTAATTTCACACGTTTTTCATTGTGTATATTGTTCTTATTCTCAGTAGGTCGAGCTTATGAAATACTCGATATGTTATTGGCAAGAAATCAACTGAAACGTGACTGCATTCGGGACTACGTGAACACAATGTTGAACAATCGTAGATCATATTTACCTCTCTGTAACAATTTTGCGCTGTTTTCCTCATACTGGTTTTAGTATACTTATTTTTTGTGTTTTGTACTATTATTATAAATTGGATTATTCTGATCAAAACTCAGTTGTATAACAAAAAAAAAAAAAATTGTTTTCCTATATTTTTTATATACAATTCTAATAAATTATAAACATATATATTATAAAAAATTTAATACAATGTCAAAGAAAAATACTATCTATAGTCTCATATATGCGACACTGTATGTAACTTGCCTGTCACAGCAGCGTCGCACATAAGGACAGTCCAACCTACTCGCTATCATTGTCAGAACGGTATTGGAGCTGGCCCGCACTCTGCGCACAAGTGACGCACAGCGCTTCCGCATGGTCGCATGAAAACAGTCCGTGCGTGCCCATGCGAACATACCCGAAGCGCTGCAGTAGCGAGGCAGACCCAACACCGCTCTGAAGGCGTTGTTAAACTGGACACGAAGGGTACTGTAACTTTTCTCTTAGCTAGCCCACAAGCTGCATGTGTACATGGACGTGCAATTTGCCCGAAAAAGACTGATTTTCACGTCATCCGAACACCGCGCAAACTTGCGAGCCAGCATATAAGCCCATAAAAAAAAAAATAGAAACATGATCCTGATTTGAAAAAATACTACAGCATTTATCATGACTTTTGAAGAATCTGGTCCATACATCTGTGGAGAAGGAAATGGTGCTTACTGGGTTTTTAATCCATTAACCCAATACTGAAACAGGAGTTTCTTTTGGTTTTACAATAAAAAGCGGCTTAGGTTTTTTATGGAACCTGCATGGTTCTCATATGATTTGACCATTACATAATATTTGCTGTACGGACTTCAAAAGAAACTTTGACCCCTGAATTTGTTTGGGTGTTTCTTCTTAGGGTAGTCAGCAAGAAAACACCGGCCTCATCTAGTATATACTGACGAAAAAATCGACTATTAAAAGTGTTTCTTTTTTATATATTTGTAAAATAAATAAAAATAATCAAATCTTGTAAATTAAATTTGATCCACTTTCCGGTTATCAATTGAGCTGAAATTTTGCATTCATGTCTAAATTACATGACACTGCAAAATTATTAAGACGTGGAGTTTATCTAATGATGGAACCGGAAGGTAGCCATAGGAACTCGGTAATTAAACGACACAACCCCATCGAGTTTGGGCTCATGTGATTTGAATGATTATATTGTAATTTTGAGATTTTATTTGGTTGTTTTAATATGGGTTATGAACCTGAAATTAATGTTTTATTTTTATTATTTTTTTATTTATCTTGACGAGTATTTTGGTGCTAGATGGTAACCAGGGTCTGACGATGGAACTGGAAGATGGCCATAAAAAGTGGCAATTAGCGCAATAATATAATCCTTTAGTGTTTGAAGTTTTCGGAATTGTCTGAATGAGTATTAACTATGTAGTATAAAAGTGCTATAAAAGCTTGCTAACGCTTCAATGAAAAAAAAATATATTTTCATTGAAAACTTGTTTATCATTATAAACTTTAAAATAATGCTAGTTTTTCACATCATTTGGTGTAACGTGCGACGAGTGAGCCATAATTTTAAAATGTCGCACTCGGGAGTGAGAAAGCATTAATAATATGACAGATTTCAACACCAAACTGTAACACATCAGTAACTAGACACATAAAATCGTTTTAAAAATTGCTTTTTTATAGTGAATTCTTTAATAAAGCTCCATTGTCCCCGGGGCGTAGTCATGTGTTCATCGCTCTACTGCATCTTTAAAAATATATGTGTCACGCTAGGGCTGCTACGTGTTCCTCTTACCGTAGGCGCGGGCTTGTGGACGGCGTGCAATGGGTAGCACGCTGTCCGATAGTCCGGTAACCGACCGGACCGAGCCCAAGTCGACGACGGTGCGTACTGTTCCCGTGCGCCTCAAGGAGCTCACGCCCCAGCCGCCACATGTAATGCCCTGAACGTCAGATTCTAAGCGTGTGTGCTTCTCCAAATGTACACATAAAAATCGGCCAAACCGTTTCAGAGTAGCTCGATAACAAACACTATGAGACCAGATTTTTATGTATTAGATTTATTTGTTACAGGAATTTAAATCCAACTGCATACGGGAAACAAAACCATTCGTCTGTATTAAAACGATAAAAAAAACATAGACAAACAAAAGCCGTATTTGTTATTTTTTTCGCGGAAACAAAACACTATCAGTTGTTCAGTTTGAAAATCGAATTCGATAAAATTGAGCTTCTATTTTCGAATGTCATATTTACTTTAGGATTGATGGACATTTTACACTTTTTTTTTTGTTTTGCAAACAAAAATATGCAAATTTTTTTAAGCACTGTTATTATCAAATCATTATTTATTAAATCGTTGGTTAAATAAAAAGCATCGCATAATCAGCCTTATAATGTTCCCAGAGCTGGGACTCAGGCCTCCTCTCTAAGTGGAAAGAATGGGCGGTAAATCACGACGCAAGCCCAGTGCGGATTGGTGGATGTCACATGTTTTGTACTCGTAAGTGCCCTCTTTAAGGAGTGGCTGGAAAGACTTCACGGCATCCTCACCTTCAGCTTGACGTAGGTTCTCATCGATCATGGTCAGTTTGGAAAGTTCCTGCACCAGATTCGTGCGTAATTAAGGACCTGGTGTCACCACTGTGTGGACCTCCCGGAGGACTCGGTGGAGCGAGATGAACCTCTGCCGTATGGCAGAGGTTTACCTCGCTTCCAACCTTGCAACTTTGCAAGGCGGCAGCAACCTCTCACGCTGGGCCTTGGTGCAGGCCATGGTCCGAAGCGAGGAGGATTGGCAGGAAGTCGCCTCCTTCTGTGAAGCAGCAATGCTAGCAAAGGAGGCGAACGCAAGTGTGAGGCCACGACCCTCTTGCCCCAGCCGTCACCGGGATTAAGATTCCGATTTCGGGTCACCGTAGGCGCGGGCTTGCGGACGGCAAGCAATGGGTAGCTCGCCTTCCGACCATCCGGTAACCGTCTGGACCGAGACCAAGTCATCGACGTCGCGTACTGTTCCACGCGCGCCTCAATGAGTTGTCAGCAAACCGTCAGGGTCAAAGCCTCAAGGAGTTGTCAGCAAACCGTCAGGGGCCAAGAGTCTGCTTCTGAAAGGAAGATTCGACCTTGGTATTTATTAAAGGCAACGACAGAACTGGAATGGGTTTTTAGTCAGTAAAATTCTGACAATATCTCCCGCTTCGCCCAAAGGCGGGAGATTTCACTAGATGATTTTCACACGGGAAAAAGAAAATAGACGTAGATATAACTTCAAAGTTAATAAATTAATTTGTTCGTCAAACCGGACGAAAACATAAACCGAACTCGGTAACAAACTCATTCATACAATTCAACAAACAAATAGCTACCAAATTCCCCACTTTATTCTTTTGTTTCCGGACATTCCTCCATTTTCGGACAAAGTTTTTAATTTGTCTTGTAAAGTTGAAGGGAGTCAGGATTTTGATACAAACCTCGATTGAAGACCAGTCGAGCGTTTTTAAGTCTTTTAAACGATCAGAGGCGGAATTTTTCGAAGGAAGTTTATTGACTTTTCTAATTATTTGCAAATTGATTCGTAGTAGGTACTGCGATGCAAAATGTGGAATCATTGAAACAAGCGCAACTTCAGTAAAATGTAGCCGAGATTATTTTTTGTAGTTATTTTCGAATAGACCTCAGCGAAGCTTGTATAACAAAAAAAAAATATAAAAAAATTAGAATGTGTTACATCCATATTCTACCGGTAAACGAAATAACTGTATTCATACAAAGACAGGGCTCAAAGGACTTAGCATCGAAGTCAAAAACATTATTTAGAAAAATAGAGGAATAAGAAAGAATAGATTTATTTTCGGCCAGGCTTTATCAGTGTTAGGTTTTATTGAACCATTAATTAATCACTTAATATATTGTATGTCTGTACTTATTAAAATACAACTAAAAGAATAAACTTTTTAAAAAACAAGCTTTTAATATTAAAACAGCTAAATAGAAGAAAATAAAGTTTTCCTTTAAAACTTTTACTATCAACCTAAAACGTCATTACACAATTTATATGATATAAAAGCTTGTCGCGAGATTTAGCTGTGTTGATACAGAAGTAAATTAAATAATATAATTTATTTTTTATTTGACTTTTAATTGATTGTTAGAAGCTTTTATATCTACATGATACTCGTCAATACAAATCATACGAGCCCAAACTCGAAGGGGTTGTATTGTTTTACTACTGAGTTCCTATGGCCACCTTTCAGCTCCATCATCAGATCAGCTCCATGTCATCGTAATATTGCATTATCGCGCAATTTACACATGCAAATTTTCAGCTCAATCGATAACCGGGAAGAGGATCGAATTTAATTTGCAAGATTTGATAACAAACACAAAAAATAATTAAAATTAAAATTGAATTGGTCCATTTCATATTTGACTTCGTTCATCATTCGTTGTTCGCGAGAATTTGATGAATAAGAGACGCACTGGACCGGTCATTATGGCGACACTTGGGGGACATAGGCAATGTCTAACAGTGGATGTGTTTCGGCTGAAATGATCACGATGATATTTGACGTGAAACAAATGAAGTCGGAAATGAATATACCGTGTCATTAAATTAATTGCATTAGAAAATCCAAGAACACAATCATTAGGTATTGTAATTACTGTGAAGTTCAATAAACTTTGAGCGCGCCACAATTGAAGCGATAGGTGCCATCTTTGCGGGGCTGGAAAGATCTCACGGCGTTCTCAAGTACCGCACGATGCAGGTTTTTACCGAACACGGCAAGTTCGGTAAGTATCTGTTTTGGATTCGTGCGGAGGAGTCGCCCGGGTGTCGCCACTGTGCGAAACACCCGAAGGACACGGTGGAGCACACTGTAGAGGTGTGCCCCGCCTGGGCAGAGTATCGCCGTGTCCTCGTGAGGGCGATCGGCGACAGCAAACTCTATCGCCGGGCCTTGGTACAGACCATGGTCCGGAGTGAGGAGGGATGGCAGGCGGTCGCCTCCTTCTTCTGCAGTAATGCTAGCAAAGGAAGAGGCCGATCACATTAAGCAAAGGCAACGGGGCGCTCGCCCCAGCCGCCGCTGGGATACCGATCCCGATTTCCGGCCAGCGTAGACGCGGGCTTGCAGACGGCGAGCAATGGGCAGCTCGCTGTCCGACCGTCCAGTAACCGACCGGACCGAGCCCAAGTCGTCGACGGCGCGTACTGTTCCCTCAACGAGCTGTCAGCAAACCGTAGAGGCCCAGCCTGTTAGCTGCAGGCAGGCAGGGTCGAAGCCAATTGGGGCCAAGGGCCGCTTTCTGAAAAGAAGGCTCAGCCGCGGTACGATCGGCAACGAAGGAACGGGGTAGGTTCTAAGTAAGTAAGAGTGTGAGTCTGACACTACTTCCCGCTCCGCCGAAGGGCGGGGTTTGTTATTGGATGATTTTACCTACCATAAAAAAAGTTCAATAATCTAATAACCGAACCAAGTTGTCTCAAAAACGTAATATGAAAGTACTTAAATTGAGTAAATTGTTTTAATACGTCTCCTTTAGAAATGATTGCTACTTTCCTCTCGACTGAAATTCTGATTTATTGTCGACCTAATTCGCATCATTCTCATCTCAGAAACCATTCTCATAACATTAACTCGTAACTCAAGATACTTAGAAAGCAAAATTTTTGAGTTACGAGAGCTTTTGACAAACCTGATTAGAATAAAAGAAATAGTACATTTTGATACAAGTGCAGAAAGTTTGTCATTGCGACCGAGGCGGAATTCACACGAGCTGCAGTGACAAATTTGCACATGTATCAAATGACTTTTTTCAATACACTTACGACTCGTAAGGGTTGATCCGCGCCTCATGGGGCTCAATGCGCGCCAAGCCTGATACAATAAACAGTTTTATTACAATAAAATTGGGGCGGGGGCGAGCACGCACTTTTTTCCGCACTAGTGCGGAAAACTGTCGATTGCGTGCTTAAACTCAGTGAGATAAGAGCGGTTTTTCGAGTAAGTGTATTGAAAATATTTTATTGGTACACAGATACACATAGTGAAATAACAACATGTAGGACAGTAACGTAGTCAGCTAGGAAATACAGGTCTACGAGTAGATTAAACCGACGAAAATAAAATTGACGTGAAAAAATTTAAAACCGATTTGCAAAATAAATATCATTTATCATTTAACAAAAATCTATATTTTTCATATATAGGGTGACTGGTAATTAGTGAACGATACTTAAACACGTGACTGTAGTCATGATAACAAACAATATTTACTATGGGACCAAACCTGAAATAGCGAAAAAAAATTAGCTGGTCAGTACATTTGTATTCGCCTAACTGGTTAAAATGTACTGAAATTGGTTGATTATTTTCGCGATTTCAGGTTTGATCCCATAGTATACATACAAAATTAGATTTAATAATAAAAGTGTTCTGATTGGCTAATAAATAATTTTGACTCGCGGACTACTCCACTACTTCAATGATTCGATTCTTCCTAAACGTCTGGCTGTTAAAGAATTTCTTGTAACGTTGGAATTATAAAGTTGTCTTTGGAATAAATTACAGTGAGATAAGTCGAGTATAATTTGCGACGACGAGGGCAGATTGGGGTGAACGCCATGTTTATTTGAGTCGACCTTGGTTTGGAGTCACGACACGAGGCTGACATGTTTTAATTATGAAGTGACTTAGCAGCTGTTAAAACTGTTCAAATGTCTGATTCGGAACTCTCTAGTACCATTGAGTAAGGGCCCAAACGCAAAACTGCGATGCAATGTTGCATCGTAAAAATCTACGAGCTCACACAACGCATCGCAGCAATTCGCAACGCAGGTATCTGCGATTTTTTAAGGTAGTAAATCGGCGTTGGCCCTCACTAACTAAAACCTAGTGTACCTTCCGTCGCACTTTTTTTTGCGAGGTCACTCGTTCGCTCCTGCGATCAATCCACAGCCTTGGCAGCAGTAGATTCTAACTGGCAGCGTTAATTTTTTGACATATCTTTGAGGCACGCTATACTTAGTAAATACTGATTTGGTCCTCACCAGACCTCCGGCCGACGAGATACCTTCGCTCACCACATTTTCCCATACCATTACAATCCCCCGAGCACTTACGAGTTGTAAGTCGAGAATTCAAACCCAGCCAGGCGCATTGTCCTAGAACTTTCGAAGACATGTGACAGCCACCAACCTGCACTGGGCCCGCGTGGTGGATTACGGCCCGTTCCTTCTCCTAGAGAGAAGGCCGGAGTCCCAGCAATAAGAACAAGCGATAAGGCTGATGGTATGCTATGCTGTTAGAATCCCAATGGTAAAACGTTTGCTTATTCGTTTCGCTGAGAGGAATTTAAAATTAAATTCATGTAGTTTACTTTTCTATTTCGTGTATTAACGTTCAAAGAAAGCTTCCGTCTTGCCAACGTGTTTGCCAACAAAATCTGCAAAGTCAAGACGACCTTATGAATTATTAAGAGTGTTAAATGAGATACTCTTAGTATGTGTAAGTATATAAAGTCACGCACTTAAGTATGCTTTATATACCATTACCAGGGGCGTAGGGCGTAGATACAGGGCCCCCTGATTTCAGGGGGCCTGGCTTGGAGTCACCGATATTGTAAAATGTTGTCCACAACCTCGAACTCTTATTAAAGAGAATCTCACAATTAATATAGTATGGTAGGATGGTTCAATACCTCACTCGCTTTATACGTTCGTAATCATCTTAACAACATTTCAAGATAATTTTTATAGAGAATGTACGGTATACCTAATGTTTCCTTGTCTAAAATGCTACGGTTAACAGGCTCATTATCAATGAAGTCTTACCTTATTCTAAACAGGATATTTACTGCCATTTTTAAGTTTGCTCCTCTATGTCCTATCTTAATCAGATTGCTGCAGAGGCTTCTACATTTTAAAGCACGCGCATCTTCCTGTTAGTATCGACGACTCTATGAAATACTATCTCAAAAAACCACCATCGAGTCCAAAAGAGCTATTAAATAAAATAACCTCCAGAGTAATATTTAAGTTCATTCCATCAAACGTAAAGTAACTGATTATAAGATTTTAAAAGAGGAAAAATTTAAAAATAACTTAACCATATAACACGCTAATTATATTTTATGACGCTGTAGTTTTTCAAATATCAACAAAGGAGTTTTTTTTTCAAAACGTCGTAAGGAAATCGAAATTTCCTGTTTAACCCTGAAAAGTCAACCATAGAAAGCCCCAATGTTGTCTGGGCAACCACACGAAGTCAACAACCGGTTCTATCTTCACGCCGAATCCAAAATAGGAACCTCCTAAAACACTCCCTGTCCCTGTGCTGTGAGGACACCGTGGCGTCTCCCTAACCGCTCCTCAAAGAAAGGACTTATGGCTACGATTTTGGCCTGCCTACAAAAACATAAAACTGACTCATTCGGGTAAAAAGAGCCAATTTATCATAAAATCACAACATTTAAACTAGCTACGCTACTGACATTTACTAACGTAAGACATTTGTTTTACTTAATTCACGAACTGTGTGTTTCTCGTATGAAGATCTTGGATCAAATTGCCGCTGGTGCGACCCCCACGCAAAATATTCTAAGTATGTTTTTATTATGGTTTTTTGTTACTTATATTTGCCCAACTTTATAATTTTTTTTGTAAAAAAAAAATATATATTTTATTCAAATTATGATTAAGAAATCGCAGACATGGGTAGGTTAATGAAAATAAAAATGGGTCTAGTAATTCAAAAACTGAATACTTGTATAATTACAAACAGAGACATTAAAAATATTTTAAATAAAATTCTCAGATAATTCACAAAGTTCGATTTTCATTTGATTAAACTACTATTTCATGTAAATTACACCATAAATCATTAATTAACACATTATCAAATAATGATTTTATATTCATTACATTAATTTATTTAACATTTATCTTAAGATTTTATTATTTTATAAATAACTACAACACATTATTTACAATTAGTTTTCACTTACTTGCTATTGAGTAATTATAATAAGAATTGTTTGATTTATTTATTTGTCTAAATATTTAAATTTACATTACTTTCAACAAATATTGAATATACAAAATTTTGCACTAAGCGAGAAAAATAAGACCTGATTTAAAAAAAAAGAGTAAAAAAATACTTCATTGCACACAACTTTTTAAAGAGGCGACTGAATGTTAATAAGTCAAATATTATATTGACATAAATATAAAAAAGTAAATAGTAGTATTATTTCGCGTAAATAAATAGGTATATTCCCACAATAATATTCCGAGAAAAGCAAATGCAGACAACACATTTAAAAATCATGTTTTGAAAATAAAGGGCGCCTTTTAATTTAGCAGTAATTTTATAGGCCTTGACAATTGACTATACTTTTGATTCAAGATTCCCATGACTGCACTCTTGATACAACTTCTTCATTTCTCAAGTCATTCAATAAAGTAAAATTATCAAAATTATTTACATACTTACATCTAAACTAATATACAATAGACTATAAATAATATGTACAAACTGAAAATAATAGTATTTACAAACGCTTAAAAATGCATTAATTCTCTTGTTTATAGGGTAACTGATAATTGTGACCGATACTTAAACACGTGATTGTAGTCATGATAACAAACAACTGTTACTATGGGCCCAAAGCTGAAACCGCGAAAAAAATCTGCGCGTCAGTACATTTATGTTCGCCTAACTGGTCAAAATGTACTGAACTTGGCTGATTTTTTCTCGATTTCAGATTTGACCACTCAGTGAAAGTGGGTTATTATCATGACTACAATCACGTGTTTAAGTATCGGTCACTAATTACCAGTCACCCTATATAAACAATTTTTTCTGTGAGATCAACTCTGAAATATCGAAACTAATCAGCTGCAGATGACAAAGATTCTTTCAAGCGATGACTCTCCAAAGGTTCTTTAACACTTCGATCCACAACTACCCAACTTGTTCATACAAAAGTAGACTCTAAACATCGGAATTAAGGCCTATAGTGGCGTGGATGTGAGAGGACACCGGTGTCCTCTGAGCTAGGACAGATTAGTAAAAGACTAGTCTCTGCCAGCGGCTTCGCTCGCGAGAAAGTAGTTTCTCCATTCAAACTTTGTCCCCTTTTTTACCCCCTTAGGGATAGAATTTCGAAAAATACTTTCTTATCGCATGCCTACATCATACAAAGATTACACCCTCCAAGTTTCAGGTCTTTACGATCGGCGGTTTAGGCTGTGCGTTGATCCGTCAGTCATCTAGGACAAAGCATTTTATATGTATAGATTATCATAATTATCCTTTAAGGAATCCTAATAAAGCGTTAAAATCGTTTAAAAATTTCTGAATAGTTTTCATAAATTCAACACTTTTATTATTCCTTAAAACAGTGTTAAACTTATAACTAGTATATTGAGATACGATTTGCTTTTCTTAGGTTAGTGTTCAAGCCAATTGACCACTACTTCTTTCACAATTATTTTCTAAATTATACCTTGATTACGTAAAAATAATTATAATGAACTTTTTAAAAAGGGTAATCTCAATCCATACTCCCATGTCCACACTTCACGACCACAAAGATGGTTGAAAAGTATTTCTGTACAAATTACATTTTAGTGGTATGCATAATTTTTTTAACATAATTATGTATTCGTGTATGTAATTGTAAAATTATATAGATTATAATATATAATTTTACAATTGTTTATTACCTGATTTTGAAATTAGGAAAAAATATTCGCTTTTAACAATTCATATCAAATATCCACAGCTAAATGACTTACAAATAATATTTTAACCTTTAATGAATAATTCATTATATACTAACAATAAAGTAGATATCTAACAACTTCACAAACCAAAAAATATAAATATCTTATATACAAATCTATTTATAAAATGCTGTACAAGTTCTCACAAATGCTATTATTGACGTTCCACGTCTGCTGTCACTACTAATGTTTTCCTCGGTCGTCGACAAGGGTTTTCTTCATCCTCTTGTCCATAAAAATACACACTTCTTTGAGGATACACCTTAAATTTCTAGGCTACAGAAGACCCCAAGTCCTCGGCAAAGAGACTTTTTATATTTTATATCACTTTTCAAACAACAGACATAGATTAGTTTCGGCCTTACCTCAATTTACCCTTCAGGTTTTTTATATAAATAAAATCGTGCGGATTTCATCACGCATGCAGAATCGCCTCTCGATATCATACCCCACGTCTCCGTGCGTATTCCATGCATTACAACAAACTTGTATGAAAAAGACATTTGTGGAGGCTACGCGTGCGGGGCAATCACGCATGCGTGATGAAATCCACACGATATTAAAAACACCCTCACAGTTCTCAAACGACATCCTTATAGAAGAGTTGTCTAAGAGACAAGTATGTGGCTAATAACATCCGTTCGGCCTCAATAGTCCTCCAATAGTCGGATGATGTTGGGCCCCAAAAGTCGGCCTCAAGGAATCGGTTTGGATACGATGATGACGTCAGGAGCTGATCGAGTGGTCTCATTACTGATTGGACGACGGTCAATTTTCTTTTCTGTAACAAAAATATCATTAAAATTTAGGTTTAAGTCTAGATGTAAAGGGAAATGAAACTTTTGCCACACATTATTGGCATTTTTTTTTCCAATGTAAAATCTAGGCCATTTCTTAAAGGACTGTATGAGAAATCAATAGAAAAAATAATTATGTCTACCAACCGTAACCAAACGAAGTTAAAGACTATTTAATAATAATAATAATAATAAATAAGAAGGCCTATGACTCTGTTCCTCATACATGGCTCATGAGGGTGCTAGAGTTGTATAAAATTGATACAACACTACGCACCTTCCTGATGTCGTGTATGAGGAAATGGAGTACGGTCCTTCGCTATCCAGGATGTCGACATATCCAGAGGAATAGCGAACCTGTAAGGATAGAGCGAGGTATATTCCAGGGTGATAGTTTGAGTCCGCTTTGGTTTTGCCTAGCCTTGAATCCTCTAAGCACACTGCTGGAGAATTCAGGTCTAGGCTATCGGTTGAAGAGAGGTGGTCAGGTTATATCTCACCTTCTTTACATGGATGACTTGAAGCTTTTTGCCCCCAACAACCTGCAACTGATGGAGCTACTGAAGGTAACTGAAACCTTCAGTAGTGCCATCAGGATGGAGTTTGGTGTGGACAAATGTGCGGTCATGCATGTAAAGCGAGGGGAGGTTGTGGAATCTGTGGGCACTCAACTCACGGATTCCATAAACCTGAGATCTCTCTCTTCAACCGAAACCTATAAGTATTTGGGTATGTCGGAAGCCCTAGGCATCAATATCACTGACATGAAGCAATCGTTGAAGGAGCGTTTCTTTGGACGCCTGAAGAAGGTTTTCAATAGCCTTCTTTCAGGCGGAAACAAGGTGCGCGCCTTCAATGGTTGGGTCATGCCGGTATTGATGTACTCTTTCGGCGTACTCAAATGGACTCAAACGGAACTTGACGCCCTGGATAGGCGGGTCCGAACACTGCTGACTGCATACCGAATGCATCACCCACGATCGTCGGTGATGAGACTGTATATCCCGCGGAAGTGTGGGGGTCGAGGTTTTTTAAATGCTAAGACCCTACACAACCGCGAGGTATGCAGTCTCAGGGAATATTTCCTAGCTGCCGACGTGGGTATGCATCGAGATGTAGTGGCAGTGGACAAGGGACTCACACCGCTCTCCTTGGCTAACGAGAACTGGCGCAAACCGGTAGTGCTTGACACTGACGATCGCAGGGAAGTATGGCAGAGCAAGGAACTTCACGGACGCTTTTACCGGGCCCTTCACAGGCCCGATGTAGACCAATTGGCGTCCGTAGCTTGGCTGCGTTTCGGTGACCTCTTTGGGGAAACCGAAGGTTTTATCTGTGCAATTATGGACGAAGTTATCATGACGAATAACTACCGGAGATTTATTGTGAAGGACGGCACGGTTGACATCTGTCGGGCATGTCACCGTCCGGGAGAATCAATTCGCCACATTATCTCCGGTTGTTCTCGTCTGGCTAACGGCGAGTATTTGCATAGGCACAACCTTGTAGCCAAGATTATCCATCAGCAACTTGCTTTGAAATACTCTCTTGTGGGATCGGAAGTGCCGTACTACAGGTATGAGCCCGACCCAGTTCTTGATAATGGTCATATCACTTTATACTGGGACCGGTCTATCATCACTGACAGGACTATTGTAGCCAATAAGCCTGATATAGTGGTGGTGGACCGAAACGAGAGGCGTGCAATGATTGTTGACATATCCGTTCCGCATGACGAGAACCTCGTGAAAGCCGAGAAAGATAAACAAATCAAGTATATTGACTTGGCTCGCGAGGTTGTCGACATGTGGGAAGTGGATTCGGCGATCATTGTACCGATAGTCGTGTCGGGTAATGGCTTAATAGCTAAGAGCCTCGACCAACACCTTAGGAGGCTCTCGTTAGGCGGCTGGATCAAGGGCTTGATTCAGAAAGCGGTACTCCTGGACACGGCTCGTATTGTTAGGAGGTTCCTTTCTCTGGAGCCCTGACCGCCGGTAGCTTGGCCCCTGTTCCCGATACCGGTGGGACACTATTTTTTATATTTTTAAATGTTTTTTATAATTTTTTTTTAGGAAATATTTAAAAATGTAAAAAATATGTTTAAGCAAATAAATAAAGGAAATAATAATAATAATAATAATAAATTTATTTGTTAGAATATTGTTGTTACAAGGTGTTACATTCAATTTTTCGTCCAAAATACTCTGCTGTTTCCAGCGTACAAATGTTTACAAGAAATTAAATTAAATTAAATTAAAATCAATTGATAAAAACCATACAATTTAAAGAATTATTAAGTACATAATACAATGTCAAAGTATACTAAATTAATGTCAAGAGTTACCAAATACAATTTAACGGAATACTAAATATGTCAGAAATAATTAAATACAATGTCAAGGCATGCTAAATATAATGTCAAAAGTTATCATATATAATGTCAATGAATACTAAATATAATGTCAGGAATTAATAAATACAATGTTAGAAATTATTCGATACAATGTCATAGGTATTAAATTCAGTTCACTTATTAGGAATGCAAGGGCAAGTCTCATCGTCTAATTTAAATTTAGAATCAAACTTTTCATTTAAGAACTCATCTGTTGAGTAGTAGCACTTAAACAATAGGAAGTCAAATAATTTCTTTTTGAATGTCATGAAGTTAAGATCTTTGAAAACATTAGGTAGTTTATTATAAATACGAATTGCCATACAATAAACATTATTAGAAAATAGTTTGATTCTTTGTTGGGGTACACACAATTTATGGACATCTCGACTTTTTCTTATTACAACATCATTATGTACTTTAAATAAACCTATGTTTTTATGTACAAAGATACAAAGTTCGAATATATATAAAGATGGGAGTGGTAATATTTTTAAATTTTTAAAGAGCGGGACACAGCTATCTAATGGTTGGGCTTTGATAATTGCCCGAACACATTTTTTTTGGGCTCGAAATGCCTTAATAATGTCAACAGAATTGCCCCATATGATAATGCCGTAGCGTAGAATGGATGCTACGTAACCATGATAAGCATAAAGTGCTGCGTTGATACCAGCTATGCGAGTTATTCTACCTAAAACAAATACAAATCTCTGCAATTTAGTACATAATTTGTCAATATGTACTTTCCAGTTGCAATATTTATCCAATGTTATACCCAAAAAAGTAGCATTTTCAACCTCTTTTATAGTGTCACTTGCATATCTTATTTTTAATCCGTGATGTCTGCTGTTGTACGTTTGGAACTGTATAAGTTTTGTTTTACCAATATTTACATGTAAATTGTTGTCTTTTAGCCATTCTATTATTTTGTTTAATGCATCATTGATCTCTTTTTCGTATTTGGCGATATTTTTATCAGTAAGTTCAATACTAAGAGTTGTATCGTCGGCGTACAGGATGCATGAATATGGAGTTACGTTGGGCAAATCATTTATATATAATAAAAACAAAAAGGGTCCTAATATACTGCCCTGAGGAACGCCACAGGAGTTTTGACGATAGGCAGATCTATATATTTTTTTTTCCGATATAGTATGTCTAGATATCTCTACACATTGCTGGCGATTGTGCAGATAAGTTTTAATCCAGTTTAACGCATTTCCCCTAATACCATAGCGATTCAGTTTGAAGAGAAGTAGTTTGTGATCTACAAAGTCAAATGCTTTTGACATATCAAGGAATATTGATGCTATTGGCCTTTTCTCATTAAGACTGGAGGTAATCATTTTCACAAGAGAAAAACAAGCAAGAGTTGTCGATTTACCCTTTCTGAAACCAAACTGTTCTTCTTTTAATATTGCATGTTTTACTATAAAGGAGTGAAGTTTATCGTACATAATTCTTTCAAAAATCTTAGAAATTACGGGTATTAGAGTAATCGGACGATAATTATTCATATCTTTTTTATCTCCTTTTTTATATATTGGTTTGATTATTGAAAATTTTAGTTTAGTGGGAAATAAACCTTGAAACAATGACAAATTAATAATGTGGGCCAGTGGACGAGATATATATTTAGAGCAACGCTTAAGAATCTTTGTATTAATGTTGTCATAGCCCGTTGAGTTTGTTGAATTTAAAGAATTAATAATTTTATAAACAGTATTTTCATCAGTTGGAGTCAAAAAAATGCTATCCGATATGTCAGGGATGGTATATTTGTAGTCAATGGGTTTTTCAGAATTAGAATGTTTTGGTTTGTTTGTCATATTAATAAAAAAGTCATTAAATTGGTTGGCAATTGTATCGCCATCAGCGTATGTGCACTGATTAATTTTAATAGAAGAAATTTCAGTGTTATTCTCCATATCTGCATTATTCTTTTTTATTATATCCCAGGCGGCTTTACATTTATTGTTCGATTGAAGTATATAACGAGTGTTATCAATTTTTTGAGCATGTAATATACACCGTCTCAATATTCTAGTGTAATTTTGGTAGTTCTTTAGGTGTAGGTTTTTGTTAGAATTTAATAATCTATATTTTAGGTACATACTTCTTTTCTTGACACAACATCTTTTTATTCCTTTTGTTATCCATTTAGTTTTTACCGGTTTGTTTGTAATTTTTACTTTTAGGTTGGGGAAACAGAGATCATAAAACAGGGACAGTGTATCATGAAATTGATTAAATGCTAGATCAGTATCATCGGATTCGTATGTTTCTGAAAATGAAAGAGACGAAATGCATGATATGAACTTTTCAATGTTGTTTTGACTTAGATCTCTTCTCTTTTCAAACCAAAATTGTTTTCTGTATCTTGCAGTATCCACAGACGAATCGAAGCTAATAGACTGACCAGTCTCATGGTCGGATAATGCAAGGATATGTACCTGAGGCTGAACATTAGGTACGTCGCTTGCGATGAGATCTATACATGATGATTTTCTAGTGGGTTTAGTAATATGATTGGAAATATTATAGTTATGCAAGATATGTTCCAGTTCTTTATAATTATTAGTACGCTTTAACACGTCAATGTTCCAATCCCCGCAAAGTATTAGATAGCTAAAGGTTTTCTATCACGCGTTATTTTTTATTTTGTTTTCGGTATTTATGATGTGTACGCATGAAACAGTGTCAATCACTAACGCAATACTAACACGTATGTTTTTAATTCGTCAACACTGTTTTTTTACTAGTTTTAGTGATGAAAAGCTGCTAATATAAAAAAATAATACAGAATTAACCAATTTAATCTATTTTATCAATAGAAACTTCAAAATATTACGTCTTACACTAGCAAAACTTTTAAACGTATCTTCGTTCGGTTACGGTTTAAGGCCCTGGGTTTTTTTGCTATTCATTTCTCGTATGGCCCTCTAACATATAACCTAAGTTTCATTTATCTATTATGGGTGTAATTTATCTATAATATGTATGTATTTAGAAATATGTAAGTATGTTTATCAGTTGTCTAGTACTCATAACACAAGCTCTGCTTAGTTTGGGACTAGACGGCGTTGTGTGATAGTTGTGGAATAAAAAAATAAAACTGTGTATCTCTGTGTATTTCTGGCGAAAAGAAAAAAGTGAATGATGAGACAAGTTTGCATTGGCTTTTAAAATATTCTAAGTCTAGATTTAAAAACATTCAATTAATTTTAAATACAAAAATTACCTATGTCTCCAATTTACAAAATAACTTAAGATTGACTTCGATAAGCGACTTTATTTATGTTACCTTGCCGCAATCGAGAACACTTCAGTCAGTGTGTGTAGCTGTTATTTTAAGATATGCGCCATGTTTGTAGCAAATAAACTCTTTTTCTTTCTTTCTTCAAATGGACTCATGACTTTGTTTAAGGCCAATTACAACTTAACCTGAATGTTTTCGAGTTCCACTTGATTTCAATTTTTAATTTGTTGAATAAATCATGCTTAGTTATTATACAGACTTTATGGTTATGCATAGTCTGGATGTATTTCAGGTTGCATTGCATTGTAACAGCCTTATAATGTTCCCACTGCTGGGACACAAGCCTCCTCTTTTGTAGAGGTAATGGGCCGTAATCAACCACGCGGGCCCGGTACGGGTTGGTGGATGTCACATGTCTTCGAATTTTTGGTTCTAGGACATGCCGGTTTCCTCACAATGTTTTCTTTCACCGTTTTGAGAGCAGTGGTGATGAAATAAATTACACAAATTAACTTAGTTGGACCTGGACCTACAACTCGTAAGTCGGGGCCATTACGACTCAGCCACCACTGCACCCTAAAACTTATCCAGCGACCTCTGAACATCAGTAGATTTTGCTTGAACTTTGACCCTTTATAATGTTCTCATAAATATAATAGAAATATTTTTCTTAAACTTTAAAGCATTTAAAAATATACACGTAATACCTGGAACCAGTTTAATGAAATATTTTAGTAATGTCGGAATCACAGAATGTCTATAGAGCGTTCAGGCGTTATCTCATTTTTTTTCATGTTGCCTCTTTATCAATAATTGCGATGCGATAGACAGTTCAGGAAGTGCGCTGTCTTTTAATTTACAGATAGTCAAAAGCAACGCAGAGTTCACCAAACACAAAACACACACAGCTGGCATTAGCGTTATTACGTGCAATACGAGAATATTAATAGCAGGAAGTAAGACTCTCCAGTCGACTTGCCAAAATTGTTCTTCATCCTTTTGAATACCGTAATTAGAGACACAATAGAAATACAATAGATGTGCGTTCTCTTGGGAATTAATGAAGAAAAATTTTAATCGATAAATCTTAACTAATCAATTTTGAATCAGGCAAAAGTAACGATTATGAGAAAACACTAGCGACATCTATGATGCCACATAAGAACTATAATTCAAAATTCTGCATCGCGGTATTAGTTTTGCGCGTGATTAGAGGCTAATTGGTAATTCAGATTTAGTTAAATCTAATCAAGAAAGATAGAGCAAGGCTAAATGACATTAGAGAAAAAACTAAATTTAAAAATGTAGAAATCACAATCAACAATTGCATCACTGTTTACCATCAGGTGGGATTGCTATCAAGCGTTCGTTTATATTATTTAAAATATATAGGGTGGCTGGTAATTAGTTAACGATACTTAAACACGTGATTGTAGTCATGATAACAAACAAATTTTTTTCACACATATATACTGACAGCAGATTTTTTTCACGATTTCAGGTTTGGTCTGATAGTAAAAGTTGTTTGTTATCATGACTACAAACACGTGTTTAAGTATTGTTCACTAATTACCAGTCATCCCATATATACAGCAGTAAAATCAACTATCGGGCAATTGCCTGAATCAGATACCACACCTGTCTGGTTAGAGGATCCTCGCTTTTCAACAGAGGTCTGCACAACTTTAGACCCTGTTCCTTATACCTCTAAACTACTTCCCTCCGTGAAACGGTATTTCTAAAAAGCAACGCTGGCTTCCTTTATTACATTAATTACCTCACATTTGGCCATTTTCATTCGTTGTCGATTAGGGCTCTTTCTTACTTGCATAGAGAAGAGACCTGTTTTCCAGCTATAAACATTACAAACGGATGCATGCAAAGCATGGCAGGGAAGGGTTAGTTAGTATAAACACTAGACACAGCCAAACTATTTGGAATCAGGATACCTACTCTTCACTGTATAATCCAATCGACAGAAGACTTACGAGCTTTGGACTCCTGGTGCTGAGGTTTTTGTTTCATCAGTTCGATCTTGACTTCAGAAGTATTCTTGGTGGCTGGAGGCGAAGTCCTAACGATTGTATTGCCCGAGAAGCCGAAGGTGGAGAAACCTCGACTATTAGTGCCTGAACCTGCAGGAAGAGAGTAAAGGTCTGAAGGTAAGAGGATTAAAACTAATGGCATCTATAAAAATACCGGATACCCACGATCATCAGTGTTGAGACTGTAGAAAGTCAAGGTTTTATACTGCACAACCGCTAGGTGTGCCAAAGAGCGTGTTGCCGACCGCCTGGCATTCTCGCTCTCTTTCTTGCTTTATTACATGCCGTTTCGAGGTAAGCGAAAACGACAGAAGCGCCAGAAAGTGCGATTCTAAGTGACCAGATATAGTTCACATCTTGACCACCAGTCAATTTACAGTAGGTTTGTTGAGACTTGATGACTTCTACCACTGTAAGGCAGAGTGGGATGGCTTATCAGACATTTAGTGACTATAACCACACCTATATTCTTCACCCTTTGCGTCCCAAGATCAAGAGCACTCCTTTCAGAAGTCGACCCATGGCCCCATTAAGCTTCGGCCCTGCTGGGCCCCCACGGAATTGCTGTCATCTCTTTGAAGTGCGTATATTTTCTGATATCTTCTGTATTTTTTTCTGCTAAAACTAATGTCCCTAAAGCTCTGCACTTGAAAGTCCTGCTATTAATCTTTAGTCAAATAGATCTATCTAAGTTAAGCAAAGTGAAGTAAAGTAGTAATATTACAGGAAAAGAACCGTCCGTTTTTCTCGCATAGACACGATCCTATGCAAACACTTCCGTTCAAAGTTCCTCATCTACATAGTTTGATATTTGATCTGCAATCCAATGTGTTTGAGGAGAGTTTGGAGTTTGGGAGATTCCATGGAGATTCTTATAAGTTTTTATGTAATGGTCTATGATTTTTGAAATAGGAAGGAGATTTTCTTATCATCATATCAGCCCATATATATCTAATGGTTGATGAAGGCGGAGGCATAGGTATTTGTTGTAATATCACATCACTAGTTAGTAAAACTAATGGTCACAACCCTTGTGAGTCACATTCTTCATTGTCGGTATAGGTGTGGCGGCCTAAGCAGTGTCTGATTAATCTTAATATTATGTACTTGTTCTAAGTCTAATAAATCTAGTATTCACTATATCAAGTGTTTCAATATAAACATTACATGGTGTCAGAAGTGAAGAATCCAAAAACACGAAGAAAATCGCGAAAAAAATGGACCACTCATCAACAGTCAAAAGCGGTAGCCATTTTGAACAAAGTCTGAACAATGCGATTAAAGCCTTGCAAATCACCTCAGATTCAACAAACAACAATGCGGAAGCATGGAAACGCTGGTGGCAGCAATTTGAGCTGTATTTGTTAGCCACAGGTCTGGACAGGGCAGGTGAAAAACGCAAGATCGCCATTTTACTCCATCTCATTGGTGAGAACGGTTTAAATATATATAATACATTTAACCTCAAAATAGAAGAGACCACGCTAGTGGATGTCAGAGAAAAATTCGACCATTATTTTGAGCCTAGGAGAAACTTGACCATGTGCCGTTATAGTTTCTTCACAAGGAGACAACAGAAATCCGAGTCCATCGAGGGATTCCTGGCAGATTTAGAAAACAAAAGTCAAGAATGCGAATTTGGAACGCTCAGGGAATCACTCATCAGGGATATTTTTATCGCAAATCTAAATCTAGATTTAGCACATGTCCGTCAGAGATTGCTGCAGGAACCTGATCTGACATACCAGAGGATGCGAGAACTAGCAAGGACACTCATCGTTGCTCAGCAGGATGCAGAAAAGATGCTCAATGGTTCTACAAACAATGGTTCTACAAATGAAAATACGGAAAATGTCATGCATCTACGTCGGAGGAGCCGTAGTCGAGGGGAACGTCGACAGCGAGCTTCACCAGTCGGTCAGCAGGGATCTGGCGCAGGGAAGTCACCCAACAAGGGAAAGCAGTCTCCCAACCCTGAAAAGCGCTCGAGGACGTGTAGCCGCTGTGGGCAGTCTCACCGCTACAAGTGCCCAGCGCAAGGAGTTAAATGCAGGTCATGTAAATCTTTTGGTCATTTTGCTAAGTATTGTTTTACAAATAAAAAAGTCAGTCGCTTGGTGTCATTTAGTCATAATAATAGTCAAGATAATTTTGTTGGAATTATAAGTCATAAGTCAAGTCAATCCAACAGTCATTCAAAGTCACATAAACATGTCAAGTCAATAGGCACACCGTCACACACTATGCACCTACACCGACAATCACAGTCAGGATGGTCATATAATGGCCAGTCACAGTCTAGGAATGATTCCGATGATGAGATTGGTGTCATATCTGAGAGATCTCATGTAGACTCACATTGTCATAAAAAATATTATAAGTCATGTCTCAATGATGAAAGTGGTGAGAATGTAATATCTGAGAGGTCTAGAAATAGCCCCGGTGATGAAAGCAATCACCAGTCTGAGAGATTCAGTGTCAAGTCAAAGAAGTCAAATAAATATAGTCTAAGTCAAAGTTCATATCTCGATGATGAACACAGACACATGTCTGAGGAATCACTCACAATCACAACAAAACCATTTCATCAAAAGTCATTTGTTACACTTAAAACAAGTACGTCAATTACATCACCACAAAGTCAACAAGTCAACACAGTAGATACAACACAAAACAAATACTATTCTAATCAGTCATGGAACATAAACATTTTAGTAGGTCATACACAAATTAGTTGTATCATTGATTCAGGAGCTGATCTTAACATAATGTCAAAACAAACTTTTCTTTGTTTAAAACGTCATTCTCAAATGACACTTGTCAAATGTCAGATAAATGTCACTGGATTTGGTGGCAAGTCAATACCCATAATTGGTAAAGTCAATGTCAGATGCAGCTTAACCTTGAATAACAGTACTATTATAGAAAATATAGTATTTATAGTCGCAGATTTAGTTTGTCCAAATGTCCTAGGTCTTCCCACTTGTGAGAAATTAGGTGTAATTAAAAGAGTTTTTTCAGTGTCAAAACAAATTTTTTGTCAACAAATTCTTACACAATACAATGATGTATTCCAGGGTCTTGGATGTCTACCTCCTGTCTGTCACCTGAAACTCAAACCTGATGCAGTGCCATGTGTGGATCCTCCCAGGAGAGTACCATTTGCGTTGCTCGATAAACTTCGCGAAGAGTTGGATCGCATGGAAAGAATGCAGGTGATTGAGAAAGTCACTAAGCCTACAGAATGGGTGAATAGCATAGTAATTACTGTCAAGAGTTCAGCTCAGTTGAGAATTTGTTTAGATCCTAGAAATTTAAATAAGAATATTATAAGGGAAATCTATCCACTTAAGTCAATTGATGAGATAAGATCTCAGTTAGTTGGAGCTGAATGTTTCTCTCATTTAGATGCTTTTTCAGGATTCTGGATGTTAAGATTAGATGAATATAGTTCTGATTTATGTACCTTTCAAACACCCTTTGGTAGATATAAATATTTAAGATTGCCTTTTGGTATAAATGCATCATCAGAAATATTTCAGAGAGTTATGATGAATTTGTTTGGTGATTTAGAAGGAGTCTTAATATTCATCGATGACATTCTTGTCTATGGACCGAATGAGGCCATACATAATGAGAGATTACATAAAGTCATGCAAAGAGCACGTCAAGTCAATTTAAAGTTCAATAAGTCTAAATGTAAATTTCTAGTTTCTGAAGTCTGTTTTTTAGGTTATGTTTTTAGTAAACATGGTGCTAGGGTCGATCAAGAAAAAGTAAAAGCAATTGTCAATATGCCTACACCACAAAATGTCAAAGAATTGCAAAGAATTTTAGGTATGATCAACTATTTAGGTCCCTTTATTAGCAATTTGTCAGAAAAAACTCAAATTTTAAGAAATCTTTTGAAAAAAGCTTCAGTCTGGACTTGGGATGAAAATCACAGTAAATGTCTTAAGAGTTTAATAGATGAAATCACAAAGTCACCAGTCTTAGCTCATTATAACCCCAATATTCCATTAGTCTTGTCAGTAGATTCGTCTAAGTCAGCATTGGGAGCAGTCATTTTGCAAAACAATAAACCCATTGCTTATAGTTCAAAAACATTAACAGAAACTCAGTCTAGGTATGCTCAAATTGAGAAAGAATTGTTAGCAATACAATTTGGTTGTGAAAAGTTTCACCAGTATGTATATGGTCATAGAGTAACTGTCCATACTGATCATAAACCCTTAGTCTACTTATTTGATAAACCGTTACATGATGTACCAGCTAGATTACAGCGAATGATGTTAACTTTACAAAAATATGATTTGAAAGTTATACATGTCCCAGGAAAGCAGATGTATATATCAGATACATTGTCTAGAGCAGCCTTAAAAGATCATTATATACCAGAGAATGAATCTGAAATGTCTTGTCATGTCAATTTAATGTATTCAAATTTAGCTGTCACAAAGGAATACAGTACAAAATTGTTGCAACATACAAATAAAGATGAAACTTTGCAATTGTTAAAGAAATATTATGATGAAGGTTGGCCAAAAAATAAAAATAAAGTCAGTCCATTGGCAAAACCATTCTGGAGTACACAAGCTGAAATTCATGTAGTCAAAGATTTGTTGTTTAAAGGTTCAAAATTAATAGTACCTCAGTCTATGTATAAAGAAATGTTGGCTAAAATTCACGAAGGTCACCAAGGTATAAATAAATGTTTAAAAGTAGCAAGAGATTCTTTGTATTGGCCAAGCATGTCAGCAGATATTAAAAATGTGGTAGAACAGTGTCTCATATGTGCAAAATATAAATCGTGTAATCAAAAGGAACCACTACAAAATTTTGAAATAAATAAGTATCCATGGCAACAAGTTGGCATTGATTTAATGTATTTTGATAACCTTACATATTTAATTGTCACAGATTATTATTCTAAATACATAGAAATAGCTTTGTTAAATAAAAACAGTACAGCCAAAAATGTAATTACACATTTAAAGTCTATTTTTGCCCGTCATGGAATACCTTTGTCATTAGTGTCAGATGGTGGACCTCCTTTTCAGTCATTAGAATTTAAAAATTTCCTACATGAATGGGACATAGAACATAACGTAACTAGTCCATATCATTCACAGTCAAATGGTCAAGCAGAAAGTTCAGTCAAAATAGTCAAAAATATGTTAAAAAAATGTAGAGAAAATTCGTCTGACCCATATATAGCCTTATTACAATATAGAAATACACCTAAGAATAACTTACCACCTCCAGCACAATTGTTAATGTCTAGGAATTTAAGAGATAACATTCCAATGTCATACAAAAAATTAAAACCAAAGGTTGTAACATTTAAAAATTATAAAGAGTGTGTCAATAAGAACAATGAAAATAAGTCTAAGTATTATAACAAGAATACTAAGTCATTGTCAATATTATATCCCAATGATCATGTCTACTTCAAAAGAAAACCAAATTATAATTGGGAACAGGCCATTGTCAAACAAAGGTTGACAGGTAATAGGTCATATATCATTGAGGATGTCAATGGAGTTAGGTATAGGAGAAACAGAATTCACCTAAGGCATAAATATTCTCCTATGTTATCCAACTCGTCGCAGGGGAGAGAGGAAGGTGATAGTCAGGAGTCAGCACCTCTAGAATCCTCATCTCAATCCATAGGTCAAAAGTCAACCCGTTATGGTAGAATTGTAAAGCCAACTAGAAGGCTAATTGATGAAATCAATTAAATGTACTAAAGTGTATTTTAGATTAAGTCATATTTAAGCCAAGATGTTTTGTATTGTAAAACTAAATAAGTACTTGTCAGATACTTTGTATTGTCAATTGAATTTAAGTCAAGTCCGTCCACAGCCTATGTTACATTGTTTGTTAAAGGTAAATTTGAACTTAACAAGGGGGATGTTGTAATATCACATCACTAGTTAGTAAAACTAATGGTCACAACCCTAGTGAGTCACATTCTTCATTGTCGGTATAGGTGTGGCGGCCTAAGCAGTGTCTGATTAATCTTAATATTATGTACTTGTTCTAAGTCTAATAAATCTAGTATTCACTATATCAAGTGTTTCAATATAAACATTACGGTATTTAGATGGGGGAGCCTAATGTCGTCACAATATTTCTTAAAAAAAAAACCAAACTACCAACTTCCCAGTCGTGCGCATCTCAAATCCTGCAAACTTCCACGATCTTGATCAACTTATCAGTTTAATTTTTATCGTTATTTTTAGGGATTTTCATCTTATAATAATAATTATAAATTTATTTGTTAGAATATAGTTTGCAAGGGCAAAGTGTTCTGCTGTTTCCAGCGTACAAATTTTTTCAAAAAATTAAATTAAAATGAATTGATAAAAACCATACAATGTCAAGAATTATTAAGTACATGATACAATAATTTCAAAGTATACTAAATTAATGTCAAGAGTATATATATACAAATACAATATATATATACAATACAATATATATATACAATACAATATATATATATATATTTATATACAAATACAATATAACGGAATACTAAATATGTCAGGAATAATTAAATACAATGTCAAGGCATGCTAAATATAATGTCAAACGTTATCAGATATAATGTCAATGAATTCTAAATATAATGCCAGGAATTAATAAATACAATGTTAGGAATTTTATTATTATAAAGTATGTCAGCTCCATCATAATCTGACCTAAGTTTATATTAACAATAATTATTGGCCATATTGAATTGCCAGTAAAATATTATATAAGGTGACTGGTAATTAGTGACCGATACTTAAACACGTGATTATGGTCATGATAACAAACAACTTTTACTATGGGACCAAACCTGAAATCGCAAAAAAAAATCAGTAGGTTCAGTACATTTTGACCTGTTAGGTGAACATATGTAAATGTACTGACGAGCAGCTTTTTTTCGCGATTTCAGGTTTGAGGTTCCCCAAGTTGTTTTTTATCATAACTACAATCACGTGCTTAAGTATCAATCACAAATTACCAGTCACCCTATATAGTTCCGAAGTAATTCTAAATCAACATTTCTAGTTTTAAGTGAAGCGGTTTCGCTTTTCAAATCGATTCACTTAAAACTGTATTTAAATTTTATAATTCGATGTTTTAACATAAAAACCAATTAAAAACTTACCTTCAGAACTTGGAGGAGGATCCGTTTGGAACAAACTATCTCTCGTCTGACACCCAGACTCCGTAGTATCAGCAACTCCTACGGACACATCTTTAAGCTCTCTCTTAAGCTCCTTCTCTTTCTCCTCTTTAACCTCTCCACTCTCCTTCGTTCTACTTCTCATTGATTCTTCTTTTTTACTAAAGTCGCTCCTTCTTGTTCTTCCGTTCCGTTCGATGTTCATGTCTTCTTCTATTGACACATTGTTAACTTCACGTCGCCATATTTCTACGTCTATATCTAGGTCTAATCCATTATGTGGGTAATCTGATTCTATGCTTGATTGCTGGAAATAAAAGGATTAGTAAAAACTTTGATTTCATTTTTTTGATGTTCTTCTAGCTTTACCTATTGAGGTGCAAATTACAGGGCATATGTTTTTTTTTTGATGGCCCATTAGTTAAGGTACCCGCTTCTCATGTTCAGTTTTCAAAAATGTTGTAGATTTAATAAACCCACCAAACTGCGTAACAGTTTGTCGGCGGGAACAGCGCTTGTTTGTAGCAATTAGTTCAAATGCAATGGAGGTATTTAACAAATCTAAAAAAAATATTAATTAATTGGTATTTTCACATCTAGCAGCCACTGCCTTATGGAGAACAGTTTTTAATTAATTTTTCAATGTTCGTTTACAAATTTTATTATTATAACCAATAGCAAGTATTTGATCCCTACACTTTTCAATAATTATATTGATCAAATACTTGCTGGTTCTTTTGTCATAGTAATTTTTAACTGGTTTACGCACGAGTTTACGTTCTCTAACACTTTTAGTATTATATTTATCTTGTATATGTATATTGAATTGTTCGTGGTTTTTTTTTTACGGTAGGTAAAATCATCCAATGACAAATCCCGCCCTTGGGCGGAGCGGGAAATAGTGTCAGACTCTTACTGACTAAAAACCTACCCTGTTCCTTCCCTGCCTTGGTTCCAGGGCCCTGGTATGCATTTTCATACCTTCCCAGAGCCCCAGACTAGGCCTCGACCCTACTGGGCCCCTACGGTTTGCTGACAACTCCTTGAGGCGCACGGGAACAGTGCGCGCCGTAAACGACTTGGGCTCGGTCCGGTCTGTTACCGGACAAACGGACAGCGAGCTACCCATTGCCTGCCGTCCGCAAGCCCGCGTCTACGGTGGCCGGAAATTTGGATCGGAATTACGGCGGCGGCTGCGGCGAGAGCGTCGTTGCCTGATACGGTCAGCCTCCTCCTTTGCTAGCAGAATTGTTCGTGGTGGATTACGGCCCATTCCCTCTTACAGAGAGAGGGCCTGAGTCCCAGCAGTGGGAACACTATAAGGCTGATGCTATGCTATGCTATGTCTTACCTTATGTTTCGAAGGTAAATTTCTCTGCTTCTTTACCATTTCATTGTTATGGTTTTCCCTCTCCAGACTGGCTCGAGGTTCACTGTCCATCTGAAGCCTCTTCGGATCCAGCATCATGTGACTTCCCGCCAGACTTTCCAGGCGATCCTCACAGAACTGTCTTACTTGTGCCTGGATAAGGTATGCAGTTGAGATGAAAATAATTTTAGCAAGGAATCAAATTTACTTTTAGTACTCCACAGATATAATAAGTGTTAGTATTGTCTATTTATTTGTTGCACCTACCATATTAAGTTTCTGCACCACCATAAGGTCGACTGGTAGAACAATGCCTAAGGCATTAAGTCCACCTTTGTACAGTGTTTGTGCATAAAGTTTTTAAAATAAATATTATATAAAAAGGTATCACAGGAAAATTTCGACTTCAATAAATCCATTTGTTAGGATTTTTAATAATAATGATAATATCCATTTATTTCGGACTCAAATCCATATGAGAGTACACAATATTCTTAAAATCTATGTCAATAGGTACGGTCAGGGGTCAAAAGTGCAGTGGCACTCTACTAATGCTATAGTGATTTTCTTTGTAAAATTTCTTTGTAAAAGAGGGCCACTGGGCCACAACTGGTTTATTTAATTCTTTAGGTTCTATGGTACAAACAAACTGAGTGATGATCCATTGATCCTGTTCTATAAAAATTCTAGACACTTTATTATCGGTAGAGTTCAACTGCATTTTTGACCACAATTTTATCCTTGACTTAACTAAATTAATTTTCTACATGTCTTCTTTTGATTTTTATTTCTCACTTACTTTTATCAATTTTTGATCCTTATATATCTTCCAAAAGAATTTGAAGATTATCACGCACATTGTTCCTGACAGGATTAACATGAAGACTATGAAAATGGCCAAGATGTTGGGCTGGTGTAGGGCCGATACTGCCATTACCTGGAACAATAAAAGATCATACTGAGAGGTACTGCCTAAACACTGTTAAATTTTGGTTGTTTTAATCCCGCGGAGGTACAATTCGATACATGAAACACTATCGATTTGTAAAGAGAAAATTAAAAAATTAAGTACTTTTTTTTAAACTCGAATTAATTTACGCATGTACGAAATTAATTTCTTTCTGTAAACGTCAGCTGATGCGAGGCCAATGTACTGTAGGTATTTAGTACGCAACGACCAACAGCTCATTAACTTGTTTACTTAAAGAAATTAATTTCGTACATGCGTATATTAATTAGAGTTTTAGAAAAAAAGTATCGTATTTTTTAATTTTATTTTTACATACCGATAGTGTTTCATGTACCGATTCGACCCTTCGCGGGATTAAAACGACTCAAATTTAACGGTGTATAAACTTACAACTTTTTCCCATGAGGTTACGAAGAAACTAAAGGACGCCATCTGTTAGGGCCCTTACATAGAATACTAGCTTTTGCTAGTAGCGGCTAGCCCACGTGAAATCGGTTTATCCACACAAACTTCCTTTTACCCCCTTTTTTTATGGTAGGTAAAATCATCCAATGACAAATCCCGCCCTTGGGTGGAGCGGGAAGTAGTGTCAGACTCTTACTGACTAAAAACCTACCCCGTTCCTTCGTTGCTTATAGTGCCGGGGCTGAGCCTTCCTCTCAGAAAATGGCCCTTGACCCCAGCAGGCCCCTTAGGGGTGGAGTTTCGTAAAATCCGTTCTTAGCCGATATCTACATATACACCCTATAGGGAACCTACCTACCAAATTTTAAGTTTTCAATATTATAGTTTCTGAGATTTTGTTATTAATCAGTGAGTGGTATTTCGCTTTTTTTTCTTTTTTTTTATATTTTAGATTACGAAGTGGAACGGAAAAGAATAGAATGCAATGGAATGACAGACAATAGGCACAGTACAAGACCAACTACACGAGATAAGTAAATCTAAACCATATAGGACAAACTTATTTTGCCAGATGGGGTTACGTATGAATATTAGCTAGGATCAAACTGTTCATCAAGACGTATCAAACTAACCCAAACTCGATGGAGTTGTGTCGTGTAATTGCGGAGTTCCAATGGCCATTTTCCAGCTCTATCATCAAACACTGGTTACCATATAGGATCAAAGTACTCGTCAATACAATTCAAACGCTTAACATAACATATTACCATAAAATATTACATATACAACAAAACCTTGACATTATTACCTACACAGTAATTTGGCAATTCATGATTGATGATGAGTAACAATGAATTTTCTCTCAGCAAAAGTTTAATTCAGCTATACTCAACCTACGGCCCGCGGGCCGCATATGGCCCGTCCAGCATTTCCGAATGGCCCTGTAGTCAGGCACAATATTGATAGTATAATTTTATATCATCACGTGACCAGAAGGCTGGGATTTTCTTCGGTCAACGAATCAGTATTGCCATCCAACGTGACAATGCTGCCAGCGTTCTGGGCACTTTTCCCATTGACATCGATGCGGATGAATTTTTTGATGCCCTAGGAGCTTTTCCTACCCATTTGTACATATTATTTTTGGTTTGTATATATTATGCATGTTAAGCTGTAATATACGTTAGATGTATATTGTATTATTACATACAGAAGAATATATAAAACAAATTGAGCATTTTATATCTACTTTTATATCTCGATAGCAGTTTTATTGTTCGGAAATCTGCTAACTACATAGTTCACTCCTTGACGATATATGCATCAATGAACAAATTCAAAAGTCCTATTTATTTATTTATTTATAATAAGCACAACAACAGCACAGTCACTTACAATTCAGATAAAATTACAACTTTATACGACATTACAGTAACCATGCAAATAACAGGTATGCATGACATTGACATAATGATTGTTAGAGACAAATAGAAACAATAGGTAAAAAGTGTGTCTAGTAAAACCAAATTCGGAACACTACAAAACACACTCACTTACACTTATACTTATATAGATATTATTGAATGTTTTCTAATTTACTGTAAGTTTTTGCGGCCCATCGTGATAATGCTAGAAGTGCTGTGTGGCCGCTTAAAAGCGGTTTAAAAAAGGTTGACTATGACTGCGTGCGGGATCCCGCATTTTTGGTCCCGAAGAAAAGGTGTGGGATCTCGCGCTTACAAGATTAGATTCCTTAGTTATTATTATATTTTTCAGTAGAATAGAATAGAAAGATGTTTATTTCCCTAGTTCATATGTTACATTATGTCCACAGGCCGGTGGTGTATTCGGCCTGTGGGTGTGTCAGCTACTTACAGTCTACCTATGTTTGTCTAAAAGAGATCTGTATAAGTGTCGTGTAGTATGTGCTGTGAGCTTGTTAGTATGTGTGATTTAATAATTTATATAAATTTATAAAGTTGTTCTATATTGCCCTATCCTATTTACAGCTAATTACAATTTATGGGGACGTGGAGCGGTTGTTCGCTTACTGAGCAGCCGACTCCTGTCTTTCCTTGGTACATAGTCAATTTCACCTAGTCTAATATTAGTTAGTAGGGGGTTGTGCTGTCCGTGTCCGAGGTAGGCGTCACCAGGGGTCTCTAAATCCTCAATGTGCATTTCACGCAGTCGGCGCAGCATGTCCTCGTTTAAATCTTGTGCACGGAGGTGCCATGGATCCCAATCTAGCATGTCCCAGAGTATTGATGTTTCTAAGCGTCTTGGGAATTGTCCGCTGGTCTTGAGAGCCATTCGATATTGGCGTTCAATTTTGCGTAAGTTGCTCTTACTGTAACGTGAAAGTAGTTGTACTACGCCATAATCCATTATAGGGAGTAGGCAAGCTTGAATGACAGCAAGCTTCACCGTTATATCTGTCTTGGCATGCCAACCTATAATAGGGGCAAGCGCACCTCGTGCTTGTCGCACCTTCTGTACGACGTAATCCGTCTGTTTACCCATAGTCATAGTCTTGTCTAAATGTACGCCCAGATATTTTATGCTATCCTTATATTCGATTAACTCGTCTTTGATGCGAATGGTTCTGCGGTAGTTTCTCTTGTGAGTAAACATGGCACATTCCGTTTTGTCTACGTTGCATTTTAGCCCCCAGCGATCATAGTAATCGATGATGGTGTCGGCGGCCCAGCCCGCGCGGTGTGTCGCACAGTTTGGATCGGGGGATCTGTTAAGAATGCACAGGTCATCGGCATATTGAGAGAGCTTGAGTCCACGAATATGATCCCGTTGGTCCCAAATGTCGTGTACGTAAAGATTGAAAATGATCGGACCCAGGATAGAGCCCTGGGGCACCCCGTGTGGCACTGATTTTTCATCGCCGTTGGTGGTTCTGAAGCGTCCGTAGATTTTACGACCGCTCAGGTAATTCTCTATTAGTTGGATGATGTTGTTTGGGACGTTAGCTGTTTGGAGCTTTTTCATCAGACCTTCGTGGTTTATTGAGTCGAAGGCCTTCGATAGATCCGTCAGGACCATGGCAACACTTTCCTTTGCTTCCAGCGCATCCGTGATGAACTTGCCAGTGCGAAGGATTTGGGTGCCTGTTCCTCTGTTCTTAGTAAAGCCATGTTGGAACGGCGGTTGGAGCCTGTCGGCCGTTTGTCGCAGACGTGACAAGAGTAGGCGTTCATGTAGTTTGCCCATGATGTTTAGGAGCGTGATGGGTCGGTACGATTTAGCGTCCCTGTAATTCTTTCCTGCTTTATGTAAGAAGATACACTCTCCAATTTTCCATCTCTCGGGATAATAACCTGTCAGTAACAAATAGTCCGCTATCACTTTGTACCTGATGAGAAAGGGGTCGCCTCCAAGTTTGAGGGCGTCTGCTTTGATTTTGTCCGGGCCAGGAGCCTTCTTATTTTTAAAGCGTCGCAGTGAGAATTTGATTTCCTCTATGGAGGTGGGGTCAAGGGGCTGGAACGGTGTGGTCTTCTCTGTGCTTTTATCTTCGTTGTTTATCCCGGCTTCTGTGACTATTGCCGCGTCGACCAGGGCGTCGATGGTTTCTTTCTCACTGTGGCAACCCTGAATGTGGGGGAGTCTCTGTACTGGAGCCTTCAGGTTGCGTTGGATTCTCCACATCTGGGCTCTATAGTTCTGTGGATCGTTTATTATTCGGGTCCATTTTTCATTGCTATATTCCAGGAGTGCTTGTTGGACCTGGCGTTTCAGACGATTGTAAGTTCTTCTTTGTTCCGTTATTCTATCCTGATTGAAGCGTAGTCGCCAAGCTGCACTTTTTGCTTGATTTCTTTTTTCGATCAATTCATTAATCTCTTCTGGAAGTTGATCTTTTCTGTTATTTTCATGTAGTGGAGCATACTCATCCAAGGTTTCAGTGCAGGCTTTTTCTAGTTGTAATATATATTCCTCGCATTCAGCGTCGGTTGTGATTTCCTTTGGTAGGTGCACGGTTTTATCCCATAAGGTTTGTTGATATTGTTGCCTTTTCTCATCGTTATTTGTAATAGCGCGGGTATTTCTTACCAGTGTTTTCTCTCTGTCCACCACTATGCTTAAGTCCAGTAGCCAAGGCATATGATCAGAGCCAACAGGTGTTACTTGTCGGCATGTAATGGTATCGAAAGCTTGCGCATCATGCGAGAAGATGGCTGCATCAAGGATGCCATAGCCCGCACTGTTAGGTCGCGAGGGTAGGCCCGTGTGGTGTATGGTGCAGACGTCGGAGTTACAGAGGTCGCGTACGAGAATTCCAGCCCCTTCGTCTCTCGTCTGATTGAGTGCGGTCATTTTTAGGTTAAGGTCCCCAATGGTGAGGTTCGGAGCTTCGGTTATAATGTCTTCTAGCTCATCGTTAAGCGCTGTGGTATCGAAGTGCCCTGATCTATGTGGTATGTATATCGCCTTAATTTTTAGGAAATCTCCGGTCATATGATCATAAGTAAGATTGATAGCGATACCTTCGATGAGGCGGTCACTTTCTTCGGTACCTGGAGTTACGTCGGTCTGACTCCAGCGTATTCCTCGCATCACGTACATGGCTGTAGTTAGATGCGGTGCGATCGAGTGCGTGATTTTGTCGTAGTTCAGGAGATTCATGCGAATTTTGGAAAAATCCACTCGGCACTCGTTGACTACGATTATTTGTGGTTTGTAACGGTCGGCCAACGATTTTAGCTCGAGGAATTTACTTTTTAATCCTTGCGCATTGAGGTGCAGTATGCGCAACTTATGAAATTGATTTCTTGGATTATTTGTTGAGAATTTTTAGAAGGATTTCGTGTTGTAGCTGAAGCTGGTGTAATATTTGTTTCATAGTTGTTTGTAGCTCTTGCCCTAGGGACTCCGTACAGTATTCTTTGTTTGTTGTATGCTCATTTAGTTGCGATGGTGGCTGGTGCTGTGGTTGTGCTTGTGATTCAGGCGTCTGTTTGGTCAACGGTGGGAATTGTGAAGTGGAGGTTATGTTCGCGTAAGAGATGTTTTCCGACGTTGTCTCAGTGCTGCGTGTCTGCGTTCTGCTGCTTCTCTTTTTTTCCTTTCTTTTTCTTCGTGTTGTGCCAATTGACGTGCCACTGCCTTCTGGAACTTCTCGCATTTGGCTTGGTTGGCCCCATGTCCCGGTTTTTTGCATGCTGTACATATTTCGATATCTATCCCTTCGTCATTTTGAATGATGAAGGTGGGTTGTCTTTCATTACCGTGACACGCTGATGTTGCATGCGTGAAGAGAAAACATTTCTTACATTGTACTACTCTCCTGGGGTCAACTTTGTATTCCTGAGGCTTCATGCTGAAGGCCCCAAAGTACGCATGCTTTGTTGTCTTCATAAGCGTCGCAATTTCATCGTATGAATGGGCACCATCAAAGATAAATAATTGTAGGTTACCTTTAATTGTTCTCATTTTGATCGGTCTCACACCGATGCACCTCTCCATTTCCTCAAGGCATGCCTCATTCGTCTCATCGTAGATGTTCGTGATGAGCACAACCTTCGTTTGATGGGTCTGTTGGGCTTTGGGGACGCGTGCCACGAAGCAGAGCCCGTCGTCCAGTTTCCTCAACTCTTCTATAATTATTTTCCTCATATCCGCGTTGTATACGCGTATTGTGACAGTTTTTTTGTTACTAGCCATGGCGTGTCTTGCTCCATGCTCTGTAATTATTTTCCTAATTTTGTTAAGGTATTCTGGATCGTTGATTTTCTTGACGTCTGTTATGATTATGTCAGGGATGTGACTGGAGGATGTGATCACTCTAGGTTGTCGCTGGGTCGCTGTCGAGTTAGGGGTAACGGAGCCTCTCTTTCTCTTCTTGGGTTTGGGTGAGGTACAACTTGCGTGGGCGTACTCTTTTTCCCTTTTCAATTCATCTTTTTGCTCCTCTTCTGTAGAGAGCGAGGAGAAGCGGTTGCTTGTTGTTATGCCGTGATGTCGTGGCGTATCGACGGTCGGACTGGTGGCGCGCGCTTGCGCCGCGCAGTGGGTGTGCGCCACACGGGTATTCACCGCGTGGGGGGTATGCGCCGTCGCGTCAACCAGCTGAGTCGCGAAGTTGGCGCGCAGCAGCGTTGAGATGGTCGTGTCTTCGCACGCGCCTGCGGCGGATGCGACATAGCGAGCTCGCGCTATAGCGGTTGCCTCATTCGGTTTTGTTGGCGAGGTGCAAGTGGTCACGCTGCCGGGCACCGTCTCAGCAATCGCGCCACTAAAGGCACGACGCTGCGTCCGGCGCGAGGGGTGGCCTGACCCCCACAGCGATGGCTCAGCCCTTGTACTTTGGGTCTTAGGTACCTCTCTATATTTCGAAACTATTTTGTTCACTGTGCCACATTCACAGGTCACGTTTTCTTCACTTTCAAGTCCTGTAATTGGCATGTACTTAACATTTAACTGTCCGTTGCACTTGCGGCAGTCTATCTTATTAATTTTGCAGAAATTTATATTACACGAATATATATTGATTTCGTTTACACTGTTCACCAGGTGTCCGTTTGAAATATTTACAGAAGTTTTTATAAAACATTTCACGGCACTTCTCTTGTTACATAATCTACAAGATAATTGTTTTATCTTAGTTTGCAGTCCCTGCCACTCATGAAAATTTTTAATTACGTTAATTTTTTCGCAGTACCAACAAGTAACTGCGTATTGTCCTTTATTGTCTGGGGAAAGTTCACTTACACTAGTTAATTTATAGTCACTGTTTTTTTTATTGTTTACAATTGCACTATCCGTGTCCATTTCACTAGTTTCACTGTTTTCGGGAGGGCTCAAAGGGCCTCCCTTAGTCTCGACACTCATGTGAGTGTGAAGTAATGTGGGTAGTCTTATAAAAATATTGCGTCACTCGAGGCAATAGGCACGGAGCGCGCGAGAGAGCTCCGCGCGCACGTCCGTTCGCCACACGCGCCGCGAGCAACACCTATTTTTCAGTATCACGCGGGCAAAACAGCTGGCAGTAGTATTAATGAATCAATAAATACTTACGGTACAAAGGGCGCTATCTTCATCATTTCTTAGCCGACAGTGAACAATATTGTCGCAAGCGAGGTGTATATCGATGCAGGTGCTGTCTTCACAATCAAACTCGTCGCTGTGACATTGTTCTGTAAAGACACATTTCAACTTCAGGTTTAAAGAACTTTATTCTCAATAAAAACATAACATGTCACTTCATCGCTGTCCGATCGTCCGGTAACCGACTGGACCGAGCCCAAGTCGTCGACGGCGCGTTCTGATCCCGCGCGCCTCATGGAGCTGTCAGCAGACCGAAGATGCCCAGCCTGCTAACTGCAGGCAGGCAGGGTCGAAGCCTACTAGGGTCATGGATTAACTTCCGAAAGGAATACCCGGCCCCGGCACGATAGGCTACGAAGGAACAGAGTAGGTTTTTAGTCAGTAAGAGTCTGACACTACTTCCCGCTCCGTCCAAAGCCGGGATTTGTCATTGGATGATTTTACCTACCATAAAATTTTTAAAAAAAGAACATGTCGCTTCATCATTTCAGCCGAAAGACGTCCACTGTTGAGCATAGGCCTCCCCCAAGCGTCGCAACAATGAACGGTCCTGTGCGTCTCCCAACCATCGGATTCCCGCCACTCTTACCAGGTCATCGGCTCCACCTTGTAGGAGGCCTTCCAACGCTGCGTCTTCGGGCACGCGATCGCCACTTCAGAACCTTTCGGCACCAACGGCCATCTGTTCTGCGAGCAATGTGCCCTACCCATTGCCACTTAAGTTCGGCGATTCTTCGTGCTATAGCTATGTAGTTGTCTTTCGTTTCAATTCTATGTTATCTTTCGTTTCAATTTTCTCATAATCGTTACAGGTAGACGCCAGAAAGTCTGACCATCTCTCTACAACTGTGCTATCATCTGCATAATCAAGCAAAGATACCAGGCGTCAGCAGATCATTGATATGCCGCAGGAAGAGAGTTACAGGGAGAACAGACCCAGATTAGTCGCAATGGCCTCTGATGAGCATCCATCGACAACAACTGTAAGAGACTGTTTACTCAGGAAGTCTTTTACCCAGTTAATCAAACCAGGGCAAATACCGTATGCTGGAAACTTACTCAAAAGCAATAGTGTGCAATACCCTGTCGATGGCCTTCGAGACGTCAAAGAAAACGTCTATCGCTTCTCCATTCCTCTCTAGGGCCTCGCCCCATAAGTGGATGGCATAAACTAGTAGGTCCCCAGTAGATCGATTGCGGCCAAACTCGTACTATCGGTCAATAAGGAGATTGTCATGAGGCGCGAGCTCAACACACGCTCCATAATCTTGCAAAGTATGGAGGTTATTGAAATCGGCCGATAGTTGGCAGGATCGGCACGACTGCCCTTTTTGGGCACCGATAGCACGTTGATAAGCTTCTAGGACCTGGGCACTATTCCAGCCCTTAATGAGAGGCGATACAAGCGTGTCAAAACAGGAGACAACTAGGACGCACAAGGCTTGAGAATAATCGCTATAAATACTTCATGTAAACGTCTATATTCATCATCATCATCATCATCATCAGCCTTTTAATGTTCCCACTGCTGAGACACAGGCCTCCTCTCTAAGAGAGGGAATGGGCCGTAATTCACCACGCGGACCCAGTGCGGCTTGGTGAATGTCACATGTCTTCGAATTTTTGGTTCTAGGACATGCCGGTTTCCTTACGATGTTTTCTTTTACCGTTTTGAGAGCAGCGGTGATGAAATAAATTACACAAAGTAATGCGACTGGCTGCGTTTGAACCCGCGACCTACAACTCGTAAGTCGGGGCCGTTACCACTCAGCCAACACTGCTCTATATATTCTATACGTCTATATTACATTATGTAATTACATTAAAACACTTTATATGATTCCAAGTTACATTCTAGGGTATTTCTCAAATGTCAAAACGACCCTTTTATTTTTTAACGAGTTTATTCTGCTTACCTTCAATAGAAGCTAGACGCCTGTATGCGTTGAAGGTTGCATTGAAGGTCGTATTTTCTCGCGCCTCTTTGGTGGCATATAACCTCACGTACATTATATGCCCATTTTTTTCTGACAACGTGGTCACCGGGTTGGCTACAGAGCCACAATATTCTGCTAACCTGTTGAAACATTTGACACACAATCAGTAACGCTACTAGAAAACTAATCAAATGTGTGGTAATGACATCATCTCAAGATTCGTAGCAAAATTCACTATAGCAAAGGAGGAGCTCACGCCCTAGCCGCCGCTGGTATTCCGATCGCTATCCGACCATCCGGTAACCATCTGGACTGAGTCCAAGTCGTGGACAGCGCGTACCGTTCCATGCGCGCTTCAAGGAGTTGTCTGCATACCGTAGGGACCCAGCAGGTTCGAAGCCTACTGGGGCCAGGGTCGGTTTTTGAAAGGAAGATTCGGCCCCGATACGAAAGGCAGCGAAGAGACAGGAGTGGGTTTTAGTCATTAAAAACTCTGACACTATTTCCCACCCTACCCAAGGGCGCGGATATGTCATTAGATGATTTTCCCATCGAAAAAAAAAATAGCTTAATTCACGTCATTCCAAATAACAAAATGAAATGTTATCTTTTCTACAATGTTCATCGCTACTTCCTGTGGTTTTATAGTACAGTACGGCCGACGGATCTTGGCGCGTCTGAAGTTAGGCTCTGCGAACTCTAGCGCTTGTGAACTCGTAAAAAAATAAATGTTTTGAAAAAATAAATGCCAATAGCAGTTGTTATTGCTGTTAAGAACAGTTATTGGCATTTATTTATTTCACGAGCTTATTTTGAGCGCTAAAGTTCGCAGAGCCTAACTTCAGGCGCGCCAAGATCCGTCGGCCGTACTGCACAAATGGTACTTACGCTGAAGCGCTACCGATTGTAGAAAGAGATTCGACACGAAACGGCCATAACTTGGCTATGCCTGCTGGCTCCTATGATCTTCGACCCTTGGAAGGCGTACAAAGGGCAGAAAATAACTCGCAGAGACACCTTATACGCTTTTTGTAGATCATAGTTAACAGACGATTGCCCCTTAAAAGGTCACAGCTCATTAGAGCCACCCGGCCCCCTCCACATGGCCTCGCCTCCTGAGGCTAGTATTCTTTATATGGAATTGTATGGGTATGCGCTCACTATATCAACTTACGACCGAGGCGATCCGGTGACGTTACGGAGTGGATGTAGTGAGCGCATGCCCAATACTAGCCAAGAGGCGAGCTAGCAAGAGGCGAGGCGTTGCGGAGTGGGTTCCGGGTGGCTCTAATGAGCTGTGACCTTAATCCTACAAATTATTAAACTATATGCACTATCAAAACTGCAAAAATATGCATGCAAATACACGCTAAAAAGTGTGACACGAAATTTGAGTGAGTCACACTTCCGATCGCCAGGGAGTTACTTACTTGAAGTCCATCTCTTGCTCTTTCGACTCGAATATTTGAATAACATTGTTGTAGCAATCATTAGGCTTAGCTAGATTATAATGAGTAAAGTTGAGATATATCTGGAATGAAAAAAAAAAACAAATTTGAAGGTAGAACAACATTGGGCACACGTGGGCCATGTACGCCGATTTGGACGCGTCGGTCTCCATACATTTTATATGGCAACCAGACAACAGAAATCGATATTATATCAATAATATCGATACCTCTTTTGTATAGTATTAAGAATAATAGAAGATGGCTCAATATACAAAGCAAGTATCGATATCAACTGCCATTATTACATTTTTATTAATTTTTTAAGCAGTGTTAAATTTTTTATGAAAATATTATCGCGAACGAATTCATAGGCAAATCGATCATATGTGTCGTAAAAGTTGCATGCTGCGCTACTAGATGGCGCTGAGCACTACCCAATAAAAAATATTTTTGGGTATTCTATTCCACCGAAAGTGACAAACGAACAAAGTGAGCCACAGAGCGAAAGGTGGAAATAGAATGCCTAATAATATCCTACTTACGTTACATTCACATGCATATACACCATACCACCATATTATTACTTACCTTCATATCAGCAGGAACTATAATGGTCCACAAAATGTCTAATGCTTGAAGAGAGTTGTCTGTGCAAGAACGGTCAATCAGTTTTTTGCTTATCGTACCCCACTTTTCGCCTTTGAACGTCAAATAACATGATTCTGGAATATGACCTGTAAAAAAAATACTAGTTATTTATAAAATGGTTCGCAAATAAGACTATGTGTATGAGTATTGGATGTATAAAAAAAATCTTTTCAAAACACTCGAAAATCTGCTTTTATACAAGGAATTTACTATTTCTGCACTAGTGCGGAAAAGTGCACGAACTCGCCCCCGCCACAACTTATTGTATTTATTGTATTAGGCTGAGTCGCCGTCGTCAAACCCCTTATATATATTTCTTCGTAAGTGTATTGAAAAACATCGTTTGATACACGTGGATATTTGTCACTGCAGCTCTTGGCTCCATAACACCCTCGCTAGCGACCCAGATAGATTCGACCTCGATCGCAATGACAAAGTTCCTCCAATTGTATCAATATGTATTTACTATTTTATTTCAGAAATTTTGATCCATAATATTGTTAGACTTTGGTACTATGTTAGATTTCTATGGGTACGCAAACACTTGAGCTTGAACCCAGTGCCCCAGAAGGGCGCTGTCCATCTTACGGCTGAACACGTTCAGGATGGTGTTGGCACTCCCACACGTATAGAACATCAACGATACGATGCGGGCGCCGCAGCACAGTATGAAAGCAAAATGTCTGCGCATGCGAAAACATTGCACACTACAGTAATTTCTGCAAGCGTACTTAAATTCCAATATCAATGCGCTTCTAATTTAGTGCGTCGCCCATATTATTAGCCTACTATTAAGATAAAGTCTAATTGTAGAAACAATTACTTTGTTAAAAGTGTAACCATGGAGTTTCTTGCCGATTCTTCTCCATAGGAAACGACCAATTGAAACCGTGCGCTAGCTTCTGGTTTTTATAAGTACCCATGTAGGCCTATGTGAAATAAACAATTTTAAGTTAGAGTTTGAGTTAATTTTTTTAAATAAGCACTAACCGCCTAATTATAAGTAAAATTTCCGTGCTTAAACATAATATATTATGAATGAAACTTAATTTTTTAGTTCAATTTTTTAAGAGGATGGATTATTCCAGTTAATTTGAATGATGGTGTTATTTATAAAGTTACAGAAAAAAATCAAATAAAAAAAACAGTCGACTATTTATGTATTTATATTATGTGAGATATACTCACGGCTCGGCCCATCCTTAAATTCAACAATAATCTTGAATCCCTCCTTTTCTATAGACATATCAGAATGGAACTTCAGCCAGACGTTAGGTCCTTTAGTCTTCAATATTCTCGGAAATTCTTGGCCACATAATTTATCTATTAGATCAGCGTATGCATAGTAACCGTCGCGAATCTGGTGAAAATAGTAAAATTATTATTATGAGCCTGAAACTGCTTCGGTTTACTGAGATTGCGGGACAATTCCCTAAGTGCCTGTTTACGGAGGCGCTGGGCGTTCATCGTATATTGCAGCAGGGGACTGCGTCACGCGCAAATACAAACTTATAGCAATGTACGACGACCGCCCAACGCTCCGCACAACGCGCTGCGTCTCCGTAAACAAACACTAAGAAAAAGTCTTGCTCATAGAGATGAATAAAATCAAAAGATGCACCTTATCCTCATTTCAGCCAAAACAGGTTTAATTTTTTTGGTGTTGGGTAAATCATCCAATGACATCTCCCGCCCTTGTTCGGAGCGGGAGACAATGTCAGACTCTTACTGACTAAAAACCCACCCCATTCCTTCGTGGCCTTAGATACCAGGGCCGGGCTTTCCTTTCGGAAATAAACCCTTGGCCCCAGTAGGGTTCGACCCTGCCTGCCTGCAGCTAGCAGTCTCTACGGTTTGCTGACAACTCCTTCAGGCGCGCGGGAATAGTGCGCGCCGTTGACGACCTGGGCTTGGTCCGGATTGTTACCGGACGGTCGGACAGCAAGCTACCCATAGCTCGCCGTCCGCAAGCCCGCGCCTACGTTGGCTGGAAATCAGGATCGGATTCGGAATCCCCGCAGCGGCTGGGCCGTGAGGGCTTTGCCTCACGCGTGCGCCCTCCTCCTTTGCTAGCAAGCCAAAAGACGTCAGCTTTTGGACACAGGCTTCCCCCAAGTGTCATCGTAAGAACGATCCTGTGCATCAAGCATCCATCGGATTCCCACGACTATCATCAGGCCATCGGTTCACCTTGAGGGATACCTTCCAACGCTACATCACACCAGCCCCCTAACCAAGTTACGATCGTTTCGTTAAGCGTGAACTCTTGGAGTTGGCCACGCCCACAATTCCTTTGTTCTGACTGAGCGTTGAGATGACATCAGAAAAAAGCATGGCCAACTCCAAGCGTTCAATTCGAAACGATCGTAACTTGGCCAGGGGGACCTTTCGGCTTTTGTTCGAAAATTTAGTTTGACAATTCTTCAGCTTATATCGGTAACCTTGGTTCTCCTGCAGAAGATTGCTTTCCTGATGCGATCGTGCAAGGAAATTCCGAGCATATTCCATTGCCATTTGGGAGAATTTAAGCCTCTGATGAGGTAAATTGCGAGCGACCACGTTTCATAGCCATATGTCATCATCATCACTGGCAACTAATCATAGACTTTCGTCTTGAGACACTGTGGTATGATGAACTACAAAACTCCGCTTATGTGGGAGTATAGCACTCTAAAGAAATACCAAGTTATATTTACTGACCTCTAGATAGTCGTTGGCGCAATCCGGATGGTATTCTATACTAAATATTTCGACAAAGGTCAGCTGTATCACCTGATCGAAAGTAGTGGCTGAAATAGACAAAACAATGTTAAAAAAAAAAAAATTCGGAAACAAGAAGTCGTTTTTTTTTTATTTTTGATAGTTTCGCGCTTGACCGCTATCTCACCCGATGGAAAGTGACGATGCGGTCGATGAAGGAGCGCGCTTACCTAGAAGTAACCTATTCTCTCTTGACTTAAAGATTCCCGGGTTGTAGCCGTCAGGAAACACACGTGACCTTTTTTTTTCACGCTATGGCCGTTTTTTTTTATTATATTATGTTATTATGGTAGGTAAAATCATCAAATAACAAACCCCAACCTTGGGTGGGGCGGGAGATAGTGTCAGACTCTTACTGACTAAAAATCTACCCTGTTCCATTCATTGCCTTCGATCCAGGGCCTGGGGTTCATTTTCACCTAACCCTTGGCCCCAGTAGGCTTCGGCCCTGCTGGGCCCCTATAGTTTGCTGACGACTCCTTGAAGCGCGTGGGAACAGTGCGCGCCGTACCCAAGTAACAAAAGCTTCTATAACCAAGGCGTTTCATCACCAAACAGTGATATAGTGGGCCTATAATGGTAACCATTGTGACTGCTTGTACTATAAAGGTTTTCAAGAGAGCTTTTTGGTTCTTTAAGATTAAAGAGCATTTAAGTTCTATTATTTAGCTCTTAAAATGCTTATAGGATCATACAAAAGAATCTTTAAAGTGTTGCACTGTAAAAGATATGAAAAAAGCGATTATGGTACTATTTAGTACTATAAACCACCTTACTGACACTTTTATATATCTACTTTGCACTAATAATGTGTCAAAATGACGGTTTCAGTACTAGTATTGTAGGAGTATCATAAACACTATTACAGCATAAATCTGTGCTATAAAAGTACCTTGTACAACCATTACGATACCCTTTAGCTTCTTAAAAGCTCACTCAACACCGCTATGGGGCTAGTTCTTTAAAAGTCACGAAAACTCTTCTATAGTACTAAATAGTACCATAGCGACTCCTGGCGCAGTTGTTAAATAACTTAAATTCTAAATAGCTCTATAAATGAGTTTGAACTTCTGCTACGACACCTAAAGGGTGACATATTCGTTTTCGATACAAATATGGCTGCTGTGGGCTGCCATAATGGCACAATAGCAGCACGGCTGGAGTCAATATGTACTATAGCAGCCATAGTCGGTACAAGTCCTTAATTTATTAATTAAAATTTTATTAAAACACGAAAATTATGAAGGCGCATTGTTAAATTTGAAATCAGCGTATTGATTTTACTGATAAAATTATTTTCGCAAGTGCAAGTTATGGTATAGTTACGGTTCATGAATGTTTTATAGTATGTCCTTTTGCAACAGTGGCAAATGACATAAAGCATAACTTAAATCAAAATATTTTTTGTTCTTAAAGGACACTCAAGATGATACGATAACAACACGGACAAGTGATATAAAAGATAACTGGAATCGTTTATGGTTCAAAATACCATTATAAACATGTTTTGGTTACTTTTATAGTGCAAATTTGTGACATAAATGTTGCAGACAGTACTATTTTAGTACTAAAAAGCGTTTCACGATACTTTTAAATTTCAACTATAGAGCTAATGTATCACCGTGAGAGCCTTTAAGTAATGTTTATAGAATAAATCAGTGATAAAACTAGGGCTTTTTTGGGGTTTTGTAAAAGTTTACAAGACCGCTATAGTACTAATCATTAATACTAATTAGCACGTCCTAAATCGTTTTCAGGGTTTTTATAGTACCTGTTACTTGGGTAGACGACTTGGGCTCAGACCGGTCTGTTACCAGACGGACAGACAGCGAGCTACCCATTGCCCGCCGTCCGCAATCCCGCGCCTACGGTGGCCGGAAATCGGTATCGGAATCCCGGTGGCGGCGGCGGCGTGAGCACCGTTGCCTGATGCGGTCGGCCTCCTCCTTTGCTAGCATTACTGCTTCGCAGAAGGAGGCGACCGCCTGCCACTCCTCCTCGCTCCGGAGCATGTCCTGTACCAAGGCCCGGCGCGAGAGATCGCCGCCGAGACTTTTACCTGTTGATTAAATCAAGCCTGTGTCCTCAAATTGCCCTTTGCGTTTTAGGACAACTGGTTTCCTATTCAGGAAATCCCCGCGGTCCTAGAATTCGAGCCTGCTGGGCCCCTACGGTTTGCTGACATGTTTTAGAGCCCTACGTGAATCACTAGCGCTGAAAATCAGCGCTGTGGCTCTCTCCTGCACACGAGCTCCAGCATTTTGCTGAGCGCTGGCCGTTTTGTGCGGATGTGACGCATATCTTATTATGTACTTTTTTTTATTTTATTATATAGAGTCAGTGTGTGTAGCTGTTTTTTTAAGATATGCGCCATGTTTGTGACAAATAAACTCTTTTTCTTTCTTTCTTTCGGTGTGGCTACATCTTTTCTGCGTCACAAGCGAAGAGGACCGCCGCCCATTCCCCCTGTCTCCGGACCATGGACTAAATCAGGGCCCGGCCGGCGGTACCTTCCTTGGATTCAAAACCCCAAGACGTACAAATCTTACGTACGTCGTACGTCGAAGCCTTTACTACTAGGCCACCACCGAGTTATTTCCGAGTATGCTACAATGTATTTATGACATTATTATAAAAACTGCAATAATTCTATTTATGTTGCAAAACTATAGAGGAGGCCTGAGTCCCAACAGTGAGAACATTATAAGGCTGATGCTATATTAATTATCGAAATAAAGTTAAAAACAATATCGACCTATCTCTCTCACACAGTGCCAGTGCAGCCGCTGCTCAGGACATGCGTCACCTGCTATGCTGCCCATCCTGCATAACCATCTTCACCTTTCAGGATTTATACAAGGTCAATAACAGAGCTGCACAGGTTGACAAATACTGGTCAGAAAAAAAAATGAGTACATTGGCACGAAAAGAAATCGAAAAAGAATTTTGAAATACGCGTGCAAATATCTCTTACGGCTTCGCAGCGAGCGCGCGCCGCTATGGCTGTTATGAGCGGCGTCGACCAATCGCCTACCGATACGGCCCTGCTCGCCGCGCCGCTCGCCACTAAGACCGAAGTCGTGAATGAGCTGTTAGAAAATGATATATCGGTATTTATAACGAAAGTAATCGTATTTTTATTTCCAAAAGTTATAGTGTTATGATAACAATGGATATTTATATTCAGATTGTAATTCCTTGAGATATACAGCGTGGCGATTAGGTTATCACATTAAATTATGCAGCATGTATTACAAGTGGTTATCAGTCCTTTAAAATAGTAAAATAAATAATTCTACTAAAATTAAGAAAATGCATTTTTCAAACAAAATAAATAGCGTATAAAATTGGTAAAAAATAAATCATCCTTTATAATATTAGTTCACTGACCTGCGCCGGCGAGTACGTACGCGCCGTACCTACGCGACATACGAATACCTACTTGTGGGTGTAGGCACGCACGCGTGGTGTAAGTGTGCAACATAGGTACTTTATGTTGTTGTTTTAAGAAATCGTCACAATTTAACTTTAAAAATCTCCACTTAAATTTTAAATTTTCACATTTTCAAAATGTCCACCATGCTTCTGTACACACCAAACGATATCTTCTTATGATATTGTTTCGAACTTTTCTAAGTAGGTCATCATTCGCGGCTAAATTTTTTAAATTGTCAAATGCACGAATTATTCGATTTTTTAAATCATCCACAGTCGTCACTTTAGTAGCGTAAACCTCATTCTTTAAATGTCCCCATAAAAAAAAAATCGAGTGGTGTTTAAGCGTCTGGTTACGCACAAACTGTCACACACCACTTTCACTAATGTACAACTAATAATACAAACAGTATTATTAAACTATCTAATTCCTATTAAAAAAATAAAGCTAACACAAATCAATATCCACAAAAAAAAAAATACAATAAGTACGAAGGGCGCGCGCGCAGATAGTAATCTCGTCAACTATCCCTCAAGTATTTTGGCGGCAGACTAGATTCATTCATCGAACGCACCAAACAAATTAGAATTATGCCTATAACCACTCCCGTACCCCGTAGCATTTCGAGTATTAGAAATTTATACCTTAAGTCGTCAACCGTAAGAATATTGTTGCATATTTTTTCATACCTCTCCAAAGACGCCTTCAACTATTAGCTGTAAGGACATTTTTGTCTTGAATTGTTTACGTTTCTTATTACGAGAAACATAAACAATTCAAACGTAAACAGTTTGTAAAATGATAGGCTAGTACTTGTAGGTAATACGAATGGCAACGTTTGAAGTTGTGAACTAGGTATCTTCACCAACCACGGGTCTTTGACCTACTTTTATTGGCCAGCTGATTAAGTTTGTGCAATACATGATGTTGCGAAATATTAAAATGAAAAAAAAATATCCCACGGCTATAATATTGTTTATTATTAAATTATTTTAACCGTAGATGATAAAATACCTAATTCTGAGTACGTGGTTTCAATTAATGTGATAACCTAATCGCCACGCTGTATAGCAACTGTAATCGTGTTATTTTGTTTTGAATAATGACGGAAGAGTTTTCTATCTGATTCACACGTTATATAAACGGTTATTGGAGAAATTAGAAAAGTGTATTGAAAAAAAATATGCTCTGGTGTCGGTTGAGAAGCGAGCCAAGAAGATCATCGTGAATGATGGACTTGTCGAGTCAAAACTCTAAATTCTTGAGCATTGACGCCGAGTTCTTAGCCTGCCGGTTTTCTACCGTTTACATTTCTGGAAGTGTGCTTTGGAATTTAGCAATTGAATTATGCCAAGTCCGTTCCATCATCGGGCCACTAGACGTATGCCGCATCGATACAGGGTAGAATCCCACCCATACAACCGTACAAAGCATTTTGGGAACATATTCGTTGGACGTACAGCTATTGAGTGGAATTCTTTGCCGGAGTCTATATTTCCTGATACGAGTACATACAACTTAGAGTTCTTTAAATCAAGAGTAAATAGTCTAGGCAAGCGAAAAATAAAATAGGAAAATGGGATGCAATTGTACAACATTTTTGTCAATATGATGACTGAAGAAATTTGACTACTAAAAAACTATCTATTATTGCTCGAATTAATCTAAATTATCGAGATAGTCAAAACACACATTATTTATAACGAAAATGTCAATAAAAAATATACTCACAGAATGTCAAAATTTAACTCAGTTCTGGGATTACGAAAGCAATAAAATCACTTAAATTTGAAAATATTTCAGCAATTTTTGTTTTGTTTACCATAAGTGAAACTTACCATTTATCTTTATGATACAATCAGTATTATTATAATAGTTATTATTCCCAGTATTCTTAGCATGTGGGTGTGTAACAATCATTTCTTTTTCATCAAACTTGAACGATTCACATTTCGCGTCCATATCATCTCTTTTCACCCTACTTTTGACTACCAGACTATTAGGGTCATATTTCCTTATCCTAGTATCTCTCATTTGTGCGTCATTAATGTGGTTATCTAAATTCCTTGCCTGGATATCATCGCCATTATCAGTATCAGGCTTATCTTTGTCTAGGTTTTCATTGTATTTATTGTACTTTCTATTACTCTTGTTGGTCAAGTCATAGTCTGGTTTAATTATTTTACTTTTGGGTTTTGTGTCAAAAGTTATACTAGGGTCAAATTTCCTTTCCCTAGTGTCCCTCATTCGTACTTTATTTATATGATACTCTAAATTTCTTCCTTGGATATCATCGCCTTTATTATTATGATTTATGTTGTAGTTATTGTGTTTTTTATTACTTTTGTTAGTCCAACGATTTTTCAAGTCATAGTCTGGTATAATCACTTTGCTTTTGGGTCTAGCGTCAAAAGCAGGCTTTTTGAGATCCAGACCACTAGTATCATATTTTCTTATCTTTTGTACGTTACTTACATGGTAATTTAAATTCCTTGCTTGGATATTATCACCTTTATTAGTGACAGGCTTAACTTCGTCTAGATTTTCGTTGTAGTTAATGTACTTTCTATTAATCTTGTTGCTCCAATGATTATTAATGTGCAAGTTATAGTCTGGAAAACTTATTTCGCTTCTGGGTCTGGTGTTATGATCAGCTGCTTGTTCCGAAGTGAGGCCGAAGACTGAGCAAACTGGAACAAAAGAAAAAAACTTAAGTTACTGCTTTTTTGTTTGTAGCACATAAAAGCTGTAAGAGCTATTGATCAGACCAGATATTATATAATCATTAGCAATAGCCGAAATATCTCTCCTTCTTTATCGTGCGTATTCCAGTCCCTAAAGGGACTGGGTTCAATCCTACCTCAAAATGAAAGCTAATAAGCTGAAAATTGATACATCCTTTACATATTTGGTCAGTCTAAATTTAAAAAATCCTAATATACACCGTTACATTTGGGTCGTTTTAATCCCCCAGTGGGTCGATTCGGTACATGAAACACTATCGATTTGTAGAGATAAAATTCGAGTTTAAAAAAAAGTACTTTATTTTTTAATTTTATGAACCGAATCGACCCTCCACGATTCGTAAAAATAAAATTAAAAAAATAAGTACTTTTTTTCTAAAACTTGAATTAATATACGCATGTATGAAATCAATGACCTTGTAGGCAGTTGTCGGTCGTTGCGTACTAACTACCTTAAGGTCATTGGACTCGCTCAGCTGACGTTGTTTGAAACTAACCTCTGCAGTATGAAATAAGAAAAACATATACCGATGTAACTCAATTATAAAGTAGCATTCTACTGGTGAAAAGAAGAATGTAAAATCGATCCATTTTTGAGTTTATTCGACCTGGAACCCTAAAATTTGGCATGTCTCATAGCACAAGTTTAGAACAAATCTGAAAACTGAAAATGTGTAGTTACGTCATAAAAAAAACCTCTTTTTCGATTCGGATAAATCTTCAAGACTCGATTCGGAAATTGAACTATTTTTATAAGTTTGTTAGGAACGCTCGGTGTGCGAGTCCGTCTCGCACTTGACCATTTTTTTTTCTTTTCTTTTCATAAGAAGCGAACCAGTAATCAAGCACGCAGGTGAAACTGTAGGAGACAGCTAGTGTATTATAAATTTATTTCACAAGAAATAGGGACGAGAAAAAAATACAGTAAAAAATAACAGTTACAATGAGTATTTATTATAACAGTAATAAAATTCTTGTCGTTCTTATACATAATGCGTTACCCTTGCGAAGTACTAAGTGATATATTTATCATTAGTCGAACTGCGGCTCGTAATTTGAGAGTGAAAACCCAAATGACGACGGATTTTTATTGTGGGCATATTTTTAGAAACACTTTGCGTGTGTCAGTGTTATTTTTACGTCGTACCTTTTTGACCTGATTTTTCGTTTAGTATTTTATCTTAAAGTCCACTTATGTGGAGTTTCTGTCGTTTAATTTAATTAATTTTAATTTTATCTTATAGTAATTAAACTCAAAACTTTTAATGTATTGTTATTTTAATTTAGTTCAATTAGGCAAAAATGTATTTTTATAACACTTTTGTATTTTTTATATATATTTTTTTTATTATTTTATTTTTTTGTAACTGGAAAAGTGGGGCGGGATTCCTGCAGCTGGGACGTACGGACGTCCGTTCCCTTGCCAGTCCTTAAAGATATCAAGGAGTTCCGTTCTGATTTTTCTAAATATACGAGCATGTATGCATGATTCAGATCCATATGCAAATTCCCCACACAATTGTGTGCATACCGTAAATAATAGAAATTGAATCTGAAACCCTCCTAACGTTTTGAGCCATTGGTTTCAAGATAATTATATTGTTTATCTCTCTCTGTTATTTCTATGTTGAGTATCTGAAAAAACGAATGAACTTTTCTTCAAGAAAATGCAATTACAGTAAGATGATACTTCCGCCTGACCACCGCTAAGTTCATTTTTGCTTGCACTCGAAACGAAAACTACAAAGGATTTGGATTGGCGCCGCGTCGCAGGATTCGAAATTTTTATTAAGTGATCAGGCAGAAATGGTCGCAATAGTACCTTTGTAAATATGTGCATTACTGCAATTGTATTTCGCTTGCTACTTCACATGCATATTTAAAACTGATTTAATCGTCATTTCAGCCAAAAGCTGTCCACTGTTGGACATAGGACACACACACACATCATCACCATCACCACTCACCACTCACCATCACTCACTCATCACTCACTCACTCACTCATTGCTGAGTTAAGCTCGCCTTTGTACATGAACTGTTTGTATCTCTTTATGCTATGTAAAATTTTTAGTACAATAAAGAATTAAGAATTAAGAATAGGCCTCCCATAGTGTCATCGCCACAATGACTAGTCTTGTGTGTCTTGTATCCATAAGACTAACGGCATCCTCAACAGGTCAACGGTCCATGTTGTGGGAGGCCTTTTTATGTCGCGTACGTTATTGCTAATCTAGAACCTTTCGGCCTCATGAAACATCTGTTCTGCGAGCAATGCGCCCTGCCCACTGCCACTTAAGTTTAGTGATTCTTCGAGCTATGTCGGTAAGTTTGGTTACCGGTGGATATTTTCACTTCTGATCCGACCACGCAAATGGAAACTCCGAGCTTAGTTCTCTTTATTACCCCTTGGGTGACTAAGCCTTCTGATTAGGGCAATTGCGAGCGAGCATATTTCAGAGCAATATGTCATCACTAGTAACACACACGCCAGAGCTTCATGTCAGACGAGAAGACATCGCACTGCATTCTGAATGCAGCCCAACTGAGTCGGAGTCTACGATCGAAGCTAGACCAACCTAAATACCCATTCGTAAAAAGGTCCAAGTTACAAGAAGCCAATTTAAAGCTACGTTTAGCACATCGTTTGGTAATTATCCGGACTGAGCCTAAGTCGTCGACAGCGTGTAGTGTTCCACGCATGCCTTAAAGAGATGTGAGCAAAACCGTAGGGGCCCAGTAGGGCCGAAGCCTTTTGAGGCTATAGTTTTACTTCCGAATGGGGAACCGTTTGTCTTGGAACACAAAGGACAAAAAAACGGTAATTTAAAAAACTAAAAACCCCGACTGCTTTTCTGAGCATTCATGAAAAAGCCCTAAAACAAGAAAATCTGGCAGTCGGGACCCATTCTAGAATTGAGAGCACATACCTATATTACATTGCAGATTACTCCAATCTATTGACTAGACGGCTGACTTTCTAGAATGGGTCCCGACTGCCAGATTTTCTTGTTTTAGGGCTTTTTCATGAATGCTCAGAAAAGCAGTCGGGTTTTTTAGTTTTTTAAATTACCGTTTTTTATTTTTTATTTTTTTAGTTTTATTTTATTATGATATCACTTTCAAAGTAATTACGAATCTAAAGACACCTCTCAAACTAAAATCCATCGAGCCGTTCAGGTCGCAGAGCGTGCCAAACATTTGAATTTGCCGCTACAAATCCGCCATTTTGTTTTTTTTTAATTTTGATATACCCAGTGTCACTCTCACAGAAAATACGAATCTAACGACACCTCTCAAGCTAAAATCCATCGAGCCGTTCAGGCTGCAGAGCGTGCCAAACAATTATACATACATACATACATACATACATACATACATACTTACATACATACATACATACATACATACATACATACATACATACATACATACATACTCTCGAAAAACATAACCCTCCTTCTGGCGCAGTCGGGTAAGAAGAAACATAGGTGTCGTTTTAGACGGTAAAAATCTGACATCCCGTTCCCCCCTAGATAGCGAGAAGTCATTCCCACTTAAAAAAATATCTCGACGACCTTAATATTACAATTTACCCGACACAGGAATGCACTCGTATTAATACGACCACCACACTAACGAGGCAGTAATCTTCGTACTAATACTATGCTAAATTGAATCCAGTGCAAGTGTGCATACATTTGTGTAACACGCTGTAGTCACCGCTGTCGTCTAGTGGGATTCCTCGCAGATTAACACGAAATGTGTTTAACTGAACGCTTTAGTGCAGTTTAATGTTTAATCTTAGTTAATGTGATGTACGTAGACCTGTTAATGATGCGGTGGTGTAATTTTGTGTTTTTTTTTTGGTTGGTAATATTATTGGCTTGGATACTACGTCCTTTACGACATTTCTGTGTATGAATAGCTAATTGGTTTTTCATTAGTAAAGTAAAAATTTATTTGCATAGATTATAGGTACATAGTATAAGATGTAAAAATAATTGGGTGAGCCTTGTACTATCTATCATAAATTAGGCAAGCACACATTTGTGTGATTTTTAAATATAAATCTATCAAATATCGGTTTAAGATTTTAAATAATCTTATATAACTTTACTATCTACTTAATATAGTTAGTATAAATAAAATCAGAGAAATTAAAATAAATCAAAGTAGAAAAAATAAAAAATTGTACGTCAAAGAATAAAAATAAACATTGGGTATGTCAAGGAATAAAAATAAAATAAATTGTCAGGTATGTCAAAGAGAATCAATTAAATCATATATCAAAGAAAAAAAAAATAAGGATTTACACATTCTAATGTTTTTGTAGTATTTGGCAGCAAATGCATCAAGTCAACCTTCTCGGCAAACTTCGTTAAGGTAGTCGACACTACAGTAAAATTTTCAGCTCCATTTTACCGAAATCGCGCCTCGTGGTACTATCGAAGACACTTCCACTTAACAGCTAAGTTCATTTTTGCTTGCACCCGAAACGAAAATTTGGGTTTTTTTTTATTTCATGTCATTTGGTTTGACGCCGCGACTCAGGATTCAAGCGACAATTTTTTTTCAGTGGTCAGGCAGAAATGTCTGTGATATTACCTGCCGTACCGCGTATCACAATGTCATCGAGCGAAAGCATGTTTTTATTTTTGTTGTTTAAGATGACAAGAACGTCTTTGTCATCCGACGGCATTGTCACAAAAGATTGAAAACGCACGCTTACGTTTTCAATAATTTCTAATATACAAAAAAAATAAAGAAAGAAAGAAAAACAGTTTATTAAGGTTCAGTACGCCATTCTGCTCAAATTGCCTGGCCTATTTTAAAGCGTCTAAGAAGCTACACGTCTGTGAGCAATATGCCTAAGAAAACAAAGAATTCAACAGCAAGATGCTAAATAACAACGTTTCGACAGACCCTCGCTTTTAAATGAGTGTTCTAAAAAAGGCATTTATCACACAAAATCCCGAAAAATATGCAAATCAGATTATTAGCGTTCAAATGCCAAATTAACAATTAAAACTCGGAAAGCTGAGTAAGTAAAAAAATTCTTGACAGGCAACAATCTACTTTAACGTGCTTAAAATAAAGAACAATTTTGGAATGAATATGTTCAGGTTATTTAGATTTATTCAGCTTTGCTTTAAAGCAAAATCTTGTTAATAATACCGTCATGTTGTATTTTTGAACAAATTGGACTACTGTTACATATTGATTTTAATTAATTAGCATTCATTATGTTGTACTATTTATTTATTGTATACTTTATTTTATTTCTTAATTCATATTCTCGCGTTTAATGCGTTTGATAGTTCACACGTTTAACTTTTACGCGTTTGACAGTCCATAGCTAAAGCAAGACAACGTCTGTCAGGTCAGCTAGTTAAATAATTATAGAGGTTTCTACGCCATAGTCTGTTTTTATTTCTACCACCTCAATATTGAAAGGCAATATATCACATATATGCATTAAACTTGACATTACTGTCACGTAGGAAATACAAAAAAAAAGGGAAGAACTTACCAAGAGCCAAGGAAAGTACAAGAAGTGCCGGCGATGTCACTGACCTACCGGTCAGAGGGACCGCCGGTAGTAACGGTGATAAAATCATCAACATCATCACACAAGCAAAGTACTGCTTTATACGTTATTTATTACTACTGCTTCTGAATTCTTTTCAATGTTTTATTTTTTAACTAATTTTTACTGTAATATTTTAACACTTTTTGGTTTATCACTGTTATTAGTCACTGTTAAATATCACTGTTATTTATCACATTTATTTATCACTGGTATTTAATAACGCTCATTAAAATCACTGTTATTTTTATCATCACTGTTTTGCTACTTTTTTTCACTTAAACACTTTGACCTAACTTTTAAGAGAGTCTTTTTTGTTAATTACTTCATTAGTTACTGTCTAAAGTAAATTAATTTGCGCCACTTCATACAATTTTAATTAGAAGCACTCCTTGTCTAGGTGACCTGTGAACAAAGAGAAAACTGCTAAATTACTTCAGTCTTTTAATGTCTTATAATTAAGATATTTTTTACACGTTTTAATAGAAAACGTGTAGCAAAGTGTTTAAGAAAAAAGATTTAAATTGGATCGACGATGATACATTTTGTTGAGGTATTAATAAATTGAGCAGTAGTGTCCGAGTGGTAATGGCCTCGACTTACGGGATTGTAGGTCGTGGGTTCAAACCCCGCCAAGCACATTACTTTGTGTAATTTATTTCATTACCACTGCTCTCAAAACGGTGAAGGAAAACATCGTGAGGAAACCGGCATGTCCTAGAACCAAAAATTCGAGGACATGTGACATACAACAACACGCGCGCCGCGTGGTGGATTACGGCCCATTCCCTCTCCTCGAGACGAGGCCTGAGTCCCAGCAGTGGGAACATTATAAGGCTGATGCTATGCTATGTTGCTTATTAAAATATAATGCTCTATCCGGAGGTGTAAAGGTTTTTTCGTCATCTGTTGATCGTATTTATAGATCTTTAAAAGCTTTTTATTGTGTGTGAACCCTCATCATGGACATGGATAATGAAATGCATGTGTCCGAAGCCGAACTGATACGTAGAGTAGAGCAGAGTTTGTAGAAATAAGAAGAGTTTGAAAGAAGGACCGTGGCTCTAAAACGCAAAGAAAAATTTACTAGATGACACAGTGGAGGGTATAGTAGAGGTTTTCTCCACCCAAGCGGGTCACACCACCGAACAAACAAGACCGGACAAAGGCAATGAATGGAAGGGTTGGTTTTTAGTCAGTAAGAGTCTGACACTATTTCCCGCCCCACCCAAGGGCGCGATTTGTCATTGGATGATTTTGCCTACCATCAAAAAAAAAAACCACCGTATAAAAATAATAACTTAGGTTACAAAGAATTTCGAAGGCTATACCTTATGTAAGTGTAATTAGAAAGCTTAAGAAAGACTAATATACTACTTTTTATCTGCGTATTCGACTTCAACTTCACGACCGTAATAACCGACATTCACGCGAGCGAAGTCATGGATAAAAGTTAGTAACACTTCGGTAATACGATTACTATACAACTCTTATAAGATGGTTCAGTAATTTATTTATTAGTTGGGAAAAATTGGGGAAAAGAAGGAACTTGATAACTTTGTTTTTGTGTAGACGGCCGCACGAGGCTGTTGACCTATCCATATTATATATATATAAATACACCCTTATTTTTTAATTAGAGCAAAAAAAAATGGGGCTCAATCAGTACCCTTTACTGATCATATTTGTGTAGTCAAAAGTACAAAAAACGAAATCCCAAAATTGTCTACAAAAATTTGTCATTATTGGTAAATTCATAATTGAATCATCATTCATAACTACTACTAGAAAATACTAAGCGCAGTGTTTTTCCATTTTTATTGACATTCTTTCATTCATAAACAATAACCTGTACAATGTTTCCATAAATTCAGTGAGATTTTGTGATATAAACAAACGCTCATAACTTTGCTGTTTATGAATATTATGCATTGAGATTTTACTTAAATAATAACAAGACCTTTTCTAATAAGCCCTTTAAGTATTTGCCATACTTAAAAAATAGTGGTGTATATATACAATTTACGCATATACGAAATTAATTTCTTTAAGTAAACGTAAACCGAGTGAGTCCAATGACCTATGGGTAGTTAGTATGCAACAACAACAACCGACAACTACTTACAAGATCATTGACTCGTTTACTTAAAGAAAATAATTTCGTACATGCCTATAGTAACTAAAGTTTTAGAAAAAAAAAAAAACATTACTTTTTTATTTTTATCTCTACAAATCGATAGTGTTTCATGTACCGGATTTAGCTTTGTAGAGTTCAGAGATTTTTTTTTAAATCAAAGAATAATAAATTAAGGATATCGTCAAAATAGTCGTACAAAATATTCTTAAATAACAAAATAATAACAAAATTTTCTTCCTATTTTAACCGCCAAAAAGGTTACGACAGAGATCCCGTTTTAGATACTAATCGCATAATCAAAAAACGATAACCAAGAAAGAGTAGAATCTGATAAACAACTACAGATGTATTGAACAGTATCTCTATTTACACTCAAAAATATATTTATCCTTACCGAAACTTTATTGATGTTTTGCTTTTATATAAAACAAGAAAAACAAACAAGGAAAACTGGTACAAATATCAAATTGATTCGTTCTTGAAAGGTCGCGGGACCAAATAATAGCATTCATTTAATTTGTTTTCGATTAACGTTGGATGAAGGGTTTTTTCTTCATTGCCTTTATTTGCTCTCTCTGTATTTATTGGAGTAAGTCGTAATATTTATTTCAATTACAATTGAATTATGGTCTATTTCCTTTATTTAAACAGAGATTGTCGATAGGCCGTTAAGTTGTGGTTTAGATGCCCACAAAGAAATGGACGACACTGACGGACACAGATAGGTTTTAATTAATAAAATTCTGACACTCCTCCCGCTCCTGTTCATCATCATCATCATCATCAGCCTTTTAATGTTCCGACTGCTGCGACACAGGCCTCCTCTCTAAGAGAGGGAATGCGCCGTAATCCACCACGCGGGCCCAGTGCGGGTTGGTGGATGTCACATGTCTTCGAATTTTTGGTTCTAGGACATGCCGGTTTCCTCACGATGTTTTTCTTCACCGTTTTGAAAGCAATGGTGATGAAAATAAATTACACAAAGTAATGCGCCTGCCCGGGCTTGAACCCTCCTGGTCAAGTAAGAGTAAAGACAAGGTGCAAAAAACAAAACCTGATTGAAGATTGATCCCCTATACATAGTTTCAATTATAGTTAGTAATGATTGGCTATTCTCAACTGACGACTCAGAGAAGGAAGTCCCCAATGACTTTGTAATAAGAATTGTTTTCTAAATAAGTAGTAAAAGAAAAATGTCAACGTCCATTTAGTTACCAAGAAACACTGAAGTTAACTAGAACATAAAAGATATTTAAGAACTTTTAAATGACAACGTTGTTTCTTGGAACTTTAGAAGTTTTGATCACTATTCAACTTATTAATAAGCATGTGACTTTTGGTGTGACAAGTTTTTTTTACTATCGAAAGATTCGCGCTTAACCACCCAGATAGTAAGCGATGATATGGTCGACGATGGAGCACGCTTGCCTAGAAGTAACCTATTCACTCTTGACTTAAAGACCCCCCCAGGTTGTAACTATCAGGAAACACAGACTCCGGCAGGAAATTCCACTCCTTAGCTATATGCACAAGGAATGTGTTCCCAAAATGTCATGCATATAGGTAGGTAAGTGGAATGTCCGCCGTGTTCCAGTGGCGCACCGCCACGCGTAAGCTACCAGTATTTCGATCTTTATTTTTAAATACTGACCAAATTTTATCTTCTTATATTGAGTGACTGGTAATTAGTGAACAATAATTAAACACGTGATTATAGTCATGATAACAAACAACTTTTACTATGGGACCAAACCTGAAATCTTTAGAAACTTTCGGCTTCATCTACCATCCGTTCTACAATGTGCCCTGCCTGCTCAATGTCACTTATGTTTGGCGATTCTTCGGGCTATGTCGCTATTGCGCTCGCTTAGGGGTAATTATGAAAAAACCTGGCCAAGTGCAAGTCGGACTCGCACACTGAGGTTTCCGTACAAAATAACTTATTTAAATAGTTTGATTCCGAATCAAACTCGAAAATAAAAAACTTTTTTTTCCGAATCAAAAAAAGTTTTTTATTTGTGATATAACGACAGTTTTCTGTTTTCAGATTTATTCCTATACTTGTGATAAAAGCCCTTGCTTCGTGCCAAATTTCAGGGTTCTAGGTCAACGGAAAGTACCTTATAAATTTTGATTCCCTTGAGAGTGTCAAATATAAGTTTTTTGCGATATAAATGGCCGTAACTTTTTCCGTCAACTTAGAAGTTTGATTTTTTCACAGCTTCAAAGGACTACAGACTTGACTGATACTGAGATAAAAGCCTTGACAGACAGACAGACAGACAAACGGACAACAAAGTGATCCTATAAGGAATCCGTTTTTCCTTTTGAGGTAAGGCACCATAAAAAAGGCTTAAAAACAAAAATTAACCTTCATGATGCATTCATTTAGAAGCATACTAAATTACTTTTGTATCTTCTACTCATAAAATCGTTCAATAGCAAATAAATATTGATTCGTCTTTAAAAGACTTTTACAAAGTGACAAGCTTCCATGAAATCTTCTTATTTTGTTAATTAATTTTGTTTTTCATTTAGCATTAATTTGAGAGCGACGTTTTTGATGTTAAAAATTGAGTTGGAAGAAAAAAAATGTTAATAGAATGATTTCATCAAAGGGTTTTTCAATGGTGGCAGCAGAATCTTAATTTTCTTTTTCTAATAGAAACGTTGTGGAAATTAAGTCTCTGTTTTTGTTTTTTTTTGCAACAGTTTTGACACTTGTTCTGTTTAAAATCTTGGCATATTTTTCTTTCAGATTCTCTAAATTAATAATAATATTCCTTTACAAAGTGGTTAATGGGGTTGTAAAATGCAGTGATTTAGTAGAGCGTATTCAGTATTCAGTTCCTTCAAAACTTCCCAGACATCCCATCCCTAGATTACTCCATATTCCTTTCCGTAAAACTAACCTTGGACTCAACGCACCCTTGCTCCGAATGTGTAAAACCCACAACAGTCTTTGCAAGTTACCAGACACCGATTTACATGGTGTCTCACTCAACAAGTTTAGGAGAGCAGTCTCGGAGGTATGAGCTTGTACAAATTTTCCAACATCTTCCTGCTAATTGTAAGTATATATATATTACAATATGTCCCCTTTTTAATGATTTTTTTTTTTCTATTTTATTCTACTTTTTTATTTTATACTTAATTGTATGTGCTTTTTTTTCCATTTTGTATGTAAAAAAAAATTGTAGTAATAATCTTTTTTTATCTCTTTTAAAAATGAATATGTAATATGGTGTAAGCTGTGCGTACCTATAATAGGCATGCATACCAGTGTCATGATTTTAATATTTTGTTTAAAAAAATCCTGTATGTAATGCTGTTGGTGTGCCAATAAATAAATAAATAAAAAATTATGTGAAATGTAAATGATTGATGGAAGGACATAATTTAAAAAAAAAAAGATTTTATTTTATGGTAAGTAAAATCATCCAATGACAAATCCCGCCCTTGGGCGGAGCGGGAAGCAGTGTCAGACTCTTACTGACTAAGAACCTACCCCGTTCCTTCGTTTACCTGTACAAGATTCGTGCGGAGACGACGCCCGGGTGTCGCCACTGTGCGGTCCGCCCGGAGGACACGGTAGAGCACACAGTCGAGGTGTGCTCCGCTTGGGAAGAGCGTCGCCGTGTCCTCGTGGGGGCGATCGGCGGCAGCGATCTCTCTCGCCGGGCCTTAGTTCAGGCCATGGTCCGAAGTGAGGAGGGATGGCAGGCGGTCGCCTCCTTCTGCGAAGCAGTAATGCTAGCAAAGGAGGAGGCTGACCGCATTCGGCAGAGGCAACGGAGCGCTCGCCCCAGCCGCCGCCGGGATTTCGATCCCGATTTCCGGCCACCGTAGGCACGGGCTTGCGGACGGCGTGCAATGGGTAGCACGCTGTCCGATCGTCCGGTAACCGACCGGACCGAGCCCAAGTCGTCGACGGCGCGTTCTGTTCCCGCGCGCCTCAAGGAGCTGTCAGCAAACCGTAGAGGCCCAGCCTGCTAGCTGCAAGCAGGCAAGGTCGAAGCCTGCTGGAGTCTAGGATTAGGCGAAAGTGAACCCCGGGGCCCTGGAACAAAGGCAATGAAGGAACAGGGAAGGTTTTTAGGCAATAAGAGTCCGACACTATCTCCCGCCCCGCCCAAGGGTGGGATTTGTCATTGGATGATTTTACATACCATAAAAAAAAAAACATCTTTATTACATCAATATCTGAAGAACAATTTCTGAGGACCTTGTGGTAAAGTAATGATAACCGTACAGGTTGAGCCATACATTATTTACCGATATTCCTCATGCCACGAAAAACACATGATGGCGCTTTTCCGGGCTGTCATTTAAACATCTATAACAATCTGTAGGGAACGTCAGAAGCCAAAAATCTGACACCAACATTACTCAATTATGGAGGTCAGATAGTCGCTCCATTAAAAAATAAATACTGGAAACGGCTGCATCAAATGAGACTGGAAATCACTCTCAATATAGCCAGGAAAAGGCTAAAGTGATTGATCTGAAGGATAATTCCAATGACAATTCGCTATTGCAGCATTGTCATACTTTTGTATCGTGACACCAGGTTGCGTATAGCACAACAATAGTACATTTTGATACAAGTGCAGAAAGTTTGTCATTGCGACCGAGGCGGAATTTGCACGAGCCGTAGGCGAGTATGTTATGGAGTCGAAGCTTGCATTGACAAATGTGCACGCGTATCAAACGACGTTTTTAAAATACACTTACGACTCGTGAGGATTGACCCTCGCCTCGTGAGGGTTGACGCGCGCCCAGCCTCATACGATAAACAATTTTATTGCAATAAAATTGTGGCGAGGACCAGCACGCGCTTTTTTGCGAAAAACAGTCCATTGCATGTCTAAAAGCGGTGGAATAAGAGCGGTTTTCGAGTAAGTGTATTGAAAACAATTTTTTAATCTTATATCCAAACAATCCACACACAGTGACAGTAAATTCAAAATGGCCGCCGCTACTCGTCTAGACATAGTGGAATGTTGTCACTTGGCACAGAGCCATTAGTTACTTTAAACTTTTTTACCACTTCACACATTTGCGGGCTCCGTCATTCTTCCAAGAAAATATGATTTAACTACATAGTCAGTTGTTTGAAATAAAATTTGTTTGTATGGCTTTTTACCTTTTGGCCTTATGCCCAAATCACTATAGTCGGCGTGTTAAAAACTGAATCACCAAAAGGGTAATGGGTTATGCTCGGAGTTTCCTTACGCAATCGCATCAAGAATGAAGGCATCCGCAGGAGAACCAAGGTCATCGATATAACTTAAGTGATAGTGCGCAAATGGTCGATGGGCCCGAATGGTTCTGGAGAAGCGACCGCACACCGAAATACGCAGCGTTGGAAGACCTCACACAAGTGGACCGGTGACCTAGTGAGTCACGGGAATGCGATGGATGCGAGACGCACACGACCTATGTCCAGCAGATGAAGTATTTAGACTAAAATGATGATAATAAAGATCATAAGTTCAGTCTCACTAGTATTTATAGAGCTTATATGAGCAGGCAGCAAACTATCGATAATAAGCAACATAGTTATTGCTGCTGACATTTATCTTCAGTCGGACGACTCAGTTCTTAACGCGAGTACTATAGATTCACTCTATATTACCGCGGAAAATCGACGAAGTAACACGCTATTACTATTATACCCGTATTTATAAACAAGTAAAACTAAATTCTTGAGTAAAAGTAACTACTTAAGTAATAATTTCTATTCAATAGTTAAGAATAAATTAAATTTTGTTTGAAGATTTCACTAAGTAACAAGTAATCACTTCTTTATATATACGGGTGTAATTATCTTAGTAAGATATTAGACAATTACACCATTTCTCTCTCTATTGGACAAATTCCACGTCAAAAGCCTCTAAAACATTATGGACATCAGATGGTCGGATCGTGTTAGAAAGTCATAACAAACCCACCTATGACCTATATGTGTGCGGTGGACATCCCACCTATACGCACAAAACGTTTTGGGAACACATTCATTGTGCGCACAGCTAAGGAATGGAATTGCCGGCAGTAGTCTGTGTTTCCTGATGGCTTCGACTCTTCTGTAAGAAAGAAAGAAAAGAAAGGAAGAAAAAACATTTATTTGAAACTCGCACAAAAAATAAAAGAAAACAATATTTAAAGATTAAGTAAGAAGACTTGTGCGAGGCCAAAAAGGCTCTTATCTCAGCATATGCTGCGATATTTTAACAAAACAAAAAAACTAAAATAACGCAACGCTGGTATTCTGGGCCACTACGGTTTTGCTGACATCTCTTTGCAGTACCCTGTGTTTGAAAGATACTGTAATTATGAAACATCTTTAAACAACATGCATGCAATAAATAAATAAACTTTGTGTATGATAAATTAAACAAAAGGGATTTTTTTTATAAAAAAATAGGGTTTTACCTACTTGGACTTTTTTAACAAATTAATAATTAATTTTTAAGCGCATTGAACAATGGATTGAAGATTGATTCACTCGAACGAATGTAATGAAGACCTATTGATTGAATGAACAATATAAACAACAAGCTTTAATTAACAAGCTTGAAGGAATGCGTCGTATACAAACTTTTCTATCCTCACGTCATCCAAATATCTGTTAATTTTCTGTGATTTTTATGTCAGTCACAAACTTTAACTCTTCATTAATGGCCTTTGTGGAAGAGACACCACAATTTTGCCAATAACACGTACGAACTGTTAATATACCATCAAACGCTGGAGAGTTTTTAGCGAGAATAAACAGTAAAATGAATATAAATATATTTTTAAATTAATGTACAAAATAAAAGAATTTCTTCGCAGACGGAAACCGTAATCTCTGGTTATAAGATTGACTGAATGACGGCAGTCAGTCAATCTTATGACCAGAGATTATGACTAAGTAAATTATAAACAAGACAGAAACTCGAAAGACTGGAAAAAAAAGTATTTACAATAGTTACAATTTCATTTTGTTAACTTCAATGATTGAACACAAATTCATAAACAATAGACTACTGTCAAACATACGCCAATAATAGATACCTATTCTTATCTACAAATAAAAACTGAATTAAAGTTATATTCCCGGCAAAGCTTATAACCTCTGGACACGCGTTTAACCCACTTTTTATATAGCACGGCCAGTTTCACAAGAACTTTTGTCACGAAGCGATTTTGATATCTCCTTTATATTTTGAGACTGAGAAAAAAAATATCAGGGGTCAATTTAAAACAGTCGTGTTTTGCGTAATATTTATTTCTATAACTAGGTCTTATTGATATGTCTATTGAAAGTCATTTTGTATCGTGCTATAGCATAACAGCATAACCTTTTAATGTTCCCACTGCTGAGACTCAGGCCTCCTCTCTAGGAGAGGGAATGGGCCGTAATCTAGCACGCGGGCCCAGTGCGGGTTGATGAATGTCACATGTCTTCGAATTTTTGGTTCTAGGACATGCTGGTTTCCTGACGATCTTTTCCTTCACCGTTTTGAGAGCAGTGGTGATGAAATAAATTACACAAAGTAATGTGCCTGGCTGGGTTTGAACTATAACTTGTTACTTGGCCGTTACCAGCCGGCCACCACTGCTCATCATCATGCTATACCAGCGTACAATTTCAACTTCTTTCAGTAATTTCGGAGAATCCATTTTTCGATGAAAGCCTATCTAATTACTTTCTTTTATAATACAAAGGAACAGAAATAAAATACGTAGAATTACTAAGATATTTTGGGTGGATTTTTAATGAAATATTTTGAGTTGAGTAGGTACGTCTCAAAGTTTACAATCCTACACCCATACTATTTTAATCAAGGGCGTCGCCAAGGGGGGGCAGGGGGGGCTACGGCCCCCTCCAAGAGGCTGGCTTTACAGTTTCAGAGCCTAGTTTAGGCAACAGTCTCCCACAACATAATGCCTATCCTATATGTTACCGTAGATATAAGGCTAGCAATTAGAAGTTATATTGTGAAGAAAATAATCTTTTATTATTATTTATTTTTAACTTTTTTATTATTCTATATACTTCCAATAGCCACCCCCACTTAATCATCGGCTGGCGAAGCCCTTGTATTTAATAACTTTTTTTATATGACAGTATCATAAACTACTATTTTAGTTGTGTTCATATTTATGTTGCCGCTTCAAAAACAACAAGGCCAAATGGGGCTTCCTCGACCCATCTCTGACGCAGTGTCAGTGTGGAGTCGCTGCACAGGACATGCGTCACTTGCTATGCTGCCCATCCTGCACAACAGGTTGCACTTTACACGATTTGTATGAGGCCAATGACAGAGCTGTACAGGATGCCCAATACAGGTCAGATTAAATTTAATTTGAGTTTATCGACACGTTAAGAAGAAGAACAAAAAATAGAGGAAGACAGAAATAAAAAATATTTAATTGTCACAAATCCGATAGATATAAAATAAATAATACAACTTTTTTCATTAGTCTGTCTTGCATTTGCAGGTATTTGCAGGGAAAAGGTATCATCCATAGCCTTCTAAACTTCCCCAAATGGTGCCTGCTCCATTTGTAATATGATGATGAAAAACCTTATGAGCTCTATGTTCATAATCACCATAATAGTATACAACCTTATTTTTAGTATAAGTGAACCCGAAACATGTGTCTTATTATGTCAACTGTTTGTTCACACGAACACATGGTCACCGGGCCATAATTGGGGCGACTGAGGGGTGGTTTTGCTCCCGCACTCAGCTGTGTGCTGGCGTCTACTGTCCACTGTGACCTGCTGTGATCTGTATTGTACTTAAGGTCCGTTTAGACTACGGCACTTTATACGGTATATAAGTGTATACATCGAGTGTTTCTTTAAGAACATATGTCGTGTACATACAGAGACACTCGATGTATACACTGAGTGTACCGTATAAAGTATTGTAGTCTATTCATCCCTTTAGTGTCAGTGGTGTCCAAAAATATAACACGGTGTAAAAATATTGGAATCGATTCAGCTGCTGATTCTGAACAAACTATATTCAGGTTTCACACTATATAATACTAAAAATAATGTTGTATATATTCTTAATTCTTTATTGTACACAAAAAATATAACATATCATATAGGGATACAAACAGTTCATGTACAAAGGCGAGCTTAACTCAGCAATGAGTTTTCTCCCAGCAAACCTTTGAGTTATAGAGAGAAAACATATTCGAGGATAGGATCCAGTGCACAATATCATTCTAAATAACTAAGTCTAATATAGGTATAATTATATTATACATACTAATACATACTATACATATTAATACATACTAAATACACTAATATTATGTCAAAAATGAAAGGAAGTGCTCTTTAAGTTAACGTAACGTAACGTAGCGTAACGTTTTAGTAACGTTGAAATTAATCTTTTGAATACCGTAATTAGAGACACAATAGAAAGACAATTATAGGTGTGCGAACGCCGACGTTCGCCTGGGGCTTGAGTAATTAATCTGGAAAATTAACCCTAAACCATCTCGATGTTTTAGGGTTAATTTTAGAATCTCGATTCCTGAACAAAGAGTTATAAATATCCACACCAAAAGCCACATATGGTATTCCAAGTTATGTTTTTAATAAAAATGAAACTATTCTCTTAAAAACTACAAAGTTGGCAATACTGTTGAATGTGTGATCGGAAATATTTCGGGAACAGCTCCATTTTATAGTGATCGTAAACGAAATCCAATGCGTTTATCAGTTTTATTATGAACGTTCTTGAAATCTGCAGTGGAAGCAATGTTCTTGAGTTCAACATAATAGTACATTGTGATACAAGTGTGTAATGTAATTGGTTACCGTCGAGGTGGTATTAAGACCCGAGCCTTGGCGAGGGTCTTAAGAGAGCCAAGAACGGTAACCATACATTACTCACGTGTATCATACGACGGTTTTCAATACACTTGTGAAGAAAAATAATTTAGCTAACTAATCTTCTTCTTCTTCCTGCCCTTGTCCCATATTACAATTTAGCTAACTAATATTACAACAATAAAACTAGTAAAATTTTTCGTAACATGGCGGTAAAAAAAAAAACTGTTGCCTATGAGCACGCGCTAGGCTATGGCTATATGGTCTTTTGATCATATTGCCTAGTCGTCGTTTGTTTTCTTGTGTGAAAAGTTTTTCCGTTAATGTCATTCGTAGGGACAATAGAATATATGGATGTAACATTTTATAATGTAGTTTTTGATTTTATTTAATTAATACAGCCCATGAATTTCACTCGAAAAATATACGCGCATCTTAAAATGTCGGTCATAGACAACAAACAATTTTTATTTTTTCGTATTCAAAATTTGTTTTGCGAACAAAGAGGTTGAACCAAAAGGTTATAGCTACATTACAGCACAAGTGCGTAATGGTAATCAAAAGGTCACAGTTTGGTAACAGGTACCATTATATACCTAAGTGTAGTTTTTTTTTTATGGTAGGTAAAATCATCCAATGACAAATCCCGCCCTTGGGTGGAGCGGGAAGTAGTGTCAGACTCTTACTGACTAAAAACCTACCCCGTTCCTTCGTTGCCTATAGTGCCGGGGCTGAGCCTTCCTCTCAGAAAACGGCCCTTGACCCCAGCAGGCTTCGACCCTGCCTGCCTGCAGTTAGCAGACTGGGCTTCTTCGGTGTGCTGACAGCTCCTTGAGGCGCGCGGGAACAGAACGCGCCGTCGACGACTTGGGCTCGGTCCGGTCGGTTACCAGACAATGGGACAGCATGCTACCCATTGCACGCCGTCCGCAAGCCCGCGCCTACGGTGGCCGGAAATCGGGATCGGAATCCCGGCGGCGGCTGGGGCGGTCGGCCTCCTCCTTTGCTAGCATTACTGCTTCGCAGAAGGAGGCGACCGCCTGCCATCCCTCCTCACTCCGGACCATAGCCTGAACCAAGGCCCGGCGAGAGAGATATACCTAAGTGTAGTGCAATAAGAACCACTTTCTGAGCAAGTGTATTGAAAACATTATTAAGTACCGATGTACCAGTAGGTGCCATTGATAAACTATTAAAGGGGTAGGCCAAGTAACTTATTGCACCGACCACAACTTTTTGGTTATCATTTTAGCAAAAAAACTTTCACTACTTGACACAGGCGTCCCCTAAGTCTTGCCACAACAAACTGTGTGCCTTACACCCGTATTTATAAACAAGTAAAACTAAATACTCGAGTAAAAGTAACTACTTAAGTAATAATTTCTATTCTATAGTTAAGAAAAAATTTAAATATTGAATGAAGATTTCTAACGTCAAGTAATGACTTAACAAGTTTTTAACTAACACTAATTTTATTTCATAATTATGATTATCTACAGTACTGTCATATTCGCACCAGCGAAAAAGCTCTTTAAACAAAGATTAAAAAAAAAATAACTTAGTATCAAGTAATCACTACTTTATAAATACAGGTGTTAGAGTCATTAATATATTATACGTTACGCGCTAACATCACAATCAGAAAACCTGGACTCGAAACTCACACATCTATGATCAGTGTCGTCACAGTCACACACACAGACAGAGATAAGAGCCGGCGCTGTTGTGTGAGTGAAATCGCGTTAGCCGCCAAATGTGTGTGATCGTCGCGACCGATGTGAAATCGTGCCATATAGGCACAATTTCAGCGGTCGACTCGCTGGAAGCGAGTCACCTACATATCTTCTGTTGTTTTATTTAATCTAAGCTTATAGTGGATACAAGGCGCACAAGGCCAACACTGCCAACGGAATAACAACAATCAACAATATTTTTTCTAGTTTCTTGCCGGTTCTTCTCCATAGGAAACGACCATCTGGAACCGCGCGCTAGCTTCTAAAGTTTTATATGTGCCCATATAGGCCTATGTGAACTAAATAATTTTCAACACACTTACTTGAAAACCTGCTCTTATCCCACCAATTCTAGGCATGCAATGAATTGTTTTTCGCACTAGTGAAGAAAAGTGCGCGTATTCGCCCCCGTCACAATTTTATTGTAATAATTTTTTTATCATATCCCCACGAGACGCGGATCAACTCCAACGAGTCGTAAGTGTATTGAAAAACGTCGTTTGACACACGTGCAAATTTGTCACTGCAGCCCTCGGCTCCATAACACAATTGCCTACGGCTCATACGAATTACGCCTCGGTTGCAATGACAACCTTTCTGCATTGGTATCAAAATGTACTATTTTTTTTTTAATGTGGAACTAACATTTTCAACTCTTTATAATATAAATTCAGTTAATGTTTTGTCGGATTATTGCCAAGTTTCGGTTTGTGTCAAGGAACTCGTTATTCTCATGGCCGTTGTCGATGACTGATATTTTCAACCGGTCAAAATTATATTTAAAATCTTCAGTTATGTTATAGTTTATAGTTATGTGACTGACTAAGGAATAACAAAAAAAATCACATTATTAAATCAAATCTCTAAATTATAATCAAAACGTCAATAAATAAATTAAAATTATTCAAAATAATGTTATTTTTTAATAATGTTGTTTTTTTTTCTGACGACAGTTCTCTTCAACCCGAAAGCTGACCGGTAGAGAATGCCTTATATATTAAATAATCCTTAAGAGTAGTAGTTAAAAATAATAATATGTACAAACGGGTAGAAAAAGAACTTATTGGGCATCAAAAAATTCATACACATCGATATCAATGGGAAAAGTGCCCAGAACGCTGGCAGCATTGCCTCGTTGGATGGCAATGCTGATTCGTTGACCGAATGAAAGCCCAGCCCTCTGGTCACGCGAAGAGTCGACCAGCTGTTTGCTGATGATATCCTTAAGATATTTATCTCAAAAAGAGGGTATTTTGTAATAAAGCATCAAATAACAATATAACAGTATAATAAGCATACAAACTCTTTGATTTACGCCTACACCCTCTACGCAACGCATACTAGGTAGGTACTGACCTACCTACTATGCGTTTCAAATAAGAATAGGAAAGCCAATAACCTCGATCTGTCAAAAGTTGAGTTTTGTTTGTTTTATGAAATTCTTTATTGATATAAAATATACACATAATTGTAAAACTTACATACTAAGTCACAATTTAGTCTTCAGATAGTAACACTTATGCAGACTATAGACGCCTTTTTAAGTATTAATGCAATCAAGAATATATACTTTAAAACATGATATAAAATAAATCCATAATGCTTAAAGATATGAAATCATTGCATTGATTCCATTATTATAATTTGGGGGTAAAACTAAATTAAATACGCGCAAGCGTAAATGCTACGAGAAGCGGTCAGGTGATCGCACGAACTCACTGACAACGAGCGACCCACCGCGCCCCGCACTCCCTCGCATGTTAGCGGCGAGAGCGGGGGAGCGCCGGCGCAGCGCACGGTTCATGCTACGACGCGTTATCAGTACTGTGCGCAAACAATACGTAGTGATGTGGGAGCTTGTATGTACCATATCTATCGACATTAGGCAAGTCTTTCAGATCAGTTAACCCTAAGTCGGCAATTAAACTGTTATGATGACATTTATTTATACTATAAAATTTACGAGTTAATTTTAAAATATATTGAGTAATATTTGGTAATTTAATAAGATTGTGAAGTGTTTTAAGATTAGTTTTGAATGGGGTATTGTAAGCAATTTTAACAGCTTTGTTTTGAAGAACTTGTAAAAGGTTATAATTTGATTGACAAGTACTGCTCCATACCGGGCAAGAATAGGTGATGCAAGGTCTAATTAGTGTTGTGTATAATCGTATTTTTGTCTTAGGACTGAGTCTACTTTTGCGGTTAAGTATAGGACTTAGGGAACCTAGTGCTTGTGCTCCCTTGACACGTAATTTAGATATGTGTTTACTCCAGTTGAGTTTTTTGTCTAATGTAACACCTAGGTAACGAACTGCTCCGCTCCAAGGAATAGATTGTCCAGCAATTTTTAAAGTTCTTTTAGGGATGCTACGTTGACGTGTAAAAAGTATCGCTTCAGTCTTAGATTCATTTAACTTAAGCTTCCATTTATTGAAGTAAGACTGGAGTAGTTCGAGGGACATCTGAAGTCGGCTAATGATTATATCTACATCGTTATCTGAAGTATAAGACGCTGTATCGTCAGCAAAACAGGCCAAGTGAGTACGGACTTGTACAGGCATGTCATTCACAAATAGGATGAAGAGGTAAGGTCCAAGCACCGAACCTTGTGGCACTCCGGCTGACACCATCCGGGGCGAAGACCTGTTAGAGCCAATATGTACCTCGAACTTGCGGTTACTTAGGTAAGACTGAATCAGTTTCACTAAATCCATTGGAATTCCGTAGGAGATAAGCTTGTATAACAGGCCTTCGTGCCAGACGGCATCGAACGCTTTCTCAATATCCAGGAGGAACATACCGGTAGATTGCTTATGATTAAGATGGTAGGAAATGTGTTCGGAGACTCGAGCCAATTGTTGAACCGTAGAGTGGGATGAACGAAAGCCAAATTGCTCGTTTCGGATAAGCTGTTCAGAACAACGTCGCAACCGATCATAGATTATTACTTCGAACAGTTTACCTAAGACTGGTAAGAGGCTGATGGGCCTATAATTTACCGGTAAAGTGGGATCTTTTCCTGATTTTTTCAATGCAATAACTTTTGCAGTCTTCCACATATGAGGAAAATACCCTAACTTAATACAACCATTAAATATTTTGGTGATATACACAACAGCCTTCTGCGAGAGGTTTTTAAGCATAATGTTGTGTATTCCATCATCACCTGGAGCCTTTCTGGTCTTAAGTTTACATACAACTTTCCAAATTTCACCAGGCCGAACAGGATGATGTAAATCACCTGGGATGTAATTATTTAAAAGACTCATAGCTGATTGGACGTCCGCTTCAACAGTGTCGCTAAACCAATCCCGAGTTAAACTCATGTTCTTCGCAAAAGTGTCTGCTAAGACAGCACATTGCTCAGACGTGTTAGTCGTTGTTGAGCCTTCAGGTGTTTTAAGTGAGGGTATTACATCAGATTTTGGTTTAAGAGATTTTGCCAGTCGCCATATGTCATTGCCAGGTTTATCAACTTTAGAGAGTTTAGAGTTCCAAATTTTATCTTGATATTTTGTTATATATAATTTAATCAGTCTTTGTAATTTATTGATATATGATCTTAACTGTCTTTTATCTGCAGGCATTGCTTTTTGTTCTTTACGTCTTAGTTGATTTTTGTACTTAATAATTTTTTTGATGTAACCAGGTAGGACAATGCCAGTGTTAACATGTTCTTTAGCAGTAATAAATTTATCTCTGGCTTCAGTTAGGCATTGATGTAAGTGACTTACGGCTTCGTCAATTTCCGTCTCAGACTTAAATACATTGGAGTTTAAGAATATCTGTTGATCAAGAAAAGACCGGTATTTTTTCCAATCAGTGTCACGATAAGTGTAGACTTTAGGAATTGGTTTGCGAGGGCAAAAACCATTAACTGTAAACAGTAAAGGGAAGTGGTTGGATGATAAGGCAGGTAATACCTGAATTTCATGGATACTATTGACATTTAACGATAAAACCAAATCAGGATTGGTAGGAGTAAGGTCAGCACGGTAATTGACCTGAGAAGGTGTGTCCGGGTAATGTATAACATATTCATGGTTCAGCATATGATGGAACAGTATATTGCCTCGAATGTTAACATAACTACTATTCCAGTACCCATGGTTGGCATTAAAGTCACCCATTATTACCACATGGGGCCCTAGCGAGAATAGAATATCCAAGTCACTGCCTACCAGCTGTAAATTGGGAGATTGGTAAGCTGAAACAAACACATAATCCTTACCTCCAATTTTCAAACTAATTGCAACCGCTTCAATATGATTAGTTTTGGGGATAAGGACTTGTCTAGCCTCAAGTCTATCATTGACCAATATGGCTACTCCTTGCCCTCGTCCACTATGGTGTTTATCTTGACGATAGCAGATATAACCTGGTGTACTAATAGAAATATTAGAAGTGAGTTTAGTTTCACAGACAGCTATAATATCCACAGATAGGGTACATACCGCCAAATCAAGTAGTTCACACATTTTAGACCGTACTCCGTCCGAGTTCCAAGAAAGAAGTCTTAACTCGTAAGAATTATACATAGTGTCCAAGGTGGGTTAAGACTAACATAACTTTGTCCAAAGTGGACTCACAGGCAGAAAATTGTGGTTTAAGATTTTTGATACAGATTAGAATTTCTAACATCTCTTTTGTCTCTGGGTCGTCCGACGGTAGCTTCAGGTGATCGATCGAAGCCAGATCATGGCTTAGGTGGGTCTTGACAGCAGCAGCATAAGAAGGCTTCTTGGGTATGAGTGGTATATCTATACGATCAGTAGACAGGTACTTAACACTGGAGGACCTTGAGGGAAGATTTACACGCCGTGCTTGAACGCGCTTCAAGTATTCAAGACGGGTCTCACACTTGTGGTAGTTTGCAGGGTGATTCTGGTCACAATTACAACATCGTGCGGGTTCGATTCGGTCTTTCTTAGGACATTCACTTGTCGCATGAGGTTCCGTACATTTAACACACCTAGCCGGCATATTGCAATTTCTCGATGCATGGCCGTAGTTTTGACATCTATAGCATTGTGTACCAGCAGACTTCTTAGGCATAAATTTTTGAATAGTTACCACGCAATTAAATAAATATTTGATTTTACGAAACTTTGTAATGTCCGTTCCAGCTGGAAGTACTGAAAGTAGTCAAATGTTGAGTGAAAAGTACGGTTTGCAAAGAAAACTTATTTGAGTATCAATAAAGGATGTTTTTGCTTTGTATTATTAAGTCTTAGTTAAATCTAGGTGAAGTTAAAACGTTAATGTTTTAGAAATATTAGCTAAATATATTGTTTTAAGTCATAGCTAGTTAAAAAAAAAAACAATTTTTTATAGCTTGCATAAAGCAAAATTTACGCTAGTTAAAAATTTTTTTTTCTTTTTAATTGTTAGAAACAATTCGCCCTCTTGTTCCATTTGCCACTACTCAGATATAAAGCAAAATTGAAGAACTGGATTTTGAATACTTTTTTCGTGATTCGTAAATAAATTAATTTTTAAAAATTTCTAGTTTTGTTCACCCTACCCAATTTATTTGATTTGACAATATCACGTGACGTTACAACATGGTAATCGATCCTATTCATATTCGCCTTTGTACTATGTTTACTTGTGCTTAAAATATTAATGAATAAATATTCTGACGTAACTCAAAAAAGATTACTATTTATTACTGATGACGAGGCGGTATGGCCTTAAGACCTTAGCCTGCCCAAATGGGGGCAAAGCAAAAAAAAATCGCAAGCTACCTTAACAAAACTTATAAGAATAAAAATTCGCCGGACATAATTTTATATAATATTTTCCACAACTATCACACAACACCGTCTAGTCCCAAGCTAAGCAGAGCTTGTGTTATGGGTACCAGACAGCTGATAAGTATGTTTATCAGCTGTCTTATATTTCTAAATACATACATATTATAGATAAATCTTTTATGCACTTGTGCAATCCTGGCAAAGCGTCGCTAAACAAATAACAATCAATACACATCACCACTTACATGAGATAGAAATAATCCTTAGAACTATTCATTCAACAATACACCACCATTCAACGGTACTATAGAAACATTACACAGATATTCAACCGAATATCATCGGGATGAGCACTGATCACTGAGCACTGAACTAGCCGCCTTGACCGAACGCGCGCGTCTTGCCAACTAGGCGAGGCCGCAGTTACGACCGATATTTGTGAAATGTTTTATTTTAACTCTTGTATTTTCCATCTTCATTATTACGACTGAAGAGGAATTTGGCTAGGCGTGTTATTAAAATGCATCTGTCCAGATGGTGAACAAAGGATGACTGGACGGAACATTTACATATTGTTGAATGGTTAAAGAAAGACTAGTTAAGTTTATTAATTAAGTTAATTAATAATAATCAAATACATTACACATGAATGTTAACGGTGATCCCCAAACTAGACGTAGTCTGTATCATGGGGATCAGAGTTGTACATATTCTATATATACATGGTGACTATAAAACAAAATCAAACTAATAGTGAAGTTAATGAATAAAAATAAAAAAAAAGAAGTGAACGACACAAGTATTTTAAAAATAAAAAATAAACACGAACTTAAGAAAAATAAATAAATAATAAAAACAAAAATAATTTAAAAATGGTACTTAATAATAAATACTCATATCGAATTCCAGTTAAATGTTGTGTGCGTGAGTGTCATGATGAGAGTGAGTGTGTGTTTGTGTGTGTGTGTGTGGATGAGAGTTATGATGATGGTGTAGGAATGAGATTAGGAGTGCTGTTAGTTTATACAGTCTTTCGACTTCGTATGCAACTATTTAAAAATGATCAACAGATAATTAAAAATGAATCGGGAAACACCAACGTGAACGTATAATTAACCAATTCATCACCATCATCATTTTGACCGAAAGAGGAAGTGTTTGGACATAATAATAATAATAAGAATTTATTCTTTCCAAAAATAATACAAGACCTTAAAATTATTCTAGAACATTAATAAAGTTGCACTTTCTATTTAAGCTATGAGGGACATCTGTGTCTGAACTAGATAAAAATCTGTTTTTCAGATATCAGCGGTCTTCCTTAAGTATAATCATCATCATCATCTTCCTGCCCTTATCCCGTTTTATTTGGAGTCGGCGCAACACGTTTTTTTCTTCCATTCTCGCCTGTCACTCGTCACGCTATCACTAACTCCCCTTTCTTTCATATCACTCCTCACACAATCCATCCATCTCTTCTTTGGTCTCCCTCTCCCTCTCCATCCATCCACATGTAAACTCATAACTTAAGTATAAAAAACACTTTAAAATGCCTAAGTGTTTGGACTTAGGCCTCCCGCAAGCGTCGCTATAATGTCAGGACCTGTGCGTTTCACATCCATCAGATTATCGTGACCCTCACCTGGTCATCCGTTCACCTTGTGGAAGGCTTTCCAACGCTGTGCTTTCTGACACGTGGTCGCCACTCCAGAACATATAATTATGTATTTACAAGCCCGTTTTGTCTTACTGCTGGGCTTCTCCATTCTTCCCAACGACCTCATAACTCTTTTGGTTTTATCCCTCCTCTTCACTTGGCTATACCAAGACAAACGATTCCCATTCAACTTTACAGTCACTGACACCATTTCCAAACTGTGTTTATAAGTGAAAAAAAAAAAAACATAAATAAGAAAACTACAGGTTTTTGAAACCAAAGACCCAACCACGTGTTCTTCGCGGGCTTGCGGACGGCGTGCAATGGGTTGCACGCTGTCCGATCGTCCGGTAACATACCGAATCGAGCCCAAGTCGTCGACGGCGCGTTCTGTTCCCGCGCGCCTCAAGGAGCTGTCAGCAAACCGTAGAGGCCCAGCCTGCTAGCTGCAGGCAGGTAGGGTCGAAGCCTGCTGGGGTTAAGGGCCGTTTTCTGAGAGGAAGGCTCAGCCCCGGCATGATAGGCATGAAGGAACGGGGTAGGTTTTTAGTCAGTAAGAGTCTGACACTACTTCCCGCTCCACCCAAGGGCGGGACTTGTCATTGGATGATTTTACCTACCATAAAATAAAATAAAAACCACGTGTTCTTAATGCGATTCATTTGAGGGCCTAAACTGAAATGTTAAAGGGATGGAGCTATTGATGATTGATTGATTGATTTTTATGTCATCTCAAAGCTCAGTCACGTGGTGAGAACAAAGGAATTGGGGGCGTGGCAACTCCAAGCGTTCACGCCTAACGAAACGATCGTAACTTGGCTAGGGGGTCAGGACACTTTTTCTATCGCGCAGATCTTAATCTCACGTTGCTCTAATTTATGAGCTTTCAAAGATTTCTATACACGTGATATATTGTCGATAACGTGTTCTGTGTTGACACACGTGAACCAACTCTCACTGAATATTACGCTAATCTACTTAATAGGGTTTGGAAATCAAAACATACAAGTTTTGAATAGTTTTAGAGTAAACCTGTGGGAAAATATTAACTGAGTGGATTAACAAGAGTAACAAGAGAACACCCAAAACTTAAAACTTAATTTATTAAAATTAATTATCACAAATAACACACACTCATTCACAGCGTGGCAATGCCCCCAATCTTTACCTATACACCGTTAAATTTTGGTCGTTTTAATCCCGTGGAGGGTCGATTCGGGACATAAAACACTATCAATTTATAAAGATAAAATTAAAAAATAAAGTTATTAGTTTATTTTTAAAACTCGAATTAATATGCGCACGTCCGAAATTATTTTCTTTAAGTAAGTGAAATCCTAAGTGTACTGAAAAACGTCGTTTGATACACGTGCAAATTTGCCCTCGGCTCCATAATAAAAATTCGCCTCAGTTGCAATGGCCAAATTTCTGCTCTTGTATCAATTATTTATCCTGAAGACTAACATAGATTTTTCTACATCTGTTTACTGTACTAAATTATATTCTAGCGTATTATAAAACTCTCTATTAGCTTGTGTACTCCTTTTAACTGTATAATATAATATAACATGCAAATTGTAAATAAACAAGAATAGAATTGCTCTGAAAACGGATTTCTGACGGGGCCAAATGTTTCTGTGCTGGCAACCGTAAGATGAATCGTTAAACCTCCCACAAGATACTCCAATGAGGCAGTACGCAGGGTACGAAGAAAACAGTGGACAACGCTGCGTCTTCCGGTACGCGGTCGCTACTCCAGATCCTTTCGGCCCCATCCAACAAAGTGGATTGATAACCTGGTGAGGGTCGCCGGCATCTGATGGATGTAAGACGCACAGAAACAGTCGTTGTGGCAGTAGATGGGGGAGCAGGCGGTCGCCTCCATTTGCAAAGCAGTAATGCTAGCAAAGGAGGAGGCTGCACGCGTAAGGCAACGACGCTCACGCCCCAGCCGCCGCAGGGATTCCGATCCCGATTTCCGGTCACCGTAGGCGCGGGCTTGTGGACGGCGAGCAATGGGCAGCTCACCATCCGACCGTCTCAAAACCGCCCGGACCGGGCCCAAGTCGTTGACGGTGCGTAGTGATCCACCGACGCCTCAAGGATGTTGTATGTCAGGTAACCGTAGGGGCCCAGCAGGTTCGAAGCCTACTGGAGCCATGGGTAATGCGAAAGTTAACCCCGGGGCCCTGGAACGAAAGCAAAAAAGAAACAAGAGTGGGTTTTTAGTTACTAAAAGTCTGTTACTATCCCCCGCTCGGCCCAAAGGCGGGAGATGTAATTCTCCCAACTGAAAAAAAAAACACTTGGGGAAGGCCTATGCCCAACAGTGGTCATCTTTAGGCTGAAATGATGATGATGAAAATAAAAAATAGGTACCTATCAAATTTCCAAATAAGTAGTTTTTTTTTTTTTTTTTTTTTATGGTAGGTAAAATCATCCAATGACAAATCCCGCCCTTGGGTGGAGCGGGAAGTAGTGTCAGACTCTTACTGACTAAAAACCTACCCCGTTCCTTCGTTGCCTATAGTGCCGGGGCTGAGCCTTCCTCTCAGAAAACGGCCCTTGACCCCAGCAGGCTTCGACCCTGCCTGCTTGCAGTTAGCAGGCTGGGCCTCTTCGGTGTGCTGACAGCTCCTTGAGGCGCACGGGAACAGAACGCGCCGTCGACGACTTGGGCTCGGTCCGGTCGGTTACCAGACAATCGGACAGCGTGCTACCCATTGCACACCGTCCGCAAGCCCGCGCCTACGGTGGCCGGAAATCGGGATCGGAATCCCGGCGGCGGCTGGGGCGAGCGCCCCGTTGCCTCTGCCTGATGCGGTCGGCCTCCTCCTTTGCTAGCATTACTGCTTCGCAGAAGGAGGCGACCGCCTGCCATCCCTCCTCACTACGGACCATGGCCTGAACCAAGGCCCGACGAGAGAGATCGCTGCCGCCGATCACCTCCACGAGGACACGGCGATGCTCCGCCCAGGCGGGGCACACCTCTACAGTGTGCTCCACCGTGTCCTCCGGGTGTTCCGCACAATGGCGACACCCGGGCGAATCCTCCGCACGAATCCGGAACAGGTACTTAGCGAACTTTCCGTGTTCGGTAAGCACCTGCGTCGTGCGGAAGTTTCCAAATAAGTAGTGAGTCAGGAATGTATGAGTGGATTGAACTGTCGACCTTTACAGTGGAATGCTAAGCGCCACTACGCTATTCAGGACATCTGAATCTGTAGACGACTTGAAAATTTCTATAAATACATTATTACGAGAGTTCTTAAATAAGATTTAAATGTCTTCATTACATGGAAGCTTACACTCGACGGCGGTGTCGGTGGATTTTTTTTTTACTTTGAGCTAAAATATAATAAATCTGTAGAAGTAAAAATTCTGTACATTGAAAATATCAAAAAAATAAATGGCAGGGGGTGTTACTAGACCGACACCGAACCCAAAACTGTGATTAAAAAATTTTTTGTCTGTCTGTCTGTCTGTTTGTTCAGGCATCATGCAAAAACTACCGGTTCGATTACTATGAAACTTGGTATAATTATTCTTTAGTATCCTGGGCACCACACTGGATACTTTTTATCTCGGAAAAGTATATACAATAAAAAACAAACTTAATTTTGCGGTTCGATCCCTAGACCCGATTACTGTACCAGCCGCAAATAATAAGTTTGTCGTAGGTTACGTTACCCGTTTCTATTGTAATTAGGAACAAAGGGCCCCCGCCGGGACAGAAATATTAATACTGGTAAGCTCGATAGATAACGTTATACACAAATAGCACTTTACACAAAAACTCATTGATAATGATAAGATTCGTCGTTCACGCGAACGAAGTTGCGGGCACAGCTAGTTTATAATATACTTTGAAAGCAGTGGTGGCCGAGTGGTACCGGTCCCGACTTACGAATTGTAGGTCGCGGTTGCAAACCCAGGCAGGCGCATTACTTTGTGTAATTTATTCCATCATAACTGCTCTCAAAAACGGTGAATTAAAACATCGTGAGGAAACTTACTTACTTACTTTACTTACCAAATCTTCCTTTCAGAAACCCAAAATTTAATGGTGTACGTAGTATTACAGTCCACTCTGCTTTTAATTTTTAGTCCAAGTCTAAACCCCAATAAAAGAAAAAAAACTATCAACATCATTCCATATCAAACAGGAGATAGAAAAAGCTTCGCAAAGGGACGTCCCAAAAAGTTCGACGAACAAAGTCAAAAAAAAAATCATTCATGCGTGTAGATTTTCCGTAGCGGCATAAAATAATCAAAAATATGGACGGAACCTAACCCAAACTATCACACAAGTTCTTCAGATCAAATCAACCAACAAAATCGATTCAACTATTCTTAATAAAAGTACAAACTAACTTGGAAGTAAGTTTTCTTTCTCATCCTATTTGACCCCAGCTTTGGGAGGCCGAAGTAAATAAGATAAAAGTATTATTATTAAGTGGCTTCGCAGTGCGACCTCTAGTGGATCCCAATGTCAATAATATCTTTGGAGAAAAAGAAAGGAAAAAGATTGGTTGGTGAAGTGAAATGTCGAGTTGTAAGATAGATCGCTTGTGGGGTGAGGGTTTATTACGTGTCCTGATAGCATCTAGTAACGTCAAGACTGATTTACTGTGCCATGACTACAACGTCGTAGTACAAAAATACGAACCTAAGAAAACGCCTTCACAAAATTCAATTTATTTATAACTCGTTGTCTCCCGCGGTCTCGAGAGTTACTGCTCTGCTCTCGTAAGTTGTAGCGCAATGTTATATAGCCTATAGCCTTCCTCAATATGGGCTATCTAAAACAGAAAGAATTTTTCCAATCGGACTAGTCGTTCCTGAGATTAATGCGTTCAACCAAACAAACTCTTCAGCTTTATTATAATTATTATATGATTTTTGAAAAGGTGTTTTCTACTCAAAGCTTGAGACCCTCAGAGAAAAGGAGTTTCGAAACCCCTGTATAATTATTAAGTATAGATATCGTAGACTTAAACCAGAATAAAGTATGGAATTATGATCATCGTCAATTAGTCCTCATTTCAGCCCAAATACGTCCACTGTTGGACATAGGCCTCCCCCAAGAGTCGTCGTAATTACCGGTCCTGAGCGTCTCACATCCATCAGATACCAGATCATCGGTCCATCATGTAAGACAGACACTTTCAGCCCCATCGACCGTCTGTTTATCGAGCAATGTATCTTACCACGGCCTTTCCCACGGCACTGGCTTCATTCTGGCAAATTTTGTAACATAATATTTCCATGCATAAATAAAGATGCATGGAAATACTAAATACCACTTTTTGGCGATTCAAATCGAAGACATCGAAGATTAAAAAATGTAATTTAGATTGTATTTTTATCTTCTACTTTTACATGTTTAATGTTTCCTTATGTATGTGTTTGGCAAAAGGTTAGAAAATAAAACACTAGAGTCCAAAAATAAAGTCTAGTAACCTGTTACCACAATCAAGGACACTTTATAGTCCCGGCGTTAGGCAAACGACTGGCCCCCAAATTATATACGCGGGGGACATTGCATTTTGCATTGCTAGCATTATTGTCACCTGTGGACTACAAATAACAATATAATATGCTACATATTAAAACAATAAATTTTTGTACAGATCAAATAGATATTTTGTTGAAAGCTTTACCTTCCGGACTAAGCATTTCGCCTTACCATTTATACCGCGTACTTCGCAGGACTGGTACAATTTGCCTGCAGCGGTCTTCCCATCTGATTATAATTTAGTTGTCTTCAAAACTAGAGTGGACTGGCTTTTAATAAACTAGTGCACTTCACCATCAGCGGTTGGATCACTGCTTACCATCAAGTGGGAACGCAGTCAAGCACTAGTATTTGTCATTAAAAAAAAACTGCACGATAATAATTTTAAAACCTTTTCAGTTTTAAGCTAGAACTACAGAAGACCGACGTACACGTGGACCACGCCTGATTGTAGTTGTAGTTGTGATTGTAGAATTACATGGCGTCTCGTGGCGTGGATCTAATTTAGAATATAGCTCTACAAGTCTAGTTGCCATATAAAATGTATGAAGACCGACGCGCCCAGATCGGCGTACGTGGCCCACGTATGCGCAGTGTATTTCTACCTTTAATGTTGCTTATGCATGCTGTGTAATGTATAACTTTCTCCGTCTAAAACGTCAAACAACTTGGGTAATTATTAGGGTACATTGAAATCTGATGTAGTTAACACTGGTTGAATAATCAAGGTGTATTAAAAGGTTTTGATCATTGTTTACTAATAGAACCATATGAAACGTATCGTGCATTATTATTATTATTTTAAAGATTTAATATTATTGTGGAACTTTTAACAAAAAAAAAAATGCAAAAGATTTTAATTTAGAACATATTTCGGTCTATTTAATGATAAAACTACTTACTAATACAAATAAATAACATTAAAGTATCAAACTGTTTCGTACCATCCTGGTGTACAATAAAGCATATATATATAAAATTTGCGTTGCCAGCAACATGTTTTTTATTTCGTTCAAAAATTCCTGACTCGTTTGACTTTTTAGACATACCTACTACAATCAAGTACCAAAATGGCGATCGACCTTGAATGCGCCGTAACAAATTTCGGGTCTCAATCGAAGCTGCGCGTAACCGCAGCAACGGGTTCAACTTATTTGCCGGTTACTATACTTGGTTTCTACAAACAGGTTGTAAAGTGTAACAATTTGATTTATACAGGACAATAAATGAATTCGGTTTTATACATAGTCAGAATATTTATATTTTTGTGTACATAAATAATCATCAAATCCTTTCTAATCCTCTATCCACAAATCTCTATTGCCATCCCCACACAAACAGGAGCAAGTTTTATAAATGTCCCAGCCCCATCCGGTCTTCTTATGTCCCCTTTTATAGAAATATTTGTCAAAATAAACTCGTCTGAAGCGAATATATCTCACTAATATTTAGTTTATCTTCCATAATTCATCAGGTATAAAAGGTAATTCATTCGATTTTCAAAATGAAATATGATCAAAGAATATTTTTCGAGGAAATGGATGACAGTTTATATTTCTTTAAATTTTAATGTTGGCATTTGGTATTTCTATAAATTTTAATGTTGGCAACATTTCTAGGGTAATCCATTTCTGGCATCTATACCGGTAAAATTATTCTTGTTATTAGCATATTTATATTTTTAACAATTATTATTAAAAATCATAGCAAGGTTTGTTAATAGTAATGGACTGTCCATAAAAGAGTACACACATTTGTATGAAGGAGGCAGTCGGCAAAGTGTGACATAGGTACGGAGGAGGCATAAGTTTCATGAAGTCACATTTCTATAGTACATTTTGATACAAGTGGAGAAAGTTTGTCATTGCGGCCGAGGTGGAAGTCCCCCGACCCGTAGGTGAAGGTGTTATGGAGCCGAGTACTGCAGTGTCTTTCCACGTGTATCAATTGACGTTATAAATACGGGACGTTATATAATAGCGAGAAGAGCTTGCGCACTTTTCAGAACTAGTGCGAAAAACAGTAAACTACATGCCTAAAAAGATAAGGACGGATTAACGAGCAAGTGTATTGAAAATTGATTTGCATCGCGCACTGTATGGTCATCTGAACCGATGCTTTTCCGCACGAAATTGCAATTTTCATCGCATATTTGCGGTATCGTATCGCATCGCATAGCAATTATGTGGAAGCTCTAGTACTAGTACAGATATCCAGTGAAAAATCCTTCCATCAATTAATTTAAGATTTTTGAAAGCATATATATGTTATATATCCCTCAGTCACTTCGTTCATCATCATCATCATCATTTCAGCCAAAAGACGTCCACTGTTGGACATAGGCCTCCCCCAAGTGTCGCCACAATGACCGGTCCTGTGCGTCTAGCATCCCTTACTTGGTCAACCCTTACCAGGTCATCGGTGCGCCGGTGTGGGCGCCATCGCTACGGAAGCGAGTGGCGGCCCGGCTAACCGCCTGCCAGAGGGTCATGGCCATCCGGATGATCCGCGGATACCGTACGGTGTCCTGCGAAGCGGCGAGCCTCCTTGCTGGCCTACCACCGTGGGATTTGGAGGCAACAGTCCTTGCACACATGCATGACTTACGCGTGGAGATGCAACGTCGGGGCGAAACTCCGCTGCCGCGACAAGTCGCGGCATGGCGGACAGAGCTCCGGCGGGATCTCATGGTGAAATGGCGAGAGCGATTGTCGCAACCTCGTGCTGGGCACGCCACGATCGAGGCGGTAAGGCCCCTCTTTGAGGCGTGGCTGGAAAGGCCCCACGGCGTCGTCACCTTCCGTTTGGCGCAGGTGCTGACCGAACACGGCAAGTTCGGTCCGTACCTGTACAAGATTCGTGCGGAGACGACGCCCGGGTGTCGCCACTGTGCGGACCGCCCGGTGGACACGGTGGAGCACACAGTCGAGGTGTGCCCCGCTTGGGAAGAGCAGCGCCGTGTCCTCGTGGGGGCGATCGGCGGCGATCTCTCGCGCCGGGGCTTGGTTCAAGCCATGCTCCGGAGCGAGGAGGAGTGGCAGGCGGTCGCCTCCTTCTGCGAAGCAGTAATGCTAGTAAAGGAGGAGGCCGACCGCCTTAGGCAAAGGCGGACACGCCGCCGCCGCCGCCGGGTTTCCGATCCCAATTTCCGGCCACCGTAGGCGCGGGCTCGCGGACTGTGGGCAATGGGTAGCTCGCTGTCCGTCCGTCCGGTAACAGACCGGTCCGAGCTCAGGTCGTCTACGGCGCGCACCGTTCCCGCGCGCCTCAAGGAGTTGTCAGCAAACTGTAGGGGTCCAGCAGGGCCGAAGCCTACTGGGGCCAAAGGTTATGTGAGACTGTCACCAAAGGCCCCAGGATAAAGGCAAGGAATGGAAAGGTAGGTTTTTTAGTCAGTAAAAGTCTGACACTGTTTCCCGCCCCACCCAAGGGCGGGATTCGTCATTGGATGATTTTTACCTACCACAAAAAAAAAAAAAAAAAAAAACCAGGTCATCGGTCCACCTTGTAGGAGGCCTTCCAACGCTACGTCTTCCGGTACGTGGTCGCCACTCCAGAACCTTTCGGCCCCAACGGCCATCTGTTTTATTTACTATAATGTAGTCGTTATTAAAGTGTTACGGTTGGTGCCTATATAACGTGTGACTACGGCATTTCTCTTGTTTCTCCAGTAACTTTGTTTATTTCAGCATCCTGAAAATATTGTTTCATATTTTTTCAACGTCGGATCTTTTGTCGTAGTCGGGTTTTTAGAGTTTATTCATTACATACCAAAAATCTAAAGCTCAAAAATATAAATCTTTCCCCTTTATAATACTATACAGTATAGACATAATTCATCTTCTCCTAAAACCGTACAAGCACATTACACAAAAAAAGTTTCTTTTAAAAGGAAATATTTTTATTTTCCTTGTCAACGAATGGGACAAGCAAAAAAAATATTATAATGTGACATTATAACAATGCCGCTGATGAAAAAAATCTTTTTGTGCTTCTTTTCATTTAGATACCAATCAAGAGATATTGTTTTATTTTGGCTTTGAATGTCTTTTTTTTTCATTATGGATGGTCTCACGTTTGACCACTACCTCACCTGAAGGTAATGCGTACCGGAAGACGCAGTGTTGGAAGGCCTCCTACGAGGTGACCGATCATTGTGGCGACGCTTGGGGGAGGCCTATGTCCAACAGTGGATGTCTTTCGGCTGATATGAAATATGACATTATAATAGAGAATTTCCAACTCTCTTGCGAAACTTGACTTGTTCGCTATTTATAAATAAAACATACAAACACTTAATCTAGTTGAAAAATACTACTTCACTCCAGAGCCGGAGAAATCATTTGAAGACTTCACACCTTAAAAAAAAAACATCTCTATACGCTATGTTTGTAGTCTTGATAAGTATACACCGTTAAATTTTGATCGTTTTAATCCCGTGGAGGGTCGATCCGGTACATGAAACACTATCGATTTGTAAAGAGAAAATTAAAAAATAAAGTACTTTTTTTTAAACTCGAATTAATTTACGCATGTATGAAATTAATTTATTTTCTTTAAGTAAACGTCAGCTGAGCGAGATGATGGCCTGTAGATAGCTAGTACGCAATGACCGACAACTACCTACAAGGTCATTGATTCGTTTAGATAAAGAAATTAATTTCGGTTTTCCCGATACGGACAGGTTAAGTTACGGTTTTTTTAATCACCGCCTGAAAATAAAAGGCTTACTTTAAACCGTATTATATACATTGCCTAGGTATTGTATAGAATACCGGTTTATATATATTGCTGGTATGCTGGTAGCTAAATGTATAGCAAATAAAGACTAGTGGCCATGACGTTTTAAATATCATACGTGGATGCTAGAAAGAAGAATGGAACTATACAACGTATACAACATTATTTTTAGAATTGAAACCTGAATATAGTTTGTTCAGAATCAGTAACTGAATCGTTTCCAATAATTTTTACACCATGTTATAGTTTCTTTCCCAAAAATATCAAGTTGGACACCACCGATACTAGGTACAATACGACACTGCAGGTCATGTGGGAATTAGGCGCCAGCGCACAGCTGGGAGCGGAAGCAAAACAACCCCTCAGGCAGTGAGGCTCATTTGAGTGAACAACCAGGTAACATAACAAGCTTATAACTTAGTGATTTTTCATGATACAGTTATAATTTTTTTTACACAGATTCTTTACATAAAAATACTAGACACGTGTTTCGGGTTTCGCATATACTAAAAATAAGGGTTGTATTACTGGATTCCTCTAACAATTCAATTTAGATTGTAAAACGGACCATGTTAAGGCCTCGTAGTCTTTTTCACTATTAGCATCCAAGAAAAACATCTTACTCTGGCTAAGCCCAACGCTTTAAAGGATCATGTTAAATATATTCCTTTGATCTGAGATCAACGAAGATAGTTACGTGATGATTTATGATGGTAAACATTGCACTCGGTTCGTTATGGTGTTCGGCGATGGATACGAACACGCCTTGAAGTGAACAAAGATACTGTTTAAAACGCGGTCATCATGTTATTCAATGTTATCTTAAGTCTTAAGGCCAATTTAGACGGTACGAATTTCTCCTATCGAACATAGTCAAGCTACATCGTCAAGTCGTTGAGCTCCTTAGTAGTCCTGAGTTGAGCTATACGAATACTGACAAATGCTTGCACTGATTGGACAGGTCCACTCAAAACTGTGTGGTTCTTTCTTCAAAAACCATCTCAGACTCCAATCTGCATGGTTCTCATATGTTTTGACCATTACATGTTTGTGTACGGACTTTAAAAGAGACTTTGACCCCTGAGTTTGTTTCGGTGTTTCTTCAAAGGGTAGTCAGCTAGGAAAAACCGGCCTCATCTAGTTTAAATTGACGAAAAAAAAAATGACGTGTAAAATTGTTTTTAAAAACCTATTTGCAAAATAAATATCATTTATCATACTATTCTCGCCTGAGTGGAGGAGCGAGAGGTATGATTTACCTTTCGCTCGTCCGACTGCCGACTGCCTACAGAGTTTTCAGGCGTTATCTCTCTTATTTGCGCTACCTCTCCATCAAACATCGCGTTGGATAGTTTTAGCTGAAGTAACAAGCTTTTTAAGCATACTCGACATTGACGATAGGCGAGTACGTACCCACGTTATGTGAGTTATTCCTAGTATGGAGCATCGAACGAGCATAGAATATTAAGTTCGTTTACCTCATTTAAGAGAGAGAGAGAGAGAGTGTCAAAGTTTATTTACTAATTAATAAAAAGGCTGACTTACTAACTTTCTCACTAACACTACGTCTTGAGCTTGATTTTATCTAAGAGTAATTCTCTGTCCTCAAACCCCAAGCGGCCGAAATATAACAATCTTGTTGACAGTTTTGGTTGGTCTAGTGGTTAGTGGCCCTGACTGCTATGCCGGAGGTCGTGGGTTCGATTCCCACCCAGGACAAATGTTTGTGTGACGAGCACGATAATTTTTTCTGTGTCTGGGTGTAATTTATCTATAATATGTATATATTTAGAAATATATAAGTATGTTTATCAGCTGTTGCTTAGCTTAGGACTAGACGGTGTTGTGTGATAGTTGTGGACATATTATATATTATATTATATATCGCTTTAAAAAAAGAACTATCTGTGAAATGATCTTACACATATCGCTGTATTTCATTCCCTGAAATCCGTAAATAAATAAGTCGATAATGTCGGTAAAACCCAGATTTTAGTCTAGTCAAACGTTCCCATCTGAGACCTTCACCTAGAAAGCATAATATTCGTTATTCCGGGTCTGTCTGCGGACCGTCAATTAGCTTCGTTTGTGTTGGCACGCCAACAGTGTCGACGTTTGAAGATATTTTTAGTTATTTACCTTTCTTTAATTGATTGATTTGATTTTTGAGAGCAGTGGTGACCGAGTGGTAAAGCTACTTACGAATTGTAGGTTGTGGGTTCAAAACCCAGCCAGGCGGTATTACTTTGTGTAGTTTATTTCATCACCATTGCTTTCAAACCGATAAAGGAAAACATCGTGAGGAAATCTGCATGTCCTAGAACCAAAAATTCGAAGACATGTGACATCCACCAATCAGCAATGGGCCCGCGTGGTGGATTACGGCCCATTCCCTGTCCTAGAGTAGAGGCCTGAGTCCCAGCAGTGGGAACATTATAAGGCTGATGCTATGCTATGCTATGCTGCTAATTGATCGATTTGAGTTTTTTTGTGTCTGCTTGCAGTTAATGACGCATGTGCCGGTTCCCTCGAGGGGGTTTTTCTAAAAGGGATACCGTGGTCCTACAGGCCTAGCCAAGTTATGACTTTTTCGTTTCGATTCCCGCTTCGAACGCCTCGAGTCGGCCACGCCTCCAATTCCTTTGTTGTGACGTCATCTCAACTCTCAGTCACGTAGTCAAAGAAAAGGAATCGGAGGCGTTGCTGACTCGATGAGTTTGACGCAAGAGAATCGAAACGAAACGGTCGTAACTTGGCATGTCAGCAAACGTTTGAAACACCCTCTCACTATACCCTAAAGAGTGGGAACTTGAAAAGTCATTGGGTAACTTTCCATCATAAAAAAAGACGTGCAGGTTTCCTTCAAAATGGTTGAACGGTGTTAGAGCATGAGTCAAATAAATAAATAATCGTGAACAGGCTCCGTCAGAAGAAACTGACTGACTGACATATGCTGAAACTAATGGGATTAGGAATGTGCTGTAGGTTTTCTTGTGATGTAGGCAAGCACTAGAGATGATCTTCCAAAATTAACCTGGGAATGAATTGGGGGTCTAACTAGGGTTGCCAACATTTCTTCGACGAAATATAGTATTTTTCTAACTATGCTATAAAAAAATATAGTACCTACACTTTAAAAACATATAGTATTTTACGTATTTTTATAGTATTTGTTATCTACTTATTTATTTTTATAAAAACTATAATTGTCTGCACATCTAGCAATTTTTATATAAAATAAATATAAAATTTAAAAAATATAAATAAAAACTCTATGCTTATCTTCATTAAAAGTTAATTTTCTTTAAGTTTTTTTTTAACATTTTTTTTTATCGGTGGTAGCGACCCACTTTCGTCATCGCTACTATTGTCTATAGCTAATTTATTTAGGACTTTAACTTCCTAAAGGAAAGAACAATATTTAATTGAAAATAATCACTAAAATCAAAAAACGGAAACAGCAGGCTAATGATTAAACATTCGTTTGACATTAAAAAGAAAGACCAAACGCAGTAAGATAGATACGTTCGGATACTCGCTACCGCATCAGTCCAATGTTAAAAATATAGTATTTTTGCATACTATATATTTCTTCAGCAGTATATAGTACACAGACTCAAAATATAGTACAATACTATATATTATAGTACGGTTGGCAACCCTAGGTCTAACGTTTGTAAGAAGAAACCTACTTTCACGCGGGCAAACCCGCCAGCAGAAATTATTCTCACATAAACAGTAAACAGATAATTTCACCAATAACGATGTAATTATGATTTTGAAATTTTAAGTTATCCACTTTTGTTCCAGGAATCAGGGGCCCAAGTCTGCTATTTTTGTAAATTCGAAATTCCAACACAATCCCAATGTCATTTTGCTAAAAGTTCTTAATCTGCTAAATCATAATGGTTGATTACTGGTCGGTTATTGGTCTCTTAAACGATTGGTGGCAGAATGACTTTGTCGTATTCAGATAAAGCTAATGGTAAGTCACTAATCAAAGGAACTGACAAAGTTTTAGCAGATTACCCCAAACGTCACAAATTGATTTGTAATTATGTACGAGATTACCATTTCTTTCAATGGTGTGTCAGTGATTGACTATTGGAAAGTCATAATGACGCCATTGTATTAGTAGATTACCACACTTGTCAAAATCAACAATTATGAAACCAATGATAGACAATTCTGACACTATTGTAATAGCAGACTTGAGGCCCAGAGCTCTCGAGCTTGCCTTCCACAAAATTCACAGACAGACAGTTAAATATTTTATTATTAACACAAAATACTTTATTTCATCTGTGATAAAAATATTCCCATCTCTCTTGCCGAAAATTAGGTAATATCACATAATCTTCATACCACAATCATTCAACCGTAATTCCGATGATATAGCGCCCTTTTTGGCAATAAAACCAGTGTTTTACGCTTCTCTTATCACCCCAGGGAGGATAGGAAATCCTTTTTTGAGAGAAAATACTATTCGCTGGCGTATCTTTAGGTTTGCGTATCTTTATACCAATTCTATTTTGTTTGCTCATCGGTTACACATTTTTCTGTTACCTTAAAGGAAAATTAGACCTTTTTTTAAATGGGAAATCATCCAATACCTTCTCCCGCTGTAAGGCGGGGGTGGTGTGTCAGACTTTTACTGACTAAAACCTACTCCTATGTTTCTTCTTTGCCTAGTGTTCCAGGACACCAGGTTTGTCTTTCGGAAGCCAACCCTTAGTTCTAGTAGGCTTTGGCCCTGCTGGGCCTCGACAGTTTTAGTTTTTGAGGCGCGTGTGTGTGGGAATTTACGCACCTTGCTGAACTAGCCACTAGGTAGCTCAGTGGACTCTTTCCACTACAAAAGGCAGTGAAAAGAAGGAAAATTAGGTGCACAGATGCTCCCCTGTGCAAAGCATGCTTTTGCACACTGCTAATGCCGAAAACCAGCGCTGTGTGCTCATCGCATTGTGCATGAGCTTTTGAGCTTCATGCTGAGCGTTCGGCCGTTTTGCACGGATGTTATAATGATTATGTTTATTGCCTAATTTTTAGTTGCTTCATTCCGTGTAAATAAACTGTTTTTCTTTCTTCCTTACTTTCTTTCATATGCTCCTGAACTGCACAGGGATCACTGATACTTGCATACGAACCTTAGGATCTCCGAACTCCCTTATTGACGCCCTGATAAACCTGAGAAGCCTAATCAGTTTTTGGAGAGAGGTGGGCGGGTTGGAATAAGCCCACCAAAGATTATGGCCGCCATGGCCCACGTACAATGGTCCGCATAGGACTAAGTGCGAAAACCATACTCAGAAGATAAGATAAGGGATTTAGGAGAGTAGGTTTTAATCAGTAAAAGTCTGACACGCCCTCCCTCTCTGCCCTAGAGCGAGAGAAGTTATTGGATAATTTCTTATTATATAGTATATATATTTATTGGAAAATACGATCCAAAACGGCTGTCAAAGAAACATGTAGTAACTATATCTTTAAACAGCTCAGAAATAGCTTTTAAAACGTTCACAAAAGCACCATTCTCATTTTATTCACCCATAAAGATTAAAACATAATAATAAAACCATGTTAAAAAATATTTAACACCTGAAACAGTAAACCGCGATAAGCTACACAAAATGGCGCTCATAAATAATTCGACAAGATGGCGTCTAATATGGCGGGCGTTAATGGCGCGTAATTTGTCACTTGACGGATATCGGATCATAGTCAGATTATTTATTTCGGAGTAAACTGGTGTTTCATAGAAATTTATACCGTAATCTTATCTTTAATTTTAAGGTTTATGAATATAATTTTTTTCTCGTGTGAAGTCGAGACATGACACTAACTTATTTTAAAGATAATTATTGATAATGACTAAGGACTGATTTCATCATTCACTATAAAAACTTAGTTCAACTAAACTGAGATTAGCGGAATCTAGTTTAAAGACCCGAGTCGAAAACATACGAAAACAAAAGAATTGAAACTGAGTTCGCGTAAACTAGATTTAATTTATAGCGGTGAAACGCAAAATGAAGCTATAATCTCGATTAGACGCTCTAACTGTGTTTTGTTTTAAATAATCGAATTTAGTTTTTTGGTGAATTTGGCCCTAAGAGCCAAATCGCGTTTAGTTTATTGGTGAATTACCGTTACGTTATTGCTGAGATATCGTAGTTTTAGTGAAGTCGCGCGTATTCGGCCGGGCGTACTGTTACAGATATCGAGTAGTTGCGAAAAATGACGTTACGTCTGAGGGGATAAGTATACTAATCGTGTAAATGTAAAGTGTAATCTAGGTAAACTTTTTTAATTTTTAGCCAATTCAAAAAAGCTCGAGCCCCAAGGATGAATATAATTTCTATATTTTATTTGGCTTCGACTTCTCGTCCATAATAACCGACATTCGTGCGGACGAGTAATACATCAACTCGTTCCTTATGTCTACGGCCCATTTAGGACAACTTGCAGAAAGTAAAAATAAATAAATTATTTTCATTTCACAACTTGTCCCACGACATACTATAGATTTGCATATACTAATAAAATGAGCAAAGGTACAATTAATAGCGAAAGTTTTATATAAGGTATAACCAAAGTATTATTATATTAATATAATCGCATAATTAGCACTGTATGTAAACAAATTGTAGTATGTATAGGAAGGGTACTGTCTCCTGAGATACAGGTTCACCACCTAGTTCAGGAGGCAGAGCATTTATGTAACAGTGACACTTGGTTGCGCCAATTTGCTATGATCCGCGATTTTGTTTTTTGTAATTTATTTTTTTGGCCTAGCAATCCTATCCCTTCCGTTTCTTTTTCCCGCACGACCTCTAGAAATGAAATGACATTGACGTTTGTGCATCGATTGTGAATGTGACCGCTCCGCTAACAACGCCCGCTCGAAATTACAAGAAAATTGACTATTTCGTGATCCAACCATTCAAAACTCAACAATAGTGCAGTGTAGTGCAATACAGAAACTGGCAGTGCTTGAATGTGCGAAGTCGAGGTTCGCCGGCCGGCGCCACGTGGAACCTTCGAGGTCAAAAGGTCAGTGTTCCTCCCTAGTTTCCGTCCCATCCAGGCACAGTATCTGCATATTGTTAACAAACCTTAGATCGCTTTTTCAAACCTACAGTCCACATCAAGCTTATTTGCGCAACCATTACTTTTGGTCCTACGAGCAGGATCGTGAATCATTTTCTTGTAATTTCGCAATATAGTATTTGTTCCATAGGGAATAAACGCAACGCGCCTGTTTACCTAGATATAATAGTAGAAAACCCGCATCTAGGCATTTAGGCAACTAAACGTTATTTCGCTCGTATAGTTAAAGAGCCATTGATAATTACGGTACCTACGCCGTCAACCGCACCGCATAATTATAGTTAGCTACGTAAATATCAGCGTAGATATAAATCGATCGCATTCTTTTTCTTGACAAAATTCATTCGGAAGTCCTACAAATTGCATGTAGGTAGACGCATTTCAAAAATACCCGTTCATTGTTGAGTGAATATTTGTAGGAAACGGATAAACCATAGATTATATACGCATATGAACGACGTGAATGATTTAATCGAGAAATTGGGTAATATTCACTCATTGATTCAGGTTATTCCGTTCGTTCACCGTTCGCTTTGTTGTTTACAATACTACCATATTGTTATCTGATAATTATCGCTTACTTAATAATTCGTTAAGTGTTTGTTTGAGTGTATAGTGTGAATATATCAAAACAAGATGTCTCTTAAGGGAACCAAGGTTAGTACTGATTTAAAGGTTCAGTTAAAGCTTTTATACGCTAAAAGGGACTCACAGTTTTCACGTGTTCAATCAATTTGTGATAAATCTTTGCAAATCTCGGATCTGGCGATTAGAGATGCTTTCTTGTGTTCGTTGGAAACTTTAGATAGTTTGCGCGCGGATTTTGAATCTACAATTAATAATATAAACATTTTAGAGTTGGAGTTAAATCCTGATTACTGTGTGAGTTATCAGGCATTGTCGTCCTTTGATGACTTGTATTGTCGTATCAAACGTATTGCTAGGAGTTTAGAGACTCCCCCCCCCCGCGAGTGGTTTATCCAACCCTCCTCGCGAACGCCCACGATTGCCGCCAATTCAAATACCTGAATTTAATGGTGACATTCGAAATTGGAATTTATTTATAGATAGTTTCGAAAATATAATACATAGGAACACATCGCTGACAGATCACGAGAGATTGCATTATCTCGTAGAAAAATTGACCGGTAAGGCAAAGGCTGTCTGTGCTTGAATTACGTTTAGCGCTGAAAATTACACTTTAGTTTTGGACACTTTAAAAACAAAATACGAAGATAAGCGATTAGTAGCCACCGCATATTTAGATCAATTATTCGATTTGAAAAGTTTTTCCGTTTGTAACGATCATAATTTAGAGAAGTTTTTAAATATTTTCGCATCATCTGTTCGTGCAGTAAAGAACCTAAAGGTCAATGACCTCTGTGACTTTTTGTTTTTGTATATCGGTTTACAGAAATTAGATCCTGAAACTGTTCGTCTGTTTGAAACGACTCGGCGCGGTAACGAAATACCTAAGTTCGAAGATTTAGAATCTTTTATTCGCGATCATATTAAGGTATTGCAGCGCACGTCGGCACGTCATGAAGTCACGAATAGGACAGGTTCCGATCGCCGTATAGACGCGTCATCGAAGTCAGTCAAGACTGCACATACGCTAGTTAATACCGCCTCAACACCTGACTGTTCTCTGTGTAAGGGTAGCCATACACAGCTGTACAAGTGTTCGGAATTTCAGAGATTATCGCCTAGTGATCGTTACAAGTTTGTCCGCACTAATAATTTGTGTTTTAATTGTCTAAGTGACAAACATCTGGTTACGTCTTGTAACAGTGGTGTTAGCTGTCGTAAATGTCTAGCTAGACATCATACCTTCTTACATTTTGAGAGTAGTAAGCTGCCATCGCGGCCGCGGCCTGCGCGGACGCGCGACGCTTGTGACGCGCGGCCTGCTGCAAGTGCAAACGACGTAACATTGTGTTCGCTTTCCGCCGCTGGTACTCAAATCACTACCGTTTTACTTGCGACCGCGCAAGTTGTCATTGTAGATGCCTTTGGCAAACCGCACACCGTTCGAGCGCTACTAGATGGCGCTTCCCAGAGTAATTTTATTACTCGGGATTGTTGTCAACGCCTTGGTTTTAGTTTTAATAATTGGTCATCCCGCTCAGAAGTGAAAGGTTTTGGAGGTTTAAAGGCAACCATTCACGGTTCCATTAAAATAATATTTAGTTCACGTTTTAATCGTAATATTTCGTTTGAAATGGATTCGCTAGTCGCAGATAAGATTACGGAACGGTTGCCCACGGTACCGGTTGACACGTCCATGCTGACAGAGTTTAAGAACTTGCAGTTAGCCGACGGAAATTACGCTTTCCCTGGAGATATCGATCTATTGATCGGTGCTTCGATTCTCCCGCATCTCCAGTTATCACGTAAAATTCAAGGTCTTCCGATGTACCCCGCTCCGCACGCACTGGAAACAGTTCTCGGGTTTGTTATAGTTGGTTCCGCACCCGCTTGTTTAGATAGTTACTCGACTGTGTCGCACTGTTGCACCGTCGAGCCGCCGCTTGAGTCTACCATCCGCAAGTTCTGGGAGATTGAAGAGGTCAATGTCCCGCCTATTCTCAGCCCTGAGGATCAGGTCACTGAGGAGATTTATACCCGCACGACTACTCGTGATAAAGATGGTCGTTATGTTGTCGCGCTCCCTTTCAAGGGTGATATTTTTTCGCTCGGTGGCTCCCGTGCCTCCGCAGAAAAACGCTTTCTATGCTTGGAACGTAAGATGCAAGCGTCTCCTAAGTTGAAGCAAGCCTATGATGATGTGCTGATCGAATATTTAGATAAAGGTTATATCTCATCAGCGCCTGCCGAGACTGAGGAGACACGTGATTACCCGTTTTACATCATCCCGCACCATGGAGTTGTTAGAGAAGACAAGCTTACAACTAAACTGCGTGTGGTTATGGATGGTAGCGCTAAAACTAGTACTGGCATATCGCTTAACGATATCTTGTATTGTGGTCAGAACCTCCAGGGTAACTTATTTGAAATAATAGTAAATTTTCGCTTGTTTGCTATTGCGCTCTCTGCCGATATTCGGCAAATGTTTCTTAGTATTGGAATCAGAGAATGTGACCGTAGATTCCAACGCTTCTTGTATAGATTTTCTCCGCAGGAACCTTTGAAGGTTTACGAATTCAATCGTGTTTGTTTTGGGCTTAAGTCTAGTCCCTTTCACGCTCTTCGCACTATCAAGCAGTTGGCCGCTGACGAGGGTGATACATACCCGAAAGCAAGGGCCACTATTGAAACCGGATTGTACATGGACGATTTTGTGTACAGTGTACCTAGTGAAGCAGAGGCTATAGAGACCGCTGCTCAAGTAATCAGCCTCATGAAGTCCGGTCAATTTGATCTGGTGAAATGGACAAGCAACTCGCAAGCTACATTAGAGTCGATTCCACCGTCACACCGGTTGACTTCGGTAAAGGAATTCGATGATAGTGATTCGCATAAGATCCTTGGTTTAAGTTGGTCACCCGCAACTGATACGTTCAGTCTTAAAATTAGCTCGACTCCGCCAACTTGTACCAAACGCGTTATCCTAGCATGTGTGGCTCGGATATGGGATATAATGGGTTTTGTAGCTCCTGTCGTTTTGTATGCAAAGCTGCTTATAAAAGAGCTTTGGCTTTCCAACTGTGATTGGGACGACACCGCTCCTGACAGTGTTGCTAAGTTGTGGGCTCGCTATAGGAAAGAGCTTCCAATGCTCGATCAGATACAGATTCCTCGCCATGTTGGTATAGTACCAGACACTGTTGTTAATGTGGTAGGTTTCGCAGACGCCAGTGAGAGGGCTTACGGGGGAGTGGTTTACTTTCAGGTCCAAAATGGCGATAACATTTCAGTTTTCCTCATTAGCGCAAAATCAAAGGTATCTCCTCGTAAGGTTGTCTCTCTTGCTCGTCTCGAACTCTGCGCTATTCTTATGTTGGTTCAATTGATTACATCTATAGTCAAAACTTGTCGTCCTCGCATTAATATAGAGAGAATTGTAGCGTTTTCAGACTCAACCGTTGCTCTATGTTGGGCCCACTCTTCACCCCATCGATGGGGCACGTTTGTCGCAAATAGGGTGGCTAAGATTCAAGCTGAATTGTCACCGGAAAATATATTCCATGTCGCTGGAACAGAAAACCCAGCTGATTGTCTCTCACGTGGTTTGCTTCCTGCGCAAATTTTAAATCATCCGCTTTGGTTTTGTGGCCCTCCCTGGCTTCATACCACTCCTAACGAGTGGCCAAGTGCTCCGTTTAACCCCGCTACTGTTTCAGAGCCACCCGAGGAGAAGAAACATACGCTTGTAGTATCAGTTCCGCGTGAAGAGTCAGTTGTTTTGTTGTTGTCTAATCGAGTCTCGTCTTGGTCGAGACTATTACGCTGTGTAGTTTACGTCCTAAGATTTTTGAGATTATTACCATCGCGTGGTTCTATAATCGCAGCTGATTTGGATAGAGCTGAATCAGTTGTACTTCGAGAGTTGCAGAAATTTTATTTTTCAATAGAATTTCGTAGTTTAGAATCACATAAACCTTGTAGTCACGCACTTCAACATTTGAAACCATTTTTGCAAGACGGACTCATTCGTGTCGGTGGCCGTCTGCGAAATGCTAAGTTAGAGTTTGAACAAATGCATCCAGTAGTTCTACCACGCAGGGATCACGTTTTGGATTTGTTGGTGGATTATCACCATAAGGTGAATTGTCACGCTGGTCCCGATTTATTAATGTCCATTCTTCGACAGAAGTACTGGATACTTTCCGCTCGCAATTTGATACGCGCTAGAGTGCACAGATGTGTGCCCTGCTTTAAGCTCCGCCCGCGTTTCAACGCGCCGGAAATGGCCGACCATCGTTCTTGTCGTGTTGTACAGACGGTGAAACCTTTCATACATACTGGGACGGACTATGCTGGACCGTTTAAAGTCACTATTGCCCGTGGTCGTGGTATACGTTCCACAAAGGCATACATTTGCCTATTCGTTTGTATGACAACTCGTGCGGTTCACATAGAGTTAACCAGTGATTTGAGTACGCAGGGTTTTATGTCTGCATTTAAACGATTTTTATCTCGCCGTGGTCCCGTTAAGCGCTTATACTCTGACAACGGCACAAATTATGTTGGAGCGCGACGCAATATTTCGGAATTACATACATTCTTACGCTCCAAGTACTACCAAAGTGAATTCGCCCATGTCTTAGCTGAGAATCGCATTGATTGGTGTTTTAATACGCCAGCGGCTAGTCATTTTGGTGGCAATTGGGAGGCGAATATTAAAAGCCTTAAGTCACACCTGTTTCGGGTCATAGGCGAACAGATTCTCTCGTACGAGGAGTTGAGCACCGTACTCGCTCAGGTAGAGGCGTTGATGAATACGCGTCCGTTGTGTCGGACTTTGTCTAGTGATCCATCGGAGCCACTAGCGTTGACGCCGGCTCACTTCTTGACGACGACTCCTCTTAAATATTTGCCCGCTTTAGATGTCGAGACTGACAAACTGCAGCTTCACCCGCGTCACGCTCTGCTAGATAGCTTAGTTCAGTCCTTTTGGAAGCGATGGAGGACAGATTATCTGCATACGCTGCAGTCGCGTCAAAAGGGGAACACTCCTTCAGATCCAGTCACAGTCGGTACTGTGGTGATACTGAAGACTGAGAGTGCGCCTCCTCTGCACTGGCCTCTTGGTGTAGTGGAAGAAGTTTTTCCGGGTTCGAACGGAATAACGCGAGTCGTAAAGGTTAAAACCGCAACTGGATCGTACCTGCGTCCGGTTATTCGCCTCTGCCCTCTGCCTAATCAGTAGTAGTGGCATAGTTAGTTATAAGTTGTTTCGCTACCTAGTATTGATAGTTTAGATATAGTAATAGGGTTTAGTTTCGCTTTTGTTTTTTTTTCTTTTCTTTGAAGGTAACCCTTCAAACCCGGGGGGAATGGTTGCGCCAATTTGCTATGATCCGCGATTTTGTTTTTGTAATTTATTTTTTTGGCCTAGCAATCCTATCCCTTCCGTTTCTTTTTCCCGCACGACCTCTAGAAATGAAATGACATTGACGTTTGTGCATCGATTGTGAATGTGACCGCTCCGCTAACAACGCCCGCTCGAAATTACAAGAAAATTGACTATTTCGTGATCCAACCATTCAAAACTCAACAATAGTGCAGTGTAGTGCAATACAGAAACTGGCAGTGCTTGAATGTGCGAAGTCGAGGTTCGCCGGCCGGCGCCACGTGGAACCTTCGAGGTCAAAAGGTCAGTGTTCCTCCCTAGTTTCCGTCCCATCCAGGCACAGTATCTGCATATTGTTAACAAACCTCAGATCGCTTTTTCAAACCTACAGTCCACATCAAGCTTATTTGCGCAACCAACACTTGTTTTGTTAATAAATAAATATTATTATTTCCTTTATTTATTCTCATCACATATTGTTTTATATTTCTAAATATTTCTTATTACAGATATATATATAAAAAAAAAACATTTAAAAATATAAAAAATAGTAGTCCGCCGGTGTCGGGAGCAGGGTCCAAGCTACCGGTGGTTAGGGCTCCAGAGACAGGAACCTCCTCACAATGCGAGCCGTATCGAGGAGTACTGCCTTCTGTACCAGGCCCTTGATCCAACCGCGCAACGAAATTATTATTATTATTATAGTTATAGTATCAATCAGTTTTCTCACTAATAATAATTCGGGGAAATATCACTGGTCAAAAAATAAGATTTGAATGTATCTTTATTCTAATACTGTAATGGCTACTTTAAAGGTAGGACAGATACAGAACTCCATCGTACCTACTGTTATTTTTTTCTCCAGCAGGAGGTATACGAACTCTTTATATTATGCAGAAGCCACTTAAGAGCAGCCCCGGGCTACTCTAGTCTGGGCCAGACTTTGAAATTCCTTAGTTGCAGAATAGAATTATAATTTATTTTGGTTTTTTGCAAGTCGTCCCAAATTGGCCGTAGGCATGCGAGACGAGTTGACGAATCAATCACACGGACGATACCACTGGCAAAAACTAGTATTTATTTTAGAGTTAGCTAGTTTACATACTCCGTAATCTTCTCATAATTTGAAAAATATTAAACTTTCAACTTATTACGACACAAAATGAAAAGTCCTCGTGTGTACCGCATAATAACGTAAAGAAAACTATGCAGAAGTTGCTTGGTTTCACGTCAAATATGTACTAAGTAATATACTCGTAACTAAAAGCAACTCAAACTAAAGTTACTCGTAAGTTGAAAATATTTACAAAACATAGTACAGTCACCAACATAAAATCCTTTGCAAGAACGTTTCAAAGAGTTACCGCGGCACTAAAACGCAAAGGGTAAATGAAGGCACAGATTGTAGTCAGTAAAAATATGACAGATCGTCTCGCTCCACCCTACAGCGAAGACATTTGGTGATTTTCGTCCTCAAAAAAAAGCTTGTAATCCTTACGTAAAATTTAAATATTTTCTCTTAAAGTAAGTGACGGTTCAAAGAGATGAAAAGATCTAATTCCCTAGATTTTTGTTTCAACACAGTGAAGGAAAGTGTGCCCGGAAATTGCATAACTTGATTCAAACATCTCATTTCTACCATCGGACAACCGGACGTACGGCGAGTATCTACCCATACGTTGTTGCTACGGTCCGGAGTAAGCGTTTCGCCTGGTTATTGATACCGCGTACATCGAAGGACTGGAACCATTCGCCTGCTGCGGTCTTCCCATCTGATTATAATTTGGATGTCTTCAAGGCTAGAGTGAATAAGCTTTTAATAAACTAGTCTAGCCTTACGATGCAATGTTGCATCACTGCTTATCATCAGGTGGGATCGCAGTCATGCACTAGTTTATATCAAGGAAAAACATCGTAAGGAAACCGGTATATCCTAGAACCAAAACTTTTCACCAACCCGCACTAGGCCCACGTGGTGGATTACGGCCCATTCGCTCTCCTACAGAGGAGGCCTGTGTCCCAGCAGTGGGAACATTAAAAGGCTGATTAAGCTCATGTTTATTATTTTCGTTTCGAAGAAACAAAGTCCATACGTGTTAATTAAAAATTCTATTAATAGGCAATTTAAAATAAAATAGCTTTTAAATTTTGTAAAATTTTCACAAACCTATGCTCGCGACTGTACGAACCGCACAGTTCATTAACCTTACAATACCGAGATAAGCTCGGGTGTAATGTAAAGCCAGTTCGCACTAGCGTATATTTTGTATTCAGATATACTGTTGTCGCCAAATAAAATGGACAAGCTGATGAGAAGCAAAAACATATAATTTTAAGATTCCGTACCTCAAAAGGAAAAATCGGAACCTTTGCAGGATCACTTCATTGTCCGTCTGTCCATCAACACCCTGTATCTCGGGAACACATGGAGGTATACAGTTAAAATTAAAACTATACACTCAGGCTTGCAATCCTTTGAAGCTGAGAAAAAATCAAACTTCTAAGTCAACAAATTAAAAGGTACGGCCGTTCATGTTGCAAAAAAATGTAAACACTCTCAAGGGAATCAAAATTCATAGGGTACTTCGCGTTGATCTAGAATCCTGAAATTTGGCATGAGGCAGGAAAAAATCTAAAAAATGCATAGCTAATCACAAAAAAAAAATATTGCGATTCCGAAAATCTTTCTAAATTCTTTCATGTTTGTTATTTTTATTATCGGATCAATTCAATTCAATTCAATTCAATTTATTACTATATCACATGGTGTTTTATAGGATCTTAAAAATAGTTACGTAAGTGCACATGGACCCTGTCGGGCACAGCAATTTCATACAGGTAGGGGTTAGAATTATAAATGAAATACAAAGTTAAAATTAAAGAAAAAGAAAATTAAATTAGACCCGTTATACAAAACAAATTAAATAAAAATACAAACGTCAATAAAATTATAGTCAAACAAATTTGACTGGCCTGTTGGTCTAGTGGTTAGTGGCCCTGACTGCTATGCCGGAGGTCGTGGGTTCGATTCCCACCCAGGACAAATGTTTGTGTGATGAGCACGATCATTTGTTCTGTGTCTGGGTGTTATTTATCTATAATATGTATGTATTTATAAATATATAAGTATGTATATCAGCTGTCTGGTACCCATAACACAAGCTCTGCTTAGCTTGGGACTAGACGGTGTTGTGTGATAGTTGTGGAATATATTATATTATATATTATATTATAATTAATTAAATGTCAAAATATATTCTTCGCGTGCTTGCTGACTACTATCTCACCTGATGGTCATGGATGATGGGTCTACGATAGGGCACGCTTACCTAGAAGTAACTTATTCACTCTTGATTGTTAAGTCAGGGAGTGATAACACTGACAGGGAATTTACACTATCAACATCAGTGCTTGTCCCCAAAAGCTAAAACACGGATCCTGAAAGGTCTAGCTCATCATCATCATCAGTCTTTTTAATGTTCCCACTGCTGGGACACAGGCCTCCTCTCTATGAGAGGGAATGGGCCGTAATCCACCACGCGGGCCCAGTACGGATTGCTGAATGTCACATGTCTTCGAATTTTTGATTCTAGGACATGCCGGTTTGATAGCAGTGGTGATGAAATAAATTACACAAAGTAATGCGCCTGGCTGGGTTTGAACCCGTGACCTACAACTCGTAAGTCGGGACCATTACCACTCGGCCACCACTGCTCTAAAAAAAAAGAGAGGTCTAGCTGCTGCAAACTAATTTAAAGGTCATAGCTCATTAGAGCCACCCGGAACCCACTGCACTGCCTCGGCTCCTGCAGATAATATTCTTTATGACTTGTATGGGCATGCGTTCACTTCATCCACTCCGTAGCGTTACCGGATCGTCTCAGTCGTAAATTGATGTACTCATACAAGTTCGTATAAAGAATGCTAGCCGCTGGAGTGGAGAGGGTTCGGGGTGAGCTCCGGATGACTCTTATGTACCTTTAAGATTCGCCACTGTGCGGAACACCCGGAGGACACGGTGGAGCATACTGTAGAGGTGTGCCCCGCCTGGGCAGAGCTTCGCCGTGTCCTCGTGGGGGCGATCGGCGGCAGCGATCTCTCTCGCCGGGCCTTGGTTCAGGCCATGGTCCGGAGTGAAGAGGGATGGCAGGCGGTCGCCTCCTTCTGCGAAGCAGTAATGCTAGCAAAGGAGGAGGCCGACCGCATCAGGCAGAGGCAACGGGGCGCTCGCCCCAGCCACCACTGGGATTCCGATCCCGATTTCCGGCCACCGTAGGCGCGGGCTTGCGGACGGCGTGCAATGGGTAGCACGCTGTCCGATCGTCCGGTAACATACCGGATCGAGCCCAAGTCGTCGACGGCGCGTTCTGTTCCCGCGCGCCTCAAGGAGCTGTCAGCAAACCGTAGAGGCCCAGCCTGCTAGCTGCAGGCAGGCAGGGTCGAAGCCTGCTGGTGTTAAGGGCCGTTTTCTGAGAGGAAGGCTCAGCCCCGGCATGATAGGCATGAAGGAACGGGGTAGGTTTATAGTCAGTAAGAGTCTGACACTACTTCCCGCTCCACCCAAGGGCGGGACTTGTCATTGGATGATTTTACCTACCATAAAAAAAAAAAAAATGTACCTTTAAGATTGTATTGGAAATGTTTTGTTTGGCATGATGATGTAATGCTCGTTACTTTAGATTTTAAACTAAAACTGTGAATAATCCACAACTTTCACACAACCCCATCTAGTCCTAAAATAAGCAGAGCTTGTGGTATAAGTACTAGATAACTGATAAACACACATAAATATTTCTAAATACATACATATTATAGATAAATTACACCCAGATAAAGAACAAATGATCGTGCTCATCACACAAACATTTGTCTTGTGGGAATCGAACTCACGACTGCCAGCATAAATGTCAAGGCCATTAACCACTAGACCAATAAGCCAGTCAACGTAAGTTTTCTTATATTTGAAGTAAATTCACTTCTGCTAACTTATTGACAATGAAAATTAAACATTAATTTATTAGCACTGAGATAATATGGCTAGTTTTCAGGGTTCTGTATCCAAAGGGTAAAAACTGGACCCTATTACTAAGACTTGACCGGACCGAGCCCAGGTCGTCGACGGCGCGTTCTGTTCCCGCGTGCCTCAAGGAGCTGTCAGCACACCGAAGAGGCCCCGCCTGCTAACTGCAGGCAGGCAGGGTCGAAGCCTACTGGGGTCATGGGTTAACTTCCGAAAGGAATGCCCGGCCCCGGCACGATAGGCTACGAAGGAACAGGGTAGGTTTTTAGTCAGTAAGAGTCTGACACTACTTCCCGCTCCGCCCAAGGGCGGGATTTGTCATTGGATGATTTTACCTACCATAAAAAAAGACCCTATTACTAAGACTTCGCTATCTGTCCGTCTGTCTGTCACTAGGCTGTATCTCAAGAACCGCCATAGCTAGACAGATAAAATTTTCACATTTTTTTTTATTTCTATTGCCGCTATAACAACAAATACTAAAAACAAAATAAAATAAATATTAAAGGGGGACTGCCATACAACAAACGCGATTTTTTTGCCCTTCTTTGTAATATACTGCTACTTACAGGAATTAATTTCGTACATGAGTAAATTAATTCGAGTTTTAAAAAAAAGTACTTGATTTTTTAATTTTCTCTTTACAAATCGATAGTATTTCATGTACCGAATCGACCCTCCACGATATTAAAACGACCAAAATTTAACCTGTTGAATACCGTAATTAGAGACACAATAGAAAGACAATAGGTGTGCGGACGCCGACGTCCTCTCGGGGAAGAATGAATACATCTAATCTAAAAAATATTACAACTTAACATGTATACTATATACAAACCAAAAATAATAATATGTACAAACGGCTTAAGTTAATTAATTTATTATGCTCTTTATATGCTTTTAGTTGAAATCTGAGTTCGTTAGATAGAATGTTAAGTTCGTTCACCTCATTTAAGCGAGATAGTTTCAAAGTTTATTTACTAATTAATATAAAGGCTGACTTACTAATTTTAACACTAACACCCGTATATATAAAGAAGTATTTAGTTGTTACTAAGTAAAATCTTATTAAGTCATTTCTTGACGTTTGAAATCTGCATTCAAAATTCAAATGTTTTCTTAACTATAGAATACAAACAGTAGTTACTCAAGTATTTAGTTTTACTAGCTTATAAATACGGGTTTAAGATTACGTCTTGAGCTTGATTTTATCTAAGAGTAATTGTCTCTCTTCAAACCTCAAGCGACCGAAATATAACAATCTTGTTGACAGTTTTTGACTGGCCTGTTGGTCTAGTGGTTAGTGGCCTTGACTGCTATGCCGGAGGTCGTGGGTTCGATTCCCACCCAGGACAATTGTTTGTGTGATGAGCACGATCATTTGTTCTGTGTCTGGGTTTTATTTATCTATAATATGTATGTATTTCGAAATATATAAGTACGTTTATCAGTTATCTAGTACTCATAACACAAGTGTGATAGTTGTGGAATATTATTATATTACTAGTTATATTTTCGAGCGATTAGAGATTCCCACGACCACGTGACTGAGCGTTGAGACATCATCTCAACGCTCAACCACGTGGTCAAAACAAAGGAATTGGAGGCGTGGCCAGCTCCAAGCGTTCATGCTTAACGAAACTATCGTAACTTGGCTAGGCTGTTTACAAAGAAACATAAATTATTATGTATAATGGTGTACAATAAAGTATATAAAAATAATTATAACAGTAGGGAACCCTCAGTGCACTTGCCCGATTTTTTGAGGCGGAAAGTTTATGAATAACCTGAACTTCAACTCTTCATTAATGGCCTTTGTGGAAGAGACACCACAATTTTGCCAATAACACGTACGAACTGTTAATATACCGTCAAACGCTGGAGAGTATTTATCGAGAACAGTAAAATGAATATAAATATATTTTTAAATTAAAGAACAAAATAAAGGAATTTCTTCGCAGACGGAAACCGTCCGTCAGTCAGTCAATCTTATGACCAGAGATTATGAGTAAGTAAATTATAAACAAGACAGAAACTCGAAAGACTGGAAAAAAAATTATTTACAATAGTTACAATTTAATTTTGTTAACTTCAATAATAATATATCACACACACTATCGCACAACGTCGTCTAGTCCCAACCTAAGCAGAGCTTGTGTCATGGGTACTAGACAACTGATAAACATACTTATATATTTCTAAATACATACATATTATAGATAAATTACACCCAGACACAGAACAAATGATCGTGCTCATCACACAAACATTTGTCCTGGGTGGGAATCGAACCCACGACCTCCGGCATAGCAGTCAGGGCCACTAACCACTAGACCAAGAGGCCAGTCCAAAATCCATCAATGACTCTCTAGCTTTGAATGAAATGACTGAAGTGCCAGACTTTTGCTGACGTACTCACTCACTGCAGTCAACCCTCACTTCTAATTCCAAGGTACTAAAGCTAGCTAAACATAAGTTGTAATAAGTTTCTAGAGCAGACACCTGGGCGCAATTTGAGCTGATGAGTGCAGTATCTAGCTACCTGAGCACAGCTTAGTAAGCCGAGTTAAGAGGGACGATACGGAGGAGGTTTCATACAAAATGGTTTTGTAAAATTAAAAATGAATAATAAATTCCATTACTTTCACACAACGCCATCTAGTCCCAAATTAAGCAGAGCTTGTGTTATGAGTACTAGACAAGTGATAAACATACGCATATATTTCTAAATACTTACATAATTATAGATAAATTGCACTCAGACACAGAACAAATGATCGTGCTCATCACACAAACATTTTTTTTTTCTTTTTCGCTTGGAAGAAATTGCGGAATGTGATTAGGCCAATTGTACATTTCCTAGTTTGAGGTTTCTAGTCGTCATCTCTCTAACCTTTTCCCAACTAGCGACTGGATTGTGGAGGTCAGATATAAACCTCCACAACTCAGTTACGGAGCAACACGGTACTCCTTGGATATACTTTCTGGCATCTGACTACCTGTAACGACTGTCAAAAATCCACAATTTACAACTGTTAGGGACCTATTTAAGGGCTACTATTGAAAGGGAAATGGCCTGTAGTTTAAACTTATTATAATTCCCGAATAGGTACAGTATCGATGTTGGTAAGTAAGCGTTTGGAGTGCATGCGCGTCGTCTTCGGAAATCGGTAGCCGTAAAGTCCCAACCACGCCGCATCTCTTGCCGCTTGCCGCCTCCGTTGTTTCACGACAGCAGCCGAAGAATGCCGAGTGTCCGAGGGCGCTCAAATAACGGCTTTCCGAGGCACGGGAGGTCAGTTTTAGATAAACTTAGAAAGTACAGAAACAAAAAAAAACACATCAGAACTTGCATGAGCGTCTCATGCATGAGAGGTGGTTTCCAATAGGCCATCACAACGACGAGTTTGAGGTTTCAAGTGTGTAAAATATTATCTTGGTGTAAAATAAAGAGCCCCACAAACAAATGCTAAAAAAATAGTCCTAATATCAATAACATGTGCGATGCTATTTGTCAAATTTTGAACCTTGAGAACAGGCAGCCCAGTGGTAACGACTCTGACTTACGAGAGTCCGGATTCAAACCCACCCAGGTGCATTACTTTGTATAATTTATTTCATCACAACTCTTCTCAAAACAGTAAAGGAAAACATCGTGAGGAAGTCGGCATGTCCTAGAACCAAAAATTCGAAGACGTGACATTCACCAACCCGCACTGGGCCCGCGTGGTGGATAACAGCCCATTCCCTCTCCTAGAGAGGAGGCCTGAGTCCCAGCAGTGGAAACATTATAAGGCTGATTATGTTATGTATATATACAAACTTTACGAGTATCACGACGATATTTCGTATGAACCCGCATTGAAACGCAGCACCTTAAGTAATGAACACGCTGTATATAATTTAATGTGTGGGAACACGTCTGCTTTGGAGTTATGTTAAGTTCAACTAGCTTTTAGTAGACAACCCACCCATGTAATTTTGAAGCTAAGAATAATTAATTAGGGTTCCGTACTAAAAAATAAAAAACTTAAACCCTCGAAAAAACGGATCACTTTGTTGTCGGTCTGTCTGTCAAGACCCATCTCAAGAACGAAGTAAGAGTTGAAATTAAAACCATATACGCAGGTTTGCGGTGTTATAGATATAATTCTGAAGAGATAATTCTGTATAGTAATATAACTTATACCTTAAAATAGCATACAGTCTATAATTGGGGGGAAGTTAATTAATTAATTTATTTATTTTAAGATAGGTACTCTCTGCACTAACAGTCGAGACCAAAACGTGCAGAGGGCTCCATATTATATTACAATATTATAAAAAAATAATAGAAACATAAATTGCATATAGAAATCATTATCATTAACATTATCTTAATAAATTAATTAGTTCCACGAGAGCGCAGTGGTTATCAGACGTTAATTAATGAATAAAGAGGTTAGTCAGAAGTAACATCCACTTAATATTTTTTTAGGGTTTCATCTAGTTTGTGTGTCTGTCTGTCATCAGCCTGGAACTCATTTACCTTGATAGCTAGACAGTTGTAATTCTCACAGATAATATAAGTCAGTTTTGGCTATAACAACAAAAATATCTACTAAAAACAGAATAAAATAAACAATTTCGAGGTTCCTATTCAATAAGCGTGATTTTTTCGGCAATACTGAACCCTTCGTGTGTTAGTCTGACTTGCACTTGGCCAGTTTTTTACAAAATGTATTTAGTCAAAGAAAACTAACACCACTATCAGTTGCCTAGTACTCATAGCACAAGCTCTGCTTAGTTTGAGACTAGATGGCGTTATGTGATAGTTGCAATGAGTTATGTGATAGTTGCTAAAAATTATGTTATACTATTAATTAACATAAAATTAAAGTAGTACGAGTATATTATTTTTAATTCAGATTTCCTGCTTCTTAGTAAAACCAATCACAGTCTTCTATTAAACCAGACTCCGATGCAACATAACTTTGATTTGAATTTCAACTAGTCCTGTGTTTCAGGTAGAATATCTTACTAGTGTTTTGATTTCTAGCTTGCATTTATGCTGATTTCGCTGCTAAATCCGGAGATGCATAGGAATGACCAAAGGGGCAAATTCATAGTTGCAAGGCATATGGAGAATCGCAATATCTCATGCAAAACTAAAATGTTCAAATGTCCAGTCTTCTCCATATTTAGCTACTAAGCTGAGGCTCAGACTTTGAGAAAAGTAGACCGCGACAGTATTGGTGCCTTAAGAGATGGAAGAAAGTACTTGGAATTTTTGGGTGGAGTGGCGGCCGCGTACGAGAAGACGCAGCGTTCAAAGGCCTAATATAAGGTTTTTTTATGGTAGGTAAAATCATCAAATGACAAATCCCGCCCTTGGTTGGGGCGGGAGATAGTGTCAGACTCTTACTGACTAAAAACTTACCATGCTCCTTTCAATGACTTTGTCCCAGGGCCCCGGAGTTCATTTTCACATAACCCTTGGCCCCAGTAGGCTTCGGCCCTGCTGGGCCCCTACAGTTTGCTGACAACTCCTTGAGGTGCGCGGGAACAGTGCGCGCCGTAAACGACTTGGGCTCGGACCGGTCTGTTACCGGACGGACAGCGAACTATCCATTGCCCACCGTCCGCGAGCCCGCGCCCACGGTGGCTGGAAATCGGGATCGGAATCCCGGCGGGGTCGGCGGCGTGTGCGCCGTTGCCTAATACGGTCGGCCTCCTCCTTTGCTAGCCTCCTACAAGATGGAACGATGACCTGGTAAAGGCTGCGGGAATCTGATGAATGCGAGACGCACAGGACCGTTGATTGTGGTGACATTTGGGGAGGAGGCCTATGTCCCAGAAATATTGTGTCCTCGGGCTGAAAGGATGATGAATGAGACGGACAACAAAGTGATCCTTTATGGTTTTTTTTTTTATGGTAGGTAAAATCATCCAATAACAAATCCCGCCCTTGGGCGGAGCGGGAAGTAGTGTCAGACTCTTACTGACTAAAAACCTACCCCGTTCCTTCGTTGCCTACCATGCCGGGGCCGGGTATTCCTTTCGGAAGCTGACCCCAGCAGGCCTTGCCTGCCCTTCGACCCTGCCTGCCATCCTATAAGGGCTCCGTTTTTATTATATCTGTGGTTTCTCTTATTAAACGGTTCTTATCTTATCTTTGTGGTCTGGTTTTCGCAATTAGTCCCTAGCGGACCATTGTGTGTGGGCCATGGCGGCCTTCACACCGAGCAGCCCACCTCACTCCAGAAGCAGATGAGTCTCTTCAGTTTGTTCAGGGCGTCTATGAGTGAACTGGGTGCTCCCAAGGTTCGTGTTCTTATCTCGCTGGCGGCTGTGCACTCGAGGAGCACATGCGCGACAGTTTTTCTGACTCTATACATCCCCTGCACGGAAGACTATCCGTAATACTCATTGTGAAAAAGTTTTTATTCAGGGAGCAGTGTCCCGTGATAGTCCCCGCCACCAGACGCAGGCTGTCTCTGTCCAAACGCAGAAGGTTATTGATTAAACTGTTTTATTTTACTTGACCTGTTTGTTTGTTTGGATCATAGATATAAGACTTATATGTCTATGGTTTGGATCAAATCCTAGCGCGTCATATTTCTTTCAACAGTCAATCGCTCACATCGTTATAAATACTATTTATATGTTTACTTAGGTTATCACGCCCCAAAGTTATTTTTTTACAGTATTATCAATAGCCTAGAGACTGATGAGAAGAGTGGTGTGATAAATGATATTTATTTTGCAAGTAGGTTTTAAAAACAAGACAATTTTTTTCCGTCAGTTTAAGATGCGGCCGGTGTTTCCTAGCTGACTACCCTGAGAAGAAACACCGAAACAAACTCAGGGATAACACCGATAACGGGTACCCGAATTATTTTGTAGCTTTTAGTAAATTACCTACCTACATCAGCCCCCCTAGCCAAGTTACAATCGTTTCGTTTTGCGTTAACGCTTAGCGTTGGCCACGCCCCCCATTCGATTATTCGAACAAAGGATTTGGGGACGTGGCTTACAAGCGTTGACGTAAAACAAAACGATTGTAACTTGGCTAGGGGGCCAGTTTTATTATTTATCTCTTTTTTTTTTTCAACAAAACCGTTTAACTAAAAATATTTTTTTTACTTTATTTATTGCCTATTAAGTTAGGTACCTAACCCTAAAAATCATATTTGATCCTCCTAAACTTTAGGAGGATTAGGTATTAGGAGGATTAGGATTAGGTACTTTTAAGACCTTTACTTTAGTACCTATAGTGACCAAAAAAGGAAAGTATATTAAAACAAAGACAAATAATAGGCACGTAATAAGAGACCCTGCACAGTGACCACATCAGATATAAATCCGTAGTCCAGATCAGAACATAAAGGTGGTCATAAAATAAAGCATTACTGTTACCCAAGCAAAGTCGGTGTCAGACTGCGGAGACCATGAGTAAGTTTTTGAACGGACAAAAAAAAGGATTTTTTTTGTTTAATCTTTTTATACAATGTGCCAAAAAAAACTGTTTTTTCTTTCTTCAGCAAGTTTATGGTAATTTATTTCATCACCACCGCTCTCAAAACATCGAAATCGGCATATCCAAGAACCAGAAGTTTGAAGATGTGTGACATTTACCAATCCGAATTGGGCCCGCGTGATGAATTGCGGCGCATTCCGTCTTCTAGAGAGGAGGCCTGAGTCCCAGAAGTAGGAACATTATAAGGCTGAATATACCACGTACATCGAAAGATTGGTACCACTTGCCTGTTGCAGTCTTCCCATCCAATTATAATTTAGGTGTCTTCAAGGCTAGAATGAATAGGCTCTTAATAAACTAGTACGCCTCACCAACAACGATTGCATCACTGCTTACCATCAGGTAGGATCGCAGTCTAGCACTAGTTTGTATCAATAAATAAATACTATGTACACGTTTTTAAAATTGCTTCTATAGTATAGGAGGCAATGCAAAAAAACCAGGCAAGTGCGAATCGGACTAGCGCACTGTGGATTCCGTACAAACTTACCTATGAAAACAGCTCAATTCCCGAATCGAGTTTCACAGATTTTTCCGAAACGTAAAAAAGAAAAAAGTTATTTTTGTGACGTAACTACAAATTCACATTTTTTAGATTTTTGCCTATACTTGTGTATGAGACCAATAAGGCCAATGGGAAGTACCCTATGAATGATTGGTTCCTTTGAGGGGGTGAAATGTTAATTTAAAAGTTTGATTTTTCACAGCTAGTTTAAGGGACCGTAGACCTGAATATATTGTTGTTGTTGTTGTTTGTTCTTGAGATAAAGAGTCCTGACTGACAGACAGACATACGAACAACAAAGTGATCCTATATTTTCCTTTTGGTGTACGGAACCCTAAAAACGAATGATAGCTAAATCGAGGGATTCTAGAGTATAATCCTGAACGTAGCGAGGGATTCAAAATACACTCTACTTTTCATCACCCAGTACGAGAAAAAAAAGTCGCCTTTTGCAGTAAATAGATTATTCCATAACATTTCTTGCATCAGTCCTAATATTGTCAGGAGTTAATTTTATACTTTCTCTATCACTTGAAGAACTCATTTTTCAAAATACAACCATGAATTTCTAACAATCCGTGAAAATTGACGTCTGTAGTTCGCGCGTTTTTAATTTGATTTCTTTTTTTTTTGTATTTAGCCGGCGGCGCGACTATGGGCCGTCGTACCAGCCAGTCTTTATTCAAACAATATTTGCGTTCAATTTCTTTGGCGTTGAAGACTAAGATGTTCCAAATTCAAAAAGGGTACGGCAAAGATAAAAAAAAAATATGAAGCGGATTAAAAACTCATAACTGCCCGCTAAAAGTTTCTTCTAGAAAACAGCACCTTTGGGTGCATTTAAAGGTGAACCTAAGTCGTCCTTTTCGAATAGGTGGGATAAAAATTATATTGAATGATATAGACGTCTTCTATACGTGCGTTTAAATGTTTGTGAAGGCATCGATGACACTGGTGTAATTCCTAGTGTGGAAAAAACTTCCCCTGTGGATTTTTTACCTCCCCTTTGGTCACACGCGTGGTCAGGCTACATAGCTCAGTTCAGTATAGTTCGTAAATTGGATCATGTTAAGAGATCATGCACTCCTGTTCGCAAAATAGGTGATAATATTTAATACCGTGAGCTTTTACGGTTACCAGATGCATTTTCATGTTCGTATTTCCTCTACAAAACGTCGGGATGACCTCTTCAAACAAGAGTAATAAAAATCTCAGCGTGTTGGTTATCCTATATTTCACAAATAACGTGACAAGCCGAGCTATTTACTGCCGCACTCAGAAGACATCTAACAGTTTATTGCGCTCTTGAGACGTTTAAATTCTGTAGATATTTTAGAAATCATATTTGTGGAATCCTATCTGGACTTCTAAGATCCTTTTAGCGCTTATTTTATTGCTTCTACTAACTGAAAAGATATTCGTGTAATATTTCTATTATTTTTTTGTGTTTCCTGTTAGTTACAGTTTAGGAGTCTTTATGTCAAGAGTGAATAAGTAACTTCTAGGCAAGCATCATTGTGAGGTAACCGGCATATCCTAGAACCAAAAATTCAAAGACATGTGACATCTAATGACCCACGCTGTGATAGACTACGGCCTATTTCCTATCCTAGAGAGGAGACCTAATCCCCAGTAATGGAAACAAACACGACCGTGATTGTTCAGAAGGTGTCCGCCCGAGAGTAGAGAGGGATCGTAAAAAAAGCGTCACGGAGACTACAGCCTGAAACGTCGCAACGAAAGTTTAAGGTAGGTGGGACTCCAAGGAATTGAGTATAAGAAATCATCAAATAGCTTCACCCGCTTTGAGAAGAAGCTTCAGAAATTTACTGACTAAAATCCATCTCAGTTCCTATAGTTCCCTTTACATTTCAGAGCCATGGCAACTCTTTGGAACAATTCCGAAGCCCTGGTGGGCAACGGCTTTAGCAGGCACTGTCAATTAAGACCAGATTCAACTCATTTTGAACTTTCTTTAAACCAAAACCGTTTCATATTTTTGGATATCCAGAATATCCAAAAATATGAAAGAGAATACCATGAAAAATAACTGGGAAAAAATCAATACAAACATGATATGAATTAGTTATTGCAATAAAAAAAAAAAACAACTTACGATTTCAAACGTGTATATCTACGAGATTACGACACGAAAATATTTGAAAGGTACAAAAATAATAAAATTGTTTTTTTAAAAGAGTCTCGCAAAAACAAAAATCTTGAATACGAATAGTTATTGTTTTATATATATATATATATATATATAAATAAAACCACTGTTACAAAGCCGCGAAGTCGACATAGACCAGGGCAGAGTTCATACAAAATACTCAGTGACTAAAACTGGCTCTAAAGCTGGTATCTTTAACCTGGGTCAAAGATCACGTTTGTCCCGAGCCAGAGGCCTTACCACGGCGTGTTATGTTATTAAAATGTCAGTCATGCGAGCGAAAGAGCGGGACGGAGCTATACGCCTTATAGAGCTCCATCACTTTAACAGTTCAATGGATCGAGCTAAAAGCTCGTAGAACCTCTAGTCTCTATCGGACGGCGAGCTACCCATTACTCGCTGTGTGTTATGTTATTAAAAAATGAGTCATGCGAGCGCAAGAGCGGGATGGAGCTATACAGCTCCATCTCTTTAACTGTTCAATGGCTCGCGTTAAAAGCTTGTAAAGCCTCTGGTCTCCATCGGACGGCGAGTTACCCATTACTCCCTGTGTGTTATGTTTTTAAAATGCGAGCGAAAGAGCGGGATGGAGCTCTACACACTATACATCTCCATCTTAGTTGCCTGCTGCGGTCTTCCCTTCCGATTATAATTAAGGTGTCTTCAAGGCTAGAGTGAATAGGCTCTTAATAAACTAGTGCGCCTCACCATCAACGATTGCTTCACTGCTTGCCATCAGGTGGGGTCGCAGTCAAGCACTAGTTTATAAATATAAAAAAATCTCTTTAACAGTCCAATGGACCCCGTTAAAAACTCGTAGGGCTTCTGATCTCTATCGGATGACGAGCTGTCCATTACTCGCCGTCTGAAAAACCCTACTATAATCCTTGTCCTAAAACAAATTTATCAACATGGTCACCCTACGTTAAGGTACAGGACCAATTTTTATACGTTCCACCTGTGCTACCGTGCGTAATATAGTACACCCTTTAAAATTTATATATTAAAATAATTTCCTCTGCCGGCTTCATTTCTTTTCAGATCTGCTATTGAAAGGCATTATGGCTTTCTAATTTATTTGCAGGTTTGAATAAACGGAGTCGTTTTTTGCTATCTTGCGTATTTATTTGACTCTCTTCTTCCGTGGGACCTGGTGATTTGTAATACAGGTATTTTGCCGTCGACACGGAGTGGTGGCGTGGACCCCGTCGACCTATAGTGACACACACGATAGTGACACACACACACACCTACCAGACACACACACCTATAGTGACACACCTATAGGACACACACGATGGCTGCCGCTGATCTTCATTTGTTGCAATGTCGACGGCCGAACCTCTGACCTTACCTTATCAAGTCTTAGTGATTATTTTGTATGTAAAATAAAATGTAGAAAACTCGCAAAATACATAAATATTAGTGAAGAAATCAAAGGTACATTGGTAGTACATAACAATGGTGTGCTTTTTTTGCACGTAGAACTCTGATTACAAAGGGCCTCGCTGGATAGACAAATTTTTCCTGCTGCATTTCTCCTGTCCTGATAAAGATTCCTCAAAGTTAATACATGAATCGAGAGGTACATTGGTGCAACTTAAGATCAGTATTACTTTTATGTACTCTGAGCGTAAGATAACCGAGGGCCTCGCTGGACAGACAAGGCGCTTAATCGTAATTTCTATCAAAATGGTTGAGGTACCGGACAATCGGACAGCGTGCTACCCATTGCACGCCGTCCGCAAGCCCGCGCCTACGGTGGCCAAAAATCTTTTCTTTCATATCACTCCTCACACAATCCATCCATCTCTTCTTCGGCCTCCCTCTTCCTCTCCATCCATCTACTTGTAAACTCAGAACTCTTTTAGTAACATGTGTTTCATCCCTCCTCTTCACATGACCATACCAAGACAAACGATTTCCTTTCAACTTTTCAGTCACTGGCGCCACTTTCAAACTTCCTCTAATATACTCATTTCTCACTTTATCCATTCTCGTCACACCACACATCCATCTCAACATTCTCATCTCCGCTACATGCAGTCTTTTTTCATCCATCTTTTTCACAGCCCAACATTCTGATCCATACAATATGACAGGTCTTATCACGGATTTGTAAATTTTACCCTTCAACTTGAGTGGCATCCGTGGGTCACAAGTTGTTCCCGTAACCTGTCGCCATTTCATCCATCCGGCGTTGATCCGATGTGTTACGTCTCGGTCTACCTCACCATCTCCTTGAACGAGCGACCCGAAGTACCAAAAGTCGGAGCAGATTGGTATGGGCGTTCCGGCGAGAGCTAAGGGCACAGGACCGGAAAGACCGCCGAAATCGCAGAACAAGTACTCCGTTTTGGTTCTACTTAATTTCAGGCCAACACTCTCCAGTCTGTGCCACCACACCTCCAATCTATTCTGGACCTCTAGGCCACTCTCGGCAACCAGCACAATATCATCGGCGAAAAGCATACACCAGGGAGCCTCTTCCTGAATGTCCGACGTCAGAGCGTCCATTATCATCAGGAAGAGGTAAGGGCTGAGTGCCGACCCTTGGTGTAAGCCGACAGCCACATTGAAGCTGCTAGTGGTGCCCACTGTAGACCGAACTTGGGTACGGCATCGACTGTACATCGCTCGGATCAACTGCACATACTTCCCAGGCACACCTTTCTCTTTAAGGGCCCACCACAGAACCTCACGAGGTACCCGGTCGTATGCCTTTTCGAGGTCAACGAATACCATGTGCAAGTTTTTATGCGCACCTCTGTATTTCTCGCACAGCTGGCGTATAGCGAAAATGGCATCCGTTGAACCTCGACCAGGCATAAAACCGAATTGGTTCTGTGAGGCTTTCATGGTATGTGACATTAGCTTTATTCCTCTATAATTGTTGCACTCAAGAACATCACCTCTGTTTTTAAAGATGGGCACCAAAGAACTGTTGCACCAATCATCAGGTATGGCTTCTTCCCGCAACAACTTATTGAAGAACAAAGCTAACCACATCCATCCATCCACTCGCAATAACTTCCACACTTCAACTGGAATTCCATCGGGACCAATGGCCTTACCATTTTTCATACCATTTACTGCTATTCTGACTTCATCCATACTAACCATTCTCACTAACCCTACATTCACTGGTTTACCCTCTAAAGACCCACTCCAATTATTTTTCTCATTCATCAGTCTTTCAAAATAGTCCTTCCACCTGTCCTTGATTTCTTCATCATCCGATAGGACCATTCCAGCTTCATTCCTTACACATCTTATCTGGCAAACATCCCTCGTCCTTCTCTCTCTTATTCTAGCAAGCCGGTACAGCTCTTTTTGGCCTGCAGGACTGTCCAGTGTATCGTACAATTTGTCTTGGGCCTTTGCTTTCGCTAAAGCATTGCGGTCTTCCCATCCGATCATAATTTGGGTGTCTTCAAGGCTAGAGTGAACAGGATCTTAATAAACTAGTGCGCCTCACCATCAACGATTGCATTACTGCTAACCATCAGGCGGGATGGCAGACAAACATCACTTTACCATCATCATCATTTCAGCCAAAAGACGTCCATTGCTGTACATAGGCCTCCCCAAGTGTCGCCACAACGAACCGTCCTGAGCACGCAACTCTTGCCAGGTCATCGGTCCACCTTGTAGGAGGCCTTCCAACACTGCGTCTCCTGGTACGCGGTTACCACTCCAGAATCTTTCGGCCCCAACGGCCATCTGTTCTGCGAGCAATATGCCCTGCCCATTGCCACCAGTTTATATTACATGTAAAAACAATCGTCCCAAAATAAAAAGAAAATTAAATCCTAAATAAGTATTTATTCTAATTTAAAGACTGTTTATTCAAATCAAAGAGAACCTAAAAAAGATACTTCGCCAGCAACAATCGACGCAAATGAGTCGAAATCTGGAGCACCTGCCGTCCCATTACCGAAATACTTGAATACCTGAATACTTGAATAATCGGAAATTTGAATAATTTACCTTTATCTGAACCTTTGTTGTGAATAATTGGATTTCGGACCTTTCATTTACATTTTCAAACAATTTATGTTTTTTTTTTCAGGCTAAGTTGTTTCGATGAGTTCTGATTTATGGGGAAAGTCTAAGGGCTGATTTCATCATTCACTATAAAAACTTAGTTCAACTAAACTGAGCTCAGCGTAATCTAGTTTAAAGACCCATCAGTCAGTTTCTTCTTTTATATAGGGTGACTGGTAATTAGTGAACGATACATAAACACGTGATTGTAGTCATGATGACAAACAACTTTTACTATGAGACTAAGCCTGAAATCGTGAAAAAAAATCTGCTGCTCAGTACATTTGTGTTCGCCTAACTGGTCAAAATATACTGAACTTAGCTGTTTTTTTCAGGTTATATAATATATTTTATATAATATTTTCACAACTATCACACAACACCATCTAGTCCCAAGCTAAGCAGAGCTTGTGTTATGGGTACCAGACAGCTGATAAACATACTTATATATTTCTAAATACATACATATTATAGATAAATAACACCCAGACAAAGAACAATTGATCGTGCTCATCACACAAACATTTGTTCTGGGTGGGAATCGAACCCACAACCTCCGGCATAGCAGTCAGGGCCACTAACCACTAGACCAACAGGCCAGCCATTTGATTGTTTCCCTCTTTTGTTAAAGTGTTGGAAGCGTGTGTTAAAAAGCTGAAAGTAAATATTCGTTCTAGCGTTAAATTCGGAACTACTACTTGAAGCCTTTTCAACTTTCAGTCTTCAGTTAATTTGTGTTCGCCTAACTTGACAAAATGTAATGAGCTTGGCTGATTTGTTTTCGCGATTTCAGGTTTGGTCCTATAGTAAAAGTTGTTTGTTATCATCACTACAATCACGTGTTTAAGTATCGTTCACTAATTACCAGTCACCTTATATATGTAAATAATAGTTTATTTTCCGCTTTCTGTGAACCAAAGTATTTCAGTGGATTCTATGAACACAGGTTACGGCAGTGCTTTCAATGGCCCGAGATATGTATGTAAAATGTTTTCTATAAACAAAGTTGTCGGCGAAACGTGCTGTCTTGGAATAGAAATTTCTATAAACTTTGCTTTCTGTATGTAGTCGTATCGTACAAGCGTGCTTCTATATTAGGTTCCACGCTCGTATCAAACATGGGCGAAAACAAAAGAATTGAAACGGAATTTAGCGTAAACTAGATTCAATTCATAACGGTGAAACACAAAATGAAGCTATAATCACGATTAGACGCTCAATCTGTGTTTTATTTTAAATAATCGCGATTAGTTTTATCGGTGAATTTGGCCCTAAAAATGCTGAAATCTTTCTGATAGATAGTTCTATCGTATTTCGATTCGTAAATTATATTCTTATTTTTTCATGGGAAACAATCAAATGGCTGACCTTTTGGTCTAGTGGTTAGTGGGCGTGACTGCTGTGCCGGAGGTGGTGGGTTCGATTCCCACCCAGGACAAATGTTTATGTGTTGAACACGTTCATTGGTTCTGTATCTGGATGTAATTTATCTGTATACAGGAGGTGGGTTGTGGGCACATAATCATCATCTTTTCGGCCTCCCTAGGTGTCTCCATAACAACCGGCCCTGTGCGTTTCGCATCCATCGAATTCCCGCAACCCTCACTAGATCATCGGTCCACCTTGTAGGAGGCCTTCCAACGCAGCGTCTCCCGGTACATGGTCACCACTCCAACTCTGCCGGTTTGTTCACACGAACGTATTACTGTATGTTTTTGAAGCCGAAAGTGTTAAAAAGTCAAATCTTTAGTAAATTATTTTCAAGACAGCGTCCATGTTATGGGTCATAATTTTACATTTGTGTGTTGTAATTTGACAGTAAAACCGGGCACGCCATCTAGTGGCAACTAGAAGTACTACAGTTGGCGCGCTTTTGTCAGAGTCGGGATTTTTCATCTGACTATATTTCTCGACACACAAGTAGAACCATCAAGGCAGTCGACCTTGAATGCGCAGTAACCCATTTTCGAGTCTCAACCGAAGTGGAGGGCTAAGCGTAACCAGAGCAACGGGCTCAACTTATTTGCCGCATTTTTATTTTAATAGGTTACAACTTGTTTGACATTAAAAGCATGGCAGTTGAGAGTTTGTCATGCTCACTCAAATGTCTCGGTTGGTGGCACGTGTTATTGGGTCATTCGGTTCCCTTCAAAATGGTTGAGCTGAGTGGGGCTGAGGCACGCGTCATGCTCGTGAAAGGGCGCCGTCAGTAGGGACTGGTCATCTCTTAGCTGCCAGTAGCTCAATTCAATTTCTATTTTTTTAATTAGTTCATTTTATTTTTTTATTACTTATCTGCATTGTGCTCACATAATAGAAGCGACAAGAAAAATGTAACCAAGATTTATGTAACTCATAATATGATTTTAAAAGAGTGTCCATGGAATTTCCTGCACGTTCTTCTCCATAGAGATCTACACTTTGGAACGTGTAATTTAGCTTCACTTTTTTTTTGGACTGACCGACATTTTGACAATTCAAAAGTGCCTGTAATTGGTCTATTTGGAATATACTATTCTAATTCTGATTCTGACTCACCTACATTTGGTTGTTTGCACTACCTAATATAGTGCACTCTATCGAATTGTATGAGAAAGAAAATGACTCAATTTCTAGCCATTCTTATTTATTGCACAATACCCACATAGCCCTGGTTCTGGATCATAACTTGAACCATGCCAACGAACCGCCATATGGGTGTACGACTTTTTATCTTCGGTAATGGCTGATCGGATATTGATGATATTTTCCTGGAAATAGCACCAATGATACTGTTTACCTTGGGACAATTTTCTACAAGCTTTCACGCTGACGGAACCGCTGGAAGTACCTTTTTTTTTCTGGTGGTGGGAAATCATCCTATGACATCTTCCACCCTTGGGCGGACGCCGGGGCTTGGTTCAAGCCATGCTCCGGAGCGAGGAGGAGTGGCAGGCGGTCGCCTCCTTTTGCGAAGCAGTAATGCTAGCAAAGGAGGAGGCCGACCGCATTAGGCAAAGGCGCACACGCCGCCGCCGCCGCCGGGATTCCGATCCCAATTTCCAGCCACCGTAGGCAAGGGCTCGCGGACGGTGGGCAATGGGTAGTTCGCTATCCGTCCGTCCGGTAACAGACCGGTCCGAGCTCAACTCGTCTACGGCGCGCACTGTTCCCGCGCGCCTCAAGGAGTTGTCAGCAAACTGTAGGGGTCCAGCAGGGCCGAAGCCTACTGGGGCCAAAGGTTATGTGAGAATGTCACCACGGGCCCCGGGACAAAGGCAATGAATGGAAGGGTAGGTTTTTAGTCAGTAAGAGTCTGACACTATTTCCTGCCCCATCGGATGATTTTACTTACCATTTAAAAAAAACCCTTGGGCGGAGCGGGAGATAGTGTCAGACTACTACGGACTAATAACCCACTCCTGTACCTTCGTTTCCTTTCATACCAGAGCCGGGATTTCATTTCAGATGCAGACTCTTGGCCCCAATAGGCTTCGACCCTGCTTGGCCTCTACGGTGTTGCTGACATCTCCTTGATACGCGCCGTCGACGACTTGGGCTCGTTCCGGACGGTCGGACAGAAAGTACCTATTGCTCGACGCATTTTTTACAACATTCACATTGTTGGAGCATAAGTACATACTGTTAGGTATTGATACGTAATCAGATTATTGAGTCTGTTTTTTTAATTAAAAATATTGATCGATTATATTGTATTCGATTATTCATTGCAATCGACTAATTGTGCTGGCAACCCGGAATAGTACATTTTGATACAAGTGGGGAAAGTTTGTCATTGCAGCCGAGGCGAAATTCACCCGAGCCGTACAGGCGAGGGTGTTATGAAGCCGAGTGCTGCAGTGACAAATCTCCACGTGTATCAAACGACGTTTTTCAATACACTTTCGAAGAAATACGATGAAAAATCCACCAATAATCTATCTTCTATCGGAAAATTACGACGCATTTTTGTTCATTTTGTACTGAAGAAAATTTTCCAAAGTTACCTAATAATTTAGTTTTGATTTGACGGCAGCAGGCTTTTTTACCTCAATCACATAATCTGGTAGCGTAGCATCTAAAGGATTCTCTTCAAATCTTCTTTTTCACAACTATCACAAATGAATAAGTTAGTTAATATTAGGTGTACTTTTTTCCCGCGCAAAACCTTTGCAGGTTGAAGGAGAAGCAAAGGTATCAAATCGTATACATCCTAGTATTAAAAATATAAAAATTCAAATATTTTTGAATTTAGAACACGTATAATTGTTAATTTGTTGATATTAACAAATTATTGCTTACGTAATCATATCTATTTATTTTATTCTTTTCAAAAACACAATTTCAATTTTCATTAAATATTAAAACCTTAAAAAGCCTCTTTGCTTTAAAAAAAAATAATAATCACTCTTGACCATGATGAAATAGGAATGAAAAAAGCCCTTGTTTTCATAAACTGAAAAAAAACACGCGGGTGATAAACATGCCATTTCGAACCAAATCGTAGTTCGATAAAAGGCAGTTTTCGAGTAAGTGTATTGAAAACGTATTTGTGATTATTTGTGAAAAAGTGGGGGATGTAGTGCAATGGCGGGGACAGTCTGAGTTTGGCAGCCGTTGATGCAGGACTCACATTTGGTCTCTTGCATTTATTATAGTGTTAAGGAAATGATGTAACAAGATAATTTAAAAAGAGTGTCCATGGAGTGTCATAAGTAATAAATATATTATTTTATACTGAAGTGAGCAGTTGTATTACAATACTAACTATATTATAACATTATTACACCCTAGTTAGTTGAAGTGTAAGTTAAAACCATCAATGTACAGCTAGCAGCAGTGTCGATATCGGTGTAACTAATTTAGCGCCGGAGGTTGAACGGTCCGCAAAAACATTAGAATGTTATTTATGGAACTTACTGGCCATCGAAACTTGGTGGTTCAGTTTTCAAGAATTAGGATTAGGACAGCTTGTATATATTGCCAGTTTGGCAAAATAGCAAGAATAAATTGAATTATTTAAATTATAAAATTAACTTTTGTTACATATTATTTTAAATCAATTATTTAATTTTATTTTGATTTAGTCATAGTCATTATAATTTATTGGTAAGGGATTCTTATTTCGACAAGTATAGTAAGAAATTAAATTATTTAAGTAAACATCAACTGTGCGAGTCTATTGACTTGTAGGTAGTTAGTACGCAACGACCGACAACTACCTACAGGTCTTTGAACTCGTACCTATATTAATTCGAGTTTAAACAAAAAAGTACTTTATACATTAAGATATATAAATTAATATTGGATACAAACTGAATTAAATTAGTTATGATTTTGGAAATATAATAATTGACAAATATAGAATATATAGACTGAATTAATGAAATTAAAATGTCATGAACGATAAATTAAAATTAGCATTTTTTTCGTGTTTTGTCACCGACATCCAAAATTAAAGTCATTTTAGACGGTCAAAAATTCAAATAACAAGAAATTGTGTTTTAATAAACACACACGTTCTAAATAAATTGTTGAATTGCCTGCAGAACTTGGCACACATTTAGATCTTAATTATTTTAAAGGTGAAATCGACCACTACACTAGTATCATAATTAATAGGCCAGCCTAACAAACTAGTGCGCTTCACCATCAACGATTGCATCATAGCTTACCATCAAGCGGGATCGCTGTCAAGCACTTATTTATATTTGTTCAGATTTATAAACGCCTGTCAGGAAGCAACCGTTGTCAAGTAGTTGACAACTCGTCTAAATCAGAAATGTCCGATCGGCGCGGGTTTTTGAATTGAGTATTTTGAGTTAAGAACGTCTCAAACCAAACTTAAATGTCCAATTTTGACAGGTTTATAGGCTGAAGTAGAGTTTGAGTAATTCTCAACTTCAAATCCTTAAATCAGAAATCGGGAGTATATCAGAAATGTACTATCGAGCACAGTTAAGAAAGCTCACCTTATGGACGATAATTGTATGACAAATCTCACGGCTCCACCTCTCCATTCCTGTTTTTTCACAAGCTGCGCCTGCATAGAAATATTTTCTTAACTGAGCATGCGTAATTTTTGTCGACTTTGCATCGCTATCATACTATGATTTTTTAAGTCCACCCACCGGCAAGATCTACGTATATTTTTGAATATAATTTAGGATTGTTCTTTTGCTCCCTCTACATTCGACATTACATCCTTATTTTGCCGGAACGACTTTATTTAAAAGAAAAATTGTCTATTTTTTTTGGTGGAATACAAAGCTATACAATCACTACGATTCCAAAGACTACTTCAAATCAAAAAAATTAATCCTATAAACTAACTCATGATATTGTAATAAAATAAATTGTAAAATTTATAAAAAAATAATTTTAAATTTAATTATGTACATTTTTTTTTTGGAAACAGTAATTATAAATTTAAATTCTGACTTGGATCTGATATGCAACGCTATCCGCCTTCAAAAACAGAAAGGTAATAAATATTTTAGTTCTTCGATCGCCCAGACGCGTCGGCTCGCTTCGCATATGGGCCCCAAGTCTGCTATTTTTATAAATTCGTCATTCCAACACGATGCAATTGTCATATTGCTAAAATTTCGTAATGCAAATCCGATCATTGGTAGGTCAGTGGTTAGCTATCAAAATCAAAGTGACATTACTGCTTACTGTTTATTTAGAGCGGCCGCCGGCCGGCGTTTTCAGTGTTTTGTTGTTTTTATTGTATCAATGTTTGGTTTTTGTTATGATATAAGGCAAACATTCATTTGTCATTATGTAGGTAAGTACGAGATTACCATTCTATGCCATTTCTCTCAATGTAGTGTCGGTGGTTGATCATTAGAGTCGCCATTATATTAGTAGATTACCAAACTTATCAAAATCAACAATTATGAAATCAATGATAGACCTTTCTGATACTATTGTACAAGTAATAGCAGACTTGAGGCCTAGCAAAATGACAATGGAATCGTGTGGTAATAACGAATATATAAAAATAGCAGACTTGGGCCCTTGGACCTAAAGTCTGCAATTACAATAGTATCAGAAACCATTCAGACACTATTGTAACTGCAGACTTGTCAAAATCAACGAATATAAAATCAATGATAGTACATTGATTTCATATTCGTTTATTTTGACAAGTTTGGTAATGTACTTATATAATGACGTCATTTTGATTTTCCAAAGATCAACCATTGACACTATTGAATAAAATGCATAGAATGGTAATCTCATACATAATGACAAATTAATGTGTGACGTATGCGGTAATCTGCTAAAATGTTGACAGTTTCTTTGATCAGTGACCTACCATTAGAGCGTCATTGTGCAGTTAATGCTTTTAATTCGTTACAAGACAACTCTTACCACAATTCTATTACGAGACCACTGACCGAACAATGATGATGAATTTACAGATTACGAACTTTTAGCAAAATGACAATGGGATCGTGTTGGAATGACAAATTTATAAAAACAGCAGACTAGGGCCCCAGAGTTTCTTTCTTTCCATAAGAAAAAAAAAAGGAAGAAAGAAATAGTTCTTTCTTTGTTTCTTTCTTATAATTGCATACGGATTTCTAATCCAAACGATAAACAATTACTTTTGCACACCCTACTGGCCTAATAAAATAGTTAATATACAAACCGCAGCTGCTCACGAGTGAACACATAACTTCACACCGCGTCACCGACGCAGTCGGGTAAGTTTAATGCCCGCGACGTCTGAATAGTTTCTCCTCACGTTCTAGTTTCGATGTGGGGCCAGAAGAATAGCGTGTTGGGATATTAAAAATATCCCAACACGTATAACAACATACATACAACAACAACAACAACAACCAACATATATATTTATTTTTAGTATAGCTGTAAATGATGGGGTGGAAATGAGTGGATTGCATATCAATAAGCGGTGGTATATTGCCGTTACTTCAATATTCCAAAATACATCGATCCCGAACAAACAATAAATAAATGAAATTGGAGAGGTCGTCTGTAGCGCAGCTGTCCGTGGATACGAGTGTCCGCCCCCGCTCCTGGTCCGATTCCCAACAATGAGAAATACTTATAGTACAGGATTCTTACAAGTCATGTAGGTAGTAGGTATAGCTAAGTGTTACAATTTTTTAAGTAAGTGTTGTAATTAAAATCATCAAAATTTAGAAAATCTTGAATTCGTTAAAAGAATAAAAGCTTGCTCGATAAGCCATTTTTTTTTTATCTATCTATCTAATGTGTCCCCAAAACGTTAAGTGCCTATAGGTGGGATATCCATTATGTACCGGTGGGCACGCCACGATTATGGCAGTAAGTCCCCTCTTTGAGGCGTGGCTGCAAATACCTCACGGCGTCCTCGTCTTCTGCATGACGCAGGTACTAACCGAACATGGCAAGTTCGGGAAGTACCTGTACAAGATTCGTGCGGAGGTGACGCCCGGGTGACGCCACTGTGTGGACCGCCTGGAGAACACGGTGGAACACACGGTAGAGGTGTGCCCCGCTTGGGAAGAACATCGCCGTGTCCTTGTGGGGGCGATCGGTGGCGGCGATCTCTCGCGCCGAGCCTTGTTACAGACCATGGTCCGGAGCGAGGAGGAATGGCACTCGGTCGCCTCCTTCTCAAAATATTAATGCTAGCCAAGAAGGAGGCCGACCGCACCAGGCAATGGCGTTCACGCCGCAGCCGCCACCGTAATTCCGATCCCAAATTCCGGCCACCGTAGGCGCGGTCTTGCAGGCAGCAGGCAGTAGCTTACGGTCCGGACGGTTACCGGACGGCCAAACCCAAGTCGTCGACGACGCGCACTGTTTTCGCGCCTCAAGGGGTTGTTAGCAAACTATAGGAACTGGGAAGGTATGCAAATGCATACCATAATGATACTAATATGCTATAATGATTATGTTTATTGTCTCGTTTTTAGTTGTGTCATTCCGTGTAAATAAACTGTTTTTTTTTTTTCTTTTACCAGGGCTCTGGTATCAAGGCAACGAAGGAATGGTATCGGTGGTGCATCGCAGTATGTCTGGTGGTCCGATGATGGAATAGGCTAGGCGGAATTAGGCTATGCAATTCCGACGCATACTCCTCGAAATGCAACTGGTAGAAAACCGACAGGCTAGAAACAATCTATTATTAGTACCGTTTTAAAGCATATATCGTACAAAACAAAAAAAAAAGATAGTCGCTGTTTTCGTGGCCCCAATTTGCCACAAAACTTGCCCCTCGCAGTGGAATATACACACGGTTTAAAGTAACTGTCTTTCACAAATTAGTTTACCGCTTTCATCCGAGGAAAGAAAAATATACCCCGTCAGCTGTTTTATTTATACTTTGTTTTGTTTTCCAGTTCAAAGAAAAGTTTCTTTGGAACAATCTACAGCAATAATAAAAAAAGAAAAAAATTGTATTTTTTTCCATCATTATATCATCATCGTCATCATTTAAAACGCGCCGCATCCCGCGACTCTCACCTGGGCCTGCGGGCTTGCGGACGGCGTGCAATGGGTAGCACGCTGTCCGATCGTCCGGTAACTGACCGGACCGAGCCCAAGTCGTCGGCGGCACGTGCTCTTCCCTCGCGCCTCAAGCAGCTGTCAGCAAACTATAGACGGCCTGCCTGCTAGCTACAGGCAGGCTGGGTAGAAGCCTGCTTGGGTCATAGATCAGCTTCTGAAAGGAAGGCCCGGCCCCGGCATGATAGGCAACGAAGGATCGGGGTAGTTTTTTAGTCAGTAAGAGTCTGCAACTAATTCCCGCTCCGCCCAAAGGCGGGATTTGTCATTGGATGATTTTACCTGCCAAGAAAAAAAATCAGGGCCTCATGTCTGCTATTACAATAGTGTCAAAATGGTTTATCATTTTTATATTTTTTTTATTACACTACTATCACACAACGCTGTCTAGACCCAAGGTAAGCAGAGCTTGCATTATGAGTACTATACAACTGATAAACATACTTATATATTTCTAAATACATACATATTATAGATAAATTACACCCAGATACATAACAAATGATCGTGCTCATCACACAAACAATTGTCCTGAGTGGGAATCGAACCCACGACCTCCGGCATAGCAGTCAGGGTCACTAACCACTAGACCAACAGGCCAGTCAAAATCAAATCATCATTGATTTCATACCTAATTGTTGATTTTGACAAGTTTAGTAATCTACTAATATAATGGCGTTATTAGATCCAGTGATCAATCACTGACACTCCATTGAAACAAATGGAACCGATTTAAAAAGTTCGTTCACCATTACAATGCTACTTTGTCACTGAGAGATATATAGGCATATATTTTCCGAGCTAATAAAGAGCGTTAGGCATGCCGCAATTATGGTGGTAAGGCTTTGAGGAGTGAGTGGAAAGACCTCGGCCTCCTCAAACTCCGCATGACGCAGGTCCAATGCATGGTAAGTTCGGACGGTTCTTGCACCGGATCCGTGTGGAAGAAACGCTTAGTTTACACCATTGTATTGACGGCCCAGAGGACACGGTGGAGCATACGGTAGAGGAGTGCACCGCTTAGGCAGAGCACCGCCGTGTCTTCGTGGGGGTGATCGGCAACAGCGACCTCTCGCGCCGGTCCCTAGTAGGTACTGGCCATGGACCGGAGCGAGGAAGAGTGGCAGGCGGCCGCCTCCATCTGCGAAGCAGTAATCTAGCGAATCCTAATTTAGATTTCCAGTCACCGAAGGCGCGGGCTTGCAGACGGCGAGCAATGGGTAGATCGCTGTCCGGCCGTCCGGTAACCAGACCGGTACGGACAGAGTCCAAGTAGTCAACGGTGCGTAGTGTTTCACGCGGCTCAAGGAGATATCAGCAAAACCGTAGGGTCCCAGCAGGGTTGAAGCTTCTGGAGCCGTGGGTTCGCTTCTGAAAGGCAAAGCAAAAAATCAGTATAATGAATTATTTGAGAATATCGAATTCTTTGGTGTATCTGCTCGACGTTTTAAAAAAACAATCCATGATAAAATATCAAATACATGATTATTATTATTATACCTAATATGTTATTATTATAATGAATCAGTGTTTATTGTACCTAATATTGATTTTAATTTTTTTTTTTTTTTGTAATGTATTAACTTCATTTTTATTTAATTTAATTTTGATTTGATTTTTATTTGAGTTTGAATTGATTTTGGTTTGGTTTGCGTTTGATTATGATTTTAAAATTGTCGAGTTAATTTTATATTATCCAGTGTTCGTTTGATTTTATTTTAATTTTCATATTATTTTAATGTATTCTCATGAACTGAATTTTAATTATACATATTCTTTTGTATATGATGTGGAAAATGTGGATACATTTATTTTATTTAATGAATTATACCTTAGACAGTTAATTATAATGTATCACCGTTTGTTTTCCCAAATAATTAAAAATAAATAAAGAAACATAATAGTGTGTTTTGGTCAGTAAGAGTCTTACACGTCCTCGGGTGCGCAAGCGCTGGAGATTTCATTGGATGATTTCCTACTTAATTACTTAAGCCCCAAGCGAACGCCGGCGGTCGCACACCTATTGTCTTTCTATTGTGTCTCTAATTACGGTATTCAAAAGATTTAAAATAAAAAACCAGTTAAGAGCGTCAATCCCGGGATATATTATAACACAGTTGCTTTTACGTATGATGTTAATACTCAACTTTCTCTAGATATTTTCGAAACACAGATATCTTGTGGATTTTATCTAGGTTTCTATTAAAATCAAAACATAAACTTGTGTACAACTAATCTAATATAGATCTCTAAGTTCTTTGTCTAAACTTTATCTATTCATAATGTACTCATAAATTAAACAACTCAAAAAATATAGTACAGAAACCTTGTACATTTAATCAAAAATCGAGTGACGAATTTTTTTTAAAGTTAATTACGTATTGGAACTAGAATCAGTTCTGTAAAATATTCAAACCGGCAAGAATCTCCACGGTTGCTTCCTATACTATGTTCCTTCATTGCCCTCGTTGAGGATCCCGGGGTTCATTTTTCACATAAAACATGGCCTCAGAAGGGTTCGACCCTGCTGGGCCCCTACGGGTTGATGACATCTTCTTGGCTCGGTCCGGACGTTTATCTACGAAGACTGGAAATCGGGATCAGAATCCCGGTGGCTTGAGCATGAGGACCGTTCCCTCGCGCGAGCGGCCGTCTCCTTCTCTATCATTACTGGTTTGCAGAAGAAGGCGACCGCCTGCCATGCCTCCTCGCTCCGACCCATGGCCTGTACCAGGACTTGGCGCGAGAAATCGTTGCCGCCGATCGCCCCCACGTGGACACGGCGGTGCTCTGTCCATTCAGGGCACACCTCTACCGTATGCTCCACCGTGTCCTCCGGACGGTCCACACAATGGTGACACCTAAGAGTTTCTTTTGCACGAATCCGTTGCAGGAACCTCCCTAACTTACCATGCTTCGTATAGCTGCGTCATGCGGAAGGTGAGGACGCCGTGACGTCATTCCACTACTCCTCAAAAAGGGGACTTATCGATATAAATATGGCGTTTTCACCGTATATTACCTATAAGTGATCACACTTATAGGTAATAAAAACACGCTTACAAAAATAATTGGTATAATTGCAACGAAAGTAATCATACTTTCGTTGCAATTATACCAATTATTGTCAAAGTCAATAAGTACACGATAACTAAGAATTCAATCATTACCTTATCTTACTAAGAAAAACCGAAAAACAAATAAGTAGATATAGTTACTGCTAAATGCCCTGACTTTTATCGTAGGTTATCAGAACAAACTGTTGAAGAGGAGATCGGGGCAATACGAGCAGTTGCGTTCAATTTTATTAAATCATTATTTTCCATCCATCAATATAACCGACTGCACCAAAAGAAGAGTTATGTTTTTAAGTGCATGTATGATTCGTTTTTGGTACATCTTAAAGACTTGCTGTATTTTAGCTTGGAGGTGTCGTTAAGTTCGTCGACTCAGTCTCCATGACACAGAAAAAAAAAATCTTGTAGGAGATTAACTGAAAGCAAAATAAAATATGCTGTTAGTTTTAAAATTGATAATACTTGAATTGATAAATTTATATAATTAATTTTATGATTGATAATATCACCGTATAATTTCGAAGCCGAATATTTGTATAATTTGTATTCCAATGTAATTTGTTTGACATGCGTGTATTTTAATTTTAATTCTGTTTTTTTTTAATTTTGTTTTAATACTGTTTAAATTTTTTCCCATACCTGCAGCCATGTCATGCCACTCATTCATGCATAAGTTGTGGTTGCCTATAATTGAGTGTGCATTATAGGTCTAGGTTACATGTACCAATTTCTATGTTTAAGTGTTTATTTTGTAACACTCGTTGGTGATCCTTAAATAAATAAATAAAGCCTACTGGCGCCATCGAAGCCTACTGGGGCCATCGAAGCCTACTGGGGCCAAGTGCTGTATGAAAGTGAACCCCGAGGCCCTTGAATGAAGGCAATGAAGGAACAGGGTAGGTTTTTAGTCAGTAAGAGTCTGACACTATCTCCCGCCTCACCCAAGGGCGGGATTTGTCATTTGATGATTTTACCTAGCATAAAAAAAAAACGTATAATTAATTTTATAATTGATAATGTTATTAATAATTGAAAATAGGGACTATTTATGGTTAATTTTGTAATTGATATGATAGAAGTTCTAATAGATTAGTAGGTATTAACAATTTTAAATTTCATTTTTTATTCTACAAATTAATCATTTGTAAGATATTATTAATAGTAAATGACTTATTTTACATGGCATGCCTGTTAGATTCACATCTAGCAGGTATTAATTCGATATATTGTGTTGTGATTTATGTGTACGTACATCAGTTTTGTGAAATATAATTTTTAAAAATAGAGAACAAAAAATAATATTCCTTTTAAGTCAAATCTACTTATGTTTATATGAACCATGACCTAACGAGACTTCTGGTATGATTTAAATACGTTAGTAAGTAATAAGTAAGTTATTTGATAAAGTGGAAGAAAAAGCAACAAACGCTGCAGTCAAAGCAAGAGTGAAAAATAAAAAGGTGCTGAAGAGAGAACATAATTGACGGTGAAAAAGTGTTTTGAGACTACACTACAAAGACAATAAACCATGAATACCATTTCAGTTATTTGCCTATGTATAATCAGCTCTCAATGTGCAGTTATAAAGGATGATTTGAACAAAAATGGCTCTCCAGGTAATGCCAATCGCCAATTTCAAGAACAACTTATGAGAGAAATCGATTCTTTTGATTACAATAATCTAAAATTATATAATGACATAATAATTGATGAACAAAAAGATAAAGAAACTCAAACTATTAATACTGAAACAGAAACCAGTAACATCAACTTATCACCAAGAATACAAGAATGGGAAGTAAGAATTCTTCTTACTGGACAACCGATAGAAGAAATCAACCATATGCTGAGCATTATAGAAGCGACTGCCAACAAAACAAGACAACTTATTAAAAAATGTTTTTCTGACGAATTTGCCGTTACCTGTTATTTTAAAACAATTTTCGGTGTTACAAACCATCCTCTATCAAAAATACAAAAGAGAGAAACTAAACAAAATAATACACTAACTACAGATTCCGAAGAAGTAAATCGTCTCCTGAAACTCGTTGAAGACGCTACAAGTGGTGTATCTGATGGTAAGAATTGCACAATTACCGAAGGTGTAACCATCTGTAATGTGTACGTACCTGAAGTTACAAACCAGCCTCTATCAAAAATACAAAAGAGAGAAACTAAACAAAATAATGCACTAACTACAGATTCCGAAGAAGTAAATCGTCTCCTGAAACTCGTTGAAGACGCTACAAATGGTGTATCTGATGGTAAGAATTGCACAATTACCGAAGGTGTAACTATCTGTAATGTTTACGTACCTGAAGATTCTGCAAAATCAATACATAAACGAGAAATTGAATTTCAAAATAATACCCTCCCTCTAGATGAAGATGTAACAGAAATAAATGACTTTGTAAACATCGCTGGAGGTCGGAACTGCACGGTAATTACTGCAGAAAATGCGGATATCTGTTCGTCCCTGGATTACGATAGTAGTAGTACCTTTATTGATATCGACGAGTGTCTTCCTGGAAAAGGGAGAGCTGATGATGGTACTTGTGTTCCAGAAGTTGATTGATAACTTTTGAAGTAAAAACTATGTGTATCGTTTTTTATTTTTGTACTTTTTTATTTGATTTTTTTCATTAAGACATCATTCTGTGTTTTATCATATCATTAAGTAAAATGTATTTCTTTGTTCATATAAGTACTGTAAACAAATCGGTGTGTGCATACAATTTTTGACTGAAATAAAATTAAAGCCACCACGGTGCCTGTTTGTTTAGTCGATTTTTAGGTTGGAGCGTCGGGTTTTTTGATACAAGTTTAGAAATATTTTTCTTTCTTATAAGTTTTATTTTTAATTTCTACTTGGCTGCATTTTTTTAAATCTTTTTCCCAAGCTCTTTAATTTAATATTTCTCTTGCCTAACGGCTATCGTTAGGCAAAAATAGCATCATTTTTAACTTACACATATTTATAAGAGAGGGGAGTCTTCACGAATAACAAAATCATCTTCATCACATATTGTTTTATTTATAACTCACTTTTGTATAATTAAACTTGACAATTATATAACATAAACGTTATTAAATCTATTTCAAAGTAATATAATAATAAAATACACTCCTAAAACGTCTGATCAACTCGAATGTCGACGAACGAATGCCCGCTCACGCGCTGCGCACGCCTTTTATCACAGATTACAGAGAGATACTACGTATCAGATGGGTAACTTGGAACAAAATTTTTGGACCGTAGCGGCGCTGGCCATAGACAACTGACGAGTACTCGAATAGAACTTGACGTTTGTTTTTTTCTTAAATGCGGCCGCGAATACTGGCAAAGGAATACAGCATGAAATGCCGTATTTTTAACCGACCTCAAAAAAAGGAGGTTCTCATTTCAGTTTTTTTTTTTTTTTTTTACTTTTATTAATTTTCTGATCTGATTGCAGGAAAATAATTAAAACACAACATTTATTTATTTATACATTTATTTATTACATACACACATTATTGCAACTCAACCAATTTTAAAAATTCTTGCACCATTAGAAAACTACATTTTTACTGAATGATATTTTCAAAAAATTGTACATATACAAGTTACTTTTAAATTAACAGGTATAATAATTATATTACAGTAAGAGGAAAGATTACAGTTGTGTGTTTGTTACGATTTAATTCAAACTACTCAAAGGATTTTAAAAATTCTTTCACCATTAGAAAGCTACATTTTACTGAGTTACATAGGCTAGAATTATATTTTCAAAAAATTGTACACATACAATTTACTTTTAAATTAACAGGTATAATAATTATATTACAGAAAAAGGAAAGATTACAGTTGTTTGTATGTTACGATTTAACTCAAACTACTTGACCGACTAAAAATTCTTTCACCATTAGAAAGCTACATCTTTACTGAATAAATCAAAGTATTTAAAATTCAATTAAGACTTTGCATACATTAATCAATTATTATGCTGAAAAATTGAAAAATAAATCATTTAATAAGGACTCAACCTTATTTATTAAATGATTTATTTTTCAATTTCTTTTTATATTTTTCAAACGCTTTTAGTTGCATCGGCGGTAAATTACGTGTACGTAACCTATGAATATCCGTGCCCTTCAAAATTTTATTTATAACATTGCACCAATTAACTATTGTAAACCTCACAGTTAATGAAATTAAATGATTGAGGATTATCGCCTTGTGTTCGGTACAGTTAATAAAGTCAAATGAATACTTAGACAAAATTACATCTTTTACATGTACCGCTACATTATTTTGATGGGCATTGCTTTCCAAGTACTCATTTGTTTCAGTTATTACTGTACCAAAACACCTTACTACACCTTCGGATGGATAGTTCAAGCTTTTTTTTGCCACTGTGTATTCGCGGTGGTTTATCCAGTCATGGATAGTACTTTGGTCACTTTTAAGACTATTTCTACAGGCGTTACATTTAAGTTTCAATTTATCAAAAATTTTGCGTACTACCCATCCCGCTGTGTAAGCACGCGAATGGACATTCAGTCGTTCACGTCGAGCCTGCTCTACAATCATTTCAACATTTCGACCTGTAACCGAATGACCTGGCTCGACAATTTCTTTAATTTCTTCAGTAAACAATGGCTGTAAATTTATAATTTGGTCTGCCGGATCATCCTCACAATTGAAAGTTTGATTGTGGAACTTTATAACTCTAGTTATCAATAATGATTTAAAGGTACAGTTGAAGCTGTGGCAAGTTGGGTCATTGTTGCGGTAGTTATATGCCCTTACCTGACCAAAAAAGTTTTCAATTGGATCTGAATTAAAATATCTGGGTCTCATTATTTTTAAATTATGTTTTTTAAAAATCTGCCACAACCTCATGTAGCTTTTTAGTGTAACAATAAAATTTAGTAAAGAAGGCACTGACTTTTCCTTTCCATTCGAATCCACATATTTAATTTTTTGTAATTTATTAATTGCCTCTTTCCAAAACTGATGATGAGCTGATTTTTCTACCACCGCTGTTCTTAAAATTTTTCCCTTGCTTCTTTTAGAGAATATTGCAGATCCATTAACGCTGTCGAATAATTTGTCAAAAAATAGAACGATCTCTGCTGTATTTGGCAATGTGCTACTGACCGGTCTTCCATCAGCATAATGGGCTGAAATAAATAATTTATTTATATAAACTTTATTGTTCATGTTTCTTTTACTATGTGTTTAATAATAATACCAGTGCTTAATTCTACTGATACAATTGAGTAGTTACTTTATTTTTGTGGTAAAATATACCACAAAAATAAAATAACTACTACTACTACTATATTTTAGTCCATAAGTATAACTAGGAATCGAACTTGTTCAAACATGCAAAACATTATTTTCATATGATGTTACTTACAAAATTTTGCTGTATATGATAAGGCTGCAGATACAGTCGCGCTGAAGACCTTCACACAATTTTTAACCTGAAAATTAAAAATACATTTTTAAGTATTTGGAAAAAATTGCCATCATAATTTAATGGAAAAGAAATTAAAAATACATATACCTTCATTTTCTTAATCTTTTCTGGAATTACATGTTGATCACTCAGTTTGTGAAGCAGTCTGGATTCGGTGTGATGACAATCTGTTTCATACACATCTACTATGTCTTGCCATTTAGAATTAAACTCTACAATATTATATTTAACTCTACAAAGCCAATAATGGTGTCCTTGCTTTTATTGTAAGTTAAGGCAGTCTCTAGTGACATTTCGTCAAAGATCACAGAACACATTTTCTTATTGGTCTTCCATGTTGCAACCTGAAAACGAATTAAAGTAATATAAATAAATTTTAAAAAATAGTAAATGAGTAAATATTTTTTCAGTTCCAAAGTAGAAAGTTAGATTCAGTATTGTTTCTATTAAAAACTACAAATATAGTACAAACCTCTTTTTTAATCAATTTGAAAACTTGAGGGCAGATTCCTGTCTCAATGTTTAATTTCGCCACCATTTTATTCAAAGTTGATCTTGATGGTAGTATAAATATTTTGTGTAAAAATTGATAACATTTAGGACTTTGCTTCATTATTGATAATGCGATCAGTTTTTCTTCCAATGTAAACCGACGCCCTTTCTTATTTTTGGTGCAAAGATTAATCTGCATTTTCAAGATTCTTTTTGCAAGTGGATTCATTTGTGCTGTTACATTTTCGAAGGATGTTTCCTTGTTAAACTTCAAAGCTCTCTTAGCTCTTTTGTTAAAGTCTAATTGTTTTTTTGCTTTTTTGTACTCTTTATACAAGATTTGGCATGTTGGCGACAAATCTTTAAATTTCCTTATTATCCGTTTTCTGAATGTTTCCAATTTTTTTGCATTTTTGACTTGACTCAAATCTGAAACATAGGTAGATAGTGTATGTAAATGATATGGGCCATGAGGGATTATGTCTGTCTGGGATAAACTGTTTATTTTGATTGAATTACCTGCGTTTTGATTAGTTACTGGATTGTGTGCAATGACTTCTGAAATAGTCAAAGAAAATAATGTGAGTCAAGATTTATTTGCAAATAAAAACAAAAAAAAAGCAGCAATAGTACAATAGTATAGCATACTAATTAACACACATATATTCTAAGATATTAGAGAAAAGGGTAGATCATTACCTGAATCTCGACTTGTTTGTGTATATTGTGGCAGTTGCTTGAGAGGAAACTCACTGGAAGTGGAAGCAATCGCTTGGATTTCTGAAAAACAAAATAAAAAAGTAAAGCAAACGTCTTTCATAATTTCAAGTGTGTGAGAGTCGTATGGGAGAAGATTCATTACCTGAATCTCGACTTGTTTGTGTATATTGTGGCAGGTGCTGTAGAGAAAACTCACTGGAAGTGGAAGCAATCGCTTGAATTTCTGAAAAACAAAATTAAAAAATAAAGCAAACGTCTTTCATAATTTCAAGTGTGTGAGAGTCGTATGGGACTAGATTCATTACCCGAATCTCGACTTGTTTGTGTATATTGTGGCAGTTGCTTGAGAGGAAACTCCCTGGAAGTGGAAGCAATCGCTTGGATTTCTGAAAAACAAAATAAAAAAATAAAGCAAACGTCTTTCATAATTTCAAGTGTGTGAGAGTCGTATGGGAGAAGATTCATTACCCGAATCTCGACTTGTTTGTGTATATTGTGGCAGTTGCTTGAGAGGAAACTCCCTGGAAGTGGAAGCAATCGCTTGAATTTCTGAAAAACAAAATTAAAAAATAAAGCAAACATCTTTCATAATTTCAAGTGTGTGAGAGTCGTATGGGACTAGATTCATTACCCGAATCTCGACTTGTTTGTGTATATTGTGGCAGTTGCTTGAGAGGAAACTCCCTGGAAGTGGAAGCAATCGCTTGGATTTCTGAAAAACAAAATAAAAAAATAAAGTGAATGGCTTTTACAAGTCCAAGACTTAGGTCTTTGATCTTCTTTAACAAACCGTTCAGTGGTTCCTGTGAGTAAGTGTGGTCAAAGTGTTTTTGACGAGAGTATGAATGCTCTTTCACAGGAAACTCATTTTCTGAAATCAGACAAACAAATTAATTTCAGTATACATGAAATAGATTTCAAGCAGCAGAACTTTATTCACATGAAATGTTTTTCATTGATTTTAAGCTTACTTCAGTCACTAAATTAGAACCTGGTACTAGAGTGAAGCAAGTTTGTAAACCAGCATGATCTACTAGCGGAACAAAAAGTAATAATAATATATTTATTAAGTACCATCATATTTATTGGTAATTTCCCGAGATGAAACTCCACTCAACATTTCATCTTCAGTAAACAGAGAAGGATAGGCTCTGACAGTGAGACGTGATTTAGCCGTAATAAATCTCTTTTCAAAGTGTTTATGACAAACATAAAGATTTGAAACTTGTTCTGGACGTAAAGATTCACGGTTAAGACACTTTAACCACTTAGCGAGTCTTTTCTTATTAGACGGGAAATGGTGCAAATAACCGTCCTGTCGCGAAGATTTACAAATACAGCACTTAGATTTCATTTTCAAATAGCAGATTTTTTGCACCTGGAAAAATACAAAATAATAATTGAGAATAGAATAGAATAAACATTACCGTGCATGAAAATAGTAACAAAAACTTTTAAACAAAATTTAAATCTAAGGGTACAATGGCGATCTTATCGTTAACAGCGATATCTACCTGACAACCTTAGGGTGCACTGTAAGAACTTAAAATAGAATAAAAAGGGAAATAGTCTGCGGTGTACTGCAAATTGAAGAAGGATTAAACTTTAGATTAAAAATTATATACTAGACTATACATAGTATATAAAATTACATTATATAACTATTCTGCTAGGTACCATTAAATTAGATGGACAAACTTTTAGATATCATTCAGACCACCAAAATAAAGCCAACGGTAAAAAAAAATAAGAAAAAACCGCTTCACATACTTACAGAAAAAAAAATCGATAAAGAAAATAATCTAAAAATGTTGGTTACATAAACCCACTCGTTAAAACGACCTTTATCGACGTCGCGTAGTGTAATAAGACTCAGACTGTCTTAAAGTAGGAAGTAAATTTTAAGACTGTGTTGTAACTTGTGCGGAATATCGAGTGGTGTAATAGATCCTTCATTCTAACATAACGCTTCTCGGGCGCCTGCGCCGCTTTTATGGCGCCCATTACATGTAAGGGTCAATCATTCATGATTCATGACGTATTATGAATGAAATTTAAACGATGGTACTCACCGTCATTTAAAAATCATTCTTTGATTGATAGTGATTGATGGCAATGATTGACCGTGTACTGCCTATGACAATGAATAATGATGACGTAATTTCAGTTTTCGTCGCGCAACCGAGACGGTAACATGATTCGCGAACGTTGAACGTTTAAGTGTGTGAGTTGTTACGTAGGTAGTTATCATAATCGACAACAATGCCTTATTACGCGTACACAAATCAAGAATGCCTGGTCGTGTGTTATCGTGAACGTAACGAAAGCTTACGACAAGCCCAAATCCTTTAAGTACTAAGAAAGATATGCAAGTACCTACATCAATCAAAACCTACCGGCGTAAAGTAATATTTCAATTAGGTAATTACTGTAAACAAGGCTGATTCGATTTTGATTTTTAACCACGCGCACGCTCATTACGGACCATACTTTCGTAGCCGTAGAATTATTTTATTGCAATAAAATTGTGGCGGGAGCGTGTACGCGCACATTACTGCACTAGTGCGGTATAGGATACATCGATTCATTACGGAGTTCCGGTTCCTATCTTCTGGCTCCATCATCATCAGGTCACTTTGATGATACCATTTTCAACATAACTATTCAGAACCATTTATTTATTTGTATTGTCATAAACACTTAACTATCTTCATTGTGATATCTATGCGAGTATGAAGTTCTGTTGGCCATTTCTGGTCTTCTTCATCAGTTCCACTTCATCAAATGTTATTTTTTGACTGTAAATGCTTAAGTCCTCAATAAAAATACCAAAATCACTGTGTAGTTGCCTATAATATTTGAGGAATTTCCTCGATTCCTAATGGATTCCATCATCAGAACTGGATTTTGAAAAAAATGGAACCAATCTGAAAGCATACACTTTAAGGGGAAAATAGAATGTGCAAATCGGTTCATAAATGACGGAGTTATCCGCGAACAAACAAAAAAATGCTTAAATATGGTCGAATTAAGTAACCTCCTTTTTTTAAGTTGGTTAAAAAGGCGACATGTAGTCGACTGAAAGTTATTGTTACGATTAAATACGGAATGACTATTACGATTAAATACGAAAGTCAACAAAAATAAAACTATGGTAGGCACTGTAGGTACCCACCCAGTTATCTTGCCTCTTAAGTAGGTACTCACGAGGAAGCGCGCGGTGCGGCGCGAGCGCCATATTGTACCTACGGATTATTCTTGACTGATATAATAAAAACACTTGTTTTTTTTTTAGATATATTTGGTTAGACGTAATGAAAACTGTTAAAATTTGTCTTTCTAATTTAATGGGACCACTTATATTTATAAAAGACAGTAAATAAACTCAATATTAGAATATTATATATAAATAGCAGTTACTGTATAAATAAGGAAATTATCTTTGATTAGATTTTTGAAACAAGCTAGTGCCTGAGCTTGCCTAATTGCGTTCCACAAACGCAACGCTTGGACCATTAATTGAAACCACGTACTTAGAATTAGGTATTTTAACATATACGGTTAAAATAATTTAATAATAAACAATATTATAGCCGTGGGTATTCTTTTTTTCATTTTAATATTTCGCAACATCATGTATTGCACAAACTTAATCAGCTGGCCAATAAAAGTAGGTCAAAGACCCGTCGTTGGTGAAGATACCTAGTTCACAACTTCAAACGTTGCCATTCGTATTACCTACAAGTACTAGACTACCTATCATTTTACAAACTTTTTACGTTTGAATTGTTTATGTTTCTCGTAATAAGAAACGTAAACAATTCAAGACAAAAATGTCCTTACAGCTAATAGTTGAAGGCGTCTTTGTGCGGTAAATTAAAAGATAAATAGATACCGCATGACAGATATGAAAAAATATGCAACAATATTCTTACGGTTGACGACTTAAGGTATAAATTTCTAATACTCAAAATGCTACGGGGTACGGGAGCGGTTATATTATAGGCATAATTCTAATTTCTTTGGTGCGTTCGATGAATGAATCTAGTCCGCCGCCAAAATACTTGAGGGATAGTTGACGAGTTTACTATCCGCGCGCGCGCCCTTCGTACTTATTGTTTTTTTTTTTTTTTGTGGATATTGATTTGTGTTAGCTTTATTTTTTTTAATAGGAATTAGATAGTTTAATAATACTGTTTGTATTATTAGTTGTACATTAGTGAAAGTGCTGTGTGACAGTTTGTGCGTAACCGGACGCTTAAACACCACTCGATTTTTTTTTATGGGGTCATTTAAAGAATGAGGTTTACGCTACTGAAGTGACGACTGTGGATGATTTAAAAAAATCGAAAAATTCGTGCCTTTGACAATTTAAAAACTTTAGCCGCGAATGATGACCTACTTAGAAAAGTTCGAAACAATATCATAAGACGATATCGTTTGTGTGCAGGGACTGCATACCGATATAATTTTGGTATCGATATAAAAATATCGATATTATACTGATATTTTGGTATCTCTTTATCGATATTGTTTTTCAGTACAGAAATATCTATACTTTAATGTGCTTATATCAGTATCGATACCGGTATTAGATACCGATATATTACCAGTAAATACCTGATTACAAATAAACAAAACTTATTTCTTTATCAATTCTTTACTTTTTACGCCCCATTAACAGTGGCGTAGCTACTAAGCGGCTAGGCGGGGCCGTGCCCTGAGGTTTCCAAGCCCAGGGTGCCTCTAAAACCCGATTAGAATTAGAATTTCGAAAATCATACATGAAATATAAACTAAAAGAAAAAAAAACTAATTATAAATTGTATCTATTAAGAGCACATAACCCGTGATACTACTCTCATACATCTAGATATTTTGGATACACAGTTATCTTGCGGATCATTTAGGTTTTTATGTAAATAAGTAAATAAAAGGAGAAACCGACTGTCTCACATATCAACGCATCGACGAAATTACACTGGGACTAGGAACATGAATATTTACATAAGGCTTCCTTTTATAACGTAAACCCCTTCTTAATGCTCACCGCATTAAGAGGGGGTTTTCGGAAATTCAACTTTTAAGGACAATGCTTTAAAAAGAATTCAAACTTATTACAAATTTCAAAATGAATAAAAAAGACAGTCATTATTAGTTTTTCAAAAACTAACTGCAAAATACGATCTGCGTTATCACTCTTTTCTCATAATAATAATCATTTATTATTTCGCAAACGTAGAGTACTTAAGTGTTTTTATAAGCTTTTATTTAGTTCGACCTGTCCCGATGTGTGTCTGTGATCAAATCTTGCAAATTAAATTTGGTCCACTTCCCGGTTACCGATTGAAGTTATTTTTTTTATGGTAGGTAAAATCATCCAATGACTAATCCCGCCCTTGGGCAGAGCGGAAAGTAGTGTCCGACTCTTACTGATTAAAAACCTACCCCGTTCCTTCGTTGCCTATCGTGCCTGGGCCGGGTATTCCTTTCGGAAGCTGACCCATGAGGCCATGACGTCAGCAGGCTTCGACCAGGCCTGCCTGCAGCTAGCAGGCTGGGCCTCTACGGTTTGCTTACAGCTTCTAGAGGCGCGCGGGAACAGTACGCGCCGTCGACGACTTTTGCTCGGTCTGGTCGGTTACCGGAGGATCCGACAGCGTGCTACACATTGCACGCCGTCCCCAAGCCTACGCCTACTGTGGCCGGAAATTGGGATTGGAATCCCAGCGGCGGCTGAGGGGAGCGCCCCGTTACCTCTGTCTGATGCGTTCGGCCTCCTCCTTTGCTGGCATTACTGCTTCGCAGAAGGAGGCGACCGCCTGCTATCCCTCCTCATTCCGGACCATGGCATGAACCAAGGCCCGACGAGAGAGATCGCTGCCGCCGATCGCCCCCACGAGGACACGGCGGTGCTCCGCCCAGGCGGGGTAAACCTCGACAATATTCTCCACAGTGCCCTCTGGGTGTTCCGCACAGTGGCGACACCTGGGCGAATCCTCCGCACGAATCCGGAACAGGAACTTAGCGAACTTGCTGTGTTCGGTAAGGACCTGCGTCGTGCGGAAGTTTAGAACGCCGTGAGGTCTTTCCAGCCGCCTGTGAGATCTTTCCAGCCACTGCAAGCCTGGGTTACAAATCAGATGACAGCGCAAAATTATTGATACGAAGCTTATATGATGATGGAACTGGAAAGTAGTCAATGTGGCCATAGGGATTGAGATAACGTTATCGTGTTTGAGCTTTTTGGAGTAATCTTATAAGCTTGCTAAGAGAAAAATATTTTCATTAAAAACTTGTTTATAACAGAGTTCTTCATATTTTATCATCATATGGGCATGAATTTAAAAAAAAAATGATATTGAAAATGTGAGGGAAATAAGACTTTATAATGTCAAACGAAATAAAAAGTAATGTCAATCAATTTAGTGAACCGATAAGTAAGTTTTCTAAATTAAAATTTCATTTGGTGCCCTTTTAAATTTTAATGTAGTCATATTTTTTATAAAATTAGGAACCCTAATATGCGTGGGTAACACCAAAACACTCAAATAAAAATCTTTTTTTTTCTTTTGTCTAGTTTTACATTTTACATGACAAGACTGATTTTTTTAAATAGTTGTAGGTTTCATTTCACAAGCAAAGTTGTTTCCAAAATACAATAAACAAGGAAAAGTTAAAAGTTTTACGGATTTAAAATAGGGAACATAGCTATCAGTTGTCTTAAGACCGCACGTTGAACTAATGCATCGCTCCCTACTAGTAGACTACCACCAGAAAACCATTCCATTTCGCAAAACAGACGCAACCAGTCCACGATACGCCGTTAAAAGAGCCTGACTGTTAACTTTCTTTGAGAATTGAAAAAGAGCATATGCGGATTTGCCGAGTTTCTTACATAGGTAGGTCTACTATATGAGGCTTCCATGTAAGTTGGCTATCGATTATGATAATAAGAACTTATCCTTATTAACTTCTTCAATATCCTCGTCCTCGTTGCGTCGTTTATCCTCAATACTGAGGGTCGTTTGAGAGGTGTCTTTAGATTCGTAATTACTTTGAAATTGATATCGGAATAAAATAAAACTAAAAAAATAAAAAATAAAAAACGGTAATTTAAAAAACTAAAAAACCCGACTGCTTTTTAGAGTAGAAAATGTCCTAAACAAGAAAGTCGTTGTACCCGATTGCACTTATCTATATAATATTTTAAATACTGGCAGTCGGGACCCATTCTAGAAAGTCAGCCGTCTAGTCAATAGATTGGAGTAATCTGCAATGTAATATAGGTATGTGCTATCAATTCTAGAATGGGTCCCGACTGCCAGTATTTAAAATATTATATAGATAAGTGCAATCGGGTACAACGACTTTCTTGTTTAGGACATTTTCTACTCTAAAAAGCAGTCGGGTTTTTTAGTTTTTTAAATTACCGTTTTTTTTATTAAAATACCCAAAATTGATTGTTTAGTCAACCTCAACAAACAGTTTTATACCAAATATTTCTGATAGTGAATCAGATAATGTGACCACTGGAGTGTTGGTTGAAAAGATTACTCAAGAAGATTCAGTATTCGGTAAATAAGTAGTGCAAGATACCGTCACCGGTCATATTTACGATCACGGTGCCTGTATTTTAAATGTATTATTTTTTATTAACATAAACTATAGTTTATGTTAATAAAAAATAATATATTTAAAATATACAAAGCTACTTTATCTTCAAAAAAAAATCCCAAGTTATAGGACACATGCACACACAATGATATGCAGACATCGTGGTCGTAAGTGCATGACTGTAATCCCAACTGACGGTAAACAGTGATGCAATCATTGATGTACTTGTTACCGGCAATCTGTATAATCCGGCATTATATACAATACCTAGTCAATGTGTAGAATACCTAAAACGTGTAGGTACCGGGGTGAAAAAAAAAAAATCCGCTGCCGCGACAAGTCGAGGCATTGCGGACAGATCTCCAGCGGGATCTCATGGCGAAATGGCGTCAGCGACTATCGCAACCTCGTTCGGGGCGCACCACAATTGAGGCAATAAGGCCCATCCTTGAGGCGTGGCTGGAAAGACCTCACGGCGTTCTCAACTTCCGCACCACGCAGGTCCTTACCGAACACGGAAAGTGTGTGTTCCCGCTCCGCCCAAAGGCGGGATTTGTCATTGGATGATTTTACCTACCATAAGAAAAAGACGTGTAGGTAATTTATAAAATATTAATTATTTTAAACTTCACCTAAGTATTCTATACAATGCCGAATACGCAGCCGTGTAAAAAACGAAAGCAGATATGAAAACGACGCAATTTTAGGGCACCCCGACACGGTCAGATTAAGTCAGAAGGCCAAATATACAGATTACCGGTAGTATAATCCCTAGAAGTAAATGTCTATCACATCGTAAAATACACATTTAACGCACTTCTTAGTGGTGTAGCCGGTCTACTTGCTAATGGTCGTCATGAGTAAAATTTATAAAACTTTCAGTTTAGGGGCCCAAATTTGTTTTTGTCCTAGAGCCATTAAGCCGCCTAGCTACGCCACTGCCCATCACATTTATCACAGAATATTTTTGGCGTAGATACGTATTATACCTTCATTTATTTATTATTTATTATACACTTTATTGTACATACAAACATATTAAAATAAACAAAGGAAAACCATTTAATTAAAGCACATACAATGGGCGGCCTTATCGCATTCCGCGATCTCTTACAGGCAACCAGGAATGGAAAATAATTTTCGGGACATGATATGGGGCTGTCACAATAAGCACCAACACTTATTACAAAATATACAATAATAGAAAAACAGATAAATACATATGCTATATAATAGATACATAAATACATACATACAAAAATATATACAATAAAAAGAAATGGGTACTTTCGATAATCTTCATCAATGAATGTAAAATACAATAAAAAAAAATTGACTTTCAAACAATAACCTAAGCACAGCACCGGGCGTACGATTCCTCAAACATTCTGCGTACAAGCTGCATTTGATCAAATAGTGCTCACTGCGCTGTTGCCGTTCTGTTTCGCGAGGAGTCGCGGGCCGCCGCTCGCCCGCGCTTCTGGCATGATGGGCGATCTGGCAACGCCGCATTGCAGCCTGATATCAGTACTGGGTATCGATAAAATTATCGATAATTTTATACTGATACTCAAATAATTGATACAAAATATCGATATTAAGGTCATTTATCGATTCTGGTATAGGTATTGTCTTTAAAATATCGGTATATTTCGGGTATCGATATCAGTCCCTGTTTGGTCCGCACCCGGCAACACTGTGCGTCAATTCAATTGGTCATTAGCTATGTAACACTATTTTAAGTTAGCAATAATTGTTAGACTATAAGATTTTAGCTATTACATTTTTATCAGGCGTTCTACTGTTACGTTACTAACCTCTGTACAATTTTTGAATGTCATGGCTGGTAAATTAAATACTAGTACACTGCAAGTTACAATCCTGTTATTTTAATTTCTAAAATTCCTTACAAGTTCCCACACTTTTATACAATATCTTTTTTCTGCAATGGAATTGAAGGTGTTTGCCCATCAAGGGCGCCGATCCAGTGGGTGCTCGGGGGCTCTAACACCGATGAAATAAACAGTGGATGCCGAGCACCCTCGAGAACAGACATCAAGAAACAGATCAGTAATCGCCTTTTAGGGATGGGCGTTTTGCGACCCTTTTAGCGCAGTAGTAAATATAATGGTTTCATTTTATATTTTTATCAAAAATAATTACTAATTAAGTACGCAGTAAGTACCTAAGTAGGGGTGTACTCATACTACGCCAAATAATCGAATATCAAATTATCGAACACTATAAATCAAACATCTAAATATTCGAACGTTATACGAGTATTTACGATCAATTAGCAATTCAGTTGTTTTTAAAGAACTGTTATAAGACATACGGTTTTATGAAGGCTATCGTGAGATGTCTTTATACGATTAATGAATAAAAACGAAACGGATTCGTCGAGTCCACGTATTACTAGACATTAAATAGAGCTAAAAAGCGTTTAATTCTAAAATTTCTAGAAAACAGCTTTTATACAACTTTTTCAAATAATATAATTTTTCACAAGAGTGATTGTGTTTGGATCTATAGTCGTAAGAGTAATTGCTTATACGATCTTTTTGCTAGTTCGCTATTAACTGTTGCCGCAAAAGGTACCTTCACCGGTAATTAAATTCCTCCTCCTCCTTCTTGTTCCTGTCCTTGTCCCGTTTTAAATTCCCGGAAATTATATTATTTTAAAATTAAAAAAACAAATCTGTTGGCATCATAAGAATGCGTGGTATCGGCACCGTTTGCCTTACTACTGGACCAGTCAAAACTGTGGTACTGATTACGTACTGCGGAGAACTTGCGAGTCTAGTACCGTTATATAAATCTGGTGGTTTAAGGTTAAACCGTGAAAGCGTAACAGACAGATAAAGTTACTTTCATCATCATCATCATTTCAGCCGAAAGACATCCACGGTTGGACGCCTCACCCAAGTGACACCACAATAAACGATCCTGTGCGTCTCGCTTCCATCTGATACCTGCAACCCTTTCTAGGTTATCGGTCCACCTTGTAGGCGGCCTTCCAACACTACGTCTTCCAGTACGTGGTCGCCATTCTAGAACCTTTCAGCCCCAACGACCATACATTCTGCGGGCTATGTGCCCTGCACGTTGCCTTTTAAGTTTGGCTATTCTTCGTGCTATATTGGTAACCTTGGTTCTCCTGCGGATATCCTCATTCCTGATTCGATCACGAAAGGAAACTCCGAGCATAGCCCTTCCATTACCCTTTGGGGACTAAGGTATATCATCTACCCCGGTCACCAGGGAGAGTGGAAACGTCGAGAGATGTCGTGCGGTGTTCCGCAGGGATCGGTACTAGGACCACCCTTGTGGAACATCGGGTACGATTAAGTGTTGCGCGGCGACTTCCCCGACGGGGTCAGCGTGGTCTGCTACGCGGACGACACGTTGGTCCTAGCGCGGGGAGAATCGTACCGGACGGCGGTCGAACTAGCGACACGCGGGGTTGCGATAGTCGTTGATAGGATCCAGCAGTTGGGACTTGAGGTGGCATTGCACAAGTCCGAGGCCATGTGCTTTCACGGCCCTCGGGGAGCGCCACCACCGGGTTCCCAGCTAACGGTAGGAGGAGTTCACATCAGCGTCGGGTCGACGATGAAGTACCTGGGACTCGTCCTCGACAGCTGGTGGAACTTCAAGGAGCACTTTCGTCGTCTGGCTCCCAAACTGAATAGGACTGGGGCTGCTCTCGGGCGGCTCCTGCCCAACCTCAGGGGACCAGACGCCTCCTGCCGGAAGCTCTACGCGGGAATCGTTCGGTCCATGGCCCTCTACGGGGCCCCGGTGTGGGCACCGACGTTGACACAGCAACCGAGGGCCCAGCTGAATGCGTGCCAGAGGGTCATGGCAATACGCATGGTGCGAGGGTACCGAACGATATCCCGCGAGGCGGCGACCCTCCTTGCTGGCCAACCGCCATGGGATCTGGAGGCAACAGTCCTTGCACACATGCACGACAAGCGCATGGAGATGCAACGCCGGGGCGAAATGCCACTGCCACGACAAGTCGAGGCATGGCGGACAGAGCTCCGGCGGGATCTCATGGCGAAATGGCGTCAGCGACTATCGCAACCTCGTTCGGGGCGCGCCACAATTGGGGCGATAAGGCCCATCCTTGAGGCGTGGTTGGAAAGACCTCACGGCGTTCTCAACTTCCGCACGACGCAGGTGCTTACCGAACACGGAAAGTTCGCTAAGTACCTGTTCCGGATTCGTGCGGAGGATTCGCCCGGGTGTCGCCATTGTGCGGAACGCCCGGAGGACACGGTGGAGCACACTGTAGAGGTGTGCCCCGCCTGGGCGGAGCATCGCCGTGTCCTCGTGGGGGCGATCGGCGGCAGCGATCTCTCTCGCCGGGCCTTGGTTCAGGTCATGGTCCGTAGTGAGGAGGGATGGCAGGCGGTCGCCTCCTTCTGCGAAGCAGTAATGCTAGCAAAGGAGGAGGCCGACCGAATCAGGCAGAGGCAACGGGGCGCTCGCCCCAGCCGCCGCCGGGATTCCGATCCCGATTTCCGGCCACCGTAGGCGCGGGCTTGCGGACGGTGTGCAATGGGTAGCACGCTGTCCGATTGTCTGGTAACCGACCGGACCGAGCCCAAGTCGTCGACGGCGCGTTCTGTTCCCGCGCGCCTCAAGGAGCTGTCAGCATACCGAAGAGGCCCAGCCTGCTAACTGCAGGCAGGCAGGGTCGAAGCCTGCTGGGGTCAAGGGCCGTTTTCTGAGAGGAAGGCTCAGCCCCGGCACTATAGGCAACGAAGGAACGGGGTAGGTTTTTAGTCAGTAAGAGTCTGACACTACTTCACGCTCCACCCAAGGGCGGGATTTGTCATTGGATGATTTTACCTACCATAAAAAAAAAAAAAAAACCCTTTGGGGACTAAGTCTTCTAATGAGGCCTATTGTAAGCGACACACATTGGTTATAGACTTTCGTCTTGAGAAATTGTGGTTTATTGAACGAGAAGATACCGCACAACTTCCCGAACGCTGCCCAGCCGAGTCGGATACGACGATTGATCTCTTTCTCGAAGTTCAACCTACCTAACTGGACCGTCTTTCCCAGGTAAACGTATCGTACACAACTTCGAGTGAAGAGTCTCCGATCTTGATAGGAGTGTGTGCTACATAGCTGTTTACCATGACTTTGGTATTGTCCATGTTCATTTTAAGTTCCACTCTTTCGGAAGTTCTACTTACTTTCGCATTTATAACATTAAGTTAGACATGGCAGTATGGATTAGAAGCAAATTTATTTAACAAAGGAACTCAATTGAGGAGGCTAAAACTCTATTGAGAAAGTGTGCGATCTCCTAATTCACTCATTTTTAATTACCTAGCTCTTGAAATTATGAATATATTTATGACTGGCCTGTTGGTCTAGTAGTTAGTGGCCCTGACTGCTATGCCGGAGGTCGTGGGTTCGATTCCCACCCAGGACAAATGTTTGTGTGATGAGCACGTCATTTGTTCTGTGTCTGGGTGTAATTTATCTATAATATGTATGTATTTAGAAATATATAAGTATGTTTATCAGTTGTCTAGTACCCATAACACAAGCTCTGCTTAGCTTGGGACTAGATAACGTTGTGTGATAGTTGTGGAATATTATATTATATTATATTATTTATTTGAGGATTATTTTATCATTATTTTTTAAAAATCAAATCAAATCTAACACCACCAAACTCCAATTATGTCTAATTATGAAATTCTACAAAATCATATCAAATTATGATAAATATTCATCCATGATGTTCCTTTTTTTTTCTTCTTAGGCCCAAGAGGGTGGACTTTTACTAACTAAAATCCACCAGTTGCCCTTAGCGTTTCAGGACCATGGTATCTTTTTTAAAAAATCCAGTAGCCTCTCAATCAAAGCCATCGACTTATATTCTAAGTGATAGACAAGCCCGTTCATGGAAACTATTTGTCACAATACTGAAACGTTAAAACAAAAGTTCGCTGCAGCGCTAAATTGTCATTATGACGTCTAACAAAACTTTTAAAACTTTAGCGCTTTTAAACTGCAAAATTGAACTAATGTCATCAAGTCAAGTTGTACGGCATGCATTACATGTAAGTCAGGCAAAGTAAATGTACGGCATGCCTAATCTAGTGCGTAGTACATATATATCGATGATCAAAGCACTTACGTTGAGATGCCACCTTTATGTTTAACTTTTGAAATATTATACTACCCATGTCCCAATGACAGTTGCAGGAGAAGATAGCCACTGGGGTGTTTAAGCCAACTCCTTCATATGCATTATACTATGCAGAAGGAGGTTACCGCCTACCATTCCCCCTCGCTCTGTGCTCATTACCTTTCTTCCCACCAAATCCGACACAAGAATTACCCGAAACAACCGATTCCAGTGACAGTGAAAAAATCTACATTACAGATAGAAAACACCCACAAAAAGATATTGCCATTAGTATTAGGAATAAATATAATAAGTTACTTACCACTAAGAGGACTGTGTTCAACATTTCCTATTGTTGTACAGCAGTAAACAGGATTCAATAATGAAGCTTCTTGGATTTGGAGTAGATAGTGAGCTATCTGGAATCAATGAACTTGTACTTGGTACTGAAAAGCAAAGACCGAGATTATCCTAAAATAATATGGATTGAAATTCAATATAATGATCAAGATAATGCTACCACTGCTGGTATATAGTATACTCTCTTTAATTCATTATTTCCCAAGAGGACCCCGGCGTCTGCACACCTATTGTCTTTCTATTATGTCTCTAATTACGCTATTCAACAGGTTAAAAGACAGTGGGCTACAATCAACCATTCTGGCCCAGAATACATTGATGGATGTCATGGTTTCTTACACTATTTTGAGAGCCATTGTAAAAAAATAAATTGCTCAAAGTAAAAGTCATAGCCCAAAATTAAAGTATAAAAAAAAACTCATATTTTAAACTTTATAAGACAAGTCAAACCAGAATTGTGAAGACTTACAGAAGTTATTATCCGGACACACCGCAGTTACTTTTTGTAGATCAACTTTCCCAAGTGTTACTCAGCAACATCCAATAGCAAAAAGTTATATAATATTAATATGTGTTGCCGTGTTAGTTATAAGTCAAGCAACGTTGCTCTACAATTGCCTGCAGAAGTTGGAGCACAAATATTGTGCTACTTGATTAGTGTTGAAAGTTATTCTTTGTAATATTTTGTTAATTTATGTTGTTGGCGGTATGGACGCGTAAGTAACAATCAGCAAATAGTAACAAGGAGCCACATAAGTTACAGATAGTTACCTAATGTACCGTGTTGCATTTTGTTGCTTCACAAAAGTTAACTGCAGTGTGGATGCAAGGTATAATAGGTATTTGGTTAAGTAGGTACCTGAAATACATCCTGTAGGTAAAATCAACATGGGAACAGCCAATTTGCTGAATCTGTTATTCAGATACAGAACCTGCTTCTCATAGCATATGCCAAACTTTACTAGAACACTAGGTCACGAAAAAAGCTTAATCCGTTGTAAATAACACAAATACACCAAAAAACACAAGACTTTTTGCACCGGCAGTCGACATTTTGTGACATATAAATACAACAAAAAACGTACATTTGGTGCCAACTAACATCTCATTAATCACGTACATTTTAGTTTTAACTATGTAGGTAAATTTTACGCAAATATCACTATAAATTTCACTTTCTTTAGAAAAGTTCAACTTCAACATTAATTACAAAATTTGAAACCCACTGACGAATTGTACGTCGGCTCTGCTATGGCTGTGATTGGCTGTCGCAGAAGCCAATCACAGCCATAGCAGCATTTAGCCAACTTAGAAAAAACATTTGTACTGTGATCCATGTTAGCCAACTACCAGCGCAAAACGTCCTGTCATGTTAGCGTAAAAATGGCCGCTACGACCCACGTTTTTACAAGCTTTCTATTAGCTTGCACTGTATGTAACTATGAATGTTCGGCTCAAATCTTGCACCTCAATTTTGAAGCCGATATCTTCAACCGATTAAGCTGAAATTTTACATGCATGTGTAAATCGGGTGACAATGCAACGTTATGATGACATGAAGCTGATCTGATGATGGAGCTGGAAGGTAGCCATAGGAACTCAGCAATAAAACAATACAATCCCATCGAGTTTGGGCTCGCTTGATTAGTATTGACGCGTACTTTGATCCTGTATGATAGCCAGGGTCTGATGATGGAGCCGGAAGGTGATCAAAGGAACTCCGCAGCTTAACGATACAACGCCATCGAATTTGGGCTCGTTTGATTTGTATTGACTAGTACTTTCATCCTATATGGTAACCAAGGTCTGATGATGGAGCTGGAAGGTGGTCACAGGAACTCCGCACTTAAACGACAAAACCCCATCGAATTTGGGCTCGTTTAGTTTGTATTGACGAGTACTTTCATCCTATATGGTAGCCAGGGTCTGATGATGGAGCCGGAAGGTGGTCATAGGAACTCCGCAGTTAAACGATACGACCCTATCGAGTTTGAGCTCGTTTGATTAGTATTGACGAGTACTTCGATCCTATATTGTAACCAGGGTATGATGATGGGGCTGGATCGTGGTCATTGGAACTCCGCAGTTAAACAACACAACCCCATCGAATTTGGGCTCGTTTGATTTTTATTGACAAGTGCTTGGATCCTATATGGTAACCAGGTTCTGATGATGGAGCTGGAAGATTACTATAGGAACTTCGTAAGAAATCGACTCAATCCCATCGAGTTTGAGCTCATTTGATTTGTATTGATGAGTACTGGGATTTTTTATGGTAATCAGGGTCTGATGATGGAGCTGGAACGTGGTCCTAGGAACTCTGCAGTTAAACGACACAACCCCATCGAATTTGGGCTCGTTTGATTTGTATTGACGATTCCTTGGATCCTATATGGTAATCAGGTTCTGACGATGGAGCTGGAAGGTTACCATAGGAACTTCGTAAGAAATCGACACAATCGCATCGAGTTTGGGCTCATTTGATTTTCATTGATGAGTACTTGGATCTTTTATGGTAACCAGGGTCTGATGATGGAGCTGGAAGGTTGCCATAAGAACTCCGCAATTAAAAGATATAACCCCATCGACTATAGGCTCATTTGATTTTTAATGACGAGTACTTGGAGCTTATATGGTAACCAGGGTATGATGATGGGGCTGGATCGTGGTCATTGGAACTCCGCAGTTAAACGACACAACCCTCTCGTCTTTGGTCTCGTTAGATTTGTAATGGCAAGTACTTTGATTTGTACTTGGATCAATATGGCAGTCGGGATCTGATGATGGAGCTGGAAGGTGGCCATAGGAGTTCCGCAATAAAACGACACAATCCCATCAAATTTCGGATCGAATAAAATAAGTTCTAACCGGTCATAAGCGACTTGTACTCGCGCACGGAGGGTTCCGTACAAATTTACATAAGTAAATAGCTAGTTAGTTTTAACACACTCCTACAAAATAGGTACCAATTGAAAGAGCTTGCAGAGAGTAACTTGAAAAATAAAGTGACATTACTCTAAATCCAATATTCTCCTTTTTCTCAGTCATACTCTTGGTGGAGTGGTTGTCTGGTCATGGATCGTCTAGTAGGTTGGTTGCGGCTTTTGCGAGACTTCTCTATCTCTCTCTATTCATGACACTTCGTGTACATTCAATGAGAGAACACTTCGAAGATGATTTAGTGAGGTCTGTCCATCTGATAGGCGATTGGCCGCGAGAATGTAGGCCCTCTACTCTTCCCTGTACCACTAAACGTTCCAAAGAACTTTCATTGCGTATGATATATCCAAACTTTTTAAAAATTCGCTGTTGCACAATCGACGAAAGTTTTTGTTTTGATGCAAAGCTCTTTAAGAATGGAAACGTTAGTGCATTGAGCAGTCTGTTTTATCCTCAGTAGACGCCAGCGTCACATTTCAAGAGCGTCAATCTTTTTACGGTGCGTGAATCTTCTCCACATTTCCCAGTATTTGTGATTGTGGATCCGAGGTAGATAAACTCTGGACAACTTCGCAATTGGCTATTTCATGGAAGTTAGGTTGATTGTTAGTCTTACGATCCACCACCATCATTTTTGTTTCATAAATCCAACCTGGTAGACTTCTCAAGTGCCTTCTGTAAAGCAGTAATGCTAGCAAAAGAGGAGGCCGACCGCATCAGGCAACGGCGCTCACGCCGCCGCCGTCGCCGTGATTCCGATCCCGATTTCCTGCCACCGTAGGTGCGGGCTTGTGGACGGCGGCAATGGGTAGCTGGCCGTCTGTCCGGTAATAGACCGAACCAAGCCCAAGGACGGGGGATGTCATTGGATGATTTTACCTACCATAAAAAAAAACCTGGCAGACATCTACAGATAGCAGACTAAGTTTCATAGGCTTTCCTATAATATAGGTTACAAATGAAAGGATTAGCTGAGAATACAATTGTGATTTAAATAAGGTATAACTAAAAAGTAAAAAATAAATTACAAATAAAAAAACTTTTTAAAAACAAGCTTTCAATTAAATGGGCTAAAAAGAAGAAAATAAACTTTTCCTTTATAACTTTTACTATCAATTTATAACGGCATTACACGATTTATATGATATAAAAGCTTGTCGCGAGATTTAACTGTGTAAATACACAGCTAAATAACTTCGTTCATTAAATAAGTTAAATAACTTCATCTATTGATTTTAATATTTTCAAAATCTCGCGACAAGCTTTTATATCATATAAATCGTGTAATGCCGTTATAAATTGATAGTAAAAGTTATAAAGGAAAAGTTTATTTTCTTCTTTTTAGCCCATTTAATTGAAAGCTTGTTTTTAAAAAGTTTTTTTATTTGTAATTTATTTCTATGAAGATTACCGGCCGTGCCTTTTATAAACTCCTTTGCCTTTCACTTTTGACTGGCGGGGCGCCGATGGTGAGGCGTGCCACAAGAGTAGTTCGTAACGTTTCGTTGCACGTGCACTCTGCGCGTTGTTAGGAATATTTGCGCCGATATATTTACTATTCAGCCGTTTAGGCTGCAGGCTGTGCCAAGAAAATAGATATGCTCATACATATATACGTGCTTACATACATATAGACTCTAAAACAAACCTTCTTCTGGACAAGTCAAGTAATAAATAAAAAAAAACTTTTTTAAAAACAAGCTTTGAATAAAAATACGCTAAAAGAAAATAAAATAAACTTTTCCGTTAAAACTTTTACTATCAACTTATAAAGTCATTACACAATTTATATTATATAAAAGCTTGTCGCGAGATTTTGCTGTGCACAAGTATAGGCCGACCGTCTGAGTCCTCGCCTGCGCGGTACAGGGGCGCGGGGGTATGACGACCAAGGGTACTAAGACAGGTGCGGGCGGTGGGGGCGCTTAGTAAGATACTTAAGAGATGAAATGCGCCAAGATAGTTCCTAAGATACGTGACGTCATAGGAAAGAAATAGTGATTTATTTTATTTATATAAAAAATAATTAATTAATGAAGATACCAAACTTTAATGAACTTAGGTACGTAAATAAAATATTTGGTAATAAACTATTGTACTATTTATTATATAGAATAATCATGAAAATAAATCAATCAGACAGGTCCTTATATATGAATGTCGGTGGAACTTGATTCTTCACTTTCGACGGAGTCATCATCGGATTCATCAGAGTCGCCCTGAGTGTTAATAATGAAATCAACAGCCGAAATTCGGAATGATTCCCGAATTCCATCATGTTTGCAGTACTCATCCTCGATATTAATAACATGATTAACACAATGCTCCCATTTCTGTACGGAACATTCAGCAAATAATTCCTCTAACGTAGTTTTTTTTTTGGTCTAAAATAGAGTCCACTTTTTAGTGCTAATTGTTTTTTTTTTATTTTTTTTTTATTATTGATAGGTTCGCGCTTGACCGCTATCTCACCTGATGGAAAGCGACGATACGGTCGACGATGGATCGCGCTTACCTAGAAGAAACCTATTCACTCTTGACTTAAAGATTCCCGGGTTGTAGCCATCAGGAAACACAGACTCCGGCAGGGAATTCCACTCCTTAGCTGTACGCATAATAAAAGTGTTCCCAAAACGCTTTGTGCGTATAGGTGGGATGTCCACCATGTACCGGTGGCGCAACGCCGTACGTCTGGTAGTCCGATGATGGGACGGGCTAGGCGGAATTAGGCTATGCAATTCCGACGCACACTCCCCGAAATGTAAACTGTAGAAAACCGACAGGCTAGCAACTCGGCGTCGATGCTCAAGACTTTGAAGCCTCGACTCGACGAGTGCATCATTGCCAATGATCCTCTTGGCTCGCCTCTCAATAGTCTCAAGCGCATCAAGCTGGTATCGGGCAGATCCGTCCCAAAGATGAGAGCAGTACTCCATACACGATCGCACTTGCGCTTGATAAAGTTTGAGCAGCTGATCCGGCGTAAAGTACCGTCTGACCTTTGCGAGGATTCCTAGCTATTTGCAGCCAGTTGAGCCTTTACTTCGATGTATGGCCCAAAGTTGAGAGTAGATGTCAACGTTACACCAAGAAGATCAAGATGGTCGGATATCGGCACGGTTACACCCCGGAAAGTTGGAGCAGGGCTAAATTGACTCCTTTTAGCGGAAAATAGACACGCCTGGGTTTTAGCAGCGTTGAACCTGACCAAATTGGCATCGCCCCATTCCGAGACAGCCTCCAAGGACAAGCTCAACCGCTCAACCATAGCCTCTCGAAGAGACCGGATCTGGGACCCACTAGCTCGTGCACTAGATATGTAACTCTCAGCAACAGTGCTGTCGTCTGCATACCCAAAGGTACGGGTTTAAGTTTATATGCAGCAAGAACAATGTTGCCGAGTGCACTGACCCCTGAGGGACCCCGGCATTATTGGTCATTTGACCAGACGGGCAACCATCGATGACCACTCAGATGGACCGGTCCCTCAGGAAGTCTGCGATCCAAGCACACAATTCAGCAGGTATACCGAAAGAAGGAAGCTTACTAATCAGGCTTTCATGCCAGACCCTATCGAAAGCCTTCGAGATGTCGAGGGAGATGGCAAGCGCTTCCCCGTGCCTCTCGATGGCCTCACTTCAGGTGTGGATGGCATACGCTAGAAGATCACCAGTTGACCGATTTCGGCGAAATCCGTATTGGCGGTCACTTAGGATATCATTGGCTTCTAGGTATGCCAGGAGCTTACTGTTGAGTACACGTTCCATTGTCTTGCAGAGAATGGACGTTACTGAGATTGGCCTATAGTTAGCTGGGTCAGCACGACTACCCTTTTTGGGCACGGGCTGTACATTAGCTTGCTTCCATGCAGTCGGCACTTTTCCGGTCTCAAATGAGAGCCTAAATAGGCGTGTCAGGATTGGAGACAGTTCAGGTACACACGTTTTCAACACAACTGCCGGTATCCCGTCAGGACCACTAGCCTTGTTCACGTCAAGATTACGTAGCACCCTACGGACTTCCTTCTGATGGATGCGAATATCCGACATACTCGTCTCGCAACTATCAGGATAAGCAGGGGGCCGCGCGTCACCAGGATATAGACGCGAAGATTCCGCGAAGAGAGAGGCAAACAAATTCGCTTTCTCCTCAGCAGTGTGGGCCAGCGACCCGTCGGGTTTCAGCAGCGGTGGTAGTGAGGGACGGCAGAAGTTCGATTTAACCGACTTAGCCAGGGACCAAAACGCTTTACTACCAGCAGGGTATGAAGCGAGTTTGTTCCCGATGCGGCTAATGTGGTCAAACCGAGACCTCCGCATCACCTTCTTGCAAGACTTGGCAGCCCTGTTGAAGGCTCTCTTTTTCTGACTCACGTCACTCGCCTTGTGCATACGAGCGTCGGCCCAAGCCTGGTATGCCGCGTGTTTAAGCGCGTTAGCGCGATCACACTCCGCACCAAACCAAGGGCGAGCCAGGCTAGACATTGTGATGTCGGAGAATGGAATGTAGTACTCCATCCCCCGCCGCAGCACATCTGCCACAGCATCTGCGCACGACGATGGATCATCCGAAGAAAAGCAAGTAGGCTGCCAAGGAAAACATGCGAAAAAACATCGCATGCCATCCCAATCTGCTGACCTATATCGCCAAACCCGCCTGGTGCCTCTAGGGCAGGGATCGGGCGGAGAATAGACTGATACAGATTACACCAGACAGTGGTCGGAACTCCCTAACGGTGATAATATCGACACTAAGTAGCGGTCTGGATCTGTTGTCAGCAGAAGGTCCAAGCAATTGGCCGTGTGCGAATCAACATCTGGTACCCTCGTAGATCCCTGAGAACCTGGAATCCTCAAGGTTGCGGAGACGCCGATAGCAGATGTCGTCCCGGGCGTACAAACACACACCAGCGTGTGGTTTAAAATTGTGCTCCAGGATAAACCCTGGGTAAGACAGGTACGAAACATCTGACGGACTTTTAATCTGCGTCTCCGAAAGAAAAAAGAGGGATGGTTTCTCAGTCTCCAGGTGATGATGGACTGCTGCGAGATTGGAGTGCAGACCTCGAATATTGCTGAGGTGCACTTTAAGTGAGAGGGAGTGCAGCCGCTGTTTACCGTTCCTCTTTTTGTACCTTGGCATATTGAGAGTGAAGGTAAGAGGAGAAGGAAGTGAGATGGAATCCCATGCTGCTAACCTTCAGCCACGCACTGGCAGGACGGCATCATTGGGGTACTAGTCTGGAGACTGCGGGGACGCCCGACCCCCCCGGAAATGACCATCGGGCCCTATCATCTGGTCGCCAACCAGCACGATGGTGCATTCCGGGATTTTTCGTCAGTTGGCGGGGCAGCCTTTCATGTGTGGCTAGCACATTACTTGGGCCCCCTACTAACTGCGGTCGGCCAGCGGTGCACCGTGCCTCGGATCCCGCTACCCTCCGCGACTAGTCTCCCGATACGTCAATACCAACGCGAGGCAGGCTGGTCTGCATGCAATGGAACCGCCACTTCGACCCAACTCCTCTCGGTACACCTTTGCCCAGTGGGTGGTCACAAGTCATCGGTTGAAACCTACCACCAGTTAGTGTCACCTGATTAGCACCACCCGGGGACCACGTCGCCAATTGTCCCCTAAGGTCTGGGTGGTATGGAGGCAAACGCAACACTTCATGTCCGTTTCTTTTCAATAACTCGACAATTTTATAAATATCTACAGTATCAGTCCTTTTAATCAATTTAAATAAATCGTCCTTTCTAAGCTTATTATCAAAAACCACGTCATGTCTTCGTAACCATGTTTGCATTACTGTCTTGGTAGAAGCCATAGTCGGCTTTTTTTCTTAAGCTGAGTTATCCATCACGATGATGGAATTTAGTGGTATATTGGGCATTAGCTTTTCGTTAATCCATTTACTAAAATTCTCGAAATTCATAGAATCGTGATAATCACCCGTCTTACATTTGGATTTAAATATCACAAGTGCTCCGTCTACAAATCCAGTTTGACCTCCTCAATGTACGATGATCAAACGGTTCCCTTTTCCGATGTGAGAAGCACGCCATGTACATTCTTGGATTGCCAGCATTTTGAAACATTATGAGACTTATTTACATAAGTTTCGTCAAGATATAAAATATGTCTTCCTTCTCTACAACATTTTTTTATAGTCCTTAAATATTTCCACCTCCACGATGTTATATTTGGCTGTTCAATAAGGAGTTTCCTTTTAGAACCACATTTCTTAAATTTAAAACCTAGTTCATGTAGCAACAGCCCTAAATATTCCCTTCCGCAGTGTAATATATTCTCTTCTCTAAGTACAGCATTCAACGTTTTCAGAGTAGGTATTTTTATCAACTGTATAAAACTGAGTGACCTTTCTTCTTACCACTCCTTTTGTGAAATCGTCTATTTCCACTCTTTTTTTGCGAACCAGTTTGGATTTTTTCGGTGATTTGAAACTTTCGTTGTCTTTCAATAATTTCCCTAGATTTACGATTCTCAATACAGTCTTTTCCGATAGTCTATTAACTTCTGCTACAATGATCGCCGAATCCACTTTCCACATGTCGACAACCTCGCGAGCCAAGTGAATGTACTTAATTTGTCTTTCTCGGCTTTCACGAGGTTCTCGTCATGCGGAACGGATATGTCAACAATCATTGCACGCCTCTCGCTTCGGTCCACCACCACTATGTCAGGCTTATTGGCTACAATAGTCCTGTCAGTGAGGATGGACCGATCCCAGTACAAAGTGATATGACCATTATCAAGTATTATTATTATAAAACTTGTTTTTAAAAAAGTTTTTTTTTACTTTTTAGTTATACCTTACCTTCATAAACTAGTGCACTTCACAATCAACGATTGCATCATTGCTTACCTTAAGGTAGGATTGCAGTCAAGTACTTGTTTATAGAAAATAAATACTTTTTTTAAATCCCAGTCGTATTCTCAGCAATTTCTTTCATTTGATACCCATATTATAGAAAACATAAGACATAAGTCTTCCTTATTGAAATTAGAGTAATGTAATTTTATTTTTCGAGTTACTCTCTGCAAACCCTTTCAATTGATTCCCATGTTGTAGGAGTGTATTAAAAATAACTAGTTCGACTTCTTGGATGTTCTGCCACGTTGAATTTAAAATGACTTCATATAGCTTTAACTATACTCGTATATTGTCATCTAAATTTAATGTGCATCAAAATTTCAGCTCAATTGGTGAAAGAATTATCTGCTTCAAAATTGAGTTGCAAGATTTCACCCGAACATAGACTTTACATTCATAGCTACATACATCGCAAGTTGAATAAAAGCTTTAAAAAAATCAAACTTCTAAGGACTTGTTTAAGAAGACGCGAGGCGTTGCGCGGCGCGTTGGGCGTTTGTCGTACATTGCAGCAGCGGGCCGCGTTATCGCTCGCGCAAACACAAACATATGGCAATGTACGACAGACCGTCCAACGCACCGCGCAACGCGCCGCGTCTCCGTAATCGAGCACTTAGTGAACGCAATCTAAAGATAAAGTCGTTTATGCTCCGTTACGGCGTATATTTTAATACCAACTAGGAAATCCAAACCAACAGGATACTTTCCTTTAACTTAGAATTCTGAAATTTAACATGAAGCAAGGTCTCATAGTATAAATATAGCAAAAAATCTGAAGACTGTATATTTGTTGTTACGTCACAAAAAAATCCTTATTATTTTATCGCATTTGAATTATTTACTTATGTGAATTTGTACAGAACCCTCCATGCGCCAGTCCAAGTCGCATATGACCGGTTAGAACTTATTTTATTCGATCCGAAACTCGATGGGGTTATGTTGTTTTATGGCAAAATCCTATGGCCACCTTCCAGCTCTATCATCAGTCCCTGGCTACCATTTAGGATCAAAGTACTTGTCATTACGAATCAAACGAGCTTAAACTCGATAGGGCTGTGTTATTTTTTTGCGAAATTTCCTGTTCAATTATCAGATCCTGGGTACCAAATGAAATCAAAGTATGAATGAAATCAAACGATCCCAAACTCGATGGGGTTTTTTTATGGTAGGTAAAATCATCCAGTGACAAATCCCGCCCTTGGGCGGAGCGGGAAGTAGTGTCAGACTCTTACTGACTAAAAACCTACCCCGTTCCTTTGTAGCCTAACGTGCCGGGGCCGGGTATTCCTTTCGGAAGTTAACCCATGACCCCAGTAGGCTTCGACCCTGCCTGCCTGCAGCTAACAGGCTGGGCCTCTTCGGTGTGCTGACAGCTCCTTGAGGCGCGCGGTAAAAGAACGCGCCGTCGACGACTTGGGCTCGGTCTGGTCGGTTACCGGACGATCGGACAGCGTGCTACTTATTGCACGCCGTCCGCAAGCCCGCGCCTACGGTGGCCGGAAATCGGGATCGGACTCCCGGCGGCGGCTGGGGCGAGCGCCCCGTTGCCTCTGCCTGATGCGGTCGGCCTCCTCCTTTACTAGCATTACTGCTTCGCAGAAGGAGGCGACCGCCTGCCATCCCTCTTCACTACGGACCATGGCCTGAACCAAGGCCCGGCGAGAGAGATCGCTGCCGCCGATCGCCCCTACGAGATCCGCCCAGGCGGGGCACACCTCTACAGTGTGCTCCACCGTGTCCGCCGGGTGTTCCGCACAGTGGCGACACCCGGGCGAATCCTCTGCTCGAATCCGAAACAGGAACTTAGCGAACTTGCCGTGTTCGGTAAGAACCTGCGTCGTGCGGAAATTTAGAACGCCGTGAGGTCTTTCCAGCTACTCCTCAAGGATGGGCCTTATCTCCTCGATTGGCGCGCCCCGAACGAGGTTGCGGTAGTCGCTGACGCCATTTCGCCATGAGATCCCGCCGGAGCTCTGTCCGTCATGCCTCGACTTGTCGCGGCAGCGGAATTTCGCCCCAAACTCGATGGGGTTGTGTCTCTCTATTGCGGAGTTCCTATGGCCACCATTTAGGATCAAAGTACACGTCATTACGAATCAAATGAGCCCAAATTCCGTGTTGTTATCTTGCAAAGTTCCTATGATCACCTTCCATCTCCATCTACAGACTCTAGCTACCATTTAGGATCGAAGTACTTGTCAATACGAATTAAACGATCCCAAACTCTATGGGTTTTTTTTAGATGGGAAATCATCCGATGACATCTCCCGCCCTTCGGTGGAGCGGAAGGGCGTTTCAGACTAAAACCTACTATTCCTTCAATACCTTCGGGGTTGACAATGTGCCGCCGGACGGCGAGCTACCAATTGCTCGCCGACCGCAAGCCCGCGCTAAGGTAGGCCGGAAATCGGGATCCCGGTGGCTGGGGAGTGAGGGCCGCTCCCTCACGCATGCACGTGCGACTTCTTCCTTTGCTAGCATTACTGCTTCGTATAAGGAGGCGACGGCCTGTCAAACCCCCTTCCTTCAGACCATGGCCTGCAACAAGGCCCGGTGCGAGAGATCGTTGCCGCTGATCACCTCCACGAGGAGACGGCGGTGCTTGACCGTATGCTACACCATATCCTCCAGGTAGTCCATACCGTGGTGACCTCCGGGTAGTCCACATAGTGGTGACACCCGGGTGACGACTACGTGCTGCGCGGCGACTTCCCCGACGGGGTCAGCGTGGTCTGGCGGACGACACTTTGGTCCTAGCGCGATGGGAGTCGTACCGGACGGCGGTTGAACTAGCGACACGCGGGGTTGCGATAGTCGTAGAAAAGATCCAGCAGTTGGGACTCGAGGTGGCACTGCACAAGTCCGAGGCCATGTGTTTTCACGGCCCTCGGGGTGCGCCACCACCTGGTTCACAGCTAACGGTAGGAGGGGTTCACATCGGCGTCGGGTCGACGATGAAGTCCTGGGACTCGTCCTCGACAGCTGGTGGAACTTCAAGGAGCATTTTCGACGTCTGGCTCCCAAACTGAACCGGACTGGGGCTGCTCTCAGGCGGCTCCTGCCCAACCTCAGGGGACTAGACGCCTCCTGCCGGAAGCTCTACGCGGGAATCGTTCGGTCCATGGCCCTCTACGGGGCTCCAGTGTGGGCACCGTCGCTGCAACAGCAACCGAGGGCCCAGCTGAATGCATACCAGAGGGTCATAGCAATACGCATGGTGCGAGGATACCGAACGATTTCCCGCGAGGCGGCGACCCTCCTTGCTGGCCAACCGCCATGGGATCTGGAGGCAACAGTCCTTGCACACATGCACAATAAGCGCATGGAGATGCAACGCCAGGGCGAAATTCCGCTGCCACGACAAGTCGAGGCATAGCGGACAGAGCTCCGGCGGGATCTCATGGCGAAATGGCGTCAGCGACTATCGCAACCTCGTTCTGGGCGCGCCACAATTGAGGCGATAAGGCCCATCCTTGAGGCGGAGCTGGAAAGACCTCGACGCAGGTCCTTACCGAACACGCCAAGTTCGCCAAGTTCCTGTTCCGGATTCGTGTGGAGGATTCGCCCGGGTGTCGCCACTGTGCGGAACACCCGGAGGACACGGTGGAGCATAATGTTGATGTGCGCCCCGCCTAGGCGGAGCATAGCCGTGTCCTCGAGGAGGCGATCGGCGGCAGCGATCTCTCTCGCCGGGCCTTGGTTCAAGCCATGGTCCGTAGTGAGGAGGGATGGCAGGCGGTCGCCTCCTTCTGCGAAGCAGTAATGCTAGCAAAGGAGGAGGCCGACCGCATCAGGCAGAGGCAAAGGGGCGCTCGCCCCAGCCGCCGCCGAGATCCCGATCCGAGGAAGGCTCAGCCCCGGCATGATAGGCAACGAAGGAACGGGGTAGGTTTTTAGTCAGTAAGAGTCTGACACTACTTCCCGCTCCGCCCAAGGGCGAGATTTGTCATTGGATGATTTTACCTACCATAAAAAAAGACATGCATAGGGCAGGAGATGTCATTGGATGATTTTCCCACCTAAACCAGGTCTATATTTCTACGATATTACGTGTACCTATGAATGCACAACTAAGGTCGAAACATTTAAAAAGTTGTTCCAAATAAGCCAAATCTACTCGAATTTTAGTTTATATAACTTTTGAACTTCAAATGATAATGTTCAGTGATTATTTACAGCGAACTCAGCTGTTATTTAAATTATTGTTCATATTGAACTAGAAAGAGCAGTTGACGTTACGTTACCAAAAAACCAGTAAGTCGATGTGGGCGAAGAATAAGTAATACTCATTAATTACAATAAAACTAAAGAATTAGATTAGTGCAACAATTGAAACTTAAGTGAAAAACACAAAGGAACCTAGGACTCGAAATATTTTGAAGCACAACTATTGAAGAAGTGTTCCTGTGACAATCACAATCAGAGACAATAAACCGGTGAAGACAAATCTTTTCAAGAATGAAGATCATTCTAGTTTTATTCCTGTTCATAACCAGTTCTCAATGTGGAGTTCTAAAGGATTTGGAAAAAAGTGACGTTAGCAGGATTGTGGAAGGAGTGCATCTTATGAGAATCACCGATGCTTTTGTTAAAGGAAATGTATCACTCTTAACTGAAATTTTATTAGACGTAACAAAAAGAAAAGAAAATCACAGCATTTATAATGACACACCTATATTTCCCGATGGCTCATACAATAGCTTTACTGTTGCGCCAGGATTGCATACATGGGAAATTAAATTTCAAGTCAGTGAAAGTTTAGATGAAGTTATCCGCTTGAATAGCATTGCAGAAGCTGCTGCAATCAAAATAGGACGACTTATTGGTAAAAACTGTACAACTGTTGACAATACTGCATTTATCTGCCATTTTTATATAAACGTCGGAAAAGTTCAAAATTTAAGTTCACTTACTGTGGATGAAAATAACACTGAAAATTTTTACACTGCTGCAAATCAAATGGACGTACGTTATATTAACAATTGCTCAGCAACAATAAATAGTAGGGTAAATTGTACGTTTGCAAATATATTTATTAAAATATATAATACAAATATTTATGAACGAGGTTGCCCAGCAGGGACAGCCAGAGCCCCAGATAATACTTGTGTTGAGGTAAACGAGCGAATTTTCAAGTAAATCAAGTAGTAGTTTATACACGAAAATATAGTTTTTACAAATAACATATGTTATATTTTAACAATAAGACACTGTACATCCATACCTAATTCACTGTTGTTTTAATGAAATATGAACTATAGGGTTATCATTATTCACATTGTCATGGAAGAACAGTCCATTGTGCTATAAGACTTAAAGTATTCAATTGTGTTTTTTTGGATTAGTTCTTGCTTTAAACATAATCATATGTATCAAGAAACATTGCACATCATTAATATGTCTTTGAACAACATGAAGACTTATTTTTTTTTTATAATTTGTGTTTTTACAACTTTAAGTGGTAAATATATAGAACCACATAAAATCACAAACAAAAATAATGATAGTGTGACAGTTGACCAACGCTTAATACATTCAGCGATCGAAAAGGATACTAAAGTGACAAATAACGAAACCACTTTAACAGAAAATATCAAGAAAACTCAAGTGACTAGTAGCTTGCAAATTAATGTTCAAAGTAGTGTTATTAATATGTTACATTCTAATGTAACAAAAAAAGACGAAAATACTGATCAAAGTAATAAGAAACTACCAAACAAAAAGAGGCATAAAAATAAAACTAGAGGAACTGTTAAAAATGTAGCGAAACAATATGAAAATCGTTTCAAAAATGGTCGAGCGTCAAGAGTTACCATACAAATGTCAAGTTTATCAGTAAATTAATGCAGTTCAGGAAAAGAAAGGGCCGATGATGGGAACTGCATATCTATATCATATGCATATATATATCAAAAATAATGATAGTGTGACAGTTGACCAACGCTTAATACATTCAGCGATCGAAAAGGATACTAAAGTGACAAATAACGAAACCACTTTAACAGAAAATATCAAGAAAACTCAAGTGACTAGTAGCTTGCAAATTAATGTTCAAAGTAGTGTTATTAATATGTTACATTCTAATGTAACAAAAAAAGACGAAAATACTGATCAAAGTAATAAGAAACTACCAAACAAAAAGAGGCATAAAAATAAAACTAGAGGAACTGTTAAAAATGTAGCGAAACAATATGAAAATCGTTTCAAAAATGGTCGAGCGTCAAGAGTTACCATACAAATGTCAAGTTTATCAGTAAATTAATGCAGTTCAGGAAAAGAAAGGGCCGATGATGGGAACTGCATATCTATATCATATGCATATATATATCAAAAATAATGATAGTGTGACAGTTGACCAACGCTTAATACATTCAGCGATCGAAAAGGATACTAAAGTGACAAATAACGAAACCACTTTAACAGAAAATATCAAAAAAACTCAAGTGACTAGTAGCTTGCAAATTAATGTTCAAAGGAGTGTTATTAATGTGTTACATTCTAATGTAACCAAAAAAGATGAAAATACAGATCAAAGTAATAAGAAACTACCAAACAAAAAGAGGCATAAAAATAAAACTAGAGGAACTGTTAAAAATGTAGCGAAACAATATGAAAATCGTTTCAAAAATGGTCGAGCGTCAAGAGTTACCATACAAATGTCAAGTTTATCAGTAAATTAATGCAGTTCAGGAAAAGAAAGGGCCGATGATGGGAACTGCATATCTATAGAAATTAATCTTGATTCCAATGAAATAATAGACATTGAAATAATCACAAAGGAAACAGAACCAGAGGTAGCTCCATATGACAATTCGACTGAACCCAACCTAATATTGTAAATTGGAAAACATGGACCACACTTCATCAACCACATTACGATGGCATGGGTATTCGAAGCTCGGGCAGACTTGATACAGGATTGCCATATACATACGATTTTTATCTCTTAAATATGAGGAACTAGAAAATAATCAACTTCCATTCAGGCAGAGCTGACAATGTGCACTAAATATAAAATTTTGTATTGTACGTGAACTTAATAAATAAATAATGATTTACAGAAACTAATTGTTAATTGTTTTCTTTCGATGAGAAATTAACTCATGTGTAAATTAAAATCATATGAAATCTCATTCTTTCTGCACCATATAATCACACACGCACAGTTGCATAATGTCTGGCTTTGAAACTAACTATACAAAATCTAATGGAACAGGTACATTTGACCTTTTGAAAGTAACACTTAAAAACATGGAACTTGAGTATCTGGTAGATGCGAGGAACACAAGACAACTCAATTTCAGCAAAAATTATGATGATCACAAAAACTGCATCATTATTATTTTTTTAAATAATGCAACAACATCAAATGCTCTCTGAACTTACAACGATAATTGATAATGATTATACTCGTATATAATTATATCTGTTTTCATTTATAACCATTTTATTCTCAGTGACCTATAAACGTTTATACCCAGCCATGAAACCATTTATAATCATATTTTTATTAATTGTAAGTACAGAGTGTGCACTTTTAGATGACCTAGTGAGGTTAAAAGCTAAAATTGGAACGGAATCAACTCCCACTGACAATCGCCAAGGATTATTGATAAAAATAGGTGAAACCCTAAAAAATGGGACTAAAGTAGTTATTAATAGTGATAGTGGTAGTTTGCGTCAATTCGCATAAATAAACTGTTTTTCTTTCTTCTTCTTCTTCTTTCTTTCTTATTGATGCATTAGGTAACGTTGTCAAAATTTCTCCGAAAGAAAATAAAGATACGCACGCAAAAGACCCACAAGAATTACCCAAAGCTACAGAAGAAGTTGTAAAAAAAGATGAAGAAAGTAAACCTGATCCAAAAACTGATTTGCCTACAAGTATAGAAAAAGTTAAAGTTGAAGCTCAAAAAGTAGACGATAGTCAAAACAAAAAACTACCTGCAGAAGATAATAAAGAAACAAAAGATGCTACCAGCAATGTGGAAAATGACACAGATTCATCTATACCCGATAGTAATACAGGTAAAAACTGTACAAGTACTGAAGAGAAAAACTGTAGTACTGTTATAGCGGCTACAAGAAATTCTTTTAATGGTGATGAATGCCCCGTCGGTAAAAATCGAGCTGATGATGGGACTTGCTTAGATGAAGTTTAAATTTATGTTGAAAGTAAAGTAGAAAGCTTAAAATATTTTTTGAATAATAATAATACATCATAGTAATAATAAAATAGAAAATTATAGATTTTTGTTTTTTTTTTTTTGTATATCTATGATTGTTATAATGTGATATTAGATACATATTTGAATTTGAATAAATTTTGTATATCTATATATTTTATGTATATATAAGAAAGTCGTATTAGTTACACTATTTATAACTCAAGAACGGCTTAACCGATTTGGCTGAAAATTGGTAGGGAGGTAGCTTAGAACCAGGAGACGGACATAGGATTAAGAATTTTTATCCCGTTAAATAAAAAAAAACCAAAACCTGCTCACTTATTGGTATAGGTTCTACCCTACCCTATACCAATAAATGAGACGACTTTTTGCGACATAAACGGCCATATCTTTTTTTTCCGTTAACTTAGACGTTTGATTTTTTTCACAGCAACGAGCCGCAGAGTTGAGTTTTTTTTTTTTTTATTTCAACTCGATACCTCCACGCGTTCCCGAGATAAAGTGTCTTGACAGACAGACGGAAGAAGGAAAACAAAGTGATCCTATAAGTGATATTCGGCAGATACTGCCTGTCTGTACAGAAACGACGTAAATCTTGTCTTGTATAGTTTTTTATTGAAACTTATAACTTGCTAGCTTCTGCCAGCGGCATCGCCTGCGTCAAAGTCGGTTCCTCCATAAAAACTTCCAACTCCCATTTCTTTGGAGACCGCACGTACACACGCGAGGGTTCGGCCCTCACGTCCCAGCCGCCGGAATCCCGGTCCCGATTTCCAGCCACCGTAGACGCGAGCTTGTGGTCAGCGAGCAATGGGTAGCTCGCCGTCCGATGTCTGGTAACCGTCCGGCCCAAAACCAAGTCGTCGACGGCGCGTAGTGTTCCACGCGCGCCTCAAGATGTCAGCAATCCTTAGGGGCCCAGGGTCGAAGCCAACTGGGGCCACAGGTTGTATGAAAGTGAACCCCGGTGTACCTATGAATGCACAACTAAGGTCGAAACATTTAAAAAGTTGTTCCAAATAAGCCAAATCTACTCGTATTTTAGTTTATATAACTTTTGAACTTCAAATGATAATGTTCAGTGATTATTTACAGCGAACTCAGCTGTTATTTAAATTATTGTTCATATTGAACTAGAAAGAGCAGTTGACGTTACGTTACCAAAAAACCAGTAAGTCGATGTGGGTGAAGAATAAGTAATACTCATTAATTACAATAGAACTAAAGAATTAGATTAGTGCAACAATTGAAACTTAAGTGAAAAACACAAAGGAACCTAGGACTCGAAATATTTTGAAGCACAACTATTGAAGAAGTGTTCTTGTGACAATCACAATCAGAGACAATAAACCGGTGAAGACAAATCGTTTCAAGAATGAAGATCATTATAGTTTTATTCCTGTTCGTAACCAGTTCTCAATGTGGAGTTCTAAAGGATTTGGAAAAAAGTGACGTTAGCAGGATTGTAGAAGGAGTGCATCTTATGAGAATCACCGATGCTTTTGTTAAAGGAAATGTAACACTCTTAACTGAAATTTTATTAGACGTAACAAAAAAAAAAGTAAATCACAGCATTTATAATGACACACCTATATTTCCCGATGGCTCATACAATAGCTTTACTGTTGCGCCAGGATTGCATACATGGGAAATTAAATTTCAAGTCAGTGAAAGTTTAGATGAAGTTATCCGCTTGAATAGCATTGCCGAAGCTGCTGCAATCAAAATAGGACGACTTATTGGTAAAAACTGTACAACTGTTAACAATACTGCATTTATCTGCCACTTTTATATAAACGTCGGAGAAGTTCAAAATTTAAGTTCACTTCCTGTGGATCAAAATAACACTGAAAATGTTTACACTGCTGCAAATCAAATGGACGTACGTTATTTTAACAATTGCTCAGCAACAATAAGTAGTAAGGTACAATGTACGTTTGCAAATATATTTATTAAAATATATAATACAAATATTTTTGAACGAGGTTGCCCAGCAGGGACTGACAGAGCTCCAGATAATACTTGTGTTGAGGTAAACGAGTGAATTTTCAAGTAAATCAAGTAGTAGTTTATATACGAAAATATAGTTTTTACAAATAACATATATTTTAACAATAAGACACTGTACATCCATACCTAATTCACTGTTGTTTTAATGAATTATGAACTTTAGGGTTATCATTATTCACATTGTCATGGAAGAGCAGTCCATTGTGCTATAAGACAATGGAGAAGAAGAAGATTAAAGTATTCAATTGTGTTTTTTTGGATTAGATCTTGCTTTAAACATAATTATATCTATCAAGAAACATTGCACATCATTAATATGTCTTTGAACAACATGAAGACTTATTTTTTATAATTTGTGTTTTTACAACTTTAATTGGTAAATATATAGAACCACATAAAATCACAAACAAAAATAATGATAGTGTGACAGTTGACCAACGCTTAATACATTCAGCGATCGAAAAGGATACTAAAGTGACAAATAACGAAACCACTTTAACAGAAAATATCAAAAAAACTCAAGTGACTAGTAGCTTGCAAATTAATGTTCAAAGGAGTGTTATTAATGTGTTACATTCTAATGTAACCAAAAAAGATGAAAATACAGATCAAAGTAATAAGAAACTACCAAACAAAAAGAGGCATAAAAATAAAACTAGAGGAACTGCTAAAAATGTAGCGAAACAATATGAAAATCGTCTCAAAAATGGTCGAGCGTCAAGAGTTACCATACAAATGTCAAGTTTATCAGTAAATTAATGCAGTTCAGGAAAAGAAAGGGCCGATGATGGGAACTGCATATCTATAGAAATTAATCTTGATTCCAATGAAATAATAGACATTGAAATAATCACAAAGGAAACAGAACCAGAGGTAGCTCTACATGACAATTCGACTGAACCCAACCTAATATTGTAAATTGGAAAACATGGATGTTTCTTCATCAACCACATTACGATGGCATGGGTATTCGAAGCTCGGGCAGACTTGATACAGGATTGCCATATACATACGATTTTTATCTCTTAAATATGAGGAACTAGAAAATAATCAACTTCCATTCAGGCAGAGCTGACAATGTGCACTAAATATAAAATTTTGTATTGTACGTGAACTTAATAAATAAATAATGATTTACAGAAACTAATTGTTAATTGTTTTCTTTCGATGAGAAATTAACTCATGTGTAAATTAAAATCATATGAAATCTCATTCTTTCTGCACCATATAATCACACACGCACAGTTGCATAATGTCTGGCTTTGAAACTAACTATACAAAATCTAATGGAACAGGTACATTTGACCTTTTGAAAGTAACACTTAAAAACATGGAACTTGAGTATCTGGTAGATGCGAGGAACACAAGACAACTCAATTTCAGCAAAAATTATGATGATCACAAAAACTGCATCATTATTATTTTTTTAAATAATGCAACAACATCAAATGCTCTCTGAACTTACAACGATAATTGATAATGATTATACTCGTATATAATTATATCTGTTTTCATTTATAACCATTTTATTCTCAGTGACCTATAAACGTTTATACCCAGCCATGAAACCATTTATAATCATATTTTTATTAATTGTAAGTACAGAGTGTGCACTTTTAGATGACCTAGTGAGTTTAAAAGCTAAAACTGGAACGGAATCAACTCCCACTGACAATCGCCAAGGATTATTGATAAAAGTAGGTGAAACCCTAAAAAATGGGACTAAAGTAGTTATTAATAGTGATAGTGGTAGTTTGCGTCAATTCGCATAAATAAACTGTTTTTCTTTCTTCTTCTTCTTCTTTCTTTCTTATTGATGCATTAGGTAACGTTGTCAAAATTTCTCCGAAAGAAAATAAAGATACGCACGCAAAAGACCCACAAGAATTACCCAAAGCTACAGAAGAAGTTGTAAAAAAAGATGAAGAAAGTAAACCTGATCCAAAAACTGATTTGCCTACAGGTACAGAAAAAGTTAAAGTTGAAGCTCAAAAAGTAGACGATAGTCAAAAGAAAACACTACCTGCAGAAGATATTAAAGAAACAAAAGATGCTACCAGCAATGTGGAAAATGATACAGATTCATCTATACCCGATAGTAATACAGGTAAAAACTGTACAAGTACTGAAGAGAAAAACTGTAGTACTGTTATAGCGGCTACAAGAAATTCTTTTAATGGTGATGAATGCCCCGTCGGTAAAAATCGAGCTGATGATGGGACTTGCGTAGATGAAGTTTAAATTTATGTTGAAAGTAAAGTAGAAAGCTTAAAATATTTTTTGAACAATAATAATACATCATAGTAATAATAAAATAGAAAACTATAGATTTTTGTTTTTTTTTTTTGTATATCTATGATTGTCATAGATAGATAGATAGATAGATGTATTCTTTATTGTACACAAAAAAGTAAAATTACATTAAGAACTTAAAATAATGTGATATTAGATACATATTTGAATTTGAACAAATTGTGTATATCTATATTTTATGTATATATAGACTCAGGATGGCCTATATCAGAATCTTCCATGTTTCACGTGGGTCAGAAACTCGAACGAAGTCACAAATTGATTCTCCAATGATTTATTTCTCCTTAACTTCACAGATTAACAAAATATAACGCTAACACTCTTTAATTAGGCATAGATAACGATACTGAACTAAATCAACTTAGAAACTGTTAAAGATGGCGTCGGAAGTAAGCGATTCGTCGAGCGCGTGGTGCGTTCGCGGTTCTCGATTCCGAAGTGAACAAGATGGCCGCCCCGCTCCCACCGGTGTGACGTTCCGCAAGAATGGCAGCTGACATATGTCATGCTGCCATTCTGTTCCGACGTCGTCGACAGCAAACGTCAAATGTCATGTGTCGCGCCGTCACGGCCGGACTGACATTCGACCGTCCTCGGGCGTAGAGCTAACGTTGTCCTAAAACAGGCAATTTTATTATTTCATGGTTAGCTGCTCGTCCAGCCTGACAAGCAACACAGCACTAATTCTAACAAATTTCAGAAGCAACATTATGAAACCATGTATCCCTTCGACCATTATGAATAATGGACCGGATGACATCTCACAAGCTGGACAACACAACCCGGACCGGACGAGTGTGTCCTTTCGACCAGCTTCAATGCATGGACCGGACGACACTGTCCCTTCGACCGGTTCAGACAGGGTCTAGACAAGTGTGTCCCTTCGACCAGCCCCAATGGCATGGACCGGACGGCACTGTCCCTTCGACCAGATCACAGACAGAGTTTAGACAAGTGTGTCCCTTCGACCAGCCCCAATGGCTTGGACCGGACGGCACTGTCCTATCGACCAGATCACAGACAGGGTCTAGACAAGTGTGTCCCTTCGACCAGCCCCAATGGCATGGACCGGACGGCACCGTCTTTGCGACCAGTTATAACACAGCATTTTAAATACAAAGGAACAGAAATGTGGCATACCTATAAGTTACGGACAATCTTGCTCATTTTGAATTTCGACTTCATCTAGTGCGCCGGGATCAGAGTACACACTGAGTGTATCTGACCCGGCAGTAAGGGTAACTGAATTTGCCAAGACAGTGTCCGAGTCTGTGTTCGACCTTTCATCTCTAATATTTAGGTCATCGCCTCCCTGAATTGGGCTTTGTGGTAGCATGACATCACTACTGGATTCTAATTGCTCCGCATCTTCCGTCGCCGTCTCGGCCTCCTCATCGTTCAACAAACAGGTAGTGACTTCAAGCAACCCAGCGTGTCCCTGAGGCACTGCGCGCAAACTCTCGTGTGCGTATTTATAAGTTCGGTGTGAACCACTTACACTTTTTAGCTCGTACCGATCATTCGCTAACACGGAGGTAATAACGAACGGTCCCCTAAACTTTCTATCTAGTTTAGTTTGATTTCGTTCACTGTTCTTGATAAAAACAAAATCGCCCTGAGCAAATGGTTTAATGGTAGCACGGCCCCGGTTAAACCTTAGAGTATCCGCCGCGGCTGCCTTGTGAATATTTTCCGATGCACTTTCTCGAATGGACTCTAAATCTAAACGGTTATTTCGCTCATCAGAATGTGAAGATATCTGGGACATACCTAATGATTCTGCACGTATCCCGAACATCAGTTCCGTAGGTGAGTACTTAGTAACAGCCGATTTTGTACTGTTGAGCGCTAGTTGTATATTGCCTAACTCATCGCGCCATGTCTTATTGGGGTCGTTTTCGACTATTGTGAGCAAGCTTTTTAGTGTTCGCATAACTCGCTCAACTTGTCCGTTAGCCCTGCTGGAGCCGGTTGCAATGAAATGCAGATCAATTTTATAATTTTTGAAAAAGTTTCTAAATTCACTACTCACATAGCATCGGCCCTGATCAGCAATTACGCGTGCAGGAGCCCCAAAAAGACAAACAGCCTTTTCGAGAGCTCGCACCGCGCTACTTGCATCTAGTGATATTGTGTGTTCTAGCAGGACATACTTAGTAAACGCGTCTATTATGACTGAACAATACTCTTTCCGGTCGCTCTTACCACTAAGTTTCCCGGTAAAGTCTATGTGGATTGTGTGCCATGGCACAGATAGTTTTGGGATCGAATGTAATTGAATGGGTTGAGCGCCTGATGGTCCCTTCGATGCTTTGCAAACTATGCAGGAGTCAATAAACTTACGAACGCACTTGGACATTTGCGGGAACCAGTATTGTTCGTAAAATTTATCTATTGTCTTATCACTACCAAGGTGTTGAATTTCGTTATGGACGTGGTTGATAAGAGTCCAAATCAGAGAGCGTGGAACGACCGGTAACCAAGAAATTGTTTTGTTGCGCCCAACCTTTCTATACAGGATACCATCCCTAACATCGTAAGTATGTGCTACTGTTTCCGGGAAGTCACCGTTGTTATGCTTACTAATCAAGTCTTGGATTTCGCTATCGCGTTTTTGTTCAACTGAGAGCCATCCTTGATGTAACTCAACAAACTGGACACTTTTAGTAGTAGGGGTTTGGGACGAAGACGCGCCAGCATCTGACTGAAGGTTACGGGAAAAGAAGTCTGCATGTTCCATACTACGGCCTTCACGATATACTATCTCAAAGTCGTAGGCTTGTAGGAAAGCCCACCAACGATGCACGCGAGGCGTCAGATCAACCTTAGATTTTGATGCTTTGAGCGAATTGCAATCAGTGTAAACTACAAAATGTCAGCCGTACAAATAATGCCGAAAATGTTCTACCGCTCGTACGACAGCCAAGGTCTCTAATTCGTACGAGTGGTAGCGAGATTCTACCTCAGATGTACGCCGGCTGAAGTACTCCACAACATGGGGTAAGTTATTCGCTCTTTGTATAAGGATCGCGTATAACCTTCGGCACTCGCGTCTGTGTGCAACTCGACCGGCAATTCAGGATTAAAAATCGTTAAAACTGGTTCTGAAGTTAGTATTTTAACCACATTTCTACGGATATCTTCATGTTTGTCGGTCCAATTAATGGGGCCTTTTAGTTTAGTTAACGGGTATAACGGTCTTAAATAGGACTTTGTCATTATCGATCGTCACAGAATAGCCTTTACCTAAGATATCCCTGCCTACAATAATCGGCACAGACATTACCGTATCTGGAACGATGTGAAACATAAGGTCCACTGAGGCATTTCCAATTTTTACGGTACTTAAAATTTGGTAAGTGGACTGTACGTCATCACCTCCGATACCAGAAAGATGAACTAGATTATTGCGCACAGTACCCGGAAACCGACAGCGAATACTTTCACATATGAGCGAGCAAGATGATCCGCTATCAAATAAAAAAATGGAAATCTCTCACCAGCTGATGTCTCTAACGTAGATCTGGAAAGTTGGTGGTCGCAAAGGTTGACTTCCTTCCTTTCAGACTTTCCTCCATTCTTCTTTTCTAGACAAGTCGTAGACGCGTGACCAGGTTTGCCACACGTGTAGCAGGTTATAGACGGCTTGTCTTGATTATTTGTAGAACTGGATGCTTCATGAGAATTCGATGATTTGGAGTCATCCTTTCGCTTCTTGCATTCAAACTGTCGATGTCCTGGCACGCCACACCAATGACACTTTCCAGGGAATCTAGAGTCTGTCATTCGAGGTCGCTTAGAATCGGCGTCTTGATTTCCATCACTGACGTCCAACCGTCGCTTTAGTGATATGCCATTGAGGATCCGAAACAACTGAGCACGAGTAGTTATCACATGCGCTATCAACTCTCTACGTATCAAATTATCCTTTTGACATAGCACCGATATCACGAACCCAGTGATAACTTCCTCAGGAAGGTCAGTTTTTGGTATACGTTCGATCAAGTTCCACAATCGCATTGCAGACTCTGATGCGGTTTCTTTGACATTAATTTGAAATCGTAAAATGTCATCAAAATGATCTTGCATTAGTTTGGGTTTAGCAAATCTAGCTAGCAAAGTTTCTTTAACTGCAGCCCATGTTAATTCCTTGAGGTTCATTCTGGTCAAGTGGGTCGCTGCGCGACCTTTGAGCGCCTTAGTAAGTGCCATCAACAGATCAACACCTACAAGATTTTTCTCCTGCACTATTACTTCTGTGACGTTGCACCAGCCCTCGATGTCAGATTCGGAATCATCAGGATCAAAGTCAATTAGTTTTATCGTGTTGGTACTCACAGGAGTTGATGCTTGCGACATCGCAAAAATCCGGGTAAACATTTCCTCCATATTCGACAATATTCTCGTTGCAGGGATGTTTTCTGCAGGCTGCGTGTTCCTTGTTTGTGGCCCGTGGGATCCCACTTCTGATATAGACTCAGGATGGCCTATATCAGAATCTTCCATGTTTCACGTGGGTCAGAAACTCGAACGAAGTCACAAATTGATTCTCCAATGATTTATTTCTCCTTAACTTCACAGATTAACAAAATATAACGCTAACACTCTTTAATTAGGCATAGATAACGATACTGAATTAAATCAACTTAGAAACTGTTAAAGATGGCGTCGGAAGTAAGCGATTCGTCGAGCGCGTGGTGCGTTCGCGGTTCTCGATTCCGAAGTGAACAAGATGGCCGCCCCGCTCCCACCGGTGTGACGTTCCGCAAGAATGGCAGCTGACATATGTCATGCTGCCATTCTGTTCCGACGTCGTCGACAGCAAACGTCAAATGTCATGTGTCGCGCCGTCATATATATAAGAAAGTCGTATTAGTTACTATTTATAACTCAAGAACGGCTGAACCGTTTTGGCTGAAAATTGGTGGGGAGGTAGCTTAGAACCAGGAGACGGACATAGGATTAAGAATTTTTATCCCGTTAAATAAAAAAAATCCAAAACCTGCTCACTTATTGGTATAGGCTCTATCCTATACCAATAAATGAGACGACTTTTTGCGACATAAACGGCCATATCTTTTTTTTGCGTTAACTTAGACGTTTGATTTTTTTCTCAGCAACGAGCCGCAGATTTGAGTTTTTTTTTTTTATTTCATCTCGATATCTCCACGCGTTCCCGAGATAAAGTGTCTTGACAGACAGACGGCAGAAGGAAAACAAAGTGATCCTATAAGTGATATTCGGCAGATACTGCCTGTCTGTACAGAGACGACGTAAATCTTGTCTTGTATAGTTTTTCATTGAAACTTATAACTTGCTAGCTTCTGCCAGCGGCTTCGCCTGCATCAAAGTCGGTTCCTCCATACAAACTTCCAACTCCCATTTCTTTGGAGGCCACACGTACACACGCGAGGGTTTGGCCCTCGCGTGTACGTCCCAGCCGCCGGAATCCCGGTCCCGATTTCCAGCCACCGTAGACGCGAGCTTGTGGATAGCGAGCAATGGGTAGCTTGCCGTCTGATGTCTGGTAACCGTCCGGCCCAAAACCAAGTTGTCGACGGCGCGTAGTGTTCCACGTACGCCTCAAGATGTCAACAAACGTTAGGGGCCCAGGGTCGAAGCCTACTGGGGCCACAGGTTGTATGAAAGTGAACCCCGGTGTAACGAAGGCAAAGAAGGAACATGAGTTGGTTTTTAGTCAGTAAAAGTCTGACATGCATAAGGCGGGTAATGTCATTGGATGATTTTCCGACCAGAACCAGTTCTATATTTCGACGATATTACGTGTACCTATGAATGCACAACTAAGGTCGAAACATATAAAAAGATGTTCCAAATAAGCCAAATCTACTCGTATTTTAGTTTATATGACTTTTGAACTTCAGAATGATAATATTCAGTGATTATTTACAGCGAGTTCAGCTGTCATTTAAATTAAGTAATTTATTGTTCATATTGAACTAGAAAGAGCAGTTGACGTTACGTTACCAACAAACCAGTAAGTCGATGTGGGCGAAGAATAAGTAATACTCATTAATTACAAAAAACTAAAGAATTAGATTAGTGCAAAAATTGAAACTTAAGTGAAAAACATAGAGGAACTTAGGACTCGAAATATTTTGAAGCAAAACTATTGAAGAAGTGTTCTTGTGACAGTCACATTCAGAGACCGCTGAAGACAAATCTTTTCAAGAATGAAGATCATTCTAGTTTTATTCCTGTTCATAACCAGTTCTCAATGTGGAGTTCTAAACAATTTGGAAAAAAGTGAAGTTAGCAGGATTGTGGAAGAAGTGCATCTTATGAGAGTCACCGATGCTTTTGATAAAGGAAATGTAACACTCTTAAATGAAATATTATTAGACGTAACAAAAAACAAAGAAAATCACACACTTATATTTCCCGATGGCTCATACAATGGTGCTCCAGGATTGCATACATGGGAAATTAAATTTCAAGTCAGTGAAAGTTTAGATGAAGTTAACCGCTTGAATAGCATTGCAGAAGCTGCTGCAATCAAAACAGGACGACTTATTGGTAAAAACTGTACAACTGTTGACAATACTGCATTTATCTGCCACTTTTATATAAACGTCGGAGAGGTTCCAAATTCAAGTTCACTTCCTATGGATCAAAATAACACTGAAAATGTTAACACTGCTGCAAATCAAACGGACGTAGGTAATGTTAACAATTGCTCAGCAACAATAACTATTGATGGTAAGGTACAATGTGCGTTTGCAAATACAGACGCTTTTGTTGGAGGTTGTCCGGCAGGGAAAGACAGAGCCCCAGATTATACTTGTGTTGAGGTAATCGAGTGAATTTTCAAGTAAATCAAGTAGTAGTTTATTCACGAAAATATAATTTTTACAAATAACATATGTTATATTTTAACAATAAGACACTGTACATCCATAGCTAATTCACTGTTGTTTTAATGAACTATGAACTTTAGGGTTATCATTATTCACATTGTCATTGAAGAGCAGTCCATTGTGCTATGAGACATTAAAGTATTCAATTGTGTTTTTTATGGATTAGTTCTTGCTTTAAACATAATTATATCTATCAAGAAATATTGCACATCATTAATGTATCTTTGAACAACATGAAGACTAATTTTTTTATGATTTGTGTTTTTACAACTTTAAGTGGTAAATATATAGAACCACATAAAATCACAAACAAAAATGATAATAGTGTGACAGTTGAGCAACGGTTAATACATTCAGTGATCGAAAAGGATACTAAAGTGACAAATAACGAAACCACTTTAACAGAAAATATCAAGAAAACTCAAGTGACTAGTAGCTTGCAAATTAATATTCAAAGGAGTGTTATTAATATGTTACATTCTAATGTAACAAAAAAAGACGAAAATACTGATCAAAGTAATAAGAAACTACCAAACAAAAAGAGGCATAAGAATAAAACAAGAAGTACTGTTAAAAATGAAGCAAAACAATATGAAAATCTTTTCAAAAATGGTCGAGCGTCAAGAGTTACCATACAAATGTCAAGTTTATCAGTAAATGAATGCAGTTCAGGAAAAGAAAGGGCCGATGATGGGAACTGCATATCTATAGAAATTGCTCTTGATTCCAATGAAATAATAGACATTGAAATAATCACAAAGGAAACAGAACCTGAGGTAGCTCTACATGACAATTCGACTGAACCCAACCTAATATTGTAAATTGGAAAACATGGATGTTTCTTCATCAACCACGTTACGATGGCATGGGTACTCGAAGCTCGGGCAGACTTGATACAGGATTGCCATATACATACGATTTTTATCTCTTAAATATGAGGATCTAGAAAATATTCAACTTCCATTCAGGCAGAGCTGACAATGTGTACTAAATATAAAATTTTGTATTGTACGTGAACTTAACAAATAAAATATAATGATTTACAGAAACTTATTGTTAATTGTTTTCTTTCGATGAGAAATTAACTCATATGTAAATTAAATCTATGAAATCTCATTCTTTCTGAACCATGTAATCACATACGCAACAGTTGCATAATGTCTGGCTTTGAAACTAACTATAGAAAATCTAATAGAACAGGTTCATTTGACCTTTTGAAAATAACACTTAGAAAACATGGAACTTGAGTATCTGATAGATGCGAGGAACACAAGACAACTCAATTTCAGCAAAAATTATGATGATCACAAAAACTGCATCATTATTATTTTTAAAAATAATGCAACAACATCATTATTTCCTTACTGCACTCTAATGCTCTCTGAACTTACAACGATAAATTGATAATGGTACTACTCGTATATAATTATATCTGTTTTCATTTATAATCATTTTATGCTCAGTGACCTACAATCGTTTATACCCAGCCATGAAACCATTTATAATCATATTTTTATTAATTGTGAGTACAGAGTGTGGACTTTTAGATGACCTAGTGAGTTCAAAAGCTAAAACTGGAACGGAATCAACTCCCACTGACAATCGCCAAGGATTATTGATAAAAGTAGGTGAAACCCTCAAAAATGGGACTAAAGTAGTTATTGATGCATTAGGTAACGTTGTCAAAATTTCTCCGAAAGAAAATGAAGATAATACCAAATCAAAAGATCCACAAGAATCACCCAAAGCTACAGAAGAATTTGTAAAAAAAGATGAAGAAAGTAAACCTGATCCAAAAACTGATTTGCCTACAAGTACAGAAAAAGTTAAAGTTGAAGCTCAAAAAGTAGACGATAGTCAAAACAAAACGCTACCTGCAGAAGATAATAAAGAAACAAAAGATGCTGCCAGCAATGTGGAAAATACTACAGATTCATCTATACCCGATAGTAATACAGGTAAAAACTGTACAAGTACTGAAGAAAAAAACTGTAGTACTGTTATAGCGGCTACAAGAACATCTATTAAAGGTGATGAGTGCCCCGTCGGAAAAGGTAGAGCTGATGATGGAACTTGCGTTGATGAAGTTTGAATGTATGTTAAAAGTAAAGTAGAAAAGCTCAAAACTAGTATAGATTTTTGTTTTTCTGTAGATCTATGATTGTTTTAATGTGATATTAGATAGATATTTGAATATATTGTGAATATAGCACCTAGATTAAAGTCTGGATAATATATTTCTTGCTTTTAATTTAACAATAGAGCCATAATAGGCACGTATTTTCATAAAAAAATCATATTTGTGTTCTTTATATAAAAAAAATGTAGAAAAGCTGACTCTGTTATATCGTAAAAACTTACGGTGGTTCTCAAGAATATTTCTGTATACAAAACGTTTATATTTTCTCATAATTATCTTCGCCCACCGTCTCGCTTATTATTTACTAGCTTACCCAAAAGACGCAATTTCATGAGTTAAGTAGGTCAATCGTAAAAACAAAGCGTTAAATTAAAATAGGTAATTTATAGGGAGGATTTACAACTAACAACCGATGATACGCACAAACACATACTACATACCTTGCGGACGGCGAGCAATGGGTAGCTCGCAGAACGACCGTCCGGACCGGGCCCAAATCGTCGGCGGCGCGTAGCATTCCACGCGTGCCTCAGGAAATATCAGCAAACTGTAGGGGCCCAGCAGGGTCGAAGCCTAATGGGGCCATGGGTAACGTGAAAATGCACCCCCGGATCCTGGAACGAAGACAAAGAAGGGACAGAAGTAGGTTTTTAGTCAGTAAAAGTCTGACACTATCTTTCGCCCCGCTAAAGGGCGCGTAGATGTCATCGGATGATTTTCCCAACACTAAATATAAAAAATACACTACATACCTACACACACTTATACTCTCTAGATATTACACATAAAAAAAGCTACACGCAGCCCCCCAGTTCGATTGGGACCCGAAAATCGGTTACTGCACATTCAAGGTCGACCGTCATGATGGTTAACTAGTGTGACGAGGGTTCTAACCGATTTTCAGGTCTCAACCAAAGTGGGGGGCTGAGCGTAACCATAGCAAATGTTTCAACTTATTTTCCGCGTACAATACTCAACAACAACACCCAACTTCTGGCGCAATTGAATAAAATAATCACTTCAAAAACAGAAGCATTCTTAGATCGTTTAAAATAAACAAGAACGAATTAGCGACATCTATAATTTGTGCGAATACAGACTAATTGCTCGGAGGGGGGAAAGGGGGGTGATAATGGATAAGATTGCTTGCGGAACGTAAATCAGTAAATCTTAAGGCACGGAAACACCTGGAACGTTTGCGTAGATAATGGTAATCCAGGAAATGTTTATTTTTGGCAATCTGTTTGTAAACAGTGTGGTTTAAGTAGAAAACTGGGCAAGTTCGAGACGGATTCACACACTAAGGGTCCTGTACCTCTACCATGAGTTTTAAGCAATAGTATTCGTCGCTACTCGATATCGACGCCGTAAATATTTTGTATGACAAATTTTGGTTCTGCAAGTGACCGCTAAGGCGCTGCAAAATTTGCCATACAAAATATTTTAGGCGTCGATATCGAGTAGCGACGAATACTATTGCTTAAAACTCATGGTAGAGGTACTGTACAAACCAACTCATGTAAATAGTTAAATTACCGAATCGAGTCTCGACGACTTTTTCGACATAAACGGCCATATCTTTTTTTTTGTTGCCTTTTGCGTTCTAGGTCCACGACTTCACGAGTATCCTTTTCATACTTTCCTTGTGGCTCAAGCAGGGATCGGCCCTGCTGGGCCGAAACACATAACCGCGTTGCGGTACCGCGTCGCTAAAATCGGCAGTGCCGCCCGCCGCAACGCAGAATTTTGCGGTGTGCACCGCGGCAGGAATACCATAGCTTTATTAAATGGATAAAACCAATATTTCCATTGTCGTTTATTTAAAATAGAGTAATGTCTTCTTAATAACAAATAAGCATAAGTTTATTGCGATCCATGGCAGAGAAACGTCTATCCACACTCAAAAATCTCGAGAAACTGGTTATCCCTGTAGGATACAACAATAAACGCTAAAAGTTGCGTTGCGGCGACGCGACAAAGAGCGGCGGGCGGCACCGCCGATATTAGCGGCGCGCCGGCGCAACGCGTTTAAATGTTTCGGCTCGTCCGTCGAGGTACATATTTGCCACCACTTCTCCTATTGGCCGACTTCTTGACAATTAAAAAATGTCTTCAAATGTATTGATGGTTGAACTCAAACTCATAGCACAGTTTGAGTTCAACCGTCAATACAATCACGTCAAATTGAATGGTAAATCTCACACACATCGCCTCGAGATACAGTGGCTGTGGAAATAAATCAGCGAGCGCTGATCTCCGGAGCTGCGACGATATTTACTGTCCCAATGACAATTATCCTTAACGCACTGACGGTTACAGACTGAGACGATGTAACTGTTTGCGGTTCAGTAAGTGCTTGTTTACGGTGACGCGGCGCGTTGCGCGGTGCGTTGGGCGGTCGTCGTACATTGCCATATGTTTGTGTTTGCGCGTGCGATGACGCGGTCCGCTGCTGCAATGTACGACGAACGCCCAACGCGCCGCGTCTCCGTAAACCAGCACACAGCCTACAGTCGACAGACGGCTTCATAGACACGTATTCATCATTATTAGCTTGGTACACGCCAGCTCACAGCTTACACATACAACCATATTTTAGTATATTATTATGTGAAACCCGAAACACGAGTCTAGTATTTTTAGGCAAAGAATCTATATACAAAATTTCATAACTGTATCATTTAAAATCACAAAGTTATAAGCTTGTTACGTTACCTGGTTGTCCACACAAACACATAGTCACCGGGTTGTTATGCTCCCGCACCCAAATGAACTGATACTGAAACTGATTTTCTTTCTTCTTTTCTTTCTTTCTTTCTAACTGTGCGCTTGACTCTAATGCCCGCTATGACCTGCCGCGACCTGTATTGTACTTAGTCCCGGTGGTGTCCTACATGTCACGTTTCTTTTAATGTTTGGGAAAAAATATAATTTGGTGTAAAAAATATTGGATTCAGTTACTAATTCTGAACAATCTTTAAACAGGTTTCACAAATACTAAAAATAATGTTGTATAAAACTCTGTTGACGAAACAGCGACGTTGTGCAGGCTTCAAGATGTTTATGTCATATGTATGACCGGCTTATGCTGAAAACCAGCGCTGTGGTCTCGTCGCATTTTGCGTGCTTTCATGGCATTATGCTGAGCGTTCGGCCGTTTTGCGCGGTTGTGGCGCATATTTTTCATAAATAATATATATAATTTGTAATTTAGTTCTAAGATTGCGTCTTTTCCGCCAAATAAAATTGTTTTCTTTCTTTATGTAGCGTACATAAAGCGAAAGCACGTTCTTATTTATATAAATTGGTAGGAACGTCTTCACCGTCAGACGGCATTGTTACAAATGATTGAAAACTCATGACAGGGTTCAGGACGGTGTTAAAGGTGTCTGGCGTATTTTGAAACGCCTATGAAGCTACACCTCCGTGGACAGGAGGCTTTAATAATGTAACCACAGATATAGATATACCTAGATAACGCAAGAGCAACTACTTCGCGTGCCTAGCTTACGTACAAAAATCGTAAGTGGTCACTTTCGCGCTCAGTCTGCATCGGAGTACAGCGCTAGTCGGGTGCAGTTAAAAATATAAAAATGGTTAATTGTGCTGTTGGTGTGGGGGTAGAGCGAGGGGGACGCCGTACGCGGCGGCGTCTTCACTAAATAGTGCTTGTGACGTCATAATAGGTAGTCAAAAAATGGCACGCTTGGTTTTCATACAGATCGTGATGCTTGCGTTATCTATGTCTATCTATATCTGTGAATGTAACAGGCTATGCTCTAGTATTTCAATCGTATCGTTGGAAAGCTTAAATGTCTAAGGAGAGGGACGTGCAAGAAACTCCATGGGTCCATTGGGTTTCTTGCCAATCCTTTTTTGGTCTATAATGTGGCTGTTATCCTTAATTTTTTTTTTTAATTTTTATAAACTTGTGCTCGACTGCAATCCCGCCTGATTGTAAGCAGTAATGCAATCGTTGATGGTGAGGCGCACTAGTTTATTAAGAGCCTATTCACTCTAGCCTTGAAGACACCTAAAAATTTAATCAGACGGGAAAACCGCAGCAGGCAAATTGTTCCAGTCCTTCGATGTACGCGATATAAACGACGAGGCAAAATGCTTAGTTCGGACCGTGGAAGTTTCGACAACGTAAAGGTTTAAAAAAGTCCTGTATGTAATGCTGTTGGTGTGCCAATAAAATAAATAAATAGATATTCGCCGTACGCTGGGTTGTCCGATGGCAGAAATAAGATGGCGAAATCAAGTCATGCAATGCCCGCGCAGTCTCCAAAATTCATCCTGTAAAGTACCGAAAGGCTGGCTACTCTACGCCTGTACTCAAGGCTTTATAGATTGGTCATATTATATTATAAAACAAGGTCATCCACCGCGTCTGTTTGTTTGTATAAATGCGAGAAACTCAAAAACTACTGAATGAACTATAAAGCAATCACCAACAGACAGAGAGATTCATGATGAAGGTTCATGGATATAATATAATCTTTTCTGTAATTTGGGCCAAATATTATAATAATTGTTGCAGAGTTCGGAAAAAACAAGTTGACTAGCAGCTAAACGTACTAACTACCCTAATACCGTTTATGTAGCTAACTAATATAAATAGTACTACAGAAAAAATATAATGGTACCCTGCTACGTGCTTAGCTGAGTGGGTTGCTAGTATGTAAGTAAGTAAGGGGCTTTACACATGGAGCAACTTAAATTGAGGCAACTATCAACTTTTAAAAGTTTCCTGTAATAAGTTAATAGTTGCTATAAAGTTTACGGTTGCTGCAATTTTATGGCAATTTGTGAGCAACTTTCATAGCAACACTGGCTTTGCCGGGCACAGAAAAATGGAGGGAGGGTGTGAAATTGCCCGACGCGTTACGATTAACGATTAAAGAAACCGGCAACTTTAAAAACCGGTGTAATACTTAACAGTTGCTAGTTACGGCAATTAGGAACTCACTTAGTCATCGATTACAGCAACAAAAAGCTGTTGACAATCACTGGAACTCGAAACTCGAGTTGCTATGTGTGCGCAGTCTAATTGAAATATATGTAAACAGCTAGTTGCCAGCTAGTTGCCTGTTGCCAGTTGCTGCAATAGTTGCTCCATGTGCAAAGCGCTTAAGTAACCTTTAATGCGCAAAAAAGATTAGCTTATAAATAACATCAGTGATGAAAAAAGAGACAGATTCAAATTTTTTATTTTATTTACAATGCGTTTATTAAATTATTTCATTACATACAAATATTCATTTATTTCACAAATACATAATTGTATACATTATATAAAACACTAATTTAAACTATATATGTTACACTTAAACTTACTCCTAATTAAAAAATGGCGTCATAAAACTCATCCGCATCGCTGTCGACTGGAAGTGTGCCCAGAAGGCTGGCGGCATTGCCACGTTGCATGGCAATGCTTAATCTCTGATCGAGGTAAAAGCCACTGAGCCAAAGTCACATAAATAAGATCACAGTCCCTCAAACAATCAATACTGCTTTGGAGTGGAGTGTGTGTACAAAAACCATATTATTGACAAAAAACGGAAACGTAAAAGTTTACGTCTCAAGCCCCCAAAACACCCAATATCCATGGGGTACTTATTGGGAGCCATTCATTGCTCTAACGACGGCTGTTATTTGTTTTTATTTGAACATGTCCCGAACGTTGTGCTGTGTATGGGGGCGGATATCCTCTACAATGTATATGGGGATGGGGATGATACAAGATTTGGGCAAATGATATGTTATGGATTTGGGATGGGACGGTGAATATTTAGCTTTTTATTGGAGGTCTTATATAATATCAGACTGTTTATTTTTCTATAATTACACTAACATCATACAGCCGATGTCTGTATGCACTGTCTCATTATTACTGAAAAAATTTAGATAATAAAAAAAGAAAAAAAAATTGGATTTGGAAATTTGCTTAAGTCCGCTTATTTATCACTACTGTACATGAACTTTAAATAAATAATAAAGGTCACAGTGACATTTTATTATCTTTTGTTATGTTTGTAAAAATTAATAGCTGTTCGTTAATCACGCTCGAGAACGGCTGGACCGAATAGGCTATTTTTTATTATTATTATTGATAGGTTCGCGCTTGACCGCTATTTCACCTGATAGAAAGCGACGATACGGTCGACGATGGAGCGCACTTACCTAGAAGAAACCTATTCACTCTTGACTTAAAGATTCCCGGGTTGAAGCCATCAGGAAACACAGACTCCGGCAGTGAATTCCGCTCCTTAGCTGTGCGCATAATGAAAGTGTTCCCAAAACGCTTTGTGCGTATAGGTGGGATGTCCACCATGTACCGGTGATGCAACGCTAATTTTGGTCTTTAATTATTATTGATACGAGGAAGGTTTAAACGGTGAGAAAATATGGAAAAGTACACGCAAAAAAATCCGCTGTCACAATATTCAAAGACAGCAAAAACAGCAAGCCAAAAATAAAATAACCTGAAAGTAGGTACTGAAAATCTTTCTATAACGATCAGGTTGAAGATTTATTTTAATCGAACCAGATCAGGTAGAAATTAAAAAAAAACAGTTCGAAGAAGTTTTAAAATACTTTATTGAACGGCCAACCGAATAGCTCCTTGAGAAAGTTTCAATATCTTGAAGTTAAAAAAAATACTGTTACTGGTACTAGTTCTAGTGAAGAGTAAAATTACTCGTACCTAGTATTTTTATTATACCAATACCTATTTCATTTTACGATTGATAGAATTGTAGAAAATTTATCTTCTGGTCTAGTCTGCGTGTGATCGGTGTTTTAGTTTTTTTTAAAACCTAAGCATACCTCAGCAGATTCGCTTTTTTTTCTTATTATTAAGAACAAATTTCTTATTAATTGATCTAGCCTAAAAGACTAATAATTAATTTAACTCTAACTTATTATTATTCTTATTCTTTATTGTACATAAAATAGGACAGTATATACATAGGCGAGCTTAACCCATAATTGGGTTTTCTTACAGCAAACCATATACATAAAAAAACACGTACGTTATACGTTATAAGTTTTTTTATAACTAATAATAGCGTCCTTTAGCACTTTTAAAAAAGTCCGTAGTACTTTCTTAGAGTGTGATATCGATAAAAACACTTTGTTCATGTGTTATATGCACAGCATTGATCACTATTATACACTAACTTTAAACACCACAGTAAAGAGTTTAGTTGTCTTTACTCTACGCACTTGATCCGTGTTGTCTAAAAGCTTCGCTCGAGATTGAAGAAAATATAATTATGCCCATTTTTTTATTTTTTTTATGTTATGTAAAATCATCCAATGACAAATCCCGCCCTTGGGCGGAGCGATAAATAGTGTCAGACTCTTACTGACTAAAAACCTACCCCGTTCCTTCGTAGCCTATCGTGCCGGGTCCAGGTATTCCTTTCAGAAGCTGACCCATGACCCCAGTAGGCTTCGACCCTGCCTGCCTGCAGCTAGCAGGCTGCGCCTCTACGGTTTGCTGACAGCTCCTTGAGGCGCGCGGGAACAGAACGCGCCGTCGACGACTTGGGCTCGGTCCGGTCGGTTACCGGACGATCGGACAGCGTGCTACCCATTCCACGCCGTCCGTAAGCCCGCGCCTACGGTGGCCAGAAATCGGGATCGGAATCCCAGCGGCGGCTGGAATCTTTTACACACTTCAAAAAATACATATACCATAAGCTCTACTTAGTTTGGGACTATATGGCGTTGTATGAAAGTTATGGAATATTATATTATTCAACTATAAACCTTCAAATCGGCACAGAACACTCCATCATTTCCCTCAACCAACCAATTAACCGTCAATTTACGCCCTAGAATCGAACTTTCACCCTTTTCAGTAGAAAACAGTAATAAAAGCAAGTCGGCAAGTACTTACGTTTCACTTGTTAAGTACTTTTGTTCTCAAGTGCTTCAGTAACAAAGTTTCAGGGTTTATAAGTTCCTAAATTACAGGAGCAATTTGTTTTAAGTTTAAAATTCAAAATGATTGGACGGATCGGGTTATTTTTTCAGAGATGTTGATAGAGCTACTTTTATTTTAGATTTCTTTTAAGGAATACTCGTAGGTACGGGTACAGTTATTTTTATTTTAACTTGTAAGGTTGCCTGTCCACCGGAGCGGAGCGAGACAGCGGAGTGGAGTGAGTTTTAGCTACAGTAGATCAAATTTCACGTAAAATAGCAGATTTTCTTCCCAGATAATATCCACAAGATATCAGTGTATCCAAAATATCTGGAGAAAGATGTGTAATAACATCATAATCACGTAAAGAAAATGTACCTTGGGTTGGTCGCTCTTAAAAGCTTGATGTTTCATTCAACGCAATCCACATTTGACAAAGAGGATATGTGAAAAAAATAGGGATAATGCCTGAACGTTCTAATGGCATTCGGTAATTCCATAGGTCTCTCGAATATTTCACTAAACTTATTTCAGGAAATACGTGTTTTTTTTTTTATTATAAAAGTTTTTGGAAAAAGAATTCATTCAAAATCTTGAGTAAAGGTGCAAGGTTTCATTTGAAATTTCTTTATTTTCACATACATAAAACGGTTATATGACAATTAGACCTTATTCTAAAAGCATTAAGCATAAAGAATACGTATTTTCTGCAGACTATGACGCCTTTATAAAACATTTAAGATTACGTAAAGTAATGCAAAAAACTGCTTGTTATAAATCTTCTGTATCTGTTTACTTACGTTATATTAATAATGTATTTACTTACAGCGCAAAGATAAGACACAAAACGCACTTTAATAATGTCAAAGTTCATGCAAAATTATTATTTCAGATGAAGATGATTGGTGAACGAAGGAGATGGTTCTTAATTAAGTTCCTTCACCGTTTTGAGAGCAGTGATGACGAAATTACACAAAGTAATGCACCAGGCTGGGTTTGAACCCGCGGCCTACAACCCGTAAGTCAGGGGCCGTTACCACTCGGCCACCACTGTTTAAACATATATTAAACACACATACGAACTTTTAACTTTATAATATTAGTTTGATATGTTTAGAAGTAAAAGTGTTAAAATCCTAAAGGTAAACAAGACTACCGACGAGCCATAACGCGATCGTCGGTAGACGGCGGCCATTTTACGAGATTTCTTCACAAATTAAGTCTAAAAGCTTTTGTAGGCGACACAAAACTGAATTTGGTCCGCCAAGCGACCTATGACTTTGTAATAATGCCACCAAATTGGGTTTAGTCACTGAGATGTTATTGCATTATGAAATGTAATGAAAATGCTTTATGGCAGCGGTCGGAAATGGATTTTTGGCTGTGTGGTTTTGAGGCATTGAAGACCGTCTCTTCTTGGACGAAAGGTAAATTGATTAGCTAAAATTATGACAGGTGGATGGTGAAAGGGGATGCAAAACTACTTATTTTGGTAAAAATTACAATTCGCAACTCGACTGTATTTTTTTTTTCGATTTTGTACACGAAGCGGTAGCACAGAAAAAAAATCGTGTGATGCGAGAAATGAGGCCATCTAGCGTAAAATCAGATTGAAATGTTGTTATTGACAACGTTTATTTTTGTTGAACAATGAAAAAATGTATAGTTTTTTTTTTAAATAGATTGAGATATTAAAATTAAATATCAATTTATAACTATCTGTTTATCTATGTATTAGTTTTCAAACTTGAGAGGGTAGGTTGAATATGGATTTATAAATAATAATTAGTAGGTAGTATAAATAATACTTAAATCGAAGACTTGTGACTAAGCTCAATTGATTGTTCGCTAAGTTCGTTTAGTTTACCTCGTTCGAGTTCCTTTAGTTAAATTTTATTTTTAATCAGGTTAATTAATTTATCAAAATGAGTATGAATTGCAATATAGATATATATATTAACAAGAGTTCAAATAATTCGCATAATCAAGGTAGAAAGTTGACAGAAATAGCCGGAGAGACCGGTGTAAAAGTAAGTAGTTTTATTTTTATTCTTTTATATAATAAAAATACTCCTATACTTATATTATTTTATTATCATTATTGGGTATTATATATTCCTGTTTTTATTGTTGCAGAGAGAAACTACAGTTGTTCTATAGGTACGACGATTTGAAGAAGAGGGTTCTTTGAATCACCATCAAAGAACTGGTAGACCAAAACTCATTGAACACGTTGCAGCGTCAAACCATGTTAGGAGTACGAAGAAAATGGATTTCTGTCGATGAAACACTATGGTGGTTTATTTGACACAAGCGTTGATACTGTCCGTCGTGCTCTTCATAGTAAACAGCTGCATTAATATCGGAGGCATGCTGTGAAACCCTTGCTTACGGGAAACCTTAAAAGAGCAAGATTGCAGTTTGTTATGGATCACATAAACTTTGATTAATGTAATTTTTTACTGAAGAAAAAAAAAATAAGTTCAGTGAACATGGAATTATACTTAATAAATATTATTTACTCAGTACTTCTTCTCTGTGGCTAACTGGAGACCTCGTTATATGTGTTTAACCTAACAACCGTATTTAAAATAACTTAAAAAGTTATGAACACTTCAAGTTAAAACACATTTTATTTTTATGTTACCCACGAACCATTTGATATGTTGTGCAACTTCGTAGTTTTAATTCTTTTGACCTTTGTGATAAAATTATCTGGTCTCTTGTTTATTTTTATTAAGGTTACATAAGCTTCAATCCTCTTTCCAATTTCGGAAACGAATATTTAAGCTATGGCCTCAATAAGAAATTATATACAATATTACTTTTTTAATAAACTTGTTCAAGCGTGGGCCATAGTCTTAACATAGTCTAGCACAATATCTTTGTTCTCCATACGTCGCAATAGTTTCCCACCAACCGTTGTCCTCGGGTGCACTAGCATAGCGCGTACAGGGATAATCGTCGGTTGGTAGCACGTTTTATGAATAATGCCTAAGAGGCCTTTATGAGTTTACTTCAGCCCCTCATATGGCTTTCAAAGGACCAGGATCCAAGGGTCCTTAGGTAAAAAAATACAAAAAAATATGATAGTAAATCTAATTACATAGTAATCCTGGTTGAGGCTACGGAGAAGCTCAGTACAATGCTCGGTGACCTCAGTAGTGCTCCCGAAAGAGTGGAACTTAAAATGAACATGGACATAACCAAAGTCATTAACATCCGTGTAGCACCCACTCCTATCAAGATCGGAGACTCTTTAGACTCGAAGTTGTGGACGACTAGCTGGGACTGACAGTCAAGTTAGGTCTATCTTCGAGAAAGAGGTCAAGCCTTGAATCCAACTTGGTTGGGCAGCGTTTGGAAAGCTGCGCGGTAACGCAGTATCGCGGTATATAAGACGAAGCGTTGGAACGCCTCCCACATGGTGGACCGAGGTCCTGGTGAGGATCGCAGGAATCCGATGGATGCGAGACGCACAGGACCGATCATTGTGGCGACGCTCAAGGGTGACGTTCTTAGTGGACGTCTACACCGTATAAGGAACCTACCAGCCAAATTTTAAGTTTGTAGTTGTTATAGTTTCTAAAATTTCATGATTAATCAGTGAGTGGTATTTCGCTTTTAGATACATAGATATGGATTTGTACCCATGGCCATGCGAAGTCGGGGCGATTCACCAGTATATTTCTAAACGTTCGTATATTTCTAATTCGAGTAAGGTAAACAATCTATACTTTTGAACTCTCATTCAATTAAGATAAAATATAATCAGATTTGGTTTTAATACGAAAGCAATTCAGAATCTCATTGAAAATTTATTAACTTCGAGTTTAGTTGTCGGCACATTAAATATTAAGACGTTTTGAAAAATTTCCGTGTTTCTTGTTTGTCCTCGAGTTTTATTTCCCAAGGTCGCTGATTAAAAGATGATTTAATTTGGAAATTCTGTTGGTAATCTTTATGTTGCTGATTTTACAGAGGAAGAACAAGATGAGAAGATGTACCGTACTAGCAAAATGAAACTTGATACCAGAGTCCGTACACTGCAGACTGCATATCAAATGCATCATGCCCTCGGTCTTCGGTGATGATGCTATGCACATATACAAAATTGATGATAGATTCGTTCTATAATATAAAAATGAATCGCTGGATGTGTTGCTAAGCGCAAATCTCGAGAACAGCTGGACCGATTTCACTAATTATTTTTTTGTTGTTTGTTATTGTCAGGAGAAGATTCTAAGGTAGAGTAGGGTAGAGCGGGAGCGAAGCCGCGGGCAAAAGCTAGTATTTAAATAATCTGTGATACTTAGAGAGGTTTTCAGTTTTAGGGAAAAAATCCTAGAACAGAAGTGTTTTTTCAAAAATAATTATATTATATGGAATAAGCTGCCGTCACGCGGCACTTTGCAGCTAATTTGAAGGCGCCTTTATAATGCTAACGGGTTTTTTACTGCACGCCAATCCTCTATGTTCATTTTTTTTCCAAGCACTTCTTAAAACAACTTAAACCATAATACGTCTGTGACATGAAAAAGTTAAAATATTCTGTACTCAAAACTAACCGTGCGCATGTATTTTAATTGAATATTAAATAACATGGCTCGTTTTAATTCGAAAATAAAATAAACTCTCGGAATCTTTTGCTTAAATAAAATAACTTTGTGAGTATAAATTTTTAAAATAATCGTTGAACTTAAAGCTCTAGTTTAGAAACACATGCTTTTGTCAAAGGCGGGAGTACAATTTGATGGGGAGCGTATAGGATCGGGAAGTATGGCAGGAGAAAGGGACAAGTGCGGATCCATCGTTATGGGCACTATGGCCACAACTGCCTCAATGACACGGCGGGGCTTGCGGACGGCGGGCAATGGGTAGCTCGCTGTCCGTCCGTCCGGTAACAGACCAGTCCGAGCCCAAGTCGAGCCCCAGCCCAAGTCGAGTCCGAGCCCAAGCCAGAGCCGAAGCCTACTGGGGCCAAGGGTTAGGCGAAAATGAACCCCGGGGCCCTGGAATGAAAGCAATGAAGGAGAAGGGTCGGTTTTTAGTCAGAAAGAGTCTGACACTATTTCCCGCCTCACCCAAGGGCGGGATTTGTCATTTGATAATTTTCCTACCATAAAAAAAACCGTATTGGCGCGCCTCTTTAGAGGAATTGCGGTCGTAAGCAACTGTAGGGGCTGACGGTATCCACACATATTCAGGCTATCTTATACTGGCCGGAGTATGAATCGCGTGGCGAAATGCACAAGCACTCCAGCGCCTCGAACATGTACTTGCCTACATTATCCGAAGCACACGTGATCCACGCCTGATTTGTACATAGTGACGCATTGCGTGGCGTACGGACCTAATGTAGCTCTACAAATCTAGTAGCCATATAAAATGTATCGAGAAAGACGCGCCCAGCTCGGCGGACGTGGCCCACGTATGCGTAATGTAGTTCTACCTTAACATACCACTAAGGCGATATCCATGAGACTTCCCACACGATAAGAAAAAGGCGTGCGGTTTCTACTGCCACTTCCCAAGTAACAAAGTTCTCCTGTAATGCACAATTTACAGGCTCACAGCACTAGTACCTCTCTCTCAGTGGTTCCAAGTTTTACTACCAAGCTTATAACAGGTTACACGGAGTTCGTTTGGGTTTATAGTACACCTGTTCTTATAAGTTGGCTTATAGTCGTGTATAGAACGAAATTATAGGCGCAGTAAAGGCTAAGGTGGCCTACAAAAGTGTTACATAGGTGTAAATACACTTGAGAAAACTTGGTCCAGTAAGTTACACTTATAATCGGCTCTCTCTCTCTCTCTTTGCCTAGCCTTATCCCATTTCATTTGGGGCTTATAATCGCCTATAAGAAGTAATTATAAATCCGCTATAAGTGTCGTACGCCAGTAATACACAATGCACTTAGAACCATTTGCATTTGTTACTTGACCTTATAGGGGTGTATTAGTCAACTTTATGTGCCAATTTTAAGTGAATTAGTTCTACAATGGTTTCTTCCAAGAGTAAGTGTACTTGGTATTATTGTGGACTCTCGAATGCTGTTATAGTCTTAATTTCTATATAAAGGTTTCTTGTAAAACTATTATTAGTAACCCTAATTCGTCACAATATGGCGCGACGATGCTGTTACCATATGGTTAATATTATTTTTAAACACAACTTAGTAAATACGCCGTGTTCAAAAGGCGAACCAAAATTGAGATATACTTCATCGAAAATACTTACGCGTTTGCCGTGCAAACATGTATGCACATATGATATTACGTGCTAAATACTTGTTAATATATTTTATATAACTTAACTTCTTTTTTCTCCACAATCGCACAACAAAAATTCACAAATGTTTGAAGTAGCTAGTAATAGAAGCGCGGAGTACTTTACACGCCTGCCTGGTTCTATTAAATGCTCATAGTAAACTTCGCGGGAGCAGATAGTTCTGCGTAGTCCAACTATAAGTGTATTATTGGTCTAAGTGGTGCTCGTCAAGTCTACTATGAGTGGTTTTATTAGCAAAAGTACGCGTATAAAATGGGCCCTTTTCCGTGGTTATAGACTTTTACTAGCCTGTTATAGACCTGGCTCCGGAACCACTACAAGACCACATTTTGTTACTTGGGTTAATTTTGGCGATTCTTTGGGCTATGTCATATATCAGTAACCTTGTTTCTTCTGTGGATTTCTTCATTCCTGATGCGATCACGCATGGAAACTCCAAACATACGCCCTTTGGGTGACTTTAAGCCTTCTGATGAGGCCCATTGCTCACAGAACACATTTGTTCATGAAGCCGAATGGTTCTGGAGTGGCGTCCACGTACCGGAAGACGCAGCGCTAAAAGGCCTCTCACAAGGTGAACCGATGACATGGTGAAGATCGCGGGAACCCGATGGATGTGAGACGCACTGGACCATTCATTGTAACTCTTCAGGGAGGCCCATGTCCAACGGTTGAAGTCTTTCGGCTAAAATGATGATGACGTTGAGGGAAAAAAAAAGGATATCGATAACTAGGTACCTAAACATCTAGTAAAGCCAAATGTATTTAGTTGAGAGACGGTAACTGGGGATGAGTTATTATGACAGTGTTGGCAAAATGCCGACAGACGCCGCAGTAATAAGTTATCCTGTCAACTTTAACTATTTTAAATATATAATAAACTAAGTAAAGTTCTTTTAAAATGCATTAAACAAAGTTTTAACTAAAAGTTTAATTTGAAAATTACTTATTTTTGACCAGTGACCAGTAAGAAAAATCTTTCAACTTCACCTTTCATATTCATTTCAGATCCTATAGATAATGTCTTTACTTCTAATAATATTGGTGTCATCAAGTATATGCCCTGATGGAGAAAAATACTCAGTCCACTCACAAACATGCAAGCCTTTACTACGTTATATAAAATCTCATAACACAAATAAAGCCAGCTGTCCATGGTGCAACCTACGCCCAGAAAATGAAGAAATTAAAAAAGAAAGTTTGACATTTGATGACAGTGACAGCGGCTACCAAGATGGCGTCGATGTTCCCGCGCCCGCCCTTCTTAATATATTTGACATTCCGAAATACGCTGCAGTGATGAAGAAAAATAAGACTACGTCAGTAAATAAAAAGCAATTAACAGAACTTGTTGATAGATTATATTTAAAGCAATTATGACACAGTTTTTTCTTGCTTCTATTATTTTCTCGGAAAATAAAAGGGCTCCTTCGGGATAGGTAGAGCTATATAGTAATATCGTACAGTTTTGTCGCACAAAAGTTAATCGCTCATTCTTTTGTCGAGTTCACATAATATACCTAACAAACCAAACCTCGAAATACCATACCTATTAACGGCAGTTTCAAGGTACTATCGAAACTATTGGTAGAAACCAAGTTGGATATGTACCTCTAGATTTTTGATAAAACGTACCTCTAGTCTAGATGAAAGGTGGATGCGCGAATTTGCTTGATGTGGACTGTAGGTTTAAAAAGCGATCTAAGGTTTGTTAACAATATGCAGGTACTGCGTCTAGCGTTTATTAATGGGATAAATGTATTAGGAAAGGAACACTGACCTTTTAACCTCGAAGGTTTCACGTGGCGCCGGCCGGCGATCCTCGACTTCGCACATTTAAATCACTGCCAGGTCCTGTTTTGCACTACACTGCACTATTGTTGAGTTTTGAATGGTTGGATCACGAAATAGTCAATTTTCTTGTAATTTCGCGCGGGCGTGTTAGCGGTGCGGTCACATTCACAATCGATGCACAAAACGTCAATGTCAAATCATTTCTTGAGGTCGTGCGGGCGGAAAACGGAAGGGATAGGATTGCTAGGCCAAAAAAATAAATTACAAAAACAAAATCGCGGAACATAGCAAATTGGCGCAACCATTCCCCCCGGGTTTGAAGGGTTACCTTCAAAGAAAAGAAAAAAAAAAAAACAAAAGCGAAACTAAACCCTATTACTAATCTAAACTATCAATACTAGGTAGCGAAACAACTTATAACTAACTATGCCACTACTACTGATTAGGCAGAGGGCAGAGGCGAATAACCGGACGCAGGTACGATCCAGTTGCGGTTTTAACCTTTACGACTCGCGTTATTCCGTTCGAACCCGGAAAAACTTCTTCCACTACACCAAGAGGCCAGTGCAGAGGAGGCGCACTCTCAGTCTTCAGTATCACCACAGTACCGACTGTGACTGGATCTGAAGGAGTGTTCCACTTTTGACGCGACTGCAGCGTATGCAGATAATCTGTCCTCCATCGCTTCCAAAAGGACTGAACTAAGCTATCTAGCAGAGCGTGACGCGGGTGAAGCTGCAGTTTGTCAGTCTCGACATCTAAAGCGGGCAAATATTTAAGAGGAGTCGTCGTCAAGAAGTGAGCCGGCGTCAACGCTAGTGGCTCCGATGGATCACTAGACAAAGTCCGACACAACGGACGCGTATTCATCAACGCCTCTACCTGAGCGAGTACGGTGCTCAACTCCTCGTACGAGAGAATCTGTTCGCCTATGACCCGAAACAGGTGCGACTTAAGGCTTTTAATATTCGCCTCCCAATTGCCACCAAAATGACTAGCCGCTGGCGTATTAAAACACCAATCAATGCGATTCTCAGCTAAGACATGGGCGAATTCACTTTGGTAGTACTTGGAGCGTAAGAATGTATGTAATTCCGAAATATTGCGTCGCGCTCCAACATAATTTGTGCCGTTGTCAGAGTATAAGCGCTTAACGGGACCACGGCGAGATAAAAATCGTTTAAATGCAGACATAAAACCCTGCGTACTCAAATCACTGGTTAACTCTATGTGAACCGCACGAGTTGTCATACAAACGAATAGGCAAATGTATGCCTTTGTGGAACGTATACCACGACCACGGGCAATAGTGACTTTAAACGGTCCAGCATAGTCCGTCCCAGTATGTATGAAAGGTTTCACCGTCTGTACAACACGACAAGAACGATGGTCGGCCATTTCCGGCGCGTTGAAACGCGGGCGGAGCTTAAAGCAGGGCACACATCTGTGCACTCTAGCGCGTATCAAATTGCGAGCGGAAAGTATCCAGTACTTCTGTCGAAGAATGGACATTAATAAATCGGGACCAGCGTGACAATTCACCTTATGGTGATAATCCACCAACAAATCCAAAACGTGATCCTTGCGTGGTAGAACTACTGGATGCATTTGTTCAAACTCTAACTTAGCATTTCGCAGACGGCCACCGACACGAATGAGTCCGTCTTGCAAAAATGGTTTCAAATGTTGAAGTGCGCGACTACAAGGTTTTTGTGATTCTAAACTACGAAATTCTATTGAAAAATAAAATTTCTGCAACTCTCGAAGTACAACTGATTCAGCTCTATCCAAATCAGCTGCGATTATAGCACCACGCGATGGTAATAATCTCAAAAATCTTAGGACGTAAACTACACAGCGTAATAGTCTCGACCAAGACGAGACTCGATTAGACAACAACAAAACAACTGACTCTTCACGCGGAACTGATACTACAAGCGTATGTTTCTTTTCCTCGGGTGGCTCTGAAACAGTAGCGGGGTTAAACGGAGCACTTGGCCACTCGTTAGGAGTGGTATGAAGCCAGGGAGGGCCACAAAACCAAAGCGGATGATTTAAAATTTGCGCAGGAAGCAAACCACGTGAGAGACAATCAGCTGGGTTTTCTGTTCCAGCGACATGGAATATATTTTCCGGTGACAATTCAGCTTGAATCTTACGTTCCAAGCATAGAAAGCGTTTTTCTGCGGAAGCACGGGAGCCACCGAGCGAAAAAATATCACCCTTGAAAGGGAGCGCGACAACATAACGACCATCTTTATCACGAGTAGTCGTGCGGGTACAAATCTCCTCAGTGACCTGATCCTCAGGGCTGAGAATAGGCGGGACATTGACCTCTTCAATCTCCCAGAACTTGCGGATGGTAGACTCAAGCGGCGGCTCGACGGTGCAACAGTGCGACACAGTCGAGTAACTATTTAAATAAGCGGGTGCGGAACCAACTATAACAAACCCGAGAACTGTTTCCAGTGCGTGCGGAGCGGGGTACATCGGAAGACCTTGAATTTTACGTGATAACTGGAGATGCGGGAGAATCGAAGCACCGATCAATAGATCGATATCTCCAGGGAAAGCGTAATTTCCGTCGGCTAACTGCAAGTTCTTAAACTCCGTCAGCATGGACGTGTCAACCGGTACCGTGGGCAACCGTTCCGTAATCTTATCTGCGACTAGCGAATCCATTTCAAACGAAATATTACGATTAAAACGTGAACTAAATATTATTTTAATGGAACCGTGAATGGTTGCCTTTAAACCTCCAAAACCTTTCACTTCTGAGCGGGATGACCAATTATTAAAACTAAAACCAAGGCGTTGACAACAATCCCGAGTAATAAAATTACTCTGGGAAGCGCCATCTAGTAGCGCTCGAACGGTGTGCGGTTTGCCAAAGGCATCTACAATGACAACTTGCGCGGTCGCAAGTAAAACGGTAGTGATTTGAGTACCAGCGGCGGAAAGCGAACACAATGTTACGTCGTTTGCACTTGCAGCAGGCCGCGCGTCACAAGCGTCGCGCGTCTGCGCAGGCCGCTGCTGCGATGGCAGCTTACTACTCTCAAAATGTAAGAAGGTATGATGTCTAGCTGGACATTTACGACAGCTAACACCACTTTTACATGACGTAACCAGATGTTTGTCACTTAGACAATTAAAACACAAATTATTAGTGCGGACAAACTTGTAACGATCACTAGGCGATAATCTCTGAAATCCCGAACACTTGTACAGCTGTGTATGGCTACCCTTACACAGAGAACAGTCAGGTGTTGAGGCGGTATTAACTAGCGTATGTGCAGTCTTGACTGACTTCGATGACGCGTCTATACGGCGATCGGAACCTGTCCTATTCGTGACTTCATGACGTGCCGACGTGCGCTGCAATACCTTAATATGGTCGCGAATAAAAGATTCTAAATCTTCGAACTTAGGTATTTCTTTGCCGCGCTGAGTCGTTTCAAACAGACGAACAGTTTCAGGATCTAATTTATTTAAACCGATATACAAAAACAAAAAGTCACAGAGGTCATTGACCTTTAGGTTCTTTACTGCACGAACAGATGATGCGAAAATATTTAAAAACTTCTCTAAATTATGATCGTTACAAACGGAAAAACTTTTCAAATCGAATAATTGATCTAAATATGCGGTGGCTACTAATCGCTTATCTTCGTATTTTGTTTTTAAAGTGTTCAAAACTAAATTGTAATTTTCAGCGCTAAACGTAATTCCAGCACAGACAGCCTTTGCCTTACCGGTCAATTTTTCTACGAGATAATGCAATCTCTCGTGATCTGTCAGCGATGTGTTCCTATGTATTATATTTTCGAAACTATCTATAAATAAATTCCAATTTCGAATGTCACCATTAAATTCAGGTATTTGAATTGGCGGCAATCGTGGGCGTTCGCGAGGAGGGTTGGATAAACCACTCGCGGGGGGGGGAGTCTCTAAACTCCTAGCAATACGTTTGATACGACAATACAAGTCATCAAAGGACGACAATGCCTGATAACTCACACAGTAATCAGGATTTAACTCCAACTCTAAAATGTTTATATTATTAATTGTAGATTCAAAATCCGCGCGCAAACTATCTAAAGTTTCCAACGAACACAAGAAAGCATCTCTAATCGTCAGATCCGAGATTTGCAAAGATTTATCACAAATTGATTGAACACGTGAAAACTGTGAGTCCCTTTTAGCGTTTAAAAGCTTTAACTGAACCTTTAAATCAGTACTAATCTTGGTTCCCTTAAGAGACATCTTGTTTTGATATATTCACACTATACACTCAAACAAACACTTAACGAATTATTAAGTAAGCGATAATTAACAGATAACAATATGGTAATATTGTAAACAACAAAGTGAACGGCGAACGAACGGAACAACCTGAATCAATGAGTGAATATTACCCAATTTCTCGATTAAATATATGCGTATATAATCTATGGTTTATCCGTTTCCTACAAATATTCACTCAACAATGAACGGGTATTTTTGAAATGCGTCTACCTACATGCAATTTGTAGGACTTCCGAATGAATTTTGTCAAGAAAAAGAATGCGATCGATTTATATCTACGCTGATATTTACGTAGCTAACTATAATTATGCGGTGCGGTTGACGGCGTAGGTACCGTAATTATCAATGACTCTTTAACTATACGAACGAAATAACGTATAGTTGCCTAAATGCCTAGATGCGGGTTTTCTACTATTATATCTAGGTAAACAGGCGCGTTGCGTTTATTCCCTATGGAACAAATACTATATTGCGAAATTACAAGAAAATGATTCACGATCCTGCTCGTAGGACCAAAAATAATGGATGCGCGAATTTGCTTGATGTGGACTGTAGGTTTAAAAAGCGATCTAAGGTTTGTTAACAATATGCAGGTACTGCGTCTAGCGTTTATTAATGGGATAAATGTATTAGGAAAGGAACACTGACCTTTTAACCTCGAAGGTTTCACGTGGCGCCGGCCGGCGATCCTCGACTTCGCACATTTAAATCACTGCCAGGTCCTGTTTTGCACTACACTGCACTATTGTTGAGTTTTGAATGGTTGGATCACGAAATAGTCAATTTTCTTGTAATTTCGCGCGGGCGTGTTAGCGGTGCGGTCACATTCACAATCGATGCACAAAACGTCAATGTCAAATCATTTCTTGAGGTCGTGCGGGCGGAAAACGGAAGGGATAGGATTGCTAGGCCAAAAAAATAAATTACAAAAACAAAATCGCGGAACATAGCAAATTGGCGCAACCAAAAGGGTTTAAGAAAAATTAACATTAGTAAGGGCACCCCGACATGGAATGTTTAGATAGCCTTCGTGGTTATTTTTTTTACAACCACCCGGAAGAGACCATCGATCGAGTTATCTTAGGAGACTAGTGTGAAACTACTGTAATACTGTACCAACGTATGTACCTACTGTCGAATTATAGGACTCATGCAAGTAGTCACAAAATTTTTGTCGCACTGCCGCAGTATTGGACTGTTGTCGTACAATCGATTGTCATACCAAAGTTTAAAGAGTTTAATTGTGCCGCACGAGCGTGCTTTCGAAAAGTGAGTTGTAATGTGGTCGTAATACAGTTTTGTCGCACAAGCGTTTAAATCGCACATCCAATATACTCGTGTTTATGTATGTCATAACATGCCTCACGGAAGTCTTTGAAAATTCTCTTTTTTCCAGTGAAAAAAAAACTGTTTTAGAATAACCATTATAATCTTTATTTTCTAAAATATTCTTATTCTTATGTGGAAGGCGGACAGATAAAACTAAACCGGCGCCAGCTGCTTGCTCTTTAAATGACATCGATAAAGAAAAAAATCATCATCAATTCAGCCGAAAGACTCAAAATCCACTCTTGGATATAGGCCTCCCCCGCCACAATTAACGGTCCTGTGCACAGATATAGATATACCTAGATAACGCAAGAGCAACTACTTCGCGTGCCTAGCTTACGTACAAAAATCGTAAGTGGTCACTTTTGCACTCAGTCTGCATCGGAGTACAGCGCTAGTCGGGTGCAGTTAAAAATATAAAAATGGTTAATTGTGCTGTTGGTGTGGGGGTGGAGCGAGGGCGACGCCGTACGCGGCGGCGTCTTCACTAAATAGTGCTTGTGACGTCATAATAGGTAGTCAAAAAATGGCACGCTTGGTTTTCATACAGATCGTGATGCTTGCGTTATCTATGTCTATCTATATCTGTGGTCCTTTGCATCTCGCATCCATCGGATTCCCGCTACCCTTGCCAGGTCATCGGCCCACCTCGTAGGAGGCCTTCCAATACTGCGTCTTCCTGTACGCGTTTGCGACTCAAAAAAACGTTCAGCTATGTAAAACGTTTATCAGCAATACCTACCTACTTTTTTATCAGCATACATTTGTCCCACTGCTGGGCAAAAGTCTACCCCTTCTCCTTTCAAACTTCTCTGTCTTATGCGATCCCTGGCCAAGTTTGCCCGCGTACATAATCAGAGACTCTATCGCGAGCTCATTTTACAACCTAAACTGAACTGTTAAAGGATGGTACTATACACCGTTAAATTTTAATCGTTTTAATTCCATGGAGGATCGATCCGGTACATGAAACACTATCTATAAAAATAAAAAAATCATTTTTTAATTTTATCTTTACACATCGTAAAGATAAAATTAAAAAATGAAGTACTTTTTTTTAAACTCGAATTAATTTACGCATGTAAGAAAATAATTTATTTAAGTAAACGTCAGCTGGGCGACTTCAATGACCTGTAGGTAGTTATTAAGCAACGACCAACAATTACCTACAAGGTCGTTGACTCGTTTACTTAAAGATATTAATTTTGTACATGCGTATATTAATCCGAGTTTTAGAAAAAAAGCATTTTATTTTTTTATTTTACCTTTACAAATCGATAGTGTTTCATGCACCGGATCGACCCTCCACGGGATTAAAACGATCAAAATTTAACGGTGTATAGGCTTATGGACCATCCGTTCCATAAGCAATGTGCCATGCCCACTGCCTAGAACCCGAACAGCTGCCGACATGGCCCGAAGAATCGCCAAACTTCAGTAAGTTCAAAATTCTTCGTGCTATGTCAGCAACCTTGGTTCTCTTATCTTCATTCCTGATGCGAAGACAATTTATCAAATATTATTAAAATTTTCTTAGTAACAAAAAAACTTCAGTTTATTTCCTCAAAGGCACTTAAGTTAACGAGACTTATGATTAACGTTATGCATGAGATCCTTTCTTGATTGCAGCCCAAACATAATCCTAGAGTCGATTGCTTCCAATGTACGAGCATATAAAAGTATGTTTATTTTTATATTATCTTTACTTCCAAAATGTTGAAACCTACAGAATATACCACCTTGATTCTGAGGAGGAAAAACAGTTACTGCCAAAAATAAGACAACTACTAGGCCAGGATAATGAAGAACCGGAATATCAGAATGCAAACGATAGTCCTGCGAAAAATGAACCAATGGGGAGATCTGTTTTGGTAAAGCGAATTGTACCACACGGTTATGTTACGGGAGCATATGAATATGATTCTAAGTTAAATACTGTCTATAAGCCACTGGCCAGATATCACGTCCAAAACCCTGATGAAAACCATATAAAATCACTTCTGAAACAGAAGGCGGACGAGCAAAAAGAAAAAGACAGTTATGCCAAAGACCTTGTTGTACTCGTTCAAGAGGAAGAAATAAAGCAAGATTTGCTGAATCAGATTAAAAACTATTTAGGCCAGGATACAAAACAGCGGGTACGTAAGAAGGTTAAAGGATTCGAGATATTGAATGGCGTTGGCAAGGACACAATAATGGTATTGAGGCAGACATCTGGGCAAGACGACCCATTCGCGTATGGTAGATTACCACCTGAGATGATGCCGCCGCCATCAGAGGAATCTGTTGAGAAGACTGTCGTCCCATCTTACCCGTTTTGGAACTATTGGACGGTAAGCAGAAACATTGTTGCCACCACGAGTGGAACCTGAATGAGGCGTAGATAGAAACTGGAGACTTGGCACTAGAAAATAGTAGTCTACCAGCAGTGGATTCCGTAGGCGCGAACTTGCGGAGGGCGAGCAATGGGTTGCTCGCCCTCCGACCGTCTGGTAACCGTCCGGACTGAGCCCAAGTCATCGACGTCGCGTAGTGTTCCACACACGCCATATGGAGATGTCAGCAAATAGTAGGGGCCCAGCAGGGTCAAAGACTGCTGGGGCCATATATGGGTTATGTGAAAGGAACCTCCCTGGAACGAAGGCAAAGAAAGAACAGGAGTGGGTTTGTGGTCAGTAAGTCTGCCAAATCTCCCGCTCCGCCCAAGAGTGGGAAATGTCATTGGGTGATTTATTCACCTAAAAAAAATCAGCAGTGGATAAAGCCTGGCTTTGGATGATGAAGACGTAACAGATACAATACAACACTAGACTCCATTCGCAAACAAACCTTTTTTACTGTCTGTTTAATCAATTTTGAGTTCTATTTCGCAATAACTTGATAAATGGCAGCAGCAATAAACAGTTTGTATTGCAACCACTTTTTTGCGTTTAATGCCATCCTTATGCCTACGGAATAAATTTCAAAATCGGTTGAATGGACATTGAGCAAGATTTGTTTGAATGGCTAATGTTACTGCGAATGGTATAGTATGCAGCAAATAAGTAAAACCATTTGCTATGGTTACACGCAGCCCCCTACTTCAATTGAGACCCGAAAACCGGCTACTGCGCATTCAAGGTCGACCGCCATGATGCTTCAACTTGTGTGACGAGGATTATAGCCGATTATCGGGTTTCAATCGAGGTGAGGGGCGTCATCATAACAAATGGTTCAACTATTTTGCCGGGTATTATACTGTGTTGTAGTGTACTTACTATGCATTTTTTGGAGTGTGGGAAAAAATTCTATGTCTTCTCGCGCTCTAGGGTGGAGTGAAAGGGTGTTTCAGACTTTTTCTGACTAAAACTACCTATTTCAGTTTCTCTTTCGAATATTCCCTCAGATCTAGCAGCCATCGGTCCTACTGGGTCTCTTTGGTTTAACTAACATTACTCTATGAGGCGGGCATAAAACAACCGCTGTGACTCGCGCTTGGCAAAACGGTGAGCTACCCATTGCTCGTCGTCCGCAAGCCCACTAATACGGTAGCTGGGCATCTCCTCTGGCGTCGGTTAGGGCGTGAGGACTGTTCTCTCACCTCCCTCCCAAAACCTCTACAGCAGAATATTAACGGAAGATTATTATTTTTTCAGTATTCTAAGCCTATTGCTCAAGACCGCTGTCCAAAGAATTTAATCAGACTTGGTAATATGTGCATCAATAGTCTTGGACATCGTAGATCTGCAGATCCGTACGAAACTAGGAGGTCTCACCACCATAACAAACAACGACGTTCCATCCGGGCTTCACGTAAAAAGCATCTGTATGGTGGCAAGAGATCATAATAATATTAATATCATGAAAATCGTATTAAAAAATATGAGTTTGATAGCACGTTTTTATTTGCAGCTAGATGATAGTTCTTTTTTTCTGAAAAGTATACTTTTGATATAGCTTAGGTTATTTTATGCACTATATTAGATCATAAAATTACAAAATTTATTTCAATCCGTTTTCATTTTACAATCTTTTATCTATTTTAGTTTAACCTGTCTCGATGTTTTGATTGAAAGATTATACTTCCGAATTGGTTCCATAAAAATATATTTTTGATCTGATGATGAACTTCGAAGATATACAACGAAACCTTTTGAACAATCATATCAGAACTGTCGTTTTAATACGTATGGTCACCGATATCTCGGTCAATTGTAGACCGATTTTGAAAATTTTTGTTTTGTTTGAAAGATTATACTCCCGAGTTGGTCCCATAGAAATATTGTTTTGATCTGGTGATGAACTACGAAGATATAGAACGGAACTCATCAAAAAATCATAGCAGAACTGTCGTAACAAGTAAAATTGTTTTGCCTATATATGCAGTCGGGTGATTGACTGAAGAAAAAAGGGTAGGGGATACATAGAAATGATGATGAAGCCAGAAGGAAGGTAAGAACCGGAATTCTGTAATAAATCAGTGTATCCTAGCCGTGTTTGTTATTATTAGAATTGTCATGATGATTTGGTGATGGAACCGAATGGCGGAAGGTACCTATCTATTTAAGTTTTGGCTGAAGGGTACTACAACTAAAAAGTGTGAAATAAAAAACTTTTTACAAAAAAAAATACAACCGATTTTTCAAAAAAACACAAAAACTGCAAAATAACTTTGATTCCGGAAGTAGTTGTTAAATAACGAAGAGACCAAACTATTATAGAAACACCGACTTCCGAAATAAAGTTATTTTGCTGTTTTTGGTGTTTTTTTGAAGTCGGTTAAATTTTTTTTGTAATTTTTTTTTTTACGGTACATATTAGTTGAATAAAAAAATCGTGTTTTTTATTAGTTTGTGAGCCAGTTTGAGACATTTTCATAAAATAATAGGTACAGAAAAGAAGAAAAAAAGAAAAGAAAACATATTTATTTCGCCCAAACAGACTCACAAAATATAACAAACTGTCGGCCATGTTTGATCCAGGCATTACTGTGTTGCACCATAGACACTAGGCAGAACACAGTTGCCTTGATCCGAGTTCAAAGTTATTCCTTGTCTATTGCACCTGGCGTGGACCGAATAACCGAAGACCTCAGCAGGCAAATTGTTCCAGTCTTTCAATGCAGGCGGCGTAAATGATGAGGCGAAACGATCAGTCCGGACCGCAGAGGTGTCAAATAGTCGCCGTACGTTGGTTTGTCCGATTTTCAGTGTCATAATGCTCAACTCACACTTGTGCAGAGATGTTGTGTTGCCTCGCGTTCTGTTTTTCAACTAGAACGCGTGATGACGCGCGTCTTCGCTCGCATTAGCCTGTTGGTCTAGTTGTTAGTGGCCCTGACTGCTAAGCCGGAGGTCGTGGGTTCGATTCCCACCCAGGACAAATGTTTGTGTGATGAGCACGATCATTTGTTCTGTGTCTGGGTGTTATTTATCTATAATATGTATGTATTTAGAAATATATAAGTATGTTTATCAGCTGTCTGGTACCCATAACACAAGCTCTGCTTAGCTTGGGACTAGACGGCGTTGTGTGATAGTTGTGGAAATATTATTATTATTCTCTTTATTCATTAGATTAAACTTATTTCTTTAAAAAAAAACATAAAAAAAAACATTTAAAAATATAAAAAATAGTGTCCCACCGGTATCGGGAACAGGGTCCAAGCTACCGGCGGTCAGGGCTCCAGAGAAAGGAACCTCCTAACAATACGAGCCGTGTCCAGGAGTACCGCTTTCTGAATCAAGCCCTTGATCCAGCCGCCTAACGAGAGCCTCCTAAGGTGTTGGTCGAGGCTCTTGGCTATTAAGCCATTACCCGACACGACTATCGGTACAATGATCGCCGAATCCACTTCCCACATGTCGACAACCTCGCGAGCCAAGTCAATATACTTGATTTGTTTATCTTTCTCGACTTTCACGAGGTTCTCGTCATGCGGAACGGATATGTCAACAATCATTGCACGCCTCTCGTTTCGGTCCACCACCACTATATCAGGCTTATTGGCTACAATAGTCCTGTCAGTGATGATGGACCGATCCCAGTACAACGTGATATGACCATTATCAAGAACTGGGTCGGGCTCATACCTGTAGTACGGCACTTCCGATCCCACAAGAGAGTATTTCAAAGCAAGTTGCTGATGGATAATCTTGGCTACAAGGTTGTGCCTATGCAAATACTCGCCGTTAGCCAGACGAGAACAACCGGAGATAATGTGACGAATTGATTCTCCCGGACGGTGACACGCCCGACAGATGTCAACCGTGCCGTCCTTCACAATAAATCTCCGGTAGTTATTCGTCATGATAACTTCGTCCATAATTGCACAGATAAAACCTTCGGTTTCCCCAAAGAGGTCACCGAAACGCAGCCAAGCTACGGACGCCAATTGGTCTACATCGGGCCCGTGAAGGGCCCGGAAAAAGCGTCCGTGAAGTTCCTTGCTCTGCCATACTTCCCTGCGATCGTTAGTGTCAAGCACTACCGGTTTGCGCCAGTTCTCCTTAGCCAAGGAGAGCGGGGTGAGTCCCTTGTCCACTGCCACTACATCTCGATGCATACCCACGTCGGCAGCTAGGAAATACTCCCTGAGACTGCATACCTCGCGGTTGTGGAGGGTCTTGGCATTTAAAAAACCTCGACCGCCACACTTCCGCGGGATATACAGTCTCATCACCGACGATCGTGGGTGATGCATTCGGTATGCAGTCAGCAGTGTTCGAACCCGCCTATCCAGGGCGTCAAGTTCCGTTTGAGTCCATTTGAGTACGCCGAAAGAGTACATCAATACCGGCATGACCCAACCGTTGAAGGCGCGCACCTTGTTTCCGCCTGAAAGAAGGCTATTGAAAACCTTCTTCAGACGTCCAAAGAAGCGCTCCTTCAACGATTGTTTCATGTCAGTGATATTGATGCCTAGGGCTTCCGACATACCCAAATACTTATAAGTTTCAGTTGGAGAGAGGGATCTCAGGCCAATGGAATCCGTGAGTTGAATACCCACGGAATCCACAACCTCCCCTCGCTTTACATGCATGACTGCACATTTGTCCACACCAAACTCCATCCTGATGGCACTACTGAAGGTTTCAGTTACCTTCAGTAGCTCCATCAGTTGCAGATTGTTGGGGGCAAAAAGCTTCAAGTCATCCATGTAAAGGAGGTGAGATATAACCTGACCACCTCTCTTCAACCGGTAGCCTAGACCTGAATTCTCCAGCAGTGTGCTCAGAGGATTCAAGGCTAGGCAAAACCAAAGCGGACTCAAACTGTCACCCTGGAATATACCTCGCTCGATCCTTACCGGTTCGCTATTCCTTCGAATATGTCGACATCCTGGATAGCGAAGGACCGTCCTCCATTGCCTCATACATGACATCAGGAAGGTGCGTAGTATTGCATCAATTTTGTACAATTCTAGCACCCTCATGAGCCATGTATGAGGAACTGAGTCGTAGGCCTTCTTATAGTCTATCCAACATGTCGACAGATCCTTTCGGGAACGCCGAACCTGTTGGCTAATGGCCATATCGATGAGGAGTAGCTCCTTAGTACCGCGGGACCCATTCCTACATCCATTCTGAGAGGCAGACATAATAGCGTTATTGTCTACGTGGCAGTTGATCTTACCTCTCAAAATGGATGTAAGAACTTTATTATTATTATTATTATTTTCATTTATTCATTTTATAACTTACTTATTACATTTTTAAATATTTTTAAAAAAAACTTACAAACAAAAAAAAAAACATTTAAAAATATAAAAAATAGTGTCCCACCGGTATCGGGAACAGGGTCCAAGCTACCGGCGGTCAGGGCTCCAGAGAAAGGAACCTCCTAACAATACGAGCCGTATCCAGGAGTACCGCTTTCTGAATCAAGCCCTTGATCCAGCCGCCTAACGAGAGCCTCCTAAGGTGTTGGTCGAGGCTCTTGGCTATTAAGCCATTACCCGACACGACTATCGGTACAATGATCGCCGAATCCACTTCCCACATGTCGACAACCTCGCGAGCCAAGTCAATATACTTGATTTGTTTATCTTTCTCGACTTTCACGAGGTTCTCGTCATGCGGAACGGATATGTCAACAATCATTGCACGCCTCTCGTTTCGGTCCACCACCACTATATCAGGCTTATTGGCTACAATAGTCCTGTCAGTGATGATGGACCGATCCCAGTACAACGTGATATGACCATTATCAAGAACTGGGTCGGGCTCATACCTGTAGTACGGCACTTCCGATCCCACAAGAGAGTATTTCAAAGCAAGTTGCTGATGGATAATCTTGGCTACAAGGTTGTGCCTATGCAAATACTCGCCGTTAGCCAGACGAGAACAACCGGAGATAATGTGACGAATTGATTCTCCCGGACGGTGACACGCCCGACAGATGTCAACCGTGCCGTCCTTCACAATAAATCTCCGGTAGTTATTCGTCATGATAACTTCGTCCATAATTGCACAGATAAAACCTTCGGTTTCCCCAAAGAGGTCACCGAAACGCAGCCAAGCTACGGACGCCAATTGGTCTACATCGGGCCCGTGAAGGGCCCGGAAAAAGCGTCCGTGAAGTTCCTTGCTCTGCCATACTTCCCTGCGATCGTTAGTGTCAAGCACTACCAGTTTGCGCCAGTTCTCCTTAGCCAAGGAGAGCGGGGTGAGTCCCTTGTCCACTGCCACTACATCTCGATGCATACCCACGTCGGCAGCTAGGAAATACTCCCTGAGACTGCATACCTCGCGGTTGTGAAGGGTCTTGGCATTTAAAAAACCTCGACCGCCACACTTCCGCGGGATATACAGTCTCATCACCGACGATCGTGGGTGATGCATTCGGTATGCAGTCAGCAGTGTTCGGACCCGCCTATCCAGGGCGTCAAGTTCCGTTTGAGTCCATTTGAGTACGCCGAAAGAGTACATCAATACCGGCATGACCCAACCGTTGAAGGCGCGCACCTTGTTTCCGCCTGAAAGAAGGCTATTGAAAACCTTCTTCAGACGTCCAAAGAAGCGCTCCTTCAACGATTGTTTCATGTCAGTGATATTGATGCCTAGGGCTTCCGACATACCCAAATACTTATAAGTTTCAGTTGGAGATAGGGATCTCAGGCCAATGGAATCCGTGAGTTGAATACCCACGGATTCCACAACCTCCCCTCGCTTTACATGCATGACTGCACATTTGTCCACACCAAACTCCATCCTGATGGCACTACTGAAGGTTTCAGTTACCTTCAGTAGCTCCATCAGTTGCAGATTGTTGGGGGCAAAAAGCTTCAAGTCATCCATGTAAAGGAGGTGAGATATAACCTGACCACCTCTCTTCAACCGGTAGCCTAGACCTGAATTCTCCAGCAGTGTGCTCAGAGGATTCAAGGCTAGGCAAAACCAAAGCGGACTCAAACTGTCACCCTGGAATATACCTCGCTCGATCCTTACCGGTTCGCTATTCCTTATAATATGTCGACATCCTGGATAGCGAAGGACCGTCCTCCATTGCCTCATACATGACATCAGGAAGGTGCGTAGTATTGCATCTTATGTATTATTATTATTATTATTAGCGCACCTTACTTCCTCAAACTTTACGTAAACATACCTGTGATGTTTAGTATACAAATGAACTTATTAATTGCATAGACTGGCCGCTCGGTGGTGGGGATGAGTCGGCCGTCAGTCGTAAGCTAGCGACCGAGCTAGTCGGACGTGTCAACCCCTAACTCCAGACATAGTAACAAATATAATAATGTGTTATGTGTTTATTCCGAAACACCACACTACCTTTTCCGATCTCTAATTATTAAAATAAAAAGCCGATATTTTTTTGTGGAAAAATGTATTTCTTAAAAACTTCAGAGAGCATAGCAACACAGCCTGTTTTAAAAATCTTAAAATCTATGATAAAAATTTCTTGTTTAATGATAGCATAGACAACACTTGATAGGAAAAACTTTTTAGTTAAATACATAAGGCAACAATATAATTTAATCTTTTTTATCACTATTTTATAGATTTAGAACTTAAAAGAAACAAAGATAATAAAGAAAAAAATACATTTATTTATCATCACTAAAATTTTCTTTGTACCTACATGATTCCAACTAAAATACATAGTTTTATTTAATTAGCTAACAATAAAAGATCTTACAAACCTTAAAACTCAAAACAGTATCTTTCTAATAAAAAAATGTTAACAATGAAATGCTGTCTATATCATGGAATGTGTTTTTTTTTTTCGGAATTATAAGAAAAATTTTAACACTGTTACCCTATCAACTAGTGGTGCATTGTAACGGCGTAGACACATAATCTTACTTACCCTAGTCTATTTGTCATTAGAACTTTCATACGATTCAACTAAAAAAACTGAAGTAGAACGGTAAATAAAATGTAGGCAATACAACAGCTAAATTGATGTGGAACTGAGCGAGCCATATCTGCCGCATGCCACAAGAGAACTGGGTAAATATAGTCACAGATTGAGTCCTAAAGAGATGGAGAGACGGAGTGGACTCATACCTTAAGGAGTGGCTTAGATTGCCCATATCTTATATTTAAAAACTAGCTGTGCCCGCAACTTCGTTCGCGTGAACGACGAAACTTATCAATGAGTTTTTTGTGTAAAGTGCTATTTGTGTAGAATGTTATCTATCGAGCATACCGGTATTAATACTTCTGTCCCGGTGCGGGCCCTTTGTGGCTATTACAATAGAAACGGGTGACGTAAGCTACGACAAACTTATTATTTGCGGTTGGTACAGTAATCGGGTCTAGGGATCGAACCGCAAAATTAAGTTTGTTTTTTATTGTATATTCTATTCTATTCTATTTTTTGTTAATGGCAAATGAGCCGATGTCAACTATTCTGCCAATGTCGGAAGTAAATTGGAGAAGCAAGTAGTGTATAAAAAAATTAAAAAAAAATAATAATAATAATAATAAAAGGGCTTGTGACTGGAGATTAAAATCCTTCGAGTGGTACTTTTTATTGTATATACTTTTCCGGGATAAAAAGTACCTAGTGTAGTGCCCGGGATATTAAAGAATAATTTTACCAAGTTTCATCATAATCGAACCGGTAGTTTTTGCGTGATGCCTGAACAGACAGACAGACAACATTTTTTTTAATAACTTTTTTGAGTTCGGTGTCGGGCTAATAACACCCCCTGCCATTTATTTTTTTGATATTTTCAATGTACAGAATTTTTACTTCTACAGATTTATTATAAGTATAGATGAATAGCTGTTTGTTAGTCTCGCTAAAACTCGACAACGCCTGGACCGATTTTGCGTGATAGTCCAGGGAAGGACGGTGACAAAATATGAAATAATCACGAAAAAAAAAATTGACTATTAGGTAGTACAAAGTTTGCCGAGTCAGCTAGTTAGGAAATAAAAGTTGTGGGATACTACAAATTTATCAATATGGATGATGCCTTATTTCGTAAAAAAAAAAAGCGTCGAAATGACTATGAGTTAGCTTCGGGTCCTCGTATTAAAGGTTCATGGCCTGAGAAAACGGAAAGTAAAATAATAATAATTCTGTAGTATACAACTGTATTTAATGATATTTACGAGGTTTTATTATTGGAATTGATATGTTTGCTTGTCCACGATCTCACTTGATGGTAACGATGATGCGGTGGACATTGGAGCACGCTTACTCGGAAGTAACATTATTTACTTTTGACTAAGAAACCAATTTTAAATTTTTCTCCATCCCTTATGCCCAAGCTATCTCTCTCTTCATTGAAGACCTTATTGAAGACCTATAAGATGTTTGATTGGGTTTTTACGTTCTTGGAAAAATTTCCTACAATTTTAATGCTAAATATTTTATAACACTTCGATCCACAACTACCCAACTTGTTCATACAAAAGTAGACTCTAAACATCGGAATTAAGGCCTATAGTGGCGTGGATGTGAGAGGACACCGGTGTCCTCTGAGCTAGGACAGAATAATCTATTGCTCGGTCATTTTGTTTTTCGGTTTCAAATATTTACCGCGTAATTACTGTGCACGGGGAAGCCAGCTTCCTCTTCCGGTTTGACCAAAGACTTTCTTTGTAATCAGCTTTAATTGTGAGTTAATAAAGCACTATTATTATCTCAATTACCCAAAGTTATAATGACAAATAACGAAATTTACCCTATCTTACCCTAATAACCATCGTTACCCCGGCTACTAAATCAGCACATAGGTCGGCGCAGCCTGGACACCACAGTTGTTGTCCCTGGTGGACATGAGCACATAACCGTCGTTACCCCACATGTTGGACCAGGAGTTCTTCACCAGCCAGTACTTTTGACCCTTGAGGATGCCGTAGCCGACGGCCAGGACTGCATGGTCCAGCTCCTCGACTTTATTGTGGCTGAGGAGAGGGAATAATAATTATTATTAGTTTTGATGGATGTTGGAATGTTTCCAAATGTGGAATTATTGAAGAGGTACTAAGTAAAGTGGAGTACATCGACTTATATTCTGAGTGATAGACAAGCTTGTTCATGGAAACTATTTGTCAAAATACTGAAACGTTTAACAAAAGTTCGCTGCAGCGCTAAATATGCATTATGACGTCTAACAAAACTTTTAAAACTTAAAGCGCTTAAATACTGCAAAACTGCGATAATGTCATCAAGTCATCAATGTAAAGAGGTACATGGCATGCAGTACACTTAAGTCAAGCAAAGTGTTTGTACGGCAAGCCTAATCTAGTGCGTAGTACATATTATATCGATGGTGGAGTAACTTTGACCCTGGGGTAGTAACTTTGGCACAAACTTTTTTTATTTAGTAAAACCGTTTGTTTTCCCAAATAAAATAGTTGACATTAGAGAGTCAGCGGATGAGCGAACTTATAGCATATTGCACACATATTTAAGAAGACACACAAAACTCACCATTTAGGTTCAAAGTATACGCCGTTGGAATAGAAACTGAAGCTCTTGTGTGCTGCGTCGATAGCCACAGAAATTGGGCCGTGCTTGAAGATCGCCAACTGTTAACAGATAAAACAGTTCAAATTATTATGAAAATTTGCCCAAAATTATGAGTGAATTTTTAGTGCTCGATTACGGAGACGCAGCGCGTTGAGCGGCGCGTCGGGCGGTCTGTCGTACATTGCCATATGTTTGTGTTTGCGTGAGCGATGACACGGCCAGCTGCTGCAGTATTCGACGAAACGCCCAACGCGCCGCGTCTACGTAAACACGGCCTTAGTAATTTTAAATTAGTAATGTAGTTTGGCCTGATCAAAAATAAAGTGGTACACTTTGTACGTAAATAAAAACTTTTGTCTTCGTAATATTAGGCCTACAGTAGGCCTAATATTACGAAGACAATTTCGCAAAAGACTCAAAGATTTTTTTAAAGATACAAGTTGGAGCAAATAATGAGAATAATATCACATACCCTGAGTGCTTTCTCGTCGTTTGTGGTGACGTTCACCCATCCCTTGATCTTCGTAGCGATGGTCACGTTCTCCAAGTGACAGTAACCGTCCTAAAAATGAGTAAAAATACATCTATTTCCTGATAACTACAAACTGGGAGCAGGCATAGTATTATACAAAATATATTTAACCTTTTGAACGCCAGAGCGTAAACACATCGGCGCCCCTTCTACGCCAAGCCACAAATTCAGTACAAAAACCTACAAAAAAAAATAGTGATTCCAACATCTTAACGAAAAGTTATCGATAACCAATGAATCCGTGCTTTTCGTTCTATATTTTTTAAATAAATATTATTCGTTGCATTGGTCTTTTATTTAACTTGACCCTATTTGGTATCATACTATCATTAATATAGCCTCGCACAATAATAATGCTTCAAATTTTAATATTACCACCGATCATAATAATAAATGTAGTAAAGCACTAGCAGACTCCCGTAGCGCTAATGACGTCACCGCTTGACGTCCATTCCCGTCTGTGGCGTACAGGTAACTGTCTATGAGCTCTTACATAGGGATGCGCGAGAGTGGACAGTAAACTATCGATTTAAGGATATCAATTATAAGTTCTTTTCCACATTTTTTTAAATATTATACATTAGGAATATTCAGATACGAATATTTGTCAGTAAAAAGTAATTGTCAAAGTAATAGTAAGCTACTTTCAATAAAATATTTCATAAATTTGGAATATAAGTTACCTTACCTACCCATCACTAGCTGACGTGTCTTGACGTCTGTGGCGTGGGGAAATACACAATTTTACGGATTTCGATTAGCAATATTTGACGATTGTTTTTTCTTGTGAATTCAAATAATGAATATATCTTTGTGTCAATTTACAATATTTCACTAAAGTAGTTTGAAATAATAGGAAAAAGAAACACAGAAAACTTAATTTAGTATATTTATTTTGTATTTAAAAAATGTCGTTTTCTTGACGTCTATAGACGTCGGTGGCGTGTTTGGCACGATTTCGTTAGACGTCTATAAACGTCCGTGGCGTTCAAAAGGTTAAACAACACTATTTTTAGTATATGCAAAACCTGAATATAGTTTGTTCAGAATCAGTAACTGAATCAATTCCAATATTTTTTACACCATGTTAGATTTCTTCTCAAATATATTTAAAAATGGTCACACCACCAACGCTTAGTACAACACAGGTCATGGCAGGTCATAACGGGCATTAGAAGCCAGCGCACAGCTGGGTGCGAGAGTAAAACAACCCCTCAGTCTCCCGAATGGCCCTGTGATCATGTATTTGTGCGGACAATTAGATAACATGACAAGCTATGAAAGTTATGAAATTGTGTACAAAGATTCTTTACATAAAAATACTAGACATATGTTTCGGGTTTCGCATAAACTAAAAATAATGTTTTATAATAACGTCATATAAACTCCACGGCAAGATAGCGCAGTGATTGAATGATTAGCTGCTGCGCTATGTGTCGCGGGGTTTGATTCCCGTACGGAACAAATAAAATAGACGTATGACGTACAGGTAGTTATTCCGGGTTTTGGAGTCTTGTTCTCCTCCACAGGAAACGACCAATGGAAACCGTGGGCTAGTTTCTGACGTTTTATAAATGTACCATTGTGAAATAAAAACTTTTGATTTTTTTTAACGATTTTTTGTGTATGTGTGTTTACACATTTATACATATAAAAAAAAGTTTCCCTAACTTTAATTTTTTTTTTTTATTAATATCTTTTACAAGCATTTCTATGCCTAAATGGAGACTCCTCGACATGCAATGAAAGCTAAAAAATAATAATGTAATATAATACTGCGTGATCGAATCAGGAATGAAGATTCGCAGGAGAACCAAGGTTGCAAGAAGAATCGCCGAACTTAAGTGGCAATGGGCAGGGCATTGCTCGCAGAACAGATGGCTGTTCGGGCCGGAAGGTTCTGGAGTGGCCGCGTACGTGACGCAGCGTTGGAAGGCCTCCTACAAGGTGGACCGATAACCTCATAAATGCTGCGGGAATCCGATGGATGCGAGACGCACAGGACCGTTCATTGTGGCGATATTTGGGGGAGGCCTATGTCCAACAGTGGACGTCTTTGGGCAGAAATTATGAATATAATAATATTTTTTGATTACCTGTCCCAAATATCCTCCGTAAGCTTCCTCAGTGGGCAGACCGTGCTTCATGATCCACTGGTACGCCCTGAAGTCTTCACCACCATCGCAGCCGTTGTTGCCGAAACTGAAGGCAGAAATAAACTATTACTATGTTATCGGGAACTAGTTATGATTTTTTTAGGGTTCCGTGCCCAAAGAGTAAAACGAGAGCCTGTTACTACGACTCCGCTGTCGGTCCGTCTGTCTATCCGTCTGTCACCACTGTGATAGACAGTTGGAATTTTCACTGATGATGTATGCCGCTATAACAACTGATACTAAAAATCAGAATAAAATAAATATTTCAGGGGCTCCCGTACAACAAAACGTGTTTTTTTTGCTGTTTTTATAGATGTTTATATAGATGTACGGGACTCTATGTGCGCTAATTCGACTCGCACTTGGTAGAATTTTACAATTAGACATTGTTGATTATTTTTATTTTACAATTACACATTGTTCATAAGCTAATACGAGAGAGCATTTAAGTAGATGAAATACAACATAAAATGCAGGAAACCCGCCTGCGATGGTTTGGGCACGTACTGCGCAGAAACGAAAAATGGGCCTAACACCAGAAATGACGCAAAACCACCAGGAATGACGTAAAGGATCGTGACGGCTCACCCCAAATAGGGAACAAGCTAGGGGACTGATTGATTGAATTAGACATTATTGATTATTATAAAATTTTACAATTTGACATTGAAAGTAGATATTTATGTCAAAGATTATTTTCGATTAATGTTTGACATAAACATTTACTTTCATACGAAATAAAAATGTTGAAAATTTACTAATTCTGCCATCGACACGCTAATTAAAAGAATTCAACAAGGTACTAAAGCCTAAAGCAGTTTTCTTTGACGATTTCGTGTTTAGTCCACCTGTTCATCTTTGGCACTACCAAACCAAATTGTTACTGAAGGCTAAGATGGCAATCAAGGTCCTTTCTACCATCGGAAAACCCGACGTACAGCGAGTATCCACCCTTACGTTGTTGAAACCTCTACGGTCCAGACTAAGCGTTCTGCCTCCTCATTTATACCGCGCACATCGAAGGACTGGAACAATTTGCAACTGCGGTATTTTTGGCCAATTATAATTTATGTGTCTCCAAGGCTAGAGTGAATAGGCTCTTATTAAACTAGTGCGCTTCACCATCAACGATTGTATCACTGCTTACCATCAGGTGGGATCGTAGTCAAGCACTAGTTTATATCAACAACGGACCGAATGAACGTGCGGACAGAGGATTTATTATTGCATTGCATTAGCCTTATAATGTTCCCACTGCTGGAACTCAGGCCTCCTCTCTAGGAGTGGGAATGGGCTGTAATCCACCACGCGGGCCCAGTGCGGGTTGGTGGATGTCTTCGAATTTTTGGGTCAAGGACATGCCGGTTTCCTCACGATGTTTTCCTTCACCGTTTTGAGAGCAGTGGTGATGAAATAAATTACACAAAGTAAGGCCCCTGGCTGGGTTTGAACCCACGACCTACAATTCGTAAGTCGGGGCCGTTACCACTCGGCCAGCACTGCTCCAACTGCTGCTGTGGATTTACTATTCTAGATGTAAATCGACTCACCCCCAAGAGCAATCGACAAGTGCCTGCTGCGAGAGCGAGCGCAGCGTGCCGCCGCTGGCGAGGAACAGCGCGCCCTCCACGGCGCCCGTCGTGCCGAAGGACCAGCACGAGCCGCACACTGACTGGTCTGTGGAACCAATACGTTTATGCGACAAATATCTCATTTGTCTCCTAGTAACTGGGTTACAACGCCATCTGTACAGCCACTTATGAACTACAAGTTATGACGTCACACAAATCCTACATCGTGCAATCAAAGAACAACGGCGAGGAAATTGTTGAAGATATTTTTGCATGCTCACCAAGTATGTTCAAAGGTCACATTCTTAAGGAGCTAAGATAATTGCTTTTATTCTTATTTAATTTTTTGTTTTTTTTTTTCCCTCTCCACTCTTTAAGTTTATTTTATTACTTCTCTTTGTATTTGTTTTTAACATGTCTGAGGGTTACGTTAATTTACAATTTTATTATCCTAGTGATTTTATTGAACTGACTGGCCTGTTGGTCTAGTAGTTAGTGGCCCTGACTGCTATGCCGGAGGTCGTGGGTTCGATTCCCACCCAGGACAAATGTTTGTGTGATGAGCACGATCATTTGTTCTGTGTCTGGGTGTTATTTATCTATAACATGTATGTATTTAGAAATATATAAGTATGTTTATCAGCTGTCTGGTACCCATAACACAAGCTCTGCTTAGCTTGGGACTAGACGGCGTTGTGTGATAGTTGTGGAATATTATATTATATTATTGAAGTATTCCGCAGCTAATTTGTGAACAGTGCTGTGGGCTACAATATTGTTTATACTATGTTTTGTGTATCTGTAGTACCTAAGCTTTATGTTGTAGCTGTTTACTGTTTCTTTGTATAAAAATAAAACATTATTTTCAGATGAAAAATTTGCTCGACATTCCGCCATCAGATTTTGTATGAAGAAACCTACTTTAATGGGGGCGAAACCACTGACCAAAGCCAGTAACGCTTTTTTACCCGACTGCGCCAGAAGGAGGCGTTGTTATGTTTTTCGAAAGTATGTATGTATGTATGTATGTATAATTGTTTGGCACGCTCTGCAGCCTGAACGGCTCGATGGATTTTAGCTTGAGAGGTGTCGTTAGATTCGTATTTACTGTGAGAGTGACACTGGGTATATCAAAATAATAAAAAAAAACAAAATGGCGGATTTTAGCGCCAAATTAAAATGTTTGGCATGCTCTGCGACCTGAACGGCTCGACGGATTTTAGTTTGAGAGGTGTCTTTAGATTCGTATTTACTATGAAAGTGATATCGTAATAAAAAAATAAATAAAAAAAAAACGGTAATTTAAAAAACTAAAAAACTCGACTGCTTTTCTGAGCATTCATGAAAAAGCCCTAAAACAAGAAAGTCGTTGTACCCGATTGCACTTATCTATATAATATTTTAAATACTGGCAGTCGGGACCCATCTAGAAAGTCAGCCGTCTAGTCAATAGATTGGAGTAATCTGCAATGTAATATAGGTATGTGCTCTCAATTCTAGAATGGGTCCCAACTGCCATTATATAGATAAGTGCAATCGGGTACAACGACTTTCTTGTTTTAGGGCTTTTTCTTGATTGCTCAGAAAAGCAGTCGGGTTTTTTAGTTTTTTAAATTACCGTTTTTTTTTATGTGTATTCTTTGACGTGGCAATCTGTCAGATAACACTAGGCCAATCTTTTGACTAAATTCTATTTCTTATGTCAGCTTGCATGTACACTTGGCAATCAAATGCCTCATTCCACATTGATGTATCTATCCAGAAGAGAGGGGATAAATTGTCTTTTAAGTCCTGTGTAGCTCTGAAGCTTCCATCTCCTGATGATTGAAGAGCCAATTCATGTTTATGCTTTGCTAATCTTTCTTAATACTTCTTGCTGTACCAAGCCATCTTGTGTATAACAGTTGTTATTTGAAAATCATGGTAAATATACTCGTTTACTTAAAGAAATTGATTTCGTACATGCTACGTACGTACATTCTGGTTTAAAAAAAAAGTACTTTATTTTTTAATTTTATCTTTACAAATCGATAGGGTTTCCTGTACCGAATCGACCCTCCGCGGGATTAAAACAACCATTTAACGGTGTATATTGATCTTACCTTTAACGGGTGTCACAGCGCCAAACAACCTCCAATCGTGTTCAGAAGGCAGCTTGTCGGATTCCTCTTCAATCAGCGACTGGCTGTAGGGGAACGGAAGACCTGGAACAAACAGTTTTAAGTAAAAACTACTATCTATGTTTAGGCTTGGATACTAAGTCCTTTAAGCCATGTCAGAAGAGAACACCATGAAAAATTATTTTATCAAAATTTCCTAAATGCCCAATCGCCGGGAAAAAATCAAAATATATTATAAAATTGTTGGCTCGATAAAAAAAAATAGCGAGTTGGACCCTAACTTATGATTTCAAACATGTATGACTACGAGATTACGTGCACTGCTAAATTTGAAAGTTACAAAAAATAATAAAACTTAAGTTATAGCTATTGGCCCAATGGACACGATGGAGCATACGGTGAGGATCTACCCGAATTGGAGTTCTGCCATTTGCGGTGGAAAACCGTTCCAGCAGCCCTATCAGGCATTAGTTCTACTGGGTGCCGTCGAATCGGGCGCGTGGAGCCGTCGATTCGGTTGGACCGAACGGTGAGCTATCCATTGCTCGTCATCCGCAAGCACCCGCCTACGGTGGCCGGCCTGGATGAGGCTCGCACAGGAACGCGAATATCGACACAAGGATAGAGTAGGCTATGCCCAGCAGTGGGCTAAGTGGATGATGGTGATAATAATCTTACCTGCATTAGGTCCAGAGTACCTTCTTCCACGCAGCGCCGCCAGCTCATCATCAGTGCGGTCTGTCAGATGGTTGACTGCCATCGTAAAAGTACGGCGAGCGCGGTTGTGGGAGTAGATCAGTCTGTGAGAGAAGATAAGCATGTTTAATTCAGAACCAATATTTTAGCCAAATTGATGAGGTGGCCTAGCGTTAAAGAAAATTCAAAATTCAAAATTCAAAAGCATTTATTTCAAATAAACCATTTACAGGCACTTTTGAAAGGTCAAGGTGTCAGTCTGTCAGAAAAAAAATGATGCTAATTGCACATTCCAAAGCGTAGATCTCTATGGAGAAGAATGTGCAAGAAACTCCATGGACACTATTTTCAATCATTTTCAAAGCGGGTTCAAACCCAGGTAGGCGCATTATTATGTGTAATTTATTCCATCATTACTGCTCTCTAAACAGCGATGGTGGCACTGGGTTCGCGTGGTAAATAAGAAAACAGAAAAACTAAATGGAACATTTGAACAAGTAAAACGCGCCGTCAAGGGGGCAACTTTGGTTTTGGTGGCTTTGATCTTGCACTGGATAGAACTAAAGAAGGTTGGAGCAGCATTTGATGTTGCGAACTCAGCACTTCCAGTGCTAGATTTAGCACTATTATGGTAAGAATTTGGTGGTGACTGCAGTCCCCTTGGCCCTTGAACATTTTAGTGAGTATTCCACCAACTTCCAACTTTAGCACTCTGTCGAAGTTTTCTCTCGACTTATACTTCCAATAGACCCCCCCCCCCCCCTTGGTCATCGGCTTTCGACGCCCTTATAAATAAGGCCTTGATCACGCGTACCAAGCAAACGTAGTAGACAGTTTACACTCGCATTTTTAAACGCAAACGTAGAGTTTAACTGTGGTCAATGCAAGTGTCATTTATACCGCCGCTTACACCAACCTACCCTGCTCGGAGTTAGAGTTAGTTGGGTTAACTCTAAGGTAGCTACTCGAGTAATAAAAGAACGACCCTGGGTTGCAACTTGAAGCATTTTTGAACGGTTGGAGTAGCGACTCTACCCTACTCGGGTTAGTTCGGTCCGTACCTGTACAAGATTCGTGCGGAGACGACGCCCGGGTGTCGCCACTGTGCGGACCGCCCGGTGGACACGGTGGAGCACACAGTCGAGGTGTGCCCCGCTTGGGAAGAGCAGCGCCGTGTCCTCGTGGGGGCGATCGGCGGCGATCTCTCGCGCCGGGGCTTGGTTCAAGCCATGCTCCGGAGCGAGGAGGAGTGGCAGGCGGTCGCCTCCTTCTGCGAAGCAGTAATGCTAGTAAAGGAGGAGGCCGACCGCCTTAGGCAAAGGCGGACACGCCGCCGCCGCCGCCGGGTTTCCGATCCCAATTTCCGGCCACCGTAGGCGCGGGCTCGCGGACGGTGGGCAATGGGTAGCTCGCTGTCCGTCCGTCCGGTAACAGACCGGTCCGAGCTCAGGTCGTCTACGGCGCGCACCGTTCCCGCGCGCCTCAAGGAGTTGTCAGCATACTGTAGGGGTCCAGCAGGGCCGAAGCCTACTGGGGCCAAAGGTTATGTGAGACTGTCACCAAAGGCCCCAGGATAAAGGCAAGGAATGGAAAGGTAGGTTTTTTAGTCAGTAAAAGTCTGACACTGTTTCCCGCCCCACCCAAGGGCGGGATTCGTCATTGGATGATTTTTACCTACCACAAAAAAAAAAAAAAAAACCCTACTCGGGTTGGAGGAGTGGCAGGCGGTCGCCTCCTTCTGCGAAGCAGTAATGCTAGCAAAGGAGGAGGCCGACCGCATCAGGTAACGGCGCACACGCCGCCGCCGCCCCCGGGGTGCCGATCCCGATTTCCGGCCACGGTAGGCGCGGGCTCGCGGACGGCGGGCAATGGGTAGCTCGCTGTCCGTCCGTCGGGTAACAGACCAGTCCAAGCTCAACTCGTCTACAGCGCGCACTGTTCCCGCGCTCCTCAAGGAATTGTCAGCAAACTGTAGGGGCCCAGCAGGGCCGAAGCCTACTGGGGCCAAAGGTTATGTGAAAATGTTACCCAGGGCCCTGGGACAAAGGCAATTAATGGAACAGGGTAGGTTTTTAGTCCGTAAGAGTCTGACACTATTTCCCGCTCCACCCAAGGGCGGGAATTGTCATCGGATGATTTTACCTACCATAAAAAAAACCCTACTCGGGTTATTTTTTAATACAGGGCTGGATGCTTGAGGCGAAAATGGTGAGACAAACTGATCATGTTTGAAAGGAGAAAAGGGAGGTCTTTGCCCAGCAGAGACACAAAATAGGCTATTAAAAAAGCAATTACCTAAGGTTCTGTCTAAAGAGGTTCAATCTCTTCTCGTGCTCCACATCGCTGGCGTACTGCTTGCTGTGCTTCTGCTTGAACCTACAATTCAAAATATTATGATTAGCAGTCATGGATATTACACAAAACGCCTTTACTAGTTTTTGGCAGCAACTTCGGCCACGTGAAGTAGAAAATGATCCCAAAGGAACATACTCCTGTGAAAAAATATCCTATATATGTTATTCCAGTCCATAATTAAGTATCACGGTTCATGAGACAGAGCCTCTTGACCGAGAGACAGCGGAGTCTTAGTCTGTTGTCCTTTTGGTTACAGAACCCTAAAACCTGTCAATATATTGAGACCAATTTACCTGTCAAACTCATGGCTGACATGGTCGTCATTGCCGGGGTGCACGAACTCCATCATGGGGTTGAATGTCGCGTAGTGACGGTTGCCGGGACCAGGGAATGATGAACACTTCATTGCTGCAACAAATTTAATGTTATATAATATTGTCTTTTGTGTGATGAACACGATCATTTGTTCTGTGTCCGAGTGTGTTTTATCTATAATATGTATTTAGAAATATAAAGTATAATTTAGGAACACTGCTTAGTTTGGGAACCGATAGTGTCGTGTGATAGTTGTGTCAGTCATTTTAAGTGTCTTCATCGCGGGAAAAACGTAATCTATATATAGGGTGACTGGTAATTTTTCAACGATACTTAAACATGTGATTGTAGTCATGATAACAAACAACTTTTACTATGGGACCAAACCTGAAATCGCGAAAAAAATCAGCCAAGTTCAGTACATTTTGACCAGTTAGGTGAACACAAATGTACTGACCAGCAGATATTTTTTCGCGATTTCTGGTTTGGTCCCATAGTAAAAGTTGTTTGTTATCATGACTACAATCACGTGTTTAAGTATCGTTCACTAATTACCAGTCACCCTATATAAAAGAAAGTCGTGTTAGTTACACTATTTATAACTCAAGAACGGCTAAACCGATTGGGCTGAAAATTGGTAGGAAGGTAGCTTAGAACCGGGAGGACATAGGATAATTTTTATCCAGTTAAATAAAAAATCCAAAACCAGCTCATTTATTAGTATAAGGTAGAGTAGGGTAGAGTAAGGTAGATTAGGGTAGAGTAAGGTAGAGTAGGGTAGAGTAAGGTAGATTAGGGTAGAGTAAGGTAGAGTAGGGTAGAGTAAGGTAGAGTAGGGTAGAGTAAGGTAGATTAGGGTAGAGTAAGGTAGAGTAGGGTAGAGTAGTCAGTTGACGGGAGCGAAGCCGTGGGCAAAAGCTAGTTTCTTATAAAAACTAGAACGGTGGGGGAAAACCAAGTGAGTTATTTATAAAATCTCACGCTGCTCATTCTTTGTAGTCTCCTTCTGTTAAGTCACGGAGTTTGTCTGAATCCATAAATCGAAGTAAACAAGTGGTGTTCATTTCATTGTTTGAAAGTAAGTGCCACATGTGTTTACATTGTCATGAATTCGTGTAAGATCATATAAAGGTGTTCAGTCGTCAGTAATTTCCATTTGTATAAACATATTTTTACCTACCCTATAAACAATTAATTTGCTTAGCATTTTACGAACTTTGTCCTGTCTTTTTACACCCAGAATGCTGCGAATAGGCTCTTAATAAGCTAGTGAGCCTCACCATCAACGATTGCATCACTGTTTACCATCAGGTGGGAACGCAGTCAAGCAATAGTTTATATGTATATATAAAAAATAAAAAATCGACAGTGAAGCCGAAGCTAACAAGAAAGAGGTAGCGAGATGACCTGTCATGTGGTATGAGAAAAGAATTCCTGTACCTCTACCATGAGTTTTAAGCAATAGTATTCGTCGCTACACGATATCGACGCCGTAAATATTTTGTATGGCCAATTTTGCAGCGCCTCTAGCGGTCACTTGCAGAACCAAAGTTTGCCATACAAAATATTTACGGCGTCGATATCGAGTAGCGACGAATACTATTGCTTAAAACTCATGGTAGAGGTACAGGAAGGACTTGGGTAAAACTTACCCCATAATGGCTCACTAGCTCATAATAATAATTTAAAAAAATCTCTATCTTGAGGCTAGCGAGATTTTTTTTAGGATGTAGTCTCAAAGTTCATTCTACCGATAGTCACGAGCTTCAACCAATATCTTAAGAAGCTTTTTTTTACTGTTGATAGGCTCGCCCTTGACCAGTATCTCACGATGATGTGGTCGACGATGGAGCATGGTTGCTTAGAAGTACCCAATTCACTCATAGGTTACTAGTTCTTCTAGACACGGCTTGTTTTGTTAAGAGGATCCACTCTAAAATGGGTGATCGACGTACGAGCCAATACCGCGGTTTTACTCACGGCTTGTTGGTGCTGATCGACTAGCGAGTAAAACAGTTTGGAACGACGAACCGAATAGAAAAAGAAGCAAACAAGACGAGCCGCGAGCCAGGCTCGTCGTTCGAATTGCAATGATACACCGGCGAGCTTTACCGACGAGCCATAAGAATGCAGTTTTATTCGCCCGTCGATTAGGGCCTTCAGAAAACGGTAGCTTGGATCTCATTGGACTTTATTTTTTATATCAATACTAGCTGGCCGGGTGAACTTTGTTCCTTAGAAGCAATAAATGAGCAGATTTTAGCGTATATGGGTGCGGTATGGTTTTGGCGTGTATGGCGTATGGGTGTTATGGTATGGTATATGGTTTTTGGTATATGGTATGGTGTATGGTATGGTGTGTGGTATGTATGGCGTTATGGCGTATACTCCTCGGAACTGTTTGGCTTGATTCAACCGAATGAAAGTAAAACGCTCCATTTCTATTTTGACGTACATGTCGACGCAAAAGTAAAAAGTATCCTATGTCCGTCTCCTGGTTCTAAGCTACCTTCCCACCAATTTTCAGCCAAATCAGTTTAGCCATTCTTTACTACATAGTATAAAACAAAGTCAAAAGAGAAAATTAAAAAATACAATAATAATAACTTTTTTTTAACTCGCATTAATTTATGCATGTACGAAATTAATTTCTTTAAGTAAACGTCAGCTGAGCGAGGCTAATGAACTGTAGGTATTTAGTACTCAACGACCGACAACTACCTACAAGGTTATTGACTCGTTTACTTAAAGAAATTAATTTTATACATGAGTATATTAATTCGAGTTTAAAAAAAAAAAAGTACTCTACTTTTTAATTTTTTCTTTACAAATCGATAGTATTTCATGTACCGAATCGACCCTCCGCGGGATTAAAACAACTAAAATAACGGTGTATAGAAACTACATAAATGGTATTACTTACAAGGCTCGATTTTGAAGATGGCGGGGTCAATGTCCTCGACATTGTAGTCAACATAGTCGATGTAGTAGTGGTCGTAGTGAGAGCCGAGGAGAGAGTTGAAGCCCTTCATCTCGTACCTAGAGAAGGAGAGAGAGATTTTCTTTCAATATGGCAACGTAAACACTTTTTTGAAAATTAAACTGCGTAAATGTAGTGTTTGTACCAGTAAAAATTATAACTCGGAAAACATGCGACACCCACCAACCGCACTGAGCCTGCATGGTGGATTACGGCCCATTCCCTCTCCTAGAGTCTCCGGGAGACAGTGTCAGACTTTTACTGACTAAAACACCCACCCCGTTCCTTCGTTGCCTTTCATATCAGGGCCGAGCCTTCCTTTCAGAAGCAGACTCTTGGTCTCTTGGTCGGACAGCGAGCTACCCATTGCTCGCCTCCCGTTCGATTATAATTTAGGTGTCTTCAAGGCTAGAGTGAATTGGCTCATAATAAACTTGTGCGCCTCACCATCAACAATTGCATCACTGCTTACCATCAGGTGGGATTACAGTCAAGCACTAGTTTATAGAAATTTAAAAAAATATATATTATTACCTAACAGGGATGGGTACAGACTCGCCCCTGACTTTCAGCGACTTCTTATACTTGATCCACATGGTGTACTTGTTCAACTTCTGACCGATGGTCTGGACGAACTGCCATTTTGACGTCTCCGAATCTTGCATTGTTTCTGTGCCTGTAACAAATAAATCAAACTTTTACCTATATAATTTAAATTATAATTAATATTATTTTTTATAATAATATTTTAATTAACTATTAATAATATTTTTATCAATTATTAATAATATTTTTATCAATTATATAATTTTCTCTTTTGTTCTTATTAAGTTGCACCTGCCATTTTCTGTTTCTTCACCACTTTTTATTGATGGTGTGACCATTCAATGGCATCTCCCGCCCTTGGGCGGAGCGAGAGGGCGTGTCAGACTAACTAAAACCGAGTCAATGTTCCTTCTGTACCGTGCGTATAAGGTTTTGGTTTTCCCTTTCGGATGTCCACCCATGGTTCCAGTAGGCTATGACCCTGCTGGGCCCCTACGGTTTTGCTGACATCTCTTTGAGGCGCGCGCGCTACACGCCTTCGACGACTCGGGCTCGATCAGGACGGTTACCGGACGGTCCGAGGGAGAGCTATTCTTCACCACCCTAACAGCGACTGATAGAAAATTTCCTTTTTATCTATAGAAGCACATTTTCCAAAGAACCACGACCATTTCTAAAGAATATAAAGACTTACCAATAAACTTGAAGTCGGTCATATCAGGCAGGACAGTCTGAATGTTTATCGAGTTGTCATTAGTTCCATTCACCTGCAGACATGTTTCCTGGTTGAGGACTTCCTCTGTCGTGACTGGCGCGATCTGGGGAACAAGTATATTTTTTTTTATTAGGATTATTTAAGAAAAATTAGAATTTCTTAAACATCTCATTTCACCAAGGGAATGACAAGTGCCTTAAGTCACAGGCCACATATTCGTGACACTATGGTTTTAACCCCGAGAGTAGCGAGGGGCTGTAAACTGACCGTTTACTGTACTATAGGATTGAAAAGATCCTTAAAAATGAACATTATAAAGACCTCACCTTGATAGAAGTACCATAAGGCTTGTATACCGAGGCAGCAAGCTGATACGTTTTGACCATACCGCCATAGTAGTCTATGCGGGACTTACTCGCTTTGCTGTCAAACCTGCAACGAAACAACACGTTTTAAACCTCCTTCATTCACCAAAACAAGTTGAAATTAAACTGGCCATATCTGACGCATGCGCGAGAAACTTTGAACTACATAAAATACGTTGTATATCCCAAAATGCAGCAAATGGCTTCGCGCTAGGCTCAGAAAGGAATGGTGTTGACCACCTGCTCAAGATGGGGTTTGTAAACCCTAGAAAATTAATACCATCTACCAAAGCTTCTACGAGCGGAGGCACATCACATAACATCTGAACTTTTAGGCTTAAAAGAACATGAAGCTATGAAAATCTTTGGGCAGAGTGAGCACCTATTTAAACATGGAAAATAAATCCATTACTAACAGATCAAAAATCGCAACAATTAGAAAACTGTGATGAGTCTCTAATGTCTGTCGTCATCATCATCATCATCATCATTTCAACTGAAAGTCGTCAACTGTTGGACATAGGCCTCCCCCAAGTGTCGCCATAACGACCACCAGGTCATCGGTTCACCTTGTGGGAGGCCTTCTAATGCTTGTTTCGGTACGCGGTCGCCACTCCAGAACCTTTCGGCCTCAACGACCATATGTTCTGCGAGCAATGTGCCCTGCCCACTACCAGTTAGGTTTGGCAATTCTTCAGGCCATTTCTGATATTTCCATTGCCGTTTTGATCATTTTAAGCCTTCTTATGAGGCCCATTTGTGCGCCAATGTTATAAGAACACAATTTAACTTTCAAACACAGATTACCGCAGTGCAAATAGCGTCATATCTCACAGACAAAGACTAGATATTTGTTTACATTTGTTGAACTTTATCTAAAGGTCGGGTCGCACGATATGCGGTCATACCATATCTGTCGTTTGTCGCAAATATATATAGTTCATGTAGAGTTGTAGATGTAGGGCCGCCTTGACCAACTTGGTTTGTAAGGGCGAGATAGTTTGAACTCAGCATTTTATGAAATAATTATCGAATTTTTGAACAATAAACTCTATATCATACATGATAAAGTTCGAATTCCATTGCAATCCAAACTTTAAGATGAATACTCTGGGGTAGCCCACGAAATTCAAATTGTCAAAAGTATTTTACGATTTGTTTCGGTTAGTCCAGTAACAAAAATTATTTTTACGATAACGATGTAATATGATTTAATTAACCGATTATAATTTAGGTGTTTTCAAGCTCACTTCACTAAAGTAAGGTTCACTCTAACCTTGAAAACCACGATTCACCATCAACGATTGCACCACTGCTTACCATCAGGTGGGATCGCAGTCACAACTATACTCATTAAAACCATCATCACAAATCCTTAACTTAGAGACGAGGCAAAAAGTCAAGTTTTTATTAAAATGGTACATATTAAATCTTCGCTAAGGGAAGCTGGTAGCAGCCCTGCTCGTATAATGGCTCCACAGCCTGAGAGAGTACCACCTAAATGATTCGCGGTCTCCAATCAAGAACACATGATCTACCCTAATGGCCATCCTTTCTACGGCTAGTATGACCGGCCCATTGCCACTACAGCTAGAATATCCTGGGCTGCCAAAATTGTGCAAGAGTTACCGCAACCCTGGAACGGAAAGAGCAAAAAATTTTAAACTCTCTCGTTCCAGCTAAAACGGGTAAAGTGATTTGCCGATCTGATTTATTTAATAATAATTAGCACAAAGCATATTACACGTTAAGCACAACAAATAAAATCAGCACAATATTTTTAAAACTAAACAACATTTAGTGCAATAAAGTAGCCCTAGATCTAGGGTTCATTTCCGGGAACTCACCAAAAGAAGATGCACCAAAATACTCGTCAAGACGAATCACACGAGCCCAGACTCGATGAGGTTGTGTCGTTTAATTAGTGAGTTCCCATGGCCTGCACCTTCCGTTCCGAGATCAGCTCCATGTCATAATAATTTTGCATTGTCATCTTTGATTTAAATATGCTTGCAAAATTTCAGCTCAATCGGTAACCGGGAAATGGATCAAATTCAATTTACAAGATTTGATCGCAGAAAAACATCAAAACAGGTGAAATTAAATAAAAGCTTATAAAAACAACTCAAACGCGCAGTCGTTGTACACATCGAGCACTAGGTAGCTGATATCTTCATGTTATATTTCGCTAAATTTTTCATTATTAGAACTGAAACGATTTGCAAGACAATACGTAATTGTAAATTTCTCGACAACCCGAGAAGACCCGAGAAATTACCCACGAAAATTCTCGTGCCCCGAAAAATTGAAAAATTCGAGAAATCATGAACCCTACCTAGATCGCACACTAGGATACCCTGTGTCGCGGGATCTAGTTTTTTTTTTCACTGGTAGAAAATACATAAGGCATTAAGTCTGCCTCTGTACCTTTATGCGCTTAAAGTATTTGATATTTAAATGTATTACCCACCGACCAAGCCAAATCTAGCACATCCTATAAGTTATCTCGGTCGCGTGTTCTCTGCCTCACGATAAAAAGCCTTTCTATTATGAGGTAATACAATTAGTGAAGGAACTAAATACCTACTATATTCTTCTTTGTCCTCATCCATAAATCGGATAAAAATCTATTTAGTTCTGCGACTACATCGCTACAGCAAAAAAAAATGGCTGTCAATTCTACCGTAATTTACACAGTCAATCAAAATGCAGCAATGACGTTGACCCCACAAAACCGATTGCGTGTCAAATAGCTTGAACATTGCAATAAAAACATGAAGATAGATATCTAACCTAAATGTAAACTGCTCTAGGCCAAAATAATTGCTGATTCTAGACCATTATGCGCATGCGATGCGATAATGTTGCGTTTCAGATGTTATATCATGCCTTTGATCGCTGAAACTTGAGATCAATAGAATATCAAATGATATTATCTTGTACCTAAGTCTACCATGGCTAATATAAGCCACCACCATTTTTGTTTTTTTGCTGTGTATCAATAATTTTTAGCGTTCCGTAACTCAAAAGGAAAAAACAGAATCCTTATGGGATCACTTTGCTGTCTGTCTGTCAAGCCCCTTTATCTCTAGAACGCATAGAGGTATCAAAGCGAAGGTTAGAGAAATAGCTTCTCTAACCTTCGCTGAATAAGATACAAAAAATAACCAGATAATTTGAGAACCTCCTCCTTTTTGGAAGTCGGTTAATTAAGCAAAGTTACCAACAACCTCGTATTGTCAATTTCCTCACATTTCGTTGCTTATGAAATACAGAGGATGTTTAGGTGGCGATGACGCTTGTTATGATCTGATTTACAAGTACTTCGGTACTTGCTACTGGGTCATTGTGCCATTTGATCTGGAGATAGAAAGCAACGTTAACGTAGACAGAAGATCTTCTTGACTATACATAATTGCTGAATAGGCTTATAATTTCTCTGTGTATAAACTTGTTCTGTTACTTAGTTGTCCACACAAACACATGATCACTGGCCATCCGGGTGACTAAGGGGTTGTTTTACTCCCACACCCAGCTGTGCGCTGACGCCTAATGGCCGCGATGGCCTGCCGTAACCTGTTTTGTACTTAGTATCGGTGGCATCCCAATTGTGACCTTTTTATATATTTCTAGAAACAAATGTAAAATGGTGTAAAAATTATTGGAATCGATTTCGTTACTGATTCTGAACAAACTATACTCAGGTTTCGCATAAAGGTACTAGAAATAATTTTATGTAGCTCCATCTCTTTAGCAGTACAGATTAGATCGTAAAATGGATAGCATTAGAGGCCTCTGACCTCTGATGTCACTATGTGTCTAAAATTACTGAAGAAAAACAACTCACTTATGCATGATTTGTGATAATCATTTGTACTTAAATCCAAAGTTATTAAGAGTATTTGTTGCTTAATTAAACAATACTTTTAGCACAGCTATTTTGCTAATTATGTTAAAACACAAAATGACTCACAAATATAATTGCTATTTTTCAGGTCAAAAGGTGAAACACCGGCGAAGAATTTCAACATGTAGTTACGCTTGTAGGCTTAGGTACAATTGATGACAAATCTATACAATCTATAAAAGCGAAAACTACTCGCTGATTAATCACGAAATCTCAGAAACTATAACATCTACAAACTTAAAATTTGGCAGGTAGGTTCCCTATAGGGTGTAGACATCCCCGCTAAGAACGGATTTTACGAAACTCCCCCCTAAGGGGGTAAAACAGGGGTTGGAAGTTTGTATGGAAAAACCGACAATCACGCGAACGAAGCCGCTGACACAAGCTAGTTAAAGATAGTGATACATTAACATATCAATGATCAATGATGACGGAGATGGTCAATGGAGTACCTAAATCCAAATATTGGCCAATGTTTGGCCAAAAAAGCAGGGCCCTTCAAAATAAGCGAGAATGTTGGCGATATTGTTCTTACAAGACACGAATGGAACTGGTTCAGGAGGATTGGGAGGTCTGGAAGAACAGAGATGACCAGAGATCACTTTCTACCGTAGAAATGCGAGCTCAAGAAACGCCACCGCAGCAGACGCCTTGGGAGGCGGGCGTCGGGAGTCGCAAAATTCCCGGCGACCATAGACATGGGCTTGCGGACGATGAGCAATGGATAGCTCTCCATCTGGCCGTCCGGTAAGGACCAAGCCCGAGTCAACGGCGCATTATGTTCCACGAGAATCTCATAGAGATATCATCAAAACTTAGTGGGCACAGTAGGACTGATGCCTGAAGAATGTTGAAGAGTTTACCGTGGCCCTAGAGCGCAAAGAGCAACTGGTATATTTTATATTTCAGAAAGGACCACTATTTTAAAGAAAAACATAACCCTCCTTCTGGCGCAGTCGGGTAAAAAATGATGCAATTCGACCGAACGTAGCGGAAAATTGGGCAAAAATTTTAAGTGGCGGTCACACTCACAACAAATCTGAGGTGATTGAAACAAAGTAGTTAGTATTTTGTAATGAGGATAAGTGAACATAATCCGTATGGCAAAGACCTTGTAGACCAGAGTAATTAGTATTCTACAGATAATAACTACGAGTACTACTAAGATCAATATTATGGTCACATGTCATTTACAAATGAAGTTAATATTTCTATAAGTCGGCAAAGTATAGATTTAGCATTGTATACACCGTTACATTTGATCGTTTTAATCCCGCGGAGGGTTGATCTGTTACATGAAACACTATCGATTTGCAAAGATAAAATAAATAAAAAAAGTACTTTTTTTCCAAAACTCGAATTAATATACGCGTGTACGAAATTAATTTATTTAAAAAAAAAAAAATCCTACAAGGTCATTGACTCGTTTAAGTCAATGACCTTGTAGGTTTTTTTTTTTATGGTAGGTAAAATCATCCAATGACAAATCCCGCCCTTGGGCGGAGCGGGAAGTAGTGTCAGACTCTTACTGACTAAAAACCTACCCCGTTCCTTCGTAGCCTATCGTGCCGGGGTCGAGCATTCCTTTCGGAACTAACCCATGACCCCAGTAGGCTTCGACCCTGCCTGCCTGCAGTTAGCAGGCTGGGCCTCTTCGGTGTGCTGACAGCTCCTTGAGGCGCGCGGGAACAGAACGCGCCGTCGACGACTTGGGCTCGGTCCGGTCGGTTACCGGACGATCGGACAGCGTGCTACCCATTGCACGCCGTCCGCAAGCCCGCGCCTACGGTGGCCGGAAATCGGGATCGGAATCCCGGCGGCGGCTGGGGCGAGCGCCCCGTTGCCTCTGCCTGATGCGGTCGGCCTCCTCCTTTGCTAGCATTACTGCTTCGCAGAAGGAGGCGACCGCCTGCCATCCCTCCTCACTACGGACCATGGCCTGAACCAAGGCCCGGCGAGAGAGATCGCTGCCGCCGATCGCCCCCACGAGGACACGGCGATGCTCCGCCCAGGCGGGGCACACCTCTACAGTGTGCTCCACCGTGTCCTCCGGATGTTCCGCACAGTGGCGACACCCGGGCGAATCCTCCGCACGAATCCGGAACAGGTACTTAGCGAACTTTCCGTGTTCGGTAAGCACCTGCGTCGTGCGGAAGTTGAGAACGCAGTGAGGTCTTTCCAGCCACGCCCCAAGGATGGGCCTTATCGCCCCAATTGTGGCGCGCCCCGAACGAGGTTGCGATTGTCGTTGACGCCATTTCGCCATGAGATCCCGCCGGAGCTCTGTCCGCCATGCCTCGACTTGTCGTGGCAGCGGAATTTCGCCCCGGCGTTGCATCTCCATGCGCTTGTCGTGCATGTGTGCAAGGACTGTTGCCTCCAGATCCCACGGCGGTTGGCCAGCAAGGAGGGTCGCCGCCTCGCGGGAGATCGTTCGGTACCCTCGCACCATGCGTATTGCCATGACCCTCTGGCACGCATTCAGCTGGGCCCTCGGTTGCTGTGTCAACGTCGGTGCCCACACCGGAGCCCCGTAGAGAGCCATGGACCGAACGATTCCCGCGTAGAGCTTCCGGCAGGAGGCGTCTGGTCCCCTGAGGTTGGGCAGGAGCCGCCCGAGAGCAGCCCCAGTCCGATTCAGTTTGGGAGCCAGACGTCGGAAGTGCTCCTTGAAGTTCCACCAGCTGTCGAGGACGAGTCCCAGGTACTTCATCGTTGACCCGACGCTGATGTGAACCCCTCCTACCGTTAGCTGGGAACGCGGTGGTGGCGCACCTCGAGGGCCGTGGAAGCACATGGCCTCGGACTTGTGCAGTGCCACCTCGAGTCCCAACTGCTGGATCCTGTCAACGACCATCGCAACCCCGCGTGTCGCTAATTCGACCGCCGTCCGGTACGACTCTCCCCGCGCTAGGACCAACGTGTCGTCCGCGTAGCAGACCACGCTGACCCCGTCGGGGAAGTCGCCGCGCAGCACGTAGTCGTACCCGATGTTCCACAAGGGTGGTCCTAGTACCGATCCCTGCGGAACACCGCACGACATCTCTCGACGTTTCCACTCTCCCTGGTGACCGGGGTAGATGATATACCTCTCCGATAGGTAGGCCTCGATCACACGACAGAGGTAGTCGGGCACCCGGTGGTACCGGAGTGCCGTTCCAATGCAACTCCAGGGCAGGGAGTTGAAGGCGTTGGCAATGTCCAAGGACACTGCCACGACACACCTGCCCTGGGACACCGCATCCCCCGTCGTGAGATGACCTTGTAGGTAGTTGTCGGTCGTTGCGTACTAACTACCTGCAGGTCATTGAACTCGCCCAGTTGACGATTACTTAAAGAAATTAATTTTGTACATGCGTAAATTCATTTGAGTTTAAAAAAAAGTGCTTTATTTTTTAATTTTTGTAAAGATTTGTAAAGATAAAATTTTAAAAATATTTTTTTATCTAAAATTCGCATGTACCAAATTAATTTCTTTAAGTAAATTTGGAGGTAATGGAACAGAGAGTAAAGTCCCACATACCTCCGTTGAAAAGGGAGGATCCTCCGACCAGACAGGTGTTATATCTGGTGGGCTACTGCCCGATAGATGATTTCGGGTTTGTTCTATATGTTCCAATCGCGCCGCGAATCTTACTTGCGCGATGCAGGATTAGTTCATTTGTGACGACATAGATGTCGCTACATCACTCCCCTCCGGAGATCGGAGATCGTTCTTGATGCTTCTTGATGCGTCATGATGCGTCGTGATGCGTGCCAGGCCAATGGAGGTTGGTTCCAGTGAGTCGGAACCGGATTCCGCATAGTTCTCGGTGAGTCGGAACTGTCTGCGGTGATGCCCCAGTGAGTCGGGGCGGTGCTATCCCAGTGAGTCGGGATATGATGCTGCAGGCTCCAGTGAGTCGGAGTATTGCGGCTGGCTCCAGTGAGTCGGAACCGGATTCCGCATAGTTCTCAGTGAGTCGGAACTGTCTGCGGTGATGCCCCAGTGAGTCGGGGTGGTGCTATCCCAGTGAGTCGGGATACGATGCTGCAGGCTCCAGTGAGTCGGAGTAGTGCGGCTGGCTCCAGTGAGTCGGAGCGGTGCTTTGCGACGTAGGGCTTGACTGCTGTCGTCGACCAGGAGAGGTTCTTCAATACTCTTCATGTGACTGGCCGAAGGTGCAAGTGCTTAGCCAAGGTCGCTGATGAGGCTGAGGGTGATGACCAGGTATGACCAAGTAGGCATGCTGGTGGTCAGGATACCCATATAGCCGTGGGTGCTGGCTGTATGGCTCGCTGCTCGAAAGCTTGAGGAAGTGATGATGACGTCACGAAGTAGTTGCTGCACGAAGGCTGCGCTGACGTTCTTTTTGTCGAGGGTCACCAGTTTGGAGGTAATGGAACAGAGAGTAAAGGCCCACATACCTCCGTTGAAAAGGGAGGATCCTCCGACCAGACAGGTGTTATATCTGGTGGGCTACTGCCCGATAGATGATTTCGGGTTTGTTCTATATGTTCCAATCGCGCCGCGAATCTTACTTGCGCGATGCAGGATTAGTTCATTTGTGACGACATAGATGTCGCTACATAAACATCAGCTGAGCGAGTCCAATGACCTGATGTGTACCGGATCGACCCTCCACGGGATTAAAACGACCAAAATTTAGCCGTGTATAGCTCCATCCCTTTAATAGTTCAGTTTAGGTCGTCAATTGGATCGCGTTAAGAGCTCGTGGCTCTTTTGTTAAAGTGTTGGAAGCGTGTGTTGAAAGCTGAAAGTAAATATTCGTTCTAGCGTAAAATTCGGAACTACTACTTGAAGTCTTTTCAACTTTCAGTCTTCAGTTAATTTGTGTTCGCCTAACTTGACAAAATGTAATGAACTTGGCTGATTTTTTTCGCGATTTCAGGTTTGGTCTCATAGTAAAAGTTGTTTGTTATCATGACTACAATCACGTGTTTAAGTATCATTCACAAATTACCAGTCACCCTATATACGTATTTTATTATTATAAGTAACTTAGTTCATACCATATTCTATACAAAATATCTGTTATTTATTTATTGTGCACACCTACCACAGTATTTTCTTTTTTAATACAAAGGTTGACTGGTAGAGAATGCCCTGTTGCATTAAGTCCGCCTATGTACCACTATTGTACATGAAGTTTAAATAAATAAATAAGTCAAAATGACCATTTGGCCCCGAACACTGCTGCATTTTTTAATTCTAAAAAAATTAAGCTTATTATTTTTGTGGTTTCATACATAAATATCTGACTGAACAACTTATCACCAATTATTAGTTATTATGTTTGGGTTTCCTGTCATTTGTTGAGGAAAAAGAATAAATTAATACCTAACTAACAGTGGTAAAGCGGTTTAAACTCAAGGTTAAACTTAAACTATTATATACATATAATGCTTGCATTCATATAACATTAATAGATGTATTCCACAACTATCACACAACGCCGTCTAGTCTCAAGTTAAGCAAAGCTTGTGTTATGAGTAGGTACTAGACAATTGATAAACATATGTACTTACATATTTCTAAATACACACATATTATAGATAAATTATACCCAGACACAGAACAAATGATCGTGCTCATCACCACAAACATTTGTCCTGGATGGGAATCGAACCCACGACCTCCGGCATAGCAGTCAGGGCCACTAACCACACAATTGATACATATATGAAAATGTTTTCAAAACCTATTTACACAATAAATATCATTTATCTTGCGCGTTGTTAATATCCTAGAATGTACGAAATTCACGCAAATCAAGTCGGAGAAAAGTGCTAGTACATATACAACATTGGAATGCATTGCCTGTGTCAATAAAACGTGCGCAAACACTACCTGTGTTCAAAAGGCTTGTGAAGGAGCATTACTTGACACTGTGACCTTGCTTTCGACGTATCACTTATTCTCTTGCCTGTATATTTTTGTATGTATGTATATATATAGTTTTGTTTGCTTTTATATTTGCACCGAGTGCAACCCCATTTTGTGTCCTGGCAATTTCTATCCATACTAGGTTGCCTGGAAGAAATCGCCGAGTGCGATAAGGCCGCCGATTGTATGTTTTCTTTTTTTTTATAAGGTTTCCTTTTTATATTGTAATCTTGGTGTACAATAAAGTATAAATAAATAAACATTATTTTTAGTATATGCAAAAACTAAATATAAGTAGTTTGTTCAGAATCACTAACTGAATCGATTCCAATCATTTTTACACCATGTTCTTTTTCTTATCGTTAGGTAAAAATCAGTCAATGACATCTCCTGCCCTTGGGCAGAGCGGGAGATAGTGTCAGGCTTTTACTGACTAAAAAACCCACCATAAAAAAAACCCGTTAGGCTTCGACCCTGCCTGCTGGCAAGCTGGGCAGCAACGGTTTGCTGACCACTCCTTGAGGCGCGCGGGAACAGTACGCGCTGTCGGTGACTTGGGCTCGGTCCGGTCGGTTACCAGACGGTAGGACAGCGAGCTACCCATGGCTCGCCATCCACAAGCCCGCGCCAACGGTGGCCTTTTTACACCATGTTATATTTTTCCCAAAAATATTTAAAGAAGGTCAGAAGTTGGACAACGCCACCGGTACTAAGTACTAAACCAGTCACGGCACGACAGGCCATTGCGGGCATTAGGAACCAGCGCACAGCTGGGTGCGGGAGCAAAACCACCCCCCAGTCGCCCGATGACTATGTGTTTGTGTGAACAACCAGGTAACACAACTTTGTGATTTTTCATGATACAGTTATGAAATTTTGTACATAAGATTCTTTACATAAAAATCTACTAAAACTAAAAACTAAAACTAATATTGTAAACTAAACTCAACATGAAAATAGCATCCTAACAATAACGAATTAAATTATAATTATGCTCTTTAACATAATTTATTATCTCTTAGTAGTTAGGTACATTTGCCATTGGCAAACAGCTGTTAAAATATTCTAAGAACAATGACTAATCTTAACATAATTATTATAAAATTATATCTAGCCTACCATATGCTGTCCAACTGCTGGGCAAAGGTCTCACCATCTTTATTCTTTATTGTACACCAAAAAAAGTTTTGTCCGGTAACCGACCGGACCGAGCCCAAGTCGTCAACGGCACGTACTATTCTCGCGCGCCTTAAGGAGTAGTTAGAAAACTGTAGGGGCCCAGCAGGTTCGAAGCCAACTGGGGCCATGGACAGATCTCTGAAAGCAAGTTCCGGCCCCGGTATGTAGGACTAAGAAGGAACGGGTTAGGTTTTTAGTCAGTAAAAGTCTGACACTGTCTTCCGCTCATTGATAGCCCGGAGATGTCATTGGATGATTTTAATCAACCAAAAAATAAACCCCCTTAGGGTGGAGTTTCGTAAAATCCATTCTTAGCGGATGTCTACACCCTATAAGGAAGCTACCTGCCAAATTTTAAGTTTGTAGGTGTAATAGTTTCTGAGATTTCAAATAAAATTAAAATACAGTTACAAATTAAAGGGGGTTACCATACCAGAAACACTTTATTTTTCAGCGTTTTTAAAATCATTTTTGTCTGACTCGCTTTTGGCAAGACTTTTTTTAACTTTACCTGACACTAGGAGTAATTACATAAATTATGTAAAACAATATTGACTTACCATGTATAGAAAGGTTCTTTCAGCTCCGCATAAGGGATGTTCAACATCCCCTTCACGGTGTAAACGGGACTCCATTGTGGTGGAGAATCTGCACAATATGAGAAACAGTTATTATATCTGACATACCTTATTTACCTGCCTGGAAACCATTTTTTTTTTTTCTGTCTTTATTTGCAATTAGTTTTTGGCTATAAGCAAATTTGTGAAGTGCGTTGTGTAATTCCGAGTGTGCCTCCCAGTGGAGACAGCTACTCAATATACATAGCTAGAACTGATCTCGTCCCAGGATCAAGCGCCATCTCAAGCGGATTTTATGCCTGGCACGTATTAGCTGGACTGCTAGATCATTAGGGTGACTTGCTAGCCTCTTTTTGAAAGTCTCAGTAATGTATTGGATTTCTTTTTTACGGTGCTGATTCCCATGTATTTCAGCATTTGTAACAAACCATGGTACTCGTGTTATACACCGTTAAATTTTGATCGTTTTAATTCCGTGGAGGGTAATTTCGGTACATAGAACAATATCAATTTACTAACGTTTAACTATATATATAAGATTTGTCTATAACTGTGACCCTAGAAAAAAGGTTCAGATATTTTGCACCTCTCAAGGAACTGCACGCTGTGTTTGAGAACCGTTGGTATTACCCTATTTGCAGCACTGTGTTCTTCCACTTTGTGTTCCAACGCCGTGGTGAGTCTTTCAATCAATCCTACTACTGCCTACTACCCTGGTAGGCTCGGTTGGATATCAGTCTCACTTTCTATGCAATAGAATACTTAAACTTTATACCAACTTTTGTTCTCTTACTAACTTTCTGATATCCCAGTAACCGAGTTACATGTTACCCTTTATTTCAGTATCAGTAACATACAACATGCTCCATATGTTTTGTAAACAGTTAATAAAAGTCAATTTGAGATAAGAACATAAAAAAAAATCTAGTTCAGGTCATGTGCCTCCGTTTTTATTGTTTTCCAAGACAAGTTTTGTATTTAAGTTGCATCAGCAGTATAAAAAAAAAAACTACATGTTGAAAAAGTATTGTGAAAAAATCTGTTCGAGATTTATTTGAATTTGGAATTCTAAATTATTGTCAAAGTTTTAGAGCATTCAACTCTTTGTCATACAAAACAAAGTTCAAATTACATTGCAAACCATACTTTATTTTTAAAGACTTCGATACAAATGGCCATTTAAAATACACAATGGTAAAGTCGGTAGTTGAGATTCAAATTATCAAAAAAAAAAAGATGATGAAAGAGCAAAAAAGTTGCTGATATGAGCAACATAATGTTCAATAAACTTGAACTGATTCATATAAAGACAGCTAATTACATTGTCCTGTTTATTTGTAATTAAAATATCAATATTTATATTAATAACTTTATCAGTTACAAGAATATTCTAAATTAATATTATTACTCACCCTTATCAACATATCCAACGGCCGAGCCGAGGAGAACACAGAATATCGGCAACACAAACATCGTGGATGACCGCTCAGGACCGTAGCCCTAGGCAGAATGACGGTTTGTGAAATAAATAATCGTTGCAAGCTGGCGAAAATCTAGCGACGACGCTCTAAAAAATAGTTTAAAATATTTACACGTGTAGTTTTTATCTATTTATACGCAAATTCAAATATGTTTGACTCGAATTCTTTGTTTTTAGAATCTTAAGTATTTTTAAAACTATTATATTGTTTTTTCGTAAAAAAGTAGGTAGTACTAATTTACAGAATTTACAGATTGTGAATGTTTCTTGGTATTTTAGTAAGTAGAACGTAAATTAATTTCATGAGTATGCTTACCAAATAGTTGATAATCTGCTACTTTTTTCTCATAAACTCTACTATCTCAAAGTTTTAAGTGGTAAACAATATGTACACTTTTTTTGTTGCATTAGAATTACGAACACTTTGATTGGATTACGTCAAAGTGGGTAGCGCGTACAAATAGAGATTCAACCGGGATAATAAAACGCAAAAGCGTATCAAAATTAGTTAAAAATGATAAATAGGTAACTGGTGTTCAGAAACTTTTTTCATAGGTAAAATATTCCATCAGAGACCTAAACAATTTATGAATTAGCGATTTTTGTATAGAGCTATAACTTCAAAGTTAATCATATAGTCAGAAAACAACAAAAATAAAACGTTGTGTGCGTGTTAACTTTTGTCATATCAATGACACTTGAATGTCACTGTCAATGAAACTGACGAACTGTTGTCTATCTCTAAGACTTTTGTTAATATTTTATCTCTGTCTGCCTTATTGTGCGAGACGAAGAAGCAACATTCTAATGCTAAAGTGTGAACATTTCAGGAGATGTAATATTTTTCATAATAGATATTGACAATTTTGAATTTGACATTTGCAATTTTGCAAAACAATTCAGGAATGAGATGAGAGATTGAGAGCAAGCTTTATAATTTTGCAGTAAATTTTTAATTATATTCTGAAATAAGTGTCCATGATATGCTTTAAACACAATTTTAAGTATATCTTTATATGATATGAAATATAAATAATCGACAAAAAGTGCGGTGCGATAATAAACGTGAGATACAATAGCCAAATAAACAGAAATCTTCAAAGATGCACAAGAAACCAATATCCTTTGGAAAAATCAAGTTCAACATTAGCAAAACTAGCGAAAACAGTAACAAAAATGAAGCTAACACGTCTGGTTTTGGCACTTTCGGCCGAACACCGATTCAAGAACACAAGGAAATCGAAGAAATAGCCGATGATTTAGAAAACCAGCATGTTCACCAAGTCATGGGTATCAGAAACTTCGGGAAAAAGGCTAAAAACTTCGATCTTGTCGAGTTAGTGGAACAGGCGAAGATTAATGCCCAAGAAGCAAATAGAAAGAGGTTAGAAGCTGAGGCTGCTATGCCTAAAGAACCAGAGACAAAAGATGATGATGCAATTGGACCACTACCACCTGGGTCGTCACAAGATGATGAAGACGAAATTGGCCCACCAATCCCTCCAAGTTTGCTGGATAAAGATGATAAAACTAAGAAAAGTAAGGGTGATGGTGAAGACAGTTATGATGAGTTGAGTGGCTCTGATGATGAAGATCTACCTGTGGAAAAAAGGATACCAAATACTCATGAGGTAACAATATAAATATTGTAATTATATTCTGTTGATCTAAGATTATTGTCTACTGGTACAATAGTAGACAAACTAAAATAAAGTTTCAAATTTTTTTGGCAAGCAATTAAGTAGGTTTGCCATTGCAAGCAGCATTGCGGAGTGGACGATAGTGTTAGACTCTTACTGACTAAAAACTCACCCTGTTCCTTTTGTTGCCTTTCATACCAGGGCCAAGCCTTCCTTTCAGAAACAGACGCTTGGCCACAGTAGGCTTCGACCCTGCTGGGTCCCTACGGTTTGCTGACAACTCCTTCAGGCGCTGCAGCAATATGCACAGCAGGGTAACATGTATCCTCTACCCAAGAAAACATCTTTTAATGGACTAAAAAAAATTCTAATTTAGCTATAATCTATGCTCAAGGAATAAATGTTAACACATTAGTATTTTATTAACCAATTGCTAGTCCTCATGAAAACCCTTCCCTCTCCTAGAGAGGTGGCCTGATTCCCAGCAGTGGAAACATTAAAAGGCTGATGATGATGATGAAAACGCTTAAACACATAAGAATAAAGCAGAAAACTGTTGCTGTAAACTAGCTAATGTTTTTTAAATTTATTGTACATCATCATCATCATCATCAGCCTTTTAATGTCCCCACTGCTGGGACACAGGCCTCCTCTCTAAGAGAGGGAAATTATTGTACACTAGGTTAATAATATCTATTTAGTGTTCAATTTTTTTTGTTGTTTTTATGAATGTCTACACAAAACCGAAAAATTACGATATCAAACAAAAATATTACGATATCAAACAAAAATACGACAACATTTTATCAGGAAGATCGCAGCAGGCAAATTGTTCCTTAGATGTACACGGTATAAACAACGAGGGGAATTGCTTAGTCTGTACCATAGAGGTATAGAGGTTTCAACAAATAATCCCTTCTGCAGGTGGAGATGCTGCATGGTACTAAAGCTGTAGTGGCACTGGCTGTTGACCCGTCAGGAGCTCGTCTAGCAACAGGATCAATAGACTATGATGTCTCATTCTGGGACTTTGCGGGTAAGTTAAAAATCATTTGTCCCACTCTAGGAATTGTTCCAGTGGGACCATTCAAGTAATACGTAAGCAGATTTTTTTGCAAATAATAACCGATCTTTGCGGACTTTGGTGGATCGATGCCCCCCCATGCTTACGTAAACATTGGTAAATACCTTTTTTCAATGTATTCTGTGTTGGTTATTAATTTATGAGGAGTGGGTTATAAGCAGTTATAAGTCTAGAAATAAGGAATAGGCTCCAAATAGAGGCTGACTCTAAGTCTTCAAGATATTGGATGTTTGTTGGTTTCGTGTGATTTCGGAACATTGATATTGTTCTCTTAAAAAAATAACAAAATATACTGTTGACGTAATCACCATCCAGACCCCCAGCCCCTAAGGATTGATCAAAGCAAAGGAATGACCCATCCCCCCGTGTGCTTACGTAATACTTGAATGGCCCCTGTAACAACTGTACAAATACTTGTTCCGTTGTGCGGGAATCGAACCCGCGACACACAGCGGAGCAGTCAATCGCTCAACCACTGCGCCAAAGTCTTAGTTTGATTAATTCTAAAAAGAGTTAGTTTGATTCATTCTAAAAATCTATGATATCATACTGAAACTTGGCAGGCACATCAAAATATAGATAAACGCCTTCAAAGGAAAACAAGAGTTTATATTTGTATAAATAGAATGTTGGGAAATTCTCAGTAAATTATCAAATCTATTTCCTAATAATTATAAGCAGTATCACACCACTACCACTTCCTCAACTCAGGCATTTTATAGGAAATGGTATGTTCCGTAATTTACAGTGCAGGCCCAGTGCCTTGGTTGATGTCAAATGTCTTCAAATTTTAAGGCTAAGATCTCACGAAGCCGTTTTCAACCGCGCCCGCCGCGGTAGAGGAAACCGCTGCTTTATTTCTAAACTCGCGAGACCGCAGTTTTGTGCGGTTACGCAGCCGTCGCGGTTGCGATTTTCGCCGGCAAACCTACGGGTAATTATCACAAGACATGCAGTTGCAAGACGGCCTGCCGGTGCAACGGGAGCCGCGAACAAACGCGCACACCGCGGGCGTAAAACGAATCGTGAAATATGATTTAAATTTTTACATATACACCGTGAAATTGTAGTGGTTGTTTGCCCGCGGCAGAACGACTTGCCATAAGGAGTACTTTCAAAACATACAGTAATAGTAAAAAAAAAATATTTACAAAAAAGAAAAATAACATACTTCAATAAAAAAAAACACAAAAATTGATCAAAATAACTTTAATTTCGGAAGTCGGTGTTTCGCGGTCATTTAGTGTATATTTAATTTTAATTTAGAAAAAAAAAAATATCTTTCAAAATATTGTCACTGAGTTTTTGTTGATAGTCGCTTGAAATCTGATTATTAACTTGTATTATGATTGAGCAGTTATGGCCCTGACTTACCGAGTGGTAGGTCGCGGGTTCAAACCCAGCCAGACGCATTACTTTGTGTAATTTATTTCATCACCACTCCTCTCAAATCGGTGAAAGAAAACATCGTGAGGAAACCGGCATGTCCTAGAACCAAAAATTCGAGAACATGTGAAATCCACCAACCCGCACTGGGCCCGCGTGGTGGATTACCGCCCATTCCCTCTCCCAGAGAGGAGGCCTCAGTCCCAGCTGTGGGAAAATATTATAAGGCTAATACCATTCAAAAAATTAGGGTTGATGCGCAAAGGCACTTCTTATCTCTAAATTGCATGCAATCACTATTGAATTCACCTCTATCACCTTCAAATTCATTGCTGACCAATAAAATTACTAATCCCCAGGTATGGACTCATCAATGCGTTCATTCCGTACCCTACAACCGTGCGAGAACCATCCCATCAAGGCCCTGCAGTACTCCACGACTGGGGACTCCATCTTGGTGGTCAGTGGCGCTGCTCAGGCCAAGGTGCTGGATAGAGATGGCTTCGAAGTGCTGGAGTGTGTGAAGGGAGACCAGTATATTACAGACATGGCTAAGTAAGTTTTTAAATTTTATATTTTTTATATTTATTCCAACCAGCAGTAAACAGGTGACTACCAGCCACTGTAGTGAGCTTGCGGACGACGATCAATGGGTAGCTTGCCGTCCGATAACCGACCGGACCGAACCATAGTCGTCGAAGGCGAGTAGTGTTCCACGCGCGACTTCTGAGAGGGGGACCCGTGATCCTAGGACGCAAAGGGCAACTGAAGGAACTTAGGTGTGGTTTTAGTCATGTCGACGATGAGGGTTGCGGGTTCGTTCGACACATAACCGCGTAAAGGGCAACTGTAAGACCACAAGTGAGTTTTAGTGTGTAGAATTATGTGAAGCGCGTGGGGCGCTCGCGTGCTGTGCTTGAACTGTTCGCGCATGTCGCGAAGATGGCGCGCGAAAGACTCGCAGGCTGCGGAATGGCGCGCGGACTTGAAATGCACTCAAGCAAGCAGGTCAGTTCGCCAGATGTAGACTTTAATATAATTATGTTGTAATTATTGATAAGTCAAAGCGATATTTTGACCTATATTTTTTTTCTGTTACAGAACCAAAGGCCACACAGCAGCTCTAAACAGTGGCTGCTGGCATCCTCAAGTCCGTGAAGAATTCATGACATGCTCCCAAGACGGCACCCTCCGTCTCTGGCTCACGGAGAACCCTAAACAACACAAGGCCGTCATAAAACCTCGTCAACAAGGAGGTTTGAAAGCCAAACCCACAGCTTGCACCTTTTCACGAGATGGCAACACTGTAGCTTGCGGATGCTATGACGGTTCCATTCAAATGTGGGACCATAGAAAGAATTTCGTCAATACCACAGCTTGTGTACGGGACTGCCATCAAAAACAGTCGGAAATATCAAGCATATCATATTCCTACCTTGGTTCATACTTAGCCAGCAGGGGAAATGATGATACCATGAAAATATGGGACTTACGGAACTTCAGGAAACCTTTACACGTTTTTGGAGGCCTATATTCAAGGTACGAGCAAACGGATTGCGCGTTCAGTCCAGATGATACCTTGGTATTCACTGGAGAGTCTTTGCAAAAGGGGCAAGATGTTGGAAGACTAATATTTTACAATACAAAGACTTTTGAGCAAACCACGCATATAGATGTCACAAAATCTCACGTGATAAAAGGCATTTGGCACGCAAAACTGAACCAGATATTCGTTGGATGCGGTAATGGCGTGGTGAAGTGCTATTTCGACCAGAAGAAGAGTTTGCGTGGAGCGAAATTGTGCATAGTGAAGACACACAGGAAGAAGCACTCTGTAGAGGTTGTCAGTGCTCAGCAGATCATTACTCCACATGCCTTACCGCTGTTTAGACAGGAGAAACTCCGAACTAGCAAGAAGAAAATGGAAAAAGATAGACTAGATCCTGTCAAGTCCCATCGGCCAGATCTCCCGATCACATCTGGTCAAGGAGGAAGGGTAGCGGCCTCTGGAAGCACATTATCCTCCTTCGTTATTAGGAACCTTGGTTTAAGCAAGAGGGTAGATGATGAACAGGACCCAAGGGAAGCTATCCTGAAATATGCAAAGGATGCAGAAGAGAACCCGTTCTGGGTGGCTCCGGCTTATAAGAAGACTCAACCGCAGCCTATATTTCAGGCTGGAAATGAAGAAGAGGGACCTTCTGATCCTAAGAAACCTAAGTCTTCATAGGTAGTAATGAGTAGATTTTTTCTGTATTTATAACTTTGGATGTTATTGGTGTTTTTTCCACTGATAAAAAAATATCCAATTCAATTGAATTCTTGGCTTGAGTTGAAAGCACACCAAACGTGGCCATTTTCTCACTAAATAGCGTTGAACTCATCATTTTTAATTTGTTTTGTTTTTAGAGTATAGGAACATTAAGTCAAGGAAATTGGATATTCCACATTGATGAACTTGTGGAAAGTAGTCCGATTTTAAGCAATACAGTTTCCTGGAAAGAACGAATAAACGTTTTTTGTTCCTCACACAATAATACATAATAGCATAACATCAGCCTTATAATGTTCCCACAGCTGGGACTAAGACCTCCTCTCTAGGAGAGGGAATGGGCCGTAATCCACCACGCGGGCCTAGTGTGGGTTGGTGGGTGTCACATGTCTTTGGTTCTAGGATATGCGGGTTTCCTCTCGTTGTTTTCCTTCACCGTTTTGAGAGCAGTGATGATGAAATAAATTAACAAAGTAATGCGCCTGACCGGGATTGAACCCGCGACTTACTAATCGTAAGTCGGGGCCGTTACCACACGGCCGCCAGTACGCTCATAATGCAAAAAGAAAAAGAAAATTAGAACCTGCAAAGCCAAATCGGCGCCTAACTCAGCATAGCAATTGTGTCCAGCGCCATTTAGTGAGACTTGGCAAGCAAAGGCTCGTAGCTTTTGCTCAAAAAACCCATTTTAAATGCCATAACCGCCTTTGACATTCTTTAAAGAAATAATTGGCCTTCTGACTATTTCTTTCTGAGGACCATATTTTAAACTTTGTAATGTTAATAGATCGATCACTCATATTTCATTTATAACTGAAACTATTTATTTATTCCTGTTAAAGATTACTAGAAATTAGTATCATTATTTACTAGTTATGGTTAGGAATTGTAGGGAATAATGTAACGAAAAACGTGGAAGACAGATAATTAGGACAAAAGACAATTATGAACTAAAAAAAATGGCGTAACACACTGAGCGCTACACCCATTAGGTGTGTTTCTAATATCATGCAAATTTCATCACGCATGCGGATTTGCTACGCATGATAACACATACAAATATTTAAAAGGCATAAAAAATGTCCCGCATGCGTATTGCACGCATTACAATAAATACTTGTATGAAAAGGACAATTGCGGAGGTTACGCATGCGGAGCAAATCTGCACGCGTGATGAAATCCGCACGATATTAAGAAAACCTTAAGGCGGGTACAGATTGCTGTAACGTAAAATGAAAGGAGCATTTCATAAATGTAGACGCAGCGCGCGTACTAACCGAGCATATATCGACGTTCCCTGGCATTAAGTCGGTAATCACAAAATTAGTTTTTCGATTTACCGACTTATTGTCCGGCAATAAAGTCTGTAATCTAAAAACATTTTTTTGCGTTTACTGACTTATTGCCCGGGGACGTCGATATATGAGCATGCATACTCGGATCGTTTCGTATGCGTTCCACCACAGTGCAGACCTGGGTTGTTGCGAATATCAGCAACAGCATCCGCGGATTATCACCATTGTTTTCAGCAACAATCGATGCTGATTTTTGATGCTAATATTCACGTCGTGACATGTTCGTTGAAGACAGGACTTAGCGCGATACACGTGGATTTTTAACCAATCATAGACAATTATACAAAAGACGCTGTCACTTTTTCCCTCAGTCGTTTGTTTTTTAAACATAAATCGATTAGACCTTCGATGAAATCGAAGGGTTAGACGCTAGCTGGCGCTCCTCGCACATTGCGCACCGCTTTATGTTCGGCGAAAAAACCTACAAATAACAGACCGCGGCGTGGATGAGTTTTAAGGCCCGGTTCTACTCATTTTGACCTTTTTTAAACCTATGGAAATCCACAAATATAAAAGAGAACACAATGAAAATTTATTTTATTAATTGACTATATGGCCAAGGGCTTGACAAAAATGAAAAAACGATATTTTGTTGGCTCGATGAAAAAAAATTACGAATCTGACTTGTAATTTACGATTTCAAACGTATTTATCTACGAGATTACGTTACGGAACTATTTGAAAGTTACAAAAAAAATAAAGCTTGTTTTTTAAAAGCGCAAGAACAAAAATCTTGAATAGTTGTTGTTTTTTTTTTTTATATAAAAATAAAACCGCTATTTTTGGGCCGCGAAGACGACATAATCCCGAGCGAAGTTCATACAAAAAAACAATTGACTAGAACCGGCCCTTAATTAATCCTCTATTCGCGCTCGTAGTGTGCGTGGGCGCGCGTAGTGTGCACGGCGAGAGCGTGCAATGCGTCCACAGTATGGACATTCTGTTACGCGACAATGTGGACGGAAAATTCTTTCTTTGCTTGTTACATTAGGTACATGTTACATTTTGTAACTCTGTGCTGACCTTTTGATGACTAGTACCTATTTAAAGTACAACTAAAGTACATATATAGCATTTTCAAAGTATCTTGATGTTTAGCAAATTAAGAATACTTATAGTATTTTATTCTTGTTTCGGATATCTGTAAATATTATGTAAGAAATAAAATTTTAATGATGGACTTACACATGAGGTTGTTTTACTTTGTGTTTCAAGGACCCACAGCTCCACTATTTACTGTTTTCTACACATACCCGTTAGTTCTTACCCTTGCACCCGTGCGGAGCGCACCACGGTGTCCTCTGGGCGGTTCGCACAATGGTGACACCCGGGCGTTTCGTTTAATTTGGGAGTACAAGCATGGCCTTGTCATTTTGACACGTCATAAGCGCAAGGCCATTGTTATCGTGAAATTCTGTCAGTGGCGTGTGGGGCATAATTCCAGGATAAGTACTAAATATACTTACTAAAATCATTTAGTTAGTCCCGCCATTATGTCATTTAGGCCCAACGCTGCGTTAAGCAGGCGCACGCGAAGTCCCATACAAAAGTGCGTCTGGACTCGTCGCGGGCAGCCGCGCCCCGAGCGCCTGTCGCTACGTAATAACACATAAAAGTCCTCCATCGACACAACTACATGCACACTGTTAAAATTGAACTAGCAACACTGGATAGATAATAATTCAGTTTCCGCTACGAGGACCGTCGCAAACAACACACGCGCGGGCACCCGCTTAACGCAGCGCTGGCCCTCATTCCGTACCACGGATGATGATGAGATCTCGCCAGAACTCTGTCCACCAGCGAAGATTCACCAAATCGGCGTCGATTGAACGTCATGCCCAAATCGTGCATGTGTTCAAGGACAAATGCGAAAGTGTTCGACCTTTATGTTTTGACGTCTAAACCGCTGAACGGATTTTGAGGAAATTTGGCACACTTATAGAGATGGATCGTCACATCCCGGTAAGTCTTCTTAGCATTGTACAACTCACGATGCGTTTGACAAAAAATAAAAATAAAACACTGGTAGATAAATTCTTAACACGTTTTATTAACTTAAAGCTAAACTACTTATAATTACGAACTTAGTTACTATGGTGATCACGCCTTCATTGCTATGCTCTCAGACTCTTCGTGCTCCAATGGTTTCGAGAAAGGCGATTTTACGGTATTCTGAAATAAAGTAGATTTAAACATCTAAAAACTGTAAATCTGTAGTTACGTCACAAAAAAATTTTTTGCGATTCGGAAAAATGTTCGTTACTCAATTCGGAAATTTAACTGTTTTCATAGGTAGGTAAGCTGTTTGACTTCATAGATAAGTTTGTATAGAACCCTTAGGCGATTAGCACACTGCCACGTACCACGCAGCGTAGCGCGAGAATGCGTGTTTGAACGTTGCTTGCATCTCCGTTTGTATAGAAAACACACACAAAAAATGCATCCACGCGCGTTCATTCAGGCCACGCGTCTACAAGCGGAGACACAAGCGCACACGCGCGTGCAGCGGGACGCCACGTGCGGCACGCGAGGCGCGCGGTGCCGTGCGGCATTTTAGATGGGCTTGACGTGTGTTTGAAAATGGACAAATGAATCGGAGCTGCCATGAATCCACAAAACGCAACTACGCGTGATGCGTAAAAACCCGCACGCCCGTGCAGATCATGCATGCATGCCGATGCAGATCTGCACACCCAGCAAGTACGCGTTGCGACATGCAACGTGATGCGTGGTAGTGCTCAAGTCCGACTCACACTAGCCCGGATTTTTTTTTATTATGTTTATTCAAAGCTTGCTTTTGTTGCTACATTTAAATTGAACTACCAAACTGTAAAGCAGTTTTAGTCATCTCTCGCTTTACCCAGAGTGGAAAAAGTTATTTGATGATTTCTCACGTAAAAAAAAAAGCTCAAAAGACTGATACTCCCTCTAACTCCTCTAGTGGAAGAAGTAATTATGGTTTCCTATTTCAAAAAAGTACCTTCACACCACCAGAGCCAGAAACAGATGGCGAAACGTCGTGCGAATGAAAGTGATGAAGCAGGGAGGTCACAACCCTCAGCATTGAGGAATACGACGCAAGGAGGAGGAGGATTTCAAAAAAGGGGGGGAAGGTGCCTCTCCCGACGCGTAAAAGACAACGTTCTTACCAATTTCTTGGCTCTCTCGGTGAGTATGGAGAAGGCAAAGTGGTTGATGATGACTCCGGTCGGCAGCGCGACGCCTTGGAACCTGTACAGCTGTTTGACTTCACTGTTTGATGAGCCTGGAAATTTTTTACAACATTCAATATTACTTGACTGGCCTTGGGTCTAGTGGTCAGTGGCCCTGACTGCTATACCGGAGGTCGTGGGTTCAATTCCCACTCAGGACAAATCTTTGTGTGATGAGCACGATCATTTGTTCTGTGTCTGAGTGTAATTTATCTACAATATGTGTGTATTTAGAAATATATAAGTATGTTTATCAGTTGTCTAGTACTCATAACACAAGCTCTGCTTAGGTTGGGACTAGACGGCGTTGTGTGATAATTGTGGGTGTGGTATATTATTATTATTAGTATTTATAGTACGCGGCAAATAAGTTGAACCATTTGCTATGGGGTATGCGCAGACACCCACTACGACTGAGACCCGAAAATCGGTTACTGCGCAAGTAGTCGACCGCCATGATGGTTCAACCTTGGTGTGTGACGAATATTATAACCAATTTTCAATTCTCAATCGAAGTAGGGGGGGGGGGGGGCGGTTGCGCATAACCAAAGGAAATGGAGGAATCAGAAGTGTAGATATTAAAAAAAAAATACAGTTCGACACACAATAAAATTAACAATTCTTTACTTTTAGTTAGAAGAACAAAATAACAATAATTCAAATTAATATTTCTTACGCCCCATTTGCCGCGAACTATACTTTTAATCAAGAGAAAGTGAAGATTTTTTTGTTTTGTTATATTGATGTGCTTATGGTGACATCTGTGACGCCACATAGGAACTAAAATTGAACTTTATTTTTGGCACGTATGTTGTCAGTTTCAAATATCGTCTTTTTGAGGTATTTTTATAGCATGCAATATAATGATATATAATATTAACTTACCATTTAGGTTGTGTACGGACACGACAGCTACCCGTCCAATCTGTTTGGTCGTGCTGATCATGGGCCCCTTCGAGATGTCCACATGTTTGCCTACTTTGTACAGCGTCACTTTACCTGCAAGAAAAATACCACTCAACTAAAGTAAAAAATATAAGACTAGTCTGGTTTTCATTACTATTTTTTAGGAAACAAATTAATAGGGAATAGGATTAGGTAAGCGCTCCATCGTCGGTATCACCTGTACCTCTACCATGAGTTTTAAGCAATAGTATTCGTCGCTACTCGATATCGACGCCGTAAATATTTTGTATGGCAAATTTTGGTTCTGCAAGTGACCGCTAGAGGCGCTGCAAAATTTGCCATACAAAATATTTACGGCGTCGATATCGAGTAGCGACGAATACTATTGCATAAAACTCATGGTAGAGGAACTGATGGAAAGCGACGATGCGGTCATCGTCGCTTGCCATCAGGTGAGATAGCGGTCAAGCGCTAACCTATCAACAATAAAAAAGGATAGAGTGGCAAGTAACAGAACAGGGTGGAAGAAAAAATCGTATTGTGCCGACCCCAAATAATATGGGATAAGGACAGGAAGAATATTAATAATATTAATAAAATGAGCACGTATTTTATTTTAAGGACAGAGTTCAAGCTAAGGTGATATCGGGCATGTGTTTCGTAGACCCGATGACCACATCGTGAAAAGTACCTTTGTTTGCGTGGGTACAATGAGCAAAGGGAGAGGTAGACCGCTATTTACCTAGATGACAAGTGTCCGAAAGCTTGGCCTTACTTAAACTAAATGGTCAGTAATTTCTCTGCAATTACCCCCAGATCCCAAAACCCAGAACCCCAGGACCCAGGACTAAAAGTGAAAATAAAAATCTAGCATAAGTTATTTTGGAACTAAATTTCAACCAAATCTGCTGAGAAAGCTACTGGGCAGTGTTTAGGAAGCTGCGCGGTGCCTTCTCGTCCAAAATACCAGTATCTCAAGACGAAAGTCTATGACCAATGCGTGTTGCCAGTGATGACATAAATCGCAGAACAGATGGCCGTTGGGGCCGAAAAGTTCTGGAGTGGTTTCTGCGTACCGGAAGACCCAGCTTTGGAAGGCCTTCTAAAAGGTAGACTGATGACCTGGTAAGATAGATGCGAGACGCATCGAGACCGTTCATTGTGGCAACACTTGGGGGAGGCCTTTGTCCAACAGTGGACGTCTTTCGGCTGAAATGATGATGATTAAGAGTCCTCCAAGCTGTAATAAATAAATATATTGTTCCACTCACCATTATTCCTTGCAATACTGGGAATTTGCCGTGTCTTATGCTCATTCTCCACAAACATCTCCAGCGCCAGCTCCTCGCCAACTTCCAACCGCTCCAGGGGCTCGTTCTGTCGCACCAGCTTCACGTACTCCGCGCTTAGAGTAATCAGCTCCTGCTGGGACGGCTTCCAGTCTTCCAGGGTCGGGAGGTGCACGTCGTAGATGAAGGAACCGCTGCGGACTGAGGTATAAGTTGGTTAGAATTTAGTTCATGGGAATGTGTGTATGGTATACGGCATATAAGTTGAACCCGTTGCTATGGTTACTCGCAGCCTTGCCGCTTCGATTGAGACCCGAGAATCTGTTACTACGCATTCAAGGTCAATCGCATCATGGTTCAACTTGTATACCAAGTATTGTACAATTTGCAAAGATGATAAAGTTGCCATAAATATAAAAAAAAAGTGAACAGGAACATATACACCGTAAAATTTTGGTCATTTTAATCCGTGGAGGGTCGATTCGGTACATGAAACACTATCGATTTGTAAAGATAATATTAAAAAATTAAGTACTTTTTTCCTAAAATTCGAATTAATATACGCATGTACGAAATTAATTTCTTTAAGTAAACGAGTCAATGATCTTGTAGATAGCTGTCGGTAGTTGCGTACTAACTGCCTACAGTTCACTGGCCTCGCTCAGCTGACGTGTAATTAAAGAACTTAATTCCGTACGTGCGTGAATTAATTCGAGTTTGCTAAAAGAATTTTATTTTTCATTTTTATCTTTAGAATAGAATAGAATACAAATCGATAGTGTTTCATGTACGAAATCGACCCCCCGCGGGATCAAAACGACCAAAATTTAACGGTGTATTATTATGTATTTATACTTTCAGGTGAAAGCTACCAGCCCCAGTCATAAATAGAATAGTTAGAGTCTCTGAGTTTCCAAAAGGCCAAGGAAAACCAGTTTCAAAACCTATTACTAAATCCTGTCAAGGGTGAAATAGAATATCTTTACAAAAATCTTACTATCAGGTCCAGGAAAACTGTGTAGTTTGACTGGCACGGTGTCTTTGAAGGCAACAGTAGCGCAGGCTCCGAGCATGAAGGAACATGTTCTCCAAAACGCCCTGTTGACTTGCTGGGGCTCTGCTACTTGGAAGTGTTGGAGCTGTCAAGAACAAAATGCAGGAATTTAATTTTAAATTTTAGTTTGCTAGTAAGATATGTAAGACATCCAGGAAGAGGCTCCCTGGTTCTTGCAGTTTACCAATGACATTGTGCTGGTTGCCGAGAGTGGCCTAGGGGACCAGGTCAGACCAGAGAATAGTGAGATTTTGGCGGTCTCTCCAATACTATATGAAGCTCTCGCTGGAACACCTATTCCGATTTGCTCTGACTTTCAGTACTTCGGGTTGCTTGTCCAAGAGAATAGCAAGATAGAATTTATGAGGAGTGTTTATAAGTCTAGAAAGAAGGAAAAGGCTTGAAATAGAGGCTGGCTCTAAGTCTTCAAGGACATTGGATGTCTGTTGCTTTCAGGTCATTTTAGAACATCTATTGATTGATCAATGATATTTCATTCTCTTTTAAAACTAACAAAATACATCTTCCAGACACCTCCGTCTCCCAAGTCATCTCAAATAAGCAAAAAGAAAAGAAGTAGTGCTTACGTAATACTTGAATGGCCCCTATAGCACTGAGCCACCACTGCTCTTGTCTACATAATACTCACTTCTAATGTGCAGTTTTCTGTGAGAGGTCTGTGCATATCCCAGTAAACAGAACCATCAAGCAGAGCTAAGGCACTGGTGTCTGTATGCCATTCACTTAAATCTGAAAATGACATAAACAGACATTATTAATGGACCCAAAAAACATCAAGAGGCATACATATACACTGTTCAATTTTGGTCGTTTTAATCCTGCAGAGGGTCGATTTGACACATGAAACCCTATCAATTTGTAAAGACAAAAATAAAAAATAAAGTACTTTTTTTAAACTCAAATTAATTTATGCATGTACGAAATTGATTTCTTTAAGTAAATGTCAGCTGATCGAGGTCAATGAACTGTAGGTAGACAGTAAAACTTCCTACAAGTTCATTGACTTGTTTACTTAAAGAAATTAATTTCATACATGTCTAGATTAATTGGAGTTTTAGAAAAAAAGTACTTTATTTTTTAATTTTATCTTTAAAATCGATAGTGTTTCATGTAACGAATTGATCCTCCACAAGATTAAAACGACTAAAATTTAATGGTGTATAGAGGCTTAGGTAATTACAGAGACAAAAAAAATGTTTTTTGGTGAATTTCATGCCTTACTTTTCCGTGAGTTAACTCGTATAGAATTTTTTTCATTGAATCAGTATTTCAGAAATTACCTTACAACTTTACCCCTTTAAAACTGTTCTTGTTTAAAATACTTGTTTTTTTTTTTATATTAATTATCACTCGCATTATAAATGCGAAACTTTGGTATGTATGTACAGATGTGTTTGTGTGTGTATATTACTTTTACACATTCAAACGGCTGAACAATTTCGGTGAAATTTGGTACATAGGTAGACAATGACTTGGAAATGTCGGCTTTGGATAATTTATCACTACTACCTGGGTTTAGCCAGAAGCAGAAGTACACAACTTACGTTTCGCACAGTCGTAAGGCGTAGAGATACCCTTGTTCATAACCAAAGTGCAGTCATTTGGTACACCTTTATACTGTACTTCAATTTTCTCGAGTCTGCCAACTTTATCCAACTGACGTTTCTTCTCCAATGTAAAAAGATGATAACGACGATCTATAGCTTCTTGGGTACTTAGGAATCCTAGAAAAATAAAACATAATATAAATGTTTGTTTGATCGTCAGAGATCGTCGAATTTTGAATTACAATACGTAAAAGTTTACTTACTCGTCAATGGTAAAGCTTTTGTGCAACTGTTATGCGTAATTTTTGTTGAGAGACACAAAATTTGACGCCTCATTTTGAAAAAATAAATGCAAGTTATCTAAAAATAAATCGTAGAAGAGTTTTAAGGTTATTCGCAGATGATTGTGACATGAGTTTGACAGTTGCATTCCAAATAAACCTCGTATACGTTCTTGAGCATGGTTCTATCCAAAAGATGGCAATTTATTCAAATTATAAATTTATTATTAACTAGAATATATGAAACTAAACAGAAATGAAGTAGCCCCTATCGTCGTAGTAAAACAAAACTTGGGCAAACAAGTGTGATTTAAAAGTGTTTGAAAAAAAACAAAATATGAAAAAAAAAATTTGCGCGTCGTGGGTTTGATTCCCGCACTGTTAATATGTTTTCCGGGTCTAACGACTGTATTTATAAACAATTAAAACTAAAACTTGAGTAAAAGTAACTACTTAAGTAATAATTTGTATTCTTTAATTAGGATTTTTTTCGAATTGATAATTTATTTTAATATTGAATAACTGGTCACTAATAAATATTACAACTTAAAAGGTATTTAAACAAACTGAAAACAATATATTTACAAATGGATAAAAAAAAGGAACTAATTGGGCATCAAAAAATTCATCCACATCGATGTCAAATGGAAAAATGCCCAGAATGCTAGCAGCATTGCCACGTTGGATGGCAATGCTGATTCGTTGACTGAGGAAGCGAGCCCTTCGGTCACGCGAAGAGTCAACCAGCTGTTTGCTGGTATCACGCACAATTCGATAAGCACTCGGGCCCCATGGCCCCAGCGTTTCAACACCAAACGGCTCAAACATATGATTTCCTATGAGGTTATTATATTTACGCAGCTTGAGGTTTAATGCACTTACAGCAGTCACCCCAGCACAGCCTGCCATACTCAGAAGATGGAATGGCGCAAGGGTGTCGACACATGTTGCATTCCTCTTGCATGAATCAGAAAAAATTTAATTTTGAATGAATATCTCAAACGTCAAGTAATGATTTAATAAGATTTTACTTAGTAACAAGTAATTACTTCTTAATAAATACTGGTGTAAATGTCTTGAACTCTTGAGCCTGTGAGTATACATATTTGTAAACGCTCTCACGATACAGAAGTAATTCCTCGAACTTTAGGTTTTTTTAATATTATGCTGTTGAAACGGTATTTCAAAAGCCACCTCGTCGCGTTAAATTTGCGTAAACCGCATTAGATCGATTCGTAATCGCATTCACGTCGAGCCCCCACGTGTGTCGTGCCCTACGTGGATGACTGCGTAAACAAATACAAAACTGTAATGATCCAAGTAAAGCTAAGTGGTAGGATTAATTATATGAAAAACGGAATGGTTGGTGCACTAGTTAATTGATTGGCTGCTGAGCTGAGGGTCGCAGGGTCGGTACTCGCACGGAACAAATATTAGTATTGCGTACGTTTTCCGGGATTGGGTGTCTTGTGTGAGTTTACATGTTTGTGAGCGCACCCACGACACAGGAGTAATTGCTAGTATGAGGCGAAAGTTCAAAAAAATAAATAAATCATTCTTAAATCAAAAACTTTATTCCTTAAAATTATCCAACCATGGTTCTTTTCCTTCCTCTAGCTCTTACTTCTTCAAACTTACTTATAGTTTCTCCTAAATGCTTCTTACTTTGCTTCTTATAAGCTTCTAAAATATCTTCAAACAATTGAGGGTAATCATTATGAGTACTTATGATAGCTCTTTCAAGAACATACAAGTCTACACCTTTATCTTCTCCACTAGAACCAATAAATGACAGGCCAAAATCAATCATTACTAAGTCTAATTCTCCATCAAGCCAGTTTTCATCATCATTTTTAACTTTTTGAACGAGTAACATGTTAGATGTAGTCAAATCTCCATGAATAATATTAGATTCATGTAATTTCCTTACAGTATGGCCAATTAGTTTACTTATTAAACCCAATTTGGTCTTGTCCGTTTCACCTTTTACATGATTTATTATAAAATCTTTAACTGTAATACTTTTTTCTAAATGTTCCATGTAAATCCGGGATCTGTGGAAATCAACTAGGTATAATGCTGGAGTTCTAACCGAAGCAGCTTTGCATCGGACTATGGAACGCGCCTCGTTTTTTATCCGTTCTTTGGTTATATTTTCATCCAAATCTGGGTGCCGATACTTTTTCTTAAATCTCTCCTTTATCAATGTCGGTTTTCCGAGATAGTTACAAATGTACAACTTTCCTTCTGCACCTTGTTTCAGTATTTTCAGGTCTTTCAAGTCTTCTCCCATGTTGACACAAGTAAAAGGTTTATTGCTTTACCACTTTTCCTATAATAACGTATGTTAAGCAAGTAGTATTTTTGATAGATACACTCCTAAAACGCCATTCTTATACGATTTATTCTAATTTGTAACTATTTGGTTTGTTGATTTTCGAATAAACACACGGCTTTAAGATGGTTATTGTTAGACATTGATGACAGTGACAGTGACAACAGTCTGACACAAACAGTATAATCATCATGACGTATCCACAACAAAAATGTCATATTGATTTGATATCTACGTATAGTTTATCCAGTCAGACAAAGAAAATCCACGAAAATTCTACTTTGATAAATCTTTATTTTTAGATATTTATTTAATTTTATAGCTACTACACCCACATCATTACCTTTTAGTACTTCTGAATTAGATTTTTAGATGCAGCGAATATGCGCTGCGTATAAAAAATACAGTAAAAACAAAACGTTTGTTGTACTTCCTTCCTCCGTACAATGGAACGTTATAAATCCTGAAAACGTAGAATCGTCGTATACAAGCCGTACCGTACATTTAACACGTAGGTAGGTATTGGGATGTTTATCTACTTTCTATGGCTATATATCTGTATGTATTCACTCACTGGAGAGCGAGGGAGGCTGTGGGCGTGATATTGGTTGCTGCACCCGGGCCGACCGCCGGCATCACGTTATAATTTCATTCAAACAATAATTCCCATCAAATACTTAATGGAAACAGTGATTTATCTCTATAAGATTTAGTGCCGGTACGACGTTCGACCGCTCCGCCAGCTCTACATGAAAATTATAATACCTTAGTGTGTTAAAACCGGTAAAAATACCAAAAATAGTAATTTTAGTGTTCAATTGTGATTTAAATAAATTGTGAGAATGATGTCCGAGGGTTTAGAATACGAGACCATTGTGCAGAATGGACCACGAAAAGTAAGTGTTTTTTTTTAATTCCTATCGTGGCATGAAAGAACAATGTTGTGCCTCTTAGTCATGGCAAGCGTGCCTAAGTTATATATATCGCTAGGTTCAGATGGGGGGAGGTAGTGTCCTATAGAAATGTCTGGGTGCATTTTCGTAGTTATAGGATGCACCCGTCTCGAAATGCCGGCTGATGCGATTTCCTGCGTTCCCGTTTTAAGCAAAAACGTTGGCGGGAAATTACGTGGGTCGGAACATTTCATATGCGGATATAAGTCGTTAAGGAACCGTATACAACAATAAAACATTTTATTGCTTAATAAATATGATTTATTTCGGCCATAAATTTTGAATTTAATATGAATTAAATAAAGTAATAATGATTTATTTATGAGTATGTGGTGTAGTATTCTGTTTGTATGCATGTAAAATTAAATGGATATTTGTCTCTATTCATAAAGATTTTATAAAATAGTTAAACCCTGCAAAAAGATTAAAAATATTTTTCGGTAAAATAATTGTAAACAAAAAATTAAATGATTTCCAAAATTCGCATTGAAATTTTAAATAGAAACTTATTCGACAAACAGACTAATTAAGCTCTCTCTCATTAACGCTAGCTCTAGAAAATTGACACGTTTAGTTTGCGTTTACCGCACCCTTTCCTATTGCCTTTCTGTCAGCGGGAAAGGAGCGGAAAATTAAAATGAACTTTTTAAAAAGGGTTGAACTCTATGATCATAAACAATTTTATATTTTTAATGAAAAACAGAATGTGTCTACACTGCGGCTGCGTTCTGTTTTTAAAATTTAATAAACTTGCTGGAATATTACGGCACAATTACGGCTCGGGGACATGCTGGGCCGTGTCACGCCTATATATTTTTATTATTGCTAACATTGTTTTGTTTAATGTGTAATTAGTACCTACACTTTAGGCAGCATTTTAAATTGAATAGTTGGAGTTAGAGAGGTTCTAAGCTCTACCTCCGTGCCGAAGTTTTGCAGGTTTTCACGCTACTTTTTCTTTTCGTGTCGACCTATTATAGGTACTCTTACTATTTTTTTTCCGACCAGTATAATTGCAACCTGTACGGCTCTGTAATTGGCCACGTATAGATCCTGAAAAGTGCAGGTGTTTGCGCAGTATGGGCAGCATAGCAGGTGACGCATGTCCTGTGCAGCGACTCGTTAGAGATGGGTTGAGGAAGCTCCATTTGGCCAGATTGTTTTTTAAACAAGGATTGCATGTTGAAGTACAATACGTCGACGGATCTTGGCGCGCCTGAAGTTAGGCCCTGCGAACTTTAGCGCTCGAAATAAATTATTTATAAAAATAAATGCCAATAACTGTTGTTAACAGCAATAACAACTGCTATTGGCATTTATTTTTCAAACCGTTTATTTTTTACGAGTGCACAAGCGCTAAAGTTCGCAGAGCCTAACTTCAGATGTGCCAAGATCCTTCGGCCATACTGTAGATATTGACAAAGCTCAACAAACAATTTTATTTTCCTAATCTCGTCAATCTGGTAAACTAGGTATGCTTACGACCTAAGTACGTACCAGCAAAACAATAGAAGCATAGACTATCGGAATGATAATAAAGCCTACTTGATCCGTGTGCCATCATAATAGATATAAACAATAATATCAATAGAGTAATATGGCATTATGTTTGATCCGGCCATATAAAAAAATATTGAGGATGTTTATCGCTATTGTAGACACGAGTACAACTTCTAAATAACGTCGAGTTAGTCAATGGGACATAACTAACCACAACCATAGCAACAACGACCATTTTGGTTCAATGTGTTGTTTGCCGTTTTGGTTATTTGCCGCGTACTATACTGACTTTGATAAACAACCCGTGTTCCTTCAGTTGTGTTTCGTTGTCCGCCTTCTGTCTTCTTCTGTACAACCCAGACTTTTTGCCTGGACAATATGGCCGATGGTCTGTGCAATCCAAATATCAGCTGGTTGACTTAGTATCGATATAAACATGTTTCCCGGTGAATGATGGGCTAGCAACCTTATAATTGCATTACTTTTGAAACCTGTTTCGAGTTACATTTCATTTCAATCGATTTTCAATTTTGAGCAGGTACATTTATTTTTTGTTTGATCATCAGGAAGCTTACCATGACCTGTTATAGCAGGACTGAAGTTGAACTGCCCAGCGGTTTTGTACTGCGTTTACAAAATCCGCTTAAAAGTTCACATTTCTTTTTTTTATAGACTTTTCGTACTATGGGGTGCTATTTGATGTGTATTTGACAGCAGATGACCTCTTTTGAGCGTCTGTCAGGGTATGATTTTTAACGATTCTGAAACTGGTCTACTTTTAAAAGGAAAATGACTCACTGGGAATTGAACGTTTCCATAAGAGGTCATGGTAAGCCTCATGGATTTCCTTCAGGGAGGCCTATGTACAGCAATGGTTGTCTTTTTGTTGAAATATTAATGAAGGTAGGTAGTAGCAAAAATGCCACAATTTGGCCCAAATATATAGTCTTGCTCAAAATACAACGAATACTGGAGTGCATAACGTGACCCATAACTAATTATTCATAGCCCAACCCTTTTCACCTGTCACTATGGAAAACAGACCACCATCACAAAAGTGTCACGGTGTCCATTTTACCTATCTCACTAGGTCACTAATTAACCTAAATTAGACATTCCGTGAAAAGGAACGCGGGCGGTGTTCCCTTTTTAAATTGTCAAAAATAATTACGCGCGTAAATATTTTTTTAATGTTGTTTTTATTTTTGATTGACACAAATTCAACTTTTGATCTAACTTCTCTATGATTAGATGCAAAATGGAAGGTAATGGTCGTTTATGGAGCGTTTCCTGATCTATAGATTTTTTTTTTAATGATTTTAACTAGTGAGTACTTGTCTGCGATCCCACCTGATAGTAAGTAGCGATGCAATCGTTATGGTAAAGCACACTAATTTAGAGTGATAGGCTCTCTAGCTTTTAAGACACCTAAATTATAATCGAACAGGAAGACCGCAGCCTACAATGTCTGTAATTTCCAAAATCATGTCATGCTATTCCCGCGAACACTCTCCAAAATGCATCCAGTAAAATAGGCTGGCTACCCAACGCCTGTCCTCCAGGTCCAGGATTTGAAGATTAGACTTAACCAAATCTGAATCACCAATTAGATTTTTTATATAATTAAAACGGTAAATATGGCTAAATAGGTATTAGTAAAAATCATTATCCTCCTAGCTGGGGCCAACGTTTTTTCCCGTCTGGGTATCAAATTTGTGGTTTCAACACCGACACAAATAAACAAATGTTTTTCCTAATATAACGATACGATAAAGAAAAGAATAACCAGGAACTTAATTTTAATGAAAAGCGTCAAACTCAAGCGGAAACAGCAAGCCATAGACTCATATAACAGTTTTGCGTCTGTATATACTCTGTTTCATATTTTAGGTAACCTCCCACATAATGCTAAGATGTTGGTAACGGTATCAAAATAACCGTGAGATCTTAGAGTTGACTCACTGGTAACTAGGACAGGTTAAAATTAAAGATCAAAAACTAGATTTTAACTGCACTCTGTATTTAATCTTGTGGTAATTTAATGGGTTAGCTGTCTATTATTTATTGTACACAAAGATGCGAATATCGGATGAGAATTAAATTATTATATATGAATGGAGTAAACCCACAATAAATTAAGAGGAAGTAAAGACTGTTTATGGGAAGAAGCAGCGTTAGAACACCTTTGTATAAGGTGCATTGATGACCGTCGGTGGATTGTGCGAGTAAGAAAGAGTGATGCATCTATACAATACAGCCTGCAGGGGTGGCCAACCAGTCGATCGCGGTCGACCTGTTAATCCAATGGATCTTGGCAACTGTGTTTACTTTTAAGGCCAGGTTCTACTCATTTTGAACTTTTTAAACCTATGGAAATCCACAATTTTAGAAGATAACACCATGAAAATTTATTTTATAAAATTGATTATATGACCAAGCGCTTGGCAAAAATGAAAACATGATATAAATTAGTTGTCTCGAATCGACAAATCGACGAAAAATCGCGAATCTGACCCTAATTTACGATTTCAAACGTATTTATCTACGGGATTACGTGAAGAAAATATTTAAAAGTTACAAAAAAAAAGCTTGTTATTAAAAAGCGCTTCGCAAAAACAAGAATCTTGAGTAGTTATTGTTTTTTTTATATAAAAATAAAACCGCTGTTTTGGGGCCCCTAAGTTGACATAGTCCCGAGCGAAGTTCATACAAAAAAATACAGTAACTAGAACAGGCCCTTAAGCCAAAAGAACTATACCTATATTTTTACTATTACCTGATTGCCCCGTAACTTATTGTCTGTCAAAAAACAAATCACACTTATTCGGGGCAGTGTAGTGTAGAGATACATATCATTATACATATAATAGCAATAATTTAAGCATGCAACATCCCTTTTTTGAAATTTTTGATTTCGTTATGTTTTTTTTTCCCATTCGTAAATTGATTTTGTTATTGGCAGATCTCACAGAATCTAGCCAGTAAACGGTAGATCAATACACACACACCCTTTATAGAATCCCTTACCTCCAACGCAGTTATTATTGACAATTTCCTACTTCAAAAAAAGCTCAGATGAGCTTGACTAAAGAACAGTATAATAGGACTTATTCTGTGGTATAGGTATACCACAGAATAAATCGTATATTACTTTTCTTTAATCTGTGCATATACCTTTACTCTTAAAGTCTTAACCCAAATGATTAAAAGACGTATGTACCTACCAATTTATCAGTTCAACTAAGTATGTTTTATTATAATAATTGTTCTTGAGTGTTTGTGGTTACTGGTAAAATGAGGTCACCGGTCACGCAAGACAGCGACGCACCTTCAGTGATAAAGTACTGACAAGAGCTTATTTTCATTGATCTCGCGACATACCAACGTTACAATAAAAATCTCGACTAAGACTCTTCTTAGTCGTGAACTTCCTCGCTATGACAACTGAAGTACAAGTAGGATTCAGTCAGTAAAAGTATTCTATAATCAATGGTAAAAGTTTGACACACCCTCTCGCTCCTAGAATCGGACAAGACATTCGAGAAATCCCACTTAAAAAAAATAAGCTGTGGTTGGTGGCTTGGGAGTTGTCATTGATGCTGGAGTGTTTCACAGATTTGATGAAGTCTGTCAACTGTGTTGGAGAGACCCATGGGGCCTTTTGCCCTAGACTTTCCTTTGCAACACTAATCGTCAAATCGAGTCCTCGTTACGGAAGATAATTTTATTATGTTCAAAGAATGTGAATATGTGATACTGCACAAACGACGATAATTTGTCTTTGAAATTAAGGATATCTATAATATGTAGGCGACGCTTGGGGGAGGCCTATGTCCAACAGTGGACGTCTTTTGGCTGAAATGATGATGATGATGATAATATGTAGGCATAGATACTCTAATATTTGTTGTGATAATTGTTTGCTGGAAGAAAACTCATTGTCGAGTTAAACTCGCCTTTGTACATGAATTGTCAAACCACAGTGAAATAAATGCTTCAACATTCTATTTATATTTCTATCTTCTGTGGTTGATGCTGTTCTTATAATTATATCCTTATTATAATAACGTATAACTTTTACAATCGATCAATTAAACTTTTTATGGGCTTAGAAGATTGATTAAAAAACGAGAAAACAAAAATTTGAGTCTCGGTAAGCAACTGAGTGAAATTTCCTGTCGAAGTCTGTGTTTCCTGTACCTCTACCATGAGTTTTAAGCAATAGTATCCGTCGCTACTCGATATCGACGCCGTAAATATTTTGTATAATGACTTGACTGGCCTGTTGGTCTAGTGGTTAGTGGCCCTGACTGCTATGCCGGAGGTTGTGGGTTCGATTCCCACCCAGGACAAATGTTTGTGTGATGAGCACGATCATTTGTTCTGTGTCTGGGTGTTATTTATCTATAATATGTATGTATTTAGAAATATATACGTATGTATATCAGCTGTCTGGTACCCATAACACAAGCTCTGCTTAGCTTGGGACTAGACGGTGTTGTGTGATAGTTGTGGAATATAATATAATATAATATAATGTATGGCAAATTTTGGTTCTGCAAGTGACCGCTAGAGGCGCTTCAAAATTTGCCATACAAAATATTTACGGCGTCGATATCGAGTAGCGACGGATACTATTGCTTAAAACTCATGGTAGACGTACAGTTACCTATAAATCGGAGGATCTTGAGAAAAGTGAATAGGTTACTTCTAGGCAAGCGCGCTTCCATCGTTGACAATATCATCACTTACCATCAGGTGAGATAGTAGTCAAGCGCGAGACTATCAAAATAACCAGCCTTTTAATGTTCCCACAACAGAGACCTTCCTTCCTCCTCTCTAGAAGAGGGAAAGGCTGTAATCCACGCGGACCCAGTGCGGATTAGTGGATGTCACGTATCTTTGAAGTTTTGGTTCTAGGACATGTCGGTTTTCTCACGGTTTTCCCATACCGCTTTCAGAGCAATAGTGATGTACATAACACAAAGTAATACGCCTCGCTGGGTTCACGACCTTCCAATTCGTAAGTCGCGGCCATTACCACTAGGCCACCACTGCTCGGTCGGGGCCGTTACCGCCAAGTTATAACCGATAAAAAAAAATTGTTTATACTTCAGCTTCCTATTCCACTACTTACCAGCACTTACCAGTACACATGGTACCAACATCAAGAAAGAAGCTTTTGTCCCACAGATAATAAAACCATTCACTAAGTACCGTTAAGAGATTATTTAAATGTAATCGGGAATGTGTTTAATTAATGAGGTCAGTCCACTCTGCGGGTCGTCGCGGGTCGGTGCGTGCGCTCCTGAGAAATATTACATAATATTGATACTGTTGTAATAAAACTAGCTATCTTAATTGTTGGTCTAGCGATCGCCAGAACCCTTGAATTCTGGGTTGGACAGAAATATACAACAGGTGTCACAAGTTATAATCTGACTATTGAATATCAAGACCTAAGTGCTATTACAACTTAACACTACACAACTAAACAAATAAACGTACATATTTAATACTTACTATGAGAACTTCTCTCAAAAGTGACGTCTATTCGAAAAATAAATACTTACCGCAGTTCTACCAACATAATCATAATTACTTTCACTCGGCAACATTCTCACCGGATATGGTTATCAGTAATCGAACACCCTTATCAGTGTGGCTGGTACAACACCTTGATATTACCTGTGAGCCTACTCGCAATAACATGATGAAACTTCAGAGGTAAACACAAAATCGATCAGAAAAATTGCGTGAAGTTGATACCTACCTAGTAGACAGATAAGATAAGGAATAAAAGTATTTTCCAATACACTTACTCGAAAACTCGCTCTTAGCCCTCTTAGCTTTTAAGCACCCAATTTACTATTTTCCGCACTAGTGCGGAAAAGTCCTTACGAGGCGCTAAGCGACTCCCACGAGTGGCTAGTCAACCCCCGTCCATTTATTTATTTTTTCATAAGTGTATTGGAAAACGTCTGCAGCTTGGGCAACTTCCACCTCGGTCACAATGACAAGCTTTCTGCACTTGTATCAAAATGTACTATTTTTCTTTTGCTTCATCACTTAGCCTCTCTTTTGCCCATGCCCATTGAACAAGATTTTTTTTTTTAAGGTGGGAAACATCAAATAACTATCAGGACTACGTTAGCGTCTCGAATTCAGGAATAGCTCTCATGACGAAGCGAAGTTCAGGTTGTGACATAAAGCGCGAGCAATGTTGGATTGCATTTTCCCTTAAATTATAGAACTAAGTCGCATTCCGCAGCTTGTTTATCCGCGAAGATATCCTAAACCAAGCAACGGATTTGGATGCGGCTTTCATTTAGAGAAATAACCATAGATATCCGTGGAAATAACAATAAACAGGATGAGAGAATGTTACTAATATGTCGAAACCGACTCGGGTAGACATTTTCACTAATATAAAGCATGCGCAATGTTTATAATTTATTGCAAAAAAAAAAACATTTTACGATTTTCTTTTAAAATGAGTTGAATTATTAAAAAATTGAAATAAACCAATCATAATCGGCTAAACAGAAGAAAAATAAGAGAAGAGATTATTTTAATAACTTTTAATTAAAAACTGACAACAGATTTTCCAAGCGTTCCACTTTTCGCAAATGTTTTTTAAATCCACGCATATATTTCAAGGGTTTACGAAAAGTTGCGTTTATCAACAAATCTACCTATTCGTTTTTTATGTGCACTAAACTCGTATTTATGGTCCAAATGTCTGACATAACGAGTTAATCTCTAAAGTGATTCTCTATGAGTCTATGATACAATCCTAGACACGCAGGTCGATGACCCCCACCTATACGATGCGCTACTATTGAACTATCAAATCCGGTATTTTTAGGGTCCAGTACGCAGGGTTTTTTCTTGTAAATTATATTATATATGGATTGCGTTTCGGGAATAGTAGAAAAATATAAAAAGATATTTAAGATTTCATTTATTTCAAATAAACCAGTTACTGGTACTTTTTAAGTGTCAAGAAGTGAGTCAATCACAAAAATGATCCTAATTTGCACATTCCAAAGCGTTGATCTCTATGGAGAAGAATGTGCAATAAACTGCATTAAGGACACTCTTTTCAAATCATGCTAATGCAATACAAATATCTCGGTTACATGTTTCTGGTCGCTACTATCGTGTGTCTCTAAAGTAAAAAAAATAATATCTAAATACATGTACTTATAGGAACTAAAATAAGGCACCGCGTCCCTATATCAGGGAACCGAATGGTCCCTCACACGCGTCAGCATCAACGAGACATTTGAGTGAGCATGACAAACTCTCAACCGCCATGCTCATTTATGCCAAACAGCGTGCAGCGCCAAGTACTAGTAAACCATAAAAAGATAGATAGTCTAACTGGGTCATTAAACCGACATTATCTATAATATCAGAAGGCGACAGAAGGTACCTCAGTAGTGAGATAATCGCGCAAATCAATACTACCTTAATCATTAGTATGATAAATTCGATATTATAGAATAGGGATGTAACGAAGTGGTTATTTCGGAACCGGAGTTTTTAAATTTAGTATGTCTGAATCGGAACCGATATTGGAGATAGAAGTGTCAAATAAAACCCTACTAAAACTAAATATTTATTTATCGTTATTTTAGAAGAATCGTAAAGAACAAACTCACAATGTAATTTTAATTCCAATATTTTCACTGACCATTTGGACACCACCAAGTTTATTGAAACCATATATTTACAAGTATGGTCTGATAAAAAAAGGTTTGTAAAAGTCCTTAATATCCAGCCTAAACTAGTTTTATATCGTTTTTTTTCCCTAGATATCTATTTGTATATCTGACTGTACTAAACAGTGTCCGTCCGAATCGTCAGTGAATATAGTACCCATTGTTCGAATCAACAGTAAGTTGACGCGCCTTATTGAAAAACGCCGCTGTAAAGTAATGTAGCTTGGCAATACATTTTTTTTAATGTCGTAAACTAGTGCTTGACTGCGATCCCGTTGATCCCGACAATCGTTGATAGTGAAGAGCACTATTTTATTAATTTTGCTGTATAATTCGAAAATGGGACAAATAAGCCTATGTGCTGATGTTTATGACCTGTCATTGTTCTAGATATCCTTAGATTAGCTTCCTGCCAAACTGTTAGGAGTCAATTGAGATGACTCGACTAATGTGTTAATTGTCACGATGAAATGGCTTGTCACTACTCCAATTGAGATGTTTAAACTGGTAATAATTGGTTACTTTACCGTCCATATCACGCCAGCGAATTTGTTTGACAGTGTGTACCAAGTAGATACTGTCAAAAAAATTCGCTACCGAAGTTTCAATTCTGAATTTGTTTGTATATCAGTAAAATTCGCTTTCGAATTTTTTGTTTCAACTCCAGCAGCAGCACCAGCAGTTGACTGTAAGAAAAATGGCATTAAATCTATTTAAATTAAATCGTAAAAAAGGCGAATAAATTAATAAATTTGGGATAAGAAACAAGAAATTTCTATTCTAAGCAAGCACACATTATAAAGGCAAAAAGTTTGTGATTGTGTTTGTTTGTTGCCTCGTCACGTTCGAACGGATTTCGATAATATCGTAACATGGGTAGTCCATGTACTGAAATAGTACATAGTACAATAATGTTTCCAGATAATTTTCTACTTTCACTCGGCCGAAACCACTAGTAGTAAACTAGCAACTAGGGGTATTTTGGGACCGGGACTGTGGTCCCAAATTCCCCCTATATATTTTTTTGTAGTAGTATTTTGAAACCACAGGAAAGAAGGCATTAAGGTACAGACAACGAAAAAGAACTCTATTTATTTTATTTTCGGTCCCAAAACACAACCAAAAAAAAATTTTTTTGTTGGAATTTGGGACCGCAGTCCCGGTCCAAAAAGCCCCACGACCCCTAGTTCAGAGATAGGAAACGTCAAAGTTCTACGGAAAACACATTATGGCGCATTCACACGAGCGCAATGTTTTGGCGCGACTCCATTGAAATAAGATTTACACAAACCTTTTTTAACCCCCGACGGAAAAGAGGGGGAGTTTGACGTTCTTGTCTGTCTGTCCGTGGCATCGTGGCTCCAACACGAATGGACTGATTTTGATGCGTTTTTTTTACTATCCGTTAAACCGATATTGAGGAGCGAGGGGGAACGGCTGTTGCCTCCTTCAGCGAAGCAGTAGTGAGGGAGGGAGGTTGAGGCGCTTCCACACGCCCCTCAAAAAGATGTTAGAAAAATCATAGGCCCTTAGCAGAATCGAATCCTACTAGGGCCATGGGTCGACTTCTGAAAGGGTCACTTGTGGTCCTAGAACGCAAAAAGTAACTAAAATAAAATCGAGGTGGTTTTAGTCAGTAAAAATCTAAATCTGCCCTAGTAGGAGGAGTCATTACATGATTTCCCAACTTTAAAAAAACCAGTGTAGGGCAAACTTCACCATGTGGTTAACTATGCGTCACTGCACGTGGTTTAACCACCGTTTTTACTTCTTATCTTAAAACTACAAGATAATAATCACATCTCTTCACTTTCAGACCTATAATAAGTTAAAGTGAAAGTATAATTAAATTCGCTTCAGTCGCTTTTATTAAGAGACGAAATTATACAAATTATAATACGTTTCTTATGGTTTATTATCTAATCTTTACGCTTTTTTCTTAGGTGGTTCTGGGATCTTGGAGATGATTAAGAATTACATAAGGTGGGATGTAGTGATACCACATCTTTATCTTCTGGTTTTTAAGTGAAAAGTGCATTTTTTTATCAGTCTCAGCTTTAATTCTAGCTGTGGTTCTTATTCTTTACTAAAAACACTAATTGTACACCAAATATGAATGGCATTTTTACAATTTATTAACGGAATTGGGGCATTCTGACTTGGGTAGGTTAGGTTAAAAGGGGATGGTGAACCCAGACCTCGCCATCCCCTTCAAGGTTATCTCTTTTTTAAACAACCTAAAAGAACATACCTAATTATTTGAGTGCACAATTTACATTTTGGTGGCACAACGGTATAGGTAGGTAGGTTTTATTATAGCATCCTTGTATTGTTCCTGCTGCTGGTAATCAGGCCTCCTCTCTTAGTGAGGGAATATTTCCCAGCCGACCCAGTGCGTGGTGGATGTTGTATAATAATATAAAGCAAGGTTAGCATCCGTAGCAATAAATGGCAAAAAAAGAGAGCAGTAACGGCCACGACTTACGAGTTTAAACTCACCAACCCGCACGGGGCCGCGTGGTGGATTACGGCCCATTCCCTCTCTTAGAGAGGAGGCCTGTGTCCCTGCAGTGGGAACATTAAAAAGGCCGATGATGATGATGAAGGCTACTGGAATATTACGGAAACAGAAAAGGAATATAAATAGCTACTATTGAAATCCTTAAAACGGTGCGTCGTGTTATAATGTGACTTTACATTTTAACTCACAAACATTTTGAGTATTTTTTTTAGCTTTTAATACTTATTACAATTGTCTTTGTAGATTGTTTTTTATATGAATACTTATATTTTATAATAATAGGCAGAAATTACTTTTTTGTGACTAAAAAAAAGATAGGTATTGATGGGGTTTTTTTATATGGTTTTTACCACATAACAGCAATGCCTGATGTATTCTTGGGATATTAATAAATATAGGTACTAATTTTGTCATCGCTTCAAATGTGTCATGGGATTTATTTAGACGTTATACTCGTTGATAACACTTTGTCCTGTTATACATGCTATAAAATACTATAAATGTATTACAATAGCAATTGTGGAATTTGATGGGAATCTTTTTTCAAGGCATTTATTGACTAGTTTTGTGTTCATTTTCACGTGCTTGTAGGAGAACTGTAAACTAGAGGCGCATTAAAACAATATACATAACTATAAATAGGTACTTCTATTTGGAGTGTGATATGCCAATTTCAGATAGAGAGAGATTTTCAAACGAAAATATATCGGAGAGAATCAGGAATTTTGCACCTAACGACTTTTAATAATAATTTAACTTTACAGATGTCTCGATGACAGACTAATTTGATTTGACATTGTGTTTTTTTTTTATGATTCCGATTCGTTAGTTGCGTGAAGCACGGAGCCGCATATGGCAATTGAGGGATACGTACAGCTTGATAGCTTTCAGATTATTTGATGATAGGCTAAGAACTAGTAATGGAGAACCATTAGACAAAGTATTGTATTTTTTTTAATATGACGTTAAAATATGTAAGTAGTTCATTTGAATTTTAGTGAAATCTTAGCAGAGTTTTTTTAGGTAGGTTCTAGTCATATTTTAAATTATTAATAAGTATGAATGTAAAATATGAAAATCATTAAATCACTAATAATATTTTTTAAATCCAGCCTTAAAATCAGGTTTTATTTTTTTATCGTAGGTAAAATCATCCAATGACAAATCCCGCCCTTGGGTGGGGCGGGAAATAGTGTCAGACTTTTACTGACTAAAAACCTACCCTTCCATTCATTGCCTTTATCCCGGGGCCCGAGCCTTAAAATCAGGTGGGATCGCAGTCAAGCACTAGTAGACACGCAATGAGAAATGGCAGACATGTCGTGTGCCATTCTTATTTAAGAACTTGAATGCATGTATTATTATAATTCTGTATGTAGGAATACATATGTTTGAACAAATAAATGTTCTTATTCTTATGCAAAAATTGCCAAAACGGTTACAAAATTCTCTCTGAAAAAAAATCTACCTATAGTTATACTATCCGGATAATCGCAAATCCGAATAACCGAAGTCCGAATAACCGAGTCTCTACTGCACTAAATACTCACTTTAACTTCAACAGTTAAACTAAATCGTACAATGCGTGGCAGTTAAAAATAATCGAGGGATAAAGCCACACTATTAATCTTCAGTTTAACTACTTTGACTACTGGTTAGGTTAATATGTTTATACTTGTTCTGTTAGCGTGTAAACAGATATTAAAAAAAAAATTCAATACTCAATACTTTATTGCATTCCCTATGGTAGATACATAGATTTAGTTTATGATTATTGTAGGTATTTTATATATGGGCCTCCGTTGCCTGAAAATAAAATAAAATGGTTATTATTATTATAGATGGTATACCAGCAAATGGAGTGAATGAAGAGTGAAGAACTTTGATTAGGACTTTCACTTATTTCTCTTATTATTGGTTTTTAGCAAAGCTTCCATTATTTTTGTATTACAATATTTACAATGCAAGAAAGATATGACAAATTCTAAATAACGTAAAACCTTTACAGTTTTGTTGCTATTGACCCCTGTGTTCAAAATCTCTCCGTTTGACAGTAATATATTTTTTTATTTATTTTTATTAAATTATAACATCTTTACAAATGCGACCAAAGCGATAACTAGCATTTTAAATATGCACATAATTATGATGTTCTTATATCATTTATGAATATGAATTATGTAATAAATCCGGACCTTTCTCAATAATTATTAGAGCCGCTTCTACAAAAAAAGTTAATGAATAGGCTCTTAATAAACTAGTGAATGACAGCCTACCACCAGGCGGGATCACATTCAAGCACTAATTTATGACTACCAATGATATGTTCAATGTTCATCATAAATTTCTTTATCATGAATTCTCATTTCGTTCTTGACCGCTTTTAACTGCAACAATGCAAGATAATTCTGTTCCCAAATATGGCCGTCCAAAAGGTAAACAGATAGCCTTAAAGATGCCTGTAATTGGGCAAACAGCCATCAAGGTTGACGCAAAATATTTTATGTATTTAGTTCTTTTTTCATTATGGATAGGCACGCATTTGACCACTATCTCACCTGATGGTAAGCAATGATGTGATGGAGCAAGCTTACCTAGAAGTAATCTATTTGCTCTTGATTAAAGACCCCTAGATTGAAGTTAAGCAGAAAACACAGACTCTGGCAGGGAATTCCACTCAGTTAACAGTTTAATTTTTTAAATTCATTGTGCATAATGCGGATTTTCGTCAAAATGGCGCGAAGTTTAATAACAGTGGGAAGCAAAGTACCCAGTCATCATTATAAAGTGAAATAGTATTTTTAGGCGGTGAACAACAGTAAACAAAGACTTATTTTATTTTTATATTTTTAGGGTCATCGTTTTAAATGTCTCTTTCCACTTTCTTTGAGAAATTATAACAAGAAAGATTATTTTTGAGTCTTTCTTTGTGCCAGTCATTTACATGTCAGTAACATGGAATTGTTTTTTTTCTTCGTGACTCGTGTTGTTATGGAATTAGGCTGAGCACAGACTTGAGACACGACAGTTTTAAGACAGACTTGCCTCACATAAACAAGTCAAGTCGGTGCTCAGCCTTAGTAAGGACCTACTTTAAGTAATAAGGATTGTCTATGATTTTACTTGAGACAGGTGCGGTTTATCTACGTTGATATTTCAACACATAATTATAACAATATTTTTTTTTAATATTAATTTAATAATGAGTACAAACAATCCATGGTAACTAAAGTCTTGCTCGAATGGAGAACGAATATGAACGTGATGAGATTTCTCACTGCTTACCATCAGGTTGGGGATCGTAATCACGCACTCAATGGTTTATATCATTTAAAAAAAAAGATAATGATGACCTAGGTAGGTACCGTAACTTTTGGTCCCGGTACTTTCAGTACCATTTCTCCCCCTCCCTTAGTTCAGTACTTTTTTACCTTGTTAGGTTACAGCAATACCTACTATAGGTCAGGATGTGCATCTACAAATTATCTACAGTAATTCTGTAAACTACTACAAATGAGTAAGATTTGAACTTCATTCCAAACACAAAACGATTCCATAAATGTACACGCATATTTGCTATATTTAGAAATAAAATTGTGTTGAACCCATGTTAAACATTCGATGTCCAAAATGACTTGATACTTTAGAGTGGCGCTGCTTGTCATGGGTAATGTCAACCACGTGTCAAATTCAGTGCATTTTATTTAGTTCCTTATTGCGCCGCATGTTTACTTAAACTGGTTTTTTTTGAGAGAAGTGACCCCGAACTACACTGCGTTTGGACACGTGCCAACACGGATTTATTATTAGAATATGCTATTAAAGGATCACTTTAGGGGAATTCGGTATATCAAATGTGGAATGAAAGATATTTTAAGTAGATGGTAAATAATAGACAACGAGGATTGACTTTTATGACCGTGAAAATATGGCTGGCGGGATATGTGGCGTGGATTAGGATGTTTTATTGAGAACGATATGATTGGATATTGCTTTTTATTAGTACTTCGTAAGTAATTTCGCAAAACTGAGTAACCGTAACTCCGTTTACTTTTTATTCTATGTGTGTGTGTGTGTGTGTGGTCTTTCAAAATAGTAGGAACTTTTTGATGCTATTGGGCAAAGTTTATCTTTGCAAAAAAGGCAGAATACATGCCCGAGCCAAAGGCTAAGTCGTTTTGGGGCAAGAAACTGCAATGACAATTGCCCATCTGTATGGACAAGAAAGTCTAGTAACGTTTTTCAAAACACTCGAAAATAATAAGTAAAACTTTATACTCAGAAACAAATTAAATACTGTGCGAAATAGATCGCTGAATTTGTTTCATGTGCCTTGGTTGGTGCTGCTGCGCCACCAGCCTGGTACGATAAAAATATGAAATTGCGACAGGAGCTGGCCGCCGCATTTTTCCGCACTAGTATAAAATCGGTAGAGGTAGAAGCGGGTTTTTGAGTACGTGTGCTTAAATCGCTTGACGTACAAAAAACGAAATCTCAAAATTGACCACGAAAATTTGTCTTTATTGGTAAATTCATAATTGAATCATCATTCATAACAACTACGTACTACTAGAAAATACTAAGCGTAGTGTTTTTCCATTTTTATTGACCTTCTTTCATTCATAAACCTGTACAGTGTTTCCATAAATTGAGTGAGATTTTGGGATATAAACAAACGCTCAACTAAAACAACTTAGCTGTTAATGAATATTATTTATTGAGATTTTGCTTAAATAATAACTAGACCTTTTCAAATAAGCCCTTTAAGTATTTGCACTAATTAAAAAATAGTGGTGTATGTGTAATTAATTCTAAATATAAACATTATAGATAAATTACACCCAGACACAGAACAAATGATCGTGCTCATCACACAAACATTTGTCTCTGGTGGGAAGTTTGACAAATTATACAAATTCAATTAAGCGTCTTTTTATCTTAGGACACATTCCAGTCATGTACTCTCACCCCTATCCCGTAGGAGAGACAAAGAGCTTTATTCACTGCTTCAAACTTCGAACGTCGAATCCAAGCTCTGTTTGAAAGATTAAAAAAAAACTGGGCAAGTGCGAGCCGGGCTTGCGCGCTGAGAGTTCCCTATAAACTTAAATATGTTAATACGTGTATAATTACTCAAGCCCCAAGCGAACGCCGGGGTTCGCACACCTATTGTCTTTCTATTGTGTCTCAAATTATTCAAAAGAATAATTCAATTATATTATTGTGTATCAGAAAAAAAGTGTTTTTTTTGACGTAAAAACTTTGCTCTTTTCAGATTTATTCTTATAAGTACCTATGCTATAAGGCCCTGCTTTTCAGTATTCTATGAATTTTGATTCCCTTCAGAGTGTCGGAAGTTTTTTGCGACATAAACAGCCGTATTTTTTTTTAGCTAACTTAGAAGTTTGTTGTTTTTGACAGCTTCAAAGGACCGCAGACCTGAATATATGGTTTTAATTTCAACTCGATACCTACACGCGTTCCCAGAATAATGGGTCTACACAGACAGACAGACGGACAACAAAGCGATCCTATGAGGGAGCTGTTTTTCCCTTTTGAACTACGGAACCCTAAAAATCGATCCGGAAGTGATATGCTAGCCACATGTGTAGTTATACAAAGCGACATTGTATTGCTGTGTGCTGGCCAGTTATGGCCACACATAGAGGAATGACAAGCCAGTGCGATGAACCGAGAAAAAAAACATTGTTATGGGCCATTTACAACGAGGATAAAATGCACATCAAATGGCATTCGGGTATTTTTTCCACGATATTTTTAAATGAAATTCTCATGAATAGAAGTAAATAGTTTAGTGTGTCGTTTTTGATGATAGTAAAACTTAGTCTGCGTGTGTTAGTAGAATAAATCCAGGGGCGTAGCTATCGCCGTATCTGCCGTATCAATTATACGGGGCCCCCACCCTACAGGGGCCCCCAGATACGCAAAAATTCGCAACATGGTATCCACAACCGTCTCGTAGGGTCAACCAAGAATTTGTAAAAAACACCTTTTTTATATGGGGCCCCTGTGGGAATTTTGATACGGGGCCCCTATGGGACTAGCTACGCCACTGAATAAATCTTAGTAGCCCTGATTTGAGTTGAGCTACGCAAATATTGATAAACACTTACACTTATTGGACAGGTCCGCTCAAATCTGTGTGGTTATGTTTTCTCAAAAGTAGTACATCTCAGTCATTCTGCTGGTTCTCATACACCGTTAAATTTTGATCGTTTTAATCCCGTGGATGGTTGATCCCGTACATGAAACTATCGATTTGTAAAGATAAAATAAAAAAATAAAGTACTTTTTTTCTAAAACTCGAATTAATATAGATACGCGCATATACGAAATAAATTTTTCATAAATGAGTCTATGACCTTGTAGGTAGTTGTCGGTCGTTGCGTACTAACTACCTACAGATCATTGGACTCGCCCAGCTGAAGTTTACATAAAGAATTTAATTTCGTACATGCCATGCGTAAATTAATTCGAGTTGAAAAAAAATAATATCTTTACAAATTGATAGTTATTTCATGTACCGGATCGACTCTCACGGGGTTAAAGCAATCAAAATTTAACGGTGTATGATTTGACCATTACTTATGGACCTTAAATGAGACTTTGACTTTGTTTCTTTCACAGATTATACTACTTTGCACGTTTAATAATAACATACTCTGAATACGTAATCAGCCTTAAATTGTTCCCAGTGCTAGGACTCAGGCCTCCGCTCTAGGAGAGGGAATGGGCCGTAATCCAACACGCGGACGCACAGCAGCTTAGGTGGTAACGTCTTCGAATTTTTGGTTGTAGGACAAGCCAATTTCCTCACGACGCGACGTTTTCCTTCACCGTTTTGAGAGCAGTGGTGATGAAATATATTACACAAAGTAATGCGCCTGATTGGGTTTGAACCCGAGCACTTACAACTCGACTCGTTCCGTACCTCTACCATGAGTTTTAAGCAATAGTATTCGTCGCTACTCGATATCGACGCCGTAAATATTTTGTATGGCAAATTTTGGTTCTGCAAGTGACCGCTAGAGGCGCTGCAAAATTTGCCATACAAAATATTTACGGCGTCGATATCGAGTAGCGACGAATACTATTGCTTAAAACTCATGGTAGAGGTACTGAAATGGCGATCGTATCGGAAGACGCAGCGTTGGAGGCCTCCTACAAGGTGGACCGATGACCTGGTGAGGGTTGCAGGAATCCGATGGATGCGGGCCGTATTGGATCGTTAATTGTGGCGACGCTTGAGAGAGGCCTATGTCCAACAGTGGACGTTGTTCGGCTGAAATGATGATGATGATGAATTACAACTCGTAAGTCAGGGCCGCTCTGCATGTTTAGCATTTAGCATCAATTACTAATTAATCAAATCGGTAATTAGCAATGAAATTAAGCAATTAATAAATATCGCAGCAGGTGCACAATGATCTGTAGCTATTTGAAAATTGGAAAGCGTTGTGCGTTCCGCGTCGGGTGCGCATTGTCTCGCGCCGCGCGGTAGGGTGGCTACACGCGGGCGATTAGTTGGGGAAACAATTGGATAGTTAACTAATTTTTAAGTTTCCATACCTAAGATGGCAAAAACATTTTTTCTCTCGTCTGTCAAGACATTTTTTCTCTGAAGCTAAAATTAAAATTGAATACGTAGGTCTGCTACCCCATGCAGCAGTGATAATTATTAGCTAACGTACCCGTTTTTTTAGGGATCCTCATAAAAATAAAACGGAACCTTTATAGGATCACTTAGTTGCCCGTATGTCTGTGTATCTGACGTATCGAGTTGAAATTCAAAACATATAGGTACTTAAATTTGCGGTCCCTTGCAGCTGTGAAAAATTAAACTTCTAAGTTAACGACAAAAAAAGATACGGCCGTTTATGTTGCAAAAAACGTAAGTACATTTCGACACTCTCAAGGGAATCAAAATTCATAGGGCCCGTTGACCTAGAACCCTGAAATTTGGCTTGAAACAAGGTCTCATAGCACAAGTATAGGAATAAATCTGAAAACTGTAAATTATTAGTTACGTCACACAAAAAAATACTTTTTTCGGAAAAATCTTCGAGACTTGATTCGGGATATGGAACTATTTACGTAATTTAGTTTGGAAACCCTTGGTGTGCGAGTCCGACTTCTCTTGCCCAGTTTTTTTATCTACGGACGGTACGGAAACATCCGTACGCGAGTCCGACTAGTACTTGGCCAGTTTTATTAATTTATTTGTAATTTTATTTGCTGACTGCACCAGAAGGAAGGTTATGTCTTTGATGTTAGATTTGTTGTTGAAATGGTGTTTGTGCATATTTTGGTCTCCTGTACATTAACATTATAAGGCTGATAATGCTAAATATTATCAGCCTTATAATGTTCCTACTGCTGGGACGCAGGCCTCCTCTCTAAGAGAAGGAATGGGCCATAATCCACCCGGTGCGGATTAGTGGATGTCACATTCGATGTTTTCCTTCACCGTTCCGAGAGCAGTGGTGATGAAATAAATTACACAAAGTAATGAGCCTGGCTGGGTTTGAATCCGCCTACAACTCGTAAGACGGGGCTGTTACCACTCGACCACCACTGCTGCCCGTTCGTTCTTTTAAATAAATACATTATTATTATCAACGGTTTCTGTACAAACCTCTAGTTTATTGTAATTACAGTTAACTGCCAACCTAATTTTTTTTTTAAGTCTCAAGACGTTATTCAACGTGTGGGACAAACTGAGGTAATTGACACTGATTGAACAAAATGATACAATGTTGTCGTTGCTCAGACTTGACGTGCCTACACGCCGCCTACAACTGTCCCTCTCCACACTACACATTCACTTAAATTGGTGCTAATAACTCTTCACGTGTGGTCTTTAAAATCTTTTAGCTTTTAACCCATTTCTGGTCGTAGGTGTTCACAAATCAGAGCTAGAGTGAATACGCCTTTTTTTGCATCACTGCTTACCATCAGGTGGGATCGCAGTCGAGTACTAGTTTACATCAATAAAAAAGAAAACAAAAACTCCTGCTCTAGGTGAAGTGAGAGGGATTGACAGTTTCATTCTCACTAAAATCCACCTTTTATCTTTCAGTTGCTCTATTTGTTCCCAGGCCATGGTAGCTCTTTCGAACAAACCCATGGAGGATTATAGGATATATTATACCACGTACATCGAAGGACTGGAACAATTTGCCTGCTGCGGTCTTACCGTCCGATTATAATTTAGGTGGCTTCAAAGCTAAAGTGAATAAGCTCTTAATAAACTAGTACGCCTCACCATCAACGATTGCATCACTGCTTACCAACAGATAGAATTGCTGTCAAGCACCAGTTTATATCATTAAAAAGAAAAATTAAAAATGCACATATATTTTTCGTTGAAAACAGGTATATTAGTAACACATACTAAACGCATTAATTAGTATGAAAATAACATTCACTTCATATCATAACAAACACTCAAAGATTTAATCTCCGCTAGCGACTCATCGCGTAGAAATCCGACAAGTCGTCTGCGTGTGGGCGGCCTAACATCAAGCAATACATATCTCAAGATATTACGAACAGTTTCACTCGTTAGTTACCGTTTACGAAGGAAAACTTAAATTAATAATAATAAACGTTATATATTATGTTCTGAGAGAAAATATTAATGTATTATTGTTGACCAGAAAAAAAGAAATTGTGCACTAGTGGCCAGTTTCATTTGGTTTTTGCGAAATTAAAAAGAAATTGTAGAATAAAAGATTGTTATTTAAATTCTAAAAACTGCTGAGGCTGACGCTTTGCTCTTGTCGTCATGATTTGGGTACCTAGGAATTGACTTAATTTTTTTTCATTGTTTTTGTCAAAAAGTAACTTTACTTATTCGTAATAGGTACTAAGTAGAAAGAACTTTTCGAATTCGTTAAATATTGGTCACATTAGAAATCTTTCGAGTTTGATGGAAGGGCAAACTGTCAAATAACAGATTAAGGATGCATATACTGAAATATGACGTCACCGCTATTAGTTTACGTGTGCTCAAAAGAGATAGCGAGTTTTCTCACCACGCCCCCACTTTTCCTCAAACCAATGTTAGGAGTAGGTAATAATTGCGATAAGTAATTCTGATGCTATTTCAGAAAAAGATATCGTTTCTGTGGTATTTGTTGTTAAAATATTGTACAAAAGCAAGCCCAGGCAAATACCCAATTCTTTTGTCAAAAGAAGAACTAAAGTCACGATAGAACAAAATGTCTCGTTGCTAGAAAAACATCGTTTAAAAACCACGAAGTAAAATACAATTAATTTGCTTTTACGCTTGACTTCGCTCCCGTTTTTTTTGGTAGGAAATTATTAAAAGATTTCTCTCTAGCTCTGAGTGAAGTGAGAGATTGTCATTTCCTGACTAAAATCCACATGATATTCTTTAGTTGCCGTCGAAGGTTGCCGTGAGAAAGAGTTACCGTAACTCTTTTTGAATAAAGAGCTGTCCCTCGGGTGCCGTGCATTTTCTAAGATAAAAAGTATGGCTTTAGTAAGTTTCTATTTTCATTAACGGGTCTATAATACTACATACAAACATTTTAACTATTCATAATAATAAGTAAGATAAAAACATATTAAAAGGAATAAAATTATACTTATCGCTTATTGTCAAGCATGATTTTGTGTTAGACCCAGTCCTTCTTTGCCTTGCTTTCCAGAACCCCGGTTTTGCCTTTCGGAAGCTAACCCATAGTCCTTGTAGCTTCGGCTCTGCTGGGCACCTAACATTTTTTTCCCAAGCAAACGAGATCATAGTTGTAGCTGAAATAACATGTCAAAATGTCATAACTTCATAAGTACGAACATTTTGTCAATATTGCGCCTTGTGCCGTGTTGCCACATTTTTTCTATGAGAAGTCGGGATTTTGAAACTTTTTTAGTAAAAAAGCGGGATTCCTTCGTTGAAAGTGGGACATAATAAAAAAACGTATATAATCAAAAGTTTTAATTTTTTTTAAATCTGAATTTTAAATTGTGTGTACGTGACAATAGATAGTCATAGAAAATTTATTTTAAATATGATAAGTATTTTAAATCAGATTTACCCTATCGGCGGGCGGTCAGTTCACATTGTTTGTGCCCCGGTCGTGCTTCCTCACCAGGCAGTGACGCTGCGCGCACGGTCGAGTTATCCCCGAAAAGCGGGACAGAGCCTGTCCCGCGCGGGACATTAAATTTTGATTTAAAAATCGGGACTCTGGTCTTGTGGTACCTACTTTTATCGAACTTGGTACCGCAGGACCCAGTTTAAAATGTCGCTTTGGAAGGGTCATACATAATACTAATAAGCGTAACAATAGAAAATTACCTACAGTCTAGTAGCCTAGCATAAGTAGGTTAGGTTATCAATTTGGTTTAAAATTGGCTAGGTATGTTTCTTTGTAAAAATATGAGTTCACCAAGTTTATCGGGACTTGAGTCATAATCGTAAAATGTTTATTTCTTTTCGTTCTTATAATTTTCCTTTGAATTACAATGAGTAATGTTTATTAATACTTATTAGTGTACGCAAGTTAAGACAATTTCCAATCAATGTTGCCAAGTTTCCCCGTTTTTAGGGGACGCGTCCCGATTTGTCCTTGATCGGAACGCTAAATGTCCCGGTAATATCCTTGATTCAATGGTTTGAAACCGTAACCGAATGTTCGTCTCCTCTTCCAGTTTTTCATATGAACATTTTGCACGTTTTAAACTTTCTAAACTTGACAACAGGGCCTCAAGTCTGCTATTACAATAGTGTCAGAATGGTCTATCATTGATTTCATAATTGTTGTTGACAAGTTTATCTATTAATATAATGGCGTCAATATGACTTTCCAATGATCAACCACCGTCACTCCATTGAAATGGAGAAATGGCATAGAATGGTAATCTCGTACTTTCCTCCACAATGACAAATGAATGTCTGCCTTATATCATAACAAAAACATAACAAAAACCAAACACTGATACAATAACAAAAACAAAACACTGAAAACGCCAGCCGGCAGCCGCTCTAAATAAACGGTAAGCAGTAATGTCACTTTGACTTTGACAGCTAAAAGACCACTGATCGACCAATGCTAGGTCATTATGAATTTTGCGGATTACGAATTTTTAGCAAAATGACAATGGTTTCGTGTTGGAATGACGAATTTATAAAAAGAGCAGACTTGGGCCTCTGGTTAAAAGAACAAACTGTGCAAAGCAAAAACAAAAAAAAAACACTAGTACTTAAGTCTCTATCAAAATTAATGTGTCATCTTCAAAGACGATCAAGTAAAGCCGAGGTACAAAGCTATTGGACGTAGTTAAGCAGAAAAGACTCAATCAATACTTGATTTAATGGGGATTGAGTCCTTACTGCTTTACTACTTGTACCTATTTAACTCATTGACTAAAGGCGCGGTTCAAACGCAACATAGGTACATTCCTTGTCAATTTCTCAGTAAACCAATCGCTTTGATAGCACTAATAAAGAGTTAACAAATGACATTACTCGTACCACAGATAAGATATTACTCGAACGAGTGTATGAAGATTAACTCGAGAGATAAGTAGCCTTGCGGTAAAAGTGAGTGAGTTCTGTGATGTTACCGTAAGAGTACTTGCTTGAGGCTTGAGGCACTCGTTCAAGGTTATACAGCTTATCCGCTATAGGAGTGTTGATTAGGGTTACTATATCTCAGGATTTGTCCTGAGATCTCAGGATTTTTGGGCATCTCATGAAATGTCAGGATTTTTGGAATTTTCATTAAAATACAGCATGCAGTTAAAACTTAAACAAATTAATAAAAAAAGTTAATAAAATAAAATCCAAACTCACCCCCCCCCCCACCTTTGAGTGCGATATGCAACCCGTGAGCGAGATAAGCAGTGTATGAAAACGATAGGCATAGTTCAACTTACATGCCGCGAATAATAAATCAGATGATGGAAATCAGGCCTTTTCTTCGGACTTTTCATTTTTTCATCTCGTAATCCAAGTGTTGATAGTATAGTAATTAGTAAAGTACGGAGCGCCGCGGCGCAGCGGGAGAGTGCGTGTGAACGGGGCTTCAAAGTTAATGCTGATTTGCGTATAATGTTTCAGTATATCTAAATGCTGGTTTAATTTGTGTCTTTTAATTATTTGTAGTTTTGCATATTTAGCACATAAAAACTGCAACGAAAAATCAATATTAAGGTAAAGTACCCACAAATACTTATTGGTTTTTTGCGCATGCGGAAAAGAAGTCATATTCTGCATTATTATTATTATAAACACTGCGGCACAGGTTTTTCTCTAAACTGACGTCACGTTTTTATCTGTGGAAAACGATATCACATTTGTTAGACTATTTTAAATTCTTTCTTTATGTAATTGTTTGTTTTGTCCAATAAATAAAATAAACTCAGTGCATAATATTGATCACTTAGAAACCAATGCGAAAAAACCGGCCAAGTGCGAGTCGGACTCGCACACGAAGGGTTCCGTGCTATCTGTAGCAAAAAATGGCAAAAATGTTGTACGAGAGCCCCACTTATTTATTTTTTTATTTTATTTTTGACTGGCCTGTTGGTCTAGTGGTTAGTGGCCCTGACTGCTATGCCGGAGGTCGTGGGTTCGATTTCCACCCAGGACAAATGTTTGTGTGATGAGCACGATCATTTGTTCTGTGTCTGGGTGTTATTTATCTATAATATGTATGTATTTAGAAATATATAAGTATGTTTATCAGCTGTCTGGTACCCATAACACAAGCTCTGCTTAGCTTGGGACTAGACGGTGTTGTGTGATAGTTGTGGGATATTATTATTATTATTTCCTTTATTTATTTTATCACATATTTTTTAAATTTTTAAATACTTTTAACATACATATAAAAAAAAAAAATACATTTAAAAATATAAAAAATAGTGTCCCACCGGTATCGGGAACAGGGTCCAAGCTACCGGCGGTCAGGGCTCCAGAGAAAGGAACCTCCTAACAATACTCCTTATTATTATTATTTTTAGTAGGTACCTATTTGTTGTTGTAGCAGTAGCAGTAACAGTCTAGCTATCACGGTTCACGAGATACTGCCTGGTGACAGAGAGACGGTCAGTGTAGTCTCAGCAATAGGGTCCCATTTTGACTCTTTGGGTAGGTACGGAACACTAAAAAAGGATCATAAATTCCGTCATTATTTGTCTGCATCAATTGTTCACTATATTCGTGTATTCTCTATATGCTCTTTTTTTTCTTTCTAGTTTGAGTACGTAATTATAGATATAGTATATTGTATTTATAGTATATATTTGTGTAAAATATAGTGTTTAAATAATATATAATGTTTAACATTGCACCTACCAAAATTTTTCTCTGCATCACCCAAAGGTCGACTGGTTTTTTTTTTTTTTTTTTTTTTTTTTTAGCGTAGGTAAAATCGTACAATGACGAATCCCGCCCTTGGGTGGGGCGGGAAACAGTGTCAGACTTTTACTGACTAAAAACCTACCTTTCCATTCCTTGCCTTTATCCTGGGGCCCGTGGTGACAGTCTCACATAACCTTTGGGCCCAGTAGGCTTCGGCCCTGCTGGACCCCTACAGTTTGCTGACAACTCCTTGAGGCGCGCGGGAACGGTGCGCGCCGTAGACGACCTGAGCTCGGACCGGTCTGTTACCGGACGGACGGACAGCGAGCTACCCATTGCCCACCGTCCGCGAGCCCGCGCCTACGGTGGCCGGAAATTGGGATCGGAAACCCGGCGGCCGCGGCGGCGTGTGCGCCTTTGCCTAATGCGGTCGGCCTCCTCCTTTACTAGCATTACTGCTTCGCAGAAGGAGGCGACCGCCTGCCACTCCTCCTCGCTCCGGAGCATGGCTAGAACCAAGCCCCGGCGCGAGAGATCGCCGCCGATCGCCCCCACGAGGACACGGCGATGCTCTTCCCAAGCGGGGCACACCTCGACTGTGTGCTCCACCGTGTCTACCGGGCAGTCCGCACAGTGGCGACACCCGGGCGTCGTCTCCGCAAGGTTGACTGGTAGAAAATGCCTTAAGAGATTAAGTCCGCCTCTGTACTATTGTGTGCATAAAGAATTAAATTAATAATAAATAAAAATACACCTTTCCTTCTCAATTTCATTCCTCAATCCTTCGTCCCTTGTCCCACATCTCAATGTAAAGCCCAGTCCATAAACTACAAGCTCCTGCCTTCAGGAGACGACACCGACCCAAGGTTAACATTCTATGGTCTAAATAAAGTCGCTGACGCATGCGCCGGAGTTGAACGAACGCGGTCGAAGTTAGGTTCGGTGCAGGCGGGATGCTGGGGGCAACTTTGTTGGGTGGCGAGTGACTTTTTGTGGCTTGTATTACCTACACAAATATGTTTTGTTAAATTTACATTCGTTGCTAGGCAGTTTATTTGTTACTAGTGGTTAAAACAATACTAAATATAAAGATAAAAAACGAAACAAAAAATTATAAATTCAGTTGAACATAAATAATTATACCTAAGCTAATCTTTTACAAGGAAAGCTCCAAAAAATCTTTCACTGATAGAAAACTAAAATTTTAGACCCAACTATAAACTACCTACATCTACTACTATTTTTAAGTGTCATAAAAACCACCATTTACACCTATATGGTTTTGATATTAGTTGATTAAGCTCATAAAAATATTCCACAACTATCACATTACGCCGTCCAGTCCCAAGCTAAGCAGAGCTTGTGTTATGTTATGAGTATACGTACATACATTATTATAGATAAATTACACCCGGACACAGAACAGATGATCGCGCTAATCACATAAACATTTGTCCTGGGCAGGAATCATACCCACGACCTCCGGCATAGCAGTTACGGCCACTGATCACTAAACCAACAGGCCAGTCAATTTTATCACGAACAACTTTTTGTAGCTAACAAAGTTGCTCGTCTACGAATCTCTAAGCCGAACTGTAAACATTTACAAGGAAAATATTACTAAGTTTTAAATAAATAATAATATCGAGCCTGTTATGGAAGAACATCGTAAGCGACACACATACAATTTTACAGGAGAGATATTTTACTGTTTATTTTTTACTGGTTAATCAGACATGTCCGGTTTTAGTATTATGTTCAAAATACGTTAGGATCTACGTATAATCAATTAAATCATTGCAGAAAGAGTTAAATAATGATTACTTTTGTCGCTTAAGATAAAATTGAAGGTCGTAATTTCATCTTGTTTTTAAAAAATCGTCATTTACGCTATCGCTTTTCGTTATAATATCAGGTAAATCAATATCAAGATTTTTTTCACATTAAAACGAAAACATAATAAATCAATTTATATTAATAATTGGTACTTAAAAAATTTTCATTAACATCAATAAATCATACAATCAATCATTCGTCGTCACTTTCTTCCGGTAGTAAGTCTCTTGTAATGTCACCATAAGGCGAGGCAAAGTATTCCTGCGCATATTGTGCAGGAATTATAAAACGTCACACATTTTTTTCAGATTCATGTACTTTGGTTTAGCAATAGGTATTTTTGCCGAGTATGCCGCCGTGAGTGACTGGAGACGTTGTTGACTTTGGAGAGATCTAATTAAAAAACAGATCCACGCATTGGTTTTCGCAATCAGTACTAAATCCGTAATTAAGTTCAATTATTTTTGGCTTCGCTCGCTTAACGCAAGCTGATCTTAGCTTTGTAACTGGAATTTTAATTGATTTTGGTAAATATAGATCTGAATTTTTTTTCCAATCCAAGACGTCGGCATTTTCTAGCATTTTAATTTCATAATTCTTTGGATTTGTCCTGGCATTAGAAATTAACTTGGGCCATTGGGATGGTGCCCAAACTGTCCTTCCTTTTATGAAGGTTTCGATAGTTGCATGTACCGAATCTACTGGCATCATTGTATGCCCAGGAATCAAAAAGTTTATAGTTATGTTCTCAATGAACATTGCAACATTACTTATGAAGTACGACAACATCGAAAGCATCGCTCTATTTTTATTTTGTCCGCAACAACTATCTAGGTACAAAGCTAAAGATGAATGCTCGCCCTTCTCATCAATCATTTTGAGGTACTTAAAAACCACCGTACAAACTTCACGCGGGGTTGCGATTGTCGTTGACAGGATCCAGCAGTTGGGACTCAAGGTGGCACTGCACAAGTCCGAGGCCATGTGTTTTCACGGCCCTCGGGGTGCGCCACCACCGGGTTCCTAGCTAACGGTAGGAGGGGTTCACATCAGCGTCGGGTCGACGATGAAGTACCTGGGACTCGTCCTCGACAGCTGGTGGAACTTCAAAGAGCACTTCCGACCTCTGGCTCCCAAACTGAATAGGACTGGGGCTGCTCTCGGGCGGCTCCTGCCCAACCTCAGGGGACCAGACGCCTCCTGCCGGAAGCTCTACGCGGGAATCGTTCGGTCCATGGCCCTCTACGGGGCCCCGGTGTGAGCATCGACGTTGACACAGCAACCGAGGGCCCAGCTGAATGCGTGCCAGAGGGTCATGGCAATACGCATGGTGCGAGGGTACCGAACGATTTCCCGCGAGGCGGCGACCCTCCTTACTGGCCAACCGCCACGGGATCTGGAGGCAACAGTCCTTGCACACATGCACGACAAGCGCATGGAGATGCAACGCCGGGGCGAAATTCCGCTGCCACGACAAGTCAAGGCATGGCGGACAGAGCTCCGGCGTGATCTCATGGCGAAATAGCGTCAGCGACTATCGCAACCTCGTTCGGGGCGCGCCACAATTGGGGCGATAAGGCCCATCCTTGAGGCGTGGTTGGAAAGACCTCACGGCGTTCTCAACTTCCGCACGACGCAGGTGCTTACCGAGCACGGAAAGTTCGCTAAGTACCTGTTCCGGATTCGTGCGGAGGATTCGCCCGGGTGTCGCCACTATGCGGAACACCCGGAGGACACGGTGGAGCACACTGTAGAGGTGTGCCCCGCCTGGGCGGAGCATCGCCGTGTCCTCGTGGGGGCGATCGGCGGCAGCGATCTCTCTCGCCGGGCCTTGGTTCAGGCCATGGTCCGTAGTGAGGAGGGATGGCAGGCAGTCGCCTCCTTCTGCGAAGCAGTAATGCTAGCAAAGGAGGAGGCCGACCGCATCAGGCAGAGGCAACGGGGCGCTCGCCCCAGCCGCCGCCGAGATTCCGATTCCGATTTCCGGCCACAGTAGGCGCGGGCTTGCGGACGGCGTGCAATGGGTAGCACGCTGTTCGATCGTCCGGTAACCGACCGGACCGAGCCCAAGTCGTCGACGGCGCGTTCTGTTCCCACGCGCCTCAAGGAGCTGTCAGTACACCGAAGAGACCCAGCCTGCTAACTGCAGGAAGGCAGGGTCGAAGCCTGCTGGGGTCAAGGGCCGTTTTCTCAGAGGAAGGCTCAGCCCCGGCAGTATAGGCAACGAAGGAACGGGGTAGGTTTTTAGTCAGTAAGAGTCTGACACTACTTCACGCTCCACCCAAGGGCGGGATTTGTCAATGGATGATTTTACCTACCATAAAAAAAAACCGTACAAACTTCATTACAGCCTCTTTTGGCTTCAGACTCATAACAATATCCATTCTTGGTTCCATCCTCGTAAATAGTTTCATTAAAATAGGCCAATTTTCTTGAGTAATATAAATTTATACTGTTTCCGTGCGGGGTAGTTAGGACTTTTTCAAGATCAAAACTCGCACACAAAAAATCACTTGAGTTTTTGCTGCGAGCCTGATCATCCAAAAATACAGATTTTGGGCAGATCATTTAAATATGTTTTATCGTAAGTGACAAGCGTTACTTACGATAAGTTGGTTACGATAATTCTGATTGTTCTACTATTTGAATCTTTAACTTTTGTCGTTTGCGATACTATTTATTTCCTGTTATAATTTTGACGTTTATGCAAATATAAGTTTAGGGGTCTTAGCGTTACAGTCTAAATAATTTTAACTAGACGTTACGATAAAAAAGTGAAATACCTATATTTTGTCGTTTACGATGTTTTTCCATAACAGGCTCGATATTTAGTTTGCCAGATGTCGATTTAAAAAGTAAATATGTTGCTAAGATGAATCTACTAGGCGTTGGGTCGTACATTACTTATTCTGTGGCTGTAAGGTATGATCTCTGTTATAGGCATTTTACGGATTATTTATATAGTGATTTTCTCCAGATTTGTATTACTCTGCTTATCTCTGCTTACAATAAGCAGAGTGGCAGCTGACTCCTCAGCTTTCAGCGCGGTTAAGCGTACTTTAATCCGGTCACTTATTCGATGGGTGACCGTTAGTTTCATGACTTTTTGTCCGTTTAGCGGTATATCTGTCTATTGTGTAATTGCTATTTTATTTAGCCATAAAAATAATGTTAGTAAATTATTATTGATTATGAATTAGATGCTTTGCTCCAATTTTTAGTTTTTTCTTCCTGTAATATTTTTTGGGAAAAGGAAAAAAAATAACACAGCATCACTTGGCTGCGAGTTTGTCCGAAACAGTTATTGTGGTCCAGGACAACTAAAGGAACATAAGTGGGTTTTATTCAGTAAAAGTTTGACACACCATCCCGCATCCCGCACAGCGGTAAAAATATTATTTGATGATTTCCCACGAAAAATTCTACTCCCTAAAATTATTCTCTCTATAAAGATCTCAAAACGGTGAAGGAAAATCTCGTGAGAAAACCGACATGTTCTAGAACCAAAAGTTTAAAGACATTTGACATCTTTTGATAAATATAATAAATTGTGGCGGGGATGAGCTCACGCACTTTTCCGCACTAGTGTGGATAACAGTAAAATTGCGTGCCTAAAAGCGGTAGAGATAAGAGCGGGTTTTCGAGCAAGAATTTTGAAAAACATATAGGAGGACCCCACCCTCACTTGCTTGACAGAATTTGGTAAAGTCTTCACGCTGGCTCAATCCGGCCCTAATTCTGTGCGTTGAGTGTGAGTTGTTTTTACGTTAACGCTATCGAAAAGTTAGCCGCGTTTGGCTCTCTGATTGGTTAAGAGCTTGGAGCGGGCCAATCGGAGGCTCGAACGTCATAAACGTGTCGATCGCGTTAACGTAAAACAAACTCACACTAGGCACTCTGTGTGCTGAGTGCGAGTTGTTTTTACGTAAACGCGATTGAAACGTTTACCGCGTTTGGCTCTCTCATTGGCTAAGAGCTTCGAGTAGGCCAATCGGTGCGCCGAACATCTCAAACATGTCGATCGCGTTAACGTAAAACAAACTCACACTAGGCACTCTGATTATATGCTCCAAGCTGTGCCTTCCTAACAAAACAACATTAATTTTCAAATCTTAATTAGTTATCCATTTGGTAACGTAAACATGAAGAGGAAACCGTGAAACCTAATTAGTTCTATTTAATTATTAATAAACAAGGTATGCGTGTAAAATATTGATAATGCTTGTGGCTTAGGTACATAAGAATCGATTTTTTTCCTGTTTTTCAACGTTCGTCGGTAGTAGGTTCGTTCCAAAACACGGCAGTAATTATCTCAGTAACACTTTTGTTTGTTTTTTGTCCCTGTCGAAGGCTGTGTTTTCTGATAGCTTCAACTTCAACTTTTGATTAATGGCCTTTGTGGAAGAGACATCATAATTTTGCCAATAACACGTACAAACTTTTAATATACCTAGCTATAATCTAGCGGTCTTTTAAGTAAAAAATATGTCAGCAAAATGGACGGCACCCGTCAGAGCCAATGACTATTTAATTTTAATTGTTCAAAATTGTGGTGACTCTTCCATAAAAGCCATTAATCAAAAGTTGAAGTCTGAGCTATACCTACCAGGGCTACCGGACTTCGAGAGTATAGTATTAAAACCCAATAAGTGTCGAAAAATCAAAAACCACCAGTTTTGACGTTTTGACTAAACGCGGTCACTTTATTGGGTTATTATTTCAAGTAATTTTCTTTCTCCTGCGAATTCCACTTATTGAATTAGACCACTGGAAAGAGCGTCAAAAATGCATTAAGATCAGCGTTGCCAGATTTTTTCTATGCCAAGTCGGGATTTTGAAACTGCCTTAGTAAAAAAAGCGGGTTTCTTCCATCGAAAGCGGGACATCATAAAAAAAAGTATACGTAATCAGTACATTTTAAATATATTTTTCTGAATATTTAAATTATGTGTACAATAGATAGCAAAAATAGTTATAGAAAACTATTTTTAATCAGATTTACTCTATCGGTAGGCGGCCAGTTCACATTGACTGTGTCACCCTGCCATGCTGCATGCACAGTCGAGTTATGGTATGGTAGGGACTTCCCCGAAAAGCGGGACTAAGCCAGTCTCTCGCGGGACATTTAATTTTGATTTAAAAATCGGGACGTCCCGCGAAAATCGGGACGTCTGGAAACGCTGATTAAGATGTACGTACTAAAAAAAAATGTTTTTTGATTTTTAGATATTTATTGGGTTTTAACACCATACCCTCGACCTTGGTTACTGATTATAAACAATTAACTCTTATAACGGGTAATTATCCGTTAAAATCCGTTTACTAAGTAAACCACACTTCAGTGATTAAATCGTGTCTGAGAGCTTTCTTTTGTAAATTAAATATTAATCGAGCAAATAAAACGTTCAGCGAACACAAAACACAAGATAAATAAAAATGATTTCCGTTTGTCATCTACGAGCGTTTTGTGAACGGTGCAAGATTTGAGCGTTAAGCGATTTTAATTTTATAAGTGCTAACAATAAAGTAAATAAATAAATAACCAGTGTGCTGAGTGCGAGTTATTTTTACGTTAACGCGATCGAAACGTTTACCGCGTTTGGCTCTCTGATTGGCTAAGAGCTTCGAGTAGGCCAATCGGTGCGCCGGACGTCATAAACGTGTCGACCGCGTTTACGTAAAACAAACTTACACTAGGCACTCAGTTTAAAACTAGCGCATATAGACCGCACTCCAAGCTAACATCCATCCGGCAAAAAAAAATATACGTGTACAAGAATATCCGTTTATTGACGGTCCGTAAAACGGACGCGGGACGTCTACAAGCGCTAATGAATACGTGGAAGACATGGGAAAAATATTAACATATTTTTTTAGTGAAACAAATCCTTTGTGTCATTCAAGGCCTAAAATCGGGATTTTCCTTTGCACAATTTATGACGTATGCTAGCACTAAGAGCGGACTTTTTTAAAATTAACCCCTTAAAGGGATGAAAGGGTCCAAAGTTTGTTGCAGAAACCTACTATCATACGGGCGAAGCCGCTGGCAGAAACTAGTATAGGCACTATGTCTATCACCATGTCTGTCGTAAAACAAATAAAAAAAAAGTAAAGTAAAATGTACGAACACTTTTGCTGTTCCACAGTTGAGAAAAGATCTTCCTCTATTTCTCCCATTGCTCCGGTTCTGAGCCACATCTTGCCAATTCCTAAGGAAGACATCTGATTCGTTCCACCATCTCCTTTGTGGTCTGCCTAGACCACGTTTTGCGTTTGCAAGACACCAAGCTTGCCTTTATGAATGCATTGCCAAATCATTGTGTACTACGTTAAGTTTAGAAAGTCACTAATTTTGTTTTAATAGCCTACCGCATGATCGGAAGTCAATCAGCCCAGTCTCACTTGAGCTGAGCCGAATTATATAAAAAACCAAAGCTAAGAACACCAAATACCTACTCAAATCTAAACACTGACAAGGAAAAGTATATTTGTACATAAAAACCGTAAAAGAAACCGGTAAAAAATATATGAAAGGAACTTAATCTTTGTCACCAAACGAAACACTACAAATGCATATCGACTTTCGACCTTGACTTTACTTTGCGACAGTTAGACACACCTTCGTTATTTGCGCGGTCAAGGTTAATAAAATTGGCGGGGTGACCGAACGCTTGATGGCAATGGCGACGACGACAGAAGCACTTTACTGGCATTAGATATAAGTAAAAATACAGGAGTAATTCGATTGCTCGTCCATCAGATGCTTTGTTGACGTGGTCTAATAAAAAGGCAATTCATACAGATAGGTGGCAACATTGCCAGGCATTGGACTATGACCTGGGATACTGGGTGTGAGAGAAAGACGGAGCTATAGTACTATCTCTTTCGCACACCGGACTCATGGTGATTTAGACGTCATGGTCGTGGTATAACCAACTTCTTTTTTCAATAAATATAAATTAGCGCTTGACTGCTACCCCAGCTGATGGTACGTAATGATGCAATCGTTGATGGTGAAGCTCACTAGTTTATTAAGAGTCTAGCCTTCAAGACACCAGGGGGGCTAAAAAGGCCACTTTAGCAGATCTGCATTCGGATAATAATATGAACCATGTCAAAAATCACAAAATGGTCACGAATTGGCAGTTCATGTTGTTAGAATAAACAATATTCATAATAAGTATGATTCTGCAATGCAATTCATCTATTTGACAGACGGGTCTAAATGACAGCATATTCATAAAATTTTACGAATATTAGCAGAATTGCTAAAATATCGTAAGATCGTAAGTATGACAGGAATTCAGGAAATGAATTGCTAAATGTGACCTTTTTAGACCCGCTGAACTATTAACGGATGGGAAGACTTAACAGCCAAAATATTTCAGTCCGTCAGCGACGAGGCGAAGAACACTCAATAATTCCTTAATTCTTACTGCACTCTTTGTTATTTTATTTAATCAAATATTTAATTAAGAAAGCAAATCTCTATTCAATCTAAGAGGTCCTATATTATCAAGCGGCAGTTCTTGATGATAATACTGTTCTCAAAAAAACCATCGTAAAGATGATCTTCATTACCGGTAGGTACTCTTGTGGATGTTCTTGGGTTTCTATGGCGTATCCTTCGACGCATTTCGGTCAAACTTTACTCCAAGAGCTCCTGTTGTGGTAAAAAGATAGCATGTGCAGATCATCCACCAGTCGTGCTGTTCTGCGATGAACATCTCCCTACTTCTTCGTTTTCTCAGCTTAGCTCTTTATTCTCTCACGCCTTGCGCCAGTCCCCATTTGCTCCAGTTCTTCAGATGTTTTCGCTCAAATGAAAGTGATCCGCGATCTTACCGTGCAGCGTCGCGGTCGGACGCCCGTGCCGTCGTGCCGCGATTGATAAACTTTTTGCAAAATAACCGTTTTTTTCCCGCGCTGTCAGCAAAACTAACATGGCGACGGAATGTGACGCGCAGAAAGTTTTATCATTCTTTTTTTGCGAATATATTACGGTGTTAGACTGTCAGTCATGTTTTTAAGAAATAGGATGATTTTTTGGTCATTGATCTCTGAGTAAATATAGGTGTTCCGTCCTGTGGGCGGTGTTGCGAAAATAGATTGTTTTTGTTTGTCTTTCCTGTTACAATTTGCACGTATTCTGTTACGGTAAACGAGTTTGCTGTTTTTAAGAGTGATTTAATTATTTTATTATGTTCACAAAAACACTTAAAAATGAAAAGAACTAATACCTAAGGTAGGTACTGCATATTTCAATTGAAAGGATCAGGGGCAAATTTGTATGAAACCTGGGCGTTAGACCAACAGAAGTGCAACTAGTGCCAGTTTTTAGGGCTTAATGCCAGAATCGAAATTATATAAATAATACCAGTCATATCCACCGGGTTTTCTTGAAAAACTGTTTTATCAAAATGAAATAATCAAGAAACTTTTAATAATTACGTATTGTTTAATTACTAGATAAACATCATTAAATAAAAATAAAATGTTATTTGAACGTTTTTTAATGAAAAGCATATGTATTAAGTAAATCAAATACAAATAAACTCCCGAACTCATTCCACACACACCTAAACTCCGTCTCGGTCTATGACAACATCTAACAAATGACGCGCGGGGGCGATAAATGGCGCATGTCGTCCCAAACCAAGATACCATCACCTTCTGCATAACACAGGTTCTCACCGAGCAAGTCAGTTCAGGAAGTTCCTGCACTGCATTCGTGCAGAAGTGACGCCGGGGTGTTACACTGTGTGGACCACCCGGAGAACACGGTGGAGCACACGGTAGAAGCGTGCCCCGCTTGGGAAGTGTACCGCCGTATCCTCGTGGGGGCGATCGGCGGTAATGATCTCTCGCGCCGGGCCATGGTACAGGCCATGGTCCGAAGCGAGAAGGAGTAGCAAGCGGTCGCATCCTTCTGAGAAGCAGTAATGCTAGCAAAGGAGGAGGCCGCAAGCGCGAGTCAACGGCCCTCACGCCCCAGCCGCTGCAGGGATTCTGATCCCGATTTCCGGCCAAAATGGGTAGCTCACTGTCCAACCATCCGGAAACCGTCCGGACCGGGCCCAAGTCGTTGACGGCGCGTATTATTCGCGAAATGTTAGCAAATCGTAGCGGCCCAGGAGTGTCGAAACCCACTGAAGCCGTGGGTAATGTGGAAGTGAAACCCGGGGCTTTGGAATGAAGACAATGAAGGAACCGGTGTGAACTTTTAGTCAGTAAAAGTCTAACACTATCTCCAGCTCCGCCCAAGGTTGGGAAAGATCGTTGAATGATTTTCCAAATAAAGAAGTTCCTCAATCGATCGATCGCCCTCACGAGGACACGGTGGTGCTCTGACCGAGCGGAGCACACATGTATCGTATGCACTACCGTGTCTTCCGGGCGGTCCACATAATGGTGACACCCGGGCGTTTCTTCCGCATGAATCCGGTGCTGTAAATCCCCGAACTGTCCATATCCGGTGAGAATCTGATTCATGCGGAAGGTGAGAACGCCGTGAAACCTTTTTCACCCACTCCTCAAAGAGGGGACTTACCGCCATAATTATGGTTTGCACAACTGCGCTTTGAAGGTCGATCGCCATTTTTGTTCAATTTAGATGCTTGAAGACTCGTTTGCCCGAAATCTAATCCACCCGACGAACCATCATACTAAAGACGGAGGGATGGGCCACTCTGCAAAATAGTTCAGAAAAACCTGACTGAAAATCGCTCCCGCGGAGCGTGCGCGCCTGTTGGCTGTGGGAGAGTGGGAGTCGGGTCTCTGGATTCATGCACTACCGTTGTCGAACATAGGCACCTTGCTCGATGATAATACTCCTCCTCGCTGTTTCCTTACGTCTAGGCGCCCCCTGCTGTTCTCCTCATCGCTGCCACTGTGGCGAAGTCATCAACAGCCTTGGACTCCATGATCTGTCATGCGGTCGAAGTGCGTGTCGAATAGCGCGACACGCGAATATTAACGACATCATAAGACGCGCTCTTGCCACCGTCGGTATTCCAGCCGTATTGGAACCCCATGGCCTGGCACGCAACGATGGCAAGAAACCGGACGGCATGTCGTTATTCCCATGGAAAATGGGTAGATTGAGGCGTGGCTGGAAAGACCTCACGGCGCAATCAACTTCCGCACGACGCAGGTGCTTACCGAACACGGAAAGTTCTCTAAGTACCTGTTCCGGATTCGTGCGGAGGATTCGCCCGGGTGTCGCCACTGTGCGGAACACCTGGAGGACACGGTGGAGCACACTGTACAGGTGTGCCCCGCCTGGGCGGAGCATCGCCGTGTCCTCGTGGGGGCGATCGGCGGCAGTGATCTCTCTCGCCGGGCCTTGGTTCAGGCCATGGTCCGTAGTGAGGAGGGATGGCAGGCGGTCGCCTCCTTCTGCGAAGCAGTAATGCTAGCAAAGGAGGAGGCCGACCGCATCAGGCAGAGGCAACGGGGCGCTCGCCCCAGCCGCCGCCGGGATTTCGATCCCGATTTCCGGCCACCGTAGGCGCGGGCTTGCGGACGGCGTGCAATGGGTAGCACGCTGTCCGATCGTCCGGTAACCGGCCGGACCGAGCCCAAGTCGTCGACGGTGCGTTCTGTTCCCGCGCGCCTCAAGGAGCTGTCAGCAAACCGAAGAGGCCCAGCCTGCTAACTGCAGGCAGGCAGGGTTGAAGCCTGCTGGGGTCAAGGGCCGTTTTCTGAGAGGAAGGCTGAGCCCCGGCAGTATAGGCAACGAAGGAACGGGGTAGGTTTTTAGTCAGTAAGAGTCTGACACTACTTCCCGCTCCGCCCAAGGGCGGGATTTGTCATTGGATGATTTTACCTACCATAAAAAAAAAAAACCGTTTGGGGTTGAAACTCTCGGATCGTGGGGTCCGACCCAACCAGCGTACGCTTATAGTAATATATCAGAGTATTATAACTCAATTAAACAGCTTTAAGAGTTTTTTAACATTTTAAGCTGCGTTTTACACTTAAAGCTGTATATAGGCTGTATATTGCACGTCACCACTTCCGTTTTTTTTTTATTATATATTTTTTTTATTTTTTGCTGATATTTCTATTATGTAATTGTTTGTTATTTATATGCCGTGTATTATAATCAATTTATGATACCGAAAAAACATAACGTAGGCAAATAACAAATAAAAACTGAACAGCGACACCGGCGCGCGGCGAGGCAGCGACACCTTGAGAGGCGGCTTGAGGTAGTAGTGGTGGTGAATTCGAGGAAACATTGCTACCTGCGTATGGGCCACGTTTATAACACAAAGTTTTTTTTCAAAAAACGTGTTAGGTGTAATCAATTCTTCAGTATTTATACAGAAAAAATGTATATTTTCAACTGGCTCTATCTCTGTTCTCCGGCGACTTAGCTACTTGCTGCCACAGTATAAAATAAAGTAATAATTATAAGCTTTAATTTGAGATATATTTCAAATCTGTTGGACTTACGCCCATTTTGACCATGATTCTTTCTTCCAGCAGACCTGCGGCAGGAGAGTTAGATGAGAGATGTACACACTGTGTACAAATATAGTAGGAAAGTAAAAATAGTACAGAATATCTAAATTCAATAGACATATATATATATATATATATATGATATTAATAACATAAAATAAAACACATAAATAGATTATTTAATTAGCTTCTTTAGAACTTAATTTTTCGAAAACAATCCGTATAACAATACTCTGCAAAGAATATTATCAACATTAAACTAAAAAGTTTTAAAAACAAAACTATTCATTCTTCGAATTACTGGCTCAAACAAACCGAATATAAAAATCAAAAACACCGAACCCAACTGTCAAATATGACAATATCCGCACAACGTAAAACTCTTATTAAAATGTACAAATTCTGAATCCCTCAACTTAAAAAATGGACGGCGAGGAGACTCACCATGTGGAGGTCAGCTACAAGTTACTCCAAGACCACATAAACAAGCTGACAGAAAACCAGAGCAGTATTCTGAGCAAGTTCGAAGTGCTGAACAAAAATGTGGACGAGCTCCGGAAGATCTTAGCACAGTTTTCAGAGAAAATTATCGCTTTGGAAGAGGTTTCTACAGACAGGAGGAAGCTTAAATCTGAAATCAAGATCCTGAAGAACAGGATAGATGAGTTGTACGTGATCGTGAAGGATGGCAAGGAAGATGACTCGTGTCCTGACACTGATGGGCACGACCTACATACCGAGGACGTAGAGTCTTGCCATTCAGGATTCTCCTGCTCTTCCAAGGTACTGGTTGAGGTATTACGACGAGACGTAGATTAGACAGTGTAGGCTTGTCATTTTCAATTCTATTTTGACACTGTTGGCCCATTCCCACTCGTCTACCGTCAACGTAGAAGCTTGTTGCTTCATCTAAAACAATCCAACGCGATGTCTGATAGAGAGGCAACACGAAAAAGAAAGAAAACTGTTGGCATTTGGTAATTCCATGATTTACTCGAATATTTCGTGACAGCAGTGGTAGCCGAGTGGTAGCGGCCCCGACATACGAGTTGTAGGTCGCGGTTTCAAACCCAGCCAGGCGCATTACTTTGTGTAATTTATTTCATCACCACTGCTCTCAAAACGGTGAAGGAAAACATCGTGAGGAAACGTCCCCAGAACCAAAAATTTGAAGACATGTGACATTCACCAACCCGCACTGGGCCCGCGTGGTGGATTACGGGCCATTGCCGGAGGCCTGTGTCCCAGCAGTGGGAACATTAAAAAAAAAGGGTGATGATGATGATGGTGACTCGAATATTTCACAAAACTTTTTCCAAGAAATGCGTGTTTTTTTAACACTCTTAAAAGTTTTTGAGAAAAATTATCATAATTTAGAAACTTGATTAAATGCGCAAGGCTTCTATAGAAATATAATTTTTATATTTTTAATATGTACATTATGGAAGCCAAAGTTCACGTAAAATAGCAGATTTTCAGATATCTTTATTGGATTAGTTTTAAGCAAATTTATGTTTTCTGAGCCTAGATAATATCCACAAGGTATCAGTGTATCCAAAATATCTGAAGAAAGATGTATAATAACATCATAATCACGTAAGAGCGGTTGTATCAACATGTCTCTCGGGTTGACTGCTTTTTGCTCGATATCAGTAATAGTTTCATAGTGTCTAATGTTAGACGTAGATAAAGCTACGGAACCCTTCTTTCGCGAGTCCAATTAGCACTTGGCGAGTTTTATTTTTTCGATGGGAAACCATCAATTAACTTCTGTCTCCGCTTTGGGTAGAGTTAAAGGTCTTTCACGTTCCATCGCCGCGGTAACCCTCGCAATATTGTGATTTTAAGCATATTCCAAACGAATTCTTGATCATCAAAATGTAGATTCAAAGAGGATATAAACTGTGTCATCACATAAAAGATTAAACTGAAGTAGCCTAACGAACTAATCAGTTCTCCAAATCTTTGCAAAAAATAAAAACAAGATTGGGTGGCGGCGATCCGATAAGGAAATGAAAGAGAAGGAAATGAATCAACTAAACTTGTAAAAAAATGTCTGTCGTTTATCGTCTAGCGAACCAACTGGTTATTGAATTACGAAACAACTTATGTTGACTGAGATGTAAGTGAATAAAACGTTTAAAATGGAAACTAGTTTCATGGATTTTAAGTTTAGATATTACTCAATCACTGAAGTTATGCACCTAATGGAACTATTTGGTACACTCTCATTTGAATGTTATTACTTAATTTAATTTACACTTAAATGTTATGTTTCCGCAACGTGTTAAATAATATAAACTAGTGCTTGACTGCGATCCCACCTGATGGTAATCAGTGTTGCAATCGTTGATGGTGCGGCGCACTAGTTTATTAAGAGCCTATTCATTCCAGCCTTGAAGACACCTAAATTATAATCGGACGGGAAGACCGCAGCAGGCAAATTGTTCCAATCCGTCGATGTCCGCGGAGTAAACAACGAGGCGAAACGCTTAGTCCGGATCGTAGAGGTGTTAACACCGAAAGGTGACGGCGGACTCAGTCATGCAATTCCCGCGCACACGCTCTAAAATGCATCCTGTAAAGAACCGAAAGGCTGGCTACCCTACGCCTATGCTCCAGGCTTCTGGATCAGTGAAGAGCAGTGGTGGCCGAGTGGCAATGGCCCGCACTTACGAGTTGTAGGTCGCGGGTTCAAACCCAGCCAGGCGCATTACTTTGTGTAATTTATTTCATCACCACTGCTCTCAAAACGGTGAAGGAAAACATCGTGAGGAAACCGGCATGTCCGAGAATTAAAAATTCGAAGACATGTAACATACACCAACCCGCACTGGGCTCGCGTGGTGGATTACGGTCCATTCCCTCTTCTAGAGACGAGGCCTGAGTCCCAGCAGTGGGAAGATTATAAGGCTGATGCTATGCTGCCATGATATGCTAAATCTGGATCACCAATTAGCCTCTTCGCACGCCTTCCCATTGAGCCTAAAGCTGCCAACTGGCATTTTACAGTACCAGCCTATTCAGTTTACAGTACTCTACACACACACACACACACCCTGTACCCTAGTACTTTCACCTTGCTCAAAACCTAAATTCTCTTGTGATTTTCCCTGTCACCTAGCCTAATTGCAACGTAATAATGGCGTCATTCATTATGAAACTCTTAGATAAGAGGGCACTGTCCGTAGAATTGGGCTGTGACAGCCAACGGCTTTTTTTTACTTGTTCTCGAACAAAAGTGTCCGCTACCAAACATTTCAGCTAGATTGCTAAAAAAAAAGCGCAAACAGAAACTTTTATATGGAGGGATTGTTCTGAAATCGTTGAATTTGTTTTTTTTTTTTCGTTTGTCTTGTCATTTCGTGGGTTTAAAAACTACTTTATTTTCAATCTCGTATTTATACGAAGTTTATCAGGATTGTACAACCTGTGGGGTGTAGGTACGTTTTGATAAAAATGGGCGGAGTTTTTCATTGCATCCGGGGCACAATTGACACCAGAGTCGAAAACGTTATAGAGCCGAGCAAAAGACGTATCTTACTTTAAATGCATTGAAAAATGCGCAAAAAAAAATGTGCGCATGCGGATTTGCCCCGCTTGCGTGATGATGAAATCCGCACGATATTAAAAACTCCCTAAGCCCACACGCTCAACCCTAGTGCGTGAGAAGACATTTGATGATTTCACACTAAAAAAAAAATGAAAGATTGACCTGTATGACTGTTATTTATCAGCCATGAGCTTCTGCGGTACATAACATAGAAACAACATAATCCGATGACGCATTTCTCCACCTACCTTTCCTTTTGTACGCTGACGTAATTTCGTAATTCATCAATCATCCTTATAAAATTTTATCGCATTTAGTATCTAATTTCCTCAAATAAAAGATTAATAATAGGTTTATTACAGAATTATGATTTCATATTAGTTCAGTATTTCACAAAGTGAAGTCGTTATCGATTTTATATTTAAAAAAAGGTTTGTAAATGTGTCCAGTAGATTTTTTGTGATATAAACTAGTGCTTAACTGCAATCCAAAAAAAAACTTTTCAAAGAGCCTATTCACTCTAGCCTTGAAGACACCTATATTATAATCGGACGGCAAGACTGCAGCAGGAAAATTGTTATAATCATTCGATGTACGCGATATTCCTGCGGTATTTTTATGACGAGGTGAAGATTGTTTGTATTCTTTTGACTTATAAGATTGTTTGTTTGTTCCAGGTGACAATGACAACTGGACTGGACAGGGATACGATACGGGCCGCCTATGAAGATGTAAGATCTGACAACTCACCCACTGAGTGGTAAGTTTTTAATAGTGGTGTAGCTAGTCCAAAAAAAAAGCTTCAAAACTTTTTGATACTGGGCCCCTGTAGGTATTAAAAATTTTAAGGGTTTTTTTTTCTAGAAAGTAGGTACACAGAGCACAGAAGTGCCTTAAGACAGCGTGACAAGGTCTAATGAGTCGCTAATATGGAATAAGCTCATTTATTAGCGAATTCTTTTTTTATTATTGATAGGCTCGCGTTTACCATCTCACCTGATGGTAAGCGATAATGTGGCCGACGATGGAGCACGCCTACCTAGAAGTAACTTATTCACTCTTGACTTAAAGATTCCTAAGTTATAGCTATTAGGAGACACAGACTCCGGCAGGGAATTACACTCCTTAGCTGTACGCATAATTAATGTGTTCCCATTCTGTACTAGGATAAGTTTTTATTGCCGTCTTATATTGGAAATGCAAGAACAAGCGTAAAGAAAACAATTAGACTATTAGAACATCCTAATATATAGATCATTATTCATGCACTCTGGCCTCATAAGGTTGTGGATAACATAAACTACAAAGTTTGGCACATGTCGGGGTCCCTGTAGCCCTGAGGCCCCATATCATTGATATGGCTAATACGGCGGTAGTTACGCCTCTGGTTTTTAACTAAAGGTTCGACTCGCACACGGTACTAAATGACAAACAAGAATAGGAGCATAGGCACGTACGTTGCTTATGCTCTTAATCCACCATGCTGGCGTGATGAGGTTTCATTATCGCTCTGCTACATGAAATTTTGAGTCACTGTTATTCATATAAACGCAAGGCGCTGACTCAATTCTGTTCTTCAAACATTTTTGGAGCATTATAAAACGTCCATTCCTGTAAAAAACATCAACCCACACTCTAAATTCCTTGGGGATGGAATAATTGGTGGGTCATACAATTTTTATTCACTACCGGTTTGCGCGGACGATATGACGGTTTTGAGTATTCAACCGGATAGATACATATTAATGACATCTTGACAACATAAATACACGGTTCAACTTATGTGCGGCGTGCTATACTGACGTTTGACCACTGATGGTAAGCGTGATGTGGTCGAAAATGAAGCACGCTTGCCTAGAAGTAACCTATTCACTCTTGATTTAAAGACCCCAAGGTTTTAGCTAACAGGAAATTCAGATGCAGGGAATTCCACTCTTTAGCTGTACGCATATCGATGGCGCAACGCCGTACGTCTTGTGGTCCGATGATGGAACGGACTTGTTTGCAATTATCCGATGACATATGGCATCAACAGTTCTGTCCATCTTCACCATGAAGAAGCGTGAATGTTTGCTTGTTCTGTAGTAATGTACCTAATACCATGTGTGAACTTCTCAGGGCGGTGTTCAAATTCGACGGCGCCCGCATCGTGTGTTCTGCACGCGGCTCTGACTTCACCGAGTTCCGCACCCAGTTCTCTGATGATGACCGCGCCTTCGGATATCTCAGGTTAGTTGATATTGTCTTTGTGGTAAGTATAGAGCATCTCCTCGAACGTACCTAAAGCCTGCTCTTTTTATTGGAGTCGGTTGAAAGACAGCAATAAGTGGTCTCCAAAAACTAGCAATATTTTGGGATCAAACATTTCTTTACCCACCATCCCACCATTTTTACTTCACTTGCTCTTTGCGCTTCAGAGCCGCGCTCTTTGGTATATTCCCAATCGTGGCAATTGGGAATTAAAATTCCCACTCACACATCACTTAGAACTTATTGCGGCATGGCGGCCCGAGCCCGTGTCGTCGATTGAGAGAGAGATTGTCATTTCCTAGTAAAACCGTAGGGGCACAGCAGGCCAGAAGCCTACTGGTGCCAAAGTCTGATGCGCCCTCCCGCTCCGTCTTAGAGAAGTCAAAGGTGATTTCTCACTTAAAAAAAAAGACCAACAGCGATGATAGTTTAACAATTAAAAAAAAAAGAAACCACGCCGAAACGTAGATACAGCGATTTGAAGTGGGAACCTGATTGCCACTTGGAGGTGTCCGTGTGGAGGCGACTGGGAATATACCCACTAAGCGGTCCTCGATGAAAAGGCTTCTGTTTTTTAGCAGAAGACAGAATTGGCCTAAAATTTTGCTTCGACTTCTAAGATGACACTGTAAGGAGCTGAAAATCATTCAATAGGTCAGACTGGCCGGAATTATGCTATGACCTATTTAAGCAACTGTGTTTAAGTAGAAGAGGTCAGGCAAGTGAAGCAACGCGATTAAATCACAGTGGTGACCGCTCCACCACGCGTGACTGTACTGCCAGTTACACAATATTGTTTAGCCGGCTATTATACGTTATCTAAATATTTTACTACTGAAGAAAAAGAGTTGGAATGTCGACGGCCGCCTCAAAAGCTGCTGCCAATGTGTTGACGGATGCAGTTACCTCTGCCGTCAGCAACATGCCAATTGTATTCTTACTACATCTGGCCCTCTGATTGGTTAAGAGCCTAGAGCGGGCCAACCGGAACGCAGAATGGCATAAACATGTCGATAGCGTTAACATAAACTCGCACTAAAAATTTTAAAGAATTTAGTATGTCGCAAAGTTCCCGTAACTGGTTGGCATATAGCTTTTTTCAATTTTTCAGTATAAAGCAGGATTGTTTTCGTTTAAATTTGTTTGTCTTTTTGTTTGTACTAAATAAACGTATTTACTTTGTTTTTTGTTGTATACCAAGGGTTGTCCCCTTGACTTCGCGAGGGTCGCGGGAATCCGATGGTTGTGAGACGCACTGGACCGTTGGTTGTGGCGCCACTTGGGGGAAGGGAAGCCTAAGATATGTACAACTGTATACGTCTTTCGGCTGAAATGATGATGAATGACTTAATCGCAAAAAAATTGCTACTCACGCGGTAGCATACGATCCAGAAGATTTTAACTTCAGCTGCATTCTAAACTAAGTAAAAAACAATTATTTCGTTTCAGGTTGCAGATGGGCGACGAGATGTCAAAACGTAAGAAGTTTCTGTTCGTCACATGGGTGGGGCCCAACGTGTCGGTCATCAACCGCGCCAAGATGTCGACCGACAAAGCCATCATTAAAGACATCATCTCTGTGAGTACCATTATTTTACCCTCCTATAGTTTTTTCCAGACTTTTGGATCCTTTTCATGGGTAACTGTTAGATCACTATGAAAGAACTGACTGATTCCTTTTAAGTCCTTTTAGATACGGATTTCTATAGTGACTTAACTTGTCTTTTTGACGTAGATTGAGTTTCTTGCACGTTCTTTAGAGAGATCTACCGCTTTCCAAGTCGTGGACGGTGCGTATTATTCCCGCGCGCCTCAAGGAGTTGTCAGCAAACTGTAAGGGCCCAGCAGGATCGAAGCCTACTCTGGGGGCCTTGGGTAAATGTGACAGTATACACCAGGGCCCTGGTACGAAGGCAATGAAGGAACGGGATGGGTTTTTGAGTCAGTAAAAATCTGACATTATGTCCCGCTCCGCCCAAGGGCGGAGTTGTCATTTTACGATTTTTACTCATTAAAAAAAAACCACCTGCGCTTTGGGATTGTAGCGACATCTATGACGTCACATGCGAACTAACATTCAAAATCCTGCATCGCGGTATTAAAGTTCTCCGCGCGATTAGAACATAATACAGCAGCCCGAAGTCAATTATCAGCAGTTGCCCGGGCCAGATACAACACCCGTCTGATCGAAGGAGCCTTCCTTTACAATGGAGTTTAGCAGGACTTTACTGTTCCGTACAATTACGTTCATTTTTCGAATAGACCGACTACTTGACTATTTAATAATGCTTGTAAATGGTTTTATTGAAATAAAATATTTGAGTTGAATTGAGTCTTACCAAGCAAATGGGAATTAGTATTGGTCGAGAACCTAGATCTATTTGATGAGGCGTATGCCTGTTTTTATTTAGCTACAAGCGAGCTGTATATTTGGCCCTCGTTTGAATAAGAGTCCTGTAGTCTTACCACTAGCTCTTAATCTAAATCTACTGCTGAGCAAAAGACTGCACCTTTTCCTTCCAAACTTCTGTCTCGAGCGATCTCTGGCCAAGTTTTCCCCGCAAACAAACATAGGCCCTTCCGTGAGTTCGTTGACGACCTAAACTGAATTGTTAAGAGATGGAGCTATAAGTGTATAGTGTTCTCTTTCTCGCTCGCGAGTCGCACGCCATTTTAAATACGTCCATGGCCCTTTTTCCGGAATATTACGATAATTTTTGTATTTCGATTGTCATGCAGTTGTGTAGACTTGTCTCAGTCTTCGCCTAATCATCTAGGTACTGTTGAGTGATTTATTATCTGCACCATAAAATACAATATCTTACTTAGTTTACTTACAATTTTACAACCGATAAGATAACGGTTCGACTTAACTACATACCTAATTACCAACAATGTCAACATTATCGACTAGTGTAGCCGGTATCGATGGTAACTTCAAACAGATTTTAGTATCGATAAAAGGTATATTGCATTTGCATCGCTTTATAGTATAGAAACTGACGTGTAAAATCTAGTTTACATGGAGAGAATTTAAAAAATAACAGCCGAAAATTGGCCGGTTCAGCAAGAAAAGAAACTCTTCTTCATCTACCGGTCCCGTGTCTTGGTAATCAATTCATCAAAGACTACTCCATCAGTCAATATCTTGTATAACCAAGTCTCGATGCATTATTATTGATAGGCCTAGATACATTCAATACCCATTTTCAAAGTATCAAAATGATCAAGGATAGTGGTTGGTATTTTTCAGAACCAAAATATCTAAGACGTGGAATTCACCACCCTGCGTGATGATTCACACAGCCCACTCCCTTTTAATATTATTAAAAAAAAAAACTGTTATTGGCAAAAAAATAAATGCCAAAAACAGTTATTAACAGCTGTTGCTTTAATAACATATCATTTACTTTTTAGCATTTACGTTTTTAAACCCTATATGTATTTTTTACCGAGAGCAATGGCGCAAAAGTTCGCAGAGCCTAACTTCAGACTCGCCAAGTTAGAATTGCCATACTGTACTGGGCCTGAGAAAACAAGGCTTTTACACAGAGCCCTTGACTTGTCTCGCCAGATTCGCGTGTCATACGACATTCATACAAATTGTTTTGGTAATAAATTAAATGTGAATCAGTGTGATTCATACACAGGGAATGATTGGGATAGGCAGATTTACGAGCCGTTCTTATTAGTGGGGTCGATGGTAACATGACTAACCTCTTTATTGATCAGGACTTATATGGTAATACTGGTGCCAATGATGCTATTTGATTTTATGAAAAGGGCAAATTGTCACCAAACCTCATTGTAGGGGTTTTGATTCACGCCTACACTTAGATGATAAATGATATATGACTGCTTCTCGTTGATATGAGCAGGAAGATCGCGTATTAGATGATAAATAACACAACCTTCTGCGGCGAGTGTTTGATTGATACCTTTATTGATACAAATGATAAGGTGCAGTGATACATAGTGCGAAAGTAACAGTTTAAATACCGTATAAAAGTGCTGACGCACGCCGTGAGTATAATTATGTATATAAAACAAAATTAAACCTGTACAGTTGTCTGTACATGCTGCCGAGGGTGCAGGAAAGAAAAATACATTAAATTAATAACAAATGCCAACTTAAAAATCTCAACTTAAATACTAATTACAAAAATTCTATTCCTCTAACTTTCACTTAAGGGAATATCAAACTTGATTGAATGCAAGTTAGGGGTTGATGTGCTCTCGGTGATCCGTCGAGGGGTAGGTTCCAATCTTGACTCCAATGCCGGCTGCTGTCTTCGTCTTCGTCGGATCCATATAATACTTAAGATAAAGCCCGTCAGGATCGCTCCGGCCACCAGCAAGTATAACACGCTGTACTGATGCACGTCATGGACACTCAGTGTCTGTGTCGACTGCTGCTTAAGATCGTCTATTTCTGATCTCAACTGGCTCCACATAGTATGATGATCCTCGGTTACAAAAGTCTCGACCGAGGGGATGCTGGTGTTGACTATGTCATTTACAATAGATATATGTGGAAGTTCCATCTCTTCTGCATAGTGGTCTACGTGATTGATGAAATTCTTATGGGAATAAATCTTGAAAGAGTCTCCTTTGAGCGTGCATCCCGGACATAAGGTGATTATGCCATTGCCTGATAAAGTCTTCACTTCCGTAGTCCGTGTGCCAAAAATGCGGACGGTGCATTGCTGACAACATTGAAACAGCCAGTCGTTCGGGCGCTGTAACTTGATCCACTTATTTTCGCATTTCGACTGTTTGTAAATACAGGGTGATGTGATTATATCATTGATCTTAATATCACAAATGGATTGTTTTTCTCTAATTTCATAGATGGGCTTATCAATGGAACATAATATCTTCTCTGGATTTGCATGAAGGCACTGTTGTAGGTCGTTTTCTGTGAAGAATAAAGCCAAGTCCTTTCTCAAATTAAATGCCAAATATGGATAAGTCGATGTAATTTGATAGCTTTTTCCTGATTCTTCTCTTTGTAGGGGTATGATTTTATCCAGCTCATATTTTTCCGTAGTAACCAGAGGAATCTTGATTTCCATAATAAGGTAGTCGTTATATACTCGAGCAAACACTCGCAGTAATCTATAAAGACTTCTGATACTGGATTTGTCTACTGGCACATTGAGATCATCCTGTACCTCGCGTGTTATGATATTTATTTGAGCCTCTAATTCTTCAGGCGGTAACAGGTGAGTATCTATGCGCCCATGGTAGATATCAGTGATCACATTGATGAGACCTTGTTGTACACGTCGTAAGTTTGATAGAACGGTGTAGGCTGATAGTGCTGACGACGTTAAATAAAGGCCTTCCGATGTTTCCGATTGCACGTTGTTTACTTCTTTCAATAAGGCTTTCATCTGTTTATTCATGGACGTAAATTGTTGATTCATTATGGCCTCATTTCTTCGAATAATGCTGTACTCAGATTCAATAATAAGAGTTTGATTTTTGATAAGGCTCTGTAAATGATTTTCATTACGTGATATTTGCTCAATATCTTGTTTATACTGCTCTGCAAACTTGTCGTCCAACACCCCAAACAACGATCTAGCCAGGTTGCCAACTCCATTTACTAGTCCTCTCTTGTATCTTTTGTTTGGGTTCCGCAGTAAGGAATTGTAGTGTTGGAGTTCGCTCAACTCGTGTTGCAGTTGTAATATGATAGCTCTGTACGGCATTCTTGATTGCGGTAGGCACGATTGCTGACATAATTGGTTTAAATGACGAACATAATATGTTTCTAATTCAGTGAATCCAGACCAATATGTAGACATGTTGTAGTAGACTATTAACTTCCATTCGTCCTTGATGTGCTGTAGTTTTGAAACCTTGTCGAAAAGCATATTCCTTTGACCGTCGAGTAGCGTGATATTGTATGATATTGATGATTGCTGCATGCTAGGCGATATTATCATCATTAACATAAGAAGTGCTGATATAAATAATGTTTTCATGTTGAATTTCGAACGATCGCGACGCCTGTTGGATGTTTCTTGATGGGAACTATTCGAAGTGGGCCCCTTTATGATATTATTTTCTTGTATTGGTAATGGAATAAGTTTGTTAACCGGTCGCTTGATAATATTATTGGCTGTTTTCAACGTCACAACTCTTACACAGCCATCTTGACCCGGATGCAGAGCTTGAACTCGTGCCATCGCCCACTTGCCAGGCGGCATGTTATCTTCTTTAATAAGAACCACATCATCTAATTTAAGGTTTTCTTTAATAATACGCCACTTTGTTCTTGACTGGAGCTGTTGAAGGTACTCCGTGGACCACTTTTTCCAGAACTGTTTGTTAATTGCCTGAATCAATTGCCAACGTATAGTCAAGCTCATATGGTCAGGATCTGTCTGTGGTCGTGATAACAAGGATCCGCCAACAAGGAAATGCCCAGGGGTGAGATAGGTATCGTCTGGATTTTCAGTGAGTGCGCAGAGAGGCCTCGAATTGAGGCAGGCTTCTATTTGACACAGCAACGTGGTGAACTCCTCATAGGTTAGTTTTTGATAACCTAGCACGCGCCTTAAATGATATTTTAAACTCTTCACCGCTGCTTCCCATAATCCTCCTGCGTTTGGCCAGACAGGAGCATTGAAGTGCCAATGTATTTCCATGTTGTGAACGTCATTGATAGCATTCGGGTTGATTGAAGCCATGATCTCTCTGTACTCTTGATTCAAAAGTCGTGAAGCGCCCACAAAATTCGTACCATTATCACTATAGATATTCTTGGGTACTCCACGCCTGGAACACATTCTTCTTAAAGCTGCTAGAAAGGATGCTGTGCTGAGATCAGATACCAATTCCATATGTACTGCCTTGGTTGCCAGACACACGAATACTGCAATGTATCCTTTGGTAGTCTTGATGCCTCGTCCCTTGTTGGATTTTATTTCCACATGTCCGGTGAAATCAATTCCGACATTAGTGAAGGGCCGAGATGGTGTGATTCTAGGCTTTGGGAGGTCAGCCATGAGTTGTTGATATGTTTCTTGGTTATATCTGCGACACTTTACGCACAATCTGAGATGTTTTTTGACGCTGCTGATGCCGCTGATTAACCAATATTTCTCCCGAATGAATGATAAGGTAAGTCGCGGACCGCCGTGAAGCGTAGTGATATGAGCCTGCTGAATGATTAACTCTGCCAAGCGACTTCCAGGTGATATAATGATGGGATGTTTCGCCGCATATGTTATATTTGCTTGCTCCAGGCGTCCACCGACTCTTAGTATCCCGTGACTGTCTAAGAATGGTCGTAAACAGGACAATTTGCTGTTGCTGCGGACGAAGCCCTTTTTCTTTAGATGGTGTATATCTTCTTTAAAGTCTATGCTTTGTGCATGTTTGATAATAAGATATAGTGCGCTTTGTATTTCTACACCGGTCAATGCACTTCTCGCTGTACGTGATTTTTTATTGCGCAGGCTAGCGATGTAACGTAACACCCATGCCACTATTCGCACAATCTTTGTTAATGAATTGAATTTATTTAATAATTCAATTACCAAAGTCCAGCTCGTTTGGCATAAGGCTGTGTGTACAATGGCTTTTTTCATTTCTTCTGTTGGAGTTTGATATTCGGTTGTGGTGATATGATATGAATTAAAATTAAGAAGCCATTCTGGCCCTTGCCACCACAAGCGATCTCCTGATAAGTTTTCATTGCTCAAACCACGCGTAGCACAGTCTGCTGCATTGTCAGAAGACCTGACATGACGCCAATTTGATGCTGGGATGATCCCCGTAATTTTTTGTACACGGTTAGCCACAAATTGCTTCCATTTTGATATGTCTCCGTTTAGCCAGCCAAGTACTACCATCCAGTCAGTCCAGGCGAAGATTTCTATTTGTTCCGAAGATAGTGTCTGAAGAAATTCTCCATCAGTTGTGCTAATAATAATGCACCTAGTAGCTCTAGCCTAGGTAGTGTGATCGATTTATTAATTGGTGCCACCTTTGTTTTTGCAGTCACTAGCTTCGATGTGCGCTCGCCCTTATGATTGTTTGTTACTATGTAAATTGCACATGCATAAGCCTTTTCCGAGGCGTCACAAAATGCATGTACTTGTACATTTTTTTCTGTTTGACCTAAATGTCTAGGCATTTGATAAATGTTGATATTTCTTAGGTCGCTTCGCAACCTTTTCCATTCTAATGATATGTTGGGCGGTAATTCTTCATCCCATGGTAGATGCGCAGTCCAAGTGCTCTGGAATAATATTTTTGCCTTGATTGTGAGCGGTGATAACCAGCCAAGGGGGTCAAATATTTTAGAAATATCTGACAATAATTGCCTTTTTGTGTATGGTTTATCGCTGTCTTGAGGTTCAATTTTTGTGTCGAAGGTAAACATGTCACTGGAAGGGATCCATCGCAGGCCTAATGTTTTTCGAGACTCAGTGTCCTTGAACTCGAATGGAGCGTTTATTTGTTCTGGTTGTAGATTTTCGATAAGCTGAGGTTCATTGCTAGACCATTTCCTCAGGTTCATTCCAGAATCCTTTAACACCGATATTAATTCGTGTTGTAATTGTCTGGCGTGCTCGATGGTATTGCTTCCTCCCATATAATCATCCATGTAGAAGCATGACTCCAAGGCTGACGCTGCTATTGGATATTGTTCAGCATGATCGATGCCAATTTGCTTCAGCGTTCTCATCGCCAAGAACGGAGCCGCTCTTGTACCGTATGTAACAGTGGTAAGATTATATTCTTGTAGTAATTCACGAGGATGACGTCTCCACAATATAGATTGGAGATGCTGATCTTGAGGTCTCACTAAGATTGCTCGAAACATTTTTTCCACATCCGCTGTGACTACGTACTTATATTGTCGCCACCTCAGGATGAGATTTTGAAGGTCTTGTTGAAGGTTCGGTCCATTATACATCAAGTCGTTCAAACTGCGTCCAGATGACATCTTAGACGAAGCGTTGAATACAACACGGAGAGCTGTTGTGGTAGAGTCTAATTTCAGCACGCCGTGATGTGGTAAGTAGCATGCTGTATGATCTTGTTGCTCGACTTTCCTCATGTGACCTAACTCTTCATATTCTCGCATGAATTTGCGATAACCTTCTGCTAGTGCTGGATCCTTGCCCATCTTTTTTTCTTGTTGAATGAACTGAGCGACAGCCCTAGATTTTGATGCACCCATCTCTTGTTCGAAATTAGGTTTCATGGGTAATGCTACTTCATACTGGCCAGACTCCAATCTCTTAGTGGTTGATTGATAAAACTCTTCGCAGTATTGATCTGCAGATGATAATGATGATGTGGTCTCGTGTATATCTTCGACCTCCCAGAACTTGGAGATGCTGTCTACATCGTTGATGACAACGTGACATGCAAATGTCTTCACGTTGCCTGATAATATCCACCCTAGTTTTGTTTGCTGAGCGATAGGAGCTTGGACTGGCCCTTTGATAAGACCACTCATGATAATGTCTGAATAGACACTGGCATCCAAGAGCAAGTCAATTGGCTTAGAAATGTTGTATTCAGGATCTGCCAGTCTGGTATGTGATAAATGGGGCCAAGTTCGTTTCCTAAACGAGGCATTAGGCAAGTTATTTATAACTCGTGATACGACTAAAGCCTCCGTTGTAAAATGATAGTCTTCGTAAATTGATATGCATTCAAGTGACACTAAGCCTTTGCTTCGTTTTTGTGTCGAACCAATTCCTGATACAGCTGCTTGATAATTTTGCCTCTTTAACCCTAATAATTGGGCGGCATTTTCTGATATAAGGGATATTTGTGACCCCTGATCCAGTAGAGCTCTGAATCTTACAGTGCTACCGTCTGAAGCTCTGATATTCAATGCTACAGTAGTCAAAAGGACTTCTTCATTGTCACTGGCAACGTAATTAACATTGTGATTATTGCAAGTTGCTGAAGCTGAGTCCGATGACGTTTGAGAGTGCTGAGTTTGGGTTTGTTCCAGTAAGCCACCTCGCATCGTTGAAAATGCGTCATGCATTATTGAATTATGATCACCGTTGCATTCCTTGCACCTTCTTGTAGAAATGCATAATGCTTGTATAAACAATTACGACAAATATTATGTTGGGAAATCGTCTTCAATTTCGCGTCCGATGATTGCGCAAGAAAACGTTTGCATAGAAACAAATCATGAGGCGCCTTACATACTGGACAAAATCTCTTATTATTTGTGGCGTTTGATTGATATTTCTTGTAAAACGATGCGTTTTTTTGAGAAGTTGTTATGATTTTGAGGCCTGGAATGACTTGAGTTCGACTTGCACGAATCTGAAGTTGCAGGCTTCTCCTTCTTGCCCACAGGCTCTCGAGCCATAAATTTATTTTCAAGGAAATGCAGGAACTCTGTAAATGATGGTAGATCTCGAGGTGACTCACGCGACTCCATGAAGTCAGTACGCGTTTCTTCATCCAGTTTCTTTGATAGTAAATGAACTAATATTGGGTCCCAGGTAGTGATGTCAATGCCTAGGTTCCGAATGCTGTTGATACACTGTGTCGTGGTATCGTGCAACTTCTTGTAAGCATAATATGATGATTGCTTAGTGATCAGTGGTTGGTTTAGAAAGATATCCATCTGCGTTGAAAACAGAATCTGTGGATTATTATAACGGTGAGTGAGGATATCCCATGCTGCCTCGTAGTTTTCTGCTGATATATGGAGATGCTGGATTAAACCTTCTGCCTCACCCTTGACTTTTCCTTTCAGATGTTGCATTTTCTGCGCCTTCGTGATACATTTGTTATTATGAATCGTTTCCATGAATAAATCAAAGAAAGTCGGCCACTGAGTAAATTTTCCGGAAAATGTAGGGACTTCTAATTTAGGTGTGGCTTGTTCCAGGTGAGCGGTAGAGTTTAGTTTTCTGTTCAGCTCCCTTTTGATGGCAAGGTAGCGCTCTTCAATTTGCAAAAACTTGGCTTCATATTCATCATTGTTTCCTTTCAGTTGATTATCGAGACGGAGGTGAACGGTGTCAATTACTTTCCAGAGATGTTGAAGATTATTTAGTTCATCCTGAAGTTCCCATTTTTCCTCTAAGTCTTGAACGCTGATTCTATTCAGTATTCGTTCTAATGCTCTAAAGTTGGTGTCCTGCTGACCAAGTAGGTCATCCCCGTGATAGGTGTATTCTTCAAAAGTGGGTAAAGAGAAGGTCGTAACTTTAGTCTCTTTATATGATGATATCATTTCCTTGGTTTTGATATAATATTCTTTCATGTACCCATGAATCCCTTTAGAGAAGTATTCATATTGATCGTCTTCAAACTCCAGCAGCCTGATATGGTTGTCTTCAAACTCCTTCCAATATTTATCCAGTACGGCTAAACGGCTGATAAGATATTCAGGTGTCTTCTTGATTGAACTGTCCTTACGGAAATTGGTATTTACTCTCTCAATTTCCTTGGTCAGGAAGCTCTGACGTTCGAACATTGATTGTATGCTCTCCATGATAATTGAGAAAGGTTAAATGATAACCTGATGTTGATATGAGAATATCCTGATATGAGAAGATTCTCTGCTGATGATGATAAATTATTATTGTTGATTGATTTGTTTGATGCTTGTTCCTGTAATCTCCAGCACGATATGTGCGCCTTCTCAATCTAACTGGTGAGACCCGCTTGTGGGAGGCCAGCAGACCGATTCGCTATCGTGCCAGAAATTTTCCGAACACAAATCTGATAACGATAAACTGATAACGATCCGGCTCGAAGGACCAAAATATGTAGGGGTTTTGATTCACGCCTACACTTAGATGATAAATGATATATGACTGCTTCTCGTTGATATGAGCAGGAAGATCGCGTATTAGATGATAAATAACACAACCTTCTGCGGCGAGTGTTTGATTGATACCTTTATTGATACAAATGATAAAGTGCAGTGATACATAGTGCGAAAGTAACAGTTTAAATACCGTATAAAAGTGCTGACGCACGCCGTGAGTATAATTATGTTATTCCTCTTTCGTCCAAACCGTTGTCCAGTGCAGACGTGTTGATCAATTTTTCGGTTGATCTGATAGTACTTTTGTTGCGAAAGTAATTCCTAATTACGGCTAAATAAGTAAGATAATTGTAAAAACATTGCGCCGCTTAGTGAGTGAAGACACCGCGTCGGGAGCCCCCCGTACCTCGAGCCGCGAGAAAGAGAGTTGGTCCATAATTGCTATCCCGCTCTCGCGTCGCTGAGATCGTACGGTGCGGCGGCGGACGCTCATCACGCAGCTGAGCTTGTTTATATCCTGCGCCTGCTACGACGAGGTAAACTTACACTTACGTACTTTTAACTATCGCTTGACGTCAACTCCGTGAGCTTTATTTTAAATACAACGCTCGCTGCAGAATATTGAAGCGTACACCACCAAAATGTCTTTCTTCCTCAGACTCCAACTTAAATAGAATGGAGTCTGTACATCCGACGCCCAGCATAAACGTCACTATGAGACCAAACTTCAAAAGGGCATGCCTGGAAGAAGGAGTAGTAACTGACAAATTTGAACAGTTCAAGTTGGATATTACGGAAACGTTTACGTCAATGATAACCCCTTTGATAACACGGCTAGATAGTGTAGAAAAGAGTTTGATTAATATCGTACAGCAAAATACGGATATTATTTCGTCAAACGTTGAGATTGAGAAGACACTCGGCTTCTTGAAAAATCAAGTTATTGATTCTGAAGTTAAAATCTGCAAGCTTGAGAAAGAGATTGATTCGACACGAATTTGCATTGCCGATATTGAGGAAAAGTCGGAAAACCTAGAGCGTTTCCTTAAGAAAACTTCTGTCGAGATTAGAGGCTATCCTATCGTGAAAAAGGAAAGTAAAGTAGATCTCCTGAACCAAGCGAGCAACCTCATGAAATTAATTAGCATGGATTCAGTCAACGAAATAAGGGATGTATACCGTATCCCTTATAAAGCGAGTGCTACAACATCCACAGTCGTAGTGGAGTTCTCCAACATATTTGCGAAGGAAAAATTTCTAAGGAATACGAAGTTGTACAATTCTGAACATCGCACATGTCGGCTGGATTCCTCTCACTTAGGTATCGCTGGCACATTTTCACCCCTCTATTTCTCTGAACACCTGACGAATAAGTCCAAGCGCTTGCATTTTCTTGCACGAGACTTCGCTGCTACTGAAAAGTATCGTTTTTGCTGGATTGCTAACGGTAGAATTTTTCTACGAAAAGAAGAAGGAGCTAAGTACATACAGGTTAAGAATGAGAATACTCTCGTGCAGTTGCGCTGTAACTAATTGTAGATTTTTGTTGTCTTACTTATATATTTGTTTTAGTCTTAACTTTTCAAATGTAACTATAACTTGCCAGTGTATTTTAACTTATATTTTGTGTTCTCAACGGTTCCCTAAGGTAACTAGTATAATTGTAATTAACATTGTTTTTATACGTCACTATTCAATTATGTTATTACATTTATGTAACATTATAAACCATATAAAATCAAGAACATACTCACAATTAAACAACTTTAGCACAATATTCTCACGCTTGAAATGCAAACATATATCACACCTTATTTTTTTCGCGCTTCCATATGTCTACTCGCATAAATCTAGAACTTACAAAAGAACCTTACATTTAACTAATTTTAAAAATGGCTAATTCAATTGACCTAATTGACGACATTGACAGTACCGAAATTTTTATTAGTACCAAACATAATAAACCAGAACAATGTGCGAATGATTTCGGTGACGTTAAAAACCAGCTTACTATCATTAACCAAAACATACGTAGTATAATGAAAAACTTTGACAACTTCACGATTTTTCTGTCCAGGCTAAACTTTTTACCTGATATTATAGTACTGACCGAATGTAGACTTCATGAACACACTCCTAAAGTTCAACTTCAGGGCTATGAATGCCATTATTCTCAAGTGTATATAAATCAGAACGATGGTCTAGCAATTTTATATAAAACGGAACTTAATGTAACTATATTCGAGCCTTCTTTAAAAGATGCCAACTGCTTAGTTATTAATGTAGGGTCAGAATTTACCATTTTTGCCATTTACCGATCACCCTCAGTATACAACATAAACCACTTTTGCGAATCTTTGGAAACCCTCCTAAGCTCCTGCAGTGCATCATCCATGGCAATTATAGGGGACATAAACATTGATATAAAAATTGGTACAGAAGATAAACGTGCCAACGAATATCTTGACATTACCGGATACTTTGGTTTCTATCCCGGACACCACTATCCCACACGCGAAAATTCTTGTCTTGACCATGTACTGCTAAAGACAAAAAAAGTCACTAAAATTGTTGTATGCCAATCTTCACTCACTGATCATGACACAGTGCTGATAGGACTAAGTAAAGAATCTTCGAATCAAACATCTATCTCTATGCAAACTAAATATAAGCTAAAACTAGACTATCCTAACATATTAAACGAAATTGAAAATACGGATTGGAATCCCATTTTATACACTGATGACTTGAATGTAGCAGTGAATATATTTACTGATAATTTGCGGAACATCATAAATCGACACACTAAAAAAGAAATTATGCGCAACTCTAAAACCATTAGAAGACCCTGGATGACAAAAAAATTGCTAAAGTGTATACGTAAAAGAGATACACTTCACTTAGAAACAAAAAAAGAAGAAAATAGGGATAATTACGCTCTGCAGCAAAAATATAAAACCTACAGAAATCACTGTAATAATATTATCCAAAATCTCAAAAATACCTATAGTAAAGGACTACTGGACAGTTGTAAAGCAGATAGTAAAAAAACCTGGGCAGCAATTAAAACAATATGTGACCTGAAAAATAAAAAGTCGAATAGCTTAACCCTACTTAACGCAAATCCTGATCCTATAGTATCACTGAATATGGCTAATACATTTTTTGCTGATGTGGGAATACAACTTGCAGAACAGTCTTTGAACCAACTGAAAATAACAGAGATAGAATTAGCTAATTTAGCACTTACATTGGATAAGTCCAACTCTTCACTCTCACAGTCCTTTTTCATGAGTCCAACCGACGAATCGGAAATTAGTGCAATCATTTCCAATCTTAAAACTGATTCTGCTCCTGGCAGGGATGGTATTTCGAATCGTATTCTTAAACTAGCTCAACATTGCCTAGCCGGCCCCATATCACACTTGTGCAATATGAGTTTGTCGTCAGGAATAGTTCCGGCACAGTTAAAAACAGCAAATATTTGCCCAATCTACAAAGCTGGAGATGCATCAGTCCCATCTAATTATAGGCCTATATCTCTTCTTACGTCTCTATCCAAAATTTTAGAGAAGGTAGTGAACAAGAGACTATTAGCATACTTGGAAAAGAAACAACTGCTATCGGCCAACCAGTATGGGTTCCGGAATGGCAAGTCTACGGAGGACGCAGTCTCTAATTTGGTGGATCATGTCATTGGCAAACTGGATAAAGGAGAAAAGTGTGTCGGCGTCTTCCTTGACCTTGCCAAAGCCTTTGATACTGTGTCCAGGCCCATACTTATCAAAAAATTGGAACGCTTTGGTATTAGGGGTCTTGCCTTGGAATGGTTTAAATCCTATTTATCTGAACGCAAACAGAAAATTTGTCTGGGTGACTACGAGAGTGCCTTTGCGAGTGTTGCATATGGAGTCCCCCAGGGCAGTGTCCTTGGTCCCACCTTGTTCTTGATGTACGTTGACGGCCTCTGCTCACTCAATCTGGACAATGCGCAAGTAATTGCTTACGCTGATGATACAGCAATAGTTTTCCATGGTGACTCTTGGAAGGAAGCCTATAATGCTGCAGAGGTTGGAATGCAGAAAGTTACCAGTTGGCTGCAACACAATCTGCTCACCCTGAATGTTAATAAAACTAAAGTTGTAAATTTCTCTGTGAGCACGAAAACAACAGCCCCTAAACAACTTGTACTAAAATTCCACCGATGCAATTGTAGTCTAAGGGATAGCTGCAGTTGCGCCGTTTTTGAACAAGTCAAGTACATAAAGTATCTCGGTGTTAACATAGACCAACACTTCACATGGAAAACGCAAGTACAATCGGTTACTACACGAGTAAGAAAGCTTTTGTACATATTTAAAAGACTTCGATCAATAGCTGACAAAGACACTCTTAAGATGACTTACCTGGCTTTATGTCAGTCTATACTAAGTTACTGTATAGTATCGTGGGGCATAGCTGGTAAAAGTTGTCTCATTACTGCTGAACGTGCACAAAGAGCAATTCTTAAGGTCTCTTACAGATTAGGAATCCGATACCCTACTGATAAGTTATACCGCGAAACGCGAATGCTTACGGTACGCCAATTGTACATTTTGGCAGTGGTACTAAGATTTCACAAAACTGCAACTGTCACAAAGGTAACTGATCAACGCACGCGTAGAAAGCCTAAGTGGAACAGAGCCCCCTGTAAACTTAAATTTGGCAATAAAGCTTTCTCATGTTTCGGACCATACTTGTATGAAAAAATTAACAAAAAGTTAAAAATCTTCCCCCAGACGAAGTTTGGGTGCAAAAACCAGGTTCAGAATTGGCTGCTCGACCTTAGTTACACTGATACAGAAAAACTGCTATCAATTATTAATTAATTAATTATTAAAACGTTCATAACCACATGCACACCTATACTCATCATAATTATATTTGTTTTTCCTTTTAGTCTTTGTAAAGCTTAGTGAATGGTGCTGAAACTCGTACTGGTTACCTAGTTACCCTTAAGTTATACTTTTGTCGAAAGAGACTGGATCCTGCGACACAGGGTATCCTAGTGCAGGATCCAGTGTCTCATATAAATAATGTTAAACTATACTTAGAACAATAAAGTATATTATTATTATTAAGGGAGGGTTGGAGTTGCTCGCGTCCGTAGGATTTACCACCTTCTCCAAGGCCCACCCTACACGTGCCCCCCGGGTGGTGCAAAACGAGCAACAACGCCGAGCAACAGGCGGCGGTTAATTAACCTGTCCTAAGGGAACTCACTGTCCTTGCGGAACTAAATCTCCCTAAAAGAGTGACGCTGATACCTTGGGAAAGTATCAGTTGTATATCTCCCAACCCCCCCTTTTAAATGAAAATGTCGAATAATGAGAATGTTTTGTCATGCGATCCGGCTAACCCCCGGCGCCCTCCGGTATCCGGGCCGGACGGTGTGAAATTGGCTACCGAAGACTCCGTAGAAGTAGGCAACCAGGCTCCTACGGCTGTAAATACTACTGGAAATCGTAAATTTGTTCAGCAGGCTTTCCACCCTAGCCTATTCTCAACGAGACCAAGAAGTGCGTCCATTGGGAGTACACCAAAAACTAACCCACCCTTGACCTCTAGTACCACTTCAAAAGCATCACAAAAAGATATGATAGAGCAACCTAGACCCCCAGACTGGCAAAGAGTACCCATAAGCCAGAATAAGAAGCGGAAAACGATGTGCCATAGTCCATCACCAGAAAGGTTGCAAACAACTAACAGATATAGCGACTTACCCATAGATTTAACAGAAGATATAACAGACGAGAAACCTATGAAACTCAGCAAACCACCACCTATTGTACTATATGGAGTTGAAGACCTTAATAAGTTAACTGAACTACTAGAGACTGTAGCAGAAAAAGACCAATTTACCTACAAAATTGTCAACAAAAATCAGCTTAGAATAAACAGTTCAGACACAGAGGTTTACAAAAAATTAATTAATCTTGTCCGGAGTAATGGACTTATTGGGCATACTTTTAACAGGAAAGATAAAAGACCAGTTAGAATAGTTATTAAAAACCTACACCCTTCCACACCTTTGAACATTATCAAAGAAGAAATAGAGGCTACAGGAAATGTAGTAACAGGTGAAATAGTAAATGCAAGATTTGGCCCTGAAAAAAAACCTACCTCCACCTTCTTCGTCAACTTGGAACCAAGCCCTAATAACGTAACAATCAAAGAGTTAAAATATATTTACCACCAGTCAGTTCTTATAGAAGACCCGAAAAAAAGAAAGACAATAGTCCAATGCCAAAGGTGCCAGCAATACGGGCACACTAAGAATTACTGCATGCGACCGTACAGATGCGTTAAATGTGGACAATCCCATAAGACATCAGAATGCCAGAAGCAAGATCGTAAAGCCCCGGCAACATGTGCACTGTGTAATGGACCACACCCAGCCAACTACAAAGGGTGCCAAGTGTATACAGAGATTTTAGCCAGAAGGGGAAAAAATATTACAGATAAAAAAACACGCTTCCATGCAGACATTAATAGTAAAAAGGATACACAGCATATAGATAAAGAACCTAAACAATACAATCGCAAGGTTGAAAAATCATATGCCGAAATCCTAAAAGAAAAAGCAAAAGATAGCACTTCAACAGAAAAGCCTCCAGAATTCCAAATGACAACACAAAGCCAGACTTTAGAACAAATACTTTCAAAACAGAATGAAAAGTTCGAAATTATCCTCCAACAAATGAGTACTCTTATGAGTCTCATAGGTAAACTTGTCGACAAGTTAACAAAATGACCTCGCTACGCATAGCCACCTGGAACATAAATGGTCTTGCCCCAAATAAATATGATGTGGAACTGTTAATGTCGATGCAGAAACTGGACGTTTTACTCATATCTGAAGCTCACTGCACTGCTAAGATACCAGTTAAATTTGACAATTACCAATGCTATGTCACACACCACCCTGACGAAACAGGCCATGGTGGGTCTACTATAGTCATAAGAAAATCGATAAAACATCATCAAATGCCAGACTACAAAACTGAGCACATACAGGCAACGTCGGTCGCTGTAGAAGACAAATCTGGAAACATCAATCTCTCTGCGGTGTACTGCCCACCTAAGCATAAAATCTCAGAAGTAATGTTTTCCCACTTTTTGCATACACTTGGCAATCGGTACGTTGCAGGTGGCGACTGGAATGCCAAGCATACTTATTGGGGTTCTCGACTTACTACAACTAGACGCCGACAGTTAAAACTAAGCCTTGATAGTAACAACGCTCGAGCCATTTCTTCATGTGAGCCAACATACTGGCCGAGTGACACGAATAAAACACCAGACCTCTTGGACTTTTTCGTAATCAGGGGTGTTTCCAAAATGTACCTAAAACCAGAATCCTGTTATGATGGCTCTTCTGATCACACTCCAGTCCTACTAACTATAAGCACGAACGCTATAGAAATAACCACTCCAGAAACCCTGTATAATAAGCATACCGACTGGAGCTACTTCAGAGAGTACATAGATAAAAATATACAGCTAAAGGTAGCTCTTAAAACTCCTAATGACATAGAGGACTCAGCTAAATACATAACAACTCTCATACAGGAAGCTTGCTGGAAGAGTACCCCTGAAAAGAACCAGAATAAAACAAAGACTGTTAACTATCCGCTAGATATAAAATTAGCGATACTGGAAAAGCGGCGACTACGCAGAGTGTGGCATCTAACCAGACTAAGAGAAGATAAAACAAACTTCAATAGAGCAACTGAAGACTTGAAATGCAAATTAAAAGAATGGCATGATAACACATTGCAGATGCAGCTGGAATCATTATCTGCTACAGAGGCAACCAATTACTCCTTGTGGAAGTTCACTAAACATTACAGTAGACCTCAGACTGCAAAGCCTCCCCTAAAATGCAATTCCAGCTGGGCACGAACCCCACAAGAGAAAGCAAACGTATTTGCTGAACATCTCTCTAAAGTCTTCGTCCCAAATGATACAGTCAATAAGGGATTTGATAAACAAGTAGAGCTAATCCTCAAACAAGATTATCAAATGGCTTTACCACCGAAACCGGTAACTGCACGAGAAGTTTGGAGAGTGTCAGCTGAATTCAAAGATAAAAAAGCGCCAGGATTTGACTTAATTACTAAGGAAATTATAAAACAACTACCTAAGAAAGCATTTGTCTTCTTGACAATGCTATATAATGGTATATTGCGAGTGCAGTATTTCCCAAAGCTGTGGAAAGTATCACAAATAACGATGGTATATAAAGATGGCAAACCACCTAATGAAGTCAGCTCTTATAGGCCTATAAGCTTGCTGCCAATACTTTCAAAAATCTTTGAGAAGTTGCTACTACGCAGAATACTCCCCATTCTGGAAGAAGAGCACGTCATACCAGCTCACCAGTTTGGATTCAGGCAGCAGCACTCTACATTGGAGCAGGTTCACAGAGTCTATGAAAAAGTTAGAAAAACCCTCGAAGAAAAAGAGTACTGCTCCGCCGTGTTCCTAGATGTTCAGCAGGCTTTTGATAGAGTGTGGCACGAGGGCCTTCTCATCAAAATTAAAAATAGCCTCCCACACAGCTATCATCAGATTCTTGTCTCTTATTTGACTGAACGGCTATTTCAGGTCAAGGAAGGAGATGCAATGTCGAAATTGTTTGAGATATGTGCTGGTGTACCTCAAGGCTCCGTTCTGGGACCTGTACTATATACCATATTCACAGCTGACTTACCGGAGACAGATAATACCACAATTGCGACGTTTGCTGATGATACGGCCATCTTAGCCAGCGACAAAGACCCGAGCACTGCTACGAAGACCCTGCAGGCAGCATTGAATAAAACAACCAAATGGCTACAGGATTGGCGAATTAAAGTCAATGCATTAAAATCTGTACAGGTTACTTTTACATTGCGAAAGGGTAATTGCCCCCCTGTTCAACTGGAAGATACCACTTTACCACACCAAAGCAGTGTCCGTTACCTCGGACTACACCTTGATCGGCGCCTGACATGGAACCAACACGTAAAAAAAAAGAGAGACGAACTTAATATACGCTTCAAGCACCTTCTTTGGCTTCTGGGTCGGAACAGCAAATTGTCCATGGACAACAAGCTTCTCATCTATAAAGCCATATTAAAGCCGGTATGGATGTATGGCATTCAACTCTGGGGTAGTGCCTGCAACTCTACTATCTCATGCTTACAGAGAATGCAAAACATAATACTCCGAACGATCAGCAATGTCCCTTGGTATGTGACCAACCAGGAAATTCACGAACATCTGAAAATTCCCACTATAAAGGAGGAAATCCAAAACGTAACCTGGAAATACCGGAAGAAGCTAAAGAAGCACCCGAACAAATTAGCAGCACAGCTCACGATGCGTAGCTACGTAAAGCGTCTCAAGCGGAAAGACATCATATAGATAGACGATGAGGAGACGTTCCCAATGGGGGACGCACTCAAACTGACATAGTGCACTCACCAAATTTGCTCATAGTGTCAAACACTGATCGCAGATTTAAAAATTAAAGAAAAAAAAAAAAAAAATTATTATTATTAAGTAAAGTATATTATTATTATTATGTATATAAAACAAAATTAAACCTGTACAGTTGTCTGTACACTCATTATAATTTAGATTTAAATAATACTTAACACTCAAATATCTCAATGGGCTTCATCAGAAAGTTAGTCACTCAAAGGGCAATGGAAAATGCTATCTTCATTGCGTGATCGCATCAGGAATGTACATATCCGCAGGAGAACCAAGGTTGCCGATATAGCCCGAAGAATCGGTGGGCAGGGCACATAATAGATGTTTGATGGGGCCTGGGGCCGAACGGTTCTGGAGTGGCGACTGCGCACCGGCAGAGGCAGCGTATGAAGGTCTACAAGGTGGACCAATGACCTGGTGAGAGTCGCGGGTATGCGATGGATGCGAGACGCACTGGACCAGTCCTTGTGGCGACTTTTGAGGCCTATGTCTGGCAATGGACATCTTTCAGTTAAAATGATGATGATCACTCAAATAGAAAAAGTATTAGGTATAGAATCATAGGATCATGTATTTAAAAAAGGAAACTTTGTACCTATATTAAAAAAATGTAATAAATAAATACAAAAACTAAAAGCGCAGATCACATAAAATCATACAAATACTTCCTAACATTAAAACCAACAGTCTGAGCAACTGCAGAGATGAAATCATAGCCAACTATACACTTGTACTTTGCAGTATCCAAATCTATTTCTTTGCTACCAGCTATAAGCTTCAATTCAACTAATGTAGCTATTTGGGCTAACAAGTTACTTGTTAAACCAATTTTTTCTTCCAATATTGCATAAAATATTGCTAATAAGCGGTCCAAGGTGAAGACTTTAGGGCCAAGCTGCGTATTTAGTTTCTCGGTGATTTTAGCCTTTGCTCTGACTTGCTGCAGTCTTTTACGTTGCTTCCCATGATTCTTCATGAACAGTCTCTTATCTTCCTTTGGTGGGTTGTAACTGGCTAAGTATGCGGCAATTAGAAGGAACTTTGCGTAGTATGGAAGTTCGAAGCTCTGTGCAAATGTTTTTGTTGACGTCAGCTCTTCCTTCAATGTGTTTTCAAAGTCAGGCATTGATACATGGTCAACATCGCTGTTTTCTTTTCCAGGAGATGGTTTGATGGGTTTTGAGTTACTAATACGTAGATAAAGAAGTTCCAAACTTGCTTTGAGAATTGGTGATATGTGACGCCAGAGTTTTGCTAAATCTGAAGCATTAATTTCATTTCTTATTATCGGCTCACAGTATTTTATAAAGTTGACGCATGCCATGTGCTGCAATTCGATCAGATCACGACACGGTCTATAAAATACGCTCAAAAATGCATTGAGAAAGTTAGCAAATAACTCTGGTTTCTCTAATTCTTCTTTAATTTCTTCATCAACTTCATATGTTACAAGTAAATGATTGATAAATCGTTTTTGATGCAGAAATATTATTTTGAAAAGTTCCTCTTTGTTGTAATTCGGGAAATACATCTTGATTGGCTCTCGAACACCCATTTTAAAGTAGAAATTCTCATAAACTAAATGAGTAATGAATATTGTACAAATGTTGACGTTACAAAGCTCTTGTAGCCTTAAAAACGCGCTCATTATGTTATGGTCCATACTGCGTAGCCTCTCAGCCCTGTCGAACACTATTATAACCGGATCATAGCCTATTAGCGTCTCCTGTAGCCTATTCAAACCGTTTGTTAAATCCATCAAAGTTTCACATTTAACGTCGATTTCCTCATCTCCTAACCCCGCCAGGATATTCTCGAACATTATTTTAGGTGTATAACACTCAATACAGTCAATTACAACATGTTTATAGTTTAAACTTCGAAGTACGGAGTTTACGCATAAAGTTTTTCCCGTTGCCATACTGCCACTGATAAATATGGAGCAAGGTAAACATTCGTCAACTTCGCCGAAAAAATTAAACAAGTCGTTCAACTGCTCTTCTCTGCAAGGCACTTTGTTTTGTAATTCTTCCATTTTTGTTTTTTACTAGTTTTAAAACAACCTTCCTTTCGTTGAGTTCACTTTTATTTTGTTTGACATTCGGCTATTTTGGCGGTTCAGTTGACAATTTGACATGGCTTTTGACGTTTAATTTCTACGTTCCGTTTTCCGAGCTTTAGTTTCCGCACCGCGAGCGTTGCGGTCTCGTAACGTTGATTTTGTACACAAGTTAAAGTACTCAGGGAATCAATATTTTAAGTCAACATTCAAATTATACCAAATGGGCGGGTCCGAGGGCCTGACAAGAGTTTTTTTATGAAGTGTACAGTGCGATAGTAATTAATTCACAAAAACTTTTTTTCTTCTTTTACAGAATTTTGCAGTGGAGTTACAATTGGAAAATCAATCCGAAATAGACATCGATCAATTCAAAGACGCTCTGAATAGGGCAGGAGGAGCAAATTATGGGACTGGGGTCCGGGATTTATGAATTGCACAATAAAATATCCGCCTATAACCTAAAACATATCAGTACTTTGATTTTATTATCTGTCTTTTTCACTTGCAGCGTAATAAAAGCGTGTGAGGGATAGCTTCTAAATTCAAAGTTATGGTAACTTTTTTATAATAATTAGGCCATCATCAGGCCCAAAATTGATTTTGTATAAGTAGGGATGTGCTTTTTGTTTTTAAATTTTATACTGGTGTGGTTAAGTTCTGCATTAGTCATTTTATGCTGTTTCGGTCGAAAAGATACCTATTTATTTTTTTACAAAATTGATCTTGGAACTTATTTTTTATTTAGGGAAATTGTAAAATTTCAATAATTTATTTTTTTAAAGTCATTGTGCAATTTATACTCGATAATGTAACGTAAGGATTTGCCAAAAAATCTTAAGTGAATGTTGCCATGTATAGGGCGCGTTAAGTGCATTTATTTTTTTGTCTACCTGTATTTTACTGTGACAAAATTTTACAATGTATTGTATACAAAAGTATTTGGATTTTAAACTGGCTTTTATATACATTGACTAGTGTTTTTACCCAGCATTATTGGTAAACGAATTGAAGTAAATACATACATTAACCAAAACTGCTACAGTTTGTTTAATTTACCCTTACACAGATTAATCCAACATAAGGGGCCATTCAAGTATTAGAACGATGTCGATGTTTCAAAATCACAAGAAAGTGACACACGTCATTAAGCAACATACCATAAATATCATTGAAGATTCTGTCGTGGACTGAGAACTGTTACTTTGAATTAATAATGTCAATTTTAACTTTTGTTTTTTTTTTTCAAGTATTTCTTTTTTTGAGTTCCTTAACCGGGTAAAAACGGGACCCTATTACTAAGACTTCGCTGTCCCTCCGTCTGTCACCAGGCTTTATCTCAAGAATCGCGATAGCTAGACAGTTGAAATTTTCACAGATTGTGTATTTCTGTTGCCGCTTTAACAACAAATACTAAAAACAAAAAAATAGATATTAAACTTCCATACAATAAACTTGATTTTTTTGCCCTTTTTTGCTCGATATGAATAATGGCAACAGGTAGGCACTTGAAATATTCACAAAATACTCAGTTTTTACTTTAAAAATAAATAATAAAATTGAAAAAAATAAAATATTTTGTTCTGTTGTTTAACTAGTCAATAGTATCCTTCGTGTGCGAGTCCGACTCGCACTTGGCCGGTTTTTTCCAGACTTACACTACTGCTCATAAATAAATAACCATACTAACAAATTGACAAATGCACGTACCAATGTTTACGTAAGCTTGGGGGGAGGGGGTTGAGTTGCTTATTTTTACTGACGAGGGGGAGCGGGGGCTTAATATTTGCAAAACATCTGCTAACGTAATACTTGAATGGCCCCTAATAACAATGATTACCTAGAACAAATACATCTGCTATTCCATTTATATCAACGATAAGGACAATGTTCACTTGCTCATTTCTGATGTCACTACGTCATTGGTCTTCTCTAGCTGTTGTGAATCAATTATTTTTTTAAAAGAGCAATTTCTGCCGTGAACTCGTGTTGAAAATTGAAAAAAAAAAGCGAATGATACCAAAATCCATATGTTACAGCTACTTATCTATTAACTTTATTACCACTAGATAGCTAAAGGATCAAAGAAATAATGTACGCCATGTAAGGTCAGATTTTTTTTTTTTTTACGGTAGGTAAAGTCATCCAATGACAAATCCCGCCCTTGGGTGGAGCGGGAAATAGTGTCAGACTCTTACTGACTAAAAACCTACCCTGTTCCTTCCCTGCCTTGGTTCCAGGGCCCTGGTAATGTAAGGTCAGATGGCTGCTGCATTTCGAGATAACCGCTGGCTTGCTTTAAGTCGCACGGCACGAGCACGAGCACGGGACGATCGCTTCTTCAAATGGTTTGGGTTTCACGCGCCAATGATACGCAATAATGAATGATCTGTTTGGCCCCAGAGCCCTGGAATGAAGGCAAAGAAGGAACAGGAGTGGTTTTTTTTATTTCCCACCTAAAGAAAATGTTTATGAAACACATTAGAGAAAAAAAAAAAAAACGGATACAATAAATACACATGAATGTGAGAAAGTTTTGTAAGCCGAAAATTAGAATGCTTCTAATTTATAAATCTGCATTTTTTGATAGCGGTATTGCTCCACTCGTTTTTTAGTGGGCTACAGTCAAACTATCATCTTTAGTTTTAATCAAGACTATACCAAGGATTTTGGACTATACTTAACACATTTCATGCAGGCTTCGATGAACAATGTACATTACAGAGCGTTTTTATTTTTTTTACCCTGTGATGCATGGTATTACTAAGTATTACATCTACAAGTCTTTTATGGACTGTGGTCTACATTATTGAAACGTCTCTTTCCGTTTCCGTTCTTCTCGCTTGAGCTCTGCTGACTGCTCTAAGTCCAAATTAACTTCCCCCCATAATTACTATACTTTCCCTTTGTTGGCTTCACTTTTTTAGCGGTTTAGAAAAAAACATTTTGATAGGTTTAAAATGTTGATCAATTATTTATTCTATCAATGTTGAAAATTTTTATATGTACTGTGGAAAAAAACTAATGGAAGCAGGTATGTGCATCTACCCTATTTAATGCTTTAAATTACAAAATTGAAATAATTATTTAACACTTATTTTGACTCAAGATACAATTAATTTAAGTCTGAATAACACCGAACTAATCAAAAGCAGATAAGTAGTTATATTTTGAAGAAACAGTTTCCAAGTATAGTTAATTTATATATCTATCAAACGATAAAACAAATTTTATAGAAAGTATCAGAAAAAAAAATTACCCTCAACTATGAAAAATAACCTTCCTTTTGTCTGTTTTGATTTAAACATGTTTCAATCTAGCGAGGGCACTCGAAATAGACCGAAAATACTAGTGGCATTGCTCTATTTGTTAAATGTACCTCACGAATGTACCTTAACTATTTTGACGCTCCAGCCGCCGCCGGGATTGCGATCCCGATCCGGTCACCGCTAGGCGCGGGCTTGCGGACGGCAAGCAATGGCCGTCCGACCGTTCGGTAAGCACCCAGACCGGTTTGGACCGACCCAATTGTTGTCAGCACACCGTAGGGGCCCAGTAGGGTCGAAGCCTACTGGGGCAAGGATCGTTTTCTGAAAGAAAGTCGCGGCCGAACCTTTATGAAAGGCAACGAAGGAACAGGAGTGGGTTTTTAGTCAGTAAAAGTCTGACACTATCTCCCGCTCCGCTCAAGGGCGCGGAGATGTCATAGGATGATTTACCCACCGACAAAAAAAAAACTATTTTGTTAGATATTATAAATTAATCGCCTCATCCATCCAATGGGGCCCTCGGTTCTATTACGGTCGGTATACTTACATAAAAATAATATTGATCGTAAAGGTACGAATAGTATACACTATGAGTGTACCGTATAAAATGCCTTAGTCTAAACGTACCTTTACTTTTGCCAATGTACCATAATAAATAATTTTTGGCTTATACTTTATCCTTCAGCATTGTAAGCTCTCAAGAGTCTAATTTTCATCATTTTTTATAGGTATCAGCAGAGAAGATTTATGAAAAATGTCATGGTATGGTTTGTATGCCTGTATGGCATATTAGGTAAGTTTACAACTCGACATTTAAACGTGTATTTTTATGTAGGTGAGATAAAAAATCAATTCATACACCTCAACTCCATAAAAAGTCTAAAATTTATTTTTGTTTGTAATTTTATTTAACAAAAAATTCCAACATGCAGCCTCAATGAAAGATGGGCGCAGGGGAAAATACAATCAAAATAAACTAGGAAAGTAACCCTGACTGCTCTTATTTTAATCACTTGTTTTTTTTTTTTTTGAGTTAAAATGCGTAGGTACTCATTTTTCTATGAGATCTTTGTCATAAATTTAGAATTGATTACTATTGATTAGTGACTCTTATAAAATGATATTTATTTTTTAAATAAGTTGTTAAAAAAAAGACACTTTTACATACACTTAGGTGTCGAAGTTACGACGAAGTCGAAGTCGGATTTGTGCATGACTAGCAAGCAATAATTTGAGTTGATTTCACTCTCAAAAAATAGACAATGAATTATAACTCCATAAGGCCGTGTTTACGGAGACGCGGCGCGTTGGGCGTTTCGTCGTACATTACAGCAGTAGGCCGCGTCATCGCTCGCACAAACACAAACATATGGCAATGTACGACGGCCCGACGGACGCGCCGCGCAACGCGCCGCGTCTCCGTAATCGAACACTAAGGCGTTCCAAATCCGATAATGTAACCCGCCAAACTCATTTTTTTTTTACAGTACTTACAACTTGTAGCACTGTTTCAAGTTGTATACGTTGATCAAAATCATTTTGCAGCTATTGCGATAGCATATTCAGTAAATTATCATCATTTTGAATATCAGTCTTAAAATTATAAAAAATATCTTTTTTAAAAATTTGTTTCAAGTGCTTTGCTGATGTTATAAATAAACAGTATAATTTCTAATATATAAAAATCTCTTGCCAGTGATTTTACTCAGTGAGATTTTTATGAAACTTTTTGTGTAGTTTTGGTAGGTTTGAGAATAATCGATATTTGTTACTCTCTTACCCCCGCCTCAGTTTTTTTTCTTTGATTATTTTTTCCTACGACATGCGACAACACAACGTTTGCCGAGTCAGCTATAGTTTACCTAAGTATAATTATTGCCGCAAAACGAACTTGATTAACTAAACACATTCAAACGAAATTAATTTAGAATTTTACCACAGAACAGAAGAATGTAATAGTTTTACGGATTACATTGTCGGTATTACCTGAACCCTGAGCCAAACAACTTCTGTGCTATCTACCCAAGTTGACACCTCTGCGCCATGTTGGCTGCGATTGCCGACGCGGGTAATGCTACCGCAGGTCTAAATGTGGCGTACACCGCATTCAAGACAAAACCCAAACCAACACGCAACGAGGCCACGACATTGGGAAACCAGTGCTGATCCTTGTCTCTATACAACTAGTTCTGGGTAACACCAGAACTGGTCCAGAACGACTGTTGCTGGGTAACACTGGCGACGGTCCACAACCACAACGACTTTGACGCTGGGTAACACCGGTGTTGGTCATCGTGCTGAACTTTGCTCATTGAATAAAACCGGTGACACTGGATGGCTGGGTAAAACCAGTAGTCCTAGGCTATACCTAAACTTCTTTCCTGAACAAACACAGATGCTGGGTAACACCAGAACTGTTCTCAAGCCACGAGGACTTGACGCTGAGTAAAGCCAGTGTTGGTCATCGCCCCGAAACATTTTACGGGATTACTGGGTAAAACCATGAGTCCTGTACCTATTTCTGAAACAAACACACAGTCCTGTACCTATTTCTGAAACAAACACAGAGTTACGGTTCTCGTACCTATTCAAACAGTTGTGCTGGGTAGAACCAGTATGTTCCGTAAACCTGATGAAACAGTCGTGCTGGGTAAAACCAGTATCAGCTCTCAACCTGATGAAACACTCGTGCTGGGTAATACCAGTATCAGTTCTCAAACCTGATGAAACACTCGTGCTGGGTAAAACCGGTAGCAGCTCTCAATCCTGATGAAACACTCGTGCTGGATAAAACCAGTATCAGCTCTCAATCTGATGAAACACTCGTGCTGGATAAAACCAGTATCAGCTCTCAACCTGATGAAACACTCGTGCTGGGTAATACCAGTATCAGTTCTCAAACCTGATGAAACACTCGTGCTGGGTAATACCAGTATCAGTTCTCAAACCTGATGAAACACTCGTGCTGGGTAAAACCGGTAGCAGCTCTCAATCCTGATGAAACACTCGTGCTGGATAAAACCAGTATCAGTTCCCAAACCTGATGAAACACTCGTGCTGGGTAAAACCAGTATCAGTTCTCAAACCTGATGAAACACCCGTGCTGGGTAAAACCAGTATCAGTTCCCAAACCTGATGAAACATTCCTGCTGGGTAAAACCAGTATCAGCTCTCAAACCTGATGAGACACTCGTGCTGGGCAAAACCAGTATCAGCTCTCAATCCTGATGAAACAGTCGTGCTGGGTAAAACCAGTATCAGCTCTCAACCTGATGAAACACTCGTGCTGGGTAATACCAGTATCAGTTCTCAAACCTGATGAAACACTCGTGCTGGGTAAAACCGGTAGCAGCTCTCAATCCTGATGAAACACTCGTGCTGGATAAAACCAGTATCAGCTATCAAACCTGATGAAACAGTCGTGCTGGGTAAAACCAGTATCAGTTCTCAAACCTGATGAAACAGTCCTGCTGGGTAAAACCAGTATCAGTTCTCAAACCTGATGAAACACTCGTGCTGGGTAAAACCGGTAGCAGCTCTCAATCCTGATGAAACACTCGTGCTGGATAAAACCAGTATCAGCTCTCAAACCTGATGAAACAGTCGTGCTGGGTAAAACCAGTATCAGTTCTCAAACCTGATGAAACAGTCCTGCTGGGTAAAACCAGTATCAGTTCTCAAACCTGATGAAACAGTCCTGCTGGGTAAAACCAGTATCAGCTCTCAAACCTGATGAAACACTCGTACTGGGTAAAGCCAGTATGTTCCTTAAACCTGTAAAATCCACTTCAATGGTGTAACACCAGTATCAGCTTTGTACCTCAAAACACACTTCTACTCGATCATACCAGAATTTAATCTCTCAAATATTATCATGATTATTTTGCCTTATTATAATTGAGGCTAACGAAATATGCCTTCTTCCATGCTATAAATAAGCGGTAGTAATCTCCTTAGTCAAGCCTCTTCCTTTTCATAATAATATCATTTTCATTCTAATCCTTGAATAACCTTCAACTCCATTTTGTTATTTTGCAAACGGCCATTTTGGTCTGGTAGTCAGTGTTGGCCGCTTTAAATATACAATTTTACGATAGCTGACTGGTAATTTAATTTAATGATATAGTAATTTAATTTAATGATATAGTAATGTAATTTATTTGTTTATTGATTTATTGTTTCTATTTTCAATAAATTATTGTCTACTGTTTCTATAAAATTAATATTTTTAATGTTATATGGCAACTTTAGTTTTTAAACCTAACTTCATGCTTACAAATATGAAGCTTGTATAGAATCTCAAGTTCTTCAAACTAAACCGACAGACGTGTTGCTGGGGAGTTTGTTCCGCCACTTCTTCTCCTCAGCTAAAACACTAGGAAGTGGCGAAGGGGGGCGTTTTGGGGGTGTCTGTCTATTGTAAAAGTTCACTTGCAAACATAATTAAATGATTTTGATTTAAAGTACTACTACGTGTTTTTTTTTATATTTGATCCCTTTATTAGCAACTATCATGCAAGCGGAGCCGCTGGTAGGCTTCGCTTGCCTAACAAATTATCCTAAAGGAAATTACTCTCGAGATAGAAAGTATCCTATTAGCTATTCCAAGATATGGTCTACCCGTGTGCCAAATGTCATCTGAATTAGTTCAGCAGTTCGACAGTGAAGAACTAACACAAACACACACAATCTTTCGCTTTATAATACTCGTATTAGTGTGATCTAGCTATTGCTTATGCACCTACACCTGTTTTCAATAACTGGCGACACACGAATCGCACCATTTAACAAAAGTGCCTCTGAACATTTTCTTTTACAATTACAATTTTTAAGCAAACCTTGAACTTTTTAGTTTACCCAACGCAAACTCATTTGTTGTGTAATATTCAAGTCTGATAAAAGCAAAATATACCTTTTAGCTGTTAAATATTTTACACATTCATTCGCTCAGGATCAGTCATGATGGCGACACTTGGGGAGGCCTATGTCCAACAGTGGACGTATTTCGGCTAAAGTGATGATAATGACGCATTCAGGAATATCGAATAATGGTTAAGTACTGTTACGATGAATTTTTGTAGACGGTGTGTGTTCTAGTTGGTGTACTATAAAGTTTATTCTATTCTATTCTATCCATTATTTTGGTTGTGTTAATCCTAGAGTATCACAAACATTTCTATTATCAAAAGAAAGCCAACGGATCCTACCGGAGCAAACTACTAGGCCTCCCCAAGCAGCGTAATACCTCATCCTTCCTATCCAGTTTGTCCACCGATCCACCTAGGTGAGGGGACAGGGCCCCGGATCCAAGGCGGATAAAGGCAAGGAATGGAAAGGTAGGGAAGGAACAGGGTAGGTTTTTAGTCAGTAAGAGTCTGACACTATTTCCCGCTCAGCCCAAGGGCGGGATGTCATTGGATGATTTTACCTACCATAAAAAAAAACCCTAGGTGAGGGGAAGGGGTTTCCACGCTATACTTGCTGGTGCAAGATCACCACTCGACGGTTCACCTTCTCCGCCAGCTATTCTATCAGTAAAACGTCTATTACACCACTCGATATTCCACACAAGTTACACAGACTGTCTTAAAGTTGACTTCCGAGTAAGACAGTATAATCCTAATTATAGTACGCAACGTCTACAAAACCGGTCTGAATATCGATTGGTGTAATAGACCCTTAAGTACTCCCAATAAACATGGCCGGCCCGGTGTACTTTGTCGGCGACTCCGTAGTCACACAACGCCATCTATTCCCAAACTAATTTGTGCTATGACTATAGATAACTTATTATTACAATTACACCTCACTCATCACACATATATTTGTCTTGGGTGGGAATCAAACGCACGACCTCTGGCACAGCAGTCAGGGCCACTAACCACTAGACCAACAGGCCAATCAATTTGGGACTATAGTTGGTACATTAAAGTAATGGAAGTAAAGAAATGAACACTCAATCTATTCAAATACAACTTTATTTCAAAAAGTCAACATTTTCGCTTATGAATACATTTTATTGACAGATTATTCGTTTCGAAATTAATAAAACCCATAGATTAACGTTTTTATTGTAGATCGAAACTAAATGCTAAGTTATGTAGTAGAATATAAAAATATTATGGCTAATGTTTTGGCTCTGCGAACACATTAAAACTTATTGCTAAACATTGTTTTAGATTTTAAGCGAGTTCATAAAACAGTTTCAAGTTGTACCAAGTGGGTAGATGTAAATTAAATTATTTCAGTACAAGCGAAGACATGTGACATCTACTAATTTGCTGTTGCAGGACTCCTGTGGTGCTTCTCTAAGAAAACGCAGCGCTGCCTCAATGAACACCCAAATAAGATACATTGGATTGTCAACCTAAGGTACCTTTACATTGGATTGTTAATTCAGTGTATCCTATTTGGATGTTCGACGTTACGGCAGCGCTGCGTTTTCTTAGAGAATAGTACCACTGAGTCGGTTCCATTCATTTATATAATCAAAACAGCGGAAGATAGGTGACTCGTCTCTAGCGCGTGGACCTCTGAAATCATGATAGTTTGTCCTAATTTCAATCAGTCGCAATCGGTGTTACATCGGTCGCAACGATCACACACATTCGGCGGCTAACGCTATTTCGCTCGCACGACAGCGCCGGATCCTATCTCTGTCCTTGTCTATCAGTGACTATAGGTAGTGTAGATGTGTGAGTTCCAAGTCCAGGTTTTCTGATTGCGATGTTAGCTCGTAATGTATCTTTCCTTATAATAAATCAATGGTCCCAGCAGTTGGAAAATTATAGGCTGTTTTTTTTTTAAATGACAAGCTAGTACTTAACTGCGATCCCACCTGGTAAGCAGTGATGCAATCGTTGATGGTATACAACATATGTTATTACGCCTATGTTCTTCGAAGATATAAGCAGATATATTTAGAACAATCTACATTTACCACCAGTGATTTTAAAGACCTATGTGATTTGGTACAACTTAAAGCAACATTTAGTCAATTAACAAATATTAATTGCTAGATAATAATGATGTAAAAAAAATATAAATCATTTCTTAACTGCAACTAAGGAAGGGACTGCCTTCGGAAGCCAAAGCTATTGCAAGGTCTTAATAATTTTTGAAAATCTGTTTATACTAAATATTTATCGTTTTATGAAAGTACACCGCAACCGCAATAGATGAAAAACGTGGACGTATCTCCAAAAATACGTCCATGTTTCAGGTCCAAACCTGAAGAAATGCTTAGGATGTTTTTTTATCAACATTCCACGTGAGCGAAGTCGGGGGCAGAAGCTATTTGTCTTCTCAAAACTCACTTTGATTTAGCAGGTTTTGGCTTCCGAAGGTAATAAAAAAAAAACATAGAAAATTTTGATACAAGTGCAGAAAGTTTGTCATTGCGACCGAAGCGGAATTTGCTCGAGCGAGTGGCGACTAGGCGACTGTGTTATGAAGCCGAGGGCTGCAGAGACAAATTTGCACGTGTATCAAACGACGTTTTTCAATACACTTACAAAGAAATGAATAAAAGGTGATCGACGTGCGCCTGATACGATAAATGTAATAAAATTGTTGAAGAACGAGCACGCACACTTTTCCACACTAGTGCAGAAAACAGTCAATTGCGTGCCTAAACACCGTGGGATAAGAGAGGGTATTCAAGTAAGTGTATTGAAAATATATTATAATTGAATTGCTACTACGGTATCGTGTGAATCTATATTACCTTGCGCTATCAAATTCTTTGATTGACAACAGATTTTTAGTATCCCCCCCCCCCCCCAAATGGTAGGTTTGGGACAGATTTGTATAGTTGTCATTTTTTATCACTTCTATTTAAATCCCAAGTGATGGGAGGCGAGCCTGCTGTCTTCAAAAATAAATCACGCGAGGGAGATTTGAACTATTAAGGATTGTTGAACTAAGTTAATATGGACGGTTCAAGTAAACCCTAATGTATTTTAGGTAATTGCGAATAACAACAAGTTTAACATTTCTTATTATACATATTTATTGTTATCATTATCAGGTTAGATCTAACATGCATTACACTCGCGACATTTTTCAGGGTTGTCAAGAAATCGGGAGATTTTTTTTAATGTTTTAATACTACTAGTTTAGAGGTAAGCGGGAGCGAAACAACCGCTCAGTCACCCGAATGGTCCGGTGATCATGTATTTGTGCGGACAACCAGGTAACATAACAAGCTTATAACTTTGTGATTTTTCTTGATAGTTAAGATAATGTTGTATGTTGGGTGTAGTTGACAACAAAATAATGCGTATTGTGTGTCGCAGGGAACAAATATTTGTATGACCTCCAAATATAAGCAAATAGGGGGTTGTAGCGCTCACTCCGGAATATTTAGTTAAACACCAAAATACTAATGGCTTCACACAAAAGCAGGCATATGTTTCCAGGTCTGAGTGTCTTGTATATGTGATATTACATGTTTGTGAACACACCTACGATATAAAAGTAATGCCTACTAGAAGATTTTTTTTAAATTTTAAAGTAAAAGAAGGCACATTTTTGACAACCCCTTCCATTGTAGGTAATTCTAGACACTTAATTAGTCGCTACTTATATATAGTGTGACTGGTAATTAGTGACACGTGATTATAGTCATGATAACAAACAACTTCCACTATGGGACCAAACCTGAAATCGCGAAAAAAATCTGTTGATAAGTATATTTATTTTCGCCTAACTGGTCAAAATGTACTGAACTTGCAATTTTTTTTTCGTGATTTCAGGTTTGGTCCCATAGTAAAAGTTGTTTATTATCATGACTACAATCACGTGTTTAAGTATCGGTCACTAATTATCAGTCACCCTATATTAAAAAAAAATGTTATAACAATATTACCCATTACATCTATTATTCGGTTATAAATGTATAAAAACTTGTACAGTTATTAGTAGATAGCCACAATATTGTTATTTTAATATTTCGTAATAATTTTTCTAGACAACAGTTATATTTAAATCTACATTTTCTATCTTACACTCAAAAAAAAAAATATTAAAGGTTTCATTTATTAAAAAAAAAATATAAGAATAATTCTAGTTCTCTTTGATATTAGTTTAAAATTATACTTATTGTACTAAGAGGATTATAAGAGTATAAACACACTTGCATAAGATATTGTCTGTACAAATAGTATAAATTCAAAATGCAATGTAGTCCTATGGCTTCCATATTTTATTTTATTGTACTTCATTTACATTTATGTTTCTATTAAGTATATTCACTAAAGGGTGATCTCTAAGTTGACAATTAACAGATAATAATGTGTCTACGTGAATATAAAAATTGACAAATTTGAGGTTAAAGTAGAGCTCCATAAATTGAGGGTCACTGCGGTCCTAGAACGCAAAAGGCAACTGAAGGGACTCAGGTTGGTTTCAGTCTGTAAAAGTCTGACATTTACTTTCTCTCAACCCAGAGCGGGAGAAGTTACATGATGATTTTACAACTAAAAATAAGGGGTAGGAAGCCACAAGATTCATATCTTTCTAGCGAATAACTTTTATAGGTCACTAATTTAGAATTATATGAAATCCTTTTGATTTTTCGAACTTGATTTCAGCCCTGCTTTATTGGAAGCTAGGTTTTATATAGCTGAAAAGTAGAAAACATTTTTCTGTTAGTTAATTTATTTGGTTTCATTTAGTTTACGAATTGTGGATTTGTAAGATTAACTGAAGAACTAGCATGAGGTGTGGCAAGACGGCGGTGGCGATTCGTTCTTCTCCCCACTTTTGGGCAAAGGCCTCACCCAAATTCTACCAAGTATTCTTTTTTCGAGCCACTTAAAATCAGCTGTTGCGGTAGTCGTTTCAAGTCGTAGACCGCCTTTCTTTAAATGAAGTGGAAAAAATATAAGCTTTTATTATTATAAATATTGCTTTAAAGGGTTCGCAACACAGTGGCAATTGATATGACAGCAAATAATTGGATGCGTGTGTAACTGCGTATTTTATGTACCGCGGTTCGAGTCACGATAACATCGATGTTAGCACGTTAACAGTCGCTCTTTCCGAGAGGCTGGTTTCTTGATGCATTAACTGCGACATTATCGCGACTTGGAACGCGGGGATGGCTTATTTCAACCTCAAACGTCAAGTTAACAAATAATTAGAATTATTAGAACCGGCCATTTAAGTTGTAAAATAATGTGTGTTTTGTTTTTACCATATCATTTTTTAGCTTTTTACAAAAACGGGGGCCTGAAAAGTTAATTCTTAATTTGATTCAAGTAGCGTAATAAATAAGCTTTCTTATAAGGTATATCACATAGGTGTTCAAATTTCTTCAGAATAAAGGCCCATTATTGTATTTCTCTTTTGGATTCTTTACTTATGCTAAAACAAAGGGTATTGTTAACATTAGTTGAATGTAGTGAAGTGTACGTAGGTACCTTGTAGCCGTGTGTGGTGCAGGGCTAGCAGTAGCATCAGAGCGCGTTGGCAGGCGCCAGCGCCCGCAGCAGGCGCGCGCGCGTGTGCGCACCGAACAGCACGCACAGCAGCGCCACGCCGTAGCCCGTGGCGCGCTCGCCCTGGGGACATACAGGAAAACCCGTCAATAAATGCCATTATCATCATTATTATTTAAAACTGCAGCCGCACACCGCTGGACGGCGGCCTCCCGCATGTCCACGAACTTCAGCAGCACACTCCACGTAGTGTGACGCGGCACCTCAGTCACGTCTTCTAGTACTGTGATTACCACTCCAGAACGTTTCGTCCCCATCGATTATCAGTTTTGCGAGCAATGTGACCTGCTCCCTGCCGCTTCAGTTTAACGATTCATTGGGATATGTTTATTCCTAATTCGATCACGCAAGGCAATTTCAAACATAATTTTCCATTACCCTTTGGATTACTTTAAACCATCTAAAGAGGCTCATTGACAATGGATATAGCAAGCAAGCACTCCACAAAAATGCAATAGAGTAAATCTGAACATTTTCCCTGGACATTTTTTTTTATGGTAGGTAAAATCATCCAATGACAAATCCCGCCCTTGGGTGGGGCGGGAAATAGTGTCAGACTCTTACTGACTAAAAACCTACCCTGTTCCATTCATTGCTTTCGTCCCAGGGCCATTTGAGAGTATAATCCAGTGCAGATTGTAATCAAAAGGTATTTTAAAACCGAATGAAACTAATTACATAAAAAAAACCTAAATAATAGACATAATTTTAAAACAACACTTACAGTAAAAACGTTATAAATTGATTCAGAAGTCCATACATAAATTGAATATTTTCAGAATTTCATACATTATTTTAGGTTTTGATTTTTATTTGTTCAGAAAGTCAATCATATCAGTTATACGTCGATTTTAACATAATGAAGTTCGTTAGGTGATGCGCAGCGAGAAGCGAGAACGCCTTGCTTTCACAAGAATTTTCAATTGCGCAGTGACTCGCAGATTGTTCAGAGCCGACTATAATTTCGAATCGTACCTGTCTTTACAGAAACCAGCAGATAGTTTAGTAGTTAACTTACGCAGTGCGCCGGCGCAGCCATGTCGACGTGCAGCCAGTTGCCGGGGAAGTCGAAGCCCAGGTGCGACAGGATGAACAGGCCCGCGCACGACGTCTGCGCGTTGTTGCGGTCCTGGAACGTTAACGAATTTAGAAATATTGTCTATACACGGATTCAACGTTCAGAATACACAACACACCGTTAAATTTTGATCATTTTAATCCCGTGGAGGGTAGATCCAGTAAACGAAACACTATCGATTTGTAAAGGTAAAACAAAAAAAGTAAAGTACATTTTTTTCTAAAACTCGAATTAATATACGCATGTACGAAATTAATTTCATAAGTAAACGTCAGCTGGGCGAGTTCAATGACCAACCTGTAGGTAGTTAGTACGCAACGACCGACAAGTACCACAAGGGCATTGACTCGTTTCTCAAAAACAAATAAACTTTGTAAAAACTTACAGCCACGCTGTTCTTCATGTCAGCGACGCAACTGGTGAACTCGGTGAAGTGCAGTTCGGGAGCGAAGGGCAGCGGGTGCGTGAGGTCGCCGGAGCGCAGCCCGGCCGACACACACAGGGCTTCCAAGCGACTGCTGTTCGAAATGATGGCGGCATGGTACTTGCCTGTTGCTGTACCCTAAGCCATGGATAATAAAATAATATTTACCAACTATCACACAACGCCATCTAGTCCCAAACTAGAGTACTAGACAACTGATAAACATACTTATATATTTCTAAATACAGACATAATTATTATAGATAAATTACACCCAGACCAAACAAATGATCATGCTCATCACACAAACTTTTGTTCTGGGTGGAAATAGAATCACGACCTCCGGCATAGCATTCAAGGTCAACATATAGAACAGCCCGAAATGATCTATAGTAGCCCACCAGACATGACACCCGTCTGATCGGAGGATCCTCCCTTTTCAACGGGGGTATGCGGGGTTTTACTCTCTGTTCCGCATACTCTCCAAACATAACCGCCAGTGCCAATCTATTAAATTCACTCGTAGTACAAATAATTAGATCTGACTAGTCGTGTGTGAGAGTAAAGTGCGAAGTGCGCGCGTCAGAGGCGACTCTTTGAGCAGGTTTGTTCTTGCGCGCGGCACCAGCTGCAGTCGAGGCCGAAGCCGGCGCCTAACGTATCTGTCAGGGACACACAGACACAACAACTCCAACGACAATGTAACTGACCTGTGCTCCAGTCAAAGTGGCGACGTCCACAATGGTATCAGCTTTCAGATCCCTAGACGCGTACACTACACCGTCACTGAGGACTAAGCGACCTGCAATAGACAAAAAAAACACACTGAAATTATACAGGCGCAAGTTTGTGAGTGTGTATGTTTATTACTTCTTCACGCACGAACGGCTGAAGGGATATCGATGAAACTTGGTACACGGATGTCCTGAAACAGCGCATATGATACCCCGGAGAATGTAGGGTGACTGGTAATTAGTGAACGATACTTAAACACGTGATTGTAGTTATGATAACAAACAACTTTTACTATGGGACCAAACCTGAAATCGCGAAAAAAAATCTGTTGGTCAGTACATTTATGTTCGCCTAAGTGGTCAAAATGTACTGAAATTGGCTAGGTCACCCTGTATAGTCCAGGGAACATTCTCTAGAGTAGTAGTAGTCTTTTAGATTTTACTTGCAATTTTAAAGAAATTCTTTCATGTATCCGGTTGCTGGTCTAGTTTTATTTTGGTACATGATGTATGTAGATAAATAATAGATTGTATATAAGGGCGCAAAATAATATTTTTACGAGGGATTCTTTAGTAGAATCCTGAATGTAGCGAGGAATTCAAAATACGTCGCCCGAGTCAAAAATATATTTGCGTCCAAGTGAGACACTCTACGTTTTATCATCACCCAGTATGAGAAAATAGAAGGCGCCTTTTATTTAATAAAACATAGAGTAACAAATAAATTGAAATTAAATAGTATCTAATAATAAAACAACTAAAACTTTATATTTACATTTGAGGCATTTTCGCAATTATGAAAATTTATTTCTTTTTTTTTTCATTTAGCCGGCGCGCCACTATGGGCCGTCATACCAGCCAGTCTTTATTCAAACAATATTAAGACGTTCCAAATTCAAAAAGTGCGCGCCAAAGATAATTGCGGGGCCCTTATAAAGAGGATTAAAAACTCATTACTTCCTAAAGAAAACACCACCTTTGAGTGCATTCAAAGGCGAACCAAGTCGCCCTTTTCGAATACGTGGGACGAAAAAACAAATTAAGTGTTGCATAGTGTTATTGAAAATTAGCTCTTACCTTCAGCATCGGTGTTGTTGATTTCAACAGTGCGTCCCGAATACAAAGTGTGGATATCATCAGGTCTAAAAAGTAGAAATGAACATAAAATTAATATACGTATTGTTACATAAAGTCGGAAGCTCCTTAACCAATAGGATTATGGTAAAATTTGTTAACTGTGTGTTTCCGAATTTATATCTAGTATCCAAACGTATTTAGGCTTTTTAGTTATCTGTGGCATTCGGTTGTGCAGCGAGTGTGTAATTCATCATGTAAGAAAGTTTTTACTAATGTAAGAATTATTATGATTAAACCCCTTTCAATATTATCAAAGTGGTTTTAGTGGTTGCTATTGGTTAACGACCCCAGGCCCAAACTGACCCGACTTTACGGTATCTATGTTTTATTTTAGACTTTGGTATCTATTTTTTTTCCAGATTTGGAGCATATTTATAATATTAAGTATATACTTGCTTTTATTTAAATTATCTAATTGGCAATAAAGACCAACATCATATCGAGGGCCTATAACAAAGGCGCGTACCAGCGAAACTGCCACTTGTGTGTTTTGTAATATCTATGGTTGAAAACGAAAAATAGCATTTTGTGCACGTACGCCCTTTTGTTATGAAGCCCTCGATATTTTATTCTTTTTTTATACTAAAAATATACCTTGTGGTAGGTTCTTAATTCAAAATTGTCAATAAAGAATTTAAATTTAGAATCTGTAAAACTGTGACTTTAAAAACTAAACTTATGGTCAGCCAGAGAATTACGATTTAAAATATTTTTGGTCGTTTTTGGCAGGATTTTTGAAAGAAGTTCAATTCCTATTTTAATTATTCGCAAATTAATTCCTAGTTCATATAAAATTAGTATATTTGCTGCCAAATACTGCAAAATAATTAAAACGTGTTACATCTGCATTCCAATAGAAAGTTACTGTATTCTGTATAAAAAAATTAAATACCTTCAAAACTTGACTTTTGTGATTGGCTAAATACTTTTGTGAAGCCCGGACAACGAACCTCGAATTTGTATTATCCTTGTCTCTTAGATCTTCATGCTTACCTGGTAGCCAGTGGCCCCACAGCGTTCTCAGCAAGGCACAACACCGCATGCAGGTTGATGGTCGGTCTGGACTTCACGGCGAGAGCGAACGCTGCCAGTACTGCCGCTGCACCGCCGCAGTCTCCTTTCATACCTACCATGGAAGCCTGTTGATGAGAAATATTACTGTTAGGGCATAATACTACGACTTTTTAACTGTTACATTATATTCAAGGGCGTTGTGATCCACGCAGGCCTCAAAGAGTTATCATCAGCAGCACTGAATTGTTTCCGCAGCCCTGGTAGGGCACTGGAACGTGAAGGGCTACCAAAGGAAAACAGGCGCAGGCATTTTTAGGTCATAACATTGGGGATCTTAGCTATGGTGGGCGGTAATTCACGCCGGAACAGCTGCTCAACCTTTAAGATCACACACACGAAAATTCGTGGACCAAGTGACGTCCACTCGTTGACCACACAGGGTCCACTGGTTGACCGCGCAACGTTTATTGGCAATAACGCGGCGTCCACCCGTGGACTACCTGTCGACAACCAGTGGACGCCGTGTGACGAGGCAGTGCGGAGTGGGTGCCGGGTGGCTCTAATGAGCTCTGACCTTTATCAAGCGCAAGTTCGATCGTGTATAAAGTACTACTTTCTTTTTTGGAACGGGTCTGCCAAATACCAGCTTGGTGCACTAGAGTCGATTGAGAAGTGATCAAGATCATCGGCAATGATGGATGCCCTTGTCGAGTCAAACTCCAAAGTCTTGAGCATCGACGCCGAGTTGCTAGCCTGTCAGTTTTCTACCGTTTACATTTCGGGGAGTGTGCATTGTAATTGCACAATTTAATTCCGCCAAGACCGTTCCATCATCGAACTACTAGACGTACGGCGATGCACCACCGGTACATGGTGGACATCCCACCCACACGTACAAAACGTTTTAGGAACACACATATGGTGCGTACAGCTAAAAAATGAAATTCCTTGCCCGAATCTGTTTCCAGCTGTGCCATGATTCTCTAAGAAAACTGTTTTGAGCGCAGCGCTGACACAGGGACGAACTCGCAAGTAGGTACATTCATTCAATCAAACGTACCTATATGGATTTAGTCGCTGAGCCGCCAGGGCTGTGCTCAAATCTGTTTTCTTAGAGAATAGCACCCCTGATAGCTACAACTTAAGGTCTTTACGTCAAGAGTGAATAGGTTACTCCTAGACAAGCGTGGTCCATCGTCGACCACATCATCGCTTACCATCAGATGAGAGTGATTAACCTCGAGTCTATCAATTATTAGAAAAAAACTTACATTCCACAAACAATACACAAGGTTAGATCGAGTTGCAATTTAGTAAGCAGTTGCACACCATGACATGGAACCCTGACTTAGTAGCATAGCATCAGCCTTATAATGTTCCCACTGCTGGGACTCAGGCCTCGTCTCTAGGAGAGGGAATAGGATGTCACATGTCTTCGAATTTTTGGTTCTAGGACATGGTTTCCTCATGATGTTTTACTTCACCGTTTTGAGAGTAGTGGTGATGAAATAAATTACACAAAGTAATGCGCTTGGTTGGGTTTGAATCTGCGACTGACAACTCGTAAGTTGGGGTCCTTACCACTCGGCCACCTCTGCTCTCTCAGGGAGATAGTGTATTTAGTACGAATATGATGTCAGATTTTGGTACGACTGACCTATGAGAATTGAAGAGTGCAAGCAAATGAGACAATTCAAGCCAACACACAGCGAGATGAATGAATCTGTTAATACCAGTAGGCTTCGGGTTTGTTCGAAACAGTAAAGGTCTGAACACATACGCCAATATGAACGCGTGGGTCTCCATACATTTTATATGGTAACTAGACTTGTAGAGCTACATTAGTCACACCACGCGAGGCGTGGTCCACGTGTGCTTCGGTCTAATGTAGTTCCCACTACACCGTGTCCCGGGAACGCAAAGATTAATTGAACACGGTTCAGTTTTAGTCAGTAAATGTCTAACACGCTCTCTCTCGGCACCCAAAGCGGGAGAAGTTATTTGGTGATTTTCACCCCAAAAAATCCCCAAGGTTGTTTTTCTTTTCTGTTGTTTAATACAATAAAATGCATTTATTTGTCAGAATATTGTACAAAGTTGTTTTGTGCATTATACATATTTATAATATATTATGTTCATAATATTCTGCCGTTTCTGGCGTATAAATATGGTTTGTAAAATGATGGGTCATCAGTACATTAGCATAGCATAGCATCAGCCAACTGCTGGTACTCAGGCCTCCTCTCTAGGAAAGGGAATGGGCCGTAATCCACCACGCGGGCTCAGTACGGGTTGGTGCATCAGTAAAAAAATATTACGAAATTATTGAGAAATATTTGTTTCTTCAAAAAGGAGGGCATTGGTTTCTCGTCTTATAAGCACAGATAGTATAAAACTAGTGTAATGTAATTTAATAAATATATTGAAATTAAGGTAGTGATTCCGGGGAATCTCAGAGCAAAGAGCGTATCCATAATAACAATAACATTTCATTATCTACACACTAGTTTCAAATCAACTTTATACGTCATCTTTTGAATAACGCCAATCGGAGCTAGGGGGATAAATTACAGAAATATTGGAGAAAGTTATTGACGTCCGGAAAATTCCTATAGAAGATGAGTCCAATACCAATGAAAAAAGCTTGGGAGTGCAGCACAAACTCACCCTTGCCTTGATACTGAGGCCGCCGGTGTCGTAGACGATGCCCTTGCCCACCCAGGCCACGGAGTCGGCGGCGCCGGGCGCGCGGTAGGACAGCGCCACGAGCGCGGGCGGCGCGGCGGCGGCGCGCCCCACGCCGTAGATGCCGCCCATGCCGCGCGCCTTCAGCTCTTCGCCCCGGATTATCGTGGGCTCCGGGATGTCGAGCTCTTTTGCTACTTTACACGCTTCCTACGAAAAAAGAAAGAAAATTTTCCTCAAAACTTATTATATACTATGATTTTTTATTAGACGAAGTAAAGTGACAGCAGTGAACAATGCCCACCTGTCAAACAACCATTGTTATAGCTGTCACTTTACTTCGTCTGATAAAAAATCATAGTATAGTCGATGACTAGTTATTTTGTAATACTTCCAACTAATTGTCTAGTGGCCAGATCATAGAAATTTCAGTATATGTATACGTAGTTTTAAACGTTATTGTTTGATGATATTTCAATCCCCGTGTGGCCTACTTTCTTCAGACCTTTTTTAACCATAGAAATCCTACATCAATGATATGGTCAAACGAGGATTGACATATCATCAAATGTCGACGTTTATACAATCTGGCCAATTTTAGTTGGCCATATCTTGAAGTGATCAATTTCTATGCTCTGGCCACGACATATATTATATCAACAGCAAAGTACCAATAATTCCTGACTGTCGAAGTCTAAAATGTCCAAAACTATTTTTTTTTTTTAATTTCATGTAAGATGTAAAAAACTGCAATTAATTCATTGATTGAGGATAATAATAGCTTCTGTTTTTAATAATTATGTAACATTAATTACTCAAGCCCCAAGCGGACGAAGGTGTCCGCACACCTTTTGTCTTTCTATTGTCTCTAATTACAATAGTGAAATGATTAAAAAATTTTGGGATTAAAATGGTGTAGTAGTATCCCAAAAAAGTTAAGAGACGAGACATGGATTTAGCTAAGAGATGTTTCCGCAATTTAATTTGATGCAGTTGCAACTATCCTTTTGATTTTGATTTTACTAAAACATGCGGAAATACACATTTAAATTATAAATGCTGAAAAGTAATTTTCTCAAAAAAATTCAGTTAGAAGGTATTGGCACCTTACCATCCATATACATCACCGTTAAGAAGTAAACGCCGTTAGATTATAATCTATCTCGTGAAATTGTAAAATATCAAAATGTGGAGATTGTAAAACTTTAAACACTGTTTACGCATTATGTTCAGTATTATAATCTATCAAACTAAAACTGTTTTCCCCACCCCTGTTGGCAAAACTTATGTTAAGTTTTCCTATGAAATTAAAAAATAATAATAATAAAATAACAAAAATTTTACCAAGGAGAACCGTATTATCCACTTACAAGGTTGTGAAGATTAGAAAGACAGTTGCCCCATGCAAAATATAATAATATATAATATTATATTCCACAACTATCACACAACGCCGTCTAGTCCCAAGCTAAGCAGAGCTTGTGTTATGAGTACTAGACAACTGAAAAACATACTTATATATTTCTGAATACATACATATTATAGATAAATTAAACCCAGACACAGAACAAATGATCGTGCTCATCACACAAACATTTGTCCTGGGTGGGAATAGAACCCACGACCTCCGGCATAGCAGTCAGGGCCACTAATTACTAGACCAAGAGGCCAGTCAAATATACTGGCATTTAGCTGCAGCAGCTTTGACTGGAAACCGAAAAGGCAGCTTGACTCACCTCAATAAACTTATCCACGTTCATGAAGTTAGCTGGTGTGTCAGTAATCCTGGCCGCCAGCCTGGTCGCGTCGGCGGCGTCCTGTAGAGTCTGCACCTCTTCAGCAGACAGCGTGTTGTCACACAGCGCATCATCGAGCGGCCCGATACCTTCGTCTTCTGAATCACCGTCTGAAAGACGGCTTTCATAAGAAAAAGGTAGCATCTGGGGAGATGGGTGATTGGGGGAGAATGGAGAGACGCGAGATGTTTAGCAGTGGGATGGTATAAGCTGAGGATGATGAATTAAAAAAACACATAGGTAGGTGTGAACTAATGGTAGAAGTTTAGGAAAAAATTTAATAATATCCACACTGCTAACTACCCCCTTTTCTATTTTTTGATCTTATAGTCTATTATACTATTTATATTTGTCTTTCAATAAGACCGCCATGGTACCCCATAGTTTTAATAATAATATTCCACAACTATCACACAACACCATCTAGTCTCAAGCTTAGCAGAGTACGAGTACTAGACAACTGATAAACGTACTTATATATTTTTAAATACATACATATTATATATAAATTTCACCCAGACACAGAGCAAATAATCGTGCTCATCACACAAACATTTGTCTTGGGTGGGAATAGATGGTCACTAATTACTAGACCAACAAACCAAATAATATAAGTTGGTATAAAAAGTTTTGTAACTATTTTGGTGTATAATAAAGTTTATTCTATTCTATTCTATCCATTTGGCATTAGAAGGCCTCCCACAAGGTGGACCGATGACCTGGTGACCGGGAATCTGATGGATATAAAACGCACGTAATCGCTCGTTATGGCGATACTTGTCCAACACGGGAGCCGTATGTCCGCCAGTGGACGACTTTTTGCTGAAATGATGATGGTGATTCATTTGGTAGTTAACTTATGAATTGAAATCAAAATTAGTTCAGTTCCTGATGCTTGCTGACGCTGATATTGAATTGTGACGGGTAGTGTGGTAGAAATTGAAAAAACTGCTGTTTTCCAGTGTGATGTGCGGAGTGGGTGCAGTGCTAAACGAAGCGAGTCCGGTGCTAAGCGAATGCTTAGCGACACGGGCGCGGTGCTTAGCGAAGCGGGTGCGGTTTTAAGCGGAGCGAGCTCGTAACGTCACTCACCTTGTTTATCCTCCTTGAGCAGATGTATCTCGACAGACACGGCTCGGGTGTTTTGTGGAGCGGGCGCAGTGCTGAGCGGAGCGGCAGCGGAGCGAGCTTGGAAAAGTGGGTACGAGCGGGCTATGCTGACTGCGCTTGCAAGGGCGTCGCGTTTGCGGCATACCAACTGTAGGAAGAAGCCGTGCCTTGAGTATTTTTGAATGATCCAGAGAAAGAATGCTTACCATCAGGTGGGATTGCCGTCAAGCACTAGTTTATATTAATTAAAAAAAAAATGCTGTGAGAGAGGTTCGACACTTCTTATATTTCAAAAATTGAAAAAAGACAGGTTCATACACATCTGCCTATCTCCACTTCCTATAGGTTTAGGTTTGATACAACAAACTACCCAGAACTACATTTAGTCTGTTAAGTTAGAATGTTACACATACAAAAACGTTTTTGTCATAAATAAAAAGACTGAAGTGGCGAAGAAAAGTTTTAAGAATTCTGAATCTCTAGTAGCTTTTGGGCAATAAGTGTTGATTCTAGGAAATTAAATATCCTATTATGGTTGATCTATAAATAATCCTTACATCTCTACCTGCGCCCGATCTAAGCAAAAATGTCAAAATCTCAGACTGGGACGGCAGTGCATGTTGGTAGTAATGCAAGGCATTAGACGCTGTGGACCACCAGTGGTCTGCAAAAGCTAAAAAAATGGTCCACGAATGGTCTAAAGAGTTTAAACTTTCCAACTGATGCAACAGATTTGAAGTTTCTATAAGAAATGTGTTTTTCGTGACTTTTGATTTTAAAGAATAGGCGTGTTACAAAAGAGCAAGAAGTTCTTTTAGCAACATATTTAATTTTTTTTCTAGTTCACACTAACAACCAACACATGAAAACAGTCCCTGGTAAAATAAAGGCCAAGGCCAAGTGTGAGTCGCACTTGCGCACGAGAGCTATCCGTATCGTCCGTAATAAAAAAAACGGTAAAAAATCACGTTTGTTGTATGTCCCACTTAAATATTTATTCTGTTCTTAGTTTTAAAATTTAAAAATGTCAACTCTCAAGCTACAACGGTTGATAAGATTCAGCCTGGTGACAGACAGGTAGCGGAGTAGGGTCCCGTAGGGTTTTACTCTTTGGGTACAGGACCTAATAAGTTTGGGAATCACTGAGCTAAAAGATTCTTACCACAATGGTCTCATCGGTGGACCGCTGCATTGACCGGACGATCTTGGCGAGGGCATAGCCTCTGGCGGGGGCGGCGTGTCGGGAGCGCCGCGCCGGTAGTGTCGCCAGGGACACGGCGCGCGGCCACAGCTCGCAGGAGTCGCCGGGGGACGATGTCACGCATTGGAGGCCGCGGCGCCATGCCTGGGGGGTGAAAAGATCTTTTTTATAACACACTCGAAAATCCACTCTTATCCCTATCGCTTTTAGGCACGCCATTTACTGTTTCCGCACTAGTGCGGAAAAGTGCGTAAGCTTGCTTCTGCCACAATTGTGACATCGCATCAGGTTGATCGCGCCCTTAGCACTCACCACGAGTCGCGCATTAAACCCCGATGTCGCCACGGCTGCTTTGACAAACTTTTTCCATTTGCATGAAAATATACTAACTTTTTTTATTGTTGAGAGTTTCTGGTTTGACCAACATCTGATCTGATGGGAAGCGGTCATGAATGATACGAATATAGATTAGGAAAACCCTTTAGGTACGCTGTTCATGTTTTTTATCTATGTGTTTAAAAAAAATACTCCAAGCGTCTTAACAAAGAAGTTGCAATAATTCGTACTGTAAATACAAGTTATAATGATTGTATCACTACGGATTGTTTTGGGGAAAAAATCTAAGCCTCAAACTATTTGGCCAAGAATGGCTAAAAATAATCTATCTATAATCCACTGTGTATCTGACAAAGTACCACAAACGAATACCATGGATCCAGCACATGATTCTGGACACCCCAGTGGTGGAATTTTTAGTCGTCTTTTTCTTAATTAAAAAAAAAATCTGTCCTCTTTTAAATTTAAATTATATAAAATCGTTTTTTTAACCAACCCCGATGTTGTTTTCAGTAAAAAAAAATAATTAAAAAGTTATAGGGGTTGATAAAATCGTTATTCTAATCAATCCCGACAGCATTTTTAATTTTAGAAGTAATTCATTCCTTTTTTTTCACCAAAAATATTTAAATAACGATTTTGTACCATTTAAACACAAAAAATGTAAAGTTATTTTTTTAAATTAACAAAATACCGGTGAAAAATTCCACCACTGGGGGGTCCAGAATCATGTACTGAATAAATGGTATTCCTTTGTGGTACGTTGTCAAATACACCCTGTATGTAAAAGCGAAATACCACTCACTGATTAATCAAGAAATCTCAGAAACTATAACACCTACTAACTTAGTTGTCGACGGCGCGTACTGTTCCCGCGCGCCTCAAGGAACTGTCAGCAAACCGTAGAGACCCAGCCTGCCAGCTGCAGGCAGGGTCGAAGCCTGCTGGGGTCATGGGTCAGCATCCGAAAGAAAGGCCCGGCCCCGGCATGATAGGCAACGAAGGAACGGGGTAGGTTTTTAGCCAATAAGAGTCTGACACTACTACCCGCTCGGCCCAAGGGCGGGATTTTTCATTGGATGATTTTAACTACCATAAAAAAACCCCTACAAACTTAAAATTTGGCAGGTAGGTTCTTTATAGGATGTAGACATCCGCTAAGAACGGATTTTACGAAACTCCACCCCAAAGGGAGGTAAAACGGGGGTTGGAAGTTTGTAAGCAGAAAGAAGCTAATAACACAATAAGATTATAATATCCTTACCTCCTCACTAACTCTGGGCTCCAGCTTGCACCTTACATCGTCCCAGTTTAAGGCACTAAGATGAGCAGCTTGTCCCACTATGAGCACCGGCTGCTGTTCAGGGTCTGAAGGCGTCAGACCACTCCGGAACTTTATGCTCACTGACGCGTTGGACATTGTGCGAACTGGTGAGATAGAAAGAATTGATTGAATAACAATAATAACTTTCATTTATATATTAATAATTTGAACTAAAATGGCCGTTGTTGCTATGGTTACGAGCAGCCCCCCACTTTGATTGAGACTCAAAAATCTAGAACTGCGCATTCAAGGTTGATCGCCATTTTGGTTCAATTTACATGCAGCCCCAACAGCACCCTGAACCCATTTATAATTAGAGACATACAATTATAAACATACATATTTGAGAGAAGAGTGTGTTTAGAGTTGAGACAGAACTCTGGTTAGAGTTGAGTGCAAGGTTGGCGCAGCAGCCGAGCGATTGGCTTCTATCCATTTGTTTAGGTACTTAACTAAATGTAAAATCATGTCTTTTATCTAAAAAAAATCTAAAATATTAAGATAGTTTAAGTGTAGTTAAGTACCTAAACGGATGGAATATAGGCTGCTTGTCGCGGGTTCCCCACAGGAGCAAGAAGTACTTATTTATTTATTTATTTTATTGGCACAACAACAGCATTACATACAGGATTTTTTTTAAACAAAATATTAAAATCATGACACTGGTATGCATGCCTATTATAGGTACGCACAGCTTACACCATATTACACATTCATTAATTATTAAAAGAGATAAAAAAGGATACAATTTTTTTTTACATACAAAATGAAAAAAAAAAAAAACACATACTTATACAATTTATGTATAAAATAAAAAGTTAGAAAAAAATAGAAAAAATAGTCATTAAAAAGGGGACATAATTATTCTATTATATATTTACCTACAATTACCAGTAAATTTGTTATTGGAAAATTTGTATAAGCTCTGTAAGTACTTGTATGTTCTACAGAATCAGATATTGGTCTGGGTTTAGCTAGGTTTATTTGTTTTGTTTTTGAATGCACCCAAGATACACGACGACATTAATAAATGGAAACGTTACACCAGATTGCGTAATATGATATACAATGCGGTCCAAATGAGAATAGGATCGATTGCGATCTTGTGACGCCACGTCGAACTGTCAAATTGAAGAAATTGGGTACAGCGAGCAAAAAAAGATTTTTTTTTAAATTTAATTTATTTACGAATCGTGAACGAAATTTTTTTAATTAGAATTCAGTTCTTCAATTTTTCTCATCTCAGCGTCACTGTGTGAAGTGTCTGATTAATGGCAAATGAAAGAAGAAGGCGAATTGTTCCTAACAATGGAAATAAGAAAGAAAATTGTTTTTATCTTTAACTAATTATGCCTTAAAACAATATAATTAGTTAATTTATATTAAACAATAACGTTTTTACTTCACCTAGACTTAAATAAGACTACGTAATACAAAGCAAAAAAAAACCCTTTATTGATAGGTACGCAAATAAGATTTTTTTGCAAACCGTACTTTTCACTCAACATTTGACAGATCGAGGTTATTGGCTTTCCTATTCTTATTTGGAACGCATAGTATATATCTAGTTGTGCCCGCGGTTTTACATGTTGTGAAATAGCCTGGAACCTGCCTGCTCCATGATTGAGCTATCAAATGCAAAAATATACGTTCAAAATACATACGTATTACCAGAAATTAATGCAAAAAAAGGCTCGCGTTTGACCACTACCTCACCAGAAGGTAAGCGATGATGTGGCTAACGATGGAACACGCTTGCCGAGAAGTAACCTATTCACTCTTGACTTAAAGACTCCTAGGTTTTAGCTATCAGAAAACACAGACTCCAGCAGGGAATTCCACTCCTTAGCTGTATATTGTGTATTATAAAATATTGTAATGCCCTTTGTAGGACAATATCCTAGGCGTGCTCAATTAGATTTCAATCCCGGGACTGCGCGGGCCAGTTCAGGAGCCTTACTATAACGCGTTAAAATGTCAATCGTTCGGGCGAGAAAGTGGGATGGGGGATACACCCTTTAAAGCTCCAATCTTTTTTCAGTTCAGTTTAGATCGTAAAATGGACAGCGAAAAGCACTCCTGGATAGCTCGCATTACACTCACTCACTTACATTCACTACTGGCACAAAACAACACTTAAATCTTCTTAAATTTCGTAAGTAAATGCAAATTAAAAAAAAATCACAGATTGCACAACCTATTATAAAAACTTGAAATTTTTGAATTCTATTTTTAAAAATTACTTTGTCTAGATGGCCATCTGGATAAACTAGTTTTCAATCTGTAGTGCATCTTGTCAGACCAATTGCTACTGAATAAATGATATGAAAATTAATTCCTAACAAAAGTTTTTAATTTTTTTTTAAATTCAAATGTTGTTTGACAAGTTCCTTATCTTCATTGACTGATGGAACATTAATTTCATTATGAATATATTTGCATTCATTATGAAGTGAATAAAGTTGCATAATGTTTAGACATATGGCTCTTTCTAATATTAAAATATAAGCATAATATTTTATAATAAAAAAATGCATTTTTAAATTTTTTGCCTATCTGTCTCTTTGTCTGGTGAATTTCCGTAACGGCTGGACTGATTATGACGGGACTTTCATTGGTATATAGCTGACGTTATAGGGATTAACTTGGATACTTTTTTATTTTAGAAAATGCTGCTGTTTTACGAGCCTTTCGTGGAGTCGCAAGCAAACAAAGAATTCATGTTTTCAGAATTGAAAGCAAACCAATTACACATGATGCTATTGCCCCCGTGAGGCAACAGCCGCCGCCGGGATTTCGATCACGATTTCAGGCCACCGTAGCGTAGGCGTGGGCTTGCGGACAGCGAGCAATGGGTAGCTCGCCGTCCTACCGTCCGTAACCGCCTATACTGGGCCCAAGTCGTCGACGGCGTACTGTACCACGCGCGCCTCAAAATATCAGCAAACTGTAGGGGCCCAGCAGGGTCGAAGCCTACTGGGGCCATGGGTTCGCTTCAGAAAGGAAAACCCGGCCCTGGTATGAAAGGCAAAGAAACAACAGGAGTGGGTTTTTAGTCAATAAATAATAAGCCCCTTTTTTTTTATGGTAGGTAAAATCATCCAATGACAAATCCCGCCCTTGGGCGGAGCGGGAAGTAGTTTCAGACTCTTACTGACTAAAAACCTACCCCGTTCCTTCGTAGCCTATCGTGCCGGGGCCGAGCATTCCTTTCGGAAATAAACCAATGACCCCAGTAGGCTTCGACCCTGCCTGCCTGCAGTTAGCTGGCTGGGCCTCTTCGGTGTGCTGACAGCTCGTTGAGGCGCGCGGGAACAGAACGCGCCGTCGACGACTTGGGCTCGGTCCGGTCGGTTACCGGGCGATCGGACAGCGTGCTACCCATTGCACGCCGTCCGCAAGCCCGCGCCTACGGTGGCCGGAAATCGGGATCGGAATCCCGGCGGCGGCTGGGGCGAGCGCCCCGTTGCCTCTGCCTGATGCGGTCGGCCTCCTCCTTTGCTAGCATTACTGCTTCGCAGAAGGAGGCGACCGTCTGCCATCCCTCCTCACTACGGACCATGGCCTGAACCACGGCCCGGCGAGAGAGATCGCTGCCGCCGATCGCCCCCACGAGGACACGGCGATGCTCCGCCCAGGCGGGGCACACCTCTACAGTGTGCTCCACCGTGTCCTCCGGATGTTCCGCACAGTGGCGACACCCGGGCGAATCCTCCGCACGAATCCGGAACAGGTACTTAGCGAACTTTCCGTGTTCGGTAAGCACCTGCGTCGTGCGGAAGTTGAGAACGCCGTGAGGTCTTTCCAACCACGCCCCAAGGATGGGCCTTATCGCCCCAATTGTGGCGCGCCCCGAACGAGGTTGCGATAGTCGCTGACGCCATTTCGCCATGAGATCCCGCCGGAGCTCTGTCCGCCATGCCTCGACTTGTCGTGGCAGCGGAATTTCGCCCCGGCGTTGCATCTCCATGCGCTTGTCGTGCATGTGTGCAAGGACTGTTGCCTCCAGATCCCACGGCGGTTGGCCAGCAAGGAGGGTCGCCGCCTCGCGGGAGATCGTTCGGTACCCTCGCACCATGCGTAATTGCCATGACCCTCTGGCACCCATGACCCTCTGGCACATAATAAGCCCTAGGAATTTTTCTTAGCGTCTAATGCATTTTTGACATGTTTAAAAGCGATAATAATTCTAAATACCAGACTACATATTACTAAAAACTATTACACACCTTCCTGGTAAACCAAACCCATCTGTCTTGTTCCACTAAAACAACATTTCTGTCACAAAATGTGTGGTGATGTGATAAATATTCTATTTAAAACCTTTACAGACAATACACGCTTAAATGGACATAAACATGCTTTTTAATGATGTATTCATGTGGTTGCTACGGCAATTTGAAATCGACTATAGGAAAATGTTATTACTTTGGGGTAAACCTGGTTGTATACAAGTGCTAAACTCATTAAAAAATAAAAGGACCGTTTTGACATTTCAGAAAGACCCTAGAATGTAACTTCGAATGAAACAGAAAGAAAATATAAAATAATAATTAATTAAAAAAATACTTAATTTTTTTTGGCGCGTTAAATAATACTATGGAATATATTGCGGGTATTCTTTTTGAGCTTATTTTAAAAATGCGTAAATGTCAAAACGGGTCTTTTATTTTTCGTCAGCTATAAGTTAGATTAATTAAGAAGTTGGACATTATTGGATGATTGGACGGAAATCACAACTATCTCTGCAAGATGACCATTTACAAAGCCATTCTCAGCCATTTTCTTATGGGGAACCGCAAAAAGCAGCAACATAGAGATATTACAGAGATTCCAGAGGAAAACTCTATGTAATATCCTCAATATTCCGCAATACATCAGCAAGAGATACTTTTATATGGGCCTAAACCATGACACAGTTCAGCAAGGCATTGTCAACTTCAGCAGCAACTCAAATTCAGCAAAATGAGATTTAACTGTCAAGACATGTAAACCTACTTTCAAACCTTGATGGTTGAAAGGCAAGGGAAGCGTTCATTACTTTCGTCTAAAAAGACAGCGTTCCTGCCCTGGTAGACCACTTTGAAGACCCCACCACTTAGGCAAGCTTGATGAAGTTTCCTTTGGAGATGAGTAATATAATTTCATGACACGGCATACTAATGGCTCATTATGTGTTACACAGATTGCCAAGTTATGGGACATTGGAAGAGAAAAAAAATTGTTTCTACAAATAACAAAGAAAAATTTACTGAAACTGCTAAAAGAGAAGATTGTGCAAATTCATTCAAAATTAAGTAAGATGGAAGCCTTTCAAATAATGGACTGTGCTAGCATATTTGTTGAGCGATTGATTGCTGCCCTGCAAGTCATGAGTTAGATTCCCATACAGAACAAATATTGGTAGAGCAAATATACCATGTTACTGGAGTAATTCTTTTTGTGGGGCAAATTTAAACTGTCAAGCACCAAGCGGACACCGGTGTCCGCACACCTATTGTCTTTCTATTGTCTCTAATAACGGTATTAAAAGAGTTAAGTGTTTTGTGACCACATAAATAAATAAATCACTACAGTATACTGTTCCCACTGAAGCCTAACTCCATCATACCATAATCCCTGCAGAAAACCGCCCATTGTACCCTTATTTATAATAATGTGTCCTATATTTGTTGTTTATGCGGTGTACAATAAAGAATATATAAAACCCTTGCATAAATCAGTTATGTTGTTGGTGCTATGCTTAATAAGGTAGACTAAGCATGAGTGGTAAATAAACAAGTATAAGCTGACCTTGCATTCTATTAAAGGTCTAAACTATGCTAGGCCAGCTCATGGTAGCCATATTACTAATACATGTGGTTGATTGTACATAAGAAAAGAAATCAATTTCATCAGTATTATGAGGGAGAAATACAATGTCTTTTAATTAGTTGCCAGTTCATGATTCTGAAAGTCATATCAACGATTATAATGAGGGTAAAAGTAAATTGACGTTTGTGATTAGTGCATGGAATGCCTTTTTTAATAGAAAATGTGCAATCAATGAATATTGAAGGAGCAAGTGAGTCAAATGAGGAACTAAGTGAGTTTAATATGTTTTAAAATTGGCACAACTTACATTTACATTTGTATGTAAGTAACCTCTATTAATTTTTTCTGTAAAAAATTATAAATAGTGAATGTGAGATTCCATCACGCATGTAGATATACTCGTACTTATTGTAATGCAGGGTATGATGAAATCTGCATTACAATAAAGAACTCCTAAAATATTTTGATAGGCCTTCTCTCTAGAACAGGGGATGTGGAGTAGAGGATTTTTTTTTTAAGTTTTAGCTTAATTCATTATTTCCCAAGAGGAAGCCAGCATCTGCACACCTATTGTCTTTCTATTGTGTCTCTAATTACGGTATTCAACAGGTTAATATTATCTAATTTGATCCTAACATAATTCTAACCCAGATCTTTCTGTTCCAAAGCATTAGCTGTAAGGAAAGTCATTTTGACCGTTTAAATGAATATAGTCCATTGAAGAGGAGATGTCTGAAAGAACACTTGAAGCAACATTATCTCACAACACATCTACATGCTTATAGCAAAAGCTGATTGCAGATAAAATAATAAAGAAAAAAAAAAATATTTTGGTTTCATTCATTTTTGGGGAGGTCTTTATTCAGCAATGAGACTGTTTTATTCGTAAAAAAAAAAGCATATAAACACACAACACACATGTATGTAAACAGGACCATAAACAATTGGCAACAACAAAAATAAGTTCCATTAATAAAATGGGTTTATGTACTTAAACAAGTGGTTTTGATAAGCGAGTCTCGATACCAGATGCCCTCTTTGACACCACATTTACACACACAACAAAAAGCCTTATTATGTTAGCACTACATATGAATAATATGAAGAATAAATCCATACAGTCACGATTTTTGTTAAAATTTTCATGAAGTTCATTCATAAAACTAAAGGAAACGTGGTAACCGTCTCATAATACCCCAGGTTATTAATAACAGAACATTAATAATACGTGTCTAAAAATACGACAAACCGAACAAACTAGCAAAAATGTTTAGGTCATTCACCTGCCACATAAGTAGGATGTTTAATTACACTTATATACGTATTAAGTACTCTTAGCAACAGCATGATAACTTATATAACACTAAAACATGACAATATACAACACAAACAAGGTTTTTGAGCACCGAAAACGGACTGAGCGGGCAAGCGCTAATTTTTAAAAACACTCACCGTTATTTACGTCCACTTCTTTTCAAAATTGTTTTATCGTCTAAAATACATTTGATAGGGATTAAATAATGTAAAAGTCTTTGAATTGTTTAATTATAAGTGGTTTGTTGTTTACTTTCGATAAAAAGAAAGTGATAGCATTTCCCGCAACCACTGGCAACCACAACTTGCCAAATCATTGGTTGTGTTCGTTTTGAAATTAAAAGAAACGTCATAACGACAGTGATTATTTATAAATTCAAAAGGGAACTGTTAAGTTTATTTTAAATAAAATGGTTGTACTATGTACAAAAATGCATGATAATTTAAAAATACGACCCATGGGTTTACTGACATCGTAATATTTTGTATAACCATTGATTCATATTTTGTAAATCATTGATTCATATTTCCGAACGTCTTAAAATTTACTTTCAAATTTTAAGACGTTACATTTTATGCAGAATATGTTTAAAATAAATTAATGTTATCAAACCTTATTCGGATTTCTTTGTGTTATTTTTCTTGAAGTTAGGTATTAATTTCTTTGTAGGTTACATTTTGTTTTGAGTATTTTTTTGGAATAAAAATATTCTTGCTTTGAGGCAGATCAGTCGTAGCAGTTGAGCATCATAACGATTATATCCACCTACATAATGCTGGCATGCTTGAAAAAAGTAAATTATAGCAAAGAGAATATAAGCACTACGTTTAATTATAGCGCCAAAATGAAAAGTTATGTGCTTGGCTTGGGCTGTTTATAATTTATTTGTTTGTGATTTAGATGTTTGAAGAACGTGTAAGGGACGGGTAAACGTAGTGCTTATATTCTCTTTGGCGACGGATCTTGCTTTAAACAGGTAAGTTTTTAATTACAGGTGCATATATTAAATTCATCACCCAATTTTTTTTAAGGGATGTCGTCCGATTAGAGGTGCACGCTCTAATCCTTTCCTTTTATAGTCCTATACAATCGGTGGCGGAACATTTACTGCCAGTTGTCTATTCAAAGCCGCCCTAGGCCGACTGGTAAATCTGCCACTGGATACTATTGTAATAACAGTATACTGGCTAATATATTAAGCGTAAAATATAAGCGATCGTAGAAACATAATCGATCGATCGAGAATTTCCTAATGTCACTTAGTCAGGTATAATGTAGCTTTCTGCAATAAACAAAACCTTTTTCAGAGTTCCAGAGATTATTTCCTACAACGAAATCAAAACTAAAAACTTTGATTCCTGGGTGGGTTCGATTCCCACCCAGGACAAATGTTTGTGTGATGAGCACGATCATTTGTTCTGTGTCTGGGTGTAATTTATCTAAAATATGTATGTATTTAGAAATATATAAGTATGTTTATCAGTTGTCTAGTACCCATAACACAAACTCTGCTTAGCTTGGGACTAGACGGCGTTGTGTGATAGTTGTGGAATATTATTATTCCTTTCCCAAGCGAACGCGCGTGAACATCGACTGCAAAATGGTCGCGCACGGTTGAACAAAATTTCAACTACTCGACCATGTAGGAGCAGGCTGCATCGGCATACTCACTCCCCTGAGCAAGCCCGTTAAAAATGCTCTGGCTTACTAGGCGATGCAAACATCCATAGAAATAGAAAAACTCCTTTCTTATATCTATGCAAAAATCCGACGTTAGCAGACGTGTTCAATATCGTTGATTGGGACTTAGTAATTATCACCTTTTTAGCAGATAAATAGGAACATAAAGATTATGTAAATAAAATAAGTAGAAGAAACATGGTGGGGATGACGCACCAAGGCGAATATAAAACATTGTGTAAGAATTTGCCATTTGTAAAATCATTTCTAAGACTATTTTTCTCGCTGCAGCAATACTTAGGGCCAACGATGCGTCCCATACGAAAGGTTTGCGAAAAAGGCATATTCGTTTTGCCATACAGGGTACAGCCCCCTTATCCACGCCCCCAATTCCTTTGTTCTGATGTCATCTCAACAGGCTTTCACGCTTAACGAAACTATCGTAACTTGGCTAGGAGGGCAAGTGACGATATTCGAACACGAATCTTGCTAGCTCGAGCATCAAGCTTGGATGTGTCTTTCATTTTGCAATGCATGGAGTCATAAGATTATTTTTTCAGTAATTTCTGAAAACCCTCTGCTCTTGGTGTGCGAAGACTCCTTACCAAATTATTCTTAGGGCCAACGCTGCTTTAAGCGCGCACGCGCACGCGCGGTGCTCCGTCCGGGCTCGCCGTGCGGGCAGCCGCTTCCTCGCCTCTTTTGCTACGTAATAATATATTAAAGTTCTCCATCGATACGACTACATGCACACTGTTCAAGTTGAACTAACGTCACTGCGCAGGTAATAATATGGTTTCCGCTACGGGGGCCGGCGCAAACGACACTCGTGAGACGTCACGCGACGGGCATCCACATGGGTTCCCCGCAGCGTTGGCTCTTAAAAAAATAATACGTGCTCGAATTTCAAAGGGAACATTTAAAAAAAAAGTATACTCCATCTCTTTAGGTACTTATATACTCGTAAATGTAAATAATATTCACGTATTTTAACTAAAAATTGTCTAAAAATGTTATCTAAAATATTTACAATTAGTTATTTACGTAAACCGATGTTAGGTAATTAACTAAATTTAAATAACCTTTGCATGTCTTCCATACGATTTTTAAATAATAAAAAGACATCAAGGTTCTTACTGATGTGAGCTGCATCGTTGGTCGAGATAGGTATTTAAGTAATACAACAAAACTAAATCGAATTTTCCTTTAATAATTTCATCATTATCATCTACAGAACAGAACCACATAACAAATGTCAACCGTAGCACTTTGCATTAGCTTATAATTACATATCATTAATAATTAAGCTTTATTTATTTTATACAAACTTTAGAATTGTTGATGACTGTAACTGCCTGTAAAATTATTGCGGTGCAGCAAGCCGATTGAAAAATAGACCTTATTATTTAAGAAATTAGGATTATTTTTGTGTGTAATGGAAGTCAGTAAACCGTGTCATGGTATAAATGTATTGTACAGTCGAAGTCAAAATGAAGTGATCAATTACAAGTTTGATGAATATATTTTTTAGATTATATTATTTTAGTGTTTTGAAAGAGCAAATAGAAAATGTCACATTCATTCATCGTTTGGCATCCCTTGGGGTCACACCACATTTTTTATTACACAATTTACTTAAAAATCTCTAGAGAAAAAGCAGTAAAGAGACTACCATAACATTTATTTAGACTTCCATTACAGTCTCAAATATTCGAGACCTAGTCCTAAAATATGTTGAATTAAACAATCAATTATAAACAACTTAAGTAATGTACTTACTTATAATTTAACTATGGAAGCGCCTCTTTGTAATTTATCGATGGCTTAACATTAAAGTGTAATTTATGGTCTCTACACCGCAAATTATTGCCATAATAATTAAAATATTTTTATTTTCACTGTTTCTGCGATCTCAAGGGACTTAAAATTAGAAGAGAGATAGAATAGAATAAAGTTTATTGTACATCGAAATAGTAAAGATTCAATGAAATCAAGCCACTGAATTGGCAGTGTAGTAAACAAGTAATTAGAAAAGGTATAAAATAAAACATATTTTTCTAACAAACTGGCATCTAAATGGAGATGTACGGAAGACTGGTCCGTGATTTGTTTTTTATGGCTTTTGGAGTATTGGCCGCTTTGACGCAAATAATATGCATAATATAGTCCCTTAAGGTCGAAAAGTATTGACATACATATTGACAAAGCGTGATAAAAGACGGTTGTACAGTCAGCTGCAAATAAATGTAACCATTTTATTACACTATGCCATTTTACTATCAATTATTTTACGTGTAAGCATTTTTCTAAAAATAATATTTAAATATCTACCTATGCGTGAGTTTTTGGTGTACAATACATAAGATTTAATACCCTTACTTTTTATTAACTAAAGATTTTATTTTAATTAACAACATTTATGGACGAGTATTTTTTCATAAACTTTATAATATAGTAAAATGTCAATATGTATGTCATAATAGTAACTTTGTAATGCATAAGGAAATGATAAAACGTATTTAGTTTTCTAAATGCAAATGACAGTGTTTATTAAAATGAAACGGCAGGCAAAGGCACTTATATACTGTGTAATAATTACAATACATAACTGTAAAAAAACTTGTTTATCCTAGAAACGCTGAAACTAATACAGTCACATAAGAACTCTATTATAAATATTTAAACTACGGATTTCTTACTGCACTAGTCACTGGTTCGAGCCAGTCAAATAAAAAAAAAAAAAAATGGATTAGCAAAATAAAGAAAAAAAAAACAAAAATAAATATAACTAAGTTTTATTAACACTTAAACGAGATTTTACAATTTTTAATTATATTTTAACAAAAAATATAAGAGTATGCACCATAACATAACAAAGCAAAAGAGTTAAATAAATATAGGTAAAACTAAAATTTAAGTACATTACAAAATACTAAAAGAGTGATTTTTTGTAAAAAAATAAATAAAAATCAATAAAAGACGACAGGACATTAATATGTTCAGTTAACGACGTTAATAAGTTGTTTGTGACAAATTTAACTTTGCTGCAGTATGCAAGAATACAACATTACCAAAAATGGTACAACAGCAAATTATGTTCTTTTGTAAAAATAAAATAATCTTTCTTTTAGCTACATATTATAAAATAAATAGTTAATGGGATTACATCGCCCAAATCCAAAAAAAACACCTGGGTTGATTGAAGTTTCCTTATGTAAGATTACCATATAAAAAATGAAGAGGATACTTAAGGACATTACAAATAAATTGTATTGATTACGTTTCTCAAAAAAATACCCTAATTCTAGAAAAAAATCTGGTAAATAGGCCTTTTTTGAACATTAATTTCATATTTTCTCGAAAACGGCTCTATATTTATACATTGAATTTATATCAAAATATATGTTACGATAAATTGAATAACTTGTATTGATTTTTTTTTGAATTTCATTGAATATCGATAAGTAATCAAGAAAAAACTCGAATCAGTACTAACAACCCACGCGCAGCACCCCCTGCAATGCCTGTTTAGAGTTCAAATCTTCTCTACTAGTGTAGAGGTAAATTCTTGAAGGTCATTGAGCGATGTAATACCCTTAAGATTCTTTTGAATGAATAAATCGTCGACTTACTGCAAGAAATCATTATCTGATAAATTCTAAACTTTGAATGAAACCACTTTTAGTGACTTAAAGTGGCTTTATTCAATTTTGTATTTGTCAGTTAATGAATTCTTCCAGTAAGTCGGCGAAATATTCAACATTATTGTGATATTTAAATAGAGAACTGACGGTACCTATTACAGTAACATATTTTCGTAGCCAACTGTACCATACAATTAAAAAGCGTGCATCACCAAAAAAATAAGCACTCACATGATTTAGTTAAAAATTAACTGTAAAAACCTAAAGTCATTAATAAAAAGAGAACTTTAAATTGTACTTTTAGTATTTAAAACATTTCACTAGCCCCCCTATACATAAAATTCACTAGCCACGATTTTATAATTAAAAATTGTTAGTTATTTTAATAATAATTATTACTAATGTTTTTCTTCAAAAATTGTTTTATTTTACTGACCGGAAATATGAATTAATCCCTAGTTTCTTGAACAAAAATGGTCGCAAAATTCAAGTTGGCAATTACTGTTAATGTATAAATTAACTGTCAACAGTCGATCACTGTTTAAAGTCCATAAGGAGAGGCTACGATGGTTATGCTCAGAGTTTCCTTACTTGATCGAGTCAGGAATGAAGATAACTACAAGAGAATCAAGGTTACACCTTCGGGCTATGCGCATCGCCAAACTAAGAAGCCACATTGGCATTAAAAAATAGAGGTCGATAGGGCAGGAAAGGTCTGGAGTGGCGACCTCGTACTAGAAAATGCAACGTTGAAAGGCCTCACACACTTTGGACCGATGACCTGGTTAAGGTCGTGGGAATCTACTAGAAGCGAGACGCACAGAACCGGTTGAAGTGGCGACACTTCGGGGAGGTAAACCCAGCAGGTGATTAGCCGATGACAGCAGCTTATGTGCATTTCACAATGGTCTCCCCAATTTTCGTTCGACAAACTAGGGTTTAATGATTTTAATAACACGTTTCTGGTCAGTAAAACATTAAACTTTGCTACAGAATTGAGTTATTTCCTTGGACTGCGCAGTGCCGTTTTAAGCGTAGGTTGGACACTGCAGAGTTGTACTCAAGGAAATACTTTTCACAGTTGTCTCTGGTAGAATCAAAAGGTAAAATCATAAGGTTTTGACAGAAAATTAGGTTCTAAAAATTTTATTTGGACATAAAATTAAACCTGAAGTTGCAGGACAGCTGTTAGGTGAATTGTTTGACTTTTGTATGCTCATAAGTGTTGTAAAATTATCTTGTTTATATTTAGCTTCGATGAAAAAAAAAACCTTTTAAATCTAATTTGTTCTTGCTCTTAAATTATATCTTAAGTAGACAACATAATAAAACATATTGAAAAAATTTTTTTTTTATAATATTCAAAAGTCAAACATCTTTAGAATCGGCAAATAGTAAATTAATTTCTAGCTTTTTTAACTAAGCTAAAAATAATGGTCGCTTGCCTCTAAACAGATCAGGAAAATTGGCAAAGGTCGTAATTTCGTTCCTTTTGTAACATTTAGTTTAACAATAATATTGATACACAAAAACATTAGTTATTGTCAATTTGTTATTTTTTGAAAATGGTTTACAGTGTTTTGCCTGTAAAAAAATTATTTAATTCCCAGAAGACATACTTTTCACTTGCACTTCTTTCACTTACGTCACTTTTATTTCTATACAATTTTGGCGATAACAGCCAAAATGTGAACTACTTAGTTTTAAATTCAAATTATGTTATATCTCTCTTCAACTTACATTAAGAGGTATCTACAAAAACTTATTCACAAAATTTAAAATCGCCGACACATTAATTTATTATTATAATATAAATTTATTCTTTAATAAAAAGCTATCTTTGCGAAGCAGCTTCGATGCCCGATTATTATTCAATAGCATATAAGTAGTAATTTTCTAAACAATTGTACAATCACGCCTAAAAATTTTCTTTACCAATTAATAAATTTTATTGCAATTAACGTATATTTACTTAGTAAATGGAGTGTTTCGCAGTAATTATCTAACAGGTAAAATTACATAACGGAATTTATCTGCCAGATAACTTTTTGGGAAAGAGTAAATTCATCAGTAATATTGTATTAAACACTATAGACCATTTTCATGATTTGATTAGATAACACTGTGACCTGGATACTGCTATAATAACCCGAAAACAACCAAAACACCCGTATGGTAACTAAAATAATAATTATAAAAAAAAAAAACAAAACATGTTTCTGTGTCACAATTCAAAATTTTCCTTTCGAACTCAATCGTATAAGTTAACTGTAGAGATTCAGATACATTATGTCTCCCAAAATGACGGGCAACGTTCAATCTACGTGATGCTGCAACGTTGCTGTTTGTCCCGCAACTTGTTCCCAAACATTTTACAACGCATTCATCTGTCATGTTGTTGGTTAATTCAACAGCGTTGCGCTTCATTTTGTCCCCTAATATATCTGAGACTTAAGTTTGGGATCGATCACAGGATATTTCGACGTCAATCCCTTATATACTGCATTTTTTTTTGTAAATATTATTGAAAGTCACTTGTTCTAGGACATCTACCCACTGATAATATACAAGTTGAAAAATTTGTGACACAAAAACCTTTCGGAATTAACAAAACATAATGAGCAGCTTTGAACTAGACTTTCTTAAGTAAATATTCAACGTTTATAATTATTTATTTTTTGTTAATGGAACAATGACAATGGACGCATAATTCACCCGATCGAATTTCGATCATGGTGGCCAATCTCGAAATCAGGTACACAGGAGATATTACAGTACAAGAAAGTGAAAGTGTAGTTATGCATTAAGTAAAATTCATATTAAGCATTAATTGGTACCATTATGTTATGGGTAATAATAAAGCTAGAACTACATTATACCGACGCACACATGTAACACGCCTGATTTGTACGTCCGACCGTCCGTCGAGAACGACGCGACGTCACGTGGCGTGGATCAAGTGTAGCTCTACAAGCATAGTTTCCATATAAAATGTATGGAGACTGACGCGCCCAGTTCAGCGTGTGTGGCACACGTGTGCGCAGTGTAGTTCTACCTTAAGTAGATTCACTTAATGCTACTACACTTCACAGTGCTTAGGCGTGTGTACTAACTCAGGTGCATTCTTTCACAGTGCTTGCACTATGAGCAGAAAACAAATGCTATTATTTCGAAAACTATGAAAGATTTACTTGAGAAAGTCTAAAACAGCTAATATAATAACTTCATCTCTATAATATACAACATACAACTAACACTAGCCAATGACACGCACAGCTCACGAAGACATACATTTATTTATGTTACAAGAAGCGTTATCTTATTTAGACGTAGCTCTTTATAGTTTATACATTTTGAGAATTTTATGAAGGACTTTCGTGGTGAAGATGTCAACTGGCAAATACTGGAACTGGAAACTCGTGTCTAGTATTTTTATTTAAAGAATCTATGTACAAACATTCATATCTGTATTATGAAATATCACAAAGTTATAAACTTGTTATGTTACCTGGTTGTCCGTACAAATACATGGTCACCGGGCTGTGCACTGGCGTCTAATGCCCGCTATGACCTACCGTAATCTGGTGTCGGTGGTGTCCAACTTGGTGACTTTTTAAAAATATTTTTGGGAGAAAATATAATATGGTAACATGGTACATGGTGGTAATATGGTATGGTTAGTAACTTTCTTGGTGTGTACAATAAAGTTTTATTCTATTCTATTCTATGGTGTAAAAATTATTGGAATCGATGAATTTTTGACAAGACTAGTCGTTACAACTTTCGGGCTACCGACTACCCATATGTCATCGGTTGTAATTATGCTGCAATTGTAGACACAATCATCAGCATTTCACCCGCAACATGTCCATCGTTAGACTTAGGCCTCCCTCAAGTATCGCTACAACGAACGACCCTGTGTGTGTCACCAGGTCATCAGTCCACCTAGACACAATAAAATTTCCATATTGTCTCATATAAATACAATGGGGTGACCTTCTAGAAAAATATTCACTTTTCCTTCACATATATTTGATCTAATTTAGACAAATATTTAATTATTCGTATGATTATAGTGGACAGGTGTGAAACTTGTTCTAGTATTTTTTTTTTCTCACGCTCTACCTATAAAGAAATGTCCTGCATTTATTGTGTTTACATTTACATAATTTAGGTTTCGAAATTGCTTATTATGTCGTAATATATTAATTTTATATTGTGTTTTTCTAAAAGTTGTACAATTTGTAATTTATATTCAAGTCGGCTGTTTTTAAGTGTTTTAATTATCAAAACTCGTGTTTAAACCAGTTTTTGTTCACCAGGTGACAAACTTCACCACTACTAATATTTTTTTACGATAAAAAGTAATTTGTCTTTTACATTTCACAAACCCGTATTAACCTCGCAACCACACATATTTTTTTTTTACTAAGAAATTATTAAATACTGTGCTCTTCCATTATGTGCAACCATATTCCATTCCCTAGGATTAATTGACGAGAAAATTTTAACTAAAAAGGTTTTAGTTTCTTTTTGCTATACACCCGGAATTGAGCTATACACCCAGTGGCGTAACTACATCATCCGAGTCCCGTGGCAAATTCGTTGGATGGGGCCCCAGAAAAATCGTAATTTAATTTTTTAAGCGACTTCTAATATATAGGGTGACTGGTAATTAGTGAAAGATACTTAAACACGTGATTGTATTCATGACAACAAACAACTTTTACTATCGGATCAAACCTGAAATCGCGAAAAAATCTGGCAAGTTCAGTACATTTTGACCAGTTAGGCGAACATAAATGTACTGAACTTGGCAGGTTTTTTTCACGATTTCGGGTTTGGTCCCATAGTAAAAGTTGTTTGTTTTCATGACTACAATCACGTGTTTAAGTATCGTTCACTAATTACCAGTCACCCTATATATTATTAAATAGGTCTTCTTAGTTTGCGGTCTCTTAAATCAGGGGCCCGTCAGACGGGGTCCGTGGCATTTCGTCAGCCATGCCACTCTATAGTTTCGCCACAGTAAACATCCTATAACTCCATCGTTTTCAACAATTCAGTTTAGAACTTCAATTGGATCGCGGTAAAAGCTCGTGGTAGGGCCGGCGGCTATTTTTGTTTAATTTTTTTACTTATTTTTTTGATTTCATTGATTTAATTTAATTTTAATTTTATGTAATTATGGACGATGTCTGAATTAAATAAATATTATTATTTTGTGACTTGTTAAAATATTTAATTCATAATTTGTAGTTAGATATTATTTAGTTCATTAATATACAAAAAGTAAAATTTCTTTGTGGTAACATCGTAAAAACTAAAAACAAAAAAAAATATTTTGGAAATGGAAACAATTCACAGCCAAATTTTTTTACGAAGCGTGTCGATTGCTTTTTTATGAATGTTTACATTGCTTGTTTTATAAAAAGACTTAGATGGCAAATAATTCAACGTACTAGTAAGAAATAGTACTTCACTTACAGGTACTATCTACTCAAAAATCACAGTTACATGACATAAAAAAGTATTAAATAATATAATATCGTATCGAAAAGTATCGGGGACTGGCAGTAATACAGACTCGATACTGTTCTTATTTATATACATTGTTCTCTTTACTACCATGCGACAATTGTTGACTGCACGGGAATTAAATACTAGCTGCTGCCTGCGGCTTCGTCCACTTGAAAATAGAAAATTGTTCCAAGGGAACCTATTCTCGGGAAAAAAGTAACCTATTTGCTGCAGGACATGGTCTCCCCATGCACCAAGTTTTATCGAAATCCGTTTAGCCGTTCGAGCGTAAAGAAGTTACACACATACACACTCACAAACTTTTGCCTTTAGAATATTAAGTGTGATAAAGTTGTTATTTCCACTATCCACTCAGCTTGCGTTGATCAAATTACCAGTAAAGCTAGAAGTACATTAGACCGACGCACACGTGGACTACGCTTGATTTTTACTTAGAACAACGTTGCGTGGCGGGGATCAAGTGTAGTTCTAAAAGTCTAGTTTCCATATACAATGTATGGAGAATGAAGCGCCCAGATCGGCGTGTGTAGCACATGTGTGCGCAGTTTAGTTCTAGCTTTAAAGTATAAGCTATAATTGTTAATTTGATCGTGCGTCGATCGCATCGATTCGCAAGGATTCATGGGCTCCGGATTGTCTTGAAAGAGTTACCGCGACCCTGGAACTCAAAGGGCAACTGACAGAATACGAATGAGTTTTAAACAGTAAAAATCTAATAACCCCTTGCTCCTTTCAGGGCGGAAAAAGTTATTTGATAAAAAAACAAAAACATGACACTTGTATTTTATCCTCAAGTTTTTTTTTTCGAATCTGAGTCGAGTAGAATGTATGAAACTTTCTTCAATAATACTTGGACTATAAGTTGGTCTTCGTCGGCATAAGAAGCTTCGCAATTATGAAGGCATTAAGCTCGCTTCGACGCAGTATAAAGGGTGCACTCGCGCCTATACAGGGTGACTGGTAATTAGTGAACGATACTTAAACACATGATTGTAGTCATGATAACAAACAACTTTTACTATGGAACCAAACCTGAAACTGTGAAAAAAAAAATCTGTTGGTCAGTACATTTGAGTTCGCCAAACTGGTCAAAATGTACTGAACTTGGCTGATTTTTTTCGAGATTTCAGGTTTGGTCCCGTAGTAAAACTTGTTATCATGACTACAATCACGTGTTTAAGTATCGTTCACTAATTACCAGTCACCCTATATATACGCGACTGTAGCGAACGCAATCGTCGAGCAGCAGCGTTGCGTTTACGAAACGTATACGCCGTGAATTAGTCAACAATTGTCACATAGTAAATTCATAAATGTTTGTTCTGATCTCCTGAAGCTTACATCATCACTTACTGTTGGAAACAGTTACTGTCTTAACCAGTAACAGATGATCAGCCTTATGTTACATGTTTATAAAAATAATTGTATCTCAATGTATAATTAAAAATCTTTTGTAAGTTATATTCATAAAGGTTCGTTTTGTACTAATGTTTGATATTTCTTGTCTAAGAATACTGTCTGTTTATGTACAGTCAATCGCGAGGGTATGGTAACAATTTCAAATCACCTTTATTGCATATTGTTTAAGACATTTTTTAAGTTAAGCGTATCTAAAGTTGCAAGGACTGTGATACGCCCAGTTTAGTATATCTAAAATGTTTTTGTACGGTTTGATGTAACAATATCGTTTAAAGCCAAAACCTTTATAAATATACCTTCAACACAGGTACCTGACGCATAGTTTTTAATATTTCGAATATTATTATCCTTAATAGTAATTCTACTAACCAACTCCTTTGTTACACGTTAAGGTAGCATGACCGAGAAAAATGGCGCGTGCAATATGGGAACTGGATATCGTATTTTATTTCTGAGGCTTTTAAAAATAAGACACTTTATTTGATAAAAGAAAAATTATTTGCGACAAACTATACCCAATTTATTTAATGGTTGTTTGCATGGCACAAAAATGTTCTCCAGCCCCCCTAGCCAAGTTACAATCTTGTCGTTTTGCGTTAACGCTTAGGCTTGACCACGCCCCCAAATCGTTTGTTCGAACAAAGGAGTTGGGGGCGTAGCCAACTACAAGCGTTAACGCAAAACGAAACGATTGTAACTTGGCTAGGGGGCTAGTTCCTTTTCTACAAAGACCAGCAGTAGTAAATTCTTTGAAAATAATTAAAAATCGAAAACCAGAATTCGAGACATCACAAAACGAACACAGTTAATACTGTTACACAGTTATAGATGTCACTTTTTGCTGTAATTTTCTCGACCATACCAACCTCCTTCCCTAAAAAAACCATTGTCAATTAAATAGCTACGTATGTAGTAAATAGTTACCCATATTTCATCACACAGTCACGACCAATAATAGAAGGCTATTCCCACGTCCCTGAACGTTTACTGGTTCAAATTTCATGTCAAGTTATATGTTTAGTTGTTGCTGTTTCGTTCAACCAATGTTGACATGATATTTGACAGCAGGATTTCAGAAGCTAGCTAGGTACATTATTTAGCGATAAACATCTCATTCTCTTCCTAGCGCGTTTTTAGCATAATTGTTTCACTACAGGTATTGCATGACTTTGAATATCATCGTTAAATATTATACCAGTTTATATTTCAAGATGGCGCCTAGTCCGATGACAGATGTATTTTAAAACTACCCTCGTTTTTATTAAAGCTCTCTGTCATAATCCCATTCTTAGTGATAAAACCGGCTGTACGATCACTTTGAGCGCCATCTTTAAAACATTTAACCTGTGATTAAACTCTAGTTAGCCCTCACAACAAACACAGATTAAAGACTATAGTAAAACTCTAGTTAACGCTAAGCGGGAAGCGAGACACAACCATCTAGCAGAGCCATTCGCACTGCGGTTTACGCTGGAAGAGAAAATATTGAAATTATTAGTTCTTTCTTCATTCGTGTAATTAATCTATATCGATAACTGAAGTTCTGGTTATTGTCAATAAATTTTCTTAAAGGATCTGACACACAAAAGTAGGTTTTCAGGAAAATTCACACCACCAGTTGGTGCTACTTAGCTGAAAGGTTTTCTACCTATGTGGCGCAGCGTGCAACATATTGTTGTTGTTTTAATTAAAAAAAAAGAAAAATAAAGAAATAAACTTATTATTTCTTTATTTTTCTTTTTTTTTTAATTACTTGTTTTTCTTTCAATTACTTGTTTTTTTTATGAATAATTGTGTTCCAAATAAACGTGTTTTCTTTCTTTCTTTTGAAAACGTATACATGACGTTAACGTCAATTTGGCTATCATTATTAAATTGTGCGTTTTGACAGGTGCCTGGACCTGACGACAGAGTTCTGCCACCTGGCGAACCTCATTTTAGAAAACCTTAATTGCAAATTTCCTTAAAAAAAAATACTTTTGGGCTACGGTTAATTTAGAGTTAAACATATTTTATTTATTCCTTTCATTATACTTACAAGTATGAGTAGACGCGGTCACCAGATCGCTGGCGCGACGTCGTCTGGGAAACCTGCCTCCCGCGCCTTCCAGTACTCGCCGTTGAACACCCAAGTTTCTTCGCCGCTTTCCTGGGTTTTTCTGTAAAAATACATACATTTTTAATAACATCTATAGCGCCACATATGAACTAAACTACGAAATCCTGCATCACCCAATTAAGGTTCTCCGCGCGATTTGAACTTAGACAACAGCCCGTAATCATCTTTCAGGCAGTGGAAATTAGTTTTATTAGTTAAAATGAAATTTTAATATATAGGGTGTGTCATTCAAATATTATACTTTTACATAAGAAAGGCGATAAAAGTGATATCGGTAATTATCGACCAATAAGCCTAACATCCCATATTTACAAAATTTTCATTAAAGTACTACATAATCGACTATGTGAAAAACTGGATAAACATCAGCCACCAGAACAAGCCGGATTTCGCCCTAGCTTTTCCACTACTGATCACCTCCAAACACTTAACCAAATAATAGAAAAGTACACAGAATTTAATATTCCATTATATCTGGCTTTCGTCGATTACACGAAGGCCTTTGATAGTGTTCAACATAGTGAAATTTTTGCATCTCTGGAAAACCAGGATCTTGAAAAACAATATATAGACTTGCTTAAGATTATTTACTGCAATAGCTCCGCAAACATTAAGTTAAATACCACCGGTCCATCTTTCAGAATTGAAAGAGGTGTCAAACAGGGTGACCCGCTCTCTCCCAAATTGTTTACAAGCATATTGGAAGAGGTATTTAAGTCACTGGCAGCCTCATGGTTAAAACAAAAGTGATGACCAACAGCACCAAATGTAGGGTCGAGGTAGATGCGCAGGAAATACATTATGTCGATGAGTATATCTATTTGGGCCAGTTAGTAGTAGAGCTATGGAGCGCAGCATTCTGGGTGTAAAAAGAACAGACCGAATACGGAATGATATGTTGCGCTCCAAAACGGGCGTAATAGACGTGGGGAGAAAGGCTGCTAGGCTCAAATGGGATTGGGCGGGCCACGTTGGCCGCATGAATGGTGACCACTGGGCAAGTGTCGCCACGCGGTGGGTTCCTGCAGCGCCGTCGAGGCCGGCCTAGAAAGAGGTGGCGAGATGACCTGGACGCGTACCATAAGAACTGGTTCGAGACTGCGCGGGATAGGAATGTTTGGAAGGATTTGGGGGAGGCCTTTGCCCAGCAGTGGGACAGTAATGGCTAGGAAAAAAAATATATATAGGGTGACTGGTAATTAGTGAACGATACTTATACACGTGATTGTAGTCATGATAACAAACAACTTTTACTATGGGACCAAACCTGAAATCGCGAAAAAAATCACCCAAGTTCAGTACATTTTGACTAGTTAGGCGAACACAAATGTACTGACCAGCAGATTGTTTTTTTGCTGATATTCCATACTTGATCCAGGAAATACGTGATTTAAAAACCCTTTAAAAGTTTTTGGGTAAAGATTTTGTCATTCAGAATCTTGATTAAATGTGTTTATCTTGATTAAAGGTTTCTATAGTTATTATATATTCTTTACTTTTAATTTATGAATACATTACTTATAAAGGGGTAAAGTTCACGCAAAACAGCAGATTATGAGGTTTTATTAGATTAGTTTTATACTCATTTATGATTTGATTAAAAAAAAACTTCCATTATATCTACAAGATATCTGTTTCCAAAATATCTAGAGAAATATGTGTAAAAAATAACGTCATAATCACGTAATAAGAGTCGTTGTCCAGAGTTGTCTGGGGTTGGGCACTCTTAATGTTCTCCACTGATCATATGCAACAGCCCTACAGTCAGATATCACCCGTCTGGTCACATATCCTTTTTTTAATTGAGTTAACAGGACTTTCCAACCCGGTTCCCCATACTTCTACACTGGCGACCCCGACGTTAACCATCGCACGTTGTGGCTACACAAAAACGTTCTAAGGAGGCTGTCTTTGCTACGGGGTCGTTTCAAAAAGTTACCGTGGCCCTAGAAAGCAAAGGGCAAATGAAGGAATATAGGCTTTTAAGCAGTGAGTCTGATACGCTTTGTCGCTCCACCCTATAACGAGAGAAGACTAATGTCTTAACTACTTATGTTTCCTTCTTTTGACGGAGATAATCTAATGACGATTTCTGTCAAAATAAGGAGGCTTTCTTTAATTTTCTGAGCAATTGCTGTTCCATCATCAGACTACCTGACGCACGGCGATGCGCCACCGGTACATGGTAGATGGACCCATACGCAGAAAACATTTTGGGAACACATTCATTATGCGTATAATTTCTTCTTAAGATCAAGAGTGAGGTTACTTCTTGACAAACATCGTCGTTGCTTACTGTAAGGTAAGATAGTGATCAACCACGAGTCTCAAATTTGAATCATTTATTTCAAAATTTCATTTGTAACAGGCACTTTTGAATAGTCATAATGTCGATCAATCAAAAAATTTCGACCAAAACTGCACATTCCAAAGCGTAAATCTCTATGAAGAAGAATGTGCTAGAAACTCCATGGACACGCGCCTCAAGGATATGTCAGCAAATCCATCCTATTCCCAGACTAACTACTTGTAGGTAACCATAAATTACAAATATTAATGAAATACAGTTGTAAAACGAACGTAACGTAACTCTTTTCTACAGTGGAGCACACGGTCGATGTGTGCCCCGCTTGGGCAGAGCATCGCCGTGTTTTCGTGAGGGAGATCTGCAGCGGCGATTTCTCAAAGCGAGGAGGAGTGGCAGGCAGTCGCCTCCTTCTGCGAAGCAATAATGCTAGCAAAGCAGGAGGCCGCACTCAAGAGGCAACGGCCCTCATGCCCCAGCCACCGCAGGGATTCCGATTCCGATCCTGATTTCCAGCCAACGTAGGCGCGGGCTTGCGGACGGCGAGCAACGGGTAGCTCGCTGTCCGACCGTCCGGTAACCATCCGGACCAAGCCCAGGTCATCGACGGCGTGTACTGTTCCTGCGCGCCTCAAGGAGTTGTCACCAAACCGTAGAGGCCCAGCCTACTGTCAGGCAGGAGCGAAGCCTACTGGGGCCAAGGTACAGACCCTTGGACCCTTTCTGAAAAGAAGCCTCGGCCGTGGTATGAAAAGAACGAAGGAACGATGTGGGTTTTTAGTCAGTAAGAGTCTGACACTATCTCCCGCTCCGCCCAAGGGCGGGAGATGTCATTGGATGATTTTAAACACCACAAAAAAAAGTAAAACTACTAGTAATTCAATTATACAGAACATTTAATTTCACTTTATTGGACCATTTTTTTTTAAGAAAACAGAATATTTTTATTTGATAAATTTTGGGTTTATTTCTCGAGATCTATGTACTCGTAATTTAGGACAATAATGTTAGTTCTCCGCATGACTTTAACACAAGTAGCAAATACTCGTAGTATTTTTATATCCTTTTTTATCCTAAGAATAAAAATGTGTCCGGTATTGTTTGAATAGATAGTTTCGAGAAATTTTTAGCTGTAGAAAATGAAAAAATAAAATTTATTATAATTTTATTATTTCTTTCAAGTAATTAAAGTTAAGAAGTGTGTGTAGAATAAGAACGATATAACGTTAACATATTATAACGTTAGTATTATTTATAGCCAAAAGTTAAGCCACTTTCTTGCCACTTTTTTATCTCCTTGTCCATAATGAAAATCAATTAAACCTAGCATTTGATTTCTCATATCCTTCAGATATGTTTTGAATACATTGATGCGCGCTTGTGAGTTTTCCTCCTCTATCTTTATTTTTTTCTTCTCCAATTTGTCCAACAAACTTTTTATATCCTTTCTCACGACCATGTCAAGTATAAAAGGTTTGGGTTTGTTTGAAGTTTTGTGTTTGTTTGACCTAGTTCGCAAGGCACCTTGGTCCTTATTATCGTTTCTGTCTCTTTCATTATTACCTCTGTTTCTGCCGCATCTATCTCCATCGCATCGCAACCCATCTCTGCCATTATATATGTCATTTTTGGGATCATATCTGTCGTCTCTGACATCATATATTTCTACCTCGTCTGTATCTCTGTCGTTAGCCTCGTATCTACTGCATCGTTCACCAATACAACGTAAATCTCTGGCATTATTATCATTTATGTTTCTGTAACATCTATCACCAATACATCGGAAGGAATCTATAGCATCTCTACCATCATCATTACTGGACAATCGTAAATTACGAATAAAGTCTTTGATAAAACCATTTTCATAGTTTCTGATTTCACTGTAATCGTTTTCATTGGGTTTTCTACTGCATTTGTTTCCATAACATCGGAGACTATCTCTGTCACTCCTGTCGTCATCTCTATCTATACTGCAACTCTTACCATTGCAGCGGAGATGTTGGTCATATTTCTCGTTGATAATATTGTAATTATAATCTCCGTTACCGCTGTGTTCTCTGTCACTGTTGCTGTTATAGTCATCTCTGGTTTCGCCACATCTTGAACCACGGCATCGCTCTTTTAACTCATCAATTGTACCTTTTTTTAAAGTTTTACTTTTTGGTTGATTTAAAAAATTGTAATCTAGCTTTATTATATTTTCCAACAAATTTTTGAGTACGTATTGGTGAGAAGGGTCAGTAGGGTCTTGTCTCCTAGCAGGATCCGCATTTGTAAAAATTATTATTCCAAAAATAATAAAACTGGTGATTTTAGATACCATTTTTTAAAAGCTTGGTGACATACTCCTATCTATTCAGGATAATAATAATTGATCGAGTAATTCGAAATTCTAAGATAGAAATTTCCACCGAATAACTAGGCGTGAGATTAGAAATTAAAAAATAGTATGAAATGTGCGTGTCTGATAGTAATTTAATTGTTGCTTGTTTTTATAGTTGTCTCTTGGTGTCGGTGTTCATTTGGTTGGACTGTTGTTGTCATAAGCTATTTTTCGTTTGATGCTCCCAGACATCCGATGCTGGTTATAAATACAACATATAAATAAAATTGAAGGGTCTCGCTGGGAGGGGGAGGTGGTCGCGGGGGGGACGCTCCTGCGCTGGACGAGGACCGACACAGATGTCGTCTCTTTGTAATATTTTAACAACATTTTTTTACTACCGACCGTACGATTTTATTTTTTTCAAGAGCATTCATTGTAGCGACACTTGGGGGAGGCCTACGTCCATCGGTGGACGTCTTTCGGCTGAAATGCTTAGAAAAGTATATTCGATACCTATAACAAAAATGAAATGAAAAATCCTGTCTGTCTGTTTGTCCAGCGAATCTCAGGAATGTCTGAACCGATTTTGACTCTACTTTCACTGATGGGTTGCTGAACGAAGTCGAAAGTACTCGTACAACTGCAAGCAATTGAATATATCGGATGCGCGCAGTTGCGGCCTAACTGATGGCAGCCTAACAGCAACTTTATAAGTAGACAATCAGCTGCTCTTAAATAAGATTACCTTCAATGGTATACGTGGCGATCTTTTGAGCTGGTTTTCTTTACAATTTCATTGGGGACTTAATTTTATAATATTTGCGGATATTGCATAATCAATTTAATGCTATATTTGAGTTCTTTGATCGATCACCAAAAATGGAGACCAATTTTTGTGCAACTTTATTCTACATAAAAACCATTATATTTAATGTATATTTTTTTATTTAATTTCTTATTTTGTATAGTAGTGTAAAAGTAGTTTATTTTTTTAATACATGAATAACTAGCACATACTTAAATTGTGTCGATATTTTGCTTCAAGGTAAACGTGCTCCATCGGCGATTGCCACCAGATGAGATTATGACAAAGCAGAATTTAAAAAACAATAAAAATACTTGTTAGATAATAAAAATAATAGAAATAGCTGTACCACTTGTATTTTTTTATGACACACAACATAAAACTGAGTTCCAAATTGTAAAAACATGAACGTTTCGCAGGCTACCAGGCTCTTCTATCCCGGTTTTTGTAGAAACTTTCTCCACGATTCCCTTTTGGTCCTAAATGGAAACTGAAAAGTTCATTTATTCCATTTTTTAAATTTTCCTTCATCGATTTAAGTTCCTCCAATTGTTGGAATTTGTTTGTATGTTCGACTAGAGCATAATCCGCCAAAATTACATTAATAACATTCTCTATCCGCTTTTCCACTACTTTGTTAACATCATACAGTGAGGAGGCATCTTTATATGCAAGCGTTTCCGTTTCGTTATAATCTTTTTCATTATCATACCTTCTGCCATAATTGCAATTACGTAAATTACATATGTCATTTTTAGGAACATATCTTCCGTCTCTGGCAGCATATCCGTCGTTCCTAATATCAAATCTCTCTGCTCTGTCTCCTCTGTCATTAGCATCGTATCGACTGCATCGTTCACCAACACAACGCAAGTTATCTCTGGCAATATTATCATTCCTGTTTCTATTGCACCTATCTCCGATACATCGAAAGGAATCTATAGCATCACTGCCATCATCATCATTTCTGGATGAACGAAAAATACGGTTAATGTCTTTGTGAAAAATGTTTTCATCATTTCTGATGTCACTGTAATCGTTCTCATTGGGTTTTCTATTGCATTTGTTTTCATAGCATCGGAGACTATCTCTATCACTCTTGTCGTCATCTCTATCTATACTGCAACTCTTACCATTGCAGCGGAGATGTTGGTCATATTTCTCGTTGATAATGTTGTAATTATAATTTCTGTTACCGCTATGTTCTCTGCCACTGTTGCGGCTATGGTCATCTCTGTTTTCGCCACAACTGCTGCCATAACATCGCAGTTTCAACTCGTCATTTCCATCTAGTTTTAAATTTTTACTCAAATCATTAAGCATTTTTAGGACACCATTATCGTATTTTGATTCGACATTAGTCCTAGCTTTATTGTACGCCATTTTAGTTATATCCTCGTAATAATTTGCTGGGCGATCTTTAGGATGTTTTAATGAAACATCGTAGTTATCCAGTTTTATGTTTTCCAACAAATTTTTGTAGACATAATGTCGGTCTGGTTTGTTAGCAGAGTTCCCAGTTGTAAAGATTATTCCAACCAGAATGAAGTTGAAAATCATAGATACCATTGTTTAAAAGTTTGGTACCATTCTGTTATCTACTCAAAGTAATAATGACAGTATTTTCATTTTATCGGTTGCGTATTAAAATGGAAATACCACAATATACACTGCTTAACTAAGTGTGACATTGGTAATTAAAAAACTGGGCAAGTGCGAGTCGGACCCGTACACTGAGGTTTCTGTACAAACTAACTTAATGTAAATAGACCAATTCCCGGATCGAGTCTTGAACATTTTCCCAAATCGACAAATAATATTCTTTTTTGTGACCTAACTACAAATTTATTATACTTGTGCTATACCTTGCTGCATGCCAAATTTCAGGGTTCTAGATCAACGGGAAGTACCTTATGAATTTTGATTCCCTTGAGAGTTTCGAAATATAAGCTTGATTTTTGGAAAATTGAGTTACACATAGATTCGGATTCCTCGTAATTTGTTCTGTATAGTTATTTAATCCTAAAAAAAAAACTACTGATAACCTCCATACTGCACTTTATGGGGATTATTTATATTCAGATCTAAACTACGAAGCATACAATCACCCGTGTATTAGAGGAGATTCAAACACTCCTTTAATGTAATTTCAGCCACATTTATGCGAAATATTATATCTAAAGAAAGAAAGAAAAATCATTTAATTGAAACAAAAATAAAAGAAAACAATATATAAAGATTAAAAAGACTTGTGCGAGGCCAAATAGGCTCCTATCTCAGCATATGCTGCGATATTCTAACACGGACACACTCACGGAATACAGATATCTAGCCTATATTGTCCCATTGCTGGGCAAAGGCCTCCCTCCATTCCTTCCCATATTCTTGATTTTGAGCCACTTCTTGCTAAGTCCTAAGAAAGCCATCTAAGTCGTTTCGCCACCTCCTCGGTCTGCCCCAACTTTGTGTTGTACGGGCCTACCGCTCGTTTGGCATACGGCAGACATGTCCAGCCCAGTCCCACTTGAACTGGGCAGCCTTCTGAGATTTCTGATCTGTGTTTTAGAGCGCAGTACAGTGTTTCGAACGCGATCGGTTATTTTAACACCTAGTATACTGCGCTCCATAGCACGTTGGCAAACCTAAAATTTGGATCTTTGGATGTTAGTCAAATACCAAGTCTGTGCACCATAGGTCAGGATGGGGAGAATACACATGTCCATTAACTTACGCTGAAGGCAAGGTGCCTTTAAATAGGTCTTTCATGGACCAGTAGCTCCTCCAGGCATTTTTTGTTCGGCGAGTTATTTCCTTGTCTTGCCTTGCCTGGAAGGAAACCACTTTGCCCAAGTACAGACCAAAACGCTTAGTCCAGACCATAGAAGTTTCAACAACGTAAGGGTAGATATTGGCCGTACGTCGGGGTGTCCGATGGTAGAACGAAGCTGGCGGAATCAAGTCATGTAATTCCCGCGCAAGCGCGCACACTCTCCCTCATAATTCATCCTGTAAAAAACCGATAGGCTGACTACTCTATGCCTGTACTCAAGGCTTTGCAGATTGGACTTGACCAAATCTGGATCACCAATTAGCCTCTTCACACGCCTTTCCACCGAACCCAAAGCTGCTAAGAGGCATTTTGTAGCACCAGCTCATATGTGGCTGCAGTACTCCATACACGATCGGACCTGTGCTTTGTATAATAATAAAAGCTGTCCCCGTGTGAAGTACCGCCGGACCTGTGCAAGTGTACCGAGTTTTCTAGCAGCTGCCTTGGCTTTGAACTCAATGAACCGCCCAAAGTTAAGGCCAGAGGAAATTGCAACACCCAAGAGCTGAAGGCGGTCGGTGCACTCCAGGGGTACATCCATTATTTATTTATTGTGCACACCTACCAGTGTTTTTTTTTAATCCAATGGTTGACTGGTAGAGAATGCCTTGTTGAAGTCCGACTATGTACCTACCTCTAATGTACATGAAATTTAAATAAATAAATGAATGTTAAATTAAAATTTCGCTTGTTTACAAAGCCGTAAATACTATATGCCCGATGTGTTACGAGTAATTCATACGTAGCTCGTTCCAGTCGTTCCTTTGTACATCAAATAAAGTGTTTTCAATTTTTTTTTTTTAATAATTTGTGTTTCTTTAATAACAGAATCTAAAATAGAGCTTTTAATAACAAATGACATAATTATCAAAATTTTCCGTATTTTTCAATTTAAATAATTTACTTTACAAAACTCATTCAAAAAGCCTTAAGATTTAAAAAAAAACTTTCGGAAGTCGGTGTTCCTCGGTATTGTGTTTCTTATTTAACACCGACTGCCGAAATTAAAGTTATTTTAGTGTTTTTTTTTTTAATGAATCATAAAGTTCCCATGTCTCTCTTCCACCTTCCGGCTCCATCATCAGGTCAGTTTGAAGGTACCTTATAGCCAAAGTGCTCGTCGATCGCTGCGATCTCATGACGATTCTAATAAGCCCAAACACGGCTAGGATATATTGATTAATTACGGAGTTCCGGTGCCTATCTTCCGGTGCCATCATCATATTCATCATCAAGTCACTTCGATGATACTATTTTCTACATAACTATTCACAACCATTTATTTATTTGTATTTTCATAGTCGCTTAACTTTCTTCATTGTGATATCTATGTGAGTATGAAGTTCCGTTGGCCATTTCTGATCTTCTTCATCAGTTCCACATCATCAAATGCTACTTTTTGACTGTAAATGCTTAAGTTCTCTATGATATTTGAGGAGTTCCCTCGATTCCTCATGGATCCCATCATCAGAAATGGATTTTGAAAAAAATGGGATCAATCTGGAATCATACCCTTTCAAGAACAAAAAAATATTTACAAATCGGTTCATAAACGACTGAGTTCTGAAGTAATGAACATAAAAAAAATACAACCGAATTGAAAACCTCCTCCTTTTTCTGAAGTCGGTTAAAAATGTCTTTGCTATGGAATTTAGTACATGTGGAATCTTGGAGGATTGCTGGCTTGATGCTGCGTAAGCGAGCGTACGTGACCCACCACAGCGCCCGGGCCGCTCCTTTGATGACTACCACTCCACCGCGCACTGACGTTAGAAAGTATTGGAGTATTTGCTGGAAGGTGTTCCGATGTGAGGATAAATAATAAACATATTTATTTATATGAACGCAAAATAAAATTCTAATCTTATAATAGTTTTCGCTTTCAACTAAGTGTTATTAAAGACACTGTCTTATCGGTTTTCTTTTTGAAGATAATACGTGAGTAGTTTTAATAGTTCCTTTTCTAGATGACGCACTAATAATCTAGTTTCTTGACTGTTTTTGAAATTCGTTGACTCTTCTTCCAAGTATTTTGCTCTCAAAAACAAACCAAGTTTTCTGTCTAAACTCTCTATCACTGATCTGGTAACATTAAATACACGGACTGCATCATTAGCGTCAGAGCCACTGCATTCGCTTTCAAAACAAATTTTTTCCTTGTTTCTGGATCGGCTTTTCTTATGATGCCCACGCAATATATCTCGAACTTTATAATCGTTCCTGTTTCTACTACATCTATCTCCAATACAGGATAAACGGTCGCTTTCATCATTATCTCTATTTCTGCCGCAACTATCGCCATCACATCGCAAACTATCTCTTCTATTATCTATGTCGTTTTTGGAATCATATCTCTCTACCCTCTCTCTATCTCTAGCGTCGTATCGACTGCATCGTTCACCAACACAACGCAAGTTATCTCTGGCATTATTATCATTTCTGTTTCTATTGCACCTATCTCCGATACATCGGAACGAATCTATATCATCACTGCTATCATCATCATTTCTGGATGAACGAAAAATACGGTTAATGACTTTATGAAAAATGTTTTCATCGTTTCTGATGTCACTGTAATCGTTCTCATTGGGTTTTCTACTGCATTTGTTTTCATAACATTGGAGACTATCTCTATCACTCTTGTCGTCATCTCTATCTATACTGCAACTTTTACCATTGCAGCGCAGATGTTGGTCATATTTCTCGTTGATAATATTGTAATTATAATCTCTGTTACCGCTGTGTTCTCTGTCACTGTTGGCCTTATAGTCATCTCTGTTTTCGCCACAACTCTTACCATGGCATCGCACTTCTAACTCATCATTTGTACCTAGTTTTATAGTTGTCTCAAGATCATTTAGCATTTTAATAACCGCATTATCGTTTTCCGGATTGGTTATTTTCTTAGTGCCTTTATCTTCATGCCCTCTGTTACTTGTGGTAGGTGTATTTGTAGCAGTAAAATCCCATACTATTTCTGTACATGATCCCCATTTTCCCACACAGTCTATCTTATTCTGCGTTTGGTGAGTTTTGATTGAATTTAGAATTTGTGAGTTTTTCTGGTTATTGTTGATTAAAATATCATTTGAATCTGTGTTTAACACTGCATTACGGTATATCTCATCGTAATAACGAGAATTTGGTTTACCTTTATTGTACGTCATGTCAGTTATATCTCCAAGATGATTTTTGTGAGGATTTAATAAAACATTGTAGTTACCTTGTCCTACAATATTTTGCAACAATTTCTTGAGGATATATTGATTTTTTTCATATGAGTCTTGTTGGTACATTGGGTTTCCATTTGTAAATATTGTTACTCCGAAAATAACGAAAATTGAGATGTGATATATCATTATTTAAAAGCTAGGTGCCATTCTGTTAGCTACACAAAACAATAATGACAAAAAAAGTCATTCAAGTATTGCTTGGAAGATAGAAATAAAGATTGCATAACAAGCGTGAGATTAGAAATTAAAACTTATGATGTACGTATCAGCGGACAGTTAATTATATTGATTTCCTTACAACATCGGTTTTCTACGTCAATCCTCATAAATTATAAAAGAAAGAAATCCTCATTCATTCTTTGGTCACGCCATCACGAGTAAACGACTGGACCGATTTCACTAATTCTTTTTTTTGTTTTAAGAAATAATTAGGGTAGAGTAGGGTAAAGGCTAAAATGATTGGCCCCTATATAGTTATTGACCATTTCCTCTTTGGCGGCCTAAAATTAGCAATACCTAATACCAGAAGTACATTTAAAACTGCTTACAGATTAACGCAGTTTTGAATCTGGTAGGTTATTGCTTATGTTAGGCCGTCAAAGTTGATATGGCCAATAACTTTATATGGGCTAATAACTGCAACATTGCCCCTAGTCAGTTGACGGGAGGGAAGCCGCGAGCAAAACCTAGTTACTTATAATTATAATATCTGGACGTTGTTAGGCTACGTAGTTTTTCTGTCATACATAGGCCTGTGTATTTACCGTAATATGTAGATAGCAAATAATTTCTGATGATATTGATAGTTTTTTTTTTTTTTTTTTTCGGTAGGTAAAATCATCCAATGACAAATCCCGCCCTTGGGTGGAGCGGGAAGTAGTGTCAGACTCTTACTGACTAAAAACCTACCCCGTTCCATTCTTCGCCTTGGTCCAGGGCCCCGGGTGCCATTTTCACATACCCTTTGACCCCAGTAGGCTTCGGCCCTTGAGGCGCGCGGGAACAGTGCGCGCCGTAAACGACTTGAGCTCGGACCGGTCTGTTACCGGACGGACGGACAGCGAGCTACCCGTTGCCCGCCGTCCGCGAGCCCGATGATATTGATAGTGGAATTAACATATTAGCAATAAACTATCGCCTCACCTCTGGTTTTGCCATTAATGGAATACATAATCAATTAAACTTTTCCAGTTTTTTTTTTATATATTTTCTTACGAACCGTGTGAAGCGACATCTATCACATATCACATCGGAACTAAAAACTTTGAAATCTGTATCGCGCAATAAGAGTTCTCCGCACGATTTTAAAATATACAACAGCTCGATCTATCGGGCAATTGCCCGGTTCAGACACAACACCCGTCTGGTCGGAGGATCCTCCCTTTTCAACGGAGATATGAGGGACTTTACATCCTGTTCCGTATACCTCTAAAAGCTAAATTACGAGCGCAACAAATAAATCAGCCAGATCGGTTGAGCTGTTCTCAATTGATCTTTCATTGCATTTCTCTGCCAAAAGACGTCTTCTACTCGATATAAGCTTCCACAAGTGCCACCACAATGACCAGTCCTGTGCGTACCACGTTTATCGGAACTTAATATAGTTGTACTTGAACATTCGTAATTTTGCGGATATTGTGTTTGTAAATTGGCTAAGTTCAATCGAGTGGAATGCCCAATTTTGGCAAATAGCATTTCCTTGAGTTATTAATGCCTTCTCAGGTTGTTTTTATTTAATGCGGATTTCAAAACGCTTGCATATTTGATCCACATACAGAAAATTCTTATATGGAAAGGACATTTGCGCAGGTTACGTATATGGAGCAAATCCGCATGCGTGATGAAATCCGCACGATATTAAAAACACCTATAGACTTAAAATAAAACTTGCGTATACTTGCGCAAGTTAAAACTTGCACAAGTATACTAAAACGTGTGTTGTACAGAAACTTGCGCAAGTATCTTCCAACACACGTTTCAGTATATTTGTGTGGCTACCATAAAAATGTTGAGTTCAGCGCCATCTAGTGAGAACAGGACCACGCTCGAATCCATAGTTTTCATTCCACGAGCTTTAATTAAATGAACTAAGAGCGACACATTTATTCACACAACAGCTGTTATGTGATTATGACGTTATTACACATCTTTCTCTAGATATTACGATTGATTGACGGAATTATCGAATACCAACGGAGCGTTCAGGTGTTATCTCTCTTTTTTCGGGTTACCTCTTCATTTATTATTGGTTCTGTAACTATGGAGTTTCTTGGCAGTTCTTCTTAATAGGGAATTACCAATTAGGCCTAATTATACAAACAGGAACCAATCCACACAAATGCCAAAGTCGAGATATGGACACAGGTTTAAAAAATGAGCCTTCTCATCATTTTAATCTTTACAGGGTCGACAGAAGGCTCATTTTTGAAACTTTCTGTCCTTATCTAGATTTTGGCATTTGTGTGGCTCCTGTTTGCATATGTAGACCCAATTAGAATCGTGCGCTAGCTTCCTACGTTTTATAAGTGCCCATGTAGGCCTATTTGAAATAAACAATTAGATTTTAAATTTATGAGACATTGCGTTAGATGAACCAAGAAAATTTTACTATGCTCACGTTGTCGATAGATGGTTTGGGAAAGGCTCTCTTAATCCATAACTACATACCGGAACCAAGCGGCCTGGTGCAGCGAGCTGTCCCGCCGCCTGTCGCGCTGCGACTGCTCCAGCTGATGCTTCAGCTGCTCCGCTGCGTCCACGTCGCCCTCTTCCAGTGCGCGCTGGTCGGGCCTGGAAACAAATTTAATATACTAACTGCTGCCCGGCGGCTTCACCCGTCTGATAGTAGATTTACTTCACCACCACGGCCTATTCTCAGGTTAAATATACCAAAAAAAAAATCATAACAATCGGTCAAGCCTTTTCGAAGCAGTACAATAACAAACATTGTAACACGAGATTTTTATTTATTAGATTATAATATATCAGCTCCTATCAGCGGCCTTGCCTGTGTGGAATTACTGTTACCTCCATTTATGAATAATATATATTATTATGTTATTTAGATACTGCGAAAACGAACCCAGATGACTAATAGCCTTTGTCCTTACTTGGGGTTCAAGCATTAAAACCGGTTCAGGTTAACGGTGAAAGTGTGATAGACGGACAAGGGCTAGTTTTTAAAATTATTAATTAAATATTGATAAAATATATAGGGTGACTGGTAATTAGTGAACGATATTTAAACACGTGATTGTAGTCATGATAACAAACAACTTTTACTATGGGACTAAACCTGTAATCGCAAAAAAAATCAGCCAAGTTCACATTACATTTTGACCAGTTAGGCGAACACAAATGTACGGACCAGCAATTTTTTTTTGCTATTTCAGGTTTGGTCCCATAGTAAAAGTTGTTTGTTATCATGACTACAGGCACGTGTTTAAGTATTGTTCACTAATTATCAGTCACCCTATATATTAAATCTGTCCCCGTTCAGGGGATGCTTTCGTAATGAGTTTGTTTCGGTGTTTCTTCTCAGGGTAGTCAGCTAGGAAACACCGGCCTCATCTAGTGATAAAAATGACAAAAAAAATTTTGACGTGTAAAAGTGTTTTTAAAAACCTACTTACAAAATAAATATCATTTATCATTTATCAATATGTGACAATGGCGTCCAAAATATGAAGTAAAATGTAAGTTTTGTTCACTTACCTCAGTCTAGTGTCTGTGTGTGGCAGTGTATCTCTCATGGATGGCTCCATCTCGTTGAGCTCCATCGCGAACCGCGTGAATCCGTAGTACAACTCGTGCTCCGGAGGCATCGCACCTGGGTGACAACCATCTTTGTTACAAAATCGTTTCTAAGTTATTATATTTTTGTCTTGAAACTACATGGGCGCTTATAAAACTTCAAGAGCAAGCACGATTTGAGATAGTTCTTTCCTATGAAGAAGAATGATTAAGAAATTTAAAACAGGATTATGTATTCTATTCTATTCTATTCTATTATGGGTGCCTTCAAATTAGTCGCAAAGTGTCGCGCGACGGCGGTGGGACGGCGCTACAACCGCGTTGCGGCCGCACGTATTTTTTATTTAATTTAATGCGTCCTATATCTCAATGAACAGCCTAATTTTTTCATGCATATTTTATGAAATATTTTTTACGCTCTTTGTGATGCGAGAGGGAGTTTCAGATTTTTACTGACTAAAACCCATCCGTGTGTCCTTCAGTTGCCTTTTGCGCTTCAGGGCATTCTTCGAAGAATCCCGTAGCCCTGGTTCTTATAAGTTAGGCAGGCATCATTTGAAGACACGATCGAATTATACAAAATTCAACTCTCAAAACGCCAGTCGATATAACTCGTATTGTTTTAAAAGTAATATGTCGCTATAACTAAATTATAACTAACTATATTATACCGCTATAACACTTAAATGTTTTGACGTTTTTATAGGAAATGGTCTTGATTATATTTCGTCGATAGTACAAACACAATCAATGGATGAAAATGTACGGTTGATTGCGAGCTCCTTCGCTTACCATCAGGTGAGATAGTTGTCAATCTCGAGTCTATTAATAATAAAAAAGATATTTTAGACCACCAAAAAAAAAGGCATTTGCAATTAGGTATGCAACTGCATGTATTTGTTATATTTTTAGAGAAATCTCCTAGTTTATTTGGTCGATAAGATTAATTTGTGCACAAAACTATTACATCGTGAGAACTTTTAATTTGAAAGTGGGCGATAAAAAGTATAAAAAAAAACTAGAAAAAGACGCCTACGCTACGCACCGACTTAGAAGTCGGTTGTTACGTTTATTTAACACAGTAACTATAAATGATTAAAAATAATAATAAAAATCTTAAACTAATTTAAAATATGTATAAAACTCAAAAAGTAATAAATACTACGATAAATATAAAAAAGAAGACAATAGTTAGTATATACTGGCGCAATAATTTCAATGTAATAAAATACTGCTTCGGTAAAATAAAAAATTCAATCTAACTAAAAACAATTTAAAACATGGCGTCGAAAAACTGGTAAAGTGCCAATAAGACAGGCGGCATTGCCACGCTTTATGGCAATGCTTATCCTCTGTGTAATGGACAAGCCAAGTAGAGTTATGCCAAGTGTTAACAAAGCGTTTAGATACACTTTTTACAATTTGTCAGCACTCTTTGAGTTTCAACCCCAAACTAATATATTATTCCACAACTATCACACAACGCCGTCTAGTCCTAAGCTAAGCAGAGCTTGTGTTATGAGTACTAGACAAATGATACACATTCTTATATTTTTCTAAGCACATACGTATTATAGATAAATTATACCCAGACACAGAACAAATGATCGTGCTCATCAAAAAAACATTTGTCCTGGGTGGGAATCGGACCCACGACCTTCGACATAGCAATCAGGGCCACTAACCACTAGACCAACAGGCCAGTCAAACTGCAACGGAAAGTCGGTTGTGTAGTTTTTTTTTATTGCACCTAATTATTTCTCTGACTACGTGTTATATGAGTAGGAAATTTTAGCTCAGCACTGGAATAAAAATCTTGTATAGGCCAGCTAGATTAGACGTCTATTAACGATATGCTAAACCAAAATGACAGAACCTACCAGGTCTCCATAAGCAGCGGGCGGCTGGCGGGTCTCCTGCATACAGGGCTTCGGACCAGCGACCCTGAAGTCGAAGTCGTTGGCCTGCGCCGGAGACGAAGCCGCGGACTTCGTGACGGCTACTTGACCAGGAGCTCGCCTAGAGTAACAAGGTGATAAACACATAAAAACATATACTAAACAACAGCAATTGATTTTTATACACCGTTAAATTTTGGTCGTTTTAATCCCGCGAAGGGTCGATTCGGTACATGAAACCCTATCGTTTTGTAAAGAAAAAAATTAAAAATAAAGTACTTTGTTTTTAACACTCGAATTAATTTACGCATGAACGAAATTGATTTTTTTAAGTAATCGTCAACTGATCGAGGCCAATGAACTGTAGGTAGTTAGTACGCAACGACAGACAACTCCCTACAAGGTCATTGTAGGGAGTTGTCTGTCGTTGTCTGTCGTTGTCGCACTCGTTTATCTAAAGAAATTCATTTCGTGCATGCGTATATTAATTCGAGTTTTAGAAAAAAGTACTTTATAGTTTAATTTTATTTTTATAAATCGATAGTGTTTCATGTACCGAATCGACCCTCCACGGAATTAAAACGACCAAAATTTAACGGTGTATAAAAGATGAAGGTAGCCAACGGCTACTTACCCCAAAAATAATTTAACGTGCATGTTTAAAACATCAAAAAGTTTCTCATCTTCAAAAGATTGACAGAAAAAAATAAACAATTTTACCATGTTAGCAAATTGTGGGGCAAGTAAAGTGGGTGATCGACGTACGAGCCTATACCGTGGTTTTAAAAACGTCTGTTTTACTCGCGGCTCGTTGGTGCTGATCGTCAAATTCAAACTCAAAATCGTTTATTTTACACAGGCCTACATGGGCACTTATAAAACGTCAAAAGCTAGTGCACGGTTCCAATTGGTCGTTTCCTATGGAGAAGAACCGGCAAGAAACTCCATGGTTACTCTTTTAAAAAAGTGATTGTCTACAATATTTTCATAATACAATATTAATAGATATGAGATGACAATGTAGACCGGTCAGGTTTGTACCAAAAACTACGATAAAAATTGTAATACTTGAATCTACGCAGTCTAGGGTGTTCTCACATTCACATTATAAAAGAAGCTAGCGTCTAGCGAGTAAAACAGTTTTGAACGACGAGCCGAGTAGAAAACGAAGCAAACACGACTAGCTGCGAGCCAGGCTTGCCAACTCACAAAACCGCGGTATTGCAATGACACACAGGCGAGCATTACCGACAAACCACAAGATAACGGTTTTACTCGCTCATCGATCAGGGCCCTAAAGCTAAATACAGTAAAAAATAGCATACCTTAATAAAGTTAAGTTTGCAGATGATATCCGTTCCGTGGCAGGTGATGTGCATGTCTCCATACTGGTCCACCCACCGCTGGCCACCGAACAAGTTGTGCACGCAAGTCGTCACCTACAACAAAGGTTAATATTTGTAGCCATCCATGAAACATATCATCATCATCATTTTAGTTTAAACACGTGCACTGTTGGACATAGGACTGCATTAATTAAATAAAATCAAATAATACATTATAAATGTTACTACGAATGACATTAACGTAAAAACTTTTCACACAAGAAAACAAACGACGACTAGGCAATATGATCAAAAGACCATATAGCCATAGCCTAGCGCGTGCTCATAGGCAACAGATTTAATTTTTTACCGCCATGTTATGAATAATTTTACTAGTTTTACCGTTGTAATATTAGTTAACTAAATTATTTTTCTTCACAAGTGCATTGAAAAACGCTGTATGATACCCGTGAGTAATGAATGGTTACCGTTCTTGGATCTCTTAAAACCTTCGCCACAGCTCGGGTCTTAATACCGCCTCGACGGTAACCTCTTACATTACACACTTGTATCATAATGTACTATTATGGATATTTAGCAGTGTGCAAAAAAGGGTGTAAAGTCTATTAAAAAGGGAGGATCCCCCGACCAGACCCAGACATAATGATGTGTCTGTTTCGGGTTACTGCCTCATAGTTGATTTTGGACGGAGAGCTACAGGCATTTTAAAATGAGGCAGTTTTCGATAATGGTACAGGAGAGGTCACTATGATGATGAATGAATAATTATGATTTATTTATTTATTTATTTAAGTATTATGGAAGACTTACAGCTAGAAAAATACAGAGAAGGAGCAGTAAAACAAACTGACAGCCAATAACAAGTCCTCACTTATAAATATCAGACAATTAATATTAAATTCTAAGAACGCAATCAATGAATACACTACAGTATCAATAATAGTTTAAGCTCGCATTACATAACAACCTCAATATTATAAGAAATTAAACAAAAAAATTTCGGCTTAAGCACTTCCTGACCGAGGACACACTAGTTAGGAATGGATCAATATCATGCTGTTTACACAACTTATTTAAATTTCGGCTTGCACGCACAATGTACGAATTCTGTCGATAATTTGTTGAGGATAATGGCACACGCAAAGGTGGATTAAATCTTTTCGACTTCCTAGGAGTGTTAAAATAAAATTTGGACAAAATGTCGGGGCAATTTATACTACCATTGAAAATTTTTAATAAACAAATGCAATCAGAAATCTCGCGACGATCAACCAAGGGTAATATGTGATATTTTTTGCAGAGGTTAAGGTAATTTTCAGACTGATACGGTACTTTTTGATGATAACATAAGTATTTAATAAATCTTTTTTGAATGCTCTCTATGCGTTTAATATATTTATGGTAGCACGGGTTCCATATTTCAGACGCGTATTCCAAGTGGCTTCTTACAAAAGTACAGTATAGAATTTTTAAAGTTTTGGCTTGAGAGAAGCACTTGGATAACCTCATTATGAAACCCAATGATTTAGATGCCTTCGCAACTATTGCGTCAACGTGCATCTCAAAACTGAGCTTGGAATCGTGGTAAACTCCCAGATCACGAATGGAATTTGATCTGGGAAGAACTTGATCACATAAGGTATATGATGCAGCAATAATTGAACGCTTCCGAGAATACGTAATAACCGAACATTTTGCGGGATTGAGATCCAGTTTGCTTCGTAGACAATAGTCCTCAAGACGGCGCAGGTCATCTTGGAGTGCTGTTACATCCATCTGCGATGATATTGTAGCATAAATCTTCATATCATCAGCAAAACACAGTAGTTTGGATGAAGTCAAGCAAGAGTCGATGTCGTTAATATAGATAATAAATAGCAAAGGACCAAGCAATGATCCCTGCGGCACACCACTAGGAACAGGTACCCAGCTCGAAATATAATTGTTAAGTACCACTGCTTGGGACCTGTTCACAAGATAAGAAGAAAACCATCTGAGTAGATCTCCGCGTATTCCCATACTATTTAACTTTTTAATTAGAATACTATGATCAATTCGGTCAAAGGCCTTGCTGTAGTCTGTATAAACGACATCGACCTGCTCACCGTCATCCATAGCAGCAGTGATAAAATCATTAAGAAGAATCAGGTTCGTGACAGTAGACTTTCCTTTCAAAAAACCGTGTTGAAACGAGCTAAATGAATTTTTCAGAGCATTATAAACCTGATTATATATAATTCTTTCAAATACCTTTGCTAAGATACACAGTTTAGATATCGGCCTGTAGTTGACTACGTCTGTTTTTACACCTTTTTTATGAACAGGCGTTATAAATGCTGATTTCCATACTTGCGGAACAACACCAGTATTTAAGGACTTTTTAAATAAAATTGAAATAGGTTGCGCTATCGAAGGTGCACACCGCACAAGAAGTTTGGATGATATATTGTCAGGACCTGGTGCCTTGGATGTGTCCAATGTACGTAGTAAGGTAATTACTTCTTCAGTATTAACATTGATACTGGAGATATCAGATGATAAGTTCAACGATTCAGTAAAAAGAAGAGGAGAAGAGTTTGGATGACTAACACTAGGTTTTAGAAAAGTAGAGTGGAAATATTCAGAAAAAGCTTGACAAATAGATTCACCAGTTCGGAAAGTATTACTATTATAGTTCAAGGTGCTTGGCATTGCATTTGAACTGTAACGTTTCTTTACAAAAGTCCAAAAATATTTCGGGTTATTTTTTATAGATTGTTCAGTTAGATTCAAATAGCTTCGGTAACATTGAGATTCCAAATCTTTCACTCGTTCACGAAGAAGCTTAAATGTTAATTCATCAGATTTATTACCGTATGTTTTGAATTTTTTTAAGTATTTAAATTTTTCTTTAATCGTTCTAATAAGTGATGCGCTATACCACGTTGGATACTTTTTATTTCCAGTCAGTTTCTGTGGAATATATTTAGTCTGTAAACCAAAAATAAAATGGTTAAAAATTTTTACGGAATCATCAATTGAGCGTAATGAAAACTCAGTTTGCCAGTCAGTCGCGCCAATGTCTCTGTTAATAGATTCATAGTCACCTTTATCAAACAAAAATTGAGTACGAGGCGCACTCTCGAGGAGTGGCATCACAATTAGATCTAAATTAATTAATAATGCTGGGTGATAGGCATCAATAGGCACCAGTGGGCTAAGACATTCAGTTACATTTACAACTTCGTTGGAAATCACTAGATCTAGGATTCTACCATTCTTATTAGGTACGACGTTATACTGACCAAAACCAAGAGTGGATAATTCATCACAAAGCAAAATTTCGTCATTACTATTAGGATTCGATGGAACAAGTGACAGATTATTATCAGATGGGACCCAGTTAATACCACTCATATTGAAGTCACCAATAACGAGGAAGGCATCAGAAGTATTATTAACAACTGATTGGTTCAATTTAACAAGAAAATTAGAAAGTTGTAACGAGAAAGAAAGACCTAAGTTTTGTTGACATAAGTAAAGAACACAAATATGCAGGGTAATAATATTCCGGGTGGTGGAATTTTTAAGGCGTATGGATAGCCAAAGGTCCTCCGCGGTCGAATGAAAATTAGGTTGGCAAACAACTGATAATTCTCTACGAGTGGCAATAAGTACCCCTCCACCACGCGATTGTCCGGTTAAAACGTAATCCCGATCACGGCGCCAAACAATGTACCGTTCATCAAAAAACTCAGAATTTAAAATCCCATCCAATAACCAAGTCTCAGTAAGTACTATGATATCATATGAATTAAGTAACATCTGACGATAGAAAGAATCAGTTTTAGTTCGTAGACCGCGAACATTCTGATAGTAAATTTTTAAGTTATAGGCCATTGAGAACGTAGTCAATAATTGAATATAAGTCATTATGATAAACTATAATAAAACAATTCGTTAAAATAAAATGTATAATATGGTAAAATAAAACTCTAAACATGTTAGGAAGGCAAACTTTTAAAAAGTTTGCGCGAGAATCATAATTATACGACATCAAGTAGTAAGCAAGTGTGCGAAAAAGCAAGCGGAAATGTGGAGTGCGTGCAAGCGTGAGTGAGCCAAATATGTTGACGTGCAATGGAGCTTTGAAGTAAACAGCGCGATAAGAGACGTATAGAATTTTCTTAGCTAAACAAAAGAGAGGTGGCAAGCTCATTAGTGCGACCGAGGTGTTAAACCTTTTGTAAACAAATAAAAAGATACAATATGTTATTCTCAAAGTAAGTATGAGCAATTGAGATAAAATAAAACAGAGTAATAAAATTAAAAAAATATTTAGAAAAAATAGGAAGCACATTATAAAATCTTGTTTAAATCTGATTCCTTTCGAATGATAGCCACTTTGGAATTAGCATTTTTTAATATATGAATTTTTCCATGCTTTACCCATACGAACTCATAATGTTTCTCTTTGGCCACAGTCTTGACTTTGCTTAAGAGTTTCTTGTACTCCACGCTCAGGTGATCATTGACATACACACGCCGAGACGCACCCTGGAACCCGATATGGGATGTGGATAGGTCCTTCACAGCTCGTGCAGCTGCGATAAAATCTTCCTTCACATACCGGTTTAGAAAACTTACTATTATCAATTTATCATTAGAGTTGAAAATAGGCACCCTCGAAATATAATTCACCTGGGATTTAGGGCAGCTGTAATTAACCTTCCGGCCAATCGCTTCAATTATGGAGAAAAGATTTTCATCCTTTCTTACAGGAACTCCTTTAATTTCCACATTGTTTAGTCGGGATCGCTGTTCGTAAGTTGCAAGTTCATACTTCGCCCTCGCTAAGTCAGTCTGTAGGTAATTAACCGTTTCCTGAAGCTTGCCGAATCCTGATGCTTTAGCTTCCACCTCCGTGAGTCGAGTGTCAAACTCATCAAGTCTACCACTCGCGCCTTCACATGTGATTTTTAGCTCAGCTAACTCATCCTTGATTAACCGGATATCATCTACCAGTGTTGGCAAATTCAGTAATTGACGTTTCATGTCACGAATTTTACTCAATATTGTTTCGAGAGACGCTGGTTCTGGAGTGAGCGTAGCCGGTGAAGACGTTCGGCAAGTCGGGCACTTCCATTGAGCCATCCTGCTGGCACCAAGCTTTCTCCATCCGGCTTCGGAAATATTTGCACATCCAAAATCCAGATGTTTCCTGCAGCTTCCACATTGGACTCCATCGTTGAATTGTACGTTACAAGCTGCGCACGTTTTCATTATGAAAGTACTTTTGACTAACTTAGTAAAACTCAAAACAATTATATGTAAATAATGAATAGGTGACCATAGACGAGTGATGGTTGGGGTGGCGCCACCAGTCACGTTGCCACCGCTGTATTATATACTGGTCGCACTGTATTTGTCCCTGGAACGCAGCGCTTATTCTAACGTCGTAATGTTGGCAGCACTGACAGCGCGACGAATATTGCGCGTGCGCAGGACTATCACCCTCTCGACGTTCACACAACCGCGAGAATACCGTGCACTCCCGAGTTGTCACTATATGATACGGCACTTTTTAAATGTTTTTGCAATTACTATTATTACTTGAATACACTTAGTGGAGGTTCACAAATAATTATTAGTGGATTTATACTACACCACGCTTAAGTTTAACGGAGAATAAAAGTAATGAGAGCCGATTATAATTATTTTGGAACGAAATTACTAAGGGCAAACGTTACTGGCTAGGAGCGCGTTCCAGATGATAATAATGACAAGTGTGCAAGTTTACCTTATTCCAACTGTAGTGGTCCCCGGTAGTCAGTAGCCTGACATGGACCCTGCCCGTGGGCTGGAACTCCATGGACTTGCCCCAGAACTTGGTCTTGATGCGCGCCTCCTGCCAGAAGCACCACTTCGAGGATTCGGCGTGGCACGCTGATATTGGCGGGTGATGGGATACCTGGGTGAACGTAATCCTTATTAGGACAATGTTTTATTCCGTAATAAAATATCAAGAGCTGGTTTTCAAAATTGTGAGAAAATTGAACAAGTCTGATCGAAGAAATACTTGCTAGTAACAGTTAGCCAAAGACTATCACGATATTTCAAAATCAAATCAAAACAGTAATTTCAAACAAATAAACAATTGACAGGTTGTCTCGACCTGCACACACTCGCATTCGCTTTCGCATTGTTTGCAAACGATGCAAACCATTCGCATATGCGAATGCGAACGTGAACATTCGTAACATCCCTGGTCTAAACTGACGGCGCCCGTTCACGAACATGACGCGTGCATCAGCCCCACTGAGCTCAACAGCGCACTCTCATGTTGTACTACTAACCTGCTCCGCAATGAAGCGGAATCCCTTGTCGTCCCTGACGCACTCGTAGGTCTCGGCCAGCAGCGGGTTGAAGGGCTTGGAGGCGGCGCGGTGCGCGGACGACGCGTACGCGCTCACGGCGAACGCGGACACCAGCGCCATGCGCTCTATCGGGTTCTTGCACTCCGACGCCGAGTCTAACAGCTCGGAGTATTCCAGTTCTTCGCATAGTCTCTGGGGAAAGGGGTTTCATTAAAGTTGATGATATTTATTTATTTACAAATAGTTAACATATTAGTTGTCAATTTTAGTAAGAATATTAAATGCGCCGAATAGTGGTTTCACCGAATAAAAGAATACTGAATAATATTTGGTTAAGTTTTACCGAACCGAATACCTCTATTGCAAGATAATTTGGTTTCCCGTTCCTTAATTTTTACACGCAAACTAGTTTCTAAACTAGTTTGCAAAGTGAGATATTGCAGACCCGAAATAAAACAAATTCATATTCATGTAACCATTGCTGAGATATTTGCCAACCTATTTCAATTTTGGAAGATGAGGGATTTAACAGGCTGGACGTCTTGAAAGCCAAAAAAATAAACCGAAGACATTTGGCTTTTTAATCGAATGAATACCTCAAAATTCTGCCGAATACATCGAATATAAAACGAATATTCAGCGCGTAATTAGTAAAAATGCATAAAATACAATTTTTAGGTAACGAAACAAGTGACGAATAACAACATTAAATAAAGTTTTGTTGTTTGACATAAAACAAATAGAATAAAAATATAGAAGTATATCTCTAGGTACAGGATGCATAATACCAAACCGTCTTTTAAAAAGAAATAGATTTTTTTGTGATATCAGGTCTTTTTTCTGTAGATTGTATCTGTCTGTATCTATAAACGTTATTTAAAAACGACCAGATTGCTTACCTGCAACATATTCAAGGGCTCGTTGATGGTGACGGGCATGGAGATCTGGCTGAGGTCCTTGCCGATGTTCTTGTAGAGCAGGTTCCAGAGGCTCGGGCCGCCCGGCGTGGGGCGCGCGGCGGGCAGGCGCACGCGCCGCGACCACCCGCCCGCGCCCCCCGCCCCCCCCGCGCCCGCCCCCAGCTGCTCGGCGGCGCGCAGCGTCACCTGCTCTGCTGACACTACTGGCGGACCACCCACGAACTTTATACTATCTATTGGTTTTAAGGTGAACAGGGTGTTTGACGGCTTTTCAGATTGTTAAAAACGAGTTTAGTGACAAAGAAGTTTAAGATGAAAACTACAGGCCTGTACGTTGCCGTGTTCTCATTAGATGGCATTGAACTCAATATTTTTAGTTTATTCGGTTATATTTTTAGTTTATGTATGGAAGCACTATTAAATCAAGGAATTGGTATTTGCTAAAATTGGACATTCCACTTTAATAACTTTAGTCAAATTATTGCTTTAAAATCAACCTAATTCGCCAAAATTACATAAACTTACCATCCAACAAATTTGCTCCAACAGTATAATTAGAGTCGGATGCCAGTTTACAAAACTAATACATTTTAATCTACTCTTTCGACGAAGTTTAGACGAAATATTTATTTACAACTTTCTAAATAAACAGCAATTTTTTTATTTTTTTTCATCGATAGTCATTGGAACAATTATGTCTAACCATACTCATTTTCTATGATATTTTTTTGTCAAACACCCGAGGAATAAAAATAATGGTATGATAAGGCGATACACTAAGGATTTATATATGTTACAGCATTGTAGGATTGCCAATTGAATGAAATCTATATATACAAAAGAAAGTCGTGCTAGTTACACTATTTATAACTCAAGAACAGCTGAAACGATTAGGCTGAAAATTGGTGGGAAGGTAGAGTAGAGCGGGAGTGAATCCGCGGGCAAAAGCTAGTGTCTAATAAAATCAAATCCTCTGAATAATTTTAGTAGACAAAGGCTGAGAAAGAAAAACAGAGTTTGTAGGTAGTTTTAGATTGAAAGGTTCATGTGGCTTCTAAGATAAGTGAAAGTGGGCATGGATTTAAATGATGTTAACATACAAAAGGGATAATTGAAGGATTAACTTCAGATATCGAGTGTAAATATTGTGCCTTCGACCACCAGTAACAACTCAAGACTTCATTGAAATCGCTATCTCACTAATATTCTAAACAGTGGCGTGGTGATAAACACCCACAGGTGTCCCGTATCAAAAGTCCCACAGGCGCCCCTTATAAAAGAATGGTGCCTTTTTTACAAATGCTTGGCCCCTGTAGCGCGGGAGCCTCGTATAATTGATACAGCGGTGTATTTCTCTGCTTTCATATATATTATTTATATCTAAATGTATATATGTATATTATATTGCTTGTATTATATGTATTTTATTAGTTATGTATTGTATATATGTAAATAGTACACCTTACACTACCAGAATATCTTTTTCTCCTTCTCTGTGTAATCCATCCAAAGGTTGTCTGTAAGAGATCGCTTTTAGCGATAAGACAGCCCATTGTGACACCCTATTAATTTTAAGTTCTTTATGTATCCTTGATACCTTTTATCCAAAGAGTATATTCGCTTGTGATAGTTATCTATTTTCCTGTGGGCGACGTGTTTGCAGAATCTAGTCTTTAATTTAAAGTTTGATGTAATAACAGCGATTATTATAAGGGAAGATACGTTACGCGCTAACATCGCAATCAGATAACCTGGATTCGAAACTCACACATCTACACTACCCGTAATCACTGTTAGACAAGGACAGAGATAAGAGCCAGCGCAGTCGTGCGAGCGAAATAGCGTTAGCCAACGAATGTGTGTAATCGTCGCAGGCGATGTGAAACCGTGACAATTGTCACAATTTCAGCGGTCTATGCGCTAGAGGCAAGTCACCTATTTTCCGCTATTTTGATTTAATTCATTAATTCCCAAGACGACGCCGGCGTCCGCACACCTATTGTCTTTCTATTGTGTCTCTAATTACGGTATTCAAAATGTTAAAGGTAATTTTTCCAAATTGGTCCAGTTATTCATAAGAACCTTAGAATTCAACAAGTATTTAATTTAAAAAAAAAAACCGTAATTCAAATTATTACAATGTTACAATATAAACCGGTGGCCACTTCGGGCTTGACAGTTTAAGGCATTATATTAAGATTAGCTGGGGCTATAAAACCTTTTTATATAACGACATCTGTCTCGTCGGCTAGTGATGATCAAAAATATTTTTCAAGAATAACTTTCAAAAGTAATTCCAAATTTCATCTGATTCCGGTGTCGAAGGCACTGAGCGTGTTTCGTGACAGCTAGGGGTATTTAAGTCAAGAGTGAATAGATTACTTCTACGCAAGCGTACTCCATCGTCGGCCACATCATCGCTTACCATCAGGTAAGCTAATGGTCAAGCGCGAGTCTATCAATAGTATTTAAAAAGAAATTTATTGGAGTTCACACTCTGATGACGAGGCTGACGATGTAGAAATAATGTTAAAAAAAAACTGGCCATAAAGGGTACTAAAGTCAAATCTACCACTTAACTCACGACCATCCATCAAAAGCTGGCCTACAAATAAATACACGAGCAGTTAGTAAAGCTGCACACAAAAGCAACGACTCACTCGCACCATCTGAGTTGTCGGAACTCGCTGAGCCTTCCTCGCTGCTGAGGGACCCGGCCTCCGAAGAGGAGTCACCTTCTAGCTCTATGACGCCAGACTGGAATACATAATCAGATGTTAATTATATGTCCTCGGGCATAGAGGCTTTTTCAGTATAAGGTAAGTAAAATTTCAGTCCGTTTTAAACTTTTTTTTTCTAAATGGTGCGTAGCAATCTATGTGGCGTTGCAATGTTGCTCAGTGTCCTACAACTTACCCAAATATTTTACGATACATCCTCGTGACGTGGGACATGTTGGGGGACATCTTGTCCCATAGTATATCTGAGGCTATAAACTCATTTCTTGCTGTCAGTTAAGTAAGTAAAGTTCTTATCCGTCCCGTAAACCCCCTACGCTTATGTAAACATTCATATTAACATCCCTAAACAGTATTTAGTATGTCAAGCCGATAAATTTTTCATCACAACCTAAAAATATCCGAGTATGCCATTCTACCGGCAACACAGCAATGCTGTGTAATACTTTCTCAGGATATCACCTTAAAGCACTATTTCTGCAGAAGACACTTTGGGTTCATTTCTAAGTACAGGTCAGACAACTCATAAGTACCTCATCTGCAGTTATAATCTCCGTGGGCTTCAAGTCCTCATGCTCTTCAGCATCAAAGAACTCAGAGGCGGAGACACAGGAGGAACTGTAGCTTAGTGACTGCTGAAAGGGACGGTTGTTCACCTGCGGCGGAGAAAGAGGGGTTAGCTGTAACAAGAGGGTGTTGGTAAGGAATTTGATGGAACATGCAGTATACGACAGAAAATTAAACTATTGGGTATTTTCCTGCAAAATATTTTATAGTAAATAACATTAAAATGAAATCTTTTCCTGAAAACGGCATCAAAATTGGTTATTTAGTAAATCATCAATTAAGGTAAAGACAAAAAAGTCCACGAGAAGAATTTGCTTGTAAGTCATGTGTTTTGAAGCAAATTCAAGAATCTAGATGTCGTAATGTGTAGCTCTGAAGCTGCGCGGTATGTTCTCGTCCAACGTACCACAGCATCTCAAGACGAAAGTCTATGACTAGTGCGTGTTACCAGTGATGACATATGGCTCTGAAACGTGTTCGTTTACGATGGGCCTCATCAGAAGGCTTAAAGTTACTCAAAGGGCAATGGAAAGGGCTATGCTCGGAGTTTCCTTGCTTGATCGAATCAGGAATGAAGATATCCGAAGGAGAAACCGGGTTGCCAAGCTAAAGTGGCAATGGGCAGAGCACATTGCTCGCAGGACAGATGGCCATTGGGGCCGAAAGGTTCTGGAGTGACGGCCGCGTACAGGAAGACGCAGCGTTGGAAGGCCTCCTACAAGGTGAACCGATAACCTGGTAACCTGGATACGAGACGCACAGTACCGTTCATTGTGGCGACATTTGGGCTTAAATGATGATGATGATGTAGTTCTGAAACGTGGTCGATCACAGTGGGCCTTATAAGAAGGCTTAGTCACCCAAAGGGCATTGGGAAGAGCTATGCTCGGAGTTTCCTTGAGTGATCGCATTAGAAATGAAGATATTCGCGTAACGTGATGATGAATAAGGTGTGATCACTGATATAGATATACCTAGATAACGCAAGAGCAACTACTTCACGTACAAAAATCTTAAGTGGTCACTTTCGCGCTCTGTCTGCATCGGAGTACAGCGTTAGTCGGGTGCAGTTAAAAATATAAAAATGGTTAATTGTGCTGTTGGTGTGGGGGTGGAGCGAGGGGGACGCCGTACGCGGCGGCGTCTTCACTAAATAGTGCTTGTGACGTCATAATAGGTAGTCAAAAAATGGCACGCTTGGTTTTCATACAGATCGTGATGCTTGCGTTATCTATGTCTATCTATATCTGTGGGTGTGATGGTGAACATAAATAAATTAAACTTACGGCATCCGAGTTGGGTCCCACGGAGGATACCTCAGCCAGGTCCGATGCGTCGTGGATGCGTGACAGGCGCGAACGGAGTTCTGTGCGGAATACTTTACTCGTCATTATTTACGTAAGGATGTTACTGATTGTACTAGCGGCTAATTAAATGTGCTGGAAACTATAATGGAAGTGTTAAAGGGATTATGAGCATTCAATAAATCATGATGTATTAGTTTTCAAGCAGTGAACAAAAAAGCATTATGTGAGTTCGACATGTGGAGTTAGTTGTCTATGGATGAAATTGTGGTTTATTTAAAGTAATGGCTTACGTCCTGTTTCCGTCGATTAGATAGCCTTGATCTAGATTTCGATTTCATTGACATTTGTCTTGTAAAATCAAGATTATTTTAATTCCTCGAGTGTAAACTCGAAATAGGTCTTTATAATAAGAAACATCTGTTTTCTCTGGCATTTTATTAACATACTGTTTGAACATGCTTACACAACCTTTCGTTTTCGATGGGTAATCATCATATTTCCCGCTCTGGGTAGAGCGAGAGATGTCTTTCAGTTTCCCTTTGTTTTTCAGAGACAGAGACTCTTTCCTAACCTCGCTCTGGCAAATTATTTAGGCTCAAAGCTACATTCGTAAAAATGACATTTTCTAGCACTCATTTCTTACCATCAGGTGAGATACTGGTCAAACCCAAACCTATCTATAGTAAAAATAAAATAAAAATAAAACACAATCCCTGGGGGTCAGTAGATCTCAGCGTTCACCTGCGGCTGAGTTTCTTGTAGGTACAAAAAATAAATCCTAATTACAGTTATTTACAGAAATAACAACTGTTATTGGCAGTTATTTTTTTACGAGTGTACATGCTCTAAAGTTCGCAGAGCCTGTGTTCTGACTCGACAAGTTGCGTCGGTCGTACTGTACCATAGTCAAAGCCCAATAAAACCTATTTAAAATCCTATCTACATTACGTTTAATGCAGTCTCACCGGAATTCTGCTGCAGTGCCGTGTTGAGGTTGGTTCTCAGCGCCGCCATCACCGCGCCGGGCGGCGACGCTGTCTCCGCCGCGTCCATCGCGGCCCGCAGACGGCCGCGCTCACATACCTGAGGAAAAGGCAAAAGATATAAACAGAACCGATTGAACAGATTTCATATCTTTGCTTTGAAAGGTTTAGAAATATACGTGATCGCTCGAGTATGTAGCGACATCTACGTCGCCTTATAGTAACTAAAATTCTAAGTGCTTGTTTACGGAGACGCGGCGCGTTGGGTGTTCGTCGTACATTGCAGCGCCATCGCACGCGCAAACACAAATTTGGCAATGTGTGACGACCGTTCAACGCGCCGCGTCTCGGTAAACAAGCCCTAAGGGTATTTTTAATATCTTGCGGATTTGTTTCGCATGCGTAAACTTCGCAAATGTCCTTTTCATACAAGTATTTATTGTAATGCGTGCAAAACACGCGGGACGCGACTTTTTGCCTTTACTTCTAGGTAGTTATATTTTACTACACAAATTGGCAACTTCTTTTAACTTGAAAGCAAAGAAATTTAAACTCACTAATGTGGCCACAACAGTCTTCAAATTCGCCACCAAATCCTTAGCCAGGATAGTGAAGTCTTCTCTTAGCTGAAGATCAGGCGTCAAACTCGTCAGGGAAGCAGGTCCTGGCGCAGTATTCAGGGTGTCAGCTGCAGGGAGCGACTGCGGCCTGGCCGCGGCGCAAGCTGCAAGTTAAGACCAAGTGAACGAATGAAGATGGAATGGTTGAATGGAATGAGTGAAGTTTTATTGAAAGTTGGCTGGTTTTTGTGGGCTGTGGTTGTGATAGGTAGAACAATTTTGCTGAAATGCTGTGGCGCATTGTGGGTCAGTGTGAGTCTTTTGATGTTTGCGCAAAAACTGCATATCGTGGGTTTACGACATTTAAATATTTTTACAAAAACAAGACAAAGTTATACGCTGGATTCGAGCGTAGCTATGATCTTGTTAGATGGCGCTTTGGAGGTAGTGGAACAGAGAGTATAGCCCCACATACCTCCATTGAAAAGGGAGGATCCTCCGACCAGACAGGTGTTATATCTGGTGGGCTACTGCCCGATAGATGATTTCGGGTTTGTTCTATATGTTCCAATCGCGCCGCGAATCTTACTTGCGCGATGCAGGATTAGTTCATTTGTGACGACATAGATGTCGCTACATTACTCCCCTCCAGAGATCGGAGATCGATGGTTCTTGATGCTTCTTGCGGCGTCGTGTGATGCGTGCCAGGCCAATGGAGGTTGGTTCCAGTGAGTCGGAACCGGATTCCGCATAGTTCTCGGTGAGTCGGAACTGTCTGCGGTGATGCCCCAGTGAGTCGGGGTGGTGCTATCCCAGTGAGTCGGGATTTGATGCTGCAAGCTCCAGTGAGTCGGAGTAGTGCGGCTGGCTCCAGTGAGTCGGAGCGGTGCTGTGCGACGTAGGACTTGACTGCTGTCGTCGACCAGGAGAGGTTCTTCAAGGCTCTTCATGTGACTGGCCGAAGGTGCAGGTGTTTGGCCAAGGTCGCTGATGAGGCTGAGGGTGATGACCAGGTATGACCAAGTAGGCATGCTGGTGGTCAGGATACCCATATAGCCGTGGGTGCTGGCTGTATGGCTCGCTGCTCGAAAGCTTGAGGAAGTGATGATGACGCCACGAAGTAGTAGCTGCACGAAGGCTGCGCTGACGTTCTTTGTCGAGGGTCACCAGTTTGGAGGTAATGGAACAGAGAGTAAAGTCCCACATACCTCCGTTGAAAAGGGAGGATCCTCCGACCAGACAGGTGTTATATCTGGTGGGCTACTGCCCGATAGATGATTTCGGGTTTGTTCTATATGTTCCAATCGCGCCGCGAATCTTACTTGCGCGATGCAGGATTAGTTCATTTGTGACGACATAGATGTCGCTACAGCGCTATACTCAACATTTGTATGGGAGCATTATTAAGTCGAAGTCCCACATGCATTTTTTTCTCGTTTAAATCTATTGCGTCATAAAACAGCTTTTCTACATCATCAAGTAATGTTGAGGTTTTTATTTTTAGTTTTCTCAGTGAGGTATTCATGTTTAGTTCAACTGATCAATGTGAACACAGGTTTCTTTACTATAATCTGATTAGTTAAGGGGTGTGGCTTAGCTGAGTGACAACGATGACGTCACTATTTTCTGAAGGCGAATAGGCTATAAAATGTTGAGTTTAGCGCCATCTAGTGAGAACATGCCGAAGCTCGAGCCCTTAGCTTTCATATTAGGAGCGTACTATTTTGCTTACTGTGCAATTTCTGCGCCAACATTTTGGAATTAAAATGGCACATTTGCACAGCTTATTGTATAAAGATAAGTAATTTTTGAGAGGTATAGAGAGAGTTAATACTCTGTGAATGAGGTTAATTTATTACTATGGCGTCAATTTACAGTACTCAAATGACCAGTAGCCAAACTCGGATGAAGTATATTACATGTACTCGAGAAATACTGTAACATATCAAAGTAGAAGCGTTTCTTTGATCTGTGAAGCAACGCATGCGTCAACAAGGGTTTGAAATGGAGGTGTTTGCTGAATTGTGATGCTTTTTTTTTAGTAATTTTCGCAGTTATGAAATGTATTTGCTAAAATCCCATGCAGCTTTATCAAGATCGCGGTAGAATCAGGCGCTCTGACAGTCTTCATATTTTATCAGACAGATTTTGGCCACATATTTCTAGCATTACTTTTTTCATGGGTGCTGTTAAAGGCAGATTTACATAACTTGAAGCTGTTACGCAATATAAGGATTAGCTCGGTTCAATTAAAGCCTGAGATACATAAAGGGACAAAGTGCCCCCCACTATAACGCGCAACGCTGTCAAATAGTTCCAAGATGTCCCGCGCCACGTGAATGGGTGGTAAAATGTGATGGGGCAAGTTTCGAGACACTGGGCAATGTTAGATCGTCACGTAGATTAAACGTTGTGTGTCACTTTAGGGGACATTTTGTACCCTAAAGTATATGTGGTTTAAATCGAAGTGATGTAGCAACGTTGCCCCGTGTGCTGCAACGTGTCCACCAACGTTTTACAAAGCATTTACATGTTAAATTTTGTAGCATAGCACATCATTTCGGGGGACGTTTTGTCCCCTAATGTATCTGAGGTTTTAAAAGCATTATGTTCTGATGAACATAGCTTAGAAGCTCAAACCAGCGTGGAAACATTGTCAATTTAAATGTTAACTTCGAAAATCACATTTCTAACACAACTAAGCTTTAAAAACTAATCGACTAAGTATTATTACTTGGCGACCTCTAAAACTAGGTCTAACGTAAGCTAGCAATAATGCCAAAGCTTGAAAATAATGAGTTTTTACTAAAACTCTATTTTTTTGAGGTGGGAAGTCATTAAACAACTTCTCTCGCTCTAGGAGGAGCGAGGGAGCTCGTCAGACTTTTACTGACTAAAACCCACCGATGTTTCTTTAGTTGCCCTTTACGTACTAGGGTCATGTAGCCCCTTTTAGCTTGTTGACATCTCTTTGAGCCACGCGTGGTTGACTCAAGCTTGATCCTTACATCAGTGAGCTAACCATTGCCCGCTGTCCACAAACTCGCGCCTATGTTAACGGGGTATTTTGGCGTCTACCAAAGAATTTCGAATCGGTAGCAAGAGCAACAGGGGCAGGCACAGCCTCTCCAATCCCCCGTCCCTAAACACGCCTATGAGTGAGATAAGTACCATATTTTTTTTACTTGCTTTAATTTAGAATGTAAATTTTTTATAACACAATATACGTCCGCATACAATTGTGAAATCTCATCCGCTGTACTACGTCAAGCATCTGATTTTCAGAGGGGGGAATGTGATTACCTGTCGCTTACTTCACATTAATAACAAAATAAAGGTAAGATCAAGAACTAACGACGAATGACATAATACGATGGTTCAATACACAAGGGGACGCGAACTTGCATACTAATTAGAATGTATGACAACAATTGTATGTTGCATTGTTGTCTCACTCACAACAGTGCCTATCAATAAATGATTTCCAATATTTTCAGAAGAAACTTATTTGAGTATGTAAAAAAAAAAAAACAAGTAAATGATCAATGGTTACTGAGGAATTGTAAGATCGCGGTCATTTCTACATGATCACTTAAATCTTGTGACGCGGCGTCAAACCAAACCCATCGAAGTTTTCGTTTCGAGTGCAAGCAAAAATGAACTTAGCGGTGGTCAGGCGGAAGTGTCTTTGATAGTACGTCAAATAGCTAATATAAATAACCCTCTATGACACAATGAACGAAATAATCTTTTAACTGACACAAACACTTTCGCGTTTATCAGAATCAGAATAGAATCAGAATCAGAATAGTTTATTTCAAATAGACCAATTACAGGCACTTTTGAATTGTCAAAATGTCGGTCAGTCCAAAAAAAGTGAAGCTAAATTGCAGTGTTTATTCCGCCAGGATCGCGCATCCACGGCCAAATTCTCCATCTCGTCAGCTCTTCTGTCACCTATGGGGATTGAAGAGAGAAACGAGATGGAGTACCCAGTCACAAACACACGACCCTGGCGAATAGGACACGAAAATACTTGACGGAACAATCCGACGCTAGCCGTTAAAGGATTAAAGCACTTTGGCGAAAAGGCGAAGGTTTCTGAATATATAGTACGCGGCAAATAAGTTGAGCCATTTGCTATGGTTACGTGCAGCCCCCCACTTCGATTGAAACCCGAAAATCGGTTATAATCTTTGTCTTGGTTAAGTTATTTTAAAGTTAACAATTGCAAATGGTTTAACTTATTTGCCGCTCACTATACGTTCTTGGTCATATGGCTCAATAAGGCTTCAGAGCGACTGTCTTTTTAAAAAATAATTAAATTAATAAAAATTTTGAAACAAGTGTATTTTTTTTTTTGCTAATATTTCGAATGGTTACCAAAAATAAGAAAAATCAAAGTTCTTGAGTAATAGAGGGTTAACGTGATGAAACTAAATTGTGTACTGTTGGAATCCTAGCTACACGAAAAATAAAATAAAACAGAATATAATAAACTCACAGTAACGATGCATTTCTTCTCTTAACACTTGCACTACGTATTTGCAGATAATTCTGGCTATGGGCACAAACACACCATCATTTTCGTTTGACATTCTCATATTTTTCCACTTTATTTATCAAGAATTTAATATTTTAGAGAGCTTTTTAATAATTCCATGTCCTTAATGACTTAAAAATAGCACTATTTCCATTGACACGAATTCACAAACTGTTTTGTAATATTGATTACAACATCACTGTTCTAACATCACGGAAAATAGCTAGTTGTATTAGTATGACTAACCGACCGATGAATTGACTAAGCTCTACTTGAAAATATACTCTATCTCGATTGACTAAAGCTGATATTGCTTTGTTTCATACAATACACCAGGATGTTGTAGGTACATTTAGATCATTGATAATCTGAGATTCTGTTTATCTATGATAAAGGAAAGCGAGAGATAAGTGTCAAGGTTATTAGGTAATACTATGGTAATTTTAAATCTTATTTTCTGTGTTATAAAGTCGAATATTCATAGACCGGAATATAAAGTTGAGTATAAAATGCATTTGAATCCGGAAGGATAAGTAGATTGACTTTTTCTTCTTTAAAACTGCTTAACAACCATTTAAAATTTATTTGCAGTTAAATATCGGATAGTATAAGCATAATCGACCTTGTAAAGTTTCCACTGTTAGGACTCAAGCCTCCTCTCTAGGTGAGGGAATGGACCGTAATCCATTATGCGGGCCCAGTGCGGATTGGTGGATGGCACATGTCTTCGAATTTTTAGTTCTAGGACGTGCCGGTTTCTTCACGATGTTTCCTTTACTGTCTTAAGAGCAGTGGGTATGAAATAAATTATACAAAGTAATGCGCCTGGCTGGGTTTGAACATCATCATTTCGGATAGTACGGCAGCAAAATTTATATTTGCCGTAACGACGTGTAGATAGATATGTATACAATTATGCTCATTAAAACCATCATCTGACAACCAGCAAATATCCACCTTTACGTTGTTGAAATTTCTACGGTCCGGACTAATCGTTTTGCTGATTTATGAACTCTCGTTTGTTGGATATATCCATCAGGATCATTGAAAAATGGAATTTGGAGCGGAATATATTTGTTTTGATAAACAATAAAAATCTTATCGCTGATTTATAAAACTCTAATCAATTGTCTCAGTAAATCTGCAGTAAAATTCCACATTTCCTTCCGATACTAGCTGAATATTAACAGCTCACGTAAATCAACATGAGATTTGTCAACAGATGAAAAAGATAAGACATCTTTATCTTTCTAGACATAATACTACTCGTTTATGTAAATCTTCTAAAAAAAGTCGGTTTGCGCGTCTGTCTGTTTATACAGTGAATCCTCCTAAACCAACCAACTGATTTTGATACGGTTTATAAATAGAAAGAGCTAGAGACTGACCGGTATCGGGAAGTTTCGAATTCGGCCAAATAGAGGCCGAATACTCAGCTCACCAAAAACTAGCGTCTGAGCTGACGGTCGTGATAGATACCTAAAACTTCACTGACTCGTTCGTCTATGTTCCAATTTTTATGTAATCGTGGAATTATTTAGCATTTTATGAAAGTCATCTCGCGGTTGTCGAAAGATGGTGGCAATCTCGAAAGGGTCATCGTTACTGGTAATTTAGATGGGAAATGGTCTCGCGGGCGCCAAATACGTTAGTTCGACTAGATTCGCACCGCTCTTGACTCTACGGTATACAATGCCCGTCACACCGCCAGGAACAGAAACAGAAGGAGCAATATCATACAAGTGAAAATGTTGAAGCAGACTTGTGTCTGCTCAGCATTGAGGATTACTAAGCAAGGAGGAGTGAAAGTTATAACTAAGTAATTAACTATATCGAAATAAAGTTAGAAATAACTGTAACTGTTAATAACTGTAGCTGAAAAATCTTGTTTTTTATAAATTTTCTGTTAATTCGTCACTTCAGTTAGGTTAAGGCCGAAACTAGAAAAGGTGCCGAATATTCGGTTACGGTTTCGGCTGAAAATCATGTTTCGATTGGTCACAAGAAAAAGAAATGATCGAGGAAAGTTTGCGTGTACAATTTGCACCCGGGCTAAGCTAACGGGGGATATGAAATTTAAAAGAGTCTTTGATCTCTGAATTTGTTTCGGTGTTTCTTTTCTGGGCAGTCAACTGTTTGTGTGTTTAAATTGACTAAAAATTGTAAGTGTTTTTTAAAACTTATTAGCAGAATAAATATTTTTCAACATTAATCACATAACGGAAAAAAAAATATCAGAACTTATATAAATCCTGTGCACTACCGACTTTTCTCTCTATTGTCATATTGAGGGCAGTGAAGCACATCCATTGCTCCATCAGCTAAACACATGCACTATTCTGCCGCCATAAGAAAAAGGGCGCATCTGACCAAACATATCTCTTTTTTTTATGTATTACGAAGTACTGAAATATGAAACATTATTTATTTTGGGTCAAATTAGACTTTTCACTAAAAATATCACTATGTTTGTATTCATAATTCGAGATCATCATCGAATTTTGAAATAAAAATCTTATACTACGTTGTAGAAAGTTCAAATTTCATTGCAATTTTTTTTTACAAAATTCAAGGGCTTTTTTCAAACAAATGGACTCTTAAATAACAACTTAAATTACACAAAGCTTAAGTCGATGCTAGAGTTGAGGCTATGGGAGCAAATTAAGCATTTATCAGGCTTACAGTGTTCCCATTTCTAGGACTCAGGCCTCCTGTTCAGAAGAGGGTATGGGCCGAAATCCACCACGCGGGTCCAGTGCATCTTCGATATTTTTCATCTAGGATATGCCGGTTTCCTCACGATGTTTCTCTCCACCGTTTTGAGACCAATGGTGATAAAATATATTACACAAAAGTAAAGCGCCTGCCTGGGTTTGAAATCACAACTTACAATTCGTTGATTCGGACCTCTGGACCACCACTGCTCTCAAAACGAAAAGAATATATTATAAGAAAATAATATATTTTGCTCTTCATATATTATATTTTCTCGAATTATAAATACAGATGGGCTTTTTCATCCTGATTCCGAATATAAATAGTAGATAAATATGTACTATTAACCTTTTTTTATCCGCCAGGGTCGTGTGTTTGCGACTGGGTACTTCATCTCGTTTAGCTCTCCAATCCCTATAAGTGACAGACGAGTTGACGAGATGGAGTATTTGGTCGTGGTTGTACGACCCTGGCGGAATAAACGCGAGAGTATTTGTCGGATATTTCCGATAAATAAATGTTGCCTCAACCGGCAGATCTTTGCGCCCATTTTTCTTCAGACGGCAGTCTTGATCAGCTAGCGTAGTAGTGAGCGCAGTATATACAGACAATGCGATGCTTTCGACAAGGGACAAAAAGGGACAAAACGTAAAATAAAAACAGTCTTACGAACTAAAGTGGATGCCAGAAATGTTGAAAGAAACGCTGTAACGAGAAGAGAAGAGAATTTATTATGTCTGCTTTTTGATAAAAGCGTCTTATGAGTTTCTTTTGAGTTACGTATTCAAGCTAGGTATCCAAGGGTTAATATGCGGTAATGATGTTTAGGTTTCTATTTCAGAAGGATCGGAAGTAATATGAAAGTTAAAAGGCACAATTTAAATGTTTATATAGCTCTTGTATGCAATGTTTGTGTTAATTATATTTTAACACAGTTAAATTGAGAAAAAATCGAAAGAAGTAACAATTTTTTTTCAGCTGGAACGAAACGCTAAGTACTCACGAAGCGGTTTTCACCCGCGCCCGCTGCGCCAGCCATTGCGCGGTCGCCCGCCAACCGACGGCAGAGCGTGCGGGCGCAAACCGCCGAGGCGGTGGGCGACCAACCACGCACACAGCGGCCGAGAAATGCGTCGTGAAATGTGCTTTAACTTTTTACATATATATTTGCATTCAACAGAATCCGCGGCTCGCAACCGCGGCGGCCGCGGGTGAAAACCGCTTCGTGAGTTCTCTCCCTTAGTCTTCAAATTTTTTTCAACTCTCTGACTTTAGTACATAATATGCATATAATCGGCCTCACAATGTTCTCATCATTGGGACTCAGGCCTCCTCTCTATGAGAGGGATTGGATCGTAATCCAACATGCGCTTCCGCTGAGGGTTTGTAGTTTTGACAGCTTCACATCATTGCATACAGGATTTCTAGTTTTATTTATATTTTTATTCTACGATTTCTGAAATTCATGCTTTAGTTGAACAGAAAGAAACAAATCAGCGAAATAGCCTTATCCTTGAAGCTTTAGCATTTGTAAAATGCATCGTCACCATCCTCAAATTTTGGCTGTATGTCATCAAATTGTTAGCAAAAAAGCGATTTAAACATAGTTCATTATACAATGTTTTTAATCATGAAAAGGTGATGAAATGCTTTTAGCACGAAGCCTACGGGGAGAGCCTGTCATGCCTAGCCTAATGTCAACGTCACGTGCAAGTGAAAGGCGCCATTTTCTTTTTTGTTTTTTTTTTTTAGAGCCATGCCATGGCAGCGCCTGAACTTCCAATTCCAAAAACTTACCGATTTCATAAAATCCTTGCAAAGACATAAGTTTCAAAATAATTATATTGTGTTTGTAAACAAAAAAAATATACGAATTTTATTTGAACAATTTACTTCACATAATAAATAATAATTATAAAAAAAAACATGATTGTGTATACAATATTTGTATGTACATTGTTAGTAAAACATTGTTGATTATTCTCTTGGCATTTCGGTTTGGGAGGAACAGGGAGTGGATTCATTGGGGTTCCTAAAAATAAAATGTTTGGTCAGATTTATTGTAATTCTGTTTGGGGATAAGGACAGTAAAGGACTCTTAAACTGAGATTGCGGTGGAACATTATCTGCCTTGCCTTCGTCAAGTTTTTTTTTGTAATGCCATTGGCTTCCGGAGGTTTTTTAAATTATATTATCCAATAGGCTATTCGACTGATTTTTGGAATTGATTTCATATGATTAATTATTGTTTTCTAGAAAAAGTGTTTTATTTTAATTCTTGTAAATATTAACATAAAAATTAATATTTAAAGTTGTATTATTCAAAAAAGCCGCCAAAACGCACTATTTGACAATAAACGTCAAATTGTATTCGGTTACGTCAAAATTGTATCAAGTTACTCAAAAGAATAGCAGTCAATGACAAACATATTTATACTATGATTTTTTATTAGATGAAATAAAGTGACAGCTATAACAATGGTTGTTTGACAGTTGGGCATTGTTATTTGACAGTTGGGCATTGTTATTTGACAGTTGGGCATTGTCCACTGGTGTCACTTTGGTTCATCTAATTAAAAATCATGGTATACAGACTTGTGAAGTTTAAATAGATTTAGCTAATAGTCACCGTTTTCAAAAACAAGGCGCTAGGGAAAGTAAATAACAGTTTATTTCGCATTTCTTTTTATAAATAGTCCATTATTTTTTAGTTATATTGGTAAAAATCGCTTTTAAAACTCATAGTCTATGTGGATGGCAATTAATATGGACTCATCGTTCATACTGTCAAATAGCCTATTGGATATTTAGATTCTGTACCCCTTCTCTAACTTAATTAATTAGTTTTTCTCATAAGATATTTCGCATTGAAATACGGTGCCTGCGGTGGATGCGAGACGGACAAGACCGTTCGTTGTGACGACATTTTGGGGAGACCTATTGCGAACGCTTGAACAAAAACAATCCAACCCTGGAAATCCACCCTGGACAACCAGTCTTGTGGAGGTCAGATAGGCAGCCGTTCCATGTCATCAGTAATCAATACACATCCTGTTAGAATGGAGGATAACCTTAATATTTATACAACATTATTTTTAGTATATGCGTAATCTGAATATAGTTTGTTCAGAATCAGTAACTAATCAATTTACACTATGTTACATTTTTTCACAAAAATATTTTTAAAAAGTCACAAGTTTGACATCAGCGACACTAAGTACAATATAGATCATAGCAGCACACAGCTGGGTGCGGTAGCAAAACAGCCCCTCAGTCACCCAAATGGCCCGGTAGCCATGTATTTGTGCAAACAAAAAGGTAACATAACAAGCTTATAGCTTTGTGATTTTTTATGATACAGTTATGCAATTTTGTACATAGATTCTTTACATAAAAATATTAGACCCGTGTTTCGGGTTTTGCATATACTAAAACTAATGTTGGGAAAAGCCAGGCAGATTTTTATTTTCACATAAGTCCTTTTACCGTCCAAATCCTTAACATTATAACCGCCACAGTCATCCATACATGACAAAGCAAAACTGTGTCCTACACGCCGCGGTCACAACTACACGACAGACTTACACGCTAATAAATCTTATAGAAAAGTATTGTTTTTATATATGTTTTGATAAGAAGAGAACACGGTTTTGCTTTTTTGATATGGCGATCAAAAAATTAACATAGTAGCATGGAATAAGCAACTAACACACATACAATGCTAACACTCACACTTGTACACATATAACATATAATGTGAATGAAGTATGTTGTAATATAATGTGTCTTACCTATGGGCAGGGAGGCGGCAGAGTTGGGCACTGAGGAAGCCCCACCGCCCGGTGATGGAGGCGCCGTTAGGGCTGATAACGCCTGTGAAAAGATTCGGAAATAAGTTGATGTGTACGATCAATAAATTTATACCGACACGTGAGATTATCAGCAGTAGCATCAGCAAACTCAAACTCAAACTCAAAAGCATTTATTTCAAATAAACCATTTACAGGCACTTTTGAAAGGTCAAGGTGTCAGTCTGTCAGAAAAAAAAATGATGCTAATTGCACATTCCAAAGCGTAGATCTCTATGGAGAAGAATGTGCAAGAAACTCCATGGACACTCTTTTCAATCATTTTATGTATAACAAATATCTCTGTTACATGTTTCTTGTCGCTGCTATTATGTGAGAACAATGTCAATAAAATAAAGTAAAGACAAAAAAAGGAATTCTAAATAAAGATATTAAAATAAACCACTGGCAGCTAAGAGATGACCAGTCTCAACTGACAGCGCCCGTTCACGGACATGACGCGCATATCAGCACCACTCAGCTCAACCATTTTGAAGGGAACCGAATGATCCAACACACGCGCCACCATCAGTGAGACATTTGAGTGAGCATGACAAACTCTCAACCACCATGCTCATTTATGTCAAACAAGTCCAATATCCAAAAACCGTAAATTGCTCCATGGTACTCACATTTACAAACTTTGAAAATAAATGCTTCTACATTATACAATAATAATTTAATATTAAATAAAAAGATAAAAAAGTATTTTCCAAACTAATCAATTTGTACGCCCTGCTGGTAGTGGAGCTGGACCAGCATTAACCCAAGCATTTTTATCCTGAATATAATCATCCAAGCTATAATATGCCCGTGTACATAGTGTGCGTTTAATACAAGATTTAAATTTTGTTTCATTGAGTTCTAATATGTGAGGAGGTATTTTATTGTAACATTTTAAACAGTACCCCATGAAAGAAGACGCTACTTTAGCCAGTCTGAAACCTGGTTGAACTAAAAGGTCCCTATTCCTTGTAACATAATTATGCCTATCGCCTCTTTTACTAAAAAGGTGAAGATTCTTTCTAACGTACATGATGTTTTCATAGATATATTGACAAGGTACCGTCATGATGTTAATATCTTTAAACAGTTCCCTTAGAGAATCGCACCGGCGGAGATTGTATATGGCTCTGATGGCTCTTTTCTGTAATATAAAAATAGAGTGGATGTCTGCAGCCCGTCCCCATAGTAAGATACCGTATGACATGATACTATGAAAATAACTAAAATAGACTAGTCTAGCGGTATCAACATCCGTAAATTGGCGGATTTTTCTAACAGCATATGCAGCTGAGCTAAGCCGTCCTGCAAGAGATGTTAAATGAGGACCCCACTGTAGCCTTGAGTCAAGCGTTATCCCCAGGAAAACCGTTTTATCGACGAATTCTAGTTTCTCGTTGTTCAATACTATGTCACATTCACTACTTTTGACATTCGGTAAGGAAAATCTTATGCATTTAGTTTTCTTCCCATTTAAAACTAGATTATTAGCAGTGAACCAGTTTTGGACCTGCATTAGGGCGTTATTTACGTCGTCAAGATTATTAGTCCTTCTATTTACCTTAAAAATCAAAGAAGTGTCGTCGGCAAACAACACCATATTAAGTTTATTTTGCAACAAATGGGGTAAATCATTAATGTAAACTAAAAATAAAAAAGGACCTAAAATCGAACCTTGGGGTACTCCCATTTTAACATTTAACCCCGACGAATTGACACCGTTTATCTGAACTAATTGCTGTCTATCATTCAAATAAGATTTTAATAAGTTTAACGCTGTTTTGCCTAGTCCGTAATGCTCAAGTTTCAGGAGTAATGTTTCATGAACTACACAATCAAACGCCTTAGACAGGTCGCAGAAGATGCCTATAGCATCTTGTGCCTCTTCCCACGCATTAAAAATGTGTTTTAGTAAGGAGACACCAGCGTCAGTTGTACAACGTCCTTTGGTGAAACCATACTGTTTATCGTGTAAGATGTTATTTGTGTTAAAATGATTAAGCATTTGATCTAACATCACCTTTTCAAATATTTTGCTAAAAACTGGCAACACGGACACTGGCCTATAATTATTAGAGTCTTTACTGTCCCCGGATTTAAAAAGTGGTATAACTTTACTATATTTCATTAGATCCGGAAAGACACCTTGATCTATACACAAATTAAATATTAAAGCTAAGTATGGCGCTATAGTCTCAATAATTGAGGTACAAACTTTGATAGACATACCCCAAAGATCTTCAGTTAATTTAACCTTGATTTGTTTAAATGCTTTTATTACTGTTATGGGGTTTATATGCTTAAAGTTAAATTCAGTGGGGCAGGCTGCAACATTAGCCTGTAATAAACCAAAAGCATGAGATGGTGATGAATTTAGGGCTTCAGTAGTTTTTATTGGTACACTGGTAAAGAAATTTACAAATTCTTCCGCAACTACTTTGTTATCGCTAATAAGACCATGATGAGTCTCTAATATGTAATCATTATTATGTTTTTTGTTCCTGTTGGTTTCGTTATTTATGATTTTCCAAACCGTTTTTATTTTATTGTCTGCTGTTTTAACCTTGTTGCTAATATATAAGGCCTTAGCTGCCTTACAAGTATTTTTAAACATTTTTGAATAGGTAGCAACATACTTATTAAAAGTTTCAGTGTTAATAATAGGCTTAAGGCCATACAGCTCGAAAAGTCTTTCCCTACTTATCCTGATTCCTTTAGTCGCCCAGTCACTAAATATAAACTTAGGGCAGATACTTTTAGTTTTCTTCTCAAAAGTCTTATTAAATTCGGTTTGGACTATTGAAAAAAAATCGTTATACAAAATATTACCATTGTTCACTGCAAGGTTCCAATCACCTAACTTGTTAATTAAAGTGTTGTTAAATTTATTCAGTTTACCGGATGTTATTGGTCTGGATTGTATTTGCACTTGTTGTATTGGTATAATGGATTCAAAAGTTACCAACAGGCCGCTATGATCAGAAGGCAGATAATCTACAATGGCCTTTTCTAAATAGTCACAGCAACAAAAAACATTATCAATACATGTAGCAGAAGTAGTGGTAGTTCGAGTTGGTTCTATGAACACATTTGATAAATTAAATGATTTGAAAAGATTTAAAAATCTATTGCTATCTGAATTATTTTCTAAAATATTAATGTTAAAGTCTCCACAGATAACTACTAGTTTGTTACCAGTTGCAAGTTTTGCCATAACATCTTCCATGACTGACTCAAAAACAGAGTAGTTTTGATAATTAGGGGGCCTGTAAACGCACACTATGACATGCCTATCCAGCTCAACACAAGACAGTTCAATGGTATGTTCAATGGACAGTGCAACTATGTCTTTACGGGTTTTCAATTTAATACATTTTTTAATTAGTATGAGTGAACCCCCACGTAACATTGATTTTCTGTTAAAACAACTGCCCACATTATAGTTATCATTATTAATTAACATTTCAAAATCCTTTAACCAATGCTCAGTAATACAAATAATATCAAACATTGTTTTTTCTAAAAATAATTCAAATTCTAATTGTTTTGAAGAAAAACCCTGAATGTTCTGAAGGAACAAAGTAAATGACTTCTGCTTAGCCCCTTTAGTTTGTATGCTAGAATGCAGCCTTATAATGTTCCCACTACTGGGACTCAGGCTTCCTCTCTAGGAGAGGGAATGGGCCGTAATCCACCACGCGGGCTCAGTGCGGGTTGGTGGATGTCACATGTCTTCGAATGTTTTGGTTCTAAGACATGCCGGTTTCCTCACGATGTTTTCCTTCACCGTTTTGAGAGTAGTAGTGATGAAATAAATTACGGAATACCACCTGGCTGGGTTAGAACCCGCGACCAACAAACTCGTAAGTTGGGGCCATTACCACTCGGCCACCAGTGTTCTCAACTTATTTGCCGCGTATTATTTATACTCGGTTATTGACAAAACTAACATGTTAAACCAAGAATAACTCTGAACGGACTAAGATTTGGAACTTGGTGCTATAGTAGCTTTTGTTTAGATCCTATCCAACGATCTTCTTAGCGCGTCAATGGCAAAATTAGTTAAATTCCTTGCTTGGCCAAGTATTCGGCCACGGCAATGCCGTCGACTGATGCTGTCATTAGGTCCCTACGTGAACAGGTGACAGGGCACGTGATGCAGGATGGAAGGTCATGGTCTGCGGAGAGACGCCGCACAAACACTGAAGATCAGAACCGTCTGAGAACCACCATCTGTAGACTTATTTGCTGCGGCCAACCTGGGTGCGGGGTCTGTTTAGGGTTTTCCAGGTTGGCCATAGCAGCTTGTGTCCAGGAGAGAGGCTCTCATACGGCAAGATAAAATATCAGGAGGTTTGAAATTCGACCGCCAGAGGTCGTATCGCTCCGAGGTGGTGTTGCTTTGAGGCACGAAACAAAACTTTTACGACAAGTCAGGGGCACCGAGCTATAATTGTGCATTGGATGGCAAGTGTCCTTTTGTTGTTTCGCCCTTTCTTCGTGAATCACTGAGGGTGAATGCCGATTAGTGGGTACAGCATTCGTACCGGAGTCGGTTTAAGACAACCAGTGGAGATTCAACCATGTAACACACAGCTATAGGAAGGTAGGCTCAGGACTTGCATCCTCCTTTCCTGAAGGTCTACGTACCATGTGTGAGCTGGACGGGTCTATGTGAGTGTGCGACGCTTGCAGCTCCACGGAGGCGCACTTGCTGTTCGACTTCTTCTTGCGGAGCCCGAACTTGCGCCGGTCCTTCTTCACGTTGGGGGAGGCACCTTCTATTGATACCTGGCGATTGACGATACTAAAATTAGAATATTGTGCGGTGATATTGATCAGTTTTTCCGGGTGGGACAAAAAGAGCTACTGGGCTTTTTCATTTTTTTTTCTCGATTGGTAAAGATCATCCAATGACATCTTCCGCCCTTGGACGGAGCGGGAGATAGTATCAGACTTTTACTGACTAAAAAATTAACCCCGTTCCTTCTTAGCCCCATGTACCGGGGCCGGGCATTCCTTTCAGAAATCAGTCCATGGCCCCAGTAGGCTTTGGCCCTGCTGGGCCTCTACGGTTTGCTGACATCTGAGGTGCGCGTGGTCGATGACTTGGGCTTGGTCCGGACAGTTATCGGACGGCCGGACGGCGCTCTACCCATTGGTCGCCGTCCGCAAGCCGGACGGTCTACGGTACGACTTATATTATAAAAGCGAAAGTTTAAATGTGTATGTTTGTTACTCTTAATCACGTTCAAACGGTTGAGCTGATTTGTATGACTTTTCTTACACGGGTAAACCATGTTCTGGGAACGTTCAAGTATTACGTAAGCAAATTTTACACAAATTTTAACCACCCCTCTCTCTCGTCAGCAAAAGTAATCAAAGATCTACCCCCCCCTCCCCACATGCATGCTTACGTAAAGAGTGCTCAGTGATATTGTGTCTGTCTACTCATGTTCATGTGATTTTGGAACATCGAATTGTTCTCTAGAAAAAAAAAAAAAACTGCTGACGTAATCACTATGCAGACCCCCCACCCCCATGTCATTAAAAATAAGCAAAGCAAAGACCCCCCCACCCCCCTGTATTGCTTACGTAATACTTGAATGGCCCCTCTCGATTAGTACGTGAGGATAGTTTTGATCAAGAGAGTATTCCCTTGGGATAATTTTCTAATTTCCCGCGGGCGGAAGCAAATAACAAATAAAATACTAACAGTATCAGCTAGTAATATTTCACGAACTTCGACACATAATGAGGACATCAACTTTAACTTCCACATTCACCATTTGTTAAACGAACACAGACAGTACCTGTAATGTTAATTATAATAATATTTAAACTAACTACGCTTCTGAAAATCTTTTGTGAAATAGTACTTCTTTTTTAGGTATTGAAATGTAGCCTTTGCTCAGCAGTTTGCCTTCTCCCACTCAACGTGGAGCGTGAGGGCGTATCAGACTTTTAGCTGTCTAAAACCCAGCCGAGTCCTTAAGTGCGAAAGTACAGGCAAAGTACAGGCAATAAAAAAATCTAAGAAATGCAAAGGGTTTGTTAAAATTCTAAACGTCATCTTCTGTCAGTTCTTTCAACGCGACTGTTTGTTTTTTTTGTAAAAAGAATACAAAAAAAAAAACAGTCGCAAAACTCAGTATGATTCTAAACGTCATCTCTCAGTGAGTTGTTTTAATTTTCTTTTTTTCAAAACAGCTCAAAACGCAGTATGAATTCAAAACGTCATCTCTGTTAGTTATTCAACTTTATTATTTTTTTAAAAAAATTGCCACAAACGCAGTATGATTCTAAACGTCATCTGTCAGTCAGTTGCTTCAACGTTCTCTTTTCAAAAAAACTCACAAAACGCTTACCAATTTCCTAGTATTTTTCCAATTTACCGAAGACGTTTAAGTTCACTGTTATTAAACCTCCTTCAAATTTTTCAAAGGCTGACATCGTAGAGCATCTTTAAGGATCCTGCAACATCACTTACATCAGTATCGTGGTGCAACTGTTGCTGCAACTCGAGCGCTTCGAGCAGCCGCTGCAACTGTTGCACGGACAGTTGCGCTTGCCCCAGTTCGCGGGATGCAGTGTCTAGAGGACCACCTGACTCTGTGGATTGAGGACAGTAAGGTAAATTTTGAGGACAATCGCTAGATGAATTTCATTGATGTATTTTTAAGTTAATCCGTTCACAAACCCTGTTGGTTTCCCTACAACTTTGCTAAAATGTTTGTTACATTATACAGCTTTCTTATAGACTTGATAGATCTATGTCGGAAACCTGATCACTCCATTCTATCCATTCTTATAATAATCCTGATTAGTGTTTTTTTATGCTTCATACGCTTTTTTTTGGATGAGAAATCATCCAATGAGTACTCTTGCTCTAAGAGCGGGAGAGCGTGTCAGACTTATACTGACTAAAGCCCACTGCTATGTTCCTTCTTTGCCTTCGTTCTAGGGCCCCGGGGTTTTCTTTAGAACAACCCATGGTCCCAGTAGGCTTCGACCCTGTTGGGTTAAGCATCACATTAAGCAACCAACTCATTCTAGATAAGTAGTCTAGTTCTAGATCAGCATGGAAGCTTCTATACTTTCTAAAATAATTCAAAATAGTGCAGCAACACTTATCCTAGACTTCGTTGCCTAAAAGCATGTGCCAAACTACACATGCAAACTATCCAACCATGCTAGTCTATGGAAAACCATTCATGATGCATGTCTTTAGATGGCTACTTTATGGTTTTTACATGCATTGATAAAATAGCCATATGGTATGGAGTGGAAGAATGGCGTAAACATTAAAATTCCGCATGGAATGAACTAAAAGGGAATTAAGTCGTTTTGTTTCACCTTTGCAGTATACAGACAATGAGAATGGAAAATAAAGAAATATCAGTTGATTATCCTATATGAAAACAAATATATTTATAGTCCGATAGTCGGTTAATTGAAGCTGCGTACTAGAGAATTTACCTACAGTTTGATTATTTTATTTAGTAAAAACTTCAGACGTCGGCCACGCCTTCAATCTCTTTGTTCTGACGTAATTTCAACGCTGTCACGTGGTCAGAACAAAGGAATCGGAGGCGTGGCCAACTCGAGGCGTTCGACTCGAAACAAAATCGAGAATCGAAACCAAACGGTCGTAACTTGCTAGGGGGGGTTATACACCAGTCGAAATAACATTACACTTGAACAAATCTTTTTTACTGTTTGTTCAATCGAACAAGTGCCACATTTATAATAATAATAATAATAATATAATAATAATATTCCACAACTATCACACAACGTTATCTAGTCCCAAGCTAAGCAGAGCTTGTGTTATGGGTACTAGACAACTGATAAACATACTTATATATTTCTAAATACATACATATTATAGATAAATTACACCCAGACACAGAACAAATGACGTGCTCATCACACAAACATTTGTCCTGGGTGGGAATCGAACCCACGACCTCCGGCATAGCAGTCAGGGCCACTAACTACTAGACCAACAGGCCAGACAAATTTGCCTAAAAGTAATAGATTTGCTAAAAAGTAAGTAAAGTAAAGTAAAGTAAAAGATTTGCCTAAAAGTAATCTAATTAAACACGATAGACCTATCGTGAACCACTTCATTGCTTACCGTCAGGTGTGATGTGTAGTCTTTTTGGGTCTGAAATCTTCAGTTTTATCACGTCCTGTGCTAGTGTCCTGTGTAGATTGAGAGGACTGTCAGACTTTTACTGACTAAAACCCGCCAGTGTTCTTTCAATTGCCCATTGCTTTTTTGCCCCGCAGCTCTGACATTGCCTCTTGTTAAGTAACTGGTTTTGGGTTAGACACTTTTGTTCCTCACGCAAGCTGTACTTGAGTGTAAGTTCCTCTGAACAATACGAAATTCAAATCTAAAGACGCAGCTTCAATCACAATGTCAGGGGTCCTACATACCTATGATCCATCCAGCGAGGCGTCCCCCCGGCGTTCCCGACACGAAGCCTGCTTGCGGCCCCCTGATCGGCCCTGCGGTGGGGCTCAACAGCCCTACAGACCAGACACGTCAATGACCAGGACAGGGGACCAGCGTTTTGGAATATATTGAGCAAATTTATAGGTTTGACCAGTATAACCTGGGACATTCATGTAAAACGCCTAATGTGTTTATACTATAGATACATCTCTATCAAGAAAAGTAATTAGGTAGATAGTTGATTCAATATTTTTTATTACCCGCATAAAAAATAACTTTATCCATAATCACAAAAACAAAGAATATTTCAAATAAAAAAAATAAATCCGTTCAAAATTAAAATCTGGTGGAAGGGGAAACTGTCAAGTAACAAAGGACGAGGACGGGACAACATATTGAAATGTGACGTCACCGCCATTAGGTAACGTGAATAAAAGAGACAGCGGGATATTCCCACCAAACCCCCACTATTTGGTACTGTTTTCGGAAAAAGGTTTCCTTTTTGTGTTGTTGTTCAATACAAAGTATTGCACACAGAATAATAAATAAATACGTATGTCTGTTATACATTTACACTCAAACGTGAATAGATTTGGATGAAATTTGATACAGAAGTAGACCGTTTTTTTGCCAATATATTCCATAACACTGTAATTACATACTTGCATGGGGGAAAGAAAAGGTGCATGAGTTAAAATATATGAACAACTAACAGTACAATATATTTTAATAATTCGGTAACAGGGATAATGTCCGTTGGTGATTCATTTCATGAAGAGTCTAAGGGGCCCTTGCGAGTCGGCTTCAACCCTCCGTACGCCTCCCGTACCTCCATAGTCCGGGACCACAGAGTTCCGAAGAAATTGGAAAAATACGGTAATTTTGTGCTAACAGTCATTTGAGTTTTCATTATTCAGAAAAATGAGAATAAATTGTTTTTAATAAAGCCTGATATGAAAAATTAATTTAGTAGAGAAAACACTGAATGGATATACATCGATATTAAATTTCTTTTATCAGAATACTAATGGGAAATAGAGGCATAAAAAAATAATATCAGTTGTAATATAATATTATTTTTCTGCAAAGCAATAAAAAAAACCTATTAAAAGAATAATAGAATCTATTGTAAGAAGAAAGGTCATTTTAATTTAAAATTGTTGTGTATTATCAAGAAATGTGAAATGAGTCATCAATTAGTATTTCTATAAAGAATATTGTTACCACAGAAGTTATAAGTACTGTTAGTTATTCAAAACATACTACAAGAAAAATAAACAAAACTCATGCAAATACTGAGAACAAAATACACTATAATGAATAACTGCAATACTTCACTATGAATACTGTTTCTATACTGAATTCTTTATAAAATATTCTATAATAAGAGAATTCCTTCTAAACAAATCTATTACTGTGTTCTGGAAACTAATATTTATTCTAGAACAATAAAAGGCATTGTAAAAATATGCAAAATAAAAAGGCTTCTTCAGCAAGCCAATAGTTGGCGAATGTCTAAATTAGCGTGTTTATCCCACCCACTACTTCAAACTACCTAGAATATTTCTTTCGAATTCTACTTTAAAAACGAAACAATCTAACCGGAACAATAAGAATCACTTGTACAGCGATACAAAGTCTTCATTTCATCACTTGGTCGTATATCTACATTCGATTCTGTCAAGGAACTTCTTCTCGTCACGTTATACTTGTTACTTAGAAACAGTTGGTACACATTAAAATCATTATCCAACATCTTCTCCCTCGCAAAACGTATCAACTTCCTATCTGTCTGCGACTGAGTCGAAACCTTAAAAGCTGGTGATAACAGAGAAATTTCTTTAACAAAATCATGTAATTTCGGATGTTTCTTTTTATCCCCATGCTCTCTTGGAGACTGTTGTCTTTGCAAGTGGGCCATTTGTTTCTTAGTATCCATCATACACTTTATTATTGTAGACATAGAGCAGTCTTTCGTGTAAATCTTTTGGAACCAGTTAGGGTTGGAAGTGGAATTGTCGGCAGTTTTCACTCCCATTTCTGACAATCCTAAACTATTAACGGATCCTGTTTCTGCCATATTCGTCATCAATGACGTGTCTGTCAGTGACGGTAGTTTACGTTGAGGTTTGGGTAATAATTCATCAGATAAAGTTTGAACTTCAGAATTCATCAGTAGAGTTAAATCTATAGCACTGATGTTAGCGTCTCTCAATTTGTTTTTTTCACTGCTGCAAGTGTTCACAGCTTTCTCATGGCTAGTGACTTCTTTGTTGGGCTCGCTACACGGCACGACATCCCACTGAGTCTTCGCATCTTTTTTACTAGGTCCGCATGACTCTTCATTGTAAATCTTCCCTAAGAGACTCAGCCCTTGTATATTGACACAGGATTTTAAAATTTTCTCGTGTTTCTTCCTCAGTTTTAAGTACAAGTTGTTGATTTCTTTGTGTAAACTTGGTATGTTCTTCGATAGAAGTGACAGATTCTCCAGTAGTAACAAAATGAACTTTTCATCAATCACTCGTGGGGCAGGTTTTTCGAATATAGACAATTCAGTGTGTTTGGTAGGAGACCGTCGTGGGGATATGACCCTTGGTGTCAGCAGTACACCGCCACATTCTTTCAGCTTTGTATTCTTTCTCGAATGAAATTTCGAAGTTAGCAGGTCCTTCTTAAAAGCCATCATGTAACAAGATTGTGTGCCTTGATTATCGAAAGACTGTCCTATGACTGCATCGTGGCGAAATGAGTTACTACTTTTAAATGATAGGTCTAACGAGTGTTCGCTTTCGTGTGTCACCTTATAAACCTTAGATGTAGCATCGCTGCTACTAGAGTAGGGTTTTAAATCAAACTGTTTCGGGCAACCTATAAAAGAGTTGTTAGGATTCTTAGGGCACTTTTTCTTTTGAAATATCTCATTAGATTTTGTATCTGAATGAGTATATTTTATCCAGTTATCATTTACGGCATACTCTTTTATGGATTCCTTTTTCAAACGTTGAGATTCTGCAAACTGTAGGCTCAAATGCGTTCGGTTAGTCTCTCCTGTATCCGTCGGTTTTTCTTTAAGCTTTATAGTTATCGACATGATGCCTTGAATAGCCGGGTCGCTGAACATGGAAATATGTTCTAAATCGAATTTAGTAAGATCTATTACAACTGAATTCTCGTCAAAGTTTTCATAGATAAGATTCTTGCCAGGGTACTCATGCACAGGTCTTCCTAATTCATCCTTCTGTTCAGGCTCTTTAAAAACCTCAGAATTGTTTGTTTCGTTGTTGATTTCATCACTTCTATTCCTCTCATCTAGTTGTTTTACTTTTGAGAATATCGTTGTTATTTTGTCTAGAATATCTTTGAGGTACATTTGGCCTGGATCAACTGGTTTTGCGGCTTTGGTGGATTTTAGTTTATTAGGTTCTTTAGGTTTGAAAGTAGTGACGCTTTTTGACACTCTCTTAACCACAGCTTCAGTTTGTACGTCACACGTGAATTCTTCTTTAGATTCTTTAGACACAATTGAAGGATCACTGGACATGGAGCTACTGCTTGTGCTTCTACTGTCTTCATCTTTGAGTAGCACGTCCAGATATGCTCCTAAAAATTCTTTAGCAACATCAGGCGGTATCGAAGTCTCGCTTAATAGGTGATTTATGGTATCCTTTATTTTTTCAGTAGAAGAATTGGAATTATCATTGTTTAATTCAGCAGGGCTATTCATATTTGCTTTCTGCGATGGCTTCCCTATATTCTCTATCAGAGTTTTGGTAGTCTTAATGTCTTTTTGCTTGCTAGGATCATTTCTGATCGTCTCACACATGTAGACCGTGTTTTTTAGCAATCGTTCGAGATCTTGTATCCGTCTATCCTTTTCGAAGCTATCCGACGTTTTAGTTGGACACTGGCAAATGGAAGGTTGATCTTTCAACACTATAGTTGACGTTTTTGGAAGCCCATACCTATCACCCAATATATCACTCATCCCGTGAAATTGGGTTTGTCTAGTGACATTGCTGATATAAACACTCGATAGATTTTTATCTTCCGTAAAGTGTCTGTTAGACTGTCTGTCAATGGATTGGGTCTGTCTCATGGCAGATTTTACTTGATCAACGTTGGTATTCTTGAGCCAGTATTCTAGTAGGCTCCTAAATAGTGCTTTTACAGGATGCACGTCTTGAAACTTGAAGTCGTACAAATCTTTTACCACTTCTTTGATGTAGTATTCCGCTTTCGCAGCAGGTATGTTTTTGTGGTTTTGGAAAATGGACAAAAGGAGTTTTTCCGTGATGTTATCATAGTCTGACGTCGTCATAGCGTCTTGGAGCGTCTTTTGATCGATAATTGTGACTTGGACTTCGTTACTGTCCTGCGGTACTGGGTCACAGGCTACTGAGCAATCCGCGGCCTTCTCAGTATCGGACTGCCTTGAAACTTTCATCTTATACGCGTTACCACCTAGCAACATGCACTTACTCAAAGGCTTTGTTAAAGTAGGTTCGGCCCTTTCGTTTCTATACTTCACTAAGTTGGTCGACTTCTTACTTTTTTGCATGGGCGATTTTTTGCTTGCGCTTAATTTGTTGTGCGCATAAAAGAAGTAAGCTGTCGTCGGTTCGATCTTATCGAGGAATAATGGTACCTTCGCGTCGGGCTGACATCGAACGGGAGAGCCATCTCTATTAACCATAACTTGGTCTTCGATGACCGTCTCTATAGTTCTTATTGAATTGATATCAAGATCAGTGCTATGCATTTGTTTCTCAGCGTCTGTGCTGCCTTGAGAGATATTAGGAGATTTCCGTCTTTTCAAATCTTCTTGTGTGAATCTGGCAACACAATTCATAGAGCACATACTTCTGTGGTTGTTGATTAGATTTTTTATATGATCGTCGTAGTTTTTCAGTTGTTTTGTAGGATTGTTGCTTTGTATCGTCTCTCTATTTTCGACTTTGGGCGGGTAGAAGGTGGTGTGGCAGAAACAGAAGTTGTTGTTACATATTTCGTGGGGGGAATGTTCTTTAGCGGTTGGGAAGGGATAGTCGTCGCTTGTACTCAATGTGGATGATTCCTCGCTGTCCAGGGATGAACCTTTAGGAGGAAAGGAAGCGGAAGATAAGGAAGGATGATCGGTAATAGGATTATGGGGTTTAATTGATAATTTATTTTACTGTTTCTGGCAAGCCTTTTTTTTTTAATATCCCAGGTCGATATTTTTATTTAATTATTGCATTTTATAATTATACGATCGACAGTTCTTATAAACTAATGCCTTTTTTATGTATTAAGAAAATAGGAATAATAATCTAAACATTCCTGAAATACACTTAAAAATCTCAAACTACCTTCCTTCAAAAGAGTTCATTTCAATATCTTCTAATCTAACACGATACACATGCGTCACAGCAAATAAAAATGGACCAAAAAGTCTTTCTAATAAATGCAGTAGACTCACGGGAAGAGTTGTCTGTGGCGGGCAGGTCGTCGAGGGGCGCGTGGATCTTTGGCACTGACTCCCGCGCACCGAATGTTAGCAAGTGTTGGCGGTATAACCTGTAAGAGATTGGAAGATGAGTGTGGGTTACAATTGAAATTGAATTTCAATTGCTTTAAAGTTCAAATTGGCTTGCACGGTCGGCATGATCTGTGGCGTCTCCCTCACATGTGGTATATGAGCTCGCTCCTTAGCTTTTCGGCAAATTTCGGGCAACTTCGAGGAACGACGGTTATAAGTTTAAATACGTCTGAAGGCCCAGGTTCGGAGTGAATCGGTGTCTTCGCTCGCAGGTGGTATATAAAATCGTTGGCATCTTTATTGATGCGTCTTTGCCTTGTCTTGGCTGTAAGTAGGACTTTAACAAGACCATTTGAGGGACTTCGGGCATCTTCGGCTATATTCGTTAAAATACTGACCTATGAGCTTTGAGCACATTGAGCCACGTTCGGAAGACATCGGGCGTCTTCGCTCGGAGGTGGTATATGAACTCGTCTGCATCTATATCGATGCGCCGTCTCCTAGCCTTGGCGGATATGACGGAGAGGCCGACGTCGACGGAGCCGTGTAGGCGGCCCCGGGCCACGTCTGTCGGGGAACGAGCGTAGACTAGTATGCCACCGTCTACAACGAAGAAACGCTGGAAAACCATATAAGATATAAGTACAGAACACCAAAGCATTTGAGCAACCGCAGGTAGTTGAGGGCCCAATGTGCCGCCAGCCACACATGAAAGGCTGCTCCAATAACTGTTTTTATTATTATCAAAAGGTACAAAATCCAAAGCCTGCTGATGAAATCAGTGTTACCTTGTGCCATCCCTTGAGAGGCCATTTCCTCTTCTTATGCAGGTAACCATTGAAGACGTCGGGCCTCTTCTCAAACCTCTGTCCGTCTTTGAGGCCCTCTAGCACCTCCCATTCACTACCCCGACGACGGCTAAAACAAAAAGAAAAAAAAAATTAGACATGAGGTTAAGCAGATTTGAGTGGAAACTAACGAGATGAACAAACAGAGAAAGATTTAAGAATGTCCTTCTCGTTTGGGCCTTTAGGCACGTCCATCTTTGACATCTCCTGCCCAAAGGGATGTCATTGCATGATTTTCTGCCCAAAGGCGGAGCGGGAGATAGTGTCAAACTTGTACTGACTAAAAACCCATTCCTGTTCCCCCGTTGCCTTTCATACAAGGGCCGAGTCTTCCTTTCCGAAGCAGACCCTTGGCCCCAGTAGACTTCAGCCCTGCAGGGCCGCTACAGTTTGCCGACATCTCCTTGAGGCGCGAGTAGAACAAGAGGCGGTCACGGCGTCCTCACCTTCCGCTTAACAGAAATCCTCACCGGAGATACCCGATAGCACCACCAGATTTTTTTTTAAAGTTACCGTGGCTCTAGAACGCAAACGGCAAGTAAAAGATAGAGGTGGCGTCTTCTAGCTCTACTCTAGTGTTAAAGAAGTTAATTGATGATTCCCCAACCTCAATAAAATTTTCTCGCTAGAGCGGTATACTGGAGCTTCTGGTAGCGGCTTCGCTATTAACAAAATGGAAAAAAAAAGTATCCTGTGTCCTACTCCATCATATGCGCCGGCTTGTCCGACCGTCTGGGCCGAGCCCAAGTCGTCGACTGCGCGTAGTCTTCCACACGTGCCTCAAGGAGATGTCAGCAAACTGTAGGGGCCCAGCAGGAAGCCTACTGGGGCTAAGAGTTTGCTTCCGAAAGGAAAACTCGGCCCTGGTATGAAAGGCAAGGAAGGAACAATAGTGGGTTTTTAGTCAGTAAAAGTCTGACACTATCTTCCGCTCCGCCCAAGGGCAGGGGATGTCATTGGATGATTTTACCAACTTAACTTACCTTTAAGCCTACTTGGGCTAAGGGTTTGCTTTTAAGGAAAACTCGGCCCTGGTATGAAAGGCAAGGAAGAAACAATAGTAAGTTTTTAGTCAGTAAGAGTTTGACACTATCTTCCGCTCCGCCCAAGGGCAGGGGATGTCATTGGATGATTTTACCAACTTAAAAAAAAAACCACAAGGGGGTAAAAGGGGGTTGGAAGTTTGCATAGAGAAATCGACTTTCACGCGAGCGAACCCGCTGGCAGAAGTTAGTGTATATATAACTTTTATAAATATCGTCCACAGTCCACACATTACCCTTTTCAAAGTCTGCAAATTAAAAAAGGTACGCAAAAGTTAATATTAGATCATTTCAAATTTTAGGTCAATAATAATGGAGGCCTAAAAAGGTCACATTTAAATATTTTTTTATTTTGGGTTTGTTCTATAAAACGGAGCACTGTGACCAATTGAAATGTAATCACTTAATTGATTATGCCAATTCATTATGGAAGTGGGTTGCAAAGGTCATTGACTTGTTTATTTGTCACAGACGTGTAAAAAATTATCAGTTGACAATTAAACACCGCTAAAACGTATTGGTTGTTTGACAAATAATGAAAAAATCTCCTACCACCATAATCAACCATCTACGTGGAACGCAAAAGGCAACTGAAGGATCACAGATGGCGTTTAGTCAGTTAGTCTGACATTTCGCTCTACTCAGAGCGTAAGAAGTTCTGTGATAATGTCCCTCTTCAAGAAAAAAAAAAACTTACGGGTGGGACTGTCCCAACTGGCACACAAATCCCTGGCTTTCCGACCTTTTTCGTCTCATCTACAAGGTGGTAGGAATACGTCAGAATCGTGATTAGTAACGGTTCAATTGCCTAAAATAATACTATAGTTTTTATTAAGCAATCCTCTTCAAGCTTTGATGAAAACTAGACGTTTTTGGATGTTGCGGTGCCGGTGGGCAGACAGCTTAAAATAGTCACCCGGCCGATTCCTTTAATTATGCATTTATTTTGATTTTATGTCTATCGCTATAGGCAGAGAATGAAACAGTCTCGCCTCCGTAACACTCGTCTGTAAGGAGGTTCATCAGTCTCTGTGACAACTCACCTCCTATTCTTGGCTGCGTGGGAGGGCTGTGGCGGTGGACGCACGGCGCGGTCGCCGATGTCTGCTGAGAGAGACGCGGTCTCGCCGGAGCAGTGCTCGTCTTTAAGGAGGCTCATCTATCTCTGTGACAACTCACCTCCTATTCTTGGCTGCGTGGGAGGGCTGTGGCGGTGGACGCACGGCGCGGTCGCCGATGTCTGCTAAGAGAGACGCGGTCTCGCCGGAGCAGTGCTCGTCTTTAAGGAGGCTCATCTATCTCTGTGACAACTCACCCCCTATTCTTGGCTGCGCGGGAGGGCTGTGGCGGTGGACGCACGGCGCGGTCGCCGATGTCTGCTGAGCGTGACGCGGTCTCACCTCCGTAACACTCGTCTGTAAGGAGGTTCATCAGTCTCTGTGACAACTCACCCCCTATTCTTGGCTGCGCGGGAGGGCTGTGGCGGTGGACGCACGGCGCGGTCGCCGATGTCTGCTGAGAGAGACGCGGTCTCGCCGGAGCAGTGCTCGTCTTTAAGGAGGTTCATCAGTCTCTGTGACAACTCACCCCCTATTCTTGGCTGCGCGGGAGGGCTGTGGCGGTGGACGCACGGCGCGGTCGCCGCTGTCTGCTGAGAGTGACGCGGTCTCGCCGGAGCAGTCCGAGTCAGAGGGCGCACGACGTAAAGCAGCCGCGCGACCTGCTGCACCTCGACGACGCTCACCTGGAAAAAAGATCAGGTTAAACACTGAGAATATGAGCAGTGAGGCACACGTGGTATAGTTTATTTTTATTATTGAGAGGCTCGCGTTTGACCACTATTTCACCTGATGGTAAGCGATGATGTGGCCGACGATCCCTGGGACTCAGGCCATCTAGGAAAGGGAATGGGCCATAATCCACAACGCGGGCCCAGTGTGGGTTGGTGGATATCAGACTTCGAATTTTTAGGTTCTAGGACATGCCGGTTTCCTCACGATGTTTTCCTTCACCGTTTTAAGAGCAGTGGTGATGAAATAAATTATAAAAAGTAATACACTTGGTTGGTTTTGAACTCGCGACCTATAACTCGGCCACCACTGCTCTCGCTCGTCTAGAAGTAACCTATTCATTCTTAACTTATAGACTCAGTTTTTATTTAAAGAATTTGCCTTAGGTGAAAAATCAAACATGAAAAAAAAAAAGAATTCAGATTGTTCGATTAAATTCAACATCTTGTCATAGAGACATGAAGCTGCAATTACTAAGCAAACTAACAGTGACTATGCGATATTGGAAACAAGACAAAAACTTTCTTTAAAAGTGACCTATTGGAGCAATATTGATTTCATCATCCTTTCTATTTCACTTCGTCTGTCTCTGCACTGAGTAAGACCCGCTTACACGATGCGTTATTGCGTAGAGTTGGCGTATACGCATAGGTTGGCGACGCCACATACTCAACATTAAAAGAATGCGTATATATAGGTACGCATAATTACATTATATAGGTAACCGAGATATTTGTAATACATGACATGATTTAAAAGAGTTTCCATAGAGCTCCTTGCACATTCTTCTGTATAAAGATCTACGCTTTGGAATGTGGAATTAGCTTAGTTTTTTCTGACTGATTGAGTTCTTGATAATACAAAAGTGCCTGTATTTTTTTTTAAATAAAAAATTTTGATCCTTGTTCCATAAGTTGCGGTAGCCAAGCAGACGCGTTTTATCCGAAATGCGTTGCTCCGACGCGGCGTTAGCGTGGCGTGAACGTTTGAAGGAAGCCTACGCTGGACATCTGCCAAATGGGAAGGCTAAAATCTGTAGAAACTAGGACGACCCCTTACGTGTTGTGTTTGTACAATAAAGTTAATAAGTATCGAGCCTAGATGTATTTATATCGACGTCCCTCAGCTCAGGCCAAAAGTTTATAACACTGCTGTTTGAAAGTGAAAACCGAGTTAAATAAAAAAAAAGGACACTTTTGTGATTTTCGTCAGTAAAAATCTGATACGCTCTTCTGCTCCACCCAACAGTGGGAGAAGATATTGAAATAAAAAAGTAGCACTAAGTTCAATGCACCACATAAAGTATAAAGATAATTTAACATAAACCGTGAAGTTCATTAACGATTTCACGCCATAATTAATAACAAAGCCAATCTCTTAAGCAAACGCCAGCATTTGTTTGAGCAACTTGAATCAACAGTGGCTACGGTAGCGCTGAGACAAACAGACAAATATATACCTACGTAAAGTAATTTCAAAATATACACGATAACATTTTGATAATTATGCAGTTTTCTCGTCTTCAGGGCTAAGAAACCGATGCTTGCCGGTTGAGTAAAGGATGGGTGACCAGATTAAATACTAAGACGGGTTCCATGGCCTACCAGCCACATCCCTGCGAACTTCTGAGGACTGTGCCCTCCAAGAGGTCCCCTCTTTATTCCTCTCCGTCCATTGTTCCTGCCAGTCTCTGAAGGCTGCTGGGAGGATCATGGTGACTATGCACCTACGCTGCCTACTGACACTTTTATACATTATATTTGTGCTAAATGGCTCGGAAAGCACGCTAAGTCGTTGGTCCCAGCTCTTATTGGTAGATTTATTCTGGTTAGACTAGCAGCCGATCCTGACAAAGCTGAGAAAAAACTAGTCGGTTTTATTGATTGTTATGAATGATTAATCAATCATTCATAACAATCAATTATAAATGTACCATTATGGCGTGGACAATTTTGGGATTTCGATTTTTTTTACTTTTGACTACACAAATATGATCAGTAAGGGGTACTGATTGGGCCCCATTTTTTACCCGACTGCGCCAGAAGGAGGGTTATGTTTTTCGAGAGTATGTATGTATGTATGTATGTTTGTATGTATGTATGTATGTATAATTGTTTGGCACGCTCTGCAGCCTGAACGGCTCAATGGATTTTAGCATGAGAGGTGTCGTTAGATTTGTATTTACTGTGAGAGTGACACTGGGTATATCAAAATAAAAAAAAAAAGAAAATGGCGGGTTTTTGGCGCCAAATTCAAATGTTTGGCACGCTCTGCGGCCTGAACGGCTCGATGGATTTTAGTTTGCGAGGTGTCGTTAGATTCGTAATTACTGTGAAAGTGATATCGTAATAAAATAAAACTAAAAAAATAAAAATAAAAAAATGGTAATTTAAAAAACTAAAAAACCCGACTGCTTTTCTGAGTATTCATGAAAAAGCCCTAAAACAAGAAAGTCGTTGTAGCAGTCGGGACCCATTACATCATAGATCTACTGACTAGACGGCTGACTTTCTAGAATGGGTCCCGACTGCTACAACGACTTTCTTGTTTTAGGGCTTTTTCATGAATACCCAGAAAAGCAGTCGGGTTTTTTAGTTTTTTAAATTACGATTTTTTTTTTTTGTGTACTAATTAAAGTGTATGGTCACAGACAGCGGCAGGAAATTACAATATCCTACCTATGCTTCTTGTTCAACCTTTTAAAGCACCTAACTAACTTCCAGACGAGTTGAATGCAAGCGTTTGAATTACAGCTGCATTTAGTGAGTCAAACTAGATTTTTCTTTTTACTATTTCTTGCAGTTGCTGCTAACGTTACTTTAGAATTTAGATCATGAACCACTAATGAACGTTTCTTTTCTACAAAAGTATTTTTAGATTTATTTTGAGTTACCTTAATGTAATGTTATTTTTACAGGGAATTGCTGAGATATATAGAACTTAGTGGTTGCTTGTAAAATACTAAGTATTAATTTGTCACATAACTGACCCTTTCACATTTATTTACTACTAGCTCTAGTATACTTACACCGTTAAATTTTGATCGTTTTAATACCGTGGAGGGTCGATTCGGTAAAGCTAAGGATAATTAAACGAGTCAACAACCTTGTAGGTAGTTGTCGGTCGTTGCGTACTAACTACCTACAGGTCATTGGCCTCGATCAGCTGATGTGTACTTAAAGAAATAAATTTTGTACATGCGTAAATTAATTCCGAGTTAAAAAAAAGTACTTACCTTATTTTTCATTTTTATCTTTACACATCGATAGGGTTTCATGTACCGAATAAACACTCCGCGGGATTAAATTTACCAAAATTTAACGGTGTATAGCTCCTTCCCTTTAACAATTCAGTTTAGGTCGTAATCGTTATGCTTTGGAAAGCACGTTAAGAGCGGCCAACCCAAGTTACGTTTTCATACAACCGCTTTTACGTGATTATGATGTTAGTACACACCTTTACCAGATATTTTGGATAGATATTTTGGGTAGGTAGTAAGTACACAACGACCGACAGCTCCCTACAAGGTCATTGACTCGTTTACTTAAAGAAATTAATTTCGTACATGCGTAAATTAATTCGAGTTCAAAAAAAAGTACCTTATTTTTCATTTTTATCTTTACACATCGATAGTGTTTCGTGTACCGGCTCGACCCTCCACGGGATTAAAACGACTAAAATTTAACTGTGTACAGGGTGTATAGCTCCATCACTCTTTCTCGCTCGCACGCCTGTCATTTTAACATGTCATGGTAAAGGCCTATTCACGACTTCGGTCTTAGAAGCTAGTGGGGCGGTATCGGTAGGTGATTGGTCATGTGCGCGCAGCTATGGCCGCCATGAGCGGCGTCGACCAATCGCCTACCGTTTTTTTTTTTTTTTTTTTTTTTGGTAGTTAAAATCATCCAATGACAAATCCCGCCCTTGGGCGGAGCGGGAAGTAGTGTCAGACTCTTACTGACTAAAAACCTACCCCGTTCCTTCGTTGCCTATAGTGCCGGGGCTGAGCCTTCCTCTCAGAAAACGGCCCTTGGCCCCGGCAGGCTTCGACCCTGCCTGCCTGCAGCTAGCAGGCTGGGCCTCTACGGTTTGCTGACAGCTCCTTGAGGCGCGCGGGAACAGAACGCGCCGGCGATGACTTGGGCTCGGTCCGGTCGGTTACCGGACGATCGGACAGCGTGCTACCCATTGCACGCCGTCCGCAAGCCCGCGCCTACGGTGGCCGGAAATCGGGATCGGAATCCCGGCGGCGGCTGGGGCGAGCGCCCCGTTGCCTCTGCCTGATGCGGTCGGCCTCCTCCTTTGCTAGCATTACTGCTTCGCAGAAGGAGGCGACCGCCTGCCATCCCTCCTCGCTACGGACCATGGCCTGAACCAAGGCCCGGCGAGAGAGATCGCTGCCGCCGATCGCCCCCACGAGGACACGGCGATGCTCCGCCCAGGCGGGGCACACCTCAACAGTATGCTCCACCGTGTCCTCCGGGTGTTCCGCACAGTGGCGACACCCGGGCGAATCCTCCGCACGAATCCGGAACAGGAACTTAGCGAACTTGCCGTGTTCGGTAAGAACCTGCGTCGTGCGGAAGTTTAGAACGCCGTGAGGTCTTTCCAGCCACTCCTCAAGGATGGGCCTTATCGCCTCGATTGTGGCGCGCCCCGAACGAGGTTGCGATAGTCGCTGACGCCATTTCGCCATGAGAATCGCCTACCGTTACGGTCCCGCTCGCCGCACCGCTCGCCGCTAAGAACGAAGTCGAGAATACACTGTAAGACTCTCTGGTATATCATAACATAAGACTTATAAATAAACTAGGCTGCTAATAGCTCAAGACAGATACTATTAAGAGCACTAACTAGATTTTCCGCCAGTTTCAAGCAAGGTAATCAATTTGCACTGCCTTACCGAGGCAGCGGAAGGTTATGTTAACCAATATTAAGTGCCTATACCTGTAACATATTGCTAGCGTAATTACCTATAATAGCTTCATGAACAAAGATGAATTATTTCCTCAATAATCGAAACCTCGAAAGGGTATTCTATATTTCTTTCTTTCTCAGTCGCTTGGATGGCCCAGCGACCATGTATTTGTGCGGACAACCAGGTACCATAACTAGCTTATAACTTTGTTATTTTTCATGATACAGTTATGAAAATGTGTACATAGATAGATAGATAGAAGATAGATACTGACTGATGATTATATTATATTATTACTAGCTTTTGCCCGCGGCTTGGCTCCCGCTTTACCATGCTCTACCCTACTCGACCCTACTTTTCTTTGCTATAAACCTCACGGAGCCCGAGACCTTTCCAACGAATGCAAAACCGTGGAAATCGGTTCGTGCGTTCTGGAGTTATAGCGTCAGGAAGGAAAACCCGACTTATTTTTATATAGTAGATAGTAATATAATATTTATTATATAGTTTCACATCTTCAAATTAAATACATTGAAAAAGTAAAAAAAAAAAAAAAAAAAAATATGTCAAATGTCAATAAATAACCCGCCCCTGATCGTACCCGGTGCAAAAGTGCCCATAATACTCGCCGCATTACCTCGCTGAATAGCGATAGCCACCAAGAACGACCTAGACCGGGAGTCACCCGTAGCCTCCTCGAGCCTACGGCCCAAATCCCTTACAAAACACTTAGCCTCCGTACCCCAACTGCCCAGAGTTTCCACAGCTACCGGCACAAAATGGTAAAGCCGCTCCAAGCAAGCATACTTTTGCCTTTTTTTAAGGCAGGCGTCTTCAGCAGCGGCAGAAGCAGTATGCATGGTGCGACTCAGGTGACTGGCGGCGACAGTGCTGACGCAAGTTGCGTCCCAGATCAGGCACTTTCCGTTTTGCCATGGCACCAAAGTCAGTCCATCCGGCCTCTTACAATCAGACCTACTAAGACCTGAAGGCTCAAGCACGCAGGGAACGTTTGCCGATATAAGGGCTCTGCGAACTATGTCATTCAGGGCATGGTGACGCTGAAACCTTCCTGTGCAGCGCCGACAGCTCAGTGCGTGATGGCCATCGGCCTCCACCATGGAACCGCAGGTGCATGTATGAGGTTCGCACACCTTACAACCCAGGCGGAGAGCCACCGCCACACGCAAAGAGTCATCGTCGAGTAGAGTGCCCATGTGAGGCGAAGGAATCGCTTGTAACCACGCCCTAGACTCAGGTTGCGATACAGCTCGTAGTCTGGCCTTATCGACTCCCACCATACCCTCTAATAATTGCTCTTGAAGCAGCTTTACCCCTACGTCATCCCACGCCCGCTGAACATGATCTGATTCCGGGATTGCTGCTCCCGAGTTGAGGGTCAACCAAGCTGACACAGCATCCGACACAAAGGGCATGCTTCCCCTGTCACCATTAGTAGCGAGTAAAACAGTGACTAGGTTGGCAACCCCATGCGTAGACGCCAAGAAAGCCGGCAGACCAACATCCCGTGCGCACCGCACCCCCAGACCACCACATTGGATTGGCAGACTCGCCTGTCTCCACTGGGGCCCATCCAAGGAGACATTAAGTACAGACTCCACCACCAATTTCAAGGCGTTGTCAAACGAGGAAACTTCCTCTGGACAGAGCCAAGTAGGGGTGGTCCGTAACAGATATGTGATTTTTGGAAGAGCGAAGCACATGCGCAACAGGACAATCGCAACGTGTGCGGAAAGATCTTTGAGACGCTCGTGAGCAGAAAGGAGGAGCTGAGTTCGAGAAGTAATGGCATCAGGAACTGCACTGAGAAAAATAGGGGATCCTAAAAGATTGAAATTGGAGCATGAAAGTTCTCTGAGGCCAGGAAGAAAGGAATTGAAGCGAGAAAAGTGTGTACGAGCCTCAGAACCACAGGGGAAGAATTCGCACTTCGAGGGATTCACCTCCAGACCCAAGTCTCTGAGGCGAGGGACTAGAGCCTCTAAGTCCTTAAAGACGTCTTCAGGTCTGCCCCCGATAGTGCCATCGTCAAGGTACCACACGTTTAGGCCGGATTTCAGCTCTACAATCGCCTTATGAATGGCCAAACTGAAAACGAGTGGCCCGAGTGGGTCTCCCTGCTGGGCTCCCACTTTTGAAAGAATAAGACTTTTGTTGAAGAAAAGATTAGAAGGCAGCCTATAAATCTGATGAAGGAAGGGATATAAAGACGGGATTTTTTCCTTTACCTCGCTCAACAGAACATCTCTCTCCAAAGTATTGAACGCGTTGCGAATATCGAGCTTTAGCACTATCGAGTCCTCGCTCTTCGGGTCCATCACAAATGCTCGCGTGGCGTGGATGGCAGTCTCGCAACCCAGACGAGTGCCAAAACCCAACTGATTAGGCTGCAAGTAACAGGCCATATCCTCTTTGACTGCACGACAAGCCAATTTTGCAGTAAGACGGCGAAAGACACTACCGACTGCAATTGGTCTTACTCCGCCATCTTTTTTTTCCAGTGCAAAGAGTGATGCGCCGTAAAGGAATGGACAAACGCATGGGTTCAACTGACCGCTCAGCAAGAAATTTGCCAGCCTAGTCAGACCCCCTACAAGGCGCTTCCCAAGCTCTTTTAGGTGCCCCGGCCGGATCCCGTCCAACCCCGCTGCTGATCCAGTATAAAAAGAATTAATTGCCGATAGCACGTCCTCTACAGTGACTGACAATGGCGTAAAAGAAAGATCAGGGTCTGGTGGAAAACTGAGAGGACGCGAAGGATCTGGATGCTTAAGTTTCAATGAAGCAAGGGTGTCGGCATCTCCCCGAGCAAACGAGTCGTCAGACATCAAAATCCGTACTGCCCCTCTTAAATCTCCCTCGAAAACCTTCATTTCAATATTTTTTTTAATAGACCGGGTATCCGACCTCCTACTTGCGCACATTTCATTGTCATGAAAATATACAGGTGACATTATATTAGCTTTGACCTTAGATGTCATATTACCGGGCAACTCTTTTGCTGGGACTCTTAAAGCTGTGTATGCAAACGACAGAAGAGCACTCCACTCATCTACCCCATTACTAGTAACACAAGAGTCAATAATGTTACCGAGTTTCCCTGCCGCCTGATTCCGGGCACCCTTAGGTATATGTCGTAGGACAGGAATACTTGCCTTGCAAGCAGCTAGCCTATCCAAGGGACTCTGGGCAGGCGAATGAGTGGGGGGCACTTGTCCCGACGATGAGGTGTTAACTGTGTCCACCGGCGGGACCTGTGACACTGCACCTGAACGCAGAGCATGTTTGTGTATGCGCCCGATGTGCACCTTCAGCCCGTGTGCAGAGAAAACGCGAGAAGACCTTGGGCAGTGGGGGCAAGTTAATAATGGCAAACTCATGACGGACAAAAAAAAAATATAATTATAGTGTTCGGGAATCGGGAAATACAAATAAATTATATAAATTAAATCGAATTAGAATACACCTACCTAAACTCACAACAACAAACAATATAACAATAATTTAAAATAATTCAGCAGTTTAAACAATAATGTCAGTTCAAATAAATAATAATAATAATAACACAGATATTAAAAATAGTCCAAAATGTCAAAAGAATAAAATAAAACTAATAATTATACTTATTAAAAAAAGTATGATTTTGACAAAATTACATAAAATTTATGTATAAAATACGTCAAATCAAACAAAAAAAAAAAAAAAGAAAGTGGGAAAAACTGAAGTCAATCATTAAAATAATACTACTTTACAAATCAGGTGTATGATGAATAAATAAATCGCATTTCGCGTTGGAGAGAACTGCCCTCTGCTGTCCTCCGTTTGGCCTCTTTTTCGCACGCTGACGCGCCGCTGTGAGGTATGTACTTCCTTTTCGCACTTCAATATTCTCGTCTCATGGATGTGCAATTATACAAAAAATAAAAAATGGTAATTTAAAAAACTAAAAAACCCGACTGCTTTTCTGAGTATTCATGAAAAAGCCCTAAAACAAGAAAGTCGTTGTAGCAGTCGGGACCCATTACATCATAGATCTACTGACTAGTCGGCTGACTTTCTAGAATGGGTCCCGAATGCTACAACGACTTTCTTGTTTTAGGGCTTTTTCATGAATACTCAGAAAAGCAGTCGGGTTTTTTAGTTTTTTAAATTACCATTTTTTATTTTTATTTTTTTACGATATCACTTTCACAGTAATTACAAATCTAACGACACCTCGCAAACTAAAATTCATCGAGCCGTTCAGGCCACAGAGCGTGCCTAATATTTGAATTTGGCGCCAAAAATCCGACATTTTGTTTTTTTTATTTTGATATACCCAGTGTCACTCTCACAGTAAATACGAATCTAACGACACCTCTCAAGTTAAAATCCATAGAGCCGTTCAGGCTGCAGAGCGTGCCAAACAATTATACATACATACATACGTACATACATACATACATACATACATACTCTCGAAAAACATAACCCTCCTTCTGGCGCAGTCGGGTAAAAATAGTCCTTCCCCGATCTTGGGGAGATTTCAATTACCTGGCAACCCTTTTATCTGACAGATGTCAAACGTCAATCTCGGGTGTGACAATGACAGTTGCGGCTGTATTTTCTCACAAGGGCAATGGTGATCTTCGCAGCTAACAACAGTAGGTGATGCCACGATGTTGATTTACACACTAAAGTGGAGTGTAAGGGTTTTTGAAACGAGATTGTCACTTTTTCGTAAATCTTAACTAGGACTGTAACAGTAGCAGTAGATAATATAGAAAATACAAAACACAGAAACAAATAAGTACCTAATTTCGAAAAAGTTTATTTGAACTTATAATTCAAAGTCAATCCAAAGATATACAACACTTCAAAGCAACCATTTTTTTTTTAAACTGGGCAAGTGTGAGTCGTACTCGCACAGAGGGTTCCGTACAAACTTATGTAAATAGTTCAATTTCCGAATCGAGTCTCGAATATTTTTCCGAATCGATTTTTTTTGTAACATGACTACAAATTTACAATTTTCAGATTTATTCCTAAACTTGTGCTTTAAGATCTCGCCTCATGCTAAATTTCACGGTTCTAGGTCAAGGGGAAGTACCCCATGATTTTTTATTTCCTTGAGAGTGTAGAAATATACGTTTTTTGCGACATAAACGGCTCTATGATTTTTTCACATCTTCAAGGGACCGCAGGACCTGAGTCATGTTATAATTTCAACTCGATACCACCACGCGTTCTCGAGATTCAAAAATAAAGTACTTTTTTAAACTTGAATTAATTTACGCATTTGCCAAATTAATTTCTTTAAGTAAACGTCAGCTGAGCGAGGCCAATGAACTGTAAGTAGTTAGTACACAACGACCGACAACTACCTACAAGGTCATTGACTCGTTTACCTAAAGTTTATTTTGTATATGCGTATATTAATTCGAGTTTTTGTAAAAAAGACATTTATTTTTTAATTTTTTCTTTACAAATCGATAGTATTTCATGTACCGAATCGACCCTCCGCGGCCTTGAAACGACTAAAATTCAACGGTGTATTATTAGAAGAAAGATTTTCACATTTCCATTCAGAATCAAGGTCTCTAGTAATGTAATCTTCAGGTCGATCCTCAGGTTAGGTTTAAAAACCAATCTAATGATTGGATCATTGGATTTTCGTGAAAGGAATTTCTCACTTACTTTATCGGGAGTCTCCTGGTTAGTAGCAAAAAGCTGGTCTTCTAATATTGGATTAGATATGCGTTGGAACTTAATAAAATCAATTTAAAAAAGGCGATAGCACTTTGGAATGCGCTCCCTCTGGATGTCAAGATGGCGACCAGCCGATTTTCCTATAAGGTGAAGGCACGTGAGTTCATTCGCAAGAAGTTGGCAGAATAATCACAGCACTGATTGGTTGATTTGTTTTTTACAATAATATTGCTTATTTATATATATACATCGTTAAATTTTGGTCGCTTTGATCCCGTGTATGCTCGATTGGGTACATGAAACCCTATCGATTTGTAAAGATAAAAATGAAAAATAAAGTTTTTTTTTTAAAGTCGAATTAATTTACGCATGTACGAAATTGATTTCTTTAAGTAAACGTCAGCTGATCGAAGCCAATGAACTGTAGGTTAACTACCTACAGTTCAACGTAGTACGCAACGACCGACAACTCCCTACAAGGTCATTGACTCGTTTTTTTGTTTTTAAAAAGTACTTTATTTTTTAATTTTATCTTTATAAATCGATAGTGTTTCATGTACCGAATCGACCCTCCGCAGGATTATAACGACCAAAATTAAACGGTGTATATCTAATTATGTATTTATTATTGTATTTTTTTCCTTTTCCGTTTGTCTATTTATTAGTTGCACCTACCATGTTAAGTTTCTGCACCACCCTAAGGTCGAGTGGTAGAAAATGCCTAAGGCATTAAGTCCGCCTTTGTACAGTGTTATGTGCATAAAGTTTGTATAAATAAAATGAAATCAAGAGGCCCAACCTTAGGGTCTTAACACGATCTATTTGAAGACCTTAATTTTTTTTTTCTTAATTTAAATAAATAGTGCTTTATAGAGTGTATAGCTCTATCTTTCTTTCTAGCTTGAACGACTGACATTATAACACCACGTCATGGCGAGGCCCCATATCAGAACTCGTTGATTGTCTATAGGTATCTGGGGCCTCACATGACGAGTTAAGAGCCGGTTGTTGTCACAGAGTATTTTGTATGAATTCCTCTCTGGTCTATGTCGACTTCGCGGCGTAACAGCAGTTTAAGAAAGGAAAGAAAAATAATTTATTCGGTACAGCATAAAGCATATGAAAACGTTTTTAGTAACAAAAAGCGGAATCCTTTCGTCGAAAGCAGGACATAATAAAAAAACGTATAAATCAAAAGCTTTTGAATATTTTTTTTATCGGGATTTTAAATTACGTGGAAGTGACAATGGACAGCCAAAATAGTCATAGAAAAATTATTTTAATAAAAATACTATAAGTATTTTAAATCAGATTTACTCTATCAGCAGGCGGCCAGTTCACATTGACTGTGCCACTCGGCTATGCTTTCTCGGAACGCAGCACGCACAGTCAAGTTATCTCCGAAAACTGGGACTAAGCCTAATACTATCCCGCGCTGTGTTGATTTAAAAATCGTGACGTCCCGCTAAAATCGGGGCGTCTGGCATCGCTGATTGAAATAGAACATAGAAACTTTTATACCCTACTAGCTATTGCCCGCAGCTTCGCTCCGGCTCTACCCTACTCAACCCTATTCTACCCTGCCCTACTCTACCCCACTCTACCCTACTCTACTCTAGCAATACCAATAAATGAGTAGGTTTTTAGTTTTTTTTTATTATTATTATTTAACGGGATATCCTGTGTCCTTCTCCTGGTTCTAAGCTACCTTCCCACCAATTTTCAGTCAAATCGCTTTAGCCGTTCTTGAATTATAAATAGTGTAACTAACACGACTTTCTTTTATATATATATAGCTTAAGAAATGGAATCACCATGCTAAGTTCTGTGTAGAAATATTCGAAACCGCAGAACCTGCCAAGATATTAACTCATTAGATTACAAACAAAAAGTTCACATTATCAGGTCAGCTGTAGGTGGCGCAATGCGACGTAAAACCCACTAAACTAGTGCAACTTAATGCGATTGTAATAATGGAGTATAAACACAAGTATAGGGTAACCATAATGCCAGAGTAGAAAGGTATCACGCAAGTCAAGTGATTAAAATTGGTATGGACGTGACCTGAATCCGGGAAGACTGTATTTATAGTCCTACTAGCATAGCATAGCATCAGCCTTATGTTTCAACTGCTGGGACTCGGGCCTCCTGTCTAGGAGAGGGATAGGCCGCGGATCCAGTGCGGGTTGGTGGAAGACATGTTTTCTTCGAATTTTTTGTTCAAAGACATGCTGGTTTCTTCACGACCATCAGCTGATCGAGTGCAATCACCTAAAAGTAGTTGTCAATCATAGCGTACTAATTACCTACAAGTCATTGAACTCGCCCAGCTGACGTTTACGTAAAGAAATTAATTTCGTTCATTCGTATATTAATCCGAGTTTTAGGGTACCCATAATGCCAGAGTAGAAAGGTATCACGCAAGTCAAGTGATTAAAATTTGTATGGACATGACCTGAATCCGGGAAGACTGTATGTATAGTCCTACTAGCATAGCATAGCATCAGCCTTATAATGTTTCCACTGTTGAAACTCAGGCCTTCTGTCTAGGAGAGGGATGGGCCGCGGGTCCAGTGCGGGTTGGTGGATGTAACATGTCTTCGAATTTTTTGTTCAAAGACATGCTGGTTTCCTCACGATCATCAGGTGATCGAGTGCATCACCTGTAGGTAGTTGTCGGTCATTGCGTACTAACTATCTACAGGTCATTGAACTCGCCCAGCTGATGTTTACTTAAAGAAATTAATTTCGTACATGCGTATATAATTCGAGTTTTAGAAAAAAGTTCTTTTTTTTAATTTTATCTTTATAAATCCATAGTGTTTCATGTACCAGATCGACCCTCCACGGGGTTAAAACGATCAAAATTTTGCCGTGTATATTTCTTACTTATTACACAATTTAACGATGCGTTAAGTATCTGCTTGCCCAACAGAGTCAGCAAGCGTGTTGATAATATAATATACTACAATTTATATTCACCATGACCGACGTGATGAAATGTATCCTTGTCAGAAATGGAACTTCCTAAATTATAGGTTTGATGGAGTCACTGTAGAGAATTGTGAAATTGATCGGATGAAGACCACTTCATTTCTTGTTTCCGTAAATTTAGTCTAACGGTGATTTACCTAAGCCGTGGGGCGTCCCACGCTAGCTAGTAGCTACCTACCTAGGTGGAGTGAAGATGTCTATGTAGTGGTGTTGTGAATTTTTTTGCGAGAAACTTGCATGATGCGAGGATATGAAGTGAACCTTTGAAACGTTACAGCTGAGTGGTGCGCAGCATATTCTCCACACATACATCGGTTTTGAGAGCAGTGATGGCCGAGTGGTAACGGTCCCGACTTACGAATTGTAGGTCGCGGGTTCAAACCCAACCAGGTGCATTACTTTGTGTAATTTATATCATCACCACTGCTCTTAAAACGGTGAAGGAAAACATCGTGAGGAAACCGGCATGTCCTAGAACCAAAAAATTCGAAGATGTGTGACATCCACCAATCCGCACTGGGCCCGCGTGGTGGATTACGGTCCATTCCCTCCTAGAGGGGAGGCCTGTGTCCCAGCAGTGGGAACATTAAAAGGCTGATGATGATGATGACATCGGTTTTAGGATTTCATACCCAAAAGGAAAAAATGGGACCCTTATAGGATCACTGTGTTGTGTCTGTCTGACAAGACCCTTTATCTCGGGAATGCGGGCTACTGACGAGTTGAAATTAACATCATATACTCAAGCCTGCGTTCCCTTGAAGTTGTGAAAAAATAAAGCTTCTAAGTCAACGAAAAAAAAAAGGATACGGCTGTTTATGTCGCAAAAAACGTAAATATAATTCGTCAATCTCAAGGGAATTAAAATTTATAGGGTACTTCCCGTTGACTTAGAATCCTGAAATTTGGCATGAAGCAAAATCTCATAACACAAATATAGGGAAAAATCTGAAAACTGCAATGTTGTTACGTCACAAAAAAAACTTTCTTGCGATTCGTAAAAATCGAGATTTGATTTGGGAATTAACTGTTTTCATAGGTAACTTTTTTTTATTTTTTTTTATTAGTGATTGGTTCGCGCTTCGTACGGAACCCTCAGTGCGCGAGTCCGACTCGCACTTGCCCAGTTTTTTTTTGTACCTAGAATGTAGAATAGTTAATCTCATTTGTTTATCTAAATGAATATTATAACGGGATATAAATAGGAAGTTTGTTTGCAGGAGATAATCTCTGGAACTAATAAAATCGATACATGTACGAAAATACCGTCGCCAAGTGCTATCTATAGGTTGCTTTTGCCTCTGAAAATTTCTTGGTTCCTTTGCAATAGACCAAAGGACAGAATCTAGAACGAATTGTAACACCGTTAAATTTTGATCGTTTTAATCCCGTGAAGTGTCGATCTGGACAAAATAAATAAATAAACCACTTCTTTTTCTTAAATTCGAATTAATATACGCATGTACAAAATTAATTTCTTTAAGTAAACGACTCAATGACCTTGTAGGTAGTTGTCGGTCGTTGCGTACTAACCACTTACAGTTCACTGGCCTCGCTCAGCTGACGTTTACTTAAAGAAATTAATTTCGTACTTTATCGCGTAAATTAAATCGAGTTTTAAAAAAAACTTAATTTTTGAATTTTACATTTATAAAGCGATAGTGTTTCATATACCGAATCGACCCTCCACGGGATTAAAACGATTAAAATTTAACGGTGTATATATTACCTTTTGCCAGCGGTTTTTCCTGCATAAAAGTTGAAAATTACTCTCAAATAAAAATTATCACATGAGTTAACCATCTAATCCAGGGCAGTTCGTTTACCCGTGTGACAAATTCTTCCAAAGCCAGTCAGCAGTTTGAGCGTGAGTTAAAGAGTAACAGACACACATATCTACACTCATAACCTGTCGTTTACTATCCATTCCGCCTTCTTTGTACAGGCGATCTCTCTTTGGAATGCACTCCCGTTGAACATCAGCATGGCATCCAGTCGGTTCTCCCTTTAGGCAATGGCACGTGAAGACATTCGCAAGAAGCTGGTAGATTCATCACAGCGTTGATTTGGTGGATTCGTTTCTCAAAATAATTTTGGTTATTTGTATGTATTTATTATTGTATTAGTTGTTTTGTTTGTTTACCATTAAGTTGCACCGCCCCGTCGACTGGTAGAAAATGCCTATGGCATTAAGTCCGCCTTTGTATAAAATGGTGGCTTTTAAAGTAAGAGTATTTTTAGCAATATATAAAGCTTTAATAAATAAATAAACTTACGCCTTTATAATATCTACTATTTAATAAAGAATTGTATACTCACGTTTGTTCTCGAGGCGCGTCGGCTCCGTGACAGTTTTCAGTCCTCCTTGATTCATGACTTTGTCTTCGTTACACGCACCCAATAGTAACCATCTTAATTCAGCTGTAACAAAAGAAAATATTATATTAATGAAACATTGAGATACACACCATAGCTCTTATCTGTTGTATTTCTTTCTTTTCTTGGTAACTACTCAGTAATGTTTTATTGCACACAAAAATATAAATACTAAAAAAAAAAGATTAACATAAGTCTCACTGTTTTTATTTTACCGTATTGTTCGTATTACAACATGAAAATTACTGTAATTATTTTGATAGATAATTATGATCATTTTAATTTTGTTTTTGTGCAAGTGCTTCCCTTTTTTTTTGTAATTTAATTGTGCCTTGTTTTGTGTTGCAAGAAATAAATGTTTTATCCACGGATATCTATGGTTTTATTTATATAAATATCTAATTTACAGGCTCTATTAGTCTTAAAAATTGATAATTTGGATAAGCTATTCTGGTAACACGATAATAAACAGATATTCTGTACCTCTACCATGATTTTTAAGCAATAGTATTCGTCGCTACTCGATATCGACGCCGTAAATATTTTGTATGGCAAATTTTGGTTCTGCAAGTGACCGCTAGCGGCGCTGCAAAATTTGCCATAAAAAATATTTACGGCGTCGATATCGAGTAGCGACGAATACTATTGCTTAAAACTCATGGTAGAGGTACTGATAGGTAAGCCATACGGCTGCGCTGTCGAGCATACGCTTGAAGTGGTTTCCTTTCTCTAACGACGAACTTTCAGACATAAACACCTATGAAGGAGTTTGCTGCGAGATTAGAATAGAATAAACTTTATTGTATACCAAAATAGTTTTCTTTTAGCCGAAACTTAAGTCGAATCTTCTAATAAAATAACTTAGTAATTATTTAAAACGAAACTAAAGATAATAATCAAATTTTTTACTATTGATAGGTTCGCGCTTGCCATTACACCTGAGGGTAAATGAAAATTAGGTCGACAGTGGAGCACTAGCCTAGAAATGGCGTAATCATTTTTTAATTAAATACCTCTAGGTTGTAGCCATCACGAAACACGGGCTCCAGCAGCTTATAACAATAACCAAAATAAAACCAAGATGCCAATCTAAACACAATAACAAAAATACCAAAGGAAACCATTTGCCGGTCTGAAGTCTTACATACAGAATACAGATAAACTTACGTAATCACGTACTTATTACAGCATCGCTGAGATCATCCATCATACTCCCGATAGTCGTAAAATTAACGATTATTCACGGTAATAATGTATTAAACAACTAATTGAGTTATGAAGGAACAAAGGAAATTGGCTGCGGAGTTGTTTCATAGAGTCATAGTCGTCCTGAAACGTAGGTTTAGGTCTGACACTCGCTCCCTGTTGCTCGTGTGGACCGAGGAAAAAAAGGAACAAAGACAACTCATAGTTTACTACATAGAAATCCTCATGCAACTGGACCGAGGTAGCCTGCGTCTGGTGGCGAGGACTATCACTGGACACTGCACATTGAATAAGCACTTCCATACACAGAGACCCCTGTGCAGAACACGATTGGAGAAGGAAGAGACAATTGACGAATGTGCTCCTTGACTACAAAGGTGATGAAGGTCGCCATGAGCCACGCACAATGGTCCACCAAAGACAACGTGCGAAAATCAGACCACACAGATAAAGAAGACTGCACAGATGTCACCGATATGCATACGAATCCTAGGATCCATAAAATATCTTACAGATGCCCTGAAAATCCTGAGAGGCCTCATCTGCAAGGACTAAGTGCGGAAACCAGACCACAAAGGTAAATAAGCTTACACAGGTGTCACCGATAAATGCAAACGAACCCTAGGATCCCTGAATTCCTTTACATACGTCCTGAAAAACCTGTAAGGCCTCATCTATCTGGAGAGAGGTGGGTTGGATGGGCTGCTGACTGATAGATAAACTAGAAAACTGACAGGCTAGCAACTCAGCGTCGGTGTTCAAGACTTTGAAGCTTCGACTCAACGAAGTTTTTTTTTTGTTAGCCTGTTCTGTCCGATGAGCGATGAGCAAGACAGATTCCTCCAAAACTGGTAAAAAGAAGCGCAGGCCAGCAAAAATTGGAAAGAGTGGAGGAAGGCCTTTGCCAAGCAGTGGGACGAAGATCTAATAAATAAAAATAGTTAACGAAAAGGCGTTTTATACGTAATCACCAGATCTTTGCAAACACCGTAAGTCAGTAAGAAATCTATAAGCACTTGTGAATAAAACATAAATATTATCAGAATTCAATATTTCTCAATATACTCGTGTTACAACGAGATGAAAGAGTTTATAATATCACGCGCTTTATTATAAACTTACGGTATTTAGGTACAATAAATAACGTCATAAATACGCAAACGCCCATGCGCATTCGTAGCAGTAAACTTTTCTAGCAACGCGCTTGCTGATTGGTTAATATTGACATTATCGGCTGTTACTAAAACAGTTCGAAGATGAAGAAAAACAAGGTCGACTCCGAGGAAATAATAAATAAGACTTTTCTGAAAGTTAGGAAACTCTAAACAAAGTATCTTTAACTTTTTATTAGAGATAATGTTTGTCGTGCTCAATTCCTTTCAATGTAGTTGTTCAACAACTACTACATATAACATTTAATGGCTAATAGAAATCATATTGACTACTAGAATGTGCCTAAAAAGTTTTATAACTTTCTCAGTGTTTTTAATATCTTGCGATTTCTTCACGCATGCGGAATTGCCCCGCACGCATCATGGATATGCGTGAAATACGCACGCGGAACGCGGGCCGTGATTCCAGGCTGCAGCCCCGCATGCGTAATCCTGCTTGCGTGATGAAATCAGCACGATACTAAAAACACTCTCCAGCTTCAGCCATTTTTTCCCTGGTGGCAAATCATCAAATAACTTCTCCCGCTCTGGTAGCGGGAGGGGGTGTCAGACTTTTACTGACTAAAACCCAATGGCCTTTTCAGTTACCCTCTACTATAAGGGCTGCGGTAACTCCTTCGAACAATCCAGACCACTTTTGCCAGTGGCTTTGTCCATGTGAAAGTAACTAAAAAAAAAAAAAAAAAAACTATTGAACATATTCCCAGATTAAAATGTCCTGTTCTGGGATAGATATAGAAAGAAAGAAGAAAAAATATCTTTTATTCTGCCTAAATAGACGCAAATTCATTTTCAAAAAAATAAAAAAAAAAACAGTAAGTTTCCCCGTCAGGCCATGTGTGGATCGGGCATAAGCGTTTTGCACCATATCACCATAGACAACGCAGTTGTTTAGGTTGTCTATTACTTCTTCGACGCCGGCGTCGGCAGAAACAAACATAACCTGACATAACTAACAAACAAAGGTAAAAGAAAAGAAACATAATTTTTACACATACAATTTTTGCGTCGCATCCCAGCAAGAATGGGCCGTTGCTCAGCATTACCGAGAAGCTGGGCAAATCCAGTTATCTACGATGCTGGTTTTCAGGATATGGCTTCCCCGTATGCCTAATTTCAACCAAATCCTTTAAATACAAACTTTCGTCTTTATCTGACAGTACAGAATAAACTTTACTGTACGTTAATACAACAAAAACTCTTTGCCAAGAACTTCACATTCAGAAACAGTGTATAAATTCTCCTCAAATAGATTATGTAAAGAAGATAGGCACTAGTTTGCAGAGCCTCCGAAATCTGGCAAAGATAAACTGCAGTCAAGGTAGCATACGTATTGATATTGGGTACAGAAATGTTTCCCCCATATTTTATTGCGAGGGGACTGGAAATCATACTAATCTTATAAAGGCTAAAGTTTGTTTGTTTGCTTCTTCACGTTCGAACGTATGAGCGGATTAGGACAGGATCTGGTACACGGGTGAGCATACGGTAGAGGTGTGCCCAGTTTGGGCAGAGCATCGCCGTGTACTCGTGAGGGTCATCGACGGCAACAATCTCTCGCGCCGGGCCATCTCAGCCTCTCCATACAAAATATCAACTTGAGTGGACAGTTTGTTATTAAAAAAAAAGCTTGTAAAAAGTAAATCAGTTTTGTCTACTGAACAAGCCCTTAAACTTTACAGAAACCTGTTCCTTACGCCCTGTACGAATATATATTTGTATTTCCAACTTAAAACAAGAGTTTCCTTGTCGCAAAATCTAAAATAACATTTCGCGTTCATTCCATTTCGTCGGAAACTCCTAATGAGTGCTAGATTTAGCAATGCGCCACAGTGCAGCTATTAAAGTAGGCCGCCGGCAGTAAAACAAACACGATAACAATAGTATCTATTATTGCGATAATAATATTGTTATTAATAACTATAGCTTTACCCTTGAGTTCGCTCCTACAGCCTATATAAACCACAGTGGTGTCCTAGCCAGGAAAGACGATAGAAACATTGAAAGGCCTATTGTGACCGGCAAAGTGGATGGGAAAAGGTCTCGTGGGCGCAGCCCAATACGCTAGTCCGACCAGATCCGCACCGCCTTTGACTCTACGATATACAATAGATACCGCTGTCAGCGACAAGACCGCCATTGTAACCATGGATTTAAGTTTCTTCTGAAATTGTTACTTTTGTTTATTCTATTCTATTTTATACAATGCCCTTCACACCGCCAGAGACAAGAACAGATGGAGGAACATCATTCAGGAAAAAGTGATGAAGCAGGGTGGTCAAGACCCTTCGCGTTGAGGAATACGACGGAAGGAAAAGATGTCCCAGTGATAACGACCCCTAGTCACGAGTTATAGGTTCAAACCAAACCAGGCGAATTACTTTGTGTAATTTATTTCATGCGCGGCTCTCAAAACAGTGAAAAAAAAAACATCGTGAGGAAACCGTCATGTCCTAGAATAAAAAAATCGAAGACATGTGACATTCACCGATTCGCACTGGACCCACGTGGTTGATTACATACCATTTCCTCTCCTATAGAGGAAGCCTGAGTCCCAGCAGTGGGAATATTAAAAATGGCTGATTATACTTAGGTCACGATTCCACCTGCAACCAGTATGCATGCTAGTTGGCTTAGTTAGCCGGCTGGCCGGAGCATGGCTACTTCGGAAAGTTCTTGAGCAACATAAACAAGGAGCCGGATGCTCGGTGCCATTACTGCGCCCACTGCCCTGAGGACACGGCGTAGCATATGCTGGTCGAGTCTTTCGCATGGGAGGAACAGCATCCTGCCCTCATTTCAGAATTTGGTAGCGACCTGTCGCTGTCAGCCGTGGTTCGCTCCATGCTCGGCAAGGCAAAGTCTCGGGACGCGATGATCACCTTCTGCGAAAATATCATCTCGCAGAAGGAGGCTGCGGAAAAGGAAAGAGAGAAGAGTTCTCTCCCGCCCCGTACCAGGCGCACCGGGCGTCGAAGAAGTTCTTCCAACACCCCTAAAAAGGTCCAGGGTCGACAGGTATGGGACATCCGTCAGCCCATCAATTTGGACCCATGGAGGACATCCATGAGGATTTTCACCCCGAAAAAAAAAAGAATGCGGGCTACCGAGGTATACCTAATGTGATCAATAGCTCGATCGTGCCCCGCGAAGTAATTAAACTTGCATGTGAGTTGCTCGCAGATGGAAACAACCAAACCCTGTTGTTTTCTATCAAAGAAACTTCGTTATGGGATTAGGATTAATCTTTCTAAAGTTTCCGTCTACCGGCACGTAACAAACAATTTTGCCTCTTTAAATATTACTAAAGATAGAAATAGCTATCACGTGTATCTAGTCATGTGATTCCCCAAGGGTTCATACTGGGGCCGGTTTGGTGTATTCTTTTTATTTTTTATTATTTGTTATAAACTAATGCTTGACTGCAATCCCACCTGATGGTAATGTCGAACCCTGGGTGCTTGGGGCTCGACTACCGGGATCTACACTTGTATAAAATGAAAACAACGCAGACTTTTTATGTCGATATATTAAAAAAATACTTCTTCCCTCTTTTAACGTCTACATGGAACTCGATAAAACAACAAAACCATCTACTCTTACAAATATTCAAACTAATTCTAGAATACTAACAGCCTTCGAACAATTATACAGCCAGTATGCTAACTTATGAGGATACGCATGAGTCTGCATATAATCTTATGCAAACTCATTACGCAGACGTAACAGTAAGCAGTGATGCAATCGTTGATGGTGAGGTGCGCTAGTTTATGTATATGTTATCGGCAATCTATATAATCCGTATTCTATATAATACATAGGCAATGAATAGAATAGGGTTTAAAGTTAGGCTTTTATTTTCAGGTGCTAGTAAAAAACAAATGAAACCCTAACTTAACCTGTCCGTCAGTGTCCGTGTCGCAGTGCTCTAAAATTACATGACGCCCTTCCCTGCTCTCGATTCATGATTTCTTCCGTAAAAATAAAATGATTGTAAAAGAGACGTGTGCGTGTGTGCGTTTGTTTCATTTATATTTGTTTGAAAATAAATAAAAAGTTGATTTACTAGTTTTTATTATACTGAGCAAGTATTAAAACAAAAATGACTTTGAAATTCGGATTATGAGCTCGAAAATCAGAGATTTTTCACTTTTTAGTCTTGTCAGATTTTAAAGACGCCAACTCTAGTATCAGACTTTTACTGACTAAATTAATCCCACTCGCGTTCCTTCAATTGCTCATTGCGTTCCAGGGCCACAGTAATTCTTTAATGATCCTTACAACCGTAGCACAAATTTCCTTCAGAAGCTCTAATACCTACGTATAGTTTGGGATGGGCCAACATAGCGATTATGCGGGGCCTTGACGCAGCCAAAAGGTCACTGGATATAACTACAAGCAAATCGTCTGTGGCCCACAGATCTGAGACCTTACAACTATCTGAGCGTCGTGGGAAACGCTTTAGTCCAACACTGGGATGATTAAACAGAAACAAAATGATAAACTTCTTAAGGATTTTTTTTTTTGCGACAAGCATAGGTCGAATTAGGTTATATATAATAGAGAGGAGGCCTGTGTCCCAGTAGTGGGAACATTAAAAGGCTGATGATGATGATGATAATTTTTTATACGTTTGAAATTGCTGTTTTTTAATATGGGTTTCTTTGTTTAAAAAGGTTTAACTTAAAATTATAAGGAGCTGTCAGCAAACCGTAGAGGCCCAGCCTGCTAGCTGCAGGCAGGCAGGGTCGCAACCTGCTGGGGTCATGGATCAGCTTCCGAAAGGAATACCCGGCCCCAACACGATAGGCAACGAAGGAACGGGGTAGGTTTTTAGTCAGTAAGAGTCTGACACTACTTTCCACTCCGCCCAAGGGCGGGATTTGTCATTTGATGATTTTACCTACCATAAAAAAAGTACTGCCATATTAATTTAAATTTTTAAGACAAATTTTTATACATTATATAAAACATTTACTAATTAATGAATAAATAATTTACTTATTTTAAAAAGTATAACTTTAATATAAAGTTTATTTGAACTTATTATTTACCTAAATTTCATGGGAGTTATTAAATTACTAACTGATAATACCTCCTCTATAATCCCGGACCCATAGACATGACATGGTTTTCACAAACATGTAAACACATTTGAAGGTATGCGGAACAGAGCTTAAGTCCCGCATACCTCCGGTGAGGATCCTTCGACCAGACGGGTGTTATGATCCGGAGAATTGCTCGATGATGTTTTTGGGTTGTTGTATATAGTATGCTCAAATTGCGCGAAGAACTCAATAGCTAGAACTACATTAAACCGACGCACACGTGTAACACGCCCGATTTGTACGTAGAACGACGTCGCGTGGCGTGGATCAAGTGTAGCTCTATAAGTCTGGTTTCCCTATAAAATGTATGGAGACCAACGCGCCCAGATCGGCGTGTGTGGCATACGTGTGCACAGTGTAGTTCTACCTTAATTGTGCCATACAGCCAGAGATGTCGCTACACACACACACACACAGAAAACACCCGGACCCATAATTATCTAAAGCCATAATATAAACATTCGCTCCGAGAGGGAATCGAAGCCAGAACACATAACACAGCAGCAAATCCCTCCACCATTGCGCCAATTATGCGCCATAATATTATGTCGTGGGCTGACTTTTTATCCTTGAAACTATGAAAATTGATGCCCCATTGCCAGACCATACCTACGAGCTATTAATCACTTCAACCATATCTTAATGGGGTTGCTTACGAGCAGGTTCCACATAAAATAATAATATATTGAAAATGCACTAGAGCTTTTACCTTAATATGATAAATAATAAGGAATTTATGCAATACATGACATCGCTAAGGCCATGGGGAATTTCTAAAACGGAAACCCGTGGTTGAAGATAGGTATCCGCAGAACAACGCAGGTTGCCGAGTGGCTGTCGAACTATCGTAGTGTCGAACTACTGTCGCACCACATTACGCACAGCTCATTAAAACCACTCGGCACCGCCTCGCTTCTTGCAGCTAGTACCTATTCTTTATATGGACTTGTATATGAATACGCTCACTACATCTACTCCGTAGCGTCACCGGATCGCCTCGGTCGTCAGTTGAAATTGCATAATGAATACTAGCGGCAGGAGGCGAGGCGGTGCGGAGCTGGTTCCGGGTGGCTCTAATGAGCTGTGACGTTTAGTGTGTCGAACAAGCGTGCATTCGAACTATGTGAGTCGCAGTACAGTTTCGTCGCACAAGCGTTAATCGCACATGCATTTGTCGATCTCACGTGTACACTATATCGATCTCACGAATATACTCGTGGGTAGGGTATTGGTCGCAAACATGGTCGATGGGGACGAAAGGTTCTGCGGACGCAGCGTTGGAAGGCATCTCACAAGGTAGACCGATGACCTCGTGAGCGTCATGAGAATCCGTTGGATGCGAGACGCACAGGACCGTTCGTATAGGCGTCACTTGGAGGAGGGGGGAAGGGGAAGCGGGGCTATGTCCAGCAGTGGTCATCTTTTAGCTGAAATGATGATAATGAAACCCGTGGTCGTAGAACGCAAAGGGCAACAGAAGGACACAGATGGGTTTTAGTCAGTAAAAGACTGGCATCCTGTTGCTTCACCCAGAGCGGGAGCCTTTGAATGACTGAAGCTTTACAATATCTTAAGCTAGCTGTTTCACTCGCTTGAAAGTAGAAGATAATAAAAACCAGGCTATTCCAAGACATGATCTACATGTGTGCAAAGTTTTATACAAAACCGTTCAGTAGTTTTTAGTTATATCTATTTGTACATACATTAATATGTTTGTTACTTTTTCACATTCAAACAGATGAACAGAATTCGATGATAGACCCATGAGTAGACCACATCCAAGGAATATTTCAAAGGCTATTTTTCATTCCAGGAATATGTTTCCTTAGTTTAATTTTCTACTATAACGCGACCAAAGCCGGCAGCAGAAGATTGTAAGATTAAAAAAAAAAGTGTATGATGAATACCTATTCGCACCAGGTTGAACGGATTCTTCATTTTCATTATTATATCACAGCACAAATATCTTTTAAAGATAATAATATCACTATTAAACGACAATTAAAAATAGCACTTTCCATCAAGTTATTTCGACCTTTATTATTCTATAACTAACAATAAACCATTCAAACGACACTTATCACTAAACTGCCTCAATAAACACATTTAATTTTACAATTTTTTCCTGTTAATCAAGAAACAACGCAGTTTCTCCAATGAAGAACCTACATCGTACTGAGGTTTTATCAACAAGATAAGAGCAGTATCACCGTGATATCGATATTATCCAAGGATATCAATAAAAACATAAGCATAATCTACCAACATCTGGTACACGCGTGAATTACTCATCTGTTATATTGAGGAAACACGTTGATTATTTTGCTAAAGTGAAAAAGGGTTATTTTATGCAAAAATCTCCAGTTTTCCCTGAGGAAAGTTCTGAAGAGGAACTCTAGAACAACTAATAGTATGCACCAAAATGGCCGTCGTTGCTATAGTTACGATTGAGACCCGCAAAATCTGTTACTCCATTTTGAAGGTCGATTTACCAAGCCTTTGGCTTATGGGATAGCATAGCATCAGCCTTATAATGTTCCCACTACTGGGACTCAAGCCTCCTCTCTAGGAGAGGGAATGGGCTGTAATTCACCACGCGGGCTCGGTGCGGGTTGGTGGATGTCACTAGTCTTCGAATTTGTGGATCTAGGTGAAAGAAAACATCGTGAGGAAACCGGTATGTCAATTTCCTCACGATGTTTTCCTTCACCGTTTTGAGAGCAGTGGTAAGCATTAAGTATGCGCCTGGCTAGGTTTAAACCCGCGACCTAAAATTCGTAAGTCGAGGCCGTTGCCACTCGGCCACCACTGCTCTTCTATTGGCCTATGGGATATTACGTCTGAAACTTATAAAGGCGCTCGTCAAAAGAAAACCGTTTGGTAGATATTTCTCCGATAAAGAATGGCTGAGAATCATTGCACAAAACTGTTAATTCTAAGCCCACTTTTTAAAATTTGGCGTTGGAGCCAATTTATGTTCCACCCGATACGATTCTGATTTCATCATTTCACAGCAGAACTGACGACACGACTCGTGACTGAGTTACGAACGTGTTGGCCAGGGTAGCCGAAACACAATCTGCGAATGGAGGCCAAGTTCTCACTAAGGTCACCCCTGTTGGGACGTCGGATTGCATCCATCTAGAACATGCTTCTCGGATAATCTGGATGGCAATACGAAACGACTGGGGAGAGATCCGACGCTGGAAAACTTTATGCGCTATAAGAGCTTGCTTCATGCCAAATTTCAGGATTCTAGGTCAACGGAAAGCATCCTATGAATTTTGATTCCCTTGAGAGATACCTGCTTTTTTATTGCATATAAACGGCCGCGGCCGTATTTTTTCTTTCGTTGACTTAGGGCTGATTTCATCATTCAATATAAAAACTTAGTTCAACTAAACTGAGCTCAGCGTAATCTAGTTTAAAGACCCGTATCGTAAACATGAGCGACAACAAAAGAATTGAAGCTGAGTTTAGCGTAAACTAGGTTCAATTCATCGGGGTGAAACGTAAAATGAAGCTATAATCACGATTAGTCGCTCAAACTGCGTTTTGTTTGAACGAATCGCGATTAGTTTATTGGTGAATTTGGCTCTTAGAAGTTTAATTTTTCACAGCTGCAAGGGACCGCGGACTTCAGTATATGATTTTAATTTAAATTTGATATGTAAACGCGTTCCTGAGATAACGGGCCTTGACATACAGACAATAAAGTAATCTTCCGTTCTAAGGGTGCCGTTTTTTCCTTTTGAGGTTCGGAAACCTAAAAACAAAAACCAAACTCAGGTCGTGACAGAACGTGGTAGACTGTAAGAACTTCATCAACCACAGTCTTCATCAAACGCAAGACAAACTTCGAAAGTTTTAATGGAACCTCGTGGAGCCTTCTTGTAAAAGTTAGGCATGGTTACAGTCGGTTTTGAGACTAATCAACAAAATCTAAATATTAGCTCTCCAGACAGACGTGTTATGATTATTTTGTCAAACGTGAAACACTAAATTTTCTGCGCAATAAATCTTAAATGTATACACTGTTCAATTTTGGTCGTTTTAATCCCATGGAGGGTCGATTAGTACGCAACGACCGACAATTATCTACAAGGTCATTGACTTGATTACTTAAAGAAAATAATTTCTTACATGCGTATATTAATTCGATTTTTAGAAAAAGAGTACTTTATTTTTTGATTTTATCTTACAAATCGATAGTGTTTCATGTACCGAATCGAACCTCCACGGCAATAAAACGATCAAAATTTAACGGTGTATTAGATGAATTTGAGAATAATCACCATAAAGCAAAATTATGCCCGTAAAATACTGTGTAAGTTAATAACCTTATAAGATGTGGAGTGGTGATCAAGAGGTCATGACTGTGAGTCAATTGCTAGTCTAGGTCTGTGAACCTATGGCTGCCATGTCAAAAATGGCACGCAATAGATTATGGCAGTGATTAGACTCCTAAAGGGAAAATGGCTTTAAAAATTTCGTTCAAGTTAAAATGCAGCTGATGAAATAGATTGACCCCTGTTTCCGTAACTCAAAAGGAAAAAGTAAACGGAACCCTTAGAGTCACTTTATTGTCCGTCTGTCTGTCAAGACCCTTTATATCGGGAACGCGTGGAGGTATCGAGTTGAAATTAAAATCGTATACCGAGTATACGAGTATACGTCTGCGGTCCCTTGAAGCTGTGAAAAAATCAAACTTCTAAGTTAACGACAAAAAAAGATACGGCCGTTTATGTCGCATTAAACGTACATTTCGACACTTTCAAGGGAATCAAAATCAAAGGAATTTTTCCTATGAATTTTGATCCCGTTGACCTTGAACCCTGAAATTTGGCATGAAGAAGTCTTATAGCACAAGTATAGGAATAAATCTGAAAACTATAAATTTGTAGTTACGTCACAAAAAAAACTTTTTTCGATTCTGAAAAATCTTCAAGTGTCGTTTTGGGAATTTGTACGGAAACCTCGGTATGCGTATCCGACTCGCTTTGCCGAGTTTTTTATTTGGCAATGAGCCCGTCTTGTCACCGATCTCGCCTGAAGGTAAGGGATTGATGGGGTTTACGCTGGGACGAGCGAATCCAAGAGATTCTTGCTCACTATTGATTTATTGGGGTAAGGGCGCCTTCAAATTAGTCGCAAAGTACCACACGCGGCCGCAGCGCGGTTGTAGCGCGGTATTCGCACGTTTTTATTTTTATGGCATAATAAAGCAGCGCTGCGCAGCGCTGCGCAGCGCAGCAACCGCGGTGCCGTCGCGCTCGCGCGGCAGGTTCCGGCTGATTCGGAGGCGTAATAAGATGTGTGTGATCAAGGCTGTGGGGATTGGCACAAAAAGTAGCAGCTCAATGTTTCAACAGTGGCAGAAATCTGGCTGTGGCTGATAAACGTGCAAGAGCAGTGATTTACAATTAGATCAAAAGCACCAGGAAAGCCTGCGAAAATCAAATTCTTTTGTTAAGTTCTTTTTATTTTGCAGGTCAATGTAAAAATGAAACACGCACTCGAAGGAAGATTCTTTTGAACAGTGTTAAATGATCTAAGATCCGATAGAAGAAGTACCTTCCCTCATCTGTTATTTGATTAGGATAAATATTATATGCTAGATGATGCTTTTATTGATACATTGCGAGTAGGTTGCCTATCTAAATCTGGTGCCAAAGACGTGAAACAATTAAATTAGTTAATAATTTTTTTTCATCAACTACCCTGATTGGTTATTTAAGAAAGACGAGCATCAGCTGAAAGAATGCGCTCTGAGGAACTCAAAAAGTATAAGTTGCCTAATTTTCCTTGGGGCAAACATAGGAGTTGCCTCGTTTGAAGAGGTAGATAAATGGTGGTAATATACTCTCATCTGTTATTTAATCGAATTATATATCAAATGAAAGGTAATTTTATTCCTAATCCAACCGTATTAGGTTGCCTTCCCAAAAATGGTGTGAATGAATAGTTGCCTACATTTAAGATTTAAAATTTTCTGGGCTAGTTCTGGTATTAAAAATATATTTCCTCATCTGTAATTAAATGATAATAAGATTATACGCCAGATAAAGCATATATCGATATATCGCGAGTAGATTGCTTAGCTAAATCACATACCAATGATGTTAAACAATAAAATTTGTTATTAATTATTTTTTATATACTTCCCTGACTTGTCGTTTAAGAAAGTCGTGTATCAGCTGAAAGTATGTGTTCTAAAGAACTGGAAAAATATAAGTTGCCTACTTATCCTCGCTGCAACTATGAGGGTTGTCTCGTATAAACAGGTAAATAAAGGTTCACATGATACTCTCATCTGTTATTTCATTGAATCGAGCATCAAATGAAAGGCTATTTTATTCCTAACCCAGCCCTATTAAGTTGCCTCACCAAAAATGGTGTGAATTCATGGTTGCCTCGATTTAATATGTAAAATTTTCTGTGCTAGTTCTGGTCATAGAAATACATTCCCTCATCTGTAATTAAATGACAGTAAAATTATATGCTAGATTATATATATATATATACATCGCGAGTAGATTGCTTAGCTGAATCAGATGCCAATGATGTTAAACAATATTTTTTTTTATCAACTTCCCTGACTTGTGGTTTAAGAAAGTCGTGCATCAGCTGAAAGAATGTGCCCTAAAGAACTGGAAAAATATAAGTTGCCTACTTTTCCTCGGTGCAACTATGGGGGTTGCCTCGTATAAACAAGTAGAGGTTCACGTTTTAAAGGTCGTAAAATTTAATAAAAACTTAAATTCTATTTGTGAACAGATTATTAAAAATTAACATAATTATTAATACAATAAATTGACTTTACCAACAAATTAATATATAAATAATTTTTCAATAATTTAATATTTTAATGATAAAAATACTTCTCGTTCTTTTAATTTATTTCGTTTAATAAACGTAGAAATTTGTCACTGCAGCACTCGGCTTCATGATATCCTTGCCTCCAGTTTGGTACGTCAATTAATTCATCATTAATTTTTGGGTAAAAAAAATATAATCATTAATATAATTTACACATTAAAAATAAACTAGATGAATCTTTGTCTATCATATGAAAGATGCATCACACTTGAAACAGTTAATGCATGCGCAGAAAATTTTACATTGAAAATCTAGGCAATCATGAATTCGCACCGGTTTTGGTAAGGCAACCTAATACGGTTTGATTAAGAATAAAATAACCTTTGACTTGATATAAAATTTGATTAAATGACAGATAAGGGTACACTTTGAACATTTACTGGATTCACACCATTTTTGGTGAGGCAACTTAATAGGGCTGGATTAAGAATAAAATAGCCTTTCATTTGAGACACGATTCAATGAAATAACAGATGAGAGTATCATGTGAACCTTTATTTACCTGTTTATACAAGGCAACCCCCATAGTTGCACCGAGGAAAAGTAGGCAACTTATATTTTTCCAGTTCTTTAGGGCACATTCTTTCAGCTGATACTCTACTTTTTTAAATACCAACTCAGGGAAATTGATAAAAAAATAATAATAATAGATTTTACTGTTTAACATCATTGGAATTTTATTTAGCTAAGTAATCTAATCGCGATGTATATACCTATATATATTATCTAGCATATAATCTTTACTGTCATTTAGTTACAGATGAGGGAATATATTTCTATGACCAGAACTAGCCCAGTAAATTTAATATATTAAATCTATGTAACCATGAGTTTACACCATTTTTGGTGAGGCAACTAAATAGGGCTTGATTAAGAATAAAATAGCCTATCATTTGATAAACGATTCAATGAAATAACAGATGAGAGTATCATGTGAACCTTTATTTACCTGTTTATACGAGGCAACCCCCATAGTTGCACCGAGGAAAAGTAGGCAACTTATATTTTTCCAGTTCTTTACGGCACATTCTTTCAGCTGATGCTCTACTTTTTTAAATACCAACTCAGGGAAATTGATAAAAAAAAATAATAATAACAGATTTTACTGTTTAACATCATTGGCATTTTATTTAGCTAAGTAATCTACTCGCGATCTATATATATATTATCTAGCATATAATTTTACTGTCATTTAATTACAGATGAGGGAATATATTTCTATGATCAGAACTAGCCCAGAAAATTTTACATATTATATCTAGGCAACCATGAATTCACACCATTTTTGGTGAGGCAACTTAATAGGGCTGGATTAAGAATAAAATAGCCTTTCATTTGATACTCGATTCAATGAAATAACAGATGAGAGTATCATGTGAACCTTTATTTACCTGTTTATACGAGACAACCCTCATAGTTGCACCGAGGAAAAGTAGGCAACTTATATTTTTCCAGTTCTTTACGGCACATTCTTTCAGCTGATGCTCTACTTTTTTAAATACCAACTCAGGGAAATTGATAAAAAAAAATAATAATAACAGATTTTACTGTTTAACATCATTGGCATTTTATTTAGCTAAGTAATCTACTCGCGATCTATATATATATTATCTAGCATATAATTTTACTGTCATTTAATTACAGATGAGGGAATATATTTCTATGATCAGAACTAGCCCAGAAAATTTTACATATTATATCTAGGCAACCATGAATTCACACCATTTTTGGTGAGGCAACTTAATAGGGCTGGATTAAGAATAAAATAGCCTTTCATTTGATACTCGATTCAATGAAATAACAGATGAGAGTATCATGTGAACCTTTATTTACCTGTTTATACGAGACAACCCTCATAGTTGCACCGAGGAAAAGTAGGCAACTTATATTTTTCCAGTTCTTTACGGCACATTCTTTCAGCTGATGCTCTACTTTTTTAAATACCAACTCAGGGAAATTGATAAAAAAAAATAATAATAACAGATTTTACTGTTTAACATCATTGGCATTTTATTTAGCTAAGTAATCTACTCGCGATCTATATATATATTATCTAGCATATAATTTTACTGACATTTAATTACAGATGAGGGAATATATTTCTATGATCAGAACTAGCCCAGAAAATTTTACATATTATATCTAGGCAACCATGAATTCACACCATTTTTGGTGAGGCAACTTAATAGGGCTGGATTAAGAATAAAATAGCCTTTCATTTGATACTCGATTCAATGAAATAACAGATGAGAGTATCATGTGAACCTTTATTTACCTGTTTATACGAGACAACCCTCATAGTTGCACCGAGGAAAAGTAGGCAACTTATATTTTTCCAGTTCTTTAGAGCACATACTTTCAGCTGATACACGACTTTCTTAAACGACAAGTCAGGGAAGTAGATAAACAATAATTAATAACAAATTTTATTGTTTAACATCATTGGTATGTGATTTAGCTAAGCAATCTACTCGCGATGTATATACCTATATATATTTTCTAGCATATAATCTTTACTGTCATTTAATTACAGATGAGTGAATATATTTCTATGACCAGAAGTAGCCCAGAAAATTTTATATATTAAATCTATGTAACCATGAGTTTACACCATTTTTGGTGAGGCAACTCAATAGGGCTGGATGAGGAATAAAATAGCCTTTCATTTGATACACAATTTAATGAAATAACAGATGAGAGTATCATGTGAACCTTTATTTACCTGTTTATACGAGACAACCCTCATAGTTGCACCGAGGAAAAGTAGGCAACTTATATTTTTCCAGTTCTTTACGGCACATTCTTTCAGCTGATGCACGACTTTCTTAAACCACAAGTCAGGGAAGTTGATAAAAAAAAATATTGTTTAACATCATTGGCATCTGATTCAGCTAAGCAATCTATTCGCGATGTATATATATATAATCTAGCATATAATTTTACTGTCATTTAATTACAGATGAGGGAATGTATTTCTATGACCAGAACTAGCCCAGACAATTTTACATATTAAATCTAAGCAACCATGAATTCACACCATTTTTGGTGAGGCAACTTAATAGGGCTGGGTTAGGAATAAAATAGCCTTTCATTTGATACTCGATTCAATGAAATAACAGATGAGAGTATCATGTGAACCTTTATTTACCTGTTTATACGAGACAACCCTCATAGTTGCACCGAGGAAAAGTAGGCAACTTATATTTTTCCAGTTCTTTAGAGCACATACTTTCAGCTGATACACGATTTTCTTAAACGACAAGTCAGGGAAGTAGATAAAAAATAATTAATAACAAATTTTATTGTTTAACATCATTGGTATGTGATTTAGCTAAGCAATCTATTCGCGATATATCGATATATGCTTTATCTGGCGTATAATCATATTATCATTTAATTACAGATGAGGAAATATATTTTTAATACCAGAACTAGCCCAGAAAATTTTAAATCTTAAATGTAGGCAACTATTCATTCACACCATTTTAGGGAAGGCAACCTAATACGGTTGGATTAGGAATAAAATTACCTTTCATTTGATATATAATTCGATTAAATAACAGATGAGAGTATATTGCCACCATTTATCTACCTCTTCAAACGAGGCAACTCCTATGTTTGCCCCAAGGAAAATGAGGCAACTTATACTTTTTGAGTTCCTCAGAGCGCATTCTTTCAGCTGATGCTCGTCTTTCTTAAATAACCAATCAGGGTAGTTGATGAAAAAAAAATATTAACTAATTTAATTGTTTCACATCTTTGGCACCAAATTTAGATAGGCAACCTACTCGCAATGTATCAATAAAAGCATCATCTAGCATATAATATTTGTCCTAATCAAATAACCGATGAGGGAAGGTGCTTCTTCTATTGGATCTCGTACTAAAACGAATGGTTGATTCTACTATAAACGAATGAATTTTAGATATTCATTCCCCGTAGGTGACAAGAGCTGACGAGATGGAGTATTGTAGGAATATTGGAGTTGTGGATGTGCGACCTTAACTCGAGAGGGTTTGGCGCATATATCCGACTTAGAGTAGTGTTGCAACCTATTTAATTTAGATTTCTAAGGTGTAAAAATGTTTGGGTAGTGCAATAAGAGGTTTGGTAATCAGGTTTTGCTTCCCCCGAGCTCGGGGACCCCAAGACAGCGCCCCGCCTAACTCTTCAGTGACTACGCCAGTGACTATAAATATGGCTTCCATAATTGTTGTTGCTAAGTATTTTATAATGCAATCCAACAATATTTATTTATTTGGATCTCCAACAAAGGTCACACACACACACATATAATAGATAAGATTACGCACTTAAAGTATTATTGGAAAAATGACGCATGTGTTTAAAAAATATTTTATAGATTCTAATAAGTAAACATACTAGTGTTTATCTTTCTTAGAACTACTCTTTAGAAACAATAAATGAAAATAGATTAGTTAATGCTTTTTTTTATGGTAGGTAAAATCATTCAATGACAAATCCCGCCCTTGGGTGGAGCGATCGGACAGCGTGCTACCCATTGCACGCCGTCCGCAAGCCAGCGCCTACGGTGGCCGGAAATCGGGATCGGAATCCCAGCGGCGGCTGGGGCGAGCGCCCCATTGCCTCTGCCTGATGCGGTCGGCCTCCTTCTTTGCTAGCATTACTGCTTCGCAGAAGGAGGCGACTGCCTGCCATCCCTCCCCACTCCGGACCATGGCCTGAACCAAGGTCCGGCGAGAGAGATCGTTGCCGCCGATCGCCCCTACTAGGACAAGGCGATGCTCTGCCCAGGAATTAGTTAGTGCTAAGAATTAGCGGCTTTTTTTATTGATAGGGACGCACTTGTCGACTTGTCTTGAGTCGCAGGAATGCGGGTGATTGTAGACGCACAGGACCGTTCGTTGTGGCGAAATTTTTGGGAGGACTATGTCCAACTGTGGACGTCCTTCGGCTGAAATGATGATGATGACGCACTTGTCCCTCGTTCGACGATGAAGCACGTGTGCCTATAAGTCACATATTTACTACATACTCAAAAACCTCTCATTTTGAGAGGATACTCTTCTTCAAGGTACCTTCTACCGTTCAAGGGTAGAGGTGAGCGTGTCGGTTTTGTTGACTTTACGTCCTGTGTCCTTTGCGTTCTAGGGCCACAGTCGGGGTCACTGATTTAAAATGTTCCCTCAGTTCTAGCTAGCATCGGCCCTACTGGGGCCTTTCATCTCTTTGAGGTGCCCTTGGGACAATACGCACCGTCGGCATCGACTCGGGTTGGGGCTTCTTACCAAGCCGTGTTTTTTTTTTTTTTTTTTTTATGGTAGGTAAAATCATCCAATGACCAATCCCGCCCTTGGGCAGAGCGGGAAGTAGTGTCAGACTCTTACTGACTAAAAACCTACCCCGTTCCTTCGTAGCCTATCGTGCCGGGGTCGAGCATTCCTTTCGGAACTAACCCATGACCCCAGTAGGCTTCGACCCTGCCTGCCTGCAGTTAGCAGGCTGGGCCTCTTCGGTGTGCTGACAGCTCCTTGAGGCGCGCGGGAACAGAACGCGCCGTCGACGACTTGGGCTCGGTCCGGTCGGTTACCGGACGATCGGACAGCGTGCTACCCATTGCACGCCGTCCGCAAGCCCGCGCCTACGGTGGCCGGAAATCGGGATCGGAATCCCGGCGGCGGCTGGGGCGAGCGCCCCGTTGCCTCTGCCTGATGCGGTCGGCCTCCTCCTTTGCTAGCATTACTGCTTCGCAGAAGGAGGCGACCGCCTGCCATCCCTCCTCACTACGGACCATGGCCTGAACCAAGGCCCGGCGAGAGAGATCGCTGCCGCCGATCGCCCCCACGAGGACACGGCGATGCTCCGCCCAGGCGGGGCACACCTCTACAGTGTGCTCCACCGTGTCCTCCGGGTAACCAAGCCGTGTTAAAATATCAGTCATGCGAGCAAGAAAGTGGGATGGAACTATCCAATATTTATATATAAAAGCGAAATACCACTCATCGATTAATCAAGGAATCTCAGAAACGATAATAACTCAAAAAAAAAACTTAAAATTTGGCAGGTAGACATCCTCTAAGAAACGAAACTCCACCCCTAACCTTCTGCCCCGTTTGGGCAAGCCACAATGATGGCGGCTCCTCTTTGAGGAGTGGCTGAAAAGAACTCATGGGTCATCATCTTCCGCATGACGCAGGTTCTCGCCGAACACGGTCAGTTCGGGAAGTTCCTGCACCGGATTCGTGCGGAAGTAACGCCCGGGTGTCATCATTGTTTGGACCGCCAGGAGGGTACGGTGGAGCATACGGTAGAGGTGTGCCACGCTTAGGCACAGTATCACCGTATCCTCGTGGGGATAATCGGCGGCATCGATCTCTCGCACCGGGCCTTGGTACAGGCCATGGTCCGAAGCGAAGGAGAGTGGCAGTCGGTCGCGTCCTTCTGCGAAGCAGTAATTCTAGCAAAAGAGGAGGCCGAACGCGTGAGGCAACGGACCTCACGCCCCAGCCGACGCAGGGATTCCGATCCCGATTTAACAGCTAGCAATGGGTACCTCACCGTTCAACCATCCGGTAACCATCCAGACCGGGCCCTAGACGTCGAGCCTCAAGGAGATGTCATAAACATGTTTTCTTTCTTTTCTTTTTTTAATGTCAGCAAACCGTAGGGGCCCAGCAGGGTCGAAGCCTACTAGGGCCATGGGTTCACTTTTGAAAACCCGGCCCTGGCATGAATAGCAAAGAAAGAACAGGAGTGGGTTTTTAGTCAGTAAAAGTCTGTCGACGCCGAGTTGCTAGCCTATCGGTTTTCTATCGTTTACATTTTGGGGAGTGTGCGTGAAAATTACACAATTCCGCCAAGTCCGTTTCATCATCGGACCACAACACGTACGGCGTTACCCACACGTACACTTCAGAATACACTTCGGAACACATTCATTATGCGTACAGCTAAGGAACGGAATTCCCTGCCGGAGTCTGTGTTTCCTGATAGCTATAACCAAGGGGTCTTTAAGTCAAGAGTGAATAGGTTACATCTAGGCAAGCGCGCTCTATCGTCGGCCTCATCATCGCTTACCATCAAGTGAGATAGTGGCCAAACGGGAGCCTATCCATAACATAATAAAAAAAAGAAACTATCTCCCGCTCCGCCCAAGGGCGGAAGATGTTATTACACGATTTTCCCACTTAATAAAAGGGGCCTTTGGTTGTTACTGGACGGGACAGCAAGCAACTTAAAGACTCTATGCAGTAACTTAGGCAGTAGCTTTCTAATAAATCTTGGTCAAAATCTTTATTCGAGAAATGATAAGATTTTTAGAAGCAACTTTTTTACTCGTGATATAATTTTATTGACTTTTGAGTTTCATTGATAATACATCGTAAAATTTTGGTCGTTTTAATCCCGTGGAGGGTCGATTCGGTACATGAAACACTATCGATTAGTAAAGAAAAAAAATAAAATAAAGTACTTTATTTAAACTCGAATTATTTTAATTATTTTTAATTAATTTCTTTAAGTAAACGTCTACTGAGTCAAGTCAAGAGTTTAAGTCTCTTTAAGTCAAGAGTGAATAGGTTACTTCTAGGCAAACGTGTTCCATTGTTGGCCTCATCATCGCTTACCATCAAGTGAGATTGTGGCCAAACGCGAGCCTATCCATAACATAATAAAAAAAAGAAACTATCTCCCGCTTCGCCCAAGGGCGGAAGATGTTATAAGACGGTTTTCCTACCTAAAAAAAGGGGCCTTTGGTTCTTACTGGACGGGACAACAAGCAATTTAAAGACACAACAGTAACAGCAGTGCAGTGCAGTAACTTAGGCAGTAGCTTTCTAATAAATCTTGGACAGAATCTTTATTCGAGAAATGATAAGCTTCACAGTCCGAAACTGATCATATTACACGAAATGTCTTACGAAACTTGCCCAGATATAATTCTTGAGAGAGGAATATCGAGATCATTCGCCCCATCGATTGCGTCAAAACCATTCGCACGCCGGAGAGAATCGAGTAGTTGTGAACTCGCCGGAGGGGAACGCGTAGGAAGCGGACAGACAAGGGAACGGAATTGTCGTTCGGCTACACCGGAATTAGACACATTATAATGTATAGGTATAGTACCAATCTGTAATAACATTGCGCTGTGTACAGAACATGTTTTGACTGGCCTGTTGGTATAGTAGTTATTGTACCTGACTGCTATACCCAGGACAAATGTTTGTGTGATAAGCACGATCGTTTGTTCTGTGTCTGGGTATAATTTATCTATTATATGAATGTATTTAGAAATATATAAGTATGTTTATCAGTTGTCTAGAACCCATATATACGAGTAATACAAGCTCTGCTTAGCTTAGGAATAGACGACGTTGTGTGACAGTTGTGGATTTTATGGAATATAATAATCATCATCATCATCATGATCATATCAGCCGAAAGACGAGTTGCGGGAATCTGGTGGATGCGAGATGCACAGGACCGTTCATTGTGGCGACACCTAGGGGAGCCTATGTCCATCAGTGGAATTCTTTCGGCTGATATTATATTATAATAATATTGGTATGTAACTGAAATACTGCAAATCTAAATTAGAAAATTAAGTTAATTAAGTAATACCTCAACAGTCCGGACTGTGCGTTTGCCTCGTCCATTACACCGCGTACATCGAAGGACTGGAACAATTTGCCTGAATAAGGAAGGAAGAGTGAAGGCTGGAGTGAATAGGCTCTTAATAAACTAGTGCGCTTCACCATCAATAATTCTTGATTAGTGGGAGAAGTCATTAAGATTTCCCAATTTAAAAAAAAAAGATGGCCCAGCAGGGCCGAAGCCTACTGGGGCCTAGGGTAAGGCGACTGTGAACCACGAGGCCAAAGGCAATGAAGGAAAAGGGTAGGTTTTTAGTCAGTAAGAGTCTGACACTATCTCCCGCCCCGCCCAAGGGTGGGATTTGTCATTGGATGATTTTACATACCATAAAAAAAAAATTAGGACCCCGGGGCCGCGGGTATGTTCGAGAGAGAAAGAACACAGATTTGTTTTAGTCCGTAAAAGCCTGATAACCTTCCACTCCACCCAGAGCGGGGAGAAGTAATTTGATGGTTTCCCATACCAAAAACAAAAGAGTAGGACCAGTGCCGTAACTAGGGTAGTGACAACGGTGCCCAGGCACAGGGCGAAGTCCTGAGAGGGAAGCAGAATGTTTATATCTAGATCTTTTTGTTTGTATTTTTTTTTTGTAGGGGCGCAGTTATTGAAGTTCGCACCGGGCGTATAAAAGGCTAGTTACGGTACTGAATAAAACCCCAAATTATACGACTTTGAAATGAAAATGGTACCTATCTTTATCACTACATAGTATAAAAACATAACCCTCCTTTGGCTTTGCCGTACTCGGGTAAAAACAAAGTAGCTTCCCGCTGTCTGTCTCTATGTATGCTTAGATCTTTAAAACTACGCAACGGAATTTGATGCGGTTTTTTTAATATGTAGAGTGATTCAAGAGGAAGGTTTGTATATATAATACTTGCCAAATATATTACACGTAGATCCACAACTACCAAACTTATTCATACAAAAGTAGACTCTAAACATCGGAATTAAGGCCTATAGTGGCGTGGATGTGAGAGGACACCGGTGTCCTCTGAGCTAGGACAGATTAATATCACCATTGCACCCGTGCGAAGCAGGGGCGGGTCGCTAGTATCTTCATAAGATATTTGTCGATCTGTGAAGTTTTCGTCGAGTTTTATGATATCTAGGAATGTAATTTGGCAATATATAAGGTGTCAATGACGCGGACACAGATCGCCAGCGAAATATCTTCTTTTTGGCATTATGACATAATCTAAGATAATTACTCTTCAGCCGGTCTAAAATAGTATAAACTTTTTTAGAAGCAACTTTTTTACCCGTGATATAATTTTATTGACTTTTGAGTTTCATTGATAATACACCGTTAAATTTTGGACGTTTTAATCCCGTGGAGGGTCGATTCGGTACATGAAACACTATCGATTTGTAAAGAGAAAATACAAAAATTAAAGTAAGTACTTTTTTAACTCGAACTACACACAAAGTCACTCAAAGTTACAAAGTTTCATCCAAATCGGTCAAGCCTTTTAAGAGGAGTTAAGTTACAAACACACGTATAGAAGAATTATAATTATGTATAAAAAGATAAAGAATAACTATAATTTTTTTTATTACCTATTGTGATAACACAAAAGTGTGAACACAAATCGGAAATCGACTTCCGAAATAAAAGGTGGACCACGCGGTTGCAATCTAGCTTTCCACCAAAGGTCACCATTTGACTGGCCTGTTGGTCTAGTGGTTAGTGGCCCTAACTGCTATGCCGGAGGTCGTGGGTTCGATTCCCACCCAGGACAAATGTTTGTGTGATGAGCACGATCATTTGTTCTGTGTCTGGGTGTTATTTATCTATAATACGTATGTATTTAGAAATATATAAGTATGTTTATCAGCTGACTGGTACCCATAACACAAGCTCTGCTTAGCTTGGGACTAGACGGTGTTGTGTGATAGTTGTGGAAATATTATATTATTATCTATTATTACCTTGGTTAGAGCTTGGTTTGTGTTGCGGCTATATAGATGTAAACCTCGCGCCAACACATTCGCAAATCAGTCACTGTGGTTGGAAAACGCGCCTCCCAACCAAGGGCGTTGAAGGTCATGGTTTAAAACTGCTGTCTATACGGATTGCAACTAGCAAGATTGCCTTGGTTGAGTTGGTTTGCAAACGTCTGATCAACCTTTTAAAGTTGTTTCAATGTTTTTGTTTCTTTTTGTAAAACGTTTTCGCTTCTGTATTCAAAACAGTTTACCAACTTAATTCATTAAACATTTTGATCCACGCTATGTGAGTCGCGAGTCGTGCAATTATGTCATGATCGTGACATCATCGTCTGGCGTTATATTTGCGAGCGAAACCTGTGCGGCTGGCTGTATACTGGGTCAAATCCAAGGTGTGAATCAAGGTCAGGCTATAAATACTAGAATTATGATACTTTTGTTGTTCTTTTGGCGTGTCTCACTGCTTTTCAGGAGCGAAATTGTGGGTTATATAAAACTAGTATAAAATAAATTACTTGGTAGTTAGTTTTATAGATATTCCTAAACTTTGTCACGGACAGACAGTCGTAAAACTGTTAAATTAACATAAAAAATTTGACGTAGCTGAATAAATTAGTTGTGGAAATTAAACAACGCGAAGATAAGTCTTAGCATAAGCATAATCAACCTTATGATGTTCCCATTGCTGGGCCTCAGGCCTCCTCTCTAGGAGAGGGAATGGGCCGTAATCCACCACGCAAGCCCACTGCGGGTTGGTGGATGTCTACCACTTAAAACTCGAGGCCGTTAACACTCGGCTATTTTTTTTTTAGGTGGTAAATCATGCAATGACTTGTCCCGCTCTTGGGTGGAGCAAGAGGGCATGTCAGACTTATACTGACTAAAACCCACTACGTTCTTTCGTTGCCTTGCGTTCCAGGACCTCGGGTATTTATTTCAGAAGCGCACTCATGGGCCCAGTAGGCTACGACCCTTTTCTTTGGTGGGGCAAAATCATCCAATGACATCTCCCGCCCTTGGGCGGAGCGGGAGATAGTGTCAGACTTTTATTGACTAATAAACCCACCCCGTTCCTTCATTGCCTTGCGTTCCAGGGCCCTGGTGTTCATGAACACCACCCATGGTCCCATTAGGCTTCGACAGGTTTCGACCCTGCTAAGCTCCTATGGTTTCGCTGAAATCTTAACCAATCGGCTAGCACTGCTCTCTCTGTTAACTGATACCGAACAAAAGTGGTACACCTATAAAAATTCCGATATACAAGATTCCTAAAAGTCTTATCACATTTCTAAACCTTCCTATAAAAAGAACATTCTTATCGAGTCTCTTTGCTATGTCTGATAGCCGTGTCTTAACATAAAGAGGGTATTTGGGTCAAGGTTGCGAGAGTTTTCGGGACATTCAGTGTAGCTATTCACTGACGCGTCCCATTTATCCGTTGACCATTTCTATAGCATGATACGAAGTCTATTTTAGCTTAGAAAGTGAATGAAGATAGTGGCATAGTCTACACACGGTGTGACGAAAAAACGTGGCCATTTTGTTTTTTCTGGTTCCGTATCGCGGAAGTCAGGAGACTCGCTTCTAGCGCGTGGACCGCTGAAATTGTGCCTATATGGCACGATTTCACATCGGTCGCGACGATCGCACACATTTGGCGGCTAACGCTATTTCGCTCGCACGACAGCGCCGGCTGTTATATCTGTCCTTGTCTATCATGATGACACTGATCATAGATGTGTGAGTTTCGAGTCCAGCCCCCCTAGCCAAGTTGCAAACGATAAACGTGAACGCTTAGTAATCTCCAATAGATTTTCAACTTTATACCTAAGAGCATAAAGTTGAAAATCTATTAAAGACTACTGAGCGTTAGCGTCCGGAACGAACGAAAACACTATGTAATCTTCAATAGATTTTCAACTTTATATCCAATAACTTAAAGTTGAAAATCTATTAAAGACTACTGAGAGTTTACGTTTATCGTTTGTGACTTGGCTAGGGGGGCAGGTGTTCTGATTGCGATGTTAGCGCGTAACGTATCTTCCCTTATAATATATGAATGGTTCTGTACCTGAAAAGGAAAAACGGAACCCCATAAAGGATCACTTTGTTGTCCGTCTGTCTTTCTGTCAAGACTTTTTCTGATCGCGAGGAGGTATCGATATGAAATTAAAACCATATACCTACTCCACCTAGGTTTCAAGTGTGAAAAAATTCAAACTTGAAACTTTGAAAATCAAATTCAACATTGTAAAAACTTAGTTCAACTAAAGTGAGCTCAGCGTAATCTAGTTTAAAGACCCGTGCCGTAAACATGGGCGACAACAAAACAATTAAAACTGAGTTTCGCGTAAACTAAGTTCAATACATCGCGGTGAAACGCAAAATGAAACTATAATCTCGATTAGGCGCTCAAACAGCGTTTTGTTTTATATAATCGCGATTAGTTTATTGGTGAATTTGGCCTTTAGTCAACGAAAAAAAAAGATACGGCGGTTTAAGCCGTAAAAATAACGAATACCTATTTCGAAACTCTCAAGGGAATCAACATTCACATTCCCATTAACCCAGAATCCTGAAAACAGGTTTGGGAATAAATGTGAAAATAACTTAATTTTGTTACGTAAAAAAAAAAGAAATACATTTTTAGAATTTGGGAATTGATAGATAGATATATTCTTTATTGTACACCAAAAATAAAATTACAATAGAAACTTAAAATTAATAGGGTGTCACAATGGGCGGTCTTATTGCTAAAAGCGTTTTTTTACAGACAACCTAAGATAAACTAAGATAAAACTAAGAAAGAACTAACTACTCCTAAGATTGAACTAAGGTAAGTATGTACAGTACCCTCAAAGGCCAATCCAAAAAAGCATTTGCCCAGTTTTTTACCTTCAGGATTACGAGAAAACGGTCCCATTCTATAGAGGCATGAATAAATCAACGATTAAGCCTTGGGGTAGGTATAAGACAAAAGAAATGTACCCACATGACTACTGTCTTTCAAACATTCAGCAGAACAAAAGAATATCATGTAGTTTTTTTTGGAATGAGCATAAAACTTCACAAGGACTGGAAGATCAAAAATGGACTTCCATTTAAAAAACTTAATGGAGAATTAAAGCTTAATACGACATCATACTGCTTCACAACACATAATATATTACAGACTTCTCTACAAAAACATAAACGGAGATGGAGGCCCAGCCTGCTAGCTGGCAGGGTCGAAGCCTACTGGGGTCATTGGTCGGCTACTGAAAGGAAGGCTTGGCCCCTGTACGATAGGCAATGAAAGAACAGGGTAGGTTTTCAGTCAGTAAGAGCCTGACACTATTTCCCGCTCCGCCCAAGGGCAGGATTTGACATTGGATGATTTTACCCAACATAAAAAAAAAACGGAGAAACAATGAAATAACATAAGTCGAGGAAAATCGTGAGGAAACTGTATATTACACCGGTGAAGGTAACAATGAAACGTTGCATGTAGGTAGCTAATGTTAGTGGCGAATGAATAATATAATAGTCAGACTTCTAGAGCTAACGACTGCGATTTAATTAACATTCGTATCTAGAACGTAAAATACGAGAAATAAGGAGTAAAAGTTACTTTAGGTTTTTTTTATGGTGGGTGAAAATCATTCAGTAACTTCTCCGCCCTTGGGCGGAGCGGGAGATAGTGTTAGACTCTTACTGACTAAAATCCCCGTTGCTTTTCATACCGGGGCCGAGCCTTCTTTTCAGAAGCCGATCCTTGGCCTCAGTAGGCTTCGACCCTGTCTGCCTGCTAGCAGGCTAGGCCTCTACGGATTACTGGAGTGAAATTATCCAATGACTTCTCAAGCTCTTGGGCGGAGCGAGAGGGTGTGTGCAGACTTTAACTGAGTAAAATCCACTGCTATGTTCCTTCTTTGCTTTCGTTCCAGTACCCTGGGGTTGTCTTTAGCACAACCCGTAAGCTTCGACCCTGTTGGGCCTCTAAAACGCACTACAGGCCTTGAAGCCTAAGGCCGTGTTTACGGAGACGCGGCGCGTTGGGCGTTTCGTCGTACTTTGCAGCAGCGGGCCGCGTCATCGCTCGCGCAAACACAAACATATGGCAATGTACGGACCGCCCGACGCGCCGCGTCTCCGTAATCGAGCACTTAGAATAAACAATTTTTATTTATTTAAGGAATAGATTGAATACAGAACCAACACCTTGGCAAGGTACGCAGATCATAATAATATATCATACTAGCTTCTGCTTGCGGCTTTGCCCATGTGAAAGTAGCTTTTTCCATACAAACTTACAACCCCCGTTTTGCCCCCTTAGGGGTGGAGTTTCGTAAAATCCGTTCTTAGCGGATGACTACACCCTTTAAGAAATATGCCCGCCAAGTTTTAAGGTGTTATAGTTTCTGAGATTTCGTGATTAATCAGTGAGTGGTATTTCGTTTTTATACACACAAAAAATTAAAAAATAAAGTACTTTTTTTCAAAAACTCGAATTTATACGTATGCACGAAACTAATTTCTTTAAGTAAATGACACAATGACCTTGTAGGTAGTTGTCGGTCTTTGCATACTAACTACCTACAGTTCATTGGCCTCACTCAACTGACGTTTACCTAAAGAAATTAATTTCGTACATGCGTAAATGAATTAATTCGAGTTTTAAAAAGAAGTACTTTATTTTTAATTTTCTCTTTACAAATCGAGTGTTCATGTACCAAATCGACCCTCCGCGGGATTAAAAAGACCAAAATTTAAAACGGTGTATAGATTCTTCAAAATTTATCGATAGCAGGGTCAAAGCCTATTGGGGCCATGGCTCCCGAAAGGGAAACTCGGGTCTTGGAATGCAAGGCGAAGAAGGAACAGTGTGATTTCAGGCAGTAAATGTTTGTCACGGCTTCCTGCTCCGCCCTAAAGCGGGCGAGGTCATTGGATGATTTCCCACCACAAAAACCAAATGGATGTGAGTCTAGCTAGGTCTACCTCGAATTGTCGATCCGAGCTAGCCTTAGAATGTTGGTATTGCTAAGTAATTGGGTTGTGAAGGCTGGATTGCTTTCGGTCCGTATCGATGTAGCTATAAAACTCAGTTATTCGTTATTCAGCTCGAAAGTCGACCCAAACTTAATCAGACAAAAGGATAGGAAACTGATGGTATTGCCTTAGTTACTATAAACAATTTATATTTCTGTTAATTGGTTTTAACAAACACTTGACTGGCCTGTTGGTCTAGTGGTTAGTGGCCCTGACTATTATGCCAGAGGACGTGGGTTCGATTCCCACTCAGGGCAAATGTTTTTGTGATGAGCACGATCATTTGTTCTGTACTTGGGTGTAATTTATCTATAAAATCTATGTATTTAGAAATATATAAGTATGTTTATCAGTTGTCCACCACAACACAAGCTCTGCCTAACTTGAGACTAGACAGCGTTGTGTGATAGTTGTGGAATATATATTATATTATATTAATTGATTTTAACAAGAAAGATTAAGATCATTTTAGAGAAGAAAGAATAGTTAGATGACTTCATTGGTTTTTATTTCCAATCAGCCCACTCTGAAAAGAAATACGAAAAGTGGCTTGTAAAAAAAAATTACGTTTCTTTATCATCTTCCTGCCTTCCTCCAGTGTTATTTGTGGGGTCGGCGCAAAACGTTATTTTCTTCCATTCTGTCTTGTCACTCGTCACGCTCTCACTAACTTAACTAACCCTTTTCTTTTGATATCACTCCTCACACATACCATCCATCTGTTATTTGGCCTCCCTATTAGTTATGTATTGTATATATGTAAACTAGCGACCCCCCCAGCTTCGCACGGGTGCAATGGTGATATTAAATATATTATGCATGTATTATACATATAAAACTTCCTCTTGAATCACTCTCTATTAAAAAAAACCGCATCAAAATCCGTTGCGTAGTTTTAACGATCTAAGCAGACATAGGGACAGACAGCGGCAAGTGACTTTGTTTTAATACTATGTATTGATAGTGATAGTACACCATGAAATACCTGCGTATCTCTTTCTCTTTAAAACCCATCCTGAGGTTGTCTGTAAAAAATCGCTTTTAGCGATTAGACCGCCCATTGTGATACTCTATTAATTTTAAGTTCCTATTGTAATTTTATTTTTGGTGTACAATAAAGCATATATCTATCTATCTATCTCCCTCTCCCTTCACATTTAAGAAAATTGCGTTAATTGGATTAATGAAAAACATAAAGCTCATAAAAGTACCCGAAAAGGGCCTCAGCTCAGCATAATGCCAGATGGCAAACACAAGGTCACATGACGCTGATTTTCAGCAGCAGCCGACGAGTGCCATACGCTCGAAAATATAAACAAACACATATATGAGTAAAACTCTGGTATTGCGTACAGAAACCATCGATATATTATAAGGAAAGATACAGTTACACGCTATAATCGCAATCAGAAAACCTGGGGCCCAAGTCTGCTATTTTTGTAAATTCGCATCACAATCCCATTGTCATTTTGGTAAAAGTTCTTAATCTGCTAAATCATAATGGTCGATCATTGGTCGGTTATTGGTCTCGTAAACGAATGGTGGTAGAATGACTTTGTCGTATTCAGACAAATCTAATGGTAAGTCACTAATCAAAGGAACTGACAAAATTTTAGCAGATTACCCCATAAGTCAGAAATTCATTTGTCATTATGTACGAGATTACCATTTCTTTCAATGGTGCGTTAGTGATTGAAGCGCAATTTAGACGGTACGAGTTTCTCGCCTCGAACATACGAGAATCGTAAGAGCATAGAAAAAATGTCATCGTCTAAACACATACCTAGGTGGTGCGAGTTTCTCGTCTCGAACGTACGATAATCGTAAGAACAAAAAAGCATCTCCGTCTAAAAATTCATACCTAGACGGTTCGAGTTTCTCGACTCGAACATACGATTCTCGCTAGAGTGGACGAGCGAGAGGTACTATGACTTACCTCTCGCTCGTCCACTCTGGCGAGAACAAGGATCATATAATATCCTAGGGACAAACTGGATTGATTCCGGAGCAAAATTAATATGCAGTTAAAAACAAAAAAAAAACACATGTAGGTATTTATTAATTGTATTGATATGTTTAGAGCTTATTTGCAACGTACTATAACAACATCTTGAACTTCTTTAGAATAGAATTGTCCCAATTGGGCACATTGCTCGCAGACCAAATGGCCGTTGGGGCCGAAAGGTTTTGGAGTGGTGACAGTGTGAAACGCGGAAGGCCTACAAGGTGGACCGATGACCTGGTAAAGGTTGCGGAAATCCGATGGATGCGAAACGCTTAGAACCTCTCATTGTGGCGACATTTGGGAAAGGCCTGTGTCCAACCGTGGACGTGTTTGGACTGAAATGATGATGATAATTGGACGAAATTGTTCTAAACTGGCGCGTCTCAAGTAAGATTACTAAAACTCTCTTTATACCTAAAAAAAAACCTCTTTCTCGTTGTCTTGCTTGGAACGTTTTTTCTTCTTTTACTTGTCAATGAAACATATGAACCTAATACACATGAAAATATAGTACACTTTAGAGTGTGTAATATTGCTCCGTAATCAATCCAGATTGTCCCCAAAATATATAAGATCTTTGGTAGGTATAGACAAGTCGAGATTCTCGAAAGCAAGAATCTTCTCATTATATTTTTGCTGTCTAAACAGACGCAGGACATTATCGCCTAGTGATTATTGCTTACGAGTCTCGTATGACATTTTTTTTTTTTTTTTTTTTTTTTTTTTTATATTTTATAAACTAGCACTTGACTGCAATCCTACCTGATGGTAAGCAGTGATGCAATCGTCGATGGTAAAGCGCACTAGTTTATTAAGAGCCTATTCACTCTAGCCTTGAAGACGCCTAAATTATAATTGGCCGGGAAAACCGCAGCAGGCAAATTGTTCCAGTCCCTCGATGTACGCGGTATAAACGACGAGGCAAAACGCTTAGTCCGGACCGTGGAAGTTTCAACAACGTAAGGGTGGATATTCGCCGTACGCCGGGTTGTTCGATGGTAGAAAGGAGATGGCGGTATCAAGTCATGCAATTCCCGCGCACACTCTCCAAAATGCATCCTGTAAAACACCGAAAGGCTGGCTACTCTACGCCTGTGCTCGAGGCTTTGTAGATTGGACTTAACCAAGTCTGGATCACCAATTAGCCTCTTCGCACGCCTTTCCACCGAGTCCAAAGCTGCTAGGTGACATAATCGTAGGTGAGAATTTATTTCTTACCTGTGTCTAAACACTTTGATACGATAATGTCATGGCGATTATTGCTTACGATTATTGCGTACGATTTTCTCGAACAAAACGTTCGAGAAACTCGTACCGTCTAAATTACGCTTGACTGTTAGAAAGTTATAGTGACGCCATTATATAAGTAGATTACCAAACTTGTCAAAATCAACCATGATGAAATCAATGACAGACGATTCTGACACTATTATAATAGCAGACTTGAGGCCCTGGACTCAAAACTCACACATCTACACTACCTGTAGTCACTTTTCTATCACAAGGACAGAAATAAGAGCCGGCGCTGTCGTGCGAGCGAAATAGGATTAGCCGCCAAATGTGTGTGATCGTCGCGACCGATGTGAAATCGTGCCATATAGGCACAATTTCAGCGGTCCACGCGCTATAAGCGAGTCACCTATCTTCCGCTATTTTAATTCAATCTAAGACAGAAACAAACTAAAATTAAATGTTGCAACTCTCAATTAGAATACAATAACACCTAAAAAGATTTATGTGAACATTAAAAAATAATAAACAAATGTAATGTAATTGACATAATCATAAAGACCAGACGTGACCTTGGTTCAATCGATTGATCTTGAACAAGTTAATGAATCTTTGTTTTCTGAAAAGGCATTAAAATTGATTTATCAAATAACTAGCGACCCGCCCCAGCTTCGCACGGGTGCAATGGTGATATTAAATATATTATGCATGTATACATATAAACCTTCCTCTTGAATCACTCTATGTATTAAAAAAAAACCGCATCAAAATCCGTTGCGTAGTTTTAAAGATTTAAGCGTACATAGGGACAGACAGCGGGAAGCGACTTTGTTTTATACTATGTAGTGATAGTGAAGCAGCAACTAGCATTTCATATAATATCGTAAGGGCCCAGCAAGATCGCTGCCCGCTAGGGTGAGGGGATATTCTAAAAATGAAACTCGTGATCCTACAACCCTAAAGGCCACCGAAGGACACAGTTGTGGTTTTAGTCAGTAAAAAAAATTTACACGCCCTCTCCACATTACAGCAGACAGTCATTGGAATGACATTTTCAAATATTGGAATGACGAAGTGATGTAATGGGGATATCTTGCTCTATCTTTTGTACATGGTGATGTTACATATAAGTGGCTATATTCTTATTATGTTACTTGGTAGTGGTTCCATCCACAAGGGTAGGTTATTATTTTTTATTTCAAATAAAACATTTACAGGCACTTTAAAAAAGTCAAGAAGTCGGTCTGTCATAAAAAATTATGCTAATTGCACATTCCAAAGCGTAGATCTCTATGGGGAAGAATGTGCAAGAAACTACATGGACACTCTTTTCAAACTTGTTTTGTACTTACTACAAATATTTAATAAATTTCTGATCTGCTATGCATAGGTACTAATTCTGACTCTAATAATACTAAATAACTGTAATTATATAAATAAGTATTACCCTAAAAGTTTGCATATCATTTTGTTATGACTAAGTGTAATAGATCTGTAATCATAATTTATGTTACGACTGAAATTGTACCATCGCGAATAAATTGCTTTTGATTTGGAGGTATGTGGTACTTTATACATCCATCCCTCCTCTGATCTGCATACCTTTAAAGTCAACTACCCTATTCTGATCGGTCTGACAAATATTTTTGAGACAGTCGTATAACGATTATGGTCCTTTATACGGATTTGAGTGGATCTGTCCGTGAGGACAAATCTTAAAGTTAGCCAAAATTTTAATCTCAACCACGACTATTCTATTTTCTGGTAGTAATAATTACTTTGAAATTACTTCAGGAAATACAGCATCATTCCTTTGTGATCTTAAAACTGCTGAGATAGAAACGAAAACAGCATTCATCCATTGTTTCTCTCGACAGGTCATCAATATCAATATCTTCGAGAGAATCAGTTTTAGGAGTGCAAAGTTTTGAAGAGGACCTCGTGGCGAAATAACAGCCCCACGGGTCGAACTTTGAAGTTAAGTTACGCTTGCTCGGTCCGTGGATGGGTGGCCGGCTTAACATACTGAAATACAGCGTAAAGCTAAAGGAGTAAAAACCCCTGGTGGAGTCTGTTTCTTGATAGCTATAATCTAGGGGTCTTTAGCAAAGAGTGAATAAGTTACTTCTAAGCAAGCGTGCTTTATCATCGGCCACATTATCGCTTACCATCAGGTGAGATAGTGGTCAAACGCTAGCCTATACATACTATACACAAAAAAATATTCCACCACGCCACGGAAAGCCGTTGGTTCTGACTGTCATTTGTTAATCTTTGACAACGGATATTTGGAAGGACAAGTCTTGCCAAGGGGTATCGTACCTACCGCCCAGTTAGGTAACTCGTGAACTTGCTTCTGTAGAATGCAGATATATATGTAAAACGACGTGTTTTACGGCCGCGGTGTGCGCGGTTGTTCGCGGCTCCCGTTGCACAGGCAGTCTTGAAAATCGCAACCGCGACGACTGCGTAACCGCACAAAACTGCCGTCTCCTGAGTTTTGAAATAAAGCAGCGGTTTCCTCTACCGCGGCGGGCGCGGTTAAAAACCGCTTCGGAGTTCTTAGCCTAACTGGGTTTTGGAAGTGAGTTTTTCTTTAGTGGAGAAGGTTTGGTAGATTGATTGAAAGTTTTAACCTTTTGAATACCGTAATTAGAGACACAATAGAAAGACAATAGGTGTGCGGACACCGGTGTCTTCTTGGGGCTTGACAGTGGCGTCAATATCATTCCCCGAATGTGTGGCCTGTCATGTCTCCTACACCCACGTTGCTCTAGTTATTTTTAAGGGTGCCTTTCCACTGAAACAGCTGGGCAGAGTGAAGCGGAGAAGAGTAGTGAAAAGTGGCTAGTGTTTCACTTGAGAAGAAGTGGGGAGGTGGACGAATGACCTGGTGAGGGTCGCGGGAATTCAGTGTACTATACGAGACGCAAAGGAACGGTCGTTATGGCCACACGCGCGGCGTAGCTTATGTCCAACAAAAACGTCTTTCAACTGAAGTGATGATGGAGTAGGGGAGCAGAGATAGCTCATCTCTGCTCCCCTACTCCGTCCTTCCTTCCTACATTCCACTTCGTGGACTCCCTACATCACCACATTCTGCTCGAGACCGCGTGTTCATTTGTTTTGTTTGAAAGTCCGCTCAGCTCCACTTATACTGTTTCCACTGATGCGGAGTTTTTTATTTTTATGGTAGGTAAAATCATCCATCTTACTGACTAAAAACCTACCCCGTTCCTTCGTTGCCTATAGTGCCGGGGCTGAGCTTTCCTCTCAGAAAACGGCCCTTGACCCCAGCAGGCTTCGACCCTGCCTGCCTGCCACTGATGCGGAGTGGAGATTTCGAGCGATGTGATTGGACAATTCTTCGTCCACCCAGCTCTGCGTCTGTGGAAACACTCCCTTAGTCCCACGTAAACCGGGGCGAGCCTATTTGCCATTAATTAACCATTCACCGTTCACAACATTCAAATCGATAGCTATTAATATGCATACATAACAATCAGCCTTGTAATTTTCCTACTGCTGAGACTCAGGCCTCCTCTCTATGAAAGGGAATGGGTCATAATCTACTATGCGGATCCAGTGCGGGTTGGTGGATGTCAAGCCTTTGAAGTTTTTAGTTCTACAAGTAAGACATGCCGGTTTCTTCACGATTCTTTCCTTAGTTTGGCCAACTGTTCCGGCTTGGAGTTTTATATAACTTATCACACTCTTGGTGAAGCGGCACTTTTGGTGATCCAAGGGAATGTCAGATTTTTACTGATTAAAATACATCCGTGTTCATTTAGTTGCCGTTTCGCGCGGTTGCTCTTTCGAACAATCCCACAGCCCAGGAAGGCATCACTCCTAGAAGACCTCATCAATTATGCTGACAGCTCTTAGAAACCTTTGGTCCTTATTGGCGAGCTAACCATTGCTCGCCATTTAGGAATCGTCCTGCGGCTCGTGACACCAGGGGCGCCACGCCGGTAAAGGCGTGAAGATTGTCAATTACGGTATATCTAAGACCATTATAGTAGTCCAAGGAGCTAAACTAAGTTAACAGTTATCTACAACTTCTGCATAAAGCCCAAGTGTGTCGTTCAGCTGTGAGTGGTATAGAATAGTTAAGTATTGACTGGAATTCTAGATAGATGGTTCCTCGGTGGTATTTCAATGGAATCTTGTGGAAACAGTCTGAGACGTTGCCGACTTAGCATGCATCTTGGCAACATTTTGATTTAGTGTTCGTACAGTTAACTGAATTGTCTGAATATCAGTAGTAAGACGGTGCCTTTACGTGTTAAGTATAAAGAGCGGATTTTGAACTGATAGGTTCCAACAAAAATTGACAGTACCTGCCGTTTACTGTACCTATCCTTTTCTTCTTGTACCTATCGTTTTCATCTCCATAGAGATCTACGCTTTGGAACGTGCAATTTAGCTTCACTTTTTTGGACTGACCGACATTTTGACTATACAAAAGTGCCTGTAATTGGTCTGTTTGAAATAAATGGGTTTGATTTTTGATTTGGGTTTTAGATTTTTACCCTTAAAACCTCCCAAACGTACTTACCATTTTATTTTAGTGGGAAATCAACAAGATGTAGCATGGAAGTCATGACTTTCATCATTGAGGAATACGGCACATAAGCATAGCATAATCAGCCTTATAATTTTCTTTGGGACTCTGGCCTCCTCTATAAGAGAGGGAATGGGCCATAATCTACCACGCGAAGTTCTAGGACAAGTTCTTACGACTTTTTCCTTCATCGTTTTGAGAGCAGCGTTGATGAAGTAAATTACACAAAGTAAAGCGCCTGGCTTGGAACCTACGATTAACAACTTGTAAATTGGGGCCGTTACCACTGGGCCACCACTATTCAGAATACGGTTCAAGGAGGACTAAAGGTGTATTATCGTACGGATTTTATCACGCATGCGGAATTGCTTCGCATGCGTGGCTGCTGCCCGATATCACGCCCCGCATCTCGCGTGCGTATTCCACGCATTACAATACTTGTGTAATAAAAATGACATTAGCGGAGCCTACGCGTCCGCGTACGCGCGCTTTGCGGCGTAATCCCGCATGCGTAATTAAATCCGCACGATATTAAAAACACCCTTAATAGAAGCAAGCGAAGTCGCTAGCAAAAGTTATTTTAGGTCATAATACACCTTTCGTTATTCTTTGATGGGGCCACGGGAAAACGTGAGTGAGATATCACTCAAAATAAAATTACGTTGAGTCCTTTATTAATGCAGGCTTTAGATTACTAATCTGCTGGATAATTGACTGATAATCTAGTTTCATATATATGTAGGCACATGTTTATTGTCAAAATTGAAATACCTGCGCAAAAATTTCTGTCGAGTCCTATTTTATTGCGTGGAATACTTGTGTCTATTAATATTGTATCTTTTAACATACCGATTTGCATCAGGATCGCGGTATTGCAAATTTTTAAAATTCTCAGTTTTTCCCTTCTATAATATGCATATCGGTGAAGTCAATAGTACGGGAACTTGGGAACGAGTCGAAAGCTGTGCTGATGTCACACCACTTTGACAGAATCTGAGCTACCCCCCTAGCCAAGTTACGATGGTTTCGTTAAGCGTGAACGCTTGGAGTTGGCTACGCCTCTGATTCCATTGTTCTGACCACGTGACTGAGCGTTGAGATGACGTCAGAACAAAGGAATTGGAGGCGTGGCCAACTTCAAGCGTTCACGATTAACGAAACGATCGTAACTTGGCTAGGGAGGCTGGCGTTCGCGCGAGTCGAGAAGATAGTAGTTATGACTGTATGGACTTGGTCCTCTTTCTCTGTCGGCGGCCGCGTGGACAACAACTGTTCCAGAGACTGTCTCATAGCTCGTTGCATAAACCGTCGGAGTCGGTTAATAGGGTACCTACGTTTAAGTACTTGGGCCATTATCTCACCGGGGACCTCAGAGATCAGGTAGATATTGAACGGGAACGCAGGGCGCTAGCGGTGAGATGCAACATGTTGGCTCACAGGTTTGCTCGTTGTAGTTATGAGGTCAAAATTACTTTATTCAAAGCTTTTTGCCAGTCATTCTACACGGGCGGTCTGTGGGTTAATTATACGCGGAAGGCTCTAGACGCCCTGCGGGTCCAGTATAATAATGGGTTCAGGGTGCTGTTGGGGCTGCCTAGATACTGCAGTGCATCGGGCATGTTTGCTTTGGCGCGTGTGGATGATTTCCACGCCGTTATGAGGAAGAAGGCTGCATCGTTGCTAAGTAGATCTAGGGCGAGCTCCAATGGCATTCTTCGGACTTTAGCCGACAAGCATGATGCGCCAGTGATCAATCACTGGTTGCGGTTGCTGGTGCGGCAATAGGTTAAGTTTTTTATTTGTTACTAACCCTTTTAGTTGATAAGTTTTTGTTTACTAACCATTGGACCAGTGTTGTCTTTGAAATAAATTATTATTATTATTATTATTATTATAAATCAGTATCATGGTCTGGTATAGTTTGTTTATTGAGGTCTATCAAAAGGGTCTGAAAATTCGTAAGCACGGCAAAACAGGGCAAGAATTGTATGAAACGGAACTTCAAAAGAAAAAAAAATTATTTGTCGTTTGGTTTCGTCCAGATAATTTTTGTTCTATTCATTTCTATTTTAATCTTCGATTTTTGACTTTCACTAGCAGTTATCTGTTATAATTAGTAACTTAGACTTAGTTTTGTTTTAGAAGAAGAATTAGAGTACATGATTAGAGTACTTTTTATCTCAGTGGTGCTATTCTCTAAGAAAACGCAGCGCTGCCGCAACGACGAACATCCAAATAGGATACATTGAATTAACAATCCAATGTGTAGGTGCATTAGGTTGACAATCCAATGTATCCTAATTGGGCGTTCGTCGTTAGCCAGCGCTGCGTTTTCTTAGAGAATACTCGTAGCACCACTGGTATGTTCCTTGAGATATCAAAACACTTATCAAGTAAGAAGCCGCGAGCACAACGCTAGTATTTTTAAAAGACCAATCTAAAACATAATTACAAGCCCCCAGGGAATAATATAATCATAATAATTTGAAAAAGCGAAATCATAATGAGGAAAATAACGGTCAAATTTTTTTTTGTGCATAAATGTGAATAGCGTATAAAAGGAGGCGAATTATTTAACCGACTGTGAAATATTTACGTTTTTTTTTTTGTTTTGGATTCGAAGTAACGTACTTCGAAATACATGGAATCAAAAAGTCGTACGCACGAAAGAGCACGTTACAACCAGTGTAAACTAGATAAAAGAGAAATAACATTAAAATCTGTGCAAGGCCAAAAAGGCGCCTAACTCAGCATATGTTGAGATGTGGCAGGCGGTCGCCTCCTTCTGCGAAGCAGTAATGCTAGCAAAGGAGGAGGCCGACCGCATCAGGCAACGGCGCACACGCCGCCGCTGCCGCCGGGATTCCGATCCCGATTTCCGGCCACCGTAGGCGCGGGCTCGCGGACGACGGGCAATGGTTAGCTCGCTGTCCGTCCGTCCGGTAACAGACCAGTCCGAGCTCAAGTCGTCTACGGCGCGCACTGTTCCCGCGCGCCTCAAGGAGTTGTCAGCAAACTGTAGGGGCCCAGCAGGGCCGAAGCCAAGGGCAATAAACGAGGACAAAAGCAATGAATGGAACAAGGTAGGTTTTTAGTTAGTAAGAGTCTGACACTATTTCCCGCCCCACCCAAGGGCGGGATTTGTCATTGGATGATTTTACCTACCATAAAAAAGCATATGCTGAGATAAAGATAAATATCGCAGCCCTGGTATTCTGTTAGGGCCCGCAGTTATGCCACACAAGCAGGTGGGGGAGGTGGTGTGTCCGCAGAGAAGTTACGGAAGTCCGACTCGGCTATGGTTTTGGGAGGCGGGTACCAAAAAATAGTTCTTGGTAAAGACTATGGCCCCTGCCTGAACAATGGTATTAATATACATCGATGACAAAAGGCAGAGGGGTGACACGCCAGCGGTTTGATGCCAGTATAATAAAAATATATTAAGGAAACATATGAACATACATTGTTCGTAAGAGAGTTAGGGCAATGGAGTTAGGGCCTGTGCACACCACGTTTTTTAACGCGCCGCACCGGCGCGCTTTTATCACATTAAAGGTCTACAGGCTGCGTCCGATTCGCGTGCGTATCGCGTCTGTATCGCTACAAACGCACGACAACGGCGGGTTTAATCAATCAGTAATCAAGTGACTACTATTGGTCTGAAAATGAAAAGGACTTAGCGGAATTAAATTGTGCAATTCCAATACACACTCCACGAAATGTAAACGACAGGCTAGCAACTCGGAGTCGATGCTCAAGACTTTGGAGTTTTGACTCGACTAGTGCATCATTGCCGATGATCTTGGCTCGCTTCTCAATTGACTCTAGTCCATCAAGCTGGTATTTGGCAGACCCATCTCAAAGATGAGAGCAGTACTCCATGCACGATAGATAAAGGATGCAATTCAGCAGCATGAGCATGAATGAGTAATTAATTGCATAAATACAAACTATTGCCTTTATCTTATATTTTTATTTTATTTTATTTTATTTAGGTAACCAACAGCGATGAAAAAAATATGTTACAGAGTAAGTGATTTACAGTAAACCATGGCTAATAACAGGTTTCCCTTTCTAACTAGTATAATTATACAATGCATGCGAACGGACAAAAAAAGAAAGAAAAATCAAAATATATATATAAAAATGAATAGCTGTTCGTTAGTCTCGCTAAAACTCGAGATCGGCTGGACCGATTTGGTTCATTTTGGTCTTGAAATATTCGTAATAGTGAACTATTCATTGGGGAGGTTTAAAAGGTAAGAAAAAAAAAGTATTCATTGACTATTAGTCGGTACGAAGTCCGCCGGGACAGCTAGTAAGTAAAATACATAAGAGCGATTGATAATAATGCATTGAAAAAAAAAAATTAGTTTCCATTCAAATCAGAAACTGCAAAGATTGATATAACTGGATGTATGTTGCGACAAGTGATAATAAGCCATTATCAATTGATAACACTGTCTGCAATCTGCATACAGTGCCATATTCAATCACGATGTTAAATTAGCAGAAAGATAACGAGGCGTTGTCGATCTATAATTAATTACGATAACGGCTGTTTTGATTTTATGTGTTGACCTTTGTTGTCTTCCACTGCAACTCCTGAAAGCCAGCATCTACAGTGATGACCACTTGATTCAACTATAAATCTTCCTATGTACATTACCGGCCCATGAACCAAAAGTTTTGCCGGGCGGGGTGCGCAACCGGTGGGTCTCAATTTCTCTCTCTTTCTAATAAGCAAGTAATCGTAATATAAGGTATTTGAAATTGAAAGTATAGTGTGACGTGGCCACCGGTGGTACACGCCGATCAGAACGTGTTAAGCTCGGCTCAAACGGGCTACCGAATACAGCCACCGGTGGTTACGCTGTTGTCGCAGAAGCGAGTGACAGCCACCGCAGCCACAACATTTTATAACCCGCTCCCTGCTGCTCAGTCTTACGATGAACTGTTGTGTGGAGCAGTGCGACAGTGGCGGGTGTCGGCATTTTGTGTGCCCCGTAGCGATCACAAATGGCGAGTCGCGGACACCGCTATAGCGAGTGGCCGCCACCTGCTCCGTTCTGAAAGGTGTTTTATGACACTGTCGCTGGCCACCAGTGGCTGTGGTCGGTGAACCGTTTGCGCCAACCCTTAGATCCCATGACAGGCCTGTTGGTTTAGTAATTAGTGGCCCTGCCCTGACTGCTATGCTGAAGGTCGTGGGTTCGATTCCCATCCAGGACAAATGTTTGTGTGATGAGCACGATCATTTGTTCTGTGTCTGGGTGTAATTTATCTAAAATATGTATGTATTTAGAAATATATAAGTATGTTTATCAGTTGTCTAGTACCCATAACACAAGCTCTGCTTAGCTTGGGACTAGACGACGTTGTGTGATAGTTGTGGAATATTATAATAATAATAAGTTAATCGTAATAATACTCGCACTAATCTTTTCACAACTACTGGTTTGAGAAGATTCTTGGATCAGAGGAATTCTTTATCCATGATTTGGTTTAAGAACGATGTTCATGTTTTTTGCTAATCTATTTCGTCCGACTCCATTTTTTTGATCATATCGAAATCCTCATGGATGACCTCCGCTCCGGTGCGAGTGCACTGGGTAGCAGGGTGTTCTGCAGCTTCCTTTGGCCCACTCCGGCGTAAAGCTTCTCTCTGCGACTTTTACAAGGCCGCAGTTACTCCTTTCAATTATTTCTTTCAATTGGCGGTGTCTAGTTCGGTCTGCCATCTCCTTCGTGATATGCTACGTCCCGTCGTAATGTCTTTGGGTACCTGATCTGGATCCCAGTAATCAGAAAGGTTCTAGACTGGTGGCTGGCAAGAATGCCTCTCACAAAGTGGAAAGAAATGAAAGACAGTGGACAGATGAGCTCCACAGGAATCCGATAGATGCTAGAAAGAGAGCAGAGAACCTATCGTTGTGCCGACACAAGTCCAGCAGTGGACGTCATTCAGCTGGAATGATGAGGATGAGCCTTTTAAGACACATCAGCTACCTTGGGTTTGAAGCGCAGTAGTTTTTCTAACTCGAATAACCTTACCACCTAGAAGAAGTTGCATTATATATATTCTTCGCTGTCATTTCTTGAGTTTGGCTTTGCACCTTATGATGTCAGTGCCAAGACAAGGTGCCTTCACTTCTTCTTAAATGGCTCACAGCAAAATTACCCCGGAAATAGTATTTCTAAACCCAACAATAGTTGTATTTGTAACCGCTTTACAACTATTCGTGAAATCTGAACATAAAATACAAGTTGTAAAAGGTATTTATATATACATATAAATCGTTCCTAAACAAAAATAATGATTCATTTCCCGTAATTATTTGCGCGCAACTAAATTTTAAAGCACGTAATATTTTAGTGTGGCAACACTATCTTTAAAAATAAATACAATTTAATGCGCAGTGGTTAAGAGTGATTGTCCAAATATTTCGAGGACAACTGTGTGAGCGTTTTGAAGTTTTTTTTTTTTATCACGCATGTGTGCGGTTTATTGAAATTAATTCGTATTATAATTACACCGTTAAATTTTGGTCGTTTTAATCCCGTGAAGGATTGATTCAGTACATGAAACACTATCGATTTATAAAGATAAAATTAAAAAATAAAGTACTTTTTTTCTAAAACTCGAACTAATTAATATACGCATGTACAAAATTAATTTCTTTAAGTAAACGAGACAATGACATTGTAGGAAGTTGTCGGTCGTTGCGTAATAATTACCTACAGTTCATTGGCCTCGATCAGCTGACGTTTACTTAAAGAAATCAATTTTTAACATGCGTAAATTAATTTGAGTTAAAAAAATTATTTTATTTTTCATTTTTATCTTTACAAATAGATAGGGTTTCATGTACCGAATCGACCCTCCTCCTTAAAACGACTAAAATTTAACGGTGTATAACGTGTCAGTATACATTTTTGGAATGCGTTATTTATTGGTTTAGCATATGTTTAAGTAGCCACCGTTTGGTCGTAGGGATCGCACGCGCCTCTTGATTTCAATCTGAAGAGAAATTCTGTCAAACGGATCGCGTGCTTGAGTTCTTGAAGTGTTCCTGACTCAGAGTAATAGTCTGTAAACCAGTCATATCAGATATTATCTGATGTCTGAGAGATACCGATGCCTGCTAGGGCCACGGTGAATTACTGAAAAGGAAACCGTGGGACTATGACCGTGGGTCTATAACTCAAAGGGCAACTAAAGCACAGTCAGATTTTTACTGAATAGACCAGATCTTCTAGTCAGTAAAAATCTGACACGGCCTTCCAATCCATTCTAGAGTGGGAGAAATCATTGAATGATATCCCACAAAAAAAAAAAAAATTGGCAATTGCGAGTCGGACTCGCACACTGAGGTTTCCGTACACACTTCAATTCCCGAATCGAGTGTCTACGGTTTTTCCGAATCTAAAAAAGTATTTTTTTTTGTGACGTAACTAGGTAGGTACCAATTTACAATTTTCAGATTCATTCCTATACTTGTGCTATAAGACCTTACTTCATGCCAAATTTCAGGGTTCTAGGTCAACGGGAAGTACCTTATGAAATTTTGATTCCCTTGAGATTGACAAAATATATTTACGACTTAAACGGCCGTATCTTTTTTTTTTTCATTAACTTAGAACAACTCAATACCTCCACGCGTTCTCGAGCTAAAGGATCTTGACAGACAGACAGACGGACAATAAAGTAATACTATAAGGGTACCGGTTTTTCCTTTTGAAGTACGGAAGTACTGAACCCTAAAAAGGGCGAGAGAGAAAAATCACCACCTCTAAACGACAAATAGGTAATAGCATTTCGTTTCCATTTGTATTCTGCCATTGAGTTATTCGAAATGATCGCTTCGTCGCCACTTACAGCGTCCGCAGGATGACATGGACACTGAATGACGTCCATTTTGAAGATGGATCGCTAAAGCAATTTGTACGTTGTTAGGTTAAGACAATAGGATTATATCATTACAGATACAAGGACGTAGAAAAAAAACTGGTTTTAAATAAGGCGCGTGGTCGCAGGAACCGGTTACAACGCATACAGTAAATATTATGTTCTCAACGCATGGCAGTTACGATACCATCTGATATTTTGGAATGGTCTGTAGTGTAACATTTTTGAATGATATCATCATACGTAGCATCTGGTTTTTAAGATAGCACTTCCGTAACACAACTGGTTAGTGACCCTGACTGCTATGCCAGAGTTCGTGAGTTTGATTCCTACCCAGGACAAATGTTTTTGTGATGAGCACGACCATTTGTTCTGAGTCTGGGTGTAATTTGTATGAATTTAGAAATATACATCAGTATGATTATCAGTTGTCCAGTACTCATAAACAAGCTCTGCTTAGCTTGGGACTAGATGGCGTTGTGTGATAGCTGTGAAAAAAAAAAAAGATAAAAGAACATAGAATGAACTATTTTTGCAGGTTAAGTGCAATCACATAAAATTGCCATGCGAATTGCTACGATGCGATTTCTTGCGTGCATGGGTTCAGGTGACCATACAATGTACGATGCGAATCAATTCGAAAGTTGTTGCGATGCGTCTTGAGAGCTCGCAGATTTTTACGATGCGACGTCGCATCGCATTTTTGTTTTTGGGTTCTTAAGCGGTCTTTACTAATTTTTTTTACGTGTATGAATGGAGAGGGAGAGGGAGACCAAAGATGGATTTATTGTGTGAGAAGTGATATGATAGAAAAGGGAGTTAGTAATAGCGTGACGAGTGACAAGACAGAATGGAAGAAAAATACGTGTTGCGCCGACCCCAAATAAAACGGGACAAGGGCAGGAAGATGATGATGATGATGATGTGGAAAATCATCTAATAACTTCGTAGAGCCAAAGGGAATGAAGTTCTGGAACACGACGTGTCGTCGCCCCAGGCCTGCCATCTAACGGCGAGTTACACATTGCTTGCCATCCGCAAGCCTGCGAAAAGGTTTTTTACGAACTTTAGTACCACGGTCGTTTACTAAACAGCGCATTCTCTGCTTTTCGAGTCGATATGTAACTTTTTTGATCATTTGGCCCATTATGTGGTCAGTAGCGTACTGGCGGTCAAGGGATGAAGAATGAAGGAGGTTGGGAATGTGCTGAGCTGAAACAGAGACTTTGTAGATTCTTATGAATTGAGGACCAACCAGAAGTCTTTCATCTTACTTTTATGGTTCCCTACAGCTTAACTATCAGTCAGCTTTTTCTTCTAAATCCATATTAAAGTCCAGCTTAGAATTTATGTCAAGAAATACCTTTTTTATTATTCCTTTGTCTGACTAACGAAATGTAAATTTCTTGGTGGTAAACGGACCTATAAACGACCATTGAACTAGGACAAAGGGCTGTCAAATAGTCTCTAACAAGGTGGACCGATGACGTGGTGAGGAAGTACGGTTTACTAGGGGATCTGTGAGATCTACCAATTATAACATTAATTTAAAGATAAGAATAAGGAGAAAAGAGAGGTGATGTTAAGCTTCTTAATATTTATGATAATAAATAGTAAATTGTATAAAATCTTTGTCGAATTTCGATCAAGTTTCACCATCGAGCACCCATCAGATGGACAGACCTCATTAAATTATCTTCTAAGTGTACACGCAGTGTCACGAATAGAGAGAGATGGAGAAGTCTCGCAAAAGCCGCAACCAACCTACCAGACAATCTATGACCACGACCGCCCCGCCAGGAGTGTGCAACTGAGAAGAAGATTATGATCAAAAGGACATTAGGGTACTGTGCAAAAAAAAAACTTAAAATTGTGCCCCAAATTGTGCTATTGAAGCCGCGGGCATCTGCTAGTTTCTTTTTTTAAGTTTTGAATGAGCAGTACTTAACTCTCATACCGCTCGAACTAAACCAAGTCAACGGTTCATATTATACAGACATGAAGAGATTATCCATTCAGCAAGGTCGATAGCGCGTTGAAAGCCGGCAGCTCGATTCAGCTTAATTAAAAAATAAGCAGACGCCGGAGAGCCATAAATAAATACTTGAATAAAATAAATAGGCGCTTATGTGCTCTAGACTTTAAAAGATAATAAAACCTTAAGTATACATTAAGAACCAGATTGCGCGGCCGATCACCTATGCGATGGACTGATCAGGTGAAATCCGCAGTGGGTAACTGCGTGTCAGACTGCGCCCGACAGACTTCTAACAGAGAGAGATGGCGGGAGATCGTTAAAAAAGCTGTGTCCGTCTCTATCACCAATGTGGACGCCTCAACGTGACCACGACCGCTCTGCCAAGAGCGAAACGACAGAGAAGAAGTATACATTTTCGGTGGTAGCGACCTCTCGCGCCGGGCATTGGTACAGGACATGGTCCGGAGCGAGGAGAAATAAGCAAAGGTCGCCTTCTTCAGCAAAACAGAAGGAGACGGCCGCACGCATGAGGGAATGGACGTCCTCCCACCCCAGCCGCCAGGACCCCAACTCCGACTTACAGCCACCGTGTAGGTCTGAGCTTGAGGACAACGAGCAATGGATAGCTTGACAACCGGCCATCTTGTAACCGTCCCGACCGAGTCGTCGACGGCGCTAGTGTTCAACGCCAGCCTCAAATGGTTGCCATGGGTTGACTTTCGAAACCCGTGGTCCTGGAACGCACAGGCAAAGAAAGAGCATACGTGTTGGTTTTATTCAGTAAAAGTCTGACACGCCTTCGCTTCGCCATAGAGCGATAGAAGTCTTTAGATGATTTCCCACCTTTAAAAAAAAAGTATACAGGTAACTGTTAGATATACAGATTGGTTCCATTGTGTAGTTTATTTAAATTGTTGTTGAATACTTGTATTCCTTTTGAAATCGAGCAATAGTGTAATGTAGTCAGGTGTTGGTCATTGTTGGGAATAATAGTGGCCTGAGTGGTTTACACAATGGCTTGTAATGGAACATATTCATTTGATTGCTATAAAGGTTCGTTTACACTGGGAAGGTAGATGACTTCGGTGGGCGGTGGGCAGTTTTCCAACAACCCAATGACGCGGGCGGCTGGATGTCGAACACGGTAATCACCACAGCAAAACGTTTCTTATGTCAAACACTTTTTATTTTATGGTAGGTAAAATCATCCAATGACAAATCCCGCCCTTGGGCGGAGCGGGAAGTAGTGTCAGACTCTTACTGACTAAAAACCTACCCCGTTCCTTCGTAGCCTATCGTGCCGGGGCCGGGTATTCCTTTCGGAAGTTAACCCATGACCCCAGTAGGCTTCGACCCTGCCTGTCTGCAGCTAGCAGGCTGGGCCTCTCCGGTGTGCTGACAGCTCCTTGAGGCGCGCGGGAACAGAACGCGCCGTCGACGACTTGGGCTCGGTCCGGTTGGTTACCGGACGCTCGGACAGCGTGCTACCCATTGCACGCCGTCCGCAAGCCCGCGCCTACGGTGGCCGGAAATCGGGATCGAAATCCCGGCGGCGGCTGGGGCGAGCGCCCCGTTGCCTCTGCCTGATGCGGTCGGCCTCCTCCTTTGCTAGCATTACTGCTTCGCAGAAGGAGGCGACCATGCCCTCCCTCCTCACTACGGACCTTGGCCTGAACCAAGGCCCGGCGAGAGAGATCGCTGCCGCCGATCGCCCCCACGAGGACACGGAGATGCTCCACCCAGGATGTCAAACACTTCGATTTAACCTGTTTCAACACTTTGATGGTGTGCATGAGGCTCGTTTCAACCGATTCGTTTGCAGCCAGTATTCGGTCACTGACTAGTGTAAACAGTTTTTGGCGGCTGAGCAACTGACATGACGCTTTCAGCTCGAATGTACACAGTTCGGCTGAATTCGGTCGCCGAATCCAGTAAACTGACTACTTGAAACGAATATAGTCGCCGTATTCGGTGACCGATTTAATGTAAACAGCCAATTTGATAAATGAATTCGAAAAAAAAAAACTTCTAGTGTCCTTGTGCTGTTAGAACGAAATCGCGGTCATCAGCTAGTGGATTAAGATTTTTTTTATTTGCGCATCGACGGAATACACTTCCCGTACTAGAACGTCACATATTCGTGTACCTTGTTTGCGATGCTGATAGTGACTGACTCAAATTCAACATTCGTCACCGACGCCATTATCTTAAGCCTTTGATTATTTAAAAGTAAAAACTTCATAAATATTAAAAGCTAATTAACATGACACCAGTATGAATTTACGTAATTCATTAGCAGTATAATTTGTAGTAAATTATGTATCGGCATAAATTAAATATGACTTTTGTTTAGAGGTTATTTACAGTATGTCCTAAGGTAACATTATCGTTTGCAAAACGTGTTTTGACGTCATCTCAACGCTCAGTCACGTGGTTAGAACGAAGGAATTGGGGGCTTGGCCAACTCCAAGCGTTCACGCTTAACGAAACGATCATAACTTAGCTAGGTGGGCTGAAGAGGCCCATATTCTATTCTATTTTGTGGTCTGATTTCCGCACTTAAGGGTCTATTCCACAACCCAATATTCAGACCGATTTTGTCGACGTCGCGTAGTGTAATAAGGGTCAGACTGTCTTACTCGGAAGTAAACTTTAAGACAGTCTGTGTAACTTGTGCGGAATATCGAGTGGTGTAATAGACGCTTTAGTCCTTGGTGGACAATTTTGCGTGGGCCATGGCGGCCTTCACTGCAACCAGCCCAATTCTCTCCAGAAACAGATGAGTTTTCAATTTACTCAGGCCGTCTATGAGTGAATTCGGTAATCCAAAAGTTCTTGTTGTTATTTTGCTGACGGCTGAGCACTCGAGGAGCACGTGCACGACAGTTTCCTCTGAATGGAGTCAGAGCGTGCCCTGCACAGAGGACTGTGAGTAGTGTCCGGTGATGGACCCCGCCACCAGACGCAGGCTACCTCTATCCAGTCGCAGAGGGTTAGTGGTTAGGGTAACTGAATGTGCCTAGTAGGTTTAAAACCTAGTTCTACCAGGTTTAAAGGACTAAGTTTTGAAAGAAAGACCGTGACCCAATACACAAAGGCCAACGGAAGGCTAACTGCAAGAGGATCGACGGCGCAAGGTGTTCCACGACCGTCTCAAAAAGATGTCAGCAAGACTGAAGGGGCCCAGCAGGGTCAATGCCTGCTAGGGCTGTTGGGACATTTGAACGAGTGAATGTGGCCCTAGAACGAAAAGTGCAATTGAAGGACAGTAAAACCCTAGAGTAGGAGAAGTCATTTGATGATTTTCCATTTTGTTACGATAAAGTTTATTGTATTCTATTCTCACTATGAGAATGGAATCTGACAGCAATTTTTATCAGGTATTATTATATCAAATATTTGTTAAATAAATGGGTATGCTTGAGAAAAACATTAGTTCTCGATTACGGAGACGCGGCGCGTCGGGTTGTCCGCGGTACATTGCCATATGTTTGTGTTTGCGCGAGCGATGACGCGGCCCGCTGCAGCAATGTACGACGAAACGCCCAACGCGCCGCGCAGCGCGCCGCGTCTTCGTAAACAGGGCCTTAGGGAGACATATGTTTTATTTATTAGAGCACTTAATCCAAACAACATCCCATAACATTTTTTCTATTCAAGTTTACCTTAGTTTACTTCCTATTGTGAATCTTGAAGACAACTGTAATGACATCATCAATGAATTTAATATTATTGTAGCTGAGCTAGCCTTCAACAGTTAGCAACTTAGCAGTCATCAATGGAAATAGACAGGATTCACTTGACTTATACATGTAAGAAGCAAACAAAGCTATTTAAAAATATTTTTTTTGTACGAGTACTAATTAAATAAAAAAGTTTAATTTAAATTTTTAATTTTTTAGTTTTATTTTATTACGATATCACTTTTAAAGTAATTACGAATCTAAAGACACCTCTCAAACTAAAATCCATCGAGCCGTTCAGGTCGCAGAGCGTGCCAAACATTTGAATTTGGCGCTAAAAATCCGCCATTTTGGTTTTTTTTATTTTGATATACCCAGTGTCACTCTCACAGTAAATACGAATCTAATGACACCTCTCAAGCCAAAATCCAATGAGCCGTTCAGGCTGCAGAGCGTGCCAAACAATTATACATACATACTCTCGAAAAACATAACCCTCCTTCTGGCGCAGTCGGGTAAAAAAAACAACCTTTCTTGATTTGTAAGACAGTTTTATGCATTTAAAGTGCAAATTATTATTTTATCTTACAGTAATACCAACAGCAGGTAACGGCCCCGACTTACGAGTTGTAGGTCGCGGGTTTGACCCCCGCTAAGCGTATTACTTTGTGTACTTTATTTCATCACTACTGCTTTAAAAACGGTGAAGCAAAACATCGTGTGGAAACCGGCATGTCCTAGAACCAAAAAATCGAAGACGTGTGACATCCACCAACCCGCACTGCGCCCGCGTGGTGGATGCGGCCCATTTTCTCTCTCCTAGAGAGGAGGCCTGAGTCCCAGCAGTGAGAACATTATAGGTAAGGCTGATGCTATGCTAATACCAACCTGCCAGAACAGATAAGGCGGAGTACTGAATACTATTGTCAGTATTTGTATTTCGGGCTGGTGTCGGATCCGACGTAGCGCGAAACCGCTCTTACGCACCGCACCTTCGAAAGAAAATCTAACAACGCGCGTCTGACGTGCGCTTGATTAAAAGCGAGCGCTTGCATGTGAACAGCTTCGACAGACCTCTTTACACTTAAAGCGCGCGCTTTAATACGCCTAAAAGTATACTCAGTCTAAAGCGTGTAGTTTGCGTACGGGTGGGACCAATGTGTCACTTGATCTATCCCAGCTCCTCAAGGAAGGCCAGCAGCGCCTTGGTACTGACAATTTCACAGAGAGCACACTTTAAATGGCGATCGAACTTCAAAGCGCAGTAACTAATTTTCAGGTCTCAACCGAAAATGTACCGTAATTTAAACAGGATAATTGATACTGTACTACAGCAACGTGCAATGCAGTGGTTGAGTGATTGGATGCTGCACTGCGTATAGTGGGTTTCGATTCCCGCACAGAACAAATATTTGTACAACCTACAGACAGATGTTTCGGGTCTAGTTATCCGAGTTCACCATTGATCATATTATAAGGGAAGATATGTTTCATTTATCAGATAAAATAGTCCTTATAATTAATATGGTTAAGTTTGCTCTGAAAAACCGACCCAGGACCTAGTTATTATTATTTTTATTTTTTAAACTAACACTAATTTTATTTCATAATTATGTTTACCTACAGAGTGTCATATTCGCATCAGCGAAAAAGCTCTTTAAATAAAGATAAAAAAAAAGAAATGTTACGCGCTAACATCGCAATCAGAAAATCTGGACTGGAAACTCTACACTACCTATAGTCACTTATAGGCAAGGACAGAGATAAGAGCCGGCGCTGTCGAACGAAATAGCGTTAGCCGCCGTATGTGTGTGATCGTCGCGACCGATGTAACGCCGATTGCGACTGAGTGAAATTAGGACAAACTATCGTGATTTCAGAGGTCCATGCGTTAGAGACGAGTCACCTATCTTCCGCTGTTTTGATTATATAAATGGAGTTCACATATTAGTGAATGCACCTTCAATACAGGTGCCTGGTACCTGGTGGGGCAACTAATAAAAAAAAATTGCCTGCCATTTTTGCACAAAAACTAATAAAAATAAAAATTCACCAATTAGCAATGTGTTTTATATGATACCTGTGTTCAAGGTTCAATTCTTCGCTATAGGTTTGTATGACCTTCAATTAATACCGAGATAAAGAAACGTATGTACTTCCTTGTTACATTGGTTTTAGAAATATTATGACTGGAATTTTAAGTGGTTTATCTGCAAATTACAATTTTATTCTGTCTGAATAGTTCACAAGTAGATAGGTAAACTTATTTTGTAATGTTTTTGATTTTGTTTAAATGGTGATAGTGGTCTCTGTCTACTATAGACAACAGTATAGTGTAGAGAAAAAACCTAGGCATAACTATAGACAACAGAATAATGTAGAGAAAAAACCTAGGCATTATGGTAAAAAATAATTGTAAGTATGACATAATATAGCAAGAATAATTATTAGTACAAGTCAAATAAGTAAAACCATCTGCCATGATAAGCGCAGCTCCCCACCTCGACTGAGACCTGAATGTTGGTTGTTGTCAACCACCAGTAACTGATTTTCGGGTCTCAATCGACAGGCACACAACCACAGCTAATGGTTCAACTTATTTGCGACATACTATAATTGATTTAAAAATAATTAGAAAGAAAGAAAGAAAGAAAGAAAAATATTTACAATAAAACCAAAAAATAATAATAAATATATGCTAAACTAATATAAAATTTTAAAACTAGAGAAGAGAGAGACTCACTGATTTTTTAGACATTATCTTAGTCCAAAACAATAATTTAAGAACTATATAGATGGGTGTCTGAGACGGTCCTTTGGGTAAACCACACAGATTTCAGCGGACTGGTCCAATCAGTTCTTGAAGTTGAAGAACAAGTCATAATGGCAATAATAATAATATTTTAATTGCATTTTAATACACAGCATATACACAGACAGAAGACTAATTTGAAGAGCTAATTTTGTTGAACTCAGGTACAGTACGGCTGTTCTAACTTGGCGAGACTGAAGTTAGGCTCTGAAAACTTTAGTGTTGGTGCACTCGTAAAACAAATAAAGGATTAAAAAAACAAATAATTAAAAGGTTAAAAAAAATAAATAAACATCAATAGCAATAACAACTGCTAATGGCATTTATTTTTTTTAAACATTTTTTACGAGTGCAATAGTGCTAAAGTACGCAGAACCTATCTTTAGACACGCTAAGCTAGAACGGCCATACTGTACCTAAATTAAGATTCAACTTGTGTTCATGGTAATAATATAGGATTGATAAATAGGAAACTAATTCAAAATTTATTGATTGAACGCTCCAAATAAATAGGGTGCAGATATTGTATTAGAAACAATATTAAGCTACTTTGATCTTTCATATTTTTGGCTAGTACAACAAATGTGTGAATGTCGGAATCTAAAATATCTAAGCGTCACAATTAAAATATTCTAAAACATCTTTGAAGTCTATAGAGCGTAATAAAATATTTCCGAATGATATGATGTATATTCCTGGCAATGATCCAACTAATGTTTTAATAGATTTTTGTTTTGATTTAATATAAGCTGATTCTATTAGATCGCGGAAGTTGTATCTGTCTAGAAATAAATTTATAATGACATTGATTCTGTAAACATATTACAGAACAAATCAATGACCTGAAATACTTATCCATTGTATGAATAAACCCTCGCCAATTACTATTTCAAAAATTATCTCAATGCCAAATATCTATATCCGCGACAGGAAAATAATACGGCTTCCTAACTTAGTAGTGGTTACTCGTTGCTAAGTACAAAACACGCTAGCCTTCGACGATATCAGTAATTAGGTTTTACCGCACCACAGACACTAATAAACCTTAATTACTCTCATAACAAACACCGATGCCGCCAAAATTGCCAGAAAAAGGGGTGTCTTCTGCGACAAAATTCAATCTATTTAAAAAATATATTACCATCACATACGTAAAACTTGGCACTGTCAGTCCACACCAAACGTGTTTAATAACAAAAATATGCAATATACTTACGTAATACACTTTAAATAACAGTCAGAACACAAACATCACAGAGGTAATTGATTTTGGATATTGCCGATCAGATTTTTTTTTCACACACAAGATTCGCTAATTTAAATTATCACAAAGAATTTTTATTTACAACAATTATTGGTGTTCACTTCTTACACTTACAATTTACAGTTCATTTTAGTAATAATTGATATAATTTAGAAAGAAACTCGTTAGTATGAAACACCATTTTGAAAGATTGAAGAAAAGATCGTCAAGGATTTTTCCCCTTCTTTCATGTCAACTGCTTGCGTCATTGCGGCAATTTGACGTTTGTTCTATTGGTGCTACCAGAAATTTTAAAAATTTTCCCATTTGTAAATTAAATAAAACTTCATATTTTTTTGGAACCTTATTGATATTTATAAAGACGGGTTACTATGAAACATTACATACGAATAATATGTAAACTGAAAATATGTTCTGAGACTGAGACTACTTCATATTCGTTGGATTTTCTTGATTGAATGCTTTCTATATATATTAAATATTTTATTTACGATTACGTCATAACTTAGACACAGTTTAAGTCAATTCTATGTGGATCATTAACAGTTGCTTTCATGTAAGTGGTTCCTTTTTCCCCTCGTTTAAGGGAATTTTCAGATGATGGCAACACAGATTTCCTCTGCATGTATTGAAGTTGCGTTCGTAAATTACAATTTTCATGACAAAGTTGCGTTCACGAATATCTTAGCAATCATATTTTAATACCATGTAATTTCATATTTTGAAACAACGAAGTGCATTGCTAATATTCTATACTTAGTGTCTACTTAGTAATTTACTACTGCAATAAATTTAATCGTAATTTACCTTTGTAAACTTCAGTTAGAACAATACATGGTTTCAAATAGAGGAGGAGGAACTTCCTTCCGGAGTCTGTTTCCTGATATAAAACTCGGGAATTTTTAAGTCAAGAGTGAATAGGTTACTTTTGGGAAAGCGCGTTCCATCGTCCACCGCATCGTCACTTTTCATCACGGGAGATTGCGGTCAAGCGCGAACCTAACAACAATAAAAAAAAGCAAATTTGTATTATAAATCGTGATTTTACTTTGTATTAAACCTGTATCACGTAGTGGAAGATAATTATTAAGAATGGTGAAGACAACATCAGCTCCGTAAGCTTTCGTGACTTATTAACAACCGTTTAAAGATGACCTTATAAAGATAATTTTGTTAGTCTTAACTATTGTGTCACCATAAGTTATTACAGTAGAAGGTAGGGCTGTCAAGGCCTGGGAAGGGCCTAAATTAGGCTTCATATTGTGTCATTACTTTATTAGATTTATAGTGCTATGACGCATTTGATGAAACAGCGGGAAATTTTTAACCGACTTTCTAAAAAGGTGGTTCTGAAATCGTGAATGTGTGTGAATGTTTTTTTTTTATTTATGTATATAAGAGGCGAAGTCCTGACTCACCCAGTTGGATGCTGAAAACAATAAGCTTGTTATTAAAAAAAAAAAATGTTACCTCACACTAGAAATTACTCCGTGTAGGTATTATACAAGAAATCCAGGACTTGTACAACTACTTTAGGCTATACAAATATTTGTACTGTAAGGGAATCGAACTCTTGACACGCACCGCAGAGCCAATCGCTCAATGCAATCAATGCATTGAACCATGCCGCTTCTTTTATCTAGAAAGATATCAGTATGCTAAGAGGAAGAAAGATGATTTAAGAGGTAAAAAATAAAAGTAGGTAAATTAAAAAAATATATTTATTAAATAACTAGTTCATTAAATAAATTTAGGTACTTAATTTGTAAACCTTACAATAGGAATTTACTTAGTAAATAAGTAATTAATACATAGTATTATCTCCTTTATTTATTTATTTACTAATTTAATGCATTTTTAAATATTATTTTAAAACACAAGTACATTTATTTACATATAAAAAAAACATTTAGAAATATAAAAAATAGTGTCCCACCGGTATCGGGAACAGGGTCCAAGCTACGGCGGTCAGGGCTCCAGAGAAAGGAACCTCCTAACTATACGAGCCGTGTCCAAGAGTACGGCTTTCTGAATCAAGCCCTTGATCCAGCCGCCTAACGCGAGCTTCCTAAGGTGTTATTATTATTAGGTATTTGAAAAGATACATACAAAATGGACTTATACGAGTATACGTATAATAATAATAACTAAAAGTCTAATAGTACGCGTCGACTACGCAGAGTCGCAGACTACGCTGAATTTTCTACACCCTCCGGGCCTACGCCTCGCGCTGTTTCGATGCCTAATCGTAATGGCGTAGCCGCGTAGGCCCGTGGGGTATACTACAAATACACATTCAAACTACAAATACACCGTTAAATTTTAGTCGTTTTAATCCCACGGAGGGTCGATTCGGTACATGAAACACTAGCGATTTGTAAAGATAAAATTAAAAAATAAAGTACTTTTTTTCTAAAACCCGAGTTAATATATACGCATGTACGAAATTAATTTCTTTAAGTAAACGAGTCAATGACCTTGTAGGTAGTTGTCGGTCGTTGTGTACTAACTACCTACAGTTCATTGGCCTCGCTCAGCTGACGTTTACTTAAAAACAATAATTTCGTACATGAGTAAATTAATTCGAGTTTAAAAAATAAGTACTTTATTTTTTAATTTTCTCTTAAAATCGACAGCGTTTCATGTACCGAATCGACCCTCCGCGGGATTAAAACGACTAAAATTTAACGGTGTATAGTGTAGTTCTGTAGAGAATGAAAATAGGTAGGTATAGTACGCGGCAAATAAGTTGAATTCGTTGCTATAGTTACGGGGAGCCCCCCACCTCGATGGTAAATTAGCTTGTGACTGCACCGATAATAGAAAGTCAAGCTAGCTATAAGTAGGTACCATGGAAGTCGAGTTTTAAGACTTCTAGAGTGACAGGACTCCCGGAATGGGGACCTACTGTTCTTACGAGTAGGACTACCACATTTCAATAGGTACACAAGAACTCGATAGTAACACAGTGATTTGACAATTTTCTTCAACCATTGCCCCACACTGGGAATTACTTCTACACCGTGGGTGCTTTCACCAACATGTAGGTAAACTCACACAGACAAGATAGATAGATAGATGTATTCTTTATTGTACACCAAAAATAAAATTACATAAAGAACTTAAAATTAAAAGGGTGTCACAATGGGCGGTCTTATAGCTAAAAGCGATCTCTTACAGACAACCTTCCAGACGTCCAGACCAAGAACGTCTATCTGTAGGTAGGCCATACTAATATTAGGGCGTGGTTATTAGGGCGCTAACACAAGAATGCGATGCGATGTCGTATCGCAAAAATCTGCGAGTTCGCACGACGCATCGCAAGAACTTGCGAATTGATTCACATCGCACATTGTATGGTCACAGCGATGCTATGCTGCACGAAATTGCATCGCCGGTTTCGACCGGTGTCTTTTCGCATTGCATTGCAGTTTTGTTTAGTAGCCCTTAGCTTGTTTTAGCCACGGTATATGCACCAAATCTACACATGAAAAGGTGAAGGAACTACAAAATATTTCACAATGGTTGTCAGTTTCGGTTGCCAAGTGCCCATAGCAAGTACCCGTGTTATGTGTAATACCATATCGTTGTATCGCAACCTACACGTGGCATCTATGACGAGACATGGCCACTGAGAAATGTCACATTGGATAATTTAGAACGTGTTTTATTTAGATCACTCTTGTATAGTTTATGTGCCTGTTTATATTTCGATCCAAAGATATTTTTATTATGGTTTTTGGGTACAATGTTGACTGGGTGACTTTTTGTTTCGTGATATTTTCCAGATTTATTTATTATTCATTAATTCATTCGTTTAACATAGGTACAATACTGATGATGTAACAAAGTAATAAAGAGAGCGCTATGTTATGCCACAGGCCGTACAAATGTTTGTGAGACATTAACAATCAAGCCAGCTAAATCTTTATACTCAAATAAAACTTTCTCACCGTTTAAACCTTCCCTGAAGTGTCATGAATATTTCAAGACCAACTCCAATTTTAGCCAGATTAACGAACAGCTACTAATTTCTATATATAAGAAGATAATTGACACAAAATTAGGAGAAGCTTACGAATTAAAAACCATCTATAGGGAAAATATACGCCACGCCCGTGCAAAACTGCCGAACGCTCGTTGCAACGAGTCGAATTGCACTGGTTTTCGTCTTCTTTTAATTTTCAAGTCGATGGTGAACTTCTTAAATTGTTCGTTTGTTTGCACTGCCGGGTGACTATAGACTAGCTACGTCTACTGCAGCAGTAGTGGCACTCATTACGTCACTCATCAAGATGGGCACTTGGTTACTCCAACGTGTGGCTCATCCGACGGGTCTATAAGAGCTGTTCTAATAAATTACCTATGCTTATACAACATTATTTTTAGTATATGCGAAACCTGAAGCTACTTTGTTCAGAATCAGTAACTGAATCGATTCATTTTTACACCATGTTATAGTTTTTCCCAAACATATTTAGAAAAGGACAAGTTGGACACCACCGAGACTAAGTACAATACAAGTCACGGCTGGTCATAGCGGGCATTTGACACCAGCGCACAGCTGAGTGCGAGTGCAAAACAATCCCTCAGTGACCCTGATGACTCGATGACGATATGTTCGGGTTTCACATACTAAAAATAAGGTTGTCTATTACAAGTGGAATGAAGAATTAAGAAGACAGCTGTTAAAGGAAATGCAGCTCTCACTTTCTGTAATTAAAATGCTTTTTTGTACAATACAGTATTACGTATAGATTTCCGTCTCATCCCCATTATTAACATCAGTCAACTTCTTCCAATAAACGTTTTCTTCTTTCAAACCTTTCGCCCCCAAGTAGAAAGGATACTCCATGGTCGTTGCCAGATAGAAGATACCCCTTTTCCTCTTATCTATACCCAAGCCCATAACTACAGTGTCCATAGGAAGGTTGCTATAACATTCGGAATCTCTTGCCTGTTGTATATCTTTACACTTCAGACCAATAAACTTTCGAGGGTTCTTCAACGCCGACACCCACAACGGCAGAACTCTAAAATGACTGCAAGTAGTCGTGCAAGGGTAAATGCTAATATCTGAAGGTTGGTATTCCCCACCGTTCACGTAAATATCCACATGACCCATAGGAGTAGCCATACCATAGCCGTCAATGTTTGTATGAATGACCTGGACGAAATCCGCATCAGAAGCATCGAGACGGTCCTTTGGTCCTAGGTTCCGGAAACATGGTCCTGATGGTTCTAAGGCGGCGATTGTGGATATGTTTCGTCCTGTCATGGTGTGGAAGTGCTTGGCTATGAAGCTGGCTGTATGGCAGCCTAGGCTGAAACCTAGGAGTTCTAGTTTGGATGGGTCTAGGCCATATTGTGTGAGTTCGACCAGTATTTCCGCGACGTGTTTGCCTACAGGACGCATGAGGCGAGTTGCTCTGAAACAAATGATGATATCGTTATAAAATTGCTTTAAAAAACAAAATTAACAATTTCTTAGCTAATGTCAGCGTTTGATATAACAAACTATTTATAAACTTGATACAATACATACGTATGTAGGTAGGTACGGTAAGGATTATAAGTATGTTTTGTACCTTCTTCTTCTAATGAAAAAAGTTAAAATACCTCTTTCATTCTTTTGAGAGGAAAGAATTATTTTGGTTTGTAATGAATAAACTCAAAAATTACTGAGCGCGATTGCGAATCACGCCCCTACCGTCACCGCGATTCCGATCCCGATTTCCGGCAACCGTAGGCCATATATAAGGATTAAATATGTTGCATTTTTTTTTTTGTTAAATTGAAAAATGTTGAATAAAATAATGTATTTATTTTTAATTATTTCAGATCATTCAGGAGACATACCATGTTGTATGATGAATACCGTAATTAGAGACACAATAGAAAGACAATAGGTGTGCGGACACCGGTGTCCTCTTGGGGCTTTACAATTCAAAATATTAGTCTCGCGAGCGAGAAATATGGAAATATAGAGATTGAATGATGGAGCTATACAGATACACCCTATAAAGCTCCTTCCTTTTAGGTCAGTTCATTTTAGTCGTCGTAAAATGTATCGCGTTGAAAGCTCGTGGTAGTACTGCTGTACTTACAAATGATAGTGGACGGTAGCGAATCTCTGGTTGTCCACTATGATGACGTTGTAGCCACGGTCTTCGTAGTCGTTCGCGAACATGGCTGATATCGGCAGGTTTGGGCTATCCAGATAACCGATGGCAACCACTAGCGTTCTCCTGGAAAGAGTACAATAAATCCAATCAGAATCGTTTATTTCAGATACCCCAATTAGGGTGTTTTTAATATTGTGCGGATTTCATCACGGGGATGCTGTCCGGCATCACGCCCCGCATCCCGCGTGCGTATTCCACGCATTACAATTAATACTTGTATGAAAAGGACATTTCCGGGGGCTACGCGTGCGGAGCAATCTCGCAAAATTTCGGTCAGTAAAAAAACGTTGTTGTTGTTGTTGCTGTTGTCTTTTTTAACCCTAAGGTTGACTGTTAGAGAATGCCTTGTTGCAATAAGTTCGCCTATGTATCACTACTGTACATGGAGTTTAAATAAATAAAAGTGAAGAGAAATCGCACGTTTCAAAGTGTTTGCAAACTGCACGTTCTGTATTAGAATTTATTCTTACAATTCTACCTTTTACTTTGACCATCTCTTCATTTTGATGGCTTTGCCGGGAAAATCTATCTAATTTGGTCATATTGTTTGTGGTTTCGTAAACTTTTCGTTCGAAGCAAACGTGAGAAAGACAATTATTATTCGTCTCATCTTAGAGACTAGACTCCAATTCATCTGGGCGTTTTATAGCATCTTACAGCGATCAATATCTACCCATCTAACTGTCACACCATAAACACGGGCTTGAGGAGTCCGATATTTATTTTTCTAGAAGTTTTCTAAAAGAGAAAGCCATGGTCATGGAACGCCAAGGGCAGTTGAAATCACAGATGGGTTATTGGTCACAGGAGCGCCGACTCCATGGGTGCTCGGGGCCTCGAACACCCATGAGAAATAAACAGTGGGTGCCGAGCACCCCTGAAAATAGACATCAAGAAATAGAACATCAGTCAAACGTCGCAGGTTCGGTTCCCGCACCAGCACAAATCTAATTATATTTTTATCAAACATAATTAGTAATTAAGTACGCAGTATGTAAGTCGGACATTTATGTATTTGTCGGTCAATCAGTATTTTTTTTTTTATGGTAGGTAAAATCATCCAATGACAAATCCCGCCCTTGGGTGGGGCGGGAGATAGTGTCAGACTCTTACTGACTAAAAACCTACCCTTCCATTCATTGCCTTTGTCCCGGGACCCGTGGTGACATTCTCATATAACCTTTGGCCCCAGTAGGTTTCGGCCCTGCTGGACCCCTACAGTTTGCTGACAACTCCTTGAGGCGCGCGGGAACAGTGCGCGATGTAGACGACTTGAGCTCGGACCGGTCTGTTACCGGACGGACGGACAGCGAGCTACCCATTGCCCACCGTCCGCGAGCTCGCGCCTACTGTCGGTCAATCGGTGTGCATTTCTCGCCACTTTTTCGAATCATCAAATGAGCATGAGCATGAGCCGCCATGAGGTTTTCTAAAAGCCGGCGCCCCTGGGTTTCCTCAGTAAAAGTCTGACACACTTTCTCGCTACCACCCTAGAGAGAGAGAAATGATTGGATGATTTCCTAACTAAAAAAAATAATAATCTAACATTGTAAATAGCCTTTTATTGCAAATGTGTTTGATATTAAATATTTGCATTTTTTCGCTTTCAGTTTAAAATACTTACCTCTTAAAGTTAATCCTAGGATCCTTAGCAATATTCCTAGCGTTCCAGTACGAGTATTTCTGCCTGCTTCTTCCGTTGCCTTGCACCACAAACGACAAGTATTTCAGCTGGCTTTTAGGGATAACTGCTGGTTTCGTCGAGCCAGGACCTGGAAAAAAAGGGCAAAACTTTTTAAATCTATATTTATAAGAGCGAAATACCATTCACTGATTAATCACAAAATCTCAGAAACTATGGGCGGGTTTCTGAATTGATTATTTTGAGTTAAGAACGTCTCAAACCATACTTAAATGCCAAATTTTGACAGATATACAGGCTAAAGTAGAGTTTGAGTAATTCTCAACTTCAAATGCTTAAATCAGAAATCGGGGCTATATATAACACCTACAAACTTAAAATTTGGCAGGCCTTATAGAGTGTAGACGTCCGCTAAGAACGGATTTTACTAAACTCCACCTCTAAGGGGGTGTAAAGGAGGAGGCTGACCGCATCAGGCAACGGCGCTCACGCCGCAGTCGCCGCCGTAATTCCGATCCAAATTTCCGGCCACCGTAGGCGCGGACTTGCGGACGGCGGGCAATGGGTAGCTCGCTGTCCGTTTGTCCGGTAACAGACCGGACCGAGCCCAAGTCGTTCACGGCGCGCACTGTTCCCGTGCGCCTCAAGGAGTTGTCAGCAAACCGTAGGGGCCCAGTAGAGTCAAGGCCTAGTCTGGAGCTCTGGGAAGGTTGGTCGTTTCCTATGTAGAAGAACCGGCAAGGAACTCCATGGTTACTCTGTCTTATTATTATTATTATCAGATGATATAGAGGTCAAAAGCCAGTTTATCAATTTTAAAAAAGTTTGCCAGAATGTGATCTTTCTGCAATTTCCTTACACCAACCCGTCTCTTGGAAGTAGAGCGCCATATTTTATTTCATCAAGGAAGATTGCGTATCATTAAAACTGTAGCGGGCCACCGCACTGTAATGGGTTACTAGAAAGGTGGCTTAGAATGAAATAGTGTGGAAGCATTTACGTTACCTCAGTGCTTGTCAGTGTTTGAAATATTTCACTTTTTTTTAAATTACAAAATCATCTAACGACTTCTCGCGCTCTAGGGTGAAGCGAGAGGGCCTGTCCGACTTTTATTAACTAAAACCACACCAAATACTATGTTCTTTTCTTGTGGTTTACGTTCCAGGACTACGGGTTTCCATTTCGGAAGCTAACTCACCACGGGTTTACCCAGTAGGCTTTGGCTTTGGCCCTCATGGCCCTACAGTTATGCAGATATATATTTTTGAATTGCGCCTGTAACACTACACGCCGTCTATGACCTGGGCTCGGTCCGGACAGTTATCGAACGGCCGGACGTTGAACTACCCATTGCTCATAGTCCGCAATAAAATATTGCACTGCCATCTACCACCACATTTTTTTGTCCAGTGAGTAATCTTCAAACGACTCTTAGTGCTTCTTCTTCTTCTCCTCCTCTAGCGAGGGAGAGACATCTACTGACTAAAACTTGGGACAATATCGAGGGACTGGAGCAACTTGCCTGCTGCGGTCTTCCCATCCGATAATAACTTAAGTGTCTTCAAGGTTTGAGCGAAAAGGCTCTTAATAAACTAGTGCGCCTTACCATCAACGATTGCATCACTGCTTACCATCAGACAGGATCGCAGTCAAGCAGTAGTTTATAACAAACAAAAAAAAAAACGGCTGTATCATTTTTTGTCGTGATCTTGAAGTTTGATTTTTTCACAACTTCAACTTGATAACTCCACGCGTTTCCGAGATAAAGGGTCTTGATAGACAGACAGACGGACAACAAAGCAATCCTATAAGCGTTCCGTTTTTTTCCTTTTGAGGTACGCAACTCTAAAAATACATAAATGTCGAAATCGCCAGCAGATGTTAGTTGTTATTTATATTTGTCTGCTTCAAACACTTACTCTATATTATGTAGCATTTCCCAGTTTACGTGTGCAGTCTAAGAACTAACTAGCTCAGTCGTGAGCGAAGTGATAGCGGAAGAGTTATCAACCTAGTGAGTGACGTTTAACAACGATGTAGTTGCATCATGTACCTAGTCAGGATTTAGATTGTGTGTGAACTCGGTATTGTACTAAAATAATGACGGATAGAAAAGTATTGAAAGAAAAAGCTATTCAAATTACGTCATCCCTGAATAACTGGTTTGGTATTGTATGGTGTCATTATCATCATTTCAGCAGAAAGACGTCCACTGTTAGACATAGGCCTCACCTAAATGTCGCCATGACGACCAGGGGGCTTGAATTCGATGCTAGGGTCAAATTGCGTGACCTTTTTGGGAAACTACATAAGTAAAATGTAGATTGGGCATGGTGTGTGGTCACGCAATTTTAAACCAATTTGGCGCTAGCATCGAATTCAAGAGTACCTACCTAACGTCACAATTCCAATGTCGACCGATCGGAATTAAACTCGGGACTTAGGCCGTGTTTACAGAGACGCGGCGCGTTGGGCGTTTCGTCGTGCAATGCAGCACCGGGCCGCGTCATTGTTCGCACAAACACAAACATATGGCAATGTACGACGGACCGTTCGAAAAAAAAGAAAGAAAGAAAAACATTTTTTTTTAATGTTTTTTTTACGCGCCACGTCTCCGTAATCGAGCACTAAGCCTCCAGTTCTGTGCGTCTCGCATCCATCGGATTCCCGCAACCCTCGACGGTGGGCCATCAGGTCGCCTTATGGAAAGCCTTCCAAAGTTGTGTCTTCCGGTACGTGGTCGCCACTCTAGATTCTTTCGTCATCATGAACCATCTGTTCTGCAAGTCCATTGTCAATTAAGTTTGGCGATTCTTTGGGCTATGTCGTTTTTGTATTCATTTCTGATGAGATCACGCAAGGAAATCCCGAGCATAGCCCTTGCCTGGTGCCTTGCCTTGCCTTAGCTTTGTATGGTGTCGGACGTAAATAATAGCACCAGCACATATCTCCCCATAAGCGTCCTAAGAGACGTCTAAGAGACATTTAGAGACTGTGCATACTACAGCACCTTAGGTCACCGTGAGATGGCACACAAGTATTCCCAAAGAGAGTTAGTTTTAGGCCGGCGGACTGTAAAAAATCTTGCTAAATCTTCTTGCAATATGTTCGGTTAAAAAACATGTTGCGCCGACACCAAATATGAACAATATAATGGGACAAGGGCAGGAAGATGAAGGTGATCCCTGAATGATTGTGATAAGGATTTTTTTTGGTAGGAAAATCATCCAATGACATCTTCGCGCCCTTGGGCGGGGCGGGAGATAGTGTCAGGCTTTTACTGACTAAAAATCCTGACTCTTGTTCCTTCTTTGCCTTCATTCCAAGGGCCCGGGTTTCATTTTTACATTCCCCATGGACCCAACAGGCTTCAACACTGCTGGGCCCCTACGGTTTGCTGACATCTCCCTGAAGCGCGCGTGAAACGATATGCGCCGTCGACTTTGGTCTGGACGATTACCGGACGGTCGGACAGCGAGCTACCCATTATTTATTTATTTATTATTATTTATTTATTTAATCTTCCTGCAACCAAAGGTACAAAGGCGGACTTAATGCCTTAGGCATTCTCTACCAGTCACCCTAGGGTGGTGGGGAGACAATATGGCAGGTACATAAAAGAAAAGGATTACTCATTGTGGTAAGGATAAGAATGAATTTAGAGAAGTATGGAAAAATAATATTACGGCGACCTTGAATAATAGAGATAAGGACATGAATGTGATTGTAAGGACATGCCTTGCTGATCCCCATTAGACAGTTAACAGTGCAATAACATGTCACGTTTCGCAAGCAAAGCGTTAATATTCTAGTAACTAAGTAATATAAGTTAGCAGTATGATTAGTACATTATAATTGAGTACTAATAAAATGGATAATAATAATTGTTTCCATGTGCCACCTAATATTATGCTTAAATTTCAGATGATGAATTTGGTAATCACATGGTAGTTAGGAAACATCGTCGAGGCCGGTGTTTCCTTACAGACTACCATAAGAAGAAACACCGAAACAAACTCAGTGATCACAGTCTTTACAGTAAAAATGTAATTGTGAAGTAGGTGAAGATATGATGTATGATAACCATGTGGGTTATTTTCTGAGGTGGTCTTTTGAGGAAAGAACCATACACACTATAGTGTTTTAGTTTTTTATGACAGTTATTATAACTAGGTATATAATTAACTATACTTAGGTACTCGTATATCGAAAGACAGTTTCTAGCAGTATTGTAATATTATATTTATTTTTGTCAGTTTTTCTCTTACCACGTCACTTTCGGTTTCAGTTGCGGCCGAAACTGGAAGAAGACCCGAACAAAATGTTTCGATTTCGGCTGCTGATCGTGTTTCGGTCAGTCACAAAATAGCACCTATTTGATGCTTCTAGTATCCTACTACCATCGACTTACAGTCTAAGTGATAGACAAGCTGGTTCATGAAAACTATTTTACACAATACTCTAACGTTAAAACAATAGTTCGCTGCAGTGCTAAATTGTCATTATGACTTCTAACAAAACTTTTAAAACGTTTATAAGCGCTACACGCTTATAAACTTCAAAACTGCACTAATGTCATCAAGTCAAGTTGTACGGCACGCAATACATTAAGGCAAGCAAAGTGATTGTAAGGCATGCATAATCTAGTGCGTAGTACATATATATCGATGCCTACTACTTTGTATTCACCGCGTTTCTAATCGACTTTAGTTGGTTGTCACACAGACATAAGTTTCTCGAAAATTAATGGGACGATTAAGGAAAAAAAACACCTCCAGCGCTCATAATGTCAGCAAAGATACAAATTACTATTTTAAGTTAGTTTAGCTGCGTGATTGAAATCACAACGTAAAGGAAAAGATAATAAATATCAATCGAGGATAGCCTGTTGATGATCATACAAGAGGAAGTTTGGAGGTAGTATCGCAGACGGAATAGTTGCGAGGAAATCGGCTGTCACGGTATGGGCATGAGATCCGTAGACGCGGACTTGTGGACGACGAGTCATGGGTAGCTCGTTGTCCGCCGGTGAGGACCAGGCCTGAATCGGCAGCACGTAGTGTTCTGTCGACTGTGGAAGTACGAATCCTTAAATATTTCTGTCACGTCGTCCGCAACGAAGACTCCATGGAGCGACTCGTTATCCAGGGACAATTAGAAGGGAAGCGGTCACGCGGGCGCTCACCTACGCATTGGACAGACCTCATCAGAGCTGCAACACAAATTTCCATGGTCCAGTGTTCCCGAGACGCCGTTAGCCGGGATAAGTGGAGACGCATGGCGTGAGCCTCACTCGCCAACGAAAATACAACATTGACAACCACGACAACTCTGTCAAGAGTGTTCTGTGAGCTCTTCAAAGAGACCTCAGAAAGACTATAGTGGCCCAGTAGGGCCGATGTCGCTAGGGCCACGGACAATTTTAAAAAAAGGAAACCCGCGTTCCTAGAACGCTAAGAGCAAATGAAGGATACAGGAGTGGTTTTATTCAGTAACAGTCTGACACGCCCTCCTGCTCCACCAGACAGAGGGAGTGAACATTGGACGATTTCACACCTCGAAAAAAAGGAACACAATCTTAGATTAAATCTAAACAGCGGTAGATATGTGACTCGCCTCTAGCTCGTGGACCGCTGAAATTGTGCCAGTTATCACGATTTCACATCGGTCGCCACGAGCACATACATTCGGCGGCTAACGCTATTTCGCTCGGCTCTTGTCCTTGTCTTTCTGTGACTACAGGTAGTGTAGATGTGTGAGTTTCGAGTCCAAGTTTTCTGATTGACATGTTAGCGCGTAATGTATCTTCCCGTACAATACGCCGTTTTTTGGTCGTTTTAGTCCCGTGGAGGATCGATTCGGTACATGAAACACTATCAAATCGATAGTGTAAAGATAAAAATGAGAAATAAAGTACTTTGTTTTAAACTCGAATTTATTTACGCTTGTACGAAATCGATTTCTTTAAGTAAACGTCAGCTGATGGAGGCCAATGAACTGTAGGTAGTTACAAGGTCATTGACTCATTTACTTATAGAAATTAATATCGTACATGCGTATAAGAATTCGAGTTTTTGAAAAAAACTACTTTATTTTTTAATTTTTTCTTTACAAATCGATAGTATTTCATGTACCGAATCGACCCTCCGCGGGATTAAAACGACTAAAATTTAACGGTGTATATCAATGTAAATAACAGTTCTGTTAATAACAAAAGTACCTACCTGTTTTTTAAATGAACTGTTTTTTAACACAACAGCACACCCAAAATCATGAGTATTTACAAACAATGGGTCTTAAAATAAATCATATAGACTAGCGACCCGCCCCAGCTTCCAGTACCGTAAATAGGGCGGTGCTAACGGTGCCCAGGCACAGGGCGCAACCCTGGAGGGGCGTAGAAATGATCAAACTAGAGCCTAAGTTTTGTATTATACTTGTTAGTAAGTAGCATACATACTATAGCTATTCTTTATTGAATTTTAACCTATTCTAAACAACGTGTTCAAAATTTTTGAGCTTACATCACTCACTCTTACACTCGTGAAAGAATTTAGAGCTAGGTTACATTAAAATTTCAAGGGGCGCAGTTATAGAAGCTCGCACCGCACCGGGCGTAAAAAAGGCTAGCTACGGCACTGCCTGCTTCGCACGGGTGCAATGGTGATATTAAATATATTATACATATAAACCTTCGTCTTGAATCACCCTATCTATAAAAAAAAAACCGCATCAAAATCCGTTGCGTAGTTTTCTTCTTCAGATCCTAGGCATACATAGGGACAGATAGCGGGAAGCGACTTTGTTTTATACTAAGTAGTGATAATCAAGGTACTGTCTAAATCAGTTTAACAAACAATACAATCGAAGGATTTGCGAACTCGTATTCTATTGGTATCAACGATGGCATTGACCTCAAAGCCCACAACAGGAAAACAATGGCATTCTGTACGAATTTCGGAAGGATCTTCATTTATCTTAGTCATTGATTCTCATTGGACAAGTGTTTAATAACGCCACTACATCAAAAAAAAAAAAAAAAAAATGGGCAAGTGCGAGGCGGACTCGCGCACTGAGGGCTTCGTACAAATTTACCTATGAAAACAGTTTCACGAATCGAGTCACGAAGATTTTTCGGAAACGTAAAAAAGGATTTTTTTTGTGACGTAAGGGGCAACAAATTTACAGCTTCCAGATTTATTGCTATACTTGTGCTATGAGGCCTTGCTTCGTGTCAAGTTTTAGGTCAACGGGAAGTCCCTTGAGAGTGTGGAAATATATCTACGTTTTTGTTTGCGATATTTATAAACGGCCGTATTTTTTTTTCTTTGACTTAATAGTTAGATTTTTCACAGCTTCAAGTGACCGTAGACTTCAGTATATGATTTCAATTTCAATTTGATATCTCCACGCGTTCCTGATATAGAGAGTCTGACCACGGATATGGCCTTGACACACAGACAACAAAGTAATCTTATAAGGCTTCCGTTTTTTTCCTTTTGAGGTATGGAACCCTAAAAAGAAATGATGACGATGATAAAAGATAAACTTTTTCGATTTATGTATGCAGAAAAGCTTGGAAATCAAAGAAAGGCATAAGAGTGAGCGAAGCAAGCTCGAATCCGTTTGAACTTGGCCTTGGATATGCTAGGTTCTAATGAAAATGTGATTTAGGTTTTTTAAATTTGTGTATGTTTTTTTTTTTATTTTATTATCTATGGGCTATTAAGAATCTTCAAACTTAAGTGGCAATGGGCAGGACACATTGCTCGCAGAACGGATGGCCGTTGGGGTCGAAAGGTTCTGGAATGACGACCGCGTACCAGAAGACGTAGCGTTGGAAGGCCTCCTACAAGGTGGACCGATGACCTGATGAAGGTTGCGGAAATCCAATGGATGCGAGACACACAGGACCGTTCATTGTGGTGACACTTAGGGGAGGCATGTCCAATCGTGGACGTCTTTCGGTTGAAATGATGATGATGATGATGTATGGGCTCGCTTTTGACAACTATCTCACCTGATGGCAAGCGATGATGTGGCCGCTTCACTCTTGCCTAAAGACCCTTAGGAAACAGACTCCGGCAGAGAATTCCACTCCTTAGCTGTACGCACACTGAATGTCTTCCCAAAACGCTTAGTGCGTATAGGTGGGATGTCCACCATGTACCGGTGGCGCAACGCTGTACGTTTAGTGGTCCAATGATGGAACGGACGGTTTTGTTAAAAGTCGAGCAGTGTAAATGCACCCCTTTGCAGCCCCCTCTTAGTACCCATAGATATTATAGACAGACGTTTCTTTTTCGATGGGAAAATCATCCAATGACATCTTCACGCCCTTGGGCGGGGCGGGAGATAGTGTCAGACTATTACTGACTAAAACCAATCCCGTTCTCAAAGAAGAAACAGGACATTTCCCATGGCGAAGACTGAAGCTAAGATTGAGAGGACTTTAAGTAGTAGTTCCGGATTTTACGCTTAAAGGAAAATTTACTTGACATCGTCTATTCATTATCGATGATTGCAACACGATCACCTTTAGTGGTATTACAAAGTGAGAGGCAAAATATTAATGTACTCACTGAGGATAGATCGGAAAATGAATGCGCTTCCTTCCATCAACTAATATTGCATGAAGATTAAGCAAAATACCTACCTACCTAATAGCGTTCGATTTTTAATTAGCATGGCGTACAAAGAGCCTAATTGGTGATCCAGATTTGGTTAAGTCCGATCTTCAAAACCTTGAGCACAGGCGTAGAGTAGCCAGCTTTTGGATATTTTACAGGTTGCATTTTGGATAGTGCGCGGGAATTGCATTACTTGATACCACCATCTTCGTTCTGCAAACTGTAGGGGCCCAACAGGGCCGAAGCCTACTGGGGTCAAAGGGTATGTGAAAATGGCACCCGGGGCCCTGGGACCAAGGCAAAGAATGGAACGGGGTAGGTTTTTAGTCAGTAAGAGTCTGACACTACTTCTCGCTCCACCCAAGGGCGGGATTTGTCATACAATAACATAAAAAAAAAACCATCTTCGTTCCACCATCGAACAACGCGACGTACGGCGACTATTCACGCTTAAGTTGTTGTAACCTCTACGGGCTAGACTAAGCGTTTCGTTCGCCTCGTCGTTTATACCGCGAATATCGAAGGAATGGAACAATTTGCCTGCTACAGTCTTTCCATCCGATTATAAGTGAATAGATTCTTAATAAACTAGTGCACCTCACTATCAACGATTGCATCACTGCTTACCATCAGGTGGGATTGCAGTTAAGCACTAGTTTATACAAAATAAAAACAGCTGTCCCCCGCTGTTTCACCCGTGTCTTTTGTTACTACTGCTCCACTTGCGGATGGCGTGCAGTGGGTAGCACGCTGTCCGATCGTCCGGTAACCGAACAGACCGAGCCCAAGTCGTCGACGGCGCGTTCTGTTCCCGCGCGCCTCAAGGAGCTGTCAGCAAACCGTAGAGGCCCAGCCTGCTAGTTGCAGGCAGGCAGGGTCGAAGCCTGCTGGGGCCAAGGGCCGTTTTCTGAGAGGAAGGCTCAGCCCCGGCACTATAGGCAACGAAGGAACGGGGTAGGTTTTTAGTCAGTAAGAGTCTGACACTACTTCCCGCTCCGCCCAAGGGCGGGATTTGTCATTGGATGATTTTACCTACAAAAAAAAAACTACTGCTCCACTTCCGTGGGTCATACTGTGATGTTATAATAATAGCCTGTACTATTTAGTCCGACTGGTGGAGGTAGGTAGTTCCAGAACTTAGTGCGTTTAACCCAACAGTAACGTTTTAGCGTTAACGAAAAGAATAAATTACTTTAGTTGAAATAAGTTCTTAATTACAAACGGTGGATAGAATAGAATAGAAATACTATCGAAATAGAATCGAAAAATTCATAGCACTACGGTTACAAACGATGGGACCACTATGAAGAAACCGGTAAAGTTAACAGCCGGTACAGCTGCTCAATATTTATGAAGCGCAAGTTCGATCATGTAAGGAGAACTACATTGCATTGCATAGGATCAGCCCTATAATGTTCTCACTGCTGGGACTCAGGCCTCTTCTCTAGGAGAGGGAATGGGCCGTAATCTACCACGTGGGCCCAGTGCGGATTGGTGGATGTCAAATATCTTCGAATTTCTGGTTCTAGGACATGCCGGTTTCCTCACGATGTTTTCCTTCAACGTTTTTGAGAGCAGTGGTGATGAAAATAAATTACACAAAGTAATGTGCCTGGCTGGGTTTGAACTCGCGACCTACAACTCGTAAGTCGGGGCCGTTACCACTCGGACCCCACTGCTCTCACTCGGCCACCACTGCTCTGGGATGGAGAACTACTCTCACCTTTTTTTATTATTGTGAGGCTCGCGCTTTCCCACTACTTCACCTGATGGAAAGCAACGACGTGGTTGACGGTGCGTCGATACTCAAGGAGTCTTGACTTTACGATTTTGGTTTTTTTTTTCAGGTGGTAACTAATCCAATGATTTCTCGCTCTGGGGTGGAGTGAGAAAGCGTGTCAGACTTTTACTGACTAAAATCCACTCGTATTTCTTTAGTTGCCCTTTGCGTTCCTGGGCCACGGTAACTCTTTAGAACAATCCCCGCAGCCCTAGCAGGCATCGGCCGGCGGCCCTAAAGTGCCCTGTCTATTTTTTTTTTCATTGATATAAACTAGTGCTTGACTGCAATCCCACCTGATGTTAAGCAGTGATGCAGTAGTTGATGGTGAGGCGCACTAGTTTATTAAGAGCCTATTCACTCTAGCCTTGAAAACACCTAAATTATAATCGGACGGGAAGACCGCAGCAGGCAAACTGTTCCAGTCTCTCGATGTACGCGGTATAAACGACGAGGCAAAACGCTTAGTCCGTACCGTAGAAGTTTCAACAACATAAGGGTGGATATTCGCCGTACACCGTACGGTTGTCCGATGGCGGAATTATGTCATGTAATTCCCGCGCACACTCTCCAAAATGCATCCTGTAAAACACCGAAAGGCTGGCTACTCTACGCCCGTGCTCGAGGCTTTGTAGATTGGAATTAACCAAGTCTGGATCACCAATTAGCCTCTTTGCACGCCTTTCCACCGAGTCTAAAGCTGCTAGGTGGCATTTTGCAGCACCAGCCCATATGTGACTGCAGTACTCCACACACGATCGGACCTGTGCTTTGTTGTAACATTAGAAGCTGTCCCGGTGAGAAATACCGTCGAACCTTTGCAAGCACACCAAGCTGAGATAGCAGCTAGGAAGCTGCTATCTCAGCTTTGGACTCAATGAACCGCCCAAAATTGAGGTCTGAGGAAATTTCCACTACCAAGAGCTGAAGGCGGTCGGTGCACCAAGGATACATTCTGGAAAGCAGGAGCCAAGGTAAACGGACTCCTTTTGGCGGTGAACAGACACGCTTGTGTTTTGGCGGCGTTGAATCCCACCAGATTGGCTACGCCCCATTTGGAGATTGCCTGAAGTGAGACATTAATACGTTCAAAAAAACGCGCAAACGCAAAAAACGCTTAAACGCTTAAACGTGAAAACATAACAGACCGACATATTTTCGCAATTGTGATCTTAGTATGACTGAATTGGCTTTAAGCCAATCATTGTGTATTGATTGACTAAACTCTTATTTTATATGGCTTCTCAACTGAATATAATTTAATGGAGCAATAGCCTTGTGTTTAAGCCAAGAAAATTTTTGTGGTAACTGAAGGTTGCTTTTACCAAAATTTGTATTGAATGAATCATGTATGAATCCTTACTTAGCTGCTGCCAGCGACATCGCCTGCTTTTAACAACCTTTTTAGAGAACTAGCAAAATACAACTTGAAAAAGACAATAAAGATCGGAACGCCATTTTCCCGCCATTTGGTTTTTTTTTCTGTGGTCAACCGGCTATTCAGCCATCTTTTATTTTGATACAAGTACAGAAAGTTTGTCATTGCGACCGAGGCGGCATTCGCACGAGCCGTGGGCGAGTGTGTTACGAGGGCTACAGTGACAAATTTGCAGGTGCGTCAAACTACGTTTTTCAATACACTTACGGCTGGTGAGGGTTGACCCACGCCTCGTGGGAGTCAATGCGCAGCCGGCCTGATACAATAAATAATTTTATTATAATAAAATTGTTGCAGGGCGAGCATGTGCATTTTTCTGCATTAGTGCAGAAAACAGTCCATTGCATGCCTTAACGCAGTGGGATAAGAGTAGGTTTTCGTAATGTATTGAAAAATTCATTGACTCGATTGGCCGGTTGCTGTAGGGGTCAGTGGTCCTGACTAACGAAGATCGTGGGTTTGATTCCCACCCAGGACAAATGTATGTGTGATGATCACGATCATTTGTTCTGTGTCTGAGTGTAATTTATTTATAATAGATATGTATATAGAAATATATGTATGTTTATCAGTTGTTTAGTACTCATATTACAAGTTCTGCTTAGTGGATGTACTAGATGGTGGAGTGGACTAGATGGTATTGGGTTAAAATTGTGGAATATTGATTATTATTATTCTCCCATTTCCCATTTTCGAAATCTACATAACATAAGTTGCAACACTAACTACGGCACCTTATTTTAATCAGTTGGCCAGAATATCTAATTAGTGATTCACACACAGGCAAATCAGTTATTTAAGTTAGTGTAATTAGAATTAAGAGGGTACGATGGGGTTGGCGTATCCATCCATGTGGGCAAAAAAAAAAATTGCCAGTAAAATACATTAAAGCCAAAGAAGATATTTGATGATTTCCCAAGTAAAAAGCTTTCAATGAAAATATTTTTTTCATAACAAGCTTTTATAGCGCTTTACATACCTATACGTATAATTAATACTCATCAAGACCATTCCAAAAAGTACAAATACAGTAGGGTTATCTTACTGCGCTTATTACCGAGTTTCTATGGCCATCTTCCATTTCCATCATCAGACCCTGGTCACCAAAATACTCGTTAAGACGAATCACACAATCACACGAATCACATAAAATGATTTTAAAAGAGTGTCCATGGAGTTTCTTGCACGTTATTCTCCATAGAGATCTACGCTTTGGAACGTGCAATTTAGCTTCACTATCTCCCGCCCCACACAAGGGCGGGATTTGTCATTGAATGATTTTACCAACCATAAAGAAAAATAGTTCTTTGAAAGATAAACACTAGTATACTTACTTATTAGAATCTAGAAAATATTCTTTAAACACATGCGTCATTTTTCCAATAATACTAGTAAGTGCCTAATCTTATCTATTATATTTTTGGATTGCATGATGAAACTAAATAAAAGCTTATAAAAAAAGGCCCCGGGTTTTTTTTTGCCCCAAGGCTGTTTGTTGGTCATCTAGCTACGCCACTGACAAACCCCTGTGTTGGAAAGGCTACAAGGAGAGCAGCGCTTTAGCCTTGAAACTAATCACTTTAACATCGGATGTAATGCAATTATTTTTTATGCTAATGAACACCGTGAGTAATTAAATTTCGATAATTTGTGCAAACTTGAAAACCTGTAATTAATCATAAAGTAAAAGTAGGTAGGCAGGTACATTCTTGATATTACAAGGATTTTTATTTAAAAATATAATAATATCTAATAATATAATATTTCACAACTATCACACAACGCCGTCTAGTCCCAAGCTAAGCAGAGCTTGTGTTATGAGTACTAGACAACTGATAAACATACTTACCCCTAATTTTTAATTAGTGCACAAAAAAATGGGGCTCAATCAGTACCTGTTACTGATCATATTTGTGTATTCACAAGTACAAAAAACGAAATTTCAAAATTGTCCACGAAAATTTTTCATTATTGGTAAATTCATAATTGAATCATCATTCATAAGAACTACTATTATAAAATACTAAGCGCAGTGTTTTTCCATTTTTATTGACATTCTTTCATTCATAAACAATAACCTGTACAATGTTTCCATAAATTGAGTGAGATTTTGGGATATAAACAAACGCTCTTAGCTTTGCTGTTTATGAATATTATTTATTGAGACTATACTTAAATATTAACAAGACCTTTTCTAATAAGCCCTTTAAGTATTTGCCCTAATTAAAAAATAGTGGTGTATATTTCTAAATACATACATATTATAGATAAATTACACAGACACAGAACAAATGATCGTGCTCATCACACAAACATTTGTCCTAAGTGGGAATCGAACCTACGACCTCCGGCATAACAGTCAGGGTCACTAACCACACCAACAGGCCAGTCCAATTTCATACAGCTATGTTAATCTAGGGGTCCATATTCAAAGGGTAAAGACGGGACCCTATTGCCATCGCTCAACTTTCCGTATGACTGTCACCAGACTGAATCTCATGAACCGTGATAGCTAGACAGTTTAAATTTTCGCAGATGATGTATTTCTGTTGCCGCTCTGAAAACAAATATATAGGGTGACTGGTAATTATTGAACGATACTTATACACGTGATTGTATAGTCATGATAACAAACAACTTTTATTATTGGATAAAACCTGAAATCGCGAAAATAAATTCTGCTGGTTAAAACATTTGTGTTTGCCTAATTGATCAAAATATACTGAACTTGACTGATTTTTTTCACGATTTCAGGTTTGGTCCCATAGTAAAAGTTGTTTGTTATCATGACCACAATCTCGTGTTTAAGTATCGTTCCCTAATTACCAGTCACCCTATATAAAAAAAAAAAACTAAACTAAGTGGGGTTCCCATACAACAAACGTGATTTTTTTGCAGTTTTTTTTGCTACAGACGGTACCTACGTGCACGAGTTCGACTCGCGCTTGGCCGGTTTTTATTTAATAAAAACTAGTTGAATCGACAGGCGTTGTCCTGTCTTAATAATTATGAACTGTCAACCACGTGAAGGCATAATCATAGTACATTATGATTTGACCAATACATATTAGTGTATGGACTTTAAGAGAAACTGACCCCTGAGTTTGTTGCGGTGTTTTTTCTCAGGGCAGTCAGCCAGGAAATACCGGCCTCATCTAGTTTAAACTGACGGAAAAAAAATTGACGTGTAAAAGAGTTTTTAAACCCTAAGAAAGAAAGAAAGAAAGAAAGAAAAATATTTTATTTGACACAATATAAAAACATATAAAAAAATAAATAAAAACTACCTACTACTTGCAAAATAAATATCATTTATCATTATATATATTTATTTTTTTAGAGGTCAAATCTGGGCTATTATTTCGAAGCAATGAACACCTATGTGATCTAACTTATAAGAAAGCCTATTTATTACGCTTCTCGATCATGATTAAATATGATTTTTTTGCCATTTTAATGCAAAAAGGTCAAAAATGTTTTAGTTAATACAAAACGCACATTGTTAAGTTATTAGATCCTATGCAATACAAACATTAAAAATATATTTAAAATTGCCGTATGTATTAAATACTACAAGTTTTTATTATATGACTAGGAGACCCGGCAAACTTCGTCCTCAAGGAGTTGTCAGCAAACCGTAGAGACCCAACCTGCTAGCTACAGGCAGGCAGGGTCGAAGCCTACTGGAGCCAAGGGTTTGCTTCTGAAAGGAAAGCTCGGCCCTGGTATCTAAGGCAACGAAGTAACGAGGTGTGTTTTTAGTCAGTAAGAGTCTGACACTATCTCCCGCTCCGCCCAAGGGTGGAAGATGTCATTGGATGATTTTACCCACCACCAGAAAAAAAAAACCTGGCATACTTCGTACCGCCTAATAGTCTATGAATATCCATATTTTCTTACCATTTAAACCTTCCCTGGAGTATCACGAATATTTCAATATCAAAATTAGCCAAATCGGTCCAGCCGTTCTCGAGTTTTAGCGAGACTAACGATCAGCTACTCATTTTTATACGAGTATTAAATGCCACTTTATGAAATAAAGACAAAAAATATGTATTATCATGATAATGCAATATCAAAACGTGTCAAAAGAAGGTCAAATCTATAAATGTCGACGTCTTATTCCCGAATCGAGTTTCAAAGATTTTTCAGATCATAAAATAGTTTTTTTTTAGTGACGTAACCACAAATTAACTATTTTCAGATTTTTCCTACATTTAGATTATGAGACCTTGCTTCATGCAAAATTTCAGGATTCTAGATCAACGGAAAGACAAAAAATATGCAATAATGCAATATCAAAACGTGTCAAAAGAAGGTCAAATCTGTAAATGTCGACGTCTATAAATGACGATTTGTCAACTTGACGTTTGACGTTGAAATGAATACACATAGATATACTATACGTCATAAAGATACACATACATAGATACAAAGTTATATTGTTATATCAATTACCACAGGATAATAACCCTAAAAAAAACCCTATAAAATATCCGCCGGGATTCCGATCCTGATTTCCGGCCACCGTAGGTGCGGGCTTGCGAATGGCGAGCAATGGGTAGCTCGCTGTCCGATCGTCCGGTAACCGACCGGACCGAGCCCAAGTGACGGCGCTTACTGTTCCCGCGAGGCCCAGCCTGCTGGCAGGTAGGGTCGAAGTCTACTGGGGCCAAGAGTCGGCCCCGGCAAAGAAGGAACGGGGTAGGTTTTTAGTCAGTAAGAGTCTGACACTGTCTTCCGCTTCGTCCAAGGGCGGGATTTGGCATTGGATCATTTTACCTACTATAAAAAACCCTATAAAATAACGTATAGCGATAAAAGCTGCCATTGCCATTTTTCCCACCATATTTAATTATAATTATAATTGTGCTCTTTCAGCCTGTATGATGGTCAGTTTGATGTACAATTTTTTAATTATGTTTAGCCCAAGCTCCATACATTTATTAAACGTTTCCTTTTATTTCATTAAACCCTTTCCTGGCAATAATAAACACAACAAATAAAGAATTAATTAAATTGGTCTAGCCATTCACATACAGTTTAATTCCCGAATCGAGTTCCGAACACTTTTCAGAATCGCAATAAAGTTTTATTTTGTGACGTAATCACAAATTAACAGTTTTGAGATTTTTTCCTATACTTGTATTATGATACCTTGCTTCATGCAAAATTTCAGGATTCTAGGTCAACGGAAAATACCCGATGGGTTTTGATTCCTTTGAGTGTCGAAACACGTTTTTTGTGACAGAAGCTTGATTTTTTTACAGCTTTTTTCTCAGAGCACCGCAGATCTCATGGTTTAAATTTCAACAATTTTCCACGCGTGCCCGAGAAAAACGGTCTTGACAGACAGACAGATGGAGAACAAAGTGATCCTATCCTATCCATAGGGATCCGTATTTTTCTTTTGAGGTACGGAACCCTAAAAAAAATCTTAAATACAAATATTTTTTTTTATTTAATCATTTGAATCAGAACGTAATTCCATACAAATACAATATATTAGTTAACAAACACAACAATTCAAGAAAATGTACGAAATAGCTAATTATTTTGTGAACTTAGTTTTTGGATAAATATTTTTTTGGAGAAAATATGTGGAAATACATAAGTCAATTTAGGGAGACGAGTTGGCCGTACCCACACCAGGAAGTTGTGCTACCAATTTCAATTTCTATGATGGACGCCAATATACCACACTGATAACTTCACAGAAAAATCTGGAAACTCAGGGGTCAGAACCCACAACCCAACAAAATAATCCATATACGTATGGATTCTATTCCCAAAATAAGCAAAGCTTGTGCTATGAGTACGCCTATAAATACACCGTTAAATTTTGGTCGTTTAAATCCCGCGGAGGGTCTATTCGGTACATGAAACACTATCGATTTCTATAGATAAAATTAAAAAATAAAGTACTTTTTTTTAAACTCGCGTTAATATACGCATGTACGATATTAGGATTTTGTACCCAAAGGGTAAAAAAGGACCCTATTACTAAGACTCCACTGTCAATCTGTGTGTCACAAGGCTGTATACCACTATGACAATAACAAATTGTGTAATAAAAGTTGTATTAGATAATGAGACGGAACTCTTCATGCGCGAGACCTACTCGCATTTGCCCGGTTTGTTAGTAAGATGACCAAAGCCACCTTTCCACCGCAGATAATGAATGAAACTTGGTAAAGAATACATACAAATAGACATTAATCCGGCTGGATATCCAAACACAGCTCTATGGTCATCCGCCATATTGACATTCGAAACCAGAAACAAGAAAACACTGGCACTAAGCACAAACTTTAACATTTTCACTAATAAAATTTATTAAAACACTCACTTAATTATAATAAGTTCTAATTAAAATAACAATAAAATTGTACTAAGAATAATACTTTTTGTTTACTTTTATAATAGCTATGAAAAACTTTTTTATTTTTCATGCTAATTTTGGCGCGTAATGTTTTCTTTTTTTTATTGTCGTTGCTTCGTGCAACGGCCGCGCGCTTATACAGCCTCTTCGACACTGGCCGGTTGGTTTTTACTTTTTACGAGCGCAAAGGACCGTGGAGCACGCCGTTGTGAAAAACTTAGGAATTTTAGTGATAATCGTAGAGATAGTCTCTGTTAAATGGTTTGTCCTTCACAGCTTATGTTGGGACTTTGGGAGTTTGTGAATCTTAGGTACTTGTACAGAAATATACCTACTTACGGATTGAATTGTGAAGATAAGTAAAAAAAAAACTGGTCAAGTATGAATCGGACTCGCGCAGGAAAGGGTCTCGGTACATATAAAACATTAGACACTAATAATAACCAATTTGTTTTCAAATCACGTTTGTTGTATGTGAGCCCAACTCAAAAAAAAATAATATTCTGTTTTTAGTAAGTATTGGTTATTACAGCGGCAACAAAAATACATTATCTGAGAAAATTTCCTGGTGACAGACAGTCAGACGAAAAGTAGAGTCCCGTATTTATAAAGATGCATTTACTTGTTAGTAAGTAAAATCTTATTAAGTCATTACTTGACGTTTGAAATCTGCATTCTACTGTTTATATTCTACTGTTTATACTAGTAACAAGTAAATACTTCTCTATAAATACGGGTGTTAGTAGTAGGGTCTCGTTTTCGGAACCCTAAATACCTACTTACTATCAATCGATACAGTTTTATTTTTCTTCATTATACAGCGTGAATTTTCCAAGTGACTGTGGGTGGCCTAATCTGAAAGTATTTATGAGAAATAGCGAAAAATATTCAAAAAAAAATGTCGGGCAAAAAATTAAGTACCACTGCGTCATTGGATTTCTGAAATTGGACCGTGACCACGTGACTATACCTACAATAGAAGTATTTTTCACAATTCCTCACAGATCACTTGTGCGTCACTTACCTATCTTGACGAAAAAAAATGTATATATAATTATAATATAAATACTAAGATATAATGTGAAGGCAGAGTCAGTATAACGATTTAAGGGGATGAAACGGCGGTCAAAAGTTTGTATTTAGAAACCTGCTTTCACGCGGGCGTAGCCACTGACAGAAACTAGTCAAAGCATTTTTTTTTTAGATGCGTAATCATCCAATGACATGTGCCGCCCTTAAGAGGAGCCGGAGGGCGTTAGACTTTTACTGACCAAAACCCACTCCTGTTCCTTCCTTGGTTTCGTTCCAGAGCCCCGGGGTTCTCTTTCGCACAACCCATGGCCCCAGCAGGCTTCGACCTTGCTGGACCCTTACGGTTTCGCAGACATGTTCTTGAGGCGCGCGTGGAAAAGTACGCACCGTCGACGACTTGGGCTCAGTCCGGACGGTTACCGGACGCTCCGACGGCGAGTTACTGTCGGCCGGAAATAGGGATTGGAATCCCGACGGCGTCTGGGGCGTAAGGGCCGTTGCCTCACACGTGCGGCCGCCTCTTTTGCTAGCATTACTGCTTCGCACAAGAAGGCGACCGCTTCCCGAACTGACCGTGTTTGGTGAGAACCTGCGTCATGTGGAAGGTGAGGACGCCGTGAGGTCTTTCAAACCACTCATCAAAGAGGACATTACCGCCATAATTTTGGGTTGCCCAAGCTTTTACCCTAAGGTAACATACACCCCTACTTATCTCGTCAGTAGAAACAGCCGTGACGTTATATGGCGATTTAATTATAAGTACTTTAGCCACAGAGTTAGTAATACCTGTAATACTTTAGTGAAGGTGTTTTATTGTCGTTGCACAAGATGTTATCATGGAGTTGGTTGCGCAAAGGTCACAGGTCAACCGGTAGTTGGCCTACCATAAATTAGAGTCTGGTTTGCTAACAATATCAGATCACGACTAAAGTAGGCACCAGATAGACTTGGAATAACGGTCATTGACCCTGCTACATTTATTGACATTCTTAATTTCAAATACTGGGCAAGCTGAGCAATATGCTATCACTTAGGTCAGTTTGGCGATTCCTCAGGCCGTGACGACAAGCTTGGTTCTGCTGCGGATGTCTTTATTCCTAATGCAAGGAAACTCCAAGCATAGTGCTTTCCATTGCCCTTTGGGTGATTTTAAGCCTTCTGATTAGGTCCATCGTAGAACTGAAAATAGTTATGATGATGTAGACTTGAAGGTAGTCCCGTAACTAGGGTGGTGCCAGCGGTGCTAGGGCGCAGTCTCTACAAGGGCGTTAAAACTTTATATCTGGTCCTTTCTGTCTGTATTGTACTTTTTTCTAGGGGCGCAGTTACACAAACTCGCATAGGACGTATAAAATGTTAGCTACAGCACTGCTTGAAGGTTCGATTGCATTCTTAAAGTGATTCACCTTTTGTAGGTTGATGAGGCCATTTTCAGCTTAATTAGTATAGGTAAATAGAAACTTAAATTAAACACGAATTATAAGATAACATTAATTATTAATTTATTGACATCATTAATATTTTCATTTAATAATCACGATATTTTTCTTATAGATAATATAATTTAACATAAATTCAGTCTTAATTAAGTGCAGGTAAGTAATAGATAACTAACCCGGGCAAAAACATGACCTGTAAGAAAGAAAGGATGAAAATGTCTTTATTGTCGGACAAAGGCTCAAATTAAGGATTAACAAATTAGTAGGTAATTTTTTTATTTTATTTTTTTATCCACAACTATCACACAACGTCGTCTAGTCCCAAGCTAAGCAGAGCTTGTGTTATGGGTACTAGACAACTGATAAACATACTTATATATTTCTAAAAAATATATAGCATCGCCGTGTCCTCGTGGGGGCGATCGGCGGCAGCGATCTCTCTCGCCGGGCCTTGGTTCAGGCCATGGCCCGTAGTGAGGAGGGATGGCAGGCGGACGCCTCCTTCTGCGAAGCAGTTATGCTAGCAAAGGAGGAGGCCGACCGCATCAGGCAGAGGCAACGGGGCGCTCGCCCCAGCCGCCGCCGGGATTCCGATCCCGATTTCCGGCCACCGTAGGCGCGGGCTTGCGGACGGCGTGCAATGGGTAGCACGCTGTCCGATCGTCCGGTAACCGACCGGACCGAGCCCAAGTCGTCGACGGCGCATTCTGTTCCCGCGCGCCTCAAGGAGCTGTCAGCACACCGAAGAGGCCCAGCCTGCTAACTGCAGACAGGCAGGTTCGAAGCCTACTGGGGTCAAGGATTTATTTCCGAAAGGAATGCTCGGCCCCGGCACGATAGGCTACGAAGGAACGGGGTAGGTTTTTAGTCAGTAAGAGTCTGACACTACTTCCCGCTCCGCCCAAGGGCGGGATTTGTCATTGGATGATTTTATAATACCTACCATAAAAAAAAACCCTTGCGCTCCCCCTCATCAGCAAAAGTAAGCCAAGCTCACTACCCCTCCCCCTCGTACTTACGTAAACATTCGTACACACATTTTTCTATGTGTACTGGTTTCGTTTTTAATTTTGAAGAGTAGATAATAATATAAGTTAGATACCTTTAAGTGCTTAAGGACAGTTACATCAATCAGCTAAAAAAACTCTCACACATATCGTACATGTCCGTCTTCGTACCTGTTTTTCAATTTAGGTGTGCGCACCAGGTGGCAATCCGAGCACATTACATAAGCAGAATTTTACTAATTTTTCCCACCTCTTTTTCTTTTCAGTAAAAATACCTACCTAAGGACTTAGGACATCTATAACTATCCGCCATCCATCGCCCTCTTATGCGTAAAGTAAACATTTACAATAAAATTCATGACCAGTAAATAATAATTTTGCAGAAAATCAGGAGAGGGAAATCAAAAAATATTACTAACTTAACCACCCGACCCTCACGTCATAAAAATTAGCAAAACAAAGACTCCCTTCTCCCTTTTGACTTAATACTTCATTCATCTCCAAGAAAGGTTTACCATCAGTTTATACTGTCTCCCATTCCCCAAGCGTCAAAGGTTTCGCATGCTGGCAGTCTTCACACGCATTCACAACTTTAGTCTTGCAAATCTTGCCTTTGCAAGGATACTCTCCCTTCCGAGGATACTCCGAGGGTTTGTCTGGAGTGAACCAGGGTTTGTGCAACTTGTTTAGCATCGAGAGCTCGTACTCGTGGAGGTGGTCTGTTGGCGCTGGTGTGGAGAGGCAGATGGTGGCTGTGAGGATGATGAGGGTAATCTGAAAGGAAAAGGTAGCAGTTAAGTTTTTATCTAGGTACTAGGGTATCAGAAGTCGTTGGAGCAGAACATTAGAACCTGAAATGATCTAGTGTGAGTAGAACTCGCACGTCACCAAGGGTTCCATGGCCCTGGGACAAAGGCAATGAATGGAAGGGTAGGTTTTTAGTCAGTAAGAGTCTGACACTATTTCCCGCCCCACCTAAGGGCGGGATTTCTCATTGGATGATTTTACCTACCATAAAAAAAACCAAGGGTTCCGTACAAAAGAACTTGTTTAAGTTAATAGTTCAATTGCCGAATCGAGTCTCGAAGATTTTTTCGAATCGTAAAGGGTTTTTTTTTGTAACGTATTTACAAAACAGTTTTCAGATTTATTCCTACATTTGTGTTACAAGACCTTGCTTCATGTCAAACAGGGTTCTAGGTTAACGAGAAATATCTTTTGAATTTTGATTCCTAGTCCTTTGCTGGTTTTTTTTTTTTTTTTTTTTTATGGTAGGTAAAATCATCCAATGACAAATCCCGCCCTTGGGCGGAGCGGGAAGTAGTGTCAGACTCTTACTGACTAAAAACCTACCCCGTTCCTTCGTAGCCTATCGTGCCGGGGTCGAGCATTCCTTTCGGAACTAACCCATGACCCCAGTAGGCTTCGACCCTGCCTGCCTGCAGTTAGCAGGCTGGGCCTCTTCGGTGTGCTGACAGCTCCTTGAGGCGCGCGGGAACAGAACGCGCCGTCGACGACTTGGGCTCGGTCCGGTCGGTTACCGGACGATCGGACAGCGTGCTACCCATTGCACGCCGTCCGCAAGCCCGCGCCTACGGTGGCCGGAAATCGGGATCGGAATCCCGGCGGCGGCTGGGGCGAGCGCCCCGTTGCCTCTGCCTGATGCGGTCGGCCTCCTCCTTTGCTAGCATTACTGCTTCGCAGAAGGAGGCGACCGCCTGCAATCCCTCCTCACTACGGACCATGGCCTGAACCAAGGCCCGGCGAGAGAGATCGCTGCCGCCGATCGCCCCCACGAGGACACGGCGATGCTCCGCCCAGGCGGGGCACACCTCTACAGTGTGCTCCACCGTGTCCTCCGGATGTTCCGCACAGTGGCGACACCCGGGCGAATCCTCCGCACGAATCCGGAACAGGTACTTAGCGAACTTTCCGTGTTCGGTAAGCACCCGCGTCGTGCGGAAGTTGAGAACGCCGTGAGGTCTTTCCAGCCACGCCCCAAGGATAGGCCTTATCGCCCCAATTGTGGCGCGCCCCGAACGAGGTTGCGATAGTCGTTGACGCCATTTCGCCATGAGATCCCGCCGGAAGTCCTTTGCTGGTAGTACACCGCAGACTACCCTTCTTTTTAAAGTTCTTATAATACATCCTAAGGTTGTCTGGTAGAAATCGCTGTCAGCGATAAGACCGCCATTGTACCCACAGATTTCAGTTCCTGTGAATTGTTATATATTGTCATGTTTTGGTGTACAATAAAGTTTATTCTATTCTATTCCCTTGAGAGTATATCGTCACTGGAAAGCCAATACTACTAAAGCGCCAAAAGGCCATTTTACAGTAGAGCCATTTTAAGTTTTTTTTTTTACAAAACCGTGAATAACTTTTTTTCTAATTTAGTAATCGATATACAGTAAAGGCAAAAAATAATTGTGACACTATTATCTACGTACTGGAATCGAAAGATTCTGCATATTTATTATAATTCAGGAGATAGCTGTCGCTTAAGTAGATTAATATGATTTTAATTTCAACTCGATACCTCCACGCGTTCCCGAGATAAGGGGTCTTGACAAACCGATAGACAGACAGACGGACAATAAAGTGAGCCTACATAGGTTCCGTTTTTTCAAAACCCTAAAAATAAGCAAAAACGCTGAACTCAAGGATGAAGTTATTAGAATATGGCGATAAGTAAAAGTTAATTTATGTGGTTCCGATCGTCCGGATGTGGAACAAAGTAGGTCCCACGTGCTGCATTTAAAATCCTCGACACACAAGTTGAAACATCATGGCGGTCGACCTTGAATGCGCAGCAACCGATTTTCGTGTCTCAATGTCAAACGTAACCATAGCAACGGGTTCAAATTATTTGCCGCGTATAATACTTGCTTTTGCCTCATAAAGTTCAGCCAAAGAGCTGAGAAGAAAAAAACAATTTCCAAAAATAATAATACAATCGGAAGTGTCGTACTACAGGTATAAGCCCGACCCAGTTTGTGATAATGATCATATCATATTGTACTGGGATCGGTCCATTATCACTGACAGGACTTCTGTAGCCAATAAGCCTGACATAGTGGTGGTGGACCGAAGCGAGAGGCGTGCAATGATTGTTGACATATCCGTTCCACATACGACGAGAACCTCGTGAAAGCCGAGAAAGATAAACAAATCAAGTATATTGACTTAGCTCGTGGGATGTGGACTCAGCGATCATTGTACCGATAGTCGTGTCAGGGAAAGGCTTAATAGCCAAGAGCCTCGACCAACATCTTATGAGGCTCTTGTTAGGCGACTGGATCAAGGTCTTGATTCAGAAAGCGGTACTCCTGGACACGGCTCATATTGTTGCTAGGTTCCTTTCTCTGGAGCCCTGACCGCCGGTAGCTTGGACTCTGTTCCCGAATCCCGATACCGGTGGGATACTATTTTTTTTTTGTATTGAAGTATTTAAAAATACACGAAAATAATAATAATATTCCACAACTATCACACAACTCCATCTAGTTCAAAACCAAGTAGAGCTTGTCCTTTGAGTACTAGATTACTGATAAACAAATGTAAATATACGTAATAGTGATGTTGAATGACTAAGCGATGGAGTTTCCTAATCCCACAAATAAATACATACGAGCATAATATATTATATGTGTTTTAGTTTTGAGCGGAAATTACTCACATTAATAAAATTCAGTGGTTGGAGCGAGATTTACTATTCATAATAAAATTGAGCAACATCCAAATCGATCCATCAAAGATTATCATGACGACAGATCAATTAATAGTTGATAGACACAATAATAAGATGTTCACACGAAAACTGTAGATTTTTTTGCCATTATTGGATGTATTGTTCTTTGCTTCCCAGTGATTTAGCCAAAAACTTATCGAATATAATGATGACTTCACTAACACTATATAATTTTTCTTCTATATTTCTGTGTTCATTATTACCCTAGGCGGAAAGTAACTTATTTAGTCCCGAGAAGAAGTTTGGCGTCCGAGCGTAGCGAGGTCGAATAAATTATTTTATATCACAACTCAAACTTCATTTAATTAAAAGTATTGTGACTTGTAAATGTATTTTTTTTACCAATAAATATGTTTATCTGTTATTTAATTTTACTAACCGAGATTAATAACGACGGTATTTTCTATATTCTTTGTAAATATATAAAAATATAACTTTTAACACCATATTTTTATATAAAAGTTTTTTTTTCTTCGCCCCCTTTTGGGCAGGCTTAGGTCTTCTTCTTCCTGCCCTTATCCCATATTACTTGGGGTCAGCGCAACATGTTTTTTTCCTCCACTCTATCCTGTCACCCGTCACACTATCATTAACTCCCTTTTCTTTCATATCACTCCTCAAACAATTCCTCCTCTTCACATGACCATACTGTAGCGACATCCATGTCGTCACAAAAAGAACTAATCCTGCATCGCGCAAGTAAGATTCGCGGCGCGATTGGAACATATAGAACAAACCCGAAATGATCTATCGGGCAGTAGCCCACCAGACATAACACCCGTCTGGTCGGAGGATCCTCCCTTTCCAACGGAGGTATGTGGGACTTTACTCTCTGTTCCGCATACCTCCAAACTGGTGACCCTCGACAAAGAACGTCAACGCAGCCTTCGTGCAGCTACCACATCGTGACGTCATCATCACTTCCTCAAGCTTTCGAGCAGCGAGCCATACAGCCAGCACCCACGGCTATATGGGTATCCTGACCACCAGCATGCCTACTTGTTCATACCTGGTCATCTCCCTCAGCCTCATCTGCGACCTTGGCTAAGCACCTGCACCTTCGGCCAGTCACATGAAGAGCCTTGAAGAACCTCTCCTGGTCGACGACAGCAGTCAAGCCCTACGTCGCACAGCACCGCTCCGACTCACTGGAGCCAGCCGCAATACTCCGACTCACTGGAGCCTGCAGCATCCTATCCCGACTCACTGGGATAGCACCACCCCGACTCACTGGGGAATCACCGCAGACAGTTCCGACTCACCGAGAACTATGCGGAATCCGGTTCCGACTCACTGGAACCAACCTCCATTGGCTTGGCACGCATCACGACGCCTCAAGAAGCATCAAGAACCATCGATCTCCGATCTCCGGAGGGGAGTGATGTAGCGACATCCATGTCGTCACAAAAAGAACTAATCCTGCATCGCGCAAGTAAGATTCGCGGCGCGATTGGAACATATAGAACAAACCCGAAATGATCTATCGGGCAGTAGCCCACCAGACATAACACCCGTCTGGTCGGAGCTCCGACCAGACGGGTGTCAAGACAAACGATTTCCTTTCAACTTTTCAGTCACTGGCGCCACTTTCAAACTTCCATTAATATACTCATTTTCACTTTATCCATCTCTACATTCGCCTGCTGCGGCATCTCTTTAATTGATTTCACATAGTAAAATTACATCACAATATCCACTAGGTATCAATTGACCAATCTTTAAAATAGCCACTGAAATTCAATTCAAGTAATTCCTCCAAAACAAGAGCTTAAATTAATCTGGATTTGTTTGGTACAATCGAAGACACTTCGGCCTGACCACCGCTAAGTTCATTTTTGCTTGCACTCGAAACGAAAATTTCAAAAGGTTTAGTTTGGCCGCGCCGTAGGATTCAAGCGATTTTTTTTTTAAGTTTTCAGGCAAAAATGACCGCGATGGTATCTACTTAATTAAAAAAAGACAGCCCCTCGAAGGCCAATTGTACATTCGTTTGTACAACTTGAATAACCCTGAAAATCGTTAATTATCTTACTGTTCACACAAATATACGAAATTCATTTTTTTGAAAATTTTTGTTTCTATATCTTTATTTTTTCTGAAAAAAACCCGTAAAAGTTTATTTTTAATTTTTTTATATGATTTTCTAAAAAGGGGGCTATTACGTAATAATGCCCCCTGGCGTTTGAGGGGTTAAATGCGTTCTATCAGCGACACAAAATCACAGACACAATAAAACTCTACGAATCCCACCAGTAACTCTTAATCCACAAATTCCGTTTAAAAAACACTCTTTGACTCACCAAAACATTCATGACTGCGTCTGTATTGTATTTAACACCAAATTGCGCGAAATCTATAGCGTTTTAGCTTTAAATACTGAAGAGAAACAGCACACTGTCCCAGATAGGGAGTTTGTGTGTGTATCAGCTGGGACAACCGTTATCTGTTTGATAGAAAAACAGCGCTGTTAAGGTGCGACCACATTATCGCTGGAGTATACGAATAAGTATGTATAAGAAGGCGTAGTAAATTGATGTTATGGAGTTTGATTTATTTTATAGTCAGTCCAATTTATTTATTTAATAAGCTAATCTGCGGTTTTCGGTAACTTTAACCAAACCAGTTTATACAGAAAACATATTACATACAATTTAAAATCTCGACTCGACAATATTATAGATCTTAGCGAGTCTGTGAATGCATGTAAGTTAATTCTTGCTACCCTAATATTGTATTTTATGTGATCAGTGTACGAGTACATTTCTAATAGTAAGTTTTTACGCAAATGTAAATAATTCCCTCTCCTAGAGAGGAGGCCTGAGTCCCAGCAGTGGGAACATCATAAAGTTGATGCATACTATGCTATGCCCTTACTACTATGTATTTTTCCATGTTTCATCTAAAGCTTGAATGGTAAAAATGCATAAGTTATTCAACAAATATATGCATAATAAAATAAAAATGCATAAAGTATTTAGTAAAAATAAATAAATAAATTACTGCTGGCACTTAAATAATGTGGCCTTGCCCTAACACGGTGCTGAGAACCATCAATGAATGCGTGAGTCAGGATCATCTAAACAAAACAATACAGTAAGCCGACGCCTGCGCACTGGTTTGGTACATAAAACTGTGTACTCTTAGGTGTTTTTGTGTCAAATGACTCATTATCATGTGTTACTATTTAGAAGTTTATTGACTTCCTGCTGTTATTAACTTCTTGTTCAATATTTTCGGTAAGATTTTTTGGGTCAATTAGGCGAATATTGATCTCTCTCTTTACCTTATTTTTATTTTTTATGGTAGGTAAAATCATCAAATGACAAATCTCGCCCTTGGGTGGGGCGGGAGATAGTGCCTGACTTTTACTAACTAAAAATCTACCCTGCTCCTTTCATTGCCTCTGTCCCAGGGCTCCAGGTTTCATTTTCACATAACCTTTGGCTGACAAATCCTTGAGTGCGCGCCGTAAACGACTTGACCTCGGACCGGTCTGTTACCGGACGGACGGACAGCGAGCTACCCATTGCTCGCCGTCCGCGAGCCCGCGCCTACGATGGCCGGAAATCTGGATCGGAATCTCGGCGGCGGCGGCGTGTGCGCCGTTGCCTGATGCGGTCGGCTTCCTCCTTTGCTAGCATTACTGCTTTGCGGAAGGAGGCGACCGCCTGCCATTCCTCCTCGCTCCGGAGCATGGCCTGAACCAAGCCCCGGCGATCTCTTTCTTTACCTGGCTTGAACCTTTTAACGTCGAATATATCCGACAATCACTCTAGCGTTTTTTTCCACCAGGGTCGCACATCCACGACCAAATACTGCATCTCGTCAGCTCTTCGGTCTCCTATGGGGATTGCAGAGCTAAACGAGATGGAGTACCCAGTCGCAAACACACGACCCTGGAGAATAGGACACGAAAACACTTGTCGGACCTATCCGACGGTTAAAGGGTTAAGCATGGATCACACGGATGTAATCCGCGTCGTCATCATCATCATTCCACCTGATGGTAAGCAGTGATGCAATCGATGATGGTGAGGCGCACTAGTTTATTAAGAGCCTATTCACTCTAGCCTTGAAGACACTTAAATTATAATCGGAGGGGAAGACCGCAGCAGGCAAATTTTTCCAGTCCTTCGATGTACGCGGTATAAACGACGAGGCAAAACGCTTAGTCTGGAAGGTAGAGCTTTCAACAACGTGAGGGTGGATACTCGCCGTACGTCGGGTTGGCTACAGCATTGCCAGATTTTTTATTCTGGCAAGTCGGGATTTTAAAACTTTTTAGTGAAAAAATCTGGATTTTTTCGTCGGACATAGTAAAAAAACGTATATTATCGTAAGTTTAAAAAAAAAAAAAACTAAATTTTAATTTACGTATTACATTATATAGCAAAAGTAACTATAGAAAATATATTTGAATAAAAATATGATAAGTATTATAAATCAGATTTACTTTATCAGCGGGCGGCCAGTTCATATTGTCTTTGCCACCAGGCCGTGCCTCCTCAGCGCGCTGCATGTACGGTCAAGTTATCCTCGAAAAGCGGGACTAAGCGTGTCCCGCGCGAGACATTTAATTTTGATTCAAAAATCGGGACGTCTCGCCAAAATCGGGACGTCTGGCAACGCTGGTTGGCTACCACCTTGGCTTTGGACTCAATGAATGTGTTTGTTACTTCTTCACGTTTGAACGGCTGAATGCATTGAACGAAATTGGGCACACTGGTCTACCACCATGTCCTGTATACTTTTTATAGGAATATGTTTCCTTCAAATGATTTTTTACATGGCGAAGCCGCTGGCAGCAACTATAGGCCTTTGATTCGAATAAACACACCTTGTCGAATAGAGAAGCTACTAGCTCAATATTATACACCGTTCAATTTTGGTCGTTTTAATCCCGCGGAGGGTCGATCCGGTACATGAAAGACTAACCGATTTTGTAAAGAAAAAATTAAAAAATAAAGAACTTTTTTTTCAAAAACTCGAATTAATATACGTATACACAAAATAAATTTTCTTTAAGTAAACGAATCAATGACCTTGTAGGTAGTTGTTGGTCGTTGCGTACTAACTACCTACAGTTCATTGACCTCGCTCAGCTGACGTTTACTTAAGGAAATTAATTTCATACATGCGTAAATTAATTCGAGTTTAAAAAAAGTACTATATTTTTTTATTTTATCTTTACAAATCGATAGTATTTCATGTACCGAATCGACCCTCCGCGGGATTAAAACGACCAAAATTTAACGGTGTATTTGTAAAGACGGTTATGCAACGATGATCGGTGATTTCCTATGGAAAGTCCACGTCCACAAATAACAGTCCCATGGTGCTCTTTGGAAACAAAAGTAGCTTGTAAGTAATCATTACATATGGCAAGTGACACAGTGACATCATATCAACGGTCCGTGGGCAGCCAACTGTGGTAGGCGTTCATAAAGCATTGGTTAGTAATCAGCATTCTTGTAGGCGTGTGCTTGCGGACGACGAGCAAAGGATAGCTCGCCGTTTGGCTGTCCGGTAACCGTCCGGACCGAGCCCGAATCGTAGATGGGTAATATGGCCTTAGCGATGGGTTGACTTTTGAAAAGGCTACTCGTAGTCCTAGAATGCAACTGAAGGACCATATACATGTAGTTTTAGTCAGTAAAACTGATACGCAATTCCGCTCCGCCCTAGAGCAGAAGACATTAGGATGATTAAATTTTTCAGTGCTTAAAGACAGATTAAATATATGACTTAGAGGTTTGTCTATGGATGCTTCAGATAGTTTAAGGACTTTACCTGAAATGTTATTTGGCCCAACAGAGCTACTAGGCCATGGGCTTACTAATACCATGTTCTACATCTTTAGGAAAAAAATTAAACTATGCTGACAGAATTACTGTTGCTATGTGTATCAAGAGCACATTTCTGCTTGATCACTTAAAAACATTTTTGCATAAATCCTTTGAAGTTTCTGATTCGAGTGCAAGCAAAAATGTATTTAGCGGGGGTTAGGCGGAAGTTTCTTTGATTGTACTTAGTTGAGTGTTAGTCAGTAAGAGTCTGACACTCCAGCTCTTTCTTCACCCAGAGCGGGAGAAATCATTTAAAAAATATTGAGCTGGAAATCATCAAATAACTTTTCATTCGATGATTTCCTATTGGCTGCTATGAAAAATTTGCACGTGTGTCAAACGACGTTTTTCAACACACTTACGACTTGTGGGGAATGACCCGCGCCTCGTGGGGCTTGACTAATTAAATTGTGGCGGGGGCTCTCGCACGCGCACTTTTCCGCACTGGTGCGGAAAACTGTCCATAGCGTGCCTAAGCGCAGCGGGTTTTCGAGTAAGTGTATTGAAAAACCCTTTCGGAAATATTATGTTAGATAATATATTATTCTCTCTTACAAAAAAGTTGCCGACATAATATATATTAACCGCTGTAGCTGTACCTATATACTATAACCTTGGTCACATAATGAGGCTGCTTACGTTAGAAAATAAGTAGCGTGATGATATCGCAACGTAAGTGGAGAGATCTGTGTTATGTGTTGCAAGATGGCGACGACAACGATCAACACGTAGCCGTAGATTCACTGTAAAATTTTGGTCGTTTTAATCCCGCGGAGGGTTAATTCGGTAAATGAAATACTATAGTTTTGTAAAGAGATAATTGAAAAATAAAGTACTTTTTTATACTCGAATTAATTTAAGTATGTACGAAATTTATTTTTTTACATAAACATCAGCTGATCGAGGCCATTGAACTGAAGGTAGTTAGTACGCAACGATCGACAGCTACCTACACGGTGATTGACTCGTTTAATTAAAGAAATTGATTTCGTACATGCGTATATTAATTCGAGTTTTAAGTAAAAAAAGTACTTTATTTTTTAATTTTTTCTTTACAAATCGATAGTATTTCATGTACCGAATGGAGGGTCCACGGGATTAAAACGACTAAAATTTAACGGTGTAGGTATACTCTATTCTTTTTGTTATGACAATAAAGTGAGAAGGCGAGCTGTGTTCCTTCCCAGTTTATTGTCTTTTTTTAGGAGGAAAAATGATCCGATGACATCTCCCGCCCTTGGGCAGACCGAGGGATAGTACGGACTAAAAATTCACTCCTGGTCCTTCTTTGCCCTCGTAGGCCCCAGTACGCTTACACCCTGCTAGGCCCCTACGGTTTGCTGACATCTCCTTGATTCACGCATGGAACAATACGCCCTAATTGATAAGGCTAATTGAAACTTTCGCCAGAATATCCACTTATGTATATATCTACCTACTCTCAATCGCCATTTTCAAAAATTAACAACGCGATAAACCAAACTAATCTGGTAGACTTCATTAAAATAATCACTTTAATTAATTGAATCCTTTAAACTGACTAATTATAACCGTTGCTACCTAAATTAGTGAAAATGCTGTTGATTATGAATTTTATCTAATTAAAATGCAATATTATATTGATGAAGTAAAGCGGTATATTCACTGGATTAGTTTCTTTGTATCTATACAATCTCACCTCCTCCTCCTCCTCGATTCGTATTCCTCATTACTGAGGGTCGTGGAGTTCCCGCTGCTATCTTCTTACTGATGGTGTCTCGCCACCTGTGATGGTACTTGGCGTCATGAAGTACGACGTGCAATTGGGTTTCCAGTGTGGAGCGGACCTGATCTGCCCATCTTTTTGGGCTACGGCACCTTGGTCGTTGGCCATCAACCATGCCAGTTATGATGTGCTGTTCAAGGTTGTGCCCAATTCCTGGCAATGTGGCCAAAGATCTCCAGTATTCTAACTCTCAGTACATAATCCCACACACCACAAATAATAGTCCCGTGTGTCTGACATCCACTGCATTCCCGCGACTTTCTCCAGGTCGTAGGTCCATATTACGGAAGGTCTTCTACTCTGCGTCTTTTGATGTGCGGTCGCTACTCTAGAACCTGTCGGTACAACCGGGTAATACAATTTCAATAATCAATACTCAATATTTTATTGCAATCCATATGCGTACATAGATGGTACTAAAAATGTCACAGACCATTATGGACCCTGTCGGACACAGCAAAAATTAAGCAAGAATAAGCTAAGCTAAGTAGCAAATCATGGAATTCACTAGTATTGTAGATCTATTTTGTGTTTACTACGCGTGTTTTTGTTATGAAAATCGCTAATTTTAAAATGTCCCAAGTTTCTACGAACATACAAAATACTTTCTAAGATGTAAAGAGAAGGCAGGGTCGGTGTATCGATATTGCACTATCGGACAACCCGACGTACGGCGAGTATCCACCCTTACGTTGTTGAAACATCTACGGTCCGGACTAGGCGTTTCGCCTCGTCGTTCATACCGCGTACGCCGAGGGACTGGAAAAATTTGCTTGCTGCGGTCTTACCATCCGATTTATAATTTGGGTGTCTTCAAGGCTAGAGTGAATAGGCTCACCATCAACGATTGCATCTCTGCTTACTATCAGGTGGGATTGCATTAGTTTATAAAAAATAAAAATATCTTTGAATTTATTTCTGAGGGACTCACAAGAACCCATTTTATAACTAACCTAGCTGTGGTTACATCACTGTCGATTGCCTTATTATTATTGCCACTAGAGTTTAGAATCGATAGTATCATACCTAAAACTTCGTTCTACAAGCAATGTGCCCTGCCCACTGCCACTTAAGTTAGGCGATTCTTCGGGCTCTGTCGGCGACCTTCGTTCTCCTACGGATGTCTTCATTCCTGATGCGATCACACCACACTAATATTATAATGGCGAATGTTTGTATGTGTGTATGTTTGTTACTTTTTCACGCTTGAACGGCTGGATGGATTCCGATGAAACTTGGTACACGGGTAGATCTTGAGATTATGTTCTTTTAGAGTAATTTTCTAATACGACGGGGACGAAACACTGGCAGCTATTTTGACATAATTAGATGACATGACTGGCGTTATTGTTGAAGTGATTAGGCCCCAGGACCTGGCACGAGCCCCACAGCTACAGGGCAATGCACACCTCCACGATGTCCTCGGGGCCATCCGCACAACGGCGATACTTGGGTGTTCCTTCCGGCTGAATTATATAATATTAAGTTTGGCTTCTATACTATGAATTTTTATTAGATGAAGTAAAGTGACAGCAGTGGACAATGCCCAACTGTCAAACAACCATTGTTATAGCTGTCACTTTACTTCATCTAATAAAAAATCATAGTATTGTAAAACCTGTATGTATGATGTGCTGATACTGCTTAGCTAATACCAGTGTGATGCTTCAATTTTGCAGCGCCTAATTGGTGTTCTTCGTCGACCCTACAGTGTGTACGTGCCTTAGATTGCAACTTTTTTCTATAAATGGTAAAATTTTGTAATAATTGTGTCAATACTGTCATCATTGTAGTTCAACATGGCGGCCCTCCCCGCCACTTTAGTTTTGTTTCTATATTTCACTTTAGCTTCCGGCTACACTTTGATGCGTAAGTTTTTTTTTTATTATGTATTCAACATTATTTTTAGTATGCGAAACTTAAATATAGTTTGTTCAGAATGAGTAACTGAATCGATTCAAATGATTTTACATCATGTTATATTTTTTCCCGAAAATATTTAAAAAAGGTCACAAGTTGGATACCATCGAGACAAGTACAATACAAGTCACGGTGTATAGTGGGCATTAGCAGCCAGCGCACAACCGGGTGCGGGTGCCAAACAACCCCTCAGTGATCCAAATGGCCCGGTGACCATGTGTTTGTGTAAACAGTGATACAGTTATGTAATTTTATACCTATTTAGATTCTTTGCATAAATATACTAGACCCGTGTTTCAAGTTTCGCTTATACTAAAAATAAGGTTGTATATTTTCGACTGTTCCTAGGTATAGTATCGGAGATCTATTTGAAATTTATTTTATGTTAAACTTTATCATTAATGACTTTTTATAGGTTTCAAAAAAGATATTGCTTTTTACACTGATAATATTTATATCGTTTGTGTAGTAATATATGTATAGGGTGATTGTTAATTAGTGAACGATACTTAAAAACGTGATTGTAGTCATGATAACAAACAACTTTTACTATGGGACCAAACCTGAAATCGCGAAAAAAAAATCTGTTGTCAGTACATTTATGTTCGCCTAACTGGTCAAAATGTACTGATTTTTTTTCGCTATTTCTGGTTTGGTCCCACAGCAAAAGTTGTTTGTTATCATGACTAATTACCATAATTACCAGCCACCCTATATAGTGTAAACTGACGGAAAAAAATTGACATGTTTGTAAAAGTATTTTTGAAAAATCTATTTGTAAAATAAATATCATTTAGTACGCACATTAAAATACACCTTTATGCTAGGCTTATAACAAAAATGAGAAAAAAAGTGCAATTCTCAGATTCGAGAGTCTACCTAGCGACAGTCGTTTTGATTGATTGATACGTTATTTATATATCTAATTATAAAATACTAAACTAATTATAATTAATTATGAAACAGAATAACAACAATTCTATTGTTATTTATTTTTTATTTTTAATTATGATTTCATCTTTTTGACTGTAAATATCCATAGGTTCGTCGAGCCCAATTTTTCCCATATTTGGGTACAAAGGAGGGTGACAAAAAAGAAAGGTATAGGTATTTTTTAGAGTTCAGTACTTCAAAAGAAAAAAAGCGGATCCCTTAAGTGTGCCGAATGCCTTAGTTTTGTCCGTCTGTCTGTCAAGACATTTTATCTCGGGCACGCGTGGAGGTATCGAGTTGAAATTAAAACCATGTACTGAAGTCTGCGGTCCCTTGAAGCTGTGAAAAATCAAACTTCTGAGTTAACGAAAAAAAAATAGGGTCTTTCATGTCGCAAAAAATATTTTGGCACTGAAGTGAATCAATAATCAAAATTCATAAGGTACTTCCCGTTGACCTAGAATCCTGAAATTTGGTATAGATTAACCTTTTGAATACCGTAATTAGAGACATAATAAAAAGACAATAGGTGTGCGGAAATCATAGCACAAGTAAGTATAGGAAAAAATCTGAAAACTATAAATTTGTAGGAACTTCACAATATTTTTTTTTTGCGATTCAGAAAAATCTTCGTAACCCAATTCGGGAATCGAACAGTTTTCATAGGTAGTTTGTACAGAGCCCTCAGTGCGCGAGTCCGATTCGCACTTGCCCGGTTCTTTAGGTCAACAAATAACTTTTCCTGCTTTGGGTAAAGCGAGAGGTTAGCAAGTCTAGAAATTAATTTTCTTTCACTTCTTCCATTTAAAATTGATATTTAAATAATGAATAATAATTATTAAAATTTGTGCAGGAGAAGATGAGGACAATGAAATAGTATGGCCAACGGAATATCACTTCAAAGGAGAAAAGCTCAATTTCCAGTCGTCTCTGAAGGAAAACTTTGAAATATGGTAAGTTATTCATTACGTCATAATGTAGAAAAATAGGCTTATACAACATTAATTTTAGTAAGTGTAATGCAAACCCGAAACACGGGTATTTTTATGTAAAGAAACATGAAAAATCACTAAGCTTGTTTTGCTACCTGGTTGTCCGCACAAATACTTGGTCACCGACGCATCCGAGTGACTTAGGGACTGTTTTGCTCCCGCATCCAGCTGTGCGCTGACCTGTAATGCCCGCTATTACCTACCGTGACCTGTATTGTACTTAGTGTCGGTGGTGTCCAACTTGTGACCTAATTTAAATATTTTTGGGAAAAATATAACATGGTGTAAAAATGATAGGAATCGATTCAGTTACTGATTCTGAACAAACTATATTCAGGTTTCGCATATACTGAAAATAATGGTAGTAAAAAACAACAACTTTATAATAACAATTAAATCCCAAGCGCTCATAGTTGGTGGCAGATACATGCTCAATTTATTGGATCACCAGTCGCTTCCGCCTGTGGTGTATGATTCTGTGCCCATATTGTACTCTAAAAGCGTTAAAAACCTTGGCGTGCATATGGACACTAACCTATCCTGGGAGGTCCATGTTGCTGATGTGAGTAGGAGGGTCTTTTACTCTTTTCAGTCTCTTAAACGTCTCCAAAAATTCCTACCATTTCACACTAAGGTTAATCTTGCACAATCTCTTCTTCTACCGCTCATAGACTATGTGGATGTCTGTTTTCTAGATACTACGGAGGTACTTCTGAATAAACTCGAACGATTGCAGAATTTGTGCATCCGTTTTATTTTCGGCCTCCGCAAATACGACCATGTGTCGGAGTTTCGGACCAGATGGCTGCCGATTCGGCGTCGGCGAGATATACATATTCTATCTCTCCTTTATACAATCCTACACAATCCTAATACTCCTCAATACCTTCGTGAACGCTTTGAGTACCTCGTCCCGAGGGGTAAACTCTGTCGTACCACCTCTTCTCTTCTCCTTCGTACTCCGCGTCATACTTCTAGCCGCTACGATGGCTCCTTTTCGGTAACTGCAGTGCGTCTCTGGAACTCTCTGCCTCACTCTCTTCGCGACAGCCCTTCTCTGGATGTCTTCAAGAGGAAACTTAAAGAGCACTTCCTTTCATTTTTGACATAATATTAGAGTATTTAGTATGTATTAATATGTATAGTATGTATTAGTATGTATAATATAATTATACCTATATTTAGACTTAGTTATGTAGAATGATATTGTGCACTGGATCCTACCCTCGAATATGTTTTCTCTCTATAACTCAAAAGTTTGCAGGGAGAAAACTCATTGCTGAGTTAAGCTCGCCTTTGTACATGAACTGTTTGTATCTCTATATGCTTTGTTATATTTTTGTGTACAATAAAGAATTAAGAATTAAGAACAATTCACGTCGGGTTCACCAGTTTTGTAGGTATTTGTGACAGGGAGTAAAGTCCCATATATGGTTGAGCTAAGTGGTGCTGATATATTCGTCATGTTCGTGAACGGGCGCTGTCAGTTGAGACTGGTCATCTTTTAGCTGCCAGTGGTTTATTTTTAATATTATAATAGAACATTTTTTTTTCTCTTTATCTTATTTACGTTGTTATAGCAGCAACAAGAAACATGTAACCGAGATATTTGTATACAAAACAAGTTTGAAAAGAGTGTCCATGGAGTTTCTTGCACATTCTTCTCCATAGAGATCTACGCTTTGGAATGGGCAATTAGCATCATTTTTTCTGACAGACCGATTTCTTGACTTTCCAAAAGTGCCTGTAAATGTTTTATTTGAAATAAAATGCTTTGAATCTTTATAGCTCCGTTGAAAAGGGAGGATCCGCCGACCAGACGGGCGTTATGTCTGGTGGGTTACTACCCGATAGATGACGGTTGTATCTATTCAAATCGCGCGGAGAACTTTAAATGCGCGATGCAGGATAGCTCCTTTGTGACGACATAGATGTCGCTAAAATAAAAAGGACATTTCCCACATAATTTTTCCACTATTACTCATACACGCATGTATCGATTTGGAAAATTGTCTTTTTTGTTTGGTATACTTTTTAGGTGGTTCCATGGTCACAACCATCATCAGGTTCCGACTTTAAAGGCCCGGTCAAAAGCCACTATTACATAATCAAGATTGTTTTAGGTACAATGGCAACCTGAACCGTTCTCGTGCTGACTTCAACGACGGCACCGTCAAGAAATGGTACTATGGAGACACCGGCTACGCTTATGTGGTATGACAAATATATTTATTTATTAAAACTATAAATATATGTATAAGCATAAACATCCAAAGGTCACCCAAGGGCTTTCTTAAGTTACGAAACCATCTTGCGTCTCTTTTAAGCGTGAGGACCGTTGCTTCACTCGTGCGGCCTCCTCCTTTGCTAGCATTACCGCTTCGTAGAAGGAGGCGACCGCCTGCCACTCCTCCTCGCTTCGGACCATGGCCTGTACCAAGGCTAAGCGCGGGAGATCGTTGCCGCCCCCGTGTTCCCCGTGTCCACAGTGGTGACACCCGGGTGTCACTTCCGCACGAATGCGGAGCAGGAATCTCCTAAACTGACCATGTCCGGTAAGGAACTGCGTCATGCGGAATGGAAGGACGCCGTGAGGTCTTTCCAGCCACTCCTCAAAGAGGGGACTTTCCGCCATAATAATGGCGTGCCCAGCACTGGGTTGCGACAGTCGCTGTCGCCATTTCACCATGAGATCCCAACGGAACTCTGTCCACCATGCCGCGACTTGTCACGGACCATGGAGTATCTTCTATATTATGCGCATTTTTTTTTAGATTCACCCCATGACTACTGAAGAGGTCACGAATGAAGAAGTATGCATTGCAAGGACTATGGAAGATGATGAACAGATCGACTTTCTTCCCGAAGTTTCTGAACTGACATACACAGGTATCTTTTTTAAGTAGCTTCTAAAAGGAGGAGGTTGTCAATTCGTCGGTATTTTTTATGTGTGCCTCTATTACTCATACACGCCTGGACCGATTTGGAAAATTATTTCAATTTTTGAAAGTGTATACTTCCCAGGTGGTCCTATGTCATATGGTACCTAGGTCAGGAATTTAATTTTGTAGGTACACTTGTAATGGTTACATTCTTTAGGTATCTTACTATAGAACTTGTACAGGTACAAGACCTATACTGTTTACCTACACTGTTTAGGTTTAGCTGAGGGGTACAGTACAGCTAAAAAAGGATTACAATTAAATACAATTAAATAATTATTAACCCGGCGTACGGCGAATATCCACCCTTACGTTGTTGAAACTTCCACGGTCCGGACTAAGCGTTTTGCCTCGTCGTTTATACCGCGTACATCGAGGGACTGGAAAAATTTGCCTGCTGCGTTTTTCCCGGCCAATTATAATTTAGGCGTCTTCAAGGCTAGAGTGAATAGGCTCTTAATAAACTAGTGCGCTTTACCATCGACGATTGCATCACTGCTTACCATCAGGTGGGATTGCAGTCAAGTGCTAGTTTATAAAATATATTAAAAAAAAAGTTATGAAAAATACTACCGATTTCAATACAAAAAAAAAGGTATTATATATCATATCATACGTTGATAAGGTTGTACACATAGATATCTCCGTGGTTGTAGCATGATTTTTCAAACCTTTTGACCTAGCCGTTATTGAGCAGTAGGCTTCAGAAAGTCACTGCTTTATAGCACTGCTCGGGACTTAGGGCCTTAAGGGGTGAACATGGACAAGCTTAAAATATGCGATATTACGAATTTCACTTCAACTTGGTTCTAGGAAATACATGTTTATTTTTTAATTTTAAAAGCTTTTGGAAAAAAGTTTTGGCTATTCAGAATGTAGATTGAATGTGCAAGGTTCTTTAGATATATTTTTTTACTTTTTTAATTTATGAGTTCACGCAAAATAGCAGATTTTCAGAGTTCTTTACTTGAACAAAAATAGAAACCTAGATATCATTCACAAGATATCTGTATTTCCAAAATATCCAGGGACAAATGTGTAATAACGTCATAATAACATAATTTTATGAAAAACAATGTAAATATTGTAACTTGGGTTGGCCGCTCTTAAGTCAGCTAGTTCCATAATGTGAATATTACGCAATGCGTCACCATCAAAGTGATTTATTTACCGACTTGTGGTCACCGGGACACTAACAGCGCCTAGGAAAATTATAATAAAACGCTAGCAAGCGGTTTTTATAGACGTTTGATGTTTGTCTTCTTTATGGGATTATGGTAACGATAACTAAGCCAAAATAAACATTTACGAAAAAGTACAACCGACTTTGATACAAAAACAATTCAAATGTGCAAAATAGTTTTAATGTTGGAAGTCGGTGTTAAATAACGAAGAAACCAACCCAGAAATTCCGACTTCCGAAATTAAAGTTATTTTGCACTGTTTACTGTCTGTGTATTTTGAAACATGTTTTTTTTATTATTTTACTCTTTTTAGCTGTGGTACCCCTCCGCTCAAACCCTAAATTGTATGTAATTTCTGTAGATGAGGTTCTGTGGTGTGGTAATTTGAAGAATTTCCTCGATTTCTCCAAGATACCATCTTTTTTTTATTAGTTATAATCTTCAGATCCTCACCTCCTACTGGGACCACCGTAGAAGTATAGTACGCAGTAAATAAGTTAAACCATTTGTTATGGTTACACGCAGCCTCCCAATTCGATTGAGAACCGAAAATCGGTTGCTGTGCATTCAAGGTCGACCGCCATGATGGTTCAAGTTGTGTGATGAGGATTTTAACCGATTTTCGGGTCTCAATCGAAGTTAAGGGCTGTGCATAACCATAAGAAATGGTTCAACTTATTTTCCGCGTGCCTTTTAAACAAAAACCTTTCAAATCGGTCCGAGGCATTATCAAGTAATCAGGGAATATGCATAAAAAATAAATCAAGGGAAAATATTCCCAAGATAAAAAGTGCCCTATGTCTATGTATGGAAATGGTCTGCCCGTGTGTCAAATTTCATTCAAATCTGTTCACTCACTCATTTATTTCCAAAATTTACAGGCACTTTTGAATAGTCAAAATATCGGTCATGCAAAAAAAAAGTGAAGCTACATTGCACGTTCCAAAGCGTAGATCTCTATGGAGAAGAACGTGCAAGAAACTCCATGGCCACTATTTTAAAATCATATTATAACTTACATAAATCTTGGTTACATATTTCTCATCGCCGACTCTAAGTTCAGACGTTTAAGCGTGAAGGAGTAATAGACATATAATGTTTCAACATGTTTCCTTATTTGCACTATATTATGTAACATCTCCAGGTCAGAACATGCAACTCTACGACAAAGTGGTGGACATCTGGACCAGCACCGACCAAACCGAACCCAAAATGCTGAGGGAGACGACACTGTACGTCTTCAAGACTGATTCCGGCGTCGACATTCCTGTCCAGTAAGTCAACAGCCTGATTAAAACTACAATTAACTATATTATTACATCATCATTCTAGCCGAAGGACGCCCACTGTTGGACATAGGCTTCCTTAAGTGTCGCCACAAGAAACGGTCCACCATCACCAGCAGAGCTATTGGCTAAATTTTTCAAAACAGTTGACAACTGGCATTTGATGTACACTTAACTTTGTTGTCGACTAACAATTTCATAACTTTGGTATTACGTATGACATCAAGTGGCTAACAAACCGCAGTGAATAAGTGTGGCTAACAAAAATTAACGGTGCATATTGTCCCGGCTCTAGTTTTTATCGACTAATATACAGCTAAGTTAAATATCGCATCTTCAGCTTAAAGCTCACAATCACAATTTTAAAAGTATAGATAGGTACAATAACATCTGTCAAAACGTGTCACGGTGGATATCAAAGGCACCGGTGGATAATGACGTCATATCAGTTGGTCACTAAAGATATGCAATATGAAATTAGCTGTTTGACAGTTATACGTTGTACATTCTAGCAAGTGATCTTCACTTGAGCTGTCAACAGAGTTACGCAATAGCCCCGCAGGTCATCGCTCTGCTGCGTCTTCCAGTGCGCGGTCGCCATTCCTGGAACTTTTCGGTCCCAAAGATCATCGGTTCTGCGAGCAATGAATCTTTGGTTCTGCTGCGAATATATTCATTCCTAATTATACACCGTTAAATATTGGTCGTTTTGAAATAGTATCGACTTGTAAAGAGAAAATTAAAAAAATAAAGTATTTTTTTTCAAAATCTTGAATTAATATCGATGTACGAAATTAATATCTTTAAGTAAACGAGTCAATGACCTTGTAGGTAGTTGTCGGCTGTTGCGTACTAACTACCTGCAGTTCATTGGCCTCGCTCAGCTGACGTTTACTTAGGGAAATTAATTTTGTACATGTGTAAATTAATTCGAGTTTTAAAAAAAGTACTTTATTTTTTTTATTTTCTCTTTACAATTCGATAGTATGTCATGTACCGAATCGACCCTCCGCGGGAATAAGACACATGTTAAATTTTATGACTTTTTTTATTTTATTTATTTGTTATTTTAGTATTTTATGATTTCCTACACGCCTAACGCGCCTAATTTATTTATTTACCAAGTACACAATAAGTAATCAACTACCGTTCACTCTCAGCAAGGTTCAGTTGAAAACCAGCGTCAGGCAACTACCACTGACTATCATGTAGTTGTCTGGCATTTATGCTGAACTGGACCTATTTGGCGTCGCCGTGAGGCACACATTGTGTCTGTATCTTAACTTATCTTAAGTTTTATAAATTTGGTTTTACAGTGTGTGTATCCATGCGTGCCAAATAAAATATTTTTTCTTTTTTTCTTTTTCTTTCTTTCTTTACATGAATAAAGTGTTTGCTTCAATATAGACTAAGAAAGTACTGACTTGTGTAAAAGTGCGAAATGACGTTGTTACGGAGGTACTAATTCCGAAAGTCGGAAACTTCTAATTGATTTTGCAATATCGATTCCGATCAATTTTAATCGGAACTCATATCAGAGGTAATAACAAGATTTGCTCTATTGTAATCTTTCTCTCTAGCACTCAATGGGTTGCTGGAAGAAAACTCAACTTTGAGTTTAGCTCTCCTATGTACATTGTACATGACCTTTGTTATCCATTTATTTTATAAGCTATTATAGTGTACTCTTATGGATCAGAAGTGTAATTGACTTTTTTTAAAGAAAACTCGAAACAACCTACTAGTATTTATTAATTTAAATTGACAAACAATCAGAAAACCGTTACACCGATAAATATAATTCAAAATTATGAGGCCTAAAACACGTCCGTCGCAACCGGGTCCCGAGCAAAAGTGGCAGAGACAAGTCAAGTCAAGTAGAAGGCGCACCACTCATGGTGTGTTGCCCCTTCTACTTGATTGCGTCATCGTAGTCGCGTCATGTCATCGCCTTCTCAGCTGTCAAATCCTCTAAGAGTACAATAAAGAATTAAGATTATCACGCTGGGAACCCCCCTCCTCCCGTCTGTCAATTACTCTTTCTTTCACTCGTTGTTTTGATTCAGATTGAGCGCTTCATTTATATATACTTGATTTAGTTTTTAATTAGTTTTAATAATGTTTCAATTGTAGTTTCTGCTTCCGCCTCCGATTTCGGCTTAGATTCCGGAACATCTCTAGTAGTAAGTCATCATCAGCCTTTTAATGTTCCCACTGCTGGGACTCAGGTCTCCTCTCTAAGAAAGAGAATGGGCCGTAATCCACCACGCGGGCCAAGTACGGGTTGGTGGGTGTCACATGTCTTCGAATTTTTGGTTCTAGGACATACCGATTTCCTCACGATGTTTTCCTTCACCGTTTTGAGAGCAGTGGTGATGAAATAAATTACACAAAGTAATGCACCTGGCCGGGCTTGAACCCGCGACCTACTAATCGTAAGTCGGAGCCGTTACCACTCGGCCACCACTGCTCTCTAGTAAGTACGTAAAAGTAATAAATCACTTTTCCTACAGGCTTGTGAGCAAGGTGTACAACTTGGACCTCGGCGAGCTGGCAGCCCACACTATCACCAACTTCTTCGACTTCAGGGATACTGTTACTGAGGAAGAGGTCACCGTCGAAAATGGTAAGAACATCACACACATCACATCATCATCATTTTAGCCGAAAGAAGATCACAGTAGGACATAGGCCTCCCTATGTGTACTTTGACGAACAGTCTTGTGCGTCTCGCATCCATCGAGTCTCCGCGACTCTCATCAGATCATCGGTCCACCATGTGGGAGGTGTAAACACTAATATTGTAAATACAAGTATTGTATTTACAATATTAGTGTTTTTATAAACGAAAATAAATGCACAATATACAAATTCTGGCACCAGTAGAAGTCTACTTCTCTAACACCCTTATTTATAAACAAGTAAATCTAGATTCTTGAGTAAAACTAACTACTTAAGTTACAATTTCTATTCTATAGTTAAGAAAAATTTAAATTTTGAATGAAGATTTCAAACGTCAAGTAATGACTTAATACGATTTTACTTAGTAACAGGTAATTATTTATTTATTAATACAGGTGTAAGTGACATAGACATATACAGCGTTAAATTTTAGTCGTTTTAATCCCGCGAATGGTCGATTCGGTACATGAAACACTATCGATTTGTAAAGAGAAAATTAAAAAATAAAGTACTTTTTTTTTAAACTCGAATTAATTTACGCATGTACGAAATTATTTTCTTTGAGTAAACGAGTCAATGACCTTGTAGGTAGTTGATGGTCATTGGGTACTAACTACCTACAGTTCATTGGCATCGCTCAGCTGACGTTTATTTGAAGATATTAATTTCGTACATGCGTATATTAACTCGAGTTTTAGAAAAAAGCACTTTATTTTTTTCATTTTATTTTTACAAACCGATAGTGTTTCATGTACCGATTCGATCCTCCACGAGATTAAAACGACCAAAATTTAACGGTGTATATGTAAGCTTATTAATCAAACTTTTTAAAAAACACTCAGTATCATTGTTTTAGAGGACGATTGTGAGGGATTCTGGATGGGCCAAGACTTCCAAAGAGATCTGAAATTTTTGCACCCTGACATACCGTCGGAGCTGGACCTGGCCTTCGACCTCTACACCAACCACCACAACAAGTTATATAACGACCAAGAACACCAGATGAGGAAGAGGATCTTCGAGAAGAACTGGAGGTAAGCCAGGGGAATATAGTTTAGTCCACTTTTGACCTCTCGACCCCCAATAAATAATGTGTCTACTGGACCCCTAACTAGAGTTTACTCTCGACCCCCAAGGGCCGAGAGTGGTTACATTTTTCAGCCAACTTTTAGTTTTCTCTTGACCCCCAAAGTACAGTTAGGTGCTATGTAAAATCATCAGTCTACCCTATAGTTTATGCAGGGAGAGTGGAAATGGCGAGAGACGTCATGCGGTCTTGATATCTGGACATACCAGAAACATTTAAAGTAGCTAGCCATCAAATCATTATGTTATAAAACAAAGTCCCTACATCACATCATTATTCGTTTTTTTAATTAAACACATAAGTATAATAAAGTTTATTATATTCATTTGTTGTCCGTCTGTCTGTCTTTCTGTTAAGACCCTTTATCTCGGGAACGCATGGAGGTATAAAGTTGAAATTAAAACCGTGTAGCGACATCTATGTCGTCACATAAGAACTAATCCTGCATCGCGCAAGTAAGATTCTCCGTGCAATTGGAACATATAGAACAAACCCGAAATCATCTATGGGGCAGTAGCCCACCAGATATAACACCTGTCTGGTCGGAGGATCCTCACTTTTCAACGGAGGTATATGGGACTTCACTCTCTGTTCCACTATCCCCAAACTGGTGACCCTCGACAAAGAACGTTAGCGCAGCCTTCGTGCAGCTACTACTTCGTGACGTCATCATCACTTCCTCAAGCTTTCGAGCAGCGAACCATAAAGCCAGCAACCACGGCTATATGGGTATCCTGACCACCAGCATGCCTACTTGGTCATACCCGGTCATCATCCTCAGCCTCATCAGCGACCTTGGCTAAGCACTTGCACCTTCGGCCAGTCATATGAAGAGCTTTCTCCTGGTCGACGGCAGCAGTCAAGCCCTACGTCGCACAGCACCGCTCCGACTCACTGGAGCCAGCCGCACTACTCCGACTCACTGGAGCCTGCAGCATCGTATCCCGACTCACTGGGATAGCACCACCCCGACTCACTGGGGCATCACCGCAGACAGTTCCGACTCACCAAGAACTATGCGGAATCCGGTTCCGACTCACTGGAACCAACCTCCACTGGCCTGGCACGCATCACGACGCATCAAGAACCATCGATCTCCGATCTCCAGAGGGGAGTGATGTAGCGACATCTATGTCGTCACATAAGAACTAATCCTGCATCGCGCAAGTAAGATTCTCCGTGCAATTGGAACATATAGAACAAACCCGAAATCATCTATCGGGCAATGGCCCACCAGACATAACACCTGTCTGGCCGGAGGATCCTCCCTTTTCAACGGAGGTATGTGGGACTTTACTCTCTGTCCCAAATACCCCCAAAACCGTATACTCAGATCTGCGGTCTCTTGAACCTGTGAAAAAATCAAACTTTTAAGGTAACGAAAAAAAAATACTTGGACGTTCATGATGCAAAAAACGTATATTTCGACACTCTCAAGGGAATCAAAATTCATAGGGTACTTCCCATTGGCCTAGAATCCTGTTTGGCATAAAACAAGGTCTCATAGTACAAATATATGAAAAAATCGGAAAACTGTTTCGTAGTTAGTCACGAAAACAGAATCTTTTTTTTCTTAGGAAAAATCTTCGAGATTCGATTCGGAAATTTAATTATTTTCATAGGTAGATATTTACGGATTTGTGTTCGAGTCCGACTCGCAATTGCCCGGTTTTTAATATATCCGACAACATGGAACTATCCGACAATGGTAAAATTGCCATTTTAAAGTGATACGGACTATTTTAACCGCATTAGTTGACATATCCGAATTTTCACACATTAATTTTTCCCAATACTCCAGGATGGTTGAAGAACACAACCGCAAGAACCTCGGCTTCAGGGTCAAACTGAACGACTTCTCAGACAAGACTGACCAGGAACTGCGTTATCTGACCGGCACCTTCCTCTCCACACATGAGTACCCTGATATGATACCTTTCCCCCACACATTGACAGAGGTCGATGAGCTTGCAGAAGAACTGCCGGAGAATTTCGATTTGAGGATTGAAGGCGCTATTACTCCTGTTAAAAGTGAGTACCAAATGGTTTTTTTCTTCAAGGATCAGCCCCCCTAGCCAAGTTACAATCGTTCCGTTTAGCGTGAACGCTTGGAGTTGGCCATGCCCCCAATTCCTTTGTTCTGACGCCATCTCAACGCTGATTCACGTGGTCGGAAGAAAGGAATTGGGGGCGTGGCTAACTCCAAACTTAGCTAGAGGGGCTGTGCAGAAATTGTCTTATAGTTTTATTGAGTAGGTACCAGGCAGCATTATAATGACTTGTTTGACATAAATGAACATTGCAGTTGAGATTTTAGGCGGGTTTCTGTGGTGCTATTCTCTAAGAAAACGTAGCGCTGCCACATCGACGAACATCCAAATAGGATACATTGAATTAACAATCCAATGTACAAGTACTTTAGGTTGACAATGCAATGTATCCTATTTGGGTGTTCTTTGTTGAGGCAGCGCTGTGTTTTCTTAGAGAATAGCACCACTGAACTAAGCATTTTAGGTTTCAAACCCATTTTAGAGTCAAATTTTGACAGGTTTTTCTTGAGTGACTTCTTCTTGAAAATTCAAAAGTAATAAATGTTTTTGATTTGATTTTTTCACAAAATGTTATATTGTCATAATTATTTAGATTGTGATCGAGATATTGAAATTGTGTAAAAAATAAATTATTTGTTTAGTGATGATTCGACAGAATCATCACTAAACAAATAATTTATTTTTGTTTATCCAGACCAGGGTCACTGCGGCTCCTGCTGGGCCTTCTGCACCACTGCTGCCGTCGAGGGAACGCTGGCCAGGATCAACGGAGACAGGCTGCTGGACTTGAGCGAACAGTCTCTTGTGGACTGTGCCTGGGGGTGAGTGTATTAAAAAAATTCTATGACAAAAAAAATCGAAAAAAAAAATCAAGCTTTGGGAAAAACATAACCTACCACTATCTGATTTGATGGAGGCCGACCGCATGAGGCAACGGCGCTCACGCCGCAGCCGCCGCCGGGATTCCGAACCCGATTTCCGGCCACCGTAGGCGCGGGCGCCTCAACGAGCTTTCAGCAAACTGTAGGGGCCCAGCAGGGTCGAAGCCTACTCTGGGGCCATGAGTAAATGTGAAAATTAACACCAGGGCCCCGGTACGAAGGCAACGAAGGAAAAGGGGGGAGTCTCTTCGTCAGTGGTCTATATCGAAGATTAAATCGGTAGCGTACCCAGGTAGCTGCAGATGTAGCCCTGGTGGGCCGTTGCAAAGGTGAAATGGGGTTTTATCGAACCGTCAGATATCTCAATGTGTGTGCGATGCCACTGTTATCTCTCTTTTCCACATTGCCTTTTTTTCAAACATCGCATTGAATTGGATGAATCAACCAGCTTTTAAACCATGCTCAGTTTGACGGTAGACGGGTCGGGACGGGTCTTAATGATCATTTTGATGACTAGAAATCCACGTTACATACTAATTAGTTTTATAAATATCTATGACTAGTTTTCTTTTTTATCTATAACTAGTTTTCTTTTGTATCTATAAGGTGTTAAAAAATTAACTGCAAGAATTTTGTCCACTTACTCGCCATCGAAAAACGAACACATCAAAAAAAAAAAAATTTTTTTTTGAGCCTTTTTATATTTTCACATAAATAAAATAATTTAGTATAATATTTTTTTGTGCGCTGTACCCAGGGCTGCGCTTGAGGCTTGGGCCGCCATCGTACCGCTCGCGAGCGGCTTGCTAGCAGTTCCCCCGCCGCCCGCTACTCTTCCCGCAGCTCTCTCTACCCCTCCCGTCCCTTAGTTGTCCGAAATCCGTCGCGCGGTAAGGGTGTTTTCTTGTGTCATTACGGCGAATACGTGCGTTCGTGCAGTTTCGTGCTTTTAATAATGCCGTTTACGCACAGCGTTTACGTATTCCAATCGAGAGTACTTAGATATGATAATGTGCTACATTACGACTGGTTAAAGTTTAGCTGCGGCACGTAACCGTTACCGTGAACTGTATGGTGAGCAACGACGAGTGCCTGCTGTCCAAACAATCCTAGGAGTCTACCAGTGCTTTTAATAGTCCTATAGGTATAATAAAATATGCTATTTGTAAGTAAGCTCGATAATTTGCCAGTCCAAAGTCTGAGAAATGTGATAGAAAAATTAGAATCAGCTGTTTACGAATTTGCGCCGTCGCGTGTCGTGTCACAGGGGTGAACGACTCACGCATACCTACGGCGGGGCGGCCGCGCCGGCGGCGCACGTGCGGTGTACAGTGCGCATATTCAATAATTTTGTGTGAAGTGAAAATATTGCATATCTCCGAAACGGGTTGTTATTTAAAAATCTTTTTTTCGCCAAATTTTTTTATTTGTAATTCTAAACCAGTACTTACTTTTCTTGCAGTTAATTTTTTAACACCTTATATAACTAGTTTTCTTTTTCTATAACTAGTTTTAACTTTAACTAATCTATAACTAGTTTTCTTTTTCTTGTCTATAACTAGTTTTCTTGTAAATATGAATGTATCCGTTTTTAATTGTAGTTTCGACAACATGGGATGCAACGGAGGCACTCTGGATGGCGCCATGAAATACGTCCTCACTCACGGCATTCCCACTGAGGAGGAATATGGTCTTTACGAGGCTAATGTGAGTATGATCTCACTCTGATTAAACTCCCTCTACTCTTTTCTACGCGGGTACCGTAATGGCCGGTGACGTCACATTTCAGTGTCTGCATCCTTTTCTTTTACAGTTTCCCCTTTCAACAGATTTGAAAGGTTTCTAATTTGCTTAATTTTCAACGGATATTTGCAGATAAAGTTACTTTGTGTTAAAAAATAATAAAAACACCGTTCAAGCGCGAGTCGAATTTGTGCACCGAAGGTTCCGTACAAACTTACTTATGTAAATAGTTCGATTCCAGAATCGAATGTTGAATGGTTTTTCCGAATAACAAAAAAGGAATTATTTTGTAGCGTCTTCAGACAAAACGGTTTCAGACATTTTCCTGTACTTGTACTACAAGACCTTGCTTCTTGCTTTCTAGATGTTAAACTATATAATTTTAATTAAAAACTTATATATCTGTTCTCAGGACGGCTTCTGTAAAATCCAGAACATGTCATCCACGTACCAAATACGTGGGTTCTCCCGTGTCACCCCGAGGAACCCTAACGCTTTGAAGGTGACCCTCTTCAAGTACGGGCCTGTTACTGTGGCCATCCATGCTAGTCCATTGATGAAACACTACTCCAGTGGACTCTTCTACGATTTCTCTTGGTAAGCTACCGTACTTCTTTTTCTTCTCGATAGGTATGCTATAAGACAAAGTTGGTTTCCTCGTCTGTCTGTTTATCCACTATGGGCCTGGTCACTTTACCACGGTGAAGTTTAAGGCGAAACTCAAACGCATGTATTTGCGTGAGCCAACGGTGCTCACGCCCCAGCCGCAGTCGGGATGCCAATCCCGATTTCCAGCCACCGTAAGCGCAGGCGTGCGGACGGAGAGCAATGGGTAGCTCGGCGTCTGGTAACCTTCCGGACCGAGCCCAAATCGTTGAATATCCACGCGCGCCTCAAAAAAATGACAGCTAAACTTTAGGGCCCTAGCAGGGTCGAAACCTAGTAGGGCTATGGGCTCGCTTCGGAAACGGTAACTCGGGATCCTGGAACGCAAGGCAAAGAAGGATCATAGCTGTAGTAGTCAGTAAAAGTCGGACACGCCCTCGCGTTCCACCCAACTTAAAAAACTTAGATTTACAACTTAAAAAAAAGATACTATATTTATGCTATAATTACTGAGATATAATCATCAAAATTATCAATTTTAGTTTAGCTAACCTTATTTAATGTCTTTTTAAAAAAAATTAGGCCAATATAAAGGGTCACTGGTAATTAGTGAACGATATTTAAAATCAGCCAAGTTCAGTACATTTTGATCAGTTAGGCGAACAGAATTGTACTAACCAGTAGATTTTTTTTCGCGATTTCAAGTTTGGTCCCATAGTAAAAGTTGTTTGTTATCATGACTACAAACACGTGTTTTAGTATCGTTCACTAATTACCAGTCACCCTATATAAAATGAAATATAATGGATCGAATTGAATTGATGATTTCCCATATACCGGAGGTCTGAATCCCAGGAGGTTGGAATCCCACAGGGCCCTGGAACCAAGGCAATGAAGGAACGAGGTAGATTTTTAGTTAGTAAGAGTCTGCCACTATCTCCTGCTCCGTCCAAGGGCGGGAGATTTCATTGGATGATTTTACCTGCCATAAAATAAAACCATAGACATATTTGTGTTTTGAGCATCATTAAAATTTGTTCTGTGTTTGGGTGTAATTTATCAACAATATGGATGTGTTTAGAAATATACACCGTTAAATTTTGATCTTTTTAATCCCGCGGAGGGTCGATTCGGTACTTGAAACCTTATCGATTTATATTTTCTAAAACTCGAATTAATATACGCATATGTACGATATTAATTTCTTTAACTAAACATCAGCTGAGCGAGGCCAATTAACTGTAGGTAGTTAGTACGCAACGACCGACAACTACCTACAAGGTCATTGACTCGTTTACTTAAATAAATTAATGTGGTACATGCGTATATTAATTCGAGTTTTAGAAAAAAAGTACTTTATTTTTCAATTTTATCTGTTCAAATCGATAGTGTTTCATGTACCAGATCGATCCTCCACGGGATTAAAACGACCAAAATTTAATGGTGTATAAATATGTTTATCAGTTGTCTAGTACTCATAGCACAAGCTCTGCTTAGTTTGGGACTAGATGGCGTTATGCGTGAGTTGAACAGTCTGATGACAGACGGACAGACAGTGGTGTTCTTAGTAATATAGTCCCGTTTTTACCTTTTGAGTACGGAATCCTAAAAAAGGCCATTGTAATTTACTCAAACTTTTACCATTTTCAGTGACGAGTCATTCCCTAACCACGGAGTCACAATCGTGGGCTACGGTGTCCGTGATGGAGAAGACTACTGGATCGTCAAGAACTCGTGGGGAGAGCTCTGGGGAGAAGATGGCTACATCCTGATGTCTGCCAAGAACAATAATTGCTTCGTCCTCGACTCGCCCTACTACCTCATCCCCTAAATTTGATTAAGAAATAAATTCCACGTGCTTATGTTTAACTGTTTTATTTACTTGCTAAAATTATCCTAAGGGAATACACCGTTCAATTTTGGTCGTTTTTATCCCGCGGAGGGTCGATTCGGTACTTGAAACACTATCGATTTGTACAAATAAAAATAAAAAATAAAGTACTTTTTTTTACAAATGCGAATTAATTCACGCATGTAAGAAATAAATTTCTTTAGGTAAATGTCAGCTGAGCGAGGTCAATAAAATGTAGGTAGTTAGTAAGCAACGACCGACAACTACCTACAAGGTCATTGACTCGTTTACTTAAAGAAATTAATTTCGTACATGCGTAGATATTAACTCGAGTATTAGAAAAAAAGTTTTTAATTTTTTCTTTACAAATCGACTGTATTTTATGTACCGAATCGACCCTGCGCGGTATTAAAACGACTAAAATTTAACGGTGTATAATCCCAGAAGAAAAAGAATCCTCTATGGTATTCCAGGACATGGTTTACCTGTAAACCAAGTTTCATCGAAATCTATTCAGTAATTTTTGCGTGAAAGAGTAATAGACGTCCTTACATGCAAACTTTTGTGTTTACTTATAATATTAATCACTACATAGTACAAAACAAAGTCGCTTCCCGCTGTCTGTCCCTATGTATGTTTAGATCTTTAAAACTACGAAACGGAATTTGATGAAGCGGTTTTTTTTTAAATAGATAGAGTGATTCAAGAGGAAGGAATGTTGCTAAAAGTATCCTGAGGCTCCTATGAAGATCGGAGACTCTACACTCGAAGTTGTGGACGACTACGTTTACCTGGGACAGACGGTCCAGTTGGGTAGGTCTAACTTCGAGAAAGAGGTCAATCGTCGAATCCGACTCGGCTGGGCGGCGTTCGGGAAGCTGCGCGATGTCTTCTTGTTCAACATACCACAGTGTCTCAAGACGAAAGTCTATGACCAGTGCGTGTTGCCAGTGATGACATATGGCTCTGAAACGTGGTCGCTTACAATGGGCCTCATAAGAAGACTCAAAGTCACCCTAATGGCTATGGAAAGGGCTATGCTCGGAGTTTTCTTGCGTGATTGAATCAGAAATGAAGATATCCGCAAGAAAACCAGGGTTGCCGACATAGCACGTAGAATTGCCAAACTTAAGTGGCAATGGGTAGGGCACATTGCACGCAGAACAGATGGCCGTAGGGGCCGAAAGTTTCTGGAGTGGCGGCCGCGTACCGGAAAACGCAGCGTTGGAAGGCCTCCCACAAGGTGGACCGATGGCCTGGTTAGGGTCGCTGGAGTCCGATGGATGCGAGACGCACAGGACCGGCCATTGTGGCGACGCTTGGGGGAGGCCTATGTCCAACAGTGGACGTCTTTTGGCTGAAATGATGATGATAATGATGAAGAGGAAGGTTTGTATGTATAATATGTGCATAATATGTTTAATATCACCACTGCACCCGTGCGAAGCTGGGGGGGGTATCGCTAGTATATTATAAGGAAATATACGTTACGCGCTAACATCACAATCAGAAAACCTGGACTCGAAACTCACACATCCATGATCAGCGTTATCACAGTCAGGTTTGCGACAGTCACTGATAGACAAGGACAAAGATAAGAGCAAGCGAAATGGCATTATCAAAATTAGGCGACGGGCCTGATTTCGCGCTAAAGGCAAGTCACCTATCTTCCGCTGTTTTGATTCAATCTAAGCTGCCAACGGTAAAATTATCCTACGGGAACATATTCCCAGCTTAAAAAGAATTCTATAGTATAAACCAGGCAAACGTGTCCTAGTCGGTAGCGTGCCCCCTCTTGCAAAACTAAGACACTTACTTAAAATAACAAAAACTATATAACGCTAGTTAAACTTGCATTGCAGGTATAGTTTACATCGCTGCTATATAAATTAACCAGCTCAAATAAGCACCAAATTTTAAATGCGTGTCTTAGTGCTCGATTACGGAGACGCGGCGCGTTGGGCGGTCCGTCGTACATTGCCAATTATGTTTAAGTTTGCGCGTGCGATGACGCACCCCGCTGCTGCAATGTACGACTAACGCCCAACGCACCGCGCAATGCGCCGCGTCTCCGTAAACAAGACCTTTGTTTTGCAAGTTGGGCTCGTTACAATTTACACATAATATTATATAAGTTCGTTAATCGAGTTAAAATTAAAACCATATAAGGACTCAAGTCTGCAGTTCCTTGAAGCTGTGAAAAAATCAAACTTTACAGACAAAAAGTCTTGTGGGTAGACTTAACATTAACACATTTTTTGTGAGCTCTTAATTAAATTAAGATTTAAATTAATTAATAACATTATTTTATGGAATAAATCAGTTATTTTACATCAAAACCGCCCCATAACCGCTGTATATTGATATCAAGTCTATACCACTGATACATACCCAGCCACACAATCACTTCTAAATATGGACAATAAACTCACTGCCAGCCTTGAGGACCTCGAGAAGTTGTTTGGCGCTCGCATGCAGGAGTATGAAGCTAAACTGCTGAAAGCTACATCGGGTGCAGCATCATCTCCATTGCCTGACATTTCAAGTATTGCAAGTGAGTTTTCTGACTTCAAACAGTTCGTTCTTCAAGCACTATCCAAATTAAAAACACAGATTGGGCTACTTGCTGCTGGCTTTGACAGACACGAAACTGCATTACGAAGAAAGGTCCTGTTGATCCATGGTGTCCCAGAGAAGGAGAATGAGAAGTTACTTGATGTGGTCCAAAACATATTAACCAACCAAATTAAGTTAACAGACAGTAGAGACAACAATGCTATCCATGTTTGTCACAGACTTGGATTCTCACGGCAGAAGGCGCGACCCATACTGGTCCGATTTTTCAATATGGAATGCCGACAGTTGGTATGGGAAAGCAAGAAAGCCCTTAAGGGTACTGGAATAACCATATCCGAGTTTTTGACTCAGGCTAGGCACCGCTTGTTTATGGCTGCTCGTAAGCATTTCGGCATGCTGAACTGCTGGTCAATGGAGGGCAGGATAGTTATTATTTGCCCCGACAAATCCCGTAGGAAGATCGAGGGGGCAGGCGAGCTTCACGATCTGATAGCCAAGTTCCCGGCCAGCTCAGTTGACACCGGGGATTCTGCACAGTCTGAAGATCCTGGTTCTCCAGTGGCGGCAACTTTGGTTGCGCCCGCCAAGAATGTAAGGAAGACCCGTTTGCGCAAGTAATATTATCCCTTGTGGTTGTTGTTGTAAGTTGGTTGGCTTGATTTCTTCTAAATTTAGTCGCTTTGCACGATCGCGTAATTCACTTTACTACTTAAACTCGTAAGCCGGTAGTTTATAAAATTATTCTTGTCTGGCACCGTTAATACTTTTAGCTTTATTTTATTCTTTTAGCCGGTGTTTAGATCTAATTATTTGACATTGTTTTGACTGTTAGTAGTACAACCGGTCACACTGTCAATGTGACGGTTGCTGTCATTTGTCTATATTGACATCTGTCAGAAGGCAGTGTCTTATTCGAGGTCGCGCTGCGTTTTGTTTCACGTACGTTTTGTTATAATTATGTATTAATTCGCACTTTTCTTTTTTTTTTTTTTTTTTTTTTTGTAACAAGACTAAGAATTTATTATTACTTTAAGAATTATGATTTAGTGAGTTGTTATGTCCACTTACTTTGTAAAATCTCTGCCAATATACCAGCGAATTGGGGTGGTTTTCTAATTGATAGAAACGTTTTTATCGTTTTTAGTTTATAACATTTTTATTTTATTTGTGTTTATTTTTTCTTCTTCTTTTAGTTATAATTTATTATTATATTTAGGTTTATCTATATATTATGAATGATGTAGCTGATCTTAACGACAGCTTTTTTTCATGCTCTTCTTCTGATAGTTTTGCTAGTGCGGAGAGTGACTCTTCTTTGCCACTCACTTTACATGATAAAATCTCTTCTCTTTTTTCTAATTATCCTAAAAACTTGCATATAGCTCACATAAACGCCCAGAGTGTTCCTGGTCATTATTCTGATCTTCTGGCATCCTTTAGTTGTGCTCATCTTGATGTCCTATTGATATCGGAATCATTTCTGAAGCCTTCCCTTATCTCTACTCATTATTCACTACCCGGCTTCGTCTTGATCCGTAACGATAGGACAGGCAAGGGTGGGGGAGGTGTAGCTATGTACCTACGCGCTGACCTACCCTACAAGGTGGTTAGCTCATCTCCTTCCCTATATTCCGAGTCTGCTGAATACCTGTTTGTTGAAATCTCTGTCCATCACACAAAAATTTTGCTTGGTGTGCTCTACAGCCCTAACCTTCGCATTGACTACTTTGATTCCCTTGACTGCACTCTCAGTAATCTCTGCCCTTTGTATGAGCACGTTATTCTAATGGGCGATTTTAACACTTGTTTAATTAAAAATGACTTTCGCTCCCATAAACTCCTCTCACTACTTTCTTCTTTCAACCTTCAAGTCTTGCCCCTTTCTGCTACTCATTATTCTCCGAATTGTACACCCTCCTTATTAGATCTTATGATTGTCTCCTCTCCCAACAATGTTTCTAGCTACGGTCAACTTTCGGCTTCCTTTTCTTACCACGATTTAATTTATCTATCCTATCGTATCCGTGTTCCCAAGCGTAAGCCCCAGTTTTTATCTCTCCGTAATTTCAAAGGAATGGACTTGGAGGCTTTGCAGTGTGGTGCTAGCAATGTTGACTGGTCACCTCTGGTTGATATCGATGACATCGATGAGAAAGTGAAGTATTTTAACAAAACCGTCCTCGACTTGTATGACCAGCATGCCCCTTTAAGACGCATCAAGGTAAAACATAATCCAGCACCTTGGGTAACTTTTCAGATTAAAGAGCTTATGGCTCGTAGGGATAAAGCTAAGAGCAGGTATAAGCGTCGACCTTCTGAGCTGAATCTCTCTTACTTTATTTCTCTGCGAAACTGCTGCAGGCGTCTGTGTCAAGTTGCTAAGAGACGCTATTTCCACGAACAACTTCTTAACCGTAGTTCTTCCGACGTATGGAAATTTCTTAAGTCTGTTGGCATAGGCAAATCACCAATCAACCAGTGTAAGGATGTGGACCCTAATGATCTCAACAAGCATTTCTCTCTTCTTCCCTTTTCCTTAGATCCTCGTGTCAAAGCTGCGACACTAGATGGTCTTTCTTGTTTGCCATTGCCACAGTATCCTCACTTTAACTTTAGCGATGTTACTGAGGATGACGTTAAGAAATCTGTTCTCGCGATTACTTCTTCTGCTGTCGGCTATGATAAGTTATGCTCTAGAATGATTACTCTCATCCTTCCCTCATTACTTCCTGTTCTCACGCATATCTTCAATCACTCTTTTACCACATGTTCCTTTCCGTCAGTCTGGAAACAGGCTTATATTATACCTTTACCTAAGACTAACAATCCTTCTTTACTAACGCATTTTAGACCAATTTCTATTCTCCCATTTCTTTCGAAAGTTTTTGAGCACTTAGTCCATAGACAGTTATCTCTTTTCTTAACGTCAAACTCAATTATATCTGCTTTCCAATCTGGTTTTCGCACGGGTCATAGTACTGTTACTGCGCTTTTAAAAGTAACTGACGATATCCGCTGGGCTATGGAGAACAAGTCCCTTACTGTCCTGGTACTGCTTGACTTTAGTAGCGCTTTTAACTCAGTGGATTTCGACATCTTACTCGGCATCCTTAAATCCATTAATCTCTCTTCTTCCGCCTTAACTTGGTTCAATTCATATCTTCGGGGTCGCTCTCAGTGTGTCCGTCTTGAAGAAGTGTTCTCTGACTGGTGTAGTCTCACTGAGGGTGTTCCTCAGGGTAGCGTTCTCTCTCCTCTTCTTTTTTCTATCTTCATTAACTTTGTTACCAGAGTAATCTCTTCCACCTTCCATCTTTACGCAGATGACTTGCAGCTGTATCGCCATTTTACTGTAGCCGACGCGGATTCTGCTATTGCTGCTATGAATCATGACCTGGCTTGCATCAGTGCTTGGGCTAAGTCATTTGGCCTACAGATCAACCCAGCTAAATCGCAGGCCATGATCATAGGCAGTAGATTCGTTCGCAATGCGGCTGTAGTTTCTTCTCTGCAGCCTTTAGTTCTCGACGGTGTTCGGATTGACTACTCCGAAACTGCAAAAGATTTGGGTGTTATTTTTGACTCCAATCTCTCGTGGCGTGCGCAGGTCAATGAAGTCAGTCGGAAAGTAAACTTTGCTTTTCATTCGCTCAAACGTCTTCAGGGTCTCTTGCCTTTGAAAACGAAAATCTCTTTGGCCCAAACTCTTATTCGGCCGATTATAGACTATGCTGACGCCTGCTACTTGGATGCTACTGAGGAGCTATTAAACAAGCTTGAGCGACTGCAAAACTTATGCATTCGGTTTGTCTTTGGTCTACGTAAGTATGATCACGTCTCTCATCTTCGCAAGGAACTCAAGTGGCTCCCTATCCGTCTTCGCAGGAACACTCGGATTTTATGTCTCCTTTTCAACATCCTTCACAACCCGTCCTATCCCTCCTATTTGCGCGACAGATTTTCTTACACCCGTCCGTCCGACGCCCCGTGCAGATCACACCTAAGATCCCTCCTTAAATCCCCTCCACATAAATCCAGCTACTACTCCTACTCCTTCTCAGTCCATGCAGTAAAGTTGTGGAACTCTCTTCCGCCTAGTATACGTGACTTAAAAACTATTTCGCTCTTCAAAGCTAAAGTAAAAGAGCACTATCTTTCCTCTCTAGTATATTAATTATATATATAAATATATATATATATATACATATATATATGTATTATGTATTTATTTTTAGTATAAGGTATTTATAGCTTATATATATAAGTATTTATTGCTTTAATTTAAGATTTCACTAACTCTTCTCACTTCTACACACTATTGCCTTCATTTCTTCTCATCTCTCCTTTCGCAGGTCTGCTGGTAGAAATTTCTTTTAGAAATAAGCAGTACCTTTGTACATTTTTTTTTGTCATAATACTTTTGTCCTTTTCATTTATATGTGTGTACATAAATTATAAAATAAATAAATAAATAAACTTCAAAGTAAACGGAAAAAAAAGATACGGCGCAAAAAAACATTATGTCGCAACATTTATGTCGCAAAAAAACATACCTATATTTCGACACTCTCAAGAGAATCAAAATTCATCGGATACTTCCCGTTGATTTAGAACCCTGAAATTTGTCATGAGAGAGAGCAAGGTCCTATAGCATAAATATTGGAAAAAGTTTTGAAAGTTGTAAATTATAGTTAAGTCGCAAAAAAAAATTTTTTCTTTGTTTCTACACAACATTAAAAAAAAATGTTTTTCTTTCTTTCTTTATTATTTTAAGTTGGTATACACCGTTAAATTTTGATCGTTTTAATCCTGTGGAGGGTTGATCTACGTTGATGAAACAATATCGATTTGTAAAGATAAAATAAAAAAATTAAGTAGTTTTTTCTAAAACTCGTATTAATATACTACGCATGTACGAAATTAATTTCTTTAAGTAAACGAGTGCAATGATCTTGTAGTTGGTTGTCGGTCGTTGCGTACTAACTACCTACAGGTCATTGAACTCGCCCAGCTGACGTAGGTATCTACCTACGTAAAAACGCACTGAACTATTCTGCTTTTTTTTGTTCAGTAAAGTTTAAGTAATAAAAAATATATAAATATTTTCTACAAGAAATGGCCTTTCCAATGATGTATCACACTTGCTATATTGAACAACATGGAAAAACAAATAAAGAAATAATATAAATCGGGAGAATTAGAGCGGCGGCCATTTTGTATGTTTATATTTTTGTTTGGCGAACCCACTTGAAATAAAAAATCTAATCCTATCATAAATAACGCAGCTATTGTTTATTTTTTGGCTAAAAACTATTATCGAAAATATATTCGAAGAGTTATTACATTTTACACAGAATTGGTCTCACATTTTAATAAATTACGATAATATTCTGACAAATTATTGTTAAAAGTGCACTGAAAATCACTCAGAAATAGAAATATACTTACCCTCGGGTTGAAATACGGTTGCACACACATAAACTATATTCTAATTATGACAATAAATTAGTAATTTACACAAAAACACTCATCCACAATCGAAAATACGTAAAATTCTACACGGCAATAACTTAACTTCAACTTTTGGAAGGGTCATTGCAATTTTGCCAATAACACGTACAAACTGTCACTTTTCGCGCGCGAACGAAGGACGCGATGTAGACTGACTTTGGCATTTTTTTTTAAATCCAAATCCTAATGCACAATTCTCGGACTATTGTCGTATTTTTAGCATGAAGAAATGTATTTAGATTCGAGTACAAAAGAGAAAAAGTATTAAAACATCGTATGATAAAAAGAAATAGACATATTATGATGTCGTGTCGTACTGGAACGTAAAAATGGAGCGCTCGACGGTATAAACAAAAAAGGGACAAGAGTCACTTTGCTACGATTTACAGGGTAAGGATAAAACCTTTTCAGCAATAGATGGCGTTGTCACAAAATCACTTATGACCCCTAGGTTAAGTATCGGATTCCGATTTTGTTCGCTACGTCTAGTCTATTGGTAATATAATTAGGATTGCCATAACTTCTGGGAACCAATACGGGACAATTTGTCTTTCGATACCTAAAACTCATAATCATACATAAAACATTCAACGCCGACACGGGGCTTTTCAACTACACCAGACCTCAACTTTGGGCGTTAAAGCTAAGGTAGCAGCTAGGAAGCTCGGTATTTCACACCGGGGCAGCTTCTAATGTTGTACAAAGCACAGGTCCGGTCGTGTGTGGAGTACTGCAGCCACTTTTGTCACCCAGCAGCTTTGGACTCGGTGGAAGGGCGTGCGAAGAGGCTAATTGGTGATCCAGACTTGGCTAAGTCCAATCTACAAAGCCTTGAGCACAGGCGTAGAGTAGCCAGTCTTTCGGTGTTATACAGGATGCATTTTGGAGAGTGTGCACGGGAATTACATGACTTGATACCGCCATCTCAGTTCTTCCATCGGACAACCTGACGTACGGCGAATATCCACCCTTGTGTTGTTGAAACTTCTACGGTACGGACTAAGTGTTTTGCCTCGTCGTTTATACCGCGTACATCGAGGGACTGGAACAGATTGCCTGCTGCGGTCTTGCCGTCCGATTGTAATTTAGGTGTCTTCAAGGCTAGAGTGAATAGGCTGTTAATCAGCTAGTGCGCCTCACCAACAACGATTGCATCACTGTAAAATCAGGTGGGATTGCAGTCAAGCACTAGTTTATATCAAATAAAAAAAAAAAATACCTTACCTACATAACATAGCACGCATGTTTACCTACCTACAAAGCGAGAGGAAACAAAGTACATAATTATGTGTTTTTTAACAGATACCTCTGATCTCAGTGTCTCAACCGTACCAAAAGTGTAAAATAAATTAAACAAAAAATTCTAAATTATTGAAGCGATCGGAACGCCCCCTCACCTCTCTATTCTATTCTATTTTTGTTAATGGCAAATGAGCCGATGTCGACTATTCTGCCAATGTCGAAAGTAAATTGGAGAAGCAAGTGATGTATAAAACAAAAAAAATTTAAAAAATAATAATAATAAAAGGGCTTGTGACTGGAGATTTAAAATCCTTCGAGTGGTACAGTTGCACTTGATGTGTTAGTATTGGACTGAAACAAACATAAAATAGAGATACATAAATAATATAATTGTTAAAACATTAAATACACACGTAAACCACAATTACTTAGACAGAATATTTGGAGCTTATGACTTATAATTTTATATTGTTGTGGCGGATGAAGATCATCAACGCCACAAGCAGTTCTGGAGAAGGATAAGTTAGGAGGGCGGGGACATTAATTGGGAGAGGAATTTTGAGTTTCGGGAGACGACTATATAAGTCTAAAGGTGGAATGTTGTTTGTGCATTCAAAAAATATGTGATCAAGCGTACCTTCCTCCAATCCGCACTCGCATAAAGAAGAGTCACGAACACGGATCTTTTCCAAAAAAACAGGCGTGCAGCAGAAACCTAAACGGATTCTACAAAGGACGGAAATGACAGATTTAGACATTTTTTTGTGAGTGTAGAACCAAGGTTTTGATTTTACGGTTGGCTGTACTGCATAGTAAAACTTACCCTTTTTTTTACCAGAGGTATTCCACTGTTCCTGCCATGCACATTGAAGACTTGCTTTTGGCAGGTTCAGCAAGTCATACCCCTGAATAAAATTGTGCGAAAGGTCAGCTGTAACTGAAGAACAAGCGTCTTTGGCCAAGGCATCGGCACGTTCATTGCCCTTGATACCACAATGACTAGGTATCCAAACTAACTGGACTTCTCTTTGACTATTAGCACATGTATATAAAGATTTTTTTATTTTAAGAAGTAGTGAGCTGTGTAATTTACTTTTGAAGGGATTCTGGACTAAAGCTTGAAGACAGCTAAGGGAGTCAGTGAAAATTACGGCCTTATCGATATTAAGGTGTGACTCTATAAAACGACATGCTTCTAGTAGTGCCACACACTCGCCTGTGAACACAGAGGACTCCTTGGGACATTTAAATTGCAAAATGATACTGGAGCTTTGGTAATATACTGCCGCTCCAGTGTAACTAGAATCAGTGAATTTTGAAGCATCAGTGAAAAATTTTTGAAAATCGTTCCAACGCTCGCCTACCGCCACATTGAAAGCCGAATTCGCCGAGGGGGAGTTCTTGGATATGCCGATATTGTAAAAAATTTTAGGAGTAAAGCATAGAACGTCATAATCGAAATTAAAAAGGGGTAATTTGGGATACTGGACAAGCGGACATTCCAAATTTTGAGTTGTGCGAAAGTTTTTTAGGATTAGGGGGATTTCTTTATTTTTCCAATAGTTTGAGGTTCTGTACACGGTATTTAACTCGTTCAGTTTTGCAATGAGAGGATGGGAAGATCTACAAATTACTCGTGACAGGAAACGGGAAGCTAGATATTGCCGCCTCAAGGCTAGGGGGGGTTCAGCGCATTCGACCTGCAAAGCGTTGATCGGAGAAGACTTCATGCACCCAGAGATGATCCGAAGGCACTTAGACTGGATCCTATCCAGTCCAACCAAAGCACCTTTGTTGCATGGAATAAAATGAAACGTACCATAGTCTAATATACTACGGACTAGGGCATTATAAACTAGTTTCATGGTATAGGGGTGGGCACCCCACCAGACACCTGCGAGGGCTTTTAAAATAGAAATGACGCGTTCGCATTTCTGGATTAATGAATTTATATGGTACTTACCTGTTAATTTTGAGTCAAGGGTAACGCCTAAAAATTTCACCTTACTTGTTAATGGAATATTTTCCCCTGAAATGGTCACTGAGATGGGAGGGACAATTCTTTTCCGAGAAAATATTACTGCCGAACTTTTTGGTGCAGATAGTGATAAACCGTGGTTTAAAAGCCAATGGTTCAAAGAGTCCAGAGAGAGGCATAGAGACGATGCAGCGTCAGCTATGGAGGCATCTGTCACATAGAGGGCTAAGTCATCAGCATACTGAAGGATGTGACAGTTATTATTTAGGCAGGAGCCGATATCAAAAGTGTATAAGTTGTAAAGTAGAGGACTGAGGACGAAGCCCTGTGGGAGGCCTCTCCAAGTCTGCCTTTTGTCGAAATCCTCACCCTGGACTCTCAGGACCAATGAGCGGCAGAGCATTAGTCCACATATGCATTCGATCATCTTGGCTGGGATACTCAGCTGTTGCAGTTTCTGCCTGAGAACAGGAAGAAGAACATTATCATATGCAGAGGAAATGTCTACGAATGCTGCGACCACGGATTCGTTTTTGGAGAATGCTAGACGAATGTCTGTTACTAGGATTCCAACACTGTCCATTGTGCTGAGCCCTTTTCTAAAACCAAATTGGTAGTTCGGCAGCAAATCTCTGGATTCGACTATCCACTCTAGTCGGTTTTTAATTAGATGTTCCATTAATTTGGCTAGGACTGAAGACAAAGCAATAGGTCTAAGGCCGTTCGGATCATCTGCATGTTTTCCTGGTTTCAGCAGGGGGATAACAATTTGTACTTTCCATTGGTCTGGGACCCAACCACGATTGTAGCAAAAATTAATTATGTCTAAGAAATATAATTTAGTTTTATCACCAGAATGTGTTATAAAAGAGTATGGCACCCCGTCAATACCAGGTGCTGAGTCCCGGACATGACTGAGCACCGCATTTAATTCCTTTAAAGTAAATGGCACATCAAAAGGGTCATCAGAGACAATATGTGGGGGTATGTTAAAAAATTCAGATTGAAGGGGGACATAGGGTGGAGCAATTTTGTCAAAGAAAAATTCAGCTGTTTCCCTGGTGATTGGTGCAGATATTGATGGTGAGCAACCACGTCTAAACCTATTAATGTTCTTCCACACAACTGAAATTGGGGTGGAAGGAGATAGAGATGTACAGAACTTGACCCAACCAGCACGTTTCTTCCTACGTAGAAGACGTTTGGATCGTGCATAGACTTGTTTGTAAGCCATCAAATTTTGTGTGGTCATTTCCCTGTTATATTGTTTTTCAGCCTCGTTTCGTAACTTAACCACTGAAGTGCATTCTTGGTCCCACCATGGCGGTGAGGGGATTTTGTTCCGAGCACTGTTTTTAAGAGGGAAACAAGAATCTGCACTGGATGTAACAGCTGCAACAAATCCCTCATAGCAGCTTTTGGCATGGCAGTGATCAGAAGGGTTGAATGAACTTGAATTTAAATTTGGAAGAACATCAATTTTCTGATCCAGTAATGAAGCAAACTTTGTCCAATCTGGTTTGGACAAATTGTACTTCAAAAGTGGAGGAGAAGTTTTCTCTAAATAGGTCCTGTTGATCAAAGAAATAACAATAGGGTAATGATCACTACCATGCGACAAGGATGTGCATTCCCAATGGGTTGAAGAGGCTAATTCAGCAGAACAAAACGTTAAATCAACGCAACTTTTGTGTTGACCGGGAAGTGACCTGCGTGTTGGGCAACCATTATTTAATATGCAGAGGTTCATGTCATCCAAAATTTCAACCAAAGCTACACCAAACGTATCACAACGCTCAGACCCCCATCTGTAATGGTGGCAATTAAAGTCGCCCATGACCAGTATTGGGCCCTGAGTGTTGGAAAAAATATTTCTGAGGATAGTTAGAAAGTTTTGATGAGGGTGAGCAATATATATAGAAAAAACTGTGATACCTTCTATCCTTCCAGATACGACACTCATATCTCCTGTAAGCAAGGGCAGTGGTAGGGGGGAAAGTGGCACACGGTTGTTAACAAGGAGAGCCGACCCACCGTAGCCATCGGATCTGTCACATCGGAGGATGTTGTATTGTGGAATACGGAAGCTAAGACTTGGGGTGAGCCAAGTCTCGGCTATGGAACAAGCGAGGGGTTTGTATTTGTTGAGTAGGAATATGAGGTCGTGCTTTTTATGCCACACGCTCCTCACATTCCACTGTAGGAATACTTGGCTGGACGCCATTTCTAATTTCTAAAAGAGTTTTCAAAAGTTTTTCGGCAACGTTGGACGGTGATTGTGAGTTAGAGGGAAGAGTAGGGATAATTGTAGGTAGGAGTTGGATGAGAAGTTCTATAATTGGAATTGAATTGTTGGCAGAGATATTATTACTGTTAAGAGCACAGCCATTAGGTTGTGAGGGTTGAGGGGAGCTAATAATTTTTTGGTGAGCAAATTTGTCATAGGATGCAGAAAGAGGAGCATGGGTCTTAGGTTTTAATGCAACGGTCTTGCGATATGACTGGGTTTTGACAGCATTGGCATAGTTCTGGGAAGGTGTAGGGACAAGTTTACTGGCCTCCACATAGGGAATTGATTTTTCTGCCATAACCGTTTTGATAGCCTTCTGTCTACCATGCTCGGGGCAAGACTTGCTATTAGCAAAGTGGTTCCCAGAGCAGAGCACACAAAAAGCCTCGCCCTCAGTAATGTCGCAACCATCACCAGGGTGATCGTGGCCACATTTACTACAGCGCGGTTTGGACCTGCACACGCTAGCCACATGACCAAATCTACAGCACTTTCGGCATTGGATGGTGGGGTAAATATATTGTTCTACAGGAAGCGATGTGTAACAACAAAAGACCCGTTGTGGTAAAACTTGGCCATCAAAAGTGATGACGCAGGTTTCCGTGGGTTTCCATACGTTTGCACCGTCTATATGTATTTTCCTATTAATGCGACGCATTTTCAGGATTTGTCCACATCCGGAGGGCACTGACAAGTAGGTTAGAGCTTCTTCTTCCGAAATATCAACTGGTACACCTGTGATTACGCCCATCCTTGTGATGTTAAAAGTGGGAATCGAGGCTGTAAAGCTGTATTTCGCAAGAAGGTTATTTGTTAAAAAGGCATTTGCGTCCTGAGGGGAGGTAAACTCCACGGATACACGGTTTCGGCCGACTCTTTTTACGCCATCCCGAAGAACATTAGCGATGTTGTTGGAGATAAGAAACTTACCGAAATTTATTGGGTGGAGTGTGGTGCCTGCGTTTGGTGTAGCCTCGATCTTAGAGACGTGGACGATGAAGGGGCCCTTGTCCAGAGCTGAGTATTTGACACGGCCGATTTGGCTCTTGGGTTGTTTGCTAGGTGGAGTAGGTATGGGTGTTTCCACGCCACTGGGACGCTTACGTGAGCTTTGGGTCACATCCATTTCTGTAATGCTACAGACAACATCGGCGAACTGAGAAAGAGGGTTTTGGGTCAAAAGGTTAGGGGAAGCTGAAATGTCTGGGGGGTCGGGATCAGGGGGTTTATTTTTGTCCATTTTGGTTGTTATGCGTTTGCTAACTAAGACGATCACAATACAAACCTGTTAACAAGCACTAGGACAACACTTTTATAAAACAAAACAAAACACAAAAGTTACAACAATCACACAAGAACGGTAAGAACTCTCAAAACACACGTGCTATCCAAAAAACTCGTGGCGAGAATCAAACCCCTCACCTCTCATGCGCGCGATCGTCTCCGCCATAGATAATACATATAATAAGGGTTTAGATGAGCCACTGACAGATCAGTTTTATTTTTAACTCCTCGCCCTTCCCGCTAGTTGGCGCTAGTGTCTGCGAAAGCGTGATATGTATAGATATAGCTATGTAGGCGCCATCTACGTACACACCTATAGGTAAATTGGTGATCTTGCATAGAACGCATTTTTCCATGTAAAAAATGTACCAAGGCGAAAAACCATATGGTTTTTCACCTTAGTACATTTTTTACACGGATATGATAAGGATATATCAATATAAAGGGAAATAAAACAACGGAAATTGAAATAGATTATTTTATTAATTACAGCTCTTGACAATTTATACAGATAATTATTTAACGTCTCTAATGTATTGAAATTAAACCACTTTTATGCTTTTTATTGTGATATATTTTCACTATTACAATTTTCAAATAAAATCTCTTACAATCTCCATAATAATGGCTCTTCACATCCAAAATAGCAATGAGTGCGAGGGTTTTTCGGTATTTCTCGCCATCGTAATCCAAAAACGTAGCCAAATTTGATCAAAATAAACATACACGTCGAAGTCCATAAAACGATGCCAGGGTCAAGCGAAATAAGTGTATTCGTCGGTATCAGTTTACGAAAAGCCAAGTAACTATGTACGAGTAAGAAGCACTCTCGGGGTCCAGGAAACACGCAATGGTCAATAAAAGACAGATAAATCGAACAGAAAACTCGGAAAACTCACGGCACACACAACGAACGTCCTCGAAATAATTCAAAATAAATTGAATGAAAACTTTGAAAAGTTTTACCTACCCGTATTATGGTATTATCTATAATCAGTGCTGCCATTGGAAAAATAAGTATTAAGTATTTATATAAAAAAAATTTATAGACTTTTAAAGACCGAGGACGAATCGAAAAAATGTAAAATTAATTTTTACTTTCTATTATTAATTTAAATTTCACAAATTATTAAAAAAATAAAATTTTAAGACAGAGGTCATATATGGCGACATCTAGTAATATAAATGGAATATTTTTGCCTTAGTTGGCACGTCTTCCCCGCTAGATAGCACCACTTTCCATACATTTTCTTTTCTTGACTTCAAAGTACTGTACTGTCATCCCCATGGTCTCCGCACTCCACCGCCCATATACGGGACGAATGGCAACCCTAAGTATACTTAATAATAATAATAATTTATTCATTACAGATACTACAATCCAATTATTGTTAGTAAAGACATACAACTTACAAACTAATGTTAGTACATATACATAAGTCAATTAAAAAATAAATTAAATAAAATAAAATAGCAATGTCAATAATTAATTAATTATTTAGAGTCACGTTTGAAAGCATTTTTTTTTGTGAGAAAATTCCATTAATATAAGTTTTATAAATATGGTTCAGTGTCCACCCTTATAGTTTAGCCAAGTCTGTCTGTCTGTCTGTCTGTCCGTCCGCAGATAATTTCAGTGACCGTTAGCACTGGAAAGCTGAAATTTGGTACCAATATGTATATCAATCATGCCGACAAAGTGGTAAAATAAAAAGTGGTAAAAACTGTTGTATTAGGGTACCACCCCTACACGTAATACCTGTACAAGATTCGTGCGGAGACGACGCCCGGATGTCGCCACTGTGCGGAGCGTCCGGAGGACACGGTGGAGCACACAGTCGAGGTGCGCGACGGCAGCGATCTCTCGCGCCGGGGTTTGGTTCAAGCCATGCTCCGGAGCGAGGAGGAGTAGCAGGCGGTCGCCTTCTTCTGCGAAGCAGTAATGCTAGCAAAGGAGGAGGCCGACCGCATCAGGCAACGGCGTACACGCCGCCGCCGCCGCCGGGATTCCGATCCCGATTTCCGGCCACCGTAGGCGCGGGCTCGCGGACGGCGGGCAATGGGTAGCTCGGTGTCCGTCCGTCCGGTAATAGACCGGTCCGAGCTCAAGTCGTTTACGGCGCGCACTGTTCCCGCGCGCCTCAAGCAGTTGTCAGCAGCCTGTAGGGGCCCAACAGGGCCGAAGCCTACTGGGGTCAAAGGGTTTGTGAAAATGGCACCCGGGGCCCTGGGACCAAGGCAAAGAATGGAACGGGGTAGGTTTTTAGTCAGTAAGAGTCTGATTTTTTTTTAAAGTTTTTGAAAAGTTGTACAAAATAATTTCCGAACTAAGTTTGTAATTTTACCGTATAAGCAAGCACTTATTTAACTTAGATTATATATTTTATTACAAAATCTTTTTGGGCTACTTAGCGCTGTTAAGATTTTTCCTGAGTTGATGGGGTCGGGACGACTGTGAGCTATTCAATTGTCGAATTGTCCGGTTGTTCTCTCCTTGGCATTGGTGGTATTTGTTCTTGCTCGTTATCTGTCGTTCATTGCTATTAACAAGTATATTTGGTATAGGGGGAACTCTTAAGAGGGACACTTATTGTGACGGATGGGAAACTATGGAACCTACACTGAGCGTGGCCCGACACGCTCTTGGCTGGTTTTTTTTTAGTTAAAACTAGCACCTCCTCTCTAGATAAAATGTCTTTTATGTTTTCCAAAATCTACCCCTGTACAAAGTTTCTTTGAAATCCGTTAAACGATACAAGCATTAAGAAGTTACAAATATCCAAATATACACACTCACAAACTTTCGCATTATAATAATAGTGTTAAATCATAATAATTAAGTAACAAAAATTCTAATCATTTAGGCAGTACTAGTTAGTTATTTTTATCAAAGACCTAAATTAAAATTTTAATGGAATATTTCCGAGATAAGCTTGTTTTTCAAATATCATATTGTTTTTTTTTTTTGGTGACAATCATCTAATGATATCTCCACGCCTTTGGGTGAGGCGGGAGATAGTGTCAGACTTTTACTGACTGAAAAATCTACTCCTGTTGCCTTTCGTACCGGGGCCGAACCTTCTTTTCAGAAAACGATCCTTGGCCCCAGTAGGCTTCGACCCTGCTGGGCTACTACGGTTTGCTGACAACTTCTTGAGGCGCGCGTGGAACGATACGCGTCGTAGACGACTTATTGGGCCCGGTCCAGACGGTTACCAGACTGTAGGACGGCGAGCTACCCATTGCTCGCCGTCCGCAAGCCCGCGCGTACTGTGGCCAGGAATCGGGATCGATATCTCGGCGGCGGTTGGGGCGTGGGCGTCTTTGAACCCACGCGTGCGACCTCCACCTTTGCTAGCATTACTGCTTCGCAGAAGAAGGCGACCACCTGCCACTTCTCCTCGCTTCGGACCATGGCCCGGCGCGAGAGGTCGCTGCCACCAATCATCCCCACAAGGACACGGTGGTGCTCTGGTGGGTAGAGCAGCTCTACCCAAGCGGGGCACACCGTTACCGTGCGATCCACACAGTGGTGGATCCTGGGCGTCGCTTCTGCACGAATCTGGTGTAGGAACTTTCCAAACTGACCGTGATCGGTGAGAATCTGTGTCATGCGGAAGGTGAGGACGCCGTGAGGTCTTTCTAGCCACTCCTCAAAGAGGGGACTTACTGCCATAATTATGGCGTGCCCAATAGGTACTGTTAGTAGGTGTGCAAAATTGAAACGGGATGAATCGTGTTCGCATCTTTGTTTCAGCACTGCTAAATCGATACAGTAATCAGTATTTTTCAAATTTACAGGCACTTTTGAATTGTCAAAATGTCGGTCAGTCAAAATAGTGAAGCTAAATTGCTCGTTTCAAAGCGTAGATTTCTATGGTCATATTATGAAAGTTAGTTACATATTTCTTGTCGCTTCTTTCGACCATGTAGATAAATAATGAAAAAAAGTATCTGAAAAATAGAAATTGAACTACAGCTTTTGTTCAGGCTCTCTTCGGGAAACACTTGCTGGATTCTGTGTTCCTAGTAGCTAAAACCTGGGGATCTTTAAGTCAAGAGTAAATAGCTTACTTCTAGCTAAACGCGATCCATCGTCGACCATATCGTCGCTATCCATCAGGTAAGATAATGTAAAAAAAAACACCATCAACTATCTAAAAAAAATCCATCAAGGTCACACAGAAACGTGCGGATAGCAAAAAATAATTATGATGTTAATCTCATAAAACCATTATTATAATAAATTAATATAATGATAAAAATAACGAACTACTGCGTAAATAATTATATTACACATATAGGCTGTAAGTTCGTTAGTTAATTATGACTTTTATCAGTTTTTTCAAAGGCTACAAATAGTAAAATTTCGCAAAAACTGTGTCAATCCTGCACCGCGGTCCAACATGGCGGCGTTTCCCGCCACTTTAGTGTTGTTTCTGTATTTCACTTTGTCCTCCGGCTACACTTTACTAGGTAAGTTTATTTTTTCTAAGTATGTTTTTTCTTTAAATTGGCAAAAATCTTTAAATGGGTTTTGAATTCGTCATAAGTCCTTGCTTAGTAGAAAAAAAAATTTAAATAAATAAATTTTTATTGGTCGGTTGGGGCCAGGGTCGGTTTCTGAAAGGAAGATTGAGCCCCGGTATGAATGGTAACGAAGGAACAGGAGTGGGTTTTTAGTCAGTAAAAGTCTGACTCTATGTTCCGCCCTGCCCAAGGGCACGGAGATGTCATCGGATGATTATCCCATCGAAAAAAAAGTATATAATTAAAACTTATAAAACAATGAATAGCTGTTCGTTAGTCTCGCTAAAACTCGAGAACGGCTGGACCGATTTCGCTAATTTTGGTCTTGAAATATTCGTGATAATCCAGAGAAGGTTTAAATAGTAAGGTTCGTTTTTCACAATAACATTGCTTATTTATATGTAGGCAGTGGCGTAGCTAGTCCCACAGGGGCCCCGTATTAAAAGTCCCATATAAAGAATATGATGTTTTTTACAAATGCCTGGCTTACCCTACAACGGTTGTGGATAACATTTTGGGAATTTATGCCTACGTCGGGGCCCCTGTAGCGTGGGGGCCCCGTATAATTGATACGGTAGATACGGTGGTAGCTACGCACCTGTATGTAGGTATCTAAGTATGTATTTATTATTGTATTTTTTTTTCTTTTTTCTTTTCTGTTTGTCGGTTTATTAGTTGCACCTGCCATGTTAAGTTTCTGCACAACCCTAAGGACTAGTAGAAAATGCCTAAGGCATTAAGTCCGCCTTTGTGCATTGTTATGTGCATGAAATCTTTATAAATAATTAAACAAATAGTGAGAAAATATGGAAAATTCACTTAAGCGGTACAAAGTTGGCCCGGGTCAGCTAGTTTTTTTATAAAAGGACATAATACTGTGGAAATAAGCATAGTAAACTAACCTAGCATATGGCTACATCTGTAAATTGCCCTTACTTTTCTTACTGTACTTTTAAGAAAGAAAGAAAGAAAAATATTTTATTTGACACATGGTTGCGCGAATAAGCTGTGGACTGTATGTTTAAAAAAGCGATCTAAGGTTTGTTAACAATATGCAGGTACTGTGCTTTTATTGATGAATGGATGTATTAGGGAGGAACACTGACCTTTTGACCTCGAAGGTTCCACGTGGCGCCGGCCGGCGAACCTCGACTTCGCACATTCAATCACTGCCAGGTCCTGTATTGCACTACACTGCACTATTGTTGAGTCTTTGAATGGTTGGATCACGAAATAGTCAATTTTCTTGTAATTTCGAGCGGGCGATGTTAGCGGAGCGGTCACATTCACACTCGATGCACAAACACGTAATGTCATTTCTTGAGGTCGTGCGGGGGAAGGGAAACGGAAGGGATAGGATTGCTAGGCCAAAAAAATAAATTACAAAAAACAAAGTCGCGGATCATAGCAAATTGGCGCAACCATTCCCCCCGGGTTTGAAGGGTTACCTTCAAAGAAAAGGAAAAAACAAAAGCGAAACTAAACCCTATTACTATATCTAAACTATCAATACTAGGTAGCGAAACAACTTATAACTAACTATGCCACTACTACTGATTAGGCAGAGGGCAGAGGCGAATAACCGGACGCAGGTACGATCCAGTTGCGGTTTTAACCTTTACGACTCGCGTTATTCCGTTCGAACCCGGAAAAACTTCTTCCACTACACCAAGAGGCCAGTGCAGAGGAGGCGCACTCTCAGTCTTTAGTATCACCACAGTACCGACTGTGACTGGATCTGAAGGAGTGTTCCACTTTTGACGCGACTGCAGCGTATGCAGATAATCTGTCCTCCATCGCTTCCAAAAGGACTGAACTAAGCTATCTAGCAGAGCGTGACGCGGGTGAAGCTGCAGTTTGTCAGTCTCGACATCTAAAGCGGGCAAATATTTAAGAGGAGTCGTCGTCAAGAAGTGAGCCGGCGTCAACGCTAGTGGCTCCGATGGATCACTAGACAAAGTCCGACACAACGGACGCGTATTCATCAACGCCTCTACCTGAGCGAGTACGGTGCTCAACTCCTCGTACGAGAGAATCTGTTCGCCTATGACCCGAAACAGGTGCGACTTAAGGCTTTTAATATTCGCCTCCCAATTGCCACCAAAATGACTAGCCGCTGGCGTATTAAAACACCAATCAATGCGATTCTCAGCTAAGACATGGGCGAATTCACTTTGGTAGTACTTGGAGCGTAAGAATGTATGTAATTCCGAAATATTGCGTCGCGCTCCAACATAATTTGTGCCGTTGTCAGAGTATAAGCGCTTAACGGGACCACGGCGAGATAAAAATCGTTTAAATGCAGACATAAAACCCTGCGTACTCAAATCACTGGTTAACTCTATGTGAACTGCACGAGTTGTCATACAAACGAATAGGCAAATGTATGCCTTTGTGGAACGTATACCACGACCACGGGCAATAGTGACCTTAAACGGTCCAGCATAGTCCGTCCCAGTATGTATGAAAGGTTTCACCGTCTGTACAACACGACAAGAACGATGGTCGGCCATTTCCGGCGCGTTGAAACGCGGGCGGAGCTTAAAGCAGGGCACACATCTGTGCACTCTAGCGCGTATCAAATTGCGAGCGGAAAGTATCCAGTACTTCTGTCGAAGAATGGACATTAATAAATCGGGACCAGCGTGACAATTCACCTTATGGTGATAGTCCACCAACAAATCCAAAACGTGATCCCTGCGTGGTAGAACTACTGGATGCATTTGTTCAAACTCTAACTTAGCATTTCGCAGACGGCCACCGACACGAATGAGTCCGTCTTGCAAAAATGGTTTCAAATGTTGAAGTGCGTGACTACAAGGTTTATGTGATTCTAAACTACGAAATTCTATTGAAAAATAAAATTTCTGCAACTCTCGAAGTACAACTGATTCAGCTCTATCCAAATCAGCTGCGATTATAGAACCACGCGATGGTAATAATCTCAAAAATCTTAGGACGTAAACTACACAGCGTAATAGTCTCGACCAAGACGAGACTCGATTAGACAACAACAAAACAACTGACTCTTCACGCGGAACTGATACTACTAGCGTATGTTTCTTCTCCTCGGGTGGCTCTGAAACAGTAGCGGGGTTAAACGGAGCACTTGGCCACTCGTTAGGAGTGGTATGAAGCCAGGGAGGGCCACAAAACCAAAGCGGATGATTTAAAATTTGCGCAGGAAGCAAACCACGTGAGAGACAATCAGCTGGGTTTTCTGTTCCAGCGACATGGAATATATTTTCCGGTGACAATTCAGCTTGAATCTTAGCCACCCTATTTGCGACAAACGTGCCCCATCGATGGGGTGAAGAGTGGGCCCAACATAGAGCAACGGTTGAGTCTGAAAACGCTACAATTCTCTCTATATTAATGCGAGGACGACAAGTTTTGACTATAGATGTAATCAATTGAACCAACATAAGAATAGCGCAGAGTTCGAGACGAGCAAGAGAGACAACCTTACGAGGAGATACCTTTGATTTTGCGCTAATGAGGAAAACTGAAATGTTATCGCCATTTTGGACCTGAAAGTAAACCACTCCCCCGTAAGCCCTCTCACTGGCGTCTGCGAAACCTACCACATTAACAACAGTGTCTGGTACTATACCAACATGGCGAGGAATCTGTATCTGATCGAGCATTGGAAGCTCTTTCCTATAGCGAGTCCACAACTTAGCAACACTGTCAGGAGCGGTGTCGTCCCAATCACAGTTGGAAAGCCAAAGCTCTTTTATAAGCAGCTTTGCATACAAAACGACAGGAGCTACAAAACCAATTATATCCCATATCCGAGCTACACATGCTAGGATAACGCGTTTGGTACAAGTTGGCGGAGTCGAGCTAATTTTAAGACTGAACATATCAGTTGCGGGTGACCAACTTAAACCAAGGATCTTATGCGAATCACTATCATCGAATTCCTTTACCGAAGTCAACCGGTGTGACGGTGGAATCGACTCTAATGTAGCTTGCGAGTTGCTTGTCCATTTCACCAGATCAAATTGACCGGACTTCATGAGGCTGATTACTTGAGCAGTGGTCTCTATAGCCTCTGCTTCACTAGGTACACTGTACACAAAATCGTCCATGTACAATCCGGTTTCAATAGTGGCCCTTGCTTTCGGGTATGTATCACCCTCGTCAGCGGCCAACTGCTTGATAGTGCGAAGAGCGTGAAAGGGACTAGACTTAAGCCCAAAACAAACACGATTGAATTCGTAAACCTTCAAAGGTTCCTGCGGAGAAAATCTATACAAGAAGCGTTGGAATCTACGGTCACATTCTCTGATTCCAATACTAAGAAACATTTGCCGAATATCAGCAGAGAGCGCAATAGCAAACAAGCGAAAATTTACTATTATTTCAAATAAGTTACCCTGGAGGTTCTGACCACAACACAAGATATCGTTAAGCGATATGCCAGTACTAGTTTTAGCGCTACCATCCATAACCACACGCAGTTTAGTTGTAAGCTTGTCTTCTCTAACAACTCCATGGTGCGGGATGATGTAAAACGGGTAATCACGTGTCTCCTCAGTCTCGGCAGGCGCTGATGAGATATAACCTTTATCTAAATATTCGATCAGCACATCATCATAGGCTTGCTTCAACTTAGGAGACGCCTGCATCTTACGTTCCAAGCATAGAAAGCGTTTTTCTGCGGAGGCACGGGAGCCACCGAGCGAAAAAATATCACCCTTGAAAGGGAGCGCGACAACATAACGACCATCTTTATCACGAGTAGTCGTGCGGGTATAAATCTCCTCAGTGACCTGATCCTCAGGGCTGAGAATAGGCGGGACATTGACCTCTTTAATCTCCCAGAACTTGCGGATGGTAGACTCAAGCGGCGGCTCGACGGTGCAACAGTGCGACACAGTCGAGTAACTATCTAAACAAGCGGGTGCGGAACCAACTATAACAAACCCGAGAACTGTTTCCAGTGCGTGCGGAGCGGGGTACATCGGAAGACCTTGAATTTTACGTGATAACTGGAGATGCGGGAGAATCGAAGCACCGATCAATAGATCGATATCTCCAGGGAAAGCGTAATTTCCGTCGGCTAACTGCAAGTTCTTAAACTCCGTCAGCATGGACGTGTCAACCGGTACCGTGGGCAACCGTTCCGTAATCTTATCTGCGACTAGCGAATCCATTTCAAACGAAATATTACGATTGAAACGTGAACTAAATATTATTTTAATGGAACCGTGAATGGTTGCCTTTAAACCTCCAAAACCTTTCACTTCTGAGCGGGATGACCAATTATTAAAACTAAAACCAAGGCGTTGACAACAATCCCGAGTAATAAAATTACTCTGGGAAGCGCCATCTAGTAGCGCTCGAACGGTGTGCGGTTTGCCAAAGGCATCTACAATGACAACTTGCGCGGTCGCAAGTAAAACGGTAGTGATTTGAGTACCAGCGGCGGAAAGCGAACACAATGTTACGTCGTTTGCACTTGCAGCAGGCCGCGCGTCACAAGCGTCGCGCGTCTGCGCAGGCTGCGGCTGCGATGGCAGCTTACTACTCTCAAAATGTAAGAAGGTATGATGTCTAGCTAGACATTTACGACAGCTAACACCACTGTTACATGACGTAACCAGATGTTTGTCACTTAGACAATTAAAACACAAATTATTAGTGCGGACAAACTTGTAACGATCACTAGGCGATAATCTCTGAAATTCCGAACACTTGTACAGCTGTGTATGGCTACCCTTACACAGAGAACAGTCAGGTGTTGAGGCGGTATTAACTAGCGTATGTGCAGTCTTGACTGACTTCGATGACGCGTCTATACGGCGATCGGAACCTGTCCTATTCGTGACTTCATGACGTGCCGACGTGCGCTGCAATACCTTAATATGGTCGCGAATAAAAGATTCTAAATCTTCGAACTTAGGTATTTCGTTACCGCGCTGAGTCGTTTCAAACAGACGAACAGTTTCAGGATCTAATTTCTTTAAACCGATATACAAAAACAAAAAGTCACAGAGGTCATTGACCTTTAGGTTCTTTACTGCACGAACAGATGATGCGAAAATATTTAAAAACTTCTCTAAATTATGATCGTTACAAACGGAAAAACTTTTCAAATCGAATAATTGATCTAAATATGCGGTGGCTACTAATCGCTTATCTTCGTATTTTGTTTTTAAAGTGTTCAAAACTAAAGTGTAATTTTCAGCGCTAAACGTAATTCCAGCACAGACAGCCTTTGCCTTACCGGTCAATTTTTCTACGAGATAATGCAATCTCTCGTGATCTGTCAGCGATGTGTTCCTATGTATTATATTTTCGAAACTATCTATAAATAAATTCCAATTTCGAATGTCACCATTAAATTCAGGTATTTGAATTGGCGGCAATCGTGGGCGTTCGCGAGGAGGGTTGGATAAACCACTCGCGGGGGGGGGGAGTCTCTAAACTCCTAGCAATACGTTTGATACGACAATACAAGTCATCAAAGGACGACAATGCCTGATAACTCACACAGTAATCAGGATTTAACTCCAACTCTAAAATGTTTATATTATTAATTGTAGATTCAAAATCCGCGCGCAAACTATCTAAAGTTTCCAACGAACACAAGAAAGCATCTCTAATCGCCAGATCCGAGGTTTGCAAAGATTTATCACAAATTGATTGAATACGTGAAAACTGTGAGTCCCTTTTAGCGTATAAAAGCTTTAACTGAACCTTTAAATCAGTACTAACCTTAGTGCCCTTAAGAGACATCTTGTTTTGATATATTCACACTATACACTCAAACAAACACTTAACGAATTATTAAGTAAGCGATAATTATCAGATAACAATATGGTAATATTGTAAACAACAAAGCGAACGGCGAACGAACGGAATAACCTGAATCAATGAGTGAATATTACCCAATTTCTCGATTAAATCATTCACGTCGTTCATATGCGTATATAATCTATGGTTTATCCGTTTCCTACAAATATTCACTCAACAATGAACGGGTATTTTTGAAATGCGTCTACCTACATGCAATTTGTAGGACTTCCGAATGAATTTTGTCAAGAAAAAGAATGCGATCGATTTATATCTACGCTGATATTTACGTAGCTAACTATAATTATGCGGTGCGGTTGACGGCGTAGGTACCGTAATTATCAATGGCTCTTTAACTATACGAGCGAAATAACGTTTAGTTGCCTAAATGCCTAGATGCGGGTTTTCTACTATTATATCTAGGTAAACAGGCGCGTTGCGTTTATTCCCTATGGAACAAATACTATATTGCGAAATTACAAGAGAATGATTCACGATCCTGCTCGTAGGACCAAAAGTAAATGGTTGCGCGAATAAGCTGTGGACTGTATGTTTAAAAAAGCGATCTAAGGTTTGTTAACAATATGCAGGTACTGTGCCTTTATTGATGAATGGATGTATTAGGGAGGAACACTGACCTTTTGACCTCGAAGGTTCCACGTGGCGCCGGCCGGCGAACCTCGACTTCGCACATTCAATCACTGCCAGGTCCTGTATTGCACTACACTGCACTATTGTTGAGTCTTTGAATGGTTGGATCACGAAATAGTCAATTTTCTTGTAATTTCGAGCGGGCGATGTTAGCGGAGCGGTCACATTCACACTCGATGCACAAACACGTAATGTCATTTCTTGAGGTCGTGCGGGGGAAGGGAAACGGAAGGGATAGGATTGCTAGGCCAAAAAAATAAATTACAAAAAACAAAGTCGCGGATCATAGCAAATTGGCGCAACCAACACATATAGACACACACAATGCAGAAACAACATGTAGACACTTAAGTATTACTATTACTGTACTTATGCAATTGAGTTTAATCTTTCTGAAAGAGTTCTAATATGAGAGCACTATTGCAATTTTTAAATAAAAAAATATACTTAAAAATACAGTTTCCGCAGTAACCCGTGTTTTTTGACGCGACGACCGATCAAAACCTTTTTCTCTGTCCGTTCAAACGATTTTGACTTTTATTGCGTTAGTGGCATGACAAATGGCGGCTGCAGTAAATAGTTTGTATTGTAACCACTTTTTTACTTTTAATGCCATCCTTCTGCCAACGGGATAGAAGTCAAAATCGGTTGAACGGGCAGTAAAAAAGGTTTGTTTATATGTATAATGTTTTTGCGAATGGATTTTGGTGAGATATGTACTATGCATTCCAAATAAGTATAGGAAAGCCAATAACCTTGATCTGTCAAATGTTGAGTGAAAAGTACAGTTTGCAAAAAAACTTATTTGCGTATCAATAAAGGCTTTTTTTTGCTTTGTATTACGTAATCTTAGTTAAGTCTAGGTCAAGTAAAAACGTTATTGTTTATTACAAATTAGCTAAATATATTGTTTTAAGCCATAATTAGTTAAAAATAAAAACTTTTCTTTCTTATTTTCACTGTTAGGAAAAATTCGCCTTCTTCTTCCATTTGCCACTAATCACACACTTCACACAGTGACGCAGAGATGAGTAAAATTGAAGAACTGAATTCTGATAAAACTTTTTTTGTTCAATATTCGTATTGCTTTTTTGCTCCCCGTACCCAATTTCTTCAATTTGCCAGTTCAACGTGACGTCACAACATGGCAATCGATCCTATACTCATTTGGACCGCATTTTAATAGAATTTAAGGTCAATTTTTGACTGAATCTGAAAAACTATGTTCAACAAATTGTAAAGGGGAGTGAAACTTATATATTTTTTTTCTTTTCGCCAAAAGTAAAAACTAAGCCATTTCTAAGAACTGTTTGAGAAATCAATAGCAAAAATAATAATGTCTACCAACCCTACCCAAACGAAGTCTGACCAACGCTGAAAACCAGCGCTCATCGCATTGTGCATGAGGGCATAGCTTTATGCTAAGCGTTCGGCCGTTTAGCACGGATGTGATGCATATTTATTTGTTTATTTATTTATTTATTAATACTTTATGCAACACAAGGCAACACACTTAATGCTTATGCATATCTTTCCTTTAAAATGCTGTTTGTCTAGTTTTTAGTTGCGTCATTCCGTGTAAATAAACTGTTTTTCTTTCTTTCTTTATTTTCTAAATTAGACACTATTTTGTAGATTGCTATAGGTTTTTTTATCAGGCGTTATTTTCTATTTTGGTTTCGGTATTTAAGGTGTGTACGCAGTTAATAAATAAATTACACAATTTTGGTTTAATTTATCTGTCATATTAACGTAACAAAGATCATATTCATCACACAAAAAATTGTCTTGGATGGGAATCGAACCCAAGATCTCCAGCATAGCATTTAAGACCACTATCTACTAAACCAACAGGCCAGTCATTTAACAGTATTTTTGTTCGTACAGGAGATGACGACAATGAAATAATATGGCCGATTGAATACCACTTTAAAGGAGAAAAGATAGACTTTATTACGTCTCAGAAGGATACTTTCGAAATCTGGTAAGTTATTCCGTACCTCTACCATGAGTTTTAAGCAATAGTATTCGTCGCTACTCGAAATCGACGCCGTAAATATTTTGTATGGCAAATTTTGCAGCGCCTCTAGCGGTCACTTGCAGAACCAAAATTTGCCATACAAAATATTTACGGCGTCGATTTCGAGTAGCGACGAATACTATTGCTTAAAACTCATGGTAGAGGTACAATTTTAGGCGTATTTTAAAGGCAAAAGTTTGTTTACATAGAGAGCCGTGATGGCCGAGTGGTAACGGCCCCGACTTACGAGTTGTATGTCGCGGGTTCAAACCTTCAGGCGCATTACTTTGTGTAATTTATTTCATCACCACTGCTCTCAAAAACGGTGAAGGAAAACATCGTGAGGAAACCGGCATGTCCTAGAACCAAAAATTCGAAGACATGTGACATCCCATTTCGCACTGGGCCCGCGTGGTGGATTACGGCCCATTCCGTCTCCTGGTGAGGAGGCCTGAGTCCCAGCAGTGGGATCGTTATAAGGCATCCTGAACTGGGTAAAATGGGTTAGGTTAGAACCGTGACCCCAACTGTGCTACGTCCAAGTTGCTCGCAGATTTTATTTCATCATTTTGTAATATCCGGGTTTTCGCAATATACGAATTATCAAATTAACTTGTGACGTACATAATACATAAATATCGATATTTAGCAATCAAAACTCTGTACTATGAAATTTTGGATATTCGAAACACTAATTTTTAGATTAAATTTCGCTCAGAATAAGTAAATCATTTGCCAAATATTAAAAAAAATGCACGACATATATACAGTTAAATTTTGTACGTTTTAATCTCGTGGAGGGTCGATTCGGTACATGAAATCAATCAATTTGTAAAGATAAAATTAAAAAATAAAGTACTTTTTTTAAACTCTAAGTAATTTACGCATGTAAGAAATTAATTTCTTTAAGTAAACGTGAGCTGAGCGAGGTCAATAACTGTAGGTAGTTAGTACGCAACGACTGACAACTACCTACAAGGTCATTGACTCGTTTACTTAAAGAATTTAATTTCGTACATGCGTATATTTATTCGAGTTTTTGAAAAAAAAAATACTTCAATTTTTTATTTTATCTTTACTAATCGATAGTGTTTCGTTTACTGGATTGACCCTCCACGGGATTAAAACGATCGAAATGTTAAATCTTGATCGTTTAATGTGTATTGTGTAATTTTAGTGTATAAATATCGATATTTAGGACATTCGAAATACTACATTTAAAATAAAATGTCGCTCAGAATCAATATATCATTTGCCAAATATTGAAACAAATGCACGACATAACGTTGACAAACAAATATTAGGTCACTCATATATTATGACATTTCTCATTTTCCATTTTAAGTAACTAAAATTAATGTTTGTAAGTTGCAGTTCCGTTGATTCCTCGTTACTTGCAGTCAGTCGCTTATTTAGTAAAACTTAAATTAATTATTTTTGTCACTTAAAACTTTAATTTACAATCGCTCGTTTAAATTCTACCTTTTTTTTTAATTTTTCAGGTACAGTGCCGAGTTAAATCGGTCCCGCATTGATGGCAATGACGGCGCAGTGAAGATGTGGTGCTACGGAGATACTGGTCTCTATTATGCGGTAAATTTTTTTTTGAAAACGCTTTTTGATTTTTTTTTTATTTAAAAAAAAATGAGATCCCTTCATCATCTCATCTGTTTAGGCAGTTAACAAAAAGTAATCATTCTTGACATGTCCTTTTTATTAAAAAAAAATCATATAGAAGACATACAAAGATTGTTTAAATTTAGTTAATTAATAACATTTTATTTTGGGTGTAATTTATCTATATTAAGTATGTATTTAGAAATATATAAGTATGTTTATCAGTTGTCTAGTACCCATAACACAAGCTCTGCTTAGCTTGGGACTAGACGACGTTGTGTGATAGTTGTGGAATATTATTATTATTATTATTCATTAATAAACTTATAAATTATATTTTTAAATATTTCTTTAAAAAAACACATAAAAAAAACATTTAAAAATATAAAAAATAGTGTCCCACCGGTATCGGGAACAGGGTCCAAGCTACCGGCGGTCAGGGCTCCAGAGAAAGGAACCTCCTAACAATACGAGCCGTGTCCAGGAGTACCGCTTTCTGAATCAAGCCCTTGATCCAGCCGCCTAACGAGAGCCTCCTAAGGTGTTGGTCGAGGCTCTTGGCTATTAAGCCATTACCCGACACGACTATCGGTACAATGATCGCCGAATCCACTTCCCACATGTCGACAACCTCGCGAGCCAAGTCAATATACTTGATTTGTTTATCTTTCTCGACTTTCACGAGGTTCTCGTCATGCGGAACGGATATGTCAACAATCATTGCACGCCTCTCGTTTCGGTCCACCACCACTATATCAGGCTTATTGGCTACAATAGTCCTGTCAGTGATGATGGACCGATCCCAGTACAACGTGATATGACCATTATCAAGAACTGGGTCGGGCTCATACCTGTAGTACGGCACTTCCGATCCCACAAGAGAGTATTTCAAAGCAAGTTGCTGATGGATAATCTTGGCTACAAGGTTGTGCCTATGCAAATACTCGCCGTTAGCCAGACGAGAACAACCGGAGATAATGTGACGAATTGATTCTCCCGGACGGTGACACGCCCGACAGATGTCAACCGTGCCGTCCTTCACAATAAATCTCCGGTAGTTATTCGTCATGATAACTTCGTCCATAATTGCACAGATAAAACCTTCGGTTTCCCCAAAGAGGTCACCGAAACGCAGCCAAGCTACGGACGCCAATTGGTCTACATCGGGCCCGTGAAGGGCCCGGAAAAAGCGTCCGTGAAGTTCCTTGCTCTGCCATACTTCCCTGCGATCGTTAGTGTCAAGCAATACCGGTTTGCGCCAGTTCTCCTTAGCCAAGGAGAGCGGGGTGAGTCCCTTGTCCACTGCCACTACATCTCGATGCATACCCACGTCGGCAGCTAGGAAATACTCCCTGAGACTGCATACCTCGCGGTTGTGAAGGGTCTTGGCATTTAAAAAACCTCGACCGCCACACTTCCGCGGGATATACAGTCTCATCACCGACGATCGTGGGTGATGCATTCGGTATGCATTCAGCAGTGTTCGGACCCGCCTATCCAGGGCGTCAAGTTCCGTTTGAGTCCATTTGAGTACGCCGAAAGAGTACATCAATACCGGCATGACCCAACCGTTGAAGGCGCGCACCTTGTTTCCGCCTGAAAGAGGGCTATTGAAAACCTTCTTCAGACGTCCAAAGAAGCGCTCCTTCAACGATTGTTTCATGTCAGTGATATTGATGCCTAGGGCTTCCGACATACCCAAATACTTATAAGTTTCAGTTGGAGAGAGGGATCTCAGGCCAATGGAATCCGTGAGTTGAATACCCACGGATTCCACAACCTCCCCTCGCTTTACATGCATGACTGCACATTTGTCCACACCAAACTCCATCCTGATGGCACTACTGAAGGTTTCAGTTACCTTCAGTAGCTCCATCAGTTGCAGATTGTTGGGGGCAAAAAGCTTCAAGTCATCCATGTAAAGGAGGTGAGATATAACCTGACCACCTCTCTTCAACCGGTAGCCTAGACCTGAATTTTCCAGCAGTGTGCTCAGAGGATTCAAGGCTAGGCAAAACCAAAGCGGACTCAAACTGTCACCCTGGAATATACCTCGCTCGATCCTTACCGGTTCGCTATTCCTTCGAATATGTCGACATCCTGGATAGCGAAGGACCGTCCTCCATTGCCTCATACATGACATCAGGAAGGTGCGTAGTATTGCATCAATTTTGTACAATTCTAGCACCCTCATGAGCCATGTATGAGGAACTGAGTCGTAGGCCTTCTTATAGTCTATCCAACATGTCGACAGATCCTTTCGGGAACGCCGAATCGATGAGGAGTAGCTCCTTAGTACCGCGGGACCCATTCCTACATCCATTCTGAGAGGCAGACATAATAGCGTTATTGTCTACGTGGCAGTTGATCTTACCTCTCAAAATGGATGTAAGAACTTTATAAACAGTCGGCAAACATGTAATTGGCCGATAGTTTTTGGGTTCCGCGGTGCTACCAGATTTGTGGAGCAAGTGGGTAACTCCTGTTGTAAAAAACTCGGGTAGCAAACCAGACTCCAAGGCGGTCTGATATTGAGATGCCAAACGAGCGTGCGACCTAGTGAGCCAATTTATCCAAAAGTTGTGCAGTCCGTCCGGCCCTGGAGACTTCCAATTAGGCAACGGACGGACTGCACGGGCAACATCTTGGGGGCTGATTGTGACTGCCCCCATTTCTGGTATTGATTCGCACGCTCGCTCGACCTCTCGAATCCAACCACCTTCAGTATGACTGACAGGCACCGACCAGATGTTGCGCCAAAATGAAGTCATGGCGTCATCATCTGGGAGGCGCGTATCAGTCACACTTTGTTCCGGTCGCTCCCAAGTCCTATACACCCACTTTTCGTTACTTCGGAATGTGCGATTCTGGGTGTATCGCTCCACCCGCCGCTTATACCTGCGGATACGGTTTGCCCATGCATACACCTTTTGCTTCAGGAAGTCGATGCGCTCTGTGACTCGGGACATGTAGTCTCGGGGACTGATGTCTATCCCCGAAAATGCCCGTCTCACAAAGCGCATCACTCTAGGACGAGTGTTGCCCTCCCTGAAGCAAATTAGTTTGCCAATGAGTGCTCTGGGCCCACCAATACGACGCTCGATCCTGCACTGCCAGGCCGGTACAGCTGGTTTCGGTCGTGTAGCTACGTCACTGTTTGGGAATTTGACGTGAGCTACACGACATGCCGCTACGGCCGCGCAGTACATTATCGAGTGTGTATCGGTGAGATCTTCGCAGTCATCAAAATAGCGAGACAACTGCGAATCCAGAGCAGCCACCAGCGCCCTATTCTTGTTATGCATGGGCAAACGAGGTAAACGTGGCCTAAGTTTGGGTAATATGTTGCGATATTCCCGAATCGCACACTCCAAAGCACTCCTCAGTTCATCATTGCACTGGGTACTTACGTTAGTAACCGTGTCAGTACCCTCCTCGTCAGCATGGTGGGATATATAGCTGGACTGTGGTGCCACAAGTGGTACCACAGACTGCGACGGTGGGGCAATGGCACGGTTACTCGTTTCCGTTCGGAGGCGATCAAGTACAGTATCATCCAACATGTGGTTACGCAGGATGACCCGCACCTGATCCGACAGTCGTTGGGATGAAACGTTGACAGCTGGCTCAAGCACCTGAAACAAAGAGAGCATCCGAACACGGTACGCAGTCAGGTTGTTTCCTCCCTCTGTAGCCCCGTAGTATGAGCGCATGACGTTCTCGTTGATGGATTGCGTCCATCGCATGCGCTGCACACTTCCGCCGGGAGCTGGGACCCTATCAGAGACCGGTGGGCCTCGAGGTCCTAAGCCGCTCGGCGGCCGGCGTCCTCTTCGTCGACGCGCAGGTGGTGGTGTCGTCGGCGGAGAGAAGAACTCGTCGCTGGAGCTCGACGCAACTGCCGCGGCCGGTGTCACAGCACACACAGTGGGGCTGGGTTCCGGCGGCGGCGAGGCGGAGCTGAGCGACGAGGCCGGAGGTGATGGGCGTGCACGGCGTGCTGCGGCTCTCGTCAACATTTATGTTTTGTCGGAAATTTTCTTTGTCATAAATATGACCTTAATATGACATAAAGCCTATTTATTTTCCGTTTAGCCATTATAGTCGTAGTTTATGTAGGTACACCGGTATTTCACATTATTATTATTATTATTATTTTTAGCCAATTTTTAGATAAAAGACATGTGAAGATTGTCTATATTTTGTTTTTATTTAATTTATTATAGAAAACAAATAATTGTACAGTTTATGTTGTGTTACATTTAAAGAAAGTATACAAAGTAGATAAATGTACAATCCACAACGTAGTTAATTACCTAAACAGATGGAGAAAGTGACAAATGACTTGAGATTTTGTGTTGGGGGAAGCTCCCACCACCATATATCATATCATAGCATAGCATCAGCCTCAGTGCTGGGACTCAGACCTCCTCTCTAGGAGAAGAAATGGGCCGTAGTCCACCACGCGGGTCCAATGCGGGTTGGTGGATGTCACATGTCTTAAAAACATTACAAAAAGATATACTTACAAAAGTTTCTCACTATGTTTTTCTTCATCGTACTTCCATGCAAACTTCCACCGAAAATTGGTTTGAACGAGATCTAGTACGTAGATTTTTTTTAATACGTCATAACGACAATACGTCTTTGCCGACACTTTTTACCAATTCCGTAAAAATCTTGACATCCTATTTAATAAATAACATTTTGAAAACGTTTATTGCAATCGTTTCCTTTTCTATAACCTTGCCATAATTAAAACGAGTTTTGTTTATCCGAATTGTGTCTTTTTCGTTTATGCAATTTTATCTTAATTTTAATTTCATATCGTAGTTTTTTTTCTTTTTTTTTAATCTCTTTTCTTTTTTTGTACCTCAAATTAGTTTATTTTAAGATTAAGATAGATCATTAATTGTATGTATTTTTTTATTTATGTTTAAGCTGTGTGCTCCTATAAGTGGCAAGTTCACCATAATAATATAAATATGTTACATTTTTTTGTAAGCTTAATTAGTGAATAAGTCGTTGGAGTACCTAAATATAAATAAATAAATAAATCGTAAACCGCAATTTACCAAGTTTCCACGGAATGGAATCTTCAGTGCGCGAGTCCGACTCCCACTTGCCCGGTTTTTTAAAAGTCCGTTTAAACTTTAAATTACAGACAAAGGACTATTGTATTAACAACTTTCATCATCATCATCATCATTTCAGCAGAAAGACGTCCACTGTTTGACATAAGGTCACCACAATGCACGGTCCTGTGGGTCTCGCATCCATCGGATTCCCGCAACCCTTACCAGTGGTGCTATTCGTAGACGCGGGCTTGCGGACGGCGAGCTATGGGTAGCTCGCTGTCCGACCGTCCGGTAAACATCCGGACCAAACCCAGGTCGTCGACGGCGCGCACTGTTCCCGCGCGCCTCAAGGAGTTGTCAGCAAACCGTAGAGACCCAGCCTGCTAGCTGCAGGCAGGCAGGGTCGAAGCCTACTGGGGCCAAGGGTTTGCTTCCGAAAGGAAAGTCCGGCCTTGGTATCTAAGGCCACGAAGGAACGGGGTGGGTTTTTAGTCAGTAAGAGTCTGACACTATCTCCCGCTCCTCCCAAGGGCGGGAGATGTCATTGGATGATTCTACCAACCACAAAAAAAAAAACCAGTGGTGCTATTCACTAAGAAAACGCAGCCCTGCCTCAACGACGAACACCCAAATAGGATAAATTGAATTGTTAATTCAATGTCTCCTATTTGGATGTTTGTCGTTGCGGCAGCGCTGCGTTTTCTTAGAGAACAACACCACTGGTCATCGGCCGCCCTTGTAGGAGGCCTTCCAATGCTGCGTCTTCTGGTTCGCGGTTGCCACTCCAGAAATTAATATTTTTTTTTTTTACAGAAAACTCCTATCACGAATGCAAAGCTCGTCAATGAAGAGTTATGCATTGCGAGGGAAACTAGTAGTGGGATCCAAGATTACCTACCGGACGCTTCTGACTTTACTTATACAGGTATTAATGCTTAGAAAAGTTTCCAATGAAAATCATTTTTTCCTAACAAGCTTTTATAGCGCGGTATATACCTATACAGGGTGACTAGTAATTAGTGGTTGATACTTAAACACGTGATTGTAGTCATGATAACAAACAACTTTTACTGTGACATCAAACCGGAAATCGTGAAAAAAATCTGCAAGTTCAGTACATTTATGTTTGCCTAACTGGGAAAATGTACTGAACTAGCCGATTTTTTGACGATTTCAAGTTTGGTCACATAGTAAAAGTTGTTTGTTATCATGACTACAATCACGTGTTTAAGTATCGGTCACTAATTACCAGTCACTCTGTATAGGTACCTATATAAATTAATACCTACTCATCAAAACCATTCCAAAATGCTCAAACACGATAGGGTTATTTTATTGCGTTTATTACTACTTACTAGTAGTAGACTTAGTACTTAAAGAGAGCTGGAAGATGGCCACAATAACTTTCCTGTGGCCATTCTCTAGCTATCTCTCGGTCTCTGGTTACCATCTAGAACCATAATACTCCTCAAATGAGTCCAAACTCGATGGGGTTGTGTCGTTTAACTACCGATTTCCTATGGCCATCTTCCGGTCCTATAATCATGTCATAATAATTTTGCTTTGTCATTCGATTTACGCATGTATGCAAAATTTCAGATCAATCGGTAACCGGGAAGTGGATCAAATTTAATTTGCACGATTTGATTACAGGCAGACGGCGTAATATACCATATAACTTATTTTAGTAATATTCGAAACCCGAAACAAGTGTCGAATACTTTTATGTAAATAATCTATGTACAAAATTTCATAAGTTCTGTATCATGAAAAATCACAAAGTTATAAGCTTGTTATGTTACCTGGTTATCCACGCAAACACATGGTCACTGGGCCATCCGGGCCACTGAGTTGTATGTTTTGCTCCCGCACCCAGCAGTGTGCTGGTACCCCGCTGTGACCTGCCGTGACCTGTGTTGGTGGTGTCTAACTTGTGACCTTTTTAAAATATTTTTGGAAAAAATTTAACATGATGTAAAAATTATTGGAATCGATTCAGTACCTAACAGATTCAGAACAAACCACATTCAGGTTTCGCATAAACTAAAAATATTATAAAAGTGGCAAATGGATTTTTCTTGGCTTCCACGAGGTCACCGAGAGGTCACAGAGGTTATACACGAGCTTCAATGTTTAATCCTCAGGTGAAAGCATGACTCTATACGACAAAGTGGTAGACATCTGGGTTGAAACTGGCGAATTTGGACCTAAAAGGGCTTGGGAGACCACACTGTACGTCTCCAAGACGGATTCTGGGATCGACCTGCCAGTTCAGTAAGTTTTAATCAATTTTCGTTTATTTTATTCTGTAAAACTATAATTTGTGAAGAACTTTGACGAAGAATTTTGACTGGCCTGTTGGTCTAGTGGTTATAGTGGCCCTGACTGCTAGGACAAATGTTTGTGTGATGAGCGCGATCATTTGTTCTGTCTCTGGGTAATTATCTATAATAATGTATGTATTTAGAAATGTATAAGTATGTTTATCAGTTGTCTAGTACTCACAGCACAAGCTCTGTTTAACGCCGTCTAGTCCCGAGCTAAGCAGAACGGTTTAGGCGCAAAATGCCGAATACGCAAAATGGCAACCAAGTCGCAAAAGGACTAATTCTCAAAATGCCAAATTCTCAGTATGCCTAATTCGTAAAATGCCTAATTCTCAGAATGCTAAATTTTTAAAATGGCACATTTTCCGTACATATAAAAAAATTCTTAATATACTTTATGTATCTAAATGTGTAGGGCATGTACCCGCGTACCATAATAATATAGTTTATTTATATGAATTATAAACTCATACATAAAATATATTTAAAAAAAAATTGTTTATGTACGGAAAATGTGCCATTTTGAGAATTAGCCATTTTGCGAATTGGGCATTCTGAAAATTTTGCATTTTGAGAATTAGCCCTTTTGCGACTCGGTTGCCATTTTGCGAATTCGGCATTTTTCGCCTAAACCAGCAGAATTTGTATTATGACTTCTAGACAACTGATAAACATACTTATTATATACTTATATTTCTAAATTTATACATATTATTATAGATAAATTACACCCATAAAAAATGATCGTGTTCATCACACAAACATTTGTCCGTGGTGGGAATCGAACCCACGACCTCCGGCAAAGCAGTGAGGGCCACTAACCACTAGACCAACAGGCCAGTCAAAATTAAACTAAGTTTGTTTGATTTATAACAGTCCTCATGATTTGTAACTATTGGAAAACCTGTAGAATACATCAGTATGAACCATAATCTCAATTGTGTTAATTGTTACAGGGTAGTAAGAAAGGAGTACAACTACGATATTGGTCAGCTGACCGGTCATACCGTCACCAACTACTTTGGGTTCAGAGATACTATCACCGAGGAAGAGCTTACTGTCGATAATGGTAAGCCTTAGCCTATAGCATTCTCCTAGTATTATATCCTAAACGTCAGCGTCACACGTCTTTGCTCTCTCATTCATACACCTAATCATTTCAACCAAAAAAACATCAACTGCATGACATAGGTCTCCCCTAATTGTCACCATAATGGACAGTCTTGTGCATCTTGCATCCATCAGAATTTCACGAGCCTCACGTCTATCCATCTTGTGGGAAGCCAAGGATCCCTAAACCACTGAATTATTGAAAAATCTTTACCATTTAGTGTCGTAGAACACTTCCTTGGAATAGTGCATAAAGTTGAAAGAGCGAATGTCTACAGTGACTTGTCCACAACTACTTTCAAGGCGTTAGGGTTCTGTGGGGTCATTTGAGAGAACCCATGGATGCTGAAGAAAGTTGTCCGTCCTGAAAACAGAAATATTAAGTCACAAGTAAATGATAAGGACTCAAACTCTTTTGCTAAACATCATCACTTTGTGGGAGGCCTTCCAAAGCCAAGTTCTCTGGTACTTGCTCGCTACTCCATAACCTTTCCGCCCCATCTTCCATCTGACTTGCGAGTAATGTGCTCTGCTTTCAGTTACAGAAATTATCAAATAAACTATATCACCAACTTTAACATTTGGAGTACACCTCTAAAATAGAATTAAAGTTTGCATCATTCTTTAAGAAATACAATGTCCTCACTTCGTATCATGTCTGTCAGTTATGCCAGCTCTTATTCGCATTTTTAGAGGATGAATGCGAGGTAAAGCGTCGCGGAGAGGACTTCCATGGGGCCATAAAGTCCCTCCACCCCGACTGGCCCGTGGAGTTGGACCTGGCCTTTGACCACTTCACCAGCCACCACAACAAGATATATGACGACGAAGAGCATCATATGAGGAAGAAGATTTTCGAGAAGAACTGGAGGTAAATGACAATTTTATTATTATTCTTCTAAGATTTTGATTAGCTAAATGGCAAATTTCTGCTAGAATTGAGCTTACAGATTCACAACAGCTGGGTGTTACAATTGTGTGGAATGCCTGGAGACACGGTGGAGCATACGATGAAGGCGTACCCCGCTTAGGTGGAGCACCACCGTGTGTCGAGTGGAAACAGTTCAGGCCAAATAGTACGCAGTCACGTCCTTTGGCTGAGCAATAATGTTAGCGAAAGGACGGCCGCAAAAGTTAGGGAACGTACATTCTCACCAGCCGCCGTGACAGAGGGCTCCCTAGGTATCGGGAATCGCAGAGCGATTTCCCACCGTAGGTGTGGGCTTATTGACAAAAAGAAGCAGCTCCAGAGCTGTAAAATATTGATTTCCTGTATATTCATTTGTCTCTGATTGTGACAAGACTATTGGACATCCCCAATAACCAGTCAATAAGCTATATCATTCATAAATAATAATCATTTACTGTTTCCCGAAAACCCAGAATGATCGAAGAGCACAACCGCAAGAACCTGGGATACAGACTTGAGCTGAACGCATTCGCCGACAAGACCCCCGAGGAACTAGGATACCTGTCTGGCACTGACTTCTCTACACACGAGTACCCTGAAATGATGCCTTTCCCACACAATCTGGAGGAGATCGATGACCTTGTGAAGGAACTGCCGGAGAACTTTGATTTGAGGCTGGAAGGATCTGTTACTCCTGTTAAGCGTAAGTTCTTAGCGTAAGTCCTCAGATTGTTCAGGGATCAACTTCTTCCTTCCATTATTTACGACAAACATTATGAGTTAAAATGTCAGTCGAGTGAGTGAGAAAGTGGGATAGAGCTATACACCCTATATAGCTCCATCCCTTTAACAGTGCAGTCTAGGTCGTAAAATGGATCGTATTCAGAGCTCGTGGTAACAAAAAAGAGCGTTCTATAAAAAGAGTCATGTGCTTTAGATCCAAGATCTTCTTCAGGCCCGGTATCTACCGAAGCGGATAGGATAGGAGACGAGAAGAGATGAGCTGTGAAGCTAGCTGGTTATTCCCACCAAAGCGGAGAGGAGATGTGAGCTTTGCATTCAAAGCCAGTCAATCGAATGACGCTTTCGGGTGTGACGGCGCCGGTAAAAGGCGTGACGGCGCGGGTAATGGGGTACGTGAACGCATGCTCGACCCGGCCGTCCGACTATACACTTCTCCGCTCTGCCACGCCACTTGCTCGCTCGCCCACAATATTCTATAGAAAAATAAGATATCTCTTCTCCTCTCCGCTTGATCCGTTTCCACCAAAGCTTAGCGGAGAAGAAATGTGGAAATAACGAAATCGGATTAGTTTATTCAAACATATCTCCTCTCCTCTCCGCTTTGGTGAATAGTGTTTAGGTAATTGATGGCTTATGGCTTCACCAGAGACAGGTGAAGTGAAATATGCTTCGCAAGGTTCTATCTTTAACGTCCTACTTTTGCACAATTAATTTATTCTGGTTCTTTTGTAAAACCCTTTTTCCAATTGCTTCATTTGTTATCATCCAGACCAAGGTGAATGCGGTTCTTGCTGGGCGTTCTGCACCACTGCTGCTGTCGAAGGAGCCCTCGCCAGGGACAACGGAGACAGGCTGCTGGACCTGAGCGAACAGTCTCTTGTGGACTGTGCTTGGGGGTGAGTGTGAACAGAAATTTGCCTAAAGCATATAGTCCGTCTCTATAGGGTACAGTCTATGTTGAGGTTTCTGCCACAATAAAAAAGGAAATTTTCTTCCAATTTTTTTTCCAATCAGTATTTTGAAACCTAACTTTTACCACACTTAGATTTTGGAAGGTGTAGGTGATTATCTACGATGGATCGGGGGAGAGGCAGTTGATTCAAGGGAGCACTCAAAGTTGGTGTGCTTTGACCAAGAAATTGTAGGGTCTGGAAGAGCGAAATCCAACTTAACCCTCGGTTTATCCCAGATGTTGGGGAACCCTGAGGATTACTCCAAAAAAGAAAAGAATATGGTTTCTTGAATGTTCTATATGGTTGTATCGTTTAAAATAAGCTGTGTTTGCTTGCAGTTTCAATAGTCATGGGTGCCAAGGAGGTATGATGGCTGGCGCCTTACAGTACGTCACCACTTACGGCATTCCTACTGAGCAGGACTATGGACTCTACACAGCTAGTGTTAGTACTATTTTTTTTGGCGTTTTTTTCCTGATAGCTACGACCTTTAGGAGTTTTGACTTAACAAGAGTGACTCTGACTACGTATTTAATTATTATTACCTTTGCATTTTTTGACCTCAAACCGAACTGAAGAAACAAAATTTTATATGTTTTCCTTTAATTCAAAAAGCTTTTGGTTTCTTAAACGTTCTTCTTCATCTTCCTGCCCACGTTATTTGGGGTCGGCGCAACACGTTTTCTTCTTCCATTCTGCCCTGTTACCCGTCATGCTATCACTAACTTCCTTCTCATTCATATCACTCTTCTCACAATCCATCCATCTTTTATTTGACCTCCCTCTCGCTCTCCATCCGTACACATGTATAATCATAACCCTTTAAGTAACATGTGTATCATCCCTACTCTTTACATGACCATACCAAGACAAATGATTCCCCTTCAACTTTTCTGTCATTGGCGCTACTTTCGAACTTCCTCTAATATACTCTTTCCTCACTTTATCCTTTTTTGTCACACCACACATCCATCTCAACATTCTCATCTCCGCTACATGAAATCTTTTTTCATCCGTCTTTTTCACAGCCCAATATTCTGATTCATACAGTATGACAGGTCTTATCACGGCCTTGTAGATTTTACTCTTCAACTTGAGGGGCATCCTTGAGTCACAAGTTGTTCCTTTTGGTTTCTTAAACGTTACGGGGTCTAATAAGCCCCTAGTTATTATGGTAACAAGGGGCTAATTAGACCCCGGTGGTTTTCAAAGGAATGGAAATAATATTACAACAATTTTGCTACTGTCAACCTGTTAGAGGGTCTTGTTTGTGACTTAACATTTCTGTTCTCAGGACGGTTACTGTAAAATGCAGAACATGTCAACTGTCTACAACATCCGCGGGTTTTCTCAAGTGACCCCGCGGAACCCTAACGCCTTGAAAGTGGCCCTATACAAGTACGGACCCGTCACTGTGGGCATTCGCGTCTCTTTCAAGTTTGTGTATTATTCCAGTGGACTGTTTTATGACCCTGAGTGGTAAGGATTTTTTAATATTTTATGCTATTTATTTATTTGGATCTCCAACAAAGGTCACACAGATTTAGTAGAAATCTTTAGTCATGGGGTCCTTTAACGTGTGCTCCTTCAGTTACAGGAGACACAGCATGCACATATAACTAGGTGTAAACTAGAATAATAAAAAAATCACAAACTAAATACACAGATCAGACAATAACACATTCCAATAAGTTATGTCAAATTAAAACTTAAAATTAGGGTCAAGATACAAAGGACAAAGGGGATACATACCTAGTCATTGGTCAATTTGAATTAAAACTGAATTAAAAAATTCAAGTGACAATAATAACTAGGTCATTGGTTTCTTTGAAATGGTATTATGAGTTAATATAACTTATAAAATAATAATTACAATTGTAAAGTTAGAATAAAAATGAAAAAAAATAACTTAAGATGACTAATTAGTTCATAAGGACTAGTTATGAGAAAGGATGGAGAGGTTCATGATAGCTCTTAGAAAAAGAAAACACTTTGTGTAATTTATTTCATCACAAGTGCTCTCAAAACGGTGAACAAAAACATCGTGCGAAAACCGGCATGTCCTAGAACCAAAAATTCGAAGACATGTGACATCCACCAACCCGCATTGGGCCCGCATGGAGGATTACGGTCCATTCCTCTTCTCGAGAGGAGGCCTGAGTCCCAGCAGTGGGAACATTATGAGACTGATGTTATGCTACCATTTTCAGTGACGAAACCGGAGGTGGTCATTGCGTTACGGCCGTAGGCTACGGCGTTCGTGACGGAGAAGAATATTGGATTATCAAGAACTCCTACGGCGAGAAATGGGGAGAAGATGGCTACGTCCTGATGTCTGCTAAGAACAACAACTGCTTATTATTGGACTACGCACACTACCCGATCGTTTAAGTTGAATATAATAAATAAATTCCACGTGCTTATGTTGCTGGGTCTTTTATTAATTACACACTAAAACACTAAATACCACATTAAACTTTAGAATCGTTAAAACTTAGTCCGATAGATTTGGGTTCAAATCAAATCAAAGTCGTTTATTTCAACCTCAAATTCAACTTTTGATTAATGTCCTTTGTGGAAGAGTCACCACAATAGTGCCAATTACACGTACAAACTGTTAATATATCATCAAACGCTGGAGAGTATTTAGCGAGAATTAACAGTAAAACAAATTTAGATATCTTTTGAAATTAAAGAATAAAATAAAAATAAACATTCAAAAACAATACAGGCACATAAGAAATGTCAAAATGTCGGTCAGTCAAAAAAAGTGAAGCTAAATTGAACGTTCCCCCTAAATTCTAAGCGGACGCCGGCGTCCTCGCGGGTTTTAAGTGGCTTTTTAAATTATATTTATTGTGAGAACAGTATTAACAAAGACTTTTGAAATGTTTGTGTCTGTTTTGAGAGGAGATTGGGTGAATACGCAAGAAAAAGTTGCGTCACGAAAATATCAAGGCACTGCGAGGCTATCAGCGATGGCTGAGACTAGACTTGCAAAATGTTAAATTGTGTAGACTAAGTGATGGGATATAGCGTAGATCTCTATGGAGAAGAACGTGCAAGAAACTCCATGGATATGTTTTTTGATCATATTATAAGTTACATAATTTTTTGTTACATATTTCTTGTCGCTTCTATTATGTGAGCACAATGTAGATAAGTAATAAAAAATAAACTAATTAAAAAATAGAAGTTGAATTAAACCACTGACTGTTAAGAGTTGACCAGTCTCAACTGACGGCGCCCGTTCACGAGCATGACACGTGCCTCAGCAAAACTCAGCTCAACCAGTTTTGAAGGGAACTGAATGATCTAATAAAACGCGCCACCATCAGTGAGACATTTGAGTGAGCATGACAAACTCTTAACTGCCACATTCATAATGTCAAAAACGTTAAGTTTTGCAGTAAACCCCAACAATATCTAAACTGGGAATAGAACCTACGACCCCCGGCATAGCAGTCAGGGTCATTAACCACTAGACCAACAGGCCAGTCAAGAGATCTACGCTTTGGAATGCGCGATTAGAATCATTTTTGTCACTGACTGACTTTTTGATTCAATCAGTAGAATTTATTGATCATTCCAAAGTGTCAAACTATTTACGAGGAATTAGGATTGACACACGTATGTCACTGGCGATCTGTATAATACAGATATCTCTCTATAGATACAATCCCGGATTCGCAGCCGGTAATGTGTGTCAAAGACGAGAGCAGGGAAGGAGGTGATATAATTTTAGGGTACCCCGACATGGACAGGTTAGGTTAGGTTAGGGTTATTTTTTTCATAAAAAAAAGCCTTACTTTGAACCGTATTCTATACATTGCCTAGGTATTGTATAGAATAACGAATTATATGTATACATTGCCGGTAACTATATAGTTTTTTCAGAATCAGTAACTGAATCGATTCCAATAAGTTTTACACCATGTTATATTTTTTCCCAACAATATTTAAAAAAGGCCACAAGTTGGACAGCACGACAGCAGTGAAACACATGTCACGGCATGCAACGGGCATTAGGCACCAGATCACAGCTGGATGCGGTTGCAAAACAACCCCTTAGTCGCTCGAATGTATTTATGACCATGTATTTGTGCGGTCGACCAGGTAACATGCTGTAACTTTGTGATTTTACGTTATGCAGTTTTGAAATTTTGTAAACAGATTCTTTACATAATAAAAATACTAAACATGTGTTTCGGTTTTCATATTTACTAAAACTGATGTTGTGTCTGAAGATGTGCAATACGAAATAATCACACTAATATTATTGGTTAAGGTTTGTGAGAGTGTTTGTATGTTTTTTACTTTTCACGCTCGAACGGCTAGCTACTCTGCACGCCCGCGTCGCCGTACAGTACATGTACATTGCCATTTGTTTGTGTTTGCGCGTGCGATGGCGTGGGCCGCTGCACGCGCCGCATATCCGCAAATATGCCAACTTTTTATTTGTTGATTCAACAGGCTCAAATTTGACCACTATCTTAGCTGATGGAAAGCGACGAGATGGTCGACAAATTAATTGCGGTACTTCTGGAAACCGCTCGTAATTTTCGGTGGTTTCTCTCTGGAGTGAATTAAGCCCCAAAAGTAATGCCAAGCAAATACAAGATATATTTAAAATATACAATACAATAGGTATAGTACGCGGCAAATAAGTTTCACCATTAGCTTTCACTTCGATGGAGATCCGAAAATCGTTATGATCCTCGTTACACAAGTTGAACCAGCATACCGATCGACCTTGAATGCGCAGTAACAGATTTTCGAACGGACCTTGAGCTGAGCCCAAATTCGTGTAGTGTGAGCCGACTTTAAAGGAGCCGACAATACACGAATTTGAGCTCGGTTCGTGCTCGGCTCATGCTCGGCTCGTCTAGCGTAGACCAATCTTAACGCATATTTTAAATCAGTAATCATTTGGTAGGTATTTGAAAAGCTTAAAATAGTAAGCGTATCTAATTAACAAAAGTATAATGTTATTGATAACGTAATAATTAAATGGGATAAAATATAACGACCACCAAAACAACTAATTATATCCAATAACATTAATTACCTAAAATGTATATCAACCAGCAAACAAAATTAACCAAAACTAAAAAAACATAAAATTACATCGGACTTATACATTAATTGGAAATAAACTTATACACCGTTCAATTTTAGTCGTTTTAATCCCGAGGAGGGTCAATTCGGTACATGAAACACTATCGATTTATTTATACTTTTTTTCTAAAACTCGAATTAATATATGCATGTACGAAATTAATGTCTTTAATTATACGAGTCAATGACCTTGTAGGAAGTAGTCGGTCGTTGCGTACTAACTACCTACAGTTCATTGGCTTCGATCAGCTGACGTTTACTTAAAGAAATAAATTTCGTACATGCGTAAATTGATTCGAGTTTAAAAAAAGTACTTTATTTTTCATTTTTATCTTTATCAATGAACTGTAGGTAGTTAGTACGCAACGACCGACAACTACCTACAAGATCATAATTTGAGTTTTAGGAAAACAGTACTTTATTTTTTAATTTTATCTTTACAAACCGATAGTGTTTTATGTACCGAATCGACCTTCCACGGTATTAAACCGACAAAAATTTATTAGTCCGAGTTTTTGAAAAAAAGTATTTTTTTATTTTTTTACAAATCGATAGTATTTCATGTACCGAATCCACCCTCTGCGGTTTTAAAACGACTAAAATTTAACGGTATATAAGCCTAATTACAGCTCCCAGATATTGTTGATAACTGGACTGCTACTACGAGCTCTTAACGCGATCCAATTTACGACTTAAATTAAACTGTAAAAGAGACAGAGCTATATAGGGTGTTTATTTCCATCCCTCTTACTCACTCGAACTACTGACATTTTAACACGTCATGGTTTTTTTTTTAACGTAGTTAAAATCATCCAATGACAAATCCCGCCCTTGGGTGGGGCGGGAAATAGTGTCAGACTTTTACTGACTAAAAACCGGGGCTCGTGGTGACATTCTCACATAACCTTTGGCTCCAGTAGGCTTCGGCCCTGCTGGACCCCTACAGTTTGCTGACAACTCCTTGAGGCGCGCGGGAGCGAGATGACCTGAGCTCGGACCGGTCTGTTACCGGACGGACGGACAGCGAGCTACCCATTGCCCACCGTCCGCGAGCCCGTAACACGTCATGGTAAGCCTTTTTACCTATGTGTAATTCGAGGCTGTTGAATCCGCTTTGTTTATTATTTATTTCTTTATTGCACACCTTAACTTACTAAAAGACAAACATTTATAAAAAAATAAGTTTAATAGGCGGTCTTATTGCACAGGGCAATTTCTACCAGACAACCTTTGGATGGACTGGAAGAAAGGAAAAGAGTTAGGGTTGTCAGTATACAACAATATAAATAATAGAAATATTTAAATAAAGAATAGGAAAAGGCTTGGGATTGACCTGCTCCAGCGTGCAATAAAACTGTTGTTATTATAATTTTTTTTCTTTTATTTCTATTTGAGATTATATTTATTATTATTATTTTGTTGACAATTTGATATTGTCGTTTATTTTTTATATATATATTTTTCTCTTTCTTATTTTACAATTTGACATTTTTCTTTTCTTCTCTTTTAATTAATGTGTGACATTTTCCTTTCATTACTGTAAATGTGAGGACTACGTGGATTGCTTTTTTTTTCAATTTTAATGGTAGTATGTCTGGCAATTTGAATATTTTCTGCCTATCCAAATGTCCTGTCTTTGGCATTGTTCGTCAAATTGTTGAGCTCCTTAGTAGTCCTGAGTTGAGCTACGCGAATACTGACAAATGCTTGCACTGACTGGACAGGTCCACTCAAATCTGTAAGGTCATCTCTTTCTTCAAAAGCTCATCTCAGACCAATCTGTATAGTTCTCATGTGATTTGACCATTACAAATTTACTGTATGGACTTTAAAAGAGACTGTGACCCCTGAGTTTGTTTCGGTGTTCCTTCTCAGGGTAGTCAGCTAGGAAACACCGGCCTTATCTAATTTAAACTGACGAAAAAAAATATTGACGTGTAAAAGTGTTTTTTAAAACCTATTTGTAAAATAAATATCATTTATAAATAATAAAATAGAAAAAATAATAATACATAAATAAGTAATCAAATAATTATAAAAAAATATACAAAAGAGAAAGGAGAAGAAAAATTAAAGGGATAGGTAGTGCTCTTTCACCATTTTTTTGAACGCTGGTAGTGTTTGGGCACGCCTCACTCCTATGGGTGGGGGTTTTATTGTTTGGGGCAAAGAGAAATCGAAGAAAAATAAATATAGGACGCGGCAATTAAGTTAGCCCCATGCTGTGCCACATTTCGATTGGAACCGACAATCTGTTATTGCGCATTGAAGATCGGTCTCCATTTTGGTTCGACTTTTAAACCACGTATTGTATGTGTCTAACAATCTATGTGCATCTAATTGTTGGGTTTATTCCTAAAAGCATTATACACTTCATTGTATTTTTTATATAAACATTCTATGCATTCTATAGAGCAGTGGTGGCCGAGTGGTATCGGCCCCGAAATACGAGTTGTAGGTCGCGGGTTCAAGCCCAGTCAGGTGCATTACTTTGAGTAATTTATTTCATCACCACTGCTCTCAAAACGGTGAAGGAAAACATCGTGAGGAAACCGGCATGTCCTAGAACCAAAAATTCGAAGCCATGTGACATTCACCAACCCGCACTGGGCCCGCGTGGTGGATTTCGGCCCATTCCCTCTCTTAGAGAGGAGGCCTGATTCCCAGCAGTGGGAACATTAAAAGGCTGATGATGATGATGATTCTATGCCCTGTTGATCTAATGGTTAGGGGCCCTGACTTCTATGCCGTCCGTTCTAAGTCGTGGGTACGATTCCCACCCAAGAAAAATGTTTGTGTGATGGGCACGATTATTTGTCCTGTGTCTGGATGTAATTTATCAATATATGTATGTATTTCGAAATATAAAGTAGATAATTATGTTTATTAGTTGTCTAATGGTTGTCTAGTACTCATAGCACAAGGTCTGCTTAGTTTGGGCCTAGATGGCGTTGTGTGAAAGTTGTGGAATAATATATTATAATTTGATAAAATGCATCTAGAGGTTTGACAGCTGTAGATCTGATGGTGAGTTTTGAAGATAGATTGTATTTATAGATTTTTATCATATTTATAGAGTTTTATAGATTGTTTTTGAAGTCATTTTTTGAAGACTCAAACAGAAACGCTGACGTTTTTGAAGTTAGTTGTATTTTTTGTAAAAAAGTGTTAAATAAAATGCTTTGAATTTGAATTTAAATTAACAGAACGTAGAACGCCTATTCATCAAGGTCCTTTGTTATCAGGAACTTATTTGTGAAAGTATAAAAAATATGTTGTTGGCAAAAAATGCTTATCTCATATGTACCTATCCATTAAAATAATAATCAATACAGTGATAAAAATAACGAACAAAATACGTAATTATAGTGTTAATTATTGTGACTTTTATCATTTTTTTGCGCCTACAAATAGATGAATTTTAGAATAATTGTGTCAATCCATCATTGCGGTCCAACATGGCGGCGTTTCCTGCCATTTTAGTTTTGTTTCTATATTTCACTCTATCCTCAAGCTATACTTTATTACGTAAGTATATTTTTATTTTATTTTTTTAACCGGGTTGGACTCACTCCTGGGCATAGTTCTCCCGTCACTCTTTCTACGTTTCTCGGGCGCATCCTCTTTCCAGTTCTCACTAAAACCCATTAAACACTTTGGCAAAAATCTCTAAAATAATTACAGTTAAAAGTTTTCATAGAAAATTTCCATGGAAAAATTTAATTGGGTTACCTGGTTATAATTAAGGAAAAAAATTAAACCGAAATAACAGCAGTTTTTATTATTTAACTTTATACCATTAAAACAATTTTGCTTTAGTTTTGCGCTTCTTCTTGTGGGTATAGATGTTAAACAACGTGGGGGCCAACATACTGCCCTGGAGGAAACCTTATTTTTATCGACGCAATCTGTTCTTTTCTGTTTGGAAACATATACCTTAATGCGACGTTTGTGCAATAGTTCGCTTAAAATATTGACAAACCCTTCGCCGATGGTTAGGGTACTCACTTCACTAGTAGCTTCTTTATATTCATGGTGTCGTATGCTGCTAACAGGTCCACATATACGGCACCTGTAACTTTTTGAGCCTTGTAACCATCTTTTATGTGCTGAGTTAGCCAGAGGACTTCTCCGGTCTGCTCCAGGAAGTTGTAATTTTCAGTAGTACTACTTAATTATAAAGACATATTAAAAAAAACTAGCTGTGCCCGCGACTTCGTTCGCGTGGATGTCGGAACTTAACAATGTATTTTTTAGTGCGAAGCGCTGTTGGAGGATACCGATACAAATATAATTTATTTATTCTAGTGCTTCTTTATAAACAACATTAGCTGTGGAACCATCTGGAGCGTACACAAAAAGATTATTGGGGTTGTTTACGCGTGATAGAGCTACGTATAGTTGACCATGGGAAAAGCATCTAATACTTAAGTCCACCCCCCCAACAGATAATGTTTGGCCCTGAGCTTTATTAATCGTCATGGCATAACAGAGACTGACTGGGAATTGCACTCGTTTTAAAGAGAAAGGAAAGTTTTTTAAAACTATTTTGTGCTCGTTGCTTTCTTGGGAGCGCAAAGTCGCGGTCAGAATTCTTTGCGAACTTAAGCGCGACTCCCTTTCGGTGAAAGTCTCAGACTCACGTGAGAGGGCGTGACGCTCTCGGTCAGCCGATAACCGCGCTTCGCGGTCCTCGCTGCTTTCTAGGGATCGCAAAGTCGCGGTCAGAATTCTTTGCGAACTTAGTTCGACTCCCTTTCGGTGAAAGTCTCAGAATCGCGTGAGAGGGCGTGACGCTCTTGGTCAGCTGATAAATGCGCTTCGCGGTCCTCTCTGCTTTCTTGAGAGCGCAAAGTCGCGGTAAGAATTATTTGCGAACCTCCTTTTCAGTGAAAGTCTCAGACTCGCGTGAGAGGGAGTGACGCTCTCGGTCAGCCGATAAACGCGCTTTGCGTTTCTCCAAACTCTCCTGTGATTGAGAAACTGCCGTAAGAGAACGCTGTATACTAAGTCGAGACTCACGTTGGGTAGGCGTTTCTGACGCAAGAGTTCTGACTTGCCTTGCTCGAATCACTGTTAGCCTCACTTCACGATCTTCTTCTGATTATTGGAACCTACTTAGTCTCACCATTTTCGCATCTCGGCTACGCTGCGAAAGGTTTGTTTTTTTTTCTAGAAGGCATTTAAAGAATAAACTGAACTAAAACCTAACTAATGTAATATTGAACCAAACAAATTCAATAATTCACAACAACACAAACTTTCAAAATGAGAATGAAGTTGGAGACCAACAAAATATCAAACTATGAAGTAAATAAATCAACTTGACTCAAATTGCAAGATACAATTTACTTCGCACTTCAATATTTAGGCCAAATCCAACCAAACCTTTTTATCTAGTAACCTAGTAAAACGAATAAGCGAACGACGACGATGTTTTCAAATCAAGACCAAACCTTTTAAAGATAGAACTGCAAAGACACCTACAAATCTCAAAGATGCTACCAGGTCATTTTTTTTTTAAATCTAAATTAGGGAGCTTGGTCACTATAATGACTATGACGCTCCATCAAAGCCAAACTCTGAATTTTAACTCATTTAAAATGATTATAATATATTTTATATAAAACTAGCTTTTGCCCGCGGCTTCGCTCCCGCTCTACCCTACTCTACCATACACTACCCTACTCTACCCTACTCTACCCTACTCTACCCTACTCTACCCTACTCTACCCTACTCTACCCTACTCTACCCTACTCTACCCTACTCTACCCTACTCTACCCTACTCTACCCTACTCTACCCTACTCTACCCTACTCTACCCTACTCTACCCTACTCTACCCTACTCTACCCTACTCTACCCTACTCTACCCTACTCTACCCTACTCTACCCTACTCTACCCTACTCTACCCTACTCTACCCTACTCTACCCTACTCTACCCTACTCTACCCTACTCTACCCTACTCTACCCTACCTACCCTACTCTACCCTACTCTACCCTACTCTACTCTACTCTACCCTACTTCGGCTTTTTCCTGAATTTTCTTTGCTATAAACCTCACGGAGCCCGAGACCTTTCCAACGAATGCAAAACCGTGGAAATCGGTTCGTGCGTTCTGGAGTTATAGCGTCAGGAAGGAAAACCCGACTTATTTTTATATACATCGATATATATGTACTACGCACTAGATAAGGCGTGCCGTACAGTCACTTTACTTCACTTAAGTGACCTGCAGGCCGAACACTTTTTTGATTATATACCTGTCTAGATAGAGCATTCTGAACAAACGACGCGCTGAAAATGTCTCCAATTGCGTGATATGTGTGAGTACCGCTCGTGTACTTATTGTCGTCAAACTGTCAAGGTGTGCGTGTTTAGGGATGCCTACTCCAAATTATTAACTTTCCTTTTTCCTTCGGTTTAATGAAATACTCATTTTGAAGATTAAAGAAGAAAATAAAATATATTTATGTAGCACAGACTAAAATATACACAATACTCCAGTTACATAAGTAATTACACAAAACAAAAAAAAAACGTTTCCGTTGTGAAAATATAGCAGGAATAAGGGCTTCACGGCTGCACCGAAAACGCCAGAAAACTAGTGCCTGAGATTAGTGTACTATTTATTTTTATCATCATCATTTCAGCCGCAGGACGTTCACTGTAGAACATAGGCCTCCCCCAAGTGTCACCACGATGAGCGGTCTTGTGCATCTCGCATCCACCGCATTTACGCGACACTCACCAGGCCATTGATTCACTTTGTGGGAGGCCTTCCAACACTGCGTTTTCCTGTTCGCGGGCGCCTCTGTCTATTCGGCCCCATCGAAATTTGGTCTGCCCACTGCCACTTTAGTTCGGGGATTCTTCGGGCTATGTTGGCGACCTTGGTTCTCCTGCGGATATCCTCCTTCCTGATGCAATCACCTAAGGAATTCAAACTTAAAAGCATTTATTTCACATGGGAACTTATAAAACGTCAGAAGCTAACGCATGGTTCCAATTGGTCGTTTCCTATGGAGAAGAACCGGCAAGAACTCATTCTTTAGCCGTCGTAAACCCTTTTTTGTGACATATAAATAATCATCAGAAAAATGTTCCGAACACACGACTGAAGTCTTGTGAGGTTTCCACGGGTCATCATTTCGAGTCCGCAGTATTATATATTTCTAGCGATTTGCAAGTATTGGATCCGTAGGAAAACTGAAACACACAATATTAGAAAGTAATTAACAAAAATACTATATAGGGCTTCATGGGTTTCATTTAAAATAAATAAATAAAAACAAAAAATAAATAAATAAAATAAAAAAATAGATAAATAAATAAATAAATTAAATATTATTATTATATTTATTTTGTAGGTATAGATATGTTATCATTTACTGACCAACCAAATAATGTTATTTTTAAAATAATAATGTTCTCTTAATCGAAAGATGATGTAATGATATTTGTATTTTGTCTCCCATAATTTCGGCAAATCTCCCTAGTAATAAACTGACAACACTGGCTAATCAGATTAAACTTCAAAATAACTAATTAAAAAATCGCGATTTTAAGAATAATAGTGGTAAAATAATAATACTTACCGATGAAAACTGATCTTGCTGTTATTATACAGGTTTCCCACATGATTGCGACACAGTCTGACAGCACAAACCGGCATAATTAATTATTTCTCGCGAGCACGTTCTCCTTAGGTCTTTAGAATGACACTGACGTAAGGGAGAAGCGAGTCTACCAAATATGGTAGACTTTATTGTGGCCGTTTTGTACGGTCAATGTGGCATCTAGACAGGTATATAATCAAAGACTTTTACATTGATGGCATTAGTGCAGTTTTGACGTTCATGCAGTGTCAGAGTGACGCTTATAAATACAAATTTAAGTGAACTTGGACATATATAATAATTTTGTAGTCAAGTAAGTAAAACCACTGGTTGTTCAAGCAATGTAATAGCTTCTTCTATTGTAATAGTACGTTAGAGAAGATATTATTTTATTTAAACACTTCCCCATTTTACAATCATAGACTAAAACAATACAGATGTTCCCTCCCACAAAAAGCAGTTTTAGGTTTTTACCTACAGCTAGTTTACAAAATACAGACTTCGCACGGTCTTTTATACTGTTTGATATTTTTAAATATTTTATTTAATGCTCTTTCTTTTTTTGTATAATTAATAACAATGATTTTTTTTTATTAAATTATGACGACGTGCGTTTTTTGATAAAAACTCATGGGTAGAAGTCAAAATAATCGTACATGGGTTAAAAAATCACATGTCCTCTATATTTAATGGCCTATTTTAAGATCAAGAGAGATCAAAAGCTTCTATTAACCAATTTTTATTTAAAGTCCATTAATATTCTATATAATTTAATCACTTTTGTAATGGTTCGAATCTAATTAAACCGAAAAAATAATATTTAACATAAGTCAAGAATTTCTGGTCCATACAAATAGAAAGTGTCCTCGCGCGTTCTGCCAATTAAAAAAATATAAAATGATCTAAATTATACAGTTTTATGCTTCGTTTATTTAATAAAAATGTAAATCAATATCGCAACAAATGTTTTCTTTACATAAAATTGTAATTTATCATTTATTCCATTATAAAATTCTTACTTAAAATAAAAGTACAAATATTGATCCTGTGAATAACTCCAGATAGATAACGGCGTTTTAGTTGTACCCAGTAATAAAAACTACCAGTTCGCACTTTTATTATACTCTAGCAACACTTTTCTAAATATCACGTGACTTTCAAGACGCCATCTTGTCGCGTCTTTGAGTTTTGGATGAAAAAATGTACGCACACAAAAAATATCAAAAAATATTCCTGTGAAAAACGAGAAGTTTTTTCGAGTTTTGATGTGAATTTAGGAAATCTAAGTACGTTATCAGTTAGAGCATACTATAGTGATTGTACGACACACTGGTTTATGATCAAGGTAAGATGTTTTAAGTTATTCATGAGTATCCATTTTAGAGGTTATTCCTTTTTTCGTTCCTGTAGATAACGTAACACAACTAAGGGCTACTTCATATTGCACACTGTTACTCACAGGACTTGTGAATAACACAAATTATTCACTGTTATTTAACACGAGGTCGGTAAATAGTATATTATTATTTATATATATTTATTATTTTTATATCCATGTAATAGTCCTATGTCAAGAATATTTTACTAAAGAACGCGCATCGAATATCAAGTTGAAATTATAATAACAAAAAAATATATATCTATTTTGTTTTCGAATCATGTTTCATTAATTTTGAAGTATGTCTACCCACCGCCGTGGTGGCCGAGTGGTAATGGCTCCGACTTACAAGTTGTAGGTCGCGGGTCCAAACCCAGCCAGGCGCCTTACTTTGAGTAATTTATTTCATCACTACTGCTCTCAAAACGGTGAAGGAAAACATCGTGAGGAAACCGCCTTGTTATAGAACCAAAAATTCGAAGACATATGTGACATTCACCAACCCGCACTGGTCCCGCGTGGTGGATTTCGGATTGGAAAAGGGTATGGATTAATTCGTTGCTCTACATCTTTTGCGATGTTGTCTTTCATTATGCTATCTTGTTCTGACCAAACTTGTAAGGTCCTTGATACTTAGCTTTGACGTCGATAAATGTAAAAAGAATAACTTACATTAGAAATTTGAATAAAAACTTTGAATCTTTGTGTCTACCCTGTTAAGAAAAATATTGACTTCCCTAAAATAACACCTAACAAACAAGATATATTTTCAGATGGCGCCAATGTCAAATGCCGAAAGGCAAAAAAAATACAGGGAAAAACTAAAAAAGGATAAAGAGAAATATGAAGAAAAGAAGAAAAAGCATAGGGAATACATGAAAAAGAAGAATATAGTTATATTAAGCAATGAAAGAGTGTATTTTCCAGAAAATGTACCATTACCTAAGAAGAAAAACAAAAACAAGCGACCAAAGAAAAATTATTATTATTATGATGAAGATATTCTTAAGATATTAAAAGACTGAAAGTTTTGAAGAAAGTAAGATTTTTGTTTAGTTCTTAAGATTTGTCATTCATATTTTCGAGATCTCAGATAAGTTATTATTGTTAAATAGTTGATAGGTTATTATTTAAAAAAAAAAAACCATTTTATAAAAACAAATAAATGCCATATTATTAGGTTACCTATGCTTAAAGTCCCCCGATTATGTTACGTATTATTAATTAGCATACTATAAAAAATGACCTTAAGGGTCATTTTAAAAAAATGACTAAGGCTGATTAAAAATACGTTAAAATAAATATTATAGAATGATAAATAATACTAATTATAATGTTCAGAAGCAATAAACGTTCAGTTATTAGATTCATTTATATACTCAACATGCGTATATTCTTTAATAAAAGTTATTCTTTGTAAAGTATTTTGTTTCAATCTGAATGCTTCCTAATTTTTCCGTGAGTTACATTTTTGTATATGTGAGTAACGTTACCAACTGGACTTCACGTGAGTTGCGGTTGATTATTTTGACTTCTACCCTCATAAAGAAATGTTTTCATCGGTAAGTTTAGTTGTTAAGCATGCTGTCATTCGTTAGCACTAGGTAATTTACGTACCATATCACGTGCAGGTTAATATTAAAATTTGAATTAGGTTCAGTTGAACTTGTAGTATTATCAGTGGTTACTGATTTATTTATTTGTTTTACTGTTATTGAGATCTCGTTTTTACATACACTATAATTAAATTTTGAAATAGAGTATTATTGTAATGAAGTATTGTAGGCAAGAAACTGTGTCACTTCTGCGGTATAAAAATCTATATGGATGACATGTCATGACACTAAGTTGAACAAAACGCGTAAGTACTAGGAAATTCATGGCGCTTTAGACCTTTTGGTCGCGAAAAAGTATCCTCTATAAGCTGTCTTAGCGCTGTAAGTTTTAAAAGTTTTGTTAGACGACATAATGGCAATCTAGCGCTGCAGCGATTTTTTGTTTGAACTTTTCAGTATTTTGACAAATAGTTTATATGAACGTGCTTGTCTATCGCAAGAATATAGGTCGATGTTTATATTATAGTAGATTATTGCCTCGTCTGACGTAGGTCCAGGTCATTCTTTCAGGGAAAATCTTAATAGTCCAGTCTAAGTTTGATAGATGGCGCTATTTCAATATTTTACTTCGGAAAGACTATAAATAATTATAATTTTATTTTTTTATTATAAGGTATGAACTGATTACGATTAAAGAAAAAACTTTATATTACTATAATTTACGCACAGTTTATTGTTATGTATAAAAGTTACGTGAATTAATGAGACCAAGTCTTGTGCACATAACCCTAATTTTACTTCTGGAAAACTTTAAATTCAAATATCTTTTGATAGACTGAACCGATTGCAATGAAACAAATACTAAATTTTACTTCAAGTTACGCTCAATCCTTGTGTATAAAAGTTATTTACATTGCGTTCGCACATTTTACGTGATGTACGAACAAATAGACGGACAAACAGACAAATATTCTAAAAATGCTGTAAATTGGTTCTATTGGTTGTTCTTTAACACCCTATTTTTTTTGGATTTTTTTTTCATGTACAAGAACCACTTTTCTACAGTTTTATTATATGTAAACAAACTTTTTTAATCTTGCATTTTTTTGAAGTCGTAACTCATTAATATGACTTCTCGCTCTCTAAGAAGGAAAGAGCGGGCGAGTCAGATTTCTACTGACTAAAACCACATCTGTATCCTTTAGTTTCCATCGTGATCTAGGACCGTGGGTTTCCTTTTCGGTTTTGCTGGCATCTTTTTGAGACGCGCGTACAGCACTGGCACCCGGGACATCTCTGCCTTAAGAATGTTCGTTCCCTCCGCCTTCTTTGCTAACAAAGGAGGCGGAGACTGCATTACTAATGAAGGCGACCGCATTTCATTTCCTCTCGCTCCAGACCACGGCCTGAACCAGGGTCCACACTAGAAGTCATGCCTGCCAATCGCTTTCGCGGGGACACGATGGTGTTTCGTTTAAGCGGGGCGCATCTTTATCACTCCACCGTATTCTCCGGGCCTTCTACATAAATGGTAACAGCTGGGTGTTTCTTCTTCCTAAACCCGGTGCACCCGAAACCTCCCGAACTTACCATGTTCAGTGAGGACCTTCGTCACGCGGAAGGGCGCCGTAAAGACCCTTCAATCGCTCCCCAAATAGGGACCTACCACCATGATTGTGGCGTATCCAATTAACGTGCATTTAATAGTACATTTTGGTTTGTACAGGTGATGACGACAACGAAATAATATGGCCAACTGAATACCACTTGAAAGGAGAAAGACTGAATTTTATGCTGTCTCAGAAGCTAACCTTCGAAGTATGGTAAGTTATTCCGTAATCGGCATCATAATATATCTGGAGATACAGCGGGTACGCTTAAAATTTTAAAATAGATTGAACTTTCGCAATAGCCACATTATACTTCGCCATTTAGATTTTTTTGAAAAGTAGCGGTGCATGATGAAAATATCGCATTGTCGAGATAATTTTTTTTATTGATATAAACGAGTGCTTGACTGCGATCTCACTAAATGGTAAGCAGTGACGAAATCGTTGATGGTGAGGTGCATTAGTTTATTATGAGCCTATTCACTCCAGCCTTGAAGACACGTGAATTATAATAGGACGGGAAAACCGTAGCAGGCAAATCGTTCCAGTCCTTCGATGTACATGGTAAAAATGATGAGGTGACCGATTAATGCAGACTGTAGAGGTGTCAACGAGATATTTGGAGGTGAACAGCATTGTAGACGAACTTTACTAAAAAAATATTACATAATTATTAGGTTGACCAAGCCATACTAACCGTATGAGTATGCGGGGAGAACTTTTTGAAGGATATACTAAAAACCCTCGCTATAAACGGTATCCATTAAACAGCATGATGTGAGAAGAAAGCATATTGGCGGTGACGTCACATTTCAATGTCTACATCCTAAAGGTGAACTCACATTTACCGAACTGAGCGCGCTGAACGAATCGAAATATTTTTTCTTTATGCTGGAGTTCTTTTAAATTCGGACGATTTGACGCGGTTGGTTGTGCAGGGTTTCATAGAATTTCATACAATGAATCAAGGGCGTCACCAGCCGATGATCAAGGGGATTTAGAGAATAATAAGGAACTATAGAGAATAATAATTAATTTTAAATAATAATAAATAGTACATTGTTACCCTAGGGGTGAAAGTAACTTATTTAGTCCCGAGAAGAAGTTTGGCGTCCGAGCGAAGCGAGGTCGCTAATATTCGAGGGACTAAATAAGCCTTTCACCCGAGGTAAACACTGTGCTTTTCATTACGAATAAAATGAAAATAAAAATAAAAACCTGAGTTGTCGTCAAAGGTCGTCGTATTATTTTAGATATGTTTCTTTTGATTTAGGCCGTAAAAAGTTTCCAACTACTGCTTTAACCTCTTCTCTTAAGAATCACTAATCAGGCGTTGAATCCTTAACTGAATCTGATTATTGTGTAGTTAAAAAATTTCTTTCAGCAGAGATTTAATAAAGTACTTATAAACCAAATTCTACAACAAGTTTCCCGCCATTTTTTTTTTCTGTGGTCAATCGGTTTTTCAGCCATCATTTTTCATTTACCTATATCAGTGAAAAATGGTAAATACTTCTCATATCTATGTTAGTTTTAAAGAATTAAATAATTAATTGAAAGTAAATTATAAATAATTATGTAATTAAAAAAAATATGATACTTATCTCTTAATTTCAATTTTGCATCGCGCTGTAATTGACTGGCTGTATAGAAAGTTGAGACATAGATCAATAGAAATGCGACGATAGAACTAGTTTTTTTTTTTTTTAGTAATTTTACAACTGTCAGTTGAAAGTGATTCTCCCTAGGGATGAAAAGTATTACTTTCAACCCGCTTCTCAGGCATGTTCAGACCTACTTTCAGCGTATGAGTAATGAAAAATTTATTTTCTGCACAATATAACTCCTAATTGCTAGCCTTATATCTACGGTAACATATAGGATGGGCATTACATTGTGGGAGACTGGTGCCTAAGCTAGGCTCTGAAGCTGTAAAGCAAGCCTCTAGAGGGGGGGGGGGAGGGCGTAGCCCTCCCTGCCCCCCTTTTGCGTCGCCCTTGCAATGAATTCTAAAGTTCTTTGCTTTCAATTAGTTCGACTCGTTGGAATAGAATAGATCGGATAAGTTCCCGTTCACTTATATTCTGAGTCTGACTCACACTTTACTGCTTTTTTTGTTTAATGTTTCAGGTACAGTGCCGAACTGAATCGCTCCCGTATTGATATAGATGGTGGCACCCTGAGAACGTACTACTACGGAGACACTGGTTATTATTATGAGGTACATACATGTGACTTTTTGAAGTGAAATACTTTTGTAGACCAGTACCTCTACCATGAGTTTTAAGCAATAGTATTCGTCGCTACTCGATATCGACGCCGTAAATATTTTGTATGGCAAATTTTGGTTCTGCAAGTGACCGCTAGAGGCGCTGCAAAATTTGCCATACAAAATATATACGGCGTCGATATCGATTAGCGACGAATACTATTGCTTAAAACTCATGGTAGAGGTACTGGTGAGCATTTTGTTTCGTGGGTGGAATGTGACTGAGTCGTTCGTTACGCTCGGTTTTGTAACGCACAGTCGGCTAAAGTCGGCACAAGTCGGCCGATCTAATCCGAACAATTCCAATTTTGCATTTGGGTTTTTTATTAGGTCGGAAATTATCCGATGACTTCTCTCGCTCTTAGGCGGAGCGAGTGAGCGTATCAGACTTTTAGTGACTAAAACCCATTCCTATTTTGTTCATTGCCTTGTGTTGGATTCCGGCTTTTCTTTTCAGAAGCGAACCCATGGCCCCAGTTTGACCCTGCTGGGACGGCCAGACGGCGAGCTACTCATTACTCGCCGAAACACATAAATCCGCACTGAGCTCGCGTTGTAGATTACGGCCCATTCCCTCTCCTTGAGAGGAGGCCTGTGCCCTAGCCGTGGGAACATTACAAGGCCGATTATGTTATGTTGTGTTTGAGTACAAATTAATATTGCAATATTAAACTTGGTTTACAGATTCATCCTATCACCAACAAAGAGGTAACCAATGAAGAGATTTGCGTCGCATATTCGACTGGAGGCATGCAGACAGACTTTCTGCCCGACCCGTCTGAGCTTACTTATACAGGTATCGATGAAAAAAATACACCACTATTTTTTAATTAGTGCAAATACTTAAAGGGCTTTTTAGAAAAAGTCTTGTTATTATTTAAGTAAAGTATCAATGAATAATATTCATAAACAGCAAAGCTATGAGCGTTTGTTTATATCCCAAAATCTCACTCAATTTATGGAAACATTGTTTATGAATGAAAGAATGTCAATAAAAATGGAAAAACACTGCGCTTAGTATTTTCTATGATCTATTTGACCCGAGATGATATTTGATCCTTGTGGTACGCCAGAGGTGGTAATAAATGTATAAGAGTAATAACCATGGGTGGCAGGCGGTGGCATCTTTCCGCGAAGCAGTAATGCTAGCAAAGGAGGAGGCCGACCGTATCAGGCAACGGCGCACACGCCACCGCCGCCGCCGGGATTCCGATCCCGATTTCCGGCTACCGCAGGCGCGGGCTCACGATGGCGGGCAATGAGTAGCCCAAGTCGTTTACGGCGCGCACTGTTTCCGTTCGCCTCAAAGAGTTGTCTGCAAACTGTAGGGGCCCAGCAGGGCCGAAGCCTACTTGGGCCAAGGGTTATGTGAAAATGAACCCCAGGGCCCTGGATCGAAGGCAATGAATGGAACAGGGTAGGTTTTTAGTCAGTAAGAGTCTGACACTATCTCCCGCCCCACCCAAGGGCGGGATTTGTCATTTAATGATTTTACCTACCATAAAAAAAAACCTACCATAAAAAAAACCTGATGGAAAGCAGTGATGCAATCGTTGATGGTGAGGCGCACTAGGTTATTAATAGCCTATCAGCCTGTTCACTCTAGCCTTGAAGACAATTAAATTATAATTGGAGGGGAAGACTGCAGCAGGCAAATTGTTCCAGTCCTTCGACGTACGCGAAGCCTACTGGGGCCAGGTTAAGTGAAAGTAAACCTTGAAGCCTTGGAACAAAGGCAAAGAAGGAACAGGAGTTAGTTTTAGTCAGTACAAGCCTTCTCGCTCTGCCCAAGATCGGGAGAAATCATTAGATAATTTCCCACGTAAAAAACCTATACGCACCTATACGTATAAAGCGTTTTGGGAACACTTTCATTTGCGTACAGCTAAGGAGTGGAATTCTCTGCCGGAGTCTGTGTTTCCTGATGGCTACAACCCGGGAATTTTTAAGTCAAGAGTGAATAGGTTTCTTCTAGGTAAGCGCGATCCATCGTCGACCGTATCGTCGCTTTCCATCAGGTGAGATAGCGGTCAAGCGCGAACCTATCAATAATAAAAAAAAGCCATATTACTTTAACTTTATCTGCTCTCGGCATTCACAAAGTCAAGTCATTATTCTACGAGCACAAATGTTTCATCCACAGGTCAAAGCACTACTCTATACGACAAAGTGGTGGACATCTGGACATCAAGGGAGGAATATGGAGATAAAACGGTTACTGAGACCACAATGTACGTCTTCAAGACGGATTCCGGGGTCGACCTGCCTGTACAGTAAGTTTTAAATAATTTTATTTTTTAGTTTACTCTTTAAAACTTCCAACTATTCATGTGTTGTTCGATCTGCGACAATCTGCTTATACACCGTTAAATTTTCGTCGTTTTAATCCCGTGGAGGTTCGATTCGGTACATGAAATACTATCGCTTTGTAAAGAAAAAAATAAAGTACTTTTTCTTATATTCGAATTTATTTACACATGTATGAAATCATTTATATTTTCTTTAAGTAAACGTCAGCTGGGCGAGTTCAATGACCTGTAGGTAGTTAGTACGTAACGTCCAACAACTACCTACAAGGTCATTGACTCGTTTACTTAAAGGAATTAATTTCGTACATGCGAATATTAAGTACTTTATTTTTTAATTTTATCTTTACAAATCAATAGTGCTATATGAAGCACCATAAGAGAGAGATCAAGAATCAGAGAAAGAAGGATGGAGCTATATACCCCATTTGGGCTCCATCCCTTTACCAGTTCAATTTAGGTTGTAAAATAGCTTGCGTTAAGCGCTCGTGGTAGTCTCTGAACTTGATTTGTAACAGTCTTCTTCTGGAGCTATTAACTATGTCTAATCGCTATAATATAATATATTCCATAACTATGACTCTTCCATCTAGGCCCAAACTAAGCAAAGCTTGTGCTATGAATACTAGACAATTCATAAACATACTTACATATGATACGACCTCCGGCATAGCAGTCAGGGCTACTAACCACTAGACCAACAGGCAAGTCAATACCTGACATACACATGACGCAAAGCACTACTGAAAAACCGGTCCAGTACTGATTCATCTCAATCGCTACAGGCACGTAAGAAAGGAGATAAACTACAACAATGGCCAGGTGGAGAGCCACATCATCACCAACTACTTTGACTTCAGGGAAACAGTCACTGATGAAGAAGTCACTATCGATAACGGTAAGTAATGTTATTCATCATCATCACCTGCAAGACGTCCTCTTAGGCCTCCCCCATGAATCGCTATAAGGACCTGTCGCGACGATAGATCGTGGTGGAGTAGAAAAGAAAGAAGAGCGTTTTAACTGGATTTTAAAAACAAGCGAACGCAGCCGTGCGTGGCATCGTGCAGCAGCTGACTGGTGTGGCGAGCGGGGGCTCGCAAAGCCATATCTTCAGGCTGACTCCATTCCCCTCCCGCAATCGTCGTTCACTGTCACCGGCGCCGCCAGCGCACGGCGCTGTTGAGAGCAGTTGTCTCAACATACTCCCCCGTTGTAGAATCTACAACAGGACCAGTCCTGTGTGTTTCGCATCCATCAGATTCCCGCGACCATCATTAGGTCATCGGTCCACTTCTGGGAGGCCTTCCAATGCTATATCTTCCGGTAGTCGCCACTGCAGTACCTTTCGTCCATATTGACCACCTGTTCTACAAGCAATGTGCCCTGCCCACTGCCGTTTAAGTTTAACGATTCTTCAGGCTATGTCGGTAACCTCGGTTCTCCTGTGGATATCTTCATTTCTAATGTGATTACCCTTTGTATCTCCAAGCATAAGAGGTACTGCGCTGGGTTCATTCTTATATAAACAACCGTATTCAAACAGCCCATGTATATCACTCTGATACATTTATTGCCACCTCTGGCGTACTACAAGGATCAATACTTGGGCCTTAGTTGTTTATTATATTCATTATCGATATTCTGGGATACCACAAACTTTAGTTCTCTTGACGAATTCTTCTCTAAATGTAAAAATTGTTGATACACTTTATCTGGTACTGTAAAGCTTTGCTATTTTCTTTAACAGAAAACAACCAATCATGCTCTCTTAGTGCTCGCTTGAGTCAGAAAAGAAAACTTTGTGTAAAATTTTATGCTCCTAGTCCCAGTAGTTTTTGCTGTGTGTTAATATGTCAGTCAGTTACTTCTTTTGTATATATAGATGTTATGGAAGGACCGAGTAGGCCGGTATAGAAAGGGCGATTGAAGGGCCCGCTGAAAGCTATTTTAGAATATAGCTATTAGAACTAAAGTTATTTTCATTCTACAAAAGAAGTTATATAAAAATTGATGCCGAAAGGGCAATGGAAGTGCCCGTTGAAAGCTATTTTAGAATAAATATAGCTATTATTAAAAAATTAAAAAAATTAAAAAAAAAAATTAAAAATTGTTTATTCGGTCTCAAACGGTTACATTTACAACTGTGGATGAAACAGCCCCAGTAAGTTATTAATAATACTTGTGTTGGGGTTGTCTCGCTCCTTCCCCTAATTAGTGGTTAACAACATTGAGATTTGGTAACAATTCAAATAAAATTCAAAAAAACAAAAAATAAATAAAGAACCAATTTTTAAAACTAAGAGAAACAATGATTTAGTATCAATGATTATTATAGAACAATGATTATTGAAAACACAAACAACAACATGAAACAATGATTATTATAGAACTAAAGTTATTTTCATTATACAAAAGAAGCTATAGAAAAATTGATGAATGATGATAAATGATATTTATTTTGCAAATAGGTTTTAAAAAACACTTTTACACGTCAATATTTTTTTCGTCAGTTTAAACTAGATGAGGCCGGTGTTTCCTAGCTAACTACCCTGAGAAGAAACACCGAAACAAACTCAGGGGTCACAGTCTCTTTTAAAGTCCATACAGTAATTTTGTAATGGTCAAATCACATGAGAACTATGCAGATTTGTCTGAGGTGGTCTTTTGAAGAAAGAACCATACAGATTTGAGTGGACCTGTCCAGTCAGTGCAAGCATTTGTCTGTATTCGTGTAGCTAAACTCAGGACTACTAAGGAACTCAACAACCTGACGAACAATACCAAAGACAGGACATTTGGATACGCCGCAAAAACACTCAAATTGCCAGACATACATACATTAAAATTAATGAAAAGAAAAAAAAACAATCCACATAGTCCTCACATTCACAATAATGAATGGAAAATGTCAAACATTAATTAAAAGAAAGAGAAATAGAAAAAAATATGTCCAATTGTAAAATAAAAGTAATTTACAATGTCCAATTGTAAAATAAAAATTAATTTACAATAGTAAAAAAATAAAATAAATCATTATGTCAAATTGCCAAAAAATTAATAACAAAATAAAAACAAAAGAAAAATATATATATGATGCCCAAAGGGCAATGGAAGGGCCCGCTGAAAGCCATTTTATAATAAATATAGCTATTATAGAAGTAAAGTTGGTAGTATCCTTTATGAAATATAATGTCTTCGTATTGTTAACGTTTATTCATTTTTTAGTGGACGAATGCGAAGAAGAGGATTTTGGAAATGACTTCCACAAGGACATAAAGCACTTCAACCCTGATCTGCCGTCGCATGTGGACTTTGCCTTCGAACTCTTCACTAACCACCACAACAAGTTGTATCAGGACCAAGAATACCAGATGAGGAAGAGGATATTTGAGAAGAACTGGAAGTAAGTCACGGCTTTGTCAAATATACCAATATCCAAACATTTGTATATTTTTCTAAATTTATTTTAACCTATAACATGGTGTACAAAGATATAACGTTCTGTAAAAAATATTGGAATCTATTCAGCTACTGATTCTAAACAAGCTATATTCAGATTTTGCAATCTACTAATATGTGGGTCATAATAATATCACCCTTTCCTGAAACAGGATGATCGAAGACCACAATCGCAAGAACTTGGGATACAGACTTGAGCTGAACACATTCTCCGACAAGACCCCCGAGGAACTCAAGCACCTGACCGCCACTCGCATCTCTCAGCACAAGCACCATGTCACGATGCCTTTCCCCCACACTGTGCAGGAGATCGATGATCTCGTAAAGGAACTGCCTGAGAACTTGGATTTAAGGATTGAGGGAGACGATACTCCTGTTAAAAGTAAGTTAACTCAAGGTCTTGAGTTTGTTGTTGCTTTCAAAGGTGCCATTCGAACCTCGACCAGCACGTGCGGCCGTAGCCGCGATTGGAATTGTTTTCACAGAAATCCATACTACTACACAGAAAATCTGTTGTGTAACTGCAGCCAGCTTTGTGCTGCCTGCATCCGCAGCCTGCAGCCAAGGTTCGAATGGCACCTATCTGATGGTGACCACAAACCCGTGATGGTAGTGATAGTGACAGTGCCGTCTTTTTAAAGATCTACATTTTTTATTTACCCAGACCAGGGTAGCTGCGGTTCTTGCTGGGCCTTCTGCACCGCTGCTGCCGTCGAGGGAGCCCTGGCCAGGGTCAATGGGGAGAGGTTGCTGGACTTGAGCGAACAGTCTCTTGTAGACTGTTCTTGGGGGTAAGTTCGAACAGACTTTTTTTCTTTTTGAAACAGTAAAGACGAATGTATTGATGTTCTTTTCTGTCTTCTTTCTTTCTTTTTTACTTTATACGGGATCGGTTCTCAAAACTTTGCGATGCCCAGGACAATCTAACTAAAGTTATGAGGTCTGGCAATTCTTCCTCAGTTGAAATGTTTTGTTTTACTGTATGATCCTCGTCATCTCGTTTCATCTGAATTAGCTCTTGATTAGTTTCTCTAATATGGGAGCGATTTCGAAATTACCACGAATGTGCTCGATTCTATTTTCTTGTGGAGATATTAATACTGACCGAGCTCCGGACCTCTTCGGTATCATTATTTCCACAGTGTGAAACGTTTTTAAATATAGATTTTTCACTGATCAAAATTGCGCTACAAACACACAGATATAGCTCACAGAGGGAACACCCTCTGTGAGCTATATCAGCGTCAACATTTCCTTGGTCTGTGATAACTAGATACTACGTCATCATAATAATTTCAGCTGAAAAGCATCAACTGTTGGGACAAAGGCCTCACATCCACCGTATTCCGGCGACTCTCACCACGTCATCGTTTCACCTTGTGGGAGGTCTTATAACGCTGTGTTTTCCATATCGGCCTGCTGTTCTGCGAGTAAAGTGCCCTGTCCACTGTCACTTAAGTTTGGTGGTTCTTCGGGCTATGTCGACAACCTTATTTCTCCTGCGGATTTCTTAATTTTTACGAGCTTTATATTAGTTTCACCTGACCCGATGTTTTTTGCCCCTTGGGTGACTTTAAGCCTTCTAATGAGGCCCATTGGCACTTAAATTTATTTATTTTGGACACAGGGAGCACGAGCTATCGGCATTCAGTTAGTCTTCGATTTACTCACTTCAAGATCTGACTAAAAGGACGGTATCATTCCCGTAAAAGTGTTTCCAGGCCAGTGGAGCTTGAAAATGTCTGATAGTGAAGTCCTAGGTTGGAAAGAAGTGGGGTATCGACAATTACAGCTGAACTTGTCAAAAGCCTTATCAAGACCAATGTGGAACATGGTGTGAAGTTCCAAATACTTCTATTAAAAAGGTTAATAGTTGATTTCGGGCTGTTGTATAAGTTCTGATTGCATGGAGAACTCTAAAATAACGATGCAGGATTTTCTAGTTTAGTTTCTATGTGGCGCCATAGATGTCGCTACATGATATTACGTATTTCTATTAGGCGTTTTATAGAGATAATGTCCAACCAGATTCATAAATCAGATTACTGCAAAATTCACTGTATTTTATTTCTTTTGTTTAATTTTAGTTACGACAACGCCGGCTGCAGTGGAGGCACTCTAGACGGCGCCATGAAATACGTCTTCGAAAACGGCATTCCTACTGAGATGGAATATGGTCTCTACAAGGGCATTGTAAGTATGGTCTTTTTGAAAGATTGTACAATGAATCGTCAAGCTTAAGTGGCAGTGGACATGGCACATTGCTCGCAGAACAGAAGGTTGATGAAGACGAAAGGTTCTAGAGTGGCGACCGCGTACCGTAAGGCGGAGTGTTGGAAGGCTTTCCACAAGATGGATCGAGTAAGGGTCACGGAAATCCGATGGATGCAAAATGCAGAGGATAGGTCGTTATGGCGATGCTTGGGGGAGGCTTATGTTCAACAGTGAATGTCTATCGGCTGAAATGATGCATAGCATAGCATAGCATCAGCCTTATAATGTTTCCACTGCTGGGGCTCAGGCCTCCTCTCTAGGAAAAGGAATGGGCTGTAAAGACCACCACGCGGGCCCAGTGCGGGTTGGTGGATGTCACGTGCCTTCGAATTTTTGGTTCTAGGACATGTCGGTTTCCTCACGAATGAATAGGAAATAAACTTTACACAAAGCATTATCCCGATAGATCATTTTTAGGGTTCTTTACTCGAGAGGATGCTAACGAGATACTACTAAGCCTCCTATGTACGGCCGTTTGTCTGTTCGTCTGTCTGTACAACTGTCAGTTGGCTGTCAGTGGGCTGTGTCTTATTAACCGAAAAGTCAGAGAGTTGTTTCACAGAAATTCTGACGCCGTAACAATAAATAATATAATAAAATTAATATAAAGTTATAATTAAATAACTCCAAAAAAAAAAAATGATTTCTTGTATGGGAACAGGAAATATAATTTTTTCGGTGTTTTTTTTGTTCCATTTTAATAAGGGGCTTAGTGCAGTTTGGTGAACATGCCTTCGAATGTTTTTCTAGAACGTGCCGGTTTTCTCACGATGTTTTCCTTCACCGTTTTGTAATCAGTGGTGATGAAAAATAAATTGCACAGTAAATGACCTTCCTGGATTTGAACTTACGATGATTCCCACCCAGAAATAATGTTTGTGTGATGAGCACGATCATTAGTTCTACGTCTGGGTGAAATGTATTTATAATATGTATATATTTAAAAATATATGTATAACTATGTTTATTAGTTGTCTAGTACTCAAAGCACAAGCTCTGCTTAGTTTGAGACTAGATGGCGTTGTGTGATAGTTGTGGAATATTATTTAAATTAAATCGGGGCTGCTACCTCAAAGCCAGCCATCAATCTTGGTTCATAAAAATATCAACTCAATATTTCTGTTCTCAGGATGGTTATTGTAAGATCCAGAACATGTCATCTACGTACAAAATCCGTGGGTTCTCCGAAGTGACCCCGCGGAACCCTAACGCGTTGAAAGTGACGCTCTTCAAGTACGGACCAGCAACTGTGGCCATTTATGCCAGTAGCCGCTTCATTCAGTACTCTAGTGGAGTATTCTATGACTTGGAATGGTATGGATTTTTTAATACTAAAATATTAAATGTTTGGCTGAGCGCGAACTTGAGCTATGCTTTACAAAACACATTTATGAAGACGCGCACATTTAAAAAAAGACGTCTCATAGACAAAATTGTTTAATACATACAGAAACTGCACAGCAACAAGTCTGACTAATGGTGCGTTTACACGTAGGTCTAGCGCCAACCCTAGCCATTGTGTAAACGGGGAAATCTCGTTGGCGATTGACCGAGGCTGGGCCCACGAGTAAACGCACGATAAAGATTTTCGGCTGTTTTTGTCTATGTTTAGCGAAATACCTCCTCTCTATTAGTCACGTTTAGGGATGAAACTATACCATCGAGGTACGATCGATACTTTTAACCGATATATTATCGATCGTCAAGTATCGATACTTACTCGTATCGAATCGTTTTTGGAAAATTTAGAGTCAAAACCGTAATAAGTATTGATATTCTTTTTTATTAAGTACAAAAATATAAGGATTTATGACGAAAAGTCGGTTTTTATTGTGTTTCTCAAAAATATTTAATTCCAATGTTTGCCTCACAAAATATAGCAGATATTAACTGACTAGTTTTTTTTTTCGGCCATAGACAAACAAACTTGCGAACTACACAAAACTATAACTAGGATGCCTTTAAAAACTTCAGTTTAAGATATGCTTTTTATCAATTTTCAAATGAAATAGTGACATTGGTATGCTTTTAAGAGTACTTTAATATATGATTCTCCATTTTCAGTGAGGGTGTGGAGTACCCAAACCACTGTGTCACAGTCGTAGGCTACGGCGTCCGTGATGGCGAAGAATACTGGCTGATCAAGAACTCCTATGGAGAGAAATGGGGAGAAGATGGCTACATCCTGATGTCTGCCAAGAACAACAACTGTCTGGTCTTGGACACGCCTTACTACCCCGTCGTTTAATTTGAACATGTATAAATAAATTCCACGTGCTTATGTTACCCAGTTTTTTTTATTATCCTCCCGAGCGAATTTCGATCACGGTGGGCAATTTAAAAAATCTCGATTTAATATACGCATGTACGAAATTAATTTCTAAAAGATCAATGACCTTGTAGGAAGTTGTTGGTCATTGCGTACTAACTACCTACAGTTCATTGGCCTCGCTCAGCTGACGTTTACTTGAAGAAATTGATTTCGTACATACGTAAATTAATTCGAGTTTTAAAAAAAAGTTCTTTATTTTTTAATTTTCTCTTAACAAATCGATAGTGTTTCATGTACCGAATCGACCCTCTTAAGGATTAAAACGACTAAAATTTAACGGTTTATTTGTACTACGCACGCTGAGCGTGAGGTCCGCTGTGAGAAAAAAGTGGCATTGCGTTTTTCCATAGTATGGGTATGCGCTCACTACATCAACTTACGATCGAGGCGATCAGTACCTCTACTATGAGTTTTAAGCAATAGTATTCGTCGCTACTCGATATCGACGCCGTAAATATTTTGTATGGCAAATTTTGGTTCTGCAAGTGACCGCTAGAGGCGCTGCAAAATTTGCTATACAAAATATCGTCGATATCGAGTAGCGACGAATACTATTGCTTAAAACTCATGGTAGAGGTACCGGTGACGCTACGGAGTGGGTGTAGTGAGCGCTTACCCAGACAAGTCCATATAAAGAATACTAGGCGCAGGAAGCGAGGCGGTGCGGAATGAGAGTCGGGTGGCTTTAATGAGCTGTGTCCTTAAGACAGTTTCCAGTTTACGTAGTACGCTGCGTTCTATATCATTTATTTATTTATTTATTTTCCAACTTACAACTATCATTACAGGGTAACCTAAAGCGGTAGAGTATTTTTGCTCTTAAAAAAAATGACGACCCGATTCTAGCGCCACATATCGGGTGTAATAGTATTTCGAATCATACAGACTCAAAGGCTCGCGAAGGAAACTGCTCAAGATGAGGTCGACAATGCATGTAGCGACATCTTTTGATATTTTCCTGAAACACTAAAACCGCACACGTTTCAACTTCTAGCCGATATTTAAAACAGCGCCATCTATCGGAATTTCCACAAACTAATAAAGACAACCGTGGTATAATTGCAGCAGCTATTCACGTGTTAATATCTTCATTCATTTCTATTTGTTCACATTAATTTTATTTTAACGACATCTTTATGACATGCTGGGTCACGTGAATGAGTTTACAAAATAATGGCTTTGTTTTTTATATCACGTAATTGTCGATAGATACCTATACACCGTTAAATTTTGGTCGTTTTACTCCCGAGGAAGGTCGATCCGGTACATGAAACAATATCGATTTGTAAAGGTAAAATAAAAAATTAAAGTACTTTTTTCTAAAACCCGAATTAATGTACGCATGTATGAAATTGATTTCTTTTAGTAAAATTTCTTCGAGTCAATGACCTTGTCGGTCGTTGCGTACTAACAACCTACTCATATATTTCATTGAACTCGCGCAGCTGACGTTAAAGGCAAAGAAATTAATTTCGTACATGCGTAAATTAATTACAGTTAAAAAAATAAATATTTTTCAATTGTATCTTTAAAAATCCATATGGTTTAATGTACCGAATCGACCATCCGCGGGATTAAAACGACCAAAATTTAACAGTGTAGATATTTATACAAAAACATAGAAGGGTACCGGTCTACATGCAAAGAACAGGGAAAGTTCTTAGCAACTGATTTTAAAAGAAAAACATGCTTTTTTTGGGTGTGTTTGGGATTGAGTTATTGGGTTTTCTCCTCCATGGTTAAAAAGTATTTATGAGCTGTTCTGTTAGATCAGTAGCTAATATATTATTATATCGACAATGTTGGTGAAGTACCAATACCTCCTAACCAGGGGCGTAGCTACCGCTGTATCTGCCGTATCAATTGTGCGGGCCTCCCGCGCTACAGGGGCCCCGAAATAGGCAAACACAAACATGCTATCCACAACCGTCTCGTAGGGTAAACCAAGCATTTGTAAAATACACATTTTTTTTCTATACGGGACCCCTGTGGGTACTAGCTACGCCACTGCTCCTAACTTATATTTTTCTAGAAAATCATTATTTACCGCTATGAATTCAAAAGCGGTTTTTGCATGTTTTATTATAATTTCTGAAGTGAATTTTTTATTTCGAGGTTGCAGAGTATTTTGTGGGTCTATGTAGACTTCTTGGCCCGCAACAGCGATTTTGTTTCTATAAAACAAAATAGTAACTATTCAAGACTTTGGTTTTGACAGACAATTTTAAAAGACAAGCTTTATTACTTTATGTAACTTTCAAATATTTCCGTGACGTAATCTCGTAATACACGCTTGAAATCGTAAGTTAACAAGTGGTATTTTTTTATGATGACGTTATCATATATTGTAGCTTTAACTTTTTATTTATGAACGAAATAATATATTTTGAAAAAAAAAACGCAACGAGTCTCTTACAATGTTCTTTCTAAAAAGGGCTGATATTTTCATTCTTTTCTTTGATATAACGACTTCAAAAGAACCTGTAAATAATTTTATTAAAATAGTTGCTTTAACTTTTGTATTAATTGGCTCAAGCAGTCTCTAGGCCCACAGAGCGTTGACTTTCTAGAAACCCTCAGACGATGACCTAGCTAGCCTAGTTTTTGGTTCATTAAGTTTTCTCGAAAAACCTGCTGCCAAAATATATTTTTTTGAAATCTTGCATCTGCCCGCGGGTTTGCCCGTATGATTTAAGTAAATAGATAGACAGATATATTCTTTATTGTACACCAAAAGTACTACCAAAATAAACTCCTGTACTACCTTCCAAAATAAATTATATTATTTTGATATATTAGCAAAAATTACTACTGTAAGGTTTTTCATCCAAACACGCATACATAAAAGCGCGGATTTCCGGACGAGCAATCATGTTCATGGGTTAGCTCGCCGTCCGATCAGCTGGTAAGAACAGTACCTCTACCATGAGTTTTAAGCAATAGTATTCGTCGCTACTCGATATCGACGCCGTAAATATTTTGTATGGCAAATTTTGGTTCTGCAAGTGACCGCTAGAGGTACAGAGCCCAAGTCGTCAACAGCGCGTGATACTTCTACTCGTGCCTCCAAGAGAGGTCAGTAAACCTTGGGGGCTTGCAGGGCCGATACTGTCTAAGGACACAGGGAGTTTCTAAAAAGGTAACTGTGGTGCTTCAACGTAATGGTAAAGGAGACAGATGTGCTTTTATTTAGTAAAAGTCTGATACACCCTCTCGCTCCACTCTAGAGCGCGAGCAGCCATTAGATGACTTTCCATAAAAAAAAGACGAAAATATACAGACTTTCGCCTCTATAACTGTGATCTTTTCATAGAAATTGAACATCATCATCATCATCATTTCAGCCTAAAGACGTCTGATGTCTTTCGGTACGAAGCCGCCACTCCAGAACCTTTCGGCCCCAACGGCTATCTGTTCTGCGAGTACATTGCTCGCAGAATAGATGGCCGTTGCCTTGTTAATGCCTCGTGCTATGTCGGTAACCTTGGTTCTCCTGCGGATATCCTCATTCCTGATTCGATCACGCAAGGAAACTCCAAGCATAGCTCTTTCCATTGCCCTTTGGGTGACTTTAAGTCTTCTGATGAGGCCCATTATAAGCGACCACGTTTCGGAGCCTATATCATTGCTGGCAACACGCACTGGTCAGACTTTCGTCTTGAGACACTGTGGTATATTGGACGAGAAGTTACCGCGCAGCTTCCCCAACGCTACCCAGCCGAGTCGGATTCGACGATTGATTTTTTCTCGAAGTTAGACCTCCCAACTGGACCGTCTGTACCATGTCCAAGTCATGTTCTTTCTTTGTTATTGTTCGTCAAATCGGTGAGCTCCTTAGTAGTCCTAAGTTGAGCTATACGAATACTGACAAATGCTTGCACTGACTGGACAGGTCCACTCAAATCTGCGTGGTTCTCTCCTCAAAAGACCATCTCAGACACTAATCTGCATGGTTCTCATATGATTTGACCATTACATGTGTGCTGTAGGTATAGACTTTAAAAGAGACTTTGACTCTTGAGTTTCTTTCGGTGTTTCTCCTCAGGGTAGTCAGCTAGGAAATACCGGCCTCATCTAGTTTAAACTGACAAAAAAAATTGACGTGTAAAAGTGTTTTTGAAAAACCTATTTGGAAAATAAATATCATTTATCATTTATGTGTTAAATAAAACGTTAAAGATAATACACCGTGTTTGATGTCATTTTATAATAAGTAGGTATACTCGTAGTATGGATGTCACTAGTTCCCCTTAAGTGTGAAGACATTTGATTTTATGGCCACTAACGTACAATGGCCTCAGCGGGCCCAGCTGGGCCCGACATAGTCACTTACTTACGCTTTACGACTTCAGGTGAGGATAGTATATTCGTATGCTGTTATAAACTAGCCATTTATAAGCGTACACTCTAGTCGTTTAGACCGTCGTCAGTTTTCAATTGTTGTCTTTTTTTTTTGGTCAAATATGCTTATAGTGTAGAATCGAATATCTTTTGTATAAAAAAACTGTGTTCAAATAGTGGTCCCGGCAAACTTTATCCTAAGCGAAAGCTGGTGCCCAAGTAGTCGACGACGCGTATCGTTTCCCGCGCCCCTCTTGGAGATCTCAGCAAACTGTAGGGGCCCAGCAGGGTCGTAGCCTATTGGGGCCATGGGTGAAAATGAATCTCGAGGCCCTAGAACGAAGGCAAAGAAGAAACAGTAGTGGATTTTTAGAAAAAAGTCTGACATTATCTTTCGCACCGCCCAAGGGCGTGGTGATGTCATTGATTTTCTCACCAACCCGAAAGCTGTTATTTCGTCACAAAAAAAAAAAATTGTACCCGATAAAACCATTCATAAATCCACTTAAATATACACAATACACATACACGCAAAATTGCCACTTTAGTTTGCCGTTTCTTCGTGCTATGTCGCAATTGCTTCTCCTGCATATAAAGATATAGGTGCTCAGGTAACAGTAGCTATACATTCTTAGTATTAACACATTTATTGCTGACATCAAAACATAAAACAGTGGTCAGTGACAAAAAAACCCCACCGCGAAAATCGATCGTTTTAGGCCTATCATAGATTTGACGCCTTACGCCGTGTTTATGTAGACGCCGCGCGTCGGGCGGCGCGTTGGGCGTTTCGTCGTACAGTGCAGTAGCGGGCCGCATCATAGCTCGCGCAAACACAAACATATGGCAATGTACGACGGACCGCCCGACGCGCCGCGCAACGCGCCGCGTCTCCGTAATCGAGCATTTACTGTTCGGCTGTGAAGCAGCGCGCCGCGTGGACTTCTGGGAGGTCGTGACGATCAGATGGAGAGACTTGAGGAATAACAGGGCTCTTTTTGGCAGGGGTTCTGGAGAGGAACATGGTAGAGGAAAAGAGACTAAAATCAATAAACAGACAAAATAAAAAAATAAAAAATACAATTAATAAAAGTCATCAAAGTAATAAAAGTAATTTGGCTAAAATGATAAAAAAGTTCGTAACAAATGCATCGACTTGATGCAGTTGGTGGAATTTGTTTAATTCCTATCATATATTTGACGTCATCAATAACTGCATCAGTGCGTCCAATCAGTGGTAAAATTATAAAGTTGATTATGTTCATGTATTCAGCATTATTTTTGAGTAAGAGTTACAAGAAAATAAGTACAAACAAAACAGCTTTATTTTTGAAAAAAATATAACATCAGTTGATAAATCTATCTAAAAAAAAGTACTTACAGCCGAACATAGAACCTCCTCCTTTTCGAAGTCGGTTTATAAAAGCGAAATACCACACACTGATTGATCACGAAATGTTTCGCACAATTCCAAGCACCAATTTCCTACAATACCAGGCCACTCAGAAAGTTTTGCGAAAAAAGGTTTTTATGTATACTGTCCACATATACTCGTAATTATTTTTAAAACGTTGTTTATTTAAAAGTAAAAATACCACTGTTCGAATTTTGAATTTCCCTCCATAACCAGTCTCATTTAAAAATGGATCTGCATAGAGAACATTTTTGTGCTATAATTTTCTACGGATTTAAATGTGCCCTAAAACTTGATGAGTTATTTGATCGACTTCAAATTGCTTTTATGGATGAGGAACATCAAAAGCAACCATGTAACGCTGGTATAACATGTTCCAACGTGGTCGCCTAACTTTGGGGGATGAACAAATGAATGTTCGTCCTACAACGGATGTCACGGATGAAAGTGTGCTGGCAGTAAAAAAAAAAATAATTCAAGAAAACAGTCGAAGAGATTCAGCATACACTGCAGATTGGTTCGGGAAGCGTTCTTTTAAAGTACTTTTTTTTAAACTCAAATAAATTTATTAAAATTAATTTCTTTAAGTAAACAATTCAATGACCTTGTAGGTAGTTGTCGGTCGTTGCGTACTAACTACTCACAGTTCATTGGCCTTGATCAGCTGACGTTTACTTAAAGAAATCAATTTTGTACATGCGTATATTAATTCGAGTTTTTAAAAAAAAATGTACTTTATTTTTAATTTTTTCTTTACATATCGATAATATTTTTTTTTATTATTTAGTATTTTTTGACTGACCTGTTGGTCTAGTGGTTAATGGCCCTGACTGCTATGCCGGAGGTCGTGGGTGCTATTTTCACCCAGGACAAATGTTTGTGTGATGATCACGATCATTTGTTCTCTGTCTGGGTGTAATTTATCTATAATATGTATGTATTTAGCAATATCTAAGTCAGTTGTCTAGTACCCATACCACAAGCTCTGCTTAGCTTGGGACTAGATGACGTTATGTGATAGTTGTAGAATAGGAATAGGTATTTCATGTACCGAATCGACCCTCCGCGGGATTAAAACGACTAACATTTAACGGTGTATAGTATATAATAATTGATTCCATAAACTTTACTAGCTCAGGGAACCCTAAAAAATACTTGTTGAATAATAATGGTCTTAGCGAGCCGACTTTGAAAGATTTGCCCGAAATAATACGCACCGTCAAGAAATTAATGAGAGGTATTTTCGTTTTCTTTTGTTTTCCTGTTATTTCGAGTTCTTAATGTGAAGAATATTATGATGATTGTTTCAAAGAAAAAATGAGATAAAAGAAGAAATGAGTAGATATAGACAATATAATATCATACACCACTATTTTTTAATTATGGCAAATACTTAAAGGGCTTATTAGAAAACGTCTTGTTATTATTTAAGTAAAGTCTCAATGCAAAATATTTGCATAAACAGCAAAGTTATGAGCGTTTGTTTATATCCCAAAATCTCACTCAATTTCTGGAAACATTGGTTGGTTGGTTGGTTTGGTTGTTTATTGTTGAAAAAATGTCAATAAAAATGGAAAAACGCTGCGCTTAGTATTTTCTAGTAGTAGTTGTTATGAATAATGATTCAATTATGAATTTACCAATAATGACAAATTTTCGTGGACAATTTTGGAATTTCGTTTTTTGTACTTTTGACTACACAAATATGATCAGTAACGGCTACTGATTGAGCCCCATTTTTTTGTGCACTAATTAAAAAATAGGGGTGTATACGCACATGTTCAGAATCGGCGATAATTTATTCCGGTCCAGACTAAGCGTTTTGCCTCATCCTTTATACCGCGTACATCGAAAGATTAGAACAATTTGCTTGCTGCGGACTTCCCGTCCGATTATAATTAAGGTGTGTTCAAGGCTAGAGTGAATAGGCCCTTAATAAACTAGGGCTCCTCACCATCAACGACTGCATCACTGCTTACCATCAGGTGGGATTCTATCAAGCATCAGTTTATAAAAAAAAAATGTCTTTAACTTATTTACATGTTCTCACAGAATAGCAGCGACAAGAAACATGTAACCGAGATATTTGTGACACATAACTTGATTAAAAGGGTTTCCATGGAGTTTCTTGTCGCTTTGCCCAAGCGGGGCAGACCTCCGCCGTGTGCTCCACCATGTTCTCTGGGCAGTCTGCACAATTGTGACACCCGGGCGTTTCTTGTCAGCACACCTAAGAGGCCCAGCCTGTTAACTGCAGGCAGGCAGGGTCGAAGCCTACTGGGGTCATGGGTTAACTTCCGAACGGAATGCCCGGCCCCGGCACGATAGGTTACGAAGGAACGGGGTAGGTTTTTAGTCAGTAAGAGTCTGACACTACTTCCCGCTCCGCCCAAGGGCGGGATTTGTCATTGGATGATTTTAACTACCATAAAAAAAAACCCGGGCGTTTCTTCCGCGCGAATCCGAAACAGGAACCTCCGGAACTGGTCATGTCCAGCAAGAACCAGTGTCATCCTGTGTCATACAGAAGATGAGGACGCACTGGCGCCTGTTTTATGTGGGTGAGTCTACAGTTAGTACGCCTTGATCGCGGCAACAGACAGTGATGTAAGCGAGTTGCAGAGATAATGACGTATGTTGTTTCGTGATAATATCGCAGCATATGCTGAGATAGGAGCCTTTTTGGCCTCGCACAAGTCTTTTTAGTCTTTAAATATTGTTTTCTTTGATTTTTTGTGCGACTTTCAAATAAATGTTTTTACTTTCTTTCTTTCTAGATAAGGGCTCGGCCGCGCACTACGCGCTATATTCATACATACCCAGTATTCGGCCGAGAACACTATCTCGCCCATTTGCACGGTACGTGTGATCTTGATCACCTCGAAAACTTTGGTACAAGATACAGACTGTGCTTATAACTAATAAAACCAGTGTTACAAAATGACGTACATTCAAGTCTCTCCACCAAGTAAAAGAGTACAGAATGAGATTTCCAACACAATTTCAAAAAAAACATAAACATCAAGGAAATCCTTCGTTACAATATTTCCATTTACCGTATCGTATTTATAATGGTTTTTACGGGATTTTGATTCGTATATAATTTGATACGAAACGCGGAATTTGAACTTCACCTAAATTTTGTGTAGGAAAACTTCGAAAGGAAACCGAAATTAATGATTTGCAAGCGCCAATATAGCAAGCACTTTAATATAAGCAGTGCTTTTTCCTCCTAGAGTAGCCTAAACTAATACAAAGAGTTGAAAGAGTCATTCGGTCTATCATCTACACAAAAATGCCCGAAACAAACAAAAAAAATGAAATTAATTTATTTTAAGTTAGAACTCAACCATTATTAAAATTACACTTTCAATATTCAATAAATAATCATTTCAAAAATTTATAAAAAGATGAAGAAATGTAAGCAACGTAGGTCTTCACCGGTAAGTTCTGGAGGTTTCCTATTGTGTTTGATTTGTGTCGAAGAAACGCCCGTCTGTCACTTTGTTGTGTACCAACCGGAGGACACGATAGAGCATACTTACGGTGTAGGTGTGCCCGGCTTGGGCAAAGCAACACCCTCACACACAGCCTCGCGCTTTGCTTTAGAGCGGGAAAAGTCATTGAGTGATTTCACCACTTAAAAAAACAACTATATGATAATGACGAGAGTTTTTATTAATTTAAATGTGGGTGTGTGTATACACCGTTAAATTTTCTTCGTTTTAATCCCGCGGAGGGTCGAATTGGTACGTGAAATATTATCGATTTGTAAAGAGAAAATTAAAAAAATAAAGTATTTTTTTTCTAAAACTCGAGTTAATATACGCATGTACGAAATTAATTTCTTTGAGTAAACGAGTCAATAACCTTGTAGGTAGTTGTCGGTCGTTGCGTACTAACTGTAGGTAGTTAGTACGCAACGACCGACATGACACCGACAATGTTCATTGGCCTCGCTCAGCTGACGTTTAAAAGACATTAAAAAAAAGATACAGCTGTTTATGTCTCAAAAAACGTAGGTACCTATATTTCTATATTCTCAAAGGAATCAAAATTCATAGGGTACTTCCCTTTGACCTAGAAACTTAAAAGATATGAAGTAAGGTTTCATAGCACAAGTATAGGAAAAAATTTGAAAACTGTTTATTTACGTCACAAAAAAAATGCGTTTCGGGAAAATCTTCGTAACTCAATTCGATTTAATTCGGGAATTGAACTTTTTTCTTATGAAGTCTGTACGAAACCCGTCAGTGAGTTTTATTTTAAGTTCTTATAGTCATTCCGATCCCGATTTCCGGCCACCGTAGGCGCGGGCTTGCGGACGGCGTGCAATGGGTAGCACGCTGTCCGATCGTCCGGTAACCGACCGGACCGAGCCCAAGTCGTCGACGGCGCGTTCTGTTCCCGCGCGCCTCAAGGAGCTGTCAGCAAACCGTAGAGGCCCAGCCTACTAACTGCAGGCAGGCAGGATCGAAGCCTGCTGGGGTCAAGGGCCGTTTTCTGAGAGGAAGGCTCAGCCCCAGCACTATAGGCAACGAAGGAACGGGGTAGGTTTTTAGTCAGTAAGAGTCTGACACTACTTCCCGCTCCGCCCAAGGGCGGGATTTGTCATTGGATGATTTTACCTACCATAAAAAAAAGTTCTTATAGTTCATCTAAAGGTTTTCTGGTAGATTTCGCTGTCAGAGATAGGACTACCTTTGTACCCATAGATTTAAGATTGTATAAAAGTTCTGTAACTATTCTAGTGTAATAATATAGTTATTATATTCTATTTCTAGCATGTAAGTCGGTCAATTCTACACGTCAAGAAACACCTTCGTGTTAATGTATTTTTGCAATGTATAAAAACATCTAGGCCACTCAAGTAAATAATATGTTTCTTGACAGCTACAATCCTGGCAGGTTTTTAACTCAAAAGTAAATAGGTTTTTTTATGGTAGACAAATCCCGCCCTTGGGTGGAGCGGGAGAAAGTGTCAGACTCTTATTGACTAAAAAACTACCCCGTTCCTTCGTTTCTTGGCCCCAGTAGGCTTCGACCCTGCCTGCCTGCAGCTAGCAGACTGGACCTCTACGGTTTGCTGACAGCTCCTTGAGGCGCGCGGGAACAGTATGCGCCGTCGACGACTTGGGCTCGGTCTGGTCGGTTACCAGACAGTCGGAGGGCGAGTTACCCATTGCTCGCCGTCCGCAAGCCCGTGCCTATAGTTGCTGGAAATCGGGATCGGAATCCCGGCGGCGGCAAGAGTAAATAGGTTACTTCTAGGCAAGCGTGTTCCACCGTCAGCCACATCATCGCTTACCATCAGGCGAGCCTATCATACTTCGAACTTACCTATTAATATTATAAAAGCGAAAGTTTGTAAGTAGTTTGTGTATGTCCGTGTATGATACGTATGTTTGTTAATTCTTCACGCTCGAATGGCTTAACGGAGTTAGAAGAAACGCGGTATTCGGGTAGACTATATTCTGGAACAGCGCGTAGGATACTTTTTTTTCTTCGTTTTACCGTCTCAGGTGTGGAGTTTCGTAAAATCCGTTCTTAGCGGATGTCTACACCCTATAAGGAACCTACCTGCCAAATTTTAAGGTTGTAGGTGTTATAGTTTCTGAGATTTCGTGATTAGTCAGTGTAGTATTTCGCTTTTATATACACCGTTAAATTTTGGTCGTTTTAATCCCGCGGAGGGTCGATTCGGTACATGAATGAAACCCTATCGATTTGTAAAGATAAAAATGAAAAATAAAGTACTTTTTTAAACTCGAATTAATTTACTCATGTAAGAAATTGATTTCTTTAAGTAAACGTCAGCTGAGCGAGGCCAATGAACTGTAGGTAGTTAGTATGCAACGACCGACACCTACCTACAAGGTCATTGACTCGTTTACTTAAAGAAATTAATATCGTACATGCGTACCTATATTAATTCGAGTTTTAGAAAAAAATACTTTGTTTTTTAATTTTATCTTTACAAATCGAAAGTGTTTCATGAACCGAATCGACCATCCACGGGATGAAAACGGTGTATATACGAGAAGATAAAGATTTTAAAACTTTTCGTCATATGATTGTACAAAATAGTGTGTGTCCGAATTGTCAGTGAAAAAAACATTAAAAATAAAAATGTATTGTGTCCGAAATGTAAGTCAACAGATCCATAGTTCTTCCTACAAAAAAATATTGCTATAATTATAGTAATTGGCTCATTAAACGTGATACGGTTACAGTCTGTCGCCTGTACCTCTGCTTATCACGAGGGTGTACGCGTGTCTGTGACACACGGCCGACTACGGTTGCGAAAGTAAAAGGAATTGTGTTTGCACCTGATTTTTCTTTCATCGGAACGCGGATGCGTGTAGGCGCAACAAGACGTATGTTTTTGTTTTAAAACTATCTGTTGTAGTTGTCATTTTAATGTCACATTTGCTTCCTTGGATCATTTTCTACTTACGCCCTGGCAGAAGCACATTTTTTTTAATTTGATATAAACTAGTGCTTGACTGCGATCACACCTACCATAAAATTTATAATAAAGAAATGTATTTTTTAAAAGAATATTTAAAAATATAAAATTATGTAAATACAATAAGTACATGAAATAATAGATAAAAAAAAAACCTGATTGGTGGCTGAAGGCATGCATACTACTTGTATACTTTTGTGCCAGCTATTTCAGCCTTTAGCGCCAGGCAACTGCTATGTAGTGGCTTAGCATATGCTGAACTGAACCTATTTGGCACAGCCGTGAGACACACAATGATGATGTATTTAGGTTTTTATAGTTAAGTGGGAAAAGTACCCAGAACGTTAGTAGCATTGCCGCGTTGGATAGCAATGCTGATTCGTTGAGCGAAGAAAATCCCAGCTCTCTGGTCACGCAGAGTCGATCAAACGTTTGCTGATATCCCGATGAGCGCTCGGACCCCATGGCCCCAGCGTTTCAACCCCAAACAGCTCAAACATATAACTTCCGTTGAGGTTATAATATTTACGCCTTTTGAGGTTTTCTGCATCTACAGCAGCTGCCCCAGCACAGCCCGCCGTACTCAGAAGATGGGATGGCGTAAGGGTGTCGACACATGTTGCATCCTACACCAAAGGCTTACCCAACTTCCAAGGCATTATAGTCATTCCGTCTGGCCTCTTCCCATCATCACGTGCCAAGCCATTGGGTTCTAAAACAGCTGGTACTTCGGCAGATGAATTTTTTGATGATGTAATATTTGTTAGATTAGATGTCTAGGTATATTTGTAGTATTACATTTAATGTATGTAAATAAAACAAGTAGTTTCATTGTGTGTAGCTGTGTGCCAAATAAACGTGCTTCTTTTCCTTCTTTCTTTCTTTAAGGCGTATAATATAGCTTAATATTATACAATTTCAACGCCTCGCTTTTCAGCTTTTCCGTCCGTATGTCCCATGTCCCAGGGCTGTGTCAGGGAGGGGATCAGGGGATACCTCAGATCGCGTCGAACCGCCGCGAAGGACGGACGCGTTATAAAATGGTCCTCTGAACCTCGAACCAGTGCGAGACAATGGTGAAATACAACGTTTTGTTTGCTGTTACAATCGCCATCTCCTTGGCAGTTGGTAAGTGCTAGATTTTATTACGATCCTTATTGGTTGATTTGAAAAACGAACGGTTCGTTTTTGTTCTTTCATTCTTGTTTTTGGTTCGTTTGTTTTTTTTTTTCGTGTTTTGACAGAAGGGTAATTAAATCTTTTTTCGTTTTTGATCTACATTTTTTTTTGTATTGTATTTTACCGTTTTTGAAATGTTGATGTAAAGGTTAATTACTGTGATCTATTTTTTATTTCAATAACATCTATTGTTTGTTATCAATGTTGTCTTTTTTTCATGGAAATTCCAGCTGAAAGATGACATAAATATAATTTTTTTAAAGGGTAAAGTTAGATTTTTATCCTCGTTTTCAGTTAACTACGCATTTGCGTTATTTAATGAATGTACGCACATTTAATAAAATTAGGATTAAAAATAATATCAGCTGTTTCTATTAGTAACTTGAGCTGAGTTAAACAAAGACATATCTAGGTGAAAGCCTAAGAGAAATAGGGGTACATGCGGCCCTAGACTAGATCTGACTAGGTACAGTTTTTCTCCACTTTTATTACGTCTACATCAGTCAAATGTTTTTCCAATAATGTATTTGGCACGATCGGATACTTACCTAAGTTTTCTGAAAGCCCTGAGCAGGTCTCATTAGTAAAAATGACGAGTTTTTGTGTACAAAATAATAATAATAACCTTTTTTGTCTTTTTTCTTGTCAATGGTTCGTTTTTTTTTTTCTGACGATTATTATTTGTCAACCTGTACGGCTCTGTTATTGGCCTCGTATAAATCTTGAAAAGTGCAGGTAGATGTCCAGGATGGGCAGTATAGCAGGTGACGTATGTCCTGTGAAGTGGTTCCACACTGCAATTGTGTTAGGGATGGATCCAGGAAGCTCCATTTGGCCAGATGGTTTGTGCAGGGCCAACCGTGGTCCGCAGCCGATTAAGAGATTTCTAGATTAGCCGTTGCACTTCACATCTAGAGGGGAGAAATAATAATAAATTTGTATTTCTGTGTATTTAACATACAGTGACAGTACAGTAAGACAATGAGCAAATATAATTAGTTTTATAATCGATTTTAAAATTGATCGTAATAAAAAAGGAACATACTAATGTCTGTAACAATTAATGGCATTGTTATTTTGATTATTGATTCATAAACTAAATAAAATAAGTACTTGTACTTCAGAAGCCAGTTCCTCTATGGAGATGATAAAAAATAAGCTGTGAATAGCTATGACTAATTAAAGCAAACGCTTTAATTAGTATAGGGTTTGAATATAAACAAGGGTGTTTAAAACCTATGAGCTTACAGTTTTTCGTTTTTGTAGTACCATAAATCCCTATGAACATTCTAGGATTAAATCACTATCACTGTATAGTATAAAACAAAGTCGCTACCCGCTGTCTGTCCCTATGTATGCTTAGATCTTTAAAACTACGCTACGGATTTTGATGCGGTTTTTTTAATAGACAGAGTGATTCAAGTGAAAGGTTTATATGTATAAAATATGCATAATATATTTCATATCAACATTGCACCCGTGCGAAACTGGGGCGCATCGCTAGTGAAAGATAAATGGTATTAGTTTGCAAATAGGTTTTAAAAACACTTTTACACGTCAATTTTTTTTTCGTCAATTTTAACTAGATGAAGGCGGTGTTTTGTAGCTGACTACCTTTAGAAGAAACACCGAAACAAACTCAGGGGCATTGTACAGTATACTTGACTGTACAGTCAAGTACGGACATCGTACATACTTTCGGGCACCACAAATGGTATATCTTCAAATCAGAATAATTCGGTTAGTCCCGGTTGTCATTCGCAGATCTTTGACAGTTGTTGTCAGATGCCAGAATGTTTGATCATCACTCTATCACGTTACGGTTACTGAGTTTGATAACATTCCTGGAGTATTTCCTCATCCATTGTGACACCATTTGTTTATTTTTTTAAGTCAAAGCCCGTGAAATTACAGACACAAGGAACATTCTAGCTCTTTACCGTTAGTCAACTTCTTTATCCTCGGGAAATGTGCTTGATCTTATTAAATAACTACAGTGGAATAGCCCTCGAACGCCGATTGTACATAAAGTTTGTACAAGTTGTACCTTGTAAGTTTTGTACCTTGAAAAAAAACGCAAATTGTCGACGAAAATTACGAAATTCATTCGGCCGATGGTTTCTTTATCTGCATTTTTCCTAGGAAAAACCAAAAAAGTTTTTTTTTATGACATTTTTTAAAAAACGCGCAATTACATAATAATAATAAACCCCCGCGGGCGAAGGGTTAAGTCTAAACGTATAAATAAAATTGAAGTGTCTGTTTGTAATATGAAAATAATATTTCTGTATTAAATACATGTGTAAAAAAATATTCGATACCTTCTAACAAAAATGCAATGTTTAAAATTTTTGTCTGCCTGTTTATTACGGAAATCTCCGAAACGGCTGGACTGATTTTAACGAGATTTTCCCTGGTAGAAAGCTACTGTAATAAGGCGTATTTCAGACGTCAGTCTATTTTAGAAAAAGAATTGGGGTTCCTGAAAAAAAGTCAAGAGTGAATTGATTACTTCTAGGCAAGCGCGCTTCATCGTCAGCCTCATCATCGCTTACCATCAGGTGAGATAGTGGTCAAACGTGAGCTTATAAATACTATAAAAAAACCGTGAAATTGTGGCCATATTTATGATATTCGTTGTGTTGGTTTACGAATGTAACGATGGCGAAGACAAGACGTGGGCTGATGCCTGCTAGCTAGCTGGTTCTAGTACACAAAAAAAACCACGCGTTTTTCACTTAAGTCAACAAAAGAATGAAAGAAAAATAAAGAACAAATAATATGATAAAATTACCTAAAGATCACTCTGTCACTCAAAGGTTTGCTGGCAGAAAACTCATTGCTGAGTTCAGCTCACCTTTGTACATCAATTGTCAAATAATTGTATTAATATTAAGTTTTGTGTACAATAAAGAATTAAGAATTAAAACTAAATTTAGGTAAAGTTATGATACTTTCTGGTCTAGTTTTTGTAGAATATTGAATCTACATGCTTTCTTTAATTTTTAATCTTTGAGTCAAGAGTGAGTAGGTTACTTCTAGGTAAGCGCGCTCCATCGTCGAATGCATCGTCGCTTTCCATCAGATCAACAATTAAAAAAAAACTATGTATTAGTAGTACGAATTGTACCTACGAGTAGATGTTGTAAAAATCTACTGGTTACTACATTTATGTTCGTGTAACTGGTCAAAATTTACTGAATTTGGCTGATTTTTTTCGCTATTTCAGGTTGGGTTTCATAGTAAAAATTGTTTGTTATCATGACTAAAATCACGTGTTTAAGTATCGGTTCTAATTATCAGTCATCCTATATAATAGATTACGAAGCAGCGCGGCTGCTCCTTTGCAACTAATTTGAAGATGCCCTATGCACCGATAAATTTTAGTAGTTTTAATCCCGCGGAGGGTCGATTGATTGATCGACAGTACATGAAACACTATCGATTTGTAAAGATAAAGTAAAAAAATAAAGTACTTTGTTTCTAAAACTCGAGTTAATATACGCATGTACGAAATTAATTTCTTTAAGTAAACGAGTCAATGGCCTTGTAGGTAGTTTTCGGTCGTTGCGTACTAACTACCTACAGTTCATTGGTCTCGCTCAGCTGACGTTTACTTAAAGAAATTAATTTCGTACATGCGTATATTACCTCGACTTTTAGATAATTCTTTATTTTTTAATTTTATCTTTACAAATCGATAGTGTTTCATGTACCGAATCGACCCTCCGCGTAATTAAAACGACCAAAATTTAACAGTGTATAATTTCTAGTATGGAAAAAAAATATTGTCCATCTCCTTTCTCCTAATTTCGTTCAAAAGTTTCTGCTCAATGTAAAGTTACAAACTCCAGCACGAGATTTCACAACAAACACTTGGCAAAATGACGCCGCTGTCATCTGATGTTATTGTGGAACAACTTAATTAGTACACTCGCTTAATTAGAAGCAGTCTTCGGTTCAATTCTGTAGATATTAGGTAGATATATAAATTAAAACTAAAATGAGACCAGTTTATTGCAAACATTTTGTACAGGATTTTTTAACCCACTTCGAAAAGGAGAAGGTTTTATGTTCGGCTGTATGTATTTTTTTGTTTTTTTTTTTTATGTATGTTCACCGATATCTCGGTCAATTGCGGACCGATTTTGAAAATTTTTGTTCCCATAAAAATATCGTTTTGATCTGATGATGAACATCGAAGATATAATAATAATAATAATAATAATAATATATATTTATTCACAAAAAGAGGTACAGTCTAAACAGATACAATAGATATGACCAAATTACAAAGTAGAAGAAGAGTGTCCTGGCGTCCTAGCTAGGTTACACAGTAACCTGTATTAAGGTTCGCCAGCCCAAGATCCCGTTATTACAGTTGTCATTAATTCAGAGAGACTGCCTAAAGTATTGAATTTAATTATTAAAAACTTAAGTTTGCCATCAAATGCATATTGTGTATAGTGTGAGTATGTGTGTTTGTATGTGTGTTTTATGTGTATGTTGTGTGTGTGTGTGTGTGTGAGTAGTAAGTAGTAGTGGTAGGAAGTAGTTTGAGTTTAGACACGGAGTGTTTGTGTTTTAAGATAGTGATGTAAGCAGAAATTCAGTGTCGTCGTAGTTTTTGTTGGTTAGGAAGAGTGTTATCTGTTTTTTACATGTATCATAAGAAGATTGATGAATAGGGTTAGTTTTACTTAATTTATTGTATAAAAAGGGACCTAGGTAGTAAAAGAAACGTTTAGTAAAGGCAAAGCGTGTGAACGGTACTTTGCAAATTTCGGGATTTCGTCTAGAGGAAGATTGTGTTTGTGTAAAAGAAGTTCTGGTGTGTTGTTGTAGTATTGTGTTGAGAATGAATAGTTGACGAATCGTAAGGATTTTGCACTTTTGATAGAGGTCAAAGGTTGGGTAAAGCATCGGACGGAAGGTAGCAACCTTAAGGATGGCTCTTTGTGCCACTTCCAAAGGTTTTAATGTAGTTTTCGCTGCTCCACCCCAACTGGTAATGCAGTAAGAAAGAACTGACTGACACATGGCAAGATAAACGGTGCGTATTACAGAGGCATTGGCGATGTGTCTAAGCGTTTTAAATAAATAAATTAGTTTACGTACCCGACTAGTGAGCTGGTTGATATGTGCTTTGAAATTGAGGTGTTTATCAAGAGTGATACTGAGATATTTAGTTGTGTCGGTCGAAATTATAGTGGGGCAGTTGCAGGAAGATGAATTAGTTTGGCAAGTGTGAGCTTTGAGAGTAATAGGAGTAGAAGGTTGTGTTGTAGAGTTTAGAGAGAATGTAATGAATTTAGTTTTATTAATGTTAAGGGTAAGTGAGTGAGAGGTAAGCCATGTAAATACGCGATTAAAACCATTTTGAGCCGTTGCTTGTAGTTTGTTCCAGGAATCTTCATAAAAAGTTATTGCTGTATCATCGGCAAAAGAAACAATGTTGCCATCGCTCAATTGCAAGTTGCAAAGGTCGTTTATGAATACCAGGAACAATGTGGGACCCAAAACACTGCCCTGTGGCACACCGTACGAAATAGGTAGCTCATCGCTCAGATAGTTATCGATTTTAACCACCTGTTTACGGTCTGAGAGGTACGATTTAAAGAGCTGGAGTTGGGTGCCACGTACACCTAGACATTCTAGCTTAGATAGAAGGCAGGGAATAGGAACAGTGTCAAATGCCTTTGCAAGGTCAATGAAAAGAGTGAGACATTTTTTGCGTTGGTTTAGCTTATCAACAATTCCATTCAACAGTTTCAAGGTTGCATCAGATGTAGATTTTTTCTTCCTGAAACCAAATTGGTTGTTAGAAACTAAATTACTGGATTCGAGGTAGCCAACTAGTCTGCTATTGATGAGACGTTCTAAGATCTTGGAAAGGGCTGGAAGTACTGCAATAGGGCGGTAATTAGTAGAAGATGAACGGTCTCCTCCTTTAAAAATGGGATGAATTATTGCTTTTTTAAGACAAAAAGGAAAGGTTCCATTGACAAAGCAAAGGTTGAAAATATGACAAAGTATAGGGCTAAGGATTGAAGAGTACCTTTTTAAAATGATGGTAGAGATTCCATCGGAGCCTACTGCAGCATTGGCCTTTAAGGATCTAATGGTATATGCTATCTCTTCAGGATTTGTTTCCAAGAGTACAAATGAGCTCAAGCAGTTAGTTGAATTAAGTGTTGAATATGGAGGAAAGGTATCGTGTTTGTACCTAATACCTTCAGCAAGATCTTTACCTATATTTACAAAGAAGGCATTGACGTCGTTTACAGATTGGGATGGGGTTTCAGATAACGAAAGGAGCTCCGTGGGAGGATGAGTAATTTTTGTGGTGTGTGTGACGCGTTTGACTATATCCCATAATAGTTAGAGATATAGGACGGAACTCTTCAAAATATCATGGCAGAACTGTCGTAACAAGTAAAATTGCTTTATTTATACATGCAGTCGATGACTGACTGAAGGAAGAAACGGGGGGCATATATAGAACTGATCTGATGATGAAGCCGGAAGGTAGGTAAGAACCGGAATTCTGTAATACATCAGCGTATCCCAGCCGTGTTTGGTATTATTAGAATTGTCGTGATGATTTGATGATGGAACCGAATGGCAGAAGGTATCTATAAAAGTTTGGCTGAGGGGTACTACAACTAAAAAGTGTGAAATAAAAACTTAAAAATAATAATACAGCTGAATTCAATGTAAAAAAAAGAACACAAAAAAGCGCAAAATGATTTTAATTTCGGAAGTCGGTGTTTAATAACGAAGAGACCAAACTAATACAGAAACACCGACTTCCTATATATAAAAATCCCGTGTCATTGTATTTCTTACCGAACACCTTCGAAACGATTTTTCGGTGGATATGGTGTTTTTGTTTTTTTCTTTTTTTTATGGTAGGTAAATCATCCAATGACAAATCCCGCCCTTGGGCGGAGCGGGAAGTAGTGTCAGACTCTTACTGACTAAAAACCTACCCCGTTCCTTCGTAGCCTATCGTGCCGGGGCCGGGCATTCCTTTCGGATGGATACGGTGTTCGGATTTTTGTAGCAACTTAGGGTACATTTATTTTACAAAATGAATTAAGACAATTGGCTAAAAAAAACTGGGAAAGTACGAATTGGACTCGCACCCTGAGTGGTCCGTACAAACTTACCTATACACCGTTTTTTAGTCGTTTTAATCCCGCGGAGGTTCAATTCGGTACATGAAATACTATCCATTTGTAAAGAAAAAATTGAAAAATAAAGTTTTTTTTCAAAAACTCGCATTAATATATTCATATAAGAAATTAATTTCTTTAAGTAAGCGAGTCAATGACCTTGTGGGTAGTTGTCGGTCGTTGCGTACTAACTACCTACAGTTCATTGACCTCGCTCAGCTGACGTTTAGTTAAAGAAATTAATTTCGTACATGCTTAAATTTATTCGAGTTGAAAAAAAAGTACTTTATTTTTTAATTTTCTCTTTACAAATCGATAGTATTTCATATACCGAATCGATCAACCGCGGGATTAAAACGACCAAAATTTAACGGTGTATACATACATAATTAGTTGAATTCCCAAATGGAGTCTTGAAGATTTTCCGAATCGCAATAAAAGATTTTTTTTGACGTAACAACTGTTTTCAGATTTATTCCTATGCCTTGTGACCTTACTTTATATCAAATTTCAGAATTCTTGGTCAACGGGAAGTACCCTATGAATTTTAATTCCCTTGAGAGTGTCAAAATATACGTTTTTTTGCGACATAAACCGCCGTATCTTTTTTCGTTAACTTCGATTGATTTGATTTTGATATTTTGGCAGCTTCAAGGGATCGCAGACCTGAGTATAAAGGTTTTAATTTCAACTCGATACCTCCACGCGTTCCCAAGAAAAAAGGTCTTGACAGACAGACAGATGGACAACATAGTGATCTATAATGGTTACGTTTTTTACCTTTACGAAACTCTAAAAATATTCTTGATATTGTGACTGAATGATATTGTATTGTTTCATGTGTTTATCGCGGACGAAAGCATGAGCTTCAGCTAGTATAACATCATCTTAAGACCGCAGAAGGCAAATTGTTCCAGTGCTTTTATGTAGGTATGTTATATAAACGACGAGGCGAAACGCTTAGTTTGGACCGAGGTATCAACATAGACGATGCTGCGATCAAATCTAGTTGGTCTTAACTGTTCAAAATTGTATTAACCTCACAACAAAATCAATAATCCACGCACAACTAACTCAAGGTAATTGATTTACTCCAGTCGAACGATACCAATAATTTGAGGAGAACGTGACGTGAGGCGGGAGATATTTCCCATGGGGTTGGGCCTGCTAGTTCTACTCCAAACAAACTCAATAAGGTATATCTACCTACAGTATGCTACCTATGCTGCTATGAGAGTAGTCTCTCAGGTACTAGTAACTAGTGCTGGAGAACAGCGGTAATGGCCCTAACTTATGAATTATGAATCGCAGCTCCAAACCCCATCAGCCGCTTACATAATCATCATTTCAGCCGAAAAACACCCACTCTTGGACACAGGCCTTCCACAAATGTCGCCATAACGTACGGTCCTATGCGTCTTGAATCCATTGGATTCCCGAGACCCTTGCTAGGTCATCGGTCCATCTTGTGAGAAGTCCATCAACTCTGCGTCTTCCAGCACGCGGTTGCCATTCCAGAACCTTTCGGCCCCAACGGCCATCTGTTCTGCAAACAATGTTTCCTGTCCATTCCCATTGCTGGGACTCAAGCCTCTTCTCTAGGAGACGGAATGGGCCGTAATCCACCACGCTCAGTATAGGTTGGTGAATGTCGTAAATATGTTTTAGAATTTTTGGTTACAGGACATGTCGGTTTCCTCACGTTGTTTTCCTTCACCGTTTTGAGAGCAGTAGTGATGAAATAAATTACACAAAGTAATGCGCTTGGCTGGGTTTGAACCCTCGACCTATAACTCGTAAGTCGGGGCTGATACCACTCGGCCACCACTGCTCTCATCTCTAATTGTTAAATAAATGAATGGTGTTATCGGGAACGACTTTCGAGTTGCATGTCATGGGTTTAAACTCAGGAAGGTGCTTTACATTTGTGCAGTTTGATTCATCGCCACTGCTCTCAAAAACAGTTAAAGCAAACAGTCTTAAAAATTAAAACGGTCAAGTGCGAGTCGGACTCACACACCGAGGGTTCCGTACAAAGGTGAGAGATTATGACTGTGTTAGTATGTATATTTGTTACTTATTCACGCTTGAACGGTTGAACAGATGTCGATGAAACTTGGTACCTACACTAGCCTAGAAGACCGTGTCCTGGAATAGCAATTAGGATAATTTTTTACCCCAGAGTTTGTTCCCTCAGGATAACTTGCGACTATAGCATCAGCGAAGCCGCTGTCAACAGTTAGTTTTCCTAAACCATACAAACAGAAAAAAATAGTTTGTACAACTTTCAATTTTGCATAAATTCAAAATTGGACTAGAACTGTTATTATTTTTTTAATTCTCGTTCAGATTTCACAGAGAGTGATTGAATAAAAATCTGGGCTTCATTTGTAAATTTTGGTAAACGAATCTTTTTTCGCTATTTCATTTTCATTCGCCAAATTAATCAAACCGAAGTTTTTTTAGCTTTGTTAGTCAAAAAACTAGCATAGACTTTAAAAGTATAAAATAAGTTAGTTAATGAATATTCAAAGAAACTATTAAAAACAAACTAGCTCCAATTTACTCGTATCTTTCAAACAATTCAATTTATAACTTCAAAATTATCAAAGAAAAAGTCTTTTGATACTCGCTAAGAAAATTGATTTGTTGACAGTCCGACCGACTCAAAGGTTTGCTGGGAGAAAACTCATTGCTGAGTTAAGCTCGCCTCTGTACATGAACTGTCTGTATTTCTATATGTTATGTTATATTTTTGTGTACAATAAAGAATTAAGAATTAAGAATTGACCTAAGGAACCTGTCAATTGAGGCCAGATAGTGACAGAAAGGTTTCTTATAAATCTTCATTCATAGGGTTCTCGTACGATCTAACAAAGAAATATGAAAAATCATTTTTCATAATAATAATATAATAATATTCCACAATTATCACACAACACCGTCTAGTCCCAAGCTAAGCAGAGCTTGTGTTATGGGTACCGGACAGCTGATAAGCATACTTATATACTTCTAAATACATACATATTATAGACAAATAACCCAAACACAGAACAAATGATCGTGCTCATCACTCAAGCATTTGTCCTGGGTGGGAATCGAACCCACGACCTCCGGCATAGCAGTCAGGGCCACTAACCACTAGACCAACAGGCCAGTCATGGTAAACGGAAGCAGTTCTTGTACCATAGAATTTTGTTGTACGGATATTGGCAGCTTAAAAATAATACTGAAGATATCATCATCGTCATCATATCAGTTGAAAGACTACAAGTCTACTGGTGGAAGTGGTGGACATAGGCCTCCCCCAAGTGTCGCCACAATAAACGGTCCTGTCGCATCCATCGGATTCCCGCAAGTCTTGCCAGCTCATCGGTCCACCTTGTAGGAGGCCTTCCAACACTGCGTCTTCCGGTACGCGGTCGTCACCCCAGGACCTTTCAGCCCCAATAGCCATCTATTCTGCGAGCAGTGTGCCCTGCCCATTGCCACTTAAGTTTGGTGATTCTTCGTGGTATGTCGGCAAACTTGATTCTCCTGCGGATATCTTCAAGAAATCTTTGCAGATAGAAGATATCAGTGCAGTACAATAATTGGGAGATACCCTCTCACCAGGTCATCGGTCCACCTAGTGGGAGGCCTTGCAATATTGCGTCATCGACCATCAGTTCTGCGAGCAAGTTTGGTGAGTCTTCAGACTATGTTAATGACCTTGGCTCTTCTGCGGATATCTTCATTCCCGATTCAATCATGAACGAACACTCCGAAACTCTCTTCATTGCCTCTTGAGTGACTTTATGCCTTCTGGTTAGCCCTATTGTGAGCAACCACGTTAATGTTTCCTAGTCATTTGTTATCACTAGTAACACGCACTGGTCACAGGTTTTAGTCAAGTAATCTAAATATAATAAATTCTCCGAATTTTGTGTAAACCTCACCTGAATCTAGAGCGCAATTTTGAAGAGCGTGGCGGCCAGACAGTTATGAAAAGAGGCTTTATTTTATACCAGTTTTTGTCACTGACTTCGGCCGCATAAAATTCAATAAAAAAAACCCAGAGGAACATCCTAAAAAGCATTACATATTCAGGTTCGGTCCCATAGTAAAAGCTGTTTGTTATTATGACTATAATCACGTGTTTAAGTATCACACATCATCATATACAAATCATAGGTATATTATCTGTTTTTAAATAATATAAATCTCTATATTAAGACTTGAAATCGTATAGCATGAAAACCGTTCTCAGCAATTAATCATTCTCAAAATGCAGAATTTAATCAGTGCGTACAAAGGAACGTTCAACAATAGGTGGTGCTATAAAAGAATTTTCTCAGGTCACTTAAGTAAATGCAATGCAATTTAATCAGGTTTGCATTTCAGAAGGTTTTTTTTTCTGTAGGTTCTAATAGGGCACAGTATAAAATGGTTTTTGGGGTTCTGTACATCAAAAGGAAAATGGAATGGCAATGAAGGAACAGGGTGCGGGCTCGCGGACGGTGGGCAATGGGTAGCTCGCTGTCCGTCCGTCCGGTAACAGACCGGTCCGAGCTCAGGTCGTCTACGGCGCGCACCGTTCCCGCGCGCCTCAAGGAGTTGTCAGCAAACTGTAGGGGTCCAGCAGGGCCGAAGCCTACTGGGGCCAAAGGTTATGTGAGACTGTCACCAAAGGCCCCAGGATAAAGGCAAGGAACGGAAAGGTAGGTTTTTAGTCAGTAAAAGTCTGACACTATTTCCCGCCCCACCCAAGGGCGGGATTTGTCATTGGATGATTTTACCTACCCAAAAAAAAAAAACCTACCAAAAAAAAAAACCCCAGGGTGGAGGACATCCATGAGGATTTCCGCCACGGAAAAAAAGACACAAAAAATGGTTAGTGGCCCTGACTGCAAAGCCGGAGGTCTTGGGTTCGATTCCCACCCAGGATAAATGTTTGTGTGATGAGTACGATCATTTGTTCTGTGTTTGGGTGTAATTTATCTTTAATTACATGTATGTATTTTGAAATATATAAATATGATTATAAATTAAACAAGCTCTGCTTAGCTTGGGACTAGATGGCGTAGTATGATAGTTGTGGAATAATAAGGTGGGTGTACCATGGAAGGCCACTCTAACAAATAAACAGTTATTATTCGTTTATTTACTGGTTAAATGAAACTAAAAAATATTTAAGTAATACTTTGTTTCATTATGTAACATATAAATCACTTTTTCAAATTGCAGATTTAATCAATATGAATTGAACTTAAGTTTCATTGAACTCTTCCAAATGGCCTTGCTAGGAACAAGGCTCCTTAGAAGGCCATCATAATAAATCAGTCATTGAACATTAAAGATTAATAAATAGCGATTAAATCTACAATAAAAATAAGTGGTTTATATGTTACATAATGAAACAAAGTATCACTTAAATATTTGTTAGTTTCATTTATCCAGTAAATAATCGAATAATAACTGTTTATTTGTTAGAGTGGCCTTCCATGGTACACCCACCTTATTTTAACGTCGTCGATTCCCGAAATCAATGAAGCGAGGGACCGTACTGCCAAAATAGTAGCGCGAGCGATTCGCCGCCGCGTCTGTGATTTTGAGTTCGATGGGTGTTTGTGTAAGTAGAAGGAATTTGTCATCACATGGCAATAACTACGACATTTTAGTAATTGGCCTTCGAAGGAGCATGGCCTTCCATGGTCCACCCACCTTACATTATTATCTCTTTATTTTACTTACAGACTTACCAATTACATTTTTAAATAATTCTTTAAAAAAAAAAAAAAACAATAAAGAAAAATATTTAAAAATATGAAAAATTGTGTCCCACTGGTATCGGGAACTGGGTCCAAGCTACCGGCGGTCAGGGCTCCAGAGAAAGGAACCTCCTAACTATACGAGCCATGTCCAGGAGTACCGCTTTCTGAATCAAGCCCTTGATTCAGTCACCAAACGCGAGCCTCCTAAGGTGTTGGTCGAAGGTCTTGGCTATTAAGCCATTACCTGTCACGACTATCGGTATAATAATCGCCGAGTCCACATCCCATATGTCGACAATATACATATAATAATAATATTATTACCGATGGATATGAATAACATTGTTTAGGCAGGGGCCATAGTTCTTGGTAACGAGTCTACTTAAGACTCCAAAAACCATAGCCTTATTGTCTTTATTTTCCATATGTCACAATAGTTTTCACCAACCGGGGGTTGTCCTTGGATGCATTAGCATTGTGTGCACAGTGACAATCGTTGGTTGGCATCACGTTCCATTAAATGTATCAAAAGGGCCTCTGTGAGTTGGTTTCGGCTCCTCGTACGCCTTTCAAAGGACCAGGACTTTAGGGTCCTGTGATATATTGACACATAACAATATTATTAATAATACCTCAATCGTTACCCATTAATTAAACATCTACGAAAACAAAAGCTTCAGAGATCCCTGAAATAAAATATGCATCATTAAATTCAAATAAACCTTGTGTTTCTCTCAATTGTAACTATGTGTTCGTTAGAATGAATCCCGGGCGGTCGCGGCATGGAAATTTGGAGCTCATAGAATCGTCATTTACATATATTATAGTAGGTATAGTTTGTCGTTATTATAATCATCGTCATTTTAATTTTAACTTGATACCTTCGTGCGTTCCGGAGATAAAGATTCTTGACTGACAAACAAAGAGACATATAGACAGACAGACAGACCACAAAGTGATCCTATATATATATTTTTTTTTTATATTGGGTGAAAATCGTCCAATGACAACTCCCGCCATTGGGTGGAGCAGGAGATAGTGTCAAACTCTTACTGACTAAAAAACCCACCTCGTTCCTGCGTTGCCTTTCCTACCAGGGCTGAGCCTTCCTTTTAGAAGCAAACCCTTGGCCCCTGTAGGCTTCGACCCTTCGACCCTTCTGCAGGGTCCCTAGGATTTAGTTTTTTCCTTTTGAACTAAGGAACCCTAAAAAAAACCATGCTTTCAGGATACTGTTAGGAAGAGAAGTCACGAAGCGGTTTTTTCCCGCGACCGCCACGGTTGCGGGCCCACAGCTTCTGTAGAATGCAAATATGATAATAATAATATTTTGTTAATGTAATGTATTTTTTTGTATAAACTTCTATAAAAAAATATTTAAAAATTTAATTTATATGTATATACAAAGAATAAAAGGAAATAATAATAATATTGTCTTTATTTTCCATATTTCACAATAGTTTTCACCAACCGGGGGTTGTCCTTGGATGCACTAGCATTGCGCGTACAGGGACAGTCGTCGGTTGGCATCACTTTCCATTAAAAGTACCTAAAGGGCCTCTGCGAGTTGGTTTTGGCTCCTCGTACGCCTTCCAAAGGTCCAGGACCTCAAAGTCCTGAGATAAAAACATTCATAATAATAATAAAGCCTTTTAATTTTCTATAAAACTTAACTTTGTACATTATATTCATTGTTAGTTTAGCGTTAGTAAGTACTTATTTCTAAAAATAATTAAAACTTACTAACTAACTAAGTTGGTAAGTTTTAATTATTTTTATTGAAATCCCTGAATAGGGTATGGGCCTCCGTGGCGACCACACCCAATCGGCTTCGGTCGAAAATAACAGCCATCGAGGTGGCGTGGCGGCGGCGGCGGCGGCGAATCTACCGCCTCGAGTTTTGACATAAAATAGCCGTTTCCTCTGCCGCGGCCGGCCGCGGGTAAAAACCGCATCGTGAGGTCAGTAGCTTAGGGCTTCCGCGGTTTTATAACGATGTGAATGTATTCGAGCGTTCGGATGATTTTTTGGCGATCGTATGGAAACGAAGCACTTCACTATAATTGAAGCCGCCATCAAAATAGCTCAAACCGTCTGCAGCTTGCGAAACATCGGTATCAGCATTGCTATAAAACGTCGCCGTGAGTGAGGGGCCTTAGGTACAAAATTTAAAAAAAAAATTGGACCGTCTGAAATGAATGAATTAATATTAAATAAAGACTAAAACGTTTCGCTCTTTCCATTAAAAAGATCAAAATTAAAATGAAGCAGAAATGTATCCTTTGTTTTTCTTTAATATCTCATATCGTATGTAAATGATGTCTGCCTTTATGGTTTACATTTTCATATCTCGATCGGCCGGGGTCGATTCTAACGTGGGTACGTATGTACATTTGACTGTTTAATGACGTATATTTTATTTGAAAGGGAATTCCTTCGTGTATTTCTACAAATACATGGTCACCGGGCCATCTAGGCGATTGAGGGGTTGTTTTGCTCTCGTACCCATCTATGCGCTGACGCCTAATGCTCTCTATGACCTGTGTGGCCTTAGTGTCAGTGGTGTCCAACTTGTGATCTTTTTTTAATATTTTTGAGAAAAAATATAACATGGTGTAAATAAATTTGGAAACGTTTCAGTTATTGATTCTGGACAAACTATATTCAGGTTTCCCATTCACTAAAAATAATGTTTTTAATGTACCTACATTTCTAATAAAATACAAATAATATACACTGTTAAATTTTGATCCTTTTAATCCCGTGGAGGGTCGATCCGGTACATGAAAAAATAAAGTAAATACTTTTTTTCTAAAACTCGAATTAATATTCGCATGAACGAATTTAATTACTTCAAGTAAACGAGTCAATGACCTTGTAGGTAGTTGTCGGTCGTTGCGTAATAACTACCTATAGGTTATTAAACTCGCCCAGCTGACGTTTACTTTAGGAAATTAATTTCGTACATGCGTAAATTAGTTCGAGTTTAAAAAAGTACTTTATGTTTTATTTATTTTTTATAATAATAATATATATGAACAGAGAAATATCTGCAAGCACCTAATGATGTTCAAAGGGATAGGTACTAAGTCTGACTTAAGGCTAAATAGGAATTCCAAAAACTAAATAACACTGAACCACTAACAAGTCACGGTGGCAATAGACTACGGACGAGGGCAGAATAAACAACAAACACGTCATTAGTGCGGAGATAGAAGTATCCCAGGGTCAAATTAGATTAGGAAGCAAAACTTGTGTTTATTAGTGATCGGCTCGTTTACCTCTATTTCACCTGATGGTAAGCAATGATGTGTCGACGATGGAGGCGCTTGTATAGAATTAATTAAAGATAAAATGATAAAAGATTTAATTTGCAAATACTTCAGAAATCTGATGGATGCGAGACGCAGAGGACCGGTTGTTGTGGCAACGCTTGGGGGAGGCCTATGTCCAAAAGTGGACGTATTTCGGCTGAAATGATGATGATTTTTATACGAGTGTACATACGCTAAATTTCGCAAAGCCTATGTTCAGACTCGCCAAGTAACGTCGGCCGTACTTAAGTTGATCTGTGGTGCTATTCTCTAAGAAAACGCAGCGCTGCCTCAACGACGAACACCCCAATAGGATACATTGGATTGTCAACCTAATGTACATACCCATTGGATTGTTAATTCAATGTATCCTCTTTAAATTTTCGTCGTTGCGGCAGCGCTGCGTTTTCTTAGAGATTAGCGCCACTCACTGAAACAAATGACGACAGCGAATGAGCTTGTGTTTAGTAGGTATACTTATAGCATCACTACAAAGTATAAAACAAAGTCGCTTCTCGCTCTCTGTCCCTATGTATGCTTAGGTCTTTAAAACTACGCAACGGATTTTGATGCGTTTTCTTTTAATAGATTGAGTAATTCAAGAGGAAGGTTTATATGTATAATACATGCATAATATTATATTTAATATTACCATTGCACCCGTGCGAAGCTGGGGCGGGTCGCTAGTGTGAATACATACGCGTATTTTTGCTCACTGTAGGAAGCTGACCTTCTGTAGGCTTTTTATTCTGTGTTTAAGCAGAATACGGGCCAGCAGTAGCTGTTAGATAATGCTGACGGGTTGGTATCGGATCAACACTCTATAAAACTATCGATGGCGCATGATACGGTTGTGTAGATAGGAAAGGGTTGCGCAGAATATGCTTAAAATGTGGAAAAGCTTATCGGGGGTTATTTCTAGTTTGCATATAGCTGCTTCGGTTAGTTCGGATTATCGTGGTTATGTAAATTTACGCTTTATACTTAAGAAGAGGATTTTGTAGGCTAAATGTGCAGTTGTACGGTACTATTTTCAAATTAAAACAACGATTACTGAGTCTAGTACAAGTATGGCAATTTTAAAAGACGGAACACAAGTTTGGCGTCGAAGGACTGGAACAGATTGCCTGCTGCAGTCTTCCCGTTTATATAATTTAGGTGTCTTCAAGGCTAGACTGAATAGTCTTAATAAGCTAGTGCGCCTCACTATCAACGATTGCATCCCAGGTGGGATCGCAGTCAAGCTCTAGTTTATATCATAAAAAAAAATAGTAAGTTCTTCATAATTTAATGTCACCCTACTGTGACAATAAAGCTAAACTTTAGACGCCGCTTTGTAGAACGTATCGCTACTACAGTTCGGCTGAATGTGAGGAAGCTACCTACAGTTCATTGGCCTCGCAAAGCTGACGTTTACTTGAAGAAATTATTTTCGTACATGCTTATATTAACTCAAGTTTTAGAAAAAAAAATACTTTATTTTATAATTTTATCTATACAAATCGATAGTGTTTCATGTACCGAATCGACCCTCCACGGAATTAAAACGATCAAAATTGTATAATTAGGTTTCTCGTATTTTTGTTCGTTGTATCTGGCCTTCTGTACTTTCCTGTACTGTACTCAGTCTATTGTACGAATACAGAAAGCTTCCATTCAAGAACAATGGAGAGGATGACCTTGCGACCTCAGCTGTAACGCGCTGGACCGCTGAGTTTACACTGCCAAGTGAAATATGGTTGATGTAGGTTAGATTTATGTTCATAATTATGGCAAAATTATAGCTCTGAATGACCACCCAATAGTTATTAGATCCAAATATATAATTCGAGTTTAGCAGCGACACTTATTTTTATATTATTTCCATTTCTGCGGCACGAGGCCTTTATGACCTCGTTCGAAAACTATCATTATGTTGGTAAGGGGCTTATTAGACTCCGTAACGTTTAAGAAACTAAAATGCTTTTAGTAAAATATGGTATGAGGTTGAAGTGACCTCGTATTAAAGTAGATTCACCACTGTATTCTGTTTTAATATAGCATCTTAGGTTACGTACGGCCATGTTTTTCTTAGCCACATCGCAAGAAAGACACGTATGAGGTGTATTAGACCTCCATCCTCACTAAACGTGTTAAGACGGCTCTTCCCGGTTTGTCGAGTGTCAACGTAATGTTTGATAACACAATACGTTGACACTCGACAACTGACCGTCACCCAGTAAGGACCGAGCTCAATCGTCGACACCACGTAGTGTTTCAGACGCGTCTCAATGAGATGTCGTAAAATCGTAGAAAGGTCAATGTCCTCTAGGGTCATGGGGGATTGCTGAAAAAGAAACCCGTGCCATAGAACATAAAGGGAAACTAAAAGAACATAAGTGAGTTTTAGTTAGTAAAAATCTGACACGTTCTCTCATTCCACCCTAGAGCGGTATTAGATGATTTTCCACCTCAAGAAAAAAGATACACGGGTTCCTTCACGACGTTTTCCTTCACCGTTTTGGGAGCAGAGGCGATGAAATAAATTACCCAAAGTTAAGCGGCTTCATATTTCTACACGTAAATTATCTCCGTTTTGGAACATCTCCAACTAAAGTCATTTACCAACAACACGGCTTTAATTTAAGGCTGAACTAGTCGCGGGCTCGAACTCGCTGATGGGCGTGGCCAAAAAGTGCGCTGTCTCATCTGACACTATATCTAACAGTGATAGATTCAATGATGAACAATTAGACGCTAGTCTATGGGCGGGTTTCTGAATTGAGTATTTTGCACAAATCATACCTGAATGCCAAATTTTTGACAGGTTTACAGGCTATAGTAGAATTTGAGTAATTCTTAACTTCAAATGCTTAAATCGGAAATCATGGGTACAAGCACAACGTCTTGTTTACACGCACATTTACACCATTGCGAATTGAAACATTAGACGCTGCGTAAAAAATAACAAGCAATGCTTTGAAAATCGAGTTTTATGAAAAAAAGCACTGCATAAATCAACAAACAATTTTTTCTGAACCTTTTGGTAATAGAGCTTTGTCGATAGCGACTTTTTTTTTGGAGATTTTACACGATTTTTGTTTTATTTTTTTCACACTAAATTGCGGAAAAAGTATAAAAAAAAACAGCTTTGTAGACACAATTTTTTAATGGCATATTTTTTTCATATTGTTTTGTTTCTGCACAGAAAAAAATAATACTATTATGAAAAAACGGTATCATGTATAATTTTAGATGCACAATGTCAAACTATGGAGATTAATCGATAGTGTAACCTTAAAACTCAAATTCCTCAAATCTACCAACTGTTCAAGTATATGTATTTCTATTATTTCGCCATCTAAAAGAAAACCCATTATTCTTCGTTCGCTCGTCAGTTTTGCATTAAAAAGTTATATATTTTTGTCTTGAGACGTTCTCGAGTCTAGAACGCGTCTAGGCATTATCGACAACATCTTGCTTGGAATCTGTTATATAACACTAACGACCTGCCCTAGCTTCAGATGGGTGTAACAAATCTTTAAAATTCTCACCTTTTCTCGATTATAATGTGTGTATTATACAGCTTTAGTTTCAGTATACACATATCAAAAAAAGTTTGATATTACTAAAAAAAGATGGAATATTTTTTAAATTTTACTTTTTATGGAACGTTGCTTACGTAACATCTTTTTTATAGAAAAGATATTAAAAAAAAAAAAAAAAAAATGTTAACAAAAATTGAATTTAAAAGTCCTAATACAATTTCGAATAATAAAAAAGAGGTTTCTCTAAAGAAGAATAAGAATATCTAAATATTGTTAACATTTATAATGAAATTGTTTTTATTTAGTACAAAATAACTCCTACCCTGGCTCGAACACATGGGACAATCCTTCTTGGTAAGCTGAGAATTAAGTTATCCATTTTTTCTTGCGGTAACCTGTCCCATTCTTGAATAACGACTTCCCTGATCTCTGGCACTGTCTGGAGAGGTGGCTGACGATTCTAAACAACTCACCTGACAGCATCCCACGCGTGCTCTATTGGGTTTATGTCAGGCGAGCCGGCAGGCCAGTCTAACCTGGTAATGTCGTATTCACGCAGAGCAGCGTTGATTCGTTCAGCTCGATGTGCGAGTGCATTAACTTCAACCATTACGAATCGAGGGCCACGGTTTATTCTAAATGACCTGACAATTCCATCAATGGCAATGGTTTGGTACAAAGCTGCAGTCATCGAGCCACGATACGGGATCAACGGCGTTCTAGCACCAATCATTATACCGCCCCAAAAGGATACCGATTTCCCACCTTGTTGAACCGTGCCGGTGGTAGTTCTTTGTCTTTCAGCGTCCCCACGTCTTCTCCAGACACGTAGACGTCGATAGAGTGGCATAGATGGGTCTCGGGCAGTCAGCAATCTGATGTAACGATTCTGAGCAGCAGTAGAAACAGTTGGCCGACTACTGCGAGGTCGATCAGCAAAGTTATCCACGCCGTGATACCTCTGGAACGTGTTCACGACACAGGATTGGGATACAGCCACTGCGTGCTATTTCTCTCGTAGAATATCCTTCTTCCCCCAAAGTGCCAATTCTTGCTCGTAAAACTTCTGATAATCCCCTCGGTATCTTTTTGAATGAACTCCTTCTTCGAAAAGTCAGAAAAAATGCTTGAATCAAGTTGGTCAGATTACTGAATGAGTGTTAACAAGGAGCTCTTTTTTATACAGAAAAACAATTGATATTTTAAATTCTTTTGTTATTATAAGATTTGATTTTTAATCTGTCCTAGCTCAGAGGACACCGGTGTCCTCTCACATCCACGCCACTATAGGCCTTAATTCCGATGTTTAGAGTCTACTTTTGTATGAACAAGTTGGGTAGTTGTGGATCGAAGTGTTAAATGAAGAATCTTAGAAAAAATAAAGAAAAATGCGTTTTATTCTAACGTAACAAAAACGATTTCATATAATCAAATTGATCTCAAACTTAATATTTCAGTTCTCTCTGAAATGGCTTTTTTTTTATGGTAGGTAAAATCATCCAATGACAAATCCCGCCCTTGGGCGGAGCGGGAAGTAGTGTCAGACTCTTACTGACTAAAAACCTACCCCGTTCCTTCGTAGCCTATCGTGCCGGGGTCGAGCATTCCTTTCGGAACTAACCTATGACCCCAGTAGGCTTCGACCCTGCCTGCCTGCAGTCAGCAGGCTGGGCCTCTTCGGTGTGCTGACAGCTCCTTGAGGCGCGCGGGAACAAAACGCGCCGTCGACGACTTGGGCTCGGTCCGGTCGGTTACCGGACGATCGGACAGCGTGCTACCCATTGCACGCCGTCCGCAAGCCCGCGCCTACGGTGGCCGGAAATCGGGATCGGAATCCCGGCGGCGGCTGGGGCGAGCGCCCCGTTGCCTCTGCCTGATGCGGTCGGCCTCCTCCTTTGCTAGCATTACTGCTTCGCAGAAGGAGGCGACCGCCTGCCATCCCTCCTCACTACGGACCATGGCCTGAACCAAGGCCCGGCGAGAGAGATCGCTGCCGCCGATCACCCCCACGAGGACACGGCGATGCTCCGCCCAGGCGGGGCACACCTCTACAGTGTGCTCCACCGTGTCCTCCGGATGTTCCGCACAGTGGCGACACCCGGGCGAATCCTCCGCACGAATCCGGAACAGGTACTTAGCGAACTTTCCGTGTTCGGTAAGCACCTGCGTCGTGCGGAAGTTGAGAACGCCGTGAGGTCTTTCCAGCCACGCCTCAAGGATGGGCCTTATCGCCCCAATTGTGGCGCGCCCCGAACGAGGTTGCGATAGTCGTTGACGCCATTTCGCCATGAGATCCCGCCGGAGCTCTGTCCGCCATGCCTCGACTTGTCGTGGCAGCGGAATTTCGCCCCGGCGTTGCATCTCCATGCGCTTGTCGTGCATGTGTGCAAGGACTGTTGCCTCCAGATCCCACGGCGGTTGGCCAGCAAGGAGGGTCGCCGCCTCGCGGGAGATCGTTCGGTACCCTCGCACCATGCGTATTGCCATGACCCTCTGGCACGCATTCAGCTGGGCCCTCGGTTGCTGTTGCAACGTCGGTGCCCACACCGGAGCCCCGTAGAGAGCCATGGACCGAACGATTCCCGCGTAGAGCTTCCGGCAGGAGGCGTCTGGTCCCCTGAGGTTGGGCAGGAGCCGCCCGAGAGCAGCCCCAGTCCGATTCAGTTTGCCGCCCGAGAGCAGCCAGACGTTGGAAGTGCTCCTTGAAGTTCCACCAGCTGTCGAGGACGAGTCCCAGGTACTTCATCGTCGACCCGACGCTGATGTGAACCCCTCCTACCGTTAGCTGGGAACGCGGTGGTGGCGCACCCCGAGGGCCGTGGAAGCACATGGCCTCGGACTTGTGCAGTGCCACCTCGAGTCCCAACTGCTGGATCCTGTCAACGACTATCGCAACCCTGCGTGTCGCTAATTCGACCGCCGTCCGGTACGACTCTCCCCGCGCTAGGACCAACGTGTCGTCCGCGTAGCAGACCACGCTGACCCCGTCGGGGAAGTCGCCGCGCAGCACGTAGTCGTACCCGATGTTCCACAAGGGTGGTCCTAGTACCGATCCCTGCGGAACACCGCACGACATCTCTCGACGTTTCCACTCTCCCTGGTGACCGGGGTAGATGATATACCGCTCCGACAGGTAGGCCTCGATCACACGACAGAGGTAGTCGGGCACCCGGTGGTACCGGAGTGCCGTTCCAATGCAACTCCAGGGCAGGGAGTTGAAGGCGTTGGCAATGTCCAAGGACACTGCCACGACACACCTGCCCTGGGACACCGCATCCCCCGTCGTGAGGGCTCGCACGCGCATGATGGCGTCCACCGTAAAGCGCATCCTGCGAAAACCGAACTGTCCGTCCGACAGGTCCGGCCCCACCCTTGCAAGGCGCGCGACGAGGCGGTTTGCAGTGACTCTTTCAAAGAGCTTGCCCACCTCGTCGAGCAGCACAATGGGCCGGTACGCGGACGGAGAGTCCGCAGGGTGCCCAGGCTTCGCTATGAGGACCAGTTTCCCCGTCTTCCAGCGAAGTGGGAACTGGCCCCTCTCCAGACATGCGCTAAAGAGCCCCCTCAATCGAGGCCCGAGAGCCTCCATAGCCAGGACTCAGGCCCTCCCAGGCAGGCCGTCAGGTCCTGGGGCGGTATTCTTGGCACTCAGCCTTCGTACCGCCACTCTCATCTCTACCTCGGTCAGCTCTGGAACATCGTCGTCGTCGTCGTGGTCCGCGTCAGGTACTGCCGGTGTTGGCGGAGCCATAGACGGGGGGGAGTGTACCCCCCGCGTAGGGAACAGAGTGCTGACCACATCCTCCACGAGCTCGGGCCGGAGACTCTGAGTCAGTGGGGGAGCCCATGGACGGAGTTTCTCCCGTACCATCTTGTATGGGCGTCCCCACGGGTCTGCATTCAGAGACCCCAGCCAGACGTTGCGGGCCTCCATTTTGGACCGCTTAATCTCCGCTCGGAGGGTGCGCTTCGCTACCCTGTAACCCTCGTACAGCTCCGCCTCAACAGCCTCCGCATCCGGCGGGCGGTTGCGGCGCTTGCAGTACCTGGCGTACCGGCGTCGCGCGTGGTTGCACGCATTGCGCAATGCCGCAATCTCCGGCGACCACCAGTACACCTGGCGCTTGGCACGTCCTGGACGGACTCGGGGCATTGACGCGTCGCAGATTTGCGACATGCCCTCCCGGAACCACTCTGCCTCGACGTCAATGTCGACAGGCCTGTCCGGTGCTTGCACCCAGGCCTGTACCGTCGCGGCTTCCAGGAGGAGCTCCCGGTCCATCTGCCTCAGCGCCCATCGCGGACCACAAGGGCTCCGCTGGACCGGCGCGGTCGAGGTTTGGGCGGAGACGTCAAACCGGATGTACCGGTGGTCTGAGAACGTCTCCACCCCCTCCATAACACGCCAGTCGACGACACGTGGTGCCAGATCGGGGCTGGCGAACGACAGGTCCACCACTGATTCGCCCCGCATCCGCACACACGTGGAAACAGAGCCCCGGTTTAGGAGGGCCAGGCCGGACTCCTCAGCCCAGGCCTCTACCGACCGACCCCGCCCGTTTCTCTGAAATGGCTTCAAAAACTCTTCACAGAGATTAGCTCCATTGTCTGCTCGTTCTCGTAACTACTTTCATAAATATTTTTACGTTCATACATAATCCGATCGTTTTCACTTACATAAAAGTTATTCTATATATTTCCATCTTTCTTAGGTGTTGTAAGAGGATTTAGATATGGCGGTTACGTCTATACCTTCGTAGATAACTACCGTAATTTAATAAGCGTGATCATAATGAGATAATGTAAGCTTAACTGGTTTAATTTGTAGTTAATTATGCTTTGTTTTTAAATTATGTATGTATGGATAAGTTCGCATTATCTTACCTGCCCCCCTAGCCAAATTACAATCGTTTCGTTTAGTGTGAACGCTTGGGGTTGGCCATGCTCCCAATTCTTTTGTTCTGATGTCATCTCAACAAAGGGATAGGATTCGCCCGGGTGTCGCCACTGTGCGGAACATCCGGAGGACACGGTGGAGCACACTGTAGAGGTGTGCCCCGCCTGGGCGGAGCATCGCCGTGTCCTCGTGGGGGCGATCGGCGGCAGCGATCTCTCTCGCCGGGCCTTGGTTCAGGCCATGGTCCGTAGTGAGGAGGGATGGCAGGCGGTCGCCTCCTTCTGCGAAGCAGTAATGCTAGCAAAGGAGGAGGCTGACCGCATCAGGCAGAGGCAACGGGGCGCTCGCCCCAGCTGCCGCCGGGATTCCGATCCCGATTTCCGGCCACCGTAGGCGCGGGCTTGCGGACGGCGTGCAATGGGTAGCACGCTGTCCGATCGTCCGGTAACCGACCGGACCGAGCCCAAGTCGTCGACGGCGCGTTCTGTTCCCGCGCGCCTCAAGGAGCTGTCAGCACACCGAAGAGGCCCAGCCTGCTAACTGCAGGCAGGCAGGGTCGAAGCCTACTGGGGTCATGGGTTAGTTCCGAAAGGAATGCTCGACCCCGGCACGATAGGCTACGAAGGAACGGGGTAGGTTTTTAGTCAGTAAGAGTCTGACACTACTTCCCGCTCCGCCCAAGGGCGGGATTTGTCATTGGATGATTTTACCTACCATAAAAAAAAAAAAAAAAAGAAAAATCTCAACAAAGGGATTGGGGGCGTGATCAACTCACAACGTTCATGCTAAACGAAACTCTAATAACAATGGAATACAAAGTATTATAAATGATAAAAATAAAATGTCCTGAATTAAATCATATTAAATAAATTCAAAAATAAAATACTAAATTTTTTTTTTACAGTGTGTAACCAAAATTGTATATTAATATGTACAAACGGGTAGAAAAAGAGCTCATAGGGCATCAAAAAATTAATCTACATCGATGTCAATGGGAAAAGTGCCCAGAACGCTGGCAGCATTGCCATGTTGGATGGCAATGCTGATTCGTTGACCGAAGAAAATCCCAGCTCTCTGGTCACGCGAAGAGTCAACCAACTGTTTGCTGATATCCCGAACGACTCGATGAGCGCTCGGACCCCATGGCCCTAGCGTTTCAACCCCAAACGGCTCAAACATATAACTTCCGATGAGGTTATTATATTTACGCCGTTTGAGGTTTTCTGCACCTGCAGCAGCAATCCTAAATAACGTTATTTAAGATAAAATTAATTTAGTTAAATAAAATAAAATACAATTATATAACATTTAAGTTAATTTCGAATCTCTCTGTTAACTTTGTTCAACCATCAATCATTACCTTAAATAACGTTATACAAAGGCAAGTGCTTAACTCTGCAGTTTCTATTCACCTTCTTATTTTCTTTCAAATCAATTTTCAACCACTCAGCCATAAGTAAACCTTAATTGTCAGAACTATTTGAGTGTAAGCCTTGGGATTGAGCTGCTCCAATAAATATTGGAAACTAAAATTGTAGATTTTTTTTTCTATCACTGCTTTTGTTATTTTCTTGTTGTATACAATAATAATATTAGCAACCATCCATAGCCCTATTGTCCTTAGATGCATTAGCATTGCGCGTGCAGGGATAATCGTCAGTTGGCATCACGTTCCATTCTTCTTCTTCTCCTCGAATCGATGTTTCCATTTCCATCAGAGTTTTTGGGCCCAGTAGGTTGCCCTATTGGGCCCAAAGACTCTGCGAGTTGGTTTTGACTCCTCGTATGCCTTCCAAAGGTCCAAGACCTCAGGATTCTGAGATATACTATACCTACATAATAATAATATAATATTTTTATTCACAAAAAGAGGTACAGTCTGCAACAGATATGACCAAATTACAAAGTAGAAGAAGAGTGTCCTGGCGTCCTAGCTAGGTTACACAGTTAGCTAGCTGTATTAAAGTTCGTCAGCCCATGATCCCGTTATTACAGTAGTTAATAAGAAAGATAAGTAAATATTAAGATTATCTATCTCGCGAGATTGTAAACTGGCGAAAGATTACGTACTGTTTACAATTTAACGCATTATTTTTCGATAGATTATAATCTATCAAAAATAGATAATCGTTATTTTTTTTTGCTATAAAGTGCATTGTTATAATTCGAGTGAATTCAAATTTTGTTTAACAAAAAAAAGTAAAAATTTCGAATTATTATCTAATAAATATCAGTGCTGCAAATATCGAATTAATATTTATCGATACAGTTTTTCACAGCCCATCCCTACAGCGAAGTAGCGACTCAGACTCAATAACCGTAATTCATTGTACGCAATCCGGCTCAACATATCGACAGCGCTCCGGTCCGGACGCGAGCCGCACTCGTGCCGGACGGACGGACGTATTGCCGATCGATACGGCACTTTTCTGTTATAGCTGCGATACTTGTGATGTGATAAATTTGAAGATATTCGCAAGGTTAAAGCGAAGAGTTAAGCCGTGGCAATTTTTTTATTATCACCATCATCATTTCAGCCGAAAGACGTCAACTGTTGGACATAGGCCTCGCCTAAATGTCGCTATAAAGACCCGTCCTGTGCGTCTCGCATCCATCGGATTCCGTTGACCCTCACCTGGTCATCGGTCCACCTTTCAGGATGCCTCCTACCTCTAGGTCTCGGTATGTGGTCGCCACTCTGGAACCATTCGTCCTCATCGGCCATCTGTTCTGCGAGCAATATGCCCTGACCACTGCCACTTAAATTTGGTGATTCTTCGAGCTATGGCGGTTGTAGTTTTTATTGCTAAAGTAATTTTGACGTCCACTGTCGGACATAGGCATCCCCCAAATGTCTCCATAGCAACCGATCCTGTACGCCTCGTTTCCATTGGATTCCCGAGACTTGAGGGTCACGTTAAGTGAGAGTCGGTTTGTTGTGGTGCAAGCAAACCTTTTACTTAATGGACCCTTGTGGGTTCCGTCTATTCGCTGAGTGTCTCTTCATCTTTTGAGACGCGGATGGAACACAACGCGCTGTCGACTTGGGCTAGGTCCTTAGGCTAGACGATAAGCTACCCATTGCTTGCCGTTTGGGAATCACCTTGCGACTTTCGACTCCTGAGTAGAGTTGCAAAAATACCGTATAATACCAAAAGGCTATATATTAAACCGGTATTTTATTTTAACTTACGGTATTATTGGTATTTTATGTATTTTATATTTTGATTCACTTTTTAAGATCCTGCAATATTACGAAGAGTTCTAGTTTAATAAATAAAATAAATTTTAACTTTCGATTGTATTCTATATTTTAGAACGATTAATACTAATTTAATGATTATTTAGTAATTAAACTTCACAGATATTATTACAATATTACATTTCCGTCTAATTTTCATTATTGTGTTTGTTAAATATTTAAATGTACTGCACAGTAGGTACGATTTACCGCGTGATCGGCCCGCCCGGCCCCCGCCCTCGGCTCAACGTTGCATTCGTCGCCGTCGACACGTTTAGACATGTTCTACCGCGCTGTGTTCGCGCCGTGTAGTGGTTGTCTCGATCTCGCTTGTGCATTGACGTGATACTTTTTTGTAGTACTGGGTTACTACTATAGGGTTTTTCGTAAAACGAAACCAAACCGTTTTTAAAAAAAAAGAACAGTTCTAAGAAACAGTTACATAAAAAAACTAGTTTACGATACGTGGCATATAAGTTGAACCATAATGGCGATTGACCTTGAATGCGCAGTAGATAATAGTTTTTTGGGTTACAATAGAAGTGAGGGGGAATCTGCGCATAACCATAGCAACGACGGCCATTTTGGTTAAGTTATATATCGAACAATTAATACGCGCGCGCGTTTCTGTTATCAAATTTCAAAACAAATAAAACGAACGCTTGACCTTCATCAGTCAACTGAAGCTAACAAAACCAGTTCTTATTGATCTATTACTATTAGTGAATCTTAATTGATTTCTATGAAGCTGAAAAAAGAGTAATTTTAACTTACCTACACATAATTAAAAAACGAAAAGCTAAAAACTTTCGTTCAGCATTTGTGTAGTTTCAAGTGTTTTTAACAACGTTATGTTGGCTAATCGTAAAACAGTTCGTTCGTTTTTCATAAAAGAACCGTTCCTGAATGAAACGCCCAGAACTGCTTTTTTGTAATATATAAATAACACAAATTTAAAAAAATACCATTTCATGTTTTATTTCTGAGCATTTCCACCGTATTCAGTATTTTAAGGATTATTCAGATAATTTACTTAAAAATATAGAAACAATCGATTTATACATAAAATACCGTAGCAAATGGTATAATACCGTATTATACGGTATTTTTCGTTTTATTCATTGTGTTGGAAATGGTATAATACAGCGCTTACATCTCTACCTGAGGCATCTCCTGCAACAGTGGTTGGGGGGTAGGATGTCAATCTCGAAATCATGGTTTCTAAAAACCTATTCAAATTTATCGTTTATAAATCCAGTGGGATTCCAGGTTGGTTTTTTGTTGAGCTACTCATCACAACTCACTCGCGAATTGGTCGTAGCCTTATTGACGTTTGCTTCATCAGGAAATCCGATTTTAAAGGCGAGAAGTTTAATCAGGCTGTAAGGAACTGGCAAACTGCCAGAAAATTTAAACGACATACCGTTAAATATCACTTAAAATACGCTAAAGTTAAATACCTAAATTAGTTAAACCAGCTCTGAGAAGTTTGTATTTTCTTCATCATTCGGAAAAGACATATGAAGAAATGCTCAAATGCAGAAATACATCGAGGCTCAACTGGCTAACAAAAAAATCAAATCATACCAAAATCATTAATTTTACATAGGCCTACATAGGCACTTATAAAAAGTCAGAAGCTAGTGCACGGTTCCAAATTAGTCGTTTCCTATGGAGAAGAACCGGCAAGATACTCCATGGTTACTTATTTTATTTGGGGATCTTAGCGAAGGTTAGGTGGTACTTCACGCCGGAACAGCTTCCTTTATCTAGCGCAAGCTCGGTTGTTTGTGGAGTACCGCTCTCGTTTAAGGGAAAGGTAGGTAAGTATGCCAAATATTAGCTTGATGCGTTTGAGTCGATTAATAAACGTGCCAAGACGATCATCAGCAATGATGCACTCGTCGAGTCAAACCTCCAAATCTTGAGCGAAGACGGCGAGTTACTTACTAGCCTGTCGGTTTTCTGTCGTTTACATTTAGGCTATATTAGCCATATTTTAGTAAATCCTATAGAGCAGTGATGGCCCAATGGTGACGGTCTCAACTTACATGTTGCTCTCTGCTATCAAAACGGTGAAGGAAACATTGTGAGAGAACCGGCATGTCTTTAAACCAAAAATTCGAAGACAGCCACTAACCTGTGAATGATTACGGTCTATACTCTCTCCTAGAGAGGAGGCCTGAGTCCCAGCAGTGGGAACATTATAAGGTTGATTATGCTTATAGCTATGGTCCACCTATACCATGATTTTTTATTAGACGAAGTAAAGTGACAGCTATAACAATGATTATTTGAGAGTTGGGCATTGTTATTTGACAGTTGGGCATTGTCCACTGCTGTCACTTTACTTCGTCTAATAAAAAATCATAATATAGACAAGGTTAAGTTCCACTGAAAATGATTAAATTGCGAGGTCAAATGGCGGCCAATATAAATTACTAACATAAGTTTGTGGACTCAATACTGGTTCAATTGGAAACTTATTGTAAATACTGCCAAATTGAAGACTTAGTAATTGATGATGTCTTAGTCTATTGGGGAAAGGGTCAAAGTATTGAGATAGACAATAGACACTTAAGAGCGGCCAAACCGAGGCACATTTTCATACAACCGCTCTTACTTGATTATGATATTATAACATATCTTTCTTCAGATATTTTGGATACACAGATATCTTGTGGATATTATCTAGGCTTCTATAGAAATCAAAATATAAATTTATGTAAAACTAATCCAGTAAAGACCTCTGAAAATCTGTTATTTAATGTGAACTTTGGCCCTCCATAATGAACTCATATATTAAAAATATAGAAAACTACATCTTTGAAATCTTGCACATTTAATCGAGATCCTAAATGATGAAAATTTGTCTCAAAAAGTTTTAAGGTTTTTTAAAAAGAAATGTATTTCCTGGAACAATTTTTGTGAAATATTCGAGTAAATCACGGAATTACCAAATATCAACCGAGTTTTCAAACATTATCTCTCTTTTTACGCGTTGCCTCTTTATGAAACATTGCATCAGATTGTGTTGGATCAACCAACAAGCTTACAAACCATGCTCAAATTGATGATAGACGAGTCGGAAACTTTGATCATTGTTTTCCAAATCGGCAATTTCATTCGCAACAATTTACCAGTACCTATAAATTTACAATGATTGAAATTAAATGTGTCGTAAATATATTGGGTTTGTTTAAAATACATTCGATTCGTTGGATTGTGTTAGATGAAGCAACAAGATTTTTAACCATGCTCGACCTTGACGATAGACGAGTGGAAAATGGCCACCTTAAGTCGTGTTAAGCCGACAAGGTGTTTTGACAATAGGCTGCGAGGTTGCTCGATCGAGTTCATCATCATCATCATCATCAGCCTTTTAATGTTCCCACTGCTGGGACACAGGTCTGTAATCCTCCACGCGGGCTCAGTACGGGTTGGATGTCACATGTCTTCGAATTTTTGGTTCTAGGACATGCCGGTTTCCTCATGATGTTTTCTTTCACCGTTTTTTGAGAGCAGTGGTGATGAAATAAATTACGCAAAGTAATGCGCCTGGCCGGGCCCGCGACCTACTAATCGTAAGTCGGGGCCGTTGCTACTCGGCCACCACTGCTCAAGTTACTGATCGAGTTATCGCAATATATTTTAATGTATGTTAAAATTCAAAAATTGGCTATGGTGGAGCGACATATTCAATTTAGTGACAAAGCTCCCGAACTAAGTTTAAAAAAAAACCCTGTAACGCAACGCAAAGGGCAGCACGAACACAGGTTTTTTTTTTTTATTAGCAATTAAAGTATTTTAATAATGCAGGCTGAAAATGAATCGGTATTTGTCTATGACATTTGAAAAATTTTTCGTTCATCCAATCTTGATACTGCCATCACTGCCCCGTATCTGTATCGCGTCAGGTAAATTGGATTGGTCACACGCTCAGGAGGGATTCTGATCATATACCTAAACAGGCATTGGATTGGAATCCTCAAAGGAAAAGGAAGCGACGGCCATCGGACTGACAAGGAGTGAGGTGAAGCGTAGAGCTCAAGACCGTTCGCGATGGGTGACTACTGTCGACGCCCTCTGCTCCAGCTAGGGGAGATAGGATCGTAAGTCAAGTAAGTGAAGCAGCACGTACAGATGACTTCTTGGCGATCATAAGAAAAGATCCGCTTCACTACTGCGTCGGATGTGGGGCAGCGACAACATTCTTCTCAGCATTGTTGCTAGCAAGATTGAAGGTCACTTAATGAAGCACCTGCGTGCAGTGTAGCCAGCCAGGTGTCCCTAAAACGTGACGTAATTAAGCAATAGCTTTTGCCAGCGGGTTCACTCACATGAAAATAGAAAATAAATAGCCTGTGTAATGTTTCTCAGTGAAGATGTAGCTTCCCAATGGTAAAAGAATTATTGAAATCGTTCAAGAAGTTTTTGTGTTAAATCGTAACATACAAATCAAATCTTTCCTCATTATAATATTAGTTTAGAAAGCTTAAGTAATACTAAGGAAACAAAGATAAATCAATAAGTTAAAAGTCATGAGATTGATATTTCCTGAAAACTGGAACGTGTCTCTAAATATTACTGTCGAATTTTACATTACCATTTGCGATTCGTTAAACCTATATTTATATCTATATCGACTTCATATCAAACGTGGCTTTCAAAAACAGATGGCTACCTCCGCAAAATTTTAGCAAGTCATTTGAAAAGCTCGGCCTGTATTTTACCATCACTCATCTCTAAATCAGGGTCCAAAAATCACACGCACATGCCGACTACGAACCACACATAGAGATGATAAAACCCTTCAAATCTTTGGTCCAGTGTTACACCACAGAATAAACACAAACGTGCAAAAAGGCAGAAGGCTAACTCCATAACACAAGTTAAATAAAACACGTAAACATAAAGTAATAGGCGCAGTGAGGCATGTAAAATAGGTTTGTTGACACTATTACCATTAACAGTTCTATGATCGTACTATTGATGATTTTTGTAATCGCTAGTTCCATTTTAAAAGAATCTGGAAATAATGGAACGAATGTTGAATTGTTTTTTTTATTATATGTACATAGGTAGGTTTTATTATAAATTGTTTAGTTAATATTTAAGGTTTTGTACATGTTTAGATATAATTTAAATAGTTTTTTTTTTAAATAATGTATGTTGAATTTTACTTTCACTAGTTCCACTATTTTTTATTTTATTTTTGGCACTTGTGATTTTTTTAAGGGTGGAAAAGCATTAGAAGTACAAAGTATGGTATAAGTATTTTTAATCTACTATCAAAAAGGAGGAAGTTCTCAAGTCATTTGAATTATTTTTTATTTACGTACCTTTTTCAGAGATATCTTCGCCAAATGTTAACCGATTTTGACAATTCATTTTTTTTGTTTCAAAGAGATTGTCAGCCAAGTGGTGTTATTTAAATTTGGTGAAAATTTGCTGTAGAATATCAGAGATATAGACCTTGGAAAACTTCAACACACACTGGCAACACTTGGGGCAGGCCTATGTCCAACAACGGGCGTCCTTTGGCTGAAATGATGATGATGATGAAAAGTTTTGTTTTTATAATTGTATGTACTTTATACTATTCTGTAACTCTCTGAAGTAAGCTGTATTAAAGCAACAAACCATGTTATGTCACCATTTTCTCTCAAATGATCAAATCACAGAACTTAAAAATGATGATGGTGAATTTCAATGTGTGCGTGTTTTTTCGCTCGTTGCATACAGCTGAGCTATTTGAATTTCAGCCTTCTGTACTTTTTTATTCTGTGACTACACCCCGTTCAAGTATCTCCCTTTACTGAGATAGGAGGGGGTAGGGGGAGGCGTTTATTTTATTAGCACTTCGCACCCCTATTAAGTGGTATCAAAGTTATGGTCGACTTGATGCTGAGGTCTTCATGTAAGGGTTTGAGTTAGGCAGAAATGGCGGGACTCGGTGCGAAATGTAGGCTGTGGTACGGTAGTGGGATTTTCGAAGTGACTTTTTGTATTTGACATTATGCTGACTTTGTGATTTCTAGCTTAGACATTAAGACACTGGTACAGTGTTAAGAGCGACCAACCAGAGGTATATTTTCATAAAACGGCTCTTACGTGTTTATGATGTTATTACACATCTTTCTTCAGATATTTTGGATACACAGCTGTCTTGTGGTTATTATTAGTTTGTGTTGAACTAATTCAGTAAAGACCTCTGAAAATTTGTTATTTTATGTGAACTTTGGCCTTTTATAATGTACTTATATATTAAAAATATTAAAAAAGTACTTCAATAGAAGCCTTGCACATTTAATCTAAATTCTAAAAGATGACTATATTTATCAAAAACTTTTAAAGGTTTAAAAAAAGAACACGTATTTCCTGGAACCACTTTCGTAAAAAATTCGTGTAAATCACGGAATTACCGAACGCCAACAGAGTTTTCAGGCGTTACCCCTCTTTTTACGCGTTGCCTCTCCATCAAACATCGCGTTGGATTACTTTAGGTGAGGCAACAAGCTTTTAAACCATGTTCAACGTTGACGATAGGCGATTCACCACTTGCCACTTTAATTATAAAATTGAATCGAATACAAAAATATATAAATAAAAGAGATATAGTTAAAAGAGTTTAATTGCTGCGAATGCTAAAACTGCTCTCAAAACGGTAAAGGAAAACATCGGGAGGAAACAGGCATGTCCTAAAACCAAAAATATGAAGACATATTATGGAAATCCATCAACTAACACTGGACCCGTGTGGTGGATTACGGCCCATTCCCTCTCTTAGAGAGGAGACCTGAGTCCCAGCCTAACATTGTAAGGCTGATTTATTTATGTATGTATATAAATAAACAACCCGCCCCTTAATATAAACTTCTGACGAAACTAACAAACACGGTTCCACTCGCTTTTTATGCTTTTTTGTTTGCTTTTTCCCGTTTTCAAATTCAAATATAAGAGTGATATCGGACCAAATAAAGTGCTGTGAACGCAAATCAGTAGGTTATTTGCGTTAATTTTTTCAGTTCTTTGCAACATTTGATGGGATGAGCTTTTTTGGTCTCTAGCCGATCTTTATATGCGTTTAGTTTTTATCGTAGTCATCTATTTATAGGTATTAAGAGATGAGAAATTTGTATTTTTGTATTCTTTTTTGTAACTAACCGTAAAATACCGCCGAATACGGTTAAATTTTGGTCGTTTTAATCCCGTGGAAGGTCGATTCGGGACATGAAACACTATCGATTTATAAAGATAAAATTAAAAAAAATAAAGTACTTTTTTTCTAAAACTCCAATTAATATACACATGTACGAAATTAATTTCTTGAAGTAAAGAAGTCAATGACCTTGATCTACTTTTTTTCTAAAACTCGAATTAATATACGTATGTACGAAATGAATTTCTTTAAGCGAGTCAATGACCTTGTTGGTAGTTGCGTACTAATTACTTACAGTTCATTGGTCTCGCTCAGCTGACGTTTACTTAAAGAAATTAATTACGTATATGCGTTTTAAAACTAAAGACTTTATTTTTTAATTTTCTCTTTACAAATCGATAGTATTTCATGTACCGGATCGACCCTCCACGGGATTAAAACGACCTAAATTTAACGATGTATAAGGTACGAAAAAATTAGGTAAACCTTCGTTGACTAGTACATAGCGTGGTCCAGCTCAATCTAGCAGCATTGTCTGCGGATCAATAAAAGTATACTCATACACCATAAACCAGGTCTTAATTAAGCGGATATTGGAAAATAGAAGCGAATATCGAATGTCAAAGAACTCGGTTTAATTAAAAGCAATTAATATGGCCGGACTTAATGGATATGTGCGGATATCTGATCCCAAGGTAAATCCGCTTTGTTGGCACACTACTTCGTGTATTATTCTCTGTTTACAATAGTAGGTATTTAATATCTCGATTAACACATAAAATTGATGTCAAATGGCAAAAAAAAAAATTAAGTTTTCCATTTCGTATAGAGTGTTCGACTTGCTGATGACCAGTTAGGGTCCAAACAGGGCTTCAGATGGAACCAGGGAGCCCCACAGAAAATAAAACTATGCGACCCTAGGCTGTCCCAACTGTATTTTTACAAGTACATAAGGGTTATTTAGTGTAGCCGGAGAATCTTTATAGCGCGATGTAGAAAACTATGCAACGCCATCTATCGAATCAAGCTGGACTAATAGTTCAAATTTTAAATTATTCTAGCATTTCTAAAATCACGTTAAACAATGAGCCAGTTGAAATGAATAGCAATGGATGAGGTAAACCTAAAGGCACGAGTAAAGACTGTAATTTTAATTCCATTTAGTCTTATCCCAATGATTTATTGGTTTTTTAATTAAATAAGAAAACACTACAAGATTTGGATTTTTTGGTTATTCTTCGAACGATTCTATTTGATGCCATTTTGCCCATTCCTAAAAATGATTTTTTATCTCCCACGAAGTTAGCCATCAGACAATACGCTGAGCTTAGCAGCAGCTTATACTATGATTTTTTATTAGATGAAGTAAAGTGACAGCTATAACAATGGTTGTTTGACAGTTGGGCATTGTTATTTGACAGTTGGGCATTGTCCACTGCTGTCACTTTACTTCATCTAATAAAAAATCATAGTATAGTTCAGAATCTGCTACTCTCTAACGTCATGTGCGCGGTGGACCAGGCTGGATGTAACCTTTGTGACAGGTGGAACCAAAAGGAGTATTTACTCCTTTTCACAAACTTTTTTTTGATAGGAATTCATCCAATGACTTCGCCCGTCCTTGGGAGGATCGGGAGGGTGGGCGCGTCATACTTGTACTCACTAAAACCCACTCCTGTGTTCCTTCTTTGCCTTGCATTCGAAGGCTCCGCGTTTTCATAGACTTTGGGTTTACGCTTGCGTGCGGGAATCGAACCCGCGACCCTTGCGTCTCAACCGGGACACTCTAAACCAGTGCACCAAATGGGTCGTCGGGTAATGAAAAACATCCATCCACCCATCCCTTAAAGGACTGTAATCTCAATAGGAATTTAATAACTATAGCTGTAAGACTTCGCTCGGGACATATTCCATCAAATAAATTTAACTATTTGATGAAGAAAGTTTTGTCTCCGAATTGTGATGACTGTTGTGTGATTGATGATGTATTCCATATCTTGATGGAGTGTGTTCGGAATGAAAATACGAGGGTCAATGTTTTTTGACGATGTAAAAAATATGATATTGGCATTTGCAATACTATCCTCGCTTCTCCAATGTCCGATAAAGCTAAATAATTGTTTGAGTTAGTCTTAAGGTAGATGTAAGTTTTTTGTGTTTTCTTCACTGGGCGATGTGGTCGCTAAGCGGCAAAGCCCGTTAAATGAATTAAAAAAGGAGATTACTGATCTGTTTCTTGATGTATACTCTCAGGGATGCTCGACACCCACTGTTTATTCCTCATGGGTGCTCAAGTCCCCTACCAACCACGAAGTCGGCGCCCCTGCTTGCTATTCAAAATTTTAAGCCACATTCATAAATCGTACTCATTAATTAAGCCTACAATAGCACCTCGCTCATCATTCACCGAAAATACCCGCAATAACAAACAACTTAATAATTTAGCGGTCATTAATAAGTTGGGACAGATATCCGCGGCGGCGGCGGATCCGTTCGGATCTGTTCGGTTATTGAAGGTGGCAGCACTGACAGGTCGGCCATTATCAATCATCATAACAGATGCATGTCTGAGTGGGTTATAAGCGGTTCGAAATAGTTTTAATTAATCGATTTTTGTTGGGATCTTTGATGGAATTGTATTTATTGGATTAGTTGATAGTTTTTGCACTTTAATCGGAATAGTTAGTTGTATTTTGTTTAGGTACTATTCTTTTAGGGATTCGTACCTCAAAAAGAAAAGAAGGATCTCCTATAGGATCAATTTGTTGTCCGTCTGTCTGTCTGTCAAGAACCTATCGGAGACGCGTGGAGGTGTCGAGTTGAAATTAAAACCATATACTCAAGTCTGTGCGCCTTGTAGCTTGTAACGAAAAAAAAGATACGTCGTGAGCTTCAAGGGACTTCAGCTCTGAGTAGGTAGCATCAGCCTTATAATGTTCCCACTGCTTGTACTCAAGCCTCCTCTCTTGGAGAGGGAATGGGCCCTAATCCACCACGCGAGCCAAGTACGGGTTGGTGGATGAGACATGTCTTCGAATTTTTGGTTTTAGGACATGCCGGTTTCCTTACGAGGTTTTCCTTCATCATTTTGAAAGCAGAGTAGGTGTATGGTTACCTCCATTTGTTCTCGAGATAAAGGGTCTTGATAGACAGACAACAAAGTGTAGGATTACTTTAACTAACTAAGGGTACCGGTTTTTCCTTCTTAAACACCATAAAAATTGCTGTTAGTGGTACCAAGTGCAAGTTTTAAGTGAGAGCCAGGGCATATAATGCAGCTGCTGCTAAAATCGGAATATTCCTTCTACCAAACGAAGCTAAAATATGTATGCAGTAGCAACGTACGGGGCACCTTGCGCTCGCCCGTCCGTGGTCGGCGATTACCAATTTTGATTTAGCTTTACATAAGGTTTCTAGTGTCGGGTCGTCGGCGAAATTAAACTGCTCTTTGGTTTTTGTATAGGTGGCGTTTTATGTATGTCACTGTTCGAAACGGGGGTCTTGCAATGGCGTGTTCAAATGTCAAGCGTGTAAGTGAGAAAGAGGGGATGGAGAACTACTGTGAAGCCCCAAGAGGACACCGGTGTCCGCACACCTATTGTCTTTCTATTGTGTCTCTAATTACGGTATTCAAAATGTTAAAGTGGGTTTTTCCCACGGATACTTTTTCAAAGTATCCAACGCAATGTTTGATGAAGAGGCAACGCGAAAAAAGAGAGATAAGAAAACTGTTGGCATTCGAGTTAATCGTGGAAATTCCACGATTAACTCGAATGTTTCACAAAACTTATTAAAAGTTTTTGAGAAAAATTTGTTGTCATTCAGAATCTCGATTAAATGTTGTGCTTCTATAGATGTACTTTTCTATGGAGTCAATTATGGAGGTCCAACCTCCATAATTTACTCCATAAAAAAAGTTCATCTCAGTTCACGTAAAATAGCAGACTTTCAAAGGTCGTTACTGGATTAGTTTTACGCAAAATGTTTTTATTTCTATAGAAGCCTAGATAATATCTTGAAAATATGTTACCAAAATGGCCGTAACGTCGCTTATCATCAGGTGAGATAGTGGTCAAACGCAAGCCTATACGCAGTAAAAAAAAAAAATTTTGCTCACGTAAGACCGGTTGTGTGAAAATGAACCTCGGGTTGGCCGCTCTTAAATGCCTTCTCCCACACTGGGTGGAGGGAGAGGATTCCAGTTATTCTTTGCGTTCTAGGGTCATCAATAACCCATTCAAAAATTCCTCGTGGACCTAACAGGTTTCGGCCTTACTGGTCTCTTACGATTTTGCTGAAATCTTTTTGAGGCGCGCTTGGACAACTGCGCACTTTTGATGACACGGGTATGTTCCTTACCGGATGACCGTATGACGAGCTGCCCATAACTCTTCGTCAGCTCCGCCCTAGAGCGGGAGATATTGGAAGATTTCCCACCTAAAACAGGCAAGATATTGTGTTAGTACATAACCGTCTAATAGCGGTTTGTTTATCGGTCCATGGTCAGGTGAATAATGAACGCGAAGCCTCTGTTAGCGTTAGTAATGACTGCGTCGATACTGTTCAGGGTATTGTTCGATATAATGAACATACTGATAACGTAGTTTTGGAGCCTGTATCGAAATTGTAACGATCTCTTTTAGACTATGCATGAGAATATGAGGGCTAAGTAGCTAAATTATCACACGGTAGAGGTGTGTCCTGCTTGGGCAGAGCATCACCGTGTCCTCGTGGGGACGATCGGCGGCGGCGATTTCAGCGACAATCAATGTACAATGCATTCTAAATAAGATTAGGATCGATTGCCATATTGTGAAGACACGTGCTACGTCAAATCGAAGAAATTGGGTAGGGTGAACAAAACAAGACATTTTTAAAATTCAATTTGTTTACGAATCGTGAACGAAAAAAAATAGAAAGAAGAAAGATAGAATTATATATTAAGGAAGATATGCGTCACATCCATCAATCATCGCGAAACGGCCGAAACGCTCAGCTAAAGCTGTGGCCTCACGCATAAAGCAATAAGCTCACAGCGCTGATTTTCAGCGAGGGCCGGTGGCGTTGTCAACATAAAGACAGAATCAAAATCTAGTTCTTTAATTTTTCTCTTCTCTGCGTAACTGCGTGAAGTGTCCAAGTAGTGATAAATGGAACCAGAGGGCAAATTGTTTCTAACAATGAAAATAATAAAGAAAATAGTTAATTCATTTTAAATAATCATAAGTTTAAACCATATTATATTTAGCTAATTTGTATAAAACAATAACTTTTTACTTCACCTAGATTTAATTAAAACTTAGTAATAAAAACCAAAAAAAAACCCTGTATTGATACGCAAATAAATTTTCTTCGCAAACCGTTCTTTCCACTCAACATTTGACAGATCGAGGTCATTGACTTTCCTATTCTTCTTTGGAACGCATCTTATCAACAAAATTTACAAATGTAACTAAAAAACAAATTTTAATATTTTTAAATTAGAAATTTTTCATCAGATTGGGAATGAGATAAAAATGCGAACGTTAAAATACGGAAATTAATCTCTGATCGTTTTAATATTGAGATAGTCAAGTTGAATTATTGCCTTGATTTGATCGTTCGAGCGATAAGCGGCAATGAAAAAACTGGCCAAGTGCGAGTCAGTCTTGCACACGAAGGGTTCTGTGTAAAAGATTAAAATTCAAGCAAAAAACGACAAATAAAATTGATGTTTGTGTGGAGCCCCACTTGAATGTTTAATTTGTTTTGTTTTAGTAGATACTTAACTATGGTATATATTTTATACACTAAGGTACATTCACTTGACAATTTTTGTAATTAATCATAGAGTAAAAAATAAAGTATGTAAAAAGCATACGAAGGGTGACCAGTTTCCCCTATGTGCTATCTAGGGCACGTGTGTAACAATCATACACACACATAGCCACATCGAGGAGATTTTCTAAAAAGGAAACCCATGGTCTTAGAAACATGGGCGCCGTCGCTGCGAAAACGACTGACGGCTCAGTTGAACGCATGCTAGAGGGTCATGGCCATACGAATGGTGCGGGGATACCGAATGGTTTCGATAGCCTCCTTGCTGGCCTATCACCATGGGATCTGGAGGCAACAGTCCTTGCACGCATGCACGATTTGCGCGTAGTGATGCAACGCCGGAACAAAACTTATGGCGGACAGAGTTCCGGCGGGATCTCATGGTAAAATGGCGACAGCGACTCTCGCAACCTAGGGCTGGGTACGCCGTACGGTAAGTGCCCTCTTTGAGAAGTAGCTGGAAAGACCTCACGGCGTAACATTCCACCCAGAGTGGGAAAAATCATTGGATGATTTCACAGCTTACAAAAAAAAGTTACTTATACGGAGAAATAATAGACAACCTAGACAATTGTCTTGTCTATGGTGTTATAGTGCAACTATAATGCCCGATCCACACATGGCCTGACGGGGAAACTTAAGATTTTTTTTTTATTGTAAATAATTGTGAGTCAATTTACGAAGAATAAACATGTTTTCTTTCTTCTTTCTTTCTTTATACACATTCATTCTCAAAAACTTTCGCTTTTATAATATTAGTGCAAATGTAATAAAACCTAGTTAACCCACATGCTACATAATGTACAACGTTTTCAATTAGCCGAATTCAGATTCGAGCAAAACATTTTTTAACGTTTAAAAAAATCGCTGCAACGAATTGAATTAAAATCAATTAGCAAGCTGGACGGTGCGGATACAAGCGGCGGATATTTCGGATCCTATATTCGGATATCTGCGGATATTTTGCGGCCTCAAACTGCGGTTTGCATGGTGTAATGGCCGTAATATGAAGAGCTAAATGGTGCATTGGTGGAGCTTTTGAGCTCGTGTTTTTATTAACGTGTCTTTGGTCTAGTAATAGGTTTAATAGGTTTTTTTTTTAATTTAATAGCTTGTTTGTACTGCCAATTTTGAGGTACGAGTAGTTTCGTTTACCTACCTGTGAAAATTCATTTTGTGGACTTTTTAGTTTTACGTTGCTATCAGGGGTTTAAATCAATGCGTTTACCACTACGGTATATTTTTAAGGGTCGGTACCTCAAAAGGAAAATACTTCAAAAGGAATCTTCGTCACTCAATTCGGTAAATGGATTGTTTTCATAGGCAAGTTTGTTTGGAGCACTCACTCCTAGAGCCCGACTCAAACTTGCCCAGTTTTTAAGGTTCCGTACCTTAAAAGGAAAAAATGGAACCCTTATACACCCTTATTTAATAATTAGTGCACAAAAAAATGGGGCTCAATCAGTACCTGTTACTGATCATATTTGTGTAGTCAAAAGTAAAAAAAACGAAATCCCAAAATTTTCCCCGAAAATTTGTCATTATTGGTAAATTTATAATTGAATCATCATACATAACACCTGCTACTAGAAAATACTAAGCGCAGTGTTTTTCTATTTTTATTGACATTTTTTCATTCATAAACATTAACCTGTACCTACAATGTTTTCATAAATTGGGTGTGATTTTGGGATATACTTAAACAAACGCTCATAACTTTACTGTTTATGAATATTATTTATTAAGACTTTACTTAAATAATAACAAGACCTTTTCTAATAAGCCCTTTAAGTTTTTGCACTAAGTTTGTGCCCTTGTAGGCCTATGTGAAATAAAACTTTTTAAATATTGTTTTTTTTTTTAATTATAAATACACCGTTTTTTGATCGTTTTCATCCCGTGGAGGGTCGATCTGGTACATGCAACACTCGATTTGTAAAGATAAATTAATAAAAAATAAAGTACTCTTTTTCTAAACCTTGAATTAATAAACGCATGTAAGAAATTAATTTCTTTTTAAGTAAACGAGTAAATGACCTTGTAGGTAGTTGTCGGTCGTTGCGTACTAACTACTTACAGTACATTGAACTCGCTCAACTGACTTTTACGTCGATCCACAACTACCCAACTTGTTCATACAAAAGTAGACTCTAAACATCGGAATTAAGGCCTATAGTGGCGTGGATGTGAGAGGACACCGGTGTCCTCTGAGCTAGGACAGATTAAAGAAATTAATTTCGTACATGCGTATATTAATTCAAGGTTTAGAAAAAAAGCACTTTATTTTTTACCAATTAATTCGAGTTCAAAAAAAAGGACATAATTTGTTAATTTTATCTTTACAAATCGATAGTGTTTCATATACCGAATCGATCCTCCACGGGATTAAAACGATCAAAATTTAACGATGTATAATTTACGAATACGCATTCGTTCGCGAACGTTTGAGATAATTAAATTTAAATCAAAATCTAGAAGCGGATCGTACTCGTAGCGTGTAACCGGTTCACAATACATTGCTTGTGTAGAATGTTGGTAGTTATGAGATTGTTGCTTGCGTGAACTATATACCTACGGGGCTGGAAACTAGGGATGCCAAGCGTTTGGATAAAGCCACGGACATAATAAAGATTTTTATAAGTATCCGACTAAAACTAAAATATTGCTGCCCAAGCCACGAGTGCAAACTTTTATATTTCGTGTGGGTTACCACAACTCGAAGCAGCCTCTTTCTCGGTCTTAACCGTAGGCTACGTCTTACGAATCAGTAATTCCAATGATTCTAGTGCGGGCTCGCGGACGGCGGGCAATGGGTAGCTCGCTGTCCGTCCGTCCAGTAACAGACCGGTCCGAGCTCAAGTCATTTACGGCGCGCACTGTTCCCGCGCGCCTCAAGGAGTTGTCAGCAAACTGTAGGGGCCCAACAGGGCCGAAGCCTACTGGGGTCAAAGGGTATGTGAAAAGGGCACCCGGGGCCCTGGGACCAAGGCGAAGAATGGAACAGGGTAGATTTTTAGTCAGTAAGAGTCTGACACTACTTCCCGCTCCACCCAAGGGCGGGATTTGTCATTGGATGATTTTACCTACCATAAAAAAAAAAATGATTCTAGTATTAGTGGAACTGTCCCGCGGCCCTTTCTTTTGCGTGTGAAATTATCAACTGACTTCTCTTGCTCTGAGTGAAGTAAAGAGTGTCAGACTTATAGTGACTAAAATCCACACGTGTTCTTTTAGTTACCCTATGCCGTCCTGAGAGAGCAGTGGTGGTCAAGTGATAACGGCCCCGACTTACGAGTTGTAGGTCGCGGGTCCAAACCCAGCCAGGCGCATTACTATGTGTAATTTATTTCGTCACCACTGCTTTCAAAACGGTGAAGAAACACATCGTGAGGAAACCGGCATGTCCTAGAACTAAAAATTCGAAGACATGTGACATCCACCAACCCACACTGGGTGGATTACGGCCCATTACCTTTACTAGAGAGGAGGACTGAGTCTCAGCAGTGGGAACATTATAAGGCTATGCTATGCTATGCTGTCCAAGGCCACGGTAACTATCAAACAAATTCACAAAATCCCGCAGCCTTGAGCTAGCATATCTGGTATGCCCGTTCCAATCCCTGTTACTACGACTTGGTCACCCTACTCAAAACTCACCCTGTATACTCCATCCCAAACTAACAGATACTTTGATTGTGAAGTTGTGCACTCAATTAATAGCTGAACAACTTATGTTCTATTGAACGGCTTAGCTAATGAAACTGATATATTGAAGAGATTAGTTTGGTTTAGTTTCTGTTAGTTCAAGCTTTTGTTTGATGCCGTTAACCCTTTAAACGCTTGCGTCAAATTGATGAGACGAGAGTTTTCGTGTTCTATTCGCCAGGGTCTGCGACTTTTTTTTTTCGGTGGGTAAAAATGCTTTTACCCACTATGGTATGTGTTTAGGGTTTCGTACCTCGAAAGGAAAAAACGGAACCCTATAAGATCATCTGTCTGTCTGTCTGTCAAGACCTGACTTGATTCGTGAATTAAACTTTACATAAGTTAGTTTGTACGGAACCCTCAGTGTGCGGGTCCGTCTCGCACTTGCCCAGTTTTTTTTTTACTCTTACTCCGTTCTAACGTCTGTAAGGCCGTGTTTATGGAGACGCGGCGCGTTGGGTGTTTGTCGTACATTGCAGCAGCGGGCCGCGTCATCGCACGCGCAAAGACAAACATATGGCAATGTACGACGGACCGCCCAACGCGCCGCGTCTCCAGGCCCTACGTGAGGCATCGGGCGCACCTGGCAAGAGTACTTGCCTTTATAATCGTTGTACTATGGTCTAATTAAAGTAGGATCGACGAAGACGTCTGATGTGTACGTAGATTCGGGTCGCGTGGCGTTGGTCTAATGTAGCTCTACAAGCCCAGTTGTCATACAAAATATAATAATAATATATGAAGACCGATGCGCCCAGATCGGCGTACGTGGCCCACGCAGACCCAATGTAGTTCTATCTTAAGTGTTTTTTAAATCTTACCGCTGTTTTAAGAACAAATTACTTACAAGGGTCTTTCACTGGCATATTCTAAGGTCAATTTAGGCTTTGAGTGGTCTTGTCACGCAGTAATTATCCTTATATTGCTCTCTGAAATTTAATTGTACACATTTTATCACGCGTCCTACTCCTATATCAACCTTAACATGAGCTTTTCACCTGACGAAGTCTCATCTTCCACTAAGCTTAGTGAATCCCGCATTCCGGGACAGCAGGTTCACATCACAAAGGAACGATTTGTATGTCTGATGCCTTTAAGGCTCCTGTATCAAAGAGGGGATCTGTCAAGAGCCTCGTTGTTCGAAGAAACGTAGAGCCTGTAATTATTGCTTCAGATATTAAAATCCTTGAGAAGTTAAAGAGCTTAGTGTTTTATTTCATTGTTTTATGCGCTTATTAAATTGTTTGAATATAGGAGACGTGTTTGTGCTTAGTGAGAGCAATGTGATGTGAAGGTTTAAGTCACTCAAAGGGCAATGGAAAGGGCTATGCTCGGATTTCCTTGCGTGATCACATCAGAAATGAAGATATCCGCAGGAGAGCCAAAGTTACCGACATGACAGGATCACCGAACTTAAAAGGTCTTTAAGTGCGTAGGGCACATTGCTCGCAGAACGATGGTCGATGAGGACGAAAGGTTCTGGAGTGTTGGAAGGCGGTTGCCTTCTTCTGCGAAGCAGTAGTGTTAGCAAAGGAGGAGATCGCATGCGAGGCAACGGCGCTTACGCCTCAGCCGCCGCCGCGATTCCCATCCCGATTTCTGGTCACCGTAGGCGCTGGCTTACGGACGGCAGACATGGTAGAGGCCCAGCAGGGTCGAAGCCTACTGGGGCCAAGTATGTTCTTCTGAAAGGAAGGCTCAGCACTGCTATGAAAGGCAACGAAGTAACTGAGTGGGTTTTTTAGTCAGTAAAAGTCTAACACAATCTCCCGCTCCGTCCAAGGGCGTGGGATGTTATAGGATGATTTTCCCCACCAAAAAAGAAGTGTTGGAAGGCCTGCTATAAAGTGGATCGATGATCTAGAGAGGGTGATGCGATGCGAGATGCACAGGACCGGTCCTTGTGGTAAAAAGATGATAATGACGAAAGCGATGTTAGAAGTAGTTCAATGTCTCTCTTTTTGATATCAAAAACAATTCAATAGAAACTTTTTCATAGTTTTGTTGTTCCTTAAAGGACCAAATATACACATAGATATACACAAACCCATAGTACCAAAGCATCAATACTTCTTCATTCAATCATATTATACATACTTGGTTATTTAACCAAATAATTAATGATACTACTAACAACTCTATTGGCTACTGAGGGAGTCAGTGCTGAAGCTGCGGCAGTAGTAGTAGTTGGAAAAGTAATTAAACAGAATTTTTCATATTTAGGTAACAGAAAATAATTTTTTGGTCAGCATAAAATTTTGTTTATTTATTAAATCGCCAAACAACCCCAATATTTTTGTGTAAAGAATCTATGAACATAATTTTATCATCACAAGGTTATAAGCGTGTTATGTTACTTAGTTGTTCACACAAACACATGGTCGCCGGGCCATCCGGGCGGATGAGGGGTTGTGTTACTTCCGCACCTAGCTGTGCGCTGATTCTTAATGCGCACTATGACCTGTGTTGTACTAAGTCTCGAAGGTGTGACCTTTTTTAAATATTTTTGTAAAGAAATATAACATGTTGTAAAAATTATAGGAATCGATTCAGATACCGATTATGAACAAACTATATTCAGGTTTATTTATTTATAAAAAAATTATAACTTATTCTAATCTCAAAAATATGACACTAAAAATTCCTCCACATCGCTATTGATTAGAACTGTGTCCAAAAGACTGGCAGCATTGCCACGTTTTATGGTAATGTTAATCTCCGGTCGAGGTAAAAGCCCGCACATGGATCACGCGTAGTTTTAACTGGGCGTATCTTTAGTCAAAGTTGATTGACAAATAGCCCGTAGAGTACTCGTATCTATAGTGAGGCCGGCAGGAATTGATGGCATTTTTCCTGCAAAAAAACAAGTGTATTGATTAATTAAAAGATAGGCTTTGGGAGTGATTTTATTGGTTCAGGGAGGATAACAGGAGAGTCCGTGATTGCTTTTTGATTAATGGGTACATATTTTGAATGGTGATATTGTCACACGCTGTTTATTAAAAATACATTTTTCGCTGACCAAGAGACTTTAGGACGAGTTAACTATAGAGTTACCTATGTAAGTAAGTACATCGACTACAACTTCTGTGATTGTTAGGCCAATTTGCGTAATCATTGTTTTAGTATTAGCATTAGCATTATAGTTTCTTTTTTAACACATTTCTTTTTGCCCGCTAGAGGGCGTCACTTTAATTTTGAGCAATATTTTGTAAATGTTCAAGTGAGCCCTTTCAAATGATACCAAACACGGCCACATTTAGTTTTGTGACACGCCACGTAGCCTATGTTCAGCGGGCGATTAAAACGGTTCTAACTATACCTAATTGGTTGAGTTTTGATATGTAGTGATGAGCTATGAGAGAACAGATGAACATACACACACGTACATACATACATAGCCTGTCAAAATCATAAACCTCCTTTAGCTTAAGGACCCTGCAGAAGGCTCGGCCCCGGTATGAAAGGCAATGAAGTAACAGGATAGGTTTTTAGTCAGAAAGAGTCTGACACTATCTCCCGCTCCGCCCAAGGGCGGGATTTGTCATGACATTGGATGGTTTTACCTACCATAAAAAAACTCTCCTTTGGCTTTGCCGTAGTCGAGTAAAAAGATACACTACACATGACACAAAACATAGATTAAACCTCCTAAACAAAACTACAAATTAAAAGCTATGAATGCCATTCATCATTTACCCTGGCGACTGAATCCTGGGACGTGTGTCTGCCCCGGTAGCCGCGACACGGTCAGCGTGATGGATCGACAGGATTACTGCCAATCCCCATATTTATGCGCTGCCAATAGACGTGACGGATTGCTGGATATACCTACATGAACTAACAGGGGCTGTATTTTATAGTGGACTAGTTTGCTGGTTCAGTATTGTCAAATATCAATGGAACGAAGTATGACTGGCATATCTAAAATGAAGCATATAAGAAATGAACATCTGAGATCTAAAACAAAAGTTATGGATATATTGACCAAAATTGATCAGCAAAAGTGGAGATGGGTAGGTCACATGATGAGAGACAACCAGGAAAAATGGAGCCAAATAGTAACAGATTGGTACCCCAGGGATGGGAAACGGAGTAGGGGCCCAACTGGAGGAGAGTCATGATAGAGCGCAGTGGAAACAGCTAGAGGAGGCCTTTGCCAGAAGGCACACTGAATTAAGGGATATATTATGAAAGAAAGAAAAGATAGGAAACAAGATAATTCAGATTAATAAGGCTATTATTATTATTATTAGTTTGCTGGTCAGACAGCGTGAAAGTAGAATTATTATCCCAAGGGAATGTTTCATTCGATAGTGCCACGGGGATTTTTGAAGAGAAACTGTTCGGTAGTAGGTACGATTGGAATTCGATACCCAAATTGAGTATTATAAGAATTGAAAAAAAATATATTTTTTTGTGGTGTATCAAGAAATTACAGTTTTCAGATTTTTCCGATTCTTGTGCTATGAGAACTTACTTCATAATTATTGCTTTTCAAGATTCTGAGTCAACGGCAAGTACTTTATGAATTTTGATTTTTTTTTTTTTTTAGGGGTCAAAATATACCTAGGTTTTACACATTAACGGCCGTATCTTTTTTTGTCGTTAACTTAGAAGTTCGATTTGATTATTAGGTTTAATGCCAATTAAAACTAGTAATAGTCCCGGAACTATTTTAGATAGCATTTTTGAATAAGGCGCTAAAAGTTTGAAAACTTTAAACACTTTCTCGCTCCACCCTAGACGGGAGCAGTCATTGGATGAGTTCTCACCTCAAAAAAGGAACCACTAAATTAAATCAAAACCGTTAATTTCAAATTAACCATATAAAGGCTCCTTTGAATGATCAAGAAGTCAGCCGAAAAACGTGTTTCCTAATAGCTGCAACCAAGGAGTCTTTAAGTCAAGCGCGCTCCAACGTCTACCACATCGTCGCTTACAACCAGAAGAGTCAAACTAAATAATAAAAAATGTATGCGGATTTCTTCATTCCTGATGCGATCACGCAAGGAAACTCCGAGCATAGCCCTTTCCATTGCCCTTTGGGTTTTTTTATGGTAGATAAAATCATCAAGTGTCAAATCCCGCCCTTGGGTGGGGCGGGGCTGACTAAAAACCTACCCTGTTCCATTCATTGCCTTCGATCCAGGGCCCCAGGGTTCATTTCCACCTAACCCTTGGCCCCAGTAGGCTTCGGCCCTACTGGGCCCCTAATTGCCCTTTGGTTGGCTTTTAGACTTCTGATGAAGCCCACTGTAAGCGACCACTTTTTGGAGACATATGTCACTGGCAAGACGCAGAGTTCACAAATAAATTTTTAATAGCAGATTTAAAATACAACCTCTTTTAAAACAAAATTAAATTTCACCCATGTTTTCGCCAAAACCGGTGACGAGGAAAAAATTCGCTGAAATGTTTTCCATCGATTTTGTCAGTAATAAAAAGTATATAAATAAATATTATGAAATGGGATACTCGTGAAATGGCTGATAATCGCATAATTTTCGCGATTATGCATAATCCGGGTCGCAATGGCCTGCAAATGAGTGTTTTATTTAAACTGGAGTTTGTTTGTGTACAAATTAATATTCGCTGATTGTTTTCACTTTTATCAATAGCTAGCTTTTGCCCGCGGCTTTGCTCCCGTCAACTGAATACTCTAACCTACTCTACTCTACTCTACCCTATTTTTTTCTTTCTTAAAAAAAAAAATCTCCTAACAATAACAAACACTACAAAAAAAATAATTAGTGAAATCGGTCCAGCTGTTCTCGAGAATTGCGCTTAGCAACACATTCAGTGATTCATTTTTATATTATAGAAAATAACTCAATGGACACTGTTTCAACTCATGATATGATTAAAAAGTGTCCATAGAGTTTCTTGCACGTGACTCTTCATAAAGATCTACGCTTTGGAACGTGCAAGCTACGTGTTAGCTTCACTTTTTTTTGGTCTGACCGACTTTTTGACAATTCAGAATTGCCTGTAAAATACTGACTTGACTTTATGTCCTGTGGCTAGTAGCTGGGGCAGAGGGCGTCCAGGTAGTAATCCTCCGACGGCCTATTCCCTCTCCTAGTGAAGAGGCTTGAGTCCCAGCAATAGGAACATTATAAAGCTGATTATAATATTACGCTTATAAAAGGTGTAAACGTTCCAATGATCTGATTTTTGTTTTAAAATAATAAATATGCTTTTAAGTTAATGTACTATTAGCTTAGTAGTTGAACGATCGGCTGTTTCTCTACGTGTTGTAGGTTCGATTCCAGCATAGAACAAATATTTGTATCACCTACAGATAATTTTTCCGGGTGGTCTGGGTGGCTTGTATATGTAAGCTAACGATATAAGTAATTTCTAGTTTCTCGTGTTTTTTTTTTTGGAAATGTAAGTTTTTTTTCTTGTTTGTGCAGTCCTTTAATCATATAGTTTTGCTCCCTCTTTCCATCATGAACAGAGTTCTGTTCTTCTTCGAAGTTCATCATCAGATCAAAAAGATATTTTTATGGGACCAATTCGGAAGTATAATCTTTCAATCAAAACTAAAAAAAATCGAAATCGGTTCACCGATCGGTTCGATTGACCGAGATATCGGTGAACATACATAAAAAGAAATACATACAGCCGACCATAGAACCTCCTCCTTTTCAAAGTTGGTTAAAAACGAAATACAATTACAAGGACAAGGTAAATTAAACTATTTCCTTGAAACACGTACAGCATAAAACAATACTTCCGTCTGTCCGCAACTAATCAAATGTACAGTGTAGAAAAAACCAATTAGTAAATGCAAATAATAAATTAACTATTCATGCAAAATCGCTCGGTCTGCGTGTACCACACAATCTGTTATTACGGTATTGTTGTGTATCGCAATTGTGTGATTGTGCTATTTGGTTTTACTGGTAACTTATTTATTACCTTCCTGATATCGAGATACGAGATACTTCCATAGGATTGTGGCCTTTGCGTTTCAGGATCTGCGGGGCTATTGCGTAATTCTGTTGACAGCTCAAGTGAAGATCACTTGCTAGACTGTACATCGTACAACTGTCAAACAGCTAGTTTCGTGTTGCCTATTTTTAGTGACCAACTGATATTACGTCATTATCCACCGGTTCCCTTTGATATCCACCGTGACACGTTTTGACAGAATGATGTTATTGTATCCATACTTTAAAAACTGTGATTGTGTAAGCTTTAAGCTGAAGATGCGATATTCAACTTACCTGTATAATAGTCGATAAAAACTAGAGCAGGGACAATATGCATCGTTAATTTTTGTTAGCCACCACTTATTCACCGTAGTTTGTTAGCCACTTGATGTCATACGTAATACCAAAGTTATGAAATTGTTAGTTGACAACAAAGTTTAGTGTACATCAAATGCCAGTTGTCAACCGTTTTGAAAAAGTTACCCAATAGCCCTGCTGATACCTCTTTTAAATATTCCGTTGGTCCTTTCCTTGGAGAAAAACGGGTATGAAACTTCATGAGTACGATCTTCATGCCAAATTTAAGGATTGTAGGTCAACGGGAAGTACCCTAAGAATCTTGATTCACTTGCCAGTATCGAAATATACGTTTTTTGGAACATAAACGGCCGTATCTTTTTTTTTTGCGTCAACTCAGAAGTTTGATTTTACAGCTTCAAGAGACTGCAGATCTGCGTATATGGATTTTTATTTCAACTCGATACCTCCACGCGTTCCCGAGAAAAAGGGTCTTGACAAACAGATGGACTACAAAGTGATCCTATATGGGTTCCATTTAAATATTTTCATCAAAAACTTGTTTTTCTGACTGACTTTTTGACAACTCAAAAGTGATTCTAAATAGTTTACTTAAAATCGACTGCTTTTGATTTCATTTAATTTGAGAAAGATAAAAAAAAAACACACAATTACATTCTTTTGACAAAAAATACTACGTATCGTATTGGTTTTCCATTACGCATTCATTTCAAAGCTCGCAAAAAAAGCAATAATTAGTGAGTAGCAATCTCGATTCGAAATCACTGGAGTCTTTATTACCAGGCATTTGAGTAATATCATAATATTCATGATTGAACAGCGAGCTTCCAAAACGTATCGATTGAATTTCATAAAAATTTAGCGTTCACCCAATTTGCAGTGTGATACACGAAAAAGGACAGTAGGCTAACTTTTCGTTAAGTTTTATTTTATTTTTTAAGCTGGAAAATCTGGAAATTTTAAGCTGGAAAAGCTGGAAAACGTCAGCTGAGCGAGGCCAATGAACTGTAGGTAGTTAGTACGCAACGACCGACAATTACCTACAAAGTCATTGACTCGTTTACTTAAAGGAATTAATTTCGCACATGCGTAATTCCAGTTTTTAAACAAAATACTTTATTTTTTAATTTTTTCTTTAGAAATCGATAGTATTTCATGTACCGCATCGACCCTTCACGGGATGATGACCAAAATGTAACGGTTTATAACAATAGCTGTTATCAAACCAAATCACGATTTTTAGCTTGTCGCCGAAACCGAATTTTCGGCCTCTCTGTTATTTTCGGCAGTATATAAGGTGTTAAAAAATTAACTGCAAGAAAAGTAAGAACTGGTTTAGAATTACAAATAAAAAAAATTGGCGAAAAAATTATTTTTAAATAACAACCCGTTTCGGAGATATGCAATATTTTCACTTCACACAAAATTATTGAATATGCGCACTGTACACCGCACGTGCGCCGGCGCGATCGCCCCGCCGTAGGTACGCGTGAGTCGTTCACCCCTGTGACACGACACGCGACGGCGCAAATTCGTAAACAGCTGATTGTAATTTTTTCAACACATTTCTCAGACTTTGGACTGGCAAATTATCGAGCTTACTTACAAATAGCATATTTTATTATACCTATAGGACTATTAAAAACACTGGTAGACTCCTAGGATTGTTTGGACAGCAGGCACTCGTCGTTGCTCACCATACAGTTCACGGTAACGGTTACGTGCCGCAGCTAAACTTTGACCAGTCGTAATGTAGGACACTACCATATCTAAGTACTCTCGATTGGAATACGTAAACGGCATTATTAAAAGCACGAAACTGCACGAACACACGTATTCGCCGTAATGACACAAGAAAACGCCCTTACCGCGCGACGGATTCCGGACAACTAAGGGTCGGGAGGGGTAGAGAGAGCTGCGGGAAGAGTAGCGGGCGGCGGGGGAACCGCTTGCAAGCCGCTCGCGCGCGGTACGATGGCGGCCCAAGCCTCAAGCGCAGCCCTGGGTACAGCGGACAAAAAAATATTATACGTAATTATTTTATTTATGTGAAAATATAAAAACGCTCAAAAAAAAATTTTTTTTTTTTGATGTGTTCGTTTTTCGATGGCGAGTAAGTGGACAAAATTCTTGCAGTTAATTTTTTAACACCTTATATAAAACGAAACCAAATAAATGTAGTAAAAGAAAAATGAACTGTCAAAACTTTGAAATAATATTTTGGTATTGTTATTTTAAACTATCATCATCATCATTTCAGCCGAAAGACGTCCGCTGTTGGACATAGGCCTCCCCCAAGCGTCGCCACAACGACCGGTCCTGTGCGTCTCGTATCTATCGGACTCCAGTGACCCTAACCAGGGCATCGGTCCATCTTATTTTTAACTATGTTTCAATATAATTATGGTATTTTATAGTTATAACTTTCATTAACATCACATAAATATACAACTATTTGTTTCGTGTGGTTCAAGCGTTTCCGCACGGAATAAATATTTGTGAATTTGTGTTTTGTGATCGCATACACGATACAGGAGTAATTCCTAGTGTAGGGCAATATATACACAACCGGGCAAGCGCGAGTCGGACTCGCATACTGAGGGTTCCGTAAACTAACTTATGTTAAACAGTTCAATTCCTGAATCGAGTCTCGAAGATTTTTCCAAATAGAAAGAAGTATTTTTTTTGTGAAGTAACTACAAATTTTTAGTTTTCAGATTTATTCACTTTGCCATAAGACCCCAGGGTTCTAGGTTAACGGGAAGTACCCTATGAATTTTGATTCCCTTGAGAGAAATTTAAATTTTTTGCGACATATACGGCCGTATCTTTTATTTGTCGTTAACTTAGAAGTTTGATTTTTCCTCAGCTTTAAGGTACCGTAGACCTGAGTTTTTAGTTTCGACTCGATACCTTTAAGCGTTCCCGAGATAAAGGGTCTTGACAGACAGACAGATGGACAACAAAGTGATCCTATAAGGATTTCGCTCGAGTTGAATATTCCGAATATTGTTTGCCGAAACCGAAACCAACCTACCGGAACCGAATCTTCAGTCATTCACTACCGCAAACATTCATCAAACAATACCAGAATAAAGCCCGCTACTCACGGCTAGACAAACACCCGAGTTAAACTTCTGTGATCCACCCTGCACTCACCTGACTCGAACGAAACGATAAAACCCAGTGAAATAGGATTTTATTCACTGACCGATTCGTTTGCCAGCCGAATGGTCCCCTCCCCCCGCCCGGCCCAATTCCGGCACCCATTCGAGCGTGTCGACTGGCCGGAATAAGGCTTTCGGAATAACGTCTGTAGAATGAAATTGGCGGGATTATTCGGAAAGGTATGTCTCGATTTTAGTGCTGTTTTTAAAAATTAAATAAGATTATATATGAATTGTAAATGAAATTTTGCGTTTCATGCTAAGTGATATTAATTACAGCATACCGTATAGTGTTTTGGGGTAAGATCGACACTGGGGTAAGAACATATGCATCAAATATCTCACTTATTTGGCTAGATTTTTTAATGCTAGCCACATTGTGCAGCGGGCGGAATTAATGACGTGACACGCAATGTGAGTAGCATTGAAAATATAGCTAAATAGATGCGATATTTCATTTATACGTTATTACCCCAGCGTCGATCTTACCCCAACGCACCTTATACCAGAATTGCTTTTTTATTACAAATGTATTATTTCTTTGATGTTCAGTAATTTATGTACTTAAGTCATCAGTAGGTTTAAACTGTCATGCCCCAAGCGGACACCGGTGTCCGCACATGTATTGTCTTTCTATTGTGTCTCTAATTATGGTATTCAAAGGGCCACCCAAAGGGCAATGGAAAAGGCTATGCTGAGGGTTTCCACGTGTGATCGCATCAAAAATGAAAACATTCGCAGGAGAACCAAAGTTACTGACATAGCATAAAGAATCGCCAAACTTATTTGGTAGTACGCAGCGCAATACAAGGGGTACGGACGACGAGCAATGGGCAGCTCTCTGTCCGACCGTCCGATAACCCTCCGGACTAAGCCCTGGTCGTCGACGGCGTGTACTGTCCCCGCGCGCCTCAAAGAGTTGTCGGCAAACTATAGGTTTCTGAAAAAAAGGAACGGGGTGGGTTTTTAGTCTGCAAAAGTCTGACACTATCTTCCGCTCCGCCCAAGGGCGCGGAGATGTCTTAGGATGATTTTACCCAGTGAAAAAAAAGGGGGTAGGTAACTGAAGAAGGTTGAAAGTGAAGGAAGCCATTGGATGACATCCAACCTTTAAAAAAATGCCATTTGTATTTTACTTAGAATTTTCAAAATTTACATTTATTTGTATTACGTGATCATCATCCTCATCATCATCATTTCAGCTAAAAGACGTCCACTGTTGGACATAGGCCTCCCCCAAGCGTCGCCACAATGGCCGGTCCTGTGCGTCTCGCATCCATCGGACTGCAGCGACCCTGACCAGGTCATCGATCCACCTTGAGGGAGGCCTTCCAACACTGCGTCTTCTGGTGCGCGGCCGCCACTCCAGAACCTTTCGGCCCCAACGGCCATCGGTTCTGCGTGCAATGTGCCCAGCCCATTGCCACTTAAGTTTGGCGATTCTACGTGCTATGTCGGCAACCCTGATTCTCTTGCAGATGTCTTCATTCCTGATTCTATCACGCAAGGAAACTCCGAGCATAACCCGAGATTATCTTCAACGGCACAGCAATTTAACGCTTCCAACGTTTAAAAAATTGGTGAAGGAACATTACCTTTCACTTTGATTTTTCTTCTCCTAACTCAATTATATATTTTTGATATTTATTGTGTTTATTATTATATTATTTGGTATTCTATGTATGTATTCGGATTATTATGTCTTATTAGTATTATTTCTGATGTTTGTACACTGACAACCCTAAATCTATTTCCTTTCATTCAGTCCATCCCAAGGTTGTCTGTAAGAAATTGCCCTGTGCGATAAGACCGCCCATTGTACCCTTATTTATAATTATGTTTGTCCCATATATGTTGTTTATGCAGTGTACAACAAAGAATATATAAATAAATAATAAATAAATAATTTAACCGCCCTAGCTTCATTTGCGTTTAAAATGAATTGTTTGGGCCTATCACAAACTCTCAACATTGAAACAAAAACATACGTCTTTAAAATAAAATAAAACCCGACTTACCTGAACAACAAAATTATACTTTCGAAACTGACTCCGAAGTTGTTCGTTGTTGTACAGAAACATTTCGTTGATACTTAGGTAAGTACATATCAACTGCTTGTTGTTGGAGTTGCTTTTTCCTACAAATATTTACTTAACTAGCTGATGCCAGCGACTTTTCTCGCTTGATTATAATATAATCTATTAATATAATATTTCCACAACTATCACACAACACCGTCTAGTCTCAAGCTTAGCAGAGCTTGTGTTATGGGTACCAGACAGCTGATAAACATACTTATATATTTCTAAATACATACATATTATAGATAAATAACACCCAGACACAGAACAAATGATCATGCTCATCACACAAACATTTGTCCTGAGTGGGAATCGAACCCATGACCTCCGGCACAGCAGTCAGGGCCACTAACCACAAGAACAAGAGGCCAGTCTTTTTTATGATGATGATTATAATCATGATTTCAACTGAAGAATGTCCACTCTTGGACATAGGCCTCTTCCAATTATCGCCATAATGACTGGTCTTACCTGGTGAGGTTTACGAAAATCTAATGGAAGAATGGATGGAAAGTAGACGCAGCGTTGGAAGAGACAAGGTGGACCGAATAGTTTTATTGAATTGTTCGACTATACCATTCTTTTCTGGATGGAACGAATGGCTTAGTCGAACGTTTCAATGAAACTACTTACCAAATGGCCTCAGATGGTCTTGGCGTTCACGATAAATAACTAATTGATGATGTAATCCTTATTACTTTGGCCTTCTTGTCACAATTTTTCGCAAAAGCGATGATGCCAATAGCCCGAATTTAAATCTAAATCAGATTCGGCATGATTCTACTACAGAATAGTGTATTAATATTATTAGAAAGAGGAGGATGCCCTCTGGTCCTCCCTTAAGAGACAAGGTCTACCTTCTCTCTTCTGTTTTCCGGTTCACGGTCGCCACTCCAGAACCTTTCAATCCCAACGCTCGCGAGATCGTAGAAAATTATCCCAAGGGAATATATTTTTGAGATAGATAATATCCAATGTACTATACCAGGTCTTGGTCTTAGATCGCGTTTAATTAGTTTTAAACCTAGTAATAGTCCTGGAACTATTTTAGATCGCGTTTTGGAATAAAGAAAAGAAGGAAAGAAAAAATATTAATTTGGCGATAGTCACCAGGATAACACAGCTTAAATTAAATAAATTAAAAAAAGAACAACCAACCAACCTCACGGCTGCGCCAAAAGAAGGTTCATTTCAGCAATACGACGTTTATGAAGGCGGTTATTGACTAAAAGCAACCTGTGTTCTTTCAGTTAATTGTTTCGAACAATGCCAAGACCCGAATCTCACATACGCGGCAAGCCGTAATACTACGTTCAAAAAGTAACGTACGTAAAATTATATTTTTATTATAAAGCATAATCCATAAAATTATGAGGTCATTGTGCCTTTGACATGTAACCACCGACCAGTGCAAACGACGTATTGTTAACTCAAATGTATTTTAAACAAACCCAATACATTTACGGCACATTTAATTTCAATTCATTGTAAATTATACTGGTATTTTGTTGGGAATGAAATTGCTGATTTGGGAAACAATGATCAAAAGTCAACCAAATGTGAATTAAATTTAAGGGCTGATTTCATCATTCAATATAAAAACTTAGTTCAGCTAAAGTGAGCTCAGCATAATCTAGTTTAAAGACCCGTGTCGTAAACATGAGCGACAACAAAAGAATTGAAACTGAGTTTAGCGTAAATTAGGTTCAGTTGATAGCGGTGAAACGCAAAATGAAGCTATAATATCGATTAGGCGCTCAAACTGCGTTTTGTTTTATATAATCTCGATTAGTTTATTGGTGAATTTGGCCCTAAGAAGGCCCCTCCCAATCTATCTTATCAACGTGAGCATGATTTAAAAGCTTGTTGGTTCTTCAACGCAATGTTTGATAAAGAGGCAACGCGAAAAAAGGGAGATAACTCCTGAAAGCTCTGTTGGCATTATATCCACCATTCATTCGAATATTTCACAAAACTTGTTCCAGGAAAAAAGTGTGATTTTTTTAAAACTTGAAAAGTTTTTGGAAAAATATTTCGTCATTCATGCTCTTGATTAAATGTAAAAGGTTTCTATATATTTTTTTATTTTCTTTTTTTAATTTATGAGGACATTATGAAAGGCTAAAGCATAGCCAAGGTTGCTAAATAACAGATTTTCAGAAGTATTTACTGGATTGATTAGTTTTACACAAAACAGTTTGATTTCAATAGAAACCTAGAAAAAATCCACAAGATAGCTGTGTTTCCAAAATAAACAACCTTATTTTTAGTTCACACAAACGCATGGTCACGGGACCAACCGGGTGACTGAGATGGTGTTTTGCTGTACGCTGCTGTCTAATGCCGACAATGACCTGTGTTGTAGTCCAACTTGTGACCTTCTTTAAATATTTTGGGAAAAAATATAACATGGTGTTAAAATTATTGGAATTGATTCACTTACTGATTCTGAACAAACTACTCGTATATTCAGGTTTCGCATATACTAAAAATAAATTTGTATATAGAAAGATGTGTGATATCGTCATAATCACATAAGAGCTGCGGTTGCATGTATATGAATGTATCTGAATGTATCTCAAGTTGGGCGGTCTTAACTGTGCATCATACATGAAACTGTACATGTACAATGCTTGTAGCGGATATGAGAATTTTGAGCTGGATGTGTGGTGTAATGAGAATGGATATATCGAGAAATATTAGAGGAAGTTTGAAAGGATAACCAGTGACTGAAAAATTGAAAGGTAATCGTTTATCTTGGTATGACCATGTGAAGAGAAGGTATAAAACGCATGTTACTAACCATTGAACAGTCCTTGGTTACTACAGGGATATTTAAAGAAGGTCACAATTTGGACACTACTAACACTAAGTACAATACAGGCCACGGTAGGTCATAGCGGGCATTAGGAGCCAGCGAACAGCTGGGTGCGGGAGCAAAACAACCCCTCAGTAGCCCGGATGGCCCGGTGACCATGTATTTGTGCGGTCAGCCATGTAACATAACAAGCTTTATAACTTTGTGATTTTTCATGATACAGTTATGAAAACTTGTATATAGATTCTTTACTCAAACTCAAAATCGTTTATTTTACATAGGCCTAAATGGGCACTTATAAAATGTCAGAATCTAGCGCATTTGCATACAAATACTAGACCTGTATTCCGGGTTTTGCTTATACTAAAAATAAATGCTGTATAAGTGCACGAATGACGAGGGAGGCCAAAGAAAAGATGGATCGTGTGTTATTACCTCCTTTACGTTTGGGGCCAAGGGTTATGTGAAAATAAACCCCGGGGCCCTGGGACAGAGGCAATGAAAGGAGCAGGGTGGGTGTTTAGTCAGTAAGAGTCTGACACTTTCTCCCGCCCAACCCAAGGGCAGGATTGGTCATTTGATGATTTTACCTACCATAAAAAAAAAAAACCTTTACGTTCAACATCTGAACTGATTTGGATGAAATTTGCTACACGCGTAGACTATATCCTGGATTCTGGAATGGCATATAAAATACTTTATATCTGAGGAGTACCTATTTTCCTTGGAAAAAAATTCTACTGTCACAGGGGCGCTGTCCGATCGTTCGGTAACCGACCGGACCGAGCCCAAGTCGTCGACGGCGCGTTCTGTTCCCGCGCGCCTCAAGAAGCTGTCAGCACACCGAAGAGGCCCAGCCTGCTAACTGCAGGCAGGCAGGGTCGAAGCCTGCCGGGGTCATGGGTTACCTTCCGAAAGGAATACCCGGCCCCGGCTCGATAGGCTACGAAGGAACGGGGTAGGTTTTTAGTCAGTAAGAGTCTGACACTAGTTCCCGCTCCGCCCAAGGGCGGGATTTCTCACTGGATGATTTTACCTACCATAAAAAAAAAAACTGTCAGAGGGGCGAAGTCGCAAGCAGAGGTACTAACTTACTTAAATTACTCACTAGTGTTATTGTAATCCAGGATATAAGCTATTCTGAAGACAAATTCATTCAGATTTTTGAGCGTGATGGAGTGATGGTGATAGAGTAGTGGCGGCCGAGTGGCAACGGCTCTGACTTACGAATTGTAGGTCGTGGGTTCAAACCCAGCCAGGCGCATTACTTTGTGTAATTTATTTCATCACCACTGCTCTCAAAACGGTGAAGGAAAACATCGTGAGGAAACAGGCATGTTCTAGAACCAAAAATTCGAAGACATGTGACATCCACCAATCCGCACTGGGCCCGCGTGGTGGATTGCGGCCCAACAACCACCAGCCACTAGGCAACTGATAAACAAATTTATATATTTCTATATAAATACATATTATAGATAAATTACATCCAGACACAGAACAAATGATCGCGCTCATCACACAAACATTTGTTCTGGGTTGAAATCGAAACCACGACCTCCAGCATAGCAGTCAGGGCCACTCACCACTAGACCAACAGGTCAGTTAGAGAACCAAACATACAAACTTGAGCCTTATGTTATGATCGACATTGATTAATTTTCAAGTTTTTTAGTCCATTCAAGTTAAAAATTACCTACCCTTTCATTGAAAAATTGTTTTTGAATCCAATCGAAATTTTTACGAAAACACTTTGGGCAAAGGCTTGTTTTTTTTATATTTTCGACGACAATTTTCGCTAATGAAATTGATATTTTATTTTCCTGAAAGGTGTCCTGGTTGGGTCTCCTGAAAGATTTTCTGGTGCGTGTCAAGGGAGTGCAATGGATGCGAGACGGTAAGACCGTTTGTTGAGGCGACACTTGAGGAGGCCTAAGTCCAGCAGTAAACGTCTTTTGACTGAAATGATGATGATGAAACTGCTCTGACGGAAATGCTTCTTTATTTTCATCAGACATTTTACAATGAATTTGGAAGGTGTTGTGTAGCTGTAAAAACTGAATGGAAGGCTTTTAAATACAGATCTACATTCCAGCTGCTTTGCAATTGGTACTCAAAAATGGTCGATAGAGGTAGTATGATATACTCCGAGGAGTTTCAGGAGTGGTGAGGTATACCACGGCTATCAGGTCTATGCTAGTAGTTATGTCAAGATTCGTCGAATTTTTGGGGACAATGGTAGTCCTGCCTGCCCCCTAGCCAAACTATGATCGTTTCGTTAAGCAAGAACGCTTGGAGTTGGCCACGCCCCCAATTCCTTTGTTCTGACCACGTGTCTGAGCGTTGAGATGAGTCAGTAAGAGTCTGACACTATTTCCCGTTTTGCCCAAGGGCGGGATTTGTCATTGGATGATTTTACCTACCACAAAAAAAAAACGCTAGAACAATGAAATTGTAGGCGTGGCCAACTCCAAGCTTTCACACTTAACGAAACTATCGTAACTTGGCTAGGGGGGTAGTAATAACAGCCCCTAATCACGAGTTGTACGTCGCGACTTCAAACCCAGGCACGTATTATATTTTGTGTAATTTGTGTCTTCACCATTGCTTTCAAAATCGTTAAGGAAATCGACATGTCTTAAGAACTCAAAATTCGAAGACATATGGACCCGAGTGGTGGCTTGAGTCCCGGAATCGGCAATAGAAATGTAAGGCTACACAGTGCAAAAAGTTTTAATAATAGACTCAGACCTGTAGCCAAGAGTAAATACTGAATAGGTCACTTCTGGGCCAGCGTGCTCCATCGTCGACCACATCGTCGCTTTCCATCAAGTGAGATAGTGGTCAAGCGTGAGTCTGTCAACTAAAAAAAATAACTTGTAGAAATTATACACAGTTAAATTTTGGTCGTTTTAATCCCGTGGAGGGTCGATTCGGTACATGAAATACTGTCGATTTGTAAAGAGAAAAATAACAAATAAAGTAGGTACTTTTTTTAAGCTCTAATTAATTTACACATGTACGAAATTAGTTTCTTTAAGTAAAGTCGGTACGCAACGGTCGGTACATGCATAAATTAATTCGAGTTTTAGAAAAAAGTATTATAATTTTTTATTTTATCTTTAAAAATCGATAGTGTTTCATACACCGGATAGACCCTCCACGGAATTAAAACGATCAAAATTTAACGGTGTATATCTATTACAAATAAACTGTTATCATTACTTATCTATTTACTGCCGCAGTGATTTCGTGCTCTACGCTAAAACCTATTTCGGATTTAGTTACTACAGTGCTCTATTCAATGTACTAGGAATTTAATATCCGGGTTACTTCGTAGTTCTAGAATATACGGATGTGTTCTCTAAACAAACCCGGGTATAGTGAGTGATGCCTGCATACATAATATTAAACGTTAGTAGAATTGTACTAGATATTTGGATTATTCATATTATTTTGTTGGTCCTAATTCCAGTAGTAAATTATTTCACAAACTTTTACTGTGGAAGCTACAGGCATTATCTATATATGGTTGGTGGATATGAAACGCATCTATAGTAACGAAGCATAGCCTGTCTCGGGTAGTTTTTTTTTTATGGTAGGTAAAATCATCCAATGACAAATCCCGCCCTTGGGTGGGGCGGGAAATAGTGTCAGACTCTTACTGACTAAAAACCTACCCTTCCATTCATTGCCTTTGTCCCGGGGTCCGTGGTGACATTCTCACATAACCTTTGGTCCCAGTAGGCTTCGGCTCTGCTGGACCCCTACAGTTTGCTGACAACTCCTTGAGGCGCGCATATCTCTGGTAGTTGAAAAGAACCCTCATCCACGACCACTACCAGCTTCAATTATGGCGAACAAAATAGTACATTTTGATACAAGTGCAAAAAGTTTGTCATTGAGACCGAGGCGGAATTCATTCATCCAAGCTATGGAGCTGAGGGCTGCAGTGACAAATTTGCACGTGTGTCAAAAGACGTTTTCCAATACACTTACGACTCGTGAGGGTTGATGCGTGTCCAGTCTGATACGACAAACAAAATTACAATAAAATTGTGGCGGGGGCAAGCAGGCGAACTTTTCTGCACCAGTGCGTAAAAACAGTCCATTGCGATGAGATGAGTGATGGGATGAGTGCGGTTTTCGAATAAGTGCATTGAAAATAATATTTATTCCTTTCATCCCGTTTTCACCCACCACCATACATCAGGTCCAAATGTACCCGGTCTTGGACTGTCGCCAAAGTATTGGTCCATCGGTAATCCAATGCACTTTGCCGCTTATTACCCGGGTCACCGGGTTTGGGTACCCGTTCAGATAAGTCGGGATAACTTGAACAATCTTTGCGAAGCACTGGCCCGGATTCTTTTCATTTTGTATAATAAAATCCAAATTAGGTTGATCGTGGAAGATTTCGGATTTTGATTTGGAATTGAAGAAAATAACTTGAAAGTTCGGTTCTAATTTAGACAGGGTTTTATTAAAAAGAACATATCTATACTTATACACGTAATACTTATTTACTTATTATACTTATTTTCATCCGCTTAGGGGGTACATTTTGAAAAATTGTCTCTTTATTCTCGCCTACGTCGTAAATTACGTCGGAAACTTCTGTCGGTGAAAATTTCTGTCGGTCAGTTTCTGATTTTATTTATATACTTGCTGTGCCCGCGACTTCGACGACGAAACTTATCAATGAGTTTTTTGTGTAAAGTGCTATTTGTGTAGAACGTTATCTATCGAGCGGCCTTTTGTGGCTAATTACAATAGAAACGGGTGACGTAACCTGCGACAAACTTATTATTGGCGGTTGGTACAGTAATCGGGCTTAGGGATCGAACCGCAAAATTAAGTTTGTTTTTTAATGTATATACTCTTCCGGGATAAAAAATACCCAGTGTGGTGCCCAGGATATTAAAGAATAATTATACCAAGTTTCATCGTAATCGAACCGGTAGTTTTTGCGTGATGCCTGAACAAACAGACAGACAGACAGACTAAATTTTTTTTAATCTCATTTTTGGGTTCGGTGTCACACCCCCTGCCATGGGTTCGGTGTCGGTCTAGTAACACCCCCTGCCATTTATTTTTTTTATATTTTCAATGTACAGAATTTTTACTTCTACAGATTTATTATAAGTATAGATATGTATAGATAGATATATATACTAACATTAGCATAGCATAGCATCAGCCTTATAATGTTCCCACTGCTGGGACTCAAGCCTTCATCTAGGAGAGGGAATGGACCGTAATCCACCACGCGGGTCCAGTGCGGATTGGTGGATGTCACATGTCTTTGATATTTTGGTTCTAGGACATGCCGGTGTCCTCACGATGTTTCCCTTCACCGTTTTGAGAGCTGAACTGGACCTATTTGGCGAAACCGTGAGACACACAATGTTAGTTTTATCCTTTTTTTATCTTAAGTGTCTACATGTTGTTTCTGCATTGTGTGTGTCTATATTGTGTCAAATAAAATATATTTCTTTCTTTCTTTCAGTGGTGATGAAATAAATTACTCGTTTAAAACCGTGACTTACAACTCGTAGTTGGGGGCCATTAGAACCCGGCCGCCACTGCTCCTACGATAAAATTGTTCGACTCAATTATAATCAAAACAACTAAACAAACTCGTCTGTTCTCCAAAAACCTACACCTCACGATGAATAATAAATTTTCAGAACAATTTAACCCCGTTCCTAACCATAAATCCCTTGAAGCGACAATTTGTGGAAACACTTAGTAACGAATTAAAGCTGGAACGCTTCGATCAGCGCTGGAATCACTTGGAGAGTTGAAGTATCGATCAACTTTAGTTTACTTTGGTCAACACTTCTGACCGAGGGTGGGGTGTGGTCGCAGTGATAGCGGGTATTGTAGAAGTGTGATTGAATTTCGATAGAGCGTGGTTTGAAACACTCTCTCTTACACGTATTTAATACAGTTAACATATTTCGTTAATTATTATAATTATTCCCTATTTTGTAGGTTTATATTATTTTAGTATGCATCATCTCTATGTTCAAAACGGTAGTTTTACGTCCGATGCGTCACAACCACAGGTTCAGTTGAAAACTAGCGTCAGGCACTAGTTGTCTGGCATTCATGCTGAACTGGACTTATTTTGGTACAACATATTTTTTTGTTATTTAATATTATTGTATTGTGTTACCTAATTATTGTGCCCTGCGCTGTACTAAATAAATTCTTTTTTCTTTATTAAACCCTTTATTTTCTTTATTAATATGACTGTTACGGTAGAGAGGCAGTAGCGATACTTTTGGACGTATTGCCTACATACCCATTTTATTTTTACCCGACTGCACCAGAACGAGGATTCTGTTTTTCTGTTGTATGAATGTATTTTTATTTGGGCTAAGGGCGTACCCTTAGCCTAAAAAGTTTCATGAGTTTTAGCTTGAGAAATGTCGTTAAGATGGGTCTACGCTAAAAAAGCCGAGCATGAGCCAAGCTCAAATTCGTGTAGTGTGGACCGACTCTTTGGATTTTGAGACCTTTGGATTCGTCTTAGTTTTGAGAGTGACAATAACACCGGATACTTAAAAAATATAAAAAGATTAAAATAGCGGAATTTTTGAGGTCAAACAATAGCATTTAAATTATTTTTTTTAATAAATTTACTTGTCAAAAGTAATTTTGACCAATTCTTGCATTTAAAAGCAAAGTACTAATAATTTCTTCTTATTCATTTAATAGAAAAACTCAAAGTTTTCCAAAGTAGAACAAAAAATCCATTTAGTCATCGTCATCTTCCAGACCTTGTCGCGTGTTACTTGGAGTCGGGGTAGCACGTGTTTTCTTCCATTCTTTTCTACCCTCCCTTTTCTCTTTCATGTCACCTTTCACACTATCTATCTTGACCCACAATCCTCCCTCTCCCGTTCTATCCATGCCCATCTATACTCAGGAAAATTCTATGTAGTGTTCTTGTTAAATACACTGGAGCCACACCCCACTTCACCAGTCTACAACTCGTTAGCACTGGAACCACAACTTAAGCAAAGTTAGCGTAATCATTTACAAGTTACTGCAGCGACCAACGGTAACGCGTTTTGTATTCAGACTCCATCCAATTGGTACAGTCCAAATTGATGCAGCTTTTTTCCATTCTGCATGAAATAAAACTGAATAAAATTCAATATTGAATGTTTCAACGACTTTGGCAACTAGCCGGAAAAATGTAGGAAGAGAAATGAGTTTAAAATAAAAGTTTTTACCTTTGTAGCTGTACAATATTTTTTTTAATTCGAAGCAGTTCAAAGAAAACTGCATTTGAAGCAGCGAATTTAAAGTGCAATTTTCTTAAAATTGTAAAGTCTAGGATTTACGAGTAGATTCTCATCTTCTTATTTGTTCCTGAGAATTTAAATTTTGAGTATAGCTGTTTATAACTTTGTTATATTCAATCACTGTTCGTTTTATTTGGGTAACTATGATCTATGACTCTTCGAGAACTTGAGAATAGAGACTTCAAAGCTAGCGAACGCTACCATGATTACTTTGGTTGGATGGTTTTTCGCCGAATAGCCGAACACCGAATAATATTCGGTGAAGTTCTTACTGAACCGAATATACTGCCGGATAATTCGGCTCTCCGTTCCATAGTTTGGCCGCGCAAGAAAGTTTTATTATACACAATCATATACACAGATGTACGAAATGGCGATGACAATACAACTATAAATTAAAATACTCGTAGTACTAGTCCAAAAAAATATTATTACACGACCTTAAAATACTAAAATTGTAAACCTTTCCTATTTCAATAAAACTGTAATTTGCTACGGCGATTATTGCATTTAAAAACTACTGCTCTTTTTAAATGCTACGTTTTATTTGATTACCTGTGCTTATTTATATCTTTGTTTAAGTATTTTACAATAAACGATTTCTAATAAATATGATTGTTAAAATATGGGATTCTTTTAATTTATTTTGCCCTAATGGTGGATTTAACTGCTGTAATCTCCGCAAATATCTATTAATGTATTTTTTTTATGGTAGGTAAAATCATTCAATGACAAATCCCGCCCTTGGGCGGAGCGGGAAGTAGTGTCAGACTCTTACTGACTAAAAACCTCCCCGTTTCTTCGTTGCCTATCGTGGCGGGGCCGGATATTCCTTTCGGAAGCTGACCCATGACCCCAGCAGGGTTCGACCCTGCTTGCCTGCAGCTAGCAGGCTGGGCCTCTACGGTTTGCTGACAGCTCCTTGAAGCGCGCGGGAGCAGAACGCGCCGTCGACGACTTGGGCTCGGTCCGGTAGGTTACCGGACGATCGGACAGCGTGCTACCCATTGCACGCCATCAGCACGCCCGCGCCTACGGTGGCCGGGTCTATTAATGTATAATGTTTTCACTCAAATACTTATTGTAATGCGTAAAATATGTACGTGGGACGCGTTTTTTCGCCTTTTCAAATTTTCTGCATTCGGAGCAATTCCGCATGCGTGAACACTTCGAGGCACGGAGTGTCAGAAAAGCATATATTAATTGAAAAATTCAAGTTTTGCATGAAGTAGGTGGAGCAGATGTTTTAACCACTGGGCCATCACGACATGGTTTGCAAATATACCTACACTGTTCAATTTTGATCGTTTTATTCCCGTGGAGGATCAAACATTATCGATTTGTAAAGATAAAATAATAAAATAAAGTACTGTTTTTCTAAAACTCTAATTAATATATGCATGTACGATATTAATTCCTTTAAGTAAACGAGTCAATGACCTTGTAAGTAGTGGTCGGTCATTGCGTACTAACTACCTACAGGTCATTGAACTCACCCAGCTGACGTTTACTTAAAGAAATTAATTTCGTATATGCGTAAATTAAACCGAGTTTAAAAAAATTACATTATTTTTTAATTTTATCTTTACAGATCGATAAGATTTCTCCCTAGATTTTCGCTTCAGTTCTGCGTCAAAATGCCTTGTATAAGTCCTTTCTCTTATTGACTCGAACTAAAAGCCGCTATTAACCAAATTGCTTTTCACAAAGAGAAACTTTACAAGTTGCAATTCTCGTGATGGCAGATTTTGAATTCAAAGCTCAAATAGTTTTACTAATTGATCCGTAAATGCAATTGAGTTTTGAGTTACTGTGCTTTTAAGGACATCGAATCGATAAAATCTTTGAAAGCGATGATTCTCAATCTTTTATTGACCGAGACCCCTTTGGTTTCTTTATAGTTAATACAAGCTTTTATTTACTTTCACCTGTCCCGATGTTTGTTTGTGATCAAATCTTGCACAGTAAATTTAATATACTTCCCGGTTACCGAGCTGAAACTTTGGATGTATATGTTAATCAGATGACAATGCAATATTATGATGACATGGAGCTGATTTGATAATAGAACTGGAAGCCGGCATCAGGAACTCGTCAGTTAAACGACACAACCCCATCAAGTTCGGACTCGTATGATTCGTCTTGACGTGTACTTTGGTGCTAAATAGTAACCAGGGTCTGATGATAGAGCTGGAAGATGACTAGCCATAGAAACTTGGTAATGCGCAATAAGATAACCCTATAGTATTTGAGCTTTTTGGTCTAGATGATTATTAATTATATAGGTATATACCGCGCTAAAAAAAAAAATGATTTTCATTGAAAACTTGTTTTTGTTTATTTATGTACATAGAAACACTTAAAAATAAAAAGAACAAAACCTTGATGAGACCTGTATTTTTAGCAGGGAACAGTTAGTTCTTCCCATGGTGGTCGGAAATCGCTCCCGGGGACAGAAAGGAAGCCCGATCCGAGCTGTGGGAACATCATAGGCTGATTGTATCGGCAAGGTTCCTGATAGCTACAACCTAAGGGTCTTTAAGTCAAGAGAAAATAGGGCACTTTTAAACAAGCGTGCTCCATCATCGACTACATCATGGCTTACCATCAAGTGAGATAGTATTCAAGCACGAGCTTAAGAATAACAAAAAAAAAAAGTTTTGCCGTCCATGTTATGTTTGTTTTAGCTGTCGCACTGTAGCTGGATCCATATCCCTTATACTGCGAATTTTAACAATGCTCAACGCGCTCAAAGGAGACCAACCCTGGATTGGATTTGTTTGCTGATGAATGGAAGACAAAGATGAGAGAAAGTTTACGGTTCTGTGAGAAGACAGAGTGAAAGGTTTAATTTAATTTAGTGTTAATGACTAATTTTGCTGTACTAAATAAATAAATAAATCTAAAAATGTTTATTTTCTAAACTCTTTCTTTCAGAAGCTCTCGTCACCGTGGAACCAATAAATAAAAATATCGAACAATTCAATCAAATTAACTCCTCCAGTGCGACCCCACCCGAATCCGCTTAAAGTCCATTTTACTGAATCCACAAAGCAAAGTCAGTTTGCAAGTTCAGAACTAACGACCGTGTCGCCCCTGGCCGGGAATTTAGCATTGAATGCGGGTAGTCGCGCAAATTGCGATGTTTCGCTGAACGGAAACATTTCACTATGACTCTGTGAATCGTCCAACTTATGGGATGATCGTCTGAACTGTTAGAAGTTAGTTTAGTCTAATTCTATGTAGTTGTAGCGACATCTATTTTACGTCTTTCGAACTACAGCAATTCGAAATTCTGCATCGCGCAAATTTAGTTCTCAACGCAACTAGAGCATACAATATCACGAAATCAACTAGCAGACGGTTGTCCGGACCAGACATAACGCCCGACTGGTCGGAGCATCTTGCAATAAAAAAAATTAAAACTTTCGTTGTCAGTTCATTATGATCTAAATTGCATTGCATTGCATAGCATCAGCCTTATAATGTTCCCATTGCTGGGACTCAAGCCTCTTCTCTAGGAGAGGAAATTCGTAATCCACCACGCAGGTCCAGTGTGGGTTAATGGATGTCACGTGTTTTCGAATTTTTAGTTCCAGTGACCTGTCGCCATTTCATCCATCCTGAGTTGATCCGATGTGTTACGTCCCGGTCTACCTCGCCATCACCATTATTATAAAATTATTTATAGTTTAGTTAGTATTTAAGTTTTCTACAATATTGTATCGCAAACCATGATACAATGATACAATAAATTCAATCATAATAACATTGATAATCTAAAAACAGAAAATTGAAACCCGCAAATCCGAACAAATGTCGAACTAGATGCAAAATATGAGAATGCTACACAATACAAAGTGCGCAGTACATTTGCATGAAGCTGACTAGCTGCAGTATCTGACAACCATGTTTTGCATTCAATGCATGGATAGCTCGACAAATTGCTATATTTTTAGGATTCCGCTATACAAAAACGTTTTAGAGATTTTTATTTTTGTGAAATGGTTAAAATGTTGTAGAATATCGTGTAATAGTTACCAGAGGATTAAGGACGACGAGCAACAGATAGCTCACCGGTCCGAGTTCAAGTCGTCTACGGCGCGCACTGTTCCCGCGCGCCTCAAGGAGTTGTCAGCAAACTGTAGGGGCCCAGCAGGGCCGAAGCCTACTGGGGCCAAAGGTTATGTGAAAATGTCACCACGGGCCCTAGGACAAAGGCAATGAATGGAAGGGTAGGTTTTTAGTCAGTAAGAGTTTGACACTATTTCCCGCCCCACCCAAGGGCGGGATTTGTCATTGGATGATTTTACCTACCATAAAAAAGAAACCGTCCAATAAGACTAAAAGAGCCCTGCAGCTAAGAATGCGAAAGGTAATTGAAGGAAAATAAGTGGGTTTTAACCAGTGACATAATATAAGGAAAGATACATTACGCGCTAACATCGCAAACAGAAAACCTGGACTCCAAACTCTCACATCCACACTACCTGTAGTCCAGTGACTGCAGGTAGTGCCGGCTCTTATCTCTGTCCTTGTCTATCAGTGATAGACAAGGACAGAGATAAGAGCCGGAGCTGTCGTGTGAGCGAAATAGTGCTAGCCACCGAATGTGTGTGACCATCGAGGTTTTCTAGTTTCGGTGTTAGCGCGTTTTCCCTTATAACATATCAATAGAGGAGACATATTCTCCGTAAAGGTCCATGTTGAATATGCTATTTGACATAAAATATATATTCTAATAAGCAACGGCTGTCTCATTGCAATACGGTATTGAAGAAGAAATTGAAGGTTTTCTTCCTGTTATAAATGGTGAAACTCATTAGAAAACTGTACATTATTAATAACTAGCTTTTGTCCGCGGCTTCGCTCTACCCTACTCTACCCATAAAATGAGCAGGTATTGGTTTTTTTTATTTTAATTTAGGGGGATAAAAATCCTATGTCCGTCTCCTGGTTCTAAGCCATCTTCCCACCAATTTTCAGCCAAATCGGTACACTATTTATAACTCACGAACAGCGTGAGTTATAAATAGTGTAACTAACACGACTTTCTTTTACATGTATAGATTTCTCACTTAAAGTATTGGTTTATTGATTTTTCTCCAGCAAAGAATAGTTTAATGGCAACCATTTATTGAAACAAGTAACTATACTTTCTCCCGGAAAGTCTTCAAAGCCACTATGGGAAGTTCTGAACTGACAACTAAAAGTAATATATAAGTTTCTCTTTAATTGGGATACTTTGACAACTTTGCACTTAAATATTTTATTTTCCTTACGTCTAACATTAAGGGCCGATTTCATCATTCAATATAAAAACTCAGTTCAACTAAACTGAGCTCAGCGTAATCTAGTTAAAAAGATGCGTGTCGTAATCATGGGCGACAACAAAAGAATTGAAACTGAGTTTAGCGTAAACTAGGTTCAATTCATAGCGGTGAAACGCAAAATGAAGTTATAATCTCGATTAGGTGCTCAAACTGCGTTTTGTTTTATATAATCGCGATTAGTTTCGTGGTGAATTTGGCCCTAAGGCTCTCACAGACAAACGCAACAGACCTCAAAAAGATATGAGTTAAATTGATGGGGCCCAGTGGGTCGATGTCATCTTGGATAAAAGCGACTTTTCGAGCTGGGCCTGGTCATTTATATAGGATGACTGGTAATTAGTGAACGATACTTAAACACGTGATTGATATGTCATGTCAATAAAAATATATAATAAACCTCCAGATGTCCTAAAGAATGAAACGAGTGAAATATCATTTATAAATCAAATCAAGCAATTATTAATAAAAAAAGCATATTATACATTACAGGAATACTTGAATGACAACAATATAAATTGAAATATGACTGTTAAATATTAATTAGTATGTTTGGTAATGATCTCAATTATTTTTTGTAATCAATCATTTTTTGTGTAAAAATTTAAACAGAACTACTTTGTACAATGAAATTGTTTTATACATATATATTTTAATTTAATTTGATGACATGGTTGTATTTTTTTTTTCTTTTATTTAATTCAATTTTATAGTCTTACATACTTTTTTTTTAATTTGTTTTTTGCTATGCCCTACAGGGTCCATAATTGTTTCTTAGCTATAAGCAATTAATGTAACATCTATAATGACATTATGGTATGCAAATAAAGATATGAATATTGTAGTCATGACAACAAAAAACTTTTACAATGGGACCAAACCTGAAATCGCGAATACGTGCTTAACATAATACGTGCTTAACAATTACATTTATATTCCATATACGGAACCCAATGTTGATATCCGACATGAATTAAGCCTAGTGCGGATTTATTAACACAATTCATAACATAGCAATTATGTTATCAGATTTCAAACCAATTATATCAGAATGTGTTTCAATTAATAAGCCCTCTCTAATATTTGGCACCATTTTAACAATAATTAGGATCGTAATTATGTTCACCTACTTAACTATGTTAAGCAGAAAACATCGACTGACCGGTTGGTCTAGTGGTTAGTGCCCCTGACTGCTATGCCGGAGGTCGGTGGTTAGATTACCACCCAGGACAATTGTTTGTGTGATGAGCACGATCATTTGTTCTGATATTGGGTGTGAGTTATCTATTTTAATGTATGTATTTAGAAATGTGTGAGTATGCTTATCAGTTGTCTAGTACCCATAAGGCCATGTTTACGGACACGCGGCGTGTTGCGCGGCGCGTTGGGCGGTTCGTTGTACATTGCCATATGTTTATGTTTGCGCGAGCGATGATGCGGCCCGCTGTTGCAATGTACGACGAACACCCAACGCGCCGCGTCTCCGTAAACACGGTCTAACACAAGCTCAGCTTAGCTTGGGACTAGGCGGCTTTATGTGATAGACGTAGTAATCTTACGTAGTAATCTTATTCGTAGTATGTAAAGTATTCTATTGTTTTGATTAATTAGGGCCGATTGCAGTCACTGAGTATTTTGTATGAACTCCGCCCGGGTCTGTGTTGACTTTACGGCCCCGAAAAAGGTATAAAAAATAAAAACAATAACTATTCAAAATTCTTATTTTTGAGAGGCGCTTTTAAAAAACAAGTTTTATTTTTTTTTATAAAATATTTCCGTGACGTAATCTCGTAGATATACTAATAAGATAATTGTAAATTAGGGTCAGATTCACGATTTTTTTTTCGAGCAAACTAATTTAAATCATGTTTCGATTTTTGCCTGGCGCTTGGTCATAATAGTCAATTTTGATCACATATTTTTTTATTGTGTTCTCTTTTATATTTGTGGATTTCAAGAGGATTAAAAAATTTCAATATGAGTAGAACTTAGACTTAATTGTTTTAGCTCTTTTCGTCTGAAATATTGATTTTTATAGTAAGTACAGGCACTTCTTTTAAAGTAGGAATATCGTGCAATGACTTATTTAGCGGGAAGGTATGTCAGACTTTTACTGAATATAACCACACGTGTTTCTTCTTCGCATTGCGTTCCAAGACCCTAAATTTTCCTTTCAGAAGTAAACCCATGGCCCCATTAGGCTTCAACCCTGCTGGGCCCCTACAGTTTTGATGACTTCTCTTTGAGGCGCGTGTGGAACACTATGCACCTTCAAGGACTGAGGTTCGGTTCGGACGGTTACCGGATAGCTGGACGGCGAGCTACCTATTGCCCGTCGTCCGCAAGCCCACGCTTACGGTGGCTGGAAATCAGGATCGGGGTCTCGGTAACTTGGGAGTCTTCCGAATAAATCAGTATGTCCGACGATCTCAAAGCAAAACATTTTGGCCAAAACGTTTTGGAAACACATTCATTGTGCGCACAGCTAAGAAGAGGAATTCTCTGCCGGAGTATGTGCTTCCTGATGGTTACAACCCGGGAATCTTTAAGTCAAGAGTTAATAGGTTACTTCTAGGTATGCGTGCTCCATCGTCGACCGCATCGTCGCTTTCCATCAGGTGAGATAGTGGTCAAGCGCGAACCTATCAACAATGAAAAAATATACACCGTTAAATTTTGGTCGTTTTAATCCCGCGGAGGGTCGATTCGATACATGAAACACAATCGATTTGTAAAGATAAAAATGAAAAATAAAGTACTTTTTTTTAACTCGAATTAATTTACGCATGTACTAAATTGATTTATTTAAGTATACGTCAGCTGATTGAGGCCAATGAACTGAAGGTAGTTAGTAAGCAACGGCCGACAACTCCCTACAAGGTCATTGGCTCGTTTACTTAAAAAATTAATTTCGTGAAAAAAAATACTTATATCTTTATAAATCGATAGTGTTTCATGTACCGAATCGATCCTCCACGGGATTAAAACGACTAAAATTTAACGGTGTATGTCTATACACCGTAGTAGTAGTAGCTTTTCTAGATGTAACCTATTCACTCAGTCTTGATATAAATGCTCCTTGCTAGCAACCAGGAAACACAGACTCCGGTAGATTTTTAAACTAGGTACCACGCGGGCCGGTTGCCTCCCCGACGCCTTCTTCTTCGAGTAAGATCAGCAGGATAACCTAACACGCTGAAACCCCGCTTGTATTATTTAATGCAGGTGGGACTTTGGAACCACGGGCGCTCAGAGTGGGGACTCTGCCCGCCCATCGAGTGATTCCAAGGAAGACGGTGGCACAGTGATTACGTGCTGCCGTATACAAAGAGACTCAGAGGATACCGTTATATAGTCTCCTCAGGGATGTGCCCTAACAGGCGTTGCACAGAGGGGGTTCCGGAATGGTCTTTTAAGAGGTAACGGCGCCCCTTCAATGTGCTGATGGTGATCACCGGGGTGGTTTTAGTGAGGTAAAAATCCCACACTCCCCGGACTTATCCTTAGCGCCTTTTAAAGGTTTCCCCTCGACAACATAAAAAAAAAGATACCACGCGGGCGAAGTAGATATTATGCTAATTCTCCGTTGTATCCGATCGGCGGGTTCCGAAGAGTTTTGTTTACGTAGGACCGTTTGAGCCAATATAGACTTCGGACTGTAGTGGAGCCGTTGTCCTACTTTTATTGTTAACTTTGTGTTGGTCCCTCTTAAGGGGATAGTGGCGATGCTTTTGCACTCTGATACACATAGTTTTTCGATGAATACTATCATATTCCGGGTATTAGTATTTTAGTGTAATAAAATAGTACATATTGATACAAGTGCAGAAAGTTTGTCATTGCGAGCGAGGTGGAATTCGCATGAGCCGTAGGCGAGTGTGTTATGTAGCCGAGGGCTGCAGTGACAAAGCACATGTGTCAAACGACGTTTTTCAATACACTTATGACAGGTGGCGGTTGATGCGCGCCTCGTGGGGGTTGACACGCGCCTGATGCGATAAACAGTTTTATTACAATAAAATTGTGGCGGGGGAGCACGCCCAGTTTTCCGCACTAGTGTGGAAAACCGTCCATTACGTGCCTAAACTCAGTGGGATAAGAGAGGCTTTTCAAGTAAAGTGAATTGAACATGTATTTAAGCATACGGTCCCTGAAGGAAATTGGTCAAGCTCCAGCAGGCAAATATGAAGTGATAATGCGACAATTCGTTATCATAGGAATAATATAATAAAATTGCATTATAGAGTAGTGGCCCAGTGATAACTGTCCCGATTTACAAGTTGTAGGTCGCGGGTTCAAAACCCATATAGCGAATATTAGGTGCACAGCTAAGTGCGTGAGCAAAACAACCCCACAGTAGCCTGGAGGGCTTGGTAGCCGTGTATTTGTGCGCACAACCAGATGACAGCACAAGCTTATAATATAGTAATTTTTCATGATACACTTATGAAATTTTGTACATAGATTCTTTACATAAAAATACTAGATATGGTGTTTCGGGCTTCGCATATACTAAAACTCACGAAATAAAGAAAGTAGACAAAGTCGCTTCCCGCTGTCTGTCCCTATGTATGCTTAGATCTTTAAAACTACGCAACGGATTTTGATGCGGTTTTTTTAATAGATAGAGTGATTCAAGAGCAAGGTTTATATGTATAATACATGCATAATATATTTAATATCACTATTGCATCGCTAGTGTTATTTATGTTCGTCTAACTGGTCAAGATTTTTTTCGCGATTTCAGTTTTGGTCCCGTAGTAAAAGTTGTTTGCCATCATGACTGCAATCACATGTTTAAGTATCGTTCACTAATTAATTACCAGTTACCCTATATAATATACAAAGCTAAAAAAAATATCTGAGACTTTTCTCAAATTAAAGATTCCCTTCTATAGAGTTAATAAGTAAAGCCAATGAAGTTAACAACGTGTTGAATCGTTTAGAACAAAGACAGTGATTGCGACACCCCCTCCCTACCCTTCTAAGGAGAGGTGGGGTAAAGGGGCATTATGTATTGTGACCTATTTTCTTAAATGGCTGCTGCAACTGAATTCAATAAGCGATAATAGCTTGAATGGAACTATCTTGGAGGTTATTACTTGGGCAGGATTCATGGCGGTAATATATTTTTATGTGATTTAGTTGTCAATGGGTAATGGGGCGCAGCGTAATAGATATTAAGCGAATGGGTCGCGTTAGGGCCTGTGCATATCACGTTTTTTAAACGCGGCGTTGACGCGCGCTTGTAGATACATACGCGATACACACGCGAGTCAAACGCAGCCTAAGCGCGCTTTCGACGCACGTTTCTAAAACGCGCGTCAACGGCACGTTTAAATAACGTTGTGTGCACAAGACCATCGTGCTCTCAATAACTGATGTGCTAGCATAGCATCAGCCTTATAATGTACCCACTGTTGGGACTCAGGCCTCCTCTCTACAAAAGAGAATGGGCCACGTGGGCTCAGTACATGTTGACAGATGTCACATGTCTTCGAATATTTAGTTCTATGACATGCCTTTTTCCTCAGGATGTTTTCCTTCACCGTTTTAAGAGCAGTGGTGATGAAAGAAATTACACAAAGTAAAGCGCCTGGCTAGGTTTGAACCCGCGGCCTACAACTCGTAAGTCGGGGCCGTTACCACTCGGCCACCACTGTTCTCGAATGTACGATGTACTAGACGTCTAGGAAATATAGCTAGGCTGAAGTCGGAGTGGGTTGGCTACGTCGCACGAATGCCTACGGACAGGTAGACGAGGATTGTCACGCACTGGACACCTGTAGGAGCACGACGTCGTTGTGGTCGACCGCAGCAAAGGAGGGTTGCCAATCTGACCAGATTTATCTGTAGCCAAATTTACCCAGGTTCCCGGGGTAAATTTGGCTACAGATCATTTAAGACATATATATTTTAACACGGTAATCACCAATGGGATATTATTACGTGTTCATATTTTTTACAATATTTTATACTAAATAAGAAATAACACTAAAAATACATCGGGAACAGTATCACAAATGGTTATTAAACAGAACTGCAATTAGCAACTCAAATATTGGTGTGAGGAAGACTGGGAACGTAGGGGAACATCTTGCCATCTCATTAGTGCACGTAAGCTAACAGCGGTGACATCACATTTTAGTATGTGGATCCTAATACTTGACAGTTTTCTCTTCCATTAGATTTTAAATGGTTGAACAGTTTTGTACAATTATCTTAATTAGTGATTTTTGTTTTTTTTTCTAATTCCAATGAAGTCATTTTTTTTTCTAAATACATACATATTATAGATAAATTACACCCAGACAGAACAAATGATCGTGCTCATCACACAAACATTTGTCCTGGGTGGGAATCGAACCCACGACCTGGAGATCGTGTGTCGTGGGATCAGGGCCCTCGAGAAATAACCCGTTCAGAATCAGTAACTGAATCTAGTCCAATAATTTTTACTCCATCTTATATTTTTTCCCAAAAGTATTTAAAAAAGTCACAAGTTGGACACCACCCACACAAAGTACAACACAGGTACTAGATACACAGGAGTAGATTATTGCAGGCATTAGCCGACAGCACACAGTTGGTTGCGAGAGCAAAACAACGCCTCATCCGCCCGGATGGCCCGGTGACTAAGTATTTGTGCGGACAAGTATTTAAAAAAAAGTCACAAAAAATGACACCACCGACACAAAGTACAACACAGGTATTAGATAACCAGGAGTAAATTATAACAGGCATTAGTCGTCAGCACACAGTTGGTTGCGAGAGCAAAACAACGCCTCATCCGCCCGGATGGCCCGGTGACTAAGTATTTGTGCGGACAACCACATAACATAACAAGCTTATAACTTTGTGAGTTTTCATGATACGGTTTCGAAATTTTGTACACATATTCTTTACATAAAAGACTCATGTTTCGGGTTTCGCATATACTAAAAATAAGGTTGTACAGATTATGGAACGCAAAATAGTACCTAGTAGCTTCAAAAACCCAACAATGTAGGTATATAAAACAAAATTTACATAACCATAGAAAAACGAAAAAACGAACCAGCCAAGGCTATATCCATACTCTAAAATAATCCCCCGATAAGCCTTTCCCGCCAACTTTTAAACAAATTCTCCCAACCCTTTTGTGTCTACATAACGGTATCACGAGCCTTCGATAGTTTTATGGAGTGTTGATCAGATATTCACCAGTCAGCATTACCTTACAGCCACTGTTGGACTCACGGAATAGTAAGTCTACAGAAGGTCAACTCTGTACAACAAATGAAAACACACGCACAAATGAATACGGTACACGTATATGAACTGGGGACCATATTTTGTTTTAGATCACGGTGATCTGAAACAAATGCCGATTGTATTTGAATTTGACGACCGTTGTTAAGTACCTAGTTCAATTCATTTTTGGAGATATGCTGAATAAAGATTAAAGTCCTGGACTCCGCTGAGGGAGGATCCTCCAACCAGACGGGTGTTAAATCTGGTGGGCTACTAGCCGATAGATGATTTCGGACCGTTCTAAATGTTCAAATCGCGCGGAGAACTTTTCTTGCACGATGCAGGACTAGTTCTTATGTGACGCCATAGATGTCGCTACACACTTGTCATTGTCAGTCTCTGTAATTTTTTGTCATTTGCTGTCACTGTCTGTCACTTTCTCTTAGTTTCTGTCGCTCACTGTCACTCCTGGTCAATTTCGTTCACACTCGGGTCACTTTCGCTTGCTATCGGTGGCTCTCTTAACAATTTTTTGTTTAAGTAATAAACAATGTTATTTTATGAGACTACTAGCTTTCGCCCGCGGCTTCGCTCCCGCTCTACCCTACTCTACCCTACTCTACCTACTCCTATATCCATCATTGAAAAAACATCATCAAATAACATTTCCCACTCCGGGCGAAGCAATAGAGAGTGTCAGCCTTTCCTTACTAAACCACATACCAATCTATGTTCTAAAGGCTATGGTAGCTCTTAATCTCGCAGCTTAGTAAGGGCTTGTTTATGGAGACGCGGCGCGTTGCGCAGTGCGTTGAGTGTTCGTCGTGAATTGCAGCAGCGGGCCGCGTCATCGCTCGCACAAACACAAACACACGGCTTTCGGCCGTTTTGCACGGATGTGACGCATTTCTTTCCTATACACCCCTATTTTTTAATTAGTGCACAAAAAAATGGTGCTCAACCAGTACCCGTTACTGATCATATTTGTGTAGTCAAAAGTACAAAAAACGAAACCCCAAAATTGTCCACAAAAATTTGTCATTATTGGTAAATTCATAATTGAATCATCATTCATAACAACAACTACTAGAAAATACTAAGCGCTGTGTTTTTACATTTTTATTGACATTCTTTCATTCATAAACAATAACCTGTACAATGTTTCCATAAATTGAGTGAGATTTTGGGATATAAACAAACGCTCATAACTTTGATGTTTATGAATATTATGCATTGAGACTTTACTTAAATAATAACAAGACCTTTTCTAATAAGCCCTTTAAGTATTTGCCATAATTAAAAAATAGCAGTGTATAATGATTATGTTTATTGTCTAGTTTATAGTTGCGTATAAATAAACTGTTTTTCTTAAACATATGGCAATGTACGACGAACCGCCCATCGCACCGCGCAATGCGCCGCGTCTTCGTAAACGAGCACTAAAGCTGGCCTTCTGTACCAAGTATTCTGTGGTGTGAATAAGCACATAAGACGGGATGATGGCTGAAGGCATTACCATAGAAACGATGTTGGTCGGACGTTAGACAGCGTTCACACTGTACAGCAGATTTACTTGAATATTTAACGCTAAGTTCTGGGTTTATCAATCTTTTGGAGTATCAGGTGTTAGTTCACTTATTTATTCATTCATGTTGAGTGTTTAAAGCTTTACAAGAGCTAGGATTTCAAGAACACTCGTTGTAATGCTAGCTTCTGTCAGCAACTTAGCCCGCATGAAGGTTGCAGGCAGGCAGGGTCGAAGCCTACTGGGGCCAAGGGTTTGCTTCCGAAAGGAAAGCCCGGCCCTGGTATCTAAGGCCACGAAGGAACGGGATGGGTTTTTAGTCAGTAAGAGTCTGACACTATCTCCCGCTCCGCCCAAGGGCGGGAGATGTCATTGGATGATTTTACACACCACCAAAAGAAAAAAAAAAAAGCCCGCATGAAGGTAGGTTTCTCCAGACAAACTTAAGACCTCCGTTTCATCCCCTTAGGGGGTGAATTTTGGAAAATTCTTTCTTAGTGCTCGCCTATGTCATAAAAGGAAATATTTTTAATTTTTAATATTCTACAACAATCACACAGCACTGTCTAGTCTCAAGCTAAGCAGAGCTTGTGTTATGAGTACTAGACAACTGATAAATATACTTATATATTTTTTAAATACATACATATTATAGGTAAATTACACCCAGACACAGAACGAATGATCATGCTCATTACACAAACATTTGTCCTGGGTGGGAATCGAACCCACGACCTCCGGCGTAGCGGTCAGGGCCACTAACCACTAGAACAATAGGCCAGTCAATCATAGTCCGTTATTGCTTCGTTTCGGTCATATTTTGACAACCGCTAATAAATCAAAACCTAGTATTCCCCGTTGACCTAAACTCCTGAAATTTGGAAAGAGCTAGGTTTCTTTTTTTATTTGTAGTTACATAACAAAACAAAATATTACTTTTTGCGAGTCGGCAAAATCGATTCGGGAAACGAAATATTTAGGCCTTAGTGTAAAACCGCCAGAAACTTTTGGCGATGCTTATTCCTTCTTTTTATTCCGTTTAAATAAGACAGTTGGTTATTCAGCTATTCTCCTCAAGTTTATTTTTACAAAAAAAATTCACACAATGCCATCTAGTCCCAAACTAAGCAGAGCTTGTGGTACTAGTACCAGACAACTGATAAACATACTTCATTATCATCATTTCCACTGTTGGATATATGCCTCCCCCAAGTATCGCCAAAACGAACGATCCTGTGCGTCTCGCATCCACCGCATTCCCTTGGTTTTCTTGCGGATATCTTCATTCCTAATGCGATCACGCAAGGAAACTCCGAGCGTAGCCCTTTCCATTACCCTTTGGTTTACTGTAAGCCTTTTAATGAGGCCCATAAACGCACCTATATATTTCGAAATACTTAAATAATAGACCAATAGGATATTCAAACGATTTTTTTTTCTGTTTCCTTCCTCTTTTCTTTCATTATAATGTGTGTACATAAACTGTTAAATAAATAAGATTGTAACATTAATTTTCTCTGTAACAGCGCATATAGAATCATTTCCTTTGCTAAGTCACGAAACAAAGATATTAGGATTCTGACATATATAACGTAAACACTAAGGCTCATAGAGGCAGTCCACGTTTAATACAATATAATACAAAATCCTCCATGCATGAAACGGGGTGTGGTCAGGACATCCAGCTTGTATGCAGATCTAGACTGAAAGGCAGCTGGAAACATGCCTGGGTCTGAAACATAACGTTAGATACAAAATTAGAATTTGCTAGAGATTTGAGACGGGTTGCACCGGTTAGATGATATGTTAAACGTTTGTTAACTTAGCAGTAAAATGTTTTTTGCAAGTTCGGCTTAATGGTACCACAACTTTTTGATGTTCCAAATTTTCTGATTGGCTGGAATGTTATGATTGATGTTTTTTGTAGTTCTTATTTTGAGTTGTAGTTTTCAAAAACTTTAAAGCAAGAAAAAAGTTTGAATAAAGAATAACAGGTAACTGTTAAGTTCGGGAAATCCATACTAATATTATAAATGCGAAAGTAACTCTGTCTGTCTGTCTGTCTGTCTGTCTGTTACGCGATCACGCTTAAACCACCCAACCGATTTTAATAAAATTTAGTACGTAGCAAGCTTGAACTCCAAGGATGAACATAGGCTATATATTATCACGCTATTTAGTATGGAGGGTGAGTAATATTGCATTTTATCGGCAAAGTGTCTGCGCGCGGCCAAAATTGGAACTAATCGTTTGCTGCCATTTTGACATTTACGTCAGGTGTCAGGAGAATGTCTTGTGTTCTGTGTTTTTAATCGTTTCCAAATTAAATAATCGTCATCATTATACCGAAAGTGATTATAAGTGCTGGCAGGGATCTTGAAAATCAAACGTGCTTAATAAGAGGAATGAGAAAATATCGGATCTAAGCTACGGTTCCATTTTCCAAAGTTGACAAATAAATTTTCGGGTGATCATAACAATAAAATTTCCCTATTTAATCGTACACAGGGCAGCCTGTCAGGAAAACATAGTTTGTTGATAATGGACTGCTACTATGTATTTGAATCTTTACCAAGTGACTATCATGACGGACCAAAAATAATGAAGGATCAGAAATCAGAAATACAAAAGCAAAGAAGAAGAAGAAGGCAATACAAAAGCTCATAATGAAATAGCCTTAATCACTAAAGCGGCATTTAATACTGTAACACCAGAAGAATGACTGAATGTCGTCTACATGTTGACAAAATAGAAGACAAATATTTTAAAGCGGATAGGTTAATGGATATCGAAATTAACAATAGACTCATCCGACTCTTCTGATAGTATTGGAGATTGATTCTAAAATTTGTTTATGTTAAAAGTGTTACTAGATATTAATTTAATAAAAGATTTACAGACGTCTCATGACTTTTTTATAATCATCATCATCTTCCTGCCCTTTTCCCATGTTATTTGGGGTCGGCGCAACACGTTTTTTTCTTCCATTCTGCCCTGTCACCTGTCATGCTATCACTAACTTCCTTCTCTTTCATATCACTCTTCACACAATCCATCCATCTTTTCTTTGGCCTCCCTCTCCCTCTCCATCCATCCGCATGTATACTCATAACCCTTTTAGTAACATGTGTATCATCCCTCCTCTACACATGACCATACCAAGACAAACGATTCCCCTTCAACTTTCCACTTTCAAACTTCCTCTAATATACTCATTCCTCACTTTATCCTTTTTTGTCACACCAAAACATCCATCTCAACATTCATGACTTTTTTATTTACCCTAATAAAATAATCTGTAACGCAATCTATTAGTTTACTTTCCTAACGTAAACTAAACGTATAACTAAATATTTTTTTTTTAAATTACAATTTGAGTTACTAAAGATGGTTTTTAATTATATGAGGGAAAATAGATTAGTTAGGCTGGCAACATAAAACATGCCCCTAGCAACGCGCATGCTCTATAAGTAATATTGTATTTTATTGGTATTATACGATTTGCCGCAAGTTCAAACCCCAGCGACAGTTAATATTTTTGTGATTATTTTATCTTCTTTTTTTTCCGATAATATACAATGATACGCCGAATAAATCAGTAAAATTGTTGTTTACATGTTTTAAACATAACATAGACATTCTTATTCAATATTTTTCCCAGTGTTTTGTAAAAAGTAATCAAAACATAAAATAAAACGTGTCGGCGAAACAAAATACTTACTATTTCTTTTTTAAATTATTCCATTTAAGATAAAAATCATCACGCTATCTTTGACAAGGAGCCAGGCACTCTATGACGTTTATGAAAAGAACGCCTATTTTAAAAGGAAATTATCTAAGAATTTAGCACAGTGGTTTAGTGACTAGCCATAGCACGTAGGACTGTGGTAGTTCGAATCTCAGATTGATGAGGCTTTTTTTTTGCATTCTTACTGCTTTTTTTATTGAGGCTGGTTTTAAGATTAGCACTTTCGAAACAGTTTGGCAGACACTGTCCTTTAAAATCTAACATTCGATTTCAAATCGTTCGTTTTCGTTGGATAAAATAAAATAAATGTATACATTTTTTTATTGAACGGTCCCAGAGCATTTTTAACAATCCTACTGTTTTTTTTTACGGCGGAGAGAGTGCGTGTAGCACTCAAGGTTTCGCCAAATTTCATTTGAAAGTTGGAGACTTAGGGCTGTTGTGGCTGTTTCGATTGTTTCTATTATGTAGTCGGCCGGAAGTACAGATATTACCATTTTGCGAATCGTCGGTTGGGTAGAGCACCGCCGTATCTTCGTGGAAGCGATCGGCGGCGGCGACTATAGCACTGCATTTGGCCATCAATATGCGACTTCAATTGGGCGGAGATACACGCGCTCAAGATTTCGCGGAAATTCCTTAAAAATTTGGAGACTCTTCCTAAGGTAGTTCCCACTATATATGAAGACGTCAGTCAAATATGCACGAACAATACTGGATAAATGAACGAGTAATTTAAACGCCCAAAGCGATCAAGATGCGACAATCAATGCAAACATGCTTTCGCAAATCCATTCTAATCTACAGCGACTGCTGAGGCGTGAAGATGTCCTATTTGCCGTTGTTTCAAACACCACCTTCGATCGCATTATTGCTTCACTGAAGGAAATAACTGGTTGACATTTTCTCTTACGATCGCTTTCACGACGTAACAGCGGCGCAGTCTTCAACCGTAAGCTCCATTGTATCTCCGAGAGATCCGTACAATGGTGAGAATCGAGAGTTCCATTCTTCTAAATTCAATACAGATGTCTCCCGAAACGCCTACATCCAGTGAGTCATGCACAAAGACAGGACGCCGTGGTGCCTCTGTATCCACTCCTCAAAGAAAGTAAAAACCACTGCGATTGTAGCATGCTTACTGCAACCCTGAAGCGCAAAAGGTAACTGTAGGGAAACAGGTGGGTTTTAGTCATTAAAAGTCTGAGACTCTTTCTCGCTGAACCCAGACTGGGAGAAGATATTTGATAATCACCTACGTTAAGAAGAAGGTACAGAAATACAAACTCTAAAAGCTGAAGGTGCCGATCTCATGCTCAACTCTACTGTTCACTTTTTTTATAGCCTACATTTAAACGGATTTATTTAGTGTTACTAAAAACATACTGTGTGTTAATATGCTTTTTCCTGACGCAGAAATCATTAAAAAAAAAAAAAACGTTGTTTTACCAGAACATAAACCATAAACATACATAAACTTATGCTTTTCCTTTGGGTTAGGGAGAGACACCCATTAATACAACCCTTACATACTCTTTCCAAGTGTCGCCACAATGAACGGTCCTGTGCATCTCGCTTCGCATCCATCGGATTGCCGCAGTCAGACTGGGCGCTACATGGCTGTTTATCTTGATTTTTTTTGTCCATGTTCATTTTAAGACTCATTCTTTCGGAAGCTTTGACGTTCATATGTACATAATACATATGTACGAGTATACAACACATGTTTCCTGAAGGTAATTTGCGTTTTTACCTTTAGCCGTTTTATGTGAAAGTAAAACAAATAATTTCAATGCAGAATTAATCGTAAGATCAGAATTATTGTACAAATGTTCTACGAAATTAACGCGGACGAAGTTGCGGGTAACAGCTAGTACTTAGATATAACAACAATTGTTACCATCAAGTAGTTGATAATCACCAGAAATTACCTATTTGTGATTAAAAGATAGACACATAGTCGTGGGTCAATTGAGAAGCGAGCAAGAGGATCATTAGTAATAATATACTCGTCGAATTGAAGCTTTAAAGGCCTTGAGTTGCTACGTAAAGTTGCTAGCCTATCGGTTTTTTACCGATTGCATTTCGGGGAGTGTGAATTACATTGCCTAATTTCGCCTAGCCCTTTCCATCATCGGACCGTCAAGCGTATGGCAATGCACCATCGATACATGGCGTACATCCGAAACATACGCGTAAAATGTTTTAGCACAAATTTATTGTAGGTACAGCTAACGTGTTTCTTTTTTTTAATTAGGTAAATCGTTAATACTTTCTTCTGCCAGCGGCTTCGTCCGCATGAAACTTGGTTAACCCCCTGAGGGGGTTTTTTATGGTAGGTAAAATCATCCAATGACGAATCAAATCAGCCTTGGGCGGGGCGCGAGATAGTGTCAGACTCTAACTGACTTAAAACCTACCCTGTTCCTTCATTGCCTTTGTTCCAGGACCCCGGGGTTCACTTTCGCCTATCCCTAGGACCCCCTTAGGGGTAGAGTTTCGTAAAATCCGTTTAAAAAAAAAGTACTTTATTATTCATTTTTATTTTTACAAATCGATAGGGTTTCATGTAACGAATCGATCCTCTGCAGGATTAAAACGACCAAAATTAACGGTGTATTATATAGATTTATTATTATTATTATACAATGGTGCAACCAGCCCTTAAACTTCGTGTGTAGTTGTACTGTTATTTGTTACACTGTCTGTCAGTAAAATTAAAGCTGCTCAGTGATGCATTAAGCCACGCGAATGCTTGTTACAAGGCTCCGACGTGGCTTAATTCTAATTTAATGGCATTACACTGCCGAGCTCAGGAAAATGGCCCGCCATGTTTGGGAATTAAGGTCAATCCTAGTGTTTTTGGGTTCATAGATCTTTGCACTCTACAAATTCTTACTACAAAAAGCATATTATTATAGTATTAACATAGTAAATTTTGATACAAGTGCAGAAAGTTTGTTATTTCGACCGAAGCAGAATTCGCACGAGCCGTAGGCGAGTGGATTATGGAGCCCAGGGCTGCAGTGACAAATTTGCACGTGCGTTTTGCAATTTCAAACGATGTTTTTCAATACAGTTATGACTCGTGGGAGTTGACCCGCGCCTCGTGGGGGTCGACGCGCGTCGAATCTGATACGATAAACAATTTAATTACAATAAAACTGACTGGGGCGAGCACGCGCACTTTTCCACACTAGTGCGGAAAACAGTCCATGGCGTAGCCAAATGCAGTGTTATAAGAGCGGGTTTTCGAGGTGTTTTGAAAAATATTTAGAAGACAAATAACAAACAAAACGGTACCTAACACACATTCTCCGATTTATATAGTAATAAGCAGCCTTCTTTGTTTTGGTTATTATTGTATTTTTTTATAACTTGCCTATTATTTACTTTTCCGTACCCAAAGCGTGCCAACGGGCCCCTATTACTGAAGGCGAGTTTCTGAATTGAGTATTTTGAGTTAAGGACGTCTCAAACCATACTTAAATGCTAAATTTCGACAAGTTTACAGGCTAAAGTAGAGTTTGAGTAATTCTCAACTTCAAATGCTTACATCAGAAATCGGGGGTGAGTCTCCGGTTTTCGTTAATCTGTTAGCAATCACAGTAATTTTTTTTTAAATACATGGGCACGCGTTTGACCACTATCTCACCTGATGGTAAGCGATGATGTGGCCGACGATAGGCGACGACTTGCTTAGGAGTAACCTATTAACTCTTGATTTAAAGACCTCTAGGTTGTAGCTATCAAGAAACACTGACTCTGACAGAGAATTCCATTCCTTAGCTGTACGCACAATAAATGTGTTCCCGAAACGCTTTGTACGATTAGGATATCATAAACTGTAAGAAGTAGAGTGTTGAATTTGAACAGAGTGTGTATTTCTATTGTCGCTACTATAACAATTATGTAATAACATAAAAATAAATTTAAAAATAAAAGATGGTGAATATCACATGTCTTCGATTTTTTGGTTCTAGGACATGCTGGTTTCCTCACGATGTTTTCCTTCACCGTTTTGAGAGCAGTGGTGATGAAATAAATTGCACAAAGTAATGCACCTGGCCGGGCTTGAACCCGCGACCTACTAATCGTAAGTCAGGGCCGTTACCAATCGGCCACCACTGCTCTCAATGATTCGCACTTAGCCAGGTTTTATTTGACATTTTTTTCTCACAAAACAGTTTTTTCTCTTGCTTGTAGTGCGTAGTTTAGTTTAGATTCGAGTTGGAGAGGGCCTTCTCTATAACTAGACCAAATTGAATTTTGAATTTTTTGATGGTTTCCACGACTTCCTTATGTCCCACAAGACGTAACTACCATGATTAACGAAACAAACACAAACTTAAAACTAAACAAAGTTCACACACACAAAAACTAACTTTAACCGTCGATCCAAGATGGCTGCCGACACAAGTTGATTCTCACTTTCCCTGAGTTTATAACATAGAACGCTGAATCGACTAGAGAAGCCTTGGTATCTGTGCGAATCAATACACACACACAAAAACACAACACACGTTGTTTTTTAACGCTTTGTTTTTTTTTAATTTTTTTTTTTGTGTTATATTTGTATATTTCAATCACATAAGTGTTTATTTGTAATTTTTGGTTGATAATAAACTCAAAAAGAACGCTCGAGGAGCATGCGCGTGTGCGCGGAGAGGAGCGGGGGGGCGCGTCACGGGGACCGCGGGTCCGCGGGGCAACTGGGGCAAGCGGATAGTGTGATCGATGCAATAAGTCAGCGCCTACGTACACCCTCCTTATCCGTGACATTTTCAAAATCTATCTTTTCTGTCGGTTTCTTCATTTTCTCCCCTAAACGCCTTCTACATCTAAAAGTAGGTATAGGCTAGGGTAAAGCAGAACCATTTCTGTGTTAGGCATATACTGACTAAAACCACCCATTTGTTTTTCAGTTGTCCTTTTTTACCAAGTTTACAATTTCGCAAAAATCCCCGTCATCATCATCATTTCAGCCGATAAGCGTCCATTGTTGGACATAAGCCTCCACGCGTGTCGCCACAATGCATGTTTAGGTCTTTGGTCCATCTTATGAGAGGTCTGTCGGCGTCTTCCGGCCCCACCTTTCGACTCCAACGACCTATTCTGCGAGCAATGTGCCTTGCCCATTGCCACCTAAGTTTGACAATTCTTTGGGCTTAGATATTTGTATGTATTTAACTTACAATACAAAATGGAGAAATGGCTTTTAATGCCGCCGAGTCGCGTCAGTGTTCTGTGGTTTACAACTACAACAGATAAGCCTTTCGTATACAAAGTTGTCTTTTATAGGGGAGTAAATATACGCAGCTTTTCCAACGATAAGACAATGTTTTACGAGCTGTGAAATGAAGAGATAAAACTATGGGTGCCTGAGAAAAGGTAGGACGAGCTAGCTGGAGTTGAAAAGCCATAAAAATAAGAGTGAAAAATCAATCATGGCCGCCGTTTTTTTTTTCATATAAGGATACTCATACTTCAATATCATACTTCAATATAACTCTGAATTCGAAAACTTTGGTGTTCTCGATAGTCGAAAAGGAAATCAAATAACATTTTTAGGGTTCCGTATCGTAAAAAGAAAAAAACAGAACCCTTATAGGATCACTTTGTTAACCGTCTGTCTTTCTGTCAAGACCCTTTATCTCGGGAACGCGTGAAGGGAAATATTCAAATCTGTGGTCCCTTGAAGTTGTGAAAACAAAACAAACTTCAAAGTTAACGAAAAAAAAAGATACGGACGTTTATGTCGCAAAAAACGTCCATTTTGACACTATTATATGAATCTAAATTCTTGGGGTACTTCCCGTTGACCTAGAATCCTGAAATTTGGCATGAAGCAAGATTCTAAAGCACAAATATAGGCAAAAATCTGAAAACTGTAAATTTGTAGTTACGTCACAAAAAAAAAAAACTTTTTCGATTCGGAAAATATTTTCGAGAATCGATTTGGGAATTGAATCATTTTCATAGGTAGGTTTCTCAGTGAACCCTCAGTGCGCGAGTCCGACTCGCACTTGCCCGGTTTTGTTTAAATGTATATATTAATGTATAAACCAGTGCTTGACATCCCATCTGATGGTAAGCCGTGATGCAATCGTTGACGGTGAGGTGCACTAGTTTATTGAGAGCCTATTCACTCTAGCCTTGAAGACACCTAAATTATACCGTTTATCAAACTTGAAAGTTTCAAAGGCGAGTTTGTCTTACACTGTTTAAGTTTTGCTGTAGGGTACATCTAAAAAGTGGACAGTAAATATTTTATTACTATTTGGGACCTGTAAGTATACCAAATTTGATCAAAATCTGTTCAACGATTTGTCCGTGAACTTTATAATAATATGGTTTGATTTTCTTGATATATGATATTTATTTTTAAAAATATGTTTTATAAAAAATATTTTTAAAACTAGATGAGGCCGGTGTTTTCTAGCTAGCTAGAAGAAACACCGAAGCAAACTCTGAGTTCAATGTCTCTTTTAATGTCCATACAGACAAGAATGTTTCTAGACTTTAAAATCTTTAATCAGTTTTCCCTTTGTCGACATAACTCCTCAAATGACCAACAAAATCACACAAATCATCAGTTACAATAATATAATTGCTTGTACAATCCACAAACGATTTGTTCGATCAACATTCAAATATACTGGCTGACAAACATTCGTAATATCGTTTGTGGATGCCGCGGGTACTGCTATGGAATACGATAAACGTCCAATACATGCGGGGTGTACTGTGCAGGTAATTTTGCAGAAGTATCAAGGTTTTATTATCATTGACTAGTGATTCTTGAGAGCAGTGGTGGCCGAGTGGTAACGGCTCCGACTTCGGTTCTAACCTTCGGTTCTAAGCCAGGCGCATTACTTTGTGTAATTTATTTCATCACCACTGCTCTCAAAACGGTGAAGGAAAACATCGTGAGGAAACCGGCATGGCCTAGAACCAAAAATTCGAAGACATGTGACATCCACCAACCCGCAATGGGCCCGCGTGGTGGATTACGGCCCATTGCCTCTCTTGGCCTGAGTCCTAACAGTGGGAACATTGATGCTGATGCTATGCTATGCTATGCTAGTGATTCTTCCCGGATTCGTATTAGCGCCAGTTACCAATCTATCAATCCACGTATTAGGTGGATTTCACACACGAGGGAACAGACTTCCTCGACGGGATTCCGACCCCGATTTCTAACCATCGTAGGTATAGGCTTTCGGCCGTCCGGTGACTTTCCGGACCGAGCCCGAGTCGTCAACGACGCGTAGTGTACCGTAGGGGACCAGCGAGGTCAAGCCTACTGGGGCCATGAGTTGTTCGGGAGAGAAAACCGGAACCCAAAAACGAATTCGAAGAAGGGACAAAGGAGTAGGTTTTAGTGTATAAAAATCTGACACACCCTCGCGCTCCGCCCTAGAGCGCAAAAGTCATTGGATAATTTCCCACCTGGAAAAAAAATCCTCATATGTGATTTACCTCTGCAGACAATAAAATTAGAGAAAATGAGTGTGTCAGATAAGTGTCGTGCCAGACATCTTCAGAAATCACTTATGTAACATGTTGGAAGCGTGTCGTGTTAGATATCGACAAACTGCGCTGTCAGCACTGGATGCCAACCGCCATGCATGCGTTATTGAATAGCTTTCGGTAGGAAAAATACTTCTCTATGGAAGATAAGTAAATGCACAACAGCATTAGTAAGGAAGAGTATTTAAGGAATGAGTTACGGTAATATTCAATAAAATTCCTGATAAAAATGAAAATTTGCACAACCATAAAAGAAAATTAAAGAATTTTTTAATAGAAAAATATTATTATTCAATCACCGACTATTTAAATGACAATGTTATAAAATTTCTGACATTTCATACGTAAGAATTATGTATTTTTATATTGACATTTCACTTTAAATTTTGACATTTAATTTCATATTTTGACAATTAATTTTACATTTTGATATTTAATTTTACATTTTGACATTTAAATTTAATTAAGGCGTCATTCCAATTGTTTTAATTTTATTGCATGTAAATACATTGTACGCCCTAGAGGCAAAACAGCGCTGTCAGGGTACCTATTTAAATAAGAACTTATAATGTACCTATGTTTGACAATCAATTGATGAATCTGAATGTGAAGAAAAAATGTGCCAGAAGAAGTGTCCTCGTTACTACAAGATATAATTTCCACTTTTGGAGTGGCCATCACGTATCGGACGACGCAACGTTTGGAAGGCCTCTCACAAGGTGTACCGATGACCTGGTAAAGGTTGCGGGAATCCGATGGATGCTAGACGCACAGGACCAGTCATTGCGGCGGCGCCTGGGGGAGCCCTATGTCCGGCAGTGGACGTCTTTGGGCTCATGATAATGATGATTCCACACATAAACTTCTGCATCTACCCTACTCCATGCAAACCTCCGTTGAATCCACAACACAACATCGTAGCATGATGAATCGTTTACTAAGCGACATATTTCCGTGTGGTGGTGAGAGTAGAATCCTAATCAAGCATTGTCTGTGTTATATATGAGAATACCTGAGCTGTCCTTGTTGGGATGGCGAAATGGCGTTATGAGAGCCTTATAGTCTGATAGCTTTGCTCGTATAACTGCTGAAGATTTATTATGACATGATTCATCAGATTGCTGAATATTATTTCAAATGAAATACATGTGTTTGACTGCAGCCTGCTGAAGTTCACTCAAGTAGCACTTAAATGCATTGAGAATATGCAGAGCATTTAATTTTATTTATTTTCCACTGACCCTAAATATGTGTGTCTTTTTTAATATATGTTTATTTGTATTTATTTATACTAATTTTGTGTAAGCGTAATTAATAATATGGGTATGTGTGTACGTAATAGCATCGCATTGGCGTTAGCTGTTAAAGTGTTGTTATTGAAATTTAAATAAATCAATAAATCAAACATTTATTTCACAAATACACAATTATATACATTATATAAAACACTAATTAAAGCTATATATAGACTAAAACCTACTCCAAGACATTGTTATAATTACAATAAAATTGTGCCTAAATTGACATATGCTATGAACTAGGCTTAGAGCCTGTATTCGGCACGCAGCGCCTCTCGCCCTGGAAATTTATCTTCTAGTATGTGATCATAAGCAAATGGAATCGATGTTTCTAATACAGTAAAGAAAAAGGAACCAATATTAAAAAATAGGTGTATAAGTGAAAATGGTGAGTGTGTGCGTGTGAGAGTTTGTGTAAAGATTTACATTAAACAAATTCAAACTTTGGATTCATATACTTACATCTATAATAATGACTAAAATTAAGTATCACTACTTTAATATGGTCAGCAAATCTTCAGTCTGATCGTGTGTTAATATCAAAAGCCATTTAAATAAAGTTTTCCTTATTGTTAATCTATTTAACGAACAGATTGGAATCGTTATATTGAGAATTTTCTTCATGCTTGAAAGCACACTTGACAGTATTAAATACTTGACAATATTCAAACCCTGTTTACTTAAAAGCACTTAGGTAGTTTTTTTTACTTAAGGGTATTACATCGCTCAATGACTTTCAAGAATTTACCTCTACATTAGTAGAGAAGAATTGACCTCTAAACAGGCATTGCAGGGGGTGCTGCGCGCGGGGTGTTAGTACTAATTCGAGTTTTTTCTTGATTACTTATCGATATTCAATGAAATTCGAAAAAAAATCAATACAAGTTATTCAATTTATCGTAACATATATTTTGGTATAAATTCAATGTATAAATATAGAGCCGTTTTCGAGAAAATATGGAATTAATGTTCAAAAAAGGCCTATTTACCAGATTTTTTTTCTAGAGTTAGGGTATTTTTTTGAGAAACGTAATCAATACAATTTATTAGTAATGTCCTTAAGTATCCCCTTCATTTTTTATATGGTAATCGTACATAAGGAAACTTCAAACAACTTAGGTGTTTTTTTTGGATTTGGGCGATGTAATCCCCTTAATTGTTTATTAGTTGGTTGGATTTATCAAGAAGCAGCTGACCCAATAGACGTAGCTAAGAACTGTCAAACGCGCAATGGTTAAATAGTCGTCTATTTTTTGCGTAACTTACTCATATTTAGTTTTTGTTTTTTTCACAAGAACCTTCTCCTGACAACCGATTTTGACTTTTATTCCTTAGGCATAAATAAGGGTGGTATAAAAAGCAAAAAAGAGGTTACAATACCAACTACTTGGATGGTGTCTTTGATTTTTGGTTCTAGGACACACCGGTTCCCTCACGATGTTTCTTCTTGTTAACCGACTTCGAAAAGGAGGAGGTTCTATGTTCGGCTGTATGTATTTTTTTTTCTTTTTTGTATGTTCACCGATATCTCGGTCAATTGTGGACCGATTTCGAAAATTTTTGTTTTGATTGAAAGATTTTACTTCCGAATTAGTCCCATAAAAATATATTTTTGATCTGATGATGTACTTCGAAGATATAGGACGAAACTCTTCCAAAAATCATAGCAGAACTGTCGTTTGTATATGTTTGTTCGTCAATATCTTGGTCAATTGAGGACCGATTTTGAAAATTTTTGAAAGATTATACTCCCAAATTGGTTCCATAGAAATTTTGTTTCGATCTGATGATGAACTTCGAAGATATTTATATCTGACAAAAACACAAAAAAGAGCAAAATAACTTTAAAAGTTATTTTGCTCTTTTTGTGTGTTGCTCTTTTTTGCATTGAAGTCGATTGTATTTTTTTTTTTTTAAGTTTTTCTATAGCACATTTTTTCGTCCTCACTACGAAATAAATTACTCATAGCAAAGTGCCAGCCTGAGTTTGAACCTACAACTTATAACTCGTAAGTCGGGGCTATTACCAAGCAACCACTGTACTTCGCTAAAGAAACAAAAGTATACTGAAAACTAGATGCAATTAAAAATTCCGTCGACACTAAAACTAAAATGAATTAATTCGGACCGAGTGGACATTTCTGCTAGAAGATTAAAATTTCAGCGGTGGAAAACGTGTCAGTTTGCTACCAGAGAGCACTAGCTAGCACTAGCATAAGCTACATTAATTAGTAGACTCACAATTTACAAAATAACAAGCACCTGGTATGTGTACTTAGTTAAACACCACTATTTTTTAATTAGGTCAAATACTTAAAGGGCTTATTAGAAAAGTCTTGTTATTATTTCAGTAAAGTCTCATTGCATAATATTCATAAACAGCAAAGTTATGAGCGTTTGTTTATATTCCAAAATCTCACTCAGTTTATGGAAAAATTGTACAGGTTATTGTTTATGAATGAAAAAATGTCAATAAAAATGGAAAAACACTGTGCTTAGTAGTTTCTAGTAGAAGTTGTTATGTATGATGATTCAATTATGAATTTACCAATAATGAAAAATTTTCGAGGAAAATTTTTGACTACACAATTATGATCAGTAACGGGTACTGATTGAGCCCCATTTTTTTGTGCACTAATAAAAAAATAAAAAAATCGTAACATTTTTATTCTTAAAATATTATACACCCCTAATATTTTAAGAATAAAAATGTTACGATTTTTTGTTAGTATTTTGGTTAATATCTGCTGCAGTCTTCCTAACCGATTATAATTAAAAAAATTCACGCAGAACTGTATTTCGCTCTAGTACGGAAAAGTGCGTGAACTCGCTCCCGTCACAATTTATTGTATTTGTCATGTCAGGCTGGGTGCTAAGCGACCCCCTTGAATCGCCGAAACCATTCATTTATTTCTATGTGACATGTAACATCCACCAACCTACACTGAACTGGGCCGCTGATGCTATGCTATTACAACGAACCTGATACGCAAATTTCAAAATTGAGTCCGTAAAAGTCTGTCAATCTGGGCTTGTTATTTAAAACGATTCAAACTCGAATTCACAGATTTCCCGATACAATTCTTCTACTAACTACTTTAATTTCGCACTAAACAATACAGTTTCCTATCTGTTTCGCAACACTTAGGAAGTGCTACAAAAAGAACTAAGTAACGCTAAACAATACGAGTAAGGAAGTGTTTTTAGTGATAAGCGAGTGCGACAAGCGGTAGAATGTGTGTGGGTTTTTTTTAAGGTGGGAATTCATCTAATGACTTCTACTATAGGGTGGAGCAGGAGGCCCTTCAGTTCGGAGTCCTTCAGAAATTTCGCGTGGCCCTATCGGGCATCGGGCTCTACAGGTCTGCTGACATCTCTTTAAGACACGCGCGGAAATCTACGCGCCGTCGATGACTCGGACTTGGTCTACCCATTGCTCGTCGTTCAATTTGAGAGCGTGCGCCTACAGTGGCCAACGAATGCCCATCGACTTCAGACGCTCGAGGACTCCCATGCCCAAAGACTTCCGATGCGCGGGAATGTGTATACGTGGGGTTTTTATGTTAGATGTGCAAGTGTGCACTTCATTTGTTAATTCATGTGTAACGTGGCTATGGGACGCAGAGGAAGCTATCGCCTACAATTTACTCTAGTGTCTTCAAGGCTAGAATGAATAGGCTCTCAACAAACTACTGAGCTTCATCATCAACGATTGCATCGCTGCTTACTATCAGGTGGAGCGCATTCGAGCACTAAACATGTAAAAAAATTCATCAGGATTGATAAATCGCTCCGCTATTGCTTAAGCACTATAACCTAACCTTACACTTAGACCTATTACGAAGGCCTACCGTGGGACCTGCCTCCATTGTATCTTCTTGTATCGGCGGGGTATTGGAGTAGGCAGTTATATAAGTATCAAGAATGCAAATATGGTTTATATGAGAACCATGGAGTTTCTTTCCTGTTCTTCTCCATAGGAAACGACCAATTTGAACCGTGCGCTAGCTTCTGACATTTTATAAGTGCCCATGTAGGCCTATGTAAAATAAAGGATTTTGAGTTTGAGTTTGAACTATTTTTATCATGTTACCTGAGATGTTATAAACTGTTTATCGAGAATGCAGAGCATAAGGAAAGGAAATGTAAATGTCACCTGTAAATTGCAAACTCTTTATGATTGTAATAAATCTTTATTAGATTATAATTTCCCGATATACAGACGAGAGCAGGAAACGTGTATATTCGGCTGGCCGAATAAACGCGTTCCCTTCGGCTGGCCGAATAAACGCGTTCCCTGCTCTTGTATTATGAAAAATCGTTTTGTACACGATAATCCACATCCAAATTCATTAGTATGTAATATAACCGTGTCTTATTTAGAAAAAACTGTTAACAATTTCTCGCGATATTTTACAATCTTACGGCGTTTGCAATTTTACGGTGACATATTATATACCTAAGTTTAAGAGTCTCCATGGCTGTGGGCAGGGCACATTGTTCATAAAACGGATGGTCGATGAGGCTGAAAGGTTTTGGAGTGGTGACTGCGTACCAGAAAACGTAGCGTTGGAAGACTTCCCACAGGTGGACCGATAACCTATAGAGGATCGCGGATGTGAGCCGCATACTTACGGAGGTCATGTCTTTCGTCATCGTCGTTGAATGGCAATGCTAATTCTTTGGGCAGAAAACGAGCTAGCCATCAGTGGGCGATGAAAACAATTTATATTGCAAAAAGAATATCACTTCGATTTTAACGTAAATTCTCGAGCGGAATATGAATGAGTATGATTTCAAAGAAAATCAAAATCTATGCCACCTTTTCTGCCAAAACAATCCTTATATTTACTTCTTAAACATTAATATTTGATGTTTTTCAACAACACCCATTCAAACACTTATTCATCCCGAATTCTTTGTGACTATAACAAGAATTTATTCACAACAAAATTGTGTGAAAATGTTGAAGACCGTAGCCCGCATTATTTACTTTTTCTGTACAAAATAGAATCGTCTGTGTGTCACACAATACGTGTCTGTCACAGTTATATACGATTCTGAAGAGAAATGTGGTCACAGAAAATGTACTACATTGTGAGGAAGAGACGCCGTAGACATTCAGAATAAATAACTGTTTGAACTAAGTGATGATGGTAAGAAACCGGCCGGTATATCTTCATTTCTGTAGAAGATGGATGGCCTTAGGATAGGACGCTGCCTGTGTTGATACTTATGCGACATCCCATCTTCCTAGCTCGTCGTGCTGTGCTTTGCTGAAAAATAGCAACCTTACCGTCAGTTTTATTTTCGAGCCGTTTGGGGTTGAAACTCTTAGGCCGTGTGATCCGAGTATAATATACACCGTTAAATTTTGGTCGTTTTCATCCCGCGGAGGGTCGATTCGGTACATGAAATACTATCGATTTGCAAAGAAAAAATTAAAAATCGAAGCTTTTTAAAAAAAAAATCGAATTAATTTACACATGTACGAAAATAAATTCTATAAATAAACGAGTCAATGACCTTGTAGGTAGTTAAAAAATTTAATTTCGTACATGCGCAAATTAATTCGAGTTTAAAAAAAAGTACTTTATTTTTTAATTTTCTCTTTACAAATCGATAGTATTTCATGTACCGAATCGACCCTTTGCGGGATTAAAACGACTAAAATTTAACGGTGTATAATATATGTCTTATGTGACCCAAGGACTGGCCTTTACCTCGGTCAGAGAATAAGCATTGCCATACAACGTGGCGATGCCGTCAGTTTTTTGGACAAATTTCTAGTCGATATCGATGCGAAGGATTTTTTTAACGCTATATTTTAGATAACAGTTTAGTGTATATAGTTTGAATTAGAGCAACAAACTAAGAGACTATTTAGAAAAAAATAATAAAATGGTATTTCTAAAAGCGATAAAATTGCTCAACAATTCTTATTAATAGAAGGTAAGCATTGCCATGCAGCGTAGCGATGCCGCTAGTCTGTTGGGCACATTACCAGAGACGTTTTTTGAGGTCATATTTTAAATTGTCATATAGTTATTTAATTTTTTAAGGACCTCGGTTGGCAATATCAGTCAACAATAAATTATAAGGCTGATTATGCAATTTTATGTTTATGGCACTATGTTGATGATTTATTTTATCAAAGGCTAAAAAATCTGACATTGTACTAAAAAAAAAAAAGAGAAAAGAAAAAAAAACATTGTACTTAAAGAAATGAAAGAAAGAAAGAAGAAAGAAAGAAAGAATGCTTATAAATCCCTAAGGGAAGACAGAAGACACCCAAGTGCCGCTGAACTTGAAAGTCTAAAGTGAAGTCATTAAACTTATTAATTATTTAGTAACATGTCTTCTAAGTTGAGTGTAAGCGCGTTAAGCTGTCTTGAAGGTGCGTTTACATTGGGAGCGTATTTCTGCATAATATATAAAAAATTCACTCTCTTCGTCTTTATCCGTTTATGCCTTCTGAACTATGCCATGGATTTTAATACGGTAGTTACTAATGTAAAGAGCAATTATGGAGTAAGGTTTGTGTGTATAATCGAAAACCGCGTGCTTCCAGGGTGGATCACCAATTTAGAATTCATTACTCAAGCGTATTCAAACGCTTCCATTCTCGAGGAACTAGGTGTCAAGGAACGCTTGTCTACGCTGGTACGGAGTCGTATTTTTAAATACTTTAGGCATACTTTTCGACGTGGGAGTGGCTCCAGTGAACGCCTTGTTATACAAGGAAAAGTGGACGGAATAAGAACGCGTGGCAGATCACCGATGCGATGGACTGACCAAAATTAAAGCGGCTGTTGGAGGCCCATTGAACGAGTGCGCTTGCATGACTGCCAGCAAGCAAAAGTGGCGGGAAGTCGTGCAGCGTATCCTGACAGCTTCGGAAGAGCTATCTTCGTGATAACCACGACCACTCTGACAAGAGTAAAACGACCAAGAAGAAGACGAAGTCTCAAGCGTATTGCACAAAGACAGGTGCACCCTCTGTTCCTTTACACTCATAGTCCGATGGGACGGCAACCTGACACGACTAGGGATAAATCAGGCACAGGGCCCCTGGATTTCCACGCTTTTCGAGGATCAGAAGTAACACAACACCAACTTCCAAACTCCGGGCAGCTGCAGCCTCATAATAGAAAAACGAACAGACGAAGCAGTTACATTGATTGAAATATGGACGCTGCTATCAGGTCAGGCAGGCAGTTACTGGCATCATCTTCTACTTTTTTCTTCATTGTTGATAGGTTTGCGCTTGACTACTATCTCACCTGATGGTAACCGACGATATGATCAACGATGGAGCATATTTACTTAGAAGTAACCTATTAACTCTTCTTGAAAGACTCCAACAGGGAATTCCATTCCTTAGCTGTACCTAAAACGTTTAGTACTGGGTGTAGTAATGGATGGGATGTCCATCATGTACCAGTGGGTGGGCATCATCGCCGTACGTCTGATAGTCTGACGATGGAACAGGCTTCAACTTATACTAGAGTCTGCGACTGGTAGGAGAGTGTTCTTTCGATGCAAACGCACCTCCATACTAAAGTAGGTATAAGTTACAACACACCCCCAAAATTGCGACTATTACCGAAATTCAGTAGACACCAACAATTTTGTGGCTCAATAATCAATATTTCTCCCAATTTCAATTCAAAATCTACCTTACCATGTTCTGTTAAAGTTGATTTTTGATCGAACGGTAGGATTTGAAACAATTTATCACTTGAGGATATAACTCGGGGTTGTGCTATCATATCTCTGAGATAAGGTGAAGAGGATACTTCATTTTATTAGGAATATGGGGTAGACAGAGGTCGGTCGTAATTTTAATGTGTAATAAAGTAATAATATTTCGCTGACGAATGCGGTTGCTATTTAAGACTAATATTTTGTGCTTCGTAAAGCATGTTGACATATTCGTCCCAGTTGACATAACTTGTAGATCTTTGACAATGGTATATACATGATTTTTTAATTTTTTTTTTACTACTCAAGTCTCAAGCTAAGCAGAGCTTTTGTTATAAGTACTAGACAACTGATAAACGTACTTTTTTATTTCTAAATGGAATTTATTTTGCAAATACAGAAACAGAACAAACTTAAATATTAAGTATTTATACTAAACCTATGTACATAAAACACTAAACTAAGAATGTATACTAGACCTAACTATGTACATACAATACAAAAAAACAAAATACACTCAGGCATCGAAGTACTCCTTCTCATTGCTATTTATTTCTAAATACATACATATTATAGATAAATTAAACCCAGACACAAAACAAATAATCGTGCTCATCACACAAACATTTGTTCTGGATGGGAATCGAACCCACGACCTGCGGCATAGTAGTCAGGGCCACTTACCACTAGACCAACAGGCCAGTCAATAAAATTAGACCACCAAAAAAAAAACAATCAGAAATAGTAGATTATGTGACTAGGTGATAAAAAAGTGTCTTTAATTCGCTGGTGGAATGTTGAATTCCGAACGAAATGATGGTTGCTAAGTTTTAATCCCGAACGTCAGTGAGGGATTTATATATTAACTACCGAGCATTTCGAGGGTGTTAATATAGAACCCTGAGTTAAGTGAGAATTTCAAGCCGGCCCAGACAAAAACAGCTTTATCCCCGTATGGTATACTCTACTTTTTACACCATCTGTGAGATAATTAGTCAATTTCCCTAGGGATAGAATGACATGCTTTAAGTCAATGGTTCCCATTCTTGTTTTAACTGGGGACCATTTTGGTTTCTTTGGTAGTTAGTACGCAACGACCGTCAACTACCTACAAGGTCATTGACTCGTTTACTTAAAGAAATTAATTTTCGTACATGCGTACCCATATTAATTCAAGTTTTAGAAACAAAGTACTTCATTTTTTAATTTTTTCTTTACGTATCGATAGTATTTCATGTACCGAATCAACCCTCCGCGGGATAAAACGACTAAAATTTAACGGTGTATATGGGCATTATCGAGCAGGAAAAGAATACTAATCGTGAAAACAACCTCAAAATTGATCGGAAAGCAAACGAAAATATAACCATTTTAAGCAATCATTTTTATGGCGTCCGTTCGGGTGTCATGGCCTTTGATATAAAAAGTCATGTCAGACTTCTCTTTCACAATAGCACCTTTGAAGCTTTATAAGTTCGTTGTTGACAAAAATATATTATATTTTCATTTCATATTGACTGGCCTGTTTGTCTAGTGGTTAGTGGCCCTGACTGCTATGTTGGTGGTCGTGGGTTCGATTCCCACCCAGGACAAATGTTTGTGTGATGAGCACGATCATTTGTCCTGTGTCTGGGTGTTATTTATCTATAATATGTATGTATTTAGAAATATATAAGTATGTTTATCAGCTGTCTGGTACCCATAACACAAGCTCTGCTTAGCTTGGGATTAGACGGTGTTGTGTGATAGTTGTGGAATATTATTATTATTATTATATTTGTTTACCAGAGCTAAATAATATCTACATTTTGATACAAGTGCAGAAAGCATTTCTTTTTATTCATGTGTTATGGAACCGAGAGCTTCAGTGACAAATTTGCACGCGTATCAAACGATGTTTTTCAATACACTTAAGACTAATGTGGTGTGCGGAAAACAGTTCATTGCGTGCCTAAACGCAATGGGATAAGAGCGAGTTTTTTTTTAAATTTTAAGTGCATTGTAAAAGTATTTACTTTTACTATTGTTATAAATTTTTCTTGTTGACTGGGAAAATCATGTAATAATTTCTTCCACTTAAGGATGGTATGAGATAGCGTATCAGACTTTTACTGACTAAAACTCACCTGTATTGCTTCATTTGCCCTTTGCGTTCCCGGGCCAGGAAATTAGACACCAGTCTTGCCAAGAGCTGGGTTTTAGTGCAGGTCAGATAAGAAGTCCTAACTACCCCATATCAAATAAGTAGGAGGAGGCCGCACGCGTGAGGCAACGGCCCTCACGCCTCAGCCGCCGCAAGAATCCCGATCCCGATTTCCGGCCACTTTAGGCGCGGGCTTGCGAACGGCGATCAATGGGTAGCTCGCTGTCCCACTGTCCGGTGACCGTCCAGACTGGGTCCAAGTCATCGACGACTCGAATTGTTCCACAGATATCAGCAAACCGTAGGGGCCCAGCAGGGTTGAAGCCTGTTAGGGCCATGAGTAATGTGAAAGTGAACATCAGGGCCCTGAAACGAACGAAGGCTATGAAGGAAGGCCATGAGTGAGTTTTTAGTCAGTAAAACTCTGCCACTATCTCCCGCTCCGCCCAAGGGCGTGAAAATGTCGTTTAATGATTTTTCCACAGAAAAAAACTCTTTCCAACTTTTCAACGTGACCTTTGCTAAGGAAAGAACAAGCTATGAGTTAAAAATTGAACTGAACAGCAAAAATGCTTGTCATCTTCTACTAATCCCAAACGTCAGCCAAGAAAAAAGATTGAATGATGTACCACAAAGCAACTTATCTTTCGTCAATGTTTCAAAGAAAAGATTGCAAAAAAGATCTTTGTCAGCGCCAAAATTGTTTTTTGGTAGATAATTGAATAGAATAATACCAACTAAACCGACGGCTTTTATATTTTTTCCTTTGATGTATCGCCTTCGGGTGATATGATGAAAGGAACTCGTATTTCATTGTTGACATTTCCGTTCAATGATCTGTAAGGGTCATTCTTTTTAGACACGTTACAATCACAAGGTTTTGACGGCGCATTGGTTCAGCGATTGGCTATTGGAACAAACATTTGTATGGCCTGCAAATAGGTGTTCTGGGTCTGAGTGTCTTGTCTGTGTGAGTTTACATGTATGTGAACACCCCCCTCGAGACAGGAGTAATTCCTAGTGTGGGACAAAAAAAATCGCGTCGGCTATTTGAAGAGTAGCTAGAGAGGTGCCATCACTTTCTGCACCCCTCGAAGGCCGATTGTACATATTTATGTTTGTACAACTTGAATGACCTTGAAAATCATTAATTGTCTTACTGTTCACACAAACGTACGAAAAATTTTTTTGTTTTTTTTTTCTATATGTTTATTTTTCCAGAAAAAATCCCGAAAAGGTTTTTTTTTTATGATTTTCTAAAAAAGGGGCCATTACGTAATAATAATACCCCCTGGCGCGTGAGGGGTTAACGTAGGTTTTCATTGGACGTGGGTGCAATACTTGATAGACGGGAGCTTACAGACGACGAGCAATGTGTAGCTCGCCGTCCTGTTCTATCGGTAAGGACCAAGCCCAAGTCCAAGCTGACAAAAACTAAAGGGCTAGAGTTGATGCCTGCTAAGGCTGTGGGTTTGTTTTAAAAGAGTGAGTGTATCCGTTGTACCTACCAGGCCTTATCAGAATACCTTAATTACTTTTTTTGTTTTAAATAGCACAGCATAATGCTGACATATGAGTCTTTTGGCCTCTCACAGATCTGTTTTATATCTTTTTAATGTTTATTGTTTTCAAAAATGAAATTCACCTCTCTAATCTGGTACTTCTTATGAATGACCTAATCCTACATTACTTAATATTATATGTTTTGTTGTTTGTCCTGTGCTAGTCATAAATGCGAATGTTTTTCTTTCCTACAGGGTTTTAGATGGCAAAAGTCTACACTTAGAGTAGGAGAAGTTTTTTTCATGATTTTCCATTCCCAAACAAAGAGGGGTCAACTTGCTTATTCCTAGGATTGTTCTACTACCTTATTTTGTACCACTAAACAGTGTTATGTTCCTGTTTACAAGGATTTTCTTAAAGAATAATATAATATATTCCACAACTATCACACAACGTCGTCTAGTCCCAAGCTAAGCAGAGCTTGTGTCATGAGTACTAGACAAATGATAAACATACTTATATATTTCTAAATACATACATATTATAGATAATTTATACCTAGACAGAGAATAAATGATCTTGCTTATCGAATAACGATTTGTCCTGAGTGGGAATCGATCCCACGACCTCCAGTATAGCAGTCAGGGCCACTGACCATAGACCAACAGGCCAGTCAAAATTCCAATTTATTAGGGGTTGTCTTTTTCTACCACACATCTTAATTAACGACCATCTCAGTATACAAGCCGTTTCCTTAAAAAACTGTATTTTTTGTGTTTTTACAATAAAAACACACCACTTTTTCATATTCCTAAACCTTCATTTCACATTTTTCTCTGTCTTTTTGTCCGTGTTAATCTCGAAAAGGACAAATATACGGTAATCCCGGATTTTAACCGACTTAAAAAAGGAGAAAGTTCTTATTTCGTTTTTATTTTTTTAACCAACAAAGACGAGACGGGACGAAGAAGTTTTACTGATAAAACCCACCTTTTTGCAGTCAAGGAAACCTTAAAAAGGCGACTGGATTTTTGGGGATAAGATCAGGAGGTGTGGGACTTTTACTTCACTAAAATTACTCCGGTGATCAGTATTAGCACATTGAAGGAGGTCCCGTAACCAAAAACTGCAATCTTCAGTTGGCCCTTTCATTCCAGAAACATAGCATCGCTTTCATAAATTGCCGTTGCCTAGATATATAAATCGAAGTACATTCCCCGCCCTTGGGCGGAGCATGAGATAGTGTCACACTTTTGCTGACTAAAACCCTGTTCCTACGTTGCTTTTCGGACCAGCAGCAGCTAGCAGGCTGGGCCTCTACGGTTTGCTGACAGCTCCTTGAGGCGCGTGGGAACAGTACACGCCGTCGACGACTTGGGCTCGGTCCGGTTGGTTACCGGACGGTCGGACCCGTTGCTTGCCATCCGCAAGTCCGCGCCGACGGTGGAGGAACGGGACCCAGAAAACAAATCCAACCAATCAATACAGACATAAGGCATTCGCAATACAGTTCACAGAAAATACTGTTATTGCGAAACTAGACAAAAAGCCAGACTTTCGGCTCCAATTACTTTCAGGCCGCCTACCAGAAACTTCTGTAGACGCCTATTTATATGTCAGCTGGGACCTAGAGTTCAATGAACTCACTGTAGCCCTATAACCTCCCTTTAAATATTATCCTGTAGACTTTATTCCAGACAATACAGACGTATGACCTACTTGCATATTTGAACTTGTATAATACGTGAAATATAAGTTGAACCAACATGGCGATTGACCTTGAATGCGCAGTAACAGATTTTCGGGCGTAACCATAGCAGCGGGTTCAACTTATTTGCCACATACTGTGCGAATCAAATAAGAATAGGATCGATTTAGCGCCATATTGTAACGTCCCAACTGTCAAATCGAACCAGTTAAAACTAGTTTATATTTTTATTTTTTACGAATCATGAACGAAAAAAGTTTAAGTACTAAGAATTTAATTCTAAATTCCTCTTGTTTCTGCGTCACTATGTAAACTGTTTGAGTAGTAACGTGGGTAGTAGAAAAAGGTGAATTATTGCCAACAAAGAAAATAAGAAAGAAAAAATTTTTTACACAATAGTAATTACATACAACTAGACACTGCCTTGTGAAATAAAAAAAAAATAAAAAAAAAACTTAAGACAATTTGAATTTCACGGGCCACCTCTGAGCTACTTTAATAAAGATCTTTCAAAGCGTAGGAAACCCTGACATCAATAATCGTGACAATAGAGGCCCGCTCGTAAAAACCGAATATTACCGATTTTTTTACTACTAAAATAAATTATCGGTTATTTTTTATTACTGTCGATATCGTTTTATTAGAACATCCATCAATGTTTTTATTGGGGCTATCCTTATGGTAGGCGCTTGATAAATTTGGAATAAAGTACATTTATTTTTTTAATGTAGGTAAAATCATCCAATGATAAATCCCGCCCTTGGGCGGAGCGGGAAGTAGTGTCAGACTCTTACTGACTAAAAACCTACCTCGTTCCTTCGTAGCCTATCGTGCCAGGGCCGGGTATTCCTTTCGGAAGTTAACTCATCACCCCAGTAGGCTTCGACCCTGCCTGCCTGCAGCTAGCAGGCTGGGCTTCTTCGGTGTGCTGACAGCTCCTTGAGGCGCGCGGGAACAGAACGCGCCGTCAACGACTTGGGCTCGGTCCGGTCGGTTACCGACCTTTTCGTGATATATCTGCGTTACCAGAAAAACAAACAACCTTTTTTCATTAGTAGAAAATGTAAAAGATGGCGATAGTTGTCAGTTGAAGACAGCTTCATGTCTTTATTTCTTTTTTAAAATTAAGGATGTCCAATAAATGTAGGAAGTTTTTTACTTGTTTCTACTAGCGGATACCCTCGCATAAAAGTAAGTTTCTCCTCCTCAAAGTAACTTTGGACCCCCATTTCATCCCCTTAGGGGGTGAATTTTGGAAAAATCCTCTCTTAGTTCTCGCATACGTCGTATAAGGAAACCTTGTGCAAAATTTCACGCTCCTAGTCCCAGTAGTTAGGGCTGTGCGTTGATATTTCAGTAAATCAGTTTCTTCTTTTATATAATTGTATAGAAGATTTAATATTTTTGAATCAGGAATGTTATCAAATGTAGGAGGGTCAATGATCATTTTTCCAAGTTTATTTACCGCCTACCTTAGTAAATATTGACATTATACGTCACTTTATTTTATTGCCAATTATAATAAAAAATGAGCTCGCCGTCTGACTGTCCGGTAACCGTCCGGACCGAGCCCAAGTCGTCGTCGACGCGGGAGATAAGTGAGTTGTCAGCAAACCGTAGGGGCCCAGCAGGGTTGAAGCCTACTGTGGCCAAGGGCCTGCTTCTGAAAGGAAGACTCGGCTCTGGGCAACGAAATTTAAACTGACGAAAAAATTTACGTGTAAGTGTTTTTAAAAAACCTATTTGTAAAATAAATATCATTTATCATTTAGTCAGTAAAAGTCTGACAAACCCTCCCGCTTCGCCCAAGGGCGGGAGGTATCATTGGATGATTTTCACAACTAAACAAAAAACACCTTTTCTTAACAATTCACTTAGATCTTCGTAGGAGCATTTACAACTAAACATATACAACCTCCATTCACCCTCTGACCCTACCGGAAGCCCTCAGCACTGATTGTAGAGGAGACATCCACAATTTACCGCCATTGTGTGAATCAGCCCCGCCATCTACCCTCATTATCGTGAGGGCAGCCCTTAACCCGGATGGAGCCTTGGCCTAAATAGCTTGGCGTGGAGCTGGGAGACAGTGGATCAAGGGCATGTTACTTGTCGCTGGGGTATGCACAAATGGGGCATATTTACATTTGAACTTTTTATTAGTAGTTCTTTTTTTGCCAGTGGATTCACGCGCGTGTTTGCACGGAGCTGGGAGACAATGGATCAAGGGCATGTTGCTTGTCGCCTGAGTATGCACAAATGGGGCATATTTACAATTGAACATTTTTTTAGTTGTTTTTTTCTGTTGTATTTGAATGTAAGAGTAGCTTTTGCCAATGATTTCACCTGCATGTTGGCACGGAGTTGAAAGACAATGGATCAAGGGCAAGTTGCTTGTCGCCGGGGTATGCACAAATAGGCCATATTTACATTTGAACTTTTTCTCAGTTGTTTTTTTTTTTGTTGTATTGTAAGTAAGACTAGCTTCCACCAGTAGCTTTGCCTGCGTGTCAAACAAAATAAAAAGTACCCATGATGGTTTGCGCCAAAGAACATGGTCCCTAGTCTGCTATTTTCATAAAATCGTTATTCTAACACAATCTCATTGTCATTTTGGTAAACGTTTTTCTACATTTAAGAGGGTGAAGCCGGCAAAAGCTAATATATGATGAAAATATTATTTTAGGAACGCATATTACTAAAAGAGTAATGAATATACAAGTGGATGGATGGAGAGGGAAAGGGAAGGTGAAGAAAAGATGGATGGATTATGTGAGGACCCCAAATAATATGTCACAAAGGCAGGAAGATGACTATAATATTTCAATAAACCAAGTATTTACGAAATCAATCAATCAAAATATTTTTGTTTTACATAGGCCACTATATAAAACGACAGAAGTCAGTGCGCTAGTGAAAAATACTAGCTGGTACAAAAAAGTGCATTTCAATGTAAATCATAATTAAGAGGACTACAAGACCTGAAGTGCGATCACTCTCCGACTGCATGAAAAAGAAAGAGTGTCGTAAATACAAAATACTTGCAAAATATGAATCATTTTAGAGATTTACTAAAAATCTAAGAATTTTATTATAAAATCAAAACCTTATAACGGTAAAATGTTCCATATAGAATAATTTGTTAGTGCAGTTTTTGTCCGATAAAAATAAATTACGAGTCATCTTCAACATTTTTTTCTGTAGCACCAAATTGTGTTTTAAACCCACTAATTAGGTATCTATCTAGCATTGACACTAGAAAAGCGAACTATGAATGTCAATTCTGGCCATTTTATTTTTGCTATTGTAATCTGTAGTACCTACACATGAAACTGGTAACTGATAATATATTTATTTTTTTATTATGATCGAAGAAAAGCCCAGCCCGCTGGTCACGCGAAGAGTCGACCAGCTGTTTGCTGATATCACGAACAGCTCGAGGAGCGCTCGGACCCCATGGCCCTAGTGTTTCAACCCCAAACGGCTCAAACATATAACTTCCGATAAGGTTATTATATTTACGCCGTTTGAGGTTTTCTACACTTGCTGCAGCCACCCCAGCACAGCCTGCCGTACTCAGAAGATGAAATGGCGCAAGGGTGTCGATACATTTTATTATGTATCACACATATTTTGGTATACAATGCATAATAAAACTAACGCAGGAAGGAGATAGTAATGGATGAATTTGGGACACTTGCGCTTCTAGCGTTAACTCTAAAAAATAACAGATCAGTTTTCTGATTCTGTTTGCTGCAGGGGATGCTTTTGCTACTTTTGCGCATTATAAGACCTCTCTCTCTCTCATTTTACTCCTGAGCAGTGGTGGCCGAGTGGTAACAGTCCCGACTTACAGTTTGTAGGTCGTGGGTTCAAACCTAGTCAAGCGTATTACTTTGTGTAATTTATTTCATCACCACTGCCTTCAAAACGGTGAAGGAGAACTGCGTGAGGAAACCAAAAAAATTCGAAGACATCTAACATTCACCAATCCGCACTAGGCCTGCGTGATAAATTACGGCCCATTCCCTCTCATAGAGAAGAGGCCTGAGTCCCAACAGTGGCATCATTAAATGCTAATGTTAATGCAATATGCTCCTGTAGTCCTCTTAACAAAAATAAATCACTTTCGTATTTTCCACGAATCAAACAAATTACTTATAGCAAACATCACAACATTTATTACCAGTAATATTAAACTTTAAAATTAAAATGACACAATGAACATGTAATAATTTTCTCAAACGAAAGTGTTATGCATTGTCGCGGGTACTGGCAGCTACCCGACTTCGTTATATAAGTGAGGTTATGCACGCGACGTCAATGCTCCGTGACAGCTACAATAAGAAATGTGTGAAGTACTTTGACAGAACAATGTGACTGGTTTATCTATGAAAACAAAAATACGAAAGCTGACCTAAAGATCAGGTTAGGGCAGGGGCGTAGCTACCGCTGTATCTGCCGTATCAATTATACGGGGGCTACGTAGGCCAAAATCCGCAACATGTTATCCTCAACCGTTTCGTAGGGTAAACCAAGTATTTGTAAAAAATCACCATTTTTTTTTATACGGGGACCCCGTGGATTAGGGTTTCGTATCTGAAAAGTAAAAAATGGAACCCTTATAGGATAACTTTGTTGTCCGTCTGTTTGTAAAGACTCTTTATCTCGGAAACGCCTGGAGGTATCGTGTTGAAATTCAAAACAAATACTCAAGTCTGCGGTCCCTTGAAGCTGTGAAAAAATCAAATTTCTAAGTCAACGGAAAAACATGCGGCCGTCCCTCACCTAACAAATGGGCGTTCACCTGTCCTATTTTTTGTTAATTTTATAATCTTAGTACAATAAATCATATGAGAAAAATGCGGCCGTTTATATCGCAAAAAAAAAAACTTATATTTCGACACTCTCAAGGGAATCAAAATTCCTCCATTCAGAATGCTGGAATTTGGCATTTACCAAGGTTTTATAGCAGAGATATAGGAATGAATGTGAAAAAACAAAAATTATTGTTACGCCACAAAAAAAAAAAAAAACATCTTCCAGACTCCATTCGGGCATTGAACTATTTACATAAGTAAAAAGCTGAAAGTGTTCAAAATTTTCATTCCTTGACTAAATGGAGATGAATATTTTTATATTTATTTTTTTCCTGTTCCCGTATACCTCACTAAGGGTTATGGCTTCCCTAGGGAAAACTTTTTCGCGGATGTTTTTTTCCGTCATCTGGTTTGATCCCTTGTGGTTTCAATGACATGAACTGTTATGAAAAGTGAGTAAGGTATAGGTCTGTAGAGACCGTCCGAAGATACGGTTTCGGTTTTCGGCAGTTTCGGCCAAAAAAAGTGGTTTCGGGAAAAAAGTGGCCGGCTATTTGGCTCAACCGAAACTAGCATTTTGAAGCTGACGATTGTAAAAGGAGCCTCAAAATTGACTGTCTCAAACGTCTATGCGTAGCCCAAGTATAGTTCCACGCGCGCCTCAAGGTCTTGGCAGCAAATTGTAGGGGCCCAGCAGGGCCCTACTGGTTCGGACTCGGTACGAAAGGCAAAGAAGGAACAGGAGGAGGAGTAGTGGATTTTTAGTCAGTAAAAGTCTGACACTATCTCCCTCCACGCTCAAGGGCGCCGAGACTTTTTTGGATGAAATTCCAACGAAAAAAAAAATTATGTCCATGTGTGTTATAATTTTTGTGTAATCGTGGATTTTTACTGTTTTAGTATATTATGCAAGTTATATGTATAAAATTAAGCATCACTACATTTAACCATAGTTAAAAATAAGAATGTCGAAATAAAATTTATGACGGCACGGTTAACACAGTGGTTGAGTGATTGGCTCCTACGCTGCGGGACACGGGTACGATTCTCGCACAGAACAAATATTTGTATGCCCTACAAATAGATTTTTCATGTCTGGGTGTTTTGTGTAGGTATGTGACTTTACAGGTTGATGAATATACCCCCGATTCAAGAGTAATTCTTAGTGTGGAGCAACATCTTCTGACGTTTTATAAGTGCCCATGTAGGCCTATATGAAATAAAAACATTTTGACTTTGACTTTGACTTTTCTTTTTTAACAAAACAATATTATTTTAAGTTTAGTTTTTTTTTTTTGTTACAACGTCAGTTTTCTTTTTTTTTTACGGCCGAAACTGGAATAGGAGCCGAATTTTTGGTTACGGATTTGATTCCTCCAATTGTTCCCGAAATAAAGGGTCTTGACAGCCAGACAGACAGACAACAAAATGATCCTATAAGGGTTTCGTTTTTTTTCTTTTGAGGTACGAAACCCTATAGAAAGGTTCAGCAGTTTGTTTTGCCCCTGGGCCCTAGTCATCTAGCTACGCCACTAGATCCTGAGATATCTGAGACACGGTGGTCGGTGTGGTGTATATGTAGGTATGTAGTTAAAACAAAAAGAGAGGATTTTTTTTATGGTTGATAGGTTCGCGCTTGACCGCTATCTCACCTGATGGAAAGCGACGATGCGGTCGACGATGCAGCGCGCCTACCTAGAAGTACCCTATTGACTCTTGACTTAAAGATTCCCGGGTTGTAGCTATCAGGAAACACAGACTCCGGCAGGGAATTCCAATCCTTAGCTAACAAAATCTTATACATCTTTAGTACAGTTTCTATAATAATAATAGTTTCTATAATAGTTTGGTCTCTTCGTTACTTAACACCGACTTCCGAAATTAAAGTTATTTTGCACTTTTTGGTGTTTTTTTGAAGTCGGTTGTATTTATTTTTGTAAAAAGTTTTTTATTTCACACTTTTTATTTGTAGGTAATACCCCTCAGCCAAACTTAAATAGATAGGTACCTTTCGCCATTCGGTTCCATCATCAAATCATCATGACAATTGTAATAATACCAAACACGGCTAGGATACACTGATTTATTACAAAGTTCCGGCTCTTACCTATCTTCCGTCTTCATCATCAGATCAGTTCTATGTATCTCCTCCCCTTCTTCCTTTAGTCAGCCACCGACTACATGTATAAACAAAGCAATTTTATTTGTTACGACAGTTCTACTATGGTTTTTTGAAGAGTTCCGTTCTATATCTTCGTATATCATCATCAGATCAAAACAATATTTCTATGGGACCAATCCGGAAGTATAATCTTTCAATCAAAACAAAAACATTCGAAATCGGTCAACAATTGACCGAGATATCGGTGAACATACATAAAAAAAAATACATACAGCTGAACATAGAATCTGCTCCTTTTCTAAATTGGTCAAAAAGTAATTCTTCTTCGTATCCCTCAGCTAAAAACAATGAACAAGACTGAAGATTAAAATTGGCTTTCCTGAAAAAATAATGATCATATAAATATTAAAAGCCCCTTGAAGTCTTAAGCCAAACTATAATTTAAAATATTATAAGTTTAAAATGGGACTCTTTAAGCGCTAGAACTACGTTGTCCTTCTGTCTGTCACCAAGCTAAATCTCCTAAACCATGATACCCCGTTTCATGTCCAGACAATCTCTGTCCATACCAGGTTGCCTGGAAGAGATCGCAGAATGCGATAAGGCCGCCAATGGTATATTCTTAAATTTAAGGCTCTAATTGTATTTTTTCCTATCTTGGTGTACAATAAAGCATATATAAATAAATAAATAGCTAGACAGTTAAAATTTTCATCACTCAGTCTCTTTTAAAATCCATACACAAACATGTATACGAATTGCGAATTGCGAACCTCCTCTTTTTTATAAGCCGGTTCTACACCACCACACCACACCACACACCACACATCACACAGCAACATCCACTTTGTTACATGTTGTTTTGGTTTACAATAAAGAATTTCGGTTGAAAAATACCACAAATTCTACGCAGTAAGTATTGCAAAAAACAACATTTTCACAATACGCCAGCCTCAGTTTACTCAGAAGTAATAACTGCCAGAGGGTAAATATCCACACAGTTACTGTGTCGGAAGACGCCCGCATGTGCGCCGTGTGTACACGCCCTTATAGCAAACATATTAGCTTTAAATTAGGACTGTTCAAATGAATCTGCTTTCATACGTATTGCGTAACGTCTGTGGAATTCATTATATTTCAATTCTTTGTTTCCCATTTTTAGCCGACTTCAAAAAAAAGGATGAAGTTCTTGATAAAAAAAAAACTAGTTTTTATTATTATTGATAGGCTTGTGGGGCTTGATATATTTATTTGGCACGAAATGAACAAACAAGTAATTGCAAACTTAAATTAGAAATAAAAATAAATAAAATAAAAACAGTAACAAGTTCAGCCAGGCAACTACGTAGCCCTGTGGCGCCTGGAGCATGAGGGCTATTGCCTCACGCGTGTATCTTCCTCCTTTGCTAGCATTACTGCTTCGCAGAAGGAGGCAACCGCCTGCTACTCCTATTCGCTTCGGACCATGGCCTGTACCAAAGCCCGGACCGAGAAATCGTTGCCGCCACAGATATAGATATACCTAGATAACGCAAGAGCAACTACTTTGCGTGCCTAGCTTACGTACAAAAATCGTAAGTGGTCACTTTCGCGCTCAGTCTGCATCGGAGTACAGCGCTAGTCGGGTGCAGTTAAAAATATAAAAATGGTTAATTGTGCTGTTGGTGTGGGGGTGGAGCGAGGGGGACGCCGTACGCGGCGGCGTCTTCACTAAATAGTGTTTGTGACGTCATAATAGGTAGTCAAAAAATGGCACGCTTGGTTTTCATACAGATCGTGATGCTTGCGTTATCTATGTCTATCTATATCTGTGGTTGCCGCCGATCGGCCCCATGAGGACACGCCGGTGCTCTGTCCAAGCGGGGAACACCTCTACCGTGTGCTCCACCATGTCCTCCGGGCGGTCTACAAAGTTGGTAACTCATGAGTGACTTAAAGACTCCTAAGTTCTAGCTATCAGGAAACATAGAGTCTGGCTCGGAATTCCATTCATTCACAATCTCCTCAAAAGTATATGCAGTACAATAAATGTTTTCAAAATAAAGAAACGTTTTTGTGTGTATGGATGGGATTTATGTCCAGATTGGAACATTACTGTCGAACATGATTCTCGTCGTGTATTTTGGCATCCAACACAACCGGCCTGAGTATACACTATACAGCTTATGATAACAACTCGACCCATTCCGTGTGTTGACTTCATAGCTTGTGGTGATAAATAGCTGACTTACGCGTTGTGGCATTGCATGTTTTGTGTTTTGGTGTGAGGGGAAAACTAGCCCCCCTAGCCAAGTTACAATCGTTTCGTTTTTGAACGCTTGGAGTTGGCCAGGTCCCCAATCAGATTGTTCTAACAAAGGAGTTGGGGTAGGAGGGTTTGTAGAAAAATCGTATAGGAGACGGCAGTACTAAGTTGTCTTGTTCAGGCACCTGTTTACATTTTATTTTATTTTCAGTATGAAATCATCAAATGACTTCTCCCGCTCTGGTTGAAGCGAGAGGAAGTGTACCTTGTACTAACTAGAACCTTATTTGTGTCTTTTTAGTCATTTTTAAGTTTCCATCCTTCAGTTAGCAAAAACGGATCTCTTATATGATCACTTTGTTGTGCGTCTGTCTGTTTGTCAAGGCCCTTTATCTCGGGAACGGGAATGCGTGTAGGTTTCGAGTAAAAATTAAAACCATATACTTAAATCTGCGGTCTCTTCAAACTGTGAAAAAAAATCAAACTTCAAAGTGCCAAATTCACCAATAAACTAATCGCGATCCGTTCAAACAAAACGCAGTTTGAGCGACTAATCGAGATTATAGCTTCATTTTGCGTTTCACCGCGATGAATTGAACCTAGTTTACGCTAATCTCAGATTCAATTCTTTTGTTATCGCCCATGTTTACGACACGGGTCGTTAAACTAGATTACGCTGAGCTCAGTTTAGTTGAACGAAGTTTTTATATTGAATGATGAAATTAGCCCTAAGTTAACGAAAAAAATAGATACGGCCGTTTATAGCACACAAAACGTTTATTTCGATACTCTCAAGGGAATCAAAATTCATAGGTTGCTTTCGGTTGACCTAGAACCTTGAAAATTGACTTATAGCACGGTCTTATAGCAAACAATCTGAAATTACTAAATTTGCAGTTACTTCACAAAAAATATCTTTTTTTATTCGGAAAATTCTTCAAGACATGATTCGGGAATTGAACTATTAATATAAGTTAGTTTGTACGGAATCCTTAGTGTGCTAGTCCAACTCGTACTTGCCCAGTTGTTTTTTAAGGTTCCATTCCTAATCTTTTTTTTTTTTATGGTAGGTAAAATCATCCAATGACAAATCCCGCCCTTGGGTGGAGCGGGAAGTAGTGTCAGACTCTTAACCTACCCCGTTCCATTCTTTGCATTGGTCCTAGGGCCCTGGGTGCCATTTTCACATACCCTTTGACCCCAGTAGGCTTCGGCCCTGTTGGGCCCCTAGTTTGCTGACAACTCCTTGAGGCGCGCGGGAACAGTGCGGGCCGTAAATGACTTGAGCTTGGACCGGTCTGTTACCGGACGGTGTTCCTTATCTGGCAAAAACAGAACCTTTACGCCGCCGGGATTCCGATCCCGATTTCAGGCCACCGTAGGGGCGGGCTTGCAGACGGCGTGCAATGGGTAGCACGCTGTCTGATCGTCCGGTAACCGACCTGACCGAGCCCAAGACGTCGGCGGCTACTGTTCCCGCGCGCCTCAAGGAACTGTCAGCAAACCGTAGAGGCCCAGTCTGCTAGCTGCAGGCAGGCAGGGTCGAAGCCTGCTGGGGTCATGGGTCAGCTTCCGAAAGGAATACCCGGCCCCGGCACGATAGGCAACGAAGGAATGTGGTAGGTTTTTAGTCAGTAAGAGTCTGACACTACTTCCCGCTCCGCCCAAGGGCGGGATTTGTCATTGGATGATTTTACCTACCATAAAAAAACCCTTATAAGATCACTTGGTTGTTCATCTGTCAACACCCTTTTTCTAGAGAATTCGTAGACGTATAAAATTGAAACTAATACCCAAATACTCAAGTTGATTACTCCCTAGAGCCGTGAAAATACCAAACAAACCATAGACAAACTACATTGAACAAACAAACAAACTCCAAACTCCTAAGTTAACGCAATGTTATTTTGACACTCGATAGGAAATTAAAACCTATAGAGCACTTCCCGTTGACCGAAAGTCCTGAAATTTGTAAAGAAACAAAGTCTCATAGCAGAGTAGGTACAGGAAAAAACCTGAAACTGTAAATTTGTAGTTACGTCACGCACGAAATAATTACTTTTTTGCGATCTGAAAAAGTCTTGGAGACTCGATTGTGGGATCGAAATATTTACCTCAGTCAATTTATTTGGAACCTTCGGTGCTATTGAGAGCAGGTGGCCGAGTGGTAATGGCCCCGACTTAAGACTTGTAGGTCACCGGTTCAAACTTTGCCAGGTGCATTACTTTGTGCAATTTATTTCATTACCACTGCTCTCAAAACGGTGAAGGAAAACATCGTGAGCAAACCAGCATGTTCTAGAACCAAAAAATCGGAGACATGTGACACATTACATAACTTTCATACCAACCCGCAGTGAGCAAATTACAAGGCTGATGCTATGCTATGCTTCGGCGTGCGTGTCCGACTCGCACTTGGCAGGGCACATTGCACGCAGAACAGATGGCCGTTGGGGCCGAAAGGTACTGGAGTGGCGGCCGCGTACCAGAAGACTCAGCGTTGGAACGCCTCCCACAAGGTGGACCCATGACCTGGTCAGGGTCGCTGGAGTCCGATGGATGACAGACCGGCCATTGTGGCGACGCTTGGGGGAGGCCTATGTCCAACAGTGGACATCTTTTGGCTAAAATGATGATGATGATGACATTTTCCAATCTGACCAGTTACACATGAACAGTTATCTAGGTAGCCATAAATTTAGAAACATCTAATACATACTATATCCCATAAAATTTCCCAGTGGTTAGAAACAGTACACCTTCCGCTTATTCAATGCGTGTGCGCCCGGTTCCGGTAAAAGTGGCCGGTCTAATGACTGTGTGAAGTTTGAGGAGCACTGAGAGTAGCGGAGCGGAGAGCGAGTTGGTTATTACTGAAAATTATAGACACATCAGAGGGCTTAGCTAAGTTGAAAATCTACAATCGTTAACGCTAGTAGAAAACTTCAAATGTATGGGAATGACATCAGCTCAACGCTTAGTCACGTGGTCGTTTGTTATTGAAGTGTAAAAGTGTTTTTTTTTTAAACCTGTTTGCAAAATAAATGTAATTTATCATTTATCAGAACAAAGGAATTGGAGGCGTTGCCGACTCGAGGAGAAAGACGAAAGAGAATCGAAACGAAGCGGTCGTAACTTTCCTAGGCCTGCAGCTTTAGTAAATTATCACAATTCAGAATACTGTCAGTACCAACGGAATTATAGTAGCTTTAAATGTGACAAGGGGATGAAGTAGTATCTTTAAGTTGCGGGCGTCATGTTGAATTTCCAACGAAAAAAAGGTTGCTAAGTTTAATTCTGAACGCTAGTGAAGGATTTATACATATAATTAACTCCCGAGTATTGCAAGGGAATTAATATTGAAAACTGAGTGTAGTGAGGAATTTAAGCCTCTATGTTGGATAATCTATTTTTTATATTTTTACGTGAGATATTTAAGAAATAATTTACTAAAACAAATTATAATTATTATATTTGAGAAATATGAGTATTATTTAAACAAAAATCATTCGTCAAGGATTCTATTGTTTTAATTTTCTGTAACAATCCCGCTGTTTCATTCAAATTCATTACATCAGCATATGTATCATAAAGCACTTCATGATAAAAACTTACTTTCATTTATGAAAATCATACAAGATATCATCTGCCACTCAAAAGATCAACTTTTTTGCTACCCGCTCCGCCTCTCTCAGTCCTCTACCTTAACTATAGCGTGAGCGCTGTCGAGTGTGAACCCGCGTCATCAACACAACAAAGTTATTGTCGACTTTACTTTGTTTCGTTTCCGATTTGCAAGCAGTTTTTTCTTGCTTTTACTACTCTTGTAAATGCAGTAATTTATTCACTGCCGACATGATATGCCGATGGCGACGATAAAACATAATGGTTATGATTGGCATTTATGGTTTATTTTTTGGGTATAGGGGACTGCGTGCTGTGGAGACACTTATACACCGTTAAATTTTGGTCGTTTTAATCCCGTGGAGGGTCCATTCCGTACATGAAACACTATGGATTTGTAAAAATAAAAATTAAAAACTAAAGTAATTTTTTTTCTTAAAGTCGAGGTTTTTTTTTTTTTTTTTTTTTATGGTAGGTAAAATCATCCAATGACAAATCCCGCCCTTGGGCGGAGCGGGAAGTAGTGTCAGACTTTTACTGACTAAAAACCTACCCCGTTCCTTCGTTGCCTATAGTGCCGGGGCTGAGCCTTCCTCTCAGAAAACGGCCCTTGACCCCAGCAGGCTTCAACCCTGCCTGCCTGCAGTTAGCAGGCTGGGCCTCTTCGGTTTGCTGACAGCTCCTTGAGGCGCGCGGGAACAGAACGCGCCGTCGACGACTTGGGCTCGGTCCGGCCGGTTACCGGACGATCGGACAGCGTGCTACCCATTGCACGCCGTCCGCAAGCCCGCGCCTACGGTGGCCGGAAATCGGGATCGGAATCCCGGCGGCGGCTGGGGCGAGCGCCCCGTTGCCTCTGCCTGATGCGGTCGGCCTCCTCCTTTGCTAGCATTACTGCTTCGCAGAAGGAGGCGACCGCCTGCCATCCCTCCTCACTACGGACCATGGCCTGAAAGTCGAGGTAATATACGCATGTACGAAATTATTTTTTTAAAGTAAACGAGTCGAGTCGAGGTAGTGGTCGGTCGTTGCGTCCCAAGTAGCAAAATTTGGTACTATAAAAGCTCAGAGAACGATTTAGGACGTGCTAATTAGTATTCATGTTTAGTACTATAACGATGTTGTAAACTTTTACAAAACCCCAAAAAGGCCCTAGTTCTATCACTGATTTATTCTATAAACTTTATATAAAAGCTCTCACGGTGATTCATCAGCTCTGTAGTTGAAATGTAAAAGTGTTGAGAACCGCTTTTTAGTACTAAAATACTGCTGTCTGCAACATTTATGTTACAAATTTGCACTATAAAAGTAACCAAAACCTGTTTATAGTGTTATTTTGCACCATTAACGATTCCAGTGATCTTTCATATCACACTTGTTCGTGTCGTAATCGTATCATCTTGAGTGTTCCTCAAGAATACAAAATATATTGATTGGAAGTTATGCTTTATGTCATTTGCCATTGTTGCAAAAGGACATACTAAAAAACATTCAAAAATCGTAACTTTATCATAGCTTGCACTTGCGAAAATAATTTTATCGATAAAATCATTATGCTGATTTCAAATTTGACAATGCGCCCTCATAATTTTCGTGTTTTAATTAAATTTTAATTAATAAAATAAGGTCTTGTTCCGAAAATAGCTTCTATAGTACACATTGATTCCAGCCGTGCTGCTAACGTGCTATCATGGCAGAAAACAGCCGCCATATTTGCATAGAAAACGAATATGTCACACTTTAAGTCTCGTAGCAGAAGCACAAACTCATTTATAGAGCTATTTAAAATTTAAGTCACTTAAAAACTGCGCTAGGTGTCGCTATGGTACTATTTAGTACTATAGAAGAGTTTTCATGTCTTTTACAGAACTAGTCCCATAGCGATATTGAGGGAGCGTATAAGAAGCTAAAAGGTTACGTAATGTTGGTGCAAGGTACTTTTATAGCACAAATTGATGCTGTAATAGTGTTTACGATACTCCTACCATACTAGTACTGTAAAAGTTATTTTGACACATTATTAGTGCAAAATAAATACACAAAAGTGTCAGTAAGGTCGTCTATAGTACTAAATAGTACCATAATCGCTTTTTTCATATCTGTTACAGTGCAATACTTTAAAGATTCTTTTGTATGGTCCTATAAACATTTTAAGAGCTACATTTTAGAACTTAAATGCTCTTTAATCTTAAAGAACCAAAACACTCTCTTGAAAACCTTTATAGTACAAGCAGTCACAATGGTTACCATTATAGGCCTACTGTATCACTGTCTGGTGATAAAACGCCTGGGTTATAGAAGCTTTTGTTACTTGGGGTACTAACTACCTACAGTTCATTGGCCTCGCTCAGCTGACTTTTACTTAAAGAAATTAATACATGCGTAAATTAATTCGAGTTTAATTTTCTCTTTACAAATCGATAGTATTTCATGTACCTAATCGACCAAAATTATATTAATTAAAACGGTGTATATCCATCATTTCAGCTAGAAATCGTCCACAATTTGACATAAACCTCTACCAAATGTCGCCACAATTTATTTATTTGAAAATACATTATACGCTAAGAGTACTGGGACCTAAACGCAAACTAGAACACAAAAAAAATGGAATTACATTACAGAACAATACATACCAAATAAAATGTCATATAAAATAAATTTGTCACATAGAATTAAATTGTCATCACTACTTAATATAAAACAAAGTCGCTTCCCGCTGTCTGTCCCTATGTATGCTTAGATCTTTAAAACTACGCAACGGATTTTGATGCGGTTTTTTTTTAATAGATAGAGTTAAAGAGAAATGTTTACATTTAATATCACCATTGCACCCGTGCGAAGCTGGTGCGAGTCGCTAGTATAAAATAAAATGGTCATGTAAAATAAAATTGCCCGAAATAATAAGATACTCATAGAGACAATGACCGGTCTTATTCGTCTCACGTCCATCAGGTTCCCGTGACCCTCACCAGGTCGTCAGTCCAACTCATTGGTCTTTCAACGGTGCGTCTTTTGGTACGCGATTGCCACTCCATATCTTTCAGACCATCTGCTCTGCGAACAATGAGCCCTGGCCACTGCCACTTACGTATAAGTTTGGCAGTTCTTCGGACTATGTCCGTACCCTTGATTCTCCTGCGGATATCTTCATTTCTTGTCCGATCTCACGAGTATATTCCTAGCGTAGCATAGCATCAGCCTTATAATGTTCCCACTGTTGGGACTCAGGCCTCTTCTCTAGGAATGGGCTGAATCCAGCACGCGGGTCTAGTATGGGTTAGTTGATGCCACATGTCTTCGAATTTTTGGTTCTAGGCCATGCCGGTTTCCTCACTGTTTTGAGAGCAGTGGTGATGAAATCAATTACAAAAAGTAATGTGTCTGGATGGGTTTGAACCCGCGGCCTATAACTCGTAAGGCGGGGCCGTTACCACTCGGTCACCAGGATAAAGCAAAGTAAAATAATATCCATAGATTTTCCTCAACTAAAGTCGTAATAGAGAGTAATTTATCACGAATGTATTGGACCAGAAAGTTAACATGTAAGTCATCATCGCTTACAACGAAAAGATCGTGTTTACTTTTCGTGTTAACTAATAAGGAATGAAAGAAATAATTTCCTTTTCACATTCCTATCGTGTATTTTCTTTTGTTAATTGATTATGAAATCTTTATAATTAGTTTTGAATAATATATTTGTCGGTGAAGTCAATAGTACGGAAGCTTGAGAACGAATGAATGTGCGAGCTAAGTGACAGATGTCACTTTGACAGATAGAATCCGGGCTGACGTTCGCACGAACCGAACAGATAGAAGTCTTTTGTCTGTCGGCACCCGTGCCAACAACATCTAGTTTGGGGACTGTCTCACGGCTTGTTGTGAAGTGAATACCTAAAAATTGCATCATAATAAATCAATTGATTGATCTGGAATAGTTAGTTAATTGCTCGTTTCGCAGTCGTCACCCAGAAAATGGGATCTTAGGAAAGGATTTCCACTGTGATCGGTATCCTCATCCGATATATTCATAATTGAATAATCTTTATAGCTGATGCCCACGATTTCGTCCGCATCAGACTCCTAAAACAGTATAATGCTAAAATTGCTGTATATCAACAGTAATTTTAGTTACTCCTTATAACACCAGCTATCGGCCTGTAAAAGTAACGTCAAATTTGGTCCAGCCATTTCAGAGATTAGCGGGCACAAGTAGACAGACTAACAGACACACAGGCAAATGTTTTAGGTAATAGAAATACTTTCAAGTTTATTTAATAGAAAAAAATACTGATATTACAAACATATGTACACTCTTGTATCTTGTATACATGTAAGATAGATGTATTGATAGGCTAGCTCTTGAACACCATCTCATCTGATGGTAAGCAATGATGTGGTCAGTGGGTAGCCTTAGGGGAATGTTTTTGGCTAGCATGATTGCCTATAAAAGTAACCTCTCTTAGCTTTAAAACCCCTAGGCAAGCATTTTTTTCCGATGGGAAAATCATCCAATGACATCTCCCGCCCTTGGGTGGAGCGGAAGATAGTGTCAGACTTTTACTGACTAAAAACCCTTTCCTGTCCCGTTTTTGGTCTTCTTACCAGGGCTCCTGGGTTCGCTTTCACATTACCCGTGGCCCCAGTAGGCTTCGACCCTGCTGGGCCCCTACGGTTTGCTGACAACTCCTTGAGGCGCGCATGAGCTCTACGCGCCATTGACGACTTGGTCTTGGTCCGGACGTTTACCGGATGGTCGGATGGCGAGCCACCCATTGTTCACCGTCCCCAAGCCCTGCGATATGGTAGCGGTGTAGTCGATATCACTCACACGGTTGCGTTTAACGACAAAACGTGGTTAGTGTGAATTAAACTATTCATTTTTATGAATAATATTATAAACTACATGTTTTTGTTGTGGTGTGGTCGTGATACGTCTGAATACACTCTAACACAGCATAAATTCTATATTATTATATCGCGTCGTATCGCTTTGTGCTGTGAGCTGATCCTAACATTTTCTGGTTACATCGTTCACCCCAGTTGTCATCGTTTGAAAACAAAACAAATGACTAACAAATGATTTGTGTTCGTGTTCACATACTGATGTATTGTTTTATGTTCCAAGCGTGATTTATTTGCGTTGGCGGCAACTTTTAAGGTGGTCCCTACTCGCCTATTTTCAACGTCGAGCATGGTTTAAATGTTTGTTGCTTCATCTAACGCGATGTTTTATAGAGAGGCAACGCGAAAAAAGAGAGATGACGCCTGAAAACTCGGTTGGCATTCAGTAATTACGTTATTTTCACAAAACCTTTTTTAAAACCTTAAAAAGTTTTCGAGAAAAAATATCATCATTTTGAATCTCGATTTAACGGGGGGCTAAATTTCTTAAAATAATTTTGGTTATTTGTATGTATTTATATAAGTATTTATTTATATTTATTAGGTATTGTATTAGTTTTATTCTATCTATTTGTTTTTTTGTTTACCATTAAGTTGAACCTATTACGTTATGTCTCTGCACCACCCTAAGGTCGACTGGTAGAAAATGCCTACGGCATTAAGTCCCCCTTTGTACACTAGTGCATAAAGATTTAATAAATAAATAAATAAAAGTTATTTTTTATATTTTTAATACATGAGTATGTACATTATGGAGGGCCAAAGTTCACGTAAAATAGCAGATTTTCGGAGGTCTTTGCTAGATTCGTTTTATACAAATTTATGTTTTGATTCCTATGAAAGCCTAGATAATATCTACAAGATATCTGTGTATCCAAAATGTGTGAAGAAAGATGTGTAATAACATCATAATCACATTAGAGCGGTGGTATGAAAATGTATCTCGGGTTGACCACTCTTAATGATTTTATTCGTATACCAGCTGTTGCCAGTGGTTGCACCCGCATGAAAGGAGAAAATTGCACCAGGGAAAACATATATATTCCCAGGTTTTTTTTTTTATGTAGGTAAAATCATCCAATGACAAATCCCGCCCTTGGGCGGAGCGGGAAGTAGTATCAGACTCTTACTGACTAAAAACCTACCCCGTTCCTTCGTAGCCTATCGTGCCGAGGCCGAGCATTCCTTTCGGAAATAAACCCATGACCCCAGTAGGCTTCGACCCTGCCTGCCTGCAGTTAGCAGGCTGGGCCTCTTCGGTGTGCTGACAGCTCCTTGAGGCGCGCGGGAACAGAACGCGCCGTCGACGACTTGGGCTCGGTCCGGTCGGTTACCGGACGATCGGACAGCGTGCTACCCATTGCACGCCGATATATTCCCGGGATAAAAAGTATACTATGTGCTATTCCAGGATCTGGTCTACCGGTGTACCAAATTTCATGTAAATAAAAGGAGCCTTTTTGGCCTCGCACCGGTTTTTCCAACTTCTTTCAAAATCTTTAAATATTGTTTTCTTTTATTTTTGTGCGAGTTTCAAATAAATGTTTTTCTTTCTTTCTAAATCCTTTCAGCCGTTCGTGCGTGAAGAAGTAACAAATACACCCACTCACATACTTTCGCTTTTATGATATCAGTGTGTGTGTAAATGTATATGTGAGTATCATGGACCAGAGTGGTTCAAAAAAGACATGAATGGAAAAAAATAGGAGGAGGCCTTTGTCGACTGGCAAACAGAGCGGTAAAAAATGAGATAAAATTCAAATAAAAGACTAGATAGAATATTTTTTTCGTATAATTTAATATGTATCTGAATAAAAGGCTGTATTATTATTATATTCAAATGAAATATGTCTACATAACCGTCATAGCGTGACGAGTGACAGGTCAGAATGGAAGAAAAAAACGTGTTGCGCCGACCCCAAATAAAACGGGATAAGGGCAGGAAGATGATGATAACCGTCGAGTCACTTTGTAGTACATAGATTAACAAAGAACAAACAAATTAATGCATTAGGCTGGCTGTAACAAAAGCTAAGTAACTTTTATCTATAATCAGATAGGAAAGCTCTTAGCTAAGATTGAAAAAAGAAAAACAAACTAAATAGTGCCTTAGCTACTAAGTACTAAAAGTTTTACTTGTATAAATGGATAGGCTCGCGCTTAGCAAGACTAAAGTCTATTACCAATGCGTGTTTCCAGTGATGACTTTTACCTCTGAAACGTGACTACTGATGCCCAGCAAAGCCAAAAGCAGTAGCTTACAATGGACATCAGCCGACGGGATCCCGATCCCGTTTTCAGCCAGCAGGTCCAGGCTTGCAGACGGTGATCAATGGGTAGCTCGCCGTCCGGCCGTTTGGTAAACGTCTGGATCGAGGCAAAGTCGTCGACGGTGACAGCAAAACAGCAGGATCGAAGCCTACTGGGACCATGACTAGTCGGAAAGGAAACCCTAGGGTACTGGAACGTAAGGCAAAAAAGGAACATAGTTGTGATTTTAGTCGGTAGAACTCTTGGCACGCCTTCCCTTGCCGCCCCAGAACAGGAGAAGTCCTTAGATAATTTTGCACCATAAAAAAAAAAAATAAGAATCAATCTCCGAATAAATTAGACAGAACTACAGTTGAAAACATCACAGAAAGTTTTCTGTGAGGTTTTCAACTGTAGTTCTGTTCCACTTCCACTCATGAATTTACAGACGTAAGGACTAACAATATTATTATTTCTTTATTGCCAGGCCCATAGATAAAATAACATTACAATCTTATAAAATCCGGACTAAGCGTTTCGTCTTGTCGTTTATACCGCGTACATCAAAGGACTGGAACAATTTGCCTGCTGCGGTCTTCCCGTCCGATTATAATTTAGGCGTCTTCAAGGCTAGAGTGAATAGGCTCTTAATAAACTAGTGCGCCTCACCATCAACGATTGCATCACTGTTCACCATCAGGTAGGATCGCAGTCAATCACTAGTTTATGTCAAATAAAAAAAATCTTATCAAACTAATAAATAGTTATTAAAAATATCACAAACAATAAAACCAATATAATTAAACTCCTATTAATTATACACGTAATATCCCCCATCCATCGCCTCTTTCTCTAACAAATTTCTTCCAAACAACGCTGATTCGGCACTTATGACCATTACGAGCCATTCTAAGACAGAACACTGTAAACTATAACTAAATACAATGCGATACAAACGCACAAATATAAGTAATTAATCATTTGAGGCACATTAGTAGCGATGACGTTTGTAACGCTTGAGGGCGCAAGTAAGGGTGGGGTCCCACTGAAACGGAGGTGGATGGAGCGGAGCGGAGAAGAACAGTAAAAAGCGGCAAGGGTTTCCATTGGTGTTTCCGGGTATGTTTGCGGTCTATCAGACAGATGGCTTTCATGCCATCATTCCCAAGCAAACATCTCCAGATTTTAGTTTTAATTCTGATCTTAATTTTACTTTGAGTTAGTTTATTCAAATTGTAATTATGTTTGTCAATATTATTCTTATTGTAACGAATAGGTTTAGACATTTTTTTTTATTGTAGAGTAGAGTTAAGCTAGTCTGCTTTTTGCACTCCGCTCGGCACGACAACCTGCTCGCCCCGCACCTATGGCCCGGAGCGTGAAGGATGGCAAGCGGTCGCCTCCTTAACGGACTTTCTCACGCTTCAGCCGCCAGGATCCGGACCACAATTTCCAACAACCATAGGCGTGGGCTTGCAGATGACGAACAATGGTTAGCTCACCATCCGGCCTTCTGATAACTATCCGAACCGAGCCCTATTCGTCGACGGTGCGCAATCTTTTACGCGCCTCAAAGAGATATCAGCAAAACTATAGAGGCCCAGCAGGACCGAAGCCTACTGGGGCCGAAAGGGAAACCTGGGGTCCTAGAATACTAGACAAAGAATGGATATAGTGTGGTTTTGTTTAATAAAAGTATGACTCGCCCTACGCCCTAGATCGGGAGAAGTCATTGGATGATGGCCCACATTAAAAAAAGCCTGCTCGACTCGAGATTGCGTGTTCATTTGTTTTATTTGAAAGTCCACCCAGGTCCACTCAACTTATCTTACACGGTTCCCACTAATTCGGAGCAGAGATTTAGGACACTGCTTTAATTAGGAAATTCCCCCCTTTATTCCGCCATTAGTGGAAACACACCCTTAAGGTTGAGATAGAGGTTAGCGGGTATTATGGCGGAGCGAGAACGGAATAAACTGTTAGGGGCATTCCCTTACCGTTTTTATTTTATTATACTAAATATAACAAGACGACCTTGGTTCTGAAGGAAAACCAAGGTCTCCGACATAGCCCGAAGAATCGCCAAACTAAAGTGGCAGCGGGCAGGGCACATTGCTCGTAGAACGGATAAATAATGTGACCGAAAAGTTTTAGAGTCACAACTGCGCACCGGAAAACGCAGCGTTGGAAGGCCTTCCACAAGGTGGACCAATGACCTACCCGTTGCTCGCCGTCTGCAAGACCGCGCCTACGGTGTCCGGAACGCACAAACACATTAACAAACTTTCGCATTTACGAGCGTAATTGTAACATACAAACAAAAGTACTTGCTAAACGTTTCCGATTTAAAAAAAAAAGTTAAAAAGTCTAATAACTCTGAACTTTTCCTCAGTATCATAAGAACCGAAACCGTCAAAATGAATAATATTTCACTTAAAAACTCTCCAACGAGGAGTTATTATTCTTCGCTCTAGTTACTGAACTTCTAACCGCACTTCATTTAAATAAATATTACCTTTACCCTGTATTTTTTTAAACTGTTTTGTTCCTCTCATGGTTTGATTTCTAGATCTGGCAAAAAGTCTTATTGAATGTTTTTATTGGATACTTCTGCCAATGGCTTAGAATATAATAGAATAGAATAGATGTTTATTTTTCAAATATGGGTACAAAAACGGTGACATAAAAAATACAATAAGCATCAGCCATATTTAGCCAGAAGGCATGCAAAAGCACAAAACTACACTGGAGATTCCGAGTGTCTGGTACATGCGAGGAATTAAATAAAATTTTAACGAAACAAAAAATTAAAGATATCATAAAAATTACATAAAGCAAAAAATTAAATATTAAAATGTCATAAAAATTAAAATAATAATAAAAATGTCATAAGAATTAAATTAAAAATTTACATAAAACATGTCATAAAAAAAACAAAATGAACAAAATGAGCCTGCATGGAAGTCAGTTTACCCCCTTAGGGTTTTTTTTTTATGGTAGTTAAAATCATCCAATGACAAATCCCGCCCTTGGCTGGGGCGGGAAATAGTGTCAGACTCTTACTGACTAAAAACCTACCCTTCCATTCATTGCCTTTGTCCCAGGGCCAGTGGTGACATTTTCACATAACCTTTGGCCCCAGTAGGCTTTGGCCCTGCTGGGCCCCTACAGTTTGCTGACAACTCCTTGAGGCGCGCGGGAACAGTGCGCGGCGTAGACGACTTGAGCTCGGACCGGTCTGTTACCGGACGGACGGACAGCGAGCTACCCATTGCCCACCGTCCGCGAGCCCGCGCCTACGGTGGCCGGAAATCGGGATCGGAAACCCGGCGGCGGCGGCGGCGGCGGCGTATCCGCCTTTGCCTAATGCGGTCGGCCTCTTCCTTTGCTAGCATTACTGCTTCGTAAAAGGAGGCGACCGCCTGTCACTCCTCCTCGCTCCAGAGCAAGGCTTGAACCAAGCCCCAGCGCGAGAGATCGCCCCCGATCGCCCCCACGAGGACACGGCGATGCTCTTCCCAAGCGGGGCACACCTCGACTGTGTGCTCTACCGTGTCCTCCGGGCGGACCCCCTTAGGGGTGAAGTTTCGTAAAATCCATTCTTAGCGGATTTTTACACCCTAGCAAACACACATCCAAATAGGATACATTAGATCGTCAACCTAATGTACCTATACATTGGATTGTTAATTCAATGTATCCCATTTCGATGTTCGATGTTCGTCGTTGAGGTAGCGCTGCGTATTCTTAGAGAATAGCACCACAGTAAATATCGAGGATGCGACGGAGACGGCGGTTAATGAAAACTTAGATCCAAGTTTTCAGTAACCAACACAAAAAGAACATCTTATTTGAGACTTTCCACGTTTCGCACCAGTAGAGCAGTATGGATCTGTATTTGGACCCGAAGATTTCTTTAAAACTACCTCGTAAGGACTTCAATATCTCCTAAGAACCTGGATAATCCTTAACAGAAATTAGGCACCACGATCGCAATCCGAGCGGAAAGATTATTATTATTACTTTTAGCCCCTCAACACAAAACCACGTACCTTCAAATTAACATCTAAAGCATTAAAAAACGATTCACAAACACAATTAAAATCAACTTAACCGTTAAATGGCAACACTAACAAACTATCGATCGAGTAATCCCAGGGCGATCCCGTGGGCCCGGACTCCGGGACTACAACTTGTACTGCCCGTTAAATAAATAATTAGCCACTCAATCCCGGCCTGCTATCTTCTGGGACTGCTCGATATGGTACAGGTCCCAAGGGCTGATCGGAGAAGGTCAGGAGTTATTTTGTTTCTTGTGAGGTTCTTGAAGATTTTCACCGGATGTGAGGGAAGGAAGGAAACCGATCATTAGTGATTAATGGAAGTTACAGTGGGCCGATAAAATGGTATTGGCATTTTTTTTATTTATTTCTTTATTGTACGCCTTACCTTATTAAAGGACAAACATTTATAAAAAAAAAAATAGTGTTTGATAGGCGGTCTTATTGCACAGGGCAATTTCTACCAGACATCCTTAGGATGGACTGGAAAAAAGAAAAAGAGTTGGGGTTGTCAGTATACAACAATAAAAATAATAAAAAAAATTATACAAATAATACAATGGGAAGTTGGAGGATAAAAATATTTTATCGTAAAGAATGTTAGATTAATTATGTTTTGGAAAATCTTTTAATAGATATTTTAAAATAGTAAAAAAAGTGATAAAAAAAAACCAAAAGCGTTCACACCATAAAATACCGACACCAAAATAAAAAACAACGGCAGATTAACAAAAAATTATAGAAATCTATTACATAGTTTCTAACTTCGTTTGATTACCGTTGATAGACATAATTCTTTTTGCGATTGATTTCTCATACAGTCCTTTAAGGAATGGCCTAGATTTCACTTTTGTCGAAAAGAAAAAGAAATATAATTATGAAAGGGGAATTAAACTTTTGCCATACATTATGGCAAAAGTTTAATTCCCCTTTCATTTTATTTCATGGCCGGATTTTATAATAGGTACTGAAATATAACCCGAGAAAATCCAAGGTCACCAATACCCGACTACCTGCTCGTCTTAGGACGACATCCATTTAAGTAAGAAAGCAATTATTCCGGTCCTTTCATCCTCCTTTGCCTTATTATATAATTAACGTCCTTTGTCATTACGTACACTTCTAACTAATTAGATTTACGAGACAATGAGAACATGTGGCTTCGTTCATTATTGTAATCACGAGATGGGCCGAGTAGGATTGGGAGAGACTGCGTGTTTTTGGCAAAGGTGTGATGAGGGATAAATTTATTATTATGGAGGTTATAGTTTATTTACTGCCAATATGAGAGTGATTTTACCCGACTTCCTGATTGCTGTGAAGGGTTAGGTTTTATACGAGGGTATATGTGTATGTATACAACATTATTTTTAGTATATCCGAAACTTGAATATACATGTAGTTTAATCAGAATCAGTAAGTGAAGCGATTTCAATAATTTTTACACCTTGTTAATTTTTTTTCCAACCATTGTTAAAAAAAGGTTACCAACGAGACTAAATACAATACAGGGGGCTTACTCTCGAGTTTAATTCCGATCGGTAGACATTGGAATTGTGACATTAGGTCCTTTTGAATTCGACGCAAGGGCCAAATTGCGTGACCTTTTTGGGAAACTAAGTAAAATGGGGATTGGGCTTGGCGTTTGGTCACGCAATTTTAAACCAATTTGACGCTAGAATCGAATTCAAGAGTACCTAACGTCACAATTTCAATGTCTACCGATCGGAATTAAACTCGAGAGTAAGCCCCCAGGTCACGGCAGGTTGAAGCGGGAATGAGACAACAGCGCACAGCTGGATGCGGGAGCAAAACAAACCCGCAGTGGCCCGCATGGCCCGGTGACCATGTAAAATAACGAGCTCATAACTTTGTGATTTTTCATGATACAGTTTTTAAATTTTGTACATAGATTCTTTGCACAAAAATACTAGCAAGTGATCTTTACTTGAGCTGTCAACAGAGTTACGCAATAGCTCCGCTGATGGAACCACTTGACTCACTGGTACGTAGGAAATAAATCTAACAGTGTCATAAAACCCGATCTCAAAAATGACATTGTCAACTTTTTAAATTTCCTTTAACTTTAAAAAAAAAAAAAATGGTAGCAGCATTTTTTTTTCAATCGCATCTTCTTGTAACTTGAAATTTATAAAATATGTGCTACCTACTCAAATCTTCTTTCATGAACTAAATATAGAACCTAAATATTCGTGTCAAATTTTAATGAGAAATGCTTGCTCCACTCTGGAGTAATGCGTCGCCTCTAAGAACCCACGCGAAAATATTAGAATTGTTCATTCATACGGTCTTTGATATAAGTCCCTTGAGGGTATTTTTAGATAGTTAAAAATAATTAGACTCACAGAACGTGTGTGTCGTAATAAATATATATATAAATATAGCTTTACTAAATTATAATTATTTAAATTATGAGTATCGAAACCACTCTCTCAGTGAGGGATTTAGTTATATACAATATATAAAATACTAATTAAAACTATATATACACTTAAACCTACTCCTTACTAAAAAATGGCGTCATAAAACTCATCCGCATCGCTGTCGACTGGAAGTGTGCCCAAAAGGCTGGCGGCATTGCCACGTTGAATGGCAATGCTTAATCTCTGACCGAGGTAAAAGCCAGCCCTTGGGTCACGCGAAGTGTCAACTAAACGTTTGGAGAGATCTTTAAAAAGCGCATGAGCACTCGGTCCCCACGGCCCAAGAGTGTCAACCCTAAACGGCTCAAAAATCTCTCAAACTCTCTCAGTTCATTGAATATCCTTTTTCATGACATGGCCATTCAATAGGGTAAATAAATATATAGCAAACAAATATTGAGTAAATAATACCTCCGTTGAAAAGGAAGGATCATTCGATCAGACGGGTATAAATTCTGGTGGGCTACTGCCCAATAGACGATTTCGGGCTGTTCTATATGTTCGAATCGTACGGAGAACTTTACTTGCGCGATGCAGGATTAGTTCTTATGTGATGCCATAGATGTCGCTACAAATGTAATTTACCTGCCATAGAAAACCAGGGGGTCTAGTACGTGGCAAATAAGTCGAACTAAAATGGATGTCGTTGCTAAGGTTTTGAGGGATTCTGATTTTAATAATAATTCTAATTCAGATCTATGTTAGTTCTGATTTAATTGTAATATTTATTCAAAATGAAATTATATTGTTACTATTATTATTATTCATTGTTATTGACATGTTTTGACTGTAATTTATGGTTACACGTAGCTCTCCCCTGTGCCATACTTCAATTGAGACCCGAAAATTTGTTATAGCATATTGAATGTTGATCGCCATTTTGATTCAACTTATATGGCGCGTGTTACAACAGAGGTCATAATCATTGGTCATTCAACCAATAACACTCAACTCCTCATTGTTACAGCGTCATCCCTGCCGAGCCCGACGGCTGCCGACGACGATGATGACGAGGACGAAACGACGCAGCAGAGCCGAGCTGATGCTGACGATGACGGCAGGATCTACAAGAACCCTCGGAACTCACCTTCGGCGCAGTGCCCTAGGGACGAGGAGCAAGCTACCTTATTGGTATGAAAATAACTTTTCTTATTTTTCTTTTCTTCTGCCTTTTGTGTCGATAGTTAATTATACGAGTATTTGTTTTTACGTAGAGAAATAATTATGAAATGAGTTCTCCCGCGCTGGGTCTGTTTTTCGATTGATGTTAACATAGTTCACACATTTTCTCATAGATGGTGTGCATTAAATTAGTTCCCAATCCGATTAATAGATGGCGTTGTACAATGACGTCATCTTTATGAAAGTCGCTGTTAAGATTTTCCGGGCTTGTGTGACTCTTCGTGGTAGTGTAATTAGTTCATATAGTTAAAATTTTATGAAATTAAAAGAAATGGGTTGAAATAGTTAATTATTTCAAAAAAACATGGGTAATTAGTTTGTTTGGGTGACTCACATATATTTACACAGTTTACACATTACACGCAAACAATGAATATACATATCACCTACATTTATTTATATTTACACATACATATATATTTATATACATATTTCCAAGATAACAACACTACACATATACACTAACAGTAAACACTACATAAGTTAAACACGCAATAACGTGAGTCATTGGACACGCGCATTGTCGATGACGCGCCGGCGATATATTTCCATCCACCGCCGCGTTGTTATAAACATTTCTCACCAGTCACGATCTTCGCTGTCCGCTCAACATACGTGTGCTCGCTCCGATAAATAAAAATGTCGAAAAATCTACCTGTGTTAACCTACCGCTTTACTTAATAAGACTTCGTGATCATTGCTGTTTTTACCAGCTTGTGCTTAACTTTTGCGCCTTCATTATAACTGTGTTGTTTTGTGTGTGAGGACAAAATACATACGACGAAGGACTTTTAGTCTTTCACCTACACAGTGAGTACAACCACACGCACACACCTTCCAAACAAAGAAAAGTTCACGTGACCAGGGGGCTTAATCTCGAGTTTATTTCCGATCGGTCGACATTGGAATTGTGACGTTAGGTACTCTTGAATTCGATGCTAGGGCCAAATTGCGTGACCTTTTTGGGAAACTAAGTAAAATCGGGATTGGGCTTGGCGTGTGGTCACGCAATTTGAGGTTACTCCAATGCAGAGAACTTTAATGATATTTGCGTTTGAAGTGAGTTTACCGTTTAGCAATCCGATATTGCTGGCAAACTAATATTTTCACTATGCAAACAGTACATAAAGGCAATTAATCTACCCTATTACCGCTTTAGACGATAAAAACTAACGTAAAATCTGCTTTTGAAGATTATCTGTATACTCTAGGATCCGAATTTTGTAGATATGGTTACAAAATATGTCTTGGTTCAGTGTGCCTCTTGGGATTTGTGGTGTCCTCTAGCATAAGCATAGCATAAGCATAGCATAATCTTATAATGTTCCCACTGCTGGGACTCAGGCCTTTTCTTTAGATGAGGGAATGACCCGTAATCCACCACGCGGGCCCAGTGCGGTTGGTGAATGTCACGTCTTCGAATTTTTGGTTCTAGGACATGTCGGTTTCCACACGATGTTTTCCTTCACCGTTTTGAGAGCAGTGGTGATGAACTAAATTACTCAAAGTAATGCGCCTGGCTGGTTTTGAACCCGTGACATACATCTCGTAAGCCGGGGTCTTTAACATTCGGCCACCACTGCTCCCACTAAAATACTCTTTAGGAACAATTCTTATAGATTTTTCTTTTTCAGGGCCAGAAGTGTCTCCGTAAATGCTCCTCTGATGAGGACTGTAAGAGTAAAAAGAAGAAGTGTCTCTGTGATGGAGCGTGCGGCATGTCCTGCATCAAACCAGGTCAGTGGTAGATATTTTATTGGTTATAGGATAATAAATTAACAGCCTCAATATACATATACACTAAAAAGGGGGGGACGTCACGGATGTCAATCAGCCATAAGCTCTCTGTGTACTTCTCTCAAATAATTAAAAACATAACAGTTACATTCAAATAATTTTATTGTGAAAATAATCTTACAAGTATAACTTCCAAGAGACAGTGTTATCGAGTGTATATGTGCTGTGTAAAATATTAAAAACTCTAAAAACAATCTCTCAACCTCCAGTTTAATATATGAGTACCCTTAACTCAAAATAAACAATCAAATTTTTATTCGAACAATAATATAAACTGTACCTAACTCTCAGTGTGTGCGCGACCTTACGTCAATACAGTGACTCATCACACGGTGTCTGTCTGCACCATAGCACACCGTAAAACGGCCATAAACGCATTTCTTTAACACAGCGCCATCTGTTGACGTCTCGTTGAACTAATTAGTGGAATCGATTGCGCTAAGCGTTAGCAAGTTAGACATGGCTAAGTGCGGTGGCTGTGGCAAATTCCTCTCATCGACGGAAGCCGCTATTTGCACCAAATGTAGGTGCTGGTATCACAAGGCGTGCGTGGGGCTGCCAAATGCTGGACCGGTGGCTGCTACTTGGCACTGCCCTGAGTGCAAAAAGAATGTGCTGAGAGATAATCGGGCTGACACACCGGTAAGGGGGCGTACTCCTGTTGCGCACGAAGATAGCCCTGTGGCGCTAGTGCATACTAGCCCTATAAATAGCACTGCCATAGAAGCTGTACAAGATCTTGGCTTGGACGTCTTCAGGACGGAGCTGAGCATTTTCAAGGAAGACTTTTTAAGGTCTATTAGGAACGAATTCCAGCTTCTCCGCGATGATCTGTCGGAACTGAGATCATCTCTGGTTGCCACAAATGAGAGAATGAGTCGTTTGGAGGAAAGAGTGGATTTAATGGAGACAAAACAAGCTCAGCCCCAGGCGCCGCTTTTGTCGGGGGTGGAAGACCTAGTCTCTCAATTAAGGAGTGAAATAAACGACCGGGACCAGGAGCTACTCGCCAACGACCTCCAAATTTCAAACATCCCAGAGGCCAGCGGTGAGAATCCCACTCATACCGTTTTGTTGGTTGCTGCGAAGCTTGGAATCGCTATCGAGGCGCGCGACATAGTGAGTGCCGAGCGAGTCGGGGGCAGGCGCATCAACGCGACGCAGGCGGCGGCGCCGGTGGAGACTCGTCCTCGCTTTCTCGTCGTGCGCCTGGCGCGCCGAGATCTACGGGACGAGCTGCTGCAGGGGGCGCGGGTACGGCGCGGCATGACTACAGCTGACCTCGGTTTGCCTGGTACTGCGAAGCGTTTTTACGTGAACGAGCGCCTGACGAAAGTAAATAGAGAGTTATTTCGGTGCGCTCGTGAGGCAGGCAGTCGCTTGGGCTGGCAATATGTGTGGTCGAAGCGCGGCCGTATTCTTGCCCGATGCAAGCCCGGGGACACAACTCATCATATTCGCTGTGAGGCGGATTTGCACCGCATTTTCACGACGGCACCGATTAGCGGTGACGGGGGCAACAGACATTAAAAATTTAATTTTTTACTCGACTATGCGGTCACAAAGAAAGGGTTGTGTTTTTTTTGTTTTTGTTATAGTTATTTTTTTTGCTTTCCTGGATGTTTTTGTGTTAAACGCTAAAGCCAAACAATTATATATATTATTAGTTTCAATGGTTATCAAGCAGATTTTTAAGATAGGTTTTGATATACGAGTATTACGTCTCTCTAATTCAACTGTTTCATTGTTGTTTATCTTGTATTATAGTTGTTTATATTGTTTCTTAGTGGTAGGTATATGTCTCACGGCACTTTTTTGCAACGTACACGTAAACGAGTTTATTAACACTACACATATTATTATACACGTAATTATTATAACTAAACTTTACACTATTGACATACGACTACATATATATGCATATACATTAACATATACAATACGACTACAATTAATACTACTATCTTATGAAATTATTGAATATACAAGTTTTACTATATACTATTATAATGATGACTAAAGGCGATAAGTTTTTTAAGGTTGGTTTTCTAAATGCCGGATCGTTGGGCACGGGTCATGACGACATGATTGGCTTACTGGACAGACATTGTTTCGATGTTATGGCCATTAATGAGACGTGGTTGCGACCTGGGGAGGGCGGACGTGCGCCGGTGGTGCCGGGCTATCGACTGCGTCACACTCCGCGGCCGGCTAGTGTTCGTTCGGGTAGAGGTGGGGGTATAGGCTTTTATCTCAGGCAAGGTCTAAACGCACGTATTTGTTCTGCCGCGGTCGATCCTAGGTTCGAATCCGTTGAACAGATGTGGCTCACGCTGACAATAAACGGCAAAAAAATTGCTGTCGGTACCGCGTACCGTCCGCCCTGGCTGGATCTTGTTCTTTTTATTGATGCTATAACAGATTTTCTAAGTTCATTGGGACATTGTGACAACTTCATATTGCTCGGTGACTTTAATGTTAACTTGCTAGACACATACGGATTGAAGACAAGGAAAATTAATGAGTTTCTGCATAGCCTCAGCCTTTCTCAACTGATCACAACACCAACACACTTCACAGCTACCAGTGAAACTCTTATTGATTTACTATGTACCGACCTAGTAGCAAGATATACGACAGTTGAATCTTTTGGTTCAATCAACGGCCATTCTGTCATAGTTGGGGAATTTCATGTGAAGCGGGATAAGTTTAAACCATACGTTGCTAAATTTAGGCCACTCAAAAACATTTGTTTGGACAGTTTTAACACAGATTTACGACTTTTATGTTTCGAAAACATTATAAAGTTTGAAAATGTTAATGATATGGTGAGTTTCTTTAACCATCTCATCACATCCTTATTTGATGTTCATGCACCAGTGAAGACTACCACTATAAAAGAAAAGTCGTATCCGTGGATTACTGACACGATTAAGCTAATGATGCGTTTACGAGATGACGCACTTACTAGTTACCGCAAAACTAAATTGAGTTCAAAAGGCGTATACTACAAAGATTTAAAAACCTTAGTGGTAAGATCATTGTATAGAGAAAAAATGGCATACTACGAGCACCACATAAATAATCATTGTAAAAATCCAAAATTACTTTGGAAAAATCTGAAAACCACGTTACTAACTACAAATTCGAGACAAGACCTTCCGTCGCACTTCACAGATCCTGATAAAATTAATGATAACTTTTTGACTGTTCCTGGTAACAAAGTGGCAAGCATGTCCTTGCTGACCAAGTACAATAATCACAAACATGGTGAGAAAATTTTTTCAATCGTTCCAGTGGAGCAAGCTGACATCTTTCGCATTATCTCTAACCTTAAAAGTAAGGCCGAGGGAAATGATCGCATCACCCTGGACATGATTGTCATGACCCTACCCCACACGTTAAATGCTATTACAGCCATGATAAATTGCTCAATAGTGACTTCAAAATTCCCCGAGGAGTGGAAGATTGCCTCAGTCAAGCCCTTACCCAAAAATTCAAATCCCGTTGATCTGAAAGACCTCCGGCCTATTAGCATCTTACCATGTCTGTCTAAGGTGCTGGAGAGGGTCGTGTGTGACCAATTAACACATTTTTTGGAGCAGAACAGCATATTACCAGACTTACAATCAGGCTTCAGAAAGCAACGAAGTACCGCTACTGCTTTACTGGATGTTACTGATAATGTGTTGTCTGCCCAAGATAAGGGAATGTGTACGTGTCTGGTTCTGCTTGATTTTTCCCGTGCATTTGACGCAATTAATATACCGTTATTATTGTCGAAGCTAAGATATTATGGTTTTGACCCTGGAGCTGTGGAATGGTTCCGGAGCTACCTCAGTGATAGGAAGCAATTTGTAGATTTGCGTTTGGGGGATGGCACCAATTTAAAATCGGCACTTAGTGCCATAGAAAGAGGTGTGCCACAAGGGTCTATCTTAGGTCCAATACTCTTTATCTTGTATTGCGCGGATATCATCAATTGCCTCCAGAAGTGCAAGTACCATATATACGCTGATGATGTCCAACTTTATATTTCTTTTTATCCTGACGAGTATGAAAATGCCATTAAAGACCTAAATGACGATCTTAGTAGAATTGCTGTCTGGTCCGAAGATAATTGTTTGTCGCTAAACCCAAACAAAACCAAATTCTTGGTACTTGGCTCTAAACAACAACTAGCTAAACTACCCGCTATGTTTTCGCTTCAACTAATGGGCAAACCGATAGACAGAGTCTATGAAGCAAGGAACCTTGGTCTTATTTTAGACAAAGAACTACGGTTTGAAAAGCATGTCGCAGACTCAGTAAAAAACTGTTTTTATCGCCTGAAAATTCTATATAAGATGAGGCCTTATCTATCAGAATCACTTCGGGAACAACTTGTGGAAAGTCTTGTTTTGTCTAGATTGAACTATGCAGATACGGTGTACGGCCCACGCCTACTGGCTCGTACCGATCGGCTCATTCAAAGGGTTCAAAACGCGTGTGCTCGCTTTTGTTATAAAATACCTCCCAGAAGTCACGTAACACCATACCTTAATAAGCATTTTACCCTCAAAATGAAATCGAGACGCAAGCTACACTTGGCATGCCTGCTATTTGGTGTAATTAAATTAAAAAAACCAGAGTACCTATACAACAAATTGAGTTGGATCACTGGCAAACGAGAATGCGGAAGAAGGCAATGTTCACAGCAACTCTCATCACAGCCCCACAGTACAGCGGCGTTCAGAGGCACTTTCCGTTACTCATCATCTAAGGTATGGAACAATATTCCACCCCCCATTAGAGCAATAAACACAATAAGTACTTTTAGAAGACGTTTACGGCAGTATTTGATTGATGCGCAGCGAAAACTGGACCTGACTAATATAAATGTTTCTATAATATGATATGTGAGCCAATTTTTCAATTATTATCGTCGTTTTGTGTGTGCACGGGTCATGTTGCGATATTGTAAGAGTGTATACATAGCTACAATGTTTTGGGTGATGGAGGTTCCTTGGGCACCGGTGTCTCTAACAGCTGCCTCGTTTTCTTTTGTTCGCGACTCAGTGGTCGTACTCGCAGTTCGTGTTTGCAACTTGCAAGGCAATTTTATTGACTATGGCGTTATTTGTTTTTATTTACATACTTACACAGCTAAAACACACATATTCGTCTTCAAAATTATTTGTTTTTTTTTATTATTTTATGTATCATTTTATTAAATCACATTATACTCGTATTTTAAACTTATTCTCATCCGTGATTGCACCCAAGGTTCAGTTGAAAACCAGCGTCAGGCAACTGCTACGAAGTTGTCTGGCATCATGCTGAACTGAACCTATTTGGCGCAGCCGTGAGGCATATTCCTGTTGCTGTTGATTTCTTTTTTATTGTTTTTATTTTTAATTATTTTATTTTATTTAAGTTTAAGTTTCAAAACTTGTATTGTGCTTCATTGCAAGCCAAATAAACGTGTTTTCTTTCTTTCTTTCTTTCTTTCTTTCTAAAAAGGGTATAAATGAGAGTTAACAATATTTCAGCCCACATATTAACGTATAACATGATACCGCTTGATTAACAAATATATATTATACCTGTGATTATACCATAGACCAAATCATTATTATTATAACGTTACTTAAAAATCACATTTGTAAAATTATTAAAACAAGCAATAACTTTCATCAAATTTAATGGTAAATTTTTAAGTTATTTTTTTCGAACACTCATATGTGTATGACCCATGAATTCTAGTGAAGGAACCTCTCTAACTAACAATTTCCGGTGAGAACCTGTGTCATGCGGAACGTGAGGACGCCATAAAGTCTTTCCAGATACTCCTTAAAGACCCCTCTTACCGTCATAATTATGGTGTGCCTAGCTTTAGACTGCGATGTCGCTGTCGCCATTTCACAACGAGATCTCACTCGAACTTTGTCCGCCATACCTGCGACTTGTCGCGGCAACAGAGTTTCACCCCGGTATTGTATATCTACGCGCAAATCGTGAATGCATGCAAAGACTGTTGCCTCCAGACCCCATGGTGGCAGGCCAGCAAGAAGGCTCGCCGCTTCGTGGGAAACCGTGCGCTATCCCCGCACCATCCGTATGGCCATGGCTCTCTGAAATGCGATCCCTGAGTAGAGCTTCCAGCAAGAGATGTCTGTACTTCCTAAGTTGGGCTGGAGCCGCTTGAAAACTCTATGAGGTTGTGTTGTTGTCTTGTAAAGTTCCTATGGCCACTTTCAAGCTCCATCATTACACCCTGGCTACCATATAGCATCAAAGTACTCGTCAATACGAATTAAACGATCATAAACTTGATAGGGTTGTGTCGCTATATGGCGGAGTTCCTATAGCACCTTCCAGCTTAATCGTCAGACCCTGGCTACTATATAGGTTCAAAGTACTTGTCAATATAAATCAAACGAGCCCAAACTCGATGGGATTGTGTGGTTCTCTTGCAAAGTTCCTATGACCACCTTCCAGTCCCATCATCAAACCTTGGTTACCATATAGAATCAAAGTACTTGTAAATACGAATTAAACGATCCCAAGCTCGATGGAGTTGTGTCGTTTTATCGCGGAGTTCCCATGGTCACGTTCCAGCTCCATCATCAGATCAGCTCCATGTCATCATAATATTACATTGTCACGCGATTTACATATGTATGCAAAATTTCAGCTCAATAGGTAACTAGGAAGTGGATCAAATTTCATTTGCAAGATTTGATCACAAACATCGGTGAAACTAATATACCTAAAGCTTGTAACACAAACATCGGTGAAACTAATATAAAGCTTGTAATAAAACTTGTAAAAAGAACCCGGTTTCATTACAATAGAAACACAAAAGCGTTATTAAAATAAAACGTTCTCTATTAGAGAAACTATGCCACATATTCAAGCAGTTTTATTTGCCAGTTGCGAAGGAAATGGAGCGATATTCACAAGAGGCTCGTAGTGCGATGGAAATAGTACAAATTGCATAGTTGCCGGTGCTGGTTGCGAGGCCAGATGGTGACGGTTATTGCGCTTTGTAAGGCTGGAGTTATTTGCGGCATTGAAGTGAATTGTTGAATTTTTGGGATAAGTTGTGGTTGGTGATCATGGAATGGATTTTTTGGCTTTATTGGTCCAATAAATAGGCTGGATTTTAATGTCTCCTATCCGTAATGTCGTAAGGCAAAAAGTGTATGTGATTTTTTTTAAGGGTCCGTATCTCAAAAGGAAAAAACGGTACCCTTATAGGATCACTTTTTTGTCCGTCTGTCTATCTGTCTGTCAAGACTCTTTATCTCGGGAACGCCTAGAAGTATCGGATTGAAATTAAAACCAGATACTCAGTTCTGCAGTCCCTTGAAACTGTGAAAAAATCAAATTTCTAAGTTAACATAAAAAAATACGGCCGCTACGGCGCAAAATTGAGCTCACTAAGAATTACCCCTGATTTATGTGTTTCCAAAAATTGTATTTTTATTGTTGCATCAAGAAGCTTGAAACTTTCTGTATCCGGCGGCGAGTGTCGGAAATCCCGATTAATTGTAATAGTAAAAAAAGACCATACTTTCTTATTTTAAAAACGCTATATTTTATAAATGCATGTAATTCTGTTAATTTATTTCGAAAGTGCATTTTAGTCACTAAATAGATAGAATAAAATGTAACAAAGATAGAACCTTGGATCTGTAAAACAAAATATAAGTTTTAGACACACGGCAAGTCCAATAAATACCATTTTTCTGACTGACCAACATATAGACTAAAAACCTGACCTTCTTCGTCCGGTAACCGACCGGACCGTGCCCAAGTCGTCAACGGCGCGTACTGTTCCCGCGCGCGTCAAGGAGCTGTCAGCGAACCGTAGAGGCCCAGCCTGCTAGCTGCAGGCAGGCAGGGTCCAAGCCTGCTGGGGTCAAAGGCCGTTTTCTGAGAGGAAGGCTAAGCCCCGGTATGACACGCAACGAAGGAACGGGGTAGGTTTTTAGTCAGTAAGAGTCTGACACTATTTCCCGCTCCGCCCAAGGGCGGGATTTGTCATTGGATGATTTTACCACTTTTTTATTTTTATTGATATAAACTAGTGTTTGACTGCGATCCCACCTGATGGTAAGCAGTGATGCAATCGTTGATGGTGAGGCGCATTAGTTTATTAAAAGCCTATTCACTCTAGCCTTGTAAATTATAATCGGACGGAAACACCGCAGCAGGCAAACTGTTCCAGTCCTTCGTAGTACGCGGTATAAACAACGAGGCAAAATGCTTAGTCCGGACTGTAGAAGTTCCAACAAGTTTCAACTTCCAAATGACGTAAATAAGATCTGTAGAGGATGTGGGTGTTTCAAAAGCCAGAATGTCACCTCATAGCCTAAAGTCGTAGATTTCAAACATCATGAATGTCTAAAAACCCAGTAACTGTTTTATTACGAGGGCAAAGCGCTTTCTCATTCGGAGAAGGGATCAACAAATGAACATCAATCACCACGCTTCGTTGAGTGTTGCCGTGTGAGACGATTTCAGACCATTTAAGTCCGGGATTCAACAAGATGTTTCTTTTAGTTACAAAACTCATTCATTCAGCTTTACAAAAGCAAATTGACTAGCCTGTTGGTCTACTGATCAGTGACCCTGATTGATATGCTGGCAGAGGCGTAGCGTGAACATTTAGAAATCGGAAATCAGAATAGTTTATTACAAATAGCTCAATACAGGCACTTTTGAACTGTCAAAATGTCGGTCAGTCCATAAAAAGAAAGTGAAGCTAAACTGCACTTTCCAAAGCGTAGATCTCTATGGAGAAGAACGTGTAAGAAACTCCATGGACTCTCTTTTAGAAGTGGGCGAAGGCGTATCAGCGAGTTCTTTTTCTTTCATAAGTTCGAAAACGAGACAGCCACTGTCGCAAACCAGCGTTCGACCACACCGTCTGAAGAAAAGTGGTCAAAAATGAGCCTATCTATTATGTATATAAAATACCACCTGATAGTAAGCAGTGATGCAATCGTTGATGGTGAGGCGCACTAGTTTATTAAGAGCCTATTCACTCTAGCCTTAAAGACACTTAAATTATAATCGGACGGAAAGACCGCAGCAGGCAAATTGTACCAGTCCTTCGATGTACGCAGTATAAACGACGAGGCAAAACGCTTAGTCCGGACCATAGAAGTTTTAACAACGTAAGGGTAGTTTCGGTTGTCCGATGGTAGAAATAATGAACGTGTGTGTATTTTCCTCTTGGTTTTTGCTTTTTTTGTGTTCTATTTTAAGTGTTGTCAGTTTAAAAATAAATTGTGAATGGAAAAGGCTCATAGAATGTACAAATCGGCGTAAATTGCATAGTAATTCACGCCATGTCACTCGCGTGCCAACGGGTGGCGTTTATTGCCAGTCTCTATTTACTGACTCACTTGAATTATGTACAATGTACAGGCAAACTGTGTAATTTGTAAGTGGTTCATGTTTTGAAGTGGGATGGAAGGAAATTATTTATTCTCACGTAACATACGCAGTGCTGGCCTAGTGGTGACTAAGTACGTATGTCGCAGTCAATTAGCGTTTTGTCATTTAATTAACAATCTAGCCTTTTACCTTTTGCGGAATGAATTCAGCCTTTTAATCAAATACCTAGCCAAATGACTGATCAAAACCGTTTTTAGAGATACAAAGTTAACAATGTTATGTTGTTTTGTTTTTTAACAATGTTAGTTTTATCCTTTTTTAAGGTTCCGTGCCACAAAAGGAAAAAAACCGTATCCTTATATGATCACTTTGTTGTCCGCCTGTCTGTCAAGAGCCTTTATCTCGAGAATGTGTATAGGTATCGAGTTGAAATTTAAAATATGTATATACTGAAATCTACACTCCTTTGAAGTTGCGTAAAAATCAAACTTCTAAGTTAACGGAAAAAAAAAATCTATGGCCGTTTATGTCGCAAAAAAAATACGTTTTCGACACTCTCAAGGAATCAAAATTCATAGGGTACTTCCCGTAAACCCAGAATCCTGAAGTTTGGCACAAAGCAAGGTCTCACAGCACAAGTATAGAAAAAAAATGTGAAAATTGTTTTGTAGTTACGTTACATCTCGCGTTTCGGAAAAATCTTTGTAATTCAATTCAGGAATTGAACATTTTCATAGGTAAGTTCATACGGAACCCTCAGTGAGCGAGTCCGACTCGCACTTGACCGGATTTTTTTTCGTTGTTTCTGTTGTTTTTGACTGGCCTGTTGGTCTAGTGGTTAGTAGCCCTCACTGCTATGCCGGAGGTCGTGGGTTCGATTCCTAGACAGGACAAATGTTTGTGTGATGAGCACGATCATTTGTTCTGTATTGGGTGTAATTTATCTATAATATGTATGTATTTAGAAATTTATAAGCATGTTTATCAGTTGTCTAGTACTCATAACACAAGCTCTGCTTAGCTTGGGACTAGACGGCATTGTGAGATAGTTGTGTTAGAAAAAACAAAATGATGATGACACTGGATGGCGTTCCTAAAATATTTGGGCTAATGGTTTGGTTTATTTAGCTACCACAAACCCTTGTGATCTACCCAATTCTTGATAATAAATTCAATTTTGTGAAACTTCGCCGACACGTGTAGCCATGTTGTCAATATCATATTAAGCTGTCATGGAGATGATCTGGTTATGGAAATGGAAAGTTAACCGTTAGTGTCTGGATTTTATCTATCTTCTATATATACCGTTAAATTTTGGCCGTTTTAATCCAGTGGAGGGTCGATTCGGTACATGAAAAAATGTAGATTTGTAAATAAAAAATTAAAAAATAGAGTACTTTTTATCAAAAAACTCGAATTAATATACGCATGTATGAAATTAATTTCCTTAAGTAAACGAGTCAAGGACCTTGTAGGTAGTTGTCGATCGTTGCGTAAAAACTACCTACAGTTCATTGGTCTCGCTCAGCTGACGTTTACTCAAATAAATTAATTTCTTACACGCGTATATTAATTCGAGATTTAGACGAAAATATTTTATTTTTTAATTTTATCTATACAAATTGATAGTGTTTCATGTTTTTTTTTTTTTTTTTTTTTTTTTGTGGTAGGTAAAAATCATCCAATGACGAATCCCGCCCTTGGGTGGGGCGGGAAACAGTGTCAGACTTTTACTGACTAAAAAACCTACCTTTCCATTCCTTGCCTTTATCCTGGGGCCTTTGGTGACAGTCTCACATAACCTTTGGCCCCAGTAGGCTTCGGCCCTGCTGGACCCCTACAGTATGCTGACAACTCCTTGAGGCGCGCGGGAACGGTGCGCGCCGTAGACGACCTGAGCTCGGACCGGTCTGTTACCGGACGGACGGACAGCGAGCTACCCATTGCCCACCGTCCGCGAGCCCGCGCCTACGGTGGCCGGAAATTGGGATCGGAAACCCGGCGGCGGCGGCGGCGTGTCCGCCTTTGCCTAAGGCGGTCGGCCTCCTCCTTTACTAGCATTACTGCTTCGCAGAAGGAGGCGACCGCCTGCCACTCCTCCTCGCTCCGGAGCATGGCTTGAACCAAGCCCCGGCGCGAGAGATCGCCGCCGATCGCCCCCATATTGTTTCATGTACCGAATCGACCTTCCGCGGGATTAAAACGACCAAAATTTAACGGTGTATAGATTTATAATTTGTAAGCTAGTCGCAAATATATTGATTTTCTTTCTTTTTTCTGTCTGTAGGTTTCACTAAACGAAATAAAGACTAAAATAAATAATATATTTCGGAGACTAACGACAGCTTGTAGAGTCTATTTCTCAAAGGGTTACTTTGTCTTTGTAGATCATTCTTTAATTAATTAAACGCTGCCTTGAAGGCTTAAGAGTAAAGCCGGTCTCGCGGAATATTTTATAATACGTCGTTACCTATAAAATTGCCGTTTTTTAAAACTGGTTGCTTTGTAATATCTTCGGATTGACATAGAATTATTAGTGCAAATTTTTATATTAAAGGTCCATTATTCTTTTTTCGAAATTATACTCCATTCACTTCTGAATTAGACAAAAGAGGTTCATAAAAGCAGGTCTGCATAACATCATTTTTCGAGACAAATCCAAACAATTTTAATAAACAATGGTATCAATATAAAAAATTAACATTACCTACTTAGATAAATTTGATTATTGTAAAGTAAGTACTAAATACTTAAGTAAATGAAATGGTTTTATTTTTAAATAAACATAACTTTATTTCAAACATTTTTTTTTCTAATGGCGTACATGCGTCAACAAGTTTCCTCCTTACAAAATATATGAATTGAACACAATACAAGGCAACTAGATAATTATTTAACATTCATACAAATAGAAATAACTAATAGTATATAGTACTCGTATAATGAAAAACGTTCCAGGTACTGACAACCCCTGCTTCTTTTAGGTTTTTAACATTGACACTATTTATTATAAGCATGAACTAAATCATTTATTTACTTAAAAGCCTCATAAATTCAGAAGATGGATAGTTAAAATGAATTCATTTAAGTATAACGGTACAAAACAGGTCACGGCAGGTCATAACGTGCATGAAACGCCAGCGCACAGCTGGGTGCGGAAGCAACACAACAACTCAGTCGCCCGGGTGGCACGGTGACCATGTATTTATGTCGCTAACCGGGTACCATAACGGGCTTATAGCTTTGTGATTTTTCATAATACAGTTTTGTTTATTTATAATTCTTGACATAAAAATACTAGACAGGTGTTTTAGGTTTCGCATATAGTAAAAATAAGATTGTATATAAAGATTGAGAGCAGTGGTGACCCCCCGACTTAGGAGTTGTAGGTCGCGGGTTCACACCCAGCCAGGCGCATTACTTTGTGTAATTTATTTCAACACCACTGCTCTGAAAACGGTGAAGGAAAACATCGTGAGGAAACCGGCATGTCCTAGAACCAAAAATTCGAAGACATGTGACATCCACCAACCCGCACTGGACCCGCGTGGTGGATTACGGCCCATTCCCTCTGCTAGAGAGGAGGCCTGATTCCCAGCAGTGGGAACATTATAAGGTTGATGCTATGCTATGCTATATAAAAATTAAGCAAATTTAAATTTTGCGGGTTACCCTAGCGCAGTCATCGTAATGAGGCATTATCTAAAAGACTTTAAGTATTAATTACGAGCAACGACTCGAAGATAGCTTAGCGGTATAAATCCCAAAGGAACTCTGAATTTAGTTCAGAAAAGCTATCAATTTTAAAACTTCTGCGCACCTTATTATTAATGCTATTAAAACTTGCATATTCTCTGGCTGAGCACCTTTGGAGTTAAAGCATTTTCTTAAGTAAATTAATTTATAAAACTAAACATTTATTAGTTTATTATTAATTCCTATGTTTCATTTGGTTAAATTTTTTTTTTACATTTTTTAATATGTATAAAATAAAAAAATAAATATTTAAAAAATATTATTGGTATTATTATTATTTCCTTTATTTGTTCTCTATACATATTTTTTATACTTCTTAATACAAATATATGTATATATAGATATATATATATATAATACAAATATACAAATATATGTATATATATATATATATATATATATATATCTATGTTTCATTTGGTTAAATTTTTTTTTTACATTTTCGACAATCTCATGTGCCAAATCGAGATATTTGATTTTTATTTTATTGTTATTTATTATTATTACCATTTATTGTTATTATTATTATTGAATTAAAACACGCCTTTTATTATATACACACAAATGATATAAAAAAAAATCTTTAAAGTTTTAAATATTATTTTTTAAATAAATTACATTAAAAAACTTTCACTGTGTACTAACTATATTATTTGTAATTATGCGTGTAAATACATCTACGCGTTTCTAGGAGAAAGGGTATTCATAGACGGACAAAAAAGCGATAATAGCACACATCTTGTCTCTGCTCTACATTGTTCTCTTCAATCCTATTAAAAACTGGGGGCTTATCTTAAAGAACGTTTCAAGTTCCTTCATGACTCACATTCTAGATATCTTAGGTCATCAGAAAACTTGAGGCTAGAGATGCCAAGCCACTCCGCCAATTTTTATGACAATTCGTTTGCAGTTCAAGCAGTGCGACTGTGGAATGCTTTACCCGTGTCCGTAAGGCAAGCTTAAATACAAACTAAAAAAAAAAATGGTGATAAATAACCATAATTTTAAAAATATGGTTAAGGATCACTACGTCTCCTCTTGAACGTCATATTTCTCTGCTTTCATACATATATGTATATCTATATATATATATATTGATTGTAGTATTTTATTAGTTATGAATTGTATATATGTAAACTAGCAACCCGCTCCAGCTTCGCAAGGGTGCAGTGGTGATATTAAATATATTATGCATGTATTATACATATACACCCCTATTTTTTAATTAGTGCACAAAAAATGGGGCTCAATAAGTACCCGTTACTGATCATATTTGTGTAGTCAAAAGTACAAAAAACGAAATCCCAAAATTGACCACGAAAATTTGTCATTATTGGTAAATTCATAATTTAATCGTCATTCATAACAAATACTACTAGAAAATACTAAGCGCAGTGTTTTTCCATTTTTATTGACATTCTTTCATTCATAAACCTGTACAATGTTTCCATAAATTGAGTGAGATTTTGAAATATAAACAAACGCTCATAACTTTGCTGTTTATGAATATTATTCATTGAGACTTTACTTAAATAATAACAAGACATTTTCTAATAAGCCCTTTAAGTATTTGCCATAATTAAAAAATAGTGGTGTGTACCTTCTTCTTGAATCAGTCTATCTATTAAAAAAAAACCTCAAAATTAAGCGAGCGAACTACCCAACCAGCAAATACTTGACCTAATCTTCTTCAACAAGTCCAGATGAGGTTAAGCTCTTCACAATTTTCAGCCGACGCATAAAATTTCCACCATTCCTCATTACTGAATGAAAAATTCAAGCCTTTAATAAGCCAAAATGTATTCAAACTACCGTCTTTTCAGCGAAACCGTGTCACGGGCACTGGTACAAAAATATTATAAAAAAAAGAAATTCTCGGAGCAAAACCACAAAATAGATAGGCACAGAAGTCAATGTCATGTGTGTACTTCACTTTTTATACCTACGCTCGGCGGTCGCTAGAAAAAGTACTCTGTGATCTAGCACTGGTTTAGCACGGTTTAGTCACGTCATACGCGTTCCAAATTAGAATAGAATCGATTGCCATGTTGTGACGTCACATCGAACTGTCAAATCGTAGAAATTTTGGCAAAATTGAAGAACTCATGTATAAAATTGAAGAACTGGATTCTTATTAAAATTTTTTTCGTTCACAGTCCATAAATAAATATAAATTGAATTTTAAAAATTACTTTCCTCGATTTGACAGTAAATCGTGACGTCACAACATGGCAATCGATCCTATTCTCATTTGGAACGCATTGTACAAGATATTGAGGTGGGTGGAGACATAATCAAAGAGCTTTTATGCAGTTATTATTATATTCATAATAGGAGCTCACTTATTCATATAAAAAACATTAAACTCTATTCTTATTTGGTCCTCATTGACAGTCTATTACAAAAAACTCTCTGTCAATCCTAACTTCTTTTTTTTTAACTTATTCCTTCAAAGTTAATGCTACGTGCCAGTTTGCACGTTACCCCGGAATATGACCTTCCGCTTGGGAAGAGCATCGCCGTGTCCTCGTGGGGGCGATCGGCGGCGATCTTGCCGGGGCTTGGTTCAAGCCATGCTCCGGAGCGAGGAGGAGTGGCAGGCGGTCGCCTCCTTCTGCGAAGCAGTAATGCTAGTAAAGGAGGAGGCCGACCGCATTAGGCAAAGGCGCACACGCCGCCGCCGCCGCCGGGTTTCCGATCCCAATTTCCGGCCACCGTAGGCGCGGGCTCGCGGACGGTGGGCAATGGGTAGCTCGCTGTCCGTCCGTCCGGTAACAGACCGGTCCGAGCTCAGGTCGTCTACGGCGCGCACCGTTCCCGCGCGCCTCAAGGAGTTGTCAGCAAACTGTAGGGGTCCAGCAGGGCCGAAGCCTACTGGGGCCAAAGGTTATGTGAGACTGTCACCAAAGGCCCCAGGATAAAGGCAAGGAATGGAAAGGTAGGTTTTTAGTCAGTAAAAGTCTGCCACTGTTTCCCGCCCCACCCAAGGGCGGGATTCGTCATTGGATGATTTTACCTACGTTAAAAAAAAAAAAAAAAACCCCGGAATATGACCTTGGGCCCAAGTCTGCTATTTTTGTAAATTCAACATTCCAACACGATCCCATTATTATTTTGCTAAAATTTCGTAATCTGCTAAATCATAATCGTCGATCATTGGTCAGTCAATAGTCTAGTAAACGAATGGTGGTAGAATGACTTTGTTGTATTCAGACAAATCGAATGGTAAGTCACTAATCAAAGGAACTGTCAAAGTTTTAGCAGATTACCCCATACATCAGACATTCATGTACGAGATTACCATTTCTTTCAATGGTGTGTCAGTAATTGACTATTGGAAAGTCATAATGACGCCATTATATTAGTAGATTACCAAACTCGACAAAATCAACAATTATGAAATCAATGATAGACGATTCTGACAATATTGTAATAGCAGATTTGAGGCCCTGTTTGGTCGCCACAATATCGTGTCCGTGAGCGTTGTCTATGTGTGCGTTGCTCAAGCGAGCTTTGTATGTAGATTGTCTTCTGTAGTATCCCTCTTTTGTGGCAAAACCCTCGACCTTATAAAGTTGAAAGTACCTGTTTATGAACTAAAAGTGCCATGGATTTGTTAGGTTTCAACTCGGTTCATTTTACCCGAGTTATTTTGAGTTAATTATTATAAAAAGTCGGAAAAGTTTTGATTAAAAGAGGGGAAAGTTTCGGCAGCAGTTCTTTTTTTGTTAAGTGGTTTTTGGGCAAGGAATGGGACTAATTCTGTATCACTGGAGGTGATTTGCGGGTTGGTTTTTGAAGAAATGCTTTTTTTCTTAATTTTGCAATAAAAAGGATGATTAAAATCTTAGATTAAGGGCCGGTTCTAGTCACAGTTTTTTTTTGTATGACTTTGCTGCCCCAAAACAGCAGTTTTATTTTTAATAAAAAAATAAAAATATTATTCAAGATTTTTTTTTTGCGGAGCGCTTTTAAATAACAAACTTTATTTTTTTTTGTATCTTTCAAATATTTCCGTAACGTAATCTCGTAGATAAATACGTTTCAAATCGTGATTTTTTTTATCGATGCAACTAATTTATATCATGTTTTCATTTTTGCCAAGCGCTTGTTCATATAGCAAATTTTAATAATAATTATAAATTTTCATTTTGTTCTCTTCTATATTTGTAGATTTCCAGAGGTTTAAAAAAGTTCAAAATGAATAGAACCTGGCAAGTTTTCTGGTGGCCATGTTAGCGCGTAATATTTATTCATCAAAGTTACATCAATGAGTCAAAATCATGGAACTATACCTAAAGGAACTCATGGTCCACTAAAAATATAATCTAATCAATCTAGTGTTTGATATTCTTAATTTCAAAAACGAAAATAAGGACATAAACCTTTAGATTAAATAAAAACAGCACAAGATAGGTGACTCGCCTTTATCGCGTGGACCGCTGAAATTGTGCCTCTAAGGCACAATTTTACATCGGTCGCGAAGATCACATCACACACATTTGGCGGCTAATGCTATTTCGCTCGCACGACAGCGCTGGCTCTTATCTCTGCCCTTGTCTATCAGTGACTATAGGTTTGCGATGGTTAAGTTTCGAGTCCAAGTTTTCTGATTGCGATATTAGCGCATAACGTATCTTCCCCTATAATGTACACCGTTAAATTTTAGTCGTTTTAATCCCACGGAGGGTCGATTCAGTACATGAAATACTATCGATTTGTAAAGAAAAAAATAAAGTACTTTTTTTCAAAAACTCGAATTAATATTAGCATATACGAAATTAATTTCTTTAAGTTTTTAAGAAAAAAGTGAATCATGTCAAAAGTTTGCATTGGCTTTTAGCACAAATTAATAATAAATATCCCTAAAACTTTCTCGAGAACATAGTCGTTGGCAAAGTGCTGGTCGAAATAAACCATACAGAGCTCACTAATCAATCTGTTCAAGATCTGTCCACCATTTAATCACATCGCGGATGAACGTCCATTACAAAGCCAGCTTCGCGACAAAGCCGGTAATAAATAAGTCTGAGATCTGTCTAATTAGATCTAGTAGCTACTTTAATTAACTGTTGTAGCTTTGAACTGTCGTATCCGGCTCGAAGGACCGTTCATTAAAGAGCTTTATTTATTAAGAACAAATAAGTAATTGATGTTTTTAGTAGGTATTAAATTTGAGTTTTAAATAGATGAAATTAATGAGGTTTAATTAACGATTGTAAGTAAAGGTACATTTGAACTGTCGTATTCGGCTCAAAGGACCTTGCTAAAGGAACAAATAAACCACTAATATTTTTATTAGGTTTTAAATTTTTATTTTAAATAGATGATATCAAAGCACAGGCGCAAGGAAGCCAGTCTTTCGGTATTCTTGAATTACAATACATGTTTTTTTTTTTTAATTCTTAAAAGAATTTTAACTTTAGTAAACTACAGTTAAAAATTATTTTATTTATTATTATTATTATATCTAGTTTATACTGTCCCACTGCTGGGCAAAAGCATCCATTCCTTCCAGTGTTCTCGGCTTAGAGCCACTTCTTGCCAATTCCCAAGGAACGCATCCAAGTCGTTCCGCCATCTCCTCCTCGGTCTGCCACGACCCCGTCGTGCGATTTCAGAGAACTTTGTGTTTTACTGGCCCATCGCTCGTTCGGCATGCTGTAGACATGTCCAGCCCAGTCCCACTTAAGCTGAGCATCCTTCTGAGTCACGTCAATGATCTGCGTTTTGAAGCGCAGTATAGTGCTTCGAACGCGGTCAGTTATTTTAACACCTAGTATACTGCGCTCCATAGCAGGTTGACAAACCTTAAGTTGGATGTTAGTCAAAGACCAAGTCTGTGCACCATAGGTCAGGATGGGGAGAATACACATGTCCATTAATCTACGATTAAGTGACATAGGCAAGGTGCCTTTAATGTTTTGAATATCGTAATTAGAGACACAATAGAAAGTTCGCTTGGGGCTTGAGTAATTAAATAGCTCTTTCATAGACCAGTAACTCTAATTTTTCTCAATTTTGACCATTGACTAATCTATGATTTTGACAGCCGACCAAAACCACAGACTAGCCAACATCTGCGCCCGCGTTTTCCATCATTTGTCTGCTATAGACAAATGATCTTGGAGCATCGGTACTTTTATGATTACACTTTTTTTATTTTTGAAATTTAATACAAATATTTATAATGTTAAATAATTTGCATATTTTATTTTATTCTTTTATTATTTATATATTGTCTTGTCCGTCTCTGTTCCGTGAGTGTATCTTTGACATCACCAGGCCCTATCAGTATACCAACGCTGCGTTATTTTACTTTTTCTGTTAAAATATCACAGCATAATGCTGAGAAAGGAGCCTTTTTGGCCTCGCACAGGTATTTTTAATCTTTTGATATTGTTTTTCTTTTATTTTTGTGCGAGTTTCAAATAAATGTTTTTTCTTTCTTCTTTCTAATTTAGTAAATAAAAAAATTGCATGCATATTACCTATTTCTATATTATGGTGTCACATATGTTGTAATTTCGCATTGCGTTGAAGTCATATTACAATTAGCTGGTAATGACATTTTCGATGTGACAATTATGATGATAATTAATGGGTTAATCGACCTAATGAGGCTTAACTGATTCTACTTAATTAACATAACATGACGCTTGCATTTCCCCGAGGGATCGACAGTGATGGATTACTCAAAGTTAACGGAGGTGTTGTGTTTGATACAATGGATTATTATGTTAATTTATAAAACATGTAACGTTCTAAACACATATCCTGAAATGTTCAGAATCAGTAACTGAATCAGTTTTTATTTTGATACTAGCTTTTGCCCGCGGCTTCGCTCACGCTCTACCCTATTCTATCCTACTCTAACGTACTCTACCCTACCCTATTCTACCCTGCTCTACTCTGATCTACCCTATTCTACCCTACTCTACCCTACTCTACACGCCTTCCGGTAATGGACCGAGCCCGCTGGGCTACCACTTTGCTGACATGCTGATTTTTGAGGCGCATGTGGAACACCATGCCCCATCGACCTGTGTTTGGATCTTATCGGACGCTGAGCAATCGGGTCTCCTCTTAAGAAGAGAGATTGGGCCGTAAAAAGGGTTGCTGAATGTCACATGTCTTCGAATTTTTGGTTCTAGGACATGCCAGTTTCCTCGCGATGTTTTCGTTCACCGTTTTGAGAGCAGTGGTAATGAAATAAGTTACACAAAGTAATGCTGCCTGGCTGGGTTTAAACTCGTAACTTGGCCTTTACCACTCGGACACCACTGCTCGCCAATGCATGCTGGAAATGGCCCAGCGTTCCTCGACACCTAGTGCATCCCTGCAGTGGAAATGAGCAACAAGCAACATATGTAGTGAGCTACAGCCAAGTCGAGAGTTCACATAATTACAAAACGTTCCAATTTCCTTAACTCGCGTCCTACTTTGTTATAGGAAGAGTTCATTAAAACGTCAGGGTACACGCAAATCATAATTAAATATAGCGTCTTAAGTTACTGTGTCGAGCGAAATATGGAAGCAATTGGGTCTGAAGAGGCATCTTGGGTACTCGTGAAATTGGTTTCAATTTTATTGACTGTCGACAGTAACATTATAAAGACGAAAACTTAGAGCATGCAATTTTTTTTATAAGTGGGAAAATCATCCGTTGATATCTGTGTCAGACTTATGTTGACTAAAAAAATAGTCCTGTCCCTTCGTTGGCTTTCTTTCGGGGCCAAATTTTTCTTTCAGAAGCTGACCTTAGCCCTAGTAGGCTTCGACCCTGCTGGGCCCCTACGGTGACATCTCTTTGAGGCGCGCGTCGAACAATACGCGCCGTCAATGACTTGTGCTCGGTCCGGACGGTTGCCGGATGATCGGACGGCAAGCTATATATTGCTCGCCATCCACAAGCCCGCGCCTACGGTGTCCGGAAATCGGGATCGGAATCCCTGCGGCAACTGGGGCGTGAGGGCCGTTGCCTCACGCGTGCAGCCTCCTCCTTCGCTAGCATTACTGCTTCGCAGAAGGAGGCGACCGCTTGCCACTTCTCATCGCTTCGGACCATAGCCTGAACCAGGGCCCGCCGCGAATTGCCCGCCAATTCGCGAAGTATTGGGCAAGCCTCCAGTCCTCCACCGTAAGCTCCACCATTTCCTTCGGGCCATCCATACAATGGTGACACCCTGGCGTTTCTTCTGCTTGAAACCGATGAAGGAACTTGCCATGGACTACGTGTCCTTAGGATCTCGATCATTTTCGACTTTGAAGCGGGTGAAACATACAGAAACTAGTGTAGGTAATAACGTAAAAGTTTAAATGCGCCAAGACGCATACAAAATGTTTAAAATACATAAATAAGAATTTTATTTTAAAGGTGGGAAATCATTTTATGACTTTTCCTGCTCGAGAGTGAAGTGAGTTCTTTGCCCTTTGCATTCCAGGACTACGGGTTTCCCTTTAAGAAGTAAACCCATGGCTCCAGCAGGCTTCGGCCCTGCTAGGTCCTACGGCTTGACTGACACCTCTGAGATGTGCGTGGAGCAATACGCGCCGTCAACGTTTACCGAATGGACATCAACAGAGATGGGTACATAATTATGTGACTGCATAAAGAGAAGGAATTTCGAAATTCAAAAATTAATCTAAATCCAAATACATTAATCTTAACATGTAGATCCACAACTACCAATTAATTAGGCTGAGAATCAGCACTTTTTGAAAGTCGAACCTTGCAAAACTTTCGACGTCGGCTCGTCAAAATGTTCTTATATTTTACCGCCATATTTTAGATTGTTCATATAATTAGTTTTAACTAGTTAGGATTTATTGTATTTTGTTTTAGTAAGTATACAATAATAGTTTGTAGATGTATACCGTCTAGGTAGCAATTATTAAAAATTCTGCATTTTCATTATTTTTAACAACCTTTATTCCTGTTAGGTATTATTTTAAGAGGGGCCCCCACTCGTCTATCGTCAACGACGAGCATGGTTTAAAAACTTGTTACTTCGTCTATCGCAATCCAACGCGATGTTTGATGAAAAGGCAAAGCGAAAACTGTTGGCATTCGGTAATTCCGTGAAAACTTGTTAGAAAGAGAGAAAAATTTACATCATTAAGAATCTCGACTAAATGTGCAAGACTCATAAAGAAGTACTTTTTTATATTTTTAATAATAAGTACATTATGGTGGGTCAAAATTGACGTAAAATAGCAGATTTTCAGAGGTCTTTACTGGATTCCTCTTACAAAAAATTGTTTTTATTTACATAAAAGCCTAGATATTATTTACAAGATAACTGTTTATCCAAAATATCTGGAGAAAGATGTGTAATAACATCATAATAACGTAAGAGTGGTTGTAACAAAATGTTCCTCGGGTTGGCCGCTCTTAAAGTGGGAAATCATCCAATAACTTCTTCTGCTCAAACCTTGAGCGGGAGAAGTCGCGGAGAAGAGAAGGGCGGGTCATATTTTTGCTGACTAAAACTGCACCTGTAAACTTCAATTGCCTTTGTGTTCTAGGGCCACGAGTTTCCTTTTCAGAAAAAAAAAGCGACTCGACGGAGCCATTTTATTGAGAAGTAGGACAATCTTAATAAAAGATTTCAAAAGCCTTGAAACAAATGGGAGCACCGATGTATTATAAACGTCGGGCAACTACAAGCAAACAACAGATAGATTTATTAGGTGGCATAGACTCAAATAGAATCTCAAGCATATTATCGGCGGCAGCAATCTCTCTCGCCGGGCCTTGGTGCAGGCCATGGTCCGGAGTGAGGAGGGATGGCAGGAGGTCGCCTCCTTCTGCGAAGCAGTGATGCTAGCAAAGGAGGAGGCCGACCGCATCAGGCAGAGGCAACGGGGCGCTCGCCCCAGCCACCGCCGGGATTCCGATCCCGATTTCCGGCCACCGTAGGCGCGGGCTTGCGGACGGCGTGCAATGGGTAGCACGCTGTCCGATCGTCCGGTAACATACCGGACCGAGCCCAAGTCGTCGACGGCACGTTCTGTTCCCGCGCGCCTCAAGGAGCTGTCAGCAAACCGTAGAGGCCCAGCCTGCTAGCTGCAGGCAGGCAGGGTCGAAGCCTGCTGGGGTTAAGGGCCGTTTTCCGAGAGGAAGGCTCAGCCCCGGCATGATAGGCAACGAAGGAACGGGGTAGGTTTTTAGTCAGTAAGAGTCTGACACTACTTCCCGCTCCACCCAAGGGCGGGACTTGTCATTGGATGATTTTACCTACCATAAAAAAAAAAAAAAATGTGCGAAATTATTTTTTTTATGTACACGAGTCAATGACCTTGTAGATAGTTGTCAATCGTTGCGTACTAACTACCTACATGTCATTGAACTTGCCCAGCTGGCGTTTACTTAAATAAATAATTTCGTACTTGCGTAAATTAATTCGAATTAAAAAAAAAACTTTATTTTTTAATTTTATCTTTACAAACCTATAGTGTTTCATGTACCGAATCGACTTTCCACGGGATTAAAACGAACAATAGTTAACGGTGTACTGTATAAGGGTATGCATTCCAATTACATATTGTTCAAATTCCAACATCGGCCCTTCACCGCTCCGCAATGCATGTATCACGAGCCAAACATAATAAACATTCGTTTCACTCTGGCTTTATTGCAGCCACACATCACACGACTAAATTGAAACAATCCGTTACACGCTTAATAAACAACCACACGACATAAATCGTCGACAAAATCCGGCTAAAATAAATACCGAAGTAATCTAGTGACATGTGACAGTAAAACGCAGAGTGCTGTTCTATGAGCCAAGTTTTATTAGGTGTAAAATAGGATTGAAAAGTTGGTTAGGAAACCAATTTTAAATAGAGGGGTTTTATGAGCCGGATGTAGTCACAGAGTATTTTGTATGAACTCCGCCCAGGTCTATGTTGACTGTGCGGCCCCGAAACAGCGGATTTATTTTTATAAAAAAAAAAAACAATAACTATTCAAGATTTTTGTCTTTGCAAGGCGCTTTTAAAAAATAAGCTTTCAAATATTTCCGTGACGTAATTTCGTAATTTTTTATCGAGCCAACTTATCATCATATATATATCATGTTTCGATTTTTGCCCGGCGCTTGGTCATATCGACGGGTCCTACGTATACTGGTGTAACCCGCAAAACAGCGAAATACGTTTTTTTGCACCAAAAGCCTTAAAATTACCTTAACTTTATATCCTGTAAAAATTATATTAATTTATGAAGTAATTTCAAAGATACAAACTTGTAAACTAATATAAGTGACATCATTTTCAGCCATACGACCATCTACACTGATGTAAGTCACTTGCACCAGTGTAGGTAGTCGCGTGCGACGCGACACGTCAGCGCAAGTGCCATTTACTCTAGTATACGCGCGGCGACACAGTCGGGAGCACGTTAAACACTGGTATATACTGCGATGCGTTTTAGTTTACTTATTGGGTAAACAGGTTTTTTTTTTTATGGTAGGTAAAATCATCCAATGACAAATCCCGCCCTTGGGCGGAGCGGGAAGTAGTGTCAGACTCTTACTGACTAAAAACCTACCCCGTTCCTTCGTAGCCTATCGTGCCGGGGCCGAGCATTCCTTTCGGAACTAACCCATGACCCCAGTTTATTGGGTAAACAGGTGTCATTCGAAGCGTCTAGTTGAATAGAGTCTAGTTGAGTTATAAGTAAGTATAGCAAGTTGAATAGAGTTTTTTATATTATGGCAGCATACTTGAAAAGTTTGGGGTTTAGATTTTATAAGACATTATATTTTAACCTAACCCAAGTGTTCAAATACCTTAAATATACTCATAACATAGTAAATGTATGACAGACATTTTTGAATTTAGCTTGTCATGCCCTGTACGATTCTACATAAACATTTGACAAAGGCCATTGCGTAAAACTCTTCCCAAAAATTAAACACTTGGGTTAGGTTAGGTTAAAACATAATGTCGTATAAAATCTAAACCCCATATTTTTCAGGTATGTCGTCATAATAAAAAAAACTATTCAACCAGACGCTTCGATTTTTGGGGACAGTTTTACGCGATAGCTAATGCAAAACCGTATATTGTTCGAGAAAAAAGTCAAACTTTCGTCTTTGATTTTAAGTCTTGCCTTCCCTTTTTGGATAACTGGAAAAAGAATTCCGTGGGGGAACTTGTTGTGTGGAATAAGGTTTGCGAAGTTAATGTTTAAGCCAAAGATTTATTTATGCTTAATTATAATTATGTACTTTAATTAAATGGTTTTCCTTTATTTTATTTTAATATGTTCGTACAATAAAGTGTATAATAAATAAATAAATAAGTATGCGTTTGAAGAAGGGGCTTACAAAACTATTCAATGTTTGAGAGAACACGTGCCAGTATACAAAATGTTTCAAAAAAACTTTACTGATTAGATGTAGCTTACTAGAGCTTGTTACCGATTGACAAGAAAAATTTAAAGATCTTCAAGATCTTTGCAAGCCCAATGTGATTCCTGAGTTTTTTGATTTATTGTATTTTCTGAATTATTGTAAAATAAATGGTACCGATTCATTTTATCATAAATTGGAAGATATAGACCGATAACACTCAAGATGTCTCTGACTAGGTTATATTTTTAAAAAGCCTAGTTATCTTTTCTAACTTGTTGTTTCTCTTCTTACCTGACTGCGCCAGAAGGAGGGTTATTTATTGGGTTTTCTATACCTTTCTATTATCTACTGTGTTTATTGTTACATTAAATAACAATGTGACAATGTCTGAAACACTGATTAACTAGTACGTAAGACTGATTAGGAAGTACTAATAAAAATATAAATAATAGTATAATAATATAATTAACGAAAGTTCCTGCTTTAGTTAAGAAGATTAAATTTTTTAGTTTTATTATTTTTAAGATAGCAAGGCCATTGATTTTATTTTTCATTAAGAGTGCCATAAAAAATATTAACATCAAAATAATAACACCTATTAAGTATAGGTCTGGAAAATTCATTTATTTGAAAAAAAAAAACAATAATGTGTATTTTTAATGTTTTTATTTCATTTCCTTAAATATTTGAATGGGTGTGGCAACCCATTCAAATGTTTAAGGTTAATAACAATGCAGAAAACTGTTGCAAGTAGTTTTCCAGTACTGAGTAAACTGTTGTAAGTGTTTAAAAATCGATAAAAGAAGATGTTATTGTTAATATTATAACCTCATATTAATAAATAGATTAGAAATGGCACGTTAAAAGAGTAAAATCCTTCAATTTTCCTTTATTATAAGTATAAGCAAGTACACTATATACTGGTATAAGTGGCCACTTGTATCAGTTTACAGGTTCTACCATAGTAAAGAAAACAAGCTACATCAATGCATGTGATGCTATTTTCCAAAGTATAAAAAAATAAGACAAACCAATAATGCAGTCTTTTCCCTTAGATATTTAAATATAACATATCAAAATTTCAAGTATTTCCATTGATGTATGACAAAATTACAAGCTTTGGAACCTTTAAACCGCTCTCCTGAACAGTTGTGTTTTTGCACTTGTACTAGTATACGTAGGACCCGTCGATATGGTCAATTTTTATAAAATAATTTTTCATAGTATTCTCTTTTATATCTGTGGATGAATTTTGAAATTTTTTAAACTGATCAGAACCTGGCCTTAAGTCAAGAGTGAATTGGTTTCTTATCAGCAAGCGTGCGCCATCGTCGACCACAATAGTCATCATCGCTTACCATGTGGTAAGATAAAGATCAAACCTTTAAGCGTAAGCTAATATACAATAATAAAAGAAACTAGAAAAGTACAGAATGATATTTTTTTTAATGATAAGTTTGCGTTTAACCACTATCTCACCTGATTGTAAGCGATGATGTGGCCGAAAATGAAACACGCTTACCTAGATGTAACCTATTCACTCTTGATTTGAATACGCCTAGGTATAGCTATCAGGAGACATAGACTCCGAGAGGGAATTTTACTCCTTAGCTGTACGCATAATGAATGTGTTCCCAAAACGCTTTGTACGTATGAGTGGGATGTCCACCATGTACCGATGGTGCAACACTGTACGTCTAGTAGTCCGGTGATGGAAAGGACTTGGTGGAAATAAATAGTACAATAGTTTCTGAAGCACTTTTTATTTGAGATCGGCAATCATCAAACCACTTTTCCCAAGCAAACCGTAGAGGCCCAGCCTGCTAGCTGCAGGCAGGCGGGGTCGAAGACTGCTGGGGTAATAGGTCAGCTTCCGAAAGGAATACCCGGCCTCGGCACGATAGACAACGAAGGAACGGGGTAGGTTTTTAGTCAGTAAGAGTCTGACACTACTTCCCGCTCCGCCCAAGGGAGGGATTTGTCATTGGATGATTTTACTACGATAAAAAAAAACTAGGTCTGCCTGTAGTTTGAAAGTTGAAGGTCTGACAACCTTATGACTCGGAAAATACGTGACGTCGTCCTAAACCAGGGGGTCTACTCTCTTTCTCCGAAAAACGAAGTTTCGTAAGAAATTTCGCGTGTTTCCTACCACGGTTCATTTCGTTCCCGAAATTTCATACGAACGAAAATAGTTTGACGTTTCAATTCTCTAAACCTACTCTAATTGGCAATGTTTCGAAAAAAAAATGAGTTTGACACACGAATGTTTCGAAATTTTAACGTCAAATTGACGAAACCAAAAACGTTACCTTTTGATTTTCGTTTTTGTGGATTTCGTGTGATAATACATTACAATGGCCTCTAGAATGCTCTAAATAAAAGCAGCTCCACGTGAAGAACGTTTAAAGTACACAAGCAACCGATGAATATGGACCGATGGATTATTCGGAATTTTAACCTCAAACCTACGAAACCAAAAGTGTTATATTTTGATCTTCGTTTGTGTGAATTTTGTAGGAAAATTGCTTAAAATGGCCTCAAAAATGCTTTAAATCAAAGCGGCTCTACGATATACAATGCCCTTCACACCGCCAGAGATAGAATCATATGGAGAAATATCATTCAAGGAAAAGTGATGAAGCAAGGTGGTCACGATCCTCAGCATTGACGAAAACAACGCAAGGAGGAGTAATTACAGCAGCTCTACGTGAAGGACGTTTAGAGCGTACAAGGAACCGGCATCACTTACGCAACCAGCTTAACATTACGCAAATTCTTGTCTTAGTTTGTGGGAAAAGACAGACTCAGTCGGCAATTATTTGAGGAGTTGTGCCAGGAAATAATGCTTTTATTACCTCCCAACGGCTTCTTCCCACCAATGAAAGTGGAGTGCTACTGTGATATGTTCAGGGTAGCAAAGCACTAGGCAGTGAAGTGCTACAGTTATATGTTCAGGGTAGCAAAACTCTAGGAAGTTGAGTGCTACTGTGATATATTCAGGGTAGCAAAGCGCTAGAAAGTGGACTGTCTTAAGTTGTTGTTGTTCAGTGAGATTTTAATAAAAGACTAAAATACATGTATAATGTTTATAATTTTTATTAACTTGAACCCTGTAAGATTTAGGAATTTTCATGACACTAGTAGTCGACTGGCTGGTTATGCCTATCTTCCTGGCTGGGTTCTAGGTTCACAGCTACCTCAGGCTGTGAAAAGTTTAGAAGTTGGCTTGATTGACAGGAGGTGAGAAGGTGGATGGCATTGGTTCATTGATCTGAAAATAAAACGGATTAAATACCTAATTGTCATTGAAAAATTGTAATTATATAAGAATTTATGGAATTAAAATGGATTTTAAATTCTTATAAAAATTTGGTAATAAAATCAATTATTATTTTTGAAAACAAAATTTGGACACAACTAAGATTGTGAATAAAAGAATTCTAAGAATAGACTACCTACGACTAAATACAAATACTAGTAATATTGTAAATTTATGTTAATATTTACTTACAAATACATATTTACTTTCTTATATCCAAAACAAAGCAGCATGTGCAGGCCGAAAATGTTACGCGATATCGACAGTTTAACTTAAAACTGTTCTTACAGAATGTGTAAAACGATCACAAAGTATGTATCATGATGTATTAAGACAACACTTGAGTAATAAACTCGGAATAAAAATCTTTTGAAAAAATCAAACAAAACATCCTAAGTTGACGAGTGCTGCCAACTCTATAAAACATTTTTTGCAAAGACTACATTTAAAAAATGCCAAAAAAAATACTAAAATTTCTAGAAAATGTAAAAATAAAACAACGACGCGCATTTATTAAAAAATCCTAACAATAATGGCTAGGAAGCACTGAAAGAACTAATTTTGTGACACAAATAAAATATGAAGACCTTCGTTTGTATCCTCTTCATTAGATAAAACCGAAGCAGAAGATCGACCGGCTCTGAAGCCACTCCTTTAAATCGGATATCAATTCCCAGTCCCAAATTGTGATATTTTTATGGCATTGTCAATTAATTAACTCTATTAGTTCTATTTCTATCTCTTATTCAACGCACGTAGCCACATACGAATCAAACAAAACAAATTTGCCTTCGATGACAACGCCGACTTATACAATAAACCATTACGTAGTTCAATTCAAGCGGGATTCCCCTGATCACTAGTTCACTACGGTCGTGTTCAGAAACATCACCGCGTTATTCAGGTTTATTTTTGTTTTTGGAAATTCAAGTTCAATATCTTCCCGAATAAAATGCCAAAAAATATGCTAAACTGTGCCCATTCCCTCTCCTAAAGAGGAGTCCTGAGTCCAAGCAGTGGATACATTATAAGGCTGATGCTATCCAATGCAATGCAATGCTAAACTGAATTTATGCATGCCAAATCACTTATAAAATTGCTAAATTTAGCCATAATAATGCTAAATTGGTAACACTGAAGTTAACAGTTTTGACAAGTTACAAGATTTTTTTTCTTCGTCCCATTTGGGCAGGCTAAGGTCTTAAACCTCACAACCTCGCCGCCAATAATAAGTACTTTTTTGAGTTCAATTTATATTCTATGTATAAATATTACAAGAAATATTTAATAAATCATATATTAAAATACAAATAAATATACAAAATGTGTATTGCAATTGAAAAGTAGGTAAAAAAGCACTGGCAACATGATATATTTTTCAAAAAGTCAAACTAAAAATCAAGTTGAAGTTGACATTTGTTATAATTGACACATTACGTGTGATTATACGGATATTTTTAATTGTCATACGTTAGTACCGATGATTGACAAGAAATGGTGCTCTTTAAATAAGTCGGTTAGCAAAGGTCGTAAAAAAGGATGTTTTATAATGTCGTGATGAATTTCATCAAAAATCAGTATTTAGCAATACATTTAAATTTTATTTATAAATATTACTAGTAATATTTAATAAACCACATAGTAAAAGCAAAATTTTAAAATAAAGCCAGATTAAAATTAGTTTAAAAACCGTAATTTATATTAAATGACATATAAAAAGACCCACACAATATTGTTCATTCCATTCAATCACGAAGATTGTCTGTGGATCCGAACTTCATGTGCGTGTCCGAACATGAAACAGAGTAGGTTCACTGACGAAACTTCGTTTGAATTTCGTTCGTTTACGAAAGTTTCGTTTCGGAGAAAGAGAGTAGACCCCCTGATCTCTCTTCGGTCGTGTTGGGTTGCCGTTCCATCGGACTATGAGAGTAAAGGAACAGAGAGTCCACCTGTGTTTGCGCACACGCTTGTGCACTATAATATCTTCTGCGTACCTGGCCAATCTCTGTTGAGTTTGGCCACCATGTAAATTAGGTCAAGAGTATCATAAGTATAATATAATAATATAATATAAGATTTCACAACTTTCACGCAACGCCATCTAGTCCCAAACTAAGCATAGCTTGTGATATGAGTACTAGACAACTAATAAACATACTTACTTATATATTTCTGAACACAATTACACCCACACACAGAACAATCATGGTCACTGACAACGAGACCAACAGGCCAGACAAAACAACACTTTTGAACTATCTTTTGAACACTAGATAAAGTCAGCCTACCGCTTTCAACCCCAGATTCTCAATTCATGAATCCTTATTTCTTCCGTCAAGCATCTGCTGTTTTCCGGATCTACTGAATTTTGCGGCACGTACGACTGAAGACTTACACGTGCCGGTAATTTCAAGATATTTCCGATATTTTGGTCATGTTAGAAGTATCTATAAGTACGGAAATTCCTTGAAATCTGGCAAATATCCTGTGGGAACGGGAGCGGAAACCATTATCCATCAACCTGATGGTCGCGACCCCCAACTTTAGTATGCAAATATAGAAAGTCAGTAAAGTTATAAGTAGGGGCTGGCAAAGATTCGCTGTCGGCCAATTTCGGCCTAAAAACTGGTTTCGGCTAAGTTGTCAGTTTATAACCAAGCCAAAAATGGCTAAATATTCGGCTCAACCAAAATAAGCATTTTTAAGCTGATGGATTTGATAGAGGCCTAAAAATTAAATGTCTCGGACATGTGCTCTAATGTTTGTGTACTAATCAATTTATTTAGTTTTTTTTTTTAAATTATTATTTTTACATAGTTAAAAATAACAGTATCAAAATAGTATTCTTTTTGTTCGTTTTTAACAGACTCAAGTGCATCATATCTGGCCATGATCTTGAATTAAAACCCTCAGTAGAGTGAAACTGCTATGCAATCTGTCCAGGGGGTCTACTCTCTTTCTCCGAAAAACGAAGTTTCGTAAGAAATTTCGCGTGTTTCCTACCACGGTTCATTTCGTTCCCGAAATTTCATACGAACGAAAATAGTTTGACGTTTCGATTCTCTAAACCTACTCTAATTGGCAATGTTTCGAAAAAAAAAATGAGTTTGACACACGAATGTTTCTAAATTTTAACGTCAAATTGACGAAACCAAAAACGTTACCTTTTGATTTTCGTTTTTGTGGATTTCATGTGATAATACATTACAATGGCCTCTAGAATGCTCTAAATAAAAGCAGCTCCACGTGAAGAACGTTTAAAGTACACAAGCAACCGATGAAGATGGATTATTCGGAATTTTAACCTCAAACCTACGAAACCAAAAGTGTTATATTTTGATCTTCGTTTGTGTGAATTTTGTAGGAAAATTGCTTAAAATGGCCTCAAAAATGCTTTAAATCAAAGCGGCTCTACGATATACAATGCCCTTTACACCGCCAGAGATAGAATCATATGGAGAAATATCATTCAAGGAAAAGTGATGAAGCAGGGTGGTCACGATCCTCAGCATTGAGGAAAACAACGCAAGGAGGAGTAATTACAGCAGCTCTACGTGAAGGACGTTTAGAGCGTACAAGGAACCGGCATCACTTACGCAACCAGCTTAACATTACGCAAATTCTTGTCTTAGTTTGTGGGAAAAGTCAGACTCAGTCGGCAATTATTTGAGGAGTTGTGCCAGGAAATAATGCTTTTATTACCTCCAACGGCTTCTTCCCACCAAAGCACTAGGCAGTGAAGTGCTACTGTTATATGTTCAGGGTAGCAAAACTCTAGCATGTTGAGTGCTACTGTGATATATTCAGGGTAGCAAAGCACTAGAAAGTGGACTGTCTTAAGTTGTTGTTGTTCAGTGAGATTTTAATAAAAGACTAAAATACATGTATAATGTTTATAATTTTTATTAACTTGAACCCTGTAAGATTTAGGAATTTTCATGACACTAGTAGTCGACTGGCTGGTTATGCCTATCTTCCTAGCTGGGTTCTAGGTTCACAGCTACCTCAGGAGGTGAAAAGGTTAGAAGTTGGCTTGATTGACAGGAGGTGAGAAGGTGGATGGCATTGGTTCATTGATCTGAAAATAAAATAGATTAAATACCTAATTGTCATTAAAAAATTGTAATTATATAATTATTATGTTATATAAGAATTGATGGAATTAAAATGGATTTGAAATTCTTATACATAAAAATTTGGTAATAAAATCAATTATTATTTTTGATAACAAAATTCGGACACAACTAATATTGTGAATAAAAGAATTCTAAGAATAGACTACCTACGACTAAATACAAATACTAGTTATATAGTAAATTTATGTTAATATTTACTTACAAATACATATTTACTTTCTTATATCCAAAACAAAGCAGCATGTGGCCGAAAATGTTACACGATATCTCGCGATATCGACAGTTTAACTTGAAACTGTTTTTACAGAATGTGTAAAACGATCACAAAGTATGTATCATGATGTATTAACACAACACTTGAGTAATAAACTCGGAATAAAAATCTTTTGAAAAAATCAAACAAAACATCCTAAGATGACGAGTGCTGCCAACTCTACAAAATATTTTTTTGCAAAATCTACATTTAAAAAATGCCAAAAAAATGCTAAAATTTCTAGAAAATGTAAAAATAAAACAACGACGCGCATTTATTAAAAAATCTTAACAATAATGGCAAGGAAGCACTGAAAGAACTAATTTTGTGACACAAATAAAATATGAAGACCTTCGTTTGTATCCTCTTCATTAGATACAACCGAAGCAGAAGACCGACCGGCTGAAGCCACTCCTTTAAATCGGATATCAATTCCCAGTCCCAAATTGTGATATTTTTATGGCATTGTCAATTAATTAACTCTATTAGTTCTATTACTATCTCTTATTCAACGCACGTAGCCACATACGAATCAAACAAAACAAAATTGCCTTCGATGACAACGTCGACTTATACAATAAACTGTTATGTAGTTCAATTCAAGCGGGATTCCCCTGATCACTAGTTCACTACGGTCGTTTTCAGAAACATCACCGCGTTATTCAGGTTTATTTTTGTTTTTGGAAATTCAAGTATCAATCTTCCCGAATAAAATGCTAAAAAATATGCTAAACTGTGCCCATTCCCTCTCCTAAAGAGGAGTCCTGAGTCCAAGCAGTGGACACATTTCAAGGCTGATACTATGCAATGCAATGCAATGCTAAACTGAATTTATGCATGCCAAATCACTTATAAAATTGCTAAATTTAGCCATAATAATGCTAAATTGTTAACACTGAAGTTGACAATCTTGACAAGTTACAAGATTGTTTTTCTTCGTCCCATTTGGGCAGGCTAAGGTCTTAAACCTCACAACCTCGCCGCCCATAATAAGTACTTTTTTGAGTAAAATTTATATTCTATGTATAAATATTACAAGAAAAATTTAATAAATCATATATTAAAATACAAATAAATATACAAAATGTTATTGCAATTGAAAAGTAGGTAAAAAAAGCACTGGCAACATGATATATTTTTCAAAAAGTCAAACTATAAATCAAGTTGAAGTTGACATTTGTTATAATTGACACATTACGTGTGATTATACGGATATTTTTAATTGTCATACGTTAGTACCGATGATTGGCAAGAAATGGTGCTCTTTAAATAAGTCGGTTAGCAAAGGTCGTAAAAAAGGATATTTTATAATGTCGTGGTGAATTACATCAAAAATCAGTGTTTAGCAATACATTTAAATTTTATTTATAAATATTACTAGTAATATTTAATAAACCACATAGTAAAAGCAAAATTTTAAAATAAAGCCAGATTCAAAATTAGTTTAAAAACCGTAATTTATATTAAATGACATATAAAAAGACCCACACAATATTGTTCATTCCATTCAATCACGAAGATTGTCTGTGGATCCGAACTTCATGTGCGCGTCCGAACATGAAACAGAGTAGGTTCACTGACGAAACTTCGTTTGAATTTCGTTCGTTTACGAAAGTTTCGTTTTGGAGAAAGAGAGTAGACCCCCAGATTACATAGCAGTTTCTAGGCCTAGCTGAAACAAACAGAATATTAAAGCCTTGTTTAAAATTACGACCAAATAGTCGTGTAGTCTGTCACCGCACGCTGAAATAAACGAGCCAGCTTATTGCACAAATAAATCACTCTGCTGCAGCGCTTCGGACTTATTGCCGTCTAGTGGGCCGGTTGCTACAGCGGATTTTTTGTGCTTTTAATTCGTTGTGTTTTTGTTACATTTGAGAATGTTTAAATGGATTTATTAGTAGTTGTAGATGGATGGCAAAAAAAAAATAAGCTAAGTTTTATACAAATCGTTTGATCAGTCCATAGATTAATGCCCAGTTAATTTCAAGTTTTCTAATCAGAAAAGCGAACATGAAGTATTTTAACAGGAGGGTTATGTTTTTTTGCTCTGCTACACCAGAAAGAGCAAGTATGTATGTATATTTATTTAGAACGACTGGAGCCTAAACCATTTGTTGCATTTTAGATTTAGAGGTATCGGTAGATTTGTGCTTGTGAAAGTCAAACTGAGTACAGTACGTCCGACGGATCTTGGCGCGTCTGAAGTTAGGCTCTGCAAATTTTAACGCTAGTGCACTCGTAAAAAAATAAATGGTATAAAAAATAAATGCCAATAGCAATCGTTGTTGCTGTTAACAACTGTTATTGGCATTTATTTTTATAAATCATTTGGTTGGCGCGCTTATTTTAAGCGCTAAAGTTCGCTGAGCCTAACTTCAGACGCGCCAAGTTCTGGCCGTACTGTACATCGTGAATAATTATAGACCCTGAGAGTATAGTGCTCCTGATCAGACAATGGCCCACTTATTAGATTGCTCAAAAGGTACCTAAAAATCCCATATCCTACAAATGCACTCTGGAGAACCTAAAAATTTAAGGGAAATGGAAATCATGGCTTAGAGAAGGAGGAGAAGATATATTATAATAATATTTTCTAGTTTTGCTCGGGCGAAGCCGCTGACAGAAGCTATAGGTTTGTAAAGAGCCAAATGCTCTATCTAATCCCTTCAAAAATCTTCACGAAAATCCCAAAAAATACCAGAGGATATTGCAAATACCTTCAGTATATAAAATATATAAGTATTTTGAATAATTCATGTGCTCTTACCTCGCTTGTGTAAAGGCGAGACGACACGACTCCGCTACGAGACGTGAATCACACGATTATACCGAATGAATATTTATACTTGGCTTGAAATGCTGAATATCAGGGAAATACGGATTTTGTTTAAGGTTGGTTATATTTATTAAATGCTCGATGATTTTTTATTAGCATAATGAAAGTGAATCTGTGTGAAAGTGAATCAGGTCAGATTGGATGAAAAAACGTGTTGCGCCGATCCCAAATAACACGGAATAAAGGCAGGAAGATGATGTTGATGAAAGTGAATCTGTGTCTTATTGCTGAGTCGCACTTTCCTATTTTATTTTTGTGTACCTTAACCAATCCAGAACAGAGCTTACGAAAACTTTTAGCTGTTCGACTACTTGCTAAGGGTACCCCGTGTAGAGTAAGGACCTCAGCTTATGGCACCGCTGCCGATACCTGCAGTGCAGCGCCGCACTGCTACGCATGTGCGGCGGCAGGCAAGTCGGCCGACCACCGGGCTGGGAGCAGGACCTGCGATCCCCCCGCCAAGGCCAAGGGAAAGGTCCCAAGGCCCATCCCCGCGAAGGTGCTCACCGCCGCGGCTGCCCCGTTGGCTGCCGCCGCCATCGCCTCCGCAGACGCCGCCGCCGCTAACACCGCGGCAGGACCCTCACGGAGGGCCCGGGAGGAGACTGTAATGGACTGCCAATAACGGCTCCATTACGTCTCCTCCAGGCGAATATCAACCACTGCGCCCCCGCTCAGGATCTGTTGCTCCAGAGCATGGCGCAGTGGTCGATCAACATCGCCGTTGTCTCCGAGCCGCACTTTGTCCTGCCCAGAGCCGACTGGGTTCAGGACCTGAGCGGCTCGGTGACACTCATTTCGTCGGCCGCCGCCGGTACCCCCGGCACTCGAGGCCGTCAAGAAAGGCCGGGGTTGCGTGGCAGCACGGTTCGGGGATATAGTGGTGGTAGGCGTCTACCTGTCCCCGAACAGATCTCTCGCCGAACTAGACAACTCCCTTTTGGAGCTGGATGCCGTCGTTGCTGGGTTTGACTCCAGCCTCCCCGTGGTCGTTTGCGGGGACTTCAACGCCTGGAACGAGGCTTGGGGTTCCCGGTTCACGAACCAACGAGGTCGAAGGGTGGAGGAATGGGCCCTAGGACAGGGCCTAGTCGTACAAAACCGGGGTTCTGTCCCCACGTGTGTGCGGATGCAGGGCGAGTCGGTGGTGGACGTTACGTTCGCCAGCCCTGCACTGGCACCGCGCGTCGTCGACTGGCGCGTTATAGAGGAGGTGGAGACGTTCTCCGACCACCGGTACATCCGGTTTGACGTCTCCGCCCAGACCTCGACCGTGCCGGTCCGACAGACCCCGTGTGGTCCGCGTTGGGCGCTGAGGCAGCTGGACAGGGACCTGCTCCAGGAAGCCGCGATAGTACAGGCCTGGGTGCAAGCACCGGACAGGCCTGTCGACATCGACGTCGAGGCGGACTGGTTCCAGGCGGCCATGTCGCAAATCTGCGATGTGGCCATGCCCCGAGTCCGGCCAGGACGTGCCCGGCGCCAAGTACACTGGTGGTCGCCAGAGATTGCGGCACTGCGCGATGCGTGCAATGCTGCGCGACGCCGGTATACTAGACACCGCAGGCGCCGCACCCGTCCACCGGGTGCGGAGGCCATGGAGGCGGAGCTGTACGAGGGATACAGGGCGGCAAAGCGCACCCTCCGAGCGGAGATAAAGCGGGCCAAACTCGAGGCCCGCAACGTGTGGCTGGAGTCTCTGAACGTCGATCCGTGGGGACGCCCATACAAAATGGTCATGGAGAAACTCCGGCCATGGGCTCCCCCGCTGACTCAGAGTCTCCGGCCCCAGCTCGTGGAGGGTGTGGTGAGCGCTCTGTTCCCTACGCGAGGGGAGCATACTCCCCCGCCTATGGCTCCGCCACCAGCGGCGGTGTCCGATGCGGACCACGACGGCAACGACGGCAACAATGCTCCAGAGGTGACCGAGGTGGAGATGAGAGTGGCGGTGCGAAGGCTGAGTGCCAAGAACACCGCCCCAGGACCCGATGGCTTGCCTGGAAAAGCCTGGGTCCTGGCCATGGAGGAACTCGGGTCTCGACTGAGAGGGCTCTTCAGCGCATGCATGGAGAGGGGCCAGTTCCCGCTTCGCTGGAAGACGGGGAAACTGGTCCTTATCGCGAAGCCGGGGCGCCCCGCGGACTCTCCGTCCGCGTATCGGCCCATTGTGCTGCTCGACGAGGTGGGCAAGCTCTTTGAAAGAGTAATTGCAGACCGCCTCGTCGTGCATCTGGCACGGAAGGGGCCGGATCTTGCGGACGGCCAGTTCGGATTTCGCAGGAGGCGCTCCACTGTGGACGCCATCATGCGCGTGCGAGCCCTCACGACGGGGGATGCGGTGTCCCGGGGCAGGTGTGTCTTGGCGGTGTCTCTGGACATCGCCAACGCCTTCAACTCCCTGCCCTGGAGTTGCATTGGTAGGGCACTCCGGTACCACCGGGTGCCCGACTACCTCTGTCGGGTGATCGAGGCCTACCTGTCGGACAGGTTCATCATCTACCCCGGTCATCAGGGGGAGTTGAAACGGCGAGAGATGTCGTGCGGTGTTCCGCAGGGATCGGTACTAGGACCGCCCTTGTGGAACATCGGGTACGACTACGTGCTGCGCGCCGACCTCCCCGACGGGGTCAGCGTGGTCTGTTACGCAGACGACACGCTGGTCCTGGCGCGGGGACGGTCGTACCAGGCGGCGGTCGAACTAGCGACGCGCGGGGTTGCGACAGTCGTGGAGAGGATACAGCAGTTGGGACTCGAGGTGGCATTGCACAAGTCCGAGGCCATGTGTTTTCACGGCCCTCGGAGCGCGCCACCTCCGGGCTCCCAATTAACGGTAGGAGGAGTTCACATCGGCGTCGGGTCGACGATGAAGTACCTGGGACTCGTCCTCGACAGCCGGTGGAACTTCAAGGAGCACTTCCGACGTCTGGCTCCCAGGTTGAATGCGACTGGGGCTGCGCTCAAGCGGCTCCTGCCGAACCTAGGGGGTCCGGACGCCTCCTGCCGGAGGCTCTACGCAGGCATCGTTCGGTCCATGGCCCTTTACGGTGCGCCGGTGTGGGCGCCATCGCTACGGAAGCGAGTGGCGGCCCGGCTAACCGCCTGCCAGAGGGTCATGGCCATCCGGATGATCCGCGGATACCGTACGGTGTCCTGCGAAGCGGCGAGCCTCCTTGCTGGCCTACCACCATGGGATTTGGAGGCAACAGTCCTTGCACACATGCATGACTTACGCGTGGAGATGCAACGTCGGGGCGAAACTCCGCTGCCGCGACAAGTCGCGGCATGGCGGACAGAGCTCCGGCGGGATCTCATGGTGAAATGGCGAGAGCGATTGTCGCAACCTCGTGCTGGGCACGCCACGATCGAGGCGGTAAGGCCCCTCTTTGAGGCGTGGCTGGAAAGGCCCCACGGCGTCGTCACCTTCCGTTTGGCGCAGGTGCTGACCGAGCACGGCAAGTTCGGTCCGTACCTGTACAAGATTCGTGCGGAGACGACGCCCGGGTGTCGCCACTGTGCGGACCGCCCGGTGGACACGGTGGAGCACACAGTCGAGGTGTGCCCCGCTTGGGAAGAGCAGCGCCGTGTCCTCGTGGGGGCGATCGGCGGCGATCTCTCGCGCCGGGGCTTGGTTCAAGCCATGCTCCGGAGCGAGGAGGAGTGGCAGGCGGTCGCCTCCTTCTGCGAAGCAGTAATGCTAGTAAAGGAGGAGGCCGACCGCCTTAGGCAAAGGCGCACACGCCGCCGCCGCCGCCGGGTTTCCGACCCCAATTTCCGGCCACCGTAGGCGCGGGCTCGAGGACGGTGGGCAATGGGTAGCTCGCCGTCCGTCCGTCCGGTAACAGACCGGTCCGAGCTCAGGTCGTCTACGGCGCGCACCGTTCCCGCGCGCCTCAAGGAGTTGTCAGCAAACTGTAGGGGTCCAGCAGGGCCGAAGCCTACTGGGGCCAAAGGTTATGTGAGACTGTCACCAAAGGCCCCAGGATAAAGGCAAGGAATGGAAAGGTAGGTTTTTTAGTCAGTAAAAGTCTGACACTGTTTCCCGCCCCACCCAAGGGCGGGATTCGTCATTGGATGATTTTTACCTACCACAAAAAAAAAAAAAAAAAAAAAAAAGCAAAGGACGGGCTGGATCGAACAACGGTTTGTCACGGATCCATGTCCTTGCATTTAAGGATCCACGAAACGATGTGATAGTCGCCAATTAATACAAAAATTTATCGTTTACTTCAAACGATTGATGCATTTAGCAGTTTATTGTCATTGTTATTCACGTAAATATTGTCAAACGTAATTTACCGTCTAAAATTGAAATCGTTATTTCGGTACTTAAAAATCTGACACGTACTCTTGCTGTACTCTAAAACGGGAGACTTTCTCCCGATAAAAAAAAGGGCAGTGGTGACTCTTTCGAATAATTCCATATTTTTGGCAGACGACGGCCCTAGCTGGCCCCGTCATTAATACTTAATCTTTTTGAGGTGCTAGCAGGTGCCATACAAGCAACCCATTGCTTACCATCCACATTATCACACCTACGGTGGCTGGGAATTGTGACCTTGTGACTCCCAACGCCCAGGGTATCTCTGGCGGGGGCTGGAGCTTGAGGATTATGTCCTCATAATACTTTCAATTTGGCACACCCTTGCTACTGTGATGGGTGAAGACGTAATACTAGGTTTTTAAGTACTTAATTATATGTTGTATTGTTAATAGTAGCCAAAGAGCTTTAAAGATATACTATAAAGCAGACATCAGAAGAAATGTCTTGAAAAAACTGTTATTCTATGTCATTTAGCTTTCAATAGTAAACATGCGAATTAAATTTGTAATTAGAATAGAATAGAATAAACTTTATTGTACACCAAAATATGTAGTAACAATTTACAGGAACTTAAATCTATGGGTACAAAGGCGGTCTTATCGCTGACAGCGATTTCTACCAGACAACCTTAGGATGGATTATAAGAACTTTAAAAAGAGGGGTAGTCTGCGGTGTACAACTAGCAAATATAACTAACATAAAACTAAAAATACGAAAAATGGATAAAATATACCTTTACAAAAGATAATACATAAGCTTAAAATATATATATATATCAGTACATGTATATAAAATAAATATATAATATATATATAATTATGTGTTACACAATTAAATGGAAGTGAACAAAGAAAAATCAAGAAAAGAATAAAGGGTAGTGATGGAAGAAACTAAATTAGATAGAAGCAAAATCATATAAGAGAGAAAGGTAATGTTCTTTGACAAGGTTTTTAAAAGAACCTAGCGATTGGGCTTGCCTAACTGGCATCGGCAACGCGTTCCATAATCGCACCGCCTGGACCGTGAATGACTTGTCGCAGAATTTAGAAGAATTTATATATTTTTACGCTATTTTCTAGAACTATTTGCGAAAATGATTGAATTCTAATAAATTACAGGGTAAATGCGAAAAATATTTACGAAAATAAACTGAAGTTAGGTCCATTCGTCCATACTTAGGCTAAGCGACTTACTACCTAGGTAACAAGTCTCAGATCACGATTTTGTTCGCTATGTCCTGTCTATTGGTACTATATATTTAATATCTTTGATTGAAGCGTAATTTACTACATTTTTATAAATATTTTTTTTCCCTATTTTTACTTATTTGATAATCAGAAAACAATCCATAGATCAATCCTATATTCTGTTTCTGCCATAAACCTTAAAAGCTAACACTAAAGTGCCAGTTTGCCATGTGACCTCCTTGTAGCCACACTACCACAAAAAACACAACCAAACATAATATCAGAGTTCAGTAACACAAAGATGCACTCAAAAGATCAATTATACGCAAGCGAAACAGTGGTCAGAGCTTGTATATTAATAAGTTCAACGTTTCTAACTACCCATTTAATGAACAATTTGCTTCTCAGACACATAAAACGAAATTCGTTCTTGTAAAACAGTTCGAAAGGATTTTTCCAGTCATTTTCTTGTATTTCTCTCGCTCTAAAACTCGATTTGCATTTGAGAGAGCGTGTCTGTGGTTGTTGAAATGTAAATTGAACCGAATTTCAACGCTAAACTACTTGCTGGGCATTTGGGCCCTTTTAAGGTTAGCAAACTACATGCAGTAAAAGTTTTCATTAGAAACAGACTGAAGATTCGGTTTCGGCCAAAAAGTGGCCGAATATTCGGTTGTGATACTCGTACATACCTTAAAACTGACTAACTCGTTAGTCTATAATTGTTATAATTTTCATTGCGTTTATTATTTCGTAAGTGTATTGAAAAAGGTCGTTTGATACAAGTAGAAATTTGTCACTGCGGCACACAAATCCATTCAACCATCGCCTGCGGCTCGGGCGAATTCGCCTCGGTCACAAAGACAAACTTTGTCTACTTGTATCAAAACCCCCACTTTTATCCCCAATTTTAGTATTTTTATTTCGAATCATTTACGTTTAATTTCTTTGATTAATTCATATGATAGATCAACATTTCAGCTTTAATATACTCCATTTGTTTAGGTACTTATCTAAATGTACATGACATATCAAGATTGTTTACGTTTATTTAACTACCTAAACAGATGAGGCGGTCGCCTCCTTCTGCGAAGCAGTAATGCTAGCAAAGGAGTAGGCCGACCGCATCAGGCAGAGTCAACGGGGCGCTCGCCCCAGCCGCCGCCGGGATTCCGATCCCGATTTCTGGCCACCGTAAGCGCGGGCTTGCGGACGGTGTGCAATGGGTAGCACGCTGTCCGATCGTCCGGTAACTGACCGGACCGAGCCCAAATCGTCGACGGCGCGTTCTGTTCCCGCGCGCCTCAAGGAGCTGTCAGCACACAGAAGAGACCCAGCCTGCTAACTGCAGGCAGGCAGGGTCGAAGCCTACTGGGGTCATGGGTTAATTTCCGAAAGGAATACCCGGCCCCGGCACGATAGGCTACGAAGGAACGGGGTAGGTTTTTAATCAGTAAGAGCCTGACACTATTTCCCGCTCCGCCCAAGGGCGGGATTTGTCATTGGATGATTTTACCTACCATAAAAAAAAAAACCTAAACAGATGGAGTATAGTCCTTTTACAGTATCGTGTAGATTTTCCTTACAAATTACCGCCTACATAGAAAATAGAAGCTTATAAAGTCATTAGCCACGTATTTGCATCTACTTAACATTTTGCCTTATTGGGTCAGCTTTACATCTAATGGTACTGACCTCTGTAGCCCACTAACCTGGTTAGTACCCAAGACTTAAGACTACAACATTAAGTTGGCAGATTTACAGGTTACTAGCAAGTTCCAAAACTAACACAGGTCTTAGGTCTTTACTAGTTAAGTGTTAACACAAGCTTAAACTTGCTACGATGGACCAAATCTGCCGACTCAATCTGTTCTCACAACAAACAAACGGATCTAACCGTTATTTTACTTACGTACGACGCGTGGTGATCAATTTCCATTGAAACAAATTATTACAATATTATATTTCTATAAGTATTATTTACAAGTTATAATATGGTATACCTATTTGCTTCCTCTTGACGTCAAAGAGGCTGAAAGTAAATTTTCCTTCAAGCGTAAAATTTGGAACTACTACTTGAGTCCTCTCAACCTTAGTTTGGTCTTCGTAAGAATTTTAATATTTTAAGTTCTCTTTATTAGAATGATTTGATATTTATCATAGTTTTTATTAGTTTATAATATTAGCATATATACGTATTTTATTATTATACGTAACTAATTTTAACGATATTACATTTTATTTTAAATATCTGTTATTTATTTATTGTGCAAACCTACCATAGTGCAGTGTTGCATTTCCGACGTTTGGCTCCTAGATTGAATCGGACTGGGGCTGCTCTCAAGCGGCTCCTGCCGAACCTGGGGGGTCCAGACGCCTCCTGCCGGAGGCTCTACGCAGGCATCGTTCGGTCCATGACCCTTTACGGGGCGCCGGTCTGGGCGCCGACGCTGCGAGAGCGAGTGGCGGCCCGGCTGAACGCCTGCCAGAGGGTCATGGCCATTCGGATGATCCGGGGATACCGTACGGTGTCCTGCGAAGCGGCGAGCCTCCTTGCTGGCCTACCACCATGGGATTTGGAGGCAACAGCCCTTGCACACATGCATGACTTACGCGTGGAGTTGCAACGTCGGGGCGAAACTCCGCTGGCGGACAGAGTTCCGGCGGGATCTCATGATGTAATGGCGAGAGCGATTGTCGCAACCTCGTGCTGGGCATGCCACGATCGAGGCGGTAAGGCCCCTCTTTGAGGCGTGGCTGGAAAGGCCCCACGGCGTCATCACCTTCCGTTTGGTGCAGGTGCTGACCGAACACGGCAAGTTCGGTCCGTACCTGTACAAGATTCGTGCGGAGACGACGCCCGGATGTCGCCACTGTGCGGAGCGTCCAGAGGACACGGTGGAGAACACAGTCGAGGTGTGCCCCGCTTGGGAAGAGCATCGCCGTGTCCTTGTGGGGGCGATCGGCGGCAGCGATCTCTCGCGCCGGGGTTTTGTTCAAGCTATGCTCCGGAGCGAGGAGGAGTGGCAGGCGGTCGCCTCCTTCTGCGAAGCAGTAATGCTAGCAAAGGAGGAGGCCGACTGCATCAGGCAACGGCGTACACGCCGCCGCCGCCGCCGGGTTTCCGATCCCGATTTCCGTCCACCGTAGGTGCGGGCTCGCGGACGGCGGGCAATGGGTAGCTCGCTGTCCGTCTGTCCGGTAACAGACCGGTCCGAGCTCAAGTCGTTTATGGCGCGCATTGTTCCCGCGCGCCTCAAGGAGTTGTCAGCAAACTGTAGGGGCCCAACAGGGCCGAAGCCTACTGGGGTCAAAGGGTATGTGAAAACGGCACCCGGGGCCCTGGGACCAAGGCGAAGAATGGAACGGGGTAGGTTTTTAGTCAGTAAGAGTCTGACACTACTTCCCGCTCCACCCAAGGGCGGGATTTGTCATTGGATGATTTTACCTAACGAAAAAAAAAAAAAAAAAAGAAACCATAGTGCAGTGTTGTCTTTTTTAACCCAAAGGTTGGACTGGTAGAGAATGCCTTCTTGCGTTAAGTCCGCCTATGTACCACTACTGTACATGAAGATTTTAATAAATAAATAAATTAACTCGACATGTTTTGAGATTTGAAACAAACAAAATTTACTACCTGAACTGAACTGTTTTATTTTCTAAATCGCTTCCCGCCCTACAATTTTTTTAGAGATACAACAGTAGGTAGCCACATTTTATTCCTTTTTTCATTAGTGGCCAGTTTGATTTTTGAACGCACGTACAGTACGTTCGACGGTTCTTGGCGCGCCTGAAGTTAGGCACTGCGAACTTTGGCGCTCAAAATAAGCGCGTCAAATTATTGATTTATAAAAATAAATGCCAATAATAGTTGTTAACAGCAATAACAACTGCTATTGGCATTTATTTTTTCACACCATTTATTTTTTTACGAGTGCACAAGCGCTAAATTTCGCAGAGGTTAACTTCAGGCGCGCCAGGAACCGTCGAACGTACTGTACATTTTAATTCACTTAATTTTTTTTCTTTTCAATTACTTTTGACGTTCCAAATTCAAATCTCATTATTCCATATGAAACGCTCATTCTACATTAGCTCCCTAGGGCCAGAATGACTTGCTTTAGGTGAGGGTTGTATGATATATAAAAGAGCATTATTGCGCCCGGAGGTGTGGGGCTGCTTGGTCGGAGCACTACCGTATTCGTGGAGCCGATCGGCGGCGGCGATCTCTTACGCTAAGCCGTTCGGTAAGGACCGAGTCGGGTCATCTCAAATATGTCAGCAATACCATAGGAGTAAGGAGCAACTGAAGTTGGTTTTTTGTCAGTAAAAGTCTGACACGCTCTCTTGGGGCATCCTAGAGCAAGCAAAGTCATTGAATAATTTCCCATCTCTAAAAAAAAGACCACTGCTCCCAAAATAATTAAAGTCATTCAAACAATTAAAAATATATTGCTACAAACAAAACCAACCCTTTTCGTAACATATCAGATATTTTTCCCATTAAAGCCTTTTCACACACCTAACAGAAATGCATTTTTAACCAACTCGTGCGGCGGGTAGACAGAAAATGTAGGTTGCCCGCCATAATACAGCTTGGGCATGGGGATGACAGTACAGTACTTTGAAGTTAAGAAAAGAAAATGTATGGAAAGTGGTGCTATCTAGCGGGGAAGACGTGCCAACTAAGGCAAAAATATTCCATTTATATTACTAGATGTCGCCATATATGACCTCTGTCTTAAAATTTTATTTTTTTAGTAATTTGTGAAATGTAAATTAATAATAGAAAGTAAAAATTAATTTTACATTTTTTCGATTCGTCCTCGGTCTTTAAAAGTCTATAACATTTTTTATATAAATACTTAATACTTATTTTTCCAATGGCAAGACTGATAATAGATAATACCATAATACGGGTAGGTAAAACTTTTCAAAGTTTTCATTCAATTTATTTTGAATTATTTCGAGGACGTTCGTTGTGTGTGCCGTGAGTTTTCCGAGTTTTCTGTTCGATTTATCTGTCTTTTATTGACCATTGCGTGTTTCCTGGACCCCGAGAGTGCTTCTTACATAGTTACTTGGCTTTTCGTAAACTGATACCGACGAATACACTTATTTCGCTTGACCCTGGCATCGTTTTATGGACTTCAACGTGTATGTTTATTTTGATCAAATTTGGCTACGTTTTTGGATTACGATGGCGAGAATACCGAAAAACCCTCGTACTCATTGCTATTTTGGATGTGAAGAGCCATTATTATGGAGATTGTAAGAGATTTTATTTGAAAATTGTAATAGTGAAAATATATCACAATAAAAAGCATAAAAGTGGTTTAATTTCAATACATTAGAGACGTTAAATAATTATCTGTATAAATTGTCAAGAGCTGTAATTAATAAAATAATCTATTTCAATTTCCGTTGTTTTATTTCCCTTTATATTGATATATCCTTATCATATCCGTGTAAAAAATGTACTAAGGTGAAAAACCATATGGTTTTTCGCCTTGGTACATTTTTTACATGGAAAAATGCGTTCTATGCAAGATCACCAATATACCTATAGGTGTGTACGTAGATGGCGCCTACATAGCTATATCTATACATATCATGCTTTCGCAGACACTAGCGCCAACTAGCGGGAAGGGCGAGTAGTTAAAAATAAAACTGATCTGTCAGTGGCTCATCTATACCCTTATTATATGTATTATCTATGAGCTTGGGTTACATAAATCTCTGTCAAAAGATGTTTTTTAGCTAAAAGAGCTTCCGACACGATACGTGGCGGACGCATAAAGAATGCAAGAGGTCAGGTATAGGGCTGTCAGTGTGAAATTAAAATGAAAATTGGATTTTAAATGAATTAAAGTGAGTTAATTAAATTCTGGGTTGCTGGTGAGGTGAATAATTTTTGTGAGTTATGCTTGTGAAATGGGTTGTGCTTTTTTACTGTTTTTGAAGGTTTTTTTGGAGTCTAAAGAACTATGTTTCGCTGTTTTAATATTATAGATTTTTTTTTAGCCTATTGTGTGTGTGGGCAAAGGCATCTCCTTCCACCTTCCAAACTTCTCTATCTAGGACGATCTCTGGCCAAATTTGCCCCGCCAATATCATCAGATCGTCGCGGTCGACTTTCCTTAGACGTTCAGTGAGTGACAATCTTCGCCGTTCTGTCCGGGTGCATTTGTGCGACTTGACCTGCCCACTCCCACTTCAGCCTGGGTTTTTTCCCCCACATCTGCTATTTGGGTTATGGAGCGCAGCGTGGTATTTCTAACGCGATCTATTCGCTAAACACCTATTGTTATGCTCCATTGATCTTTGATAAATCTTGATTTTAGACTTCTGTTGTTCAGTAGACCAACTTTGAGCATCATAGGTTAGGTCGGGCAGAACACCATATTTCCAAGCTCTAGGGCTCAGCCCCCCTAGCCAAGTTAAGACCGTTTCGTTTCAATTGTCTTGTGTCAAACGCTTCGAATTGGCCACGCCTCGAATCCCTTGGCTCTGACGTCATTTCAGCGCTCAGTCACGTGATCAGAACAAAGGAATCGGTTTCGTGGCCAACTCGAGGCGTTCGACGCAAGAGAATCGAAACGAAACGGTCGTAACATGGCTGGGGGGGGGGGGGGGGCTGGAGTCTTCTTCTTCTTCCTGCCCCTGTCCCGTTTTATTTGGGTTTTATTTGTTTCCATTAGGGGAGGCTGGAGTATTTAAAGGATAATGGACATGGTTTATACACGGATAACACTAATATATTACTATAATGGCGAAAGTTTGTATTTGTGTATATTTGTTTACTCCTGCACGCTCAAAGACCTAAATAAATCGTCCTGGAATAAGTCATAAGATATTTTTCATCATCATCATTTAGGCCAAAAAACGTCCACTGTTGGACATAGGACTTTCCCAAGTGTCACCATAATGAACAGTTCTACGCGTCGTATTCATCGGATTTCCGCGACCCCTACCAGGTCATCGGTCCAACTTATGGGAAGCCTTCCAACAATGCGTCTTCCGATACGAGGTCGCCAGTCCAGAACCTTTCGGCCCCAACGGGGTGAAGAACAGATGGAACCTGTCCACTGCCATTTAAGTTAGGCGATTCTTCAGGCTATGTGGATAACCTTGGTTCTTGGTATATTTTTTACCAGGAGTATATTTTCTTGGGATAATTTTCTACTATAACATAATTGAAATCGTTGGCTGCAGACAATTTAAAATATTTTTAACACCGGTACAAAAACAATCCAAGTGAATTTCAAAGTTTTTTTTTTTAACTTAAATATTAACTAAGTATTTATACTAAACCTATGTAACAAAAACTAAACTAAGAATGTATACTAGACCTAACTATCATCATCATCATCATTTCAGCCGAAAGACATCCACTATTGGAGATAGGCCTCCACCAAGTGCGTCTTGCATCTAACTAACTATGTACAAATATAATACAAAAACACCAAATAAACTTTTTTAAACCCAACACTAGATCCACGATACTAAGGCTTTCTCAGAATTTTTAGCTGAACCTAAACGTTAAACAAAGCACTAACGAGGCTCAGTGTTGCCATGTAAAAAAAGGCTAACACTTCATCAACTGTCACCCTTGACTCCCTGACGTTCGTTAAAGGGTGTTTCTTTGAAACCGACGGATTCTGAATTTTTGACTCATTCATCTGGCCTATTATTTTTTTACAATTTCTTATTTTTATTTGCGCATTAGTTTTTCCTTGCGCCCAGTGGATTTTTTTTTAGGTGGGAAAATCATGACATCTCCCGCACTTGGACGGAGCGAAAGGGTGTGTCCATGGTGTGTCAGACTTTTGCCGAAATGGCTTTTCTTAATCTGGAAAGGGAGCTAGCTGACTATCTAATTCCTACACGTTGTTGTTGTATATGTTTTTTTACCCGACTGCGCCAGAAGGAGGGTTATGTTTTTCAAGAGTACTAACTGACGGTTGACTTTCTAGAATGGGTCCCGACTGCTACAAATTATCTTGTATTTAAAATATTATATGGTTATGTGCAATCGGGTGCAACGACTTTCTTGTTTTAGAGCTTTTTCATGAATACTCAGAAAAGCAGTCGGGTTTTTTAGTTTTTTTAAATTTCCGTTTTTTACAGTTAAAATCAAATAGCTGCAGGTTACACACAGTTCAAATCATAGCTGGTATTTGTTAAACTTAAGAAGTCCTGTGCGTCTCGAACCCATCGCATACCCGCGATTCTCAAAAGGTCATAGGTCTACCTTGTGGAAGGTCTTCCAACACTACGAGTTCTGGTGCGCGGTCGCCACTCTGCAACCTTTCGGCCCCACCTACCATCCGTTCTACGAGCAATGTGCCCTGCCTACTAGAACTTAAGTTTGCCAATTGTTCAGGCTATGTCGGTGACTATCGGCGACCTTGGTTCTCTTGCAGATATCATCGATAATTCACTACCATCACTACCCACTGCTAGGACTTAGGCCTCCTCTCTAGGAGATAAAATCGGCCGTAATCCACCACGAGGGCCCAGTGCGGGATGGTGAATGGAACATGCCTTCGAATTTATGGTTATAGGACATGCCGGTTTCCTCACGATGTTTTTCTTCACCGTTTTTAGAGCAGAGGTGATGAAATAAATTGCACAAAGTTATACGCCTGGCTGGGTTTGAACCCGTGATCTACATCTCGTAAATCGACTTACACCACTGCTCTGTCACTACAAATATTGAGGGATATTTATCTACAAAAACATAACCCTTCTTCCAGCGCAGTCGGGTGAACATCTCTTCTACGTGCATTTGCCAGCCCTATCCACATGAGTGTTCCCACTGACCCGAGGCCTGTATTTCATAATAAGCATCATTCACGCGTTCCTCCCGTTACTATGTGTAATATTTCATGCATTTCTGACGCCGAATCTCGTTCGATGGTCGAATTGAGGCTCTGCAGTTATTTCAGACTGAAGTATTGTACAAAATTTTAGAACCTACATAGACTTTTTATGTGATATTTTTTTTTTCCACTGCAATGTTTATTTAATTTATTCATATAAGTTGGTAAGTATTGTTGTATCATAATTTATTATGGTTGTTTTGTTTACCTTTTCTTTGAGCCTTTTGTTTCTGAATTTTTTCATTGTACCTTTTTTTGAGTTGTGAAATCATCAAATGAATTCTTTCACTATAAAGGCCCTGATCGACGGGCAAGTAAAACCGCGGTATTATGGCTCGTCGGTAAAGATCGCCGGTGTATCATTGCAATACGAACGCGAGCCAGACTCGTCGTGTTCGCTTCATTTTCTACTCGGTTCGTCGTTCAAAACTGTTTTACTCGCTACTCGATCTGTAACAACGAGCCACGAGTTAAACCTACGTTCTTTAAAACCGCGGTATTGGCTCGTACGTCGATCACCCACTTAAGGTGGCAAGAAAAATAATAACATTATTTTGTTTGTAATCTATAAATAACTTAAAAATTCGGGAGTATATGTCAGATCTTTGCTGAGCAAAACCAGCAAAAAACCACCTCATTATCTTCTATACCATCTAAAAAAGCAAGACAAAGACTCTTCGACCCCCATTCGATGCTTGCGCAACCGCGAATGGTTCCTAAGAAACTATTGATTTATTTAATCTTCATGTACAGTAGTGGTACATAGGCGGACTTAATGCAACAAGGCATTCTCTACCAGACTAACTATTCCATTCGCATAACCAAGAACCAAAAAAAGGCTCAAAAACCAAGCAAACAAAGATAACACTGAACAATAAAACCAGTTAAAGGAAACTCCGTGATAAACCCCAGTTACAAGCGCTTCCACTTCCTGAGCGCAAAAATTCTAACGAAAAACTAAACAAAAGCTCTGAAACCATAAATTTTACCGTAGAACAGCATCGGAAGGAAGCCGCGGAAGAGACTCGTTGTAAATTACAGTTATAAGGGAATGTTTGTCTTTTAAAATAGCGGAGCACCTTTGGGGAAACTGTACAGTGGTCTTACCAGGAAGTGTTAAAATATCACTCGCGTGAGCGAGACTACAAGTTTCCTTGCGTGATCGTATCAGAAAAGAAGATATCCGCAGGGGAACCAAGGTTGCCGACATAGCACGAAGAATCACCAAACTTATGTGGCTCGCAGAACAATCGGCCATTGGGGTCGAAAGATTCTGGAGTGGCGACCGCGTACCGGAATACGCAGTGTTGAAAGTGTTGGTGTACCGATGACCTGGCAAGGGTTGCGGGAATCCGATGAATGCGAGATGCAGAGGACCATTCATTGTGACGACACTTGGGGAGGCCTAAGTCTAACAGTGAACGTCTTTCAGCTGAAATGATGATGATGAATGATTAGCAAGAAAAAGGGACTGAGCTATACACCCTATAAAGCACTCTTTGACAATTAAGATTAGATCGTCTAATGGCTCGCATTAAAAGCACATATTAGGTCTTCAGGGTTAAAGAACTGTTCAGAAAAGTTATGGTAGGACCTCAGAGCTGCAGAATTGTTCCGCAAAATTACCGTGGCCTTGGAACGCAAAGGTCTACTGTAGAAACATCCTGAGTTTGGTACGGAAGCATATTTTTATATTTTGCAGTGTGTAAAAGTCTGACAAACTTTTTCGCTCCAGTCTTTATACATATTGACGAACTGTGCATGGTGTTGCAACACTAGGGCGAAACTTTTCTGTAGTGATAAGTCGCGGCATTGCAGACAGAGCCCCGACGAGATCTCATGGCTATATGGCGACAGTGATTGACACAACCCAGTGCTTCTGGAGACCACCCGGAGGGCACGACCTCTCACGTCCTGGTTCAGGTCAGGCTAGTGCACTTCAAAGAGACATAATCTCCAAACATTCTTCGTGGTCCTAACGGGCCTTGGTCCTACTGGGCTGAATCCCGCGGTTCGGTGGCTGGGGATAGCCCTGCGACTCCCGAACGCAACGCCCAGAGCGTCTACTGTGGTGGCGGCCGGGGCATAAGGATATTCGTTCCCTCACGTTTGCAGCCATCTATTACTGCTTCGCAGAAGGAAATGACTGCCTGCCAATTCCCCTCGCTCCGGGTCATGGCCAAAACCAGAACCCGTTTTGAGAAGGTCCCCGCCGCCGATCTCCTCCCCAAGGAAACGGCGGTGCTCCGCCCAAACGTTGTGCACTACCCTATGCTCCACCATATCCTCCTCTGAGTGTAGCCTTAACCCTAAGGAGCTCATTTTATTGGTGTCTAGTCGATTCCGAACTGTCTGCGTGTGTGCGTGATGGTGTGTGTGTGTGTGAACGACCGTATACCGACCGTCGTTGTATCTAGGTTATAGAAAATGTTTTTCTATACTTTCAATCCTGCTTAACTTGCATCTGGGTCGTGGTTATTTAGCGGTTCAAGTGACCTGGTTCCTAGGTTAGTATGGCGTTTTTATTCGTGTTATAACTTTGCATTGTTAGCTCTCATGCTACTTTCTGAAGGGTCGTGTTACTGTCATGTTTGTTGAGGGTGATTTTATAAAGACAACATAACATTATATGACATCTAACCTGAGGCCCCGCTCGGGGTGGATTACGGCCCGTTCGCTCTCCTACAGAGGTTTGTTTCTTACTGCGTATTTATTTGTAAAGGAATAGTGTTTTTTTTGTGTCTGCTTCAAAATAGCTACACAACCCTTTTACACGAACTTCAATCTATGTATAAAATGGTGGTCTAATGGGCTTACTACAAGTAGTCCAAGATCCCAGAGCGATCTGACATAACTTATTTTCACATGGATTAAACCTTAGTGCTCGATTTGTTTACAGAGACGCGGCGCGTTGGGCGTTCGTCGTACTTTGCAGCAGCGGGCCGCGTCATTGCTCGCGCAAACACTAACATAATTGGCAATGTACGATGGACCGCCCAACGCGCCGCCTAACGCGCCGCGCAACGCGCCGCGTCTCCGTAATCGAGCACTTAGGTTCTCATTAGCGTCTCATGCGCTTTGAATACATGTGTACTTGTGAAGCTCTCCCTTAGGGCCTCTGGGCAGATACCAGTGGAGGTGGTAAGGAACTAAAAATAATAGTTAATTAAAGTATGGCTGATTTTTATATGTTTTGTAGAATATTTTTCTAAAGTAGTATCATAAATTTCAGACACTTTCCATAGACCAAAACTTCTATCAGACGCTTTAAAGCTCCACAAAAAAAAAATGAACTTAACTTATTATTACTTGTATGACTTTTTGTTATTAAGGCAACTATTACAAAGTTATATTTCAGTAGTCAGACAAATTGTATTGGGATCTTAGTATAAAGTGCATGCTTCACCGCAGTATTGCCTGCGCAGGCCAGTTTGTATACGATGCAGCATATAAAACTGTATGAGATTTACCACTTACAAATACGGTGTTCCGTGGAAAAACTAGTCTGTGTAGGCAAAGCTGTGGTGAAGCTTGTGCCTACTAGACCACCTTTGAATAGAGAGTAAAAGCTTAAAATAAAAGGTAGTATTTTATTTTATTTTATTTTTATTAGCCAACCAACAACTGTATACACTGTAATAGAAGCGACATGAAATATGTACCAATACCAAGAATTATGTAACTAATAATATGATTTAAAAGAGTGTCCATGGAGTTTCTTGCACGTTCTTCTCCATAGAGATCTACGCTTTGGAACGTGCAATTTAGCTTCACTTTTTTTTTGGACTGACCGACATTTTGACAATTCAAAAGTGCCTGTAATTGGTCTATTTGAAATAAACGCTTCTGATTTCTGATTTACTGTAACATAGTTAAAAAAAAACTATAATCTAGGTTAGTGTTACAATTTCTTATAACTTAGCACCACATGCCCCATAAAAGTAATAACTACTTGCTGCAAGTACCTAAGAATTAAATTAAAATTAAAGATGCAAAGAAATTAAAGAAAATCCAGAATTAAATTCACAATACACATCAAAATTGAATGGTCAAAAATGTATTTAAATAGTAAAAAAAAAGATATCTTTAGTAATAACGCAAAGTATGTTTTACAAAATGCTAATAAATATTTTGTGGAAATTGCCAAGTGAATCAAATTGCACATCATTAACAACTAACAAAGCCTATATTCTATGGTATACCTACTGCTAATAAATATATTAAGGTGACTCTTCCTACTCGTCTATCTTCAACGTCGAGCATCGTTTAAAAACTTGTTGCTTCATCTCAAGCAATCCAACGCGATATCTGATGGTGAGTCAACGCGAAAAAAGAGAGATAACGCCTGAAAACTCTGTTGGCCTTCGGTAATTCCGTGATTTACTCGAATATTTCACAAAACTTTTTACAGGAAATACGTGTTTTTTTTTAAACCCTTTAAAGTTTTTGAGAAATATTGCCTCCATTTAGAATTTCGATTAAATGCGCAAGGCTTCTATAGAAATACTTTTTTATATTTTTTATGTATGAGTAAACTATGGAGGGCCAAAGTTCACATAAAATAGCAGACTTCCTGAGGTACTGGACTTTTTGTATTTGTACAAGATATTTTGTTAAAAATATCTGAAAAAAGATGTGTAATAACATCCTAATCTCGTAAGAGCGGGTTGTATGAAAATGCACCTCGTGTTGGCAGCTATTAAAACAACATTCAATTTTATAATGAAAATAATACACAAATAAATACGGTATGTATTCACAAATTCATAGAAAGGAACGAATAAAAAAGAAAATAAGTGGGTGAGGTGAATTTATTCATAAAAACAAACAGCGAAATATATTATTTAATTCCATTCATATTTGAATATACCCTCCCAACTAATCCAAAATTCTAGTCCATCCAGACCCGGCTGTATGCCATTAGTTTCCACGAAGCAACCGTTATTAATTTCGGTCTAAAACCAAAAAGGACGACATTCAGTGAAATTCCACATACTTCAAACACAAACGCTCATTAAAATCTACCCAAAACGACTAGAAACGGCACCGGCTCGGGGACAATAGGCCAAAAAGTTAGTTCTACGATTATTTAGTTTATATACAGAAAACTAGCGATCTACCCATACTTTGCTTGGATAAAATCACCATTACTCTCGAAACGACGGTGGAAAACATTATGACGAAAAGCGTATCGAAAGCGTTTCGTTCGTATTATTTGTAATTTTTAAAATTGTACACTTTTTTATGTTAGGTAAAATCATCCAATGACAAATCCCGCCCTTGGGTCGGGCGGAAAATAGTGCCAGACTCTTACTGACTAAAAACCTACCCTTCCATTCATTGCCTTTGTCCCGGGGCCCGTGGTGACATTCTCACATAACCTTTCGCCCCAGAAGGCTTCGGCCCTGCTGGACCCCTACAGTTTGCTGATAACTCCTTGAGGCGCGCGGAAACAGTGCGCGCCGTAGACGACTTGAGCTCGGACCGGTCTGTTACCGAACGGACAGACAGCGAGCTACCCATTGCCCACCGTCCGCAAAATTGTACACTGGATTCTGCCCTCTATTGTAATCTCTCTCTCTCTATCACTCAATAGTTTGCTGGAAGAAAACTCAACTTTGAGTTAAGCTCGCCTTTGTACATGACCTTTGGACAACCGAAAATTCGAAGACTATTTGTGTCATGTTTAACGCGATTGAATAGTGTCCATAGAGTTTCTTGCACATTTTCCTCCGTAGAGATCTACGCTTTGGAATGTGCAATTAGCATCATTTTTCTGACTAACTTTTTGACATTTCGTTTTAAGCGATGTTTTATCTGAAATAGGCCCATCCTCGCCTAGGGAGGAGGCCTGAATCTGAGCTGTGGGAATATTATAAGGCTGATTATGCAATATGAATATAGTACTAAGTACTTCTTCTTTTCAAATCAACGGTAAACTCTTAAACTGTTTGAGCCGAGTAGGTGGCCATATTAACTGCAGCATCGATGGCACTCAATAAGTCCTTCAAAGTGGTATGGGCACTTGGGGCACTCCAACATGTGGTTCTTGTTCTAAACAGGGGCACTGTATTCATTTTCAGTAACCGACGAATCTATAAAACCCTATTTCACCAAGTTGTGTTTGCAGCAGCCTAACTGGATGCGCAACCGATTTAGTGCTTTCCATTTATACCATTACAAATTACATCCTGGTAGTAGATGTTCCTGGGGTTTCAAGAAGTCAGATGGTGGTATTTATTTATTATATTATTTATTGTACACCACATAAACAAAAAAAATGGTATGTACTAAGGTCAAAGAAGGTAAGATGTTAAAGATTGGCTGCCTCATTGGTCTGATGGTTCTAAGTGTGCCAGCTGAGCGTGAGTGTCCTGGATTTGATTACACTGTGAGTTACAAGTGCTATTGGGTTTTTCCATTAGGAATTCTTCTGTAGAAGCCTGGAGTTTGGAAACTGGTGATGTGATACCCCCGAGTCTCGAAAAGCCATTGGTCTTCCGCCTGGTTTCTCTCCGGTCAGGTCTGATTGCAGTTCGTCAAGTCCCATAGAACGACTAACAAATAAAGAAGGTAGCTGTGTCTGTGCAAGTATCCTATGTTCTGTTCCAAGATATGGTCTACCCGTTTGTCAAAATTTTACAAAAAGTAACAAACATACAAAACACACATGCATCCATTTACATAGACATTTCACCTTTATAATGGTTAAGTGTGATAAACTAAACCACACTTTACAGACTGACACAAAAAGCGACTTTGCTTCTCCATTTAGAGATCGGAGATTATCGCCCAGTCGTTGTGGGTCAGCTAATATGTTCTGCGGGTCGGCCCAACTGTGATTAATTGAGGGTAGGAAGATGAAGTGATAGTATTGCGGTAGTTACATGAGGTCCGGGGTTCGGGACCCGAACTGTGGTGGCTTTTGACTCATAATAATGTGAGAATTTATTTTAAATTCTCGTTGATCCTTCAGCGTTCGGACGTCCTTTTTGAGTTTGGCCTAAGTAAATAGTCAACGGTGTTTGATAAATGATGGCGTTATTTTGATCTTGTTTACGTAGTAATTACATTTGAGAAGTTCGATCTCAAAAATGTTATGTCTTTCTTTTTATTTTGTATCCAAGTAATGTAGGTTGTTCTTTTTGAGTAGAAGTTTCATTTCGATAACGCGATTTCGCGCACGACAGCGCCGGCTCTTATTTCTGTCCTCGTCTATCAGTGACTGTAGGATTGTGACTTTGATGACACTGATCATAGATGTGTGAGTTTCGAGTCCAGGTTTTCTGATTGAGATGTTAGCGCGTAACGGATATTTCCTTATATAACACATAAATGATCGATGCACAACAATATTAATGTCAACGCACGCATACAGAAATACAATAGTGACCAAATTAAGAACCATCAAAAATTTACATTTAAGATAGGCGTAGCTCATGTGGTAAATACAAAGAGGTCACATGCCAGTAAAATGCACACTGGCACTTTATTATTTATTACCTTTTAAGGTTTATGGTTAAAAAGAAGATAGGATTCAGAATAGATGGTTTTGGAAGGCCAAATAAGTAAGAAAACTAATCGATTATTTGAATATTTTTATATAAATATTTAAAAAGAGACAGCTCGATAACCGCATGACTGCATAAAAGTTGTTTGATTAACGCCTCCACCCCTCACAATAACTTAAACTGTAAATTTATTCTTATGTAAAGTATATTAACAATAAATTTCCCCAAGCCTGTGTAGTCTACAGGCTGATCTGAGAAAACTATAGTCACTTGTCACACCTTAAAAGAACTATATCGACAGTGATACATCGGAGGTCGAAGCTTTTTCACATTTTGCTTATCGAAAAAAGGTCTTTGGGTACAAAATGGATTAATGATATCAATATACGAAATAAAAAGGGTTGAATGATAGATACTGTAGAGAATATAGTCGAAACATATGGAATAAATCGGTGAGGTTTTTGAGAGGAATATCCATCATGTCTACACACGTCGGTTAGGCTTAAAAGAATGTCAGATTTTGGCGGTTATTCATTTTTGACATTCGATCAGCAACAAGGTTTTTTGAAACTCTGAAATGTTTAGCATTTCGTTCAGTTTCAGCCGGGCATGTCAATCCATCTGGGATTCGTTGACGATTTTTTATTTTTTATTTGATATAAAATAGTGCTTGACTGCGATCCCATCTGATGGTAAGCAGTGATGCAATCGTTGTTTTTTTTTATGGTAGGTAAAATCATCCAATGACAAATCCCACCCTTGGGTGGGGCGGGAAATAGTGTCAGACTCTAACTAACTAAAAACCTACCCTGTTCCATTCATTGCCTTTGTCCCAGGCCCCGGTTAAATTTTCATATAACCTTGGCCTCAGTAGGATTCGGCCCTCTTGGCCCCAGTAGGCTTCGGCCCTAATCGTTGATGGTGACGCGCACTAGTTTATTAAGAGCCTAATATTCACTCTAGCTTTGAAGACACCCAAATTATAATAGGATGGGAAGACCGCAGCAGGCAAATTGTTCCAGTCCATCGATGTACGCGGTATAAACGACAAGGCGAAACATCTGGTCCGAACCTAAGAGGTTTCAACAACGCTTGTCCGATGGTAAAGTTAAAATGGCATCTATGCCATCCATAGACGCCATTTTATAGTTAAGATGTTGGAATCAAGTCGAGCAATTCCCGCGCACACTCTCCAGAATGCAACCTGTAAAACACCAAAAGGCCGGCTACCCTACGCCTGTTTTCAGGGCTATGAAGATTGGACTTAATCAAATCTGGATCACCAATTAGCCACTTCGGACGCCTTTACACCGAGTCCATAGCTGCTAGGTGCCATTTTGCAGTACCAGCCAATATGTGGGTGCAGTGTTACACACACGATCGGACCTGTGCTTTCTATAACTTTAAAGGCTGTTAAATACTTAATAAGTCGTAATTGCACTAGTACTGTGTTCGTGTGTGCGTGAGTAGACATTTATACACCATTAAATTTTGGTAGGTTTAATCCCGCGGAGGGTTGATTCGGTACATGAAACCCTATCGATTTGTAAAGATAATAATAAAAAATAAAGTACAATTTTTTTAAACCCGAATTAATTTACGCATGTACGAAATTGATTTCTTTAAGTAAACGTCAGCTGATCAAGGCCAATGAACTGTAGGTAGTTAATACGCAACAACCGAAAACTCCGTACAAGGTCATTGACTCGTTTACTTAAAAGAAATTAATTTCGTATATGCGTATATTAATTCGAGTTTTAGAAAAAAAGTACTTTATTTTTTAATTTTATCTTTATAGATCGATAGTATTTAATGTACCGAATCGATACTCCACGGGATTAAAACGACCAAAATTTAAGGGTGTAATGATGCACTATCAATATAGTGTATCCCGCCCTTGGGTGGGGCGGGAGATAGTGTCAGGCTCTTACCGACTAAAAACTCACCTTATTCCATTCATTGCCCTCGATCTAGGGCCCCGGGGTTCATTTTCACCGAACCCTAGAAATTATGAATGTGCGTACGTCAAGGTCTGGTTGGTCTGGGTCTTATCAGTGTTATCTTGGCCCACAGGTTCGATCAGGTACGCTAGACTAGATCTAAATGGTGTCTAAGAGATTTATAGCCTTTTATCATTAAATAGGTTCATTCATAGTTGGCATTTGAGCCAATATTCAATTCTGGACGTTAACAAATTACTATTAATAGTAAAGATAAGCTTCTCTCTTATTTATTATGTCACTGGGAAGGACAATGATAAACTTCAGTCTAATTTTCTCATATGTGTTTTAGAAACAAAATATTGTTTTCACAAAGTATGGCATTGTACAGAATCATAATAAAATTGTGCAAGCAACTCGGTGCAAATACCTTTGTGCAAATATTAGTTAAAAATTAATTTTAGTTGGGCGCCAAGACTTTCCTATACATAGTTCCACTTTAGATACCGACTACAGTAAACCGAATAGTAGTTAATATTAACTCAACCTTGGAAGCCAATGTTGGGTTATTGGCGCCCAACTAGAGTTCAATAATTAAGTTACTGGTACCCAACATGGGATGATTGTTGAGTTATTGGCGCCCAACAAGGGACTATGGGTGGATTAGTGGCGCCCAACGTGGGTCTATTGTTGATTTATTGGCGTCCAATAGTACTTAACGCCCAACGAAATAAACATGTTTTAATTAGTATAAAACTGGAATTTTTGTACCTTATCTTCTCAAACATCTCTCTCATAACCCAACTTACATACAAAGCTTACACGTTATATTTTCTTACCTGCGTAGAATTACAAGTACAAAACTAGTTAATGTTTAGTGAGGTAGTATTTCGTTTACCCCAGCCCGCGGCTTGAGACAAATCAAATAATATGAAACAGGTCATTGCTTTTCAGGTAATGTGGCTACCACATTTTGCGGGAAAATTTCAGGACGTTTCCGGAAAATATATTACATTTTACATTGTTTGTTAGAAGATTATAAGAATTTTTTATTAGAAAATAACCAAGAATTTATATACATAAATGATAAAATGACTTAAAATTATTAACAAATTAGCTTATTCCAGTGACATAACATGTGTAAAACTAGTATTTTGCGCTATTATAAAGACATAGTTTCTAGCTTTTAGATAATTCTGATGTATCAGAATTATTTATAGCTACATTATTCTCAAATTTCTACCAAATCCATTCAGCCATTTGAGTGTGAAGAAGTAGTTAAAATATGCACACATAAACATACATAATAACGCCTGGCTATAAAAAAAAATGTAATGATCAAATCATTAAAAACCATATACAACTATAATGCAATACAAACCATCTTAATTACTATCTTAATTAAGGTAAAGCAACCGTAGCTGGACATCAAATGTAAGTTGTGTAAACGTTTAAATTTTTAAATAAAGTCCTTCCTCTACAATTCACATACACCCTACGTCGGTCGCCCGCTACAAGAGTACGCTTGTATTTCATTACACTGAATACTTCATAAACATAGCTATATTAAATACAACACACATATGAACACTGCTCAAAGGCTACGAATATAAAACAAATAGGAATATGGAGGACTAGTCGAGTACAGTTGGAGATTTGAGTTTACAATGAATTTCTACTTGAAACTGGGAGGGTAGTTTACAGTTACGTTCGTGAACTGCGTACTTTCTACAGTTTTTTTTATTTTAGTAAAAAAGGGCATTTCGTGAAAGTTACTGTGGGTTATAGATGTAAGGGAACGTCAAACTTTTAATGATTAAAACTACACCTATATTCGGCCCTGCTGGGCTCCTACGGGGTAGCGACATCTATGTCGTCACAAATGAACTAATCCTGCATCGCGCAAGTAACATTCTCCGCGCGATTTGAACATATAGAACCGGCCGAAATAAGGCCACCATTGTATGTATGTGTTTTAGTTTCCTTTTGTATGTGTTTTAGTTTTTAGTTTCCTTTTGTATGTGTAATGGTGTACAATAAAGTATATAATAAATAATAAAAATAACCACCCGAAATTATCTATTGGGCAATAGCCCACCAGACGTAACATCTGTCTGGCCGGAGGATTTTAATGGCATTTCTATGAGGCGCATGGAGAATACACGCACCATGAGGTGAACTCAGGTGTGAAGTATGAACTCAGTCTAGACGGTTACTGGAAGGCCGGATGGCATTCGGTAATTCTGTGATTTACTCGAATATTTCACAAAACTTGTTCCAGAAAATACGTGTTTTTTTTTACTCTTAAAGATTTTTGGGAAAAATTATCATCGTTTAGAATTTCAATTAAATGTGCAAGGCTTCTATAGAAGTACTTTTTTTATATATGAGTACATTATGGACAGCCAAAGTTGACGTAAAATAGCAGATTTTCAGAGATCTTTACTGGATAGTTTTACTTAAACAAAATATTTTTATATCTATAGAAGCCTAGATAATATCCACAAGATATCTGTGTATCAAAATATCTGAAGAAAAATTTATAATAACATCATAATCACGTATAATATAAGCGGTTGTGTGAAAATGTACCTCAGATTGGCCGCACTGAAAGAGTTACCTTATATATTTAAGTTAACGCCTTAAGTTTACAGACAAAAGGTCTAACCAACAAAAATCTTAAAATTGCTTTACCATTTAGCTTATGTTTTCACAAAAACAGATGTAGGTTTTCCTATTTCTTAGAAAAAAATTCTGTGTAATTCAATTTGCTGTAGAGTAAATTGTGCTGGTTTTTTATTAAAAATATTTTCTTGTATTACATTCTTCATTTCAGTTACAATAGTCCGGAGAGACGAAGCTTGAGAAATTCACTCAGTTCTTAGTTACAGAAAGCTTTATGGAACTTGACGAATAGCGTAATTGAAGACAATTCTTTTGCTACATTAAGTTTTAAGTGAAATTTTCTTTGGTACAGTTTTTCGGAAATATAATTTTGCTAGTTTCTTCTTGCAGCTTTGTCTGCATTAAAGTAGAAAATTGTTCCAAGGGAACATGCTGCTAGAATAAAAAAGTATCTTATGTGCTGTTCTGGGACATGGTCTTCCCGCGTGCTCTGGTTCATCTTAAAGCGTAAAGTCCCTTGAGAAACTGGCCAGAATTAAATGGAGACATACTCTTACTGTCATCTAGGTGGCAAACGATTATCTGTGCGTTTAATTCCGGCCAGCTGCGCACGGATAGAGCCCCGTTGACCTTTAAGGAATAAAAGGAAAGGGGCCAGGGTCTGCTTCTGAAAGGAAAACTCGGCACTGGTATGAAAGGTAACGAAAGACACAGGTGTGGTCTTCGTCTGTAAAAGTCTGACACCCCTCGATCATTTCCCACCTAAAAAAACCTAAGTTAAACTGATTTGTTTATGATTGGTTTTGACGTTATTAGAGTTCTCTGCGCTATTAGAACACAACAACAGATTGAAATCAACTATTGGCCAGTTGCCCGGGCCAGACACAACACCCGTCTGGTCGGAGGATTTTTCCTTTCTAACGAATGTTACAGACTAAATAATCAGATTACGTATGTATTCTGATTATTTAGTCTGCTTTTTATAATTAAAAATATTGATCGATTTATTTTGTATTCGATTATTCATTGCAATCGACTACATGTGCTGGCAACACCGTAACGTATTTGTGAGTATCTGTGAAAAAGGGGGGGATGTAGCGCAATGGCGGGGACAGTTTTGGTTGAGCAGCCGTCGAGGTAAGACGCAATATTGGTCTCTTGCATTATGATAGCGTCATAAAAATAATGTAACAACATAATTTAGAAAGAGTGTCCGTGGAGTTTCTTGAGTAATGAATGTATTGTTTTATACTGAAGTGAGCAGTTTTATCAAGAACACGTGACGTTTTAGTTGTCTGTAAGAAATTGCCCTGTGCGATAAGACCGCCCATTGTACCCTTATTTATAATAATATGTCCTATATTTGTTGTTTATGCGGTGTACAATAAAGAATATATATATATATATATATAACACGAAGTTATATGAGACTTTACACGTTGTTTCACATATCCATAAAGTTGTGGCTTCTAAAATACCCTCAACAAACTCGTGCCTTTATCTACCGCAAAACAACCAACTGAATTTGTAAATTTTATACAATAAAAACCCGTAAAAACAACTCTCAAATAAAGTTTTAAAAACATAATACAAAGTTAGCTCACCTGTTTGGATTTCAAGTAAAGTTTTAAAAGTTGGCCTAGAATGGCCGGTGTATAGTCAACTTTTCAACGGCAAACTTGGACGAGTTGGCAAAGTAGCCAAGTGATGCCAAGTCTCCGAGATTTAAAACGAAATGGTTACAAAAGTTTTGTCGATAAAAACAAAGATTTTCTGTTTTAAAACATGGAGTTTGATGTTATGGGATTCTTATTTTATTTATTTTTTCCAACTTGCAACTATCATTACAGGGTAACCTAATGCGATAGAGTAGTTTCGCTTTTTTTTGTCTACTTATTCATCTACTATACATGTATACATCGTTACATTTTGGTCGTTTTAATCCCATGGAGGGTTGATTTGGTACATGAAACATTGTCGATTTGTAAGGATAAAATAAAAAAATTAAGTACTTTTTTCTAAATCTCGAATTAATTTACGCATGGACGAAATTAATTTCTTTAAGTAAATGAGTCAATGACCTGGTAAGTGGTCGGTCGTCGCGTACTAACTACCTACACTTCATTGGCCTCGCTCAGCTACAGAAATTAATTTTATACATGCACAAATTAATTCAAATTTAAAAAAAGTATTTAATTTTTTAATCTTCTCTTTACAAATCGATAGTGTTTCATGTAACGAATCAAAAAAAAAAAAAAAACCCTCAGCGGGATTAAAATGACCAAAATTTAACGGTGTATATATTTTATTTAAATCAGTTTATAAATTATTACAAATAAGGCATTTATTGTAAATTCACTCAGAGAATAACAGAAAATGTTCGTGTCACTAGCTATAAGGTTGAGAGCGTGGAGTGCCCGCGTCAGCAGCGCCTCCCGTAACAGATTGATTCGAGCGAGACAGCAGCCCTGGCTGTCGTCGTCGCCATACGTACCGGTCCGGAACATATAAACCTACCTGCCCTAATAGGTAACATGTAACTTTGAAACACACAGTCACCGTGGTTCTACGTGGGTACATACCTACAGTGATACGCCACCGGTACATGGCGGAGAACACACACCTTTTCCCCAACCCAGAAAATTTCCGTTCTATTCTGTTTTTGGTTCCATTTTTAAAAAAAAATCCAATAACAAAAAAAATATCGCACTTAAACTCAAAGACCAAATGAATTACACCTGATCCACCAGTACATGGTGAACATTCCACCTACCTACCTTAACTTTGTTACTTTACCTTTACCTACCTACCTTAACTTCGTGACCTTACCTTTACCTACCTACCTTAACTTCGTTACCTTACCTTTACCTACCTACCTTAACTTTGTTACTTTACCTTTACCTACCTACCTTAACTTCGTGACCTTACCTTTACCTACCTACCTTAACTTCGTTACCTTACCTTTACCTACCTACCTTAACTTTGTTACTTTACCTTTACCTACCTACCTTAACTTCGTGACCTTACCTTTACCTACCTACCTTAACTTCGTTACCTTACCTTTTACCTTTTCGTTGAATCCAGACCTGAGCGGGGAACGTTTTAGGGCTCCGTATCCAAAGGGTAAAAACGGGCTGTCTACAGGCTTTGTCGCAAGAACCGCGATAGCTAGACAGTTAAAATTTTCACAAATTATGTATTTCTGTTGCAACAACAAATACTAAAAACAAAATAAAATAAATATTTAACCCTTTCGCTAGCAATACTATTTACATCTCAGTTTTTTTATTTATTTATTCTAAACGTTGCGAAATAACATTTCTAAAACTATTTTAACAGATTTTTTTATCTTTATCTTTTTTTTGGCTACGGCCATATATTTGGCAATGGCTTTTCATACTACGTTCGTGACTTTTTATACTTCATATATTTTGGCGCAACTTTTAAAAAGTGGTTTGGCAATTATTTTGCCAATGCTCGCGAAAGGGTTAAATATGTATTATTTAAGGGTTAAATATTTTTCGTATTTGTTGTTGCAACAGAAATACATAATTTGTAACAATTTCAACTGGGGGCTCCCGCTCTCATACAACAAACGCGATTTTATTACCCTTTTTTGCTCAATATCAATAATGGCAATAGGTAGGCACTTGAAATATTTACAAAATACTCAGTTGTATTTTTACTTTAATAATAAAATTAAAATTAAATAAATATTTTAATTTTAATTTGTTGTCCTATTGTTTACCTAGTCAATGGTACGGTTTTTTAACGATTTTCAACAGAAAAAAAAAGTTGTGCTTACTTCAATTTAGTTGCTTTTTGTTGTACCTTTATCCTGGATTAAAAATAGTTAAGTAAGGCGTTTCGACTTCGTTAAGTTTTTGTAATGGCTGCAGAGAAAGTGCTCATTTATTATTTAGTTCATATTACATTTTAAGAATTTTTTTAGGAACTCGTACCTACTTTGAAGCGACCCCAGGGGCCTTACCATAGCGTGTTAAAATGTCAAGCGTGAGAGCGACAAAGAAGGATTTTTTTTTAGGTGGAAAAATCATCCAATGACATCTTCCACCCTTGGACCGAGCGGGAAGGCGTGTCAGACTTTTACTGACTAAAACCCACTTTTTTTCCATCTTTGCCTTCGTTCCAGGCCCTGGGGTTTACTTTCGCACAACTTGTGGCCCCAGTAGGCTTTCACCCTACTACGCCCCTACGATTCGCTGACTCTTGAGGCGCACGTGGAACAAAACACGCCGTCGACGACGGACGGTTACTGGACTGTCGGACGACAAGCTACCCATTGCTCGCCGAGTATACACCCTATATGGCTTTAACAGTTCAGTATATATCATAAAATAAATCACGTTAAGAGCTCAGAGGTAGGGCCTCAAGAATATGTTCTAAGAAGCGTTGTACAGAGGGACAACCACTCTCGAACTCAATTCGTTAGTCATCAGGGCTGTAACCCTGAACCACTACAGCTTCCTAACAAGCTCTAAATTTAAAAACCAGGAGTCAGACAAGCAGAGAAAGCAGAATAGTTTACCTTAGTACTCTCAACGGCGCTCACGCCGCAGCCGCCGCCGTAATTCCGATCCAAATTTCCGGCCACCGCAGGCGCGGGCTAGCGGACGGCGGGCAATGGGTAGCTCGCCGTCCGTTTGTCCGGTAACAGACCAGACCGAGCCCAAGTCGTTTACGGCGCGCACTGTTCCCGTGTGCCTCGAGGAGTTGTCAGTAAACCGTAGGGGCCCAGTAGGGTCGAGGCCTAGTCTGGGGCTCTGGGGAGGTATGAAAATGCCTACTAGGGCTCTGGATCCAAGGTAGGGCCTTCCCTACCTTGGATCCAGCTTGGGTGGAGCGGGAAATAGTAAGAATCTGACACTATTTCCCGCTCCACCCAAGTGCGGGATTTGTCATTGGATGATTTTACCAACCATAAAAAAAACCATAGTACTCATTTACAATACCCAAAACGACAAAAAAAGCATTATCTTGTCAGGAACCACTCTTCATTTAGCCATTTCCCAACCAGATTGAAATCGAACCCCGGGCTAACCAGATGTTTCCGAATATCAACATTTCCTCGAATTGAGAGCTACCCGACCCCCATAACCCAATTACTGAGCAATCAGTACCGACATTGAAAATATCCGACTCGATAAGTTTTTCCTAGAAAATGTTTCTGAAATTCTTTGAAGTACGCTCAACAAAAGAACGAAGGCTCGTTTACACGGAGAGAGTTTCTCGCTCGTTGAGTACTGAAAATATCCGTGCGAAACTGGCAAGCGAGATTCAATGCGATTTAGGCAATCATTGATGAGTCCGTGTCTCCACAGTAAGACAGTCTAGTCATTCAGTCTGGGGTAGGGCCGCCCCAGCCATGTGTATTAAGAATATTGTGTAAAACTTTGAGTATTAGAAGCTAGACCCATCGTGGATAATAATCGTGTGTGTATTTGATAAAGGTCCTGTTGACTGATTATATTTACTGTCTGCCATAATCAGTAAAAGTCTGACACGCTCTACCGCTCCGCTCTAGAACGGGAGAAGCCATTAGATGATTTACCACCCACAAAAAAAAGTTAATGACGTTCAGCAATGTGATTGGCCTGCCCCAAGCTCTTAGCTAAACCAAGAGCTCAACCGTAAAAATAATTCGCACTCGGCACACTATTTTATTTCCTTGTACTAATCTTAATCGAGGCGAGAATCAATCCTCTTATAAATGGGCCTTTTGTAAGACATTCTATTAATAGAATGTCTATTGATCAACAAAGATATTTATCGGAAGATTCCAGACCGGGGGTTGGCATCTCTCACCCCTTCGAAACCTTAAAGAGAACTTGGTTTTTTCCCCTTTTCAAAGAAGAAAGTGCTGTTTGGAATTTTCCGTTTAAATCTCGGCTCTAAACTTCATTTAAAATTGGTAATTAAACAATGATTAGAAGATGGCTTATTTTCGTTAACGGCGAGCATTTTTTAATGATTTAAATGGCCTTCTTTGGGACAGGATTTTTTTGTTTTGTGGTGGGAAATCATCCAATAGCTTTTGGAGGTATGCAAAACAGAAAGTAAAGTCGCAAACCTCCTTTGAAAAGGGAGGATCCTTTTTTTTATTTGTTATAAACAAGAGCTTGATTGCAATCCCACCTGATGGTAAGCAGTGATGCAATCGTTGATGGTGAGACGCACTAGTTTATTAAGAGCCTATTCACTCTAGCCTTGAAGACACCCAAATTATAATCGGATGGTAAGACCGCAGCAGGCAAATTGTTCCAGTACCTCGACGTACGTGGTATGAACGATGAGGTGAAACGCCTAGTTCGGACCGTAAATGTTTCAACAACGTAAGGCTGGATACCCGCCGTACGTTGGGTTGTCCGATGGCGGAATTGAGATGGTGGAATCATGTCATGCAATTCCCGTGCACACTCTCCAAAATGCATCCTATAAAATACCGAAAAGCTGGCTACCTTACGCCTGTGCTCAAGGCTTTGAAGATTGGACTCAACCAAATTTCGGTCGCCAATTAGCCTCTTCACACGCCTTTTCAGCGAGTCCAAAGCTGCTAGGTGGTATTTTGCAGCACCAGCCCATATGTGGCTGCAGTACTCTACACATGATCGGACCTGTGCTTTTGTATAACAATAAAAGCTGTCCCGGTGTGAAGTACCGCCGGACCTTTGCAAGAACGCCAAGTTTCTTAGCAGTTAACTTGGCTTTGGACTCAATGAACCGCCCAAAATCCTCCGACCAGACTGGTGTCATGTCTGGTGTGCAACTGCCCGGCAGCTGATTTCGGGTTGTTGCAACTTTTATTGTGCGATGCAAGATTTCGTAGTTTTTAGTTCCGTTGTGACGCCATAGATGTCGCTAGAGGCTTCTAGAGGTGAGCGAGAGGGCAAGTCAGACTTTTACTGAGTAAAGCTCACCGGTGTCCTCTCTTTGATCTTCACGCTTTCAAAAGTTTCTGCAGCCTCATCAGGCATTGGTCCTACTGGGCCCTTTTAGAACGTTATGCGCTATCGACTCGAGCTTGGCCATTAACGGGAAACGATTAATTGATTGACTATAAGTTAAAAAAAAAAGTTGAGAAAACGCTTTAAAATTAACTATGTTAGCACCACAAGTGCTCTAAACATTATTTGAAAACCGTCTTACAGCGTAAAGGTCACAAGGCTCATTAGAGCCACCTGGCGTCTGCAGCTAGTATTCTTTATATGTACTTGTATGGGCACGCGCTCACTACATTCACTCCGTAGCGTCAACGTCTCGCCTCGGTCGTAAGTGGATGTAGTGAGTGCATGCCCATACAAGTCCATTTAAAGAATACTAGCTGCGAGAGGCGAGGCGGTGCGGAGTGGGTACCGGGTGGCTCTAATGAGCGGTGACCTTAATAGTGATAAAAAAGATCAGCAAAATCTCTATCACTAATTTATCTTTCTTTTTAAACTTATTTTTCAGGAAATACAAGTTGTATTCAAAAAATTTCAGCTGTTTGAGCGTGAAGAAAACATATACTCGTACAATTACAAACATTAGAAAAATATCACACCATTATACTATTAGTGTGATATTCTCATAGGTCGAATACGGCGAAGGTGGTGTGACTATCTGATCATGTCAAAATTGGCCAGAGATTACCCTAGACAGGGAAGTTTGAAAGAAGAAAGAAGAGGCCTTTGTCCAGCTGTGGGACACAACATAGGCTATGAAAAATAAGTCTCAAAGGCCTTTAAACAATTCGGCCATAATACTATGAACAGGAAAAATACTATCAGGGATCATAAAATATCTATTTTATGAGGTACCCTCGATAATACATATAATACTACGTTCACTACTCCCTGTAGTCTTATGACATGAGCCTTTTAAGGATTCACCTTAAGGAAGATGTAACCTAATACATAAACATGTAGCTCGCGAAATTCAAATTTTACATTTTTCAGATTGGTCTCAAATTCTATGTTGGTTAAAGTACGTTTCGCGGCCTCCGATCAAGATCGGAGACTCTACACCCGAAGTTGTAGACGATTACCTGGGACAGAAAATCCAGTTGGGTAGGTCTAACTTTAAGAAAGAGGTCCATCGTCGTATATAGGGTGACTGGTAATTAGTGAACGATACGATACACGTGATTGTACTCATGATAACAAACAACTTTTACTATGAGGCCAAACCGGAAATCGTGAAAAAAATCTGCTGGTCAGTAGGTCATTTGTGTTCGCCTAACTGGTCAAAACTTATTGAACTTGGCTGATTTTTTTCATGATTTAAGGTTTGGTCCCATAGTAAAAGTTATTTGTTATCATGACTACAATCACGTGTTTAAGTATCGTTCACTAATACCAGTCACCCTATATAAATAGTACACCATGAACTGCCTGCGTATCTTTTTCTCCTTTTCTGTCAAGTCAAATCCATCCAAAGGTTGTCTGTAAGAGATTGATAAGCGATAAGACCGCCCATTGTGATACCCTATTAATTTTTAAGTTCTTAGTGTAACAATAAATAATACATTTATCTACCTATTGTTGAATCCGACTCCTCTGGGTAGCGCTCGGGAGGCAACGCGCTATCTTCTCGTCCAACATACCACAGTGTCTTTAGACGAAAGTTTATGACCAGTGCGTGTTGCCAGTGATATGGAACTGAAATATGGTCACTTACAATGGGCCTCATCGGAAGGCTTACAGTCACCCATAGGCCAATGGAAAGCTATGCTCGGAGTTTCCTTACGTGATCGCATCAGGAATGAGGATATCCACAGAAAAACCAAGGTAACATAGTCTGAAGAATCGCCAAACTAAAGTCCACAACCACTTTAGTTTGGCGATTCTTCAGACTCAGAGAGCAGGGCACATTGCTTGTAGAACGGATGTTCGATGGGGCCGAAAACTTCTAGAGTGGCGACCGCGCACCGGAAAACATAGTGTTGAAAGACCTCCCACAAGGTGGACTGCAGATGACTTGTGAGAGTCGCGGGAATGCAGTGGATGCAGGACTGTTCGTTATGGCGACACTTGGGGGAGGCCTATTAGCAACAGTGAACTGAAATGATGATGAAGATTTCATAGCTGCCTTAATATGAATTTATTTAAAATCATTAATACGACCGCTGTTCTTTTTACCCTAATGAAAGGGTAATTTCATAAAAAGTCATTCAATCAAATCGCGAGCCCAATACGGAGGAGAATGCCACATGTCTTCAATTTTTGGTTCTAGGACATGCCGGTTTCCTCACGATGTTTTCCTTCACCGTTTTGAGAACAGTGGTGATGAAATAAATTAGAAAAAGCAATACACCTAGCTGGGTTTGAAACCACGACCTACAACTCGTAAGTCGGGGCCATTGCCATTAGGCGACCACAGTGCAGTCTTTACTGTGGACTAGTACCTTATAGCATCCCCTTAAAATCTTCGCGAAAGAAATCACAGTTATAAGTTAACTAAACGAATAGTCGTGCAGGAATCCATGTACTATTTGTACCTACTCTTTTTTTCTCAAATCGAAACATACAGTAGATGGTTCTGTTTGAAACCGCTTAGTAGGTGAGGTGAATTTTAGAATCGTACGCCGATCAAACGGTACGAAATAATGAAAAATATATATACCCATCCACTCCATTCTGGTTTAAAGTGTGAGTGGCCTGTGTACATCAGCTGTCCTATTTTTATAGTTTTATAAAATTTGTGTACAGAATAAAGAACATGAATATGATATGTATGTTTATCAATTGTCTAGTACTCATACCACTAGTTATACACAATGCTCTGCTTAGTTTGGGACTGGCGATGAATACTTCGAAAAAAAAAATACAGGCGATCGCTGGACTCTCTTAGCAATGCTAAGGGTGGTCGACATGATGGACGGTGGCCGCGTTGGAACGCTGGGTGACGTCACGGCATCGGCGTCACGCAACGGACAAGTGCTGCGATAACCCAAGCCCCGATAATGTACAATAATTAACTCACAGTAATCGCCGACATCCCCAAACGTCCATTAATCCATTTCCTCCCAATGATTCACAATCATGAACGCAATAAATTATCGACGTCCATGTTTCAGCCGCAGCGGGCCGGTGCACGATATACTCCCGTATGTTGTCGGTAAATACTGCCTTAAATATTAGTGCCTTGGGACCCAATCCGAATACGTACTTGTGTTTTATTTATGTTCTTGTAGATACTCGTGAGATGAAAGGATTTTAAAGAGGCAGTTTTCTGTAAGGATACTTTGCTATAAGGTTCTGTGTGCCAAAGAAAAAGTGGTCAAGTGCGAGTTCAACTCCTGCATCGAGTTTCAAAGACTTTTCCAAATCGGATTTTTTTCTTTACTTATGCTACATAGGTTGTTGCCTAATTTCATGATTTTAGGTAAACTGAGAGTGTCAAGATAAATGCCATAAATTGGGGCATAAACAGCGTTATCTTTAGATGTTGTCAAACTAGAAGTTTTTTTTTTTTTTCAATGCTCCAAAGAGAAGTAGACCAGAGTATTAGATATGAACTTCAGCTTAATACCTGTCGCGCTTTCTGAGAAAAAGGGCCTTGACGGACGGACAACAAAGTGGTCATATAAGGGCAAACGCTGGGTTAAGCGTGAGCAAGTTTGGGCGCCCGTGCGAACACCGTCGCATGAATATGTGCGTATGTCGTGTGCGGCGGTCACCGTAGCGGAAACCGGATTATTACTGCGCAGTGTCGCTAGATCAACTTTAACAGTGTGCATGTAGTCGTGTCGATGGAGAACTGTGTGAATGTATTATTACGTAGCAAATGGGGCGCGGGGCGTAGCTGCCCGCGACGGGTGCCAGCGCGTCGAGCCGCGACGTTGCACTTTTGTATGAGACCGCGCGGGCGAACGCTTAATGCAGTATCGGCCCCACATTTCTTTAATAAGTTTTCTAAAAAGAATAAGTCCTCATCTATATTCATAAGACTATCTAAGAATTCTTTCCTCACAAAGTTCGTGTTCTTAGATACTATAAGTTTTATATCATCGTAAATAACTTTGACACGCTGGAAACGATCAAACTTTCAATATCGAAGGAGACTCCTTTTTTTCGGAATAAATTCTTTCACGTTTCAAGTAAATAATACCAATATCATCATCATCAGCCTTTTAATGTTCCCACTGCTGGGACTCAGGCCTCCTCTCTAGTAGAGGGAATGGGCCGTAATCCACCACGCGGGCTCAGTGCGGGTTGGTAGATGACACATGTCTTCGAATTTTTGGTTTTAGGACATGCTGGTTTCCTCACGATGTTTTCCTTCACCGTTTTGAGAGCAGTGGTGATGAAATAAATTACACAAAGTAATAATCCAGGCTAGGTTTGAACCCGCGACCTACGACTCGTAAGTTGGGGCCGTTACCTCTCGGTCACCACTGCTCCACCACATATTGTATGTATTTTTTATCCCCAACGAGCTACCCGCGTCAGATACGCACGGGTGCAATATTATAACATGTCTGTATTAAATATACAATAATATAATTGCTATTGTGTATATTTATTATTATTACCCGACTGCGCCAGAAGGAGGGTTATGTTTTTCGAGAGTATGTATGCATGTATGTATGTGTGTATGTATGTATAATTGTTTGGCACGTTCTGCAGCCTGAACGGCTCGATGGATTTTAGCTTGAGAGGTGTCGTTAGATTCGTATTTACTGTGAGAGTGACACTGGGTATATCAAAATAAAAAAAAAAACAAAATGGCGGATTTTTGGCGCCAAATTCAAATGTTTGGCACGCTCTGCGGCCTGAACGGCTCGATGGATTTTAGTTTGCGAGGTGTTGTTAGATTCGTAATTACTGTGAAAGTGATATCGTGATAAAATAAAACTAAAAAAATAAAAATAAAAAACGGTAATTAAAAAAATTAAAAAAGCGACTGCTTTTCTGAGTATTCATAAAAAAGCCCTAAAACAAGAAAGTAGTTGTACCCGATTGCACTAAACTATATAGTATTTTAAATACAAGATAAATTGTAGCAGTCGGGGCCCATTCTAGAAAGTCAGCCCTCTAGTCAGTAGATTGGAGTAATCTGCAATGTAATATAGGTATGTGCTTTCAATTCACTAAGCGTCCATTTCTAGAATGGGTCCCGACTGCTACAATTTATCTTGTATTTAAAATACTATATAGTTAAGGGCAATCGGGTACAACGACTTTCTTGTTTTAGGGCTTTTTTATGAATACTCAGAAAAGCAGTCGGGTTTTTTAGTTTTTTTAATTACCGTTTTTTTGTGTAATGTGTTATCACTACATAGTATAAAACAAAGTTGCTTCTCGCTATTCTTCCCTATGTATGCTTGGATCTTTAAAACTACGCAACGGATTTTGATGCGATTTTTTTTAATAGATAAAGTGATTCAAGAGGAAGGTTGACATCATTGTATAATACATGCATAATATATTTAGTTTAGTTAATATTATTTATGTGTTTTTGTACACTGACCGCCCCGAATCTATTTTCTTTCGTTCAGGCCATCATAAGGTTGTCTGCAAGAGATTGCCCTGTGATAAAATCGTCCATTGTACACTTAGCTTTACTATAAGACCTTGTTTCATGCCAAATTTCAAGGTTCTAGGTAAACGGGAAGTACCCTATGATTTTTTATTCCCTTGAGAGTGTTAAAATATACGCTTTACGACATAAACGGCTGTAGCTTTTTTTACCTTTAACTTAGGAGTTTGATTTTTTTACAGCTTCAAGGGACCACAAAATTGAGTATATGGTTTTAATTTCAACTCGATCCCTCTACGCGTTTTCGAGATATAGGTCCTTGACAGACAAACAGACAGACGGACAAGAAAGTGATTCTATAAGAGTGACGTTTTTTTCCTTTTGAGGTACGGTCCCTTAAAAAAATAATAAAATAATGTGCTATTAAAGCATATTATTATGTTGGAGTTTTAATTAGTAGCGATAAAATAACTATCAGACGCGAGGTACTTTTGCGTGTCGCAGTCTCGCTCACAATCTGTGTCCGTGTGTCGTGCATTATGTAGTGTCCTGGGAGACAACCCGTATGAGAATGTCTCCGCGTATTACGTGACATGTGTCTTATAACATCGGACTTTATCAGCTAACATTAATGTATAAACTGTTAAATTAATCAATAAGGATAACTATTGGTTGAGAATGTTTCATGATAATTAGCTATATCTACTTATTATTCACCATCTATATCATCATTTCAATTCGGACAAAGGCGCAGGCCGTAGCTAGTGAAGAATAAAACTTTGTTCCATCAAAAACACTGGCGTTGATCAAACGCCAATGGTACTATTATGTGATGTGCCACAGTTCCGTTCACTATCTGTGTCCGTGTGTAATGTGTGTGAGTGTCCAGGGAGACGACCCGTGTCGGAGTGACACTGTGAGTTACGTTGATGTGTCTCAAGAGGTCGAATTATATTAGTGGCGATAAAAGGTTAAGTAATAAATCAATATTAGTAATATAAACCAGCAATACATATTTAGACTTTTTATGAGATTGACGCATTACCAAAAACCACACAGGTAGCTACGGTGTGCTGAAAGATTAGAAGATGATATTTATTAACCTTCACAACCATTCTTCTGGTCAGGTATTGGTGGGCGGATGATAAAATACACCTTACAAAAGTCAATGTTTATCCTTTGGCCAAGATAAAAAAAAAAGTTGGAAATCCTAGCCAAGGAAAAACAAAAAACAATCGGGTTTTTAATTTTTCATCTGCTATTGACCGGATTCCTGAAAGACTTGCCAGACATCGTCATCATTATTTCAGTTGAAAGATGTGTCCACTGTAGGACGTAGTTCACCCCTAGTTGTCGCCTTAACGACTGGTCCTGTGCGTCTCGCACTCTTAGGATTCCCGCGACCCACGGTAGGTCATCGGTCCATGCTCCACGACCTGCACACACGGCGCGGGAGACCTTCCAACGGCGTAGTCACCACCCTAGAGCCTTTTGCCCCCATCGACAATCCGTTCTGCAAACAATGTGCCCTGCCCACCGGCCTGAGATTTACCTACCCACACTGTATATCTTTATTCTACTGTTATTTTTCTTCCTAGTTTTATTCGTCTTATATTTATTTTCACATATTAAAACAAAACAATATCTTACATCTATATGTATACAGTTAACATATTACGCAAATTATTAAAAATTCTATTTTGTAGGTCTATATTACTTTATCACCGCTACATACACACACTCCAAAACGGTTTTACGTCCGATGCGTTACAACCACAGGTCAGTTGAAAACCAGCGTCAGGCACTAGTTGTCTGGTATTCATGCTGAACTGGAACTATTTTGGCACAAAACTGTTTTTTTTTTGTTTCCTTTTTCTTATTTTTTTTTGTGTAACCTAATTATTGTGTTTGTACTTTATGCTGTACCAAATAAATTCTTTTTCTTTCTTTCTTTTCTTTCTTTCTGCCACTGGCGATCCTTCGGGCTATATCGGTGACCTTTCTCTTGCATATCTTCATTCCTGATGCGATCCCCAAGGAAACTCCGAGCATAGCCCTTTCCCCCTTTGGGTGACTTTATGCCTTTTGATGAGGACAATTTGTAAGCGACCACATTTCAGTGCCATAAGTCATCATTAGCAACACGCACTGGTCATAAACTTTCGTCTTGAGACGCTATGGTATATTGGACGAGAAAACACCGCGCAGCTTCCCGAATGCCGCCCAGCCCAGTCGAATTCTACGATCCAAAGACCAAATACTTTCAAAAAACATTGTCTAAATATTCTGACCGAGCGAAGCCAAAAAAAAATCCGGTCTATAGAAATAAATCTCTCTGTTATTATGGATCGCCACAGCTCTGTTCACAAACTGTGTCCGTGTGTACGAGTGTCGAGGGATACGACCCGTGTCGCCGTGCCTCCGTGTGTTACATGACACAAGTCTCACGAGGCGGGCTTTATTAACAGCGATTAAAGGTTTTACTACCATTAATTATATTGACAGTCCGATTATTGGTTTTTGCTCGTAGATAGTCTTTTTGCTGTCTGTGTGATGTTTCTTCAAGCCTAACTGCTTAGAGTCAGCTAGGTTCTAGTTTAGAACCCCTATGTCCAGTTGCAGTTATGGGCTGTACCATAAATAGAGTGACTGGTAATTAGTTAACGATACTTAAACACGTGAGTGTAATCATGATAACAAACAACTTCTACTAAGGGACCAAACATGAAATCGATAACGACCAGTCCGGTGTGTCTCATAAATAGTTTGTCCACATTGTGGGAGTCCTTTCAAAATGGCGTCTTCTTTTATGTTATGCCATGTCATACATATTTGAAAACATAAAAAAACAACGTTAACTATAACAGAGCACCTCAAAACCCTGCTTATACCCAAGAACGTTACTACGCCAGGATCCATTTGTCCCTCACTCGGGAGGGTCACATCACGTTCGTCCCCTACGAGGGACAAGGGTCGTCCGAACATGTCACCTAATGTTAGAACGTGCTCGAAAACAACGTGATTGATTGTGAGGTATGCTGCGAAGAAGTATCGATCTCTTAAAAATACAGGTATACTTGTATCTACAAATACAAGTAGTAAAAATAGTCTGGTCTAAGATTTTAATTTTACAGGTTAAACAATTGTGTATGTAAATAAAATAAATAAATATCACACATACTAATATTTTTCCAAATAACTAAGGAGAAAATTGGCATATATTATATACTCGTATATAGGTACATAGAGTGCAGTAGTTGAAACCCAGCCAGGCGCATACTTTGTGTAATTTATTTCATCACCACTGCTCTCAATACGGTGAAGTGACAATGACAAATCCCGCACTTGGGAGGAGCGGGGGCTTGGTTTTTAGTCAGTAACAGTCTGCTGTTACTGACTAAAAACCTACCCCGTTTCTTCGTTGCCTATGATGCCGAGGCCGGGTATTCCTTTTGGAAGCTGACCCATGACCCCAGAAGGCTTCGACCCTGCCTGCCTGCAGCTAGCAGGCTGGGCCTCTACGGTTTGCTGACAGCTCCTTGAGGCGCGCAGGAACAGTACGCGCCGTCGACGACTTGGGCTCGGTCCGGTCGGTTACCGGACTCTGTGTTCCGTGGTGCTACCCATTGCACGCCGTCCGCAAGCCCGCGCCTACGGTGGCCGGAAATCGGGATCGTGATCCCGGCGGCGGCTGGGGCGAGCGCCCTGTTTCCTCTGCCCTCACTCCGGACCATGGCCTGAACCAAGGCCCGGCGAGAAAATTATTGTGGTGTCTTATCGTCAGACAACATTTGGATAGATTTGAAAAAGAAGGAGAAAAAAATGAACAGTTAGTTTATGGTATACTATTTAAGTAGATATATACAATACATAATTAATATAATACATATAGATAGAGATAATTTTGTACAACCATGCCATCATGGATGAAGCCGCCGTATCAGCTCGTATCAATATTAAAATGGAGCATGTCCCATCAATCGAAGATCTCATGTCGTAGTTACATCACGTCGGAGGCAAATCACGGAATTGTCCAAAAAGGGTCGGATCCGTAGTTCCAGCCCTAACATTGTTTTTATATTTATTAGTCAAGACAACGACGGATTGCCAACACATGGCCGCCATACAATAGGATTGAAAGAATTTGTGAAGGGTGAAATAAAACCCTTTTGTCAGGGTTCCGAAAGAATAAATTATTTGATTTGTATTGTTGTTGGTCTATGAATAATATATTTGGTGGATGTATGATTAAATAAACTTGAAGTATGTGCCTTTTTTTGGGTTCGAAAATTATTAAATAACTTCTCTCGCTCTGGGTGGACGAAAACTTTCGATCTGGAAAAATCAACGTAATTCAATTCGGGAATTGAACTGTTTTTATAAGTAAGTTGGTATGGAACCCTCAGTGCGCGAGTCCGACTCACACTTGCCCGGTTTTTATTAAGTAGAATGTCATTAAACTACATATAGTCTCTTTATCTTTTTTTTTATGGTAGGTAAAATCATCCAATGACAAATCCCGCCCTTGGGTGGGGCGGGAAATAGTGTCAGACTCTTACTGACTAAAAACCTACCCTTCCATTCATTGCCTTTGTCCCGGGGCCCATAGTGACATTCTCACATAACCTTTGGCCCCAGTAGGCTTCGGCCCTGCTGGGCCCCTATAGTTTGCCGAAAACACCTTGAGGCGCGCGGTAACAGTGCGCGCCGTAAACGACTTGAGCTCGGACCGGTCTGTTACCGGACGGACGGACAGCGAGCTACCCATTGCCCGCCGTCCGCGAATGAGAAATCGTGATCGGAATCCCGGCGGCGGCAGCGGCGTGTGCGCCTTTGCCTGATGCGGTCGGCCTCCTCCTTTGCTAGCATTACTGCTTCGCATAAGAAGGCGACCGACTATGGGAACTCATTATACCTCATACCGTTTATACCTTTCGTTTGTGCGGGAATACGGTGGATGCGAGACGCACAGGACCGTTCGTTGCGGCGGCACTTGGGGGAGGCCTATGTCCAACAGTGGACGTCCTTCGGCTGAAATGATGATGATGATGATACCGTTGTCTACCGTCTGGTAGAGTAAGAGTGTCAAACTTACTGACTAAAACCCACCTACATACATCTAGTTTCCCTTTGCGTTTCAAGACAGCGGTAATTCTTTCAAAGAATCCGCCAGTACCTAAAGAATAAAATTAAAAAAGTAAATGAAGAAGCTATAATGCTTTGTACCTAGTTTACTACTGAATCGTAAAAAGTTATTGCTCGTCTTAAACTAGCGTGACAGAACATAATGTCGTGCCTCGTGACTTTGTGACACATTTCATGATAAAACGTGTTAACCTGCTCTTAGTTTCAGGTGTATTTTTTTTTACAAGTCAACGGCATAATATGTAGTCTTGTTCGATTAAATTTTTTTTACATGTAAAGGACTATGTTGAGGACAAAAAGGCTTGGGATTGACCTGCACTGCTCACTACAATTTTTGATATTTTTTTTATATATTTTTTTTGTGTTTTTATAATTTTTTTACATTTTGACATTGATGATTGTTTTATTTAACAATTTTTTTAAATCTATGTTTGACATAATTTTATGTAAACTTTCTTCTTTAAATTTTCTTTTATTATTGTGTTGAATTTCTTTTCAGTAATTTTAAAGTTTTTGGCAATTTGAGTATTTTTTGTGGACTGCCTAAATTTTCTTTCCTTAGTATTGTTCATCAAGTCGTTGAACTCCTTAAGAGTACTGACGAATACGAATACTGACAAAGGCTTGCTCTGACTGGACAAGTCCACTCAAATCTGTATGGTTATTTCCTCAAAAGACCATGACAAATACTAATCGGCGTGGTTCTCATATGATTTGACCATTATAATCAGATATTTGCTGTAAGAACTTTAAAAGAGACTTTGATCTCTGAGTTAATTTCGGTGTTTTCGGTGTTTCTTCTCAAGGTAGCCAGTTGGGAAAATACAGGTGAAAGCGGCTCGTCTATTAAGGAGGATTTGCACAATACCAGGTTAATCCTCGGCACAACAAAGCACACACGATGGTACAGTCTTCGAGGCACAAACACCAAAATTCACACGATTTCCGAATTTTGTTTGCGAAAGCAACACGAACAGATCAATCAATGGACGCCTTTGAATTTTGGGGTAACACATAGAAACGTCATTCCATATTAGAATACACGTGTAGCTCAATCCCTTTCGTTTGATAAGTATATGCAGAAAAGGGATGGAAACAAGAATGCAACCAACAGACAAAAAATAAACCGAAGGGGTTTTCTGTAAAGGAAATTGCGCTCAAAGCCCTTGCGCACGAAAAGCCCTTGCCCTCCACCCAGACCGGAAGAAGTCATTGGATGAATTTCCACCTAAAGGAAAAACCCAAAAAAATGAAATAAATGCGAAATGAAACAGCATATCCAGACAAGATTGCATCTCAAGCAGTTTGACACAACTGCAAAATGTAAGCCCTGTATAAACTTGATATCAAGTTTAGAAATAAATAAAAGCAGCATTTCCTATCTACTGCAAAATAAATACGATCCGACGACTTTTGCAAGTTTTACAAACAAAATCTAAAATAAAACTCAACAAAGCCAAAACTAAAAGTGCAACAAAATAAATCACTTGACAAACTAGTATCAGTACCTCTACCATGAGTTTTAAGCAATAGTATTCGTCGCTACTCGATATCGATGCCGTAAATATTTTGTATGGCAAATTTTGGTTCTGCAAGTGACCGCTAGAGGCGCTGCAAAATTTGCCATACAAAATATTTACGGCGTCGATATCGAGTAGCGACGAATACTATTGCTTAAAACTCATGGTAGAGGTACAGAGCGGGCTGAACGCTACAGTTTCAGAAGTAACGCTAGCGAACATGTGTGAATGGGATGATGTCGGATCGCGTTCAGATATCGTGGTACAGTGTGAATATGGTGGGGCCACGAAAGTAGCGGGAGCGTAGAAAAATCGTTATAATGTTAAACATTTCTTTGACATAGCTTTTGAGTAGTTTTTAGGGTTCTATATCACAGTCGGTCAAAATAGAACCCTTTTTTTATTGATATAAACTAGTGCTTGACTGCAATCCCACCTGATGTTAAGCAGTGATGCAATCGTTGATGGTGAAGCGCACTAGTTTATTAAGAGCCTATTCACTCTAGCCTTGAAGACACCTAAATTATAATCTGAACCTAAATTAAATCAAACTGTTCCAGTCCCTCGATGTACGTAGTATAAACGACGAGGCAAAACGCTTAGTCCGTACATAACATTTTCACATAACCTTTGGCCCCAGTAGGCTTCGGCCCTGCTGGGCCCCTACAGTTTGCTGACAACTCCTTGAGTGAAGTGAAGTAAACGACTTGAGCTCGGACCGGTCTGTTATCGGACGGACGGACAGCGAGCTACCCATTGCCCGCCGTCCGCGAGCCCGCGCCTACGGTGGTCGGAAATCGGTATCGGAATCCCGGTGGCAGCGGCGGCGTGTGCGCCGTTGCCTGATGCGGTCGGCCTCCTCCTTTGCTAGCATAACATAAGGGTGGATATTCGCCATACGTGCCTTTTCCTCAAGAACGCATAAGGCAAGCATTTTTTCGTATACATCGTTGAATGATTGATACACTGGTGCAACTACCGCAGGGCTGGTCGAGGCAGTGCCCGAGGCCCCCAATCTACGGGGCCTCCAAAACCTAACCACACCTCTTATTAAACTAGCAAAAAAATCTCCCACCTTCGAAATCTAAATAAAGTAGATCTCAATAACACTTTTATCAGTAAAAATCTGACTAGAGCAGAGGATGCTATTTTAAGATTTCCCACGTAAAAATTAGGGGCCCCAGTATTTTTTTTTTCTCCAAAGTCGTTGATCACCTAGCCGCGCTACAGGACTAATGTGCTGATTTTTATTTCCCAAAAAGTCATGTTCAATTTTGGCGATTCTCGTTTACTAGGTTTCAGTTTGGAATCGTTTCAAACTCATGCATATACATAACGTTGGTTCTAAATGCTACCGTTTCCGATTTGACCAAGTAGTCCCATATGAAAAAACTGGTCAAGTGCGATTCGGACTCGCACACTGAGGGTTCTACACTGATTAAGTTATGTGAATAATAATTTAATTCCCGAATCGAGTCTCGAAGATGTTTCTGAAACGAAAAAGGTATTTTTCGTTGCTTATTATATGGGTCTTGACAGACAGACCGACAGATAGCAAAGTGATCTTTTAAGGGAGAATTGTAGTCGTCACTTGTTTCTTGCCTATATTTTATTATGTATGTATTTATTTATCTATCTAGTTTTAAGTATGTACTTTGTTTTTTCACTCATTTGTTTAACTTTTTTTTTGTTACGCACAAAGTGCAACCCCACTTTATGTCCAGGCAATCTCTTTCCATCCCAGGTTGCCTGGAAGAGATCGCAGATAGCGATAAGGCCGCCCATTGTATATATTGTATTGTCTCAAAAATGTATAATCTTTTTATCTTGGTGTACAATAAAGTATATATAAATAAATAAATAAACTCACGAAGTGGATTTTTCCTGCGGCCGTCGCAACAGCCGTCGCGACGGCGGCGGCGGCAGTGGATTTCGTGAGTTTTGAAATAAAATATCCGTTTCCCTCAGCCACGGCGGCCGCGTGAGAAAATCGTGCCTTAAGGTTCTGCTTTCTTCTCTATTCACTTTTCATAATACGCCTTAAGATTCACTTTGGAAACACAGACAAGCACAACAAACAAACAATGAAGTCACACGTTTGTATGGAAGAATGACCGACTAGGACACTCTTAAAGTTACTTAGAATAGAATTGAATAGAATAGACTAGAATTTTATTTTGCAAATATGGGTAGTACATAGTAGTTCTTAGTATTACATTACAGCTCAGCCACATTTTACCGTTTGGCATTTACATTTTTTCTTTAAATTACTAGATAAAATACATTATTATTATTCAATTTTATATTATCAATTTAATCAAGTAGACGTATGTGTCAAATTTAATTATCATTGAATAATAATATAACATTTCATTACAAATTCAATCCTATAGGTTTTTTTTTTAACTTTACTACATATTTTTACATAGATTTTTATATCTCGCACTATTTCAGCTATTTTAGCTTACTTACTTACGTCCTCTCGCTCGTTTCACAGCCCCACATGAGTTGAAAGCCCGCAGCTTCCGCTCATGTATGTAAAACAACGCAGTAGGTCAGTGTGCCGTCGATACGTCGCCACGGTTTACAATATATACAATTCTACTGCAGTTCACGAGTGTACCAATGAAACATAGAAACCATTTTACTATTAGTTTTGTTGGAAAAAGCTTTTAGGGGAGAATCAATTCCAGTACTTGAAAAATGAAAAAAAATTATGCATATGTTTTTTTTTGGCTACTATTTTTAGATGAATAATATTGTATGTAGATCATTTATATATATAAGGCAAAATACATTACGCGCTAATATCGCAAACAGAAAACCTGGATTCGAAACTTACATATCGCAAACGTTATAGTTAGTAATAGACAAGGACAGAGATAAAAGCCGGCGCTGTCGTGCGAGCGAAATAGCGTTTGCCGCCAAATGTATGTGACCGGCGCGATCGATGTGAAATCATGCCTTAGAGGCACAATTTCTATTTTATCTTCCGCGGTTTTGATTTAACTAAGATGTAGATATTTTTAATTGAGCTAGAGTATGCTGAGAGTGTCAACAACTGGTTAGATCAGATCAGTGGACTTGCGAACGACGAGCAATTTATAGCTCGCCGACCAAACGAGCTGGGCCCCCACGGTTTTGCTGTCATCTCCTTGAGTCGCGCGAGAAGCACTACGCGCCGTCGTCGATTTAGGACGGCGAGCTACCCCATTGTGCGTCGATTTAAAGGATGATGTGACAATAAGATGAAAATGCAATCACAAAACTATGTTTGACGACAGAATATTTGTTAATGGATGCTAAGCTGCTTTTAAAGTTTTGATATATATTTTAAAGGATACATTACGCGCTAACATCGCAATCAAATCTGGTCTCGAAACTCACACATATAAGTTCAGTGTCATCACAGTCGCTAACGCACATTCACTGATAGATAAGGACAGAGATAAGAGCCGGAGCTGTCATGCGAGTGAAATCACGTTAGCCGTCGAATGTTCACGATTATAATTGACGTGAGCTCCATTTATCTCGTTTAGCAAAATGGCGACCAAAACAATAAGCGAAATTAGAAATATCATAAGAAATTTTAAGTTTTCATGTACGGTCAGGGGTCAAAAGTGCAGTTGCACTCTAACAATGCTAAACTGTCTAAAATTTATTTGTAGTAAAAGTCCAGTGTTCTGCAACTAGTTTATTCAATATTTTAGATTATATGCTACAAACTAAATCGGGCATGATCCATTGACCCTCTTTTACAAAGAAATTTTACATACTTTAGTGTCGGTAGAGTGCAACTGCACTTTTGAGCCCTGACTGTACTTACGAGTGAAATGTGATTTGTTTTTTTATTTCAATACTTTGAACAACGCAGAAAATTATAAGGGATAACGGTTATCAAAATGCCATATTTAATAACCGTTATCCCGCTTAAAATATTTTTGCGTAATACCGAGTTATGTGACTTACCGATTGCGACTGAGTAAACTTAGGATAAACTGTCCTGATTTTAGCGGTCCATGCGCTAAAGGCGAATTACCTATCTTTCACTGTTTTGATTATATCAATGTTGTAAACAGATCACTTGAGGTATATTCGTTGACTAAATGGTTTCATGTTCATCTGTGGCTACAACATCAAATATCCTATCCTGAAACTCAAAATCAATTCAAATACAACGCTCTTATTTCCTTTCAATCTACTTCAAATCTCACTTACATACTTTGCAAGTCCCAATACACATCTTTCAATGACTACCCTCCATACCTCGCAAACGGGGCATGAAAATACCCGTCCTCTTGGCCTCTCTGCCTCCGGAGAGCTATTATGAGGCATGGAGGGTCTGGAGGGCTCTCCTCACGGCTTTGAGACCAAGGTCAAGTCCACACTGACTGGGCAAATGCTGAACTGTTTGACTTTGTGAGGTTTTATGCAAATGTTTTGTACTTTTGTGACGGTTCTTGAAATATGAGTTTGAAATGTTCCTAGTGTTGACTGGCCTGTTGGTCTAGTGGTTAGTGGCCCTGACTGCTATGCCGGAGGTCGTGGATTTGATTCCCACCCAGGACAAATGTTTGTGTGATGAGCACGATCTTCTGCTCCTGGGTGTAATTTATCTATAATATGTATGTATTTTGAAATATATAAGTATGTTTATCAGTTGCTAGTACTCATAACACAAGCTCTGCTTAGCCCAGGGCCCAGAAACGAAGGCAAAGAAGAAACAGGAATGGTTTTAGTCAGTAAAATTCTGACTCCCGCTCAAGGGCGGGAGATGTCATTGCATGATTTCCAACTTGACAAAAACACCGCTCATAAATGTGATCATGCTAACAAAAGTTATAAATTATAATAAGATTGAGGGACGGTTATAGTCACTGGTTTTTTTTGAATGAACTCCGCTTGGGACTATGTCAACTTTGCAGCCCCATAACAGCGTTTCTATTTTTATAAAAAAAAAACAATAACAATTCAAAATTTTGGTTTTTGCGAAGTGCTTATAATAAAAAGCTTTATTTTTTTTTTTTGTAACTTTCAAATATTTCCGTAAAGTAATGTCTTAGATAAACTCGTTTGAAATCGTAAATTAGGGTCAGATTCGCGAGTTTTTTTATTGAGCCAACTAATTTATATCAAGTTTTTATTTTTGCCAAGCGCTTGGTTATATAGTCGAATTTTAACAAAATAATTTTTCATGGTGTTCTCTTCAATATTTGTGGATTTCCAGAGGTTTAAAAAAGTTCAAAATGAGTAGAACCTGGCCTTAAAAAATACACCTCTCATAAATGTGATTATGCTTACAAAAGTTATAAATTATGGTAAGATTATGGAATCGCCCATAAGTCACCGTAAAGCACCACTTTGCTACTTAGCCTACCCATACAAATATTAACGAATGAAATTCCACAAAAAAAAGCTTTTTAGTAGAAACAAGATAATTAATGGGAGGCGGCCATATTACTGAAGATAGCGTAAAACCCCGGCTTAGGCTGAAGACGTTCATTTGGATTCCGCAGTCAAATTAACGCGAAATATGAAATGGTACTTATTACAGAATCGCCACCGCTTTTCATTTTTCAATCTACATAATTATTAAGGTTAAAAGGTGAGGTTTTTTGTTTTAATTGATATAAACTAGTGTTTGACTGCTTGACTGCGATCCCACCTGATGGTAAGCAGATATCAAATTTATTTTGAATACGGACATATAGTTAATCACACGCAATGAAACTATTTTAGTCAGTAATGGTCTAACTCTCCCAAAAATTAAAACAAAGCTACGTACCATAGATAGATAGTAACAGCACATACCACAGACTATATTAATCTCTTCAATTCGTCTATGAAACAAAAAGCGTACAAAAAGTTTCGCGCTTGCCCACTCCAAAAAAAATGGCGTCACTCAAATCCGCGGCAGATTCATATTAGGCCATTCATCAGTAATTTTAATTAAAGTCTGCGATTTCAAAAAGTTTTGTTTGAAATAGATTTGACGAATCATAAACGGTTAGATATAATGGACGGAGCGGGCAACTGAGTTAATTAAATAAATATCAGCGTGTTTCTTGTTTTGGATATTATTTACTGTCTTCCTTACAGTAGGCTTATTTTATCAAAGGCTTTATTTCTGCGGATCAGGCCTTTGTGATCAAAGACTCGATTGTTTGAAAGAAATGAAGAAATAATGGATGAATGATGAAGGGAAGAAAGAAATACAACTTATAAAATTAAGAAAGAAAGACTAATGAAAGAATGAAGAAGGAAAGAAAGACTTAAAAGCCTCAAAAAAATGCCCTTTGTCTATACTATGAAGGAAAGTGTGACCTAGAACAAAAAATTCGAAGGTGTAGCATCTATTAATTGACACTGTGTCCGCTTGAAGGATTGTACAACACTCATCCACATAGAGACACGCCCTGGCCTGAGCCACAGCAGTGAGGATATAATAGGCTGATGCTATAATCTATAGGTACATACGGCTAAATTTTGTTCGTTTTAATCCCGTGGAGGGTCAATCCGATACATGAAACACTACATCCACATAGAGACACGCCCTGACCTGAGCCACAGCAGTGAGGATATAATAGGCTGATGCTATAATCTATAGGTACATACGGCTAAATTTTGTTCGTTTTAATCCCGTAGAGGGTCAATCCGATACATGAAACACTATCGATTTGTAAAGATAAAAAATAATTTCTTGAAGTAAACGTCAGCTGAGCGAGTCGATGATCTGTAGGTAGTTAGTACGCTATGATCAACCACTACCTCATCATCATTTGTCATTGGCTTGCTCCCGCTCCCACCCTTGAAATTATGATTGCATTCACAATCATATTATAAAACTGACATACGTATGACACCCAGATCCGGAACAACTTTTTTCCACAAGTTTCACACAATGCCATCTAATCCCAAACTAAGCAGAGCTTGTGCTATGAGTACTAGACAACTGATAAACCTACTTATATATTTCTAAGTACATACATGGTATAGATTTTTTTTAAAGTAAGTAAAATCATCCAATGACATTCCCCGCCCTTGGGCGGAGCAGGAGATAGTATCAGACTCTTACTGACTAAAAACCTACTCCGTTATTTCTCTGCCTTGGTTCCAGGGTCCTCGTATGCATTTTCATACCTCCCCAGAGCCCCAGATTAGGCTTCGACCCTACTGGACCCTACAGTTTGCTGACAACTCCTTGAGGCGCGCGGGAACAGTGCGCGCCGTAAACAACTTGGGCTCGGTCCGGTCTGTTATCGGATGGGCGGACAGCGAGCTACCCATTGCCCGCCATCTGCAAGCCTGCACCTACGGTGGCCTTAACTAGGGATCAGTATTACGGTAACGGCTGCGGCGTGAGCGCCGTTGTCTGATACGGTCGGCCTCTTTTGCTAGCATTACTGCTTCGCAAAAGGAGGCGACCGCTTGCCACTCCTTCTCGCTCCTGACCATGGCCTGTACCAAGGCCCGGCACGAGAGATCACCCCCACAAGGACACTGCGATGCTCTTCCCAAGCGGGGCACACCTCTACCGTGTTCTCCACCGTGTCTTCCAGTCGGTCCGCACAGTGGCAACACCCGGGCATCACCTCCGCACGAATCTTGTACAGATACTTCCCGAACTTGCAATGTTCGGTTAGTACCTGCGCCATGTGGAAGTTGACGACGCCGTGAGGTCTTTCCAGCCACGCCTCAAAGAGGGGCCTTATCGCCTCAATCGTGGCATGCCCAACATAGTATACATAAATTACACCCAGACACAGAACAAATGATGGTGCTCATCACACAAACATTTGTCCTGAGTGGAAATCGAACCCACGACCTCCGGCATAGTAATCAAGACGACTGACCACTAGACCGACAGGCCAGTAAAAAACTTATCAGCGTTACAAATATTTATCGAACCCGCGACACGTAGCGCTGCAACCAATCGCTAAGTCACTGCACCAATCATGGCGTCAAATTACACAAATTAAGGACAAAAACTAAATCCAAACAAATGACAAGGTATCAACCCCATGTACCTTCCATCCCTATCACACCACAAATACTACTAAATATCCGCCACAAGGAAACACTCTGAATTTCCTGGATCCAAGACTTTGTTCCGGGGATTTAAAGATTATTATTATTATTATTATCTCCTTTTATTTTTTGTATATACATATAAATTACATTTTTAAATATTTTTTATAGAAGGTGATACAAAAAAAAAAAAACATTTAAAAATATAAAAAATAGTAGCCCACCGGTATCGGGAACAGGGTCCAAGCTACCGGTGGTCAGGGCTCCTGGGAGAGAAACCTCCGGACAATACGCGCCGTGTCCAAGAGTACTGCCTTCTGAATCAGACCCTTGATCCAACTGCCTAACGTGAGCCTCCGCAGGTGTTGGTCGAGGCTCTTGGCTATTAAGCCATTGGCCGTCACGACTATCGGCACAATGACTGCTGTGTCCACTTCCCACATGTCGACAACCTCGCGAGCCAAGTCAAGATATTTAGTTTTTTTATCCTTCTCAGCTTTCACGAGGTTCTCGTCATGAGGGACCGCTATATCAATAATCATTGTGCGACGCTCTAGTCGATCTATGACCACTATATCAGGCTTATTGGCAACAATAGTCCTGTCAGTGATTATAGATCGATCCCAATACAATGAGATATTGCCATTGTCGAGAACTGGGTCGGGCACATACCTATAGTACGGTACTTCTGTTTCCACAAGATTGTATTTAAGAGCAAGTTGCTGGTGGATAATCCTGGCTACGAGGTTGTGCCTATGCAAATAGTCTCCGTTAGCTAGATGAGAACATCCAGAAATAATGTGTCGGATTGATTCCCCGGGCCGGTGGCATGCCCGACAGATGTCAACCGTACCGTCCTTCACAATATATTTCCGGTAGTTGTTCGTCATCATAACTTCGTCCATTATCGCACAGACAAAACCTTCGGTTTCCCCGAAGAGGTCACCAAAACGGAGCCAAGATACGGACGCTAATAGGTCTACAGAGGGCCCATGTAAGGCCCGGTAAAAGCGTCCGTGAAGCTCCTTGCTCTGCCATACTTCCCTGCGGTCATTAGTGTCCAGTATTATAGGTTTGCGCCAGTTCTCGTTAGCCAAGGAGAGCGGAGTGAGGCCCTTGTCCACCGCTACCACATCTCGGTGCATGCCCACGTCGGTTTCCAGGAAGTATTCCCTGAGACTGCACACCTCGCGGTTGTGTAGGGTCTTAGCATTTAAAAAGCCGCGACCCCCGCACTTCCGCGGGATATACAGTCTCATCACCGAAGACCGTGGGTGATGCATCCGATTTGCGGTAAGCAGTGTGCGGACCCTCCTATCCAAGGCGTCAAGTTCTGTCTGAGTCCATTTGAGTATGCCGAAAGAGTACATCAACACCGGCATGACCCAACCGTTGAAAGCGCGCACCTTGTTCCCGCCTGATAAAAGACTATTCAGTACTTTATTCAGGCGGCCGAAGAAGCGCTCCTTCAACGACCGTTTCACGTCATCAGCATTGATGCCTAAGGCCCTGCGCGCACCGGTGACTTTTGTCACGGTGACTTTTAAGTGTTTGTCACTGTCACGTCACGTATCCAATGTGGAGTGCGCGCACGACGAGCGACAGTGACAGTGACAAAACCACAGAAATATAAAAAATAGGAGAAGTGGCAAGGGGGCGTGTTTGCGTCCGCGGTACTTGCTCAACAAGGGCACATACCGGCAAACAGCCGTTTGACGGCCGTCAGTTACATCGCAAACGTGATCGTAAATAAATTTAAAATACCGTGTTGTTCAGTGGTTTCATGCAAAAACTAAAGCGAAAAGACAAGCCTGGGTCATCAAAGAATCTCTCACCATAAATAAGTATAATGTTAATAGTATATTTATCTTTAAAATCAGGAAAAAGAACAAATCTTATAATATCCCTTGCTTTTACTACGTTATTTTTGTTTTCAAATATCAAAGCGACTTTATTACTCATACAGTAAATATATTGCTCTTTAACCACTACCTAACTTTGACGCTCAGTAACTGAACAAGTAATGTAAAAATAACATAACGATACTTTATCAGTGCGGTGTATTTCTTATTACGGCCGCAGTCAGTTGAGCCGAGCTAGGGATGCGCCTGTACACATCCGCCAATATAGACTATCGACCACAATATCGATTGGTTGGATATCCGAAGTGAAATAATGTATTTTTATTTATTTTGGAGTAGTAGAGAAATACGTAAGCAACTTTCGTGAACTAAGTTGGTAAAGAGTAGGTCAAAAGTCGGTGGACAAATGGGAATAAATAATAATTACAGTTTTTAATTTTATTATAAAAATTTTACTGTTCTAAAAAAATTAATTATTTTGTAGACATATTTATTTTTATTTAATTATTTTTTGGAACCTAAAAAATATCATTATAAAAATGAAAAAATCGATAACTTTTCTATTTAGTCAATCACTAGCGTAAATTTAAAATAAATTTCTTTTGCACAGCACATCGACATTTATGTGTGCGTCAGTTATATAGTGCATGAAAAATATACGCTGTGTATAGGAAGATTAGGTTTATAATATACTGTGTAGTATGGTCTGATTTATAATTTGCGAGTGTGTGCAGGACTGTGTAATAATAGCTGCATATGTAGTAGAGTCAGGAGGTGTGTAGTAGGTAGGGATAACTGGAGACATGGTTTTCCGGTACATTTTTCACTGCGTAACACATCTTCTCCTTTCTAATATCTTTGGACGAAACTTTTTTAAATCGAAGCGTCATTTGTCGCAGTGGCGTAGCGTGCGTTTTCGCAGCATGGGGCCACCCTTAAGTTTTTAGTATGTACTTTGTTTTTTCGCCTATTTGTTTAACTTGTTTTGTTACGCTCCAAGTGCAACCCCACTTTATGTCCATGCAATCTCTTTCCATCCCAGGTTGCCTGGAAGAGTTCGCAGATAGCGATAAGGCCGCCCATTGTATGTTTTTATCTAAGGCCGTGTAGACGTAGACGCGGCGGGTCGGGCGGCGCGTTGGGCGTTTTGTCGTACATTGCAGCAGCGGGCCGCGACATCGCTCACGCAAACACACACCTATTTCAATGTACGACGGGCCGCCCGACGCGTGTCCGTAAACGGGCACTAAGTCTCAAAATTTTATAATCATTTTAACTTGGTGTACAGTAAAGTACATATAAATAAATAAATAATTACTCATAATCATATTTTTACATTTTCCAAATTATTAAATTGGCGCTTCCTACCGCCCCCTTTCGTATGGCTCCTGGGGCCATGCCCCCCACCGCCCCCACCCATGCTACGCCACTGATTGCGGCGCGGTGACAAAAATGTCACGGGCTTGTCCGCTCCATGGTCAGCGTACAAAAAAGTCACCCAGTTGTCACGTCGCTACGTGCGCGCACCTCCATACATATCCATGGACTTGATAAGGGTGACAAAAAAGTCACGGTGACAAAAGTCACCAGTGCGCGCATCGCTTAACGCTTCCGACATACCCAAATACTTGTAAGTTTCAGTTGAGCAGAGGGATCTAAGGTGTATGGAATCCGTAAGTTGAATTCCCACGGATTCCATAATCTCTCCTCGCTTTACATGCATGACTGCACATTTGTCCACACCAAATTCCATCCTGATGGCACTACTAAAGGTTTCAGTTACCTTTAGTAGCTCCATCAGTTGCAAGTCGTTGGGGGCAAAGAGTTTCAGATCATCCATGTAAAGAAGGTGAGATATGACCTGACCACCTCTTTTCAACCGGAAGCCTAAGCCAGTACCCTCCAGCAGTGTGCTGAGAGGGTTCAAGGCTAGGCAAAACCACAAAGGACTCAGACTGTCACCCTGGAATATGCCACGCTCAATCCTTATCGGTTCACTGTTCTCCCGAATCTGTCGACATCCCGGATAGCGAAGGACTGTTCTCCACTGCCCCATACACGACATCAAGAAGGTGCGCAGAGTTGTATCAACTTTGTACAGTTCTAGCACCCTCATGAGCCATGTATGAGGAACAGAGTCATAGGCCTTCTTGTAATCTATCCAACATGCCGACAAATTCTTTCGAGAACGTCGAACCTGTTGGCTTATGGCCATATCGATGAGGAGCAGCTCCTTAGTACCGCGGGACCCGTTCCTACATCCATTCTGAGAGGCTGACATGATAGAATTTGTCTCAATATGACTATTGATTTTAGCTCTCAGAATGGATGTAAGAACTTTATAGACCGTCGGCAAACATGTGATCGGTCTATAATTTTTAGGATCCGCAGTACTACCTGATTTGTGGAGCAGGTGGGTTATTCCTGTTGTTAGGAAAGAGGGTAGCGACCCTGACTCTAAGGCAGACTGGAACTGAGATGCCAAGCGAGCATGCGACCTTTGAAACCATTTTATCCAGAAATTGTGCAGCCCATCCGGCCCAGGAGATTTCCAGTTAGGCAACGGACGGACTGCACGGGCTACATCTTGGGGGCTGATGGTAATTGCCCCCATTTCTGGTAAAAGATCACATGTGCGCTCGACCTCTCGGATCCAATCACCCTCGATGTGACTGACAGGCGCCGACCAGATGCTGCGCCAAAATGAACACATGGCGTTATCATCCGGCAGGCGTGTATCAGTCACACCTTGGTCTGGTCGCTCCCAAGCCCTGTAAACCCACCTTTCATTACTTTGGAATGTGCGATTCTGAGTGTACCGCTCCACTCGGCGCTTATACCGACGAATACGGCTTGCCCATGCATACATCTTCTGCTTCAGGAAGTCGATACGCTCTGTGACGCAGGGCAGATAATCTCGAGGACTAATATCAGTTCCCGAGAATGCCCGCCTCACAAAGCGCATCACTCTAGGGCGAGTATTGCCCTCCCTGAAGCAGATAAGCTTGCCGATGAGTGCTCTAGCCTCACCGATACGGCGCTCAATCCTGCACTGCCAGGCCGGCACGGTTGGTCGTGTAGCTCTGTCAAAATTAGGAAATTTACAGTGAGCTACGCGACATGCCGCTACAGCCCCACAGTATAAGATTGAGTGGGTATCAGTGAGGTCTTCGCTGCTATCAAAACAATTTGATAGCTGCGAATCTAAAGTACACACCAGCGCCCTATTTCTCTTGTGCATGGGCAAACGAGGTAGTCGAGGTCTAAGCCCCGGCGGAGTGGAGCGGTACTCCCGAAAAGCGTCCTCCAAAGCGCTCCTCAATCGTTCATTGCACTGGGTACTCACAGATATAGCCGCGTCATCATCGGCGTCACCAACGTGGTCGGGTCGCGGTGAAGCACTGGGTTGAAGTTGCTCCGCGACCGGTGGTGTAGCAGGTGAAACACGGCTACTCTGCGATTCCAGGCGCAGTCTATCAAGCACAGCATCATCCAACATACGGCTACGCTGGATGACCCGTACCTGATCCGACAGTCGTTGGGCTGTGACGTTGACAGCTGGCTCAAGCACCTGAAACAGAGAGAGCATCCGACCACGGTACGCAGTCAGGTTAGTTCCCCCCTCTGTAGCCCCAAAGTATGAGCGCATGACATTTTCATTAATGGATTGTGTCCATCTCATGCGCTGCACACTTCCACCGGCAGCGGGGACCCTATCAAAGGCCGGAGGGCCTCGAGGTCCCAAGCTGGCCGGAGGTCGGCCTCTTCCCCGTCGACGCGCTGGTGGTGGTGTCGTCGGCGGCGAGAAATATTCGTCGCTCGAGCTCGACGCAACTGCAGCTACCGGAATCACTGGACTCACGGCTGGCGCTGGTCCCGGCGGCTGCGAGGCGGAGCTGAGCGACGAACCCGAAGATGTTGGGTGTGTGAATGGTTGTTTCGCCCGGCTTCTAGTCAGCATTCTCTCAGCATATCAGTTTGTTTTTATTACGTTGCCATGTTTTTCATTTATAATATGGTAGGTATCCGGTAATTTCACTATTATTCTTTTTTTTTTCTTAATGTTTTTGGGTGGGTGGACATTGTAATTAGGTGTTTAGAATAAATTTATCGAAAAATATTTCGGAGAAAAAATTTCTTGTCAGTCGACTTGACAGCCGGGCCACAGATTATTATTATTCCCTTTATTTATTATATCACATATTTTTTTTTAAATTTTTAAATATTTTTAACATACATAAAAAAAAAAAACATTTAAAAATATAAAAAATAGTGTCCCACCGGTATCGGGAACAGGGTCCAAGCTACCGGCGGTCAGGGCTCCAGAGAAAGGAACCTCCTAACAATACGAGCCGTGTCCAGGAGTACCGCTTTCTGAATCAAGCCCTTGATCCAGCCGCCTAACGAGAGCCTCCTAAGGTGTTGGTCGAGGCTCTTGGCTATTAAGCCATTACCCGACACGACTATCGGTACAATGATCGCCGAATCCACTTCCCACATGTCGACAACCTCGCGAGCCAAGTCAATATACTTGATTTGTTTATCTTTCTCGACTTTCACGAGGTTCTCGTCATGCGGGACGGATATGTCAACAATCATTGCACGCCTCTCGTTTCGGTCCACCACCACTATATCAGGCTTATTGGCTACAATAGTCCTGTCAGTGATGATGGACCGATCCCAGTACAACGTGATATGACCATTATCAAGAACTGGGTCGGGCTCATACCTGTAGTACGGCACTTCCGATCCCACAAGAGAGTATTTCAAAGCAAGTTGCTGATGGATAATCTTGGCTACAAGGTTGTGCCTATGCAAATACTCGCCGTTAGCCAGACGAGAACAACCGGAGATAATGTGACGAATTGATTCTCCCGGACGGTGACACGCCCGACAGATGTCAACCGTGCCGTCCTTCACAATAAATCTCCGGTAGTTATTCGTCATGATAACTTCGTCCATAATTGCACAGACAAAACCTTCGGTTTCCCCAAAGAGGTCACCGAAACGCAGCCAAGCTACGGACGCCAATTGGTCTACATCGGGCCCGTGAAGGGCCCGGAAAAAGCGTCCGTGAAGTTCCTTGCTCTGCCATACTTCCCTGCGATCGTTAGTGTCAAGCACTACCGGTTTGCGCCAGTTCTCCTTAGCCAAGGAGAGCGGGGTGAGTCCCTTGTCCACTGCCACTACATCTCGATGCATACCCACGTCGGCAGCTAGGAAATACTCCCTGAGACTGCATACCTCGCGGTTGTGAAGGGTCTTGGCATTTAAAAATCCTCGACCGCCACACTTCCGCGGGATATACAGTCTCATCACCGACGATCGTGGGTGATGCATTCGGTATGCAGTCAGCAGTGTTCGGACCCGCCTATCCAGGGCGTCAAGTTCCGTTTGAGTCCATTTGAGTACGCCGAAAGAGTACATCAATACCGGCATGACCCAACCGTTGAAGGCGCGCACCTTGTTTCCGCCTGAAAGAAAGCTATTGAAAACCTTCTTCAGGCGTCCAAAGAAGCGCTCCTTCAACGATTGCTTCATGTCAGTGATATTGATGCCTAGGGCTTCCGACATACCCAAATACTTATAAGTTTCGGTTGGAGAGAGGGATCTCAGGCCAATGGAATCCGTGAGTTATTATTATTATTATTACCTATTTTAGGTTAGGTATACAATCGAAAAATAGTTTATTCCAAGGACTATTATTATTATTTATTATTATTATTATTATTGTACACTTTATTGTTGGCACTTAAAAGAAATACAATAAGGAAAACTTACGTCTAAAATATAAACAATTGGCGGCCTTATCGCATTCCGCGATTTCTTCCAGGCAACCATGAATGGACTGGATTCTTAGAACATGAAATGGGGCTGTCATAATAAGCACCAAAATTTAATTGAAATATACTATAATAGATACACAGATACATACATATGCTATATAATATATACATAAATACCAAAAATACATATATGCAATAAAAAGAAATGACGACTTTTGATTAGTGATTTATCACCGAAATGCCTCCTAAGGCTTCGAGGATTGTGGGGCAGAGATGGCCATTTGTATCTATCGAGTTTTCGTGAAGATAGGTGGCGATATCCTGGAGAATTTGCTGGCATTTTGCGTTGTCAATTTTATTGGTGAACTAGCTACCGTCCGCAGTAACTCCAGTGTGACAAATATGGCGTCCTACCTTTATAAATTCAATCCAGGATATAAATATATGATATCCTTAGTACCAAATTTTCTTCATTCTGCAAAAATACTTAATAAAAAATATACATATATTATAACATATTTTAGATTGTTTTTAGTTATTCGTAATTAGTTTACGGTATTTTTTTTTATTTTATTGTTATAATAGTAAGTTAAGTGTTTTTTAAATGTACGTAATTATGATTTAATAATGAAGATATTCAACTAAAAGAGATTTAGATAAAAATAACGATAAATGATAAAAGCGTGTAATTTTTTTTCGTCAATTTAAACTAGTTGAGGCCGGTGTTTCCTAGCGTCCTGCGAAGAATAACGAAACATACTCAGTGGTCAAAAATTCTTTTAAAGATAATACGGTAAATATGCAATGGACAAATCATATGAGAACAATGCAGATTTATCTGAGATGGTCTTTTGAAGAAAGAACCCAGAGTTCTGAGAGGACCTGTCCAGTCAGTGCAAGCATTTGTCAGTATTCGTGTAGCTAAACTCAGGACTACCAAGGAGCTCAACGAATTGACGAACAACACCAACTTTCACGCAATACCACCTAGACTCAAACTAAGCAGAGCTGGTGTTATGAGTACTAGCAAGCATAGCATATCATGCTGGGACTCAGGCCTCTCTAGGAAAAGGAATGGGCCGTAATCCATCATGTAGGCCCAGTGCGGGTCGGTAGATGTCAAATGTCTTCGAATTCTTGGTTCTAGGACATGCCGGTTTCCTTACGATGTTTTCCTTCACCGTTTTGAGAGCAGTGGTGATGAAATAAATTACACAAAGTAATGCACCTGCCTGGGTATTAACCCGCGACCTACAACTTGTAAGTCTGGGGCCTTTACCACTCGGCCACCACTGCTCTATGAGTACTAGACAAATACACCCAGACAGAGAACAATGATCGTGCTCATCGGACAAAAATTTGCCCTGGGTGGGAATCGAACTACCATCTCCATAGCATAGCAGTCAGGGCCACTAACCACTAGACCAACAGGCCAACATTGCAAGTCCATATTATGTTCTTTTCAATACAAAACTGTAGCATACAACATTGATAGAAACGCCCTAAGTTTCACAGACTGAAAAATAAAAGAGTGATATAAAACTAGATTCAATAGAAATACTGCTCACGTATAAATTCGAATAAATTCAATTTATGGATTAGGTACATACTGGTTTGTTCCCGTAGATTCGTTTGCGGATTAAGTCCTTGAAGCAATTCTTTAGTGAAAATCTTAAATCCTTCTTCTATTTACTTTGCTTTGAGATTCTTGTTAAATACGTGTACAAACGTGATTTTATTTCTTTTGAAACGATGTCTCGGTTGAAGACATAATATGTTTTTATATTATCGATTGAAAACATTCTCTGTACAATTCTATGAATAAATCAGTTAGTAAATACCTTCTCCTATTCTGGGTAGAGCGAGAGGGCGTGACTATCTTTAAGTGACTAGAACCTAGTTTTTTTTTTAGGTGGTAAAATCATCCAATAACATGTCATGTAGCGCCTTCAACGACTTGGGGTCGATTCGGACGGTTACCGGACGGTCAGATGGCGAGCCACCCATTGTTCACCGTCCGCAAGCCCACGCCTACGATGGCTGGAAATCGGGATCGAGGTCCCGGCGACTGCAGCGTGAAGTGATCCGTGCTCCATCTCCTTCACTGCTATTACTGCTTCGCAGAAGGAGGCGACTGCCTGTCATTGACAATATCATGTGTTTCATAACTGTATCATGAAAAATCACAAAGTTATAAGCTTGTTATGTTACCTGGTTGTTCACACAAACACGTGGTCACCGGGCCATCCAGGCCACTGATGGGTTGTTTCTCCTGCGACTAGCTGTGTGCCTGGTGTCTAATGCCCGCTGCGACCTGCCATGACCTGTATTGTACATAGTCTCGTTAACCTTTTTAAATATTTCTAGGAAAAAATCTACATGGTGTAAAAATTATTGGAATCGATTCAGTTACTGATACTGAACAAACTATATTCGGGTTTCGCATACACTAAAAATAAGGTTGTACATCCCAGTATATTCTTTCTTGGAAACTATTTTCCTTTTGCAAACCGCCACAGTTACATAAACTCCAGCAATAAAACTTTAAGTTTGACACATAATTTTATTCCGCGCCGTCCGAGCACTTTCCTTCCGACAGTTTTTATATCACTTTATGCTTCTCAGCTACAAAATTTATACCAAGTGGTCGTATTAATTTTAGCTGAGTTGACAATTGTTTCTTTATATTCTTTCTGCTAAAAAGAAGTAGGGTAAAAAGGGGTGTCTTTATCACCAACTTGAAGAATAGTAGTTCATTACGGTTTTTATTTTCTTGGACATTTTGAGTAGAGCAGTTTATGGAGTCGTGTAATTTTTCATTTTACGAAACTGCTTATGACAATAATTTAGTTAAGTTCAGCGTATGTTCTACTTTGCTACTATCTTTGCTACATTGTTAACATAGTTTTTGTAACCAAACAAATCTATATATCTTCTTATAAATAAAAATGAACGAGAACGGCTGGACCGTTTTGCCAATTTTGGTCTTAAACTATTAGTAATACTCCAGGGAAGGTTTAAACGTTGAGAAAACATGGAAAAATACACGAAAAAATAAACCGACTTTTAGGCAGTATGAAGTTTTCGGGTCAGATAGTATAGCATAGCATCAGCCTTGTAATGTTCCCACTGCTGGGACTCGGGAGAGGGAATAGGCCGTAATTCACCGCGCGGGTCACATGTGTTCGAATTTTGGTTCTAGAACACGCCGGTTTCCTCACGATACTTTCCTTCACCGTTTTTGAGAGCAGATAGTATCTACATAAATTTATTATCAACTTAAATATACTTTGAGAATGTAGCGCCTTTCAAAAATATTTTAGCAACAATCTTTAACTATACTTTAAAAATATAGCGCCTATGAAAAATCTATTAGCAACTAATCTTTCTTTATCGTCATGCCAGCAACATTATCAATTTATGATACAATACATTCAAACTTTAATGACATCAACATTACGCCAATACATAGTATATCCCCAGGGGTTAAGCAGGGGTACACTTATATTATAGTAACACTCCTATTCGGCAGTTACAAAAAATAAATAAAAATTTTCCACTCAGCTAATGCTTTAAGCTAGGTGCCTTCAAGCCTAAAGTAAATAGGCTCTTAATGAACTAGTGCGCCTCACCATCAACGATTGCATCACTGCTTACCATCAGGTGGGATCGCAGTCAAGCACTAGTTTATATCAATTATTTAAAAAAAAAAAAAAATTGTCACAAGGAAATCATAGAACTAACAGCTGATTTCAGTCATTACATTAGGTAGATTAAATAAAATAAAATAAATAAAATAAAAATGCCCTTTATTCCACCACTTACAGTTTGTAACTAAAATAAGTACGAAAACCATAACAAAAGGTATACATCTTCTGCTTTACTATCCATCTGATTACATAACCCTCGTTACCTCAGTTGTTTTTGTATTCTGGTTCATCATCGCTATTCGTAGCGGTCGCCTCTGCGGCGTAGGCCTCCCCTAAATCGCTCCACGCTTGTCTATCTCGCGCTTTCTGCATCCAGTTTGGTCCACAACGTTGGGTAAATATATCTCGCCATCTCTTTCTTTGTCTCCCTTGCTTTCTTTTACCGTCTAATGGAATCCATTCTGTTACTCGCTTTGTCCATCTCGTACATTCCAATCTACACAGATGTCCTGCCCAGTTCCATTTCAGTAATCTTAACCTTTGATTTACATCCGTTAGTTTGGTTTTCTTCCGTATTATAGCATTTTTTACTTTGTCCGATTTTTTTATGCACAACATACTTCTTTCCATTTTCCTCTGGCATATGGCAATTTTATCCTCCTCTTCTTTTCTTAATGACCATGTTTGACATCCGTATATAAGGCAAGGCAGTATGGCAGTTTCATACACTTTCTTTTTTATGCGTACACTAATATCTTTACTTTTCATTATTTCTTTTAACCCCCAGTACTTTTTCCACGCTAAAGCTATTCTTCTTTGTATCTCTTTTTCAGTACAGTTTTCAAATGACACCAATTGCCCTAGATAGACATAGTCTGTGACATACTCTATTGTTGCGTTCTCTACTATAACGACCTGGTTCTCTCCATTTGTGATTATTTTTGTTTTAGAGGCGTTGAGCGATAGACCGACTTTCTTACTTTCTCTTGCCAATTCAGATATCATGCATTCTAATTCAGTTGCAGTCTCAGCAAATAACACAATATCGTCTGCGAAGCGTAAGTGACTGAGAAGTTCTCCATTCACTTTTATGCCCTTATTATCCCAATCAAGGTACCTAAACACTGACTCGAGTACCGCCGAAAATAATTTTGGTGATAAAGGATCACCATGTCGGACACCTTTTTGTACAGGAAACTCTACTCCCTCTCTTTCTAGTTTTACTTTAGCCCTGCATTTGGAGTAAACGCTCTTGATAAGATTTATGTACTTTATATGCATTCCTTGGTGTGAAAGTGCTGTCCAAATTGCATCATAATGTAAGGAGTCAAAAGCTTTCTGGTAATCTATAAAGCACATATATATCGTTTTCCCGTATTCGTTAGCTTTCTCTATTACTTGCGTAACAACCTGTATGTGATCTATCGTAGAGTATTTTTTACGGAACCCAGCCTGTTCGCGTGGCTGATTCTCATCCAGGATTTTGGTGACTCTATTCAAAATGACCTTTGAGAATATTTTGTATAGGTTTGTCATTAGGCTGATTGGCCTATAATTGCCAAGATCACTTCGGTCTCCCTTTTTGTGTAGCAGTGTAACTGTAGACTTTGACCATTGCTCTGGTGTTTTTCCTTCTCTAAGAATGTTATTAAACAAAAATTGTAGAGGTTTCAGTAGTGGGATGCACAGAGATTTTAAAACTTCGTTTGCAATGTTGTCGCTACCAGGAGTTTTGTCGTTTTTCTGCGTGAGTATTGCGTATTCAATTTCGGATGTAAGAAAACCTTCTGTGTTGAGTGTTATTGAAGGTCCAGATGTATTGTGGTTGTAGACGTTACTTTGTATATTACACTCGTATATGTACATAAATTTATTATCAACTTAAATATACTTTGAGAATGTAGCGCCTTTCAAAAATATTTTAGCAACAATCTTTAACTATACTTTAAAAATATAGCGCCTATGAAAAATCTATTAGCAACTAATCTTTCTTTATCGTCATGCCAGCAACATTATCAATTTATGATACAATACATTCAAACTTTAATGACATCAACATTACGCCAATACATAGTATATCCCCAGGGGTTAAGCAGGGGTACACTTATATTATAGTAACACTCCTATTCGGCAGTTACAAAAAATAAATAAAAATTTTCCACTCAGCTAATGCTTTAAGCTAGGTGCCTTCAAGCCTAAAGTAAATAGGCTCTTAATGAACTAGTGCGCCTCACCATCAACGATTGCATCACTGCTTACCATCAGGTGGGATCGCAGTCAAGCACTAGTTTATATCAATTATTTAAAAAAAAAAAAAAATTGTCACAAGGAAATCATAGAACTAACAGCTGATTTCAGTCATTACATTAGGTAGATTAAATAAAATAAAATAAATAAAATAAAAATGCCCTTTATTCCACCACTTACAGTTTGTAACTAAAATAAGTACGAAAACCATAACAAAAGGTATACATCTTCTGCTTTACTATCCATCTGATTACATAACCCTCGTTACCTCAGTTGTTTTTGTATTCTGGTTCATCATCGCTATTCGTAGCGGTCGCCTCTGCGGCGTAGGCCTCCCCTAAATCGCTCCACGCTTGTCTATCTCGCGCTTTCTGCATCCAGTTTGGTCCACAACGTTGGGTAAATATATCTCGCCATCTCTTTCTTTGTCTCCCTTGCTTTCTTTTACCGTCTAATGGAATCCATTCTGTTACTCGCTTTGTCCATCTCGTACATTCCAATCTACACAGATGTCCTGCCCAGTTCCATTTCAGTAATCTTAACCTTTGATTTACATCCGTTAGTTTGGTTTTCTTCCGTATTATAGCATTTTTTACTTTGTCCGATTTTTTTATGCACAACATACTTCTTTCCATTTTCCTCTGGCATATGGCAATTTTATCCTCCTCTTCTTTTCTTAATGACCATGTTTGACATCCGTATATAAGGCAAGGCAGTATGGCAGTTTCATACACTTTCTTTTTTATGCGTACACTAATATCTTTACTTTTCATTATTTCTTTTAACCCCCAGTACTTTTTCCACGCTAAAGCTATTCTTCTTTGTATCTCTTTTTCAGTACAGTTTTCAAATGACACCAATTGCCCTAGATAGACATAGTCTGTGACATACTCTATTGTTGCGTTCTCTACTATAACGACCTGGTTCTCTCCATTTGTGATTATTTTTGTTTTAGAGGCGTTGAGCGATAGACCGACTTTCTTACTTTCTCTTGCCAATTCAGATATCATGCATTCTAATTCAGTTGCAGTCTCAGCAAATAACACAATATCGTCTGCGAAGCGTAAGTGACTGAGAAGTTCTCCATTCACTTTTATGCCCTTATTATCCCAATCAAGGTACCTAAACACTGACTCGAGTACCGCCGAAAATAATTTTGGTGATAAAGGATCACCATGTCGGACACCTTTTTGTACAGGAAACTCTACTCCCTCTCTTTCTAGTTTTACTTTAGCCCTGCATTTGGAGTAAACGCTCTTGATAAGATTTATGTACTTTATATGCATTCCTTGGTGTGAAAGTGCTGTCCAAATTGCATCATAATGTAAGGAGTCAAAAGCTTTCTGGTAATCTATAAAGCACATATATATCGTTTTCCCGTATTCGTTAGCTTTCTCTATTACTTGCGTAACGACCTGTATGTGATCTATCGTAGAGTATTTTTTACGGAACCCAGCCTGTTCGCGTGGCTGATTCTCATCCAGGATTTTGGTGACTCTATTCAAAATGACCTTTGAGAATATTTTGTATAGGTTTGTCATTAGGCTGATTGGCCTATAATTGCCAAGATCACTTCGGTCTCCCTTTTTGTGTAGCAGTGTAACTGTAGACTTTGACCATTGCTCTGGTGTTTTTCCTTCTCTAAGAATGTTATTAAACAAAAATTGTAGAGGTTTCAGTAGTGGGATGCACAGAGATTTTAAAACTTCGTTTGCAATGTTGTCGCTACCAGGAGTTTTGTCGTTTTTCTGCGTGAGTATTGCGTATTCAATTTCGGATGTAAGAAAACCTTCTGTGTTGAGTGTTATTGAAGGTCCAGATGTATTGTGGTTGTAGACGTTACTTTGTATATTACACTCGTATATGTTGTTTTGTTGATCGTTGGCGTAAAGTTCTTTATAGAAACGTGTTGCTTCTTTAATTATGTCTGGACGTCTTGAAAAAACATTTCCACGTTTGTTTCTTAGGTTTATAGCCCACTCATTCTTGTCACTTAATTCTTTATATGCCTTACGCAAAGCCCCTGTTCGCTTTATTAACTTTTCCAGTGTATTTTGCCTATATTTCTTTTTTTCTCGCGCTATGTTTCTATTGATTTTCTTGCTAATTTGTGTGATTTTAAATGTTATTTCTTTGGTACGTTTCTCTTTATATAATTGTTTCCTTTGCTCTAATAGGTGTGTTGTTTCTTGACTTACATAGTTTTTTTTCTTTTTTTCTTTTTCTGGCAGTAGTTGCAATAAGTTCTTCATTATAGTTTCGAATTTGTTGTATTGATCTTGAATCTCTACTGTTGTACATAATGCTTGCATGAATTTATTTTCCCACGATATTGCACTTTCCCCTGACACCAAGGGTAGGTTTTTGGTATACACAGGTTTTATATTCGGCCTTTTATGTTTTAGTTTCACGTAGAGCTTGCATCTTATCATTCTGTGATCTGTATTAAAATTAAAATTACTTATTATATCAAAACTATGTATATTGTTAGGTTTGTTCGTGAGTATGAAGTCTATTTCGTTGCAGTATCTTCCGTCCGGTGACCGCCATGTCCATCTTTTGTGAGGCTTGCGGTTGAACATGGTATTTACTATTTTACAGTTATTTTCGAGCGCATACTCGACCAATTTTTGTCCGTGCAGACTTCGGTTACCGTTAGAAAAGTTTCCAATAACTGTATCTTCTCCTTTTTGTCTTTTACCAACTTTGGCGTTGAAGTCCCCTAGTATCACGACGTTTTTGGAGTTTACGAAGTCCATTGCGGAATCTATTGTGTGGTAAAACAGGTCTATGTCTTCTTTTCTGTATGATTCCGTGGGAGCGTAGACTTGAATAAACGACCAAATTACGTCATCCGATGTTTGGATTTCCAGTGTCGCTACTCTATCTGAAAAAGACTTTAAACTAATTATGTTATTTTTCAGATGTTTTTTAATAAGGAATCCAACTCCATTTCTTCCTGAGACCCCAGACGCGTGGTAAAATATAAATTCAGAAAACTCTTCGATATTCTCATTATTCCTCCTAGTTTCGCATAAACCTATGATATCCCATTTTATTGTTGTTAGTGCCAATTTCAGTTCTGTAAGTCGAGAGTCTGACATTAGGGTTCTTACGTTGATGCTTGCCACATAGAGATAATTAGGTTTAGGTATTCCTATACATCTATTATTATTCTGATTTAGGGGGTTTTGGTCTAATTCCTCCACGATGACCAGTCGGCTTGGAGGAGGTGGTGGGGGGTCGCTTATTAGTTTTTTTGTGTTTCTTCGGTATCATGCCTTACACCCTGGGTTACAGGTTTTAGTTGCGAAGGTCGTAAGAAGCTAGATATCGTTGCTGCTTGTGTTTTGTTCTTTTTCTGTACCTGCTTTGCTCCTTGCCCGATATTGATAGGATTTGTGGCTGCAGTAGCAGTCTCTGGCGATGCCGACATGAGTCTCTTATTAGATTTTTTCCCTGTAGATGTTGAATGGACTTCCGATTGTTTCCTTAGTGTAACTATCTTGTCGTAGCGTAAGGCAACTACATTTCCTGCTTCACGTTCCAGTTTCAAAGTTTCTTGGAGTTCCTTTCGTTTTTGTAAAATATTTACAGGATAGTCCTCTTTAATGTACATACCGGTATTTTCCAAAAATTTCTTTTTCTTAAGAATTTCTATTTTTCTACCCATTGTTGTAAGTGTAACTATTATAGGTCTGAGTTTGCCAGCTTTTTTCCCTATTCTGTTCACAGTTTCAATTTCCCATTTAGTACATTTTATTTCCATTTTATTATTAACTAGCTTTTGCCCGCGGCTTCGCTCCCGCTCTACCCTACTCTACCCAAATCTACCCTACTCTACCCTACCCTACCCTACTCTACTCTACCCTACTCTACCCTACTCTACCCTACTCTACCCTACTCTACCCTACTCTACCCTACTCTACCCTACTCTACCCTACTCTACCCTACTCTACCCTACTCTACCCTACTCTACCCTACTCTACCCTACTCTACCCTACTCTACCCTACTCTACCCTACTCTACCCTACTCTACGCTACTCTACCCTACTCTACCCTACTCTACCCTACTCTACCCTACTCTACCCTACTCTACCCTACTCTACCCTACTCTACCCTACTCTACCCTACTCTACCCTACTCTACCCTACTCTACCCTACTCTACCCTACTCTACCCTACTCTACCCTACTCTACCCTACTCTACCCTACTCTACCCTACTCTACCCTACTCTACCCTACTCTACCCTACTCTACCCTACTCTACCCTACTCTACCCTACTCTACCCTACTCTACCCTACTCTACCCTACTCTACCCTACTCTACCCTACTCTACCCTACTCTACCCTACTCTACCCTACTCTACCCTACTCTACCCTACTCTACCCTACTCTACCCTACTCTATTTTTCTCGCCGTAAAAACCATCCTTGAACTTCAACGAACATTTTAAAAAAAGATTTGGCCAAATTGGTCCAGGCGTTGTTGAGTTATGCGCTTACCAACACATTTTGCGATTCATTTTTATATTATAGATAACATCAAGTACTAAGAAACACAAATCTTCGTAGCCTTTTTCTGTCTCTTCTACTCCGAAGAACACCAAATTTCTCTTTCGTATTTGTTTATCCAAGTATTCAATGGTTTTCTGCTGCCGTTCAATTTTATATTCGAGTTCTTTAGTTTTGGACTCCATTTTAATGAATTTCTCATCTATGTTCTTGTTGATTGAATCTGTGATGTTTTGCTCCATTTCCTTCATATCTTGTTTTTGTTTGAGTATATCTCCCTGGATATTTTCCAACACCTTCTTTATTTCATCCATTATTTACAAACTGTAGGTGACCTCTAGTGGCGAGTAGCGTAACTACGTTAAATTTGCTGAACTAGTAGGTACCACCCTATGAGGATAGATGGCGCTAATATCGTGTAACGATCGATAGTGATTTGCACTTTTTCGATGTGGTTGTGATAATAAATGTTCGTAATATCAACACTATTCGAGGTCACATATTAAAGTTACTGCCACTAACACTTATTATTGTTCTTTGTTTATGTTTTTATCCACTATTTTTATTGATTTATTGTTCATAGTAACGATAACTGACCTATATTTTTAAGTCTATTTATCACAGTTCACAGTAATGTTTGATTGTTCACTTCATTTAACCGTTAAACCGTCACCACAGTCTATGTATGGAATCACTTTTTACTTGCTATACGTTCGTAATTTATTTGTTTTGAATTGAAAACCGGGAACGACAATAATTCAGTGTTTACTCCGTAAGCGCCCTCTAGCGAGCATTAGGTAGATTACTGCTGTCCAAACAATCTAAGCCCTTTTTATTTAATACCTTCTCCCGCTCCGCGTGTAGCGAGACGGAGTGTCAGACTTTTACTAACTATAACTCGCCTGTGTTCCTTCAGTTACCTTTTGAGTCCCCAGGCCCATGTTAAATAAACTAATTTGTATTAATTTCAATTGTATTGATTTATTGTTTTTGTAATTGAACTGAATGTTATTGTAATTTATATTTGTCTACATCAATCGCATTGGATTTCTGTAAATAAAAGATTTAGAGGTTATTATTCTGTTAATTAATTTTATGTACATATTTTTAAATATTTCCCAAAACACACGTAAAAACAAAAACCATTTAAAAAATTAAAAAATAGTAGCCAGCCGGTGTTGGGAGCAGGGTCCAAGTTACTGGTGGTTAGATCTCCAGAGAAAGGAACCTCCTCACAATTCGAGCCGTAATGAGGAGTACTGCCTTCTGTATCAAGCCCTTGATCCAACCGTGCAACGACGGGGTGCCACGACAGAAAACCTCCACGAGTGCCCGCAGGCTATAGTTCCCTTGCGGATACGTCCGGAGCGAAGGCTAGTCTGCGGGACGGTGCACCCTGGGAGGCGGCCAACACCCCCCTTGGGCACTATTGCCTAAGGGGCCACGATGGCCGTCAGCGAATGTTCTGTCTGAAGGAGCGCTTCAACGCGTGTCCCTCTGCTCTAGCAGAGGGCACAGTGGCGAAGCAAGAGCGGGCTCGGCGTGCACTCACCCTGCCACCGGGCAGGCAGGAGGAAGGCTTTCTCCTCCTTCTGCCACCGTTGTTCTCGTAGCCCCAGAGATTGTCCAAGGTCATGTTTCTGACTTTTGATGGGGGTCGAGGGTCTTGGCTTAACCGCCCGGGCCGCGAGGAAGACAACCTCTATAAAAAATTACCCCAAACCTCCAAGCGGCGGCGCACCGTGAGGGAGGTTGTTAGCTTGACTAATGGGTAGCTAAATTAGTCTCTAGTGCGAACCACTTATTTGAGCCAGTAAAATATGAAAAATACTCGTGGGAACAGCATGCAGAAATCCAAATTTTTTACACCCACAACAGAGAGTGATGCGCGGTCGGAGTCCGACGCGGCATCCAAAAGGAGCTCAGGCTCGGAGGAGGAGAAGGAGATGGGAGGTGATTCCGGAAGAAACGCGAGTTTCTTCCGGAAACGCTCTAAACCGGAGGACGGCTCGTCCTCCGAAGGCGGAAAGGGCTCGGCCCGAAAAATCCCCACCAGTGGGCGGGGAGCGGGTCGACCACCCGGAAGGGGGAGGGGAGTCTCCCCCCAGCAGGCTACCGAGCGAGGCAAGAGGCTCGCTGCAGAAGGACGCCACCCCACTGCGTCCAACGCCGAAGTCGATCCCTCGGGGCCCTCAGGTAGCGAGGGAGAGAACTCCGCTGAGGAGTCGCGGAGGTCTTTTGAGGAGCTGGTGGTTGCTGCCCTCAGTGATATGGGGAGAAAGAGGGAGAAAACCTCCAAAGAGAGGACAGTCCACCGCCATGCTGCCTCCATTAAGGAGGCTTTCGACGCCTCCCTTGAGCAGAGTGTGGCGAGACTCCGGGCCGAGCTTCGAGCCGAGCTCCGAGCCGAGCTCCAGGCCGAGCTCGCGGGAGCCCGGATTGTTGGCGGCCAGGAGCCTGCTGGAGATGGGAGCAAGCGAGGGCAGGGGCAGGCTCAGCCGCAGCCCCAGCCGCAGCCCGAGTCAGGGGGCCAGATGCTGACGCTGGTGCAGCGGGAGCTCGCTGCCTTCCAGCAGCAGCTGCAAAAGCAGCTGCAGCAGCAGCAGCAGCAGTTCCAGCTGCGGATCCAGCAGCAGGTATCTCTGCTGGAGGGTATCGTGCTGCGCCCCCCACTGGCGTCCTCTGGAGGCCAAAAGAAGGCGGTGTCGTACGCCGCTGCTGCCGCGCCCGCGGTTACGACGCCCAGGGCGGGCCCATCGGGGCAGGCCAGGCGCGGTACCGTAGAGACGGAGCCCGCGAGGCCGGCCCCGTTGGCGAAAAAACAGCAGCAGGGGAGGCCAGCCCCTGCTGCTGCCCCTAAGAAGGGCAACGCGGATCCGGCCGCCAAGACGGCGGGAGCCCCTGCCGTGGCAGCAGGCAGGCGGCCTGTGCCGCCTCTCCAGCCAGTCGAATCTCCGGCAGAAGCCGAGTGGCAAGTAGCCGGAGCCAAGAAACGGGCGGGCAAGGCGGCTCGGGCCCGCAGGAAACTGCAGCGGAGGCGGCAGAGGAAGCGGAAGGCCAGGTTCCGCGCCCCGGACTCCACGGCTGTGGTTATAACACTGCAGCCGGCTGCGGAGAAGAGGGGCGCGACCTACAAGGAGGTCATACGCAAGGCGAGGCAGGCGGTAGACCTCAACGAGATCGGAGTCGCCGAGGGCTTCCGCATGCGGCGTACCGCGACCGGCGCCGTCATAATGGAGGTTCCCGGGAAGAACAGCGGCCCTACCGCAGACGCCCTGGCGGATAAAATCAGGGCGTCACTGGATGCGGAGGAGGCCCGAGTGTCCAGGCCCACAAAATGCGTAGATATGCGCATTATGGGCCTGGATGACTCCGTGACGGAGGACGAGGTCGTGGCCGCCGTCATCAAGGTGGGCGGGTGCCCGATCGAGCAGGTGCGAGTGGGCACCATCCGCACTGACGGCACCGGAATGCAAGCCGTCACGGTCAGTTGCCCCGTAATGGCGGCTAGGGCCATCGCTGGAGAGGGCCGAAGATTGCTGGTGGGCTGGGTTTCCGCCCAGGTAAAGGTTCTGGAGCCCAGACCTCTGCGGTGCTACCGCTGTCACGTGGGGCACCATGTGGGGGCTTTTTGCGCCGCAGAGGAGGATCGCAGTGACCGCTGCTTTCAGTGCGGTCAGCCCGGCCACAAGGCCGCTACCTGCAGTGCAGCGCCGCACTGCTATGCATGTGCGGCTGCAGGTAAGCCGGCCAATCACCAGGCCGGGGGCAGGGCCTGCGATCCCCCCGCCAAGGCCAAGGGCAGGGTCCCGAGGTCCATCTCCGCGAAAGCGCTGACCGCTGCGGCTGCCTCGCTGGCTGCCGCTGCCATAGCCTCCGCAGACGCCACCGCTGCAGACACTGCGGCAGGGCCCTCAAGAAGGGACAGGGAGGAGATCGTAATGGACTGTCAATAACGGCTCCATTACGTCTCCTCCAGGCGAATATAAACCACTGCGCCCCCGCTCAGGATCTGTTGCTCCAGAGCATGGCGCAGTGGTCGATAAACATCGCCGTCGTCTCCGAGCCGCACTTTGTCCTGCTCAGAGCCGACTGGGTTCAGGACCTGAGCGGCTCGGTGACACTTATTTCGTCGGCCGCCGCCGGTACCCCGGCACTTGAGGCCGTCAAGAAAGGTCGGGGTTGCGTGGCAGCACGGTTCGGGGACATAGTGGTGGTAGGCGTCTACCTATCCCCGAACAGATCTCTCGCCGAACTGGACAGCTCCCTTTTGGAACTGGACGCCGTCGTAGCTGGTTTTGATCCCAACCTCCCCGTGGTCGTTTGCGGGGACTTCAATGCCTGGAACGAGGCTTGGGGTTCCCGGTTCACGAACCAGCGGGGTCGAAGGGTTGAGGAATGGGCCCTAGGACAGGGCCTAGTCGTACAGAACCGGGGTTCTGTCCCCACGTGTGTGCGGATGCAGGGCGAGTCGGTGGTGGACATTACGTTCGCCAGCCCTGCACTGGCACCGCGCGTCGTCGACTGGCGCGTCATAGAGGAGGTGGAGACGTACTCCGACCACCGGTATATCCGGTTTGACGTCTCCGCCCAGACCTCGACCGCGCCGGTCCGACAGACCCCGTGTGGTCCGCGTTGGGCGCTGAGGCAGCTGGACAGGGACCTGCTCCAGGGAGCCGCGATGGTACAGGCCTGGGTGCAAGCACCGGACAGGCCTGTCGACATCGACGTCGAGGCGGACTGGTTCCAGGTGGCCATGTCGCAAATCTGCGACGCGGCCATGCCCCGTGTCCGGCCAGGACGTGCCCGGCGCCAGGTACACTGGTGGTCGCCAGAGATTGCGGCTCTGCGCGATGCGTGCACTGCTGCGCGACGCCGGTATACCAGACACCGCAGGCGCCGCACCCGTCCACCGGGTGCGGAGGCCATGGAGGCGGAGCTGTATGAGGGATACAGGGTGGCAAAGCGCACCCTCCGAGCGGAGATAAAGCGGGCCAAACTCGAGGCCCGCAACGTGTGGCTGGGGTCTCTGAACGTCGATCCGTGGGGACGCCCATACAAAATGGTGATGGATAAACTCCGCCCATGGGCTCCCCCGCTGACTCAGAGTCTCCGGCCCCAGCTCGTGGAGGGTGTGGTGACCACCCTGTTCCCTACGCGAGGGGAGCATACTCCCCCGCCTATGGCTCCGCCACCACCAGCGGTGTCTGACGCGGACCACGACGGCAACGACGGCGTCATTGCTCCGGAGGTGACCGAGGTGGAGATGAGAGTGGCGGTGCGAAGGCTGAGTGCCAAAAACACCGCCCCAGGACCCGATGGCTTGCCTGGGAAAGCCTGGGTCCTGGCCATGGAGGAACTCGGGTCTCGACTGAGAGGGCTCTTCAGCGCATGCATGGAGAGGGGCCAGTTCCCGCTTCGCTGGAAGACGGGGAAACTGGTCCTTATCGCGAAGCCGGGGCGCCCCGCGGACTCGCCGTCCGCGTACCGGCCCATTGTGCTGCTCGACGAGGTGGGCAAGCTCTTTGAAAGAGTAATTGCAGACCGCCTCGTCGCGCACCTGGCACGGAAGGGGCCGGATCTTGCGGACGGCCAATTCGGATTTCGCAGGAGGCGCTCCACTGTGGACGCCATCATGCGCGTGCGAGCCCTCACGACGGGGGATGCGGTATCCCGGGGCAGGTGTGTCTTGGCGGTGTCTTTGGACATCGCCAACGCCTTCAACTCCCTGCCCTGGAGTTGCATTGGTAGGGCACTCCGGTACCACCGGGTGCCCGACTACCTCTGTCGGGTGATCGAGGCCTACCTGTCAGACAGGTTCATCATCTACCCCGGTCATCAGGGGGAGTTGAAACGGCGAGAGATGTCGTGCGGTGTTCCACAGGGATCGGTACTAGGGCCGCCCTTGTGGAACATCGGGTACGACTACGTGCTGCGCGCCGACCTCCCCGACAGGGTCAGCGTGGTCTGTTACGCAGACGACACGCTGGTCATGGCGCGGGGACGGTCGTACCAGGCGGCGGTCGAACTAGCGACACGCGGGGTTGCGACAGTCGTGGAGAGGATACAGCAGTTGGGACTCGAGGTGGCGCTACACAAGTCCAGGCCATGTGTTTTCACGGCCCTCGGAGCGCGCCACCTCCGGGCTCCCAATTAACGGTAGGAGGAGTTCACATCGGCGTCGGGTCGACGATGAAGTACCTGGGACTCGTCCTCGACAGCCGGTGGCACTTCGGAGAGCATTTCCGACGTTTGGCTCCCAGATTGAATCTGACTGGGGCTGCTCTCAAGCGGCTCCTGCCGAACCTGGGAGGTCCAGACGCCTCCTGCCGGAGGCTCTATGCAGGCATCGTTCGGTCCATGGCCCTTTACGGGGCGCCGGTCTGGGCGCCGACGCTGCGAAAGCGAGTGGCGGCCCGGCTGAACGCCTGCCAGAGGGTCATGGCCATTCGGATGATCCGGGGATACCGTACGGTGTCCTGCGAAGCGGCGAGCCTCCTTGCTGGCCTACCACCATGGGATTTGGAGGCAACAGTCCTTGCACACATGCATGACTTACGCGTGGAGATGCAACGTCGGGGCGAAACTCCGCTGCCGCGACAAATCGCGGCATGGCGGACAGAGTTCCGGCGGGATCTCATGGTGAAATGGCGAGAACGATTGTCGCAACCTCGTGCTGGGCACGCCACGATCGAGGCGGTAAGGCCCCTCTTTGAGGCGTGGCTGGAAAGGCCCCACGGCGTCGTCACCTTCCGTTTGGCGCAGGTGCTGACCGAACACAGCAAGTTCGGTCCGTACCTGTACAAGATTCGTGCGGAGACGACGCCCGGATGTCGCCACTGTGCGGAGCGTCCGGAGGACACGGTGGAGCACACAGTCGAGGTGTGCCCCGCTTGGGAAGAGCATCGCCGTGTCCTTGTGGGGGCGATCGGCGGCAGCGATCTCTCGCGCCGGGGTTTGGTTCAAGCCATGCTCCGGAGCGAGGAGGAGTGGCAGGCGGTCGCCTCCTTCTGCGAAGCAGTGATGCTAGCAAAGGAGGAGGCCGACCGCATCAGGCAACGGCGTACACGCCGCCGCCGCCGCCGGGTTTCCGATCCCGATTTCCGGCCACCGTAGGCGCGGGCTCGCGGACAGCGGGCAATGGGTAGCTCGCTGTCCGTCCGTCCGGTAACAGACCGGTCCGAGCTCAAGTCGTTTACGGCGCGCACTGTTCCCGCGCGCCTCAAGGAGTTGTCAGCAAACTGAAGGGGCCCGATAGGGCCGAAGCCTACTGGGGTCAAAGGGTATGTGAAAATGGCACCCGGGGCCCTGGGACCAAGGCGAAGAATGGAACGGGGTAGGTTTTTAGTCAGTAAGAGTCTGACACTACTTCCCGCTCCACCCAAGGGCGGGATTTGTCATTGGATGATTTTACCTACCGAAAAAAAAAAAAAAAAAAAAAAAAAAAACCGTGCAACGACAACTTCGTTAGATGGTCGTCAAAGCTTTTATCCATAGGCTACAATAGACTATTATTGTCTTTATTCCTTAATACACACATTTAAATTATATTTATAAACATTTCAATACAAAATAAAAACCATTTAAAAATATAAAAATAGTATACCACCGGTATCGGGAACAGGGTCCAAGCTACCGGCGGTCAGCGTCGGCGGGAACCTACTAACAATACGACCCTTGTCCAGGAGTACCGCTTTCTGAATCAAGCCCTTGATCCAGCCGCCTAACAAGAGCCTCCTAAGGTGTTGGTCGAGGCTCTTGGCTATTAAGCCATTACCCGACACGACTATCGGTACAATGATCGAGGAAACCTCTTCCCACATGTCGACAACCTCGCGAGCCAAGTCAATATACTTGATTTGTTTATCTTTCTTGGCTTTCAGGAGGTTCTCGTCATGAGGAACGGATATGTCAACAATCATTGCACGCCTCTCGTTTCGGTCCACCACCACTATATTAGGCTTATTAGCAATAGACTGTTATTATTGTTAGCATTGAAGAATACGACGCAAAGAGGGAAAGCCTTAAACAAGCCTATAATCTAATATATACCATCGCTCTTCTTCGTCTATCTACTATGAAATCGAAAGCTTCAGATCCATTTATTCTCATAATTGAATCTAGATTACTCATAGTAGTCGCGACAGTTGGCTAGGTAAACACAGAGGTTGCCATTAGACTGGCTCCTGTTCGTCTGCGTGATATCCTAGACGTAATTACTCTATTGTTTGACGTTAATGATTGAGTAGGTTATGTTAATGGAGCCAGTGTTAGCATTATTTTGTTCTAGGTATAAATGGAATAATGTGAATTATTTTTATCTGACAGTACTGACAGACATTTGACTCTTTCAATTTATTTTTATTGTTGATAGATTCGCGCTTGACCGCTATCTCACCTGATGGAAAGCGACGATGCGATCGACGATGGAGTGCGCTTACCTAGAAGTAATCTATTCGAAAAGTGCATCATTGCCAATGATCCTCTTGGCTCGCTCAATTTTCTCACATTCTAAATTTAACAAATTTAATCAGAAATTAAAATTATGGATAAAAGCTCTCTAGTTATGTAATGTTGGCTTTGGTGATTTAAGTCGTTTTATGTATCCGTTTTTCTGTATGTCGCTAAATTAGTAGTAGAAAAATCTTCAGACTCTTAAATTCTGAAGATGTTTTTTCATAGCACCCTGGCACATAGACTTATCACTCAAAGCAAGAATCAAACATTGGGAAAAACATCATCTATCACCATCCAATTTCTTAAAATCTCACGAACATCAACATCATCTTAAAAAAAAGCACTCAATCGGTAGCCCACTGCAAAAAAAACTTTGTGAAATGGGGTTTATAAATCCACCAAATACTTAAACTGAGAGTGGTACCCCTATTCAAAACATGATCCACACGTTGGAATGCCTTAAGTGCCCATACACCTGCACTTTTGAGTGCTATTGATGCTGTAGTCAACATAGCCACATGATAGCCGCCTATTGGGCCCAAACAATTTAAAGATCAATTTACCAACGATTCGAAAATAAATTAAGAAGGAATGTTAACTTTACTGTCTAAGTACATTCGTTTGCAAGATCTATAGCAAAACTGATCCGATTTTAAAAATCTAGTTTTTGAACCAGAAGAGGTGGAATAGGTCAAAAAACCAGCATCAAATTTAAGTATACTTTAGGCTCTATTAAATTCCCAAAAGTTTTATAAAGTCAATCATACTTCTGAAATTATATTCTGATTAATGTAACCATCAATCGTGGGCGTTATGATATCTATGTAAGTGACACCTACACAAAATGTCGAAGGGTCAGACAAAATTCAACACAAGTTTACAAAACCCTCCTCCCTGTTTATTTATTTACTTTAGCCATTTTCCGAACTTCCACTGTCTACAAAATAACACAATATTATCTAGAACCACATACAACAATCTAACCGAGACCCTAACAGAAATGAATAATTAGTAGTCAAACACAAAAGCAAAACCGACAAAATTAACAAATACAAATTACTTTGCGAATTTACTGAGCCAAGTAAATAACTGAACTGAATTTGAACTGATAACAGATGTTTATGATCCCACGTATCCATTGTGGGGATGCTGGGATAAGGCGGACTATTGTTTTAATAAGCAATTCTGGAGAGGATAAGATTAGTGGACTTACGAAGCATTTGTATCATAATGGTGGCGTATTGTTTTAATTCGCTATTATGGAAGTGTACGTGAAGGGTTTTGATTTGTGTTCATGTAAATCTGTTTACCATTGAAAAGGTTTCGTATTTGGATGTTAGAAGCAGCAATTACTGCTGCACTGCACGAATTAGAACTATCTGTATATTTGACAATTATCAAAGTGAGAAACTGACTGATATATCAATACAAATACCAAACTACGAAAAAAATAAGAGTGTGAAATTTTGCACAAGGTTTTCTTTTATGACATGGCGTACACTATAGTTGGTTATAGATATCTTAAAATTGGTGTTAGTGCCTTCTTTAATAACCTCAGTGTAGTATTTTTTAACACAAAGAATGTCTTGTTGAATTAAACTCACATATGTAACACAACTGTACATAAAATTTCAATAAATAAATAATTATGAATTAATCATCATCATCTTTCTGCCTTAGTCCCGTGTTATTTTAGATTGGCGCGACACGTTCTTTTCTTCCATTTTGTCCTGTCACCAGTCACGCTATCATTAACTCCCTTTTCTTCTATATCACTCCTCACCTAATCCGTACATCTTCTCTTTGTCCTCCATCTCTCTCCTTCGCCATCCATTCACATGTATATTCATAACTGTTTTTGCAACATGCGTTTCATCCCACCTCTTCAAATGAATAATTATACCAATAAATAATTCAGAAATAATATTAAAATTTGGAATGAGAGTACTAGAAACTTCTTTTGTTTGTTTCAGATCGCGAATGTCCTGAACTAACGCAACCTGAAATTGGGAAGGTGACCCTCACAGGAAGGCTTTTTGGCGATAAGTATGTTTCCCCTTTCTTAGTTCTTCTTAGAAGTCTTAACTTCTAAAAAAAACTACATCAGTGTTTTTACAAACTTGTTTTCCTTTTAAAAAATTGAACTAATTCTCGTTTTAAAGTGGTTTAAATCGCTTGTTATTCTTGTAATTTCATCTTACTTATCTGTTTTTAGGTTTACATAAAGCTTTGACACATCAGTATTAATTTTGACTGCAACTAATCAATTTTATCTGTTTAGGGCGGTATACTCCTGTCCCCATGGGTACCACGTCGTGGGTCTTCAGAGCAGGAGCTGTCAGGCAGATGGCAAGTGGGCTGGTCAGCCACCAGCCTGCAAGGAGAATAGTATGTATCAATAAACACGAAAAACTTAAAAACTTTAGAGCGAGTAGCGAAAGATACAGATCTCGCTTACAATCAGCAAAATATACAACATTTAATAAACTTTACCTTAAAGCCACTCAAAGCTATACAAAGTTAAAGTAATATTGTTAACTTGAAATTGAGTACAATCTAAGAACAAACACGTTATCAATAAAATTTAACTGTAACATCTGATTACCGATAATTAAGTTTAAAACTAACTTTTACTTAGATGACATACTTTGTTCATTACTTGGGCATTAACTTGAACCATCGGATTTTTGAAAGAACCTATCATACAGGTTTTCATGAGTGACAGAGATACTACTTTACTACGTAGATACTACGTTACATGTTGTTTCTGAAACTCCTTGTTCCATATTACGAACCGGGTACTATATAACTAATTACCAACTTTCCACCTGGTTTCTCAGTCTATTGCCTCCAACCGCCAACGATCGAGCACGCGCGACATTCTGCCCTCCCTGAACAAGCGACTTTCGACCTCGATGCTACAGTCCAGTATAACTGTCATACTGGTTACGTGACGAATGGCTTCCCCAGAGCCAAGTGCCTGGCCATCGATGGCCAAGCATCTTGGTATGGACCTGATATTAGCTGCGAACGTGAGTAGAAATTAAAATATTCTTAGTCTTTGTCATTAACTTCAGAAGAACGAAAATTATTATTACAATTCAGGATTTAATAAGTGTCAAATATGATGTTCAGTTCCCAATGTGGTGTTCACCAGAATCACTAGGAATTCTGGTTTATAAATCAGTAAATAGCCACAATTCAAGAATGAGATCTAGCCGTTCGCAGGGACGGATTGGGAGTACGCGCGACGTCACCACTTCAGTTGATCTACGAAGTTGAGTCTGTAAAACTGCCACGGACTTGTACCATTTATAATTTATTGGCCTAATCCTTTAAATGTGTGAAGTTAAACAAGCGTTACTGTAGTTTTATAGTAGACATATGATTACCATTTCAATTAATGGATGAAATTTCAATTTGAAATGAGTCTTTCACATAGCTACTATACTACCTACATCCTTCAGCTCGATCCTGCGGCGAGCCAGGTGACGTTCCCCATGGCTGGGTGACCGCTGACTGCCACACCTTCGGTTGCCGAGCAGTAGTTCAGTGTGGACAAGGCTTCGAGCTCGTCGGCAAGGCCGAACGCTACTGCCAGGCCGATGGTGCGTGGGCACCTAAGGAACTTCCCACCTGCGTCCGTAAGTAGCCTTTAATTTTGAACTTTTTTAAGGGGTCTTGATGATGAATCGGTTTAAAGTGAATATATTCATATTAATTTTAGAAGACACAATTTGGTATCGTAAGGTTTTGCAGACTTTGAAATTGTAGTTCTTGATGTAACTGTACGTTAAGAGAAAAATCAAGTATCAATAAAGGGTAAGTCCCTTTATTGCTACTTGATTTTTCTCTCTCTTTTAAGTAAGAAACAGATTTTGAAAGCAAAATTGATGCTCAATTTTGAGTCAATAGGCATTTGTCCTTCTTCATATAAAAAAGTTTCATAAACTAAACAGAAACAAGAGGCGAAAAATTGCACAAATTAAGCTTCAATTAAGAACCAATTTAAAACAGAGACTCATCATCAAGACCCAAGATTATTTTCTGAAATTCCGCGAGTGGTCTTGCTTCGTGACAATGTAGTTGCCGATTTCAGTGTTGTCCTTCATTTTGGAATGTTGCATGGTACCGGTTCTCGTCCTACATTACATCGGTATAGTTCGCATGACGCTTAAACAAATGATTATCATGGCTATCATCGGAGCAATTTCATTGTCATGACGCAAAATATGGAAATCCCACTTTTTATTATTAGTTGTTTTCGAAGATAGGTTTATCAAATTGGATTTGATTATTGGTGTTTTTGAAATTAATTATTTGGAATTCGGGGTCGAATATATTTTTTATTGGGTTCAAGAAAGTCAAAATTCAATTTCTGGTGGGAATAGTTTTTCAAAAGTGGGAATTCCTCTGAAATTTGCCCAAAAATGGATTTTTCTGATTGTTTTTTCTCCTTTTAATGCTGCTTAGAGGGAGATGCCGGGACAGTTTGAGCATCCATTACATTACGTAGTATATCAAAAGTAATGTTATTATAGAAACGTTGTCATCTTCAAATTTTATGAAACTATCGTTTTCCGCAACTTCAAAAGTTGTTTCTTTCTGTGGCCATGATAAAAAATTGTCGTTTACTGCATATCTGACTATTAGATGATATAGCAATGTTAGTAGTACTCGATGTTTATTGTAAATTTCTATCTTTAAACGCTGTAGTGAAATAAATGTACAACAAAAATGGAGTTTGTTTTATTTTTGCATGTATTTTGCATGGTTGAAATTTTGGTATCAGCGCCATCTATCTTTTGTTCGGGTATTGTTAAAGCGACGCCGTCGCCATCTAGTGGTAACGCAGGTGCAGTGTCCGCCGCCCGAGGCGCCGCGCCACGGCAAAGCGGTGTATACGTCCTGTGCGTACAATTCGGTCGTTTCGTACGAATGCAAGTACGGATACCGGCTTGTGGGAGATGCAACCAGGAGATGTGGTGCCGACAAGAAGTGGTCTGGAGGGCAGCCGATGTGTAAAGGTAAATAAAAGAAATATTATTTACACATTATTTTACAAGTAATGTTATTTTGTTTAACGCCTGGAAGGCCCCCTGCAAGGTGGACTGATGTAATAGTGAGGGTTGCAGAAATCCGATGGATAGCCAGACTAGGGGGATGCCTATGTCCAACAGTGGACGTCTTTCGGCTGAAATGATGATGATGAACTCCTGCAACTTCAAAACATCTAGAGTAAACTGACATCCGTCTTGACAGATGATCGACTGAGTAAAGGACAGACATAGGAAGAAAACTAAGAGAAATTAGCGTGGTCAGTCGGGAAGAGTATGATAGGCACAATGATTTGTACACCCAAAATAGAATGATCACTGAGCTTATCTTTAAATTAAGTCTACGCTAGAGAACCCGAGCACAAGCGAAGCACGAGCCGAGCTCAAATTCATGTAATGTGGACCGACTATATAGAGCCGAGCATGAGCGATACTACACGAATTTGAGCTCGGCGTATTTTCAGTTCGTGCTCAGCTCTCCTAGCGTAGACCGACCCAAAAACAGACTCAGCTACATTAATATGCGTACAAGATACATAAGATACCACACTATTCTTTGTCCACACCTCTTTCCAATTTACTTGGGGTCGAGTCTCCTTGTACGTCTGCGTCAGAGATCTCTGTTTTGGCTTTTCTGTGTACTCAGACTAGCTTTCTGGATCTCTTTTTTTATTATTGATAGGCTCGCGTTTGACAACTATCTTACCTGATGGCAAGCGATGATGTGGCCTCTTTTTGCATATTTGACCACCAGGTATCGGCTGATCGTCTTCCTCGTGGTCCGTCAGGGACTTTTTGACTGGGTTGTCGTAATTTTTCCTAAAGTTATGACAGTACCATTACATGCGACTTTCTTTCAACTTTTTGGCATTTCTATCAATATGACAAGAAGTATAATGGCTTACTTTTGTACCCCGCTTACTTCCAGAAATAAACTGCGGCCATCCAGGCCAGCTTTGGAACGGCTGGCTAGAGAACATCTCTTCTGGGACGGGGCTGGGTGCTTCCATTATCTTCAGGTGCCAAGATGGCATGAAGATGGAGGGCAACGGGTCCGCGATCTGCCAGAGTGATGGCACTTGGAGTCATCCGCTGCCTATGTGCTTGGGTAAGTTGATTTCTCCCGTATATTTCTATGGTTTAAAATAAATTTGTTTTTTTGTGTATGTACTTATTTTAGGGTTACAGCGATTCAATGTATTCGATGCGCATAGGACTGTTCGTTGTAGAGCTACTTGAGAAAGGCCTAAGTCCAATAGTGGAGGTCTTTCGACTGAACTGGTGATGATGACTTAATTTTCTTATTACTCTTATACAGTGTGTCCGGACATCGACTAGCGATATTTTAAACACTTAAATCTAAGCCATTTTAAAGTACAATTACACTCTAAGCTTGGGTCCAAATCACATCCCTGCTTTGTGGCAGCCATTTTTTTTTTTTTTGTTGAAATTTTGCATATGAACGTACAAAAAATATCATATCTCTCTAAGTTTTTGTCATACTGAGATAAAAATAGGCTTATTTGAAAGGCAATAATATTGTCTACCGTTAGCATTATAAAACAATGTGTTCCCAGTTCCATAACTTTTGAAAAACAATGTGAAAGTCGAAAAAATAAACAAAAAATTACGCAATTCTACCAATAATGGTTAATTACTACAAAAACATCCCCGACAACTTTTTTTTATTTTTTTTTTGCTAGATCGACAGATTTTGAGATAAGCTACAATATGACATAAAATTCACAACTGTATGTCTATCACTTTAAGAGTTATTGTTATTTGAACATAGCTATCACTTTAAGAGTTATTGTTATTTGAACATGGCTGCCACAAAGCAGGGAAGTGATTTGGACCCAAGCTTAGAGTGTAATTAGTACTTTAAAATAGCTTATATTTAAGTTTTTTAAATATCGCTAGTCGATGTCCGGACACGCTGTATACTATGGTTTCATTTCTTTTTTTTTAAACTGTTCTTTTACATTTTTGGCTGGAAGATAGTACTTTAGAAATAAACATCACTTTTTTATCTATTTTTCTTCTTCTTGTATATTAATTATGATATGTGTGTTAAGTACTACATTAATAAAATCGCCTATTAAGAATTTTTGCCCGTCTGCAAACTTAGCAATTTTTGCAGACTCTTTTATGTTTTAACTACGAATTACATCTTTTTAGCGACTTTACTCCTCGAAATCATTTTTTTTTTAAATCTCCTATTTGTTATTTGCTTACCATTATAAAACTATTTTTCAGCTCCATGCGTGGTGCCCCACGTGTCTCAAGGTCGTGTTGTTCTGGTGGAGAACAAGACAGGAGATAACAGCACTCAGGAAGCGAACACTCAGATTGTTGGCAGCTCCACCATGGTGCAACATGGTAAGCAATAGCATTAATATCATCTAAATAGTCCACTTATTTATTTTATTTGATAAAAAAGAATACTTGACCAAAAATTCGAAGACATGTGACATCCACCAATCCGCACCGGGCCCGCGTGGTGGATTACGGCCCATTCCCTCTTCTAGAGAGGAGGCCTGAGTCCCAGCAGTGGGAACATTAAAAGGCTGATGCAATGCAATGCAATACTTGACTGCGATCCCACCTGATGGTAAGCAGGGATGCAATCGTAACGTTGAGACAATAGTTTAAATAAATCATAGAATATGTAAATGCTAGGTCAGACTGGCAGCTCGGTGCGGGGCTCGTTCATACAAGTGGCTATAAAAAAATTATGACCTCTATTTTTCCACCACAAATCAAGAGGATTTACTAGTAACAAAACTAATACTTGAAACCAGAAAAGTCTTAGTGCTCGGCTAGACTGGTAGCACCAAAAACTAGGTAATGACAAAACTGACTACTAACCTAACCTTATTTTTATGGTACCTTGCAGGTGAGATAATAGTGGTCGACTGCGAAAAGAACTACGAGTTTCCATCCAGCAACGCGGCTGTGACGTGTAACAATGGCACTTGGACGCAGATACCGAGGTGTCAACCAGCCAGGTCAGTTCACATGAATTTACTATCCACACATTTTATTAGAAGAGTAGTGGTGGACTAGTTGAGAGCAGTGGTGGCTGAGAGGTAACGGCCTCGGCTTACGAGTTGCAGGTTTAAACCCAGCCAGGCGCATTACTTGGTGTAATTTTTCATCTGTGAAGAAAAACATCGTGAGGAAACCGAACCAAAAAATCGAAGACATGTGACATCCATCAACCCGCACTGGATCCGCGTGGTGGATTACGGCCTATTCCCTATCCTAGAGAGGAAGCCTGAGCCCCAGCAGCGGGAACATTATAATACTGATGCTACATTTTTTGCTAGTTATCATCGTCATCATCATCAGCCTTTTTTAATGTTCCCATTGCAATGAGCCGTAATCCACCACGCGGGCCCAGTGCGGGTTGGTGGTGGTGGTGGTGATGTCTTCGAATTTTTTTTGTTCTAGGACATGCCGGTTTCCTCACGATGTTTTGGTAGTAAATAATTACGGTTTGCGAGCAGCTGCAGGGTGGGACCTGCGCGCACCGAATGCGTTACGAACACGCCGTGGCTGCAAAGCGAAGAAGTTACGGACGCGTGGTAAATTCGCAACGTTTTCGTCGCTTATTTGTAGCTAGTTAACGACGTACTAAAATGGATTCCGATGAGGACACAGTGCTTTTGGCTATATACTTCAAAGACGCCGAAGACGAAAACGACAACATCAACGAATTTGAATCTCGTTGCGCACCTTCTCCGCTCTGAGGATGCTCGTAATCCGCTAGTATGATAAGGCCCTTATATACACTTTATGCTATACTACATGTCACCTCTTTTTTGGCCGGCTTCTACAGCGCTGTCCTACGTTATTTAACCCCCAGCGCCGAAACCCCCAGCGAGTTTTGCCCAAAATTACCAACATAACCCAAAGAATTGCCAACAACTGGCATTGGGCAGAGCACATTTCTCGCAGAACAGATGCTCAATGGGGCTAAAAGGGTCTGGAGAGGCGACCATCTACCGAAAAGTGCAGCGATTGAAGGCCTCGAGGCGTATCTGTGACCTGGAAAGGATCTCGGGAATCTGGTTCATGCTAGAAGCACAAGACCGGACGTTATGGCGACACTTGAGGGAGATTTATGTACAACAGTTATCAGGCATATTCATTTTAAAGCCCAGCGTGTTATTTAATATGTATTTCACAGATATTTTAACACCCAAAATGTATTTCATATATTAGATACTCTGTAATAATTTTATATTTTAGTCAAAATAAATTATATTAATTATTAAAAATATATTAAATGAAAACCTTTTTTTTTTTCGCCAGGTGCAAGAAAATGCCCAAATTCCCGCGCAATGGCATGGTGATTGCTCCGAAGACGGAGCATGGCATGAAGGCGCGGTTCCGCTGTAAGGATGGTTTTGAGCTAAAGGGAAACCCCATCGTTGTATGCTCATTTGGAGTATGGAGCGGAGATACTCCAAAGTGTGAAGAAGGTAGGTGACAAGACTTTGAGTATCGTTAACGCAGTATATCCAAGCATAAACGTGTAATCCCTCCTCTTTCTTCCAGTATCTAATATTTTAACAATAAAGTTGTCAAGAAATCCTCTGAAATTTATATGAAATCATCTTAACTTTCCGACATTTTGTTTCAGTATTCTGTCCGTTCCCTGGTTACATAGAAAACGGAAAAGTTCTACTCGTAGGAAACATGGGACTATATGACTACCGACCCTATGTCAAAAAGGTAATAAGTCTTCACAATTATCTACTTAACGAGTCTTAATTCAAAATAACAGTCCCCATTTTCAAAACAATGAATTTACAGGTAGTAAACAACAAACAGATAATGTATGAATGTGAAAAAGGATATGTGCTATCTGAAGGTCCGCCTGGAGCCACTTGCATTGGTGGCCATTGGAGTCCCAGAGAGCTGCCAAAGTAAGACCTCAACCTAAATGGTTATTCTAGTGATAAAACTTCCATTATCATACAAAATTAAATTTAAATGCTCTCATTTCCAGATGCACACTCTACCAACATCCACGTATCCGCTGGAGCCGAAGACGCCGCTCAATCCCAGAACCAGAAGTCAGACATCGAAGATCCACATACAGACAATATTATAACAACCTCCATCATCATTCAGATCCTTCTCAAGAATACCTTGACCACCTGTATGACAAATATAACCATGGAACTTCTAAACCTACTTTAAGACATGCAAACTTCAAAATCATGAAAAAGTTTGACTTTGAAGCAGAAATGGATCCACCTACCAGTGTAGAAAAAAATGACGAGAACTTTCCAACTGCTGTTTATACTATTTATAATATACACGGAGAACCAGTGGGTCATAGATTGTATTCTTACCAGCCTGTGTATGAACCTGAGGAAGATGATATAATTCATCATGAAGATACGTCAGAATATGAGAACTCAGATGAAGGTGAAGATGAACTTTCTCATGTAACTGTGCTCAAAGGAGGAATGTTTGGAGATCATAGTTTAAGTACAGATAGTAACGCTGACAATATAAATAAGTTAAAACATGAGTATTTTGAAAGGTATGTTGATAGAAGGCGAAAAAGGTATAATAAGAATTTGGATGATACCAAACACACACATACAGGGATTGAGAAAGATGAGGGTGACTTTGAAGGATCGGATGAAAAAAAAGAATTTGATCTTGAATTAGAAAGTGATGAAAGTAAAATTGATACTGTAACAAAACTTCCACCTGAAATTACAACTAAAGCCAGAATCAAGCGTGGAATCAATAATGAAGAATCTGACACCAATAACTGGACTCTAAAACCATCAGCAGATGACTTAGAATCGAATAACGATATAAACACAAATTTATTAAAAGTGGTGCCTTTGACAGCCAAGGGTAGCGAAAATGATTGTAAAGAGGATAGTAGGGAAATGTCAGTTATACCTTTAAAATCAAGCTTAGAAAATCATGCTAAAAATTACAGTAAAGAAATGGCTGTAGTGCCAGTACAGTACAATAAGACAAATTCTACTGAAGTTGATAATATTTTGGACAAACGTGACAAAAGGACGAGTAGGAAAACCGACAGATTGAACCAAACGACAGCTACTATTCCCAAAACGTGAGTATATGCTAGTGATAACCATCATAACTTTGACCTAGCTTCCAGTCCGAACTGTATATCAGTTACAGCGGTGTACAGTACAGTGAAGCTTACTGATTCATTTTGCTATAGTACAGTGTAGTAATAGATGCCGTATTTTTAATTATAAATACATGATGGTATCGGAGACAATGATTAGTCGAAAGCATAAGAGGGATAACACTATCAGTCAAGTTTACTTCAGTCCCTGCCTCATATGAAGGATTTTAGGATTATGATATTAATGTTAACATGACCTGTGAGAATGTTCGAATGGCCCTCGAACGCCAAGGGTAACTAAATTAGCACAGGTATGTTTTAGTCAATTCAAAACTGACTAACCCTCTAGTTCTGCCAACAGCGGATGAAATTATTTGATGAATTTCTACATTAAAATTAGTGTCACTGTGACCCCGTATTAAAATAGATATGTTGTGGTCAGATCATAAAAATTGGTCAAGCACAATTGGCCAGATTGTTTTAAACGTTAAATTTTGATGATATTTCCTATCTTCGTTTGGCCTACTTTCTTTAGACCTTTTAATAGATTATAGAATATATTATTATGATAGATTTGGATAGGAAATATCATCAAACTTAACGTTTAAAGCGATCAGAAATCCTACATCAATGATATGACCAAACAAGGATTTGCATATCATCAGATGTTAGTGTTTAAACAATCTGGCCAATTTCAGTTGGCATTACCATGAAGTGACCAATTTCTTTGATCTGGCTACGAAAAATACACCACTGCATTCTGTTTTAAAAAAAGACATCTTAGATACATATATTTATCTCATTTCTAAACTAAACCACATTGAAGTTACGGAAGTTACTGCCATGCAGAGAAGATTATGCTTTTCTTAGCCACAAGACACGTACAAGGTGTATTAGAACTCGTTCCGTACTGTAAGTGTTAAGTAGGTAGCTATGTTGATAATTATTTTTTTATTTACAGAGGCAGAGAAGGTAAAGGCGGAAGAAGACAGCAAGCTTCTACTGGAGATGAAACAGAAACTGATTCCAAAGACCTTAACGATAATGGAAGTGCTCAGAACACAACTGAGAAGGGCAAGAAAGGACGGCCCAAGAGTCCTTGTGAAGCTATTGAGAGCGAACCTTACGTCAATATTGAGATTGTCAAGTATGGACGGGATCCTAATAACACTTTTAGTTCAGGTAATTTTGAAATCTTTGGCCCATTTAATGAGTTTCATACAAGTGGATCAGCAAAAGACCTGCGACAAATGAAACTGGTTAATGAAACACTTCCAAAGCCTTCCAGCTTAATGGTGTGACGGCACCACAATGTGCCTTATAAAGGCAGGCGGTGATTCGCATAAACAGATTCTTAATTCTTTATAACAGAGTTCATACACAGGCCTCTCCTAAAGAGAAGGCTGAAGTCTCAGCAGTGGGAACATTATAAGGCTGATGCTATGCATTGCCATACACAGGCGGGCTTAACCCAACGTTTAATTTTCTATCAACAAACCAATGAGTGATAAAGATCAAAATAGAGGGTAGGATACAGTAAACAATTTTAAAATTAGAAATAATATGAATAAAATAAAATTATAAAGGACTAAACTCAGCAATGATCTACTTAAAACTGTTGATGATGTACGATTAGTATATCATCAAAATCACAATATTTTATTAATTTCAGGAACAATAGTTCGTGTGGCCTGCGGTAAAGGTTATGGTCTGAATTTGGAAACAAATGCCACGGCCAAATGTGTACGAGGACGATGGAAACCTGAGAAACCTAAATGTGAAATATGTAAGTAAACCAATTTAATATTAAATTCCAAAAACAATTTAGATTCGTTAATATGAGTTTCGGAATAATAAAAGTTTTTAGATTCTAATAACGAAAGAATACTGTTTAGATGCATTTGGAACAGTGTGTTAAAGTCTCACAAACCTTCTAGGTGAAAATCTGGTCCAAATAGTAGATTTTGGACCATTGTACATACATAATAAACCACCACCACCACAACCAGCTAGTTTATAGTTTTCCCCACCTACATATGTATAAATTAATCTGTAAGCTTTAAATAAATAATTAACTAATTGCGCGAAAAGCTCTGGTACCGCGATACAAGATTTTTGTATTTCAGTTCCTATGTGGAACCGCTTTGTAAATCTTTTAGTTGAATAGTTGACTGCATGAGTCTCATCAAAATGGTTGATAAAAACCTTTGCAAAAGCGAAAAACAGTCATCTACAATAATAATCTTTATATTTACAAGTGAAGAAAATTATTGCAAATGAGAAACTGTGACGAATGGTGCATTCACTTTCCACATATATCAAACGATGCTTATCAATACGATTACGAAGAAATAAATAAACAGGTGCTCCCGTTTGTTTATTTTGCACTAGCGCGGAAAAGAGTGATTTGAGATTTTCTGCGCTTTAGGAATAAGAGTATTGAAAAAAAAAAACTATCGCAGGTATCCTCTTACTATTTGACAGTGCCCTGCCATGTCCCATCGACGGAGTACGGCATCTACACTATGGCTGCCGACGCTGGTCATCCGATGACGGCCAGCCAGGTGTTGGGCTCCAACTTACAGGACGACAAGGAGCTGAATGAGACTGATCCAGTACCCAATGGACAAGTCGTGCACTTTTCTTGTGAATATGGGTAAGTTATTGATGGACTCAATGATGACTCGACGTAAAGGGAACCAATAATTATAGTTTGAGACTCTAAAATATACAAGATACTAGAATGTACTAATGAGCGATTAGGGGTTTTGGGTCTGGTTGTGTAATTGTGTTATGTTGTGTGTTGTGGGTGTTAAGTTTCCATGTTTGTGAACGCACCCACAATACAGGAGTAATTCTTACTGTATGGCAACACTTTCTTTTATAATAATAAAACTAAATAACTCCTGTAATATTTAAATGAGAAGGACCATAAGACTAGTAGTTTACTAACTAAAACTGTTCTTCAGTTGCACATTCCACTAACTCTTTCGAACAATGGTAATTCTGACGCTGATGCTAAGATTAATGATAAAGAGAATGTAGTAACTACAAATAAAGATCATCATCATCTTCCTGCCCTTTTCCCATGCTATTTGGGGTCGGCGCAACACGTTTTCTTATTCCATTCTGCCCTGTCACCTGTCATGCTGTCTGCTGCACTTACTTCCTTCTCTTTCATAGCACTCTTCACACAATACATCCATCTTTTCTTTGACCTCCCTCTCCCTAACTACGAGTGAAGATAGGAGAGAATAATTTCAATTTTTATGTTTTCAGTTACAACGTGCAGGGACCAACAAACCTTCGTTGTTGGCTAGGAGAGTGGGCTGTAACAAGCATGCCAGAATGTGTAGCAGGTTAGTAACCATTTTGACTGCAACAGCAGCAGTATTATGAGTCTATATTATACTAGCTTCTTCCAGCAACTTCGCTCACATGACAGAAGAAAATATAGATATAAGCCAAAGCGATGAAGTAACATTCTAATACTGAAAGAAAAAAATCAATAAAACCTGGCAAAACCCCCTCTGACACCCAGTACAAGTGTAGTACTCCAGACCATCAGACGACGGCCCTCTTGTTAGAGTGCCCAAAGTGTCACAAAATTGCACTTTGGTGGCCTAAAAAACACCACTGACACCGCTATGATCTCCGATCACCGATATGAAAACCTACCATGCCCGAATACTTTGAGAAAAAAGACAACCATCGATTCTAGAAGAAGAATATCATCAATATTATTTTCAATACACTTATTTCAAAACCCGCTCTTATACTTACCGCTTTTAGGCAGGCAACTTATTTATTTTTTCACACTAGTGCGGAAAACTGCACGAGTCGTCCTCGCCAATATTGATTACATGTATCGTGTCAGTTATCTTCCTAAGTGTATTAAAAAACGTCGTCTGATACACGTGGAAATTTGTCACTGAAGACTCGGCTCCATAACACCCTTGCTTCCGCCTCGGGTCGACTCCGCCTCTGTCGCAATGACAAATCTCCACATGACATCTATACTGACTGGCCTGTTGGTCTTTGACTGGCCTGTTGGTCTAGTGGTTAGTGGCCCTGACTGCTATGCCGCAGGTCGTGGGTTCGATTCCCAGCCAAGACAAATGTTTGTGTGACGAGCACGATCATTTGTTCTGTGTCTGGGTGTTATTTATCTATAATATGTATGTATTTAGAAATATATAAGTATGTTTATCAGCTGTCTGGTACCCATAACACAAGCTCTGCTTAGCTTGGGACTAGACGGTGTTGTGTGATAGTTGTGGAAATATTATATTATATTATATATATTTAGATATTCTATATTAGATATTCGATATTCTATCACAAAAATGTTTCAGCTCCCTGTGAACTCCCACTTCTCAACGGCGCTACCTACGAAGCCGGGTATCGTGCAGGACTTACAGTAGCACATGCATCCTCGGTCAACATAGCCTGTGAACCTGGCAGATCACCTCCTGCTACACTCAACTGCCATTTGGGTAGACTGCAGCCCACCGTCCATGATTTTTGTAGACCTTTAGGTAAATCCAAATTATCTATTTACTAGTAACGTATATTGAAGACTACGAGTACTTTGTAAAAATGACACCGTGAATACTTAAGAGAAGCCATTTACCTATATAAATCAGACCAGTAAGTAAAATTGACAAAAAAATTGACCGAGCAGGGTAACGAATTGGAAAACTAGTAAGACTCATATTTTTTAAATTAATTGCATCGAAAAATAACTCTATCCGAAATCACAAACAGGAAGATTTTTTTAAATCCAGTTTTAATTAAGTAAGTTAAAAAAAAAAAACGCTCCCATCTTCTTCATACCAATGGTTTAAATGTTAATTACTGCTTCATTCAATAGCCAATTTTGACTAAGATTTCAGAAAGAAAATTTTTCTTTTTTGTTAAGTATTAAATAATGCACAAAGAAAAATACCCAATTAGGCTGACTAAACATCAAACACTTATACAAAACCACATTTATTTCTCCAGCAAATCTGACCCGTCCACGCCCAACCTCAGAATATCAGAGCGGTTCCGACATCGTCAGAGAAGACATCTCGGAGCTCGAGCCAGATATTGACAGCACCACCAACACAGACTGCGGACCACCAGCGAGGTAACCCGCACCATCATACTCCTTGAGAGAAGGAAGAGCTAAGCACATGTTACAGTCGGAATAAGGAAGGAACATATCGTGATAGACTGTATTGGTTAGATAGAGAATAAATACAATAGGAATAACAGATAAGATGAAAAATTAAATAAAGTTTAGATAAATATAGAAAACTCTTAAAGGCATGAATTGTGTCATATTTATGACAAGGTTACGAATGATATACAAGTGATAAGCACCTTTGGAGAAATATGTACGATGTTATATTGCTCGGAGAAAAGATACAGAACAAAATAGATGATGCAGACAAAGTTGTAATACATTAATTACCAGTCACTAAAGCCAAAAAAGATGAATCAATAAAAACTTAGAGATTTCTTCAAAAAAACTTAGGTAATCCCGAATCACAAAGTTAGGTATCGAAAAATAAAACGAAGTAGATATCAATAATTAAGTTTTTAAACATTGTAATTTTTTGTGCAGGAATCCACAAGAAGTCAGGTAATGTGTGATTAGCTCTGAATGTGTCAATAAAAAGCTGAAACAAAAATAAACATGATTAGTTTGTGACATTCGAATTCGTTTGTTTAATTTGACCAAACGCTTTCATTGTAGCTTCTATGTGGTTTTTGTTTGTATCATGTCTTGTTATGCCATATTTGTTTAATTTTTTTTTAGCTCTAAACAAATAATGAAGAAATATAACACTTTTACCAACAAATCATTCATTATTCAAAGTATTGAATCCTGGAGTACCCCAGGGGACTATATTTGGCCCTATAATGTTAATATTAATTGTAATTTTCTACTGGTACGTAACAATTGAAGGCTTTATGAAGTTAAATTCAAATCTAAGCTCAAAAAAAGGTTTGTTTATTTGGAAACAATAAAAATGTGTAGATATAAAGAACAGACGCAACGTAATTTTACTATAAATGCAATGCAAAAAATGTGTTGATTGAATATTTTAATAAAATTGTAATAAAAAATATGGCGTACAGACATGTATTTGAGTGTTTTTTGTTTCGTCACTCATCCAAATCACGTTTAAGGATCAAACATTACAGTTGTCATAGTAAATTAGACTTTCATTTCAAATAAATACGATACATTTTAGAGAATCAATAATGTTAGATCCTTGCGCTTTGGAGCAATTTGTTATTTTTTCGTTTATTTTTTGTTTTATCTTTACGTTTGCTGTTGTACAATGTGATAAGCAAGATTTGAAGCAAGCTGTATTCAAAACTGATTTCAATGTACACAAAGTAATCAATTTACTTGTGATCTCTTCCAACAAAATTGTGATCTCTAATATCTGTGATCAAACTCTCTAAAATAACGCAAATAAAATCCCGATTACTGAACACAGCTTTCTACAACCAATCACTGTCATCCAAAGAGGATGAACCAAGCCGCGATAAAAAAGAAGTAATGTGTTTGCAAAGATATGCGTTTCTTATTTGCTCGCTGAAGACTGAAGGGAACTCAGGCGTTCAGGGATGCCAAGCCCTGGTGAGAGCCTTATAGGTTCGAAATTTTGCTTCTTTAACTAACTCATATTATCATCTTTTGCTCATCGATGATCATTCTCATCAACTGTAACTTCATATTTTGACATTTTAATGTGATGTCTGGTGTGACCAGGGTCTGGGTTTGACTAAGATAGAATTGGTGGTCTTTTTTCATCGAACATTATGACAGTCATTTTCCATTTTTCTGCTTTCTTCTTACATAGTTGGTGATATCGGAAATGATGATACTGCTTCTTGAAAGTACAGATGCTGTATTGCTGTCATCTAGACAGGCAGATCGTTTGTGTGTGATCAAATTTTCATGATAAAGATTGTCTTAATTTACTTCTTTCGAGATCTTAGTTACCTATTTCTAAGGATCTTAGTCATTCCCAAAACATCACTAATTTTTCTCACTTATTCAAGGGTTTAAAGGTCACTTTCATGGTACAAATCCTCGGAAGGCAGGGCTTAGTTAACGTTGGAAAATATACTTTATATCTATGTTGATAAGAACGCTAATTGTATGGCCGTAACCTGGCTTCTTATGTCTTGGCCAAGCTTTTGTTTGGTTGCTAATTTATTTGAAATTTCGTCTTATAGTGCATGTTTTGTTTTGTTATCAACGGAGTATTTTTTAATAATATTCTAAAAGTTTTGAACTTTTTCCATTTAAACTGTATTTATGACGGCCACTGGTGAAATTATGAAATCGTTTATACACACAAATTGCTAAACTATAAAAATCAATGTTTGTGTACTATTCTGTCATGATAATTTAAGTCTTAATTGGCTTCTTAGCCTCTAAAATAACCAATATAATTTTCAAGTCTCGATCATCAGTGGCCAAAATATCGTAATCAATATTTTTTATACCTCAGTATCTTGGAATAATTGCTTGAAGGGTCCAGGGTACGCTGATATACCGGGATGGGGCTGAAGTTAACAGCTCCCTGGGGGTGGAAGGGTATCCCCATGGGACCGAGATAACGTTCAGATGTATTGCTTCGATTATGGGAGAGAAGACCACTTGGAAGCTTATCTGCGAGCAAGGGAACTGGGTTGGCAAGAGTTTCAATTGTGGTAAGTTTCTAAAGATACTTCAAAAACAAATTTTTCCCCCACTATCGTCCAATCCTTCTACTAACGAAGTTAAACTTCTTAAGCCTATTTTTCTCTAACATACTAGCACATTCGACTAGATAGGAAATAACTTGGTGTGTTCAGATTTTTCTCATGCAAAAAAAAAAATACATTCCAATTCTGATAGTAGCCAAAACAAAGGAAGACTGACTGACTCCAGGTGGAATTGCAGTGCTTGGTTTATATCATTTAATAAAAAAGACTGGCAGTGAACCAATTATGTGATGACAGCAGTATCAATTTAGTCCATCCTTTTTATTTTTGCAGAAGAACTAGAGGCTCAGAATGAGGAACTACAAAACAACAACAGCTGCACCTTTGAAAACGACGAGCCGAACGTGGTAGCCTTCTACAATGACATGCAGATCACTGAAGTGGTCGACTTTCCTGCTGGAGCTATGATCACATCCAGGTAAACAGAATATCTGTTATTGTATTTTGTGGCCATAACAGATGTTAATCAGGCCCAACCTTTAATTCCAATGTAATATAAAGGTTGGAGAAAATACTATAAACATAATCTACTTCTAGGTAGCTATATTTTAGTACTTTGATTTTTTTAATGTATCTGGTGGTAAGCTTAGTTTAAATCTACCAGATAGCTTACTATGGCAGGGCACATTGCTCGCAAAAAACATGGTCGATGGGGACGAAAGGAGAGGCAACCACGTACCAGAAGACGCAGCGTTGTAAGGCCTCCCACAAAGTGAACCGGCAACCTGGTGAGGGTCACAAGAATCTGATGGAGGCGAGGCGCACAGGACCGGTCGTTGTGGCGTCACTTGGGGACAGCAGTGGACGTCTTTCGCCTGAAATGTTGATAACTTACTACATTTACTTCTTCCAATACTTCGTTATTTCAGATGCAGTGACATTGGCAAATATGCGATGACTGGATCACAAACGCGAAAATGTATCGGAGGCCAATGGGATGGTGTTAAACCAACGTGCTTTGGACTTAACCAGCAAATGGATTATGCCAGTATGTATTACTTTTAACTTATGAAACTTTTTGACTGGCCTGTTGATTACTAGCCCTGACTGCTACACCAGAGGTGGTGGGTTCGATTCCCACTCAATTTAAATGTTTGTAGATGACCACGATCATTTGTTGAGGAGGAGGAGGATGTATGTATTTTACAAATATATAAGTATATGAATATTAGATAACTGATATTATATAATACTCATAGTACAAGCTCTACTTAGTTTTGGTCTAGATGGCGTTGTGGAGTATTAGTAAACTCCAATATACCTTTTAGAAAAGTTGGTACCTTTTAGATATGCTAATAAGTGAGTGGAACTCTTCATGATTCTATAATTTCTGTCGTAATTAATAACTTTCTGTAACTAGCAGAATGACATAAGAACGGCAACAATTATCTTTTCGTAGTGGAAAAGCGGCCTACGATCCTTTTCCGCCACTCCCAGGGACCTATCGCGCAGACAAACGACGGCAAGCTCCTCGTTTACCCTGGCACGGTTCTACACATGGAGTGCTTGTGGATGAGAAGATTTGGCAACCCCAAGTGGAACGTCACCCTTAACAATCCTGAGTGAGTACTTAAAGAAGTTCTCGGGAATCATGCAGCGATTATTGATGATACAAAGCTTCTTGTATTTTATATCATATCACTGTGACTTGGATAGACTCCTCAATTATTTTTTTTGGTACCAGCTTTTGCTAGCGGCTTTGCCCGCGTGAAAGTACATAGGTCTGTCCATACAAACTTTGGACTCCTGTTTCATCATGTTTCATATTTTTTGGACCGGTGGCGAATTTTAGAAATTCCCCTCTAAGGGCGCCGTTAAAATTAGTATGTATAAATAAAGTTGGCTAGTAAATAAATAAATAATTTTGGGTAATGTGCTAACCACATTTTTGAACTAGAGGATGATGCTTTAATTACGATTAATGATAGATGACTAAGGGCCAATTTCACCAATAAACTAATCGCGATTATATTAAACAAAACGCAGTTTGAGCGCCTAATCGAGATTATAGCTTCATTTTGCGTTTCACCGCTACGAATTGAACCTAGTTTACGCTAAACTCAGTTTCAATTCTTTTGTTGTCATTCATGTTTACGACACGGGTCTTAAACTAGATTACGCTGAGCTCAGTTTAGTTGAACTAAGTTTTTATAGTGAATGATGAAATCAGCCCTAAGGGCTAGTTCAAAGACACGGGGTATCTAGTTTAAAGACACGAGTCGTAAACATGGGCGACAACATACCGCCCCTTCTTGCTTCATTATCAACGTTTCCGATTTCCAGGTCAGATCGCAAATATATAGAGGGCTGGACCACAGACCCTGGTCGAGACAGCGCACTGGAATACAGGCTAAGTATCATCAATGCTGTGAAAGAAGACTCAGGCATCTACCGGTGTGAGACCCCTGCGCGGCAGAGCCATCAGGTCGAAATTATTGTTGAAGGTATGGCGATAAGGTTCAAATTGATATTGTATTGTCAGCAGTTCAAAAAAGATCAACTAGTGGCAGTTTCTAGATCCTTGTTAAAGCTTAAGCCACACGGATGCAATTCAGGGTTCCAACATAAGTCACCTTGGTGGGAGCTTGATTTGTGAATTTGGATTGTGTTACGGCCACACGGATCTAATCCACGTTCACAAATCAGTCACTGTGGTTGAAATTGCTGTTGGAAAAGCGCACCCTCCATCCAAGGACGTTGAAGGTCATATCAAAATTTGGATTACATCTGCCGTTTACACGGATGCAACAAGCAAGGTCACCTCTGTTCGGACGCTGGTTTACATCCGTGTGCCCCAGCTTACTAATATGACATCGATGCATAGTTGAGCACGTCTGCCTCAGTGATCATTCTCTTAATTTTCTGCACATATTATAACATTTGTAATTATGGTCTTGAAGTTTCACTTTGTGGTATCAGCTCTCAGCACAACTAAAGCCGTGCACGCTCTGTTGAATGACGACAAGTTTTTTTAAATGTGACCGTGTGATCAAAATTTTATAACGATATACAGAGTGAGATGTTTTACTAGCTAGAGAAAAAGGATTTTTGGTTATGGAACACCCTTTTACTCTTCTTTTTGGTTAGCATAGCATAGCATCAGCCTTATAATGTTCCCACTGCTGGGACTCAGGCCTCTAGGGTCTAGCGTCTCTAGGACCTTTATCCACCACGCGGGCCCGATGCGGATGTCACATGTCTTCAAATTTTTGGTTCTAGGGCATGACGGTTTCCTCTCGATGTTCTCCTCCACCGTTTTAAGAGCAGAGCTTCTTGGTCACTAGATTTAAAATCAAATTAAAAATTATAGTATAAACCATTTGCAGCCATATTTGAATTGTCAAAATGTCGATCAATCAAAAAAGTGAAGCTGAATCGCACGTTACGAAGCGTAGATCTCTATGGAGAAGAACGTGCAAGAAACTTCATCGACACTCTTTTAATTTAAATCATGTTATGAATTACAAACATTCTGGTTATATATTTCTTGTCACTTCTGTTTCATAAGTTTCTAGGCAAAGGACTTTCCTTCTCCTTCCAAACCTGATGCTCTGGGTGTTGTCCCCGCGAACGTAACCAGATCTTCATACCACAAAAGAGAGATAGTAGAGAAGACAATCTACATACGTCTCGCGCTCGACCAACCCACACATAGACACCGCTCACGGACGCAATATCTTGTACGTGACTAAACCGTAGCTAAACCAGTGCTAGATCACAGAGTACTCTTTCTAGCGACTTCTGGACTTCTGTACCTATCTATTTTGTGGTCTTACCGTCTCCTTTCTTATTTCACTTTACTCTCTGTCCACAGACGTCCATTGTCCACCCCTGCCCATTCGACGAGGTTTAGTCGCCAGTAGCTTGGGCACAAGACTCGGTACAGAGATAAGGTTCCACTGCGCTAACGGCAATGCCCTGCTTGGTGCTCATACACTTGTGTGTCGAGCATCTGGCAACTGGAGTTCACCGTTACCTGTGTGTGAGAGTGAGTAGTATTCATGCAGAGGATATAATATTTTTTTAATTGATATAAGCTAGTGCTTGACTGCGATCCCACCTGATGGTAAGCAGTGATGTAATCGTTGATGGTGACGCGCATTAGAGCCTATTCATTCTAGCCTTAAAGACACCTAACTTATAATCGGACGGAAACACCGCAGTGGGTTTTTTTTTTTTTTTTTTTTTTTTTACGGTAGGTAAAATCATCCAATGACAAATCCCGCCCTTGGGCGGAGCGGGAAATAGTGTCAGACTTTTACTGACTAAAATCCTACCCTGTTCCTTCCCTGCCTTGGTTCCAGGGCCCTGGTATGCATTTTCATACCTTCCCAGAGCCCCAGACTAGGCCTCGACCCTACTGGGCCCCTACGGTTTGCTGACAACTCCTTGAGGCGCACGGGAACAGTGCGCGCCGTAAACGACTTGGGCTCGGTCCGGTCTGTTACCGGACAAACGGACAGCGAGCTACCCATTGCCCGCCGTCCGCAAGCCCGCGTCTACGGTGGCCGGAAATTTGGATCGGAGTTACGGCGGCGGCTGCGGCGTGAGCGCCGTTGCCTGATACGGTCAGCCTCCTCCTTTGCTAGCATTACTGCTTCGCAGAAGGAGGCGACCGCCTGCCACTCCTCCTCGCTCCGGAGCATGGCTTGAACCAAGCCCCGGCGCGAGAGATCGCCTCCGATTGCCCCCACGAGGACACGGCGATGCTCTTCCCAAGCGGGGCACACCTCTACCGTGTGCTCCACCGTGTCCACCGGGCGTTCCGCACAGTGACGACACCCGGGCGTCACCTCCGCACGGATCTTGTACAGGTACCGCCCGAACTTGCCATGTTCGGTTAGTACCTGCGCCATGCGGAAGGTTATGACGCCGTGAGGCCTTTCCAGCCACGCCTCAAAGAGGGGCCTTACCGCCTCAATCGTGGCGTGCCCAGCACAGGGTTGCGACAGTCGTTCTCGCCATTTCACCATGAGATCTCGCCGGAACTCTGTCCGCCAAGCCGCGACTTGTCGTGGCAGCGGGGATTCGCCCCGGCGTTGCATCTCCACGCGCAGATCGTGCATGCGTGCAAGGACTGTTGCCTCCAGATCCCATGGTGGCAGGCCAGCAAGGAGGCTCGCCGCTTCGCGGGATACCGTGCGGTATCCCCGGATCATCCGTATGGCCATGACCCTCTGGCAGGCGTTCAGCAGGGCCGCCGGTCGCCTTCGCAGCGTCGGCGCCCACACAGGCGCCCCGTAAAGGGCCATGGACCGAACGATGCCAGCGTAGAGCCTCCGGCAGGAGGCGTCTGGACCCCCCAGGTTCGGCAGGAGCCGCTTGAGTGCAGCCGAAGTCCGATTAAGTTGGGGAGCCAAACGTCGGAAGTGCGCCTCGAAGTTCCACCGGCTGTCGAGGACGAGTCCCAGGTACTTCATCGTCGACCCGACGCCGATGTGAACTCCTCCTACCGTTAATTGGGAACCCGGTGGTGGCGCGTACCGAGGGCCGTGAAAGCACATGGCCTCGGACTTGTGCAATGCCACCTCGAGTCCCAACTGCTGGATCCTCTCCACGACTGTCGCAACCCCGCGCGTCGCTAGTTCGACCGCCGCCTGGTACGACCGTCCCCGCGCCAGGACCAGCGTGTCGTCCGCGTAGCAGACCACGCTGACCCCGTCGGGGAGGTCGGCGCGCAGCACGTAGTCGTACCCGATGTTCCACAAGGGCGGCCCTAGTACCGATCCCTGTGGGACACCGCACGACATCTCTCGCCGATTCAATTCTCCCTGATGACCGGGGTAGATAATGTACCTGCTCGACAGGTAGGCCTCGATCACACGACAGAGGTAGTCGGGCACCCGGTGGTACCGGAGTGCGCTCCTAATGCTACTCCAGGGCAGGGAGTTGAAGGCGTTGGCGATATCCAAAGACACCGCCAAGACACACCTGCCCCGGGACACTGCATTCCCCGTCGTGAGGGCTCGCACGCGCATGATGGCGTCAACCGTTGAGCGCATCCTGCGGAAGCCGAACTGGTCATCCGACAGGTTCGGCCCGACCCGTGCTAGGTGCGCGACGAGGCGGTTTGCAACTACTCTTTCAAAGAGCTTGCCCACCTCGTCGAGCAGCACAATGGGCCGATACGCGGACGGAGAGTCCGCAGGTCGCCCTGGCTTCGCGATTAGGACCAGTTTCCCCGTCTTCCAACGAAGCGGGAACTGGCCCCTCTCCATACATGCGCTGAGGAGCCCTCTGAGTCGAGGCCCGAGAGCCTCCATGGCCAGGACCCAGGCTTTTCCAGGCAAGCCGTCGGGTCCCGGGGCGGTATTTTTGGCATTCAGCCTTTGTACCGCCACTCTCATCTCTACCTCGGTCACCTCTGGAGCAATATGGTCACCGTCGTCGCCATTGTGGTCCGCGTCGGACACCGCAGGTGGCGGAGCCATGGGCGGGGGGGTGTGTTCCCCCCGCGCAGGGAACAGAGAGTTCACTACACCCTCCACAAGCTGGGGCCGGAGACTCTGCGTCAGCGGGGGAGCCCAGGGGCGGAGTTTATCCCGCACCGCCTTGTACGGGCGACCCCACGGGTCCACGTTGAGAGTCCCCAGCCACACGTTGCGGGCCTCGAGTTTGGCCCGCTTTATCTCCGCTCGGAGGGTGCGCTTTGCTGCTCTGTATCCCTCATACAGCTCCGCCTCTATGGCCTCTGCATCCGGTGGACGGATGCGGCGTCTGCGGTGTCTGGAGTACCGGCGTCGCGCGGCAGTGCATGCGTCACGCAGTGCCGCAATCTCCGGCGACCACCAGTGCACCTGGCGCTGGGCACGTCCTGGTCGGACTCGGGGCATAGCCGCGTCGCAAATTTGCGACAAGGCCTCCCCGAACCAGTCCGCCTCGGCGTCAATGTCGACAGGCCTGTCCGGTGCTTGCACCCAGGCCTGTACCGCCGCGGCCTGCCGGAAGAGATCCCGGTCCAGCTGCCTCAGCGCCCAACGCGGACCACACGGGGTCCGTTGGACCGGCGCGGTCGAGGACTGGGCGGAGACGTCGAACCGGATGTACCGGTGGTCCGAATACGTCTCCACCCCCTCTATGACGCGCCAGTCGACGACACGCGGTGACAGAGCAGGGCTGGCGAACGTTATGTCCACGACAGACTCACCCTGCATCCGCACACACGTGGGGACAGAACCCCGGTTTATAACGACCAGGCCCAACTCCAGGGCCCAGGCCTCCACCCTCCGACCCCGCTCGTTCGTGAACCGGGAACCCCAAGCCTCGTTCCAGGCGTTGAAGTCCCCGCACACGACCACAGGGAGGGAGGAGTGAAACCTAGCGACGACGGCATTCAGCTCCATAAGGGAGTTGTCTAGATCGGCGAGAGATCTGTTCGGGGACAGGTAGACTCCCACCACCACAATGTCCCCGAACCGTGCTGCCACGCAACCCCGCCCCCTCGTGACGGCCTCGAGGGACGGGGTACCACACCGCAGTGGGTAAATTGTTCCAGTTCTTCGATGTACGCGGTACTCAAACGACGAGGCGAAACGGTTAGTCTGGACCACTTACAGCCCATTCACAACTTCGGTCGTAGCGGCGAGCGGCGCGACGAGCGGTACGGTCTCGGTAGGCGTTTGGTCGACAACGCCTACCGATAACATCCCGCTCGCCGCGTCGCTCGCTGCTAAGACCGAAGTTGTGATTGGGATGTTAGGTTTCGCCGTACGTTGGGTTGTCGTATAGAATGTTTATAATATGGAAGTTGTTGTTAATGTTTTTTTTTCTTTTATTTCTACCTATCATCTTTACGGTTCCAGGTGTGGAATGCGGTGAAGTAGTCCACGACACACCTCTAGCAGAAGGCGAGCGCCGTCCACGTGTGGCGGTGGTGTCACGCGGGGTGGGTGGAAGGGCTGCCTTCTCATGCGCGCCGGGCTGGGCGCTCAGGGGAGCTCCGGAGACTGTATGCCTGCCGGCTGCTGATTGGGCTAAGCCTTTTCCTGTTTGTAGAGGTGAGTCATAATAGATCATTGTGAAAAAGAAAGTTAATTAAATTTAAAACTCAAATTTAAAAAAAGAAAGAAGGAACAAAAGAACGATGAACGAAAAAACGAAAGAACGAATGCATGAAAGACCGAATGAACGAATTAATGAAAGAACGAATGAACGTTGCACATGTTTTTGCTTAGTTCCCAGTTCCATCAACCACATGAAGTTGCCAGTTGCCAGTACACATTTCCTTAGCTTGTAAGCTGCTGTATATAACTCTTGCTCTTTAATTCAATCAAATCTTTCTTCACCTTAACTTGCCTTTTCACATTCCAGAGGTGTCGTGCCCGGCACTACCGCCGCCCGCTTCAGGCTACGTACTGGGTCGCGCGCCGTACCGCGCCGGTGACGTGCTGCAGTTCCACTGCAACCCTGAGCACACGCTGCATGGCAGACCCATTCTGGTGTGCCAGGATAGTGGCCGGTGGAGTGATAAGCCACCTACGTGTAAGTGATAGGAAAAATTGCTCAATCTTTGATGTGATTGATGATTTTAATGATTTTAAGATGATAGTTTTGAGACGTACTTATAATGATTGTATGTACTGCTAACGATGATGCCGTGGAAATGGCAACTATTGATTGGGCCAATGAACCATCTTTTATTATTAACTACTGCCAGCATATCATCGCTTACCATCAGGTGAGATAGTAGTCAAACGCGAGCCTGTCGATGATAAAAAAAAAATGGGGATCTCTGCTCAAGAACTACAATCGATATTCTTCTCCCCAGGTGCCCAAGCCTGCACATACCCTGGCACCACAATATCCGGGCGAATGTCCTCCGTGAAGTTCTACTACAAGATCGGTGAAACCATCACGTTCACCTGCGAGCCAGGGTACCGGCTAAAGGGGGCTCCTATGTTGAGGTGTTTGAAGTAAGTTCATCCAAAAGACTAGATATTTACTAGAAAAGATATTTTTATTGAGTTTCTTGCACATTCTTTTCCATAAAAATCTACGTTTTGGAAACTTCAATAAGCATCATTTTTCTGACTTCTAAAAATTAATCTTACGACGTTTGTTTCAGAAACAGAAAATGGTCCAACGCGATCCCTCTTTGCACACCAAACACAAATTACACGTCGTCCGACACGGTCGCCATGTTTAACGGTGACATCGACGCCATGTTGTCTGACGCGCCGGCAGACATCTTGAAAACGCGGGAATCGCCCGCCATTTTGTCACCGGAAAGCTACAAAGCAGCTGTCACACGCGCTGCAGTATCGAGGCTCCTGCGAAGAGGCCCCATTGAAAATTATAGAAATAGAGTTTATAGAGTGAATAGGTTACTAAGGAGGGACACTGAAAGATAATTCTCGGGTACTTTTCGGTTTTTTGTGTGCGGTAATTTGATGGTGGAGGTGTGAGCGCAGATGGTTTGCTTTTTGACAATTTTTGGAAAAGCGTGGTATGTTTATGGGGCGAAGTTAATATTATGAGGTCTGTGTGCTTAAATGTTGTACTTATGTTATGAATTTTATGAAGGTTGTCAATTATATGATTAAAATTAATTGTTTTAGAAGAGATAATGTGGAATTGATGTGAGTAGTAGGGTCTAATGTTGAGAAATTCTGAAGTACTTAAGAGTCTATTGAGTCTTTTTATTTTATTTTATACTGTTCATTTACCAATACATTACCGCATGCAAAAATATTTTAAATATAATATTATTTTAAAAAAACAATGTTGTATCTGTCTATTTTATTGTTGTCTTATTTATTGTATATTTTTTTTCTAAAATAATATTCATGATACGATATATAACGATCGATTTTTCGTTTAAAAACTATATTGTCCGATTCCAATCGAATGATTAATTGATGAAAAATGGATTTGAAATTAATAAAAAAAACTAATGAGACTAAGAAAATAGAGTAAATTAGAAATCGTAGTAAAATATTTATTTATTTATTTTTCCTTTGAAGACTGTTTAATTATAGTGAACGCATTCCAATTGTTGCCAAATTTTTTATTCCTTTTTATTTTTCAGAATTTTATTTTTTTATCAATTTTTACAATTGTAAATAAAAATGCTTCGCCAAAGAAAATTAGAATACTCTTATAAATATTAGTAAAAATTATGTAGATAACTATTATTGTAATAGTATAGTTGTAAGTCTTAGGAAATGTACCGATTTATTACAACTCACGAACGCTCACTTTCTAGCACATAAATTATGTGAACGATCATCGAAAAAGCGTTCTTGCGTACCAGAATCTGAGGGTAAATAAATTAGCATTAAAAACTAGCCTAATTTACTAATTACAGTCAAAATATTCAACTAACTATAAAACTAATTGACTATAAAATAGTCGATTTTGAAAATAGTTGTTAGTCGGTACATTTAATATTTTTAAAAGTCGTAATATTGAATGTAAGTAATTTTGAATATTGCGCTAGATAATACCACGCACAAATATTTGGAAACATTTTTCGATCATCGTCCGTAGTTCATGTGGATTTAACTTAAGTGTACTAAGCTGGTAAAAAAAAATATATCTAAAAAATACATTTATAATTTGCATATTCATAATTAAAAATTATAAAAACGCATTATCAACAAAGTACCTATTCTTTATTAATTAAGAATTTAATTTTATTATCCGTAAAGTTTTATTTAATCATAATTAATTTTAATAATTAAATATTTTAAAATAAACGACACGGTGTAAATAAATTGAAGGTTATAATCACACTTAAGTTATATCCGCATACTATTTTATGCATATCAAAAAAACAAAATTGCATATCTTATAGTAATTTAAAAAAAAACTACAAAATTCAGATAAATCTGTAGATAGTTGTATACTTTTTCAAACATAAAACTATGTAACTCTGTCCCATTCAACAAAATAAATTAATAATTAAATTGTGAATATGAATCTGTATTTTATTTTTCCACCAAAAATAAGTATAGTACGCGGCAAATAAGTTGAACCATTTGCTGTGTTTGTGCGCGGCCCCCTATTTCGATTGGGGACTCGAAAATCGGTTATTGCACATTCAAAGTCAACCGCCATGATGGTTCAACTTGTGTGCAAATGGGGGGGGGATACGCGTAGCTGTGGCGGATGGCTCAACTTAATTGCCACGTACCATAACTATCTTTACCTTTAAAATATTAGCTCTATTAGATAAGGTTCATCATTCTGATTGTCTGACTTTTGAAATAAATGCTAAAAACTGACGAAACTCGATTTTCGTAAACGCAAACCTACAATACGGCCGACGGATCTTAGCGAGTCTGAAGTTAGGCTCTGCGAACTTTAGCGATTGTTTGATCGTAAAAAAATAAATAATTTAAAACCGTATTCAAGTTGATTCCATCTACACAGATTTCAGCAGTGCTTTTGATAAAGTTAATCACAACATACTTTTAATGAAGCTGGCTCAATTTGGCATAACCGGTCAATTGCACAGGTGGTTTGCTTCCTACTTAATGGAGCGGAAGCAGAGAGTGATTGTGAGAGGATACGAATCATTCTTATACTCTTCCACTTCCGGAGTACCACAAGGATCGCACCTGGGGCCGATCTTGTTTCTTATATTCGTAAACGACATAGTTCATACAGTCCGACACAGCAAATGTTCCATGTTTGCAGATGATTTAAAACTGTACAAAGAAATTAAAACAGACTCTGATGCAACACTTCTTCAGAAAGATCTGGATGCAATACATGAATGGTGTCAATTAAACATGATGACTCTTAACGTTAGTAAGTGCTATCACATAACTTTTACGCGGAATAAAAATGTAATACCTTCATCTTATAAATTGAATGGAGTTGCTCTGCAAAAGGTTGACACTATCCGAGATTTGGGAGTCCAGCTCGATAGTAAACTTTCTTTTAGTCACCACATTGACCAAATTGTATCTAAGGCTACAAAAATGGCAGGTTTTGTGAAGAGGACTTGCTCGGAGTTTCGGTCCATATCGACCCTGAAACTTCTTTTCAACACGCTTGTTAGAAGTGTACTGGATTACGCATCTCCAGCATGGAATCCTACATATCGCGTCCATGTTGATAGGATAGAGCGTATACAGAAGGCTTTCACCAGATATCTGCGCTTCAGATGTTCTAGTTGCGATCGGGAAACCAATTATTCACAAAGACTTAAACATTTCAATATGATGGCTCTGGAACAACGTAGACGTTTCTCCGACCAGATATTTCTTTACAAAATTATTCATAGTCAGTCTGATGTTCCAGAGCTATTATCTGAACTTAATATCACTGTACCCCGGCGCACTAAAACTAGATCTGTACGCAAAAGAGATATACTTACTTTGTCCTCATCAAGAACAAACCTTGGTCGCAATGCCCCTATGAACCGATGTATGGCCAATTATAATATAGTCCACAATTGCACCAACATTGACATCTTTGCCGACACTTTTTACCAGTTCCGTAAAAGTCTTGACGTCCTATTTAATAAATAACATTTTGATAACGTTTATTGCAATCGTTTCCTTTTCTATAACCTCGCCATAATTAAAACGAGTTTTGTTTATCATAATTGTGTCTTTTTTGTTTATGCAATTTTATCTTAATTTTAATTTCATATCGTAGTTTTTTTTTTTTTTTTAACCTCTTTTTTTTTGCAACCTCAAATTAGTTTATTTTAAGATTACTCTAAGATAGATCTCATGAATTTTATGTATTTTTTGATTTATGTTTAAGCTGTGTACTCCTATAAGTGACAAGTTCACCATATTAATATAAATATAAGTTAAATTTTTTTTTTGTAAGCTTAATTAGTGAATAAGTCGTTGGAGTACCTTAATATAAATAAATAAATAAATAAGGTTCATCATTCTGATTGTCTGACTTTTGAAATAAATGCTAAAAACTGACGAAACTCGATTTTCGTAAACGCAAACCTACAATACGGCCGACGGATCTTAGCGAGTCTGAAGTTAGGCTCTGCGAACTTTAGCGATTGTTTGATCGTAAAAAAATAAATAATTTAAAACCATAAATGCCAATAACAGTTGTTATTGCTAATAACAACTGATGGCATTTATTTTTTTAACCATAACAGCCTCGCTTGCGGCACGGGTAAATTCCGCCGCCTCCGTCCCAATGACAAACTCCACTTGTATCAAAATCCAATTTTTCTGAATAGAACAATTAAACACCGGTCATAGAAGTCAAAATACCGACTAATAATAATTTTCTAAAAACACGGCAACTTACCTTCAAAATTTCATATCAGCATATTCATATTTTACAGGTTCCTAAGATTATAAGAAAAAGCACTTATTACGTAACCCGTAATGGTTATTTATAAAACAAATTACATTACAGATCAACTGAAAGAAAACTCATTAATCAACCTAGGAAATGATGCAATGGACTACGCTTGTCTGTGATTCAATCGCGAATGATTTGCAACTACATTTTATATAAATTCAAAATGATAAAAACACATTACATTACTGCTTTTATATGACCAACTTACTAAAAACCGAAGCAAAACCAGCAATGGAACTCGAACACAGCGATAGTTCCTAAAGAAAATTACAATAACTTAAGATCATGGTATGTATTCGAAAACCAAAGATTTTCAATTCAGTCCCGCGCAAGCAGCGCTCAGTGAATGACGCATACAGAGTCGCGCGTTTTCGCGCCAAAACGCGTGTTACTTCACGACAGTCGATAAAAAAAAATTCGAAATACGAAAAAGGTTCCATTGATTTTTTTTTTTTGCCAACTCAGATAGCGGTGTTTTAAAAAAGTTAATTTAATCGGTGTTTAGTTAAAATGAGTGTGTGTGTGTTTTGTGACAGTGATTTTTTCTATGTGTTTCTTATGGCGCAGTATGGCGAGAAACAGCGATAACTCATAGGTAATTTGTTCAGATTGACTTAACGTTAATATTATACGTAATTAAGATAAGTGTACGTGCGCAGTTGACCTGCATTCCTTTGCCTACCCTCGATTAGATAATGTTTTAGTCATTAGAATCTTGAGTAATTTATTTTTAACTTACCTGAGGAATGTTATTTGCTACTAAGTTATTACTACCCAGGGGCGTAGCTACCGCCGTATATGCCGTATAAATTATACGGGGCCCCCGTGCTACAGGGGCTCCCATGTAAGCAAAACTTCGCAACATGTTATCCACAACCGTTTCGTAGGGTAAACCAAACATTTGTAAAAAAGCACCACTTTTTGGCCCCTGTGGGACTAGCTACTTCCCTGCTACTTCCACTAGGTCACCACTGCTACCTACTACTAGGTTAAAACTACTACCTACTAAATTACCACTACTCTAAGGTACTTCTTATTTTCCTTTGGTTGTCTACCTCACAAGTACCGGGAATTTTGCGGTAGCAAAATAATAACCTGTAGACGTCACTTAGCGATATTAGTTCAGAGCTAAATGGCTACATTATAATAACTATTGTATAAGTAAGAAAATTGATTATTTATGTTATTAGCACCTCCAAAAAAGAAACTAGTATTTTGTCGTCTCAGTTTCTCAATTATGGACAATGAATTTTGCAAACACGTGATTCAAGAGTTTTCAAACATTTACAGGCAAAACTTTCCGCATCTCCTTTTAAAACACACTATTATACACAGTTAGGAAAATCTAGACGGGAAAAACCGAGATAATATTCACCTACGTTTAACTTTCTTGAATTAAAGACTTGAGTGCTCCAGCGATGAGCAATTTGCCGCCACCCAACTTGAGGGTAGTAATTCTAACCTATTGCGGTCATCTGCGAACCGATTGCACTCAAACTTTCAATGTGTAGGATTGGGCTTGTGGAAGACGATCAAGGAGTAGCTTGCCGTCCGGACGTCCGGTAATAACGAGCCCGAGTTGTCAACGGCGCATGGTTTTTTCTCAAATAGATGTCAACAAAAATACGGGCTCTGCAGGTCTGATGCCCATTAGAGCCACGAAGAATTTCTGTAAGCTAAACCATGATTCTAAAACGCAAATATATCATCATTCATCACTGCAACCGTGCGAAGCTGCGGCGGGTCGTTAGTAGTAAATAATATTATTGATCCGACATAATTATCTCGCAGAACAAATGGTCATAGTCATGGGCATGGCTATTCGGGCTGAAAGGTTCTGGAGTGGCGACCGTATACTGAAAGACGTAGCGTTGGTAGGTCTTCCTCAAGGTGGGCCGATGACGTGGTAAGGATCACAGGAATCCAATTGACACGGGACTCACAAGACTGGCTGTTGTATTGGCACTTGGGGGAGGCCAGAATCTCCTAGGCCCTGTCCATTTACTGACATCTCTTTGAAGCGCGCGTGAAATTCCCCAATTCATCTACATGAACCAATAGGTATATCATTTAAATCAACAATTTGTGTTTTTCAACCCTTCAAAAATTTTAAAAGTGTTTTTATCACTAGAGTTTTTCACCCTTCAAAATTTTACAAGTTTTTCTAACTCTAGTGTTTTTCCACCGTTTAAAAAAATCACATAATTATGCTTAAAATTATACAAAATATAATGGAACTAGTGATAAGAAAATTCAACATTAGTTCCATTATTTCCAGATTCTTTTAAAATGGAACTAGTGATTACAAAAATCATCAGTAGTTCCATCATGGAACGGTTAATGGTACTTAGTGGCAACGAACCATTTTTCCGAACCACTACTTTGGGGCCGTTCAAGTATTACGTAAGATTTTTCGCAAATATCCACCCCCTCCCCCTCGTCAGCTTACGTAAACATTGCTCAGTGTTATGTGTCTGTCTACTCATTTTCATGTGATTTTGGAACATGAGATTGTTTTCTTAAAAAAAAAAATCTGCTGACGTAATCACCATCCAGACCCCCCATCCCCCATGTCATTAAAAATAAGCAAAGCAAAGACCCCTCATCCCCCTGTAGCGCTAACGTAATACTTGAATGGTCCCGTTCCTAGGCACGGAAAAAATCACTTGAAGTAGAAAATATAAAATACCTATCCAAGATTACCTCTCGTAGCATGCAACTAGTCCATTAGTCAGACAGAGTTATCGATGTATCGAATGTATATGTTCCGTGTATCGAACTGGAGCAATAAATATAAAAAATCGAGTCCGATTGTTTCTTAGCGTGTTCAGTTAACGGTCGGCGAGCCAACTCGGAAATCTATGGAATTATTACAAAATTCTGTAATTTTTCACACTCTATTTTTATTTATTTTTTAAACTAGAATAGTTTTTAATTGGTTTAGTGGTAAAATGTGCTCGTTTTCGTTACGGTTTTTTGTATAAAAATTGGTTATAGGAAGTGCAAGTTATGTCTTTGGTGAAATGTTTCTGACCGTATTCTGTTATCAACTTTCGTAACTTTAGTTTGGAAAATTTAAACCGTATTGTACTTCACTGTACACGGGGGGATTGTGGGCTGACTACACCCAGAAAGCTTACAATGCTCTGCGGGTCCAATTTAAAGGGATTACATCGCCCAAATCCTAAAAAACACCTAGGTTTATTGAAGTTTATAGATTATTCCTTATGTACGATTATCATATAAAAAATGAAGGGGACACTTAAGGACATTACTAATAAATTGTATTGATTACGTTTCTCAAAAAAAATACCCTAACTCTAGAAAAAAAATCTGGTAAATAGGCCTTTTTTGAACATTAATTCCATATTTTCTCGAAAACGGCTCTATATCTATACATTAAATTTATACCAAAACATATGTTACGATAAATTGAATAACTTGTATTGATTTTTTTTTTTCTAATTTCATTGAATATCGATAAAAATCAAGAAAAAATCGAATCAGTACTAACACCCCGCGCGCAGCACCCCCTTCAATGCCTGTGTAGAGGTAAATTCTTCTCTATTAATGTAGAGGTAAATTCTTCAAGGTCATTGAGCAATGTAATACCCTTAACAATGCCGGGCGCTGTTGCGGCTTCCACGTTTCTGTAGCGCATCAGCGATGTTTGTTGAAGCACACACAAATGGCTTTGCAGCTATCTGGCGCAAAAAGACCGCATCTTTTATCAGTAGGCTGCGTGGAAGTCACCACAGCATTTTGAGTGCTATAGCCAATAGACATTGTCCACTTACGTGGAAATTAGTGCAGTGGACAAAGTACTGCTTACTGTTTGTTATTAGTCTTACTCGCCTTATAATGGATTTCGGTTATCTGAATTAATATTTTTTATTATTATTAAACCATTGACAAAAAGGTTTTTAATCTTTTTGATCTTCTTTTTTTACTATGGATAGGATCACGTTTGATCACTATCTCACCTGATGTTAAGCGATGATGTGGCCGACTGTCTTGGTATTGTGTACAATGCGTTCCAAATGAGAATAGGATCGATTGCCATGTTGTGACGTCACGTCGAACTGTCAAATCGAAGAAATTTTGACAAAATTGAAGAACTCCGAGATGATTTTTCGTAAATAAATTAAAATTTTAAAATTTCTTTCCTCGATTTATGATGAAAAGCGACGGTGGAGCATGCTTGCCTGGAAGTAATCTATTCTTACTTTTAGTAAACAAAAGTTTCAAAAAATAAAAGGCCTGTTTTGACATTTGTATTTTGACTACCTAGCGGCTCGTCCGCTATAGTGTAGCTACAATTAAAATAATAATTATTAGTCCCATGTAGTAGTAGCTATTTTAATAATGCCTATACTACACCGGACAAGCCGCTAGGTAGTCAAAATTCAAATTTAATGTCAAAACCGTCCTTTTATTTTACAACAACTTTAGCGGTCTTGGCAGACATCATCTTGCCCAAAAGCTGACAATTTACCAAAAAAAAAAATTAAGAACCACAAATACAGCGCCATCTACTCGGTCTAATGCCTTGATCACACGTACCGAGTAAAAGGGCGAGACAGTAAAATGTTGCTCAGCCGAGATAGTGAGTTATGTAAGCGAGGTGTACAGACACGCGCTTCCTATGAGTATTCAGCCGAGATCACTCTCTCGCCCGTTTGCTCGGTACATGTGATCAAGGCATAATAGTATTTTCAAATCATCCAGAGACCCATTCAAATATACACACAAAATTATATCTAAATCAGCCAAGCCGTTTAGAAGTGGTTAGGTGACAAACGTAAGGCACAAATAATAATTAATTGTTACCAACATAACATAAGACATTAAGGGCCGGTTCTAGTCACTGTTTTTTTGTATGAACTTCGCTCGGGAGTATGTCGGCTTCGCGGCCCCAAAACAGCGGTTTTATTATATCAAAAAAAAAACAATAACTATTCAAGATTTTTGTTCTAGCGAAGCGCTTTTAAATAACAAGCTTTATTTTTTTTTGTAACTTTCAAATATTTCCGTAACTTAATCTCGTAGATAAATACGTTTGAAATCGTGTTCGTTTAATTTTTTTTTTATTCCAACTAATTTTTAACATGCTTTCATTTTTGCCAAGCGCTTGGTCATATAGTTAATTTTAATAAAATATTTTTTTATGGTGTTCTCTTTTCTTCTCTTTGATTTTCAGAGGTTTAAAAAAGTTCAAAATGAGTGAGAACCTGGCCTTAAATCACATCACAAAATCAATTCCGTCCACATTACGACAGGATTAGCCATAAAGGAAGCGAACGAATCCATACACGATCCATTAGTAGTCACTAGTCCGCCCGGGCCGGATGTGATGTGGGGTGCTTACGAAATTGATGTGCAGTCTACCGGCTGATTACCTGGTGTAGGCACTGCGATAGGTGATTATATTTGTTTTTTTTTTTTAATTATTATTGATAGGTTCGCGCTTGACTGCTATCTCACCTGATGGAAAGCGACGATACGGTCGACGATGGATCGCGCTTACCTAGAAGAAACCTATTCACTCTTGACTTAAAGATTCCCGGGTTGTAGCCATCAGGAAACACAGACTCCGGCAGGGAATTCCACTCCTTAGCTGTACGCACAATAAAAGTGTTGGTTGAAGTAAAGCCATTTGGACAGCAGTGACGAGTGGTAACAGCCCCGACTTACGAATTGTAGGTCGCGGGTTCAAACTCAGCCAGGTGCATTACTTTATGTAATTTATAACATCACCACTGCTCTCAAAACGGTGAAGGAAAACATTGTGAGGAAACCGGCATGTCCTAGAACCAAAAATTCGAAGACATGTGACATTCATCAACCCGCACTGGGCCCGCGTGGTGGATTACGGCCCATTCCCTCTCCTAGAGAGAAGGCCTGAGTCTTAGCAGTGGGAACATTAAAAGGCTGATGACGATGATGATGAAAGCCGTTTGGTCTGAGTGATCGCGAATTGTATTGAGACCTATCTATGTCTTGTTAAGACTCCGCATAATCCAAGGGCTGGCTTTTACCTTGACCAGAGGATAAGTATAATCCTCGTCACACAATTTGAACCATCATGGCGGTCGATCTTGAATGCGCAATAACCGATTTTCGGGTCTCAATCGAAATGGAGGCCTGCTCGTAACCATAGCAACATTTCGGGTTCAACTAATTTGCTGCTTACTATACTGCCATTGTGTTTGGTCCGCGTGATACTCCTAATATAAAATTATCGCAAAAATTTGGAAAAGTTTTTCAGGCCGTGTTTACGGAGACGCGGCGCGTCAGGCGTTTCGTCGTTCATTGCAGCAGCGGGCCGCGTCATCGCTCTCGCAAACACAAAAATATGGAAATGTAAGACGGACCACCGCGTCTCCGTAATCGAGCACTAAGTGGATACAGAGACGCCATGCGTTGCGAGGCGCGTCTGCTGGTTCGTCTTACATTGCCATATTTTTGTGTTTGCGCGAGCGATGACGCGGCCCGCTGCTGCAATGTACGACGAAACGGCTAACGCGCCGCGTCTCCGTAAACACGGCCTGAAAAACTTTTCCAAATTGCAAAAAATAAAAATAAAAATTTTGCGATTGCGAAAAGTGTTCAAGACGATGTTATTCTATGCTACAGAACAAATGTTTAAATGACCTGCAGATAGCTATTGGGTATGTCTTGTGTATGTGACTTTTCATGTTTTTGAACGCACCCACGCTACAGGAGTAATTCCTAGTGTGAAAAAACTTCCAAAAAACAACATCCTTATCAATCATCGACACACATTATTGCTATTGCATACTTATCACCAGGATGCCAAAATGTCGACAGGATTAACTTATCTAAATGGGAAAAACGATGGTATTATTGGCATCATAACATTATCACATAGTAGGTACATTCCTACCAACTAACTTTTTATTTTTTGATTTACTGGTTACTGCGCATTCAAGGCCGACTCCATGATGGTTCAACTTGTGTGACGCGGATTATAACAAATTTTTGTGTCTTAATCGAAGTGGAGGGCTGCGTGTAGATATAGCAAAGGTTCAACTTATTTGCCGCGTATTTTAAAGCCATTGGTCCAGGTTATCATCCGTAGATTTTTGACTGTCGATAACCCAGAGAGGGTCATGATTACCCAACTGAAAAATAAAAATCAATCCATACTTATTAATATTATAAAACTAGCAACCCGCCTCAGCTTCGCACGAGTGCAATGGTGATATTAAATGCATGTATGATACTCCACATGATATTCCACAACTATCACACAATGCCGTCTAGTCCCAAGCTAAGCAGAGCTTGTGTTATGAGTACTAGACAACTGATAATCATACTTATATATTTCTAAATGCATACATATTATAGATAAATTACACCCAGACACAGAACAAATGTTCGTGCTCATCACACAAACATATGGCTGGGTGGGAAACGAACCCACGACCTCCGGCATAGCAGTCAGGGTCACTAACCACTAGACCAACAGGCCAGTCAAAGTATAATACATTACAAACCTTTCTCTTTATCTATTTAAAAACCGCATCAAAATCCGTTGCGTAGTTTTAAAGGTCTAAGCATATATAGGGAGAGACAGAGGGAAGCGACTTTTGTTTTATCCTTACTATGTAGTGATGATAATGTGAATAACTTTGTCTATTTGTTACACTCTCACGGTTAAACTACTGAACGAATTTTGATGAAATTTGGTCCGGAATAAGCTTGAATCCCAAAGAAGAACATAAGCTACTTTTGGTCTAGTTTCGGGTTTTATCCGTTCTGGACGAACTCGTGAGCAAAGGCAAGTTGCTATATAAAAAAACTATGACGACCAAAAATTAAGTCATTACAACATCTTAACTTGCGATACTGAAGATAATTTATATTAACGAATGACGTCTTTGTATATATTAAACCATCTTCAGCTGAATTTTAATAACAAAAACGTCGACGCCAAACAAATAAGTATATAATTACATTTACTTAGTCTCGCCATCAGAAAATAACATGACAGAAAGCTCACTCCAATATGTAAAATTTATCTTATAAATATACAATATGTGGCATATAAGTTGAACCATTAGCATTTTGCCGTGCCCAACAGGGTCCATATTGGTCTGTGACAATTTTCAACACCATCTATGTACACAAATGGATTGCAATAAAATATTGAGCATTGAACTAAAATTGTAAAAGATTTTCAGGTGCGACACAGTGGGGACCATTTTAGTTCAACTTATTTACCATGTACAAAACGATGCGCAAAGCGATCCCCACTCTTTTAATAAGCTCTCAAGATTCGTGCCTTTACTTTATTTACATTGTTCTCACATAATAACAGCAACAAGACACCTGTTACCGAGATATTAGAAACTAGCGACCCGCCCCAGCTTCGCACGGGTGCAATAGTGATTAAATTATATTATGCATGTATTATACATATAAACCTTCCTCTTGAATCACTCTATCTATTAAATAAAACTGCATCAAAATCCGTTGCATAGTTTAAAAGATCTAAGCATACACAGGGACAGACAGCAGGAAGCAACTTTGTTTTATAATATGTACGAGTAGTGTACATAACATGTATCATTTTGTAAAAAGTTTTTTATTTCACTCTTTTTTGCTGTAGTACCCCTCAGCCAAACTTAAATTGATATCTTTTGCCATTCGGTTACATCATCAAATCATCATGACAATTCTAATACCTAATACCAAACTACGGCTAGGGTACACGGATTTATTACAGAGTTCCGGTTCTTACCTACCTTCCGGCTTCATCATCAGGTCGGCTCTATGTATCCCCTCCCCTTCTTCCTTCAGTCAGTCACAGACTACACGTATAAACAAAGCAATTTTACGACAGTTCTGCTATGATTTTTTGAAGAGTTCCGTTCTATATCTTCGAAGTTCATCATCAGATCAAAACAATATTTCTACGGGACCAATTCGGGAGTATAATCTTTCAGTCAAATCGAAAATTTTAAAAATCGGTCTATAATTGACCGAGATATCGGCAAACAAACATATACAAACGATTCTGCTATGATTTTTTGAAGAGTTTCGTCCTATACCTTCAAAGTTCATCATCAATTCAAAAAGATATTTTTATGGGACGAATTCGGAAGTATAATCTTTGAATCAAAACAAAAAATTTTCGAAATCCGTCCACAATTGACCGAGATATCGGTGAACATACATAAAAAAAAATACGTACAGCCGAACATAGAACCTCTTCCTTTTCACAGTCGGTTAAAAAAAAGTGTTCATGGAGTTTCTTGCAAATTCTTCTCCAAAGATATCTAAGATTTGGAATGTGCAAATATCATATTTTTTCTGACAAACTGACTTCTTGACTTTTCAAAAGTGTCTGTAAATAGTTTTTCTTCTTCTTATTTATAAAAATGAATAGCTGTTCGTTAGCCTCGCTAAAACTCAAGAACGGCTGGACCGATTTGTCCAATTTTAGTCTTGAAATATTTATTCGTGATACTTCAGGGAAGGTTTAAACGGTGAGAAAATATGGAAAAATTCACGAAAAAATTATTACAATATTCATAGGAGGTACAAAGTTTGCCGGGTCAGCTAGTTTGAAATAAAATGCTTTGAATCTATGTTTTCGCTTGTAGGATTCTTAGTGAGCCTTTTGTTCCTTTCCTCCAGTTGTACAGCAATGTTAGCTAACTGGCACCAGTCTCTATGCCAAGGTCAGCCGGCTCTACGGGCTGCCAGCATTGTCTATGATAATTAAAAGGTAATTGCTGTTTAACTTGACGTGAACGCAAAAAGTTTTGTTCACGTTTGTCGGCGTGGTGCGAGGATCGGAAAACTATGCGGGTAGGTTTAGTTTTGGTGTTTTTGTTCGATGGCATGGGCTTGAGGAAAATAGAAGAGAAGAAAGACTTTGGCTTGTGAAGGTTACCAGCCGCCCTAGCCAAGTTTACAATCGTTTCGTTTAGAGTGAACGCTTGGGATTGGCCACGCCCTCAATCCCTTTATTCTGATCACGTGACTGAGCGTTGAGATGACGTCAGACCAAAGGAATTGGAACTTGGCTAAGAGGGCTGAACTAAGACATTTGTCTGCTAAAAAATGTGTAGTAGAAAATTCAATAGCAGTGGTTAAAACTAATATTAATTATGATGATTTGTTTGCTTTAGACCATAGCATTAATATGTTTAAGTAGGTTGAGATAAGTCTATTACTATTTTGTTTATAGTCCTGTATGGTTGGGTAGGTCTAACTTCCAGTTCAAAGAGGTCAATCGTAGACTACGACTCTGTTGGGCAGCGTTGGAGAAGCTGCGTGGTATCTTCTCGTCCAACATACTATAGGGTTTCAAGACGAAATTCTATGACCAATGCGTGTTGCCAATGATGACATAATAGCTTCAACAGGAGGCTTAAAGTCACCCCTAAGGCCGAAACACATAACCGCGTTGAGGCTTCGCGCCACTAAAATCGGCAGTGTCACCCGCTGAAAGTTGCGCTGCAGTGTCGCGTCGCGAAAAAGAGCGGCAGGTGTCACTGCTAATTTTAGCAACACGGTTATGTGTTTCGGCCATAAGTGCAAAAGAAAGGGTTATGCTCAGTTTTTTTGCGTGATCATATCAGTAATAATGTCTATAATTATTCCCTGGAGAAACAAGGTTACTGAAAAAAGCCCGAAATATCGCCAAACTTAAGCGGCAGTGGGCAGGGCACATTGCTTGCAGAACAGAAGTTTGGTAAGGACGAAAACTACACTCCAGCACGGAGTGGCGGCCGCCTACCAAAAGACGCAGTGTTGGAAGGCCTTCCACAACCGAAGACCTGGTGAGAGTCGTGGGAATCCAATGGATGCGAGACTTACAGGTCGAAATGGCGACACTTGAGGGAGGCCTATGTGCAATAGGTGACGTTTTTCGGGTGAATAGTGATGGCTAGTGTCTAATGTTATATAGATAACTAGCGACGGGTGCAATGCAATATTATGCATGTATTATACATATAAACCTTCCTCTTGAATCACAAAAAAAAAACCGTATTAAAAATCCGATGCGTAGTTTTAGAGATCTAAGCATACATAGGGATAGACAGCGAGAAGCGACTTTGTTTTATACTATGTAGTGGTAGTACGGAAACCTTCGTGCACGAGCCCAACTCGCACTTGACCGGTTTTTACTACATTTTTTATGAAAACTATTTCACGAATGAAGTCGCTGGAAAATTGCTAGCAAGTATACAGTGCAAATCTCTGATATATTTGCTCGCTTAGAGTATTCCGTTTAGTATGCTAAGTTATACCTTAGCTGCTAAGTAAATAACTCCATATTTTATACCCACAACACGTTATACTTATGTGGTATTAACACGTGTATGCTAACTGTTACCTCTTTGTTCAGCGCAGTCGGTTAAGTAAATTTGATTCACAAATAGAGACAATTAGCATTCTTGCTTTGTGTATGACATATTTCTAGTTGGTTTATGTCCTTGTGGTAACCTGTCTTATCAAAACAGATAGGAATTTTGTCCTCTATCATTATCGAAACCTCATAAAATAAAATCTAGCCGTTTTAAGCAGAATATCGAGTTTATTTTTTATTATCGATAGGCGTTTGAGCGCAAACCTATTAATAAAAAAAAACTGACTAAGTTCGAGTCGGTTTCACCTTTTTTTTTGGTGGGTTAAAATCATCCAATGAGATCGCCCTTGGGCGGAGCAGGAGATGGTGTCAGACTTTTGCTGACTAAAAACCTACTCCGTTTCTTTTTAGCTCTACATTCCAGGGCTGGACTTTCCTTTCAAAAATCGGTCCATGGTCCCAGTAATCGGTCGGAGTCGGATTCACCCAAGAAAACAGTTCAATTCCGGAATCAAGTTTCGACGATTTTTTTCCGAATAAACAAATAAGTTTTTTTGGTGACTTAACTACAAATTTACAGTTTTCGGATTTTTTTTTTTGTGCTATGAGATCTTGCTTTATGACAAATTTCAGGATTCTAGGTAGGAAGTAGCCTTTCAATTTTCATTCCTTGAGAGGTCGAAATGCTTATACGTTTTTTGCGACAGTAACTGCCGTATCTTTTTCGCTCGTTATGCTCGTTAACATAGAACTTTGATTATTTCACAGTTTCAAGGGACCGCAGACTTGAATATATGGTTTAAATGAAAAATAAAGTACTTTTTTTTAAAACTCGAATTAATTCACGCATGTTCGAAATTGATTTCTTTAAGTAAACATCAGCTGATCGAGGCCAATGTAGGTAGTTAGTACGCCACAACTGACGACTCCCTACACGGTCATTGACTCGTTTACTTGTAGAAATTAATTTCGTGCATGCGTATATTAATTGGAGTTTTAGAAAAAAGTACTTTATTTTTTAATTTTATCATTATAAATCGATAGTGTTTCATGTCCCGAATCGACCCTTCACGGGACTAAAACGACCAAAATTTAACGGTGTATATATTATACCTAAGATGCCCTAATAAAACAGAATGGAGTGGTGTGTCTTCTTTAATACGGGGTCACTTTGACCTCGTACCGCACTTAGTAAAAAAAACGTTACAGGGTCAAATAAGCCCCTAAACATCACAGTGACAGGTTAATAGGCCCCGTGCCTTAGGAATAGAAATAATACAAAAACAAATGCCGCTTTGCCCGCAGTTTACTCGTAAAATCCTCAGAAACCGGGATAAACAAGTCACTTTTATTATGTTCATGTTCGAGTTAGTCATAAATTGTCCCGTTTTCTCCTCTATGAGAGAGACCTCTGTGTGACCTCGCGACCCGCACATTTGTCATTATTTTCTCTGTCATAAACCTCCCAGTTTAGTCGAGGCCGTGAATATTAAATTCCTAGCTTACCTACCTTTCACTGAGTATCTCGGAATAACAACCAGAGACATTTTTAAACAATATACACTTTGGAGGTAGTGGAACAGAGAGTAAAGTCCCACATACCTCCATTGAAAAGGGACGATCCTCCGACCAGACAGGTTTTATATCTGGTGGGCTACTGCCCGATAGATGATTTCGGGTTTGTTCTATATGTTCCAATCGCGCCGCGAATCTTACTTGCGCAATGCAGGATTAGTTCTTTTTGTGACGACATGGATGTCGCTACATCACTCCCCTCCGGAGATCGGAGATCGATGGTTCTTGATGCTTCTTGATGCGTCGTGTGATGCGTGCCAAGCCAATGGAGGTTGGTTCCAGTGAGTCGGAACCGGATTCCGCATAGTTCTCGGTGAGTCGGAACTGTCTGCGGTGATGCCCCAGTGAGTCGGGGTGGTGCTATCCCAGTGAGTCGGGATACGATGCTGCAGGCTCCAGTGAGTCGGAGTAGTGCGGCTGGCTCCAGTGAGTCGGAGCGGTGCTGTGCGACGTAGGGCTCGACTGCTGTCGTCGACCAGGAGAGGTTCTTCAAGGCTCTTCATGTGACTGGCCGAAGGTGCAGGTGTTTAGCCAAGGTCGCTGATGAGGCTAAGGGTGGTGACCAGGTATGACCAAGTAGGCATGCTGGTGGTCAGGATACCCATATAGCCGTGGGTGCTGGCTGTATGGCTCGCTGCTCGAAAGCTTGAGGAAGTGATGATGACGTCACGAAGTAGTTGCTGCACGAAGGCTGCGCTGACGTTCTTTGTCGAGGGTCACCAGTTTGGGGGTAGTGGAACAGAGAGTAAAGTCCCACATACCTCCGTTGAAAAGGGAGGATCCTCCGACCAGACAGGTGTTATATCTGGTGGGCTACTGCCCGATAGATGATTTCGGGTTTGTTCTATATGTTCCAATCGCGCCGCGAATCTTACTTGCGCGATGCAGGATTAGTTCTTTTTGTGACGACATGGATGTCGCTACAACACCTTTAAATTTTGGTCGTTTTAATCCCGCGGAGGGTCGACTCGAATCGAATACTGTCGATTTGTGAAGAGAAAATTAAAAAATAAAGATTTTTTTTAAACTCGAATTAATTTACGCATGTTCGAAATTAATTTCTTTAAGTAAACGAGTCAATGAACTTGTAGGTACTCTATCACACTCACAAAACGGTGAAGGAACATCGTGAGGAAACCGGCATGTCCTAGAAACAAAAATTTGAAGACATGTGACATCCACCAACCCCTACCGGGCCCGCGTGGTGGATTTCGGCCCATTCCCTCTCCTAGAGAGGAGGCCTGAGTCCCAGCAGTGGGAATATTATAAGGCTGATGCTATCCCCTAACGGGTTTAAAAAAAGATAGAAAGTTATTTTAGAATTTAAAAAAATTGAATAATTTTCGAATTGTACGCGGACGAAGTCGCGGCCACTCGCGGGCAAAAGCTAGCACAAAATACGATTTCAAAGAGAGTCCATGATGTTTCTTGCACATTATTTTAGAATTTATAATTTCCACAACTATCACACAACACCGTCTAGTCCCAAGCTAAGCAGAGCTTGTGTTATGGGTACCAGACAGCTTATATACATACTTATATATTTATAAATACATACATATTATAGATAAATAAGATAAATAACACCCAGACACAGAACAAATGATCGTGCTCATCACACAAACATTTGTCCTGGGTTGGAATCGAACCCACGACCTCCGGCATAGCAGTCAGGGCCACTGACCACTAGACCAACAGGCCAGTCGTAAAGGTAAAATTGTCATCATCTTTCTGTCCGATAACTCCTTGGTAATTTAAATGGTTTATCATCACAATGATATAAAGGCGAAGGTTTGTGTGTGTTCATCTTAACTTTCAGCAGGTTGAACGAATTTAGATGAAATTTGGGGATAACTATTTACTTTCACGAGGTCGAAGCGGCTTACAGAATCTAGTTGAGATAAGAAAACAATCACCGTAACCACACACATACCTACTAATTAAATAAAACTAATATGTTCTCAGCCACGGCCCAACAATGCGCTGTGTCTTACGTAAACGCATACCTACATAATTATATGTAATAGATGCACCTTCACACTAACAATGGCTGCAGGGCTCAGGTGTAACACTGAGATTTAAAAGATAATATCGCGAGATTTTATAATGAACTTAAGATAATGGCTTCAAAAGCAGCAGATACTACGCAAAGATAAGATAATCAGGTCTCCTTCTCACTATCTCCCTAGACTTCTCCCAACTAGCTTAAGGGCCGTTCAAGTTCTTTTTGAGGAAAATTGACATCATTTAAAATCTCGATTAAATGTGCAAGGCACAAAAGACTTATATAAGTACTTTTTATATTTTTAACATATTTAGAGTGCATTATAGAGGGCGAGAGCAGTGGTGGCCAAGTGGTCACGGCCCCGACTTACGATTAGTAGGTTGCGGGTTCAAGCCCGGCCAGGCGCATTACTTCGTGTAATTTATTTCATCACCACTGCTCTCAAAATGGTGAAGGAAAACATCGTGAGGAAACCGGCATGTCCTAGAACCAAAAATTCGAAGACATGTGGCATCCACCAACCCGCACTGGGCCCGCGTGGTGGATTACGGCCCATTCCCTCTCTTAGAGAGGAGGCCTGTGTCCCAGCAGTGGGAACATTAAAAGGCTGATGATGATGATGATGATGATAGAGGGCAAAACTTCATGTAAAATAGCAGATTTTCAAAGGTCAATACTCTAATACTGGATTAGTTTTACACAAATCCACAAGATATCTGTGTATATATTACTAGCAATTTATATAATCCGGTATTTTATACAATACATGGCATAGGCAATGTGTAGAATACGGTTTAAAGTAAAGTTTTTATTTTCAGATGACAAAAAAATAACCCTAACCTAACCTGTCCGTGTCAGGGTGCCCTAAAATTACACTACCTCCTTCCCTGTTCTCGTCTTTTACATAAATTACACGGTGGTGAAAATCATCCAATGACATCTCCCGCTGTCTTGGGCGGAGCGGGAGGTAGTGTCAGACTTTTACTGACTAAAAAACCCACCCCGTTCGTTCTTAGCCCTACATGCCGTGGCCGGACCTTAGTTTCTGATAGCAGTCCATGGCCCCAATAGGCTTCGTTCCTGCTGGGCCCCTACAGTTTGTTGACAACTTCTTAAAGCACGCGGGACCCGTATGTGCCATCGACGACTTGTGCTCGGTCCGGACGGTTACCGGACGGTCGGACAGATCTAAAAATAGCTGTGAAAACGCAAATTATGTGCATATACGAATAAACTATACTCCTAAAAATTAATCTATGTGTTCAGTTGCCCACCACATATCAATCCATTCCATTCACATAATAAAACCGCAAACAAAAAGAACCAGCCAAGTGCGAGTCGGGCTCGCGCACTGAGGGTTACGTTCAAACCTAAGTATGTATTTCAATTTCCGCATCGAGTCTTGAAGATTATTTCATACTTGTGCTATGAGGCCGTGCTTCTTGCCAAATAGGATTTTAGGTCATAGGGAAGTAACTTATAGGTTCTGATTTCCTAGTGAGAGTCAAAATATGCGCCGGGGACGCATAGACGGAGCATAAACGGCCTTATCTTCAGGTTGCGTTGAGTTAGAAGTTTGATATTTCACAGCTCTAAGGGGTAGAAGACTTGAGTATTCTATATTAATTTCAGCTTACGAAAATAAATACGAAAATCCTGCATCACGCAATTAAAGTTATCCGCGCGATTTGAGTATATACGAAAGCCCAAATTCCTCTATATGGCAGTTGCCCTACAGACACAACACCCGTCTGGTCGGAGGATCCTTCCTTTTAAACGAAGGTTTGGCCTACAAGTGTCTTAACAGACAAACAGCAAAGTGATCCTATATAAGTTCTGTTTTTCCGATATATCTTCGGAACCCTAAAAAAACAAAAAACTCCAGAGCATAGAGTTTTTGTTTCATTGTTTTTGTTTGTGGCCAGTCCAAAAAAAAACACGTGACCTCATGAACAGACATAAACAGACCTTGAACTATCTGTACCTGAAAAACTAAAGAACGCAACACAAGAAATAAGACCTAAGAATACCCGGATGTGAGCACTTTTTGTGCCAGTATTAATATGCTCATTTGCCGAGCATAATTTGTCAGTTAAATACACGATGGTTTTAAAATTAACGAATTCCAAGATGGCCGCTATACTACCTACCATCTTTAGATATAATGATGGAGATTTTATGACGATTTTCATTGTATTATTACGAGTATGTTAATACTTTAAAAGAATTTTTTGCGGGGTTTTTTCGAGTGATGTATAGTAGTTATTTTAATTATTTGTAAATTGATTCCTACTGGATACTTTGTGATGTAAAATTGGTGTACTTTTGTACCTCAAGTGTCTGCGCAACTGGACAATATGTGGAATCATTGAAACAGGCCCGATCTCGGTAAAATCGAGCTGAGAATTTTATTGTAGTGTTATCTCAGCAAAGTTTGCCGAGGTTAACTTTGATTCATTTGTTGCCAAATACTACTAAAACATTAAAATATGTATGTAAAAACATAAAATAAAGGTAAAAAAAATTAACTATTTATACGAAGACCTACCTACATAAAGAACTTAATATGTAGGCCCTGCTATGTCGGAGGTCGTGGGTTCGATTCCAACCCAGGACAAATTTTTGTGTGATGAGTTCAATCATTTTTTCTGTGTTTGGGCCATAAATACACCTGTTTGTATTTAGAAATATATAATAGTACATTATGATACAAGTGTGTAATGTACATGGTTACCGTCGAGGCGGTATTAAGACCCGAGCCTTGGCGAGGGTCTTAAGAGAGCCAAGAACGGTAACCATACATTACTCACGTGTATCATACGACGTTTTTCAATACACTTGTAAAGAAAAATAATTTAGCTAACTCTTATTACAACAGCAAAACTAGGAAAAAATTTCATAATATGGCGGTAAGATTCATAGACATGCATCAATTTTTTTTTACTTGACCCAAAGCTGAAGGCTATGGCTACATAGTCTTTTGATCAAATTGCCTAGTCGTTGTTTGTTTTCTTGCATGAAAAGATTTCACGATAATGTCATTTTTAGTGAAAATAGGATGTAACATTTTCTAATGTTTTTGTAGTAGGTATTTATTTAATGTTTTTGTTTTAATTGTAGTAAGTATTTTATTTAATTAATATAGACAATGAACTTCAATCGAAAAAATCACACCAAAAACCGCGCGCATTTTAAAATGGCGACCATATACCACAAAGAAAAAACAATTTTAATTTATTTTTATTTGAAAGAACATATATGTTTTGTTATTAAATAAATCGTTTTTACACGTTAAAATGGCCGAAATTGCATGAAATAAGTAAGTAAGGCCCGTATTACAGAACCTTACTCAAGTACTACTTAAACTGCGTTCAACCGATTACTGCTTGAGCGAAGAATCTCGACTTAAGCGTTCAGTTTATTTTAGAACTATCCTCAAACTCAAATCAAACTAAACTACGTTTGAGTAGAGATTTTGATCTCTGATTACGTGAGTAAGCTATCATTGTGGTAACCCAGAAAAATGGTTTGTTTTCTATTGAAAATCTTTTTTTTTTTCGAATGATTAAACTGGATCAAAACTGGATGACGAGGCGGACAACTGGACAATATGTGGATGGAATCATTGAAACAGGCGCTATCTCGGTAAAATGGAGCTGAGAATTTTATTGGTATTGACTACCACAGCAAAGTATGGGGGAAGGCTGACTCGTTACGTTTGCTGCTAAATACTGCAAAAAAAATTAGAATGTGTTGAATGAAGAGTGCAAGTGATTCTAATGAAACTCAAAAAAGATGGAAATGAAAATAAGAAGGTCTCAGTTACCAAGTCAAAAAATAAACACGTAAACACACAGGAATTTGCAATTCTGGGGCTATCGGATGCCCATGGTTATGTGGTTTTCTTAAATCGTGGTCAATCATCAGTAAAATTTAATGTTTCACGACATCTTTTGAAAACCTGTAGGTACTTCTTAAAATTTTCAAAATTATAAGGGTCCTGCGTATTTCGTAAATATCTCAGAGGAACATTTAAGTTAAACGTTTGATTTGTATTATCTACTTCTGCAAATATATATCCATTTTGATTAGGTAGGTATTCGATTCACTCCAAATCCACAAAAAAAATCATGAGAATCTATGCTCAAGCGTGGTTTCGACTACTCTTGCGAAAACAAAGATCAAATCTCGCCTCAAGCAGTGATTCTGAGCTGATTGTGATTTTAAAATAAGGACACATTGAGTGGAGCTCAGTCAAGCCTTAAGCACTGTTCTATAATACGTAAAAAATGTCATTTTAAAGTGACATTGCTCAGGTGATTATTGATTGTAGTTACTCTGCTCAAGTTAAGTTCTAAAATTAAAACTCCAACTGAGACTAGTTTTAAGTAATGCTTGAGTCTTGATTGTAGTTCTGTAATACGGGCCTTAGACACTAATTTACCTATACTATTGAACGAACGTAATAACCTAACATCAATTTTTTCGTATTCAAAATTTGATTTAAGAACAAAGAGGTTGAATAAAAAGGTTATAGCTACATTATAGCACTAGTGCTTAATGGTAATCAAAATATCACAGTTTGGTAACAGGTGCCATTATGTCCCTAAGTGTAGTGCAATAAGAGCCACTTTCTGAGCAAATGTATTGAAAATATTTTTATCAGGTGTCTAGTACTTACCCATAAAACAAGCTCTGCTTAGCTTAAGACTTGACGACGTTGTGTGATAGTTATAGAATATATCATGTATTAAAAACATTCCAAAAAATACTTTATAAGTAGGTAGATTTTGATTGAATGGATGTTCATTTGTTTGTGAATGAGAGAAATACTTACACGTGATTTTGAGCATGTGCTTATTTACGAGTATGATCTAAGTATTTTGACGCACGTGTTTTGCTATTTTGCACAGGGCCATTATTCTCTCTGCCAACACAATGATCAATGGAAAAACACGTGAGTACGGTTCAAGTTAGACTTTATAGTTTTAGTTATATGGTAGTTAAAAGTAGTATTTTTTTATTATTTATTGCATTCATGTTGTGAATAGATGTTACATTATTGTATTGTCTAAAACATGGACCCTAGTAGGACATAACAACATTTATATTGTTAATATTGCAGGCATTAACAATAAAAAAAAAAATAAAAAAAAAAAACAAAAAAAAATAATGCTATTTAATACATTAATATATTATACTGAGTCATTCGATTATTATTATTACATTAAATTAACACTGTAATAACATTTTTCTGAAAATAAACGCTTCAGTCTATGTTTGAAAATCTATATAATTATAAAAGCGAAATACCACTCACTGAATAATCACGAAATCTCAGAAACTATAACACCTACAAACTTAAAATATGGCAGGTAGGTTCCTAATAGGGTGTAGACATCCGCTAAGAACGGATTTAACGAAACTCCACCCCGAAGGAAAAACTGATTTTCACGCGGGCAAAGCTGTTGGCAGAACTTAGTACATAATGATTTTGTAGACCTTATACTTCTCCCGCTCTAGGGTAGAACGAGAGAGCGTGTTCAAAATTTTACTGAATTATACTCACCTGTGTTCTTCAGTTGCCCTTTACGTTCACAGTCATTCTTTCAAACGTCCCCGTAACCCATTCGTTTTCATTCTGAGGAGGCTACTAATCGCACTAGTGTTAGAAAGGCTTGTATTATGTGTGTATGTTTGTTACTATTTTACGTTCAAATGACTGAATGAATTTAAATGGAATTGGGCACACGGTTAAGCCAGATCCTGGAATATCGCATAGGATACTTTTTATTTCAGGAATACGTGTTCAGTTAGGGCCAGTTATAGTAGGGCCTCAGCCCCCCTAGCCAATGAATCTGATGAAAAAAAAATGATGCAATCGTTGATGATGAAGCGCACTAGTTTATTAAGAGTCTATTCACTCTAGCCTTGAAGACACCTAAATTATAATAGGACGGGAAGACCGTAGTAGACAAATTATTGCAGTCCTTCGACATGCGCGGTATAAACGACTAAGCGAAACGCTTAGGCCGTGTTTATAGAGACGCGGCGCGTTGGGCGTTCGTCGTACATTACAGCAGCGGACCGCGTCATCGCTCGCGCAAACACAAACATGGCAATATACGACGTACCGCTCAACGCGCCGCGTCTCCGTAAACAAGCACTTAGTCCGGATCGTAGAGCTTAATAAAAATATGGATCATATTAAGAGCTAGCTAGGGCGTCAGCTTGGTTGACATAAACACAGCACAGCCACAAGGTCGCCATAATGTGTGAGGCAACCGTGCGTGACTGTGATTGCACATTATTACACTGTCATCATTAAATTGATGATGACGGTCGAGACGTCACTGGTAATATTGTTTTGATCTCTGAACTGGACCTCACTTCTATGGTAGAAGGTAATTTGTTTAATGAGTGAGTTGTTTTCCTCTAACTTTTTTAGGGATCTGTACCTCAGTAAGCAAACACAGAACTCTTATAGGATCACTGCTGTCCGTCCTTCTGACAAGACCTTTTTGGTAGGAAAGCGCGCGGTCGAGGTTATCATCATCATCCTTTCTGCTAAAAGACGTCCATTGTTGGACCTAGGCATCCAGCGTCGCCACAACGTCCAGTCCTGTGTGTCTTGCAAACCTCGCCAGGTCATCATCCCATCTTGTGGGAGGCCTTCCAATGCTGGATCTTCCAGTACACAGTGGCCATTCGTCTCCATCGACCATCATACATAATGATATTTTGGTTACTATGAGATCCTTACTAGACTTATACAATTGGCATTTTTTTAAATGAATGTATGTGTGAATGTTATGGAAACTCGTGACTTTTGTGTTGTATTTGTTTACAAAATAAGACTGGTAAGGGAGCATACACTGTAGAAACTTCCGTTGTACCCTGGCAACACAGAGAACCGTGAATGGGTCTTAACTGCTACAATTTATCTTATTTTCTTGTTTTAGGGCTTTTTCATGAATACTCAAAAAAAAAAAACGGTAATTTGAAAATCTAAAAAACCCGACATTTTTAGATTTTTAAATTACCAGTTTTTATTTTCTATTTTTTTAGTTTTATTTTATTACGATATCACTTGCACAGTAATTACGAATCTCACGACACCTCGCAAACTAAAATGCATCGAGCCGTTCAGGTCGTAGAGCATGCTAAACATTTGAATTTGGCGCCAAAAATCCACCATTTTGTTTTTTTTTTTTTGTATATACCCAGTGTCACTCTCACAGTAAATACGAATCTAACGAAACTTCTCTAGCTAAAATCCATCAAGCCAGGTTGCAGAGCGTGCCAAAAAATTATACATAGATAAATACATACATACTATCGACAAACATAAGCATCCTTCTGGCGCAGTCGGGTCGGGTGGCGTAGTCGGGCACTCATTTGCGCCCAGTGGCCTAATACACAAAATAAATAGGGGCGAAAGCTAGGCCATATGAATGAGATGTTCTCTCTGTTTCAAAGAACCACCCAATCGCGTAAGAGCGGTTGTATGAAAAATATTGAAAATGTATGTCGAGTTGGGTGCTTTTAACAAGGCAAATCAAACAGTCATTCGTCATCGAAATATTTTCCTTTTAACTTCAACAGAGATTCATGTACTATGACGACAAGCATTACGTTTAATTTTCAAAGTGCTCTTGGCTCGACGAGTGCGTCCCGTCACGGTCGGAAGGCGTCCTCACGCTGACCTTGTACTGCTGTCTATACAAGTACACAAATACTGCCTCCGATGTTATTATCACTTGGAAAAACCGGGCAAGTGCGAGTCGGACTCGCGCACTGAAGGTCCCGTACAAACGCTCCTATGAAAACCATTTAATTCACGGATCGAATCGCAATTTTTTTTTGTGACTTAATGAACAAATTTACTATGTTCAGATTTATTCGTATACTTGTGCTTTAAGACTTTGCTCCATGCCAAATTTCAGGAATCTAGGTCAATGGGAAGTACACTGTGAATTTTAATTCCCTTGAGAATATCTAAATTTACATTTTTTTGCAACATAAACGGCTTTATCTTCTTTTTTCTTTAACTTAGAAGTTTGATTTTTTCACAGCTTGAATGGACCGCAGATCTGACTATATATGTTGTTTTAATTTTAACTCGATATCTCAACGCGTTCCCGAGATAAACGCTTTTAACAGACAAACAGATACACTAACAACAAAGTGATTCTATAAGGGTTCCGTTTTTCCTTTTGAGATACGGAACCCTAAATAGGTATTTACAAAAAGATTGAAAAACACTGATCTAGACCTTACAGAATGAAGACTTAAAAATTCTTCATTCTTGTTGTTGTTCTAAATCCTCTTAGATCAATGCTCTTTTAACCTGCCGTCTTTCACACGAGCGAGAGAGCAGTGTTGGCCGAGTGGTATCGGCCCCGACTTACGATTTGTAGGTTTAATCCCAGCCAAGCACATTACTTTGTGTAATTTATTTTATCACCACTGCTCTCAAAAGGAAAACATTGTAAGGAAATCGGCATGTCCTAGAACCAAACATTCGAAGACATATGACGTTCACCAACGGCGCCGTACGGCCCATTCCCTCTCCTAGAGAGGAGGCCTGAGTCCTAGCAGTGGGAACATTATAAGGCTGATGCTATGCTATGCTTTCACACGTTGGCAACCGCAACCGCAACTCGATCTATAGCAGCAATCGCGATCAGTTGTTATGGGAAACACTCGGTATTGTTTAGTTGGAAAGCGGTGTTGACAGTAACACTGGCTTTCATTATCAAGCAACTGCTGCATGGTAGCTAGTTATGTTTGCACTTACGAGGGCAGCTGAAGAGGCACAATGAATGGGGATAATAATAAATAAAGAAAGCTGAGAAAGAGAAACAAATCACAAATATTTCGACTTAGCACACGAACCACATACACAACACAATACAACAACAAAAAACAACAAAGTATTAAGAACCATAAAAAAATAAGGAATTAAGGATGTTGTCGACATGTGTATTGTGAACTCGGCTGTCATTATGCTGATTGTTGTGACCGCCAACGGCCTTATGGTCAAAAGCTTGGACAACCATCTGTCAAAGCTGTCGTTGCGTGGTTGGATCAAGGGCCTGATACAGAAAGCAGTACTCCTCGATACGGCTCACATTGTGAGGAGGTTCCTGTCTCTGGTGCCCTAACCAACGGTAGCTTGGATCCTGCTCCCGACACCGGCGGACTACTATTTTTCATATTTTTTAATATACATTTTTTATTATATACGTTTTAGGAAATATTTAAAATATGTATAGTAATTAAACAAGGGAAATAAAAATGATAATTTTTATTCAAATATTGTTATTAATTTAACAAAAAATTAACGTATAAGCAACAGTAGCAAGATTTTCCATACATTTTTTTTCCACAACTATCACACAAGCCTCTAGCTAAGCAGAGCTTGTGTTATGAGCACTAGACAACTGATAATAATGCATATATACATATTTGTAAATACAGACAAATAGACAAATTACACTCAGACACAGAACAAATGATCACGCTCATCATACAAATATTTGTCCTGGGTGGGAATCGAACCTACAACCTCCGGCATAGCAGTCAGGGTTATTAACTACCAGACCAACAGGCTAGTCTAAATTAGTAATTAATACGTCTACAATACACCGAAGTCAACTATCGGACAGGTGCTCGGAGCAGACACAACCAAGTCGTCTATGGTCTGATCGAGGGAAGTATAAGGAGAGTTTCCTTTTTAACAGAGGTTCGTGGGACTTTACTTCCTGTTGCCCATAACTCTAAATTATAGAAAAGAAAAGAATTGAACTAGAACTACATTAGACCGACGCACACATGTAATACGCCCGATTTGTACGTAGAACGACGTCGCGTGGCGTGGATCTAATGTAGCTCTACAAGTCTAGTTTCCATTTAAAATGGGGCGTGTGTGCCACACGTGTGCGCAGTGTAGTTCTACCTTTAGGTCTCTCTTTTTTTTTGTGGCGGAAAATAACTATCTACTTAGTCCCAGTCAATCATAGTCTACAGGGAATCTACAGTTTTTTTTTACATTTTGAATATAAAAACGACAGCCTTCCTATACAGATTCAGCTGAAGTGGAGTCATCAAACTCAAATTCAAAGTATTTATTTCAATTAAACCATTTACAAGCTCTTTGAATTATCATGGTCGGTTAGGAGCAAAAAAGGTGGAACTATTTGAAGCACGTTCCAAGCCATAGATCTCTATGAAGAAGAACGTGTAAGGAACTCCTTTGAATCAATCAATAATAATAAAAAAACAGGGCAAATGGGAGTCGAACTTGCGCACTGACGGTTCTCCACACGGTTACCTATGAAAACACTTTTGTAGAATCATAATAAGAATCATATTTTTTTTTATACGGCAATATTTACAAGGAATATGATTCTGATATGCTGTGAATTGAGTATGATTCGACTAATTTGTGCAACCGTTCCAAGCCCGGCCAGGTGCATTACTTTGTGTTATTTATTTCATCACCACTGCTCTCAAAACGGTGAAGGAAAACATCGTGAGGAAACCGGCATGTCCTAGAACCAAAAATTCGAAGACATGTGACATCCACCAACCCGCACTGGGCCCGCGTGGTGGATTACGGCCCATTCCCTTTCTTAGAGAGGAGGCCTGTGTCCCAGCAGTGGGAACATTAAAAGGCTGATGATGATGATGATGATGTGCAACCATTTTAAGAACATTAGAAGAATTGCTTATGATCTGCTAGGAATTCGGAATATGATTTGCTCTAGATGAATTGCTCATGTGACGTTTTTAGGCCCGCAGTTCCCGAATCGAATCTCGAAGAAGTAAGATTTTTCCGAATCGCAAAACAGTTTTTTACTTTTGGTGACGTAACTACAAATTTACAGTTTTCTAATTTTTCCCTATATTTGCGCTATATGACCTTGCTCAAACCTTGCTTGCCAAATTTTTTCCAAATTTTTTAAAGTATTGGGCAGTTCTCATGATCTCAACCTTCGAGCTTCCAAAAATATGCTTCTTCAAATTCCTTCTCACCGTACTGGGTTTATGGCTAATTCTTACACTGTCTCTAACATTAAACTCTGGAATATGCTTCCCCTTGACATCAAAAAAGCTGTAAGTAAATTTTCCTTTAAACGTAAAATTCGGAACTATTACTTAAAGTCCTCTCAACCTTAGTTTCAGTCTTCGTCATAATTGTCATATTTTAAGTTTTCCTAATTCGTAATAATCTTATATTTATCATAGTATTTATTAGTTTATAATATTAACTTATATAAGTATTTTATTATTTTACTTAATTTATTTCACATTATATTTTGAAATATTTGTTATTTATTTATTGTGCAAACCTACCACAGTGTTTTCTTTTTTAACCCAAAGGTTGACTGGTAGAGAATGCCTTGTTGCATTAAGTCCGCCTATGTACCACTACTGTACATGAAGTTTAAATAAATAAATAAATAAATTTTTCAGGATTCTAAGTTAACGGAAAGTACTCTATGAATTTTGATTCCCTTGAGAGTGTCGAAACATTTTTTTTTTTTGCGACTTATAAGGCCGTATCATTTTCTCGTTAACTTAAAAACACCATCAACGATTGCATCACTGCCTACCATCAGGTAGGATTGCAGTCAGGCACTAGTTTATATCATATAAAAAAGGCGGCCAAAAAAGGTACGTGGCGTGGCCCACGTGGACTCAATGTAGTTCCTTTATTCCATTTACCACGCTTGGTAGCCGAGGACCACTAATTATAGCGTGAATATGAAATCAAAAAGAGTATTATTTCGTTATTATACCCTTCGTGATTCCATTCGGTCTAGTGATTTTATTATCTACCGTTTAAATTCAGGCAGAGAGCTCCATTCTTCAAATTGTAACCGTGAAATTATTCTGTTAGTAGTTATAGAAGTTAATTGATTACTTGTTGACCTGGTTATAATGAAATTAGTGCCCTCTTGTATCTTTTCTTTTTTAATGTGTTTTTTTTTCAAATAGCGGTGAAAAAATGGCATGTTAACGAGGTCCGACTACCTGGTCCGGTTGCTTCAACTATCTATACACCCCTATTTTTTAATTAGTCACAAAAAAATGGGGCTCAATCAGTAGCCGTTACTGATCATATTTGTGTAGTAATTCATAACTGAATCATCATACATAACAACTGCCACAAGAAAATACTAAGCAGAGTGTTTTTTCCATTTTTATTGAAATTTTTTCATTCATAAACAATAACCAAACCAGGAATCAATTCCTGGGTTGGGTAATCAGATAGTAGTGGGTTCAAACCCAGGACCCCACGCTCAGCAGTCGCGCTTAAGACCACGAGACCAATGAGGCAGTGCTCCAAGTAATAACTATTATGAAAATATTTTTCCTACCATAAAAACAAACGCAGACGGCAAGTAATGGGTAGGTCGTTGTCCGGCCGAAGGGTAAGGATGGGCTCGTATCGTCTACGGCGCGTTATGTTTAATGTGAACCTCAAAGAAATGTCAGCAAAACTTTAGGGGCCTAGTAAAGCATTGACAGAGCATCGGTTCTACTAGGTCCCTGCCATTTTGCATACAGTTTTGCGGTTATCGATACCGCTAGAACCACGGGCATTTCTGAAAGGGAACCTGGAAACAGAAACCGAAGTGCCTCCGAAGTCCACTACAAGCGGGTCTTAGTTAAACCTACCCACCACCCTAGAACGTGAATGGACAAGTCATTCGATCATTACCAACATCAAAAAACAGACGGCACAAAATCTAGTCCATTCATTCTTTAGAACTCCTGCAATATCCAACCATTCGTACAAGCAAGCAAAAAGTATAGCTAACAAAACCGTCTATACAAATCAATCCACGAGTAATATAGCTCCAAATGCCGTGAATAGCGAAGAAAATTCTATACAACAGGCTAAACGACGTACAAGGCCTATAAAGCAAACATCCCATAAAGCCAGACCAAAGACGTCCCATAAGGGGGACTCCATAAATGTACAGGAAGTATTGTCTATGTGTGTGTGTTTCTTTTTCTATGTGTAGTGTGTGCGATGCGTCATGCACGATCAAGTTTGCGTGAGGGCTGGCACGTGAGGTTACAAGTCTATTTTTATTACTTTATTGAAGAAGTCACGAGGAAATACAAACAAAACTGTGATTGATTTTCGTTTTTTTTTTTTGCTAAACTTATCAACCGTTTTGACTTTATTGCAGTGCTTTTTAATTGTGGGCTGTTGCGTTTTCTCACTAGGTAGTTTTTAAATAAATACAATTCTTTATTTTATATGTGGGTGACGATCTGATGTGGATCGCAGGAATCCAATGAATGCGAAATGCTCAGGCCCGGTAGTTAAGGCAAGTTTCGTATTTTATTTTACCCAATTTTAGCAGCTAATCATATTTTATTCCTCATACAAATTGACTTAGTCCTGCAAGATGCAAAATAAAACTTACGATCATTTGAATTTCGAAGGCTACCTTGTTGATTTCACCTCCAATAAAACAAATCGAAACCAATAAACTTATCTCCGACAGCCCTAATAAAACTTCACACTCCACTTGCGCATGCACAAATTGATCGCTCGTATCTCCGTACTTGTCCCTCGCACCACTATCCCATATCTCCGTCTCTTTCTCACCTAACTGTGGACTGCATACAGTTATAGCTCGTGATGGATGTTCGTGAATCTCGACTAAATGCCTTTTGGGGATGATTAAAAACAATAGAAGATGTTATTGAATGTTGATATGAGGTTTAAATTCATTATTACGGTAGTCTTTTTTATGGGTGTTCTAGAATCTGGGGCCCAAGTCTGCTCTTTTTGTAAATTCGACATTCCAACACAATCCCAAAAGCTAACGCTATTTCACTCGACAGCGCCGGCTCTTATCTCTGTCCTTGTCTATAAGTGACCACAGGTAGTGTAAATGTGTAAGTTTCAAGTCCAGGTTTTCTGATTGCGTTGTTAGCGCGTAACGTATCATCCCTTTGTGCTCAATTACGGAGACGAGGCGCGTTGCGCGGCGCGTCGGGCGATCCGTTGTTTTTATTACTTATTTTTTTATTACCACTACTATCCAGACTAAGTGCTTGTTTACGGAGACGCGGCGCGTTAGGCTGTCCTTCTTACATTGCCATGATTGTGTTTACGCGGGCGATGACGCGGCCCGCTGCTGCAATGTACGACGAAACGCCCAACGCGCCGCGTCTCTGTAAATACGGCCTTAGAATATATCTAAGGGGATTTCTATGGTAATAAAAGGTCTATAGAAAGTAGGCCAAACGAGAATTGAAATATCATCAAACTTTAACGTTTAAAACGATCTGGCCAGTTTTACTTGGCCATATCATGAAGTGATCAATTTCTATGGCCACGACACATACACAAACATGCGTTACAGCAATGACAGATAAGTAATGAACGCACAATTGTGAAGACTCGAAAATGTCCTTATTATTATCTTTTTAGGTGATTGGTGGCCAAAATAATGTTTGTTTACAATCACGAGCAATTGATAACAATAGCTGTTTATTTTTCTCTTGTTGGATTTATTATCCCTTTTCTATTATTTTGACTTGTAGTGAAATGTACAATGAATAAACAACGTGTGTATGTGCTGCCGCTGCTGATTTTTCGATTGTTTATCTGTTTATAAGAATATTATTGTATTACAGAATATTTCCATCTTTACTTTAACCTTGTACAAGTAAGTTGATACTGATGATGATATAACGTCAATGTCGGTGGTCGGTCAATATCCGATACTAACCTGACACGACACCGGCTGTTATGCGGTCGTGTTCAACTTGGCTTGTGCCGTCAATGGACATTCTTGAGGTGTTCAGTTCCTGTTGTTTGATCCTATTTGGAGACGGTTATACATCTTTAACCGACTTCGAAAAGGAGGAGGTTCTATGTGCGGCTGTATGTATTTTTATTTATTTTCTTATTTGTGTTCACCGATATCTCGGTCAATTGTGGACCGATTTCGAAGGTTTTTTGGGTTAATTGGTACCATAAAATATCTTTTAGATCTGATGACGAACTTCGAAGATATGGAACGGAACTCTTCAAAAAATCATAGCAGAACTGTCGTTTGTATATATTTGTTCGCCGATATCTCGGTCAATTGTGGAGCCATTGAGAACCAAATGGCGGAAGGTATCTGTTTAAGTTTGACTGAGGGGTACTACAACTAAAAAGTGGGAAATAAAAAACTTTTTACAAAAAAAAAAAAAACAACCAACTTCAATGACAAAAACACATAAAAGAGAAAAATAACTTTAATTTCGGAAGTCGGTGTTTAATAACGAAGAGACTAAACTATTATAGAATTTCTTGACCGCGTACCGGTAGACACAGCGTTGGTTGATGAGGGTTTCAGGAATCTGATGGATGCGAAACACAAAGGCCCATTAGTTGTGGTGACATTTAGGGGAGGCGTATATCCAACATTGGATGTCTTTCGGCTGAAATGACGATGATGTGAGGTTGTTGAAGTAGGTCACTGATCCACAGCCGAGAACCAGTTCTTCCTAGACTATAAAAAAGTATATACAACCTTGTTTTTAGTAAATTTTTTTTGTACCAAAACATGGCGCATATCTTAAAATAACAGCTACACACACTGACTCTATATAATAAAATAAAAAAATAAAAAAGTACATAAAAACATATGCGTCACGTCCGCACAAAACGGCCAGCGCTCAGCAAAATGCTGGAGCTCGTGTGCAAGACAGAGCCACAGCGCTGATTTTCAGCGCTAGCCGTCGTATATGAATCCGAAACACGGGTCTAGTATTTTTATACAAAGAATCTATATAGGTACATCATAACAGCTGTATCATGCAAAAATCACAAAGTTATAAGCTTATTATGTTACCTGGTTGTCCACAAAAACATGGTCACCGAGCCATCCGGGCCACTGAAGGGTTGTTTTGCTCCCGCATCTAGCTGTGCGTTGGTATCTAATGCCCGCTATGACCTACCGTGACCTGTATTGTACTTAGTCTCGGTAGGGTCCAACTTGTGACCTTTTTTTAATATGTTTGTGAAGAAATATAACATGGTGTAAAAATTATTGGAATCGATTTAGTTACTGATTCTGAACTGAATAGGTTAAATAATACTTTAAACACTTCCATTAAATAATGCGTCATCGACAGGCAAAGAGTAAACTACACGACGACCCCAATACATTTCTAAGGCTTCACACGCCATTTTCAAACTATCGATTTGAAACCCGCTGTAATTGAATAAGTCCTCTTTTGAGTAGGGCTGGCATGCATCCGGATACGGCTTAATCATTCATCGTCATTAGTGTTTTACATATTACCCCTCACTACGATTTTCGATGAATAAAAGTCTTAAACCAGACGAGACAGGATATTTTTTTATTTTTTTTCTGGATTACCTACTCTACCTAAAAAAAACAATAAATTCAACAATTCTAGCTAGAGAATGAAAACCGTGTAAACTTTAGCCTATATCCCACTGCTACCACTTTTTTTTTTTTTTGGTTGTGGGTAAAATCATCCTATGACATGTCCCGCCCTTGGGCGACTCGCGTGTCAGACTCTTACTGACTTAAAACTTACCCCGTTCCTTCGTTGCCTTAGATACCAGGGCCGAGCCTTCCTTTCAGAAGCAGACACTTGGCCCCAGAAGGCTTCCTGTCTGCCTGCAGCTAACAGGCTGGGTCTCTACGGTTTGCTGACAACTCCTTCAGGATCCCACTACTACCACCATCTATCTATCTTAAGTGATCTCATCTTCACCGTGATCGACCTGGACGACGATGTCTCCCTTAAGCGTCCAGTGAGTGACGATCTTCGCTCATCCGTAGGTGCATTCTTGCGACATAGCCAGCCGATTAATATAGAATATTAAGTATTTTCATTTTGAAAATTGTGACACCAAATTATTCGATGTTTTTTTTTAGTTTTCAATTTTTAGTTTTTTTTAGCAATTACTTCTAAGGAGCGAAACAGTGTGGCCGGCTTTTACTGACTAAAACCGTGTTTCCTTCAATTGCCGTTTGCATTGTAGAACTTCGGTTTCCCTTTCAGTAATTCCCTGTGGCCTTAGCGGGCATTAGCCTATCATGGAACACTACGCGCCGTTGACAACTCGAGCTTGGTACTGCCCATTGCTCGTCATCCTCTGGCCAGTGCCTTCAGTGGCCGGGGATCGCCCTGCAACTCTCGACGCCCAAGGTCTCTTTTATGGCAGCGGTTGGGGTGTAAAGATGTCCTTCGCTAGCATTATTGTTTTGCAGATGAGGCGCTCACTTTCCATTCCTTCTCGCTCTGGACCCAGGCCTGAACCAGGACTGGGTGGGACTGCCGACCAGTTTCAGATTTTGGCAACCCTGTCTCGGAGAGAAACCTTGTAAATACGACATTGAGCTACTTTGTAATCATTAATTAATACCTAATAATTACTTGTCTTTAATTAGTTTAACTGAAGTAATCGCTGCTTAAGGAGGGTAATGGTATAATGAATCATGCTGTTAGCAGTAACGTTTAATTTCTTTTCAGTATTGTTTTGGTTTTTATTTTTCGATTATATGGGAAATGTTGTTGTTGCTACAATATTGAGAGTAATTTATTATATTTACTATTTAATGTTGATGTTTAATAGGACGGTGTGTATCTATATACAGGGTGTGTCTGACATCGATGCACAGATGGATCCAGTACATGATTCTGAACACCCCAGTGGTGGAATTTTTCATCAGCCTTTTCCAAAACTGTATAAAACCGTTTTTTCAATCAACCCCGATAAAAACTTTAATTTTAAAAGTAATTCATTAAATTTTTCACTAAAAATTTTAGAATGACGATTTTGTACAGTTTAAATTAAGAAACGTAAAGACTAAAAAAAAATTATGAAAATACCGGACGATAATTTCACTACTCGATCATATACTGGATCCATGGTACCTATAAAGTTTTTGTGTTGATGGCTTGGGAACGTGAAATTTTGTATAATGCCTCCTTTTGTATTGCAGGCGAGTACTAAGAAAGGGGTTTTTTTTTTAATTCTCTGCCTAAATGCTTGTTTACGCGTTGGGCGATCCATATGTTTGTGTTTGCGCGAGCGATGACGCGGTCTCTTGCTGCAATGTACGACGAACCTCCAACGCGTCGCGTAACGCGCCGCTTCTCCGTAAACACGGCCTAAGGATTTTTAAGTGAAAACTTTAGTCCATACGGGCGAAGCCGCTGGCAAAGGCTAGTTTATAAATATTAATGGATTTAGGTCTTTTCTTTCTAGACTTGGTTTTTACTTATTTTTAAAAATTCGAAAAATCAAATATTGTTTAACTTTAAAAAAAAAAACTTTACACAAAACTTTACTTTAGGTTCCCTGGCTCCCAAAATAGGCTTATTGTCTATGACTTGGGAATCAGTTCCTCCAGAAATACGTATTCACAATATTATAGGTATGCTTAGAAAAATTACTTAGGAATAACAGATGACCACATGGTTGGTTGCAACCATAGCAATGTGGGTTTGCGTATGCGCATCATGTGTGGTGGTGGTGTGTGGTTGTGTGTATGTGTATCAAATAACACTTCCCGCTCTGGGTGGAGCGAGAGGGCGTATTAGACTTTTACTGACTAAAACCCACCTGTGTTTCTTCAGTTACCCTTTTCGTTCCAGGATCACTGTTTAAAAAATAAACTGACCGTTAAATGAAAATTGAGTATCCACACGAGGACAAAAATGACTCGATAGCTTAAAATTACTAAACAAATTAATTTTCTAGTACTGTAAAAAAGTCATTAACGATCAAAAGACAAACGAAAACAACAAAGCTACTTTAACAAAAAATCATAGAAAACCTTTTTTAGTCTCTTCTATACAAATGCTTCCTAAGGAAAATAACTTGACGACAATAACGTGACGCAGAGGAAGTCGCATTCAAACTGCTTCAAAAGGAACACGACAGGAAAAAATTAAGGAAAATTCCAAAACCTTGACCTTGGTAGATTGTTGTCTAAGGTTTTTCTTTTTAAATGAATTTTCTTGCCTATCATATTATAAATTAATATATATAACTTTACGTTTTAATATAGAAAATCATCGCCTTACCAATCAGAATTTCAACCATGTGTCCAGCACTTTTATTCTAAAAAAAGTTAATTCACAGCCCACGCCGATAAGCTGACAATAATAAGAAAGAAACGATATGGCGCACAAAACTCCAAACAATAGCACAGTTCGTCACAAAGTAGCCGGTTCATGCGTAAATAATATGCGTTTAAAATTGTAACGTTATCAACGCCACGTTTTCAAGGTTATGACGTCATACTGTGCTGCCTTCGGAAGCCAAAGGCCGTGTTTACGGAGACGCGGTGCGTTGGGCGTTCGTCGTACATTGCAGTAGCGGGCCGCGTCTCCGTAAACAAGCACTAAGAGAGGCATCTCAAGAAAGCTAAAAAAAATCTTAATTTTACATTTGATTGCTTGCTTAAGACTGTTCTGTTAATTGTTTTTTCCACTCCTTCTCATCATCATCATTTCAGCCGAAAGGTACCCACTGTTGGACATAAGCCTCCCCAAGTGTCGCCACAATGAACGGTCCTGTGCATCTGGCATCCATCAGATTCCCGCAACCCTTACCAGGTTATCGGTCCACCTTGTAAGACGCCTTCCAACACTACGTCTTCCGATTCGTGGTCGCCATTCCAGAACCTTTCGGCACCAACGGCCATCCGTTCTGCGAGCAATGTGCCCTGCCCAGTGCCACTTAAGTTTGGCGATTTTTCGTGCTATGTCGATTCGATCACGCAAGGAAACACCGAGCATAACTCTTGCCATTGCCCTTTGGATGACTTTAAGACGCCTCCATCTGTTAAGCAGTAATGATAGCGAAGGAGGTGGCTGCACGCGTGAGACAACGGCCTTTGATCCTCACGCCCCAGCCGCCAGGATTCCGACCCCGATTTCCAGCCACCGTAGGCGCGGGCTTGCGGACGGCGAGCATTGGGTAGCTCGCTGTCCGACCATCCGGTAACCTTCCGGACCGAGCCTAAGTCATCGACGCCGCTTACTGTTTCACACGCGCCTCAAGGAGTTGTCAGCAAACCGTGGGGGCCCAGCAGGGTCGAAGCCTACTAGGGCCAAGGGTCTGCCTCTGAAAGGATCTCGTCCCTGTTATGAAAGGCAACGAAGGAACGGGTTCTGACAGGTCTGACACTATCTGCCGCTCCGCCCAAGGGCGGGAGAAGTCATTGGATGATGTTCCCCACCAAAAAAAAACCCACTGTCTCTTCATCCATAAATTAACATATATAATATATAACCCAAAGATCTGAAGGACTTACGTACTTATTGTCAACATACCACGAAATTGAAGATGCGGGTAGAAATTATTTTTAAGTATAAACTAAGTACTTATGTCGTTAAAGTGACGGAAATTATTTCCACAAATTCCCTGTTTCTGTGTTTCCTGCCCCCCTAGCCAAGTTGCGACCATTTCATTTCGATTCTCTTGCGTCGAACGCCTCGACTCAGCCACGCCCCCGATACCTTTATTCTGACCACGTGACTGAGCGTTGAGATGACGTCAAAACAAAGGAGTTGGCTTGGCTAACTCGAGGCGTTCGACGTAAGAGAGCCTGCTGATAGCTGCTCTACAAACTGGGGGTCTTTAAGAGAATAGGTTATTTCTAGGCTAGCGTGCTGCATCGTCAAGCACATCGTCGCTTACCATCAGGTGAGATAGTGGTCACCTGATGGTAAGCGATGATGCGATCGACAATGTTGCACGCTAGTCTAAAAATAACCTATTCACTCTTGACGAGCATAACTGTAACTGACTTCCCGGCATTACAAAATCACTTTTTTCCCTATCAAAGGAAACCTTTTTAACATAAAGCAAAAGCTTTAAAAAATTTCATTACCTTGCCAGTTTGTAAGTTAATAAAGGCAATAGAAGAAATGTGATCTCTTTCGATATCACAATATTTTACTAACAACGAATGAAGCCGCTAAAAATAAGACAATGAAAAAAATCCTCCGATTGAGTTACCACTGTTTTGGCTTCAAAAACAATATAGAATATAGATAAGAGAAGGTCACACGTTTTGTTTGACCTTTGAAATGTGGTAGCGAAGATGTGGTCTGAATAAATTAGATGACTTGCTTCCGTATGTTTTGTTGACAAACAGAGCAATGACCCACTGATGTTACTACTGCGTACTTATAGCACAATCAAGGTACCTATCTAATAAAAAAAAACCAGCCAATTGCGACTCGGACTAACGCAAAAAGAAAAAACGTTTGTCAAGCTGCTTAAGCCGCTAAATTTTTTATTATATTCTGTTTTTAATGTAAATTGTTTTTTAGTATCTCTTGTTATAACGGCAATAAAAATACATTATATGTGATTTCAACTGTCTAGCTATCATGGTTCTTAAGATACAGCCTGGTGACTAGCCTTAACAATAGCTTAACTTTTATATTTGTGGATTTCTAGAGATTCAAAAAAGTTCAAAATGCGCCAACCCGGCCGTCAATGCCTAATTTGACCGAACTTAGTCTAATATTGATCTTGTACTAGTGCCGTCAATATTGAATGACTATTTCTTTATAAACTCATTCAATCGCCTTAATAAAAGGAAGCCTTGTGCAAAAATTTCACTTTCCTATTCCCAATAGTTGGCTGCGCGTTATATGTCAGTCTGTAAGATTTTCCTTCTTTAATATAAAGAAGATAAAAATAGAGCTGTCATTGATACGGCGCCTATTTAATAGATAGTGCATGACAAGTAATAAAAAGCAACTATTTATTTCAATGGATCTTTAAAACTGACCTCAATAAATTAGGGTTCCGTACCTCAAAAGGAAAAAACGAAACCCTTATAGGATCAGCTGTGAAAAAATCAAACTTCTAAGTTAACGCAAAAAAAGATACGGCCGTTTATGTCATAAAAAAGTACATTTTCGACCCCTCAAAAGAAACAAAATTAATACGGTATTTCCCGTTGTCCTAGAACCCTGAAATTTGGCATCAAGCAAGGTCTCATAGTACGGTCAGGGGTCAAAAGTGCAGTTGCACTCTACTAATGCTAAAGTGTATAAAATTTCTTTGTAAAAGAGGGCCACTGGGCCACAACTGGTTTATTTAATTCTTTAGGTTCTGTGGTACAAACGAACTGAGTGATGATCTATTAATCTTGTTCTATAAAAAAATCTAGACACTTTATTATCGGTAGAGTGCAACTGCACTTTTGACCCCTGACTGTACAAGTATAGAATAATCAAAACTGCAAATTAGTAGTTGCGTGACTAAAAAAAGAATTGTGATTCGAAAAAATTTAACTGTTTTTATTAAGTTTGTACGGAAACCTCAGAGCGCGAGTCCGACTCGCAGTTGCCCGGTCTTTTTTTATTGTAAAATTTATGAAATTAATTCTCTCGCTCTGGGTGAAGATAGGAGTAGGAGCGAGAAGGAGTACCAAAGTTTTACGAAAACCCCAGCTGTGATCCTTCAGTTCCTGCCCCTTGCGTTCCTGGGCCACGCTGGCTCTTCTGAAGAATTCCGGCCCTGACAGGAGAACACGCTATCAGGCAATCCATTGCTGTGTGTGTCCACTCTTAAATTTTTCCACCATTTCCAAACTTAAGGTGCCATTCGAACCTTGGCTGCAGGCTGCGGATGCAGGTTGCGAATGCAGCTAGCACATGCATAACATGCAGACGTTGCACGTTCTACCAGTCGCAAATCGACATGCGCATCGACTTGACTTCGATTTTTCAATACTCTTATCCCACCTCTTTTAGGCACGCTATGGACTGATTTCCACACAAGTGCCGAAAAGTGTGCCTTCTCACCCCCGCCACAATTTTATTACATTTATCGTATCAGGCTGGGCGCGCCTCGACCCCCACGAGGCGCACGTCAGCCCCCACGAGTCACGAGTGTATTAAACGTCGTTTGATACACATGCAAATCGCCTCCATAATACATTCGCCTACAGCTAGTGCGAATTCCTCCTCAGTCGCAATGACTTTTTGCACTTATTTTCACTTATTTTCGAATTTATCAATAATAAAAAAATTAAAAAAAAAAATGACCGCGCATACCCGCTACTTAGTTGTGCGCAGTCTTCCATAGCTCGGCGCGTGCGCAGGTAGCGGGTGCGTACAAATCTATTTAGTTAAAACCACGCAACCTTGAACTAGTGGCGCGACCTCGCGTAGAAATGCGGACAAACAGAGCGTGCTGTTGCGGGGCAGGTGGGGGAACAGGCGGTTTGAGGAATGGCTGACTAGTCGTTGCTGTTTCTGAATAATTTAAGTTTTCATGGCATGGCCCCTGCGCAAGGATGACTCGCAAAATCGTGAAGCGTTCCACATTTTTAACCGACTTCGAAAAGGAGGAGGTTCTATGTTCGGCTGTATGTATTTTTTTCATTTTTGACTTTTCACTTCACTCTTGACTTAAAGACTCCGGGGTTATAGGTATCGTCTGGTCTATTCATTATTTTTTTTTAAATAGAAGCTCAGTTACTTACACTTATTGTTTTTAAGTAATACTAGCTTATGCTATAACAGAAATCAGAATCAGAAATCAGAAGCGTTTATTTCAAATAGACCAATTACAGGCACTTTTGAATTGTCAAAATGTCGGTCAGTCCAAAAAAAAAAAGTGAAGCTAAATTGCACGTTCCAAAGCGTAGATCTCTATGGAGAAGAACGTGCAAGAAACTCCATGGACACTCTTTTAAATCATATTATTAGTTACATAATTCTTGGTTACATAATTCATGTTGCTTCTACTATGTGAGCACAATGTAGATAAATAATGAAAGAAAATACTAAATGCAAATATTTTAACAGAAATTGAAATAAGCCACTGGCAGCTAAGAGATGACCAGTCTCAAATGACGGCGCCCGTTCACGAGCATGACGCGTGCACCAGCCCCACTCAGCTCAACCATAATGAAGGGAACCGAATGACCCAATTACACGTGCCACCATCAGCGAGACATTTAAGTGAGCATGACAAACTCTCAACTGCCATACTTGTAAATTCAAATATATTTGTAACCAATTAAAAATAAAAATGCTCCATGGTACTTCACATTCACAAAATTTGAAAAAGTGCTTCTACATTATACAATGCTATTGGTTCCAAATACAATAAGTAATCAATTGTCAAAAGCTTCATTAAAATAAATAAATTAAAAAAAAAACATCTCGAAAATAACAATACAAAAAGGGTCATCTCATCTTGTATATTTATATATTTAAAAAAAAACTAATTAGGCAAAAATGGCTGTGCACGTGGAGCCGGACAGGCATTTAGCCAAGCATTTTTATCTAGGAGATAATCTTCCAATTTATAATATGCTTGTCTACATAGTGTGCGTTTAATGCATGTTTTAAATTTTGACTCATTGAGATTGAGAATCTCAAGTGGTATTTTATTATAAAATTTTACACAGTACCCCATAAAAGAACTATGTACTTTAGCCAATCTGAATCGTGGTTGATCTAATTTGTCCCTATTTCTAGTATTAAAATTGTGCCTGTCACTTATCTTAGTAAAAAGATGAATATTTTTCCGAACATACAAAATATTCTCATAGATATATTGACAAGGGACCGTCATAATGTTTATTTCCTTAAATAGTTCCCTAAGAGAATCGCGTCTGCGAAGTCTATATATGGCTCTGATGGCTCTCTTCTGCAGAACAAAAATAGACTCTATGTCTGCAGCCCTTCCCCATAGCAAAATACCGTAAGACATGACACTATGAAAGTAACTAAAATAGACTACCCTCGCAGTATCTACATCAGTAAATTGACGGATTTTTCTAACAGCATATGCTGCTGAACTAAGCCGACCTGCTAGAGATGTTAAATAAGGACCCCATTGTAGCCTCGAGTCAAGCGTGATTCCCAAGAAAACCGTGTTCTCGACGAATTCGAGTTTTTCTTTGTTTAATACTATTTCGGAGCTATTGCTTTTAACATTCGGTAACGCAAATCTCATGCACTTGGTTTTTTTTCCATTTAATACTAAATTATTAACAGTAAACCAATTATGGACTTGTTGCAAAGCGTTGTTTACATCATCAAGGTTTGTGGAACGTCTATTGATCTTAAAGATTAATGAAGTATCATCAGCAAACAAAACAATATGTGGTTGTTTTTTTAATAGATGCGGCAAATCATTTATATATACCAAAAAGAGAAAAGGACCCAATATTGAGCCTTGTGGTACACCCATTTTGACTTTCAAACCCTGGGAATTGACACCGTTTATTTGAACATGTTGTTGTCTGTCATTTAAATAAGATTTCACTAAGCTCAGTGCAAGTTTACCTAGCCCATAATGTTCCAGCTTTAAAAGCAAGGTTTCGTGATTAACGCAATCAAAAGCCTTTGAGAGATCACAAAAAATACCTATCGCATCTTGGGCTTCTTCCCACGCTGCAAATATGTGTTTTAATAACGTGACACCAGCGTCAGTCGTACAACGTCCTTTGGTGAAACCATACTGTTGATCATTTAAGATTTTATTGGTGTTAAAATGGTAAAGCATTTGATTAAGCATAACTTTTTCAAACACCTTACTGAAAACTGGCAACACTGATACAGGTCTGTAATTATTAGTTTCACTATGGTCGCCAGACTTAAAAAGTGGTATAACCTTACTGTATTTCATTAAATCGGGAAAAACTCCTTGGTCTACACACAAATTAAATATTAAAGCCAAATATGGTGCTATGGTCTCGATTATGGACGTGCATACTTTAATAGACATACCCCATAGATCTTCGGTTAATTTTATTTTGATTTGCCGGAAAGCCTTTATGACTGTCATAGGGTTTATATGTTTGAATTGAAACTCAACCGGACAGTCTGGCAAATTTGATTTCAATAGAGCAATTGAGGCTGCAGGGGAGGAATTTAAAGCTTCCGTTGTCCTAAGAGGTATATCGGTGAAATAATTAACAAACTCTTGGGCTACTTCTGAATTAGAGCTTATGGGACCATGTAAAGTCTCCAATAAAAAATCCTTGTTGCGTACTTTATTTCTACCAGTTTCACTGTTAATAACTTTCCATACAGTCTTTATTTTATTATCTGCCGATTTTATTTTTTTGCTAATATAAAGGGCCTTTGCTGCCTTGCAAATCTTTCTGAATAATTTGGAATATTTATTTACATACTTATTAAAGGCTTCGGTGTTGAAGAATGGCTTAAGGCCGTATAACTCATATAGTCTTTCCCTACTTATCCTAATACCATTAGTCGCCCAATCACTAAATACAAACTTAGGGAAAATAGTTTTCGATTTCTTTTCAAAGACAGTATTAAATTCATTGAGTACCAATGAAAAGAAATTATCATAAAATTTATTAGAATCTTCAATATTATGGCCCAGAACATTTAACTTATTTTGTATATTACAATTAAATTCTGTTAATTTGCCACTCGTAATTGACCTAAATTGAATTTGAGTTTTTTCCAATATTGCTTGAGACTTAAAAGTTACCGTTTGTCCACTATGATCAGATGGAAGATAATTTACTATAGTTTTATCTAAATAATCACAATTGCAGAAAACATTATCAATACAAGTTGCAGAGGTTGGAGTTATTCTAGTTGTGAAAACATTAAACAAATTAAAGGATTAACTACTCCTTATAGGAAATATTGTACCAAAAATCAAACATTATTTTAAAAGAGTAACCATTAAGTATCTTGCCGTAGGAAACCAGTAATTAAAACCGTGCAATAGCTTCAATCTGACGTTTTATAAGTGGCTATGTGAATTAAAATATTTTTGAACGTGAACTCCCAGGGTAAGTCTAAACGTGAGCCAAATTTCATCGAAAGCTTTGAAAAACATGAAAAAATATACTAACAGACTTTCACCTTTACAATATTAGTGTATATAAGAAACCGGTTTTCTTGAGTCAATTTACTCTAAATTTTTTAACCACATCACTCAAAGTTACATTAACAAAATCGTTTACTATTTATTCAGTCCAATACAACATTTACGCGTCAAATAATTTAGGAGCTAACGACACATTTATCAAATTAATTTGAATAGTAATAAAAAATCCATCTACCTAGTCTTTTTAAATTGGAGTCGACTTCTTATCAATTCTGATGCAACTGAATACCAGTAATTTATACGGAGTGACTTCCTATATGACCTACAACCTACAACACAGTAGTTAGGTAATACGATGTCACTTGGCAAGACTTGTGTCCGATTTTCTCACTTGTCACATTGTCTGACTACCTGTAACGACTGTCAAAGATCTACAAATGACAGCTGGGACCAACGGCTTAACGTGCTTTCCGAGGTACAAAAGAGTCTCCATATGCTAAGATGGTAACCCATCCAGAGGCTGACCTCGGTAAGCATTGCTTAACCTTTGGGATCGATTTTATAAAATATAAATCATTTTTTATCAGAGTCCATAGCCAATAGATAAAATCAAGATTATTAAAACAGAATAAGAACTAAAATTATGATCTCATTTAATACCAGTTGATATTAAGTAAAAATCAAAACCACAATAATTATCATGAAAAGAGCGAAGAATAGATCTCAATGAATAAATTAAAATCAAAATTACAATACGTAAATTAGAAACAAAGTCACAATAAGTAAATTCAAATCATAATAAGTAAATTAAAATCAAAAATACAATACGTAAATTCAAAACAAAATCACAATAAGTAAATTCAAATCATAATAAGTAAATTAAAATCAAAATCACAAAAAGTAAATTAAAATCAAAATCACAATAACTAAATTCAAATCATAATAAGTAAATTAAAATCAAAATCACAATAAGTAAATTCAAATCATAATAGTAAATTAAAAACAAAATCACAAACATTAAATTCAAATCAAAATCACAATAAGTAAATTCAAATCAATATTACAATACGTAAATTCAAATCAAAATCACAATAAGTAAATTAAAATCATAATCACAATAAGTAAATTAAAATCAAAATCACAATAAGTAAATTAAAATCAAAATCACAATAGGTAAATTCAAATTATAATAAGTAAATTCAAATCAAAATCACAATAAGTAAATTAAAATCAAAATCACAATAAGTAAATTCAAATCAATATCACAATAAGGAAATCATATACTAATCTACGAGCTCCGCTTCTAGTTTGCATAGATATTAGTTAACTTTAGTATTTCTAGTCATATACCAAGTTATTTTAACAATGCTTGTGACGTCAGTTTTTATTACGCTCCGAAATGGTTCAGCGGTTTCAGAGAAATGTTTTGCAATGTAGGTCGCGATGAAAGTGGTGCAGTTATCGGATTTCTGGTTGTTTTTTTTTTTTTGTAGATAATGTTGAAGATATTTCTTGTATAAGTGCTTGTTGATGGAGACGCGGCGCGTTGGGTGTTCGTCGTACATTGCAGCAGCGGGCCACGTCATCGCTCGCGCAAACACAAACATAATGGTAAAGTACGACGACCGCCCAACGCACCGCACAACACGCCGCGTCTTCGTAAACAAGCCCTAAGAGTGTTTACCGCTAAAGAAAATATAGATGCAGTAGCCACCAGTACATGGTGGACATCCCACTGTGGGTGGACCGTTTTGGGAACACTTTCATCTTACGTATTGCTTTCCTTCATGCAAGAAGTGGAACTCCCAGCTGGAGTTTTTACTTCCTGATAGCTACAACCTAGGTACACCAATGTTGTAGCTATCCAGAGTGAATAGGTTACTTCTATAAACACTTTTCGAATTAAACGGCCGTTTTCGTAGCTTCAAGGGGTGTTGATAGACAGAGAGACAGACGGACAACAAAGTGAGCCTAAAAGATTTTTTTGATGGGTAAAAATCATCCAATGATATCTCCCGCCCTTGGGTGGAGCGGAAGATAGTGTCAAACTCTTACTGACTAAAAAACCCGCCCCGTTCCTACGTTGCCTTTCATACCAGGATCACGCCTTGTTTTCAGGAGCAGACCCTTGGCCTTAGTTTTTCTTTTGAGGTACGGAATCCTAAAATCAGAGTCTCAGCTAGACATTTCTTAAAACGTCGACTTTTTCAACGGCACAGTAGCATAATAAACATCTTTCTCTAACTGTACGCCGTCACTAAACACATGTAGACTCCGCCATTACACGACTTAGTTAATATGTATGAATGACCATCTGAATTAATGCCTCTTGGGGTATAACTGTTATTTCCAGTCGCCTTTCCCCAAGCTTGTTGATCTAGTGTTCGCAAGCACGACTGTCGAGCGTGGGTTGCTACGTTCGATTCGCCACTGAGGTAAAAATTTCTCAGAGGCACCCTTTGGTACTCGTTTTTTAACACTTTTACTCGAATATGATAAGTAAAACCTCATCCGCCTTATTACAAAACGCGATTTGAAATAGTTCCGGGACTATCACTAGGTTAAAAAAAAATACAGCACTTGTCATACCAAGTTTTTATAAATTAAAAAATAAAGTACTATTTTTCTAAAAGTCGAGTTAATGCATGTTAATGCAAGTACGAAATTAATTTCTTTAAATAAACGAGTCAATGACCTTGTAGGTAGTTATCACTCGTTGCGTACTAACTACCTACAGTTCATTGGCCTCGATCAGCTGATATTTACTTAAAGAAATCAATTTCGTACATGCGTAAATTAATTCGAGTTTAAAAAAAAGTACTTTATTTTTCATTTTTATCTTTACAAATCGATAGGGTTTCATGTACCAAATCGACTCTCCGCGGGATTAAAACGACCAAAATTTTACGGTGAAGAACTCTGTTGATACCACATGTGTTAAACTATTTCAAAGTCTTTCTTTATGTAATTCTCTGTGTGTTATTGTTTGTTTTCCCAATAAATAAAATAAATTGCCATTAAAACTAGTTATAGTCTTGGAAATTAATTTAGACCACGATTAATTGGTATTAAACCTAGTAATAGTCCCGGAACTATTTTAGATCGTGTTTTGGAAATTGGCGGACTATGACATTATATAGTAAAAACATATTTTAGTTTCTCGAGGATTTTTTACGTGCGTTTTCGCCCGGCGACCAGTCTGATACAATTATAGCAAATTGCGCCAAGCATTCGCCGCCATACTTCCGCACTAGTGCGAAATATATTAGGTACTTACTTATATTACAAGCTTCGAAGCGGGATTTGAAGTCAATGTATTGAAAAAAAAATAAAGTAAGTATCATCATTATTCCAATGGAACCTTCATCAACTGCCAAGTTCATTTTAGTTTCAAATGTCCTCCAAATAATAATTTTTCGGAGAACCCCTTATATTGTTTATCAACAATTCAACACATAATTTCTTATGAATCAAATCTACCTGCACTCTTGCACAAGGTTTAGGCATGATGAATCAGGTGATTCACATTTAAACTCTGCGAATTTTAAACATGAATGTGAGTGTTCCCTTGATTAGGGACTTCATTGTGTCGACATTTCTCAGAATTTTGATGATGAGATTGATCATCATGCATGCGGGATTGACACGCCCAGCACGCGTCCCGTGTGCGTTTTCCATGCATTATAATAAATATACCTACTTGTATGAAATGGACATTTGCGGGGCTACGCGTGCGCCGTGCGGAGCAGTCCCGCATGCGTGATGATCAATCTGAACGTAAAACTTAGTGTTTTGGTACTACGAAGAAAAAGGCTCAAAATTAAAAACATTTTTATAGGCCAAAGTTGGGACCGCGGTCCTGGTCCAAAGAGCCCTACGACCTGGAAATCCGATGGATGTGAGACGCACAAAACTGGTCATTATAGCGACACGTGGGTAGACCTATGCCCAACAGTGGACGTCTTTCAGCCGCAATTGAACCTCCATAAAACCTCTACTCTATACACGCATGTTTCTTCAATACCTCTTCGCTTTTCAAGGTTATGGTGACTTTTGATCAACACACAGATCACTAGACCAACAAGGCCATCAAAAATAATATCTCAAGAAAAAATTGGAATTATTTAGAAAATCCTATTTACCATTTCAGCAAGGTCACGTAAACTATTTTGTTGGTTTCAATTTACGTCAACCATCATGCTATTTTTTTGTCTACTTATTGTTATGCAAAACCGTAGCAAAAGACAAAGATAATTGTCTGTAGTTTAGGAGATAATTATGCTGATATAAGTATACTTAGAAGCAAGATAATATTAAGGAATTTACGTACTGATAAAAAAAACTGGTCGAAAGCGATCCGGACTCGCTTACGAAGGGTCCTGTACTACAATATTAAAATCGAGCAAAAAGCGCTGATAAAATAATGTTTCATATACACCGTTAAATTTTGGTCGTTTTAATCCCGTGGAGGGTCGATCAGGTACATGAAACACTCGATTTTTAAAGATAAAATTAAAAAAATTATTACTTTTTTCTAAAATTCGAATGAATATACGCATGTACGAAATTAATTTCATTAAGTAATCGAGTCAATGACCTTGCAGGCTAATGAACTGTAGGTTAGGTACTTAGTACGCAACGACCGACAACTACCTACAAGGTTAGTGACTCGTTAGTGTTAGTGATAGTGTTTCATGTACCCAATCGTCCCTCCGCGGGATTAAAACGACCAAAATTTAACGGTGTATAGGTAAATGCATGTAAGTAATGAAACTTAACCTAACACGAAAAGATCATCAAAATCAATAAAGATTTGTTGAAAACATCGCTGATGCTGAACAATTTATACCTATACAACAGACAAAACAAAATTGAGAACCTCCAAATGAAGTTTTATGGAAGCTTCATAGGGTTGTCATAACCTTATAAAATCATCTAGCTATGCTATGCCTAAGTTTAACATAACTAGGTGTGGACGGCAAGCAATGGGTAGCTCGCTGTCCGTTTGTCCGGTAACAAATCGGACCGAGCCCAAGTCGTTAACGGCGCGCACTGTTCCCGCGCGCCTCAAGGAGTTGTCAGCTAATTGTAGGGGCCCAGTAGGGTCGAGGCCTAGTCTGGGGCTCTGGGGAGGTAGGCAGGGAAGGAACAGGGTAGGTTTTTAGTCAGTAAGAGTCTGACACTTTGATGATGATGAAAATACATTGGATGATTTTACCTACTATAAAAAAAAAACATAGCCAGGTATCATAATTTTTTGATGATACAAATCCTTATCGTACTGTAATATTTTAAAACTAGCTAAGGTATAATTGCTAAAGCCAGCTCTTATCGCTTATTTACGAATCATGATAATTGGTTTACAGTCTTAGCAATCTCAATAAACTTGCGCATATACTCGTATTGTTGATGCGTAGTTTCATAAAACTTAGCTTGTAAACTACGCATAAAACGGGGCTCTTGAACAGTCTTTGCTACTTTGGATCAGGTGAATCTGTGTGTGATGTGATGTGATGTGAATCAATTCGCAAGTTCTTGCGATTCGTTATGTGAGCTCGCAAATTCCACATTTTTGTGTTTAGACCTTTTGGGCAAATGCCTTCCCAACTCTATGTTAAGTTGTTCATAACTGATGATGAGGGAACTAGATAAATCTAATATATAAAATTTCCATGTCACAATGTTAGTTACCGTACTCCTCCGAAACGGCTTTACCGAGTTTTACCAAATTTTATATGCGTATTCAGTAGGTCTGAGAATCGGCTACTATCTATTTTCCATACCCCTAAGTGATAAGGGTTGTTCACCGCAAATTTTTTTTTTTTTTGGCGAAATTCTTTTTTTTTTTGAAATAATTTATAAGGCAAAACAACGTTTGCCGGGCCAGCTATATCAAAATAAATGTCACCATTAGAGTACGGAATACGATGTGTGCATATATTAGGTAATCGGCAAATTACCAGGTACAATCCATCAAAGTGTGAAATTTCACTCAAAGTAGCAGATTATGTGCACTTTTTTTTTTATTTTTTTATGGTAGGTAAAATTATCCAATGACAAATCCCGCCCTTGGGCGGAGCGGGAAGTAGTGTCAGACTCTTACTGACTAAAAACCTACCCCGTTCCTTCGTAGCCTATCGTGCCGGGGTCGAGCATTCCTTTCGGAACTAACCCACGACCCCAGTAGGCTTCGACCCTGCCTGCCTGCAGTTAGCAGGCTGGGCCTCTTCGGTGTGCTGACAGCTCCTTGAGGCGCGCGGGAACAGAACGCGCCGTCGACGACTTGGGCTCGGTCCGGTCGGTTACCGGACGATCGGACAGCGTGCTACCCATTGCACGCCGTCCGCAAGCCCGCGCCTACGGTGGCCGGAAATCGGGATCGGAATCCCGGCGGCGGCTGGGGCGAGCGCCCCGTTGCCTCTGCCTGATGCGGTCGGCCTCCTCCTTTGCTAGCATTACTGCTTCGCAGAAGGAGGCGACCGCCTGCCATCCCTCCTCACTACGGACCATGGCCTGAACCAAAGCCCGGCGAGAGAGATCGCTGCCGCCGATCGCCCCCACGAGGAAGATTATGTGCACTTCACTTCTGGGTGAAATTGGTGGTTGTGGGTGGCTTCGCTCTCGCCTTAGCCTTCTTACCTAACCTGTCCGTGTTGGGGTGCCCTAAAATTAATCTTTAAGTTTTCAAACTTTAGATATTAGTAGAAATTTAAATTTAATAATTAGAATTACAATGAATTCACATGTTTTAGTTAAACAAATAACCTGTTTTGTAACTTTATCTACCGTGTGCTTGGCCGTTTGAGTACTAATTACCCAGGAAGTCTGCAGACTCTCTAGTTAATATAAGAACTTAAACATTTTTAGAACTTTAACGGAATCAATCAAATAATCTCTTCCTAACTAGTTAATCTGCGTTCTAACTGATTTTCGCACATTAGCGGTAACATATGCATAGCCTGTATTGCTTGTTATACAACATGTATTAATGTCGAGATATAGATGAAATCAAAGTAACGCACCTGGCTGGGTTTTAACCCGCAACCTACAACTCGTGACTCGGGGCCGTTACCACTCAGCCACCACTGCTCTCTAGCCAGGCGCATTAGTTTGAGTAATATATTTCAGTACCAGTGCTCCCAAAACGGTGAAGGAAAACATGGTGAGGAAACGCGCATGTCCTAGAACCAAAAATTTTAAGACATGTGACCTCCACCAATCCACACCGAGCCCGTGTGGTGGATCACGCCCCATTGTGGATCATTCCCTCTCCTAGAGAGAAGGCCTGAATCCCAGCAGTGGGAACATAATAATGCTATGCTATAGATGAAATCAAAATCCAGGCCGACTTCTCGAACCGCCAACATGACTGGTAAAAAGAAAAAAAAAAGCTAGGACATGGATAGTACAAATATCATGATTTAGAGTCAAGCTCCTTCAAATTAATACACGTACAACTTACAACGATGGCGCCGAGAAACCTAATTCTCAAACTGTCTCTTGTTACGCAATGCGCATTGTAACTCATTTTACTTTACGTTGTTCCGAACGCCATAATACTAATTATAATTAGTTGAGAATTCCGTAACCCTTTTACAATTGTATACAGAAAACAATTGGCAAATTAATAACAAGTTAAATAGATTATTTTCTGCATCAACCTATTTCTATAGATAGCGCAACATCGCTATAAATGATATTAATTTTGCAAATAGGTTTTAAAAAATAAAAAATATAAAAAAATCATTTATTTCAGGTTCATCACTTATATTAAAACACAACCAAATAAAATCTCAAAATTACAATATAATCATTCAAAAAAAAAAAAAATGGTTTTCAAAAACACTTACACGTCAATTTTTTTTTCGTCTGTTTAAACTAGATGAGATTGGTTTCCTAGCTGACTACCATGAGAAGAAACACCGAAACAAACTCAGGGTTCAGTCAGGAGTCAGTCAGGCAATACGTATTTACTGTATGGACTCTTTTGAAGTCCATACAGTAAATACGTATTGGTCAAATCACATGAGAACCCTGTAGATTTGTCTGAGATGGTCTTTTGAAGAAAGAACCAGAACTAAATAAAAAAGACCAGCAAGGAATTCCGCTTAGAACAAACCTGTGTGTTAAAAGATTAAGAACGAACAGTTTAGCAACATAAACAATCTCTTATCTCAAACGATTACTAAACTAGCTGATAACATTATCTTCAACGGATAAACACTAAAACTCAGTCGAAATGACATCAATGTTTTACCAGCATTACTCATTATCTTTATAACGCAATTAATCTTTATTTCATTTATTACAGGTACACGTTGAAAGCGGACGTGTTGGATCAAAGTGTTGGATAAAAGTGAAAACATAAATCATAACCCAAAGTGGAATCCTAGAATCCTAGATAGGATATTAAAAGTGATAAAAGTGTACTTAACATTCCAAATACAAATTGGAAAAAAGTAAAAAAAAAGAGTGTATAAAAAGAAATCGAATTCCAAATTCGAATTAATTCAGTGAAGTGTAAAAACTAAAATTTCAAATTGGTATTCCAAAGTGCAAATACAGTGGGTGACTTTGGAAGCGGATGTCAGTGTAGTGTAGTGTTGTACCGTGTATGATGAGTGGCGGGTATGGATGAGCCCCAGACTATCCACAAGACCTGCGTGCGGGTGAACTCGGCGGAGGATGACGAGTCCCGAGACGAGGTGGACCATGAATTACCAAAGAAGAATCCTTTTGTGCGGGTAAGTGTTTTTAAAGTATAAACTCCAGAAGGCGCCAAATAACTTGACTCTGGCCTTGGGGTGGGGGAAGCTCCCACCTCTTATAAATCCGAACATTGTGACATGATCGAGCTACCCTAATCACAAAAATCATAAATTTTTCAGACCAAAATCGGTTACTGGACATTCAAGGTCGACTAGGACTTGTGTGACTAGGATTATACCTAACCGATTTTTGGAACTCAATCGAAGTGGGGCGCGTAACCATAGCAAATGGTTCAAGTTCAACTCATTTGCCGCGTACTATGCCAGTTTATAATATCCCTACTGCAGGGATATAGACCTCCTCTCACTTTGGAAAGGGATGGGCTGTCATACACCACGTATACCACGTGGACTTAATGAGGGTTGAAAATTGAAATCACTTCTTATTTACTGTACAGTTATAATATCACTTGCTAATTTAACCAAGGTTACCGGCGTAGCTTGAAAAATCGCCAAACTTATGTCGAAGAGGACATTGCTCACAGAACAGATGGTTGATGGTTCTGTAGTGGCGGCCGTAAGGGGTATCATATGGATGCGAGACTCACAGGACCGGTCACCACCTTGGGGTTTTAAAGACCCGTCGAAAATTCAATGTGAGTGCGGGGCACCGCACTCACATTGTTCAAAACATGAGCCATGTTGGAATGCCCTAAGTGCCCATACACATGCACTATGGAGGATTTAATGAGTACCACCGATGCTGCAGTTAACGTAGCCACCTACTGGGCTCCCACAGTTTAACGAGTTTACCATCGACTCGAAAAGAAGAAGGACCGGTCGTTGTGGTGACACTTGGGGGAGACCTAAGTCCAGCTGAGGGCGCCTTTTGCTGAAATAATGAGGTAGTTTAGGTTGGATAAGATAAAATTTGAAACTCAAGTAATTTATGTGACTAGGTTCATCGATGACATCAGTCCTAAACTTTATCATTTTTATTAACATATTGTGTGGAATTTTCGTACTTAAATAAACTATAGTGTGTGTGATTTTTGTATGCACTCATTTCGTAAATCATGATACAGTCTAATTTTTTTTTCAATAAAATCAAAAATTTCTACATTATGATGATGCAGCAATGCGTATTATAAATGGCCATTAAATGTAGCGGAAACTATAAAGTGGATTAACAACTCATTTTACGAGTAAACACGAAGGATTTGTTAGGACATATCATTGAAATTCATCATTTTTGCAACAGGCCTGCCTTGAGGTACGCCAGTAAACAAATATTTAACTAGAGGTAGAGTAATATCCGGACTAACACGTTAGTTGAAGATAATACTTTGCATAGAAAGAACTGAACGCTGCAATATGCCCATTACAATGCTATTCACGAATCTATAACCCAAGCCAAAGCAATATTCTACATAACATGATATAAAAGAGAGTGATTCAAATTTCTTGCATATTCTTCATAGATGATCTTTAAATATGCTTCATATGTCTGACTAACCGATTTATAAATTTTGGTCGTTTTAATCCCGCGAAGAGTCGATTCGGTGCATGAAATACTATCGATTTGTAAAGACAAAAATGAAAATTAAAGCACTTTACTTAATTTCGTATATGCGTATCTATATTAATTTTAGTTTTATAAAAAAGTACTTTTTAAAAAAATTTATCTTTATAAATCGATAGTGTTTCATGTACCGAATCGATCCTCCACGGGATTAAAACGACCAAAATTTAACGGTGTATATGTATGCAATATAAATTTAAAAAAGTACTTAACTACTTGCTAGTACGACTAAAATTATCAATAATTGTATTAAGTCAAAAAAATTACCTGTTCTAATACATTATTGATAAATGTTGACTGCGTCATAAGCGTACGTATTTATGTGTGCATGCGTAGATACCGATAATGGTGTACGTAATGCATCGATTCCTATATTATTTGCCTATAATTAGGCTATGCTTGAAATATTATTAAAACTTAATTTTGAATCGGGGTGTGCATAAGGGTGTACATTATTCAAGCTGCATGTTTGTTATTTGTTTTTTTTTTTTATATAAATAGTTTTTCATTTTTTTTTTTAATGATAATAATTAGTGTTTTACTACGATCCCACTTGATCGTAAGTAAACAGTGATGTAATTGATTATGATCACTCTAGCCTTGAAAACTCCTGAATTATAATCGAATCGAAAGACCGCAGCAGTCTAACTGTTCCAGTCCTTCGATGTAAGCGGTATAAACGATGAGGCGAAACGCTTTGTCGAAAGTCGAAATAGCTGAGGAGAAATGTTACAAATTCGCTAATGTGATGATGATGACCTAAAGATGTTTGTAAGTATATATTAATTATTGTTCTTTTTTCCTTTCTATCTGTCTGCTTTTAAGTTGCACCTGCCATGTTGTCTCTGCACCACCCTAAAGTCGACTGGTAGAAAATGCCTAAGACATTAAGTCCACCTTTGTACTGTGTTTCATCACTACATAGTATATGTTACCCGGGGCCCTGGGACAAAGGCAAAGAATGGAGCAGGGTAGGTTTTTAGTCAGTAAGAGTCTGACACTATTTCCCGCCCCACCTAAGGGCGGGATTTGTCATTGGATGATTTTACCTACCATAAAAAAAAAAATACATAATATAAAACAAAGTCGCTTCCCGCTGTCTGTCCCTATGTATGCTTAGATCTTTAAAACTACGCAACTTATTTTGATGTGTTTTTTTTAATAGATAGAGTGATTCAAGAGGAAGGTTTATATGTATAATACATGCATAATATATTTAAAATCACAACTGCATTCGTGCGAAGCTAACTGTACCCAGCAGGGTCGAAGCCTACTGGGCCCAAGGGTTGTGCGAAAGTGAACCCCGGGGCCCTGGAACGAAGGCAATGAAGGAACAGGGTAGGTTTTTAGTCAGTAAGAGTCTGACACTATCTTCCGCCCCGCCCAAGAGCGGGATTTGTCATTGGATGATTTTAGCTACCATAAAAAACCCTTGTGAAGCTGGGGTGGGTTGTTTGTAAGTGCATAAATTTTTAAACAAATAAATGTGACAAAATATTCTGATTACACAGAATTCATAATTACACAGAATTCATAATTTCTTAGCACAGTCGATTAATTAAAGTTTCTATTTGCTTTCCGAGACATTCAACATTTTCTTTAGTCACTGCAGCGGTATTAGTCATAGGTCGCGCATTTGTTTTGTTAGGTTAGTCATGCCTGCAACGTGCAATAGGCGCCATATTGTTTTTGAAGAGATTATAATGAAAGTAAAAGTTATCGTTGTAGTTTATTTATATACAAGATGTTATCTCAAACTAATATTACCTTTAGTTATATACTTACAGGCCAGGCAGGCGCATTACTTTGTGTAATTTATTTCATCACCTCTGCTCTCGGTGAAGGAAAACATCGTGAGGAAACCGGCATCTACTAGAACCAACAATTTGAAGACATGTGACATTCACCAACCCGCACTGGGCCAGCGTGGTGGATTTCGGCCCATTCATTAGATAGGAGACCTGAGTCCCAGCAGGGGGAACATTAAAAGACTGATTATGATATGCTTATTGTACTTACACCGCGTGTAGTAAAAAAATATCCCAAGAGAACATAATTATTATAATAATAGTAAATAGTGATGCGATCGTTGTGGATCAAATTCTTTGCAGGCGGTTTTGGTGTATTAGCGTTCGCTTTTCGTAGGTTTTGAGAGAGTGTACTACTTCATTTTTAACTGTTTTTATTTGTAATTCACGGTGTATACTTTCATTCGTTATGCACCTCGGTGCATCAGTTACCATGCGCAGAACTTTTGATTGAAAACGTTGGAGAATTACTAAGTTGAAGTTAGCGGCAGTGCCCCACAACTGTATTCAATATGTCCATGTAGGTTTTAGTATACACTTGTAAAGTAGGAGCTTATTTTAAGCATTTAATGGGACTACAGGAGCAAATCGCGTTTCTTATAATACGCAAAAATATATAATCTACTGCAGTAAACAAAATATAGAAAGACAATGAATTTATTTGGCACAACACTGGGCACAATACAATACAATAGTTTGGTAAATATGAAACAAAAAAAGAAGCAAAAAAATTCAATTGTATGTCTCAGGGCTGCACCAAAATAGGTCCAGTTCAGCATGAATGCTAGACAACTAGTGCCTGACGCTGGACCTAAGGTTGTTTTTTTTATTATCAACTCGCGACCCGCCCCAGCTTCGCACGGGTGCAATGGTGATATTAAATATTATTATGCATGTAATATACCTTATCGCCCTATCTATTAAAAAAAAAATCCTCAAAATCCGTTACGCAGCGCTCTATCTATTAAAAAAAAATCGCATCAAAATCCGTTGCATAGTTTTAAAAATCTAAGCATACATAGGGACAGACAGCGGGAAGCGACTTTGTTTTATACTCGGACTGTCTAATGATAAGCTCGCGTTTGACCCGTCTCAACGCTTGCCCAGAAGTTACTTCATAGGTTACTATTCATTCTTAACTTAAATACCCCTAGGTTGTTGACCGGACAAAATGGAATATTAAAACGTTTGCACCGAACACAAGTGACAGGGTACAAGGGCAGAAAGATGATTCTGATGATGATGTTAGCACATTCAAGTTTACGTTGTTCATCATTAACTTATCAGAGTCAAATGTAGTAAAATGTACTAACAAAAGTATTCAATGGTTCTTTATGAAGGTCGTGAACTATATTTAGCACCACAATGTGGGCTGCCCCTGACTAGTTTAACTTGGGTAAGTAATTAACACTAGTTATGAGAACAAAGGAAATGCTAATAGATACCTTTGCATAGAATAATTTTCTCTGTCCTTAAATGTCTTTAGTAGTCAGTTTTACAAAAAATCTTCGTTACTGTACCAATATTTATAAATGGTGTTCTTTTTACGTTTTTATGCTATTTTGTTTGTTTGAAAAAACCTTTTTTATTTTGATTTTGTATTTTTTTGGTAGTTTAATAATATTTCTATGGACTAGTACTACAAGTATTTTAATTTATTGGCGTATGTTCAGCGCCACGTTGTAGATAAAGCTAATTCTTATACCACTTGATGAGACCAAAAGAGTGACTTCCTGTCCTATTCCCCGTGCCAGAACTCGCTTCGCTCAACAACACTATTCCGCCATAGCACCGCGCTTGTACAACGCACTAAACAAAAAATTAAAAACTAGAAAGTTAAACAACCACGATCTCAAAAGGGCTCTCGTTAAGTGGTTAAAAGATCTTGACTATGAAGCAACCGAAAACTTATTGAAGATTGTTAAGTAGAACAAAACACACACAAAAACACACCACACACAATTTCACCACATGCAAAATTTACACCACACACAACTAAGTACACCATTATGGCAATTTTACTCTCATTTTATTTTCTCTAATTCTGATGGTAATTTTGAGTATAACTCTAGTAAGTTAGACATAAGTTTTAGATATTGATTATAATTTTTGATTTTAATTTTGATTTTTGGATTTTGATTTAATTTAATTTTTTATTATAATTTTGATATAATTTGTTAAGAAAACTGTATTAACAATATGGGGAATACACTGGCTCCTGTAATTCAGTTTCTAACTAGCTCAGGAGCCAGGGAATTTCATTTATGTGTGAACAAAATTAATACGTCAATAAATATTTTTTTTTTTATTATTATTAAAAAAAATTATCGCTACTTACCTACTAGGTGCAAAGGACACTTACAATAGTATGTCACAATATCTAATTATTACAAAAGCCTATATGTATGTGTACTATAGTCTAGATAAACAACAAGTGCCATTTATAACTACTGGTCTAGTTACTCGATTAACTAGTCCATCTTATGAAGTGATTGGCACTTGATAGATTTATGTCAAGCGTTGATGTGGTTTAGATTAAGTTTACCTGTCGTGATTTGGGGCGCCATGTTTACAGAATTTTAAGTTATTTATAAATTTATGGGGTCTTTGCTTTGTTTAGTTTTTGATGACATGGGGGACGGGGGTGTCTGAAAGGTGAATACATCAGCAGTATACCTATTTTGTTAGTTTCTTATGAGAATGATATACATGTTCCAAAATCCCATGAAAGCACAAACATCTAATGTCCTTGAAGACGTTGAACGTGACGTTGCTTGAGCAGTAGAGGGGTATACCACGGCTATCAGGACAATCCCAGAACTACAGCCAAGACCACTACTACCCTATTGGACTACATATTCTTCTCATAAGCACATTTGTTCTCTCTCACCAGCACACACCGTCTTTATTTTTTCATCAAATACTTCTCCCACTTTGGCAAGAGTGAGAGGAAGTTCCAGACTTTTACTGGCTAATATGTATAGATTTCTTTCAGTATCCCCTTTTTGCGAGGTCAAAAAATAACAAGGTCCCAAAAATAAACAGGGTAAAATCCTAATAATACCATTAAATCGGACTAGATTAATACAGAGCCTAATCTACATACTAAACTGGAAGGTAAAGCAGCCAGCTATGAATCATCACGAGCACATGGAACATCAATATTCCCCGTACATAATGTGGGCCAGATGATTGTCAGTCGCGAGCGAGTCGCTGTGAAGTCGACAAAAAACTAAGGCAAGTGGCACAATGACCTCTTGCGATCGCTGACTCGTTAGCATTGCAGAACTGCTGCCTAAGTGTACATTGGTCTTATCTGTCTGCTTGAAAGAAGTGTTTATTTTGCTGCCTGATTGGTTAATATTTAAGTATATTTTTGTAGCGTCTTAAAAGCTCAATGACAATGGCGAAAATGAAATGGACAACACCAAAGTCATGGAAAAACATTCATGCAGCACCCACTCCTATCAATATCAGAGACTACTCGAAGTTGTGGACGACTACGTTTACCTGGACACGGTTCAGTTGGGTAGGCTAAAACTTCGAGAAAGAGGCCAATCGTCTCGGTTGGGTAGCGTTCGGGGAGCTGTACGGTATTTTCTCGTCCAACATATCACAATGTCTCAAGACGAAAGTCTATGAGCAGTGCCTGTTGCCAGTGATGTCATATGGCTCCAAAACGTGATCGCTTACAATGAGCCTTATCAGAAGACTCTAACCCGAAGGGGTATGGAAAGGGCTATGTTCGGAGTTTTTTTTGCGTAATCGAATAAAGAATGAAGATATCTACAGGAGAACCTAGGTTATCGACTTATCCCGAAGAATCGCCAAACTTAAATGGCAGTAGGTGGAGCACATTGCTCGTAGAACAGATGGCCGTGGGGACCGAAAGATTCTGGAGTGGCTACCGCGTACCGGAAGACGCAGCGTTGGAAGGCCTCCCACAAGGCGGACCGATGACGTAAGGGTTGCAGAAATCGATGGGAGCGGGACGCACAGGACCGTTCATTGTGGTGACACTTGAAGAGGCACGAGGCAGAGGTTGGGTATAGTCCAACAGTACCTTATGTGCTATTCCATGACATGGTTTACGCTTGTATCAGTCGGTCGAGCATGAAGAAGTAAGAGACGAACATACAAATACACACACACTTACTTCTGACCCCACTATAAATGCATCTCATCATTAATCATAGATCATCAATAATCATCATCATTTTCATCTGCTCTTTTCTTCTTCCATTCTGCCCTGTCCCCCCCATGCTATCACTAACTTCCTTTTCTTTCATATCACTCTTCACAAACATCACATCTATCTTTTCTTTGGCCTCCCTCTCCCTCTCCATCCATTCGACTTTTCTGTCACTGGCGTCACTTGACTTCTTTTTTTTTCATTACATCACAGTTATTAGTTATAAATAAGTAATAACGTAAAATCAAACAAGATACCGTCATATAACTGGACAATCTGGAAGTCAAGTAAACACTTAATTTCCACAAGATAGTTGCAGTAAAAGTTAATAAGCAAGGTAAACAAACCCATAAGTGGTAGATCAATAACTCTTCAGGTACTACTTATAAGTAGGCAGTCGTCAAGCGGTTATGGCAATGACTGGCGGACGCCAGGACATGTCGATGAACAAGTTTTGTTTGTGGAGAAAATATTTGCAAATATGGAGGTACGAGTAGTTATTATACGCGGCGCCAGTGACTGAAAACTTGAAAAGGAATCGTTCGTCTTGGTAAAGAGGAGGGATGAAACATACTCGTATGTTACTAAAAGAGTTGTCAGTAGGTATACATGTGGATGGATGGAGAGGTAGAAGGAGGCCAAAGAAAAGATGGATGGATAGTGTGAGAGAAGTGACACAAAAAGGGAATTAGTGATAGCGTGACGGGTGACAGGACAGAATAGAAGATCAGAACGTGTTGCGCCTAAAAATGATAATGATCTTTTTAAATTTGCCTAACTAGTTAATCTATGGAAGTAATGTGGACCTACCCAACATTTCCATAGATCGAACTGCAAACAACAATTGAAACTCAATATATGTATTTTAAATAAACCATTTACAATGCATGTTAAACACGAATCTATAATAAACATTTTTTTTTTCAAACCTAAAAAAGAAACTATTTACAGGCTATTTTGAATTTTCAAAGAAGACTGTTCGTCAGAAAAATGGAGCTAACTGCACATAAGCGTGAATCTCTATGAAAAATTATTTATTTAATACAAAAATCCTAGTTATATAGGGTGACTGGTAATTAGTGACAGATACTTAAACATATGATTGTAGTCATGATAACAAACAACTTTTAATATGACCAAACCTGAAATCGCGAAAATCGCGAAAAAAACTGCTGGTCAGTACATTTACGAGTATTTTCGCCTAACTGGTTAAAATGTACTGAACTTGACTAATTTTTTTCACGATTTCAAGTTTGGTCCCATAGTAGAAGTTGTTTGTTATCATGACTACAATCACGTGTTTAAGTATCGGTCACTAATTACCAGTCACCCTATATATTAGTTACTTGTGTTATCATAATATAGATTTAGATATTGCAGTAAATATTTAATTGAAAATCCTTCAGTACTTAGTTTCACAATTTACGATAGTACAAATGCCTCAACAGTCATTGATAAGGTACACGTATCAATTAAGTACCAGTGTGATAATTATTACGAAATACCTACAGATTAAACAAATACCTATATAGATACGATAAGGTATAAACAATTTGAAAAGGCAATAACCTAATGGCGGACTTACGTCTTTGCAATTTAAAGGTCAAAAGAAGTGGTAGGCGTGGTAATTGTTTTTATGTCAACATGATCGAAACGTTGGCGATTTTTGGCACTCTAGACCGTATGTTGTGAGAGGCCTATTTCCAACAATGGACGTTTTTCTTATGAAATGATGATGATGATGGTGAATATCATCATCATAATCTTCGTACTCTTGTCTCTTCTATCCCATTGATATATTATAAGATAAGAGAAGATGAATTACGCGCTCGAAACTCACACATCAGTCTCATCACAGTCGCAAACCTACAGTCACTGATAGACAAGGCCGGCGCTGTCGTGCGCGAAATTGCGTTAGCTGCAATTAGGCGACAGGCCTGATTTCAGCGGTCCACGTGCTAGAGGCGAGTCAACTATCATCAAGTGTTTTGATTTAATCTAATTCTATACTGTCAATATCTGACTCCCTTTTCTTTCATATCACTCCTTACACAATCCATCCATCTCTCCTTTGGTTTCCCTCTCCCTCTCCAGCTATCTCATATATATTCTTAAGTCTTTTAGTAACATGCTCGTCATCCCTCCTCTTCACATTACCATACCAAGACAAACGATTCGCTTTCTACTTTGTAGTCACAGGCGCCTCTTTTAAACATCCTCTTATATACATATTTCTCATCGTATGTATAATCTTAGTTTATCTAGGACTATAAGAGTAAAGAAATAGAGATTTCACCTGTGTTTGCGCATACGCTTGTGCACTATAATATCTCCTGCGTAAGTAGCTAATCTCTGTTGATTTTAATGAACCGTAATCGAAATGCGGTTTTGAGGGTTGTCATTATAAAAAAAAATAGCTTTTACCTGCGGCTTCGCCCACGTTCATAAAATATAGCCTGGAATAAAACAGCTATGTTTTGGTGAAAATATTTAGCAATTTGTCTAGTGGGTACTTTCAGAGATTCCTACAAAAAACAAACTTTAGCTCTATCTAATATTATTGTATATAATATAGTGTTAGGTTAGGTTCAAGTATTACGTAAGCAGATTTTTCATAAATATTGACCCCCCCACCCCCTCTGCAGCAAAAGCAAACGAAGATCTAACCCCCCACATTCTTAGGTTAACATTGCTCAGTGATATGTGTCTGTCTATTCATTTTCATGTGATTTTGGAACATCGAGATTGTTCTCTTAAATAAAAACTGCTGACGTAATCAGACAGACCCCCCATCAAAAATCATCATGTCATCAAAAATAAACAATGCAAAGAAACCCCACCCCACCCCCTGGAAGTGCTTACGTAATACTTGAATGGCCCCTTATAGCTTGAAGTGTATATTACCCATTACCAATTTCATCTAAGGAGAAACCATCAATTAAAAGTAAAACCGGTCACCTATCGCCTTAGGATAAGATCTCCGATATTTCCTCTTCATCTCAATAAGGAAATCCCGCGAGACTGGTAAGACGAAGAAATACAAAGTTACAGAGTACATGTCCAGTATAAGTTGACCTTTGAATGTGCAGCAGATAGGTACATTGACATTTGTAACTGTAACTGAAACCCTGAAAAGAGGTGATTTCTCTAATTATTATTAATGTCAGTTATTATTATTCCATTTTTTTATATTTATATACATATTCAATACATTTTTAAATATATCTTTATAAAAATATATAATAAAAAAACAGGAAAAAATTAAAAAAAAAGTAGCCCACCTGCATCGGGAACAAGGTCCAAGCTATTGGTGGTCAGTGCTTCTAAGAGAGGAATCTCCGGACAATACGCGCCGTGTCCACACGTACTTCCTTTTGGATCAAGCCCTTGATCCAGAGAATTTATTATTTTTAGGACGGAATTTTTATTATTATTAGTAAACCTAGTATTTTTACGGTTACAGCGTTGATCCCGTAGTAAAAGTTAGTCATAAAATCATAATGATAAGTAAAGTCAAGGTGAATTTGTGGCGACTTCAAACGAAGCCAGGCGCATTAAGCACTTTCGTGATGTATTTCATCACCACTGCTCTCAAAACCGTGAAGGAACACATCGTGAGGAAACCGGCATGTCCTAGAACCAAAAAATTTCAAAGACATGTGACATCCACTAATCCGCAATGATCCCGCGTGGTGGCCCTTGCCTTTCTTATAAAGGAGGCCTGAGTCCCAGCAATAGTTATGCTTTATTATATGCTTGACAGCACAGATTACCTACCTATCAGTATTTCTTCTTTCTCTTTTAAATCGCAAAAAAAATCGCATTTACAGATAGAACCTCCCATTGTTACACTTTATTTGAAGCTCCTGCTGCATTTTTTTTTATGAAATGTCATAAATAATATACTAATCATATAATCTCTGTCTCTACCTTGCATGTTACGAGGTCTGATTATACTGGACATTCTTCTATAGGTATACTATAACTATATTAGTATATCTCAGTTCCCGGTATTGCACAGAGGTATGCAAGTAAAAGTGCCCGTGTCGACAAATAGAGTTGTGTCAGGCTTCATTTACACTCGCAATCGTTGATTTAATATCTCATATTATTGAGAAAATCGTTTATTTTGTATGGGACTTAGTATATTGCCTTGAGAAATTCCTCAGTCGTAAAAATACATTATTTTATTGAAAATCTAAAACAGTTGAAAATATTTTTCGAAACAGAATGAGTCAGATAATAGACCCTTGTTGGATACCACAATAATTATACGTAACGGATGAGGAATTTGAGTTTTTTTTTTACTATAATTTTAATGGTGTTTTTTCCTTATTTAGTCAGTAACTTGCGATTATCTTTTTTGAGTATTAGTACAGATTTAACATACATTTTTAATGGGTAAAGAAATCAAATGCAATGTCCTGAGTCCTGACTAAACCTATATAATATTAGAATGTATTGAGGAAGAAAACGGTTGGATGTATTTATTTAAAACCTTATTCCATTATTTTTATTTAGGTCAAACGAATACCGTCGTAAACTTATTTTGAGCCAAATAAATAATTCACAAAGACCACAATAAGTTAATCTTCTTCAAGTGATCACTAAATAGCGAATTACTATTTTAATTGGGTGGAAGTGTGCCATTTGATAACAATCAATTGACACACTTACACCTAAATTAAAATGCACCATCCTTGTACCTGTTTTCAGCATTAATGTCAGCAAGTTCTTAGTAACTACATAGTATTGATACTTAATGAAGTATAAATTATATCTTCAGAATTTCGCAAGACTTTCCTGCCGACTTACTGACGATTGGGACACAATATATTCGGACAATGTCCGAATCGACACATTTTATTTTCAATACTTTTTCACTGACGATTCGGACACAACCAAATTTATTTTTAATACAGTCAGACAACAAAAATTTAAAATATAATACAATAAAAAATATTATCCGAAGCTTTTAAAATGTTTCCTGTGTGTGATGATGACAATGATCGTTCGGTTATTAGTTATATTGACTGTCTTTAGGGACAGTCTGAGGTTATACAAGTTGTATAATTTCTTCCACTTTAGTTTTTATATTTTACATGTTTTTAATGATACAAAATATGGTTTAATTGTAATCCCCACGCACCCCTCCCACCTGATGGTAAGCGGTGATGCAATCTTTGACGATGAAACACACTAGTTTATTAAGAGCCTGTTCACTCTAGCCTTGAATACATCAAAATTATAGTCGGAATTGAAGATCGCTGCAGGCAAATTGTTGCAGCTCTTCAATGTATGCGGTATAAACGACGAAGCAAAACGGTTCGTCCGGACCGTAGAGCTGTCACCAACGTAAAGACTGTCTTTAAGGTCATGCTGAGGTTACACAAGTTGTATAATTTCTTCATCTTTAGATTTCATCGACAGGACAGAACGGAAGAAAAAACTTATTGCGCCGATCCCAAATAAAACGGGACTAGGGCAGGGAGGTAGCATACAATGGGCTTACAGTTACTTAAAGGGAAATGAAAAGATATGGATGATATCGGCAGGAGAACCAAGGTCGTTGACATAGCCCGAAGAATCACCAAACTAAAGTGGCAGTGGGCAGGGCATATTGCTCGCAGACCGAATGGTCGATAGGGCCGAATGGTTCTAGAGTGGCGACCGTGCACCGGATAACGTAGTGTTGGAAGGCCTCCCACAAGGTGGACCGATGACCTGGTGAGAGTCTCAGGAATGTGGTGGATACGAGACGCACAGGACGTGAGACCCTCCAACAGTGGACGTCCTTCAGCTGGAATGATGATGATGATGATTCCACAAAAGATGAGATACTACTAGGCTCTCATAAGTTTTAAGAGCTGAACAAAATGAGTTAAGGACATTAAGAACTTCTCCACACAATTGTCAATGACCTCTCCGGTCACATAATAAATTCACAATCGGCAGCTCGGCCTGAACACTAGAAAGCGATACCGTTTCCCATGGTTGGCTTAGACAATGGGGTTCACAAAATAAGCTATTATTTTCACCGAATACACTACAGTGCGTGTACCTCTGTTTGCATAGGAATACTTTCACTGAGTAATATTTGCTGGGTTTTTGGAAGCCAAACATGGCAGTCAATGTTAGGCCCATGAAGATGGTAAACAGTGAATTGTTATGTAATATTTTATCTTATGAGTGATTACATATTTTGACTGGCCGATTGATCCAGTGGTTAGTGGCCCTGACTGCTATGCCGGAGGTCGTGGATTCGATTCCCACCCAGGACAAATGTTTGTGTGATGAGCACGATCATTTGTTCTGTGTCTGGGTGTAATTTATCTATAAAATAAATGTATTTAGAAATTTATAAGTATGTTTATTAGTTGTCTAGTAGTCATAACACAAGCTCTGCTTAGCTTGGGACTAGGCGGAATTGTGTGATAGTTATGGAATATTATTATTTCTATTAGACTAGCTGTGGATCAGGGCTAAAAGCTAACAATCTCTTGGTGTATACCTCCTTGGTGACACCATCATTCATATAAGACATAGTAAAGATGCAATATTGACCCTTCTGGCTAGGAGGAGACTGCAACGGATAGACCTGGTTGGAGAGGCTTAATCAAGTAAAATAGCTATAACTTTGGGCGGAGCGGAGCGGAATTGTCAGAATTTTACTGACTAAAACCCACTCCTGTTCCTGCTTCGTTCCAGGGCCCTGGGTTCTCTTTCGCAGAACCCATGGCCCCAGTAGGCTTCGACTCTGTTGGGCATCTACGGTTTTGCTACACGCCGTCGACGATTTGGGCTCAGTCCGGACGGTTACCGGATAACTGGACGGTGAGCTACCCATTGCTTACCGTCCGTAAGCCCACTAGGTATTCCTACTTTCCAAAACCTTTCGTAACTATGAATTTACAGTTTTCAGCTTTTTTCCTATAAGTACTTGTGCCCTATGAATTTTGATTCCCTTGAGAGTATCGAGATGTACGTTTTTTATTTATTTATTTAAAAGTACATAGGCGGACTTAATAAACGGTTGTATCGTTTTTTTTTCGTTAACTTAGAAGTTTGAATTTAATTTTAACTCGATACCTCTACACTTTCTCAAGATAAAGGGTCTTTACAGAACAAAGTGATCCTATAAGGGTTTCGTTTTCCCTTTTGAGGTACGGAACCCTAAAATTGTGTAAATGTAGTGTTTAGTATATCAAAATCAAAATATTTTTATTTTATATAGGCCTACATGGGCACTAATAAAACGTCAGAAGCTAGTGCAGTATTTGCGAGCTCTTACACTTACACTAGTAAGCCAACAAAACACTACACGAGGAATATCTTCAAAGTTAACAACAAAAAAACTTGATATAAAAACCGATAACTGAACCACTTTCATAGTGACCCACATTGCAAAACATTTCTCTGAAACTGTTGCGCCAATTCGAAGCAAAACAAAAACTAAATGAGATTTCCGTTTAGAAAAAAAGACAACCTTAATGTTTAAATGGACGCCCATACAAGATGGTACGGGAGAAACTCCGTCCATGGGCTCCCCCACTGACTCAGAGTCTCCGGCCCGAGCTCGTGGAGGGTGTGGTCAGCACTCTGTTCCCTACGCGGGGGGTACACTCCCCCCCGTCTATGGCTCCGCCAACACCGGCAGTACCTGACGCGGACCACGACGACGACGACGATGTTCCAGAGGTGACCGAGGTAGAGATGAGAGTGGCGGTACGAAGGCTGAGTGCCAAGAATACCGCCCCAGGACCTGACGGCCTGCCTGGGAGGGCCTGGGTCCTGGCTATGGAGGCTCTCGGGCCTCGATTGAGGGGGCTCTTTAGCGCATGTCTGGAGAGGGGCCAGTTCCCACTTCGCTGGAAGACGGGGAAACTGGTCCTCATAGCGAAGCCTGGGCGCCCTGCGGACTCTCCGTCCGCGTACCGGCCCATTGTGCTGCTCGACGAGGTGGGCAAGCTCTTTGAAAGAGTCATTGCAAACCGCCTCGTCGCGCGCCTTGCAAGGGTAGGGCCGGACCTGTCGGACGGACAGTTCGGTTTTCGCAGGATGCGCTCCACGGTGGACGCCATCATGCGCGTGCGAGCCCTCACGACGGGGAATGCGGTGTCCCAGGGCAGGTGTGTCGTGGCAGTGTCCTTGGACATTGCCAACGCCTTCAACTCCCTGCCCTGGAGTAGCATTGGAACGGCACTCCGGTACCACCGGGTGCCCGACTACCTCTGTCGTGTGATCGAGGCCTACCTATCGGAGAGGTATATTATCTACCCCGGTCACCAGGGAGAGTGGAAACGTCGAGAGATGTCGTGCGGTGTTCCGCAGGGATCGGTACTAGGACCACCCTTGTGGAACATCGGGTACGACTACGTGCTGCGCGGCGACTTCCCCGACGGGGTCAGCGTGGTCTGCTACGCGGACGACACGTTGGTCCTAGCGCGGGGAGAGTCGTACCGGACGGCGGTCGAATTAGCGACACGCGGGGTTGCGATGGTCGTTGACAGGATCCAGCAGTTGGGACTCGAGGTGGCACTGCACAAGTCCGAGGCCATGTGCTTCCACGGCCCTCGGGGTGCGCCACCACCGCGTTCCCAGCTAACGGTAGGAGGGGTTCACATCAGCGTCGGGTCGACGATGAAGTACCTGGGACTCGTCCTCGACAGCTGGTGGAACTTCAAGGAGCACTTCCGACGTCTGGCTCCCAAACTGAATCGGACTGGGGCTGCTCTCGGGCGGCTCCTGCCCAACCTCAGGGGACCAGACGCCTCCTGCCGGAAGCTCTACGCGGGAATCGTTCGGTCCATGGCTCTCTACGGGGCTCCGGTGTGGGCACCGACGTTGCAACAGCAACCGAGGGCCCAGCTGAATGCGTGCCAGAGGGTCATGGCAATACGCATGGTGCGAGGGTACCGAACGATCTCCCGCGAGGCGGCGACCCTCCTTGCTGGCCAACCGCCGTGGGATCTGGAGGCAACAGTCCTTGCACACATGCACGACAAGCGCATGGAGATGCAACGCCGGGGCGAAATTCCGCTGCCACGACAAGTCGAGGCATGGCGGACAGAGCTCCGGCGGGATCTCATGGCGAAATGGCGTCAACGACTATCGCAACCTCGTTCGGGGCGCGCCACAATTGGGGCGATAAGGCCCATCCTTGAGGCGTGGCTGGAAAGACCTCACGGCGTTCTCAACTTCCGCACGACGCAGGTGCTTACCGAACACGGAAAGTTCGCTAAGTACCTGTTCCGGATTCGTGCGGAGGATTCGCCCGGGTGTCGCCACTGTGCGGAACATCCGGAGGACACGGTGGAGCACACTGTAGAGGTGTGCCCCGCCTGGGCGGAGCATCGCCGTGTCCTCGTGGGGGCGATCGGCGGCAGCGATCTCTCTCGCCGGGCCTTGGTTCAGGCCATGGTCCGTAGTGAGGAGGGATGGCAGGCGGTCGCCTCCTTCTGCGAAGCAGTAATGCTAGCAAAGGAGGAGGCCGACCGCATCAGGCAGAGGCAACGGGGCGCTCGCCCCAGCCGCCGCCGGGATTCCGATCCCGATTTCCGGCCACCGTAGGCGCGGGCTTGCGGACGGCGTGCAATGGGTAGCACGCTGTCCGATCGTCCGGTAACCGACCGGACCGAGCCCAAGTCGTCGACGGCGCGTTCTGTTCCCGCGCGCCTCAAGGAGCTGTCAGCACACCGAAGAGGCCCAGCCTGCTAACTGCAGGCAGGCAGGGTCGAAGCCTACTGGGGTCATGGGTTAGTTCCGAAAGGAATGCTCGACCCCGGCACGATAGGCTACGAAGGAACGGGGTAGGTTTTTAGTCAGTAAGAGTCTGACACTACTTCCCGCTCCGCCCAAGGGCGGGATTTGTCATTGGATGATTTTACCTACCATAAAAAAAAAAAAAAAAAAAAAAAAAAAAACCTTAATGTTTAAATTAACGTTTTTTTATCTCGAAACGTGCTCAATTTAGGTCTAGACATTGTTCGGTGGCGGGTGACAGGCAGTGAATGTGTTAAAATCTACCTAAGGATCACCTGCCCCCATAGCCAAGTTACAATCGTTTCGTTTAGCGTGAACGCTTGGAGTGAGCCAGGCCCCCAATTCCTTTGTTCTGACGTCATCTCAACGCTCAGTCACGTGGTCAGAAAAAAGGAATTGGGGGCGTGGCCAACTCCAAGCTGAACGAAATGATTGTAACTTGGCTAGAGGGGCAGTTCTTTGGTCAAAGAAGTATCAACTATATGGATTGAGAAAGAATGGGAAGTGGTCGCATTCTTCTGTGAAGCAGTTATGCTAGCGAAGGAGGAATCGTGCGGATTCCTCCTTCGCTAGCATGAGGCAACGGCCTTCACGCCCCAGCCGCCGCAGGGATTCCGATCCCGATTTCCGACCACCGTAGGTGTAGGCTTGCGGACAATGAGCAATGACTAGCTCGCCGTCCACCGTCCGGACCGGGTCCAAGTCGTTGATGCGCGTATTGTTCCATGCGCGTCTCAAAGAGAAGTCAGCAATCCCAAAAGGGCCTAGTAGGATCGTATTAGGGCTATAGGTCGACTTCTAAAAAAGAAACCTGTGGTCCTGGAACGCAAGGCAAAATAGAAACATAGGTGTGGCTTTGTGCAAAGTCTGACACGCCCTCCTGCTCCGCCCTAGAGCGGGAGAAGTCATTAGATGATTACCCACCTCAAAAAGCTGTTTTTGAACATAAGCACAGTGTAAATGTTACCATAATAATTTGTGTATCATTGATTTATGGTTTTTAGGAGTTTCTTGCACATTCTTCTCCATACAGATCTACGTATTGGAGAACGTACAAATAAATTCACATTTTTTTTCAAATTCAAAAGGGTCTGTATATGGTTTCATTGAGTTTTTTTTTAACTGTCAACTTCTACCTCAAATGACTAAACAAACTTAACTAAATATTGTATTACTTAAGTTAAAGGTACCAAACAATGCTGAAATCCTTGTACCTATCCCACTAGCTCACATACATTATAAGCAAAATCCTGATACACATCACTGCTTTGACAATTTAAACACTATGTCTTAACAACTAGAATCCCTAATCAAAATCACAGTTAGAATGCTACCTTTTTAGATCTGATAAGACCGATGAATGACAACAAGACCGGATTCATTCACTAGAGCGAACTGTTTCAGTTCATTCAACTGTGATAAAAAGAAATTCGTTTTTCATGGCCATTTTGGAGTGCTAGAAATCAGTTCTAGTTTACAAAACCATCAGGTATTGAGTGAGGAAGTAAATAAATGATATTTATTTTGCTAATAGGTTTTTCAATACACTTGCTCAGAAAGTGACTTTTATTGCACTACACTTAGGTATATAATGGCATCTGTTACCAAACTGTGATATTTTGATTACCATTACGCACTAGTGCTGTAATGTAGCTATAACCTTTTTGTTCAACCTCTTTGTTCGCAAAACAAATTTTGAATACGAAAAAATAAAAATTGTTTGTGGTCATGGCGTAATTTTTTCGAGTGAAATTCATGGTCTGTGTGGTATACTCATTAAATGTAGACCAACTGAAGTGTGACGTCGTGAGCACTTCCAATCGACACCCGAAGCCGACCACACGTCATTCTCTAGTTGTGCCTACTTACTGATAATTTTGTTGTTTAATTTATAAATCCAAATCCCTAAATAATGATTTAGTGAACACCACAGTCTGTATTAATAAAATAAAATCAAATAGTACATTTTAAAATGTTACATCCATATTCTATTGTCACTACGAATGACATTAACGTAAAAACTTTTCACACAAGAAAACAAACGACGACTAGGCAATATGATCAAAAGACCATATAGCCATAGCCTAGCGCGTGCTCATAGGCAACAGATATTTTTTTTTACCGCCATGTTATGAAAAATTTTACTAGTTTTACCGTTGTAATATTAGTTAACTTAATTATTTTTCTTCACAAGTGTATTGAAAAACTTCGTATGATACACGTGAGTAATGAATGTTACCGTTCTTGGCTCTCTTAAGACCCTCGCCAAGGCTCGGGTCTTAATACCGCCTCGACGATAACCTCCTACATTACACACTTGTATCATAATGTACTATTATAAAACGCTTTTGTACGTAAATTTTTTCATCAATCTAAACTAGAGGTTTCCCAGCTGACGCTAAGAAATACCAGCCTCATCCCTGAGAAGACACACCAAAACAAACACACGGGTTAAAGACTTTTTTAAAGTCCATACAGCAAACACGTATTGGTCAAATCATATGAGAACCATGCAGATTAGTGTAAAATACTACACACAGTAGGACTGGAACAATTTGCCTGCTGCGCTGAACCGGCATGTCCTAGAACCAAAAATTCGAAGACATGTGACATCCACCAACCCGCACTGGGCCCGCGTGGTGGATTATGGCCCATTCCCTCTCTTAGAGAGGAGGCCTGTGTCCCAGCAGTGGGAACATTTAAAAGGCTGATGATGATGGTCTTCCCATCCGTTTATAATTTGAGTGTCTTCAAGGCTAGAGTGAATAAGCTAAACTAATGTGGAGAGTAGTTTTTTTTTTTTTTTATGGTAGGTAAAATCATACAATGACAAATCCCACCCTTGGGCGGAGCGGGAAGTAGTGTCAGACTCTTACTGACTAAAAACCTACCCCGTTCCTTCGTAGCCTATCGTGCCGGGGTCGAGCATTCCTTTCGGAACTAACCCATGACCCCAGTAGACTTCGACCCTGCCTGCCTGCAGTTAGCAGGCTGGGCCTCTTTGGTGTGCTGACAGCTCCTTGAGGCGCGCGGGAACAGAACGCGCCGTCGACGACTTGGGCTCGGTCCGGTCGGTTACCGGACGATCGGACAGCGTGCTACCCATTGCACGCCGTCCGCAAGCCCGCGCCTACGGTGGCCGGAAATCGGGATCGGAATCCCGGCGGCGGCTGGGGCGAGCGCCCCGTTGCCTCTGCCTGATGCGGTCGGCCTCCTCCTTTGCTAGCATTACTGCTTCGCAGAAGGAGGCGACCGCCTGCCATCCCTCCTCACTACGGACCATGGCCTGAACCAAGGCCCGGCGAGAGAGATCGCTGCCGCCGATCGCCCCCACGAGGACACGGCGATGCTCCGCCCAGGCGGGCACACCTCTACAGTGTGCTCCACCGTGTCCTCCGGATGTTCCGCACAGTGGCGACACCCGGGCGAATCCTCCGCACGAATCCGGAACAGGTACTTAGCGAACTTTCCGTGTTCGGTAAGCACCTGCGTCGTGCGGAAGTTGAGAACGCCGTGAGGTCTTTCCAGCCACGCCCCAAGGATGGGCCTAATCGCCCCAATTGTGGCGCGCCCCGAACGAGGTTGCGATAGTCGTTGACGCCATTTCGCCATGAATGTGGAGAGTAGTGATGGCCAGGTGGTAACGGCCCCGACTTACAACAGTAGGTCGCGAGTTCAAACCCGGCCAGGCGCATTACTTTGTGTAATTTATTTCATAACCACTGCTCTCAAAACAGTGAAGGAAAACAGCGTGAGGAAGCTGGCATGTCCTAGAACCAAAAATTCGAAGACATGTGACATCCACCAACCCACACTGGGCCCGCGTGGTGGATTACGACCCATTCTCTCTCTTAGAGAGGAGGCCTGTGTCCTAGCAGTGGGAACACACCGTGTGGTGGGATCGCAGATAAGCACTAGTTTATACCAATAAAAAAAAACTTAACTAATTTAAAATAACTAATAACAATCCAAAATATAGCATTGATCAACTCCTCCGCAATGTTGTCGACTGTAATATGCCCAAAAGAAAGTGCGGTATTGCCACGCTGTATGTCAGCAAAAGCAAGAATGATAATTAAAGGAATCAGAACTAAATGAATCAAACATCAAACGGCCTCCAAGGTTTCTACAGGAATGCCATAAATATTGACACTCCCTGCACCTAATGCGCAGGTGTCTCTACAGTATTCAGACATATTTGTTTACCATTTTGGCGTCGATCAAGCTTTAACAACATATTCTGTGACCCCAATACCTCTTGTGTATGACCGAGCCTATCTCACACCTTCAAAGTACCTTCGACCTTAAAACTGTCAGCTCAGAGTTAATTCTTCAATATAGCAAATCTGGAGTTAAGCTGATTTGGTGTTACATTGTCCAAGTAAGCTTGTACATCTGAGATCAAATTGTAGCAAAGAATTTGTCTCATTAGGAGTAATTCGCTCTAGGTAGTTGATGGAACTGTGGAACATGGCATACCATGATTTGAAGGAATGTCGGCGGTTAACGAGTTTTGGACTGCATATTTTTCTTGTGCATTTGCCGGCTGCTGAATGATCAAAAGAGCAAAATCTCTCAGAACATATAAGATAGCTACAACCTAAGGGTCTAAGTCAAGAGTGAATAGATTACTTCTACTAGGCAAGCATACTACACCGTCGACCACGTCATCACTTACCATCAGATAAGGCCGTGATTAAGCGCAAGCCTGCTAATAAAAAAAAAACAAGTCATAAATCTAGATTATAGAACACAATAAAGCATCTAAGTGGCAGTGAGCCGGCCACATTGCTTGCAGAACATATGGTCTATGGAGTAGGTATACTGTGATTTTTTATAAGATGGACTAAAGTGACAGCTATAACAATGGTTGTTTGACAGTTGAGCATTGTTATTTGACAGTTGAGCATTGTTATTTGACAGTTGAGCATTGTTATTTGACAGTTGGGCATTGTCCAGTGCTGTCACTTTGGTTCGTCTAATTAAAAATCATGGTATAGAAGCCGCGGCATCGGACCTCATGGAGGTTGTGGTAGCCCGATAGAGTTTCAAACTTTTACTAACTATGGGGTTTACATAGTTTTCCTTCACTGTTTTTGTATGGGCTACGATAATTCCTTCAAACAATCCTCATCTCTGGAAGGCGTAAGCCCTAACTGGGTCCGTCGATCCTTAAGGGCTGCTGTCCACGGATGAGTAGCTAGGAAGCGTAGCGTAGTATTCGTAATTATACGCTTGATATACGCCGCATGAAGCTTAGTTAGTTAGTTAGTCTATTATGTCCCACTGCTGGGCGAAGGGCTCCCTCTCCCTTTTCCACACACGTCTGTCCTCGGCCATTGTGGGCCAGTCCCTCCGATAATTGTGCAGCTCATCTCTCCACCTTCGCCTTGGTCTGCCGCGATGTCGCCTTGCGTTACTACACAGCACACACACACAGCTTAGATATAAAAAACAAAGATGGAGAAAGAAGGAATGGGAGAGTTGGGATGCGTGCTATGGATGGTCAAGAGCGATGTAGCGCTATATGCAGAGCAGAGTATCTTCATCGCGCAGCTATTTTGCGGCGGCGCATCTTCATAGCACATCTTACTCGCACAGCTACATAGCTTAGTATCAGTGAAAACAATCACATAGTTCACAGCTTAGCTCAGCATAGCTGCATAGCACATCTCTGGTGGAAAAGCATCCTAAGACTTACCTATAGCTTCATTACTCGTTACAACCTAGATACCTAGCTGAGTGCTGAGGTACCAAATGAGTAGGTTCCCCGGCAGAGTCGTGGGAACGGGGCTGATACTCACAGTTACATTGTCACAGGTAATTGACAACATAACTGATCCAATTCGCGAGCGGCGGTAACTAAGAAAAGTCTAGTTTGCCATAATTATTTCTCTTGTGAACCACGTGGAGAAATTATGATTTTCTAACAAGTTTTTTTCCTTTTAACTTGTCATCATAATTCAGAGAGATGAAGTATTAATAATAATAATTATAAATCTATTTATATAAAAAAATAACGCATTGCCATACAACGTGGCAATGCCGCCAGCCTTTTGGGCAGACTTCCAGTCGACAGCGATGCGGAGGAGTTTTATGACGACATATTTTAGTTAGGAGTAGCCTTTAGTGTATATATTAATGTTTTTGTGTAATGTATATAGGGTGACTGGTAATTAGTGAACGATACTTAAACACGGGATTGTAGGCTTGATAACAAACAACTTTTACTAAGGGACCAAACCTGAAATCGAGAAAAAAGTCTGCCAAGTTCAGTACATTTATGTTCGCCTAACTGGTCAAAATGTACTGAACTTGGTAGAATTTTTTAAAATTCATAGGGTACTTCCCGTTGACCTAGAAACTTGAAATTAGGCATGAAGCAAGGTCTCATAACACAAATATGGGGAAAAATCTGGAAACTGTAAATTTGTAGTTACATCACAAAAAAAAAAAATCCAATTTCGATTCGGGAAAATCTTCGTAACTCAATTCGGAAATCGAATTGTTTTTTTTTGTACGGAACCCTCAGTGCGGGAGTACGACTCGCACTTGCCCGTTTTTTTTACCCGACTACTCCTGAAGGAGGATTATGTTTTTAGATGTATGTATGTATGTTAAACTTGTGGACAAAGTTATGGGCCGAAGCCAGTACAATAAACACCTCTGTTACCGCTATGTCTGCCGCCTCATCGTTCCTCAACACCTCGGAACGGACCACACCCTCCATGATTGATGGCTGACAACTGAATGGACACCATTAAGGTCAACTGTTCAGTTAGATCTTTGATTGCTAGACGATTGTTTGAACTTTGAATGAGCTGCTCGGATCGACAATTCAAATAAAAAATTGCAAGTTAGATTTGACGTCGTAAAATTTGTATTTTATTTATTTGGGTATTAAATACTGCATTTAATAATAATTAGTATTATTATTAAATAGTGCAACAACTTAAGAACGGCCGTCATCATCATCATCATCACTTCAGCCACAAGACATCTATTGTTGGACACAGGCCTCCCCCAAGTGTCGCCACAGTGAACGTCCCGTTCATCTCGCATCCATCGGATTCCCACAACCCTTGCCAAGTCATCGGATCACCTTGTAGGAGGTCTTCCGACACTACGTCTTCCGGTACGCGGTCGCCACTCCAGAACCTTTCGGCCCCAACGGCCATCTGTTCTGCGAGCAATTTGCCCTGCCCATTGCCACTTAAGTTTGGCGATTCTTCGTGCTATGTCGGCAACCTTGGTTCTTCTACGGATATCTTCATTTCTGTTACGATCATTGCCCGTTGGATGAAAAGCGGCCAACCCGAAATATTTCTATAGAATCCTAGCACATTTAATCGAGATTCTGAATAACGTTTATTCAAAAACTTTTGAGGTGTAAAAAAAAACACGCATGTCCTCGACAAGTTTTGGAAAATATTAGAGTAAATGACGGAATTACCGAATGTCAAAAGAGTTTTCAGGTGTTGTCTCTCTTTTATTGCGGTACCTCTTCATCAAAGCTGGATTGCATTAGATGAAGATCAGATCTCATATTTAACAGTGTTATACCACAACAAGCTATCTTCCCGCGCGCCTCAAGAAGCTGTCAGCAAACCGTAGAGGCCCAGCCTGCTAGCAGGCAGGCAGGGTCGAAGCCTACTAGGGCCAAGGGTCGGATTCTGAAAAGAAGGCTCGGCCCGGGTATGAAAGGCAATAAAGGAACGGGGTGGATTTTTAGTCAGTAAGAGTCAGACACTATCTCCTGCTCCGCTCCAGGGCGGGGGATATCACTGGATGATTTTCACCCACCATAAAATAAAAACACAAGCTATCTATTTTTGAAAACCCAGATCAAGACAATCAATCATCTACATTCACACTCCATACAAACGTCAGTTATCAATCTGACATTGAAAGTTCAGATAGACATCCTGCTTATACTATAACGGAAAGTGAGCGCGATAGTAGGCAAGATAGATATGCTAACTTGTCAAGTATTGTGTTGTCAGTCATTGATATTTTGTGCAGTAAAGCGTACCTACTCGTATTCGTCATTATACGCTTTGTCTACGCCTGCCTGAAGCTTACATACAAAACTATGGTCTACCATCCACGGACGTGTAACTTCATAGTCGCGTATTCGTCATTACGCTTTGTCTGCGCCTGCGTGAATATTACATACAAAACTATGCCCTACTGGTCACGGACGTATGACTTCATAGTCGCGTATTCGTCATTATACGCTTTGTCTACGCCTGCGTGAAGATTACATACAAAACTATGGCATACTGGCCACGGACGTATGACTTCATAGTCGCGTATTCGTCATTACGCTTTGTCTACGCCTGCGTGAAGATTACATACAAAACTATGGCCTACTATCCACGGCTGCGTAGCTTCATAGACGCGTAAATGCCATTATAGGTATACCTGCGTGAAGCTTACAAACAAAACTTCGATGACGTAAATAACGATGTGAATACGCGTCTGCAAAGCTAGCCATTCGTGGACCGTAGGCCTAAGTTGTGAAGACTTAAAAGATTGAGTTCATCAGAAGCGAAGCATTAAAGTTTGTTTTCTTTCGTGGAAATCTTAAAGGTTTATCAGAACTTGGAGATCGAATCCTTACACCGTACGCTTCGCCATGTCCTTCTGGAGAACCGCTCTATAGTTACAATCAGGAGTTTCTTCTTCCTGAAACCTTCCGAACTGGCAATGTTCAGTGAAGACCTGCGTCAGTCAAAAAGCGAAGATGCCGTGGCGTTTCTCGAGCCACTCTTTGAAGAGGTGACTTGACTTGAAGCCACAACGATTGCAGCATGCCCAAAATACCTCTGATCTAGGTGGACCCTCGATAAAAGCCAAGTAGAAAGGTTCACTAAATTCAGACTATGATGCTTCTTACGCCGATCATCATCATCATCATTTCAGCCGAAGAACGTCCACTGTTGGACATAGGCCTCCCCCAAGTTTCGCCACAACGAACGGTCCTGAGCGTCTCGCATCCATCACATTCCTGTGACTCTCACCAGGTCATCGGTTCATCTTGTGGGAGGCTTTCCAACACTACGTTTTCCGGTGCGCGGTCGCCACTCTTCGCGAACCTTTCGGCCATCTGTTCTGTGAGCAATGTGACCGGCCCATAGCCACTTTAGTTTGGCGATTCTTCGGGCTATGTCGGTGACCTTCGTTCTCTTGCGGATAACACTACGTTCTACGCCGATAACAATAACTTACAATCTACCTACTTCATCATAAATATTTAATAGGCAGTACAAAAACACTAGTAGCTTGTTGCATGAATGCATTTTGACTGCACCTTGCTTATGCGTAGTAACTGCACTTTTGCAGTTATTCTGCAAGTAAGTAGCTTATTGCTGTTGGTTATAAACATTTATGTGCACCAACATAGTATAAAGAATGGCCCACATAAGTCCTGGTCTTTGAGAGCGAGTCATTCTTTATCAGCATGACAGTCAAGCAAATGACTTTTTTGTTGAGAAATGTAGACAGCGTTTGCTTCATTGCAAATTGTATCTAGATTTTTTTTAAGATTTCTAAATTCTCTCAAAAACTCATTTTAACAAGTTTGATTTCTCCACGTATTTTCTTAATCTGTCCTAGCTCAGAGGACACCGGTGTCCTCTCACATGCACGCCACTATAGGCCTTAATTCCGATGTTTAGAGTCTACTTTTGTATGAACAAGTTGGGTAGTTGTGGATCGAAGTGTTAATGTGTCAATGGCATCACGCGGTCCCTAACACAATACTAGCGCTGCCATCTTCACTCTTAGCTTTTCAACACATTTCAAAAAAAGGAGGATGTTCTCAATTCGGTTGTATTTGTTAAAAATATTTTTTATTATTGATACCTCAGAACTCCGTTATTTAAGAAGCGATTTGCAAAATTATGTTTTTACTTTAAAGAATAATTATGGTTTCAGATTGGTTCCATTTTTAAATAAACGCCTTTTTGACTTTGCACATTTTTTTTACTACTTAATTTTTTCATTGGTCTATTATATTTTTAGATTAGAATAAACTTTAGAATAAACCTATTGAATAAACGTGTACAATAAGTTTACCAAAATTGTAACAAAACTTTCACACAAACTTAATTCTATAGGTACAATGGCGGTCTTATCTCTAACAGCGACATCTATCAGACCACCTTAGGCCGTGTTTACGGAGACGCGGCTCGTTGGGCGTTTCGTCGTACATTGCAGCAGCGGACCGCGTCATCGCTCGCGCAAAGAAAAACATATGACAATGTACGACGGACCACCCGAGGCGCCGCGCAACGTGCCGCGTCTCCGTAATCGAACAGTTAGGATTATTATTTTTTAATTTATAAAACATCATTTTTAGTATATATGCGCAACCTGAATACAGTTTGTTCAGAATCAGTAACTGAATCGATTCCACCCGTTTTTACAACATTTTAGATTTTTTCCCAAAAATATTTAAAAAAGGTCACAAGTTGGACACCACCATCACTAAGCACAACAAAGGTTACGGCAGGTCATATCGGGCATTAAGCGCCAGCGCACAGCTGGGTGCGGGAGCAAAAGCCACTGGCCCACCCCGATGGCCCACGGACCTGTGAACAACCAGGTAACATAACAAGCTTGATATAACCTTGCGATTTTCCATGATACATTTATGAAATTTTATACATTTCACAGATTCTTTGCATAAAAATACTAAACTCGTACTTCGGGTTTCGCATATGCTAAAAATAAGGTTGTATAAATAATGCGCAAATTAACATGTGTTCTTTCTTTATTTTTTTCCATCTCTCGACCAAATTAGTGTACAGCGCATTGAAAGCGACAGTACGTAAATACAGCTCGCCTTAGCTCGTCCCCACTACGAGTCGTTATCATAACTGTCAGTAAACGAGTTACCGTCCACCACTCGTTAAGCTGACCGACCGTTAACCTAATATTTTGGTCTTTTGTCGATGGTGCCGAATTGTGAAGAATGTGGTAAAGCTGGTTTTGAAGATGTGACTGTTGTATTTGGGCTATTGTTAGTATCGAATAGTGCTATATTATGTTCTAAGCTGGCGCTTCCCCACTCGCGTATCGTCAACGTCGAGCATAGTTTAAAAGCTTTTTGTTTAATCTAACGCAATTTAATGCTATGTCTTTTTTTTTATTGGCACAACAACAGCATTACATACAGGATTTTTTTTAAACAAAATATTAAAATCATGACACTGGTATGCATGCCTATAATAGGTACGCACAGCTTACACCATATTACACATTCATTATTAAAGAGATAAAAAAAGATTATTACTACAATTTTTTTTTTTACGTACAAAATGGAAAAAAGCACACATACAATTAAGTATAGAATAAAATAGAAACAAAAATCATTAAAAGAGGACATACTGACTGGCCTGTTGGTCTAGTGGTTAGTGGCCCTGACTGCTATGCCGGAGGTCGTGGGTTCGATTCCCACCCAGGACAAATGTTTGTGTGATGAGCACGATCATTTGTTCTGTGTCTGGGTGTTATTTATCTATAATATGTATGTATTTAGAAATATATAAGTATGTTTATCAGCTGTCTGGTACCCATAACACAAGCTCTGCTTAGCTTGGGACTAGACGGTGTTGTGTGATAGTTGTGGAAATATTATTATTATATTATGTTGTTTTTGAAAAGGTGTTTTCTACTCGGGTTTTTCCCGGTGGTTTTTCCTTGCTCCCGCTCTGAGACCCTCAGAGAAAAGGAGTTTCGGATCCCTGTTAATTAGTAACAAATACTGTATCCCCCAGTACTTTGCTTAAAATGGTAACTGTATGAATTGCTGCTTGTTTTTGTATTATATGGATGTTTATACCTGAATCTAATTTATCACAATATCTATGTATGCTTTTTGCTACTATTCCTGTCGCTCCTATTACTATCGGTATGACTTCTGTAGGTGTGTTCCACAACCGCGTTATCTCAGTTTTAAGCAGATGATATTTGCTTAACTTCTCAATCTCTTTAGGTCCTATGTTATAATCTGATGGTACTGTAATATCTATTAAGTATGTTTTATTTTCTGTTTTATTTACATATATTATATCCGGTCTATTATGAGTTACTGTGACATCTGTCTGAACTGGGATCTCCCACATTAACTTTGCTGTATCGTTTTCTTTTATTTGTGGCTGTGTTAGTTTTTCTTGCCACCAAAGGCTAGCCACTTCAAATTTATGTTTTTTAGCTAATGTCCAGAAAATATACTGTACAATGTTATTGTGACGTTTGGTATAGTAAGTGCCGGCTAACTTCTCACACCCAGAGATGATATGTTGTGTGGTCTCATCTTTCGCCAGACATAGCCGACATTTGCCGTCAATAGGCCTCTTCAAGATATCTCTTTCGAACTGTTTAGTCATGATAGCTTGATCTTGTATTGCAAAAATTGAAGACTCTAATGTTGATGATATCGGTTGTTTTTTAATCCAGTTAAAAGAGTATTTCCTATCTATATTTTCTTTTTCTAAAACTGCTTTACAAAACTGCCCATGTAGCGGCTTGGCCTTCCATTTTTCTATCGCTTTTTGTATAGTTGCCGCTTTTATTTCTTTATCTGTGTACCTATTGCTTTGCGCTAATCCTATCTCTAGTGTATTCGTTCTAAATTCTTTATATATTGAGTATTTATCTTTATCTCTATCATGCCTAACTATCACTTTAACTATATCATCTTGCTCATTATCTAAGTATTGCTTATATTTTATTATTTGTGTTTTATATAATGATTCTATATTTGTTAGGCCTCTTCCACCTTCTTCTATCGGTAGATATAATCTAATTATATCTGCTTTTTGTTTCTGTGCTTTGTTAATTGCTAAAAGTTTCCTAGTTTTAACATCTATATTCTTTAAATCACTATTTTTGTAGTTAATTACACCAAACGAGTAGAGTAGAACCGGCACCGCATATGTATTTATTGCTTTTATTTGATTCCTAGCATTTAATTGTGTAGTTACTATAGATTTTATACGTTTAAAGTATTCTTTTTTTAGTTGTTCTCTTATTTTGTTATGATCTATTTTACCAGCCTCATTAATACCTAAATATTTATACGCCTCGTCTTTTTTCAGATGCTCGAACTTCAATCCGCTTAGTAGTGTATGTCCGTCTCCATGCTGTTCACTTACTCTACCGGCTGTTATATGTAGAACATTGCATTTATTTAATCCAAACTGCATTCCTATGTCTCGCGTAAATATCTCGGTACTATCTAACAAAATTTTTAAACTATTTTTATTATTTGCATAAACCTTGAGATCATCCATATATATTAGGTGATTGACAGATAAATTACTCTTGAGTTTATAACCTTTTAAAATATATTTGTTAAGTAAAGTTGAAATTGGGTTTATACCTAAACAAAAAAGTAACGGCGATAATGAATCTCCTTGGAATATTCCTCGGCGAATAATTATGGGATCAGTGGTTACACAAGCGTCCGCGCCACGGGCCGTCATGATGACATTCCATGTAGGCATGACCATCTCCAGAAAGTCTACGATAGCACTCGAACACTTGTACAACCTCAACACCTGGAGAAGCCATTCGTGCGAGATGCTATCAAAGGCCTTCCGATAGTCTACCCATCCCATACTTAAGTTTTTCTGGCACTGATGTGCGTCTTCTAGTATGGCTTTGTTAATCATAAGGTGGTCTTTGCAACCCCTGGCGCGTCGCCTGCATCCTCTCTGTTCTGGAGCGATAATGTCGTTAACTTCACAATGTTTGTATAGTTCGTTTGATAACACGGACGTCAAAAGTTTATACATAGTCGGTAAGCATGCTATTGGACGCCAGTTTTGTGGTTCTTTAGTGTCTCCACCTTTGGGAATCAGAATTACTTGTCCTGTTGTAAACCAATTTTCTACCGACTCTGTTTTGTTAAGAATTCTATTAAATAGTTTTGCTAAAGGTTCATGTGTACTTGTGAGATATTTTAAATAGTAATTTTGTATTTTATCTATTCCAGGTGTCTTCCAATTGTGTGTTTTCCTTAAAGCTTCCTGAACCATCTCTATATCTATCTCTTCAAATATATGCTCTTGTATGTTTTCTGCTTCATTTCGAATCTCTGAGATCCATGCCGCATCTTTATTATATGCGACAGGTTGCGACAGTATCGACGACCAGAAATCTTGGATCGTGTCCTTGTTAGGGATTTCTGTCGGAGCTTGTTGTTGACAGTTATTAAGAGACCTATAAAAAGAATGCTGATTTTCGCTAAATCTTTGGTTTTGGAGCTTTCTATTATTCATATCGTCGTACCTTTTTATCCTACCTGCGAGTGCTTTTACTTTTTGATTTAATATTTCTACCGTATTATCGAGATCTTGCTCGGTAAAGATGTTGTATTTATGGAATAGATTATCTCTAATATGTATCATTCTTCTAGTGTTAACTCCTCTTTTTATTTCTAATAGTCTACCTAACTCTTTTCTAATGCCTTCAATTTTATTCTTTATTCTCAACTTCCAAGGTGGTTCTTTTTTAGGTTTTATTGTGGACGACGGAGTATATGGTTTTTGCCCATTAGCTATTATCAGGGTCTTGGCTGCCGCGTATACTATGTCGTTTATTTCGCGGAGAGTATTATTAGTTATAAGTAGTGTTTTTATGTAATTATTTATTAATTTGAAATTAATTATAAATTGTTTGTTAAATTTCGGCTTTGGCAAAAATTTTCTATCAGTAATCAAAATTTCTTTTGTTTCTGCTAGAGTTTGAAGGAACTGAAGAATGACAGGGTCTAGGTTATCATCTACTTCTACATGTTGCGATAGCAAATCAGAATCAAGAGCCGCTTGTGGTATTATGAGCATATCATGAGATATTGTTGTGCTAGGATTTTCGATGTTCAAATCTAAGTTAGGTGTGATAATTAAAGTTGGTATTTGTTGATTTGTTACTACAGTATCATTGCTAATGTCCAAGTTTGTATTAGTGTCTGTCTGTACTAAGGACTGTTCGGCTTTTAATTTAATTTCATCTAAAAGTTGAGTGGATATGAATTTACGGGTTATAACACTACGAGCTTGATTTGAAAGGGTGTTTCCGGTAAATCTACTTACTTTAGGATTGTGTTGGTTCCTATCTTTAAATAATTTCTCAAATCTTTTTATGTAACCTGGACCTTCAGCTTTTGCTCTGTAGTAACAGAACATTAATTCGTGTAACTCCTCTTGTGACCACTTTCTTCTTGAATCACCATTATGTGAACTTGTCGTGGTCGCATCCGACGCACCGGCAGGACTCGTAGGACCATTTGTGTCCCCGTCCCGCAAGGTATCGTCGGTATAACTGATAATTTCGGCTGTGACCTCTTCGGTTTCCCCGACTCTCGCCCGCCTGCTCAGCGAAGAGCCACTGACGGTCCGCATGCTGTCACGTCCAGCGTCAGCTCCAGACATGCCCCGGCGATCGCCCCCGGGCAGCGGCATTAAACGTATATTTTCATTACTATTCTCCATATTGTTTGGGGTTTGCCAGAGCCCCGTTGGTCACCTGCTTAGAAACTTTGTTGCAGGTGTCCGCCTCTCACGTGAGCTGAGATGTTATACTCGGACGTGGGGTTGGCCTTCTGAGAAGCTTATTATATTATTATTATTGTATTATTATTATTATATTATTATATTATAGTATAACCTACAATTAGCAGTAAATTTGTTATGTTTGATGAATAGACAAAGCGAAAAAAGAGATAACGCTTGACAACTCTGTTAGCATTTGGTGATTCATCATCATCATCATCATCATCATCATCAGCCTTTTTAATGTTCCCACTGCTGGGACACAGGCCTTCTCTCTAAGAGAGGGAATGGGCTGTAATCCACCACGGTGATTCATAAAAATCTTTTTTTTTTAAATTGCTCAAAAAAATACGTATATTTCGACTAGGAAATCAAAATTCGTAGGGTATTTGCCGATGACCTAGAATCCTAAAATTAGGCATGAAGCAAAGTCTTATAGCACAAGTATAGGAAAAAATCTAAAAACTGTACATATTGTAAAACTTTCTCTTAAATAATTACGAATAAAATAATAGGTATAGGTACATTTTATTAATAATACCATAGCTTACCATCAATTGAGAAAATGGTCAAGCGTGAAACTATCTTAAAAATAAAAGTCTACGAAAGAAGCAGTTTTAATTTTGTTCTTTCACAAATGGAGTTTCATCGCTCCGTTATGGCCCTGATACCCTGGTAAAGAAGAAAGCGGAAAGCTTCACATTAATACAGCACTGATATGAGCCGTGACGATACATTATTAACATGATATAGTGTGCCATGTTGCCATACTACATATTATGACAGCATAGTTTTTTTAAGTTGAAATTCATCCAATGACTTTTACTCTAGGTGCTTGTTTACGGAGACGCGGTGCATTGGCTTTCGTCGTACATTGCAGCAGCGGGCGCGTCATCACTCGCGCAAACACAAACATATGGCAATATACGACGGACCGCCCAACGCACCGCGTCTCTGTAAACAAGCCCTTAGGTGGAGCGTGAGGGGGTGTCGGCTCTGGAACGAAGGCAAAGAAGGAACATGAGCGGATTTTAGTCAGTAAAAGTCAGATACGCCTTCTCTCTCCGTCCTAGAGCAGGAGAAATCATTGGATGATTTCCCGCAAAAAAAAGATATTAGCATGCAGCCTGGTCGTTAGACCTTCTGTTATGCCTACAAAGATAAACTCCTTCAACATTCACCTTCACCAAACGCCTGCATTTGTACACATCGCCATCTAACGCCAAACCAAAAGCAAATTATCAATCGCATTGTATGCAAACTATAGCCACCCACGCTGATTTACCAACATTGCTGTATTGAACTTTAATGTAATTAAAATAAAGTTGAATTTAAGTTATCATTAAAATAGATGCTGTTGATTAAACGTGATGACGTCACAATTCTTTATTTAAATTTTTAAATGATTAGTTTGAAAATGTATTGTGTAAAAATTAAACTCAGCACCGTCATTACAATTAGAACTCTATAGCTAAATAGTTTAAGGTTTGAAATAGTTTGCTATACCTAGACGTGTGATAAAAATTCGACAAAACCTGAATGAGAGGAAGTTACATTACAATTTTAAACTCTTTGTGTCAAGTTATAAAGTAGAAAATCGTTTGCAATTTCCGTTATGGTCATAATTGAATGGTACAGTTTGTCGTGACCAGGCTAGATGGAGTGGTGCCCTGTTTATTGACAGATTTCCAAGATGGCAGCATTGTTACATAGACCGGTTGTGTTTAGACTGGCTTAGATCTGGGTTAGCGTGTGTTATTGTACGTAAATGAGTCAGATGTAGTCCAGAAGGTAAATGGCTTAACTGTAAAGTTAATTCTTGAATTTATTTCTGCAAAGCATCAAAAGCTAGAGTGAATAGGCTCTTAATAAACTAGTGCGCCTCCATAGATTCAATCAAAACAGCGGAAGGTGACTCGCCTTTAGCGCGTGCGCTGAAATCAGGCTTTTATGGCCTGATTTCACTCAGTCGCAAATTCGCAATTGACGAGTAACATTAACGTGGCTGTTACGCAAAAAAAGCTCTTATCTATGTTCTTGTCTATCAGTGATTGTAGGTTTGCGACTGACACAGATCATACACCGTTAAATTTTGATCGTTTTAATCCCGTGGAGGGTCGATTCGGTACATGAAACACTATCGATTTGTAAAGAGAAAATAAAAAAAAATTAAGTACTTTTTTTTTAAACTCACATTAATTTATGCATGTACGAAATTAATTTCTTTAAGTAAACATCAGCTGAGCGAGGCCAATGAACTGTAGGTAGTTAGTACGCAACGACGGTCATTGGCCCGTAAACTTAACCAGCAGTGACTACAACCAACATAGGTAAGGAACCCTAATGAGACCTCAATTTGTTACGTTACCATAAATGTCTTCAAGTAAAACGAAAACATCAGAACCTGTAGACAAAATTAATAAAATTTGTCAGCAACTTGTCCGTTTGTCAGGCGCCGCATTCCTTGGCTTGATGAACGATCTACGAGCACTGAGTTGTCGGTACATACCTTCGATACTTGCTGTAATACCTACGAATTCCTCGTAGCCATGGAGTATGGAGACATGGAGTGCTCACTTTTGTGTGTGTGGGTAGTTGGTAACTTCGTTCATATTATTTTAAAATAGGTATTTACCTATGAAATTGCTGTTTTTTTAAAACGGGTGGCTTTGAATTGTTATATCTTTAGATTGACTTGAAATTATAATTTCAAATGAACTTTATATTAAAGGTACGTTATCCTTTTTTCGAAATTAGGTATTTATTGATTTCTGTGTGTTTTGTGTTTACTGTAATATCGCTTCAAAGAAACCTTTGATGTATTTTAATTTTTACGTTAAAAATGTAACCAACTATCATAATTGTGTAGTGATTTGAAAGAGTATCTATTCGAGAAGTTTCTTGCAAGTTTTTCTTCCTCTCTATTGTCTATCAAGTATTTTGAAAACGACCATTGTGAGGGATCACATTAAAGTAATGAAATTAAATTAAATAAAAGCTAGTAGACTGTGAAACTCATCAAAATGATACATACGAATGGTTTCGAATGAAACTCGGCACTCCATTCTCTATTTGATCTGTAAACACTTGCAACCAATAAGCATCCAGTGATACCTGCCGGTCCCACATTCTTGCACCGACGGTGGCGTGGTGGCGTGCCCAAATGCCGCGTTCTCAGCGAGGACAGCCCGAGGTCGCCGCTTCAATCTTGGGCCGCGCAAAATGTAGGTAGATATATACCTACTTGTACCTAGTAATTGATTTTGGCATTTAAGTACCGTTTAATTGGTATTGAACCCAGTAATAGTCCCGGAACTATTTTAAATCGCGTTTAATTGGTATTGAACCCAGTAATAGTCCCGGAACTATTTTAAATCGCGTTTAATTGGTATTGAACCCAGTAATAGTCCCGGAACTATTTTAAATCGCGTTTAATTGGTATTGAACCCAGTAATAGTCCCGGAACTATTTTAAATCGCGTTTAATTGGTATTGAACCCAGTAATAGTCCCGGAACTATTTTAGATCGCGTTTTAGAATAATACGGGTAGAGTTTGTGACGTTGTCAACTCAAAATACTCAATTCGAAAACTAACTCTTTTACTAGAATTTCAAAGATTTATTATGGGTATACATGCTAAACTGAGATGGGTCGTTAGTACATAATAATCGAAGCAAAATACCAATACCTCCTAATTGTCGAAGTCGAGAATTTACCAAAATTGAAAAAGTCATTTAATTAATTCAAAAGTCGCGTGAAAGTAGTTTTCTCATAAATATAAGAAAGGAGTTTCTATGAGTTTTTTCCACAAAAACTTTGGACCTAGGTATCATTCCCTTAGGGGGTGAATTTTGGAATAAAAAAACCTCTCTTAATACTCGCGTACATCATAAAAGGAAGTCTTGTGCAAAATTTCATGTTCCTTATCCCAGTAGTTTCGCAGCGGCTTCGCTCGCGTGTACTTCGTCGGATTCTCCATACCAGCTTCCAATCCCCGTTTATCCCCCTTAGGGGTGGAGCCTCGTAAAATCCGTTCTTGGCGGACGTCTTCACGCTATTAGAAATCTACGTGTCAAATTTTAAGTGCGTAGGTATTATAGTTTCTAAGATTTCGTGATTCAGTGAGTAGTATTTCGCTTTTATACATAACTAGCAACCCGCCCAGCTTCGCACGGATGAAATGGTGATATTAAATATATTATGCATGTATTATACATATAAACCTTCCTTTTGAGTCACTCTGTCCATTAAAAAAGACCGCATCAAAATCCGTTGCGTAGTTTAAAAGATCTAAGCGTACGTAGGGACAGACAGCGAGAAGCGACTTTGTTTTATACTAAGTATGTAGTGAAGATATTTCGCTTATATTTATATAGATAATTAACTTCTGGTTTATTACTATATCTACTGTATTAATATACTTTATAAAATGTATTAGTATCCTAAGAAACAGTCACGTTGGTTTAGTTAGGAGTTATTTCTACTTTAATACAGTTGCAACAAAAAAATCATTTCGTAAATATTAAAATTTGCGGAAAAACGCTTTTAAATTCACAGCGATAAATAATGATTTTCTTGAGAAATGTTAGTTAGAAGGTATTGGTAGTTCACCGTCGAATTGTATCAGACACCTTTTTTACTTCGAACATTCGTCAGCTGTGTTATATTCGCAGTTCACAGCCAAGGCTATATTATTGCTAGATCATTGCTCTATAAAATATGAACTAGTGATTAGAATAGAATTTAGGATATGTACTTGCGTCCTTATAAGACTATTATGACCTATTGTTTTAATAACGGCCATCAGAAGCATCTAGAAAATATCTGTATAGTTTACTTGCTACGTCACGTCACACTTAGTAGCCATTTTAGAATATAAATACATATTATCATATTTAGCACTCTAAAAAAAATATGGCGTCGCAATACGCCTGCCCTTTATTTCCCTTTCTAGTGTGTTTGTGTGTGTTATGGAAAGACAAAATGGCAGAATAAACTCCACAACATCATTAGCTCTCCTAGCCAAGTTAACTAACCCCTAGCCCCAATCCAATCCTTTCCTTTTCTTTGTTCTGACCACGTGACTAAGAGTTTATGTGACTTCAGAACAAAGGACTCGGGGGCGTGACCAACTCCAAGCGTTCCCGCATAACGAAACGATCGTAGCTTGGCTAGGGGGAAAACACAATGTTCCTCGCAATCGTTTATTCTTTATTGTGAATTCAATAGTGTCCAAGAAAACCACGTCTATTTACGGCACGGAATATTCTTTCCTACCTACAATAGGGGTTTGTCACACGCGTATCGACCAAAACCACGTCGGTGTTTTCTCAAAGATTCCTTTTCTCTCTCCACACTTTCATTGTTCACTCACCACAAAAAACCGGTAACACCCCCTGTGTTACCGGTTTTTTGTGGTGAGTAATGATACAATGACTTCTGTGTGGGGCGGTAGGACGTGTCAGATTTAAAAATCTGACACATCCTCCCGCTCCACACAATCACAATCGATCAAGGAAACCGGGCGCTAAAAGAGCGACCGAAGGACATCGGTCGCCCCTTTGGCGTATGGTTTCCTTTTTAGAAATTCCCCCTGCTGCACCCATAGAGGGAACAGCAGGTGCACTTACTTCCACCGCCTCGTACTACTGCTGGCCTGCTGTCGAATTACCTCGTCACTCAGTAGGGAGTGAAGTACCGCTATCTCGGGTCCTTTCTATTTACGTAACCCAACACCATACTGCACCAAGGCCATACTTCTGTCTGCAGAGGTCGACCATGTCGTGACCTCAAAACCTTCACACTTAGACCTTCATAGTCAATCTAATGGAATGATTAAATCTTAAGTGCCTAATATGTAAGATAACGGTAATTTCTGTCTGATAACTTCAAAAAAAAATCGCTTAAATCCTGTAGCGTGGCGTCAAATAAAAGCCTTTGAAGTTTTCGTTTCGAGTGCAAGCAAAAATGAACTTAGCGGTGATCAGGGCCTCAAGTCTACTATTATAATAGTATCAAAATAGTCTATCATTGATTTCATAATTATTGATATTGACAAGTTTGGTAATCTACTAATATAATTGCGTCGTTATGGCTTTCCAATGATCAACCACTGACACTCCATCAAAAGAAATAATGACAAATTTGACTGGCCTGTTGGTTTAGTAGTTAGTGGACCTGACTGCTATGCCGGAGGTCGTGGGATTGATTCCCACCCAGGACAAATGTTTGTGTGATGAGCGCGATCATTTGTTCTGTGTCTGGGTGTAATTTATCTATAGTATGTATGTATTTAGAAATATATAAGTATGTTTATCAGTTGTCTAGTACCCATAACACAAGCTCTGCTTAGCTTGGGACTAGACGGTGTTGTGTGATAGTTGTGGAATATATTATTATATTAATATCTGACGTATGCGGTAACCTACGAAAATTGTGACAGTTCCTTTGACCAGTGAAATACCATTAGAACATCGTAGTACAGTTTTTGCTTTTAATTCGATACAAGACAGCTTGTACCACAATCCTATCACGAAACCACTGACCGACCAATGATCGGCCGTTATGAATTAATAGATTACGAAATTTAGCAAAATGACAATGAGATCATGTTGGAATGATGATATTATGAAACTAGAACTGAACTTAGAACTATATTTAGCAGTCTTGGGCCCCAGGCGGAAGTATCTTTGGTGGATCTTGTAAACACATAGGGATAGCAGAGGCCCTACCACGAGCTAAACTAAACTGCTAAAGAGATGGAGCTACATAGGGTGTATGGGTCCATCTCTGTTTTTCGCTCACACTTCTGACATTGTAACACGTTATGGTAAGGCTTCTAGTCAGCCAGGATCATAAAGACGAAGGTTTGTATATATGTATGTTTGTTAATTCGTAACGCTCTAGTAATTGAATGGTTGAAACGAATTTAGATGATATTTGGGAAAAGTTACATCTACTGTCACGCTAAACAGAAATGAAGATATCCGCAGGACAACCAAGCCTACCGACATAGCCCGAAGAATCACCAAACTTAAGTAGCTGTGGGCAGGGGACATGGGTACGGTCCGTTTCCAGAAGTATCGCTCTATGAATCAAGCCCTTGATCCAGCCATCTGACGAGACCCTCCTAACATATTGGTCGACCTGACACGGCTATCGGTGCAATAATCGCAGTTTACTTCCACCCTTATTTGTCATTTTATCACAGAACCTAGGGGCCCTGGACCTTTGGGAGGCGTACGAGGAGCCGAAACCAACTCCCCGAGGCCCTTTTGACTTTTAATGGAAATAAGTACCGACCGACGATTATCCCTGTACCCGCTATACTGGTGCACGTAAGAACAAACCCCGGTTGGTAGAAAACTATTGCGACGAATGGAAAACAAAGATAATAGGGCTATGGTTTTTGGAGTCTTAAGTGGACTGGTTATTAATTTCCAACGATGAAGAGGCAAGGGGCGACTTGCACATTCAACAAATGGGCCCGCAAAAACGGTCGCTAGCACAGAGAGATGTAGCAACAAGAGGGCAACATATCCTGAGGTGCTTAAGGAATAGATTGGTATACCACGGCTATCAGGACAATCACTGAAGTACGGTCAAGATCCCTATCAGCACTTTACTGGATTATACATCCTTCTCCCGAACATGTTTGCTTTAGCGAATCTCCACTCAAGCCAGCCAATAAAGGCAAGAGAGAGTTGGGAGCTCTGTTCTTCGTCAGCGTCACTCTTACTAGCCCGTATCATCCCATTGTTGGGAAAAGGCCTCCCTCCATTGCTTCAAAAGATAACAATTCTAATTTATCTAAAAATAAATAATATCTTGTCGATCAAGACTCAAGATAGAACCCGGTTTTAAAGCAGAACTATTTTTATGAGTACCGGTCCAAGTGACGATGAGACATGGCGCCGAAAATCTGTGGGTTATAGGTTGAGACCAACGTCGTTATTTTTATTGAAACTGTTATTTTTTTAATAAGTATTTCGAGTTGATAGTTTGCCGTTAGGTACTCGTCTAGATGTGAATTAGGATATTCTGTCTGACATTTTTACTTTAATATAACTTTAAAAGATACTATTTATTGGTTTTCTAGTGATTAATCATCATCATCATCATTTCAGCCAAAAGACGTCCACTGTTGGATATAAGCCTCCCCCAAGCGTCGCCACAATGGCCGGTCCTGTGCGTCTCGCATCCATCGGACTCCAGCGATCCTGACCAGGTCATCGGTCTACCTTGTGGGAGGCCTTCCTTAGGAAACTCGGCACTCTTGCAAAGGTCCGAACGGTACTTCACACCGGGACAACTTCTAATTTTATACAAAGAACAGGTCCGATCGTGTGTGGAGTACTGCAGCCACATATAGGCTGGTGCCGCAAAATGCCACCTAGCGGCTTTGGACTCGGTGGAAAGGCGTGCAAAGAACCTAATTGTTGATCCAGATTTGGTTAAGTCCAATCTTCAAAGCCTTGAGCACAGGCGTAGAGTAGCCAGCCTTTCGGATTTTTACAGAATGCATTTTGGAGAGAATGCGCGGGAATTACAAGACTTGATTCCGCCTTCTCAATTCTACCATCGGACATCTTGACATACGGTGGATATCCACGCTTACATTGTTGAAATTTCTGCGGTCCAGACTAAGCGTTTTGCCACGTCGTTTACACCGCGTACACCGAGGGACTGGAACAGTTTGCCTGCTGTGGTCTTCCCGTCCAAATACAATATAGGTGTCTTCAAAGCTAGAGTGAATAATATACTCTTAATAAACTAGTGCGCCTCACTATCAACGATTGCATCACTACTTACCATCAGCTGGGATCACAGACAAAAAATAGTTTATATGAATTGAAAAAAAAGATCTCCTAGAGCGTTAAAAGCCTGACTCTCCCATTTGATACTTACTTGAAGGTACTTTAATCCACTTTTATCCACTGACGCTTGAAAAAAACCACAAACACAAACTATTTCTGCCTTGAGTCCTAAAATAAGGTCACCTTTGCAAACTGTGACATTGAATTAACGGAATTTTGTGTAACACTTTCAATTCTGATGTGCACTCAACCTATCTTTCACTAATACTTTTTCTAACATATTTTTCCTCAAAAAACGACATCAAAAAGTATATTTTAACTTAAAAACTGTGCTGCTAATCTATTCAGTTTACTTCATTGCTACATCTTTAATAGAGCATAGCATAGCACAGTTGCCAACAGCAAAAAAGCGCATACCAAAAATTCTTTAATGTCATAACGCCTGACAAGATAGTTATAGCAAGATATCGTGAAACACGCACGTAACATTATGCTATTGCTTATTGCACAGGCGTCATCGCGTGTTATAAAACCAGAGTTTTTCTGTAGGCGCTTAACAGCAAACATTAAACATGTAAGATTTGAGTAATAAGATTTTGAGCATTGTTTCAGTGGAGTAATTTATCATAGCGATCCAAATTTACTTTATTGTGTTTTATAGAGATGTGCCGAATAGTGGTTTCATCGAATACCGAATAATATTCGGCTAAGTTCTTACCGAATATATTGTCGGATAATTCAGTTTTCCGTTCCATAGTATTACGGTGCAAATAAGTTTCATTTTGCTTATGTTAAACTTTCTTTTTATAACAATTATAATTTTCTAGTGGGATTATTGCAATTAATAATTACTTTTCTGTTAAGGTACTTGATTTTATGTATTTATTAAAGCTAAATTGTATTTGATTTTCTACCTGTGTTTAATTATTTACTTATTTATTTATTTAATCGAAGGAGAACCAACAGCTACACCAAAAGGATAACATTTTTATATGAAACACTAAGACAATTATAATTATATGTATACAATTATATCTATCTTTGTTTGAGTACTTTATAATAAACGATTTCTAATAAATAAGTATGATTATTACAAAATAAATCCAAAATCCTTTAATTTATTTCGCCTTAAAGATTTACAATGATCCATTAAACCGAATACATTCAGCATTTCATCTTTCGGCCGAATACCTAAAAAATCTGCTGAATACACCGAATATAAAACGAATATTTGGGGCATCTCAAGTGTTTTATTGATTTTCTAAACCGGTGGCTTGTGGCACTGGAAAAGAACAGGCAACTGGTGTCACACGGGTGGATATAGTCAGTAAAAATCTAACATCTCTCGTTCAAGCCAGAGTGGAAGAAGTAATTAGTTGATTGTAGCGACATCTACGGGGAGACATAGGAACTAAACTACGAAACCCTTCATCGCGCATTTAAAGTTCTCCGCGCGATTTGATTTGATTTGAAATCTTCTATAGGGTAGTTGTCCAGACCAGAAATAACACCCGTCTGGTTGGATGATCCTCGCTTTTCAACGTAAGTATAATCCTCGGCACACAAGTTGAACCATCATGGCAGTGGACCTTGAATGCGTAGTAACCAATTTTCGGATCTCAATTGAAGTGGGGGCTGCGCGTACCTAACCATAGCAAATGGTTCAACTTATTTGCCGCGTACTAAATAGGTTTGCCGACTTTACACTCTGTTCCGCATCCCCAAATTGATTTCCCACCCCAAATTAAAAGCGTTATTATTGATTATAACTTTAAAAGCTTACCATTAAACTAATCTATACATACACATTTCCATAAGAAAATCGTGTTAGTTACACTATTTATAACTCAAGAACTCAGGTAAATCGGTTCAGCCGAACCGATTTACCTGAAAATTGGTGGGAAGGTAACTTAGAACCAGGAAACGGACATAGTATAATTTTTATCCTGTTAAATAAAAGAAAAAGCAATACCTGCTTATTTATCAGGTACAGTAGGAAATATTGGGGTAGAGAGGGAGCAAAGCCGCGGGCAAAAGCTACTTACCTTATATTAATCAGTACCTGCACATGATAATTCATTTTATTGAGTAAAAAATATGCAAGACGCATTCCAAACGGATCAATAACCCGACGATGCAAGTCAAGTGTCATATAAATCACTTAACATAATAATCCGCATTGCATAATACTCAACTTATTAAGATTACAACATCCTAATTAAAAGGAAAAATACAAATCAACAGAACTGACATCAATACATGTATTTAACTGGTTTTGCGTCAATCCTTTCACATTAAAAGATAGTGTCTAATATTTAGGTCGTCTGCTGTTTAGATATCGATTATAAAAATTTCAGCGATCTACATATACTCCATCTGTTTAGGTACTTATCTAAACATAAAAAATCTTGATATGTGTTTTTATTGAAAAAAAAAATCGTATAGAACCGCTCCGCACCGCTCTCAAAAACGGTGAAGGAAAACATCGCGAGGAAGGCATGCCTAGAACGAAAAATTCTAAGACATGTAACATCCACCAACCCGCACTGGGCCCGCGTGGTGGATTACGGCCCATTCTCTCTCCTAGAGAGGTGGCCTGAGACCCAACAATGGGAACATTAAAAAGGCCGATGATGATGATGATGATGTATAGAAGACTTATAAAGATTATTTAAAGGAGATTGACCGCCGATGGGCCACTTATTTGTGATACCGTGCAAAGAATATTTCCTTATCAAAAATTAAGTCGTAATTTTATAAATCCTTATATCTTTTTTCCAACATTTCTTAAACCGTAGCATTGAAAATCATAAATAATATTTATTTTATTGAATATGAGCTAGTTCCGCCGTTCAAACTTAACCTGAATGTTGCCAGATACACGACAGACTGTTTCAATTAAATTAATGACAATAATCGATTGAAAATATCGATAAATCACTATTCAGCCGACTAAAAGTACGGGAGATGAGGTTACAATTGCTTTTCTCGGATCATAATGTATATTGCGACACTCTCGAGGGAATCAAAATTCATTCTTCGCGTTTTCCCAGAATCCTGAAAGGCATAGAGGAGGGTCTTCAAGCCTCATTGCGTTAGTCCGACTCGCACTTGCCCATTTACTTTTTTACTACATGGTACGTATGACTTCACCCGACTCAGATTTGTAAGACAATACAATGCCATTTGGCTAAAAATTCAAGAAGATTTTTTTAGTTATTTAAAATCCGTTCGGTACTAAATCCAGTACCACTGAACCAAGACGATGACGGCTATATCGCTCAGCCATTCCTGGTGCCGTCACATACATAAACCTAATACAGATGGAGCAAAACATACAGGATAAAATACATTATTGTTGAGTCGATATAATCCTTGCTGCGATTAGGCTATGTGATATTGCATGCAGTAAACCTTGTGCCTTCTGACACCAAAACTAGGACATAAATCCTGTATCTCAGCTGCCAGCGTTTCTTCCTGGCTATTCATATTTTCATCTATCTATATTTCAACAAAAATCAAGGTAATTGTCTAGTTTAATTTAAAATTAAGTGACAGCTTATTCCATAATCGGTCAAAACAAACCGAAGCAGTCAATATCGGCGTGCGTGGCTAATTCCGGCCGCAGCAACCGGCGCTGATTGGCCGGCACGCTCCGGCCGGCTGTCCGGCACCTTCGCGCCGGCTGCGGTACCGTTACGGTTGATATAGTGTTTGTCGAGTGGTGCTCGCGATCGCTTCCGTGTTCGGATGCATCCTCTTAAGGGGAAGGCTTTTATGTTGTCGGATGTGAGGAAATGATTTTGTTTTTTTTTTTTCAATTGATTCGTTGACTGTTTTTCGCACTAATGCGGAAAAGGACGTCGAACCCCACAAGACGCGTCAGCCCCAATTTTTTATATCTTCGTAATTGTGTTGAAAATCGTCGTTTGATACACATGGAAATTTAACACTGCAGCACTTCGCTCCATAACCCTTTATCCACCTCGGTCGCAATGATAAACTTTCTCCACATGTATCAAACAAAAAGTTTGGCTACAATGCAAACTTATATGATCTATTTATTTATGTACACACAAACACTTAAAGTCTAAAATAAGAAACACAGATAGAAGAGTACAAAGGTAGGTACTGCTTATTTTATAAAAAATAATAAATATAATATTGGACATAATTTACTAATACTTTGACATAATAAAATAATTACACGTATTCACAATTTAATTTAAATCTATATATATAATTCAATAATAATGATGACAAAAATAAATTAAAATATCTGACATAATTTACCAATACATCATACCTATACATCTATTAGATTCTACGCACAATAATTAATTGCATGAATTGTTACTTAGCCTTCATCCTCTCTCCTAACTTTGCTGTGCCCGACAGGGTCCATATTGATCTTGCAATATTTCATACCATCTATGTACATAATATGGAATGCAATAAAGTATTAAGTATTATTAGGAGTAGTAGGGTTATTAGGTGTTAGTAGGTAGTGTTTATTGGTTTTGATAATAAAAATAAAATAATATATTTTTTTAATTCTGCATTTTAAACACTATAATATAGATAAATATAACTAATCTAAATTATGTTTTAAATCTGTAAATTAATAATAAGCGTGTGTCAAACACGTTAGGAAAATTATTCACTTATTTGTTTGAAAGGCTAATGAAGTTAATCAATCTCTATCTGTTGTTGTGAAGTTGTAAATTGAGAGAGGTCTCTCAATTTACAAAATATTGAGAGAGGATTCACCTCTTGCAACATCCACCATATTTGCACCAAACCACTCATTATCGATTAATTGGACACAACGTATCAACGTATCTAATAAGACAATTATCCAAAAGGTCAAACAACACTCAACTTTCTTTGTAACTGAACTTTAAAAAAATATTTCTTAATTATCTTTAAAATATCAACGAAATAATTTACCAATTTTCTATTAATACCAAACAAATTGCACAATTACATCAACTTAGCCTTAACAATCGGAGCAAGCGTTTGGTTGCGCTTGCGCACGCCGGGCCCATCCGCGCGCATTCTCCCGTTGACCGCCGCGGAGCACGCACGTATAAACTGCTACCAACTCTCGAATCGAAACCAGTGAAGTGCAGTGAGTGATTTTCAGTGAAAAAATGTGAATATTCCTGTTTTTCTTTTAGTGATTTCCCTACGTCACTGATATGAAGACTGTCGATATTTTGGAGGTAATTTTCTCTTTTTATTAGAATTTAATTTTACGCTCAGTTGATTTTGTTAACGAGGCAATATTTTGTTAAGATTGGTAAGAGTGCATCGTCGAAATATTTAAATGATGTTGCATATTTGTATTGTTTGTTGATTGTAATCTGAAAAATGATTGAAGATGATACATCAGTTTGATATATGAAGACTGGTTAATTACTTAACTGTTTATATCCATTTCAAGCTGGTAGATTTCACTTTGTATAGAATACGAGTTACTTGTTTAATGACCATTGACAACAAATGCGGTCTTTGGGGTCGCAAGAATAAAATTTATTAATGTTTCTCTTATTCAACTTTCCTTACCATCCATAACGTTAGAGAAAATCTATAAAAGCATTTGAAAGTATTGACTACGAGTATTTACCTTATGAACTTGTAATCAATGACTACAGAAATCAAAATGATATTACCTAGCATAGGTTTAAAGTTATACTTCACCAGAAATAACAAATAATATTTGCAACATACGGAATATGGAGCATAACTAATTTGGTGTGCCCCAGGGAAATATATTGGGACCAGTACCACTGAAATCAAAATCGTATAATAAAAAATATTAATTAAGAATATTTATCGAGCTTATCCGCGTATGCCTCAGGAAACTATTTTAAGCCCAAATCAATTAAAATACAAAACAAAAGAAGTAACAATGTCAATCTATTTGTATTTCTCTCATTGATAAATAACACTGTTTGTAAGGAAAAACAACAATAACTATAGTTCACTTAACCTCCTTAGTATCGGCGCAAGAATGCAGGAATTTCAATGTGAAAGCGGAGAGTACCGTGCAAGTAATAATACGTTTTGCAATAAATAATTGATGAACTTTAATCATCATCATCAGCCTTTTAATGTTCCCACTGCTGGGACTCAGGCCTCCTCTCTAGGAGAGAGAATGGGCCGTAATTCACCACGCGGGCCCAGTGCGGGTTGGTAACTTTGATAATCTATTATTCCTAAATATTCTTTTCAACCAAGTAATTTACAATAAATTCTGTCTGGACTAACAGTAGCAAAATTTTACAAAGCCAAATATCAGTTATTTTTTTCTGGAAGACAGTGACATCAGACTCCACTATTTCTCATAAAATTGTTTTTTATTTATTACTCAATTAGCTAATAGTATTGAAAATAGATTTCTCAATACAAACTTTGGAACCCTATTTCATCCTCATAGGGGGTGATTTTTGAAAAAATCTCTCTTAGATTCCGCTTACATCATAAAAGAAAACCTTATTCAAAATTTCACGCTTTTAGGCCTTTTAGTTTCTGCTGTGCATTGATATATCAGTCAGTTTCTCCTTTTATTTAAAAACAATTCAAAGTATTTCTCGCAAATCATCTCATTCATTATATCCCATTCATATGTTTATAGAGATGCAAAACTAATGACAGTAATATCAAACAATCTCAATAATGAGCATTGTCTTCACGTATCAACGTAGTTTACTTTACTTTTGTCATCTAAACATTCTTGTATTTGCTCACATATTGTATTATTTATTAATATAGGATAATTAATGTGGAAATAATGTCCATCAAGAACTGCATCTCCTTCATCATCACTCTTTGTATCACAATAACTAGATCATTGATTTATTTTTGATTCTGTTTTCTTCTTAATCCAAAATTATTGTCAAAAGACAACTAGGCCACAGTGTGTACCTCATCAGCATCTTTTTGACCTGGTCCTACGTTACTTATGATCAGCAACACTTAATTCTTTTTTTGCTTCCCTTCTCAGTCCTCACCCTACATTTACTCTTTGATTTGTTACTACGGGGTATATAATTTTGAAATAAGATGCAAAGCCTTATATGGGTACACCAACTCACCGGCTTGAACCAAAAAAACCGATCATATGACTTTGTATCCTACCCTAAGTGTAGCAATTTCATAAAACTGTCATGGCTGACACGCATTTTAAGAAGATATCATTATGTTGATGTCTACTTGTAAGCCTGACTAGTTTAATATGTACATATATTCAAGCAATTTCGCAGCGGGATAAGTAGGACTCGAACCGGTATGTGCTTCGAGCTGTTAACAATAGTGAAGAACATACCGGCTTTGAAGCGCATGAACTAACACTAAAACGTTAGGAAATATATTTAAGTACATAAAAGCAATATTATACGTATGCTGTGGTTGTACATGAAAACCCCTTTCCAATTTTACGATCATGGTTTAGACGAGGTGTTACTAAAATAGGTGAAAACCTGTTAAAGTGTTATTTTATTTGACTTTACCTGAAATCGCTAAAATGAATCAGTTGATCAGACATTTGTGTTCACTTTAAAGACTGATTTTTGAGGACAATGTCAAAATGTAAAGTATTCAAATGAGATATTCTTAGTTATCAAGTATTATATCTAGCTTATCTCCCACTGCTGGGCAAAGGCCTGCTTCCATTCCTTTCATTGTTCCCAGCTCTGCACCACTTCTTGCCAATTCCCAAGGAAAACATCTCCTTCTTTGTCTGACGCGACCCCATCATGCGATTTCTTAATACCTGCCGGAAAATTCAACTATAGAAAGATTCCTAGATTGTCAGTGCTTAAATCAATCCTTTACATATTATCTCACAAGAAATCAACTGAGCATAGATTTTCTTTCATGTATGATGTAGCAGTAAATCATATTAAAGATATAAAGTTACATTAGCCGTAAGTTTTAAGTTATTAGTATATTATAGCATCTTCGCTTTTATGAACTAGGATTGAATTCTGGTCAATAGACATCTGATTCACATTAAGCAATAACTTTAAAATATGACTGTTCACGTAGATTCCTTTAAGGACTTTGCAGTAATAACTCTAAAGCTCTTAGAAAGATGGACAAGCAAGTATTGGATCGTGAAATTGATAAATATTCTTTACTCATATTAATAGAGGTACTTGGAAAGGAGGGTTAAATACGGTTTTCTTCAACTTTCAAGTTCAACTGTCATAGATTTATCTACTTTTAATCTAAATGTTTGAATCACTTTGTGATTCCTACAATTCTTCGACAATGCTTGTACGTGGAAGGTCCAATTTAGTTTTTGTTTCCTTCTACAATCATTCACAATCAACCTCTAGGATATTGAATACAAAAGTAAATAATATGTTTAGTGGAATAAAATGTAGCTCACTTCAATTTAATTCTAGTGAAAGATACCATATCGATCACTATTCTTTTCACTGTGACCAAAGACCCCGAATTGAACAATTTTGCGTCTAATAAGATACAGTATTCTCTATATTTATTTGCAACATGTATCTACCTGTATTAAGCAAATTAATAATTTGATGGATTAATTGAAGTTAGCAGAAAAAAAATACAATAGAATTCATATCAAGCTATAAGCGTAAATGTTTAGTCGCAATTCATTTTTATCTAGCCTATTATGTTTCACTGCATGCCGTCTGCATTTTCCATAAAATTCTGATCTTTGATAGTGTTTGAAGCCAATACCTTTACTATATCTCTCATCTACAGCAAAAGTAACGTTGGCTTCTAGCTTTTCCTCCTTCACAGCTATCTAACCACACAATTTTATTTAAGTCAACTTCATCCATCACGATGACAGCTTATGTGTTACGGATGACCATATCTTTTATGAGCGTTTTTATTCGATTGTCGCCGTCCGATCGAGGTTTACGTTCGACATGGATCCGGCTGTGAAGCTCTGATATATGTTCTAGACGAGTTTCGAGTGATGTACGATTATTATTATTGATCTGCTGATGTGAGGTTTCTTAATGTGCTGTTTGATCTGATATAAACTTTGGAATGCCCGTGTTTACACAAACGAAGGGTCTCCAACCAGGACCTTACCATGGCGTGTTAAAATGCCAGCCGTGTAAGTGAGAAGGAGGTACGGAGATATACACCCTATATAGCTCCATCTCTCTAACAGTTAAGTTTAGATCGTCAAATGGATTGCATTAAGAGCTGGTGGTAGGGCCTCAGTATGGCGTACTGGGCGGTTCTTTCATTACAGTCTATAAAACCGGACTTAATAATATGTAAGATGGAATTTCAAATTTTACGCAAGCGCTGAATTCTATTATCACCCTATAATTTCTTAACTTAAATTCTTAACATTATCTGCCGGTATCAGCCATGAGCCTTTCTTTCTCATTTTTTTTAGATCTAGTTTTTAGTTTAAGTATTGTAGCTTTTCTTCAATCCTTCTTCATTTCTTCATATCCTGCTATCATTCTTATTTATGTATTCATTTCGTAATTTCAAAAATGAACACTGTATAACGTCTAAAGGCATGTTTTCGTATTGATAGCATCAGTTTTAGTATTAACCTTGAATGTTTCATCGCAGTGTTACTTTCATTTACCTAACTATTTAGCAATATTTATATCTTGACATTTAGTATTTTAATCTAGTATTACATTAATGTTTTCAAAAATATTTAAATGATAATAAGGCCTAAATAAGTCTGGCTTGTTGTAAGTCCTTGATCTAGTAGCTAACATGTTGGATACACGTGGGTCGGTGTTATTTGGTTTTTCCATCATAGAATTCTTAGTAGACGTCCCTTTTCTGGAGTTGTGCCCAGTTACAACATGACTAGTGAAATATACGTTTTCCTATCATTCCTTGATTTATTGCATTCCAGAATATGCACTTGTTTTTTTGGTTGAGCAATCACCAATTAATTCTAGCTCTGAGTTTTTCTGGAGAACCCCCTGTGTTAAACTTTTACTGGCTAAACCTACCATTTTTCCTTCAGTTTTTATTTGCTCTCCAGCACCGCAGTGCCTATTGAATTTCTTTCCCGCATAAAATATGCATTTTTTTAAACAATATTTTAAATAATGCTTTGACTGCAATACCACCGGACGGTAAGCAGTGAATCAGTGATGCAATCGTCGATAGTGAGGCGCACTAGTTTATCAAGAGCATATTCGCTCCCTTGCCTTGATTATACTTAAATTAAGCAGGCAAATTGGTTTATTTATTTTTTTATCAGTGATGAGTCGGTCTTCAAGCTTAATTTCGTCTAACAAGCTGCAATAGATGAAGTTCACGCTGGTACCTAGATGATTCCTGTTCACTCTCTATCTTAGAAAGGCTCTCGGGATTTAGATGATAAGAAAGCCTTGCCTTGTCCCATTTCATTTGGTGTCGGCTGTCTTCGTCATTTTTCGTCGGACATTTCAATTCTGGGTCGTCGAGTCATTCACTTGGGCTTTCTTTACAGAGACATCCAAGTTAGAAGGGTGAAGAGACAGAGGCTGAGGTCCTGATGCAGGGTGCATACTATTTAAAAATACAATGAGATCGTAATACATTTATTTGTTTGAAAAAGAAAATCAACAGTTAAATCCTCATTGAATAACAGCAGGGCGTAGAGAATGTGGGTAGTTGGGCGAGCTGTCGAATGCCGCTCGTAAATCTAGTCGCGTGCGCCGATATCATTAGCGGCGACGGTTTATAGTAAAAGTTGTGTCTCGTCCGTTTGTGAATCTGTGAAGAGTTTGAAATAAATTTTAGAATTATTTAAAAGACGTATTGTAGCCATGAAAGACTGGTGATCTGACCCCAAAGAATGTGGGTAGGGGACGGTAGATGATGCTGATAAAATCATCAAGTATTGGTTGAAGAAGTTATTCCAGGAAATACATTCAAGAATGTAGTAGTCTTTTTAGATGACATAAACAATTATTTGACTACAAACCCACCTGATGATAAGCAGTGAAGCAATCTTTGATGATGAATCGCTCTAGTTTATGAAGATCCAGTTCACTTCACTCTAGTCTTGAAGACACATAAACTACACAATAACTGTTACAAATCGCATTGATGAAATACAAGAAAACACTGCTGGGTATACGTGGAGTTACATCCTGTCTAAGGATAATCCGGCTCGAAGGACCAAAGTCTTCATTAGCGACCGACGACACAGACCTCGTATTTCTCTCATATGCGTGACAATCCGGCTCGAAGGACCAAAATCTAAAGGTCTTCACTAGCGAGAATAACCGACGACACACGCCCTGTATTTCTCTTATATGCGTATTGCATAGATCTCAATAACAATTTCAAGAACCTGTGTTTCTTCATTTGATCTTTCTATGTCAGGGTAAAGTTGACTACCGGTTCTATTAAATAGGACCCTGGTCATTACAACCTACACGGTGTGGACTAAACACACAGGAAAAATCAATTGCCATAAAAATAATGACTGTTACAAACAAGAGCTTCCTCTCATGTGGAAAATAGAGCCATAGACAAGTACCATAGAGCTATAAATACTCTCTATTAGCTATAACATTGTGGTGGCTGTCGTGGAGACACGATGTTGCATTTCTTGCCGATATAAATAAGTACCTGTGAAGAATAGGGAAGGGGTGGAGTCGCTAGGTTGACGTTTTAATTTTTTTGTCTTGTCATTTGTTACATTCCAGTATGCGCACTTTTTTTGAGTTGAAAATCATTAAATAACTGTTTCCGTTCTGAGTGGTGTCAAGGTATTACAGACTAAAACCCACCTGTGCTTCTTTTGTTGCCCTTTGAGTATCTGGGCCACGGCTACTCTTTCGAAAAATTAATGTTCTATATACTTAAGAATCTTTCTTTCTTTCATTCCTTCCTTTCTTACATCTTTTTTCGTTATCTCACAACCCAAAATATTAATTAACTTATCGACGAAATAATATAAATTCTCTAGCCTCTATCCTCAAATGACAACTAGATTCATTAGCATCAAACGATTAATCTCATCATATATTTTCTCATTCATCACTTATTTGATTAGAATAAATTATTTTTTGATTAATAAAATTACACTGCATTTCTTTATTTCCTGTAACATTAATCGATTTATCGTTTATTAAAAGATCATTGAAGAAAGTAATCAATATCACATTTACTTTAAATCGCGTATATTGAAGAATTGTAACAATCTGCCCGCTGTGGCCTTCCCGTCTGATTATAATTTATGTATCTTCGAGGCTAGAGTTATTAAGCTCTTAATTAACTAGTGCGCTTCACTGCCAACGATTGTATCACTGCTTACCATTAGGTGGGATCACAGTCAACTACTACTACTACTAATAGTTTATATTATCATTAAAAAACTCTCACTTTATATTTAATATTCCACAACTTATCACACAACGCCGTCTAGTCCCAAACTAAGCAGAGCTTGTATTATGAGTACTAGACAACTGATAAATATACTTATATATTTCTAAATACATACAAATTATAGATAAATTACACCCAGAGACAGAACAAATAATCGTGCTCATCACACAAACATTTGTCCTGGGTGGGAATCGAACCCACGACCTCTGGCATAGCAGTCAGGGTTACTAACCACTAGACCAACAGACCAGTCTGTTTTGAGGTTAAGCTACGCAAGCCGAGGTCTGTTAATGGATGGGTGACCATCCATCGCATCCCAACTTTCCTCCATGCCTCAGACAGGACGTAAAGCTAAAATGTATTACTGGTATTACTTTCTTGGGGTAGAATAAAGTTTATTGTATTCTATTTTATTAATTTTTCAGCAAAAAAAAAATCGTGCATTTCACTTACTTAATATACCTGTCAACTTAGTTGCAAAGACATTATCACATAACCCACAGTTAGTACATACATAACACCGATGTTATCTAAAAACCTAGCGTTGATGACATACGTAAAAGTTTACATAAGACATAATATGGAAGTCTCCACTCCTTTCCTGTTCGTCTCGGGTCGACGCTCCGTCGTCGGTTGCATAATAATGTCCCCTAGGGTTCGGGCTACTATGTAAGGATGGTCCTGCGAGGTAAATGATCCTTGATGTCATAATATGTTTCATTACAGGTAGAATTTAAATTTTGTATCATTTGCTATTGAATATTTTGTGGTTTTGACTGCATTTTTATCCGTCAGTCAACGGGCTCATGTACCGTAATAAGGTTGCGATTGTACCGTGCGGATTTCAGAAATGCTGAGACCAACGAGGTACTTCTATTCGTATGGGCGTAGCTCATGCGGCGACTAAAAAGGTAACATGCTACAAAATGCAAACAGGCAAGATAATATTACTTTTTAAGTCGTCTCAATACGAGTACTTAGGTACTCTATTCGCCAAAAAATCTGTACTTTTAGCCGTATCATTCCGGATCTTATTTATACAGACAGACTTCCGAGACAAGTGATTTTGTGAAACAATAGCGTTTACCGGTAAAGTGTCGAGTTCAATAGTGCAATTGTGCAATGTGACCTTAATGACATATTGTCTGTTTAAACAAAGGCATGATGACTGTCTGGCATTCAATTTTACTGAACTTTACAATAATAAGTTAAAATTGTCAAAAAATTCATTTATTTATAGCACACTAACGACTTATTCACTGGTATATTTTTATATAAAACAATCAAACATAAAATGAAATGTCTTTAAACCTTTTAACGATGATAGAATGATAGGCAAAAGTACATAATAATAAGGTTTATTGACTGATATAATGATATTAACTAAATAATGAGTGCACGCAATTTGAATGATATTTGTGTACTAAAGTATAGACCACGCATAGCAAGTAAAATGCTGACACAATGATGTCAAATTTGTACGTACTTGCACTGTACATAAAATCTAGAGTCAATTTGTCACTTACAAGTGTGCACAGCATAAACATTAATTTCCAGTCTTAAGGCATAAAAAAAACTACACAAATAAAAAAAAAGTAATTTAATCTTAAGATAATGACGGAATTTATGACATAATATAATAAACATGATAATAAGTAAAAAAACGCTGTTAAACCCGCGATGGTTTGTGCTGGTATGTATAAACGTTAACATGATTGTAATAATGTTGTTGTATAATAAACGATAAAAAAAAGTAATTATGCAAGCAATAATATGATAATTAACTGTGACCACTACCAAATAATATATAAAAATAGAGTGAGGCCCTGACTCCTCCTGTGCTAGATTGAAACGCCTGTGTTACTGGAATCAGTGTCTTCTCCCAAAAAATCCGTGAATTCAACTAGAATTTCTTTAACAATTTGCCTGCTGCGGTCTTTCCTTTCGATTATAATTTAGGTGTCTTCAAAGCTAGAGTGAATAGGCTCTTAATAAACTAGTGCGTTTCATAATCTACGATTGCATCTGCTTACCATCAGTTGGGATCGCAGTCAAGAGCTAGTTTATATTATCAAAAAGAATTAAGAATACCTACAACTAAAATATCATTAACAATTTGCCTGTTGCGATCTTCCCGTCCGAACATTATCTGTCGATTTGTATTTTGTAACAAACCTCGTTTTATGCGTTTCTGACTTTATTGCATTTATATTCATTGTTTTAATGTGGTTTACTTATCATTTATTTGTTGACATAATTAAACAAAAATTTGTAAATCTTATGTGTGACTTATTCTCGTTTCATATGCTGACAAACTGTTTTGCAATTTGGAAATATTACAACAGTGAAATTTACAAAATAAAATAATTTATACATATTTATGTTACCGGCAATCTATATAATTCAGGTATTACAAACAATACCGAATGCGCAGCCGTTACTTAATGTGTGTAAAAGACGAGAGCAGGGAAGGAGGTGATGTAATTTTAGGGCACCCCGACACGGACAGGTTAGGTTAGGGTTTTTTTTTTTATCTCCACCTGAAAACAAAAGCTTTACTTTAAACCGTATTCTATACATTGCTTAGGTATTGTATAGAATACCAAATTATATACGGCGACTGGTAATTAGTAAATACGTGATTGAAGTCATGATAACAAACAACTTTTACTATGGGACCAAACCTGAAATAACGAAAGAAATCTGCCAAGTTCAGTACATTTTGACCATTTATGTTCGCATAAATGTACTGAACTTGGCAGATTTTAAAAGTTATTTGTTATCATAACTACAACAACGTGTTTAAATATGCTCATTAATTACCATTCACCCTACATAGATTGCCGGTAACACATATATTTATTACAATTCTTTTCACAGCTTTCAGATTTAAGATAGTTTGTGATGGTAACCCTACAAGACTGGTCATCGTGGCAGTCGCCAGCAATCGATTTACGACTGACCAGTAACGTGTTCACGATATTATGTTATATCTATAAATATAAACATTCCTTGTATTGACAGATTAGATGTATAGTATTCGTATGTGTTGCATTTCTTTCAAATAGTTGTATCAGAAGTTATCAAAATATCAAAATTTTAACTGTCATCATCATCATCATGATTTCAACCCTCACTGTTAAACGCAGTCCTCCCCCAAGTGTCGCCACAATGAATGGTCCTGTTTTTTTTTATGGTAGGTAAAATCATCAAATGACAAATCCCGCCCTTGGGTGGGGCGGGTGATAGTGTCAGACTCTTACTGACTAAAAACCTACCCTGCTCCTTCATTGCTTTCGTTCCAGGGCCCCGGGGTTCACTTTCGTCTAACCCTTGGCCCCAGATGAACGGTCCTGTGCGTCTAGCATTCATCGGATTCCCACAACCTTTACCAGCTCATCGGTCCACCTTGTAGGAGGCCTTCCAATGCTGCGTTTACCGGTACGCGGCCGTCACTCCAGAAACTTTCGGCCCCAACGGCCATCTGTTCTGCGAGCAATGTGCCTACCCATTGCTACTTAAATTTGGCGATTCTTCGTGCTATGTCGGCAAACTTGGTACTCCTGCGGATATCTTCATTCCTGATTCGGTCACGCAAGGAAACTCCGAGCATAGCCCTTTCCATTGCCCTTTGGATGACTTAATTATATTCGATTAATAAGTAGACCGATTTCAAGATAAGCAATAAATCACATATTAAACAATGCGTCACATGAAAGCAACTAAATTATTTTTAAGGAAGTAACAGACCATTTTTTTTTTTAATTTTACCAGCACTGGAAACTACTTCTGTATTATTATATACAAATATTTGATTCGTCCGGAAATCGAACCAGCGACACGCAGTACAACAGCCAATTGCTCAACTACTGCGCCACACATCTTTCAACTAAAAAAAAAATTTTTTTTTAAAGCAAGTGCAACAGTCTGTAAATTACACTATATATATTCCATCTGTTTAGGTATCTAATTAAATTAAAAAAATCGTATAAACACATACAAAGATTATTTAAATTTAGTTAATTACCTAACATCGGTCTAGGTAAATAACTAAATGTAAATAATTTACATAAAAAAATGACACAATTTTTAGATAAAAAAAACATCTCAAGATTGTTTATATTTAGTTAAGTAACTAAACAAATGGAGTATATAAACAAAGCACTCGTGAAAAAAAAAAACAAGAGTGCTTCCTAAAATTTTAGCATCGAGTTCCATATCCACTTCAAAAGCCAAGATGCCAATTATCAAAAAGTATCCGTAGTCTTAAGTAATGATATCGCCGGAAACCGTAGTCTACGGTACTTGACATCAATGTGGGTCATCAGCCAGCCTTCCACGATGTACAGTGACGAGGCAGAAACATCTCGCGGATTTTGACGACTTTTGTTTGAGGTGATCGGTAAATAGTGACTTTTTTTTTATTTGCTAACCTTAATTCTGTACTATGGTATTGTTTATAAGAACTACCGTGGCCCTAGAACGCAAAAAGCAACTGACGGAACACAACGAACGGTGAAGTACCAATACTAGAAGGTATTGGTATCTTCTAGTATTAATACTTCACCGTACATTACACGTACGATTTTTGATAAAATTACTTTTCCGCATATTTTAATAGATCTTCGTAACGAATATTTTGTTCCAACTTCATCAAATTAAATTATTATTGTGGAAACACCTCATATGTAAACAAATGTGTCAATTTATGTTATTATCTCCTAACTTTTTTTGGACACGACTACATTATCATAGAATATATTAATAAATAAATAATTATTATTTTATTTCAGCAAATTATAATCATATTATGAATTACAAAAATAAATTTCATCACTCAATTGTACATTTAAAAACATTATGATTACACATTAAAATCTTATTTAAAAAAGTAATAAAAATAATGCTGCTTATTAATGCTGCGCAATAATTAAAACAGAAATTATTGTTAAGTAATAAATTTTATAATGAAAACTGCTTACAACATAAATCGTATTATCTTTGCGCTTTCGCTGTGTCAATGCGTCCCACGAAAAAAAAACCGTCATGCCATAGCTAGCATTTACGTAATTAGAAATTATATATTTTTATTAGAATTTTTACTCAATCGTTTTATTTTTGAACCCATAACAATAGTTCTTATTATAATTCTCAAAAAAATAATTAAATACATTTCTTTGTTACTTTTTTTTAGTTAAAAAAAAAGAAAAAAAATAAAAACTTTAAAAAATAAAAAGATTACTTGCTTCAGTTTCGGGAAATTTTTGACTTGGACAGTTAGAAGTTATTGGAACTTCGCCGTCGACTGTTGAATTTTAGTTAGTCATAAAATAACAAACAAATAATATTTCTCTTAGTATCCTCATTAGCATTCTGGTCGCGGAACTGATGATTCAATAACTTTATGACTTCTATAACAGCTTGCCGACGACATAACTGTCACAATAACATAATATGTGACCCAAAAGTCGACAGTAAACTCGCAAAATAAAATAAACAAAGTAATACTTATTTTCACAACACATTACATAAAAATAATAACTAATTAGAATAGAATAGAATTCTGAGTACGTGGTGCATTTAGATCTTAATATTAGACGGAATCACATATAGGGTGACTGGTTATTAGTGAACGATACTTATAAGCGTAACTGGTCAAAATGTAGTGAATTTAGCAGATTTTTTTCGCGATTTCAGATTTGGTGCACTAGTGAAAGTTGTTTGTTATCATGACTACAATCACGTGTATAAATATTGTTCACTAATTATCAGTCACCCTATATACTACCTTTGCAGGTGTAGAAATATTAAATGAGTGAGTATCTAATTTGCAAATTCACATAAAACTATATTTTATTCTAAATTTTAAATTAAAACTATATTTACACTAAAGGCTACTCCTATCTAGAAAAGAAAAAGTGTGCCCATAAGACTGGCGGCATTGCCACGTTGTATGGCAATGCTTCATCTCTGACTGAGGTAAAGGCCAGACCTTGGGTCACGCGAAGTGTCAACTAAGCGTTTAGATAGTTCTTTAAAAAGCGTATGAGTGTAGAAATTATTAACAAAGTCTGATATGTTTATACATGACAGACATTGTTACTTATTTACACTAGCGCCCCTCTTGTTCATGTCAAAGTTGTGTTTATAAAATCTCACTTGTTGTCACGCATCCGCTAGTTTTACTTATAGGTTATGGACCCAGCACGCTTCCACTGCGCTTGTCACGCATCCACTAGTCTTACTTATAATGAGCAGACAAATATTTTAATAGAAGCAGTATATTTCAGGGTTCTAGTTCAACGGGAAGTACCCTAGGAATTTTGATTCTCTTGAGAGCGTCAAAATGTACGTAGAAAGAGCGAAGAAGCTATAATAAAATAATTGTACTATAATTACTTTTAATCGCTGGTTTCTCGTGGGTTTAAAATTAGTTTTCTAAATTATCTTACAAAATTAGTACTAAAATCTTTGCTCTCCCATAAAGAAAGACCGACCATAAACTAGAAAATTATGAATGTAGTATTTACCCGTCGGTTTCCGAGAAGAACCGGTATCGTATCTGGAGTAGAGACATCGTTTATCATTATGAGTTATAACATTATTATTTATTACATAATTATTATGCTTTGGATATCATAATGATTATAACATGATTTGCCTTCCATGGGACTTATTATGTTTGGTGAAATTTTAGATTCTGATTTTAAATTTTAAGGAAGATAAGGATTTTTTTTTTTCCTACTAAACAAATCTAACAGTTTTCAAAACATTATCAAAGAATTCTTTATATTTCGTCATAGTTGCATATATGAGTAATTATTTTATTGTAATTATTATGATATTTTGTTTTACTATGTGTATATCAAATTACCACTCACTGATTAATTACGAAATCTCAGAATCTATAACTCCTACAAACTTAAAATATGGCACGTAGGTTCCCTAAAGGGTGTATCCGCTAAGAACGGATTTTATGAAACTCCTCCCTAAGGGGGTAAAACGGGGGTTGGCAGTTTGTATGGAAAACCCGACACACGCGGGAGCAGCCGCTGGCAGAAGCCAATATTATGTAGGTATTTCAAAGATAACTGTTTCGTGTGTACTTAATTTCTAATTACTCTTACACACGGTGTCTACATGGCGACCGTGGACTGGAACTTGAAAATTTGGACGGTGCAAGGTAAACCCTACCCCTGATGAGGAACGTAAGAATCCGAACTACTATTTGTTGTAGCAACGATTGAGGGAGACCTATATCCAGCATTGGACATCTTTTAGGCTGAAATGATGATGATGATCTGGGTATGAGTTAATATAATAAGCACAAGAATGCACGACTTATTAATAAAACATACATAATATTTAATGTATCAATCAGACCGTGCCGAGTCGGATCTAAACCACGGAATAAAGATTTAAGATGGCTGAGCACGTGGCAATGCACCGTTTGTTTGCTAATGCTTCAAAAAAACTTCTCTTTACCCGACTGCGTTAGAAGGAGGGTGCGCAAAAAGTGACTGTTTAACACTTTCCTTAAGAGAGGGCGTCACATGTCGCAGTGATTTTAGGACACCTCGACACAGATAGGAGATATTTTAAGTTAAAAGGGATTACGGTGGCTAGAGAGTCCCCTTCGAGTAAGGTTATTTAAACCAAGACAGACAAAAATAGGAAATCCCCACATGTTCTCCGTCGACTCTACCCAACCTTTTTTTGGGCCTGTTCTTTATAGTTTATGTTCACTCTACACTGATAATAAAGTTAAATTTGTAACACCGCTTTGTAGAACATATCGCCATCATAATCCTGCTGAACCTGAGATAGACGCATTACATTATAGCGACATTTTTCAATCCGGCGGCGGTTTAAGCTGTAACAGCGCATTCACGACTTCGGTCTTACCGGCGAGCGGGGCGGTATCGGTAGGCGATTGGTCGAACGCGTGCCGGTGCCGCTATGAGCGGCGTCGACCAATTGCCTACCGATACCGCCCCGCTCGCCACGCCGGTCGCCGCTAAGGCCCAAGTCGTGAATAGGCCTTAATACGGCGTGTTATTATTAAAAAAAAAATGAAGTTACTACTTCACAACGCTAATTCAATATTTATTCGTGTAATTAGCAATAATTGTCAGATGGCTCGGCCGCCATAGTAGCAAGTTTCTCTCGTAAACTAAAGATTATGCGATAATACTTCACGTTGAAATTAATTGAGTCAGCGTCATGCTCTAAATGGCGGGCATGGGGGAAATTAAATGAAACAGCTGGTTGTCGTCTCGTGAAAGTTGTGTACCATTCTTAATTGTCCATCTGGAGGTTTATTTTACCAATACAACATCGTTTTAAGGTTCTTTACATCAGTAGGTAAAACGGAACCCTTATTACTCGCATTCCGATCGTCTGGACCAAGCCTAAATCGTCAACGGCGCGCACTATTCCCGCGCGCCTGAAGGAGTTGTCAGCAAACCGTAGGGACCCTGCAGAAAGGTCGAAGCCTACTGGGGCCAAGGGGCTTCTGAAAACAAGGCTCAGCCCCGTTATGAAAGGCAACGAAGGAATGTGGTGGGTTTTTTAGTCGGTAAAAGTCTGACAATATCCCCCGCTCCGCTTAAAGGCAGGAGATGTCATTGGATGATTTTTACACACCGAAAAAAAAACCCCTAAAGGATCACTTTTGTTGTCCGTTTGTCTATCTGTCAAGACTCTTTATCTTGAGAACACGTGGAGGTATCGAGTTGAAATTAAAATGATATTATACTCAGGTTTGCGGTTCCGTAATGCTGTGAAAAAATCAAACTTCTAAGTTAACGATAAAAAAAAGATATGGCCGTTTATGGCACAAAAAATGTATATTTTGACCCCTTAATGGAATCAAAATTCATACTTCCCGTTGACCTAGAATCCTGAAATTTGGCGTGAAGCAAGGTTTCTTAGCACAAATATAGGAAAAAAATTGAAAAAGGTTCAGAAGTCCACCCATGGTCATTTGACCATATTTGTTTTGTACGGTGCAACCGCACATACCTACTGCAAATCAGCATTTACTCCTCACAGTCACTTTACATTATAATAATAGTCGTTCGCGTCAAGTCATCAAGCCTTGCGATCTTATTAGGGCTAAAAAGGGCCACGTGTTACTCATTTCACACACATCAGTTCATTAGCTCATTTTCATAACTTTTAAAATTGAATAGAATGATCTAGCAAAAGACCATACATGTTCCGTGCGGAAAACGATACAGGAAATTCCAGGTCTGCGTGGCCTAGCACGCGCTCGCCACTCCAGGCCCCCTAGCCAAGTTACTATCGTTTCGTTAACGTCAAACGCTTTGAGTTGGCCACGCCTCCAATTCCTTTGTTCTGACGTCATGTCAACGCTATCACGTGGTCAGAATAAAGGAATTGGAGGCGCAGTCAATTCCAAGCGTTCGACGTTAACGAAACGATCGTGAGAAAAAAGCATATTATACGGGCGAATTGAGAAACCTCCTTTTTTGAAGTCGGTTAAAAAGATCTATCAATACCTATAGTACCAGGGTACAATAACTGTACAGCGAATATAATAAGTGGTATCGTTGAAAGAGAAAGGCGGCATCGCTGAGACAGCCCGAATTCCGGCGCGGTTAACAGAGCGCGGCCGACTTGTGGTTAACTTAACTTTAACCAACATCCTAAACAAGTTTAAGGTGAACTAATAAGTAACGGAGCAGAGGTGGCCGAGTGGTAACGACCCCGACTTACGAGTTCTAGGTCGCGGGTTCACACCCAGCCAGGTGCATCTTCGTGTAATTTATTTCATAACCACTACTCTCAAAATGGCGAAGAAAAACATAGTTAGGAAACCGACATGTCCTAGAACCAAAAATTCGAAGACATATGACATCTACCAACCCGCACTGGGCCCGCGTGGTGGATCACGGTCCATTCCCTCTCCTAGAGAGGAGGCCTGAGTCCCTGCAGTGGGAACATTATAAGGCTGATGCTATGCTATAAAGTGCCTGTCCTGCATGATACGGATGATATTGTTTACGTTTAGTTAACTACCTAATCAGATGGAGTACCTAACCAATAAAACACAATAAGTCTCGAATAGATTAGAATGGAAACCAAGACAAGGAAAAGGCTAGACTAATGAAATATGTCATAACTGCAGTCACCAACTGTTTCCTGGCTTTCACCGGTCAATCTAGGTAGTCTGTCGAGAATTCATTACAATACTGTATTACGACATGATACATATGTCGCTACTATTACTATTCATATTATATGTAGCAACATATATCATATAGATACGACTTGGTTGCTTAATTTATACGTAAGACTGAAGTGATACAAAGTATATTATTATTGTATAGTATTTGTATAATATTGTAAGAAATAAATTTGAGAGCAGTGGTGGCCGAGTGGTAACGGCCCCGACTTACGAGTTGTAGGTCGCGTGTTCAAACCTAGCCAGGCTTTGTGTAAATTATTTCATCAACACTGCTCTCAAAACGGTGAAGGAAAACATCGTGAGGAAACCGGCATGCCCTAGAACCAAAAATTCGAAAACATGTGACATCCACCAACCCGTACTGTGCCCGCGTGGAGGATTACGGCCCATTCCCTCTCCTAGAGAGGAGGCCTGAGTCCCAGTAGTGGAAACATTATAAGGCTGATGCCATGCTCTGCTATGCTATTGTTAGAAATAAATTTGACTAAGTAACATTTGTTACTCTGTGTGGTTACTAGGACAGTCAACAAGCGTATAAATAGTGCTCTTTTCTTTTTGGAGAAGGATCTTGGCAATTCTTCTCCAAAAAGAACTGACAAATTAGTGCCAAAACTTCCGACTGTTTGCTCAGTGCCTTTCTTTGTCAATATTTAAGTATGAGTTAAAAATTAAATTTCTATTATTTTAGTTCGTTCGTCGAACAGTCCTAGAACTCATTTATTTGTATAGTTGAATGATATTTACGTAATAATGCAAACAAAAAACAAGTATAGTTACGACAAAAGGTCATAATTTAACTCTCACTTACAGTGAAAGTAGGCATTTTGTTTGGTCGTCACTTCATTTGACAATACTCTTGACGTCATCGAATGGTAGGAAAGGCTGACTTCACGCAAATTCTAACACTACAGTATCTTGTAGCACGCTGTCCGATCGTCCGGTAACCGACCGGACCGACCCAAGTCGTCGACGGCGCGTACTGTTCCCACGTGCCTCAAGGAGCTGTCAGCAAACCGTAGAGGCCCAGCCTGCTAGCTGTGGGCAGGCATGGTCGAAGCCTACTGGGTTCAAGGGCCGCTTTCTGAAAAGAAAGCTCAGCCCTGGTATTATAGACAACGAAGGAACGGGGGAACAGGTTGAATCGCAATCAAGCACTATTTTATAATTATTTTATCAATTAAAGAAAAAGGTAACACAGACGCCAAAAGTTTTTTATTAATTTCAATTAATTTTGAAATAGAACGCTAAAATGGTATTCTTTAAGCTAAAGGCATATTTTATTTAAGTACACCGTTACATTTTGGACGTTTTAATCCTGCGGAGGTTCGATTCGGTACTTGAAATAGGTACTATCGATTTGTAAAAATCGTAATTCGATTTACGCATGTACGACATTAATTTCTCTCCTGAATTTACGCCTCCACACACCACAGTACCCACGCAAAACCCAAATCTAATAATAACATTTCTTCGCAATAATTCGCTCAGTTGTCGTATATCTATGGTCGACACGCTAACTTTTCCGACATAACAAAACTATTTTAACCGACTTCGCTTAATTTATTTATTACCGATGTATTTCGTGACAGCACGAGGGATGTTACCTCATCGATACTTTTTCTATTATTATGTTATCGCATGGTTACCCATCATAAACGGATGTTCTGCCACTCTCTATTTGATGGTGTTGCTTTCCAAAGCCTAAAAACTTATTGTCATCGTATTGTGATATAATATTAGTAGCTGCCAGCGGCACTCTGTTGGCAACTTTGTAAAACCGTCATTATCTCAAATATTTCAGAAAACTTCTTCCAGGATAAACATGATTTTTAAAAAACTATTAAATTTTACATTTTACCACAAGAAACTGTTTTTTTTTTAATAAACATAGATTCCTATATTATGATTTTTTATTAGATGAAGTAAAGTGACAGTTATAACAATGGTTGTTTGACAGTTGGGCATTGTTATTTGACAGTTGGGCATTGTCCACTGCTGTCACTTTACTTCGTCTAATTAAAAATCATAGTATAGGCCTTGACAGATAGACAGACAACAAAGTGATCCTATAAGGGATCCGATTTTTTCCTTTTGAGCTACGGAACCTTTAAAATGGCCTTCAGATTATTTACCACAAAATTCTTAGCTACCATCTGTTTCAACTACATTTACTATGAGTAAGGGCCCAGTAGGGTCGAAGCCTAATCTGGGGCTCTGGGGAGGTATGAAAATGCATGCCAGGACCCTGGAACCAAGGCAGGTAAAGAACAGGGTAGGTTTTTAATCAGTAAGTCTGACACAATTACCCGCTCCGCCCAAGGACAGGATTTGTCATTGGATGATTTTACCTACCATAAAAAAAAAACTATATTTACTATATTCGTTACGCAACCACTAAATCAATACGTAATGATGTCATTGTTGATTTCCTATTTGTACCATATTGCTCCAAATACTGATTCTGCAATATCCACCGTACATTGAAACACTCGATTGAACCGCAAAATTATATTACAGCATTCCTATACTAAATTACGCCTAATATACCGAGTTTCATAACTGGTACGTTTTCTAATCTTTGACGTATTCCCAGAAAATTTACAACATGGAAAAATGAACCTTAAAGAGCAAGCAATACAGGTGAAAGGTGTTTTGGTTGTAGTATTGGTATAAATTGATCAGCAACACGCAATTGTAATTGGCTGAAATCTAATTGCGCAGTTTATTTGTGATGTCTACTTAGTTTATTAACGCTTAACGGTAAGTTGCGAGTACTTTATATTGAAATGGTTTTCTATTTGCAAATCAATGTAGGTTTGTTGCTTATATTCATATGTGTGATACACGCGTCATGTCCGTGAACGGCGCTGTCACTTGAGGTGGTCATCTCTTAACTGCCACTGGTTTATTTTAATCTATATATTTTAAATTGAACTTCTACATCCATCACTAATCTAGTCCAAAAAAATCCATGCCTAATACTTAGGTACTCAACACCCTCTAATTTATTCGTTTTAGGGTTCCGTACCTCAAAAGGAAAAAACGGAACCCTTAAAGGATCACTTTGTTGTCCGTCTGTCTGTCTGTCTGTCAAGACTCTTTATGTCGAGAACGCGTGGAGGTATCGAGTTGAAATTAAAGCCATGTACTCAAGTCTACAGTGCCTTGAAGCTGTGAAAAAAAACAAACTTCTTAATTAGCGCGAAAAAAGATACGGCCGTTTATGTCACAAAAAAACGTTTATTTCTACACTCTCAATTCATAGGGAAACATCAAAATTCCCGTTGACTTAGAACCCTGAAAGGCATAAAGCAAGGTCTTATCGCATAAATATAGGAATAAATGTAAAGACAGAAAATTTTTAGTTACGTCACAAAAAAAAAACTTTTTCGTTTCGGAAAAATCCTCGAGGCGATTTTTACTTTTTCTCACACAAGGAATTACTCCTGCAGTTCACATACACAAGACACTCATACCCGAAACAACCATCTGTAAGTCATAAAAATATTTAAGTACCTGAATCAAAACGGCGAAACGCAGCCTAACGGGCAATCTTTCGATGGTAGGTAACCATGTCAACGATTAAAAAAGTATTGTTTAAATGAATTTTTTCAATACACTTACTCGAAAACCCGCTCGTATCGTCACTACAGCCCTCAACTCCATAACAACTTTCCCCCTCGGTCGCAATGAAAAACTTTCTGCACTTGTATCAAAATGTACTATTATTCAATAACAAATACACTGTTGTCCTCATTTCTCCGAATCTTAAGAAGTGCAAAATCAAAAAACTGTCTTCAATTACTTAATTATATCATTTCAGTTGGCAATGCAAAGCCAACCAGAATCTTATTAACAAATTGAATAGCGAATTCTTTTCTTCTCTCATAATAAAAAATATTCAAGCGATGATGAATGAAGCCAGATTACTATCTGAGAAAGTCATTTGGTATGACCGAGTTCTGGTAAGCTGAGCTGATACGGATTATTATAAGTGCAGTTTTACTGTGTTTTTCATTTATGTCGTATGTTATAGGTGAATAGACATTCTATCAAAATAGTTTCTACTTCGCATAGGCCTACATGGGCACTTATAAAACGTCAGAAGCTAATCCACGGTTCCAAATTGGTCGTTTCCTATGGAGAAGAACCGGCAAGAAACTTTATGGTTACTCTTTTAAAAAATGGTTTGTCGACAATATTCCCATAATACAGTTTTAATAATTATTTATGTAAGGACAGTGTAGACCAGTCAATATTGTACCCAAAAGCACAATAAAAATGATCATAAAACCAATCTATGAAGGGCAAGTTCTCTTGTTTCATACCGAGATGCATTTCCAAAAAATCTTTATTAAACATCAAATGTTAACAAAAATGTACATTAATTAACACTTACATCTAAACCCTTGAAAAGGCTAGAAATTGCCTTTCAAAGACTCATACCGAGATTACTTTGATTAATTACTAAATGTTTGCCACAATCTGGTCTTACATATTGTAATATCGATAATACTGCTTATGACGGGCGACTAGATGGAGACGCCCAAGTGGAAAACGATACAAAGGTAGACCGCATAAAAAATAAGCGGACGTCATTTTAAAAACGGCTGGTTCTAGCTGGATGCATACAGCCTAAGATTGAGAAAGATGGAACCTTGAAGGAAGCCTTCACCTGCGGAAGGTTCTTGCAAAATAATCAATTTATATTACATTAGGATTAAGATTAATTTTAAATTACTCTGCACCATAATAGGATTAATTTAATAATAATATTGATGCTTCTATTTAGAATTTTATAACCTCCCATACTGCTACTGCTATGTTAAAATGGTCACCCATTCATAACCAATACCTCGTAATTATTCTAAACGATTCTAACTACTTATGTTTTTATATTTAACAATATGTGTTATTTGATACTTTAGATTAAGATTTCACACATTCCTCTTCTCTTTTTCCCACACACTATTGTCTACATTTCCTTTAATCTCTCCTATCGTAGGTCTGCTGGAAGATATTTCTTTGAACATAAGCCTACTACTTATGTTGGTACCTTTGTAATTTTAAGTCTTTTATATATTATCTTTTTGTTTGTACATAAATAGTAATGTTTATATTAATACATGTAGATAGCAATTAAATTACTTTTCTACTAATCATAATTATCGTCATCGCATTTTATATCATAACAATGAGCCACTTGCCAAACAGTGCACTCGAGATAAACAAAATATGAAAGATATGAATATGCATGCTCTCACAGCATAGCAAAATAAATACAACTTTCTTTTACTATCTTCTTTCATTCATCATTCATTGTTAGTTGTTTATTTTTAATGTCTATGCTTTTGTGTCTGTGTGTTTTTAATGGATTGACAGGTTTATTTTAGTGGTGATTGAGTCATTGGTTTTTGCAGATTCTTGAATGCAAATAAATGTTGTTATGCTTCAAACTATTTTTTTTTTCTAAATATTGATTGTTTCCTTTCAACTTTTCTGACACTCCATGGGGCAGTCTCTATTAAATTTCACAGATATATAATTATTATATACTATTATATACCTATATAGAATTATATGAGGTATATGCAGTTTAAAAGCTGTAATGGCATTTTGGGGAACACATTGTTTAATGCGTGCAAACCATATTTTTGTTCAAATCTGCGTTTACATTTTTACTGTAGGCATCTGCGATAACTGCTAGTATTTTTTAGCAAAAATGAAATTTATAAAAACAAAAAAAAGAGCAAAGATTTCTACTATAAAAATGCGTGTAATTTTATAATGTCTACATATATACCATTAATAACATTATAACTATATAATCGAATATGTTTATTGGTCGTAAAATAAAGATTTTAATCAAACTAACGGTAAACATTTTACATCTGTAGTAACGAATGAAAATTTGTGTTTTATATCTAACTAAATCATAATTAGTGAGTTTATGGCTGACCATGACATTGCACATAATTATTCGGTTATTATTTTATGAAAAACTAATTATTTTGATTCCAAGTACATATTCTCATTTTATTAATGAACGTTAATGTAGAAGACAATAACTATTCAATGTGAATTTTTTTTTTCGAAGGCAGACAACTGGGCTGATCAGAACCATTTGCCTGCTGCGGTCTTCCCGTCCGATTATAATTTAGGTGTCTTCAAAGGTAGAATTAAAAGGCTGTTAACAAATTAGTGCGCCTTCAGATGCGATCACAGTCAAGCACTAGTTTATATGCTTCAAATTCAAAAATTAATAAAAACGTATTCGACAGAAATATTGATTGTTCGTGTGCCTATTTTAAATTGCCACGTAGCGCTAGCAAGCCATAATCATAACTGTCATTCACTTTGTGTAATGTTTGGGTCACCAAGATACAGGCTGCGCCTAGTTTGGAACCCACTGCTAACTTTATACGGTCATTGTTAGTTCTAATGACGTCATAACAACTCAATAATGTATAGTAAAAAATATAAAGAAATAGAAATCTAAGTTAATGAATAGTATTCCCCAATAGTATTTAATAAAGTAGATAATATACATGAATCACGAATAAAAAAAAACAGATTTTAACCAGTTAAGGAGAGGTCAGTGTTTCCTGTTTGACTAATCTGAAGTAACAGGAAACAGTATCTTTTAAATTCTTAAGTATATATCCTTCGCTACTCTCCAATATTTCCTGATTATCACTTTTCATCTCACCAATTAAGACATGCCTTGACCCACTAAAAATAACACATGAAACTCCACTCCCATTTTAAAAGCGATAGTAATCGCAAAAACGGCCGCTTTTCCACATTTCCCTGGCTATCACTGTCCCTTCATCTTTGTGCCCATACACGGCGCCGGTTAGAAAGCCAACCTGCGCAGTAATTAGCTGCTTATTGCTAATGCTGGCCCATGCTGGTTAGTACTGAACCATGCTCATTACACGTTTGACACTTTCTCTTGTTTAGTACTTCACTTGTTCTCTCTTCAAAAATTTAGAAAAAGGTATCATATCATCTATGTAAACAAGATAACAATGGCGGTTTATTTGCCTGTAGGACTAAATATGATTTAATAAAGAGGAGGTGTCGGGTTTGTAAGGTTTATAAGACTAAAAATTATGACCATAATAAGCGTTTTGTATAATGAGTCTTGTAAAATTTTAAGACACTGTGATTCACAAATATCCGGGTTACAAATCCAGTATAGGTCATAATGTAATTTTGAATTTGTTAGTATAAGACAAAACTTATAGAACTTCTGTTTAAAAAATTTAGAATTCTTCTTGGTTAGAAAAGAGCACTCTACCAATGTTAATGGTAATCCTTTATTCATATAATTCACTTTAAAACGGCCTCCATGGGCACTAGCTTCTGATGGTTTATACATCAGAAGCTAGTGCATGATTCTAATTGGTTGTTTTTTATAGAAAAAAAACGGGTAAGAAACACCATAGTTACTCTTTTACAAAAAGGTTGTTTTTTACATTAATTGCAGTCTTCTTTCTTCCATTAATAAATCTTATCTCACTAGGGATCGTAAAGTTGTGTAAGAACATTGATATAGGTACATGTATGCACATTATGCTAATTACTAATTACAGCAGCCTTTCTGCTTCTGCCCATTTCATTGAACATTAACACTTTCTCCGATGTTATGATTTCAACCAGTTAATGAGTATATTTATGAGCATCCACTATGATTTACGACTTGTAAATAACAGTTATTTCTAAGTAGAAAATTGTATTAGTGCTGCTTGTTATTATGTCTTGGCTGTAAATGACTGTGTATGGATGTTTTAGTTTCTCTTTAGTTGTTGCCAATTGAGATCAATTTTCTGATCTGTTGATCGAATTTTATTATTGTTACCTACACTGGGTTGCCAGACTTTATAGACACCTAGTAGCTTGTCAAATATTTCTGGAACTGGAAAACGCTGATTTCGTCAATTCTCTAGCCTTTTCCCAACTAGCTTGGAGTTAGCAGTATCCTGGTGTTAAAGCATCAAAAGTGTCTAAATTGCTTAACCTACATAAGAGACACGAGTTCAAATATGCCTCTATTTGGCTTAATAAGGTCGTCATCTCTTCAAAGGAAATGTAGAAGTTCTAATCACCCTGTATAGTAGTAGCGTTATACTACGCTGCTAGCTGCTGCCACGCCGAATTCTCCTTTTAATAATACATTTTGCTATTTGTTACCAAGAAGAATTAGAATTCAGACAACATCTGAGCAGTATACTGTATCTATACAAATCTTAAAATCTAAATTTTTTTACCAACTTTATGTAAATAGAACTCTATAACGTAGTAAACGTCTTTTTATCTTGGCTTTTTAATTTGTTTTTTAAATTGTAATCATTAAATTGTATTATTATCGACCTTGGTCAAACCTATGGCTGGTCTATCACAATGGCGTTGAAAGCAATAAGTACGCATCGGACTGTGTCTATCCAATCAGTTGATCAATTTGTACTAACAGCAATAAAACTTTATAGACTTATTACATTCTATCTCATTTGGAGAACTGGTTCACTCAGATTTAAGTATCACAACCTGTTCTTTTTAAGTTTTTGTTTCCGTCAAATATACAACTATGCGATATGATCATTCTTTATAACTATACTGGCTAATGACCAACTTAGAGAACAATATATTTTTTTAATTGCTGTTCTAAATCTCTAGCTAACTTTATTAAATTTTCTTCTCTTGCATTGGCACGATCTATGAGAAAAGCTATAGCATTATATAGCTATACCATTGCAATAGCTAGTTAGCAAGGTAGTACTGACACATTTCTATGTTCTTCAAATTATGAAAATGTTATGACAGCATCCTCTTCCATTCTTTCGAAACCAAAAAGACAACTACGAAAACAAAAAGTATTGTTTTAATCCGATGACCACACAACTAACAAATAAGACTACTAATATAACAAGACTACTAACTTCACACAATTACCTATTTGTTAAGATCGGTGTTATATTGCGGACCGTCCATCTGGGCTGCACCGAATCCTATTGTCGGCGTTAGGCAAGATATGGAGCCTATTGTTCTTGACAAATTGCTCGTTACTGGAGAGTATGTTATTTGGTTTATTTAATTTAGAGTTGGGTAACTAAATCTTCTCTGCGAATTTGTCTTGTTGGGTAAGAAATGAGTTTATATACATCAAAACTGCCACAAGGCAATGCTTGTAATATTGGAATTTCAGATTTACATATAGGTTCAACATAAGATTGTACATGGATCGTACGCTCGCTTTTCCCCTTTTTTTAGGATGAGTCTATTACTACTCATCATTATCATCACTTTTCTGTCCTTGCCCCATGTTATTTGGGATCGGCACAATACGTTTTTTTTCTTCCATTCTGTTCTATTAACCGTGACGCTATCACTGATTTCTTTCTCTTTCTATTCATCTTTTCTTTAGCCTCCCTCTCCCTCTCCATCCGTCTACATTGTACACTGATAACTCTTTCATTAACAAGTACTTCATTCCTCCTTTTCACCTGATCGTGCCAAGATATTTCCCTTGTAACTTTTCAGTCATTGGTTCCACTCCTCTTATGTACTCATTTGTCACTTTATCCGTTTTCGTCACATCACATCTCAACATTCACATCTTCGCTACATGCAGTATTGTTTCATTTGTCTTTTTCATTAAGTCTCTTGCAACTAGAGACTGATACGTTGTGAAGATAATACTGAAAACAGCTGAAATTAACCGAAATTGCCTCATCAAGGATGTTGATTTTTTTTTTAAGAAAGCCTTGCTGCACTCAACGAATTACTCTTGCATCGTGAGTGTGCTCACAGCCATTAAACTCACAAGACACCTAAACCCGGAAAAACTATCAGCAAGCTACACAAATACGTAAGACAGCAGCCAATCAAGGCAAGCCAAATCACCAACCACATCGTCAATAAACCTCAGTTCTCGCCCTGCTGTACAACTATTACAACCGTTTATTTAGATATGGTAACTAATCAGGTATCTTTAAAGCTAGCCGACATCCGATTTCACAAGCAACATCCCGCGATCGACCTTGTGTTGTACCGCCTTACAGTAATTTGTTAGCAGACACGAAAGGGCTTGGTGTGGCAATCTTGATATGCATGTCAGTAATGTAGGATTATGAAATATATACTCACACATTCCTTAGGTGTATGGATGTTGTAAAAAAAAGGTAAGAACGAAACCAATGCAATGGAATGGTGGAACGGTTTAGGCACGTCAAGAGTGATGTTGGTAATGGCTGAATGATTGCACGTCTTCATTGTTGACTCTTCAATAATGCTTGCGAAGCAGCTTGGGTCTTTTAAACCTTGAATATTATTATCTATTAGGTTTTTTAGTTTATCTAGGACATCTCTGAGATCGGTGAATGGAAACATGGCCTTTTTCCCGCAATTAGATACTTGATACTTTATTAGTTTTTTAATATTTTTAACATCTAAAATATTTCCTAATAAAACACCATCATCTCCCTAACCTTTTCCCAACTAGTTTTCTTTTCGGTGTGAAATCATCCACTGTTTGACTTTTACTAACTAAAAACCCACTCCGATTCCTTCTTTGCCTTCATTTCAGGGCTTCAGGTTTCACTTTTACGTTACCCATGGTCCCCAACTAGCTTGGAGTCGGCTTCTAGTCTAAGGGGATGCAGCTTTACACTCATGTTTTACATGGAGTGACTACCTGTCAGACCTCTACAACCAACTTACTGGGCAACACGATACGCCTTGGATAGAGTGATTTTATTTTTCTTAAAAAGAATAGGAGCCTACCTAACGATATCGAGAACAGTCTAGGCTACTAGCGGTCAGAACTCTAAATAAAGGAATCCCTTTACTATAGAAGCCGTATCCAGCTGACTCCAGGACTACATTATTATTATCAAATAAGTACTACGACGATGACGATAGGGCTTTAAAGGGAAGGAAGAAGAAAGTATGCTGCACCAACTCCAAATATTGCAGGAGGAAGTAAGATTTACACATTTAAAAATTGCTATTCATCAACTAAGTCCGGCCATATTTCTTCGATACAACAAAATTTTTGACGTACCTATACGAAATAGTTTCGTAAACATTAAAATTGATTGTTTTGTTTCCGGTAACCGGTACGATTATTGAACAAGCGTCTAGTTTTCACTTTAGCAAGTTCAATGTTCGTTGCACAGACTGATATTTTAAAATGTATTCAATAACGTTAATCTTAACGTCTTCTTCATCATTATCTTCTAGCTTTTTACCTATTATATTGGTGTTTTTATTGTGGATAGGCTCGCATTTGACCACTATCTCACCTGATGGTAAGCGATGATGTGGCCGACGATGAACCTTGACTTTAAGACCCCTAGGATATAGCTATTAGGAAACACAGACACTGGCAAGGAATTCCACTCCTTAGCTGTACGCATAATGAATGTGTTCCCAAAACGCTTAGTACGTATGGGTGGGATCTCGACCATGTAACGGTGGCTCAACACCGTACGTCTTGTGGTCCGATGACGGAAAGGGCTTGGCGGAATTAAATTGTGCAATTACAATGCACACTCCCCGAAATGCAAACGATAGAAAACCGACAGGCTAGCAATCGGCGTCGATGCTCAAGACTTTGGAGTTTTGACTCGATAAGCAGAATCGGCTTTTAAATTAAATCGATTACAGCTGAATAACAGTATTGAAATAATTAATGGATATTTTAGTGTAGGCTTGGTTAGCTATGATCTACGGTGTCCGTCGTGCACATGGATTAATTCTTCTTCTTAGTCGTGCACTCTTGACAGAGTGGTCGTGGTCATGGGTTGGTCGAATCCTGCGTCACATGAATTAATATGTTTATTATAATAAGTTAGCGGAATGTAGACTCCTATAAGTGCACTTAGAACGCGACCTACATTTGGCAGTAAATTATTTTAGTTTAAGCATTTTATTTATTAGACGTGGTTTGAACCGGCTTACTTCTATTTTTATTTAGACTCACCCCGTTAGGCACTCAGTGACATTTCAGCATTTTATTATATTTACATTTCCATTGGCAGCATACTTATGTTTGGCTTACACCCTAGATATGCCAAGTAGTGACCATTACTACATCTACCATTGGTTCATCATCATCATCAACCTACGATGATGATGATCAGAGGGTAGACCTCTCCAATCACTCTATCTCACCGTTGTCGAAGATCGTTTTAAAAAGCCAAAAAACTGCTTTATTTCTACTATTGTTCGAGCAAATAAATTCAAAAAACCAAATCCATTGTTTTCTAAAAACTTGCAAAGCACACTCTATATCGTAATTGTTACCAAACATGCTAATTACATAAATCATCGCAGAATCAGTAATCGTTAATCTAAAACCGATCGACATCCGCCGGTGAAGCATTACTGTAGCACAGAGTTAAGAAAAGTGTAAGAGAGACAAGGCGGTCGTACAAATTTCGAGGCAATAAGAAAAGTTTTGAAGATCCGAGAAGCTATCAAATTTTCCTACAAAGGAAGCGTGTTGATAACTGATCATCGCCATAATCATTTTAGCCCAGAGACGTCTACTGCTAGCCATAGGCCACAACTACCGATACTGTGCGTCTCGAATCCAGTTTATTTTGCAATCACCACTCCAAAACCTTTCACTTGTCACTTAGATTCCACTAAACTTACGATTCTTCGGACTATGTCAGTAACCTTTGTTCTAGACAGAGGAGACCCCCAAACATCAGCACAATCATTGGTTGCGCGAATTTTGCTTTGTGGACTGTAGATTTAAAAAGCGATCTAAGGTTTGTTAACAATATGCAGGTACTGCGTCTAGCGTTTATTAATGGGATAAATGTATTAGAAGGACTGACCTTTAACCTCGAAAGTTCCACATGGCGCCGGCCGGCGAATCCCGAACTTCGTACTTTCAAGCACTGCCAGTTTCTGTATTGCACTACACTGTACTATTGTTGAGTCTCTGAATGATTGGAACACGAAATAGCCAATTTTCTTGTAATTTCGAGCGGGCGTGTTAGCGGTGCGGTCACATTCACAAATGCACAAAACGTCAATCTCAAATCCTTTCTCTCGAGGTCGTGCGGGAAGCGGATACGGTAGGGATAGGATTGCTAGGCCAAAAAAATAAATTACAAAAAACAAAGTCGCGGAACATAGCAAATTGGCGCAACCATTCCCCCCGGGTTTGAAGGGTTACCTTCAAAGAAAAGAAAAAAACAAAAGCGAAACTAAACCCTATTACTAATCTAAACTATCAATACTAGGTAGCGAAACAACTTATAACTAACTATGCCACTACTACTGATTAGGCAGAGGGCAGAGGCGAATAACCGGACGCAGGTACGATCCAGTTGCGGTTTTAACTTTTACGACTCGCGTTATTCCGTTCGAACCCGGAAAAACTTCTTCCACTACACCAAGAGGCCAGTGCAGAGGAGGCGCACTCTCAGTCTTCAGTATCACCACAGTACCGACTGTGACTGGATCTGAAGGAGTGTTCCACTTTTGACGCGACTGCAGCGTATGCAGATAATCTGTCCTCCATCGCTTCCAAAAGGACTGAACTAAGCTATCTAGCAGAGCGTGACGCGGGTGGAGCTGCAGTTTGTCAGTCTCGACATCTAAAGCTGGCAAATATTTAAGAGGAGTCGTCGTCAAGAAGTGAGCCGGCGTCAACGCTAGTGGCTCCGATGGATCACTAGACAAAGTCCGACACAACGGACGCGTATTCATCAACGCCTCTACCTGAGCGAGTACAGTGCTCAACTCCTCGTACGAGAGAATCTGTTCGCCTATGACCCGAAACAGGTGCGACTTAAGGCTTTTAATATTCGCCTCCCAATTGCCACCAAAATGACTAGCTGCTGGCGTATTAAAACACCAATCAATGCGATTCTCAGCTAAGACATGGGCGAATTCACTTTGGTAGTACTTGGAGCGTAAGAAAGTATGTAATTCCGAAATATTGCGTCGCGCTCCAACATAATTTGTGCCGTTGTCAGAGTATAAGCGCTTAACGGGACCACGGCGAGATAAAAATCGTTTAAATGCAGACATAAAACCCTGCGTACTCAAATCACTGGTTAACTCTATGTGAACCGCACGAGTTGTCATACAAACGAATAGGCAAATGTATGCCTTTGTGGAACGTATACCACGACCACGGGCAATAGTGACTTTAAACGGTCCAGCATAGTCCGTCCCAGTATGTATGAAAGGTTTCACCGTCTGTACAACACGACAAGAACGATGGTCGGCCATTTCCGGCGCGTTGAAACGCGGGCGGAGCTTAAAGCAGGGCACACATCTGTGCACTCTAGCGCGTATCAAATTGCGAGCGGAAAGTATCCAGTACTTCTGTCGAAGAATGGACATTAATAAATCGGGACCAGCGTGACAATTCACCTTATGGTGATAGTCCACCAACAAATCCAAAACGTGATCCCTTCGTGGTAGAACTACTGGATGCATTTGTTCAAACTCTAACTTAGCATTTCGCAGACGGCCACCGACACGAATGAGTCCGTCTTGCAAAAATGGTTTCAAATGTTGAAGTGCGGGACTACAAGGTTTATGTGATTCTAAACTACGAAATTCTTTTGAAAAATAAAATTTCTGCAACTCTCGAAGTACAACTGATTCAGCTCTATCCAAATCAGCTGCGATTATAGAACCACGCGATGGTAATAATCTCAAAAATCTTAGGACGTAAACTACACAGCGTAATAGTCTCGACCAAGACGAGACTCGATTAGACAACAACAAAACAACTGACTCTTCACGCGGAACTGATACTACAAGCGTATGTTTCTTCTCCTCGGGTGGTTCTGAAACAGTAGCGGGGTTAAACGGAGCATTTGGCCACTCGTTAGGAGTGGTATGCAGCCAGGGAGGGCCACAAAACCAAAGCGGATGATTTAAAATTTGCGTGGGAAGCAAACCACGTGAGAGACAGTCAGCTGGGTTTTCTGTTCCAGCGACATGGAACATATTTTCCGGTGACAATTCAGCTTGAATCCTAGCCACCCTATTTGCGACAAACGTGCCCCATCGATGGGGTGAAGAGTGGGCCCAACATAGAGCAACGGTTGAGTCTGAAAACGCTACAATTCTCTCTATATTAATGCGAGGACGACAAGTTTTGACTATAGATGTAATCAATTGAACCAACATAAGAATAGCGCAGAGTTCGAGACGAGCAAGAGAGACAACCTTACTAGGAGATACCTTTGATTTTGCGCTAATGAGGAAAACTGAAATGTTATCGCCATTTTGGACCTGAAAGTAAACCACTCCCCCGTAAGCCCTCTCACTGGCGTCTGCGAAACCTACCACATTAACAACAGTGTCTGGTACTATACCAACATGGCGAGGAATCTGTATCTGATCGAGCATTGGAAGCTCTTTCCTATAGCGAGCCCACAACTTGGCAACACTTTCAGGAGCGGTGTCGTCCCAATCACAGTTGGAAAGCCAAAGCTCTTTTATAAGCAGCTTTGCATATAAAACGACAGGAGCTACAAAACCCATTATATCCCATATCCGAGCTACACATGCTAGGATAACGCGTTTGGTACAAGTTGGCGGAGTCGAGCTAATTTTAAGACTGAACATATCAGTTGCGGGTGACCAACTTAAACCGAGGATCTTATGCGAATCACTATCATCGAATTCCTTTACCGAAGTCAACCGGTGTGACGGTGGAATCGACTCTAATGTAGCTTGCGAGTTGCTTGTCCATTTCACCAGATCAAATTGACCGGACTTCATGAGGCTGATTACTTGAGCAGCGGTCTCTATAGCCTCTGCTTCACTAGGTACACTGTACACAAAATCGTCCATGTACAATCCGGTTTCAATAGTGGCCCTTGCTTTCGGGTATGTATCACCCTCGTCAGCGGCCAACTGCTTGATAGTGCGAAGAGCGTGAAAGGGACTAGACTTAAGCCCAAAACAAACACGATTGAATTCGTAAACCTTCAAAGGTTCCTGCGGAGAAAATCTATACAAGAAGCGTTGGAATCTACGGTCACATTCTCTGATTCCAATACTAAGAAACATTTGCCGAATATCGGCAGAGAGCGCAATAGCAAACAAGCGAAAATTTACTATTATTTCAAATAAGTTACCCTGGAGGTTCTGACCACAATACAAGATATCGTTAAGCGATATGCCAGTACTAGTCTTAGCGCTACCATCCATAACCACACGCAGTTTAGTTGTAAGTTTGTCTTCTCTAACAACTCCATGGTGCGGGATGATGTAAAACGGGTAATCACGTGTCTCCTCAGTCTCGGCAGGCGCTGATGAGATATAACCTTTATCTAAATATTCGATCAGCACATCATCATAGGCTTGCTTCAACTTAGGAGACGCCTGCATCTTACGTTCCAAGCATAGAAAGCGTTTTTCTGCGGAGGCACGGGAGCCACCGAGCGAAAAAATATCACCCTTGAAAGGGAGCGCGACAACATAACGACCATCTTTATCACGAGTAGTCGTGCGGGTATAAATCTCCTCAGTGACCTGATCCTCAGGGCTGAGAATAGGTGGGACATTGACCTCTTCAATCTCCCAGAACTTGCGGATGGTAGACTCAAGCGGCGGCTCGACGGTGCAACAGTGCGACACAGTCGAGTAACTATTTAAATAAGCGGGTGCGGAGCCAACTATAACAAACCCGAGAACTGTTTCCAGTGCGTGCGGAGCGGGGTACATCGGAAGACCCTGAATTTTACGTGATAACTGGAAATGCGGGAGAATCGAAGCACCGATCAATAGATCGATATCTCCAGGGAAAGCGTAATTTCCGTCGGCTAACTGCAAGTTCTTAAACTCCGTCAGCATGGACGTGTCAACCGGTACCGTGGGCAACCGTTCCGTAATCTTATCTGCGACTAGCGAATCCATTTCAAACGAAATATTACGATTAAAACGTGAACTAAATATTATTTTAATGGAACCGTGAATGGTTGCCTTTAAACCTCCAAAACCTTTCACTTCTGAGCGGGATGACCAATTATTAAAACTAAAACCAAGGCGTTGACAACAATCCCGAGTAATAAAATTACTCTGGGAAGCGCCATCTAGTAGCGCTCGAACGGTGTGCGGTTTGCCAAAGGCATCTACAATGACAACTTGCGCGGTCGCAAGTAAAACGGTAGTGACTTGAGTACCAGCGGCGGAAAGCGAACACAATGTTACGTCGTTTGCACTTGCAGCAGGCCGCGCGTCACAAGCGTCGCGCGTCTGCGCAGGCTGCTGCTGCGATGGCAGCTTACTACTCTCAAAATGTAAGAAGGTATGATGTCTAGCTAGACATTTACGACAGCTACCACCACTGTTACATGACGTAACCAGATGTTTGTCACTTAGACAATTAAAACACAAATTATTAGTGCGGACAAACTTGTAACGATCACTAGGCGATAATCTCTGAAATTCCGAACACTTGTACAGCTGTGTATGGCTACCCTTACACAGAGAACAGTCAGGTGTTGAGGCGGTATTAACTAGCGTATGTGCAGTCTTGACTGACTTCGATGACGCGTCTATACGGCGATCGGAACCTGTCCTATTCGTGGCTTCATGACGTGCCGACGTGCGCTGCAACACCTTAATATGGTCGCGAATAAAAGATTCTAAATCTTCGAACTTAGGTATTTCTTTACCGCGCTGAGTCGTTTCAAACAGACGGACAGTTTCAGGATCTAATTTCTTTAAACCGATATACAAAAACAAAAAGTCACAGAGGTCATTGACCTTTAGGTTCTTTACTGCACGAACAGATGATGCGAAAATATTTAAAAACTTCTCTAAATTATGATCGTTACAAACGGAAAAACTTTTCAAATCGAATAATTGATCTAAATATGCGGTGGCTACTAATCGCTTATCTTCGTATTTTGTTTTTAAAGTGTTCAAAACTAAATTGTAATTTTCAGCGCTAAACGTAATTCCAGCACAGACAGCCTTTGCCTTACCGGTCAATTTTTCTACGAGATAATGCAATCTCTCGTGATCTGTCAGCGATGTGTTCCTATGTATTATATTTTCGAAACTATCTATAAATAAATTCCAATTTCGAATGTCACCATTAAATTCAGGTATTTGAATTGGCGGCAATCGTGGGCGTTCGCGAGGAGGGTTGGATAAACTACTCGCGGGGGGGGGAGTCTCTAAACTCCTAGCAATACGCTTGATACGACAATACAAGTCATCAAAGGACGACAATGCCTGATAACTCACACAGTAATCAGGATTTAACTCCAACTCTAAAATGTTTATATTATTAATTGTAGATTCAAAATCCGCGCGCAAACTATCTAAAGTTTCCAACGAACACAAGAAAGCATCTCTAATCGTCAGATCCGAGATTTGCAAAGATTTATCACAAATTGATTGAACACGTGAAAACTGTGAGTCCCTTTTAGCGTTTAAAAGCTTTAACTGAACCTTTAAATCAGTACTAACCTTGGTTCCCTTAAGAGACATCTTGCTTTGATATATTCACACTATACACTCAAACAAACACTTAACGAATTATTAAGTAAGCGATAATTATCAGATAACAATATGGTTATATTGTAAACAACAAAGTGAACGGCGAACGAACGGAACAACCTGAATCAATATTCATATGCGTATATAATCTATGGTTTATCCGTTTCCTACAAATATTCACTCAACAATGAACGGGTACTTTTGAAATGCGTCTACCTACATGTAATTTGTAGGATGGTCGAATGAATTTTGTCAAGAAAAAGAATGCGATCGATATATATCTACGCTGATATTTACGTAGCTAACTATAATTATGCGGTGCGGTTGACGGCGTAGGTACCGTAATTATCAATGACTCTTTAACTATACGAGCGAAATAACGTATAGTTGCCTAAATGCCTAGATGCGGGTTTTCTACTATTATATCTAGGTAAACAGGCGCGTTGCGTTTATTCCCTATGGAACAAATACTATATTGCGAAATTACAAGAAAATGATTCACGATCCTGCTCGTATGGACCAAAAGTAATGGTTGCGCGAATTTTGCTTTGTGGACTGTAGATTTAAAAAGCGATCTAAGGTTTGTTAACAATATGCAGGTACTGCGTCTAGCGTTTATTAATGGGATAAATGTATTAGAAGGACTGACCTTTAACCTCGAAAGTTCCACATGGCGCCGGCCGGCGAATCCCGAACTTCGTACTTTCAAGCACTGCCAGTTTCTGTATTGCACTGCACTGTACTATTGTTGAGTCTCTGAATGATTGGAACACGAAATAGCCAATTTTCTTGTAATTTCGAGCGGGCGTGTTAGCGGTGCGGTCACATTCACAAATGCACAAAACGTCAATCTCAAATCCTTTCTCTCGAGGTCGTGCGGGAAGCGGATACGGTAGGGATAGGATTGCTAGGCCAAAAAAAATAAATTACAAAAAACAAAGTCGCGGAACATAGCAAATTGGCGCAACCAATCATCATTCCTGGGCATCTGTTATCCATCAAATTCCGGTTGCCTTCGTCAGGTCATCGATCTACCTCATGTATAGATTTTTAAAGTAACTGAATAGCTACGAATATTATTATTAATATTGGGATCTCTATTCGCCGCGGCGTTCCATGCTCTATGCCTTACATAAAGTAATCAAATACTTACGTAAACGAATCGAGTTCAGATCGATTCGGAACCGATGGCCCGTGACTGTTTCCGATTGGTTTTGCTACAAAAATGACCTTTGTATACGTACCTTGATTGTGCTCGTCTTTTCTAATGTTCTTTGGGTAGAATACAGAGATTATTCCAGAAAAAACCGGTGGTCTCTGGTTGAGAATTACATGATTTATACTTACTTCAAAGTTATATTGGGGTCTTGGAAACACACAATGGAATTTGTCAACTGTTTGGTCATCTAGATATTTATTTTTTTATGTTATTTATCTAAACTTCTTGTATAATAGTGGTACATAGGCGGAAGTAATGCAATAAGGCATTCTACATCAGTCAACCTTTAGGTTAAAAAAGACAACAGCGTGGTGATGGTAAAGATATTTCTCACCGACTGAATGGCACTGCGTGACCAGAGGGCAGACTTGATCTTTGTCAAAAAAACTAAATTTTCATTTTTATCCAATGTGGCAATGCTGCCAGTATTCTGGAAAACACACAGACAGATACAGATAAAGTAATCTTTTGAGACCTATTTGTGTTAGACACACTTGCCAAAACAAATTTTATTTTACATATTCGTAGTAAATATAAATACGAGTATTCATAAATTAAAAAAATATATATTCTATACTATTTTATGAACCACTGCTTTTTTAACAAGTTACGTCTATAAAAGCTGGATTATTATAAAATTTACCAACTCATGTTTCCAATGTTATATACACATTGTATTCTTCGTAAAAGTACAGATATTCCTCTATCTAAAAAAAAATATCCAATATTATCAAAAAAATATTAAGGCAACCTTTTAAACCGGTTTTGTTAATTTAAGGCTCCCACAGACCACTAAACCCAGGAAATAGTTCAATTGCAAATTAAAAGCACCTTTTCTCTCAAAGAACTAGTAATATTGATTACCACGCCAGCTCAAAGCGGGATAGGAATTTCAGACCTACTTTGCCAGCAAACTGCATTTTACCCGCCAAAGAATTTACAACATTCACGCTTTAATTGAAACTAGTTGAATCTGGTCCCATCTGGTAATAACCGGTTCTGTGAGAGGTTTACACGACACGGAAATGTAGAACATTAATATTTTAATTGTTTACAAAGTGTACCGTGGGAGGGAAACAGATGCAATGCACTCATCATACTATCACATCACGCCGAATTTTTTAAGGGAAAACAGAGTTGTATAGAAAACATACATATGATGACTGGTAATTATTGACCGATACATAAACACGCGATTGTAGTCATGATAACAAACGACTTTTACTATGGGACCAAACCTGAAATCTAATAGAAATTGTTATCATGACTAGAATCGTGTGTTTAAGTATCGGTCACTAATTAACAGTCAGGCCAGTCATTCTATATAATATTTAATGTTTTTTATTGTTAGCCTGTTTTGTCCTACTCCTGGACAAAGGCCTCCCTCTACTCCTTCCATCTTCCACGGGCCCGTGCTTCCTCATGCAGTTTCTGGCAAAAGTTCGTCCCGCGATCTCCTTCGTGGTCAGCCACAACCCGTCGCACTGTTTTACGGCATCAACTTTGTGCTACAGTGGCTCACAGTTTGTGGGGCATGCAGCAGACAATTATGTCCTGCTCAGTCTGTATTTTTTTCAAGTTAGGTATTTTTTTATGTTTAAATAGAAAAGAAAGCCAATGACATTGTCATTTTTTACATTTCATAAATAATGGCACGATGTCATATTTCATAAATAATGGCATAAATGGGCCTTTCAAATAAAAAAATCATTTCTTTATTATCTCGCATACAGCTTGTTTTATTTAATTTCAACATCGACCCGTCCTTGTTGAAAGACCCTTAAGTACTTTATTTAGTAAAATTCTGTGTGTATTTTTAGTTTTATTTTATTTTACACTGAAAGCATGATGTGGCCTCCTGTTATTAAAATTGTAGGAATGCTCTATCTAGAAAGTTCATTCATTAGATATATCATTTAGTTTTCTTCCAATAAAGAATAAATAAATTAAAAACTCTTCAATAAATAAATTAAAAAGAAACATTTTGTCCGGATGTTTATTGTATGACTGCATTTACATAACAATACATTATGTTATCATAACATTATGTCATTATAAATTGAAGTAAGGGCTGAGGTAATGTTCGAAAGAGCCCTGCTACCGTGGCTCAGGAACGCTAAAGGTAACTGAAGGAACATATGCAAAATTCTGGCACGCCCTCTCGCACCAACCAGAGGAAGAGAAATTATTTGATAATTTCTACCCTCAAAAGTACAGGCTTTGTAAGCAATTATCTTCTTTCGCTCTGGCACCTGTTCCTTAATTTTTTTTCGTTTCCCGGTAACTCGTAATACGTACAAAGCGTTTTGGGAACACATTTATTGTACGTACAGCTAAAGAGTGGAATTCCCTGCCGGAATCTGTGTTTCCTGATAGCTACAACTTAGTGCTCGATTACGGAGACGCGGCGCGTTGCGCGGCACGTCGGACGGTCTGTCGTACATTGCCATATATGTTTATGTTTGCGCGAGTGATGATGCGGCCCACTGCTGCAATGTACGCCCACGCGCCGCGCAACGCGCCGCTTCTCCGTAAACACGGCCTTAGAGGTCTTTTACTTCTAGGCGAGCGTGCTCCATCGTCAACCACATCATCGCTTACCATCAGGTGAGATGGTGGTCAAACGCGAGCCTATTAATAACATAAAAAAAAATCTCTATCTAAACATTCCCGCAACCACAAGTGTATCTTACTATGATAGTTTACAATCACGCTGCTCATCCCAATGTGGCGATAAGTTACATTTTACCGAGTATTCCCGCTAGTCTAGTATTCACAATAAATCATGGCGTTAGCAACCGGGAAGTGCCGACTGTACGCTATAATCCACGGTCATAACACTTAATTGCTTTGCAATCCGAGTGTAAACTAGTGAGGGGAAAAGTCGATTGAAAAATAGAAGACCACTTATTTTTTTTTTATCTATCTAACTCAATACATTACTCAACTCAGTACATTTTGATACAAGTGCAGAAAGTTTGTCATTGCAACCGAGGTGGAATTCGCACGAGTCGTAGGCGAGTGTGTTGTGGAGCCGAGTGCTGCAGTGACAAATCTGCAGGCGTATCAAACGACGTTTTTCAAAACAGCCTGATATAATAAAAAAAAATTATTACAATCAAATTATCCACAGCCTTTTCCGCACTAGTGCGGGAAACAGACCATTGCGTGTCTAAAAGCGGTTGGGTAAGAGCGGGTGTTCGAGTAAATGTATTGAAAAAACATTTATTTCACATAGGCCTACATGGGCACTTATAAAACATCAGAAATCTTATAAGAATTACTTTGTAGCAGCTTGGGTTATGGAAATTGATGGTGTGATATGCAAATAAGAAAAGTATGGAATTCTGTCGTCAACAGAGTTTCATAATTTTGTATGCAATCTTCACGCAGGCGTACACCAAGCGTATAATAATGATTACGCGTCTATGAAGCCACGCGTCGGTGGACAGCTGGCCTGAGGTACTATTTGGGTTTTTAGGTTTCGTACCTCAAAAGGAAAAAACGGAACTCTTATAGGATCACTTTGTTGTCCGTTTGTCTTTCAAAACCCTTTCTTTCGAGAACGCGTAGAAGTATCTAGTTGAAATTAAAACCTATACTCAAGTCTGCGGTCCTTTAGATCTGTGAAAAAACTAACTTAAGTTAACGAATAAAAAAGGACTAAGAATAGAACGTATATTTCGACACCCTCAAGGGAATCAAAATTCATAGGGTACTTCCCGTTGACCTAGAATCCCAAAATTTGACATGAAGCAAAGTCTTATAGCATAAGTATAGGAATAAATCCCAAAACAAAAAACTTTTTAGCTTCGGAAAAATCTTTGAGACTTGATTCGAGAATTCAACTATACACATAAGTTACTTTGTGATGTTACTTTGTGATAACCAATTAATCATATTAAATCATCGATTCGTCGCCTTCAACAATCGATATAGTCCCTCACTAACCAACACAAATGTATGCGCGGCGGGCGCGCGCGCAACGGGCTCGGCGGCCGGCTAGGCGCTAGGGCAATGTAACGGTTCTCCGGTTCCCGGTACAGACTCATTATAACCAGTCGCTGGCTGCAAATGATTGGACTTAGCCTTTGTTCTGGCGCAGAACTTAATAGGAATATTGGTTTTGGGTTGTGATGACATCCAAAATCATCAGTCAGTCATCATTATTGGTATATTGTTAAGTTATGGAAGAGCACACATGTCGCGCTCTTTGGCGGAGCAGCAGGGTATGTCAGACTTTTACTGACTAAAAATCCACTCCTGTTTCTTCTTTGCCTTTGATCCAGGGCCCTGAGATCGACTTTTACAAAACCTGTGGCCCCAGTAGGCTTCGACCCTGCTGGGCCTACCTTGGCTGCTACCTTATCAATGTTACTATTTATTTGTAGTAGGTAGACATGCCATAAAAATTGAATAACAAACATTACACGGTCTTATCGTGTTGATCTCGTGGCGTGACATTTTCTGTCATTATCTGACGCCAGATCTCAAACGAGTGTGACAGAATGAGTGCGCAGTGACAGATTAATTACAACTTGCGCTTGTAAGAGATTTATTGCTTGGAAGATGATTTTAAATATTCCTGCTTTTGTGAAATTTTATTTATTATATACTTTATTGTACATCATTACACATACAATAGGAAACTAAAAACTAAAACACATACATACAATCGGCGGCCTTATCGCATTCAGCGATCTCTACCAGGCAACCTGGAATGGACAGTAATACCTATTAAAAATTTTCATGCTTATGCTGTTCAATAAAAGTGTCAAATAAAGCAAAAAACGATAGGATCTTGACATATTTGTCACCTTAAAACGCGTTCGATAAAACTTGACAATTGTCAAAAAAACTATAGCCAAATTATAACTGACAATCATCTATCACTGACACTTGTCGGATTGTCGCGCTAATCCAACATATTTGCCGTGGCCATAACCATTTTGCCACCTGTAAATTCTATTAAAGTAACGTAATTATGTCAACCTTATTATGCCGGCCTCAAACAGGTCCGTTTGAAAAAATTATAACCTCACTTGTACGCCCGTACTCATTTATAGTATGCGGGAAATAAGTTCAACCAACCACCACGGCTACGTGCAGCCCCTACCTCGACTGAGACCCGAAAGTCGGTCGACCTTGAATGAGCAGTAACCGATTTTCGGGTACCAATCGAACTGGGAGGCCACGCGTAACCAAAGCAAATGGTTCAACTCATTTGCCGCGTAGGTATACTTTACCTCGCATGAACACGCATGTCCCCGCCCAAACAACTACGTTTAACACTTTCTCACTCAATAATCACGTGCAAACCCTAGAGTTTCTACATTGAACTACCATTCATACAGCTAACTACCATTTAAGGTCCAGTCTCGCTAAATATTCATCAAACCATGGTTTTAACATGCCATGTTTGCAACTTTCCGAAGTGAAATGTAGAGAAAATGGCCGCCACGTGCCAATGAATTCAAAATGCGGGTATTGACATTCTGCTGCTCAATTATCCATTGACAAGGAGTGCTAAGAATCTATATTGTACTTCCAGGTTATGCGGATTGAGTTGATTCGGACACATATTTAAATTTGGACACAGTGTCCGAATCGACACATTTTAAAATAACATTTTAATTAGAGATGGCGTTGTAATTACATTTTTTTTTCGTATTTTCTCATTGTCTAAACTTTCCCTGGATCCCCGGGGTCTAGCCGCTCTCAAGTTTTAGCGAGACTAACGAACACCTATTCATTTTTATATCTAAAGAAGATAAATTTTGGTTCTGTAATGTCATTGTATGGCGTTATCCTTTAAGCTGAAGATCACCACATTCATTGAAAATAAGGCCGTACAAAATTCGCCGGGGCAGTTAGTTTTCAATCATTTTTCAATGCCGATTTGGACACCACCAAATTTATTAAAGGTGTTTGTTATTTTTTTTTTTTATAGAGCAGTCAGATAAAGTCGTTTATTTTTTTGTTTATTTTATTATTAAACAATAAAATAGTTTTGGTAACACTTTTTTCCCCAAATAATATATTTAAAAAAATATATCTGAATGTACTAAACAATGTGTATTCGAATTGACAGTAAAAAAATATTTGAATATAAAAATGTCAATTCGGACACTGTGTCCAAATACATGGTGTCCATTTGGACAGTACCTCAATTATGCAATGTGATGAATTATTTAATTGTTGTCACAATGGTTGAAATTAAATTAGCAGTTATTACGTGAGTGAAAGCTTGTGTGACTATTGTGATGGCCATTTCTTCTTGAATGTCATAAGAATTTGTTAGGGAAAGCCACTTGACTTCGCTTGCAATGTTTCATCATCAACATTAGCATTCCACCAAAAGACTGTCAGAATCTCCAGATTTGAATAAGGTTTAAATTAACATTGATTACGTAGTGGTGGCGAAGAATCGCTAAACTTAAGTGGCAGTGGGCAGGGCACATTGCTCGCAGAACAGAAGGCCGTTGTAGCCGCAAGGTTCTGGATAGGCGACCACGTACTGGAAGATGCATCGTTGAAAGATCTCCCACAAAATAGACCGATGACCTGGTGAAGGCTATGTTCCACAGTGGACGTCTTTCAGCTGAAATGATGATGATAATGAGCTAGTGGTAACGGCGTCGTATTTATGTCTTGTCCTGGTAGACGCTTTTTATGTAATTTATTTTTTCGCCACTATTACTGCTTCAAAAACGGTGAAAGAAAACATCGTGAGGAAGAAAGGCATGCTAAATCTTCCTCACGATGTTTTTTTTGTCCTTACCCAAGTCTTAAATCTGTCCTTTAACCGAAAATTAGACATCCACAAAACTGCACTGGGCCCACGTGATAGATTACGGCCCATTCCCTCTCCTATAGAGGAGGTGGAGGCCCCAATAATGGGAACATTATAAGACTGATATTATGCTTTGATTTGAATGAAAAAAAAGATAATTGATAAATTATTTTTATTAATCATTACTGTTTGTAGATCGTTCGATTTGTTACTAACACTAGTTTGTAAGCTTGCAATTATACTAACACAAATGGATGTAATCGTAAGATGAGTCTGAAATAAATGATTATTATTATTATGCGTTTATATATCTCAGGACTCTAAGGTCCTCGACCTTTGGAAGGCGTACGAGGAGTCGAAACCAACTTGCAGAGGCCCTTTAGGTACTTTTAATGGAACGTGATGGCAACCGGCGATTGTCCCTGTACGCGCAATGCTAGTGCATCCAAAGATGAGCCCCGGTTGGTGAAAACTATTGTGACATATGGTAAAAAAAAAACAATAGAGCTATGGTTTTTTATGGTTTATTATTATTATTAAAATCTTCTTTAAATCTTTACATATAACAGCAGAAACTGACTGACTGACTATCAACGCACAGCCAAAACTATTGGGACTAGGAGGGTGAAATTTTGCACAAGATTTACTTTTATGACGTAGGCGAGCAATAAGAGAGGAATTTCTCAAAAATTCACCTTCTAAAGAGATGAAAAAGGGTCCAAAGTTTGTATGAAAAACAAAAGAAAGAAAGAAAGAAAAAGAATTTATTTGGTACAGCATAAGGCATGAACACAACAATTAGGTAACACAAAAAATTAAAAAAAAATCATTGTGTGCCTCATGGCTGCACCAAAATAGGTCCAGTTCAGCATGAATGCCAGACTAAACTCCTTAACGCGGAAAAACTACTTAACACGGGCGAAGCCGCTGACCTAGGAAATAATAAAAGTAAAAACCTTATTGTTACAATTTTCCATGTCCATGTATAAGCAAAGAACTGCTAATTACAAATCCTAAAAAACAAATAAATCACCGTAGAAAAAGTTTTTAATCATTGCCAACCTGCTGACGTGCCCAATGATGCGATGAACATAAAAACAAAATTAAACGCAAAGAAAACGGTAATTGAATCGGGAAAAAAAGATAAACGGTCGAATGAAGACCTGGAGTTCCGAGTACTGGTGAGAAATGGTGGAATTTTAAGTAGCAGCCAAATATGGTGGACAATGCAATGGATTCGTGCTTTTGTGTCATTAAAACATGAGAAACGTCGAAGGACTGGAACAATTTGCCTGCTACAGTCTTCCCATCCGATTATAATGTAGGTGTCTTCAAGGCTAGAGTGCATAGCATAGCAAAAGCCTTATAATGCTCCCACTGCGGGGACTCAGGCCTCCTCTTTAGAAAAGGGAATGGACCGTAATCCAACACGTGGGCCCAGTGCGGGTTAGTAGAGGTCATAAATCATCGAATTTTTGGTTCTAGGACATGCCGGTTTCCTCACGATGTTTTCCTTCACCATTTTGAGTGAAGAGGCTCTTAATAAACTAGTGCGCCTCAGCATCAACGATTGCATCACTGCTTACCATCAGATGAGATCGCAGTCAAGCACTAGTTTATATCAAATAAATAAAAAAAAACGTCGTTTATACCGCGTGCATCGAATTACTGGAACAGTATATCTGCTAAGGTCTTCCCATCCGATTATAGTTTAGGTGTCTTCAAGGCTAGAGTGAATAGGCTCTTAATAAACTATAGTCCATCCTGGACTTTGACGTCAAATTTCGTCCCGCCGTAAAAAACGGAGTTTCGATGAGGGACAGAAAAATATATTTTTTAATTATTTTATCTCGGGTGGTTTTCTATCAATTTTGATTTTGTTTTCATCGTTAATATTTTATTCTATTATATTCTGGATATGTCAACGATGGAGCACACTTTCCTAGAAGTAACATATTTACATTTAACATAAAGATCCCCCAGGCTGTACAATGTACATAGCTGTCAGCAAATGTACTCTGGCAAGGAATCCCACTCCTTAGCTGTACACACAATGAATATGCTCTCTTTAACCTAATTATTTATCTAGTCGTATCTACGTTTGATAACTGAGTCTCTTTATTTACATAATAATAGTTTTCTAATGTTATCTTCCATTTTGTTCCAGGTAAGAAACGAAGACACACAAACAACGAACAACGAAGTCACTGTGTGATACGGTATCTGTATTAGAATTCAGCTATTTTTGTTCAAAATTTTACTAAATACAACAAGTAACACTAAAAATAAATATTTTTCTGATCACAGCATCAAAATCTATATAAAAGCGAAATACCACTCATCACCAAATCTCAGAAACTATAACACCTACAAACTGGATTGTGATTTTTATTTAATTTAATTGATGTAATGAAGCGTTGTTAAAGTTTTATAATTATGATTTTTGTTTACTTTAACTTTTACTGACTAAAAATCCCACCTTGTTCCTGCGTTGCCTTAGTTGCAAGGCCCTGGTTCGCATTTTCAATCTTCGATTTTTGTATCGTCGAAACGCGCGTGTTTTTGGTGCTATGCAAGTTTCCTCACGATGTTTTCCTTCTCAGTTTTGTGATTAATGAAATAAATTACATAACGAGCGCCTGGCTGAGTTTGAACATTTTACGTAAAACTAGTAAGTCCTTTGGTCCTCTACCATTGGACTACCATTCTTATCATTCCAATTTTGAAATTATTGATGATAATTCATAACTCATAGTCAATTTCCTATCTCATAAAAAAGTTAAAAGCTTACTAGGAGCCAGTGTGCAAGTACCGAAACTACCGAACCATACAAGAATCAACAATGACTGCGCATGCGCATATCGTTCCATTCTTGAACCGTCCGGTGGCGCATATCGATCAATCCCGTTACAGTATTCAGGTTTCAACTCATGCGCATGACTTCTTGTTAACTGTCCGTTTTAAGCGCTTTTTATGATACATCGGTTAAGTTGTTTGTAATTTGTAGGTTAGCGATACTTGTAACTGGTATTGAGGAACCTTCTTTTTAATTTTTTATTGGCTTATGCCCGCGGCTTCAACCACGTGAAAGTAGGTTTCTTGATACCAACTTTGGACCCCAATATTCCAATAACGTCCCTTTAGAGGGTAAATTTAAGAAAAATCCTCTCTTAAGTACTTACTCGCCTACGTTATAACAGGAAACCGTGTGCAAAATTTCACCCGTCATTTCGTCCCAGTAGTTTTGGCTGTGTGTTGATTTTACAGGTCACTGAACTCGCCCAGCTGACATTTACTTATAGAAATTAATGCGTAAATTAATTCGAGTTTTAAAAAAGTACTTTATTTTTTTATTTTATTTTTCCAAATCGATAGTGTTTCATGTATCCCTTCAGGTCGATCCGGTACATGAAACATTATAAATTTGTGAAAATAAAATTAAAAATTAAGAGCTTTTTTTTCAAAAACTCGAATTAATATGCGCATGCACGAAATTAATTTCTTTAACTAAACAACAGCTGAGATAGTCCAATGACCCGTAGGTAGTTGTAAGTCGTTGCGTACTAACTACCGGGTAACAGGTCATTGCACTCGGTCCTATATATTTTTTTTTTCGTTTCCTGAAATAAATCTAGTGGAAGGTTGTTCAGTTTCATCTACTGAGCAAGCCCTTAAACTTTGCACAAACCTATCACTTACATCCTGTATACTTATATGTCTTTTTTTTGTTTTGTGCAAACCAGCAGGTCTAAAAAGGCCACTTTTGTAGAATCATAATATGAATCATATTCTTTTTTATACGGCAATATTTACAAAGAATATGATTCTGATATGCAGTGAATTGAGTATGATTCGACTAATTTGTGCAACCATTTTACGAACATTAGAAAAATTGCTTATGATCTGCTAGGAATTCGGAATATGATTTGCTCTAGATGAATTGCTCATGTTTTTTTTTTTTATGGTAGGTAAAATCATCCAATGACAAATCCCGCCCTTGGGCGGAGCGGGAAGTAGTGTCAGACTCTTACTGACTAAAAACCTACCCCGTTCCTTCGTAGCCTATCGTGCCGGGGCCGAGCATTCCTTTCGGAAATAAACCCATGACCCCAGTAGGCTTCGACCCTGCCTGCCTGCAGTTAGCAGGCTGGGCCTCTTCGGTGTGCTGACAGCTCCTTGAGGCGCGCGGGAACAGAACGCGCCGTCGACGACTTGGGCTCGGTCCGGTCGGTTACCGGACGATCGGACAGCGTGCTACCCATTGCACGCCGTCCGCAAGCCCGCGCCTACGGTGGCCGGAAATCGGGATCGGAATCCCGGCGGCGGCTGGGGCGAGCGCCCCGTTGCCTCTGCCTGATGCGGTCGGCCTCCTCCTTTGCTAGCATTACTGCTTCGCAGAAGGAGGCGACCGCCTGCCATCCCTCCTCACTGCGGACCATGGCCTGAACCAAGGCCCGGCGAGAGAGATCGCTGCCGCCGATCGCCCCCACGAGGACACGGCGATGCTCCACCCAGGCGGGGCACACCTCTACAGTGTGCTCCACCGTGTCCTCCGGATGTTCCGCACAGTGGCGACACATGAATTGCTCATGTGACCTTTTTAGGCCCGCTAATCAAATTTGTCTTTTGTACTTTCGCGGTGGAAACCCTAGCTTGCGTTTGTTTACCTACCGTCATTCGATTCTTTGATTATATCATTATTCTAAGGAATCTTCCTATCCGGCAATTTGTTCACAGTAAGATGTATGCAAATACTAATAACATTACATAACGTCAGTTAGTCATTGATTAGGAACAATTCACACGCTTGTGCTAAACCCGCGGTTATGTCCGCACAGTACTTTCTAACGGTAATAAATATTGTTGCGTAATAGACACAATGTCAGCGCATGGTCAGGAGTCGTTTGATCGAACGATGCTTTGAAATCTTTCTTCGCTTTTAAAATTAATAGTTGAAGTTTCATTGTGTTTTATTTAAATCGTGAAGACATGAAAAGATCACGAACACAAATTTCAATCGTGAAATTTGTAAGTAGCCTTAGTTTTTGGCCATTGATGTCTTTAGTAACTCTAGGGATCGGAGATATATAATTATTCACGATTTAGTAAAGGATTTATTCCTATGAAATTACTAACTACAAAATGGTTAGTGGCCCTGACTTCTATACCAGAGGTCGTGGGTTCGATTCCAACCCAGGACAAATGTTTGTGTGATAAGCACGATCATTTTTTCTATGGCGGGGTGTAATTTATCTATAATAATGTATGTATTTAGAAATATACAAGAAAATGTTTATCAGTGGTCTAGTACTCATAACACAAGCTTTGATTAGCTTGGGACTAGACAGCGTTGTGTGATAGTTGTGGAATATTATTATCATAATGCGTTATTATAAAAATCCGGTTAAGTGTGACTCGGACTCGCGATCGAAGGTGTGCTTTGCCAAGGTATACAACAAAGAACGACAAAACAATTAAAAAAAAGCCTCACTTAATTATTTACTTTATTCTGTTTTTAGTACCTACTTATTGTTATAGCGGCATCAGAAAAACATCATCTGTGAAAATTTCTACTGTCTAGCTATCAGTACCTCTACCATGAGTTTTAAGCAATAGTATTCGTCGCTACTCGATATCGACGCCGTAAATATTTTGTATGGCAAATTTTGGTTCTGCAAGTGACCGCTAGAGGCGCTGCAAAATTTGCCATACAAAATATTTACGGCGTCGATATCGAGTAGCGACGAATACTATTGCTTAAAACTCATGGTAGAGGTACAGGGTTCGTAAGATACGGCCTGGTGACAGACAGACGGACAGTAGAGTCATAGCAAAAGGGTCTTGTTTTTACCATTTAGATAGGGAAACCTAAAAAACAATCAAAGTTTCATCTAACAACCGTCTTTATTTTTAAACACGAATTAGTTTATAACTTTTATTTATAACGTGCCATTATTTTTAACGCCTCACACAACGCGATACCATTTAAGGTACGGTTCCAATAAAACAACTACGAGCGCAGACGATCCGCGTTACCTCCCCATAATTACTGTGATCTCGGGGCTGGTGTGCAACTGACCTTATTTCTGACAGCTGGGATACATCATGTGGGCTGGGTTTTGACCTACTGCGTCTAATAATTATGTAGTACTGGATAAAGGGAAAGGTTTTTCAGCCATTTTGTTTTTTTTTTGCGCAGTTACTGCATGTTTGATATTTGTGTTGTAAAAATGTGGTTGGAATTTTATTTGATGAAGTTAATAAATAGAAGACTTGTCCTTTTTTCTTATGTGGTTATTAAATAACTTCTCTCGCTCTGGGTGGAGCGAGAGGGAGTATCAGACTTTGGATGGATTACTCCTCTTTCTCTTTCTGTATGTGTTTATACCTACAAAAAAATTCCATCACTTCCCCCTGCCATAAATCACTAACAAAAAAGACTCAAGCAGTGAAATGAATATATTTAAAAAATTAACCAATAAAATATTCTTCGTTTTTTTTTAGTTTTAACAAGAATAAAAAAATATATTACGCATAACATTCACAATAATTAATATTCATCTTTATTCTATTTTGATTCGGCAACTTCTTTTTCTGTTACAATTTAAAAATAATAATAAATCATTTTCGAATATTTACTATAATTGAAAAAAGGTCCTAACAAGAATAAAATAAACATATCATCGTTGTTGAAAAACATTAGTTTTTTTATTTGATACTATCTTCTGCTAACGGCTTCACCCGCATGAAAGTAGGTTTCTTCAAACAAAATTCCTACCCCCGTTTTACACCATTTGAGGTGGAGTGTCGAAAAATCTTTAGTTCTTAGCGGATGTCTACACCCTATAAGGAACCTACCTGCCAAATTTTAAGTTTGTATGTGATATAGTTTCTGAGATTTTGTGATTAATCAGTGAATGGTATTTCACTTTTAATATTTGATGATATAAACTAGTGTTTGACTGGAAAATTCTTTCATAATTGATTATTAGAGCCAAAAAAATATTTAATAAAAACTTGTATGCTTTTTCTCTGTTGTCTAACTATAGTTTTTTTAGAATCAAAACATAAAAACAAGGAAGGAAGTTTCCTTTTAGCTAAATCGTTGCAGTAAAATGCATTTTAGATGACACGGTTAGATAGGTACAATTAAAAACTAGTCCACCTCTTGAGGAAGACCAATCAATAGACAAAACAAATCAGTTCCTCAAATATCCAGTCGCTACTCATGATGTTGTCACAAAAATCCACTTAAAAAAACTAGTTTCTTAACAAAATTATTTAAAATTCTTGTAAATTTATTCAATCTTTTTCTGGTATCAGTAAAATTATAAAAAAAAAACTAGCTATCCACCGCGTCTTTGGTCACTGCTCCGCTCCTATTAATCATAGCGTTATGTTATATAGCCCATAGTATTCCTTAATAAATGGGCTGTCCAATACTATAAGATTTTTTCAATTCGAAGCAGTAGTTCCTGAGATAAGCGCGTTCAAGCAAACAAACGAACAAACTCTTCTACTTTACGAAATCATTTTCTTTGAAGTGAAAATTCATCAAATGGTTTCTCAGGCTCTGGGTTGAGCAAGAGGGAATATCAGACTTTTACTGACTAAAACCCACCAGTGCTCCTCCCAAATGATCCTGCAGCTTTTTGACTTTATACTGTGGAGCAAATATTGTAACCGAAAATAGCGGATAATCCAAAATAATTTCATATCCGAAATCGGTAGGTATAATATTATTTCTATATCCGTAATCCCATATCCATTATATTCCCGCTTTATGCTGTGTTTATACAACACGTTGCCGTTTAAGGTACGGTTCCAATAAAACAACTACGAGCGCAGACGATCCGCGTTACCTCCCCCTAATTACTGTAATCTCGGGGCTGGTGTGCAACTGACCTTATTTCTGACAGCTGGGATACGTCATGTGGGCTGGGTTTTGACCTACTGCGTCTAGTAATTGTGTAGTGCCGGATAAAAAACGTTACCTAACGTTTTTATGGTTCCGTCCATACTTCAAAAGGAAAAAGCGGAACCTCTTTGTTGAGTCTTTGAGAATTACTTTGTTGTCCGTCAGTCTGTCTGTCTGTCGGTCTGTCTGCCGGTCTGTCAGGACTCTTTATCTCAGCAACGCGTGGAAGCATCTAGTTGAAATTAAAACCGTATACTCAGGTCTTCGGCATCTTGAAACTGTGAAAAAATCAATTTTTTAAGTTAACGAAAAAGAAGATACAGCCGTTTATGTCGCTAAAAACGTATATTTCAACACTCTCAGAGGAATCAAAAATCATAGGGTACTTTCCGTAGACCTAGAATCCTAAAATTTGGCATAGAGCAAGGTCTTATAGCACATTTATAAGAAAAAGTCTGAAATCTGGGTCCCGGGTGGCTCTAATGAGCTTTGACCTATCTTGTTGACATACCTTTGAGGCGCGCTCTGTCATTGCTTGCCGTCCGCAAACCCGTACCTACGGTGACCGGAAAACGTCCGCTGTCGTCTTTAGCACCGCAACCGTTTTTATTTCAAACAGCAGCCGAATTGTGGAACTGCATTCGCTACAGACAGAAAAAGCAAGGAAATTGGAAGACGCTTCATTACACTCAAGTACATTTTAAACGTCACGATTTGACACAGACAAAAAACTAGTTGAACTTATAAGGAAAAGAATAAATAAACAAATCAGTCATAAACTGTTCAGCTCAGATGACATGACGTAACAAAAACTTTATTTTAATTCTTGTAAATTAATTCCATCTTCCACTAGTGACCGTAAAAATAGTATTAAATGGCGAATATAATAAATTTAAAGAAGCCATTTTATTGTCTCATTTCTTAAAACTATATTCTCACGGCAATTATCTCAATGTTTAATTTTCACGGTAGAAAATGTTTTATTTTTATACAAAGACTTTGGGTTCGTTACCCTCGTGTGCTTTAGTTATTTATTGCCCATCATTCCTCATAAATGAGAATAGAAATACGTAATTTAACTAATTCAGCTTTTGCTATTTTGTAAAAGTTTATTGAAAATTGAAACGGTTAGAAAAATTTGAGGCATTAAATAAAGCAACGGCGAATTAAGGCTGAAAATTACTACACCAATTTTCAAATTTTCAGCTAACTGTATTGAAAAATACTTTTTTCTGCAAAATACAGAAAAGGCTCTAGACTATTGCGCTTCACCATCAACGATTGCATCACTGCTTACCAGGTAGGACCGCTGTCAAGCACTAGTTTATAAATATCATTAAAAAAAAACTTAAGATATTCGCTGGAGCATCCGCCGTAACTTTGACATAATGGTAGTTTAAAACACTATTAGATACTTCGCTCCTAAACCAAGATAGCTGATGACAAAAGGCTACCCAACTTAAGTGGGAATGGGCAGGACATGTCTGCCGAATGCCCGACAAATCGTAGGCCAAAGTAGCACAAGATTGGTGTCCTCAGACAGTGAGACAGGTTCGCGGCTGACCATGGAGGAGATGGTGGGACGTCTCTAGCTCGATTTCACCAGAAATGGAAGGAAGGAGGAAGCGCGGTTTCGCGAAAGATATAGTTGGAAGAAGTGTAAGAAAGCCTTTACACAGGAGTAGGACAGAATAGCTAGCAAAACTTAACTATTTCAGGATATGGTCTAACCGTGAGCCAATTTTCGTCCAAATCTGTTAATTAGTTTGAGAATAAAGAAGTTACAAACATAAAAAGAACTTTCCCCTTCGATATTAAATAAGCAATTTGAAGAAGTACCATAATATTATGGTGATAGCCTTTACTCTCATTACTTTGGGTGGCAATAGAAAAGTTGGTTGTTTCAAAGAGGCAGGAAACTAGTTCAAGAAATGAAAATTGGACTGTATTGATAAAGGTTGAAATATGCGTAAATGGTACGTGACCAATGCAAATGCGACACAAATTGGACGACGAAATAAGATTTGGCAAATTAGGTTAAGTTAGATAGATATATTCTTTATTGTACACCAAAAATAAAATTACCATTTGAACTTAAAATTAACAGGGTATCATAATGGGCAATCTTATCGCTAAAAGCGATTTTTTACAGACAACCTTTGGATGGATTTGACAGAGGAAAAGATACGCAGTTAGTTCGTGGTATATTATTCACATATATACAATACATAACTAAAAATATACATATAATACAATCAATAAAATATATATACATTCTTAAAGACGTTCAAGAGAAGAGTTAGTGATCCTTAACCATACTGTTTTAAATAGTTTGTGTTTGAGTTTGCCTTACCGACACGGGTAAAGCATTCCACAGCCGCTAAGTTAGGTTAATATGTAAAAATAAGGAGACATGCTTTTGTTTCCGTGCCCACTGACAAGTAATCTTGAAGTTTATTACTTATTAACTTAATTATAGTTTGAAGTCGTAAAAGAATTTCCTAATCAGATCTAATATAACGCGATTCTCGTTGAGAGCAACGACTTGTAGATTGTTTCACACGGATGGTTCTCGCGAGATTATAATATTTTTCCGTTCGTTCTGTTCTAAGACTGCTAAATATTCAAAATATGCGTATCGCAATAACATATCTATTTATTTATTATGCTCTTAGCTCTAAACGGTAGTGCAATCGATGCTTTCGTTATAAGCTAATATTGACTCAAATCAAGTAATAAACTGTTTTATATTCAGTGTTTTCATCACAATTCTAGAATTGGTTTCTTTTAATCTTGGATATTATAAAATTGTTTGTCATACTTTAAAGGCTAGAGTTTTTATGTATGTATGTTTGTGTGTATTAAATGGATTTCCGTTAAATACACACAAACATACGTACATACATAAAATATAAATACAGCCTTAATTGGCATTATCAGCCGTAAGGGCAAGTGTCCACTTACTGAGCGCAACCTGCGTGAAGAGTTACTTAAAACCAAAATTGTAGCTTTCGACGACAGACTTTTTTAAAATTATTGTTTTTGTCGGACATCTTAAGGAAGGAGGCCGGAAGGCCGATCACATTAAACCGATTTGTACATTAAAAACAACAACCATAAATGTCAAAACCTTTTTTTTTTAATATTTTTTGCCTTCTTACTTTTTGTGTAGGTACTTATTTAGCCAGTGTCATGATTAGAAAGTATTTGGGTTTTCGATACAAAATACAGTCATGTTTTTTTCCATAAAATAAGGATGTAACACATTCCGCTGTTTTTTACGATATTTGGCAACATATCATTATTCGGTGTTGACTTTTTTCTATTTTAATATGTATATATTATACATCTAAACCTTCCTAATGAATCACTCTGTCTATTGCTGGAAACCTTTAGATAATCCGTTCGATATTTTTTGAGTTTATCGCGAACAGACAGACAGACGAGGTGAATCTTCCTATAAATTCCTTTCTCCATCCTCTTTGCATTTCATAATCCGAAATCAGAATAAAAATCAGAATCCTCTTTTTCAAATGAACCATTTACAAACGCTTATGAATGAGGGTGTTCACGAAAATTCACACCACCAGTTGGCGCCACTTAGCCGTCAGGTTTTTTCCTTTGAAAACGTATACATGACGTTGACATCTAAATTTTGTCATTAACGTTGATTTTTCGTTCGATCGTTTAAGTCATAAACATAAGCATTTTGACAAGTGCCTGAACCTGACGCCTCAGGGCTGCCACCTGGTGAACGTCATTTTAGAAAACTCTCATTGTCAAGACTTCTTGTGGGTCAGTCAAAAAAATGAAGCTAAATTTTATTGCATATTCCGAAGTGAAGATCTCTATGGAGAAGAACATGCAAGAAACTCCATGGACACTCTTTTAAATCATGTTATAAGTTACAAAAATCTTGGTCACATATTTCTTGTCGCTTGTATTATGTGAGACTTCTATCTGGTGAGCACTTACCTCATAATATTAAACGCGATCTAACAATCATTACGAGATAATGTCCTTCTAATAGACAGGCAAGAATCTTCCTACTTATAGCTGACTCGTTTCAAACTCGTATCATCAAAGCCTGATCAAATATAGACATGGGACATAAAAACTTATTTAGAACTTGTACTTTAGATCTAAGCGTAAAAGTAATTTAAAAATCACTGATCTTTTACTACTTAAAATTCTTAGAATTTCGTCTAAATACTTATATAGGGTGACTGGTAATTAGTGACTGATACTTAAACACGTGATTGTAGTCATGATAACAAACAACTTTTATTATGGGACCGATACTGAAATCTCGAAAAAAATCAGTCAAGTTCAGTGCATTTTAACCAGTTAGGTGAACAAAAATGTATTGACCAGCAGATTTTTTTCACGATTTCAGGTTTGGTCCGATAATAAAAGTTGACAGTTGAAGTTATCTAGAACTGTCAAAAAATTTGACAGCTTGACCTATATACATTAATCCAATATTTCATTCATATGTCAATTGTAAAAGACATCAATAAGTTGTAACTATACACCCTAAGTTTTATCGTACAAGAAAATGAAAATAAATAAAATGAGATAGTACAAATTAATATGCAAAACAGAGCAATCGCCATATTTCTTCGTACACAACATTTCTCAACGCTTTCATGTCGGGGTTGGCATATTACAAAATGATTTGCGGTCGGATTGTGTTTTCCGCACTGGCAATAGTGGCAATACAAGTATTATAGTCATAAACAACGTGTTGCGCACCTATTTCACGCGTGACTTCACTAAACATTCTCTATGGATTGGTAATACTTATGTGGTGAAAACTGAGATGTCGACAGGATTTAAGAAGAAGGCACTAAAGAAACAAGACCACAGATATAATTGGTTTAGGACAGAATACCCATAGTGTTTTTTTTTTTTTTTTGTGGAGGGTAAAATCATCCAATGTCGTCCACTTGTGATAGAGTCAGACTCTTACTGAATAAAAACCCACCCCGTTACTTCATTGCCTTCATACCAGCGCCGTCGACGACTTGAGCTCTGTCCGGATGTTTACCGGACGGTCGGATAGCGAGCTACCCATTACTCGTTATCCGCAAGCCCGCGCCTACGGTGGCTGAAAATTGGGATCGGAATCCCGATGGTGACGCGGCGGCTGGGGCGTGAGCGCCGTTGCCTCATGCGGTCGGCCTTTCCTCCTTTGCTGGATGGTTTTACATGAATCTACGAGGAATATGTTCCCTTGAGATATTTTCTTACTTTCACGCGAGTGAGGTTAATGGCTGAACGAAACGAAATAATAACTTCGCAGACTTTCCGATTAAAAAAACCATCAGTCTTGTCATCAGTCCATAAAATCGCAAAATGCCAATAAAACAAAAGAAATCGTGATTCGGCGCACCGATTCTCCGTGATACTACGATCGCTGCTGACCCCGTTGGCTAAAAGAGCGTGAATAGCACTCATTAAGCTATTAGTCACTTTGAGTAATAAAAAAGAAAAGTGTAATTCTTGGAAAATATTTTTTTATCTCACGGGAATCTGAGGCTGTACGAAGTGCAGTGGTGGCCGAGTGGTAGCGGCCCCGACTTACGAGTTGTAGGTCACGGGTCAAACCCGGCCAGGCGCATTACTTTGTGTAATTTAATTCATCACCACTGCTCTCAAAACGGTGAAGGAACACATCGTGAGGAAACCGGCATGTTCTAGAAACAAAAATTCGAAAACATGTGACATTCACTAAAACGCATTGGGCCCGCGTGGTGGATTACGGCCCATTCCCTCTCTTAAAGAGCTGGCCTGTGTCCCAGCAGTGGGAACATTAAAAGGCTGATGATTGTATGAAGTAGCTTAAGTGGTAGTGGGCTGGGGACATTACTCGTAAAACTTGATGGAGCCGAAAGGTTCTGAAATGGCGACCTTGTACTGAAAGACGCAGTGTTGGAAAGTCTCCCACAAGGATGAAGCTGATCAAGGTTTAAGAAATCCAAATTATGCGACACTCAGGACCGTTTTTGGGGAAGGCTATGTCCAGAAATGATGATGATGATGGTGATGTGGTGTTCTGTTCTTGCCTTTTACGAGATACCTTGATTAATATTAATTTGCTAAACGATTCGGTGATTGTGAAATCCAACAATCCACATTAAGCCCGCGTGGTGAAGTGAATTACGAAATACGGTTTACTTAGTTTCGATAATAAAACCTGATTATTTTTTACAATGCTATTATCCTTTTGAAGATGTGACGAGAGTCTCCATGAACACGGCCTTACTGCTTGCCATGGGATCACAGTCAAGCACGGGTTCATAAAAAAAAATACCTAAATTGATTTTTTTATATTTTAATTATTTATATTTATGTTTTTGTGTAATGTTTGTAGGTTTAAGTGTATATATAGTTTTAATAAATATCTTCATTTTAATTGGATTGGATTAAATTGTTATTTGATTGACATTTCGACCGTTTATTTTGTAGTGTAGAAATAGTAATCGTATGCAGAGGTTATTATAATAAATCACTACTTAACATTAGCGCTAATTAAAGTCTAGACAGGCCTTAAAAACATTACCTAATTCAACCTTGAAATTCCAACACAGAATATATAATATCGTAATTAGTTAAAAGTTACTAATTATTTAATTAAAATTCTAGATCAAATGTTAATATTTTGTCATGGTATTCGTTAACAAGATCAAAACTGTTAATATATCGATATTTTTATGATTATTTAATAAGAAAATCTTTAAATTTTGAAAATAAACAAGTTTTAATCCATCGGCCAATCAGCTTTTTTATTAATGTTTTCATGGACTCAATTAAAGTGTTGACAGGAACGTCAATCATCGTAAATGTCAGTGACAACTTTACAAGATCGATTTTAATCAAAATGGCGGACAATTTGAAAATTGGAATACATTTTAGACCTGCCAGTTTTTTTTTTATTTTATTTTATTTTATTTTATGTTATATTTGCTTACGCAAAAGAATCTAGGTAAGCTAGGCTAGGCTTAGGTAAGATGTTCATTTTATTGACTTGTTATGAAGCAGCAAAAAATTACAAAATACCAAAAAAAAAAACATCCATTTATTTGACAAAACATTGTAGAATAACTTACAATACTTAGTTTTTGTAATTTTTCTTATTTAACTAGAACCATTTGATAGGCTCAATGACAGGATCTCATCTAGAAAAAAAAAAAAACAAACGTCATGGTTTTTATCGTGAACTTTAAGGCTAGCGTGCTCCATCATTAGGTGGATTTGGCTCACACTTAATCACTACGGTTAAACGTGAGCCTATCAAAAATTAAATAAAAAAGACTTTTACTTTTTATTGCGGCAAATGGACAGAGCCAAGGCGATCCAGTGAACATTATGTTTGAGTAAATGCTGAGTGTCGGAGTGTTTGTCAGCCGTGACATTATGCTGAGTTATTACCAACGACCGGCACTTTCTTGCATAATGCTATGTAAGTAACTTACCCCGTTTGTCGCGTTTTATGTACGCTTTCTTTAAATTATGTTTTATGGTTTTCTTTTGTTTTATTGCTTGTAAACTTTTATCTGCATCAAATCTGTCAAAGATGGAGTTTTTCAACGTCAAGATTAATTTCTCCAATTTCTAAAACCTTATTGGTCAAGGCTTATTATTTATTTATTTTTTTCTAGCAATATTTGTTACGCCTGTTTCTCAAACTCTAGTTTAAAATATGTGAAAATTTTGCATTTTAGCAAGGTTTGAAAAATATTCAGTTCAGAGACCCGCCCAAAATATTTATTGCATTTTAAGGTGTATTTACTAAGACCAGCAGATTTATAAATATCAAACATGAGGCAGAGCTTTGAGGAAGTGACGTTGTATCAAAAACGGTAAAGAACGAAAAACGTTCAAATTAGTGATTGACATACTGAAATGACACATGGTAACTCAATTCCAAGTCATGTTCCAAACATTTTGACATGGCATGGCAATGCTGCCTTCTCCCATTCTTTCCGATTTTTTCGTTTCTTCTCCCATTTTTTCATTCTTCTTCAATTCTGGGCACTTTTCCCATTGATATCGATGTGGGTGAATGTTTTGATGCCCAATAAGTTCTTTTTCTACCCGTTTGTACATATTATTATTTTTAAATATACCTATTAAGTTTTATATAGAAATAGATTTAATTATTATTAATTTTGACATTTAACAAACGTTCTAATATAAGATTTTATTTTTGAATTTTTGTTTGCAATCATCATCATCATTTCAGCCAAAAGACGTCCACTGTTGGACATAGGCCTCCCCCAAGCGTCGCCACAATGGCCGGTCCTGTGCGTCTCGCATCCATCGGACGCCAGCGACCCTGACCAGGTCATCGGTCCACCTTGTGGGAAGCCTTCCAACGCTGCGTCTTCCGGTACGCGGCCGCCACTCCAGAACCTTTCGGCCCCAACGGCCATCTGTTCTGCGTGCAATGTGCCCAGCCCATTGCCACTTAAGTTTGGCGATTCTACATGCTATGTCGGCAACCCTGGTTCTCTTGCGGATATCTTCATTCCTGATTGTTTGTAATAAATAAACTCAAAAACTCTTAGGTCTAATTTAAAAAAATCTTTCGCGAATTGAATTTTACGTATATTAGTCACTAGGAATCCGTTTGCGAATAATTAAAACGGCCAATTAACATTGAGCCAAAAACTAAAAAATACTTTTCCACATCACTTCTTGCGAAAAACCGGCAAATTTCTTCAGCTAGCTATGTGCAATATGAATATAAACGTATCTATAGACAACGCTTTGCATTTCCGCGTGCGCGTGCGCCGGGCCGCGACGCGCCGCTACGCAATCATACTCTATGGTAATGACAGGCGCTGTTCTGCACTATTGCTGCGTGTCTCTGGTTTGTGTATGATGATAAATAGATAGTGATGAATTTGTGAAAAATGCACTTCCTATGGTTTTATCCAGCTGTTATAAATGCAAGCTACCTACAGCTCATATTTGTAGTCTTCATATGAACCCTTTTAAAGCAGACGAATTGCCATAACGTGTTTAAATGTTAGTCGTTTGAGTGAAAAAGAGAGAGATATACCCTATATAGCTCCATCCCTTTTACACTTCAGTTTAGGCCGTAAAATGGATCGTGTTAAGAGCTCGTGGTAAAACCCAGTCATCCTTTACAATTTCAGCAGATTTTCTTTTTAAACTTTTCCCACAGTACCCATAGGTCCGGGTTTGCGGACGGTGAGCCATGGGTAGCTCTGACTGGAATTTTGACTGGCCTGTTGGTCTAGTTGTTAGTGGCCCTGACTGCTATGCCGCAGATCGTGAGTTCTATTTCCACCCAGGACAAAAGTTTGTGTGATGAGCACGATCACATGTTCTGTGTCTGAGTGTAATTTGTCTATAATGTCTTGGTATGTATATATTTAGAAACATATAAGTATATGTTTATTCAGTTTTGTTCCGTTGTCTAGTACTCATAACACAAGCTCTGCTTAGCTTGGGACTAGACGACGTTGTGTGATAGTTGGGGGAAGAAAAAAAAAACAAAAAAAAAAGCTCGACTCCCGGCCGTCCGGCAAGGATGAAATTAATGATACAAAACTTGGCCTTGCTTTGATCATTTCTGCACCCCGTCAGGGTGCCTTGTCCCTGGGCACCACCAGCACTACCCTAGTTACGGTACTGCAGCACGACCCTACCTTCCAACCTAGTTCTATCTAATAATTTGCTAAGAATGTCTCCGCAATGAAACCAAACCGCTACACAATCACGAAGCATATGGTAATGATGCAGTTCTGCACTATTGCTGTCTGCCTGGTACACAAATTTAGTGGAACGTACCTTCATGCTCCTTTTACTTAGGAGATCGACTACATCGAAATTTACTGGTGGTATGCAAATCAATGAATGATAATGAGACAATGATAAATTATGATATTTATTTTGCAAATAGGTTTGTAAAAGAACACTTTTTCAAGTCTCATTTTTCGTCAATTTTAACTAGATGAGGCCGGCGTTTCCTACACTGAGAAGAAAGACCGAAACATACTCAGAGGTCACAGTCTATTTTAAAGATTATACAGTAAATATGTAATGATCAAATCATAAGAAAATCATGCAGAATGACGTCTCAGATGGTCTTTTGAGAAAAGAACCACACAGATTTGAGTAGACCTGTCCAGTCAGTGTAAGCATGTGTCAATATTTGTGTAGCTCAACTCAGGGTCAATGATGGGTTTATCCATTCTATTATCCCTTTTTTTGTGGAGGAAATTATCCAATAACTTCTCCCTATCTAGAATGGGGCAAGACGTTTTAGACTTTTTTTTTATTAGTTTAGATAGGCTCGCGTTTGACCATTACCTCACCTGATGGTAAGCGATGATGTGGCCGACGATAGAGCACGCATGCCTAGAAGTAACCTATTCACTCTTGACTTACAGACTCCTAGGTGATTGCTATCAGGAAATAATTAAAAAGAACTATAAAAAATACCCCCACCATGCCTACACTATTCCTCGTACTAATACCTATTTGAATTTGCTACTCGTAATAACTTCATCATTTAATACTTCAATAAGTAACCCTGAATTATATCATGCGACGACCAGGTATACCATCTTGCTGAAAGCGGTTTGCTTACGATTGCCAAGTAAGGCCGTGTTTACGGAAACGCAGCGCGTTGCGCGGCGCGTTGGGCGTTTCGTCGTACATTGCAGCAGCGGGCCACGTCATCGCTCGCGCAAACACAAACATATGGCAATGTACGACGGACCGCCCGACGCGCCGCGTCTCCGTAATCGAGCACTTATTAACCCTTTCTATTGTGTCTCTAATTATGGTATTCAAAGAGTTAAGCAATCTCGGTGTTGTTTTCAGAAAAACCATTTCCTATGAAAGTTACTTATTGTTTAGTATAAAATATTGCATAAAATTAACACAATAAATACCCAATTGTGTGATAACCATGTCCCAAAGAATGCAGCGTTTCCCAACGTGAAGCTGTCATACGTTTTTCGTTGTTGGTAAATATAACAACATTTCGCCAGTGTGTCTGTATGGTAATGAGGCATTGGTTTCTACACCGATGCATCACGTTCCGTTCCTTGTGTGGGCGTAAATATTTGTATTTCTGTGTTTTCTCATTTTTATTGACATTCATAAACAATAACCTGTACAATGTTTCCATAAATTGAGTTAGATTTTGGGATTTAAATAAACGCTCATAACTTTGCTGTTTATGAATATTATTTGTTGAGACTTTACTTAAATAATAACAAGACCTTTTCTAATAAGCCCTTTAAGTAATTTGCACTAATTAAAAAATAGTGGTGTATATAGTACACGCATAATATATTTAATATCACCATTGCACCCGTGCGAAGCTGGGGTGGGCGTTTCGCTAGTAATATTTAAAAGTGAAATACCACTCACTGTTTAATCACGAAATCTCAGAAAATATAACAGTTTGAAGGTGTTTTTTTTTTTAAAAAAAAAGCACCTTCAAACTTAAAATTTGGCAGGTAGGTGCCTTATCTATAGGGTGTAGACATCCGCTATGAATGGCTTTTACGAAACTCCACCCCCAAAGGGGTAAAACTGGGGTTGAAAGTTTGTATGGAGAAAACGACTTTCACGCGGGCAAAAGCCGCTGGCTGAAGCTAGTTTGGTATATGAGGAGATCGTGTCCTGGAATAGTAGATAGGATACTCTTTTTCCCGAGAATATGTTATCTTGGGATAATTTTCCATGTTTACGTGGCTGAAGCTTTGAACTGGAATATCGATGCCATTCGGTAATGATGGAGTTGAAAGTATTGATGTTCTATCGATCATTCTCTTGGCCTTTTATTTTACAAAAGTCCAATTTAAACAAAAAATAAAGTAAGTAATAAAGTAATGTTAACGGCAATCTGTATAATTCAGGTATTCTGTACATATATAAAGGAGGAATAAATAAATAAAAGAATACAAACCTATCATTTTCTTAACATCATTATACAAAAGGCCACCGACCAAAAACACTAAAAGTGAAACCCCATTGCATTCAGATGAGTATTTCCTCCCACGTACAATCGGTGCATGTTAAAAAAGTAAATTCTTATGCAGCCCTCGGAAGAGTCAGCATGCGAGTCACGTGCTAGTAGCAACGTGTGAACGGCTGACGTTTTTTTTATTTATTGCTAGTAGGTAGTTCATGTTTTATTAGATAGACACAGTCAACAAAAAGAGATATGTAATCAGCGTCGTCAGATACAGTTTTCATGGAAACCGATGGATGGATCAGAATTAAAATAATTCTGTGCATAGTAAATAAGCAGTACCTTTGTGCTCTTCTATCTGTGTTTGTTATTTTCTTTTTTAAGTGTTTGTGTGTACAAAAATGAATAAATAAATAAATAAATAAACAACTCATATTAAAATTCATTCATATCCCATATCAAAATTATCATGGCTGGAGTGAAGTGGAATGGCAGGCGGTCGCCTCCTTTTGTGAAATAATAATGCTAGCGAAGGAGGCGGCGCAGCGTGAGAAAACTGACTTCTTCACGCCCAGCCGCCTTGACCACGATTTCCAGCCAAAGTGGCGTGAGCTTGCAGACGGCGAGCAACGGGTAGCTCGTTGTCCGATAACTGTCCGAACCAGGCACGAGTTGTCAACGGCGTGTTGTGCTCCACGCGCACCTCACAGATATGTCAGCAATACTGTAGCGGCCTAGAGGAGTTCACTTCCGTAGGGTTCACACCGGTCCTGGAACGCAAGGCAAAGAAAGAACATAGGTGCGGTTTTATTCAGTAAAAGTCTGAATGCCCTCTCGCTCTTCCCTAGAGTGGGAGAAGTCACTAGATGATTTCTCACCTTAAAAAATCGGGATATTTGTATTTTAAAACAATATATAACCTACTGGTATACTTATAATAATAACTAGCTGCTGCCAGCGGCTCCGCGCGCGTGAAAGTTGGTTTTGTCCATACAAACTTCTTACCCCCATTTTACCCCCTTAGGGGTGGAGTTTCATAAAATCCGTTCCTGGGAGAGGAAAAGAAAGAAAGAAACCTGCCAAATTTTAAGTTTTTAGGTGTTATAGTTTCTGAGATTTCGTGATTAATCAGTGAGTGGTATTTCGCTTTTATGTGTATAGATAAACAACCAATGTATCCTGTTTATTTATTTAATAATTAAAAAATGTAAACAATATACAATTTTAAATCTCAACTCGAACAGCAACGACTGAATGAAATATGAACGTGCAATAAATGAAGCAACAATCACTCTATATAAAATGCGATCTCATTCGTGACGATCCCTGACCTACAACGACAATTATGTGTACCTCATTCCACCTCCTGGGGTTACCAACGCAAAGTTGCTACACTCCTCATAACGCATGCCAAACCCATTAATAATACATTATTATGTCTATACATACATATAAATGGAATTGAAGTGTCTGTTAGTAACATCAAAAAAAATTTTTTTTTTACTAAATTAAAAAAAATACTTTGTTTCAGATTGTAGTCCATAATATGTTAGTAATCAAACCCCTTAAAAATACACCCTTAAATACATTTTTTTTCCACAACTATTACACAACGCCGTCTAGTCCCAAGCTAAGCAGAGCTTGTGTTATGAGTACTACACAACTGATAAACATACTTATATATTTCTAAATACATACATATTATAGATAAATTACACTCAGACACAGAACAAATGATCATGCTCATCACACAAACATTTGTCCTGGGTGGGAATCGAACCCACGACGTCCGGTTTAGCAGTCAGGGCCACTAACTACTAGACCAACAAGACACGCAATAAAGAATAATAAAAAATAAATATGAAAGTAAATTCGACCATTATCAGAAAAGTATATTTTTACTGTCTGTCAGGTCGTTCCGACTTTTTTTTGAGGTGGGAAATCATCAAATAACTTATCCTGCTCTAGGTGGAGAGGGGGTGGCTGGTAGGAGCAGTGGTGGCCGAGTGGTAACGCCCCCGACTTACGAGTTGTAGGTCGCGGGTTCAAACCCAGCCAGGCTCATTACTTTGTGTAATTTATTTCATCACCACTGCTCTAAAAACGGTGAAGGGAAACGTCATAAGGAACCCGGCATGTCCTAGAACCAAAAATTCAAAGACATGTGACATCCACCAATACGCACTGGGCCCGCGTGGTGGATTGCACCCCATTCCCTCTCCTAGAGAGGAGGTCTGAGTCCTAGCAGTGGGAACATTATAAGGCTGATGATGCTGCTGCTGCTGCTGCTGGTTTAGGTGGAGAGAGTGTCAAACTTTTACTGACTAAAACCCATTCCTTCAGTTGCCATTTGCGTTTCAGAGCCACGGAGACTCTCTCGAATAATCCCGCAGCCCTCGCTGTGATTTTCGTTACCCAGTAACTGGGTAACACAATATCCCTTCTATCCCTATCCCTAACAGTCAAACGACTGTCAAATATCCGCAAACTAGCTGCAGTCAGCGGCTTCGCCCGCATGATATCAGAGAATTATCCCAAGACAAAAATACTCTCGGGATAAAAACTCCAGTATATCGCCGAAAATTACGCCAAATGTCATCCAAATCCGTTCAGCCGTTAGAGTGTGAAAAATTAACAAACAAACACACGCATAAATTTTCGCCTTTACAATATTAGTTTGATCACAGCTTGGACCAACAGCTTTGTAATATGTTTTCAGACGCACAAAGAAGTTTCGGTATATAATAGTTGGTCACCCATCAGCAGGCTGACCTTGGCTCGCGTTGCTTAACTTCAAAAACCGAACGTGCAGCTGTTTATGTCTAACCACAAACTCTTCAATACTAAGCACATAATAACACATTATTATGCTATTAATAACATTCTCATTACCCGCCTCGCCATAATAAAGCACGTTGGGTAACCCTCGATAGTGATGGCGACCGTGTCATCACAGTAAACGAACAGAATTGTTAATTTGTTACGAAGTTTTGTATCATTGAGTTGGATTCGTTTTGGGAACGTGGATCGATTGGGTACTTGCCTGTCTTTATTTTATATACGAGGCAGTTTTACTCCCGAGCTCTGTGAGGGTGTAAATAGAAACCGAGTTGACCTAGACGCCTACCATTTTCGAGGTGGCTCTAGAAAAGCATACCTGGTAGACGTTAGGGGAGGCCTTTGCCCAGTAATGCGAAAGTATAAGTATATATAAAATAGAAAAAAAAACAACAAATTACACCAAAATAAATCTTTTTCTGGAATCCGCATCAAAAATGGTAATAAAATTATGCAGCCTATGTTCCTTCTTTGCCTTACGTCTCAGAACCCCGGGGTTCCCATTTTGACGGCCCATGGGCTTTTGAGATTACACGATACGATTTATAAAATATTACTGACTGAAACCACATGAGTAGATAAACCGCTAAAACGTTGTTGACACATAACGACAGCTCCAACAAAAAAGGTCTTAAAGCAAAAAAGTTTTTTTCAGGACATAATCAGTACTACGAGAAAATCTTCTTAACCGATTTAGGTACATATTTCATTTTATCAGATGTTGGATGTAATAAGTAATATTTATTCAACATTTTCATTTTACAAGTTTACTCAAAAATATTTACGTTATGATTAAGTTCGAAGGTACCGGTTACTTACCACAAGTTCTATTTTATTGAACCTCACGTCATCATAGCACGCGAACATTTTAACAAAGATCTTATTCATTAACATAGGCACAAGTAAATAATTCATCAAACTAAACGGCCAGTATATTGATGAGCTCCGACCGTCAATGAAAGTCACCAGTACATCACACCCGCACATACCAGCTCCCTGACGTTGTCATGCGCGTGCGACGCATCTCTTGCAACAAGAAGTGTTGTTTTGTTGTATTTACGACGATTCATAGCATAGCATAGCATCAGCCTTATATTGTTCCCACTGCCGGGAATCAGGCCTCCTCTCTAGGAGAGGGAATGGGCCGTAATCGACCATGCGGGCACAGTGCGGGTTGGTGGATGTCGCATGTCTTTGAATTTTAGGTTCTGGTACGATTCAATATCTTTAACTATTTCAAACTAAAGTCAACTAATAAGTGATTACGACGTTATTCCATATAAGTTTCTGTAGATATTTTGAATACAGATAGCTTCTAGATATTATTGTGGATATTTTATTTCTATTGAATTAATCATTTGTGTTCTATTGACTAATCCAGAAAGGCCCCTGGAACCAATTTTCTAAAATATTCGAGTTCACTCGCACACACAGTTCAGAGATATTATCTCATTGTCTTTTTTCACATTGCACTTCACCCTCTTTATCAAACATACGTCGATAGACGGGTCGGAAAGGCCTTCTTAAGGGCAGGAGACGATTTTACCTTCGCAGAGGAAGTTAATCGATTATAATCGATTAACTTCCTTTCTTCTTCCTTCCTTAATATAATAATATGTTGTCCATACCTTTAGTGTGATGTCTATCAACGCGATAAAGAATTTTTTTTTTACTTTCCTACCAACGCATTACAGCCATACAAGACTTCATCTTATGTTCCTTCTCTCTTGTTCCAGGGTTCAGACCCTCGCGTGGCAACGTGTCGCGGCCGGCTGCAGACGCGACGTTGCCAGCTCAACCAGGAGATCAACAAGGAACTGCGCCTGCGAGCCGGCGCAGAGAACCTGTTCAAGGTAAGCAGAAATATGGCTTCAGGGTGGAAGGTGATACTAGTTGAGAGAGTAGTCCTGTTTGATCTAGAGCTGAGTTCTATAAATTGCTATATTTGTTTCGCTATATGTAGGTAGGTATATTCTCGTAGTTTAAAAATTCAAAATCGCTTTTATTTGACATAGGCTGGCACTCATAAAACGTCAGGAACTAGAGTACAGTTCCAATTTGTCGTTCCCTATGGAAAGAAGCGTAAATAAATAAATAAGAACCTAATCATCATCATCTACATCATTTCAGTCGTCTACTGTTGGGCATAGGCCTCCCTCGAGCTCCTCCAAAAACCTAATTAGTTTTACAATATTTCCATACATACAATATAAACCGACAAGGTATGAAGGACAGTGTAGACCGGTCAGCATTGTACCTGAAAGCATAGCAGTAGTAATCTACGAATCCCCAGAGTCTACAGTGTTCTCACATTCACATTATAAAAAAATTTAATTGACAAATTATACGTACAGTATCAGTATCTGTAAAATATTGGGAATAGGTTCTAACTATATTTTACAATTATTAGGCATCATAAAATTACATAAAATGTCGCGAGAACAAACACATTTTGTGTGACTGCCATTAAAAATTTTCACTAGGTATGGTGAAACATTTCCAATCTGAGTTCATAACCATACTGCATACCTATAGGTAGGTATGTAGTGTATACAAAGTTAGGTAGGGTAGTGGGCGTACAAGTATACCTGTGTGCCTACCGTGCGTGCCTGCGCATACGCCTCAACCAACATCCCGCAATTTATATTCCAATTCATATCAATACTTAGAAATGCCCATAACTTATACTTTACGGAAACAATAACCACACAAAAAGCAACAAGAACTACATTTCCTGATACAAATCGCCCAACTGGTGGGCGATTTGTTGCAATTTGTGCAAGTTGCGACAAAATCGCTACTAATCGCCATCGCGAAATGTCACGTGCGGACACTTTCCCTGCGCGAGCGCATGGCGATCATGTTTGGTTTTTGTGGTGATCTGTGTTTAATACTGGTTGGTTTTGTGTTTCTATGTTATTATGGAGACTGGGTTAACTTTACTTTACTCTCATTCATGTAACATGCCTTTCTCGGGGCTTGTTTATCATCTGTGATCTCCTCGCATCTTCGTTTATAGAACTTTACGAGTTCAAGACATTTCTTAAGACGCGTGGTTTTTTTATGATAGGTAAAATCATCCAATGACAAATCCCACCATTGGGCGGGGCGGGAGATAATGTCAGACTCTTACTGACTTAAAACCTACCTTGTACCTTCATTGCCTTTGTTCCAGGACCCCGGGGTTCACTTTCACCTGACCCTAGGCCCTAGTAAGCTTCAGCCCTGCCGGGCCCCTACAGTTTGCTGATAAGTCCATGAGGCGCGCGGGAACAGTGCGCGCCGTAAACGACTTGAGCTCGGTCCGTACTGTCACCGAACGGACGGACAGCGAGCTACCCATTGCCCGCCATCCGCAAGCCCGCGCGTGGTGGATTCGTTTTGATTAAAACAAACGCTTCGACGTCCCTTCAAGGTGGCCCTTTCCCACTCGGATTCGCGCACCGAACCTTATCTTTTGTTTTCCTTTAACTTACAAGTTTGATATTTTCACAGCTTCAAGAGACCGCAGATTTGAGTAGGTATGGTTTTTAATTTCAACTCGATACCTCCATGCGTTCCTGAGATAAAGGGTCTTGACAGACAGACGGACAACAAAGTGATCCTATAAGGGTACCGTTTTTTCCTTTAGAGGTACGGAACACTAAAAAATAAGCACTTGTTGACTAAAATAGTTATTCTTGACGATTGATTTAAGTATCTTTTCTATTCGCGTCTAGATATTTGATTGTGTACACAAAACACTGCACTACTACCCCCCTAGCCAAGTTACAATCGTATCGTTTAGCGTGAACGCTTGGAGTTGGCCACGCCCCCAATTCCTTTGTTAAATTCTCTATCACATTCCGTTTCATTCTGTGACTGAGCGTTAAGATGACGTCAGAACAAAAGAATTGGGTCGTACCTAACTCCAAGCGTTCACACTAAACGAAACGATTGTAACTTGGCTAAGGGGGCAGGTGTACACAAAATCAACAACTTCTTTTTTCGCAATTCTCAAAATCACTCAACTCTAAACCCGGCTTCCTTCAAGCAATCCTTTGCGTCAAGACAAAGACGCGAGTCCATCGACCCACCATTGTGTGACGAGTGCACGACCGTGACGCCCTTCGTCTGCGAACCTTGACCCTGGAGCCACGGGGACCTGTGGCCTGACAGGTGGGGAGGTACCTACAAGTGTTTGCGACATGTTCATGTCACCGGATCTTTGCGAACGCTGAGCGTGAGACATTAGTCTGTCTGAAAAGTCAAACGACTTGAGAATTTTTAAACGAAATAAAAAATCTGTTGCTGGCAACACCAATTTTAGTTGTCACTCAAAATATGGCTATGGCCGGTACAAAACTGTTTGATACTTTTATGTTATTTATCCTACTTTTGTAATAAAGAATATAATTAAAGAGACCGAAATATAATTCTAAATGAAAATCTTTTGTATTCATTTTTTATTGTTTCTTTTTTGTTTGTTAATTGTTGTTGTAGTCAGTAAACAATGATCGAGACATTTTAATCATCCTTGATAATTCAACCAGTGTTGACTATATCAGATTTCATTCAGATCCAATTTCGGCCAGAAAACTGGTTTCGGCCACAAAAAGATGCCGAATATTCGGCTCGACTGTAACTAGTGTTTTTAAACTGACAGTTACACACAACTGTGTGTAAGAGACCTCTAAAAACTGACTTAATTGATCATCTATGTATGGTACACATACGAGCAATAACATATAAGTGTACTGGACATTTTATATTGTTTTATTTTATACTTTTCTTATTAACATTTTCCTTATAATATAAACATTTCATATAAAAAACTGTTTTTATCTGTTAAAACAATATTTCTGACCGCATAATGAGGCTTGACAGAAGTCACACGTACGATGTTACTGGCCAGACAGAAACTAACAAAAAAAACTAGATTGTTAACCCATACGTCCGGCTCTTGAACTTGTAACAAAGTAAGAAAAGAAAACATACGGACGTCGAACTCACACGGCGGAAACAATCTATTGTTTAGGAAATGGTCTGAGAAAAATTGAACTGGGAAACTTTATGATTCGCCGAATTGACTGGCCAATACGGAACAAAGAAATTTTGCTACAGCCGTTTTAAAAGAAGAAGCACAGATACATGTTTTTTTTTATGAATATAAACTAATGTTTGACTGCAATTCCACCTGATTGTAAGCAGTGATACAATCGTTGATAGTGAGGCGCACTAGTTTAGTATGGGCATATTCTTATTTTTTATTTTTTTTTAGAGCGATATTATTGGGGTGAGGGTTTTTTTTGGGAGAGTGAGGTTTTTTATGGTAGGTACAATCATTTAATGACAAATCCCGCCCTTGGGCGGGGCGGGAAGTAGTGTCAGACTCTTACTGACTAAAAACCTACCCTGTTCCATTCATTGCCTTTGTCCCAGGGCCCTGGTAACATTTTCACATTTTTAAGCTTCGGCCCTGCTGGGCCCCTACACTTTGCTGACAACTCCTTGAGGCGCGCGGAAACAGTGCGCTTCGTAGACGACTTGAGCTCGGACCGGTCTGTTACCGGACGGACGGACAGCGAGCTAGAGCTACCCATTGCCCGCCGTCCGCGAGCCCGCGCCTACGGTGCCCGGAAATCGGGATCGGAATCCCGTCGGCGGCGGCGGCGTGTGCGCCGTTGCTTGATGCGGTCGGAGTCCTTCTTTGCTAGCATTACTGCTTCGCAGAAGGAGGCGACCGCCTGCCACTCCTCCTCGCTCCGGAGCATGGCTTGAACCAAGCCCCGGCGCGAGAAATCGCCGCCGATCGCCCCCACGAGGACACGGCGATGCTCTTCCCAAGCGGGGCACACCTCGACTGTGTGCTCCACCGTGTCCTCAGGGCGGTCCGCACAGTGGCGACACCTGGGTAGGAGAGTGAGGTGTTCAATTCTATAGAAATCTATTATAGAAGTTAACCGTAATATTGACCGCTAGGAACAGTTTGAATGTGATAGAGAAAAACGTGTTTTTTTTTTTCGAAGGAGAACCTTCTGTATTCTTTTTAGAGCCTTCTGGAGACTTCAACAAATTACAACACACAAATATCGTAAAGGAGTGAGGGCCATAGTTATTTTAAAAATGTAAGCTTTCTATAACTTTTCATCTTTGGTAATTTAAAAAGTCCAGTCTTTGCCCCCTTATCAATTATGCAATCATAATAGTCGTCAGAGAAGATGAAAAACTGGCAAAAAATATTGTAATATACATTTTCGCAGTGAAGATGATTGCAATATATCTACAAATTACACTCATTAAGATAATGTTTAACCAACAAAGTTACAGTTAATGTAGAATACTCTTTTCATTCTGTTTATAAAAATATTTATATTAATTTCTCCATTTATTTTCCAGGCTACGACAAACAGAAAGCTACGCGAGACAGTGGCCCTGGAGCTGAGCTTCGTGAACTCTAACCTGCAGTTGCTGAAGGAGCAGCTAGCGGAGCTCAACTCCTCGGTGGAGCTTTACCAAAGCGACAGGTATGCACTAATATCTATAGACAGGTGTTACTTCTGACAGCTGTCACTTTTGACAGCTGTCATTTCTGACAGGTCCTGCGAATCTCGCGGGATTCGCAGGATTGATGACAACCCGCAGGCCTGCGGGATTGCCATTTTGATGCGGGATTGGATTCCATAGATACGCACGATCGGCACAGTGACTGAATGACTGACTGCCGCGTTGCCTGTTGCGGATTTAGTTCCCGCGCGTAAAATATATTTGTATGGCCTACAGATAGCTGTTCCATTCCAGGCCGGGGTGTTTCTGAATAGGGTGTTTGAAAACGCACTTACGATAAAATATAACCTTGAATGAATTTTGTAATCAATGCAATCATACAATATTCTAAAACCAATAATGTAGTATATATCTAAAGGTATTTCGTCGCATTCTAGGCACATTTTCTACTACCTATTATGAAAGTACATCTTATATTATATATTATAACCTTGTGCAAGCCAAACCAAGACCAATCAATTTCCGCTCCCACACATAACTGGAAACTACCTTATATAACTGTGGCAATAAAACTATAATGCGAAAACTAGTTAAAATTAATTAGTTCATTATATTGGCCCAATAAATTATTATTTTTGACTCAAACTATCTGATTTACCTTGACGAATTGTCTGGGTTGTCATTTTGTTTTTAATTATTATTCCTTTTATTCATCTAAATATATGTACATATAAATTACATGTTTAATTACACACATCACCACATTTCAAATATTAGAAAAAAAAATATTGATAGGTTCGCACTTGACCACTGTCTCATTTGATGGTAAGCAATGATGGGTCGACGATGGAGCACGCTTGCTAAGGACCTATACACTCTTGACTTAAAAACCCCTAGGTGGTAGGCAGTTATATTTTATGCATTGCAAAGATATTTTTGTTTTTTTATTTCATTTTATATAACATGAAAAGATTGATGTTGAACCACAGTATATAGTAATCAAAAACTTTGGAAATTATGACACCCACAAGATAAAGCAATAGGAAAGTCTATGACAAACGATTATTAGGCAATGGCCATATTAAGTACCCACACAACGCCTGGAGCGAACATTATAGAAGTTACGACAACGGTTTCTCAAAATACGCCCTAAGACAATAATAATAACGCCATACTTAATACACCGAGAATAATCTATTACATATAGAAAAGCAAAATATTACCACTCACTTTTTTTTTTTTTACCACTCACTCATTAAATCACGAAATCTCAGAAACTATAACATCTACAAACTTAAAATTTGACAGGTAGGTTCTTTATAGGGTGTAGACATCTGTGGTGCTATTCTCTAAGAAAACAACGACGAACACTCAAATAGGATACATTGGATTGTCACAGTCAACCTAATACACATATTCATTGGATTCTTAATTCAATGTATCCTATTTGGATGTTCGTCGTTGCGGCAGCGCTGCGTTTTCTTAGAGAATAGCACCACTGCTAAGAACAGATTTTACGAAACTCCACGCCTAAGGGGGTAAACAGACTTTCACGCAGTCGAAGCTATTATAGTAAATAATATTAACAACTGTTGACTTCACCCGCGTTGAAAATCATCGTTTATGAATGGGTGAGATGTGGTCAAATGCGAGCCTATCCATTATAAAAAAAATATCCCAAATGAACCTACTTCCGGGATAAAAATATCCTATGTACGTGTACTATTAGCAATTTTATAGTTTTATCTAATATGGCACATATTTTATTTTATAGTATTATGTTGTTCATCGGATAGTTATTTATATATATTATTAAAATTAAACACTAGTAGGTACACAGATATCAAGATATAATTCAATTATACACCGTTAAATTTTGGTCGTTTTAATCCCGCGGAGGATCGATTCGGTACATGAAACCCTATCGATTTGTTAAGATATAAATGAAAAATAAAGTACTTTTTTTTTAACTCAATAGTAAACAAGTCAATGACCATGTAGGGAGGTGTTAGCTGACGTTTACATAAAGAAATCAATTTCGTACATGCGTAAACAAATTCGATTAAAAAAAAAGTACTTAATTTTTCATTTTTATCTTTACAAATCGATAGTGTTTCATGTACCGAATCGATCCTCCACGGGATTAAAACGACCAAAATTTAACGGAGTATAATCTATTACCCTCGTCCGTGCGTCACTGTGGGGCGAAAACTGAAAACTAGAGCTGGGTGTCTGACGCTGGAGTGGTCACCCTTTCGCTGCAGTCACGCTCGGCACATTCTTTACTTTTTTTCTTTTTTAATTTCTTTTTTTAACCATTGTGCTATATTTATACCGAATAACAAACTACTCGTACGTCGCGTTAAATAAGTGTTAGGTCGTGTTTGTTTGCGGATCAAATCCGCATGCGTGATGAAATCCAAGCTATATTAAAAAAACCCTAGCGAGGAGTCACAGACACACACATACATAAAAACTTTCGCCTTTATAACATTATTGAAGATATTGTAATGTTCGATGTTTTAATAAGGAGACAGGTACTTCATAGTAAAAGTAATGTTGTCCAGAGTCAAGATTATGCAATTTATTATAGCAGTAACATGATTTGCATAAATTTAGGCGAGGTCGCACTGTGAGCGGAGAGCGCTGTCAATCGCGTTTGAGGAAGTTTTACAACCCCGCTGACCAAGTTACGATCATTTCGATAACACGCCTCCAATTCCTTTGCTGACCACGTGACTGAGCGTTGAGATGACGTCAGAACAAAGCAATTAGAAGCGCGGCCAACTCAAAGCGTTCGACGTTAACGAAACGATCGTAACTTGGCTAGGGGGGCAGATGTAGCAAGTAAATCAAGCACCTGGCTGAAATTGGACTTATGCAAATATCACTTTTTTGAGTTAGTGTATGTACAAATTAAACTAGCTTTTGCCACTAATTCGAGTGAATTTTGGTTATTGCCAACGTGAAGTCGATGTCCAAACTAGATAAAAAGTAGCCTAACTCTTTTTGGGGTTAAAGTTTAATGCGTCCCAAATTTAATCGAAATCAGTTGATTATGTGGAAATGACAATTATCGATTGTGCCAGAGTCGTAAACAATGTAGTCTTGGTGTAGTCTTAGTATTTTTTTTAGTAAATGTTATATCGTTCTCCTGCTTGGATCGTGTTCCTCATTACTGAAAGTGTATATTTTATATGGTGCCTTTTATTGGAATTGGCCTACAAATCTAAGATTAGTGGAACACATCTGATGATGGTCGATTTCAGATAAATTGTAAAAAAAATATATGTCTTCCAATCTTTGGCATTATGTATCCTGAGATGAGCGCATAGTACGACCCTGAAAATCTTAGAAGGTCGTTTGGTCGTCCAAATTCGCTCGACTTAGATTTTAAGTAGACCGCTTGTTATTGACCTTTCGAGTAACCATGAGCAGTTTACAATTTCTTTTTAAGTGTTATTAAAGTTAATTTATGTTTTTTTTTTTTTTAATGTGTTTCTCATGGCTTCCCCGCGAAATGTTAGCTAAAATTGCGTAAAATATCTTTATTAGGGCTCGTTGTTTCAACCGTGACACGATTGCTGGCTATAAAACTAAGTCGGCTCGCTTAAATTTCATTGTTGTAGACACATTAATTTTATTAAAACACATTTAAAATGTAGATACGTACTTATACTTACTTATGTCTATGTTTTGCTATGTGCATTAATAAAATGTCAGTTTTATATTGTCAGTTGCTAAATTAACGCTATTAATTTTAAAGTTAACCCTGACGAATACGAATCGCTGTCATAAACAACTCTTTATGTCTTTATATACAACATTTTTCTAATGAATAGATAATATATATAATTGCATATTATTTTTTTAAAAATTTAGATAAAAATGTGCGATTTTTTTCTTAAAACCACCCGCTGTCTATGGGGCCTCACCTCATCCAAATGTATGATGACAAACAGGAAATCTGTGTCGTAAGTTGTCGCTCCAATTAGTCAAGTGTACAGTTTTTATTGTTTTATTGCTAGATTTATGTATTCCTGATTATACGTCTGTGTATAAAACTTATTAGAAACGAGTTTTGAGACCAACATAACTTGACATTCCAAGATGGCGCTGCTTGTCAAGAAAAATGTTGGACAACCTCGTCATTATCGCTCTATCCCAATTCTAATTGTGTCGGCTTTCAGACTTTTAATTTAGTCACTATATCCATTTCAAGCTTTTATTTTTAGCTTTTTTCTTTGTCATCTTTTTCTGTCAGTCAAAATCTAGAAATGAACTGTGTCCAGCACACCACATTCACGATTACATGACAAACTCAGACGTGTGTTCTAAAAGGATTATTGTTATTACATTATAGTTAACCCATATCGTCCCCCGGCTGGACAAAGGCCTCCTTTTTTTCCAACGATCTCGGTCCCCCGTTTTCTCTTACCAATTCTTAAGGAAGACATCCAGGTGGTCCTGCCATCTCTTTCGTAGTCTGCCGCGGCCCAGCGTCGCTGTGTCCGGATGTGTATATTGGCTGTCGGAAAAAAACTCTGCAATAGAAATGTCAATGTCATCCCAAGTAACAAAAGGTTCTATAACCCAGGCGTTTTATCACCAGACAGTGATACAGTAGGCCTATAATGGTAACCATTGTGACTGCTTGTACTATAAAGGTTTTCAAGAGAGTGTTTTGGTTCTTTAAGATTAAAGAGCATTTAAGTTCTAAAATGTAGCTCTTAAAATGTTTATAGGACCATACAAAATAATCTTTAAAGTATTGCACTGTAACAGATATGAAAAAAGCGATTATGGTACTATTTAGTACTATAGACGACCTTACTGACACTTTTGTGTATTTATTTTGCACTAATAATGTGTCAAAATAACTTTTACAGTACTAGTATGGTAGGAGTATCGTAAACACTATTACAGCATCAATTTGTGCTATAAAACTACCTTGCACCACCATTACGTAACCGTTTAGCTTCTTATACGCTCCCTCAATATCGCTATGGGGCTAGTTCTGTAAAAGTCATGAAAACTCTTCTATAGTACTAAATAGTACCATAGCGATACCTAGCGCAGTTTTTAAGTAACTTAAATTTTAAATAGCTCTATAAATGAGTTTGTGCTTCTGCTACGAGACTTAAAGTGTGACATATTCGTTTTCTATGCAAATATGGCTGCTGTTTTCTGCCATGATAGCACGTTAGCAGCACGGCTGGAATCAATGTGTACTATAGCAGCTATTTTCGGAACGAGACCTTATTTTATTAATTAAAATTTAATTAAAACACGAAAATTATGAGGGCGCATTGTCAAATTTGAAATCAGCATAATGATTTTATCGATAAAATTATTTTCGCAAGTGCAAGCTATGATAAAGTTACGATTTATGAATGTTTTTTAGTATGTCCTTTTGCAACAATGGCAAATGACATAAAGCATAACTTCCAATCAATATATTTTGTATTCTTGAGAAACACTCAAGATGATACAATTACAACACGAACAAGTGTGATATGAAAGATCACTGGAATCGTTTATGGTGCAAAATAACACTATAAACAGGTTTTGGTTACTTTTATAGTGCAAATTTGTAACATAAATGTTGCAGACAGCAGTATTTTAGTACTAAAAAGCGGTTCTCGACACTTTTACATTTCAACTACAGAGCTGATGAATCACCGTGAGAGCTTTTATATAAAGTTTATAGAATAAATCAGTGATAAAACTAGGGCCTTTTTGGGGTTTTGTAAAAGTTTACAACATTTTTATAGTACTAATCATGAATACTAATTAGCACGTCCTAAATCGTTCTCTGAGCTTTTATAGTACCAAATTTTGCTACTTGGGATGTCAAAATCGATGACCTTCGGGTTAGTTCATATCAGTAATCTGTAGGTTAGTTTGATGAAGTTACCGTGGTCCTGGACCGAAAAGGGCAACTAAAGAATCATAGGTCGGTAAGTACCTATAAGACTGCCACAGTCTGTCTCACTACACCCAAAACAGGATAAGTGGTGATTTGACGATTTATCAACCCCAAAATAAAACAAAATAAAATGGTTTTAATTGTTTGTCAATAGTACATATATATCAATGTTTGTCAAACATACTCAATACTCAATACTCAATTCTTTATTGCATTCCACAATGTAAGCTTAGGTGGTAAACATTAACATAAGAATCAATTATGGATCCTGTCGGGCACAGCAAAAGAAGGGTATGCAGAGATGAGGACTCATTCTTTATGTATTCTATAATTACATTACATAATTTAATTACATTAAATTGCATTACAGAGTTAGAGGTAACCCCAGTAAGTTATAAAATACACTTGTGTTGGGGCTGTCTCGCTATTTCCCTTAGTCTATTTTCCTAATGTTGAGAAATCACAAAAGTTTATTTCAAATAAACCATTTACAGGAACTTTGAATTATCGAAATGTCGGTCAGTCCAAAAAGTGAAGCGATATTTTTAATTACGAATAATAAATAGTTTCAACTTCAACTCTTCATTAATGGCCTTTGCGGAAGAGACACCACAATTTTGCCAATAAAACGTACGAACTGTTAATATACCATCAAACGCTGGAGATAATAAATAGTTTTATTTAAGTAATTCAATAATCAAATCCGCTACCTTTTTTGTGACGTTTCAAGATGAAGTAGTCGGTGTAAACCGGATTTATTCAAAACAAAATCTTGTCTATGCTCATCTGTTCATTTATTTATGCATACGGATGACCGGAATTCGGACGACATCTTGTATTTGCATAGTGATGTAATGCCGACAAGGCCGTTGATAGAAATGTCTCATTTAAATTAAGTTGGTACAAATTTGGATTGCATTGAATGAGAAATGGTTAGGTCAAATTCTGGTGAACTGTGAAATAAGATGTTGTGGAGAAAGGATATTTGGACATTTACATTTCGGGCGATAAATCATTGGTCTATCTACTTAAATATAAATAAAGAATTCGATAGAAGGAGCAGTAACGTAACTAGCCGTTTATAAGCCCGGTGCCAGTTTCTAAAACTGCGCCCTTTAAAAAGTTCGACCTGGATACATTTAATCAACCTGATGCAAATCCTTAAGACATGAATGTTTCTGTTTCGGGTCTGGCGGGCAGAAATTTCGGCTCTGGTTAAGTTCCTACTTCTGACGAGATGAGGGATACGAAACTTGTTGTTCATCACGGTCTTTACGCCCTGGGCCTGGGTATCGCTGACACCGTCCTAGTTACGGCACTGATTAAACCTCTAAAAACCCGAACGGACACCGGTGTCCTCGCGTGACGTAATCGCGCCATTCGGTCAAACTCTAAGCGCACACCGGTGTCCTTTCTTACTCACTCCACTATAAGCCATTGGGCACGCCACGATCGAGGCGGTAAGGCCCCTCTTTGAGGCGTGGCTGGAAAGGCCCCACGGCGTCGTCACCTTCCGGTTGGCGCAGGTGCTGACCGAACACGGCAAGTTCGGTCCGTACCTGTACAAGATTCGTGCGGAGACGACGCCCGGGTGTCGCCACTGTGCGGACCGCCCGGTGGACACGGTGGAGCACACAGTCGAGGTGTGCCCCGCTTGGGAAGAGCACCGCCGTGTCCTCGTGGGGGCGATCGGCGGCGATCTCTCGCGCCGGGGCCTGGTTCAAGCCATGCTCCGGGGCGAGGAGGAGTGGCAGGCGGTCGCCTCCTTCTGCGAAGCAGTAATGCTAGTAAAGGAGGAGGCCGACCGCATTAGGCAAAGGCGCACACGCCGCCGTCGCCGCCGGGTTTCCGATCCCAATTTCCGGCCACCGTAGGCGCGGGTTCGCGGACGGTGGGCAATGGGTAGCTCGCTGTCCGTCCGTCCGGTAACAGACCGGTCCGAGCTCAGGTCGTCTACGGCGCGCACCGTTCCCGCGCGCCTCAAGGAGTTGTCAGCAAACTGTAGGGGTCCAGCAGGGCCGAAGCCTACTGGGGCCAAAGGTTATGTGAGACTGTCACCAAAGGCCCCAGGATAAAGGCAAGGAATGGAAAGGTAGGTTTTTAGTCAGTAAAAGTCTGACACTGTTTCCCGCCCCACCCAAGGGCGGGATTCGTCATTGGATGATTTTACCTACCACAAAAAAAAAAAAAAAAAAAAAAAAAAAAACTATAAGCCATAATTCCGATGCTTAGAGACTACTTTTGTATGAACAAGTTTAGTTATATATCCACTACTACCAAACTTGTTCATAAAAAAGTAGACTCTAAACATCGGTATTATGGCCTATAGTGGCGTAGATGTGAGAGGACACCGGTGTCCTCTCGAGCTAGGACAGATTAAAGTCTTAGATAAATTCCCTACACATTGAACGCTTAATACTAGTAATACGCCGTCCGGCCGTCTGGTAACCGCGCGCAGTGTTCTACGCGTGCTTCAAAGAGATTGCAGCATATCCGTTGGGCCCGATAGGACCAAGGTTTACTGGGGCCACGGGGTTGACTTCCGTAAGGGAAAGCCGGGGTCCTGGAATGCTAGGCAACAAAGGAACAGTCAATAAACATATGTCACGCCCTCCCTCTCCGCCCTAGAGCGGGAGAAGTCATTGGATGATTACCTTAAAAAAAACCCACTCTGACCTACTACTATTATGTCCTTTAAACTGTGAAGCCCCAAGAGGACACCGGTGTCCGCACACCTATTGTCTTTCTATTGTGTCTCTAATTACTGTATCCAAAAGGTAGCATGTCATAGGATATACTATGATTTTTTATTAGATGGACTAAAGTGACAGCTATAACAATGGTTGTTTGACAGTTGAGCATTGTTATTTGACAGTTGGGCATTGTCCACTGCTGTCACTTTGGTTCGTCTAATTAAAAATCATGGTATAGATACGAGTATTATCTCGGGAGAATGATCCTATAAAATAATTGTCTATTATCACGCTGTCAAAACTGCTAGCAGAAGCTATTGTATTTAAAACATTTCAAAATAAAATAATTCCTAAATACAGGTTGAACACTATCATCAAGCCATAACACTTGGGGGCCGGGCACATAACGAAGATCCCTTAAGAAGTGTAAAATTCTAGATAATTGTAGTTATTATAGGAAAAAAATGCGCGAGCTAAGAGGCGCGCACAAAAAGTGAATGGGCGGTAATTGGAGGCGTTGTGGTTACATGGATGATGCACTGTGATGTTCACGGGGTTCTGTTTGTGAAATATTTATGCACTAGCTTTTGGCCGCGGGTTCGCCTGCGTACATAAAATATAGCCTATGGCAAATTTTAGCATTGGGATCAGTACTTTCCTGCAAACTAAAAAAAACAAGCTTTCCCTATCTAGAATATTATATTTATCTATACTAATATTATAAAGAGATAAAATTTGTAAGTTTGTATGTAGGGGGTAATCTCTGGAACTCATGATCCAATTCTAAAAATTTTTACACTGGTAGAAAGCTACATTATTCCTGAGTGCTATAGGCTATAAATTATTTTTAAAACATGTATATTAACCGAGCTATCACAATTTTTGTCTTGTAAGTCGGAAAAAAAATACTTCATAAAACAGAATTATTTGCGTGCGCTGCCTAGAGAGTTGCTTAAAATTAAAAACAATGTATGACAACCTGATTCGTCTTAATTATATCTACAAAAAAGTCCGCGATACCATATTTCTATGTTTTATATATTATCTTTTATACTTCTTTATTTGCATTAAAAAAGTATTTTTTCGGCATACTTACGTTTGGTTGATTATTTGAGCAACGAAATATTAATTCTTGTTACAATAAATTATATCAGTATCACAAGGATATCATACAGATAAGATTTGCCATTTACAGTATGTCAATTGGTCATATAGTTTCGGAGATAATATAAAATTACTAAAACGCAAAATGCCACTAGCACAACTTTCATTCGTAGATCTATCATGCTTTGTGCGGACGTTTTATCCATTTGCCCATAGATGGCGTTCTGCAAATACGTCATTTTTCTGAATCGTGGTGTTAAGATTTTCCGTGGATTGATCACACTCTCGAATTATTGTGCCCACGTTGTCGTAAGTTGGTGTTCAAATTGTTGCATGTCAGTCTGTTGCTTATTGGTTTCGGTTGTTTCGTTCGTTTGGTTGTTCGTCAATCGTACTCCTAAGTCCTAATCGTAATAATCGGATATATCGTAATTTCGATATATTTCGTTGTATGTTAGTACTTCGTTCTATCGTAATGAATTAATATTCGTAATTTCGTTGTACGAATTATAACGATAATACGATATTTTACGATTGTTTTGTTATAAAGGTGGACGGGTGTCGAGTCCATGATCCCTCTCCCTTTGTTCATAATTGTTTTTAATTCTGTGTAGTTTGTTCATTTGTTGACTAAGAGCATGCCTAAAAGGAAATCGCAACTGTCCCGGCAGACATAACAGACAAGAGCAGCTCGAGTACGCCGTACGGAAGAATCTGCCCTTGAAAATGAGCAGCGCCTCTCGAGAAATAGAGAATATATTTCGCAAGCACGCGCTAGAGAATCTAGCTCTGAGCGCTCACAGCGGCTAGCTAGCCAAAATGTGAGAACATCGCGGGCCCGTGCTCGAGAAACTAGCGCTGAACGTGCGCAGCGTCTATCTGACTTAAGGCAGCATGTGTCTGAAACAAGGGATAGGGAGACTTGCGCTGAGCGCTCGCAGCGGCTCGCTAACCAAAATGTCATAACATCGCATAATTTACCTTGAGCAGACAAGAGAACTTCAGTAATCTTCGAAATTACTGATCCGATTCCAAAAATTATTTTACTAATGGGAAGGTACAGTAATGTCGAGTGTAAACTTATGTTAAAACAAGAAATTTTCCGCGGACGAAGTCGCGGGCAGATGCTAGTGCATGAATAAAAAAGTTCAAAGATTCAAAAATCAATATCTTTTTATTTCACCTATAAATGGGCTCTTAGAAAACGTCAGAAGCTAGTACACGGTTCCAATTGGTGAAGCTAGAACTCCATGGTTACACTTTATAAAAATAAATATTGATTATAAATATTGAGAATATTTCCATAACACAAATAATGCGATGATAGGGGTTTTTGTGAAGAATTTAATTCTTATTCAGCTTATGTAGAAGTTATTTAAAATGTTATTAGGTTTCTTAGGTAATTTTTTGGTGCGATATAATCAAATATGGCCTACTGTCGAAGGACGCGTAGCTTCATAAACGAGTATTCGTCATTATACCTACGCTTGGTGTTCGCCTGCGTGAAGCTTACATAAACTAAACTATGAAACTCTGTCGACGAAGCGGCAACGATGTGCTGTCGTGTTGTCAGGCCTAACTTCTCCCGCTCTGGGTGGAGCAAGAGGGAGTGTAACACTTTTACTGAGTAAACGTACGTGTTCTTCAGTAGCGCTTTGTTTTTCAAAGCTGTGTAATTCTTTGGAATGATTATAATTAAGATTCCACAGCGTTAGGTTTCTAGGTCTTTAAGTAGGTATTCAATGCAGGCATTTATGCTCCTGTCATAGAAATATTTTTTCAATACACTTAGGTATTCGAAAATCTGTTCTTATCCCACTGCTTCTAGGCACGCAATGGACTGTTTTCCGCTCTAATGTGGGAAAAAAACACGTGCTCTCCCCCGCCACAAAATTGTTGTAATATTTTTTTTTATCATATCTGGCGCACGTTTTCCCCCACAAGGTGCGGGTCACCCCCACGACTCGTAAGTTTATTGAAAAACGCGTTTGATACGCGTGTAGTCACTGCAGCCCTCGGCTCCAAAACACAATCGCCTACGGCTCTGCGAATTCCGCCTCGGTCGCAATGATAAAATTTCTGCACTTATGTTCTTGTATTTTGATTTTAATTCAGGTATCCTTTCATTGTAGTTTTTCCGATTAACTCTGCCGACTAAAAAGGCTCAATATAAATGGCAAATTATATATTTTCTAATAATATGTTCCCTTCCGTAATTGCTTTCGAAGATTCGTAAAGGCCTTTGCCCTACAGCGAGACAATATAGGCATTCATCTCATAATAATAATTATATCTGCGTTGAGAAATCACGGTACAGAAACTTTTCCCAATTAATTTCTTACAAATACTTTAAACAATTAAAACGAAACAAAATATCGTTACAATTCAATTACCGCTCGCCAATTAAAGTTAAAAGATAAAATAAAAAATGGTTTCCGCCATTGTTGCGTTTTCCCGCGCTCCGCCATATTGTAACCATAGACTAATAGAGAGGAATGCGCGCGCTAATCTACGTTCGTTTGTGAGGAATGCGAACTTTTTTATAACTGTGTTGATTCAAGTAGTTTGGTATAGTTATAAATTATAACTATACCTATTATTTTTAGCTTTGTGTAAGTAATTTAAAAAGGCGACATTTTTTATAAACCTACAAAACAAACTATTATAAAATATTTCATAATAGTTAAATAATAAGTAAAAGTAATAAGTTAATAAGTAAATAATAGTTATAAGTTTTTTTTTTTTTATCTTTATTTAAAGAGCTTTTTTGCTGATGCGAATATGACACTCTGTAGGTAAACATAATCTATATAAAAATATATAACTAGGTCCTCGGACGGTTTTTCAGAGCAAACTTAACCATATTAATATTATAAGGACTATTTTGTCTGATAAAGGGTTCGATAAATTAATGTTATGTACAATAATAGTTATAGTTAATGTTTCATAATAGTTGTTAGTAAATATTTTATAATAGTTTGTTTTGTAGGTTTATAAAAAATGTCGCCTTTTTAAATTACTTACACAAAGCTAAAAATAATAGGTACACTAGCCCCGCTGAGTGGGTAAAAATGTGAAAACTCTAAGCCGTTTAAAAATTAAATGCACTAATATCTCAAGAGAAACGATTGTTACCCGGAGGCGATAATTTAGTTTCCATAATAGTAATATTTAAAGCGAACGTATTATTACATTCGCCCAGACAAGCGCGCCAGGCTTTCTTTCTCAGATTGTTAATTTTGGTCGACGCCGATACTGTTAAACTCATACCGCCTTATTACAAAACGCTATCTAAAATAGTTCCGGGACTATTACTAGGTTTAATACTAATTAAACGCGATCTAAATGTATTTACGAGACTATTACTAGGTTGGTATAAAACCTAGTAATAGTACCGGAACTATTTTAGATCGCGTTTTGGAATAAAGCGGATAATGATCGTCTGTATCAAGAAGGGTTTGGGTTTACTAACCGAAATTATAAGTAGGTGTAATCTACATACAAAAGCGTGAAACGATGGATGCGAGACGCACGTTCTGTTCATTGAAGCGACACTTGGGGGAGGCCTATGTCCAACTGTGGATGTCTTTCGGCTGAAATGAATATACTGGTGATACAAGAGCGTTTCTAGTACTTGCGGGGGGGCTAGTAGAAGTATAGAGGATGGTGAAGTATGTACAATAAGCGGGATATAGGTAAGTTGAACCAAAATGGTGATCGACTTTCAGTACGGTGTAAAATATTTTCGGGTGTCAATCGAAGTGCGGCATAGCGGGGCGCTGCGGGTAACCATAGCAACGATGGCCATTTTAGTTCAACTTATATGATTAGTCGAGGACACATAAAGCAAATGAAAACTTCATCGTGCTCTTGACTGTACGGTAAATCAAACTTGAAAACATAGTAGTATGTAACTGTCTGTTAAGAAATGAAAAATTGTTGATTTTTTATAGTTTTAGACAAGTATACAAGTTGTATACTAAAGCGACTACAGATGGCTCTGCATTAAAATATGCGTCTGAGTGCGGCCTTTGAATGGCAACATTGACAAAAAGTCTATATTTTTTCGATTCTCTACAGGGGCTACTGCTTTCTTTGGATTCACACTCACAAACTTTCGCCTCTACAATATTAGTGTGATACCAATGCTATAACCAGATCTCTTTGTCAACAGCGGCAAAGAATGTGTGATGCCGATGATCCCGCTGGGGCTGAAGGAGACCAAGGAGGTCGACTTCCGGGAACCCTTCAAAGATTTCATCCTAGAGCACTACAGTGAAGACGCCGCGGCGTATGAAGACGCTATATCTGACTTTATGGATATGAGACAGGTACTATAGATACTAAGTCCTTTCGTATACAGTTTTAATTCAAATAGCAGTGTCAAGAGAAGAATTGATGAAGAGAATTTCTTGCGCTGAACTTAATTAACGTGGGACAAGAGCAGGATGATGATCGTCTCCAATTGATTCTTATTGAACGCAATTTCGACGAATCACCGTAAGCGTCGGCTTGCGGACAACGAGCAACGGGTAGCTCGCCGTCCACTCATCCTATAAGGACCGAGCCCGAGTCGTCGACGGCGCATAGTGTTCTACTATGTGTGCCTCAAAGCGATGTCAGCAAACCGTAGGGGCCCATCAGGGCCGATGCCTGCCTGGCCATGGGATCGGTTCTGAAAAGGATATACTCAGATATACTCATGACCTTGGAACGCAAAAGGCAACTGAAGCAACATAGGTGTGGTTTTTGTCAGTGAAAGTGTGACATGACTTTCCGTTCCATCTTATAGCGAAAATTCATAACATCTTATGACTTTTCGCTATAAAGTGGAGGGGAAAGTCAATATCATCATATTCTTATGCTGCTAACACCATCTAGCGAGTGAACAGGAACATCACGATTGTATATTTTTTTTTAATGGGGCTAGGTATTTATACGTTAGTAGGTATTATATTATGTGTGCCCAAACTACATATAATACGCGGCAAATAAGTTGAAATGGCCGTCGTTGCAATGGTTACACGCAGCCCCAATGCCGCACTGCGATAGAGACACAAAACAACTTAGATGCCGCGTATTGTACATCTGTGCTATAGAGCGCGCGCTTGGTGTCAATGTTCAAGTACTGACAATATTTCATGACTATAACTTAACTATGTATATTATGACTACCCAGGCTATGCGTACGCCAGTGCGGTCGAGCGCGGGCGTGGCGTTGCTGTTCAAGTACTACAACCAGCTGTATTTCATCGAGCGACGATTCTTTCCGCCCGACCGGTCGCTAGGAGTGTACTTCGAGTGGTTCGATTCGTTAACAGGTATATTCAAATACAATTTCACAAATAGCTTGAGCTCTTATGCTATCGTTTTAGAAACCAAAAAGAACCATAAAAAAAGTTATGCTGTCACTGATTATAATGATTACAAAATCTTAAAATAGATGGCGGTTCTCCTGATTGTGATTTAGGGAACATCGTACAGATGGCACTAGTTGTATGTTATTTCAGATACAACGAAAAAAGAAATAGTCTTGGTGAAGTTTTTTAAACAAAATGATGTTATTACTCTTCCAGGAGTCCCGTCATGCCAGCGAACAGTGGCTTTCGAGAAAGCTTGTGTCTTGTTCAACATAGCTGGCATCTACACACAACTCGGCGCTAAACAGGTAGGTATTCAATTTTAAGTGTTTTAGATAAATGTCTAACCTAAAAGTGTGCAACGCTAAATATGAGGAGTCTGAAAAAAAAAACGGGTTGATGATGAAAAAGTAATTTACATAGAACACTACTCAACACATACACTTGTTTTCAACCGAGGTACCTACCACTTACTTAATTGCAAAAATCATAAACTTATGACAGATCTGTTGGTCTAGTGGTTAGTGACCCTGAGTACTATGCTGGAGTTCGAGGGTTCGATTCCCACAATAGTTTGTGTAGTTTATCTGTTATGTATGTATGTGGAAATCAACAAGTTTGCTTATCAGTTATCTAGTAGGTACTGATAGCACAAACTTTCCATAGTTTGGGATTAGATGGCATTGTGTGAAAGTTGAGGAATATTATTTATTTTGACGATGATCAAACTTGAAACTAACCGTTTATCACAAGTTGTAATAACTTGTTCATGTCATTGTCGTCTCTCGCCCTCAGGACCGCTCGACGTGTTCCGGGCTGGACGGCGGCGTGGAGGCGTGGCTGCGCGCGGCGGGCGCGCTGCGCTACGTGCTCGACAACTTCACCAACGCGCCCTCCGTCGACCTCGCCGCCGACACGCTGCTTGTACTCGCTGCTCTTATGACTGTACGTGATCTAAGTTTAACCTTTCTGTATCTTACCTTCTTGATAGTGTTCCAATTTACTTCTAAGGCAAATCTACTCGATTCCGATTAAATTTTACTGAAATCTTAACAACCACTTTTTCCATCTACTCACCTGGTATATACTCGTAGCAATACCATATGGAAGATCTACCTTAAGTCAGTTTTCTTCGTCCCTGCTCAATAAGGAGAAATTTCGTTGTGGACTAGAAATAACCATTTTATTTGATGTATTCCAGGCGCAAGCTCGTGAATGCCTGTTCGAGAAGCTGCAAGTGCAGGCGGGCGAGGCGCGCGGCGAGCTGCGGCGCGCGCCCGAGCTGTGCCTCGACCTCGCGCACGAGAGCGCGCACCTCGCGCACACTTACCGCCAGCTCTATGATAAGGTATATCTACGTGAGTGCCTGTTCGAGCAGCTGCAGGTGCAGGCGGGCGAGGCAGCATCCAAATATCATCCCATCCCCTCCGACTCAGATATTTTAAAACTGTATTGATTGAATGAATGACATTGTCGTAAGTTTATAACAAAAAAAAAATCAAATAAAGTCAACGTTACTACACTACATAAATAGCTTTAGAAACCATCAATTTTGAAATGCATTGTTTTTGTTTTCAGATGCAATCGGAAGGTGTGTTCAACTACGTGCCATACTCGTGGGTCTCTTTAGTCCACGTCAAGACTGAGTTTTATAAAGGTAAATGTCAACGCATCTTATTGTAATAAAAGGAAACTGTAAATCAATGTTAGACGCTACATTACAGCAACTGGATGATTTTATAACGTAGTTTATAGATTAAGTTAGCTACCTACCGAACATTTTTTTTTTAATATAAGGTTAGCGGCCATGCTCTCGCTAGATGGCGCTAAACTCAAAATTTCTAATGTATTTCTAGTATATGAGAGCATTATTATATCATGTCACTAACTATAGTTATACATTTACTTGACCACTTTAACGGAAACCAATAGAACCACAACTCATATTCATCACATTTGAGCAATGTCTAACAACTGTCGTATTATTTTCCAGCGTTGGCGCATCAGTACTGTGCGACAGGGCTGCTGAACATGCCGGCGTCGGCGCGGTCGCCCAGCCGTCTCGCATCCCTGTACGATGCTGACACACACCTCGATAATGGTAAGATGACGAAGAAATACCTGTCTAGGGCGCCAAGACAAATCTATTCTAAAAAGGAATGTAGTGTCGTACAGTTTTATATATATTTTATACTTATAAACTCACGACTTTACCCTACGGGTATGAGCTGGAATTATTGAAAGCTATCTATAGTACGGTATTTGTAATATTAGATACTAGCTTTTGCCCGCGACTTCGTCCGCGGAAAATTTCTTGTTTTAACATAAGTTTACACTCGACATTACTGTACCTTACCATTAGTAAAATATTTTTTGGAATCGGATCAGTAATTTCGAACTCGAAGATTACCGAAGTTCTCTTGTCTGCTCAAGGTAAATCGCCCACGTTGTCGTTAGTTGGTGTAATACCAACTAACGACAACGTGGGCACAATAATTCGAAAGCGTCATCAATCCACGGAAAATCTTAACACCGCGATTCAGAAAAATGACGTATTTGCAGAAAGCCATCTATGGGCAAATGGATAAAACGTCCGCACAAAGCATGATAGATCTAGAGCTCTACGAATGAAAGTTGTGCTAGTGGCATTTTGCGTTTTAGTAATTTTATATTATCTCCGAAACTATATGACCAATTGACATACTGTAAATGGCAAATCTTATCTGTATGATTTCCTTGTGATACCGAAATAATTTATTGTGACAAGCATTAATATTTCGTTGCTCAAATAATCAACCAAACGTAAGCATGCCGAAAAAATACTTTTTTAATGCAAACAAAGAAGTATAAAAGATAGAAATATGGTATCGCGGACTTTTTTGTAGATATAATTAAGACGAATCAGGTTGCCATACATTGTTTTTAATTTTAAGCAACTCTCTAGGCAGCGCACGCAAATAATTCTGTTTTATGAGGTATTTTTTTCCGACTTTCAACACAAAAATTGTGATAGTTCGGTTAATGTACATGTTATAAAAATAATTTATAGCCTATAGCACTCAGGAATAATGTAGCTTTCTACCAGTGTAAAAAAATTTAGAATTGGATCATGAGTTCCAGAGATTACCCCCTACATACAAACTTACAAATTTTACCTCTTTATAATATTAGTATAGACATACTATCAGTAATTGCTTTAGAGATACTTTTACTGGACTTACCAAACACTAATGAAAACTGTTTAGTTTAATCTTAATTTGTGGGAATGCTATTTTTACTATCAATAAAAATAATTACTAAGGCTTGGCTAGTAATTATATTTTTTGCTTGCTAAGTAGTTGAATGTCCTAATTATTTTAATATACCTATTAAAATAATTAGGACAACTACTTAACACTACATGTGGTATTGTGAAGAAAGGACTTGTACTACCCTGGGCTTGTGCCTTCGCACGTCGCACTGTCCTTCAAGAAAAAATAAATGACTGCTAAGTACAATAACGCTTGTGTCATAAAATGGAGAAAAGTCAAAAGATATTGTTACAAGAACTATGCCATCAACTCTTGTCTTGTTTCACTTTCAGGGTCGTCCATATCCCCGACATTTAAGGACGCGGACGTGGACTGGATAACGTTGGGTCGCGCGCATCTTGCCGAAGCCCTAACCTTGTATGAGGAAGCACTCAGGCTGCAAAGGATGTGTCGGTTAGTACATTACACAATAACTTCCATGAGCCCAGTTTTTGCCAATAGACAGGAGTAAGGTTTAGATGTATAAAACAAAAATTTTAAAGATTTCTAACACTCGTGTGAAGTTGGGGTGGGATACCAGTATAATATATAAATGCATTAATAATAAACACAGAGAGCTGCGCGGCAAGGAGGCGATCTCGCTGGTGGTGCGCGCGCAGCTGGAGCGCGCGGCGCGCGAGCGGGCGGCGCTGCGCGACCACGACGCCAACGACTTCAACGATCTCATCGACGCGCCCAACGTGCAGCGTGAGTACACTCTCACTATTTTATTTGTGCAACTAGAAGGTAGTACCTGGATATAAATCTGGAAAATAATCGACTAGTTTTTGGTTATAATTATGAGATTGTACCAAGGGCGTCACCAGCCGATGACCATATCATATTGGAATAACAAAAGTATGAACTGTAGTTACAGTTGAGAGCGTTTAAAGCTGTAAAGGAAGTGAAAACTTCAAAATTTTAGTGCTAAAGTTTGTGGAATACCAACTGAAATGTCCAAGGGGACTGTAGTCTACACTAAAATTCTTACCATAATAGTGCTAAATCTAGCACTGGAAGTGCTGAGTTCGTAACATCAAGCGAAGCACGTGGCGCCTTATTGCCTGCCCCCACCTTCCTTGGTTCTGGCCAGTGAAACGTCAAAGCAACCAAAACCAAAATGGCCTCCTTGACGGAACGTTTTACTTGTTCAAATGTTCCTTATAAGTAATTTAGTTTACAGGTAGTTAACAAATGTTACGAAGTTGGCAGATAAGATAAAATAAATCAATCTCTATTTTCTAGGGGGGCCGTAGCCCCTGCCCCTTTGGCGACGCCCTTGGATTGTACTCTGTTTAATAATAAAACCAACTAACTTTACTCTCTATTATGATCCACAGCATCATCAAAATTCCAACTGGCCTTAACGCAACCGGACTTCGCTCAGCACAGAGTTGAAGACTTATTCAAGTCCTTAGGACCAATCGCCATATTCTCCGCCAAACGTCACTGGAGCGCGCCCCGTCTCGTCCAGCTGCAGAAGTACAGGGACGGGTCCCGACGCATCGAGAGACCACGGAACGGAAACACCGAAGAATACGAAGAAACAAGAAACGGAAAACTCAGAAGTGACAAACGAGACCGATCGGAGGACAACAGCACTTACTACAACCAAATAATTAGAAGCGACGAGAAATATTCCAACGATTATGAAAAAAAGAAACTTCATAGAGTCACAAAGCAAAATGGAGTATACATTAATAGTTATAACAATAATAATTACGAATACCATCCAAAAGTCTTGGAATATGACTCTCAGAATGAGTATAAAACTAAAGGAGAGGGGAAAATTTTAAACGGAGAGAAGGAATGTAATGGTAAATTGAAGAACGGTAGGAGAAAGGATCCTCTGAGAAGGGCGGCGAGTGAATATAATGTGTCGAATGCGAAGATTGAAGATGAAGGCTTCGGGTTCTCCGTGAGAGGAGATGCGCCGGTTGTGATAGCAGGGGTTGAGCCTAACTCTTTGGCTGATGTAAGCACATATTTTGACGTTTTCATAGCTATCTTCTCTCAAAAGTTTTGAACTTTACGGCACGAGCCTAAATCTAAATCTATTATACCTACACTAAAAAAAATAGTAATTCCGAATTGCACAAATGAATTAACCGAGTCATTTGTCACTTTGATTTTAGGAGACAATCTCCGGAAATACTCATGTTGGTGATAAATAATGTATAACTTCCTTATTCCAGATCGGCGGCATGCGTGAAGGGGACTTCATAATCTGCATCGGTGATGTTGATGTGAAGTGGAGCTCGCACGACGAGGTGGTGCGACTCATCCAGCAGGCGGGAGACACCCTCACTATGAAGCTCGCCACGCCGATGGATAAGAGCTGTGTAAAGGTACATATATAATCTTAATCATATACAACAACTACAAGAATTACATTATTCAAATGTACTTGTACTTGTAGTACAACCTCTATACCTTTTACTATCAGTATAATGACTTTTTTGAATGACCTCGAAAGCTATACCTATGTGATACGACAAAATTTCACAAATTGTTGCGGTTAATGCATGACAAGATATACACCAACATAACGTGTTATTTTTCGTGTTTGTAGGCGTCCCCGGAAACCCCCCGGCAGCCCAACTCTCACCAGGGCTCGGTGTCGGCCGCGTCGAGCGCGTCGAGCGGCTCCACCGCCGCCACCGCGCGCTCGTCGGCGCGCCGCGCGCCCTCCTGGAACCCCTTCCGCCGCCACACCACACGGGACAACAGCTCGCACCGCGGATCACACACCAGCAACATTATATTCAGATAAATAGCGATAGTCCTTTTTTGAAGTAGCGACATCTATTAGTCGGCTTTTAAAAGTTACAACGCCACCTATTGTGTGTTTTTGGCATTCGTAGTAACGATTTGCTATAGTGACATCTAGTGGATGTTTCAATGAAGTTATAGCAGCCCTCCTAGCCAAGTTACAATCGTTTCGTTTTGCGTTAACACTTAGAGTTAGCCACGCCCCTAACTCCTTTGTTCGAACCTATGAATTGGGGGCGTGGCCAACTTAAAGCGTTAATGCAAAACGAAATGATTGTAACTTGGCTAGGGGGGCTAATCTATTGATAAATAACTTAATTCTTGATGTGTGCCCATTGGCTTATAACTTTATTGCAATTATTACAATTGGCAATATAACGCATCAATTTTATGTAAAACACCACTGGTCATAAAACATTGCTAAAATGTTTAATGTCGCAAAATACGCAATCAAGTCACAAAACCAACGATACCGTTGATCTTTAAGTAAATCAGTAGCGCCATCTATATTTATTAAGTCGAAAAATATTCTATTATAAGTAAACTAAGCTAAAATTTTAACCAACGCCATCTATTATCGGTTCTAATCTTTTGGTGTGAGTGGTTGAAGAGTTATTTAAGTTACTTCGGGAGGCGACATTCGCTGCTATAATATTTAGGTTCCTAAATATATAGTTAGATATGGGGACCTTGCATCGGCTATGATACTCCAAAGTTATTCTTCTATTATTTTGTAAGTTTCCAACTTGGCAAGGGTCATGTTTTTTATGGAAAAAATATAGGTATTTAATTTTTGGGTTATTATAAAGTTTGCCAAGTTAACTCCACTACAGATATATATGTATATTCTTTTTTATTCTTTACTAACATTATCATACCCATACTTAAGCACGAATTACATTCAAAATTTCTTTTTTCCCGGACAATGCATGTGTGCATTTACTCTATTACATTTTATTCTTTTTCATTATTTATATCAACTTAATAAAAAAAAATATAAAACTCGTACCTACCTATATTAACTATTTTTATATCCCTGTAACTTTGACCTGGAATATAATTTATTGTTCAACACCTAAATTGAACACAAAATAACACAACATGTAACACAATGGCTACTGATGTACTGTCACATCTTTATATCGCAAAAAGACGTGAGCAGTCGCATGAAACGTCGACATTTTGAAAATACGATACCTATTCCTTTTTCAATTTCATATTTTCATTTAAAATTCTATAGAGAAATATAACAAAAACATTTTGGTAAAAGACATTAATTTGATAACATAAAAATACCCTTGAATTTCCAAATTATATTTTTTTATTTAAACTTATTATTTTAGTTTATTAATAAAAGGGGTATGACCTACAAAATAGGAATAACGACTGATTGAAAGTGTACTTAACAGATTATAAAAATCACAGATAAAAAAAAACGTTATGTATATTCGTAGTTTATAAAAAATATATGTCACAATTATATTAAATAGGTATACGTGTAATTACAGTATTTTTAGTTATTACATTAAATAATATATTAATTTAATATATATTTTGGATGTGATCGATTTTAAAGTGAAATAGAAACTTTTAAAAATATTGATCGCGTCCGAAAAGTAAAATTTTAGATTGATTGTAACAATTTAAAATTTTTGATTCGATTTGTTTTAGTTTATTATAGTTGTATTATATTATGGAGTAAAAATGTATATCATTGTATAAACTTGTTTAAGATAAAATGTATAAAATTGTTGTGGTTACTTTTGAACAATAAAGGTTATTTAAAGGCAAACCAGTTTTAAATTTTAATTCGTTAGTTTTTCACCAGAGCAACAAAAACCTAAAAAAAATCAAGCCATTGTTTTATTTTAAAGGTAAATCGTGTGCTTCTTCTGCTCTAGGCGGGGAGCAAGTGTCAGACTTTTACTGACTAACCTACGCTCCTTCAGTCGCCTTTTGCGGTCTAGGACCACGAGTATCCCTTTCATATTTTTCTCCCATGACCCTAGCAGGGTTCGGTCTCGCTGAGGTTTACTGACAACTCTTTGAGGTACGTTTGGAAATTGTGCTGTGTGATATTTGAGATGATGCTTGAGAAAGGCCTTGAATTGGCCAGAAAAATGTTTCGACTACTGTGAGGCACCATATATTATTCTTCCTATTGTCTTGGAAACTTAAGCAAATTTTTTTTTACTCTTAAACTAGTGTAAGAGTGCATAAACGGTCTGTAAATTAGCCTTTGGAGGCATGCGGAACAGAGAGTAAAGTCCTACATACCTCCGTTGAAAAGGGAGGATCCTCCGACCAGACGGGTGTTATATCTGGTGGGCTACTGCCCGACAGATGATTTCGGGCTGTTCTATATGTTAAAATCGCGCGGAGAACTTTACTTACGCGATGCAGGATTAGTTCTTTTCTGACGCCATAGATGGCACTACAAGCCTATCATAGAGCTCGTAATCTCCACTCCACACCAGTGGAATCAACGAAAAGCAGAACGAAGTGGAGCTAAGCGGACTTTCGAGCAAAACAAATGAACACGCGACCCCGAGTCGGACAGAACGTCGTCGAGTACCGAGAGGAGACCACGTAGGGGAGAGTAACCCAAATTAATTTTGCCCCACGCCGCCTCAATGAAAACACTTACCACTTTTCACTGCTCTTCTCCGCTTCAATAGAAATGCACTGTATGGGACAGGGAGTGAGATTTTTGTTTAATTATTTACTTTGCTAGCCCATAATAGCAGTAGAAGATGGACACCATCATCGTCTTCCTGCCCCTGTCCCATATTACTTGGAGTCAGCTCAACGCATATTTTCTTCCATTCTGTCCCGTCACCCGGGCGCCGGACGTGAGTGGAATAAAGAAGACCTTCACCCGACACGACTGGAACACAATAGGCTAATTAGATAGGTGGTTAGAATTAGGATAACTTATCACATAATTTTCTGAAATTCTATTTCGGAACGTAAAATGAGCCGCGAAATTTCGGTCGCGTATCTTTAGCATAGTGTGTTTAGACACTACTGTTGAAATCAGCACCATCTAGTGAGAATATAGAACAACCAAGTTAGAAATTGAAAAGCCAATTCCTAGCCTATTTTTTTTTTTTGTTTTATTTGCCTCAGTAAAAAAGCGAAACATAAATGATATAGATGATTAATTAAATAAAACACACTGATAACGTCTTAATTCATAGCCCTTTATAAAACAAAACAAGAACAAAATAAAACATAATATTCATACCTATTAAAAAAACAATACTTAATGTACTATTACATTGATCATAGAACATTTATTTGGTCAAATAAATACGGTCGACCTTCAATAAATAGTAACACAATTTCGGGACTCAATCAAAGTTTGGCACAGAGAAGGGCTACGCGTAACCATAGCACCGAAGGCCATTTTAGTTCAACTTATTTGCTGCGTACTGGCCCTACTTATTGTACAATTACATATCAGATACAGATCATAGAAAATTTCTTTGGTCAAAGGGGCCATTCAAGTACTATGTAAGCACTACAGGGTAGGGGGTCCTTGCTTTGCTTATTTTTGATGACATGGGGGATGGGGTCTAGAATTCTAGATGGTGACTACGTGAGCAGTTTTTTTTTAAAAGATCATTCTCGATGTTCCAAAATCACATGAAAATTAGTAGACTGACACATTTCACTGAGCAATGTTTACGTAAGCATGTGGGGGGAGGGTTAGTTCTTTGCATGCTTTTGCTGACGAGGGGGAGGGGGTAATATATGCGAAAAATCTGCTATCTGCTTACGTAATACTTGAACGGCCCCAAATCAGTACATTTATCAACTTTGTACGAACACATTTTTTTTAAAGGTCAATAATAATAATTATTTGAAATATTTAAAAATATAATTTGTATGTGTAATGAATGTTATAGATGAAAATAATAATTTAAGGAACTTTTTACATAGCACTACCCGCTAGCTTCGCCAGAGTCGGGTTAAACCCGGGTTTCTGGATTCAGAAATTGAAATTGAAAGTCAAACTCTACAAAAACCCAAATTCTCAATTCAGAAACCAAGCCAACAACAGAGATACTTAGAAACTACAACAACAATTATTTTTCTAACATAATTACAATAATAATAATAATGCACAACTTTCACACAACGCCATCTAGTCCCAAACTAAGCAGAGCTTGTGTTACGAGTACTAGACAACTGATAAACATACTTATATATTTCTAAATACATACATAATAAAGATAAATTACACCCTGATCGTGTTCAACACACAAAAAAATCTCCTGGGTGGGAATCGAACCCACGACCTCCGGCATAGCAGTCAGGGCCACTAACCGCTTCACCAGCAGGCCAATCACTTTTATAATGTTATCTATCATTAAAATATTTCTCCATATATTTTTTACAATCGTCATAGACGCCAAAGAAGACGAACCCGCCGATCATGAACGCCGTCATTCTGGGCATGACGCCAGCGAACAGGCCACGGAACCCTGACTCCCCGTAGATGGTGGTGAGGACTGGCCTGATGCGGAGCTTTCGGGTGACGGTGTAGTCTTGAGCCAGCATGATGCGCGTCTTGGCGAGGTCTAAAGGAGTCGTGACGGCTGCTGCGAAGCCTCCAGCTATTGAACCGCAGACTGCACTCTGTAAAGACTTGTTTTATGTGAAAGGTGGACCAGACGGTTGTAATCTAGAGTCCCAACCAAGGTCACCTTCTGTAGGGGCCCAGCAGGGTCGAAGCCTGCTCTGGGGCTTAGGGTAAATGTGAAAGTGAACACCAGGGCCCTGGTACGAAGGTAATGAAAGAACGGAGTAGGTCTGAAACTATCTCCCGCTCCACCCAAGGGCGAGCCGGGCCTTGGTTCAGGCCATGGTCCGGAGCGAGGAGGAGTAACAGGCGGTCGCCTCCTTCTGCGAAGCAGTAATGCCAGCAAAGGAGGAGACCGACCGCATCAGGCAACGGCGCTCACGCCGCAGCCGCCGCCGTAATTCCGATCCCGATTTCCGACCACCGCAGGCGCGGGCTTGCGAACGGCGGGCAATGGGTAGCTCGCTGTTCATCCTTCCGGTAACAGTCCGGACCGACCCTAAGTCGTTTACGGCGCGCACTGTTCCCGCGCGCCTCAAGGAGTCGTCAGCAAACTGTAGGGGCCCAGTAGGGTCAAAGCCTAATCTGGGGCTTTGGGGAGGTATGAAAATGCATACCAGGGCCCTGGAACCAAGGCAAAGGAGGAACGGAGTAGGTTTTTAGTCAGTAAGAGTCTGACACTATCTCCCGCTCCGTCCAAGGGCGGTGGATGTCACTGGATGATTTTACGTACTTAAAAAAAAAACCAAGGGCGGGAGTTGCCATTAGATGATTTTTACCCACCAAAAAAAAAAAACAAGGTCAGCTTGGTTGGAACTTAGTTTGTTTTGCGGCTACATGAATGTACAACACCCGCCAACACGTTCACAAATCAGTCACTGTGGTTGGGAATACGTGCCTCCCAACCAAGGGCGTTGAAGGTCATTGTTTACAACAGCTGTCTACACAGATTGAAGGGCGGAGCGCGAGATAGTGTCACACTTTAACTGACTAAAAACCAACTCCTGTTCCTTCGTTGCATTTCATACCAGGGCCGAACCTTCCTTTTAGAAATCGATCCTTGCCCCCAGTAAGCTTCGACCCTGCTGGGCCCCTACAGTTTGCTGACAGCTCCTTGAGGCGCCCATGGTACTATACGCGCCGTCGACGACTTGGGCTCGGTCCGGACGGAGTATCTTGCACGTTCTTCATAGAGATCTACGCTTTGGAACGTGCAATTTAGCTTCACTTTTTTTTTGACAAACCGAAATTTTCACATCTCAAAAGTGTCTGTAAGTGGTCTATTTAAAAAAAAAACCTTTCTGATTTCTGAAGACGGGCAGCTCGATGAAGCTGAAGGGAAAGTCTCTTAGCGCTGTGGAGCCGAAGTCGCGTTGTACAACTAGTGCTACCAACCTGAAAACTGTTGATCTCCTCGTTGGTGTAGTTTCTAACGCTGCTCTTCAGCAGCTCCCAGACGGGCAGCTCGATGAAGCTGAAGGGCAAGTCTCGGAGCACTGTGGAGCCGAAGCCCCGGTATACGCCGCGGAAGAAACCCTCTGATTTGTAGGCCTGCGAAGTGTAATAATGGGATGGAATGAGATATTGATTACACACCTTGTGTCTTTGTTAACCTACTTTTGTTAACTTTATTTTATATATTTCCTTTCATTATTGTAAACTAGGTTTTGTCTGCGATTTCGTTCGCGGTGTACCCTACTCTATCCAACTCTACCCTATTCCACCCTACTCCTTGCTACTCCACCCTACTCGCCCTACTCTAGAATTAGCGAAATCGGTCCAGCCGTTCACGCGTGATGGCGTGACCAAAGGAAACAGAGATTAATTTTTATTTACACCCTAATTTTTTACCCGACTGCGCCAGAAGGAGGGTTATGTTTTTCGAGAGTATGTATGTATGTATGTATAATTGTTTGGCACGCTCTGCAGCCTGAACGGCTCGATGGATTTTAGCTTGAGAGGTGTCGTTAGATTCGTATTTACTGTGAGACTGACACTGGGTATATCAAAATAAAAAAAAAAACAAAATGGCGGATTTTTAGCGCCAAATTCAAATGTTTGGCACGCTCTGCGAACTGAACGGCTTGATGGATTTCAGTTTGAGAGGTGTCTTTAGATTCGTAATTACTTTGAAAGTGATATCGTAATAAAATAAAACTAAAAAAATAAAAAACGGTAATTTAAAAAACTAAAAAAAGAAGAAAGTCAGCCGTCTAGTCAATAGATTGGAGTAATCTGCAATGTAATATAGGTATGTGCTCTCAATTCTAGAATGGGTCCCGACTGCCAATATTTAAAATATTATATAGATAAGTGCAATCGGGTAAATCGACTTTCTTGTTTTAGGGCTTTTTCATGAATGCTCAGAAAAGCAGTCGGGTTTTTTAGTTTTTTTAATTACCGTTTTTTACTATATGCGAAACCTGAAACACGTGTCAAGTATTTTTATGTAAAGAATCTCTGTACAAATTTTCAAAACCGTATCATGAAAAATCACAAAGTTATAAGCTTGTTATGTTATACAAATACATAGTCACCGGGTCACCCGGGAAGAATTGTTTTACTCTCGCACCCAGCTGTGCGCTATCATCTAATGCCCGCTATAACCTGCCATTACCTGTGTGTGTGTATAGTGTCGGTGGTATCCAACTTGTGACATTTTTTATATATCTTTGAAAAAATTATTGGAATCGATTCAGTTCCTGATTCTGAACAAACTATATTCTGATTTCGCATATTATACTAAAAATTGTATAATATATGTGGATTTCTTTTTTTTTGGGTTTGTTATGCTCCCAGCTGTGCGCTGAATGCCCACTATGACCTGTATTGTACCCCGCATATTTTACCCCGAGACTAATCTCGGGGTAAAATATGCTGCAAAAATGATTGGAATCGATTCAGTTACTGATTCTGAACCAACTATATTCGGGTTTCCCATATACTAAAAATAATGTTGTACTTTATCTATGTTAGCAAACAAGCGGTATCTAATTTGAGTTGTAAATGTGATTACCCGCAATTGGCATATATTAGCATACATATTAAAATAATATCAAAGGCATATAAGTGACGTGGGTGAACCTAAATAAATAAATAAATGTAAGTCTACATCGTCATCTTTGAGTAAAAACCTTATTTCTTTTTCAGTTGAGTTTTTCTTTTGGGCCGGTTGTAATCACTGAGCATTTTGTATGAACTCCGCCTGGATCTATGTCGACTTTGCGGCCTCGAAACAGCGGTTTTATATTTATTAAAAAAAAAGAATAACTATTCAAGACATTTGTTTTTGCGAGGTTCTTTTAAAAAACAAGGTTAATTTTTCTTGTAACTCAAATCGTATCGTGATCTCGTATATATCTATACACGTTTGAAATCTTAAGTTAGAGTCAGATTCGCGATTTTTTTTTTATTGATCCAACTAATTTATATTTTTGACTTTTTCCCGGTGCTTGGTCATATACTCAATTTTAATATTTTTTCATGGTGTTCTCTTTTATATTTGTGGATTCCAGAGTTTTGAAAAAAGTTCAAAATGAGTAGAACCTGGCCTTAAATAGCATCTCCCACTCCGGGTGGAACTAGAAGACGTGGCAGACTTTTACTGATTAAAGCCCACCTGTGGTCCCTCAGTTGCTCCTTGCCTTACAGTTACAGGACCCCACGGTAACTCTTCCGTATATACCCGTAACCCTGGCAGGCGTTACTGGACCCCTTCTTTTTTGCTGATATCACAACACACCATCGACCTGGGCTTGGTACTTAGTGGAAGACCGAACTGCAAACTACCCATTGCTCGACGACCACAAACCCGCCCCGCTATGTTCTTTAAATGCTAAAAATCTGCGTTCTTCTAACAATCTCCTACCGTTTTGTCCTTCTCATACTTCTGATTTTATTCATTCTTCCTTTCATATACAGTCCATACTTCTGTGGAATGCGCTTCCTCTCGACATCAGGACGACCACCAGTCAGTATGCATTTAAGCGGAAGTTGCGGCATTATTTTCTACACAAATAGTGGAGTCATCTCAAAAACTCCTTTCATTTAATTTTTATATATAATATATTTTTATATATATGTAGGTTGTATTATATGAATTATACATGTATGTTTATTTTATTTATATACATTTGTACCTGCCATGTTTTCTCTTCACTACCCTTGGTTGACTGGTAGAGAATGCCTCAGGCATTAAGTCCGCCTTTGTACCTTTATGTTGCATGAAGTTTGAATAAATAAATAAATAAATAAACCCGCGCCGGCCGGGAATCGCCCTGCGACTCCCGGCTTCGGAGGGAGATGGTTGCTTCCCATTCCGTCTCACCCCGTACGAGGACTTGAACCAGGGAGTTCCCTATTTGTTTTCGAAACTTGATCATTCGATTTTTATTACATCGAACATTAAATGTCACGTAACAGTACGCATCAAACCGACATACTATGAATGTAATAAATTACCGATCTAATGAGCAGCCGCTGTAGGGTTTTTCGCACAAACGTTACATCGCATCAATAAAGCATCGATGGAATAAAACATCGTACAACTGAATTATCGATACACTGTACTCGATTTAAGAAAAATCGAATCATTAAGTTTCGAAATCAAATAGGGAACCCGAACCAGTGGTGCTATTCTATAAGAAAACGCAGCACTGCCGCAACTACGAACATCCAAATAGGATACATTGAATTAAGAATCCAATGTTTAGAAACATTAGTCCCCGATTTCTGATTTAAGCATTTGAAGTTGAGAATTACTTAAACTCTACTTCAGCCTGTAAACCTGTCGAAATTTGGCATTTAAGTATGGTTTGAGACGTTCTTAACTCAAAATACTCAATTCAGAAACTCGCCCTAAGTCTAACAGTATTAAGAATCCAATTGAAGACATTTGGACTTAAGTATTCATTTAATTACTCAGAAAAAAAAAAGACTAGAACTTCGGTAATTTTCATTAATCGAACGCGGGCGGAGCACCGTCGGCATCGTGTCTCCTTGTGGAGGCGTGAGACTCATGGTGATACATTGTCAACCTAGGGGGAGTTCCTGAATTGAGTATTTTGAGTTAAGAACGTGTCAAACCATACTTAAATGCCATCTTGAGGAAAGCCTCCCATAAAATGGACCGATGGCCTGGTGAGAGTCGCGAGAGTGCGGTGGATGCCAGACGCACAGGACCGTTCGTTGTGACGACACTTGGGGGAGGCCTATGTCTAACAGTGGACGTCCTTCGGCTGAAATGACGATGATGTAGAAGTTTGAGAGAGCTCGAACGGATGAATGGATTTCGATGAAACTTGGGTAGATAATATTCTAGAATAGCACTTGGGATACTTTTTATCTCAGGAGTATTTTTCCTTAGGATAATTTCCTACTATTACGCGAGGAAAGCCACCAGCATCAGCTAGCGAATAGGCAACTGTACAAAATATAAATAATACCCGCTACCAGCGGCATCGCCTGGGTAATTCCACCTGATGGTAAACAGTAATGCAATCGTTGACAGGGGCGGATCGTGAATTTGTGGGGCCCTGGGCTGAAACTACTTAGGGGCCTATCTAAGTACTCAACTAATAGCCATGTCAAAAAACTGTTTCTTTAATGATATATTATTATTATATATTCTTTATTGCACAAAAAAACATAAATATTACTTAAATCTACGCAAGTATTAGTTGTACAAAAGGCGACCTTATTGCTGTGGTAGCAATCTCTTCCAGGCAACCTTTGGGTGAGAGAGAAACCGAAATAGTGATATATATATAAGAATATAAAAAAAAACAATAAAATAATTTTATTTATTTATTATGAATTAGTAAAAGAAATTAACAAGTTATGTGTGTGACAGTTATGTTATATAAATTATAATTTATAAATCAACCTTTCTGCATTTTTGTGCTGCAAATTCTTTTATTTGGTCATCACATTGCAAGTCTTTTGTTAGATCACAATTTATGGAAAGAAGTGATAAATTATTTAGTCGATGGTTCGACATTGTTGTCCTATATTTATTTTCTACATAGGACATCTTGGAGAAGGAGCGTTCTGCTTCACAGCTAGTGATTGGCAAAGTTAAAAAAATCTTTAAAATGGTATAGCAATGGTTTATTTTCATACATGAGCATAAAAATGTTACTGCAAGAGGTGTAAGACTCTGGCTTAGATTGGAGTAAGTACGTTTTTAATTGAGTGCACTCATTCACTAAATGCTCGTCTACGTCATCTGGATAGTAATCAATAATATGACGTGCACTTTCCAAATCTATTTTTTCGATATTTTTGTCTTGCAAATCCATTAAAAATTTGAATTTTTTGCTATATTTCTCATAGACTTGGCTCCTTTTATTTAAATCCATAATCAGCTTATCCAACGCAACGTTTAACGTGTCCCTTTTAAATCTTTCTGCGCCGTATACTGAGAATTCACCTGTAGACTTATCTGAAAATTTTGGAGTAATGCGTCTCTTGTTTATGTCATTGTAGTCTATTCCCACACTAGTACTTAATTTTTTAGCTTTCTCTTCGTATTCCTTTAGCTTCTGATCTGATTGGTGTCTTATGTTGTTCACAAAATCTTTTAATGACACAATTAACTTGTTGCCTTCACAAATGTCTAAACCAGGGCTCTGTATTTTTTTATTAACTAAATGAAATCTCTCCAAAACTTCTTCCCAAAAGATAATCAAAAATGCAGTCTCGAGTTTTGCCATTTTATTGAATAAATTTTCAACTTTCTCAACCTCAATTTCGCTGAAACTTTTGAAAATTTTCAAAATGTCATCATAATTATTTTTTAAGGCTTTGACAGCATCATAGTGGCAAGACCATCTGGTCTGGCTTAAACTTTTTAACGTAAATTTTAATTTTATTTCACGATTCAACAGTTCCCACCTAAGGGTCGAAGCAGAAAAGAAAACGTATATTTGTTGCACTACTCCAAAAAAGTTTACAATTTCGGTTGCAACCTTAACAGATTCTACACCAACTAGGTTAAGGGAATGCGCAGCACATGGCACATAATCTACGGTATTATTTTTTTGTTTTAGTAGTGCTTGTACACCATTGTAGTGACCCGCCATATTGGCAGCGTTGTCATAAGATTGCCCCCTACAATTACTCAGTAGTAATCCATTTGTTTCTATAAAGTCTTGTAGAATATTAAATAAATATAAGGCAGTATGACTACTAATTTTAATGAAGGCTACACATCTTTCATATACTTTTCCCCGAAAACAGTATCGTAATACAATAGCAAGTTGATCATTGTGAGACAGATCTGGTGTAGAATCCATCACAGTTGAATAATACTTTGTGTCGTCGTTTTTTATTTGATTTATAATTTGTTTAATTAGCTGTCGGCCCATAATCTCAATTATTTCTTCATATACTGTTTTTGATAAGTACGATATTATCGGTTTTGGTCGCAGCTCCCGTTGTTCAATGTGTTCACGAATGAATGGATCGAACTCTGCCAATAGCTCCAGAGCACCCATAAAATTACCATTATGTGGAGAACCAAATACTTCCTCGGAACCTCTAAATGCTAAGCCCCTTATACTCAAAAATTTTACCACTGCAATTACCCGTTTTAGGACATTGTGATAATATTCTGTTTCTTTTCTTAATTGCTCCTGAAGCTGCTTGTCTAAAACAGACTTATTTTCTTTTCGTGTTAACCACACTAACATTGATTTCTTATGTTCATTAGAATTTTCGTGAGTTTCTAAACAAGTTCCTATGTGTTTCCAATCAGAAAATCCGGTCGTGTATTGAGAAGAGGTTTTAGAAAAAAGTTTGCAAGGCAAACAAAAAACAGCACCAACACTGGTTGAATATGTTAGCCAAGATCTTTCCAGTGATTGACCATTTTTCATTTTTTTTGTGAAATGGCTATTTGAAAATGCTCTGTTTTGTTCCTTGTATTTCTTTATAGAAGCTGAATATATATTTTTCGGATCTTTATTTTGAAAGTCAGTCATTTCATGTGAGAGGATGTCATTAATAAAATCATTATTTTGCAATTCTGGCCACAAGCCCACGTCAACATATTTCTCAAACTCGAAATTAATATTCCCTAAATTTCTTTCCGTCTCAGTGTTACCATTCTGTCACTGAACACCAATATCCTTTTCCGTTTGATCAGAGGGTTGCTGGTAGTCAAGACTTTGCACATTTTCATCACTTGTCTTCTTTTCTTGGTGTTGCAATTTGCTACTCCCTTCAAATAGATTCTCTTCAGATACGATCCCTTCCTTATTGCTTGTTGATGAATTTTTAGCGATTTCATCCTCGTTTTTATGTATTGATTTAAAAAAAGTCCCAATTTTTGCACATTTTTTCTTTCCTTTTCACGATCTAGCTGTAATTTGCGTTTCTCAGCTCCACTTTTATACTTTCGACCAGACATTATGTAAATTAAGACTTTGATTTTTTCCTGAAAATAAACAATGAACTTGATAGTTTTCTGATAAATAAACAGTGAACGAGATAATCGTTAAATTTGAATACGTGGATACTTTGTAATGAGTGCAGTAGTTGAAAATTTCATTTAGTATTAAAAAACCGGCCAAATGCGAATTAACTAATTGTCCCCCGAAAATGACTCTTATTAAAAAAAAAATACTTTGCACATCTGTGTTTTTGGTGATAGGATTACACCATCCTACCAAATTTCACCTAATTTGGTCCAGTAGTTTCGGAGTAAATTGGCTGTGACAGACAGACGGGCGTACGAGTGATCCTATATTCGTTTTTTATTTTTTTTTGTACAGAACCCTAAAAATACCATAAAAAAGAAAGACACGATTTATAATTATTTTTACTTACCAAATAAAAGCAGGAAATCTTATACTAATTATGTATTTCAATAACATAAATAAATTTCACTTATTTAGATATAACTTTTAAATTATCACTTATTAGTAAACTCACTCATTAAACACAGTTCTAACAATTAACACAGTCAGTTTGTCATTTTGATGACGAGAACAGAAGCGCGGAAAAAAACAAAATCACGTCAGACGTACGTTAAGCAGCGCAGCGGAAAGTCCTTCGTAAGAGTAGATAAAAATATACCGACCAAAAACAAACGACAGGGCAGGGAAATCCCCGTTCCGTTCCATAGACGCGCACATACATTGGTTGATTGATCTCAGAGTTGCCATTATTGCCAACCTTATGGTAGTTCTTTTTTTAATTAACTTCCTTATTAACTTCCTTATAAGGAAGTTATTGGAATCACCCCGAAAATCGAAATCGGAAATGATATTTTTACCAGTTAAGTCGCACGTAATACAGAGCGAGTCTATTGTCATAAACTGGGACCATGACTCTGGGCTGCTACTGAGAACTTCCAGTCCGGAAAAGGAATATATATTTTATTTACATAGCTATCATACACAATAAAGTAATAAGAATCAGAAAAAGTCTTAGTGCATGTAAAGCTTGTTGCATGTTTTTAGCGGGGTCTGGGGGCCCCTTGTAACCTCGGGGCCCTGGGCTGCAGCCCAAGCAGCCCTTAGGTAGATCCGGCCCTGATCGTTGATAGTGAATTTCACTAATTTATTGAGTTTATTCACTGTAGCCTTGAATACACCTATGTACGAGATACGCAGTACATTGAACTTTGTGATAGTTTGTATAACATACTCATGAATGCGCATATTGTTTGCCTGTGTTAAGATAGCACTTAAGTCGCACAATTATGTAATTACATCAAATAGAATAAGTAAATCCATCAAGGGAAACGTTTATCTACTCATTTACATAACATAACATAACATAAAACCCTTCAAGAAGGTAACATAACAGGAACATAATCTCTCACTGTTGGGCATTACAACCACAACCACCTAGCTCGCTGTCCGATCGTCCGGTAACCGTCCGGAGCAAGCCCAAGTCTTCGACAGCGCGCACTGTTCCTGCGCGCCTCAAGGAGTTGTCAGCAAATCGTAGAAGCCCAGCCTGCTAGCAAGCAGGCAGGGTCGAAGCCTAGTGGCGCCAAACGGTATGAAAAGCAACGAAGGAACGGGGTGGGTTTTTTTGTCAGTTAGAGTCTGACACTATTTTCCGCTCCGCCCAAGGGGATGTCATTGGATGATTTTTACCGCCCAGAAAAAAAACCCCTAACCACCTAAATTATAATCGGACAGGAAAACTGCAGTAGGCAAATTTAATCCAAATACGAAAATTCTGTCATTAAAAGTAAGCTGGTTCGAGAAAAGAATACCTGGAAAAAGTATATCATAATCATTTATTTGGCGCGCTTAGTACGGCCGACGGATCTTGGCGCGTCTGAAGTTAGGCTCTGCGAACTTTAGCGCTCAAAATAAGCGCGCCAAATAAATGATTAATAAAAATAAATGCCACTAACAGTTGTTAACAGCAATAACAACTGCTATTGGCATTTATTTTTTCAAACCATTTATTTTTTTACGAGTGGACAAGCGCTAAAGTTCGCAGAGCCTAACTTCAAACGCGCCAAGATCCGTCGGCCGTACTGTAACTACATTAGACCGACGCACACGTGAACAACGCCTGATTTGTACGTAGAACAACGTCGCGTGGCGTGGATCTAATGTAGCTCTACAAGTCTAGTTTCCATATAAAGTGTATGGAGACCGACGCGCCCAGATCGGCGTGTGTGGCACGTGTTAGCAGTGTATTTCTACTTTAATACTTACATGTACAAGTATAGAAATAGCACTCTTCGTGTGTGTTCCAACGTATGTTTGCTTCCTCTGCTTCGCTATCTCGGTGGGGACGCGGATCAGGCACGCCAACTGGGAAACACGTACAATTTTCATAAGGATATACCTGAATGTGAAATTAACTGTGAAGGCATCAAGCCTTCACAATTGTCTGATGATAGGTAATTTACTGCTACCTTACAAATACATATACACGGCTAAATTTTGATAGTTTTAATCCCGTGGAGGGTCGATCCGATAGGTACATGAAACACTATAGATTTGTAAACATAAAATTAAAAAATAAAGTACTTTGTTTTCTAAAACTCGAATTAATATCATGTACGAAATTAATTTCTTAAAATAAACGTCAGTTGATCGAGTGCAAGACTTGTAGGCAGTTAGTACGTAATGACCGACAAATACCTACAGGTCATTGGACTCGCTCAGCTGTTGTTTACTTGAAGAAAAAAGTAGAACCCTGCCTCAACATTTTACAAACAATTCTGGCATCTTCTAAAAACTAGTAGTAGGTAAAGACTACTTGCAATTTGGCTTCACTTTTTTGACTGACCAACATTTTGACTGTTCAAAAGTGCCTGTAAATGGTCTATTTGAAATAAATGTGTTTGATTTAATTTAATATACAAAAAAGAAACAACAGCAAAAATGAAATGAAAATGTGACTTTGTCTAGGCCCCCAGGTATATTTTACAAAATATTAGCTATTAAAATAAAGCTTCATAATTAACTACATGGACTTCTTACAAAAAGCCAAACAAAACTGGCATTCTTTTATACTTTATAAGTGAGACATTATATTACATTATATTAAATAGGACATGCATCATACAGTGCAAGTGTGGCAAGTTTTTAGTCACTAGTTGCTTGCAGTGTTGCAGCATTTTTTTTAGTTAATTTTAATTAATATTAAGTATTAAATAAAATTAACTAAAAACAATGAAAATATTTTTTAAATATGTCAAGAGTTATTTTTTATTTTATATTACTTAATTTATTCAAAGGAAAAATATATAAATGGATTAATTACTACTTTTCAAACCATACAAGGCTACTAGTAATACTAATGCTCACTTACCACTTCACCAACGCTAGCAGCAAACATATGTACCATTGGTACATACTGTGGAGCCACAAGTGGTTGGCATAACGTCTTCGTTGCTTCATAAGATACGAAGAACAAAGCTGTTGTTGGCATGGACGTTGATGCTACAGTTAACAAGCCTGTGAGGAAAAGGTTGATTTAGGTAAAAGAAAATAAGTATGGTAAGGTATGGTCATGTCATAATGATTTTCTTCTTCTTTATTAAGAATTGTCTCAAATAAATACTGAAGAGGATAATAACAAGTCATTGTATATATGTCACCGGAAAATGGCAAACGCCGTACGATTATAAAACATCGCAAGAAATTGTAAACTATTTTTTCTAAATAAAACACGGTTATGTTAGAAACTAATGAATTTGGATGTGGATTATTGTGTACAAAACGATTTTTCATAATATATCGAGAGTTTATAATCTAATGAAGATTTATTACAATCATACAGAGTTTGCAATTTACCGGTGACATATACAAATCAAGTATATTGACTTGGCTCGTGAGGTTGTCGACATGTGGGATATAGATTCAGCGTTCATTACACTGATAGTCGTGTCTGGTAATAAGCCGTTATAGCCAAGAGCCTCAACCAACATCTTAGGTGGCTCGAGTTAGGTGGCTGGATCAAGGGCTTAATTCAGAAAGTGGTACTCCAGGACACGGCTCGTATAGTTAAGAGGTTCCATTCTCTGGAGCCCTGACCGCCGGTAGCTTGGACGCTGTTCCCAATACCATTGTGATACTATTTTGAATATTTTTAAATGGTTTTCACTTGCAGCAAAATTAACTCTTAGCTTTTATATATGAATGAGAACTAGCACCAAACAGATAACTGGGGATATTCACTTAAAACATAAAGAAATTATAAGCAATTTACCCTGGGTAATAAGAAATTTAACGAAGATACTAACCTCTGTAGACTCCTCTGAAACCCCCAGCCTTCTGGAAGCCCTGAGCACTTTGCAGCCGAGTCTTCAACGTATCTAGAGGGTACAGGGTCACATCAACGGAAACCCCAGCCAAAGCACCTGCCTAATACAACGTTTTCAATGATTGTCCAAAGAGCAAACAAAAATTCACATACATTCACAGTTATCAAATAAAAACACTTATACTTACAATCAACGGCGGAAAATGCGCAGATTTAAGGGATTTTGGCTTACTTAGACCCTCCATGTTAATACTTTAGTTTAAAATCACTTGATACTTGAAAGTTATGTAAAATAAGCATGAAATAACCTCAAAATATTTAAGATAACACAATTTCTACATTTATTTAGTCAGAGCAATGAAACTAATTTATTATTTGTTAGATGTACTTATACCAATTCATAGGACCATTTTATCAATAGCAAATAAGTTTCAAGGATTTCATTAAAATATTCAAATGTTTCCCGGGTTCTAATAACATTCTGCTGTGACATGACAGTGACACTGACAGTCTGACAACATGACAACTCAAGCAGAACGGACTGTCAAAAGTCTGTCCCTGTTAGACATCTTATAAGCAAGGTTCACACCGGTCCTAAACAAATACAAAACCGAATAATATGTAGTTTAAAAGTTGAACCAAAATAGCGATCGACCTTCACTGTGCAGTAAAAAAAATTCGAGTCTCAATCGAAATGCGGCACAGCGGGGGACTACGCGTAACCATAGTTACAACGACCATTATTTTAGACCAACTTATGTGCCGTGTACAATACGGGTCAGATTTACCCTTCAAATTCAATGGATCCATAGAAAACAAACACTATAGGGCGACCTGGCCGGGACCACCCTTGGGTGACAATAACAGAAATAGATGTCGGTCATCGGTCATTAAACCCCCTCGATTTTACCGCTCACCGCCACCGCGCGCTGCTCCCGCTCACAGTGGCAAGGTCGTGAATGCGCCGTAAACCAAGAGTCTTTTTTCTATTTCATCAAATCCTTTGATGACACACACAGATTATGTAGCAAGTTAAAAAAGAAAGAAAGAAAAAAAAGGTAAGGAAATTAAAAAAAATTACCCATAGATCCACAAAATTATAAACAAAATTAAGTTGCTTAGCAACTAGTAACGGGTTGCATGTTGGTTGCATGTGCAGGTTACGCATTTTATCGCGTTGTATATTTATTACAAGTGTTTTCTAGAAACTTTACAATGCCGAAAGTTAACAAGACCATATGTGAAGGCGTTCCGTATTACTCAGTTAATTTCGGAGAAGAACCAGGCTGCTACCAGCTACATAGGTGAACTCATTCGATATCGGTTGCCAAGTTTATTCAATAAAATTCTTTTCCAGCATTCACTGCATAATAAGTTTGTTTTTTCTCGTAAAACAAAATAAAAGGTAAAGAAGGTTTAACCACTATATCACCTCATGGTAAGCGATGATGTAGTCGACGAAGGAGCACAGTTGCCTAGAAGTAACCACTCTTCAACTTAAAAGTCCCTGGCTTCTGGCTTCTGACCAGATATTTTCTTGACTTAAAGCCCATGACCTCTGATCAGACATCTAGACATCTCCGATATCTAGACATCTCTAGGCCTCTCCGATCCCAATTAATGCCATTATGTATCTCAATTCTCAGCAGTTCTAATCCAGCCACTATAAGTCTGCGTCTTCACAGTGTGACTCCACCGAAGTCATCGAACCTTACATTATTATCGTTTCGCGTATCCACTCAAGAACACGACGCGTCTACTCCATCGTTTAGTTCTACGCCTTCTACACCTATGCCACATTAACGAAGTCTGTCCTTCATCATCAGGCCATCACAATGCCGCCTCAAGTTCCCAATCAGCAAACGTCCTATCCACAAATGCGAGGAGTTGAAGAAGGAATCAGTCATGGTCCCGCAGAATGGTTCGTTCAGGAAGCTGTTGGTCCCGAAGAAGCGGCCCAACTTCTACCCTGCGGTCATGAAGAAGCAGGAGTACGAACGGCTGCTAAAACAAGCTACGGTAATGTTTCGATCAAACTTGCATTTTGGCAGTTGATTTAATGGGTCGAAGTTCAATCTCTACATGCATTGTTTATGATAAAAGTAGTTTATGCTAACGGCTTCGCCAGCGTGAAAGTAGATTTCTCCATACAAACTTTGACCCCGTTTCATCCTTAGTGCTCGATTATGGAGACACGGCGCGTCGTGCCATATGTTTGCGTTTGCGCAAGCGATGACGCGGCCCGCTGCAGCAAAGTACGACGAAACGCCCAATGCGCCGCGCAACGCGCCGCGTCTCTGTAAACACGGCCTTAGGGGGTGAATTCTGAGAATTCCTCTCGTAGTGCTCGCCTACATCATAAAAGAAAACCTTGTGCCCAATAGTTTCGGCTGTGCGGTGATATGTCAGTTTCTCCTTTTATTATTTTACTTTACTACTCATAATCTGTATCTTAGGTGCGTCGTTCATAATCATGTGAATTCACATACTTAATACACTCAGACCCGGAACAACTATCTGAAGGCCATATTTAAATATTTGTCCTGAGTGGGAATCGAACCCGCAACACGCACTATAGCAGTCAATCGCTCAACCACTGTGCCAAAAGTACCGTCAAAGTTATGTTACGAGAAAAGTTTCAAAACTGACCAACTTATAAAAGACAAGATGGAAAGGACGTCGTATAAGATGCACATAATCCTGGATACCCCAGAATTGAATTTTTTAGGTTGATTTCAGTTTCATAATGTATAAATTTTTGAAACAAGAATATGAGTTATTTTTACGTGAATGCGATTGTAACGTTTACCGCGTTTGGCTCTCATTGGTTAAAAGCTTGAAGCAGGCCAATCAGAGCGCCATACGTCATAAACGTGTTGATCATGTAAACGTAAAAAAAACTCACACTAAGCACTTTTTCAATCGTTACAGATTGTCTCCCAAGAAGAGCAGTTACAAGCCATGCACGACCAAGAAGCCGCTATCCAGAAAGCTGCCAAGCAGTCCGAAGCCAGGAAGCAGCAGCTGAAGAAGAACCTGAAGCCTCAACCGGGCGCCGAGGCTGCCACAGGCACTGCTGATCCTGAGCTTGAGGGACCCGACCAGGCCGCGCATACCTTGTCCAGAGCTGAGAGTAAGTTATAAAATAGACAGGCCATCATCATTTTAAACAGAACTGTCCCTCACTAGGAATGAGGTCTTCCCAATGCGGCTCGACATTTACGGATCCAGTTCTACTCGTAACCAGCGAAGCTTTGTTTTAGAACTAATAACCATGTCAAAGCAATGGCGCTCTATATTATAAACTTCCTAATGGTCATTTCTTTTCTTTCGGCCAGTACTTCGCGCGGACAACATGCAGGGTCCCCGCCTGTGCAACCGCATCATCTTGGCGTCCAAATGCCACGCCATTCGAGACGCGCAGATCACTGAGAAGGAACTTCTCAAGAAGGAGCTTGATGAGGAACAGAGGAGGTTTGGAATCGTTGGAATATTTTCAATTACGCATTAGGGCTGGATTGAGGTATCCTGTCAGTTCACCAAAAATTGATTTACAAATTTTCATTTGACAACCAACGATTGGCAAAAACATGGTTCGCTATTTCATCATTATACAACAACAAGTTATACAAATAGTTTACTTCACAAACAAATCACCAAATAAAATTTTGTTTAATAACGTGCTATTTGATGAACGATTCATTTTCTCATAAAACAACGTTTGGAATATATAACGTTTTGTATATTTTTAGTAGGCTATCCGGAACCCAGTGTTTTTTTGGGAATCGATCACTTTTCCGATGTTTTATGTTCAAATTTTATTTTACAACAAATTATATTTTGTTAAAACAAATATATTTATTATTAAATGTTATATTATTTATAAAATAACTTTTTGCCATTGGCCGAAGCCTCTTTAGAACGTTTTTCATTTGCCATGCCATATAGACGGTTACTTGGTAGCATTTTGTATGTTAAATTAAAATAATGTAATAAAAAGTCAATATGATGTGCTAAAAAACTTAGTGACAGAAACGAATCGCCGCAAAACCGACTTTACACAGCCTTTGCTGCCCTACCCCTAGAGTGTAATTCAAAATCGCGTAGGCGAGGAGGGGTAGGGCGGCTCGCGAGCTGAGGAGCTGAGGAGCGGCCCAAATCCCGCAGCGCCGGAGCCGTGACAGAAACAAAACAATGCTTGCTGTGTGTTGCATGCCTGTTTGCATACTGCATACCTGCAGCATGTTGCATGCTTGCTTGCATGCTGCATGCCTGCTGCTTACTTGCATGATGCATGCCTGGTGCATGTTGCAAGGCTGCTTCTATGCTGCATGCCTGCTTGCATGCTACATACCTGTTGCATCTTGCTAGCCTGCTGCATGTTGCATGCCTGCTGCATGTTGTATGCCTGCTTCTATGCTGCGCAACCAACTTCAGGCAACAAAGGGGAGGAAGAAATCTTCTTTCCACCCAGGAGAGCATGATTACTAAATAAAATACTGTACTCGTTGATAAAAGAATGATTCACATCTACTTAGTATGACAGTGTCATAAAAGGTTTAAGGAGGTGGTTCAGTCAAATTATGCAAAACATAATCGTTATGATCGGTTAGAAAATGTATTATAAAATGATATTTAGGTAAACGTAAGTTTTCCAAAAGATAAATGATTAAATATCATCCGATCCGAATATCATTTATCAAAAAAAACATTTGCCAAAAAGAGTTTATAAAGCGAGAGTTTGTAAAATGAAACGTTTGCAGAATGAAGCGTTTGTGAAATAAATAGTATCCGAAACGTTGGTTCTAAACTAAAAATTTGTCAATGGAGTTTTGGTGAAACATTAGTGAACCCCGGATTGAACCTGCATGGGGCTTGTAGCAAATAATACCAAGGGACCTCCTAAATTTTTACTAATGGCACTGAATTAAAACTCCTTTAACTTATGTTCATACAGGCCCTAGAGTCCAGAGGGGTGATTCTTTGAAACCGAGAGAACGTCTCATTCATCTGGCCTAGCTTTCGTACTTTTCTCTTTGGTGTCGTAAGATACTGGGCGCAAATGAGGGCCTTTGATTCTCTTGGACTCGTACATTTTATAACCGGGGAAAACTATAATATGCTAATAAAAATATCAAATTCTAAAGAAAAGACTAGGCCAGACACAAAAATTGATACCCTCAGTATTAGAGCTTTAAATTTTTAAGACTGGGATTTGAAATGAGCATGGACAAGTCCAAAGTTATAATAAATACCCATGTAGCACCCACTCCTATTCAGATCAACGACTGGGCCGACTGCTTGCGAAGTAGTAAACGATTGCATTTATTTGGGAAAAACGGTCCAGTTAGACGAATTTTGAGAAAGGGGTGGTTCCCAAACCCAGTCCAAACTTAATATCAAACCGTTACCAGATTGGACGCTATAATGGAAGAGAACCGCCAAGCCGCGGTGAATCGTGCAGAGGCCGAGGAAGACCGGCGCCATCAACTTCGACTGCAGAACCTCGCCGCGCTGAAGGAGCAAATAGGAGCGCACGAGACTGCTAAGGTAAACTCATCATCATCATCAGCCTTTTTAATGTTCCCACTGCTGGGACACAGGTCTCCTCTCTAGGAGAAGGAATGGGCCGTAATCCACCACGAGGGCCCAGTGCGGGTTGGTGGTGGATGTCACATATCTTCGAATTTTTAGTTCTAGGTCATGCTGGTTTCCTCACGATGTTTTCCTTCACCGTTTTGAGAGCAGTGGTGACGAAATAAATTACACAAAGTACGAACGCGTAAGTCGGGGCCGTTACCACTCGGCCACCAGTCCACCACTGCTAAGGTAAACTAATAGAAAGTATAATGGAGGATAGAACCACCGATGATAGAGATTAGACATGCTACTAGTAATCATGTCACAGGCAACGCTGGCTACTATATCGTATTGAACGTCAGCATGGCCACAATCAACAGTCATATTAAGAGAATTGCTTATTACATAAGTTAAGATTTAAAACATTTAAGGTTGACCGTCCATTCAGATATCAGAATGGCTGGTCAATCTCTATAGAGTTGTAACTAAATAGAATTACTGACATATAAAATGATCACGCAATGCTCAATCTTCGCTACGCAGCAACGTCTCTCAGTATCCCACAGTAACTCACAGTACACCACAGACTACCCCCTGTTATTTTTGAAATCCTTACGATCCATCCTAAGGTTGTCTGGAAGATATCGCTATCAGAGATAAGACCGTCATTATACCCGTAGATTTAGATTTATGTACAGTTTGTGTAACTTTTTGGTGTACAATAAAGTTTTATTATATTCTATCGCAAGCATGTTGTTGGACAATTTGGCAGCATTGCCCATTATATTGGTCATTTCGTACCCTAATGTATCTGAGGTTTTAGGAAACATGTTTAGCCTTTATTGATCACTAAAATAATTCTAGATGCACTGTAGTTACGTAATCGCACACGTACCAATCCTTGTCACTGCGCGTTCACTGGATTCACTGGACAAAGCCTTAAGCCAAGATGTAATTCTCCACCAGATCATGGAAGCTGAACGCATAGAAGAGGAGAGCATCCGCGTGAACCAAGCGAACATCGCGATGCAGATCGATGAGGCGCAGAAACTGAAGGAGAAGATCCATCGCCAGGCCAAACTAAAGGAGATGCTGGATCAGGGTACGTTGGCGTTGAAATATTTTAGTAATAAAGTCAAGTCAAAGTCAAAATGTTTTTATTTCATATAGGCCTACATGGGCACTTATAAAACGTCAGAAGCTAGTGCACAATAATAGTAATGGGTTCAAACAGATGCAATTTTCAAACCAATACTTCCGCTCTTGCATGGTTCGGCATGGGTGCGCAAGGGCATGGGCATGGAAATCACTCACAATCATCATCTCCCTAACCTTTTCCCAACTAGCCTGTCTACTTGGAGAAACAACCTATCAGACCTTCACAACCCAGTCGCTATTCAACACAATACTCCTTGGCAGTGGCGGATTAAGTCAATGCGGGGCCTGTAGCAATTCGATCCCTAGGTAGACTTTTTTTTTTGGATTAAATTAAATATTTTATGTGTAATCAGCTGTATTTAGATTTCATGTAGTGTATATACAGGTGGCGCGGGGCCTCTAAGGCGTGGCGCCCCGAAGGCGCGGGGCCCCCGAATGTGCGGGGCCCTAGCATTTGCTACTTTTGCTATATAGCTAATCCGCCATTGCTCCATGGATAGACCAACCGAGATGGCGACTGACTACCTGTAACGACTGACAAAGATCTACGAATAACAACCGGAAAAAAAGGCCTTCCATGCTTCCCGAAACACTCAATAATGTGCTAGACAAACTTAGAAAAGATTTACATATGAATTGAAAAATTTACTTGCCCGATTTCGAACCCGCAACCTTATTAGAGCCACCCGGAACTCATTCCTCAACGCCTCGCGTCCTGCGGCTAGTATCCTTTATATGGGCTTGTATGGGCATGCGCACAATATATCCACTCCGTAGCGTTACTGGATCGCCTCGGCCGTAATCCTTGACACTCTCAATCAACGCATAAAAAAAAAACTTTTCTAACTCCTCGCCTAGGTAACGCGGAGCTCCTGTACTTCAAACAGCTGCAGAATGAAGAGGAGCGTATCATGGATTTGCGAATTGCGACCTTCTTGCGACAGAAACAAGAGCGAGAATCCAAGAACAGGGCTGATGCGGAGGCTGTTAAAGCAGCTAAGCAGAAGGGCATTGATCACATCTCTAAAGCTCAGAAGGTGAGGTAGCAATCGTAAAAATGTAGCTTTAAAATGTCACGACCTGGCGTAAATAACCTTCAGTACCTACTTACATTTTTTTTTTTTTTTTTTTTTTTTAACGTAGGTAGAATCATCCAATGACGAATCCCGCCCTTGGGTGGGGCGGGAAACAGTGTCAGACTTTTACTGACTAAAAACCTACCTTTCCATTCCTTGCCTTTATCCTGGGGCCTTTGGTGACAGTCTCACATAACCTTTGGCCCCAGTAGGCTTCGGCCCTGCTGGACCCCTACAGTTTGCTGACAACTCCTTGAGGCGCGCGGGAACGGTGCGCGCCGTAGACGACCTGAGCTCGGACCGGTCTGTTACCGGACGGACGGACAGCGAGCTACCCATTGCCCACCGTCCGCGAGCCCGCGCCTACGGTGGCCGGAAATTGGGATCGGAAACCCGGCGGCGGCGGCGGCGTGTGCGCCTTTGCCTAATGCGGTCGGCCTCCTCCTTTACTAGCATTACTGCTTCGCAAAAGGAGGCGACCGCCTGCCACTCCTCCTCGCTCCGGAGCATGGCTTGAACCAAGCCCCGGCGCGAGAGATCGCCGCCGATCGCCCCCACGAGGACACGGCGATGCTCTTCCCAAGCGGGGCACACCTCGACTGTGTGCTCCACCGTGTCCACCGGGCGGTCCGCACAGTGGCGACACCCGGGCGTCGTCTCCGCACGAATCTTGTACAGGTACGGACCGAACTTGCCGTGTTCGGTCAGCACCTGCGCCAAACGGAAGGTGACGACGCCGTGGGGCCTCTCCAGCCACGCCTCAAAGAGGGGCCTTACCGCCTCGATCGTGGCGTGCCCAGCACGAGGTTGCGACAGTCGCTCTCGCCATTTCACCATGAGTACCTACTTACATAACATCTTCCAATCAGGCCGAACAAGAGCTAAAAGAAGAACTAGACCGCATCCGCAACCTGAAGATCCAGGAGGACGTAGAGAGAGAGTACCGTAGGAGGGAGAGGGACGCCGCTATCAAGAGGAACAAGGAGATGAAACAGCTGCATGAGGCTAGAGTGAACCAGGTTAGTGCATTCTAACAGCCTTCACGAGCATATACAGACCAAATTATTAACCCATGGATAATTTCAAGCAAACAAGAATCAAGGTTACGACCGACATAGCCCGAAGAATCGCCAAATTTAAGTGACAGAGGGTTGGGCACATTGCTCGCAGAACATATGGTCAATTGGGCCGAAAGGTTCTGTAGTGTAGGTTGTAAGACGGACCGAGGCTACTCTTCAAAAAGGGGAAGCATCGGTCCTATGTCGTACTGTTTCTGTGTGAACACAAGAGGGACCTTGAACTTTCAAACCTCGTTTGCTTCCAGATTAACGACATCCACCGCCTCATCGCTCGTGAGATCGCTAAAGACGAGCAGAGTTTCAACAACGCAGCGAGGCAGAATGAAGAGTTTATACGCAAGGAAAAGGAGGTAATTGTATTCCATACTAATAGGTATCTGAAGTTCTGAACTAACATTACAAGGTTTAAAAAAGGAGATAGAGATTTGTTTGTTCATATTTGTGCTTATAAGAGGTAATCTCCGGATCTTCTAAATATTGCTGTAAAAAAAATCGCACAAAAATTTATTAGGTATTTATTTTAAAACTTTATGCACTTATGAAATGCATTCCAAATGAGAATAGGATCGATTGCCATGTTGTGCCGTCACGTCATACTGATCTGATGATGAAATCGGAAGGTACCCATAAGAAATCGGTAGTTAAAAGACACAACCCCATCGAGTTTGGATTCGTTTGGTGCTAGATGGTAACCAGGGTCTGATGATTGAGCTGGATGGCTATAGGGACACGGTAATAAGCGTAATAAGATAGCCCTATCGTATTTGAGCTTTATTATTATTATAATGGTCTTGGTGAGTATTCATTGTGTAAGCCTATACCGCGCTACATGTATCGCCGCACACGGGCCACAAAAAAACGCCGCCACCCGGCTTCTTTTTGTGGCCGTGTTGGTTTAAGTATTCCTGTGGCGGCATTTTTTTTTTATAGCGTTTATTTTAATTGAAAAAGGAAGAACTCCAAACAACATGATAAATTCAATCAATTATAATCTGCAGTTGGATGATAAGCACAAGGCGCGCGTCGAACAACATCGACAAGCCATTATGAAGCAGATTAACGACAAGGAACGCGCCAGGTAAATACAAATCACCTAATGAATCCTACGCGGCAAATAAGTTGAACTAAAATGACCGGCGTTGCTATGGTTACGCGCAGCCCCTTGCTGTGTTGCACTTTGATTGAGACCCAAAAATTTGATACTGCGCATTGAAGGTCAAACGCCATTTTAGTTGAACTTATAAGCCGCGTATTTTATCTAAATGTATCTCTATTACTCTTTATATGTATATGTTATTTCGGACGGGGGTTGTTATACAGCTCCGTAATTGTAACCGAATTCGTTGAAACGGGAGGATTCTCCGATTAGACGGTATTATATCTGAAGCGACATCTATGTCGTCACAAAGGAACTATCCTGCATCGCGCAATTAAAGTTCTCCACGCTATTTGAATAGATACAATTCCATCCGAAATCATCTGCCGGGCAGTTGCCCACCAGTCATAACACCCATTCGGCCGGAGGATCCTCCCTTTTCAACGGAAGCATGTGAGACTTTACGCTTTGTTTCATTTACCTCCAAATGTCTGATCCGGGCGACTACCCGATAGGCAACTTCGGGCTGTTGTATATGTTCAAATCGGAAGGAATTCTAATTGCGCGATGCAAGATTTCGAAGTATTTAGTTCCTACATGACGTCATAGATGTCAGTAGGTACAGGCCTAGCTAATTCGATAAATTATTCAGGGCTGACCTGCGCGAGAAGATCCACAACGAGGGCGTGGCACTGCGCATGGAACAGGACCAACAAGAGAAATATGAGAGAACTATCATCAAACAGAAGGTATGTTCTATTGACATTTTTTTAGGTTTCCGTAAGTACTTTAAAAGGAAAAAACGGGACCTTTATTATAGGATCACTTTGGTGTCCGTCTGTCAGTCTGTCAAGATCTATTCTCGGGAACGCTTGGAGTTATCGAGTTGAAATTAAAACTATATACTCAGATCTGCGATCCCTTGAAGCTGGGAAAAAATCAAACTTGTAAGTTAACGAAACAAAAAGATATGGCTGTTAATGTTGTAAAAAACTCCCCAAGGGAATCAAAATTCATAGCGTACCTCCTGTTGACCTAGAACACTGAAATTTGGCATGAAGCAAGGTCTCAAAAAATCTGAAAACTGCAAATTGGTAGTTGCCTCACCAAAAAAAAAATTCGCAATTCGGAAAAATCTTCAGAGATTCGATTCCAAAATTGAATTATATTCATTGGTAGGTTTGTACGGAACCCTCAGTGCACGAGTCCGACTCGCACTTGGCCGGTTTTATTTTTTCAAAATTTATTTTGATTATCCAGTTTATTTCTTAAAAGAACTTGGAGCAGAATCCAAGCCACCGTTGTTTAGGACTCCAGAGACAGAATCCTCCCCACAATGAGAGCCGTATCGAGGATACTGCCTTCTGTATAAGACCCTTCAACACTTCGGACAACGTCAGCTTCCACAGGTGGTCGTGGAGATTTATGACCATCAGGCCGTTAGCGGTCACGACAATCGGCACAATGACAGTCGAGTCCACATTATTATTGTGGAGCCCTGACACAGCCAAAAGGCTTCGCGGCTAGCCAGCGAAGAAGATGGTGGAATGAGCTGGACCAATGATCTACACTATCTAGGCTCTTATTAAACTAGTTCGCTTCCCCATCAATGACTGCATCACTGCTTACCATCAAGTGGGATCGCAGTCAGACACTAATTTATATATTATGTACGAAGATCTCAGAGCGATCTGACGTAACTTATTTTCACATGGATGAAACCTTAGGTTTTCAGTAGCGTCTTATGTGCTTTGAATACCTGTGTGCTTGTGGAGCTCCTCCTAGGGGGCCTTGGGCAGGTACCAGGTGAGAGAGGGAACTTATATAGCTGATTATTATATACATATTATTATGTTTGGTAGAATAATATTCTAAAGTAGTATCCTATATCTAATTAAATCACAAACATCTAGAAACATCATTTTTCAAAACAATTGTCGTTTTTTCCTCTAGGTGGCCACATTGCGCAGCCAGAAGGTAGCTGAGAAGTATGTGAAGGAGGTGGAACAGACCCTCACCAAACACGGATACAACCAGTAATGTGGAGGAGAGACAGAAAAATGTGTGGAGATGACTAAAATAATAATGTTATCCTTTTTTTTAAAAACGGCTGCTCGTATTTTTTTTTTTCATGTATGCTCATCGATATCTCGGTCAATTGTGGACCGATTTCGAAAATTTTTATTTTGATTGAAAGATTATACTTCCGAATTGGTTCCATAAAAATATTGTTTTGATCTGATGATGATCTTCGAAGATTTAGACCAAAACTCCTCAAAAATCAGAGCAGAAATGTCGTTTTTATATGGACCGATTTTGAAAATTTTTGTTTTGTTTGAAAGATTTATATTTGTTTGAAAGATTATACTCCCGAGTTGGGCTCATTGAAATATTGTTTTGATCTGATGATGAACTTCGAAGATATAGAACGGAACTCTTCCGAAAATCATAGCTGAACTGTCGTTACAAGTAAAATTGCTTTGTTTATACATGCAGTCGGTAACTGACTGAAGGAAGGGGAGGGGATACATAGAACTGATGATGAAGCCGGAAGGTAGGCAAGAACCGGAATTCTGTAATAAATCAGTGCATCTTAGCGTTTTTGCTATTATTAGAATTGTCATGATGATTTGATGATGGAACCGAATGGCGGAAGGTAAATAATTAAGTTTGGATGAGGGGTACTACAACTAAAAAGTGTGAAATAAAAAACTTTTTACGCTCGCTTATCGCAGCGCAATTTTCACTCATACACCTTGCAGTGGCACGTGTGTAGTCGTCTGTCCGTGTACTCCAGTGGAAACGTAGACCCACATCGACAGCGTTGAGCTATGTAACCGCCTATTCGAGCAACCCCCGCAAGTATCAATGACGTCAATTCATGCGCAGCCTCTCCGTGCGCCGCGGTGGGCCCGCGCCTTTATGCGTGTGGAATGGGCGTGCGTACGAACCGAGCATGTGCCTACTCACAGTTGAAAAACTCTGTTCGCGCGTGTATTGTGCACGGTGAGTCACACTAAGGGAATTCTGTAACATTGCATGATACATTGCGACAGTGTGGACAGCAAATTCTGTCATTGAGTGTTACGTTACAGCAGTCTGAACCCGGCTTCACTCTCCATTTAATCATATAAAAAAAAAGCATTTGAATAACGAATGGACTAAGATTTGGAACTTGGTGCCATAGTAACTTTTTTATGGTAGGTAAAATCATCTAATGACAAATGCCACCCTTGGGCGGGGCGTAAATAGTAACTTTTATTCAACTGAAAATTACCTATCCAATGCTATAACACTATTATGCTATTGGAAGGTGGGCTCAGATTTTATAGAAAACCCTGACATCATCCCTTACCCATACCTCAATGTACAATTAAATAAGTACTTTGTAATTTGTCAAGAGATTCCATACTGGTTGGTTTTTATAGTGTTAATCATTTGATATTATTGTTTTAGTGTGATGTGACCGTGTGATAAATATTTTAAAAGTAGGTACGTGTTTTCGAATAAATTATTTGATTTAATTATTATGGATTTTATTTTATTAATTTTCACCTTCTACCCAAGCTCATGAATTAAAACTACAAAGTTGAAAGATTAAAATAGGTACTATAATAATCAAAAACTTACACAAGTCAGCCATAACATTAAGAATTAATTCATAAACAATAAAACATTCACACTCAATAAAACTAATATTTCCTAATATAATAGACCACATAATGGGAAATTTCCCAGTCACTGGATTAAACTGTAAATACTGGTAAACAGTTAAACCGACTAACCGGTTGTGTAAAAATCAGTCTTTAGAGAAATTCCCATGTTTTGGAGGAAATACCCATGAGTGGGAAATTTTCCCAGCAGTCGGATTTTCTTGTCAAAGTTACTTGATGGCTTTCTCTCCTAGTTTGACGACCTTGTCGAGGTTATCTTTGAGCGTTTTCAGTTGATTGAGCACATTGGAGTCCATCAGGGAGAAGGGAATGTAGGCTTGTGATTGACGCAGCTGCTTCGGTTGCAGAGACAGCATTGTGCCGTCTTGTAGGAGAATGTTGCAGTTTGCCATTTCGTCAGGTTTTAGACTGTAAAGAATAATAAAGAACGTGACAACTCGAGTTAGCGAGACATTTACCGCACGGATGATAAGTCTGGCGGTCCGCATTATTAATTTGTTAGATTTAGATGTACAATTTCTTAATTTTACATGCTTGCTGAGGCTTGCATTCATCCACAAGCTCCGAGATTACAGAAGCCTGGATGCCAACGCCATTTTTGCTTTTGACTTGACATAATTATTTATGTTTGATTCGTCGTTTGACGCAATTAGGTGCTCATGATAGTACTTAAATTTTAAAAGAATGGCTATTGAAAGTTTTGAATAGTTTTTATTCTCACCTAGTATCTCGAAAATACCTAATTACCTACTTTTCATTGTCTGGCTTACACATCTACCTGGTTTTAATTTCTATAAAATAAAAATGAGCATAGACACATCCTTTCGGCGCGAGTTCGTGCGCGACACTAAACAGGGGTATGTACATTAGTAGACTCACGTGTAACAAGAAGGCACCATGACAGGCGAGCCGGACATGGACACCACCATCTCGCCCTGGCGCGGCTGGCGCAGCACCGTCAGCGGCGTGTGCGGCGTTACCTGGGACCAACGAGTTTTCATTTACTAGAGATAAGTTTGAAAGTGGAGAGCGGAGTGGCAATGCTTCAATCAAATCAAAAGCAATTATTTCAAATAGACCATTTACAGGCACTTTGGAATAGTCAAAATGTCAATCAGTCAAAAACTCCATGGACACTCGTTCGTTCATTGCGTTGCGTACTAACTACCTACAGGTCATTGAACTCGCTCAGCTAGTGTTTACGGCTCAATGAACGGCTGGACCGATTTCGATAATTCTTTTTATTGTCTTTGTTACTGTCAGGAGTACGTTCTTATGGAAAGAGAGTAGAGTAGGGTGAAGTAGAGTAAGGTAGGGTAGAGTTGGGTAAAGTAGAATAGAGTAGTCGGTTGACGGAGCGAAGTCGGGGCAAGAGCTAGTGTACAATAAAGTTTATCCTATTCTATCGTACCTTAGGTGTAATAGCAGGATAATTGACGGCAGCGTTCTTATTATAAGCTGGCGTGCGGTAGACAGAGCGCGACCGCCGCCGCTGCACCGTCTTGCTGGCGGCGGGCGCGGCCTTGCGGCACGACGCGTCGGCCGAGCGCGAGCGCCGCCCTGTGGCCGTCGTGGCGCGCCCGGTGCTCTTGCTCGTCGACGAGGGGATGGCTGTAATACAATTGATTAAAAATGACAACGCTTCTTAGCAGGCTTCTTAAACACGGCTAAATTTTGATCGTTTTAATCGCGTGGAGGGTCGATCCTGTACATGAAACACTATCGATTTGTAAAAATAAAATACCTTTTTCTAAAACTTGAATTAATATAAGCATGTACGAAATTATTTTTTTAAGTAAACGAGTCAATGACCTTGTAGATAGTTAGCTAACTACCTACAGGTCATTGGACTCGTTCAGCTGTCGTTTACCTAAAAAAAATAATTTCGTAAATGCGAAAATTTATTCGAGTTTTTAGCCGTGTATAATAAATTGAACTAAAATGGCCGTTACGCGCAGCCCCCGCAGTGCCGCACATCGATTGAGACCCGAAAATCTGTTAATACGCATTGAAAGTCCATCGTCATTTTGATTCAAAGCCACGTAATATAACATGCTCTAACGTCGATTGGTTAATCGCGAGTCTATCAACTACCTTTTACTTTGGCTGAAGTCCATCAACCAATAGAAATGCCGGACACGTCCCATATTCCTTTGGAGGTCTGCGGAGCAGAGTTTAGTCCTGTAAACGTTCATTGAAAAGGGAGGATCCTTCGACCAGACGCGTGTTATGTCTGGTTTGGACAACTGCCCGAGAGATGATTTCTGGCTGTTGTATGTGTTCAAGTTATATTTCGTAGTTTAGTTCTTAAGTGGTGTTATAGATGCCGCTACATTTCTATTTGTTAATAAGCTTGAACCAAAGTAATTTAACTTTACTGTATACTACTATATGTACAGTACAGTACGGTCAGAATATGTGAACCACTCGGAAGTTGGCGCAAAAATACGTAATACGCATATTATAATCTTAAAAAGAATCATAGTACGGCCATTCTATATCGGCGACACTGAAGTTAGGCTAACTTTAGCGCTTGTGCACTGCGCAGCCAATTGTACGAAGTTCGGAAAGGTCAAGATATTTTGACCGCACTGTATTTATAAGAAAATTACGCATGTTCATTTCCACAAAATTGAAAGACTAAAGGTGAGTCTACGCTAGAAGAGCCGAGTACAAGCCTTGCACTAGCCAAGCTCAAATTCTTGCCGTGTACCCTTCTCTAAGGAGCCGAGCACGACCGACAGTACACGAATTTGAACTCGGCTCATGCTACGTTTCGTTTCGATTATTGTGCGTCGAACGCCTCGAGTTGGCCACGCTCCAATTCCTTTGACGTCATCTCAACAATCAGTCACGTGGTCAGAACAAAGGAAACAGGCGTAGCCGACTCGAGGCGCTCGATGCAAGAGAATTGAAACGAAACTGTCGTAACTTGACTAGGGGGGCTGTACGTACTCGGCTTCTCTGACTCACCTAAAATAATTATGCTTGTTCATTTACTCCAAATTTAAAGACAGGATACACAACTCGCAATTGCTACATGGCTGGGTGTTTTTGGTTAAAGCAGAAAATATGTAATGGTTTATGAATCGTGACTGTTCGATGAGAGTTCTAACAGGTAAGCTATTCTATTAATGATACGAGAAGAAAAACACTACAAAGATGAAATACCTGGAAGAATACGAAAGCTACAACCAGATAAGCGGCATTTTGGGCGGTTTTCTGTTGGCTAACCAGAATAATAAAGACAATACCTGTTGGTTTTTACTTTTTTTTTTATAAACGTCGAAGCAAAACGCTTAGTCCGGACCGTAGTGGTTTCAACCACGTAAGGGTGGAATAAAAGTTCAATAGGATAAAAGCGCGCCGGCGACAAACGTTTCTAATACGCGCGTCAACAGCACGTTTAAAACACGTTATGGGTACAGGCCCTAAGGCTGACAATGCATCATTACAAGTGATCAAATTTAAGAGTCATGGAAAAATAGTAATAATAGTTTGCTTCAACCACCAATGACAATGGAAAAATGCCCAAAAAACAAGATATTATCTGGTTGCAGTATAAAAGCGTGGTACTCACCGAACTGCTTCTTGCTGCCACCGGAGCCCTGCGACGAGTTCTCCGTCAGATAGCCTGCCCCAAGGAAGCGCCCCGTTAGTGGAAACATGACAGAGGGGTTAGTTTATGGCCTGTAGACCGATGAGAGGTATCGTTTGAAGGTTCAGTGTTTAAGAGCAAGAAAAATTGAAGATCTATTTTTTTCTTAGTACCCATCATACTGCTTTCTCCGAATTGGTAGACAAAGGTTTATGGTACACCCTCTTTGCCTGCCCCAGTTAAAAATCCCAATTAATAGATGATGAAGCTTTTTTATTCTTGTAAAATCTGATATGTATAAAAAAATCTTGTATCAGTGTTTGTTTTCAAACTCCTCCTCAAAATAGCATGAATTTAGACTTTTTTGTGTTTATTTGTGTCAGAGATATATTGTGGACTATTTTACCTTTCTACCATACCATTTTATTATTTGATAATTTATATAGCAGAACATTTGCTGAGCCAGCTTTACTACAAGTTTGTATGGCAAAATCTACTTTTATGAGGTAATCTATGACTCGCCAGTCTGTGTAGTGGTTAGTGGCCCTGATGACTATGCCGGAAGTCGTGGGTTCAATTCCCTACCCAAGATGATTGTGTGATGAGCACAATATTTTGTTCTGTGTATGGGTCGAATTTATTGATAATATGTATGTATTTAGAAATATATAATTGTTTATTAGTTGTCTAGTACTCATACCAGAAGCTCTGCTTAGTTTGAGACTATATGGCGTGTGAAAATTGTGGAATATTATTATTATCTACAGAAAAAGCAACTAAATTATGGCATAATATTACAGTCCTAATATACATCAACATGTTCAACTAATATAATAAATGCTACAAATGAATTTCATACTACCATGAATTACTAAACATGAACCCTAATTACTTTAGTACTAAACATGAACCCACATAAATTCGAAGTATTTAAGCATGGGCCACATGGATGTAATCTAGCATTCTATCTGAGGTGACCTTGCTTGTTTCGATCAGCAGATGTAATTCAACAATTAGACAAACCGTCAATGAACGCAATGATTAAGATCATGGACACATATCAATGGCACAGCACCGCCACCGTGCAACGTGGCACGGTTTCGAGAGGCAGCACTGTGCCAAGTACGGTGCACCGTGTTTCGCACAAGACAACAACCATCATCCAGTTTTTGTCTGGAGCAGAACAATAAGTCTTTCGCAGTCCATATCAAGACAAAAACTGAACGATAGTTGTTGTCTTGTGCCCGCGGTGCACCATACTCAGAACCGTGACGCGGCACGAAGTCGTCTCAAGGTGGCGGCGTCGTGACATTGCACGGTGGCTGTGCTGTGTCGTAGATATGTGTCCACAGCCTAACATGCATTGCAATCTGCAAGTTAACATTACCATTTGTGGTCCATGCTTTACTTGGAAATGTGAAAGCCAGATACTAGAAATTACATGTTTCACCCATGATTGTGATGTATTATTTTGATAAAGAATACATTACCGTCATCATGTGATGCTGAGCGGCTTGAGTGACGTGTCCTTCTTGTGTTTGTAACTTCCTTGAGGTGTAACTCTGTTTTCTGGAAATTAATTCAGTTTTTTTTATAACTTAGTAGAGTCCACAATTGAAAGAAAAGGGAGTTAGTGAGTCTGCTAGTATTAGGCTACACCTAATGACTTGATCACATGTACCAAGTAAAAGTGAGTTAAAGAGTTGCTTGACCGAGACAGTGATGTAAGCGAGTTGTAGAGATAAGCATTAGGCCAAGCATTACGCACTATGTTCATACATACCAAGTATTCAGCCGAGCACTGACTCACCCGTTTGCTTGGTACGTGTGATCAAGGCATAGCAGTTAGCCATAAAATATTGATTTATGAAGTTTTCTTAAACTGCTTATCTGTTTGAGCCAGCAAAATAGTTACTTCCATGAGCAATCCCGAAATAAACGTAAATTATAATGCAAATAAATATTTAGCTTTTCGTTCAAGCTAATTTTTGTCAGTGTTGAAGTCCAGAAAATAAAAATAGTACAAAAGGTGGCAAATGACTTGACTCAAGATTTTGTGGTGAGGGAAGCTCCCATTACCCACCAATGCTGTAGCTACCCACCAACCACAAAAATCTCTAGTTATTTGCCGCCTACTGTAGCAGTTTGAAATCCACTTAGCCTTCTAAAATGACCATACGTTTGTTTTCTTACCAGTTGCCCAACAGTTTTTTGCAGATAAACATTGCTGATAGACCCGAGCAGTATCTTGAAAGCGAGCTCCACGTTCCGAAGCTCCATTTGAGCCCGGGAATCTATTTTATTCTTTTGATCTGTCACTGAAAATAGTAAAACCATATGAGTGTTTTGGGTTATTACTGATGAAGATCGATAAATATATCTCCACTTTAATAGGAAAACGCCGATTGCAAGATACAAAACGGAAAAAAAAAAAAAAAATAGGAAAACGCGATGAATTATTCGGTTATTTTGCTTAAAAACTTGAAAAGTTTAGCCAAACTTTACATTGAGTAGAAACTCATGATCTGAGAGTACAAAGTAAATATTTGATTGGATCGTGTTGGTTTTATTAGATTGTTTTTATATATTTTAACGTTGAAACTAAAGATGTTACAATATTTACCAAGTTTGTTGAGTTTTTTCAAAGTATCATCATCCTCAGTGCTCTTTTCCGCTCTCCTCACAGGTCGTTTTGTTCGTGGCATTTTCAGTAAACAAGACTATCCACAACTAAACTAAATTAAAACTACTTCGTTTATTCCTCACTTAAATGCGAATGATTTAACGTATTATATTACAGCATTACTATTTATTTTAAGATAAAAACATAAAAGAAAATTCAAACATGAAACCAAAACAGAACAAAACAGAAACGGCCATTTTTTAAATCGACTGTTCGGATGCAAGTCGAAAAGACCCATCAGTTATTTCACTTTTATTTGTGTTAGTGCTTTTTATTAAATAACATACAACAAAAAAATAGAATTTATTAATCTATCTTTATATTAAATGATGTATCAAACAAAAAGAAGAAAATAACACTGTTGTCTGTTTCAATTTCAATTGTATCCGAATACAGTATTTCGTTCAGAAACCTAAAACATTTCGAGGAATTATATCAAGTTCAGAAATTAAATGAGTTCAAGGAAAGAGGAAGTCGACACTTTACAAAGGAGGTCATCTACTATTCATTTTCATACTTTTTTGTAATAAGTATTCATAATTAAATGATGACTGCTATGGAAATAAAACTCAGTTTAAATTATTACCAATCAAATCGAAAAAAAATTGGCTGCATTTTACATTTATTTCTTCTGCTTAGATAATAAGAACGCAATTTGACTTCAGTAGTGCATTGTTATGATGAATGAAGAATGGCGGACGTTGTCATATTACGATATTTGTTCACATTTCTATTGATAAATGCTTGTTGGGGTAAGTCTTTTTCATAAATTTTGATTCCTTAACATTTCTCTCAGTGTTACAAAAAGTTAAAGTGGATACAGAACATTATAAAAGGGTAGAAAAGTGAGTTTCATAGTGGCTTCCGTATTCCAGTTTTTCTATTATTGTTTTTCAACAGAACTCATAAATGTGGTGTTCAATCTGTTGTATTTTGTCTTGTGCCTCGATAAAGAGGTAGTATTATTATCTAAGCGAGATGAAATAGTAAATACGGAAGTTAGTGGACGATGGTGTTTATTCATTGAAATACGAAGTCCTAACTAGAAACTAGAGCATCCGTGGGAAGAAGTCTCAGTATGATAAAGAGTGTATGAATCAGTCTCAAATAAACATTTGGAATTTTAATCCCAGCCCTCTAGTTTATTTTTTGTAAACAGACTATGAGCTGGTCAATATAGGAACTAATATTTTTTGCCCCAAAATATTAGCAACTTTTGTTGGAATGAGGGATTAGCTATGTTTGTGTACTGCTTAAAAAATTATGTTTTAGCCAGAAAAAAATTTAGTGCTAGTTCAGATTTAGTTGTTTTTTTTTTAACTAGGTTCTTAGATTCTATGTTAACTGTATATTACAATATGCTGCCTTCTGTGGAGTGTTCTTACCTCAAAGAAATTACCATCATCAATTTTTTGTTTTTGATATTGAGCCATTTCGGACCAGTTATTGAATAAAATGAACCTCTAGACTTCACTACATAGTATAAAACAAAGTCGCTTCCCGCTGTCTGTCCCTATGTATGCTTAGATTTTAAAACTACGCAATGGATTTTGATGCTTTTTTTTTAATAGATAGAGTGATTCAAGAGGAAGGATTATATGCATAATACATGCATAATATATTTAATATCACCATTGCACCCGTACGAAGCCGGGTTGAGTCGTTAGTATTAGAAAAAAATTAGCTGGAACTAAAACACGGGTAATCAGAAACACTGTTTAAAACGATTCCTAGTCAGTACTGAACTTTAACGTGTTTGCAGCGGGTATATCCAATCTGGAAGAAGATGGCGTGTCGGGAAGCATACAGGGCCCTGAAACGCAGAGGATTGATGAGCCCATCTCGATTGAAAAGATGATGGTACAAACGCCCAGGTATCTATCTCTGCAACATGTGTTTTACTATTTTCTTTACTTGAATATCCTTTTTCAAATGGCTACGGTTTTCTGTTTAGATGAAGGTGTTGGTTTATAACAGAATTTAGATGCTATGCTATATTTATTAACCGCTAAAATTTCACCAGATGCCACATAGGTTCATTAGAGAAAATAAAATTTCGGCTAAACACTTGCCGCCTTATTCCAAAACGTGATCTTTAATAGTTCTGGGACTATTACTAGGTTTAATGCCAATTAAGTTGGCATTAAATCAACTTAAACTGTAAAGCCCAAGAGGACACCGGTGTCCACCACCTATTGTCTTTATATTGTGTCTCTAATTACGGTATTCAAAAGGTTAATCTAGTAATAGTCCTGGAACAGTTTTAGATCGCGTTTCGGACTAAGACAGCTTCTTTGAAACCATACAATAAATCTACTTCAAACTGATTCTATTAAAAGCAATAATATAATGTTTCATATGGTTTAGGCAGTGTTTCATATGGTTTCAAAAAAATTAAATTCCTATTTAAAAAAATAAAAATAACAAATCTATTTCTTTTTTAGCATAGTAGCTCACACTGGGTATCTTAGCTAATCACAATCAATAATGGAAAAATTCACAATTAGCATAATATATTACTTATTCTATTTTTACTTAAGGTTATTATGTAGATTTCTTATTAAAATGAGGAATGTTTTCTTAAATAAAAAAAAGATATCAGCATTCATTCTCGACTTTAAAATGTATTTAGATAAAAATGTGTAATCAAGAATGCATTTATAAATAACGATAACCTTAATAAAACACTCCTTGACAAATATATAACAGATTCTTGAAAATAATGTCTATTTTAAAACAAAATCTTTGTTTGCATCGCTAACCAAAGGAGAAGGAAGTTTCAAAAAAGGTAATAATATCTATTTATTTATATGTTTAAAATTCTGTTTATGTGTTTATTAGTCCTCCTAAATGGATCAACAGATTTGGATGAAATTTTGTGTGTATTTTTGAGTTGCCCCTAGGTGGTTCGAAAATACTAATGAAATGTTATTGGATGACTTTCCCCAACTAAAAAAAAAAAATGATTGATCTGCAAGGTGACCCTAAACAGTTAGTAATGCTAGCAAAGGTGGAGGCCGACCGCATCAGGCAAAGGCAACGGGGCGCTCGGCCCAGCCGCCGCCGGGATTCCGATCTCGATTTCCGGTCACCGTAGGCGCGGGCTTGCGGACGGCGTGCAATGGGTAGCACGCTGTCCGATCGTCCGGTAACCGACCGGACCGAGCCCAAGTCGTCGACTGCGCGTACTGTTCCCGCGCTCCTCAAGGAGCTTTCAGCAAACCGTAGAGCCCCAGCCTGCTAGCTGCAGGCAGGCAGGGTCGAAGCCTGCTGGGGTCATGGGTCAGCTTCTGAAAGGAATACCCGGCCCCGGCACGATAACGGCAACGAAGGAACTAGGTAGGTTACGCTCCGCCCATGGGCGGGATTTGTCATTGGATGATTTTACCTACCATAAAAAAAAACCTTAAACAGTTAGTAAAAGGCTAGAGAGATGATGGTGATACAAAACTACACTACCTGTATAGTACGCGACAAATAAGTTGAACTAAAATGGTCACGTTTCTATGGTTACGCGCAGTCCCTCGCTGTACCGCACTTCGATTGAGACCCGAAAATCTGTTACTGCGTTGAAGGTCAATCGCCATTTTGGTTCAAAAGGGTCTTCTAATCCCACTATTTCGTCCTATAGAAATTCTTGATTCCAGTTTCCACGATAGTGTAACTATGGGAAAAAACATAAATACTGCCAGCGTTCTGGGTACATTTCCCATTGACATTAATGTGGATGAATTTTTCGATACCCAATAATATAATATAATCACGGATATCGAATATAATAATATTCCACAACTATCACACAACGTCGTCTAGTCCCAAGCTAAGCAGAGCTTGTGTTATGGGTACTAGACAACTGATAAACATACTTATATATTTCTAAATACATATATATTATAGATAAATTACACCCAGTTACAGAACAAATGATCGTGCTCATCACACAAACATTTGTCCTGGCTGGGAATCGAACCCACGACCTCCGGCATAGCAGTCAGGGCCACTAACTACTAGACCAACAGGCCAGTCAATTACCAGGCCCCAGCTCGAAAAGTCGCTTTTATACAAGCTGACACCGACCCACTGGGTCCCATCAATTTAAATTTCGTGCTCATCACACAAACAATTTTCCTGGGTGGGAATCGAACCCACGACCTCCGGCATAGCAGTCAGGGCCACTAACTACTAGACCAAGGGGCCAGTCAAAGTCAATAAGGTCCTTTTTTTACCTGTTTGTAAATATTATTATTTTTAGTAAGTTTAATTACTCAAGCCTCAAGCGAACGGCGGTGTCTCTAATTACGGTATTCAAAAGACTATAGACCATTTAAGTTATAATATTTATTAGTTTAGCATAAGTGGTTACACTATACGATTAAAAATACTTATACACCGTTAAATTTTGGTTGTTTTAATCCCGTGAAGGGTCGATTCGGTACATGAAACCCTATCGATTTGTAAATAAAAATGAAAAATAAAGTACTTTATTTTAAACTCGAATTAATTTACGCATGAACGAAATTGATTTCTTTAAGTAAACGTCAGCTGATCGAGACCCATAAACAGTAGGTAACTAGTACGCAACGACCGACAACTCCCTACAAGGTCATTGACTCGTTTACTTAAAGAAATTAATTTCGTACATGCGTATATTAATTCGAGTTTTAGAAAAAAGTACTTTATTTTTTAATTTTATCTTTATAAATCGATAGTGTTTCATGTACCGAATCGACTCTCCACGGAATTAAAACGACTAAAATTTAACAGTGTATAAAAAGAGTAGGTACTCTCAGTCCATTCATGAAGCATTATGATAACATTATCACCAGCGTCTGAATCACGGCATGAATGGCCCTTATCAAGCGCTACGGATGATTTATCCTTCTCTTATCGACCTTAGTGCGTCTATTGTGTTCTGATTACAAAACTGAGTTACTTCTGTCTCTAAGAGGGTGCGCAGAAATATGATAGCAATCATTTTTAGGCACTGGGGACTTTATCATGACGTGTTTTTTTTTTTGATGTGAAAATCAACCTATTATATCTCCCGCCCTTGGGCGGAGCGGGAGATCGGGAGATAGTGTTAAACTCCTATTCCTTCTTTGCCTTCGTTCTAGGCCTCGGTTCATTTTCACAGAACCCATGGCCCCATTAGGCTTCAACCCTTCTGGGCCCCTACGGTTTGCTGATATACATTCGCATGGAATGACACGCGCCTTCGACGACTTGGGCCCTGTCCGAACGGTCGGACGGCTAGCTACCCATTGCTCGCCGTCCGCAAGCCCACGCCTACGGTGGCCGGAAGTTGGGATCGGAATCCTTGCGGCGTTGGTGGCTGGGGCGTGAGGGCCGTTGCCTCTCGCTTGCGGCCTCCTCGTTTGCTAGCATTACTGCTTCGCAGAAGGAGGCGACCGCCTGCCACTCCTTCTCGCTTCGGACCAAAGGCTTCGGATCATGACGTGTTAAAATGTCTGTTGTTTATTTACGAAGAATATGCAAGAAACTCCATGGACACTCAACTGTTTAAATCGTGAAAGATTTTCAGTTATTATACAACCCAGTCTTCAGAAGTGAATGTGTTAAAAATAAATTTGCGTTCCAGGTACAAATGCCATCAATGCGAGCCTCCGGAGTGCGGCTCGGCCCCCGACGAGGTGTGCCACGACGCGCTGTACTGCTTCAAGTCGTCGGTGCGCGCCTCCGACGGCGAGCTGCGCCACTCGCGCGGCTGCTCCACGCAGCGCGACCACTACCAGTTCACTTGTAGAACTAATACGCCACAGCAGAGGTATGTTGGGAAGATGGTTATGTAATTATAGTCATTTTCAGGGTAAAAACGGAACTTTATAATACTAAGGGCCAGAGACCCTATAATACTAAGTGCCAACGGGAGCACGTGCGGCTTCAGCGCGGGCACTCGTCGCGTGTGTCGTGTGCGGCGGTCCCCAAAGCGGAAACCGGATTATTATCTACGCAGTGTCGCTAGTTTAACTACAACAGTGTGCATGTAGTCGTGTATATACTTTAAAATATTATCACGCAGCAAAAGGGGCGTGGGGCGCGGTTGCACGCAACAGGTGACCGCGCGGCGTGTCCGGATGGAGCAGTTTTGAATGAGGGTGTTCTAAAATGAGGCAGCACTGTGGCCTGAGGTCCAGGCACTTGTCAAAACGCGTATGATAATATCATATAATAATCAAACTTTAGTCGTCAACGTCATTCACGCGTTTTCAAAGCAAATACCTCTGGCTCAGTGGCACCAACTGGTGGTGTGAATTTTCCTGAACATTCTCATTGGCTCGCGCTTGTGCCCGTTAAACGCAGCATTGGTACTAAGACTACATTTTCCGTCAGTCTGTCACCAGGCTGTTTCTCATGAACCGTGATAGTTAGACAGTATATAACAGCAAATACTAAAAGCCGAACAAAATAAATTTCTGACTCGCGCTCCCGCTCTTTAGAGAGGAAGAAGTCATTGGATGATATCCCACCAAAAAAATTGCCAGAGATATTATCTCTCTTCTACAATTTCATTACACTTGCCAAGCGAAAACCAACCCAATTAATTCCAAATTCTCTTACAAATATTAAAAAAAATCTATTCTCATCTCCCCCAGTCTCCGCAAACGCCACGCAGGCCTGCACAACATAACCTGCTGCCAGGGCGACCTGTGCAACGACGGCACGTTCCCGGAGCTGCCGCCGCTGGCGGACACGGCCATCGAGCCGCTGCCGTCCAACGCCTGGAAGCTGTGGGCCAGCGTGGCCGCCTCCGTGCTCATCGTCAGCGCCATCGGAGCTATGGCCATATTTGTGCTGAGGAGGAGTCACAGGTACAATTTTTTTTTTTACATATTTTCACCAGCGAAAAAGCTCTTTAAATAAAGATTTAAAAAAAATCTTTCGGACAACGCTATTTAGTTCCAAACTATATATACTCGTATGTTTATACAGGGTGGACCAGAAAGAATTGCGAATTTAAAAAAATCATAAAAAAAAAACTAAGTACAATTCACATACAAATTTTTATTTCTATAAAAGATAACATCTGGGAAATTCATTTCTTAAAAATAACGTCATCCAGGTGTGCACCATCGCGCTGCAAACATTCTTCGAATCTGAACCTCAAATTGGTAAAAACTCGCTGGCACATTGCACGGGGAATACCTGCCATTTCTTCCTGGATATTGGTCTTCAACTGGTTAATCGTGGCTGGGTTATTGGAGTAGACTCTACTTTTTAGGTATCCCCACAAAAAAAAGTCCAGTGGCGTTAGATCCGGACTTCTAGGAGGCCATGCAATGTCACCTCGGCGCGATATCAGTTTCCCAGCAAACATCTCGTTTACGACCGCCAAAGAGACATTAGATGTATGGCATGTCGCGCCATCTTGTTGAAACCATGTCGCACGATTATAGGCTTCAAATTGTTGCAGTTGTGGAAAGAAAAAATCCCTTAACATGGCTATGTATCGGTCAGAATTTACAGTGACAGATTGGCCTTGTCGATTTTCGAAGAAGTAGGGTCCGATAATTCCGTGCGCTGACATGGCCGCCCAAACGGTTACTTTCGGCGAATGCAGAGGCTTTTGATGTTTTGCACGTGGGTTCTCTGCAGCCCAGTAACGGCAATTCTGTTTATTCACATGCCCATTTATGTGAAAATGGGCTTCGTCTGAGAACAGAATATTGTTGAAACTCCGAAAGCGTTCTAACATTGTTTCAACAAAAGCTCGTCGTAAAATTGGATCATTCGGCTGTAATTCCTGCACAAGTTGAATTTTGTAGGGGTGCAATTTCAAATCTTTCAACAAAATGCGACGCAAAGATGTTCTGGATACCACAAGTTCGGCTGAACGCTTTCGAGTTGATAGAGCAGGATTACGTTGAACTGAAACTCTAACTTGTTCAATTGTGTCTTCCGTTCTTGTTGACCTTGGGCGTCCCGCAGGCTTCTGTTTGAGAGTCGAACCAGTAGCTTCGAACTTTCTGACCCACGATCGAATCACACTTTCCTTCGGACACTGATTTAGGTCATGTAATCCAAACTCACGCCGAAATAAACGCCGAACAATAGCGCACGAATCGCGATTTTTGTAATAATGTTTAACGCAGAATGCACGTTGCGCTCCGGTGAAGTGATTCATCGCGACTAAATTTCCGAGAACCGAGCTACTTAACCCCACCACCCGCGCAGTCCCCTCACTAAAGCTTCAAACGCAAGAGTGTTTTTAAAATCGTACGCCCTTCTGGCCCACCCTGTACATCAAACTATATCCTATCTATACATTTATCCTGGGTGGGAATCGAACCCACGACCTCCGGCATAGAAGTCAGGTTCACTAACCACTAGACTAGCAAGTCAGTCAATATAAGTTAAACCATCATGTCTGTCGACCTTTTCGAGCGAGTCAAGTGATGGTAATTAGTACGACCGACGACTTCCTACAGGTCATTGGATTCGCTCAGCTGATATTTACTTATAGAAATTAATTTCGTACATGTGTATATTAATTAGATTTTTAGAAAAAAAAGCACTTTACTTTTTAACTTTATCTTTACAAATCGATCGTTTTTTATGTGCTGGATCGACCCTCCACGATATGAAAACGATCAATATTTTGCCGTATATTACTCTACCGACTACTCCAGATTTTAATTTAAAAGTCCAAAATCGTATTTTTAACCGACTTCGAAAAGGAGGAGGTTCTATGTTGGCTTGTATGTGTTTTTTTTTATGTATGTTCACCGATATCTCGGTCAATTGTGGACCGATATCGAAAATTTTGGTTTTGATTGAAAGATTTTACTCCCGAGTTGGTTCCATAGAAATTTTGTTTTGATCTTATAATGAACTTCGAAGATATAGAACAGAACTGTTCAAAAAATCATAGCAAAACTGTCGTTACAAGTAGAATTGCTTTGTTTATACATTTAGTCGGTAAGTGACTGAAGGAAGAAGGGGAGGAGATACACAGAACTGATCTGATGATGAAACCGGAAGGTAGGTAAGAACCGGAGTTCTGTAATAAATCCGTGTATCCTAGCCGTGTTTGGTATTATTAGAATTGTCATGATGATGATGGAACCAAATGGCGGAAGGTATCTGTTTAAGTTTGACTGAGGGATACTACAACTAAAAAGTGTGAAATAAAAAACTTTTTACAAAACAAAATAAAACCGACTTTAATGACAAAAACATAAAAAAGAGCAAAATAACTTTAATATCGGAAATCGGTGTTTAATAACGAAGAGACTAAACTATTAGAGAAACACCGACTTCCGAATTTTATTTTGCTCTTTTTTGTGTTTTTGTCATTGAAATCGGTTGTATTTTTTTTTTGTAAAAAGTTTTTTTACAATCGTGTATTATAATAAAAAAACGCGCGTACAGTACAAAGTGTAAACGAATGAAATAATGAGGCCATGTGAGGAATGAAATAGGCAAAATGAGCCGTAATACAAATATACTATTGGTTACAGATTGCGCGTGTCCCGGGCCGCGTTACACAAGCTGGGAGCGGACTCCAACTACTTCCTGTCAAACCTGTACAGTCCACATGTCACCAGCCCGTTTTACGAAGGTATTTATCTTTCAACCTGCAGATGTCCTCTGTTGGGTGCTTCATCCCCGCGCGTGTACTACGGCGCTTTTTTGCGACATAAACGGCTATATCTCTTATTCTTGTTAAGTTAGAAGTTTGATTTTTTCAGTTTCAAGGAACTGTAGATCTGAATATAATTATGGTTTTAATTTCATTACTCGATACCTGCGATAGAAGTGCTGGCCGAGTGGTAACGGCTCCGACTTACGAGTTGTAGGTCGCGGGTGCAAACCCAGCCAAGCGCATTACTTTGTGTAATTTATTTCATCACCACTGCTCTCAAAACGGTGAAGGAAGACATCGTGAGGAAACCGACATGTCCTAGAACCAAAAATTCGAAGACATGTGACATTCACCAAGCCGCACTGGGCCCGCGTGGTGAATTACGGCCCATTCCCCTGTCTTAGAGAGGAGGCCTGTGTCCCAGCAGTGGGAATATTAAAAGGCTGATGATGATGACTCGATACCTCCACACGTTCCTGAGATAAAGGGTCTTGACACACAGACAACCAAGTGATCCAATAAATGTTTTCCTTGAAAATGTTTAAAAATGCTTTTTCAATACTAAAATATTCCCTTATTTCGTTCCCCAGGAGTCCAGGAAGGTTCTCAGAACGGCAACTGCATCCGAGCCACGGCGGCGGGAGACTCCACGCTGCGCGAGTACCTGGAGTGCTCCGTCACCAGCGGCTCGGGCTCCGGTCTGCCGCTTATGGTGCAGAGGACCCTCGCCAAGCAGGTCACGCTTACTGACTGCGTGGGAAAGGTATGTTTAACTCCACGCTGCGCGAGTACCTGGAGTGCTCCGTCACCAGCGGCTCGGGCTCCGGCCTGCCGCTCATGGTGCAGAGGACCTAACTTCTGCACACCTTACTAAGCTAGGATGTCGATCATAAGTAAAATATGTCGACAGAGGCCCGATGCTGTCCTGCCCCCCTAGCCAAGTTACAATCGTTTCGTTTAGCATGAATGCTTGGAGTTGGCCACGCCCCCAAATCCTTTTTTCTGACGTTATCTCAATGCTCAGTCACGTGGTCAGAACAAAGGAATTGAAGGCGTGGCCAACAAAAAGCGTTCACGCTAAACGAAACGATTGTAACTTGGTTAGGGGGGCTGAAGCTTCTATTTCTGTATATAAGATTGAAAGAGTATCAACCCAAAATTTGTTGAAAAACAATTACATTTATAATCTATTGTTTTTTTCTATGTTGGTAGGGTCGTTACGGCGAGGTGTGGCGCGGCTCGTGGTACGCCGACAGCGTGGCCGTGAAGATCTTCTTCTCGCGCGACGAGGCGTCCTGGCGCCGGGAGACGGAGATCTACTCCACCGTGCTGCTGCGCCATGAGAACATACTGGCCTACATCGGGAGTGACATGACCAGTCGGGGCAGTTGTACGCAGGTACGAATCTAAGAGATAACGCTGCTAAGCAACTTTAGACCTACTGTTTGCTAGTGGTTTTTATAGGCCGAAACCGCAGTGAAACGCAGCTCACTTACCGGTAGAAGGCGGCGAGGTTGCTGCGCTGGGCAGGGGCGGTCGCCTCATTATAACAATAAAAGATTTTATTGCTGCATTTAATATGTAGCAAAATTTATTGCGTCATAACCAAACTATGAATTCCTGCATCGCATACTTAAAGATCTCCGCACGATTTGAACATCTACAACAGCCCGAAATCAACTATCGGGCAGTTGCCCACCAGACATAACACCCGTTTGGTCGGAGGATCTTTCCAGTATAGACTCAGCTGGGATTTTATAGTTATTTAAAACGAGTGGACTTTATTATATAGGGTGTATTACTATAATTCATCATACAATTTAGAAGAACATACAAAAGGAATGCCCAGAGTGGCTGACGCCTGTGAGCTCAGCGTCAGGGCGGCGCGCCTGGGCCAAGGTGAGCCACGCAAGTGTGGAGCGCCGACATTCCCTATTCCACGGAGGCCTCTGTTTCACATACACCTAAAAATATACATTCAGCTAGCCACAGACCATTTCAATATGAATTATATTGTTTTTCTTTTTGTCCCCAGTTGTGGCTGATCACCCACTTCCACCCGCTGGGCTCGCTGTACGAGCACCTCAACAGGACCACGCTGACGAGGCACCAGATGATGGCCATCTGTCTGTCGGCCATCAACGGGCTGCTGCATCTACATACCGAGATACACGGCACACAGGTATGTAAAATAAGGATAAAGTGAGAAATGAGTATATTAGAGGAAGTTTGAAAGTAACGCTAGTGACAGAAAAGTTGAAGGGGAATCGTTCGTCTTGGTATGGTCATGTAAAGAGGAGGGAAGAAACGCATGTTACTAAAAGAGTCATGAGTATACATGTGGACGGATGGAGAGGGAGTCTAAAGAAAAGATGGATGGATTGTTTGAGAAGTGATATGAAAGAAAAGGAAGTTAGTGATAGTATGACGGGTGACAGGGCAGAATGGAAGAAGAAGAAAACGTGTTGCGCCGACCAACATGGGACCGACAAATAACATGGTATAAGGGCAGGAAGATGATGATGATTATAGTAAAGTATGTAAGTATATCATAAGATTATTGTTATAATTATTTTCCCCCAGGGCAAACCTGCAATAGCCCATCGCGACATCAAAACGAAGAACATCCTAGTGAAGGTGAACGGAGAATGCTGTATAGCAGACCTTGGGCTCGCAGTGAGCAGGCAGCACGTGGCCGCCGGCCTGCAGCACAACCCGCGGCAGGGCACCAAGCGGTACATGAGCCCTGAGATGCTGGACCAAAGGTAACTGGAGCGTCCTATCTCTATCTATCTCGATACTGCAATGCAACGTTTAATTTTAAGAAACGCGCTCCGAATCACGATAACGTGATTCGGAGCTGTTAGCACGTCAGCAAATCACTAATAGATGCGCTTATGGTCTCGAACGACTTTTGGTGCGCTAACATTAATATTATTGTGACTCAGAACGGCCACGTCAATTGCTACAGGGTTGGCAAGCCTTTAAAATAATGTTTATGGTGATAAAAACTCATATTTCTCCACTTGACTTAAAATAAAAACGGTGGCTTGTAAAATCATATTTAACACAGAATTTGAAATAATTACCACAGAACACTAATGTACAAAAGTCTATCTACATATGTGTCGCGCTCGAGCAATGCACACATAGACAGCGCTCGCGGACACGATATCTCAAACCAGATCAAACCAGACGCGAACGCGATTACAGCCGCTTGATACACGCTTCTTTGAACATTTTTGTGCAATTTTTTTATATAGAAAAAGGTTTTTTTTTACTGTTCATTGGACAGTTTTTTAAATTCAATATAAAATGGTGAATTATCGTTTTTTAAGCTACCAGTTGTGTAAGAGAGCTCTTTCAGCCTATATAGTTCGAAATTGCTGTTCAAATATTTAATTAGTTTTTAGGCCCAAGGCCTAAGCTCTATACAATTTATTGAATGTCACCTTTAAATCTCAAATCATTAGTAAGAAAAAAAACCTCAGGCTAATAACAGTAGCAAAATGTTTTAATAATAATGGAAACTGCCTAAACTGCCAGAATAGTACATAATTATGTCAAGCAGAATAGTAATAGTTAATCAGTGCATCGATTTATTAAATAAAGTTGTCAATTGTGTAGAAGCATTTATTTTATTGCCTTCAAATTTTGTTTTATTATTGTCATCTTGAATAGAAACTAACTGCTACCAGCGACTTTGCCTGCGTGATTGTAGAAAATTATCCAAGGACACATACGCCTGGGATGAAAAGTATCATGTGTGCTATTTCAGGATGTGGTCTACCGAGTTTTGGGAACACAGCTGAACAGCCATCTGTGTATGATGAAGTAGTAAACACACACTCACAAATATTCAACGCTATAATATTAGTGTGATGTTCAGGGCGATACCAAAAACTCTTCTGAATAAGTCCTGTTGTGCATTTCACTTGAATATAGTTTGACCTTTTAACCGCATACATCCGAAAAATACTCTCGCGTTAATTCCACCGGGGTCGCACATTCACGATCAAATACACCATCTTGTCAGCTTTTCTGTCATCTACGTGTGTTGAAGAGCTAAAACAGATGGAGTACCCAGGCACGAATACACGATCCTGGCGAATAGGACGAAACCATCGTCGCATTAATCCGGCGCATGTGGTCAAACAAAAATAATTGTGACCGTGGTTTTTTTTTTTTTGGTAGGTAAAATCATCCAATGACAAATCCCGCCCTTGGGTGGGGCGGGAAATAGTGTCAGACTTTTACTGACTAAAAACCTACCTTTCCATTCCTTGCCTTTGTCCAGGGGCCCGTGGTGACACTCTCGCATAACCTGGATTTTTTCTGACTGTTGACAGTTTTTCAAATAATTCTAGGTATAAAAACGGAAAATTTTTGTTGTCCTTTGCGTCCCTGGTTCGTGGTAACTTTGTTGAACATTCCCAGAATACAAGTGGCATTCTTTGCATCCGCACTGAGTCCTGCGTGGTAGATGGTGGACATTTCTTCTCTTAAAGGGAAGGCGGGAGTTCCAGCTGTGAAAACATTATAAGGGTGATTATGATTATACAATGTTGGGTTGTCCCGTCAGCATAAACACGTCGTGCTTCGAGTCGTTCCTGAAGTGCGACGTGTACGCGCTGGGGCTGGTGCTGTGGGAGGTGTGCCGCCGCGTGGCGCCGCGCGCGCGCGACTACCGCGCGCCCTTCAGCGAGCTGGCGGCCAGTGACCCCAGCTTCGACGACATGCGGAAGATCGTCTGCGTCGACGCTGCCAGGCCTGACCCGCCCGATGATCCTCATCCGGTAAGCATACCACTACACTTTTTTACATCTCAAAAATGCACAATTCCTATGATAAAACTCTCGTGAAGTAAACTACAGAAATTAATTAGAAAATACTGTTTTTATACAAAGACAAAATCAGTATTTACCTGGCCCATATCTCTTCAGACAGGCCTGATAAACATTACAATAAAAAAAATGATTAAAAAAAAATATTTTATTAGAGCGAGTAGTTTGGTATTTTTAGGTTTACCGAGAGTGCTAGGATTAAGCTCAAAATGTAGTAAATTTAGTTAGCTTTATTAAATTATAATCAAACATAGCTAAAAGACTGTTTCAGTTTTTCGAAAAAACTGAAACATGTTCTAAGATTTCGCAGTTTTTCGAGCACCATAGGTGTGAACTACATTCAAGGGACCTAACAACATATAAAAATCGTAGTTACATGCGTTTGCGATGTCTGTCCTTCTTTGTGTTGATATTGACTGACCTATTATTTTTTATTTATTTATTAAGCCAGATCAAAGAACAATTTCTTTGAGAAACATTGCTGTTTCATACTTTGAAAACGTCATTAAAATTAATGTTGTTGACGTTTAAAATAACCATTCAGTTGGCAAGACTAACTAATCCAACAGCTGATCAAAGAATTACTTTTTGTGTGAAAAAGTAAAAAGACCTAATAATCTTCATTCGCTCCCCCAGACAATGGTAGGCATGGCGAACCTCATGCGCGAATGCTGGCACCAGAACCCGTCAGTCCGCCTCCCAGCGCTCCGCATCAAGAAGACACTCCTCAAACTGGCCAATAACGACAACAGCATACGACTCAACGACGACAATGAAGTCTCCGTCTAATACAACAGAACAAAGATTAGTCAATACACATAATATATCGCTTAAAGGCAGAACAAGTTACTAGTGACACCACAAAATATGCATAATAATAGACCACGTGAAGGAACTGCAGATGGCAATATAGAAGTGTCCATGTATGTTTAAATTTCCAACTTACAGCACTAGACGGCTGTCTATCCCAGAATCCTGAGGGCAAAGAAAGAACATAGGAGTGGATTTTAGTCAGTAAAAGTCTGACACGTCCTCACGCTCCTCCCTAAAGATCATCAATAATCATCGGATGATTTCCCACCTAAAAAAAGATGGCTATCTACAGAGGTGTGACTGTGATATGAAAGAAAAGGTAGTTAGTGATAGCGTGACGGGTGACCGGACAGAACGGAAGAGTAGAACGTTTGCACCAACCACAAGTGACACGGTACAAGGGCAGGAAGATGGTGAGGGCTGTCTACGCTGTTGCATGTTCCTTCTGATAAGTGTAAGTCATGGTGGTCAATCTCTTAGGAGATAGATAGCCGTCGACGCGTGAGAAATGATAATACACTAATATGTGCGTATGTACTAGCTTTTCAATAAGTACTATTGCGGTCATTGCCTGATCACTTAAAAAAAAATTCGCTTGGATACTGCGGCGCGGCGTAAAACCAAACCTTTGAAGTTTTTGTTTCCAGTGCAAGCAAAAATGAACTTAGCAGTGGTCAGGCGGAAGTATCTTTGATAGTATATGTAAAATGGTGAAGGTAAAAATATTAAGCGAGCCGACATATTCTTGAAACGAACTTTAGAAGATATTTCGTCCAAGAATCTGGCATTATGAGTAATAAAAAAGATAAAATCTTTCAGGACTTAACTATAAATAATGGCATCTAAAAAATAACTTTTACTTTTTAACTGGAAACCATATTGTTGAACGTTTAAAGGCCATCAACATACACAAAATACTATAGAATTTGGTACTGCAGTTTCGTAGTAACCAACAAACAAAGTTAGACATAGTAGCCTTAAAACTAAGTGTACTCGTTAGCTTTACTTTGACGTAAAACATGTAATTGCTTATTATTTATAGCGCAGATATTCGTTATATGAGGCTACTGGGCTACGCGTATACAGTACTAGACTTATATAGTTTGTTAGTAACGGGGCTTGGTATTATACACACAAAAAAAAAAATACTTATAAAAATAGAAATCACACATTTATTCCGTCAGGGTGGCACATTCATGACCAAATACTGCGTCTCGTCAGCTCTTCTGTCACCTATGGGGATTGAAGAGCTAAAAGAGATAGATTAACCAGTCGCAAAGATGGCCCTGGCGAATAGGACGCGTAAAAACTCGTCCGATCAATCCAACGCGTTAGTATTTCAAATATTGGCAAGTGTAAGGAAGAGGGGTGTATTGAACATCTCGCTATCTCTTTTACACACGTAACCTAATGGTGGTGACGTCACATGTCAGCTCTTTCATCCATATTGTCAATTTTCCCTTCCACCAGTTTTGAAAGGTTTCTAAGTTACTTTTAAAAGGATTTGAAAAATTCTCGGTTTTTGGGTAAAGATATTTATTGATATAAATAATAATTAATTCTTAAGAGCTAGCGCGCACTGTTGACTTTGAAATAAAGTTACCGTGCATACGGACCCAACATGTAATTCGCGCACTTAAACACGTGACAGTTTAGTAAAAATTAGTAAAAAAAATACAAAAAAAAAAAATGATTATCCTGACAAAAGTCACCAATGCGCGCTAGTTCTAACGGCTTGCGTGGGTGCCACGAGTGTCTTCGTGTCCTAATAGCCAGGGTCGTGTGTTTGCTACTGGGTGCTCCCATCTCGTTTAGCTCTTCAGTCCCCATAGGCGACAGAAGTGCTGACTGAAGTGTATTTGGTCGTGGATATGCGACCCTGGCGCAATAAAAGCGAGAGTGTAAAAATAAATGACTACTCAATTCTCAGTATAACACCAAGTCCCTATTAGTTACTTAAACATGAAGTGCCGAATAGTATTTGTAATTAGATGTAATTGTAAAAATATAATATACTGTAAATATTACTATGATTTTATAAGTCTAAATATATTTTTTTTAATAAAAATGCTGTGGATTTTGATGATGTTTTTGTGAATCTCGAAATTATTATAATTATTCTACATATGTATTTGGTAGCTAACTATAATTAAAATAGAAGAAATGCCGAGTGACTTAATTCAGTGGCAAGTTTTCAGGAAGTGAAAGTTCTTTTATTGCTCTTTATATTGGTTATAATCGCATCAAAATGTGTTGCGTGGTTTAGAAAGAGCTAGAACACATACAGACAGAAAAAGGCTTATGTAAAGATATGACATTTTAAAATTATGAAGACTTGAATCTTTTAGATTTTGTTTTAATGATATAAATTAGTACTTGATTGTGATCTCACCTGATGGTAAGCAGTAATGCAATCGTTGATGGTGAGGCGCACTAGTTTATTAAGTGCCTATGTACTTTAGCCTTGAAGACATCTTAATTATAATCGGATGGGAAGACCGCAGCAGGTAAACTTCTAATTCTTCTATCTGTGCGGTATTAACGTCACAAAATTCACAGCGCCTTTTATTTGATAATAAGATTTTTATAAGCAAGAATAATTTGAGTTGCCATATCATATGTATTGTAAAAAACACCGATTTATTAGCATTTTTCGTTGTAAGTTACTGTTAAGTTGGGCGGTTTGTATGACAAGTAATATTATTGTTAATTATCTCTTATAGTTTAGTGACAAAATTTATTTAGCTTGGAAATGTTGTTCAAAAAATTCATAACCTTTTTAATCGCTTACGTCGGAATAATCCGACAAATATTTTCGCTATGGTCGTATATTTACGACCAAATGTCTCACATCTCGGTTAACTCTCCCAACATTACTTGTAGACGACGTAGGAGCTGACGAGAAAGGATTATTTAATCGTAATAACACGCAAGAACACGACAATATTGGTCGGATTTATCCGACGCGACGTAAGATTAAATAAAATTTGAACGGCACTTGCAAGCTCTAAAAGCTTTATCGAAATGAAAAAATTCTAAGAATCTCTGTTTTTACTATGAGAAATTAATAAAATTATCAATAATTCACTCGTTAATACTACACAGTAATTTAATAAAAAAAGTTATTCATAAGGTATCTTTACGTGATAAGCATGGACTGTAGCATATTATGAAGATGACACCATAGCTAAACAGTATGCATGTCGTAATATCAGCCTCCAATCAGAATGACGCTATTGGCTGCGCTTGCGGATTGTAAAGCTAAAGACAAAATAATGCGTAGCGTACGTGGCATACGTGGGTATGCCACGCGTTATGACATTAGACTCTTGAATTTGGTTGTAAACTGATGACCTACATGGGACTCGTGTGACAGCATTGCATATGCTAATAAAGTTTCTGAAGTCTAACACCCATATTTATAAAGAAGTAGAAATTACATAGTAACCTATGTAATTTCTTATTAAGTCATTACTTGAGTCTAGAAATCCTCATTAAAAATGAAAAAAAATCTTAACTATAGAATACAATTATTGTTACTTAAGTAGTTACTTGTACTCAAGTAATTAGTTTTACTTGTTTATAAAAACGGGTATTAGTCATCTGTTTTCAAGCAAATTCAAGTCTAAATGTCATAATGCGTAGCATACGTGGCATACGTGGGCTCAGTTTATTTTTAGCCATATTTGATGATTTCTCACATCACACAATATTTTCCCTGAATAGGGTCGATATTTCTAGCAAACTGCTTTTTAATTTTGAATGTGAACTTGCCAAATTCTAAAGCGAACTTTTTAAAAGTTCTCAAATATACAGAAACTGTCGCGAATAAAGATAAATTCAGATGTTATCACTTCATATTTATCACACAAAGGTTTGTACATTAAGAATTACAGAGTCAGGCATTTACTTTCGTTCCTTTTCTTTCAAAAATACTCGAAAAGACAATAACAACAGGGACCCCTATTCTATAACAATTGTCGAGCATGAATCTCGATTCTAATCTTGAATTTCATACTAATACTTACAAGTAGGTTAACTATCGAGATTCATGTTTTAGCATTGTTTTAGAATATGGACATCACATGTATTAGAGCTGTATAAGAGACTGTTTTGGTTTAATTTTTGGCGGAGTTTTTAAATATTTGCAAATAGCTTCCCATGTGGCTATTGTGATGTAAAATTAATGTGGTATCGTATCGCAAGTGTCTACACAACTGGACAATATGTAGAGTCATTGAAATAGTCGCGATCTTAGCATAATGGAGCTGGCTTGAATTTGTTTGTAGTATTGACTAGCTCAACGAATTATCGAGATGGCAGCTTCATGCCTTGATCACACGTACCGGGTAAAAGTGCAAGACAGTAAAATGTTACTCGGCCGATATAGTGATGTAAGCGAGTCGTAGAGCTCGGCCGGGCACTCCGCGTTATGTTCATACGTACCTACCGAGTATTCGGTGGATAGCACTTTCTCGCCCGTTTGCTCGGTACATGTGATCAAGGCATCAGACAATATGTCCTCATGACGCTCAACGCTGTCTAATTTTTCAACATGTCGCGTCATGTGAATGTGTTGTGAAATGTTAGGGGACGTCTTCAAAAACATTAGAACGTGTTACAAACTCATTTTAATGATTTGTATCACATGCGACTGTAAAATGTACTTTTTGATACTGGCCATGCGCAAACCATGCGAAGCTAAATGAAAAAAAAATACTGTTTTGGTCTTGACATCATAATTCTATGGTGTTATGGAAAAATAAGGGCTCTGATACTAATACTCAATTCACAATAAGATCAAAAATGTAAACAAACTCCTTTACGGTCCGTTCAACCGATTTTGACTTTTATTGCGTTGGTGGCTTAGCAAATGGCGGCTGTTAATAGTTGGTATTGTAACTACTTTTTATGCTTTTAATGCCATCCTTATGCCTACGGAATAAAAGTCAAAATCGGTGGAACGGACAGCAAAAAAGATTTGTTTAAATGTCTAATGTTATTGAGAATGGAGTATGGTCTGTTTAATTTTCATTATTTCATGCTTTCATTGTATATTTCATATTTTTGGTCAGGCTTTTGAATACTCGAGAATAGAGCTGTTGTGTTCTAGATAGACATAACTCTAATATGTAGGTAGATTATATAAAAGTGGGTGTTTTAGAAGTGTAAAAAGTCTGGAGTTCGTACGTAACTATATTTTTTTATTAATTTGTTCGGTCGGTGTAAACAAGATATTTTTTACACTGCGATGCAATCGGCTACCATAATAATCTATAAAAAATTAACTTCAAGGTATAAGTCAACATTGAAAACTTTATTATTATTAATCATTTTATATTTTTTTATGCACCTGCCTTGTTATTTAAATAACGGAACGGAGAGAATGCCTAAGTACGTTTATGTTGCATAGAATTATAGTAAAAAAAAAAAAAAAAAACATAAAGAGTTATTGATAACAAGGTTGGTTTTCTAGCACGTTATTTGACAGGTAAAGGTGGGTCTACGCTAGAGGTGCCAAGCACGAACCGTTTCGCTTTATTCGCGGTGTCACATGTGAACGTGTGGACGTACATGGAGTCTCCAAATATACACACTTTATTCGTCAAAAAACCGACAGTAGGCGGTACACAGTCGAGCACGAACCTAACGCTCTCGGCGCGCGTCGCTCCACACGAATTTGAGCTCGGCTCGTGCTCGCTTTTTCTAGCGTAGACCCATCTGAATGCCTTGATCACATGTACCGAGTAAAAGGGCGAGACGGTAAAATGTCGAGCCGAAACAGTGATGTAAGCGAGTTGTGAAGATAAGCGCTCGGCCGAGCACTCGGCGCTATGTTTAGACGAACCGAGTATTCAGTCGAAAGCACTGTCTCACCCGTCTCTAACAGACTTCTTCAGTTTCACAGATAAGTTGAATATATACCCGTAGTGTATGATTATTGTGTTCAGTTATTGTAAATATCTAGCGTAATGTAAGTAAGCCTTATGATAGACGCGACGCGTCAGTTATGAAGAGAAATAAATATTTGTCTATTATTTGATGTGTTTTACTGTCGCAAGATCCAATCTATGTCATATACTTAAGCGCAATTTAGACGGTACGAGTTTCTCGCCTCGAACATACGAGAATCGTAAGAGCATAGAAAAAATGTCATCGTCTAAACACATACCCAGGTGGTGCGAGTTTCTCGTCTCGAACGTACGATAATCGTAAGAACAAAAAAGCATCTCCGTCTAAACATTCATACCTAGACGGTTCGAGTTTCTCGACTCGAATTTATTTTTTACCTGTGTCTAAACACTTTGATACGATAATGTCATGGCGATTATTGCTTACGATTATTGCGTACGATTTTCTCGAACAAAACGTTCGAGAAACTCGTACCGTCTAAATTACGCTTTATGTATATAATCATAACATGTACACAAAAATAGAATCCTCCTTCTGGTTCAGTCGTATATAGCGGAATCAACTATATCCAGTTATTTAGTTTTGCGTAGCTCGCGAATGAACTCTGTGATTAAAGCGTGTGCCGTGTGCTCGGGTCCCCGTTAATCAAACCGGATTATTACTTGCGCAGTGTCGCTAGTTTTAACAGTGTGCATGTAGCCGTGTCAATGGAGAACTTAATATTTATTACGGCGGGGCCCGGGTGTCCGTTTTATGCAGTTTGCCCAAATTGAGCTCTCCCGGGTTGTGATACTATCGGCAACGACGATAACACCGTGAAACGGCATGTCCTAGAACCAAAACTTCTAAGACATGACATCCACTAACCCGCACTAGCCCGCTTGGTGGATTACGGCCGATTCCCTCTCCTAGAGAGGAGGCCTGAGCTGAGTCCCAACAGTGGGAACATTACAAAGCTGATGCTATGGTATGGATTCTGTACAAAATTTTTGATGGCATGTTATTCAATGTTTGAAGGGAACAGAACCAGTCAATGAAGATAGTAAATACTCGAACAAAATGCTCAAAAGCCCGTTAGTTATGTATCAACTTCTTTTGTTTATGCCCACAAAGTTTTGCACTATCAAAAAAAAAGAACTATTCTTGAATCTAATTTAAAGATATAGGTGGCGCTATTGGTTCAACATATTATGACAATACAATGGAAAAGCTGGTTCACATTTAAATATAGTGACGACACACAGATGGCGCCAGTAGTACCACTTATAAAATAATCAATTCTTCGTTATGGCCACGTAGGTATATGGAAGTCTTGAGAATTTCGTATATATTTGACATCCCATAACTGTTATTGTGTAGGTACCAGTTCGGCAGATACACATACTTAAGGGAACGCAAACAACGGGCTTTTCTGAGTCATGTTGACTAACAAAAATAACCATAGGCTATTTCTTATTCTGTGCCATAGGCAATAAAGTTCTGTAGTCATCTTGACTATTTATTTTCGCAGACAAAAAAGGACTACTTGCTGTTGACTGAGCGACATGACGCCGTGGTTGGTGACTCACAGGTTAATCTGGCCGTTCCGTCTTCCCGCTATAAAAAAAATGTGTTGACTTTATATGTAGTAGATCCTTTCAACTGTCATAATATTTGTCGTTGTACATTAATCGTTTTTTACGACACACAGTAGCGATGCTGTGATCCAGTTTTATTCTCAGCTTATAGGTACACTATAGGAAGTGGCTCTTTATGGACCGTTTCTAGTGTAAGAGTAGAATATAGGTACTATAAGGTAACCTCTATAGGTTTAACGGGCAACACAGACCAAAGACTACCATGAGCTTTTAACACGATGCATCTGACGACCTAAACTGAAAGGGATAGACCTTTATATACTATGTTTTTTTATTAGATGAAGTAAAGTGACAGCAGTGGACAATGCCCAACTGTCAACTTATAAAAAATATATAGCTGTCACTTTACTTCATCTAATAAAAAATCATAGTATAAGATGTATAGCTCCTTTACATTTTAACATTTCATGATAAGGACCTTGGTCTTGTGTTTCAAAAGAAGTTGATTCTAGGCGCCTTTTGAAGGTTTCCCCCCGAAAACAAAAAAAAAAAAAAAAAAGGTCTACTCAAAATTAAAAACCAATGTTTTAAATTTTGTATTGCTAGCGGTGAAAATCAGTTTTTTATACCTTATTTTCAGGATGTTTGATTGATTTTGTAGTTAAATAAAATAATAAAACTTGAATATAATTTAAAACATTTATTATAAATTAATATAATAAAAAGCATACAAGATAATAACTTAAGCTAAGAAATGCACAAGTTGGTACGTTTCTTAAAATTTCCACTTAATCTAATTAGTATTCAAATTAAACGAGACTTCGAATAATACTATCATTTGATAAAAATATTATATTATTAATTCATAGTTATTGCACGTGATGCGTCACTTGCGATGACGGGTCAGTGCTAAAGTGTAGAATTCGGAAAATGTTCGTTGGTCCTCAAGGACACTTTGGTAATAAATGCACGCGACTTAGCCTCTACGTTTGGAAAACATATAAAAAGTGGTATAAAACTGGTCCGGCGAGGGTCTGAGGCCCTATTATATATATCTGTAACTTACATACTACCACGACACAGGAATAGGGCACACTTTTACTAATTTAAAGGAAAATATATTGCAAAAATACGATCTAATAGTCTGTGTGGTGGTAGGCTTACAGCACGCTATCCTAAGACTTAGTGAGTGTCACACGAGCGCTAGTCGTGGTGCTCGTCTTGCGCCAGCTCCTCCATGTCCTCCTGATCGAACTCAGTGTCGTCCTCCGCCGTCGCCTCCTGGTACTGCTGGTACTCCGACACCAAGTCATTCACGTTACTCTCCGCCTCATTGAACTCCATCTCGTCCATGCCCTCACCAGTATACCAATGCAAGAAAGCTTTACGTCTGAACATAGCAGTGAACTGCTCCGATATTCTCTTGAACAGCTCCTGGATAGCTGTCGTGTTTCCAATAAACGTCGACGACATCTTTAGACCCTTGGGCGGGATATCACACACGGCAGTCTTCACGTTGTTCGGAATCCATTCCACAAAGAAGCTACTGTTCTTGTTCTGAATTGAGAGCATCTGCTCGTCGACCTCCTTCATGGACATGCGTCCACGGAAGATGGCGGCCACGGTCAGGTAGCGGCCGTGGCGTGGGTCGCAGGCCGCCATCATGTTCTTGGCGTCGAACATCTGCTGCGTGAGCTCGGGCACGGTGAGGGCGCGGTACTGCTGGCTGCCGCGAGATGTCAGGGGAGCGAAACCGGGCATGAAGAAGTGGAGACGTGGGAACGGCACCATGTTGACTGCCAGCTTGCGGAGATCCGCATTCAGCTGGCCAGGGAACCGCAGACACGTGGTCACGCCGGACATGGTGAGCGACACCAGGTGGTTGAGGTCGCCGTACGTGGGGTTGGGTACTTTGAGGGTTCTGTAGCAAATATCGTAGAGAGCTTCGTTGTCTATGCAGTAGGTTTCGTCTGTGTTTTCGACTAGTTGATGTATAGAGAGCACTGCGTTGTAGGGTTCCACTACTGTGTCGGAGACTTTGGGCGAGGGCACGACGGAGTAAGTGTTCATGATGCGGTCAGGGTATTCCTCGCGGATTTTGGAGATGAGCAGCGTGCCCATGCCGGAGCCAGTGCCGCCGCCCAGCGAGTGCGTGAGCTGGAAGCCCTGCAGACAGTCGCAGTTCTCGCACTCCTTGCGCACTACATCGAGGACTGCGTCGACGAGCTCTGCCCCCTCTGTGTAGTGGCCCTTGGCCCAGTTGTTGCCGGCGCCGGACTGTCCGAAGACGAAGTTGTCCGGCCGGAAGAGTTGGCCGTACGTGCCGGAGCGGACTGCGTCCATGGTGCCGGGCTCGAGGTCGAGGAGGATGGCGCGGGGGACGTACTTGCCCCCGTTCTCCGCCGTCGCAACTGTGGACAAAACAGAAACAATCATTAGCCATTTTATTTTCTTTTCCATGTAAAAACAAACCCAGGACCTTTGTTTTTTTTTCAAATGATATAATCTAGTGCGTGACTGCGATTGATCCCACGTGATGAGTAGATAGAGATGTAATCGTTGATGGTGAAGCGTACTAATTTATTAAGCCTATTCACCCTATTTAATATTTAAGCCAACAAATCATGGCGACTGTTGACGAAACCGGAAAATATTGTTTGTATTTAACTCTTGAATCGGAATCGAAAAGCAAATTGACTCGTACATATCATGATCTGCGTGATTAGTTCAGTTTTTCTATCCTGTCCCTGACAATAGCAGTCTGATAGCCGGACATTAATGCCGAGGTCAGCTCTTTTCAGCGCTAGATTCAGCGTGAAAATATTTATCAATTTTTGACAGTCGAAAAAACTCGTCTTAGGAAAATAGAACTTGGTACATTGAGAGTATCTATGTTAATAAAAGTTCTTTTTCTTGCATCTACATATTTATTGGCGATCGCTGTGCTCTCTTTGCAGAGTGGCATCACTGAATCGACATGTTCATCGATGGCTGTGGAGCACCTGCTCTGCCATATTTCGGGCGAGACTTACCTAAGCACCAAATAAGCTCTTGGGTCAAGGGTGGGTAAACGAAAATATTTAACCAGTAAATATCAAGATGTTATTTGTTGTAAACTGCCCGTGGAAGGGTTAGATTAAGTCGTTGTGCCGTGTTAATAGTAAATTATGTAATTAAGAGATAAAGCAGTATTTTAAAGTCGCGGGCGGCATGTGGAATACCGAACAAAACGAATGTTGCTAAGTTTAATTGCCGAACGCAGTGAGGGATGAACGGGTTCAATAGGTTCGACGCCTGCCAGGGATACGGGAATGTTTGAAAGAGTTTACCGTGACACTAGAATGCAAAGGGCAAGAGAGACTGTTACCTACAGGTAGGTTTTAGTCAAGTCTGACATTCGCCTTCGTTCCATCCTAGCGCAGAAGACATTTGATGATTTCTAACCTCAAAAAAAGCCCACAACTGAAGCTCTACCACTCTTAACGCGATCCAATGACGACCTGAACTGAACTGTGAAAGCGATAGCGCTATACACCCTATAGCAGGGCTGGCCAACTTAATTTGACCCACGACCTACCATTTACTGACTAGATGCTGTGAGATTTACCAGTCACACAATCAATATAACAATTAGATTAAAAAGTGAACGAACGCAAAAATTTGAGGCAGGTTCCACGGATACGTGCGATTTTTTTTCGACAAATAAGAAATTACTGGGTCACCAGGTAATAGAATGTAGCACCTGACACAGTGACATCTATCTCCCGCATGGCGACATATTTTTTTTGGCCTAAAAGTAAACACGGTTGCCAAGATCGACGGGAATAATAGCCGAGATGGACCGGTTGGCCATCCCTGCTCTATAGTATAGCTCCATCCTGACATTTTAACACATCGTGGTAAGTCCAGTACCTCTACCATGAGTTTTAAGCAATAGTATTCGTCGCTACTCGATATCGACGCCGTAAATATTTTGTATGGCAAATTTTGCAGCGCCTCTAGCGGTCACTTGCAGAACCAAAATTTGCCATACATAATATTTACGGCGTCGATATCGAGTAGCGACGAATACTATTGCTTAAAACTCATGGTAGAGGTACTGAACTAATTACTGGTTCTGTTTTTCGTAACAATATTTTCAAGTATCGACTTCTTCCAAGTTTCAAACAAAATTCATCATCTTCATCAATTCGACTGGTCAGCTCCCTTCCGCTAAGACCTAACTACCTATAAAATCGGAATTGCACTTGCAAGTAAAATCGTAACTTAAACAATGAACCGTCACAGTCGACGGCTCCGAGCGAGGTCGTTCACTCCAGTTATCTTTGCTTGAACTTAAACTTCACAATGAGTACTTTGTGCTGGACATTGAAATAGTTTCTAGGTAATCAAATGAAGATAATGTTTGAATAATGTAGGCATTTTAACGGTTCTACTTAGTTTTGTTGCGATCATTTAATTGCGGCGGTTGGCAATTGTTTGTTCTTGTCAAGTTCATGAACGTTTATACATGACGACGCTTGAAAGGCAAAAAATACTAAGCGACATTGAGAAAATTTGACAGGAGAGTGATTTAAAGTTAACATTTTTAGTTTTTTTTTTTTACAAAATAGTCGGATTTAGATGCTTTTAACATACATATATATTTAACTAACTTTTGCAAGCGGCTGCGACCGCGTGAAAGTCGGTCTCTCCATAAACTTTCAAACCCCTTTTACCCCCTTAGGGGTTGAAGTTTCGTAAAATCTGTTCTTAACGGATTCTACACAGTTCTACACCCTATAAGGCACCTGCCAAATTTTAAATGTGTACGCAATGTCGCTTAGTATTTTTTGCCTTTCAAGCGTCGAAAATGAAATCAGATAATGATGAAGAGAAAATGGAAGAACAATCTTATTATACTAAAGGAATTAGAAGATGGTCGAATTCAGAGAAATGAATAATTTTGGAAAAAATATTTAGAACCATATTATGGTTCCTTAACAGTGATTTCAACAAGATGTAGATAGAAGAACGCACAGCGCGGAATGGTTTGAAGGAGTTAGATACTGCGGTTCTGGACCGCTAAGGGCAATTGACCAATCACCGGAACCGGCAGAAGTTATTTTGATGATTTTATAAAAAAGTAAAGGGAAAATAGTTCAGCTTTTCTGGAGATGGTATTAAGTATCCAGTAGGTACAGTAGGCGGCAAATAACTTGACTAGATATTTTCGTGGTGGTAACTTCCTCCACCACAAAATCTCCGAGTCAAGTTATTTGCTGCCTTCTATAAGTACCTACTCCTTTTTTTCTAGCACTCACATTTATGAGTATTTTGACCATCATTTTTACATTTAAGCTTGGATATGACCTCAAAATATCGACCAAAGAGCTCCACCATCTTGCTAGATAATGACATAGTGCGTCATATCACCTCAATTTTTTACGGACCCATTCAAATTACCCGCGTATCGAGCACTGCAATAAAACTGAGTTGGGCGCATCGAACTGTGGACTACAGCCGGCCAGTGTACATAGGGTTGCCAGCTCCCAAAACTGACCTACCAATTTAGCAGGATTTTTGGAAAAAAAAATAAGTAATAATAGTAGTGTTTTTTTTATGGTGGGTGAAAAGTGAAAATCATCTAATGACATCTCGCGCCTTTGGGCGGAGCGGGAGATAGTGTCAGATTCTTATTGACTAAAATACCCACCCCGTTCCTTCGTCGCCTATCATACCGGGGCCGGGCCTTTTTTCAGAAACCGACCCTTGGCCCCAATAGGCTTCGACCCTTAATAATAGTCGGGATAAGGTTAAGCAACGCGTAATCAATTTATTTTCAGGAACCATTTACACTGTGTTTGAGATTAAATAAAAAAATAAAAACAACATTATATAAAGTTATAAAACTATTTAAAAAAATTAGTAACTCAAAAAAAAACAATTACTAAATTTAATATTACTCTCACATATTAATTTTCTAATTGTGAAATATGACACTAGTGTTGCCAAAGCTGTGTTACCCTTTTTCTGAGTTGTATGAGTCAGAAACGCATTCGTTCTATGTAAAATACTGGTGTTAAATTAGGCTGAAAAAGACTATGTCCGGCTTTATCCGGACGCCTGCCAACCCTGAGAGTGAATACTAACTGCTAACAGTATCGGCACTGTTAGACGGCGGCCATGCGGTTAGCCGCACTCGCACATTATACGTATCAAATGGCAGATTGACGGAGAGTGGAGCGCCTTTGAGATATGATTTCCGTATCGACTTATGATAGATTTAAGTTGGTAGTGGATTGAGAGTTTGATTGGAGTTGTCATTTGGATTGTTTTGTAAAGCTCAAAGCAAGATGTCATAATACCCCATTTCATATTTTATTTAAGTTATTTAAAATTATCATGTAACTTCTCCCGCTCTGGGAGGGTTGAGAAGGAGTGTAATTTTTGACCCTTCAGTTACCCTTTGTATTCCAGAGCCGCGATGACTCTTTTGAACAATTCCAATTTACAACTCATTTATTATGCGTTAAGGAATTCCTTGTCGGAATATGTCTTCTGTAATCTGTATTTCCTGATAGCTACAACCTAGAGGTTTTTAAGTCAAGAGTGAATAGGTCACTTCCACATCATCGCTTACCATCAGACGAGATAGGGGTCAAACGAGAGCCTATCGATAATAATAACACAAAAAAATCTGCAATGACATCGATTACACTATCCAAGTAACCATCTTAAATGATCGCTTAACGTTTCGTACATATTATTATATGTACATATGTTCGATCAGCCATTGCCGATTCTCAGTAAGTATCAGCTGTTGTTCGAGATAGGCAGACTTTGGAATGTTGCACTTGAAGGGACGGGAAACTTCTGCATCTATCTAGATGATTGCTTCATGGCATTTATAACATCACTTTGCGAAGTTTTAAGAAGCATTAGCTTATATAGAACTGGGGCCTTAGCCTTACCATGACTTCTTAAAATGCCAGGCCTGAGACCGAGAAAAAGGGATGGAGCTATGCACCCTAAACCATAAATCCATCCATTCAATGACTGAAGTGCAAAGAAGAGAAGAGGAACTGGCCAGTCGTGATCTTGATAAAATCAAAGCGGTTAAGTAGCAAAGCAGAAAAAAAAAGAGAAGAGGAGCCATTTTATTTCCTGCTCCCTTTAAATGTCGATAAAAGGAAAGGAGGAATTCTATTTTTAAAATTGCCAGTCTCAAAATTCAATTCCTAGAATATTTTATCATCTGGTACAGTTTGGCTAACCCGGATTAGTGTTGTATGAGGTCATTGTGCTACCAATGAAGTGTAATTGATGTAAATCACTTTTAATTGTTAGGAATGACACTACGTGACAGTTTTGTGTTAACATCAAGTATTGTGATGACGATTTCGATTCAAATGCCTTCCGCATTATGCAAGTATGTAAGATTGCTGCAATGAGCATTAATGATGAGTTAGATGTGACTTCTGAAAGTGCCTTAATGACAAATAACTTTTTGTTGTCTCTCAATAAAATCTCCTAGATCATTAATTTTATTTTATTGAATTAACTTAATAATGACTGCGTTTCTTTATTTCTAGCTTCTGCCAGCGACTGTGCTCGTGTAAAACAACGCTACTAATGACACAAATGACATCAACACTCGCAATAAAAATCTTTGTTGCACTGCAGCTAAGATGCTGGAGTAACGATTAATCACAATATAGCAGTCCAGCAGGTTTTAGAGCCATTACAGACAATAAATCTAGCAAAAATATCATTATTTTCTCTTTATATTAACAGTATAGATTAAAGCTATGGTACGGGTTATTATAAAATGGATAATCATAATTAATTACAGTACACGACAAATTTCAAAGATTTTAAATTTTCTGAGTGGTGGTGAGTTACAATGGTTTTATTATTTGTATGAAAGCCAATTTTTACTAAGTTCAAAAACAAAAGTTTTTAATTACATCTCATGTTTTGAGCGTTCCGTTTGGGAGTCACGTTTGTTCTACAAATTTCTAATTTGAAATGATACAAAGACTTTTTTTTGACTTCTTGGCTCTTTTATGCCGTGATTTGATTGATTTCATATTTGATTGGTAGGTATACTTGAAACGTGATTAACGAAAAATGGTCATGAAGTAACTTCAAAAATCTAAATCTTGTCGAGAACGGTCTTTTTCTTCAATCTTTCTATATAAAAATCAATAGTCACGTGTATGTTGGAGCATCGCTTCGACTAATTTGGCTGGCATTTTTTTATTGTATTTGTAATTGTTCAGATAAAGTTTTCACTTAGAAGTCGAAAATTGCACCCGTGTGGAGCCGGGGCTAGGTCACTCGTTTTATATGACTTGCCTTAGTTATTATTTCTTTATTGTAAGTATTGATTTAATTAGTGACTCTAAGAAAAGTAAGAGATTAAACCGTAAACCTAAGATATTTTATAATTAGTCGCTTGTTAAAAACTGTCGCCATTTTATTATTTTCTCGTAACTTAAACTTTCTATTCCATTATTTTTAATTGGAGTGAACGGATTTAATCAAACATTTTAATCTGTAATGGACGTATCGAGATAACCATTTGCTTATTAAGATTTCTAGATAAGTATGCTTTTTGTTTCACACAAAATTAATGGAGTCTAATGCTGTATTTATATTTATTTGATTTTTACTACGGTTCAATTTGAAATTGAAAGTAAACGGGCAATAGAAAATTAGCTGACGTTATCTGCCATCTTTTTTTACGTGACATCTTGACAGCTGCAATCAAAATTAATCGATCTGCTAAGTAAAATGTCTTAAGTTTTTCCTTGACTTTTTTTTCCAACCGGACGCTGCACGCTGCTAGATACCAATTACCAATACCAGTCCTATTTTACACAGACTGTCTATCTACTCGTATTCAAAATTTAGTTACTTGACAACACAATCAATACCTTTCGGCAAACCTGGTGTCAATTTATCTAGGTTCTTACTATGACTAATTTATGTATATGACAAATTGACAACCAAGAATAACGACATTCAAGTGCTTCGAAATTATGACGCACGAAAGCTTTCGTAAATTAGGGTTCAAGCTACACGTGCCTATTACTGACTAATCATCAGAATCCTAAGACAACGACTTTAAAACCTTGAAAGTTGAAAACTACTGTATAATTACCAACCTGTCTATGAAGATCGAAACACTGAGTTACAGCCTACCAGACCGAATAATGAGCTCAATAATCACATATTCCTATAATAATCGTAGTCATGGCTACCTAACTAGTTTGATTTACAATGAACGGCTCCTGTGGAGCTTGGTGAATCACTCTTTTATAAAAGTAGAAGTGTTTGATACAGGAATAGTTAATCACGGTGAGGTGATAAAGTAGCTGTTTTGATAGATGATAATTTTCTATCATTTTGTGATAATTTATTGAAATTTAATCACGCTAATACTTTTCGACTAAAACTAAAAGTGTGAAATTCGGGATATTTTTTAACTACTCGTATATAAACTAGTGTTTGACTGTGATCCCACCTGATGGTAAGCAGTGATGCATGATTGTGAATCGCACTAGTTTAAAAAGAGCCTACTCACTGAAGACATCTGAATTATAATGGACGGGAAGACAATTGTTCCAACCCTTCGATGTATGTGGTTTTGTATCGTGTCGCGGCGAAAAGTTTGGATGTTTTAGTATTTATAAATGGATTCAGGAGTATAAGATACTGTAATCCCGGGTATATTTTCGGTTGGGATAATCTTCGAGTTACGCGTTGGCCAATTAAAACAATCCTAAACGATAATATGTTATTTTAGAATTTTAATTTTTTTACAACTTATTGGTAAACTACCAAGATAGCCTTGAATTGTAAAGCATTTCAGAAGTCAAGGACTCAGACTATGACGTAGGCGTAATCCAGCCATATGGTATAAGAATTTAGTTCTTGCGTGCACATTGTACTGGCGCCTCAAACGGTTGACAACATATTTTTGTTGTTTATGGGCAGTTATTTTATTACAGCTATTCAGCAACCTAAAGAAATGGATGCCTCCGAGCAATAAAACACTTTCAAAACGTTTTTTCTCTTGGTAGACATGGAATTCAGAATAAAACTTGCTTGCTTTACGAAAAAGTCTGTACACATAGTTTATTTCAGACCTAACTCAGTAGATTTCAATACATACTACAATTAAAAAGCAAGCCCCTTTTGTATAAAAAAAAAAACAATCTCGTCTAGTTCGAATTTTGAAGAATGTTTTGAGAATGCTCTATGTCTTTCAAAAGAATTCCAAATTCAAAATCTTTTATTTCACATAGGCCTACATGGGCACTTATAAAACGTCAGAAGCTAGTGCACGGGTCCAATTGGTCGTTTCCTATCAGTTTCTTATCTAGCTACAAACAGGTCCCATTATTCTAGACAATTGGAGGAAGATTAACTATAGAAACGTGTTAAGTATACTAACCAGAGGCCTCATTATAATATACGGAGATTCGTTCGAGCTGAAGGTCGCTGGTTCCTCTGTACACGCCGTTGGGGTCGATGCCGTGCTCTTCTGATATGATCTCCCAGAACTGAGGACAAACAAACACACAGATTAGGACTTGGGATATAAAAGGACGAAAGGCAATGGCGATTGCTTGGTCAATTTATAAAATAATCGGGGTAAATAAAATTTTAAGCTTGCAACATTACAGAACTGTCAAAAATACAATAAATAAAATATTGTAATTTTTGTTGTGCCTATAATAAGTAAATATGTATATTAATTCCATTATATTTGCCAGTGCTTTTGACATGAAAACCTATTCACGTTAAAAACTTTGATTCACCGGCTGTTTTTAATAACAACAATGGTACTTGGGGTTAGGCGTTACTTCCCCTCGGTTGTCATCTTTTATTTTGAGCGAACATCTGTCCGCCTCTATACCTACCTACTTACAATCAGTTTGAACATGTTGTAACTTGTCTGATTTTCGCTCCCAAATTAGGCCGTTACCCTTATCATAAAATTGATAATGGAAACCGTCATTGGTGTTAGTCATCTTTTTAAAATAAAAAGGTTATAGGGCACTTCGATAATTTGTCGATAACTGTTCATTGGTGTTGTGATTAGGATAGGTTATCAATAGTTTAAGTACATAATTTTTTAACGTTTACGAAAATCGCTACTTTTTTAAGAAAAGATGGAACAAAAAAGACGAGTTGTCAATTTTGCTTTTTTATGTAAAATAGTACCTACATTTGATACAAGTGGAGAAAGCTTGTCATTTTGACGGAGGTGGAATTCGACTTGAATTCGACTGAACCGTAGACCGTAAACGCCATAAAACCCTCGGTTTTATGGCGTTTCCTGGAGCTCCAGCACTTTTCTGCACTGGTGCGGAAAACAGTGATTTTGTGCCTAAAAGCGATGAGAGCTGATTTCGAGCCTAAAACTCAAAGGACAATTGTAGTATTACAGATAGGTTTTAGTCCAAAAAGTCATAGAACTCTCTCTAGACCAAGAGTGGTTATTTGATGATTTCCTACCGAAACAAAAGAGGTCAGTCACAGCCATAAGTTACTGGAGACAGATAAACACCATCAATAAACCCTACAATAAGTTATTGAAGTTACGGGGAAATTGTGTTAGATAAACAAATGATATCATCAAACTTTACCATAAGTTTATTACACACGGAAATGTCGTGTTTTCCGATAAACTGTGTGTACTCAAATAGTTAATTTTGTTTACTTTTAGATAGTTTTGTATGAAAATGGGTTTAGTGATAACCTGAAAGGTGAATTCAAATACGATAAAGTGATGTTTATTGTGAACGTGTCAAAGTAAACTAAAAGCATTTGGGTATTTCAATAAAACATTTATTTATACGCACTGTTGAATTTCCAAACAAATATACAAGAAGTCAGTCATTCAGAGTGATGATCTATATGGAGAAGAACTTGCAAGAAACTTCATGGACACTCTTTGCATATTCCTATACGCCATCTGTTACTTACATAACTATATCTGGTACATAACTTAATGTAAACAATATTCACATGTCTTTTTTATCTAAAACTTGTCTAAAATTATTTCTAAAAATGTTTACAATTAGCTATTTACCTAAACCGATGTTAGGTAATTAACTAAATTTAAATAATCTTTGTATGTTTTCTATACGATTTTTTTTTTAAATAAAAAGACATATCAAGATTGTTTACGGTACCTAAACAGATGGAGTATAGATGCTACATAGCATAGCATAGCATCAGCACTATAATGTTCCCACTGCTGGGACTCCAGCCTCCTCTCTAGGAGAGGGAATGGGCCGTAATCCACCGTAGATGCTACAATTAAGTGAAAAAAAAATAAAAACTAACGCAGTTCATGACGCTCAATCACGAACCTTACGAATGTATCAGCATCACTCGTCATTTAACCATTTAGAATGGTACTGAATGATCCAACACATGACAATGACGCACCACCATCAGTGAGACACTTGAGTGAGCTTGAATCGAATGGTGAAAGCAATAGCCACAACCAACTGTAATTTTATAAGTCACCAAACATTTAATTAGACCAGTGTATCTACGACAAGTGTCGGTAGAAGGCAATAAGGATTGCCAGAATTCCAAAAGCATTTCAATACTGTCAATATGTCATTGTGTACATTGCCCTTAGATGTTAACTTTTTGACAATCGTTATAATTTGCAGTTACATCGTTACAGTTAGCCTGCTGCGGTCTTCCCGTCCAATAATAATTAAGGTGTCTTCAAGCGCTGCAGGCATTTAATAAACTAGTACGCCTCACCATCAACGATTGCATCACTGCTTACTATCATGTGGGATTGCAGTCAAGCACTAGTTTGTATAAATTAAACAAAAATAAATTGAATAATGTCGCTTTTTATAGCTAAATTTTAAAGTGATAGTTCCATTAGCGACAAAGAACTACTTAGTTAGTAAAAAAATTAAAACCTGTCTCCAAAGATAAAATCATAAGCAAGGCTGAAGATTCGTCTAGATAGGTACATGTGTCATGTATTAATAATGTATTAAGCATATGTTCAAGATGTAGTCAAAAGCGAGTAGGTTACTTCTAGGCAAGCGTGCTCCATCATCAGCCACATCATCGCTTACCACAGGTGAGATAATGGTCAAACGCGAGGCTACACATACAAGAGGTAAAATAATATAGAATTCAATCGGTAGCCACCGAGAGTGCAATGTTCACCCGTATGCACCAGCACCAATTACAGCCAATCAGAGACTATTGAAACTCCATTACATACAATGGACCCGCAGACAACGTGCGAGTATATCATCGTTGTCTTCGATTGTAAATCAACTGTTCTGTCGTCAAAACACTTGAAGACACGCATGCTTTTTTGTTTTATATTGTCGGGATGTGAAGAATAGAACAATTCAATGGTATAGTCGATTTGTCGTGAATGTCGTAAAGAAAGATTTCAGCACTGATTTAAGAAGGTTATAGGAACCAAAGAAATTATTGACTGACTTTGTGAAAGGTAATGAGAAAAGAGGTAATAATTAAGATGACGATAGAAGAAGGTATCCTGGTTTTAAACCCAAATAAATTGGTATCAGGACAGGAATAAGCTGGTGATATGGTTTCTGTTGCTACAATCCGGACATCTTTAAATCTAGAGTGAATAGGTTGCTTATAAGCAAGCGTACTCCATCAGCGACGATAATCCTTTACCATCAGGTAAGATAGTGGTCAAACTTAGCAACACAAACGCCGGTTAGATCTTAAATATTTATAAAAATCACCAAAAAAAATTATGGTAAGGTAGAAAGTGAAATCTGAAATAATGACCAATAAAGAGGTATGGGAGAAAGGATTTATTATTCCAATTCTAAATAAATGGTAAGAGGATTATAATGACGAAAACATGACAGTAAAAGAGGAAAGAACATCCATTGAAGGAGAGGTGAATTAAAAGATTAAGCAGAAAAGTGTAGCAATTTTAAAGTGGTAGAAAACTTAGATTCGTCGATAAAATTAGATTTTTTCCAGGTGGGAAATTTATCAAATGACTCCTCGACTCTAGATGGAGCAATGGCGAGCGTCTTGTTTAGTGACTAAAACCAGTTAGTTCCTTCAGTTTCTATTAGATGGATGGATATTGGATACAAGATGAATAGCCTTAGAACATTTACAAAAGGTAGATTATTATTCATTTAGACATACGCAAGGACTTGGCACTAAGCCATATTAGTTGGCAACGGATCAAATCTAGCTTCATTACTCCATATGGTTCCTTCAACTACGAAAGTGAGTCTTTTTTACTTTTTTTTTATAAACATGTGCACTTATTTTCCGATCAGGACGTGGTGAAAAATGACGCTTGATGATAGAATTATAAGTAGATACGTATAACTAAGCTGATTCAAAGATGTTATGGTGTCTGTTCAAGCCATTTGTCTGTTGAGATTTCCTATCAACAAATGTATCGATTTATACAAACACTCGTTGCTTGCAACTGAAGGGATAATTGGTTTAAAAATACTTCTTTGTTGCTTCATCATCGTTCAGCCGACGGACGTCCACTGTTGGGCATAGCCCTTCCAAAGCGTCACCATTACGGTCGGTCCTGTAAGTCTTTTTGTTGCTTACCTCCATTATATACCATTTAAGATTACCTACAGCCAAATTTTACGCTTCTAGGCTCAGTAATTTAGGCTGTACGCCTCTCATACAATATTCCAAACATATTGCCATTACCCAAGTACACATGTGATCGTCTAGGTAGCAATTATCTTCGACCACGGCCTACAACCAGGTCACCAACCCTCCAAACAGATTGATGTATACCACTATTGGGACCACCGTTGGTACTATTAAGTTTGGTGACCGTTCGCGTGTGTCCACGTACCCTTATTCCACTAATGTCTTCAATACGTTGACCTGACAGACCTCGTACATTCATAATGATACAGTTTCGATAATAATCTATCTAAAAAAGGACGTTGACTTGTAATTGATTTTTTGTTTTATTTGGGACTCCCTACAACTTAACTCCTATCCTCGATTTCTCATTTCAGCATTTGAATTTGAGTATTTCTGAAACTCTAGTCTAAAACCTTTTAAAATATTGCATTACTGTAGGATTTAAGACGTTCTTAACTCAAAATACTCAATTCAGAACGTCGCCATCAAACGGTAGAACGAGAGAGAATAGATAGAACAGTCAATATTTTTATTTTTATTTTTGATAGGTTCACACTAGATAACTATCTCATCTGATGGTTCGATCTTGTGTTAGAAGATGGAGCACGCATGCCTAGAAGTAAATCATTCACTCTTGTTTTAGAGACCCCTAGGTTTTGGCAATCAGAAACCATATCACCAGCAAACTCCTGCCCAGATAAACAAGGATATCTTCTTCCGTTATCATCTTAATCATCACTTCCTTTCTCATCATCTTTCACACAGTCTTCAATAGTCCCTATAACCATCCTAAATCATAGTGTAATCTTTCTTCACGACAAAAACTACACTTTTGAATTATTCTACAAATTCAGTACATTATCTCCATGTTCTATAGTTCTAACGATTCCATTTCGAAAATCCATTTCTGCATAGTAAGTGCAAATAAGCAATCCGCCTCATAAAACGCACGACACCCACTTCTATGCAAATACAAGTGTAATCTTATCTAGTTCAGGGCATCTACCCCAGGAATGTGGCCATACCAACTCATGCAACGTCCCTTGACCCTACCACTAATATCTAGTATGGATCAACATACCCAACATTAAACCTGTATTCTACGAAGGTATAGAAGTAAACCTCGGAAAAAAAAGCATACAGAGATTCCCTCCTTTTAAGTCCAGTTGTAAGTCCCATGTAAGGAGGGAAGGGAGCATGAAGGAACGTACCGGCAACGAAATAGTTCTTCTATTGAGCTCCCTAATTTCTGAAGGAAAACTTCAATAATTACTGGCCCTAGTATAGAACCTTGCTAGATCCTTAGACTTTTTTATTGATATAAATCTAGTGCTTGACTGCGATCTCACCTGATGAGTAAGCAGTGATACAATCGTTGATGGTAAGGTTAGTTTATTAAGTTCCTATTCACTCTAGCCTTGAAGACACCTACATTATAATCGGACGGGAAGACCGCAGCAGGCAAATTGTTCAGTCCTTTGATTTACGCGGTATAAAACAACGAGATCAAACGCTTAGTCCGGACCGTAGAGGTTTCAATTTCAACAACGTCTACATAAGTAAGAATATCTCGCTTGTTTCCATTTATTTGGATAAATACTTTTATCTATCAAATATGTAGGTACTTATATAATCATTTTCTTTTAAGTACATTAAAAAATAAGTTGATAACGGTCACATTAAAATTAGTTGGTTGTTCGTGCTGTGGACTGTACAACACCTACCACTGTATTTAGTGTTAGTTCGTATATGTGCATTAAGTGCTGTTTTTATGACAAGGGGTGACGTCCAGTCTAGACTCTATCGATCTGTTTATGGTAAGGGGTAACCCAATGAGCCAAGCTGTCACTTGAGAAATAGGAAATGACAAAGTGACACACATGACGTGATTAGAGAGATAATATAACCTAGACAACTTGAGAAGCTATCTGGCCTAAGTACAACTTTGAGTTTAGTTCAAACACTTCGGTTTAGTTTCTAATACCTACAAACAGGGAGTCTATCTTCTATTCTTAAAGGGTAATGAACGCTTTGGGTGGACCGAGAGGAAATGCCAGATTTTGACAAAAAAATTGTCTTGTGCATGAAGCCAAAAGAAATAAACTAACTTGCAGATTTGTTGAGATGTCCAAAAGTACGCGAAAGGTGAATTGGATAAGAAGTGTCAAAAATGGAAAATAAATTACTACTATTGAACTAAATGATGTCAAAACACACAAAAAAATTTATTAATGGTAACTGCTCTTCCCAATTACCTTCAAATTCATTTAATAGAATAACGCCATTAACAACACTGCATTATTGATTTTCCAATCAGCGACCTCAATGGGGGGTGAACTGTCTTCCTAGTATCGGTAGCGGTATCGAGTGCACTGGCATCGCACGGGCTTCCCTAATTACCGGTATTGACCGCATGCGGCGCCGGAAGGGGTGAGTTTATGAAATTGGGCATCATCGTTTATCACAGGTGAGATTGTGGTAAAAAGCGAGCGTGTAAATAATAATTATTTATTTATTAAAACTTCATGCAACACAAAAGTACAAAGGCGGACTTTATGCCTTTGGCATTCTCTACTGGTCAACCAAGGGTAGAGAAGAGGAAACATGGCAGGTGCATAAAAAAAAGGAAAGATTAATAAGAAAACAAGTATACAAATGTATATAAATAAAATAAAGTTACATGGATGAATAGGAAAATAGGGACCAATAGGCTTTTTCCATATTACCTATGTTTGTGAAATAAAGACGAATTTATCAGTCTTCCATAACAGATATTTTACGTTCCACATTTCTCAAATTTTGAGCAAAATATGATTATTTTACAATTATTTTTAAAGAAGATTAAGAAGGTTTTTCCTTGGTTTACAAAAGCAAATAAACGAATTTTTTAGTCTTCAATGTTTTATTTTTTCCTTTCATATGTCTCAAGGCTGTACTCTGAACTTGGGCTTAACCAGATGAGCAAAAACCAGACATTGTTGATATTTTTTTTCGTATTAAGGAAAACGTGTGGGTACAAAATCTGTCATTTATAAATCATAGACAAGTATTTCAAGGCTTGCGTTTGACCACTATCTCACCTGTAAGCAATGATGTGATCGACGATGAAGCACGCTTGCCTAGAAGTAACCTATTCACTCTTGACTTAAGACCCCAAGGTTATAGCTATCGGGAAACACCATGGAAACACAGACTCCAGCAGGGAATGCCATTCTACTTCGTAGATCAAGTTATGTAGATACAAATAAACGTTATAAAGTCACCTTCGTATTTTATCTGTGGCAATTACGTTAATGGCGGGAAAATGATAGTTTTTTACTTTTTCATTGATGTGTCCACAATAAATTACATTCGACTTGTTAGTTAAAATTACTTGTAAGTGCCTCAATAAAATAAAATAAAATATTCAATTTTAAAATATCTGTTATTTATTTATTGTGCACACCTGCCACAGCGTTGTCTTTTTTAACTCAAAGGTTGAGTGGTAGAGAATGAAAAACATTAAGTCCGCCTGTGTACCACTACTGTACATGAAGATTAAATAAATAAATAAATAATAACTTTAGGGTAGGTATAGTACGCGACAAATGAGTTGAACCATTTTGCTATAGTTACGCACAGTCCCCCACTTCGATTGAGACACAAAATCGTTTATAATCCTCGTCACACAAGTTGAACCATCATGGCGGTCGAGCTTGAATGCACAATAACCAATTTCCTTTGTGTTTTGTTAAGCACGAAAAGTTTAAAAAACTCAAGTGATTCACAAGCTTCTAGGAGAATGAATGATTGCTTTTACTCATGAGTAAAATAGCCAAAATGGTACAAATACAGGAGTTTTACCATGATGCGTTAAAATGTCTGTCGTAGGAGCGAGAAAGAGGGATGACCACATTACCTAAAGCTCTATCCCATTAGAAACACCAGTAACGACCTACCATCATGAGATAGAACCACTTTAGCATTAGCACCATTAAAACGCAATCATATACCTAGAACGTCAATACGACTTGAAAAAGTCATACTTAAAAAGAACCTAATCAGATTCATTGATTAATTCTTAGTTTTAATGTCATGAGAAAAAAAAAATTCAATTTTGACAGTCGTTTTTAATTATTAATGATCATCAAAAGTGACAGCTAACTAATTACAGTCAGCTTGTCCAAGCACGACAATTCCAGATAATACACAGTCTGACCGAGATATTATCACCGCATACAGCAAATAACAGTATAAAACCTTTTCACGGCAACACCGAAGTCGTGATAATAAAAAGGTTACAACCACAAATCAATAAAGAACATTAAAGTGAAAGTACCTGTCACAAGATCGGTACAGAAATATAAAATTCCTATAAAATGTGCGAGAGCGAAAAGGCTGGCAACACCGGTGCAAAGACTGCGAGCGCGCGAACCGTGCAACCAGAGATAACCGTACTTCGACACTAATAAGTTTAGTTACTTATAAATTAATTGTGATGGCGCGATGATTCGTCGAGACGCAGGAAATGCATTAAGACGAAGATTGCTGTAGGCTGATAAGGCAGTTTTATGACCAAAAGCAGTTTGAAACTGTTGCTCCATGATTCGCGATCATGAATTCAGTTTATCTTAGTATTTTCCTTATTTGCTTTAGTATTCCTTTACGGGATGAGCAATTCCAAGTACTACTTTTGATATTTGTTTTATGCAGTCGTTGTTATATTTTTTCAAGCAAGACTGTGTCTGAGTTTGGTAAGAGTAAAACATTGTAATGAAACTCAGATTTCGCGCAAGCCATACAAATCTTTAATTCGAGCCATAGAATATTTACGTGACCTATTTTCTTGCTACGCAATAGACATAAAACAAAATTTTCGAAGAACCCGATGCATGTTCCATTACATTCCTCCAGCTAGGCAAACATTCCCACGAAGATTTTAAGTAATCCTATTCTCGATGCAACGCGTTAGCTACTTAGAATAATTTAAAACCATTTCCTAGACATTTACTGGTGATGGTATTCGACGCTAATAGCTCGAACATTATCTATAATCTCTGCTTTGACAGTTTACAAGCTTAAATCTTAAAACTATTTGACTTTAAAGCTTTCTGAATTCCAGCACACAAACAAAACTGTAACCTTTTTTGTTACTCGCCATCTTCGAGACGGTCTCCACTGCAATTTGAAAATAGAACGTTGTATTTTTTTCTTATTGCATCGCGTGTTGGCCGTTGACATCAGACTGCATTTTATTTTCGGCCAGCCTCCGGGAGTGTTGCCATAAATGGAAGACTAAATATACCTTGTAAGACGACACGGGGCAGACTTAAATCCATATGTCTGGGATTCTGGACGTTAAAATATTAATCGTGGGGTAGGTAATGAATATAAATGGCGGACATCTGAAGACTGTGTCGTGTGCACAACTGCACAGGATACAAAAGTGTATAAAAATAGCGAAATGACAGGTTGGTAGCAGGAAGCCCTAATTCCAGTTTCCTTCATTTAAACACAACCAGATGACAAGCAGGCCAAGCAGCTGATGCATATTTTTCTTTCACTTCTCATTATTGTAAGACACTTTCCAACTAAAACACACTATAAAATATTAAAGGAGTGGTCATTAATAAAATACACCTTTCTTAAGTACTAATAAAAAGTTTTACAGTTATAAAAGGCGGAAACTTCGTGTTAAAATGCACATAAAAATTCAAGGGCTTATGTTGGGTTTGAAACCAAATGTTGATGACGACGGAAGAAAAACAGTCGAACATTATTTAAATTTTTTATAACTTGCAACTTTAATTGCTTCACTTACGTTCGAGATTTTTTTGAATATTGTAAACAGTAGTGGCTTGTAACTAAAGGAACCTTTTATGAAAACCTTTGTATGGGAGAATAAGTATTTGAATCAAGTGTTTCCTGTATTAAAAAAATAACACGAGAAAGAACCAAAAACAGGCTGCTTATAATTGACAGTTCCTCAAAAAGAAACACTGTATTGAATAGAATATTATTTGACTAAGCTCAAGTTTTTTTTTTTAAATAGATACCAATTATGAGTTACCATATAGTTAGACCTTTAGTTCAGTTGATGAAAAGCTTTTTTGCAATTAAAACAAAATTATGATAGGTAGCTATCTACAATATGTTTATCTTTTATGTTTTCTATAAAATCTAAGTACAACAATTAATGTATGTAAAATTATGTCCTAGAGTTTACAACCTAGCTGTCAACCTACACGACCAACACACGCGTCAGCCGGTCACGTAATTTCTCCGATTGTCGAGAAAAATACTAAAACAATAAACATCTCATGTGGTTACGTGAGTAAAGTGCTGATTCTTCACCTTCAACCATTTATGAACGTAAAACACACGTCAGCTTATTTTAAAAATATCCAACATAAACAACTTGCCGAAGAGTGTTGAAACAAGGCTGAATGTAAACATTCATTAGCCACTTGCTCCCAGTGAAAAAAAAAGTAACGGAAGCAACCATATTGAAATTTTAAGCGGGAATGAGATAGATATTTATTGTTTCACTTAAATAGACACGTTTATTTAATTTTATTCGATTGAATATGCCGTATTTCAGTTAATTTAACAAGGAAAATTATATTTACTCCATAATTGGTTTTAAAATTATTGATATACCTTCCATACAAAACAGGATAAATAATAATAATAACCGTTATCCCAGAATTACTAATTCCATAATAAATCGATGCACTAACAGAAAACATAACCTAAGTTGCCATTTTCCTTATTATTTATAATGTGTTAAATAATTTTAAAATATGTACACAATAGGTACAAAAAGAATTAACTTGGAGAATTTAACTTTTCCACTAAAAGCGCGGGCATCCCAAAGACCCATTCCTATGTTTTTCCTGCTCTAGTTTTATTATGCGTAGAATAGCAAAGTACTCAAAAAAATATATACATTGTTTTATCAGTTACCAGATTCATATTTTAGATACCATCTCTACATATTACTAGAAAAAAAAAAAAAAAACTGGCAAAAATTGTCATTGATATTCCGCGTTTCCAGATAAATTTAAAGAAAATAAAAATGATTAGCACTTAAATGTAGATCTCAAATTCTGCTGTCGACTTGTGCCTTATTGAAACCGTGAAGATACTTCGTGCATAGCTAGTTAAGTTCCATCAGACAGACAGACAGATTAGCGATTACTCAGCGAGGGGGCAACGACCCCGACAGTGCAGGGAAAAAAGTAATCATGTATTGTATTTTATTTAGCTGGCAACACTGGACGGCGGGAAATTGCACGTATCTACCTAGTTAATTATAGAGCAACAAAATGGACTCATAAAGTTACCTATAGCTTATGTGTAGGTAGAAAAATACTGAATAGAATGTAATTGAGTTTGAGGCAAATATGCACACATATAATATAATAAATAAATAATTTTTGGGTGAAAAGTGTGAAAACTAGGTCATGTATGTGAAAAAAAAATACATTCAAGAAGGTACTTTAGTTTTAAATTATTTTGTTTTTTTTTTCAAATATACAATTTACAAGCACTTTAAAACTGTCAAGAAGTAAAGTATGTCAGATAAAAAACGCTGATTGCTCATCCCAAAGCGTAGTTCTCTATGGAGAAGAATGTGCAAGAAGACGACACTCTTTTCAATATGTTACATCTCGGTTCCAAGTCGCTACTATTATTTATTTATTTCATAGTAATACGAGTAGTGCCCGTTCACGAAAAGTCTTTTTTACTATGAATAGGCTCGCGTTGGACCACTGTCTCACCTGCCCCCCTAGCCAAGTTACGATCGTTTCGTTAAGTTTGAACGCTTGGAGTTGGCCACGCCTCTAATTCTTTGTTCTGATGTCATCTCAACGCTCAGTCACGTGGTTAGAACACGGGAATTGGAGGCGTCACTAACTCCAAGCGTTAACGCTTACCGAAACGATCTGCTTGTCAATGATGTGGCCGACGATAGAGCACGATTGCTTAGAAGTAACCTATTCAATCTCCTCTCTGTGTCCATTTTTTAAAAACACTCAACCGAATTCTATAAAGTTGCGTATTACACACGAACGCCTTTTCAAATTAACACTTGACATATAAAGGAGGGATTTCCATCTTGTAGGAAAATGTCATCGTTAGTGAGTATTCTACCACTCAAAGTAAATTGCTACGGAAGCAATCCATCCTGAGGTCTTGTGGAAACCGCATATTATAGTTGAATCACTATTCAAGGTGTTAGTAAATGGGGAACAACCGAAAATTAGGTTCCGTCACGAATGTGAGAGGCCCTTTGCCTTGAATTCTTTTGCCATACCACGACCGAAAAAGCTTCATCATCTTGCTTAGCGTCTGCCTTTGTCCCATCTAACTTGGAATCGACACAATACGTTTTCTTCTTCCATTCTGTCCTGTCAATAGTCACTGTATCAGTTACTCCCTTTTCTTTCATATCAATCCTCACAACATCCATTCGTCTTCGTTGTTCGTCATCATTCGTTGGCTTTCCTCTTCCTCTCCATTCATCCATATTACACATACTGACCCTGGGGGCTTACTCTCGAGTTTAATTCCAATCGTTCGCATTGGAATTGTGACTTTACTGTGACGGTACTCTTGAATTTGATGGTAGCGCTAAATTGGTTTAAAATTGCGTAACCACAGGCCAAGACCTATCCCCATTTTACTTAGTTTCCCAAAAAGGTCACGCAATTTGGCCCTAAAATCGAATTCAAGAGTACCTAAAGTCACAATTCCAATGCGATCGATTGGAATTAAACTCGAGAGTAAGCCCCCTGTTGGCTAGACAATTTACCTTATTAAAATATATAAACAAATACCGTATATATAAATACCGTAAAGCATATTTGTGAGCATCTTGCCATATCGATATTCCGCCGTACCTCGGAAAATACGTAAAAGCCCGGCTTTCAGTTGTAGAACTTTGACAGAGGTTACGGATAGTATAACTAGAGGTTACGGATCATAGCTGATAAAGACTCAGCCAGCTTATCGCTACCCAAATGCTTTGCACAGCTATGAATAGGAAAGTTAATTGAGAATGACTACTTGAAATAACAATCGGCAGTTAAGTAAAGATCATTGGCCTCAAGATTTCCTGAGAACCTTTCTACAAAGCCATCGACCAGCTGATTCTTTAATCCATGATGAATAGCATTGAACTCGCAAATTGCATGTGAACGGAGCAGCTTGCCCTGGCTGGCTTGTACCCGAATTAGTCAAATCATTCAATTATAGGATTACGCACTAACGGCCTAGCTAGCTGTTGTTAGCTATCATCAAATTGACCATTATAACGTGACTTTGAAAAGTATGTACGTTTGTAAATCATTCTTTAGCTAAAGTAGTTGAAAGTGGTAAAGTGAATTTTGAAAGTGTTATTAAAAAACTTGATGATTATGTTCTGGTAATCTGGGCTGATGGCATAATCAAAGTGTAAGAGAGATATGAAACTCTAAAGAGAAATGGCTGAAGAATAGTGAATACCATGTAGATAATGTAGACAACTCTGTAGTTAGAAGCGAGAACTAAGAGTAAAATTAAAGCCCAAAAGGCGCCTAAGATCATTGCCAGACAGATGAATCACATAAAAAAAATTGCTCAGTACATTAGTCTATTTGTGTCAAACTACGTATACATTCAGTTCTTTCTAAGAAACTGAACGAATGAGTACCTAATATTCGATAAAAACTTTAATCAACCACGGTTCACGGAAATTTTGAACATGATCTATGAATCAGGTTGATGTCTCAGTAACAACATTAATAACTTTGTTTATTTTGTCTCAGAGATAAAACAATCATAATAAACTTGAATCGTACGGCAATCGAACAAAACACTAATGAAAAATATTTCGTTAATATTGATGGCTGTGTATGAGTTGACATTGAGGAAAATACAGTAATATATTGCGCAGTTCCAATGGCCAGATATAAACATTAGTTTGTAGTGGTATATACACCTACATATAATGTAGGGAATAACATACGTTTTTATGGTATAATGAACGCTGACATAACAAGAGTAGGTAAGGATAACACTATACTTATATCAGCAATCTGCATAATAAAATAACAATCAATATTGATAGGAAGTAGCGACAAAACGTGTGCCTTTTGATATCCCATAACTCTAGGGTATTTATAAGCCGATGTCAAGAATTAAGTGGCAGTTTATTTTTTCCTATCGAATATTTTTTTTACAATTTTCGTTTTCATATAAAATAAGTTGGTATTCTTCAAATAGTTTGGTAGTCTCGGTTATTTAATTTCATTTCATGCCAAAGGTTCACAGATTAGCTGTGGTATAAGTAAATAAAATCATTAAGATGACAATTAGTAATTAAAATAATAACCCAACTATCAAGCTCATAAAAAATAAAACCAATAAAAAGGAAAGTAATACAATAATATGAATGATTGCTTTAAAAATTATTTACTTGTTCTCGTCCATGAAACTTAAATACACATCGAGATTCTAGTGTCAGCACAATCAGTACAAAATTTGGATGATAATGAATTTAAAATAAATTTAGTAATTATAAAACTGCCAGTAGATTCTTTGACATGGCCTCTCACCCTAAACCTATACAATATTTAAAGGATCACGTTGTTTAGACAAACGATACATGCAGAAGAAATGTTTCTACGAGCAAAAAATTGCAATTAAAAAACGATTTATCATGAGCTCCCTACACAAGAGATCTTCTAATCATCGAGTATTATTAACGTCAGTGATTAATAGATCTTATAATTCAACCCGTCAAAAGTTCCTTAGCCAAACTGGTCAATCGACTAACAAAAAAGCCCCTTTCTGCAGTTCTTTTACAACCTTGAAAGGCAATCTATAACAAGATCTTTTTGTTACTGAGGAACGAACTCACAATACACACATGCATTCGATCGACCCTGACATTGAAATGGTCAGTACACTCGGATAAGAAAATATAAATGGAACTGGGCTCGAAAAAAACCTAACAACATGAAATGAAACAGAATGAAAAACGAATAAAATATAAGAACTAAAATCATAATCAATTTTATTTGTGAACAAAGGTGATAATTCAAGATCTTATATATTAGGTGGTGCACTATGTTTTCCCAATTGACTATTATACTATGCAATTAAAATATAAATTCATCACAATATTATTAAGCAAGCATCAATTTCATTTCATGCCAAAACATATAGGAAAGTAAGTAAAGTAGTATATCTACATAATGAAGGTACATATAAGCAAAAACATAACCCTTCTTGCAGTCGGTTAAAAAGACAATGACAACACAGACAATGGCCAGACTTATTTGGAGTCATGAAGCAAACCTAATTACAAAACAGGCTACTCGTATTAAAAAATTATCTTTTTTAAGGAGCTTGATCTTTAAACAGCTGACGGATAAGATTTTTAGATAGATACGACTATTGCCGTATAGCCAAATAGCTACATATGGTAAGACTTTAGGCTAAAGCCAACTTAAATACTTTAGAAATAGCAAAGAATGACATTGAGCTTACAACTTATGTGGGGTAAGACTTCAAGAATGCTAAATGTTTAAAATAACTCTCATACATATATTATTTTAAGGAGAAGTGATACATGCAGGGCCATTTATTAGAGGTGTGATGACCTCTTTTTTACAATATCAATAGACTTAATACCCAGACAATGTTACGACAGAAATGAATCTTTGTTTAGACCGGCCCACAACCAAAAGGGGGCGTAACATATTTAGTGATTAATGCCACAGATAGTATGACGTATTATAAACTATATAATAATGACTGATGTTTAGACTAAGTGCTAGAGTAATGGGAAATAATAGGAGCATTGAACACGGTAAGAAAAGTGGTAAAAAACCCAAGTTTCAGTCCTGTAAATCCAAGCAATGGAAACCTTCACAGCACTGAAAGTACCAGGGAACCATATGACGGTGGAGCAACATAAACTGAGTAATCAATCCTTGAACATCGTACGTAGAACGATATTTTTAATCTGTATCGATGCCCTTGCCTTCTCAGTTTACTGAGCAAATAAAACCAATAGCTTATCTGTGGTTACATCTATTCTGTATGCGCTATAGAGATCCTTGTCTGTGGGATCATGCAATGCATACCAGTTTGATAAGTCCATGGAGTATTTATACTTTTGCATGGAAGATTTGCATAAAGCGTCTGAATCATCAATTACGCCCCCAAGTACCTCAGTCTGTAATCTTTATTGTTTTTAAATAACGAAATATTGTTTTGATTATACGTGTTTTGAAATGCAGTTATTTATATTGTTTTATTGCATCTGGATACTGAATGGTGCAAAGAACACATGAAAAATAATAATAATATACAAGTTTTGAAGACTTGGTTAGACTGGTTTGAAGCGAAATGGAACTGAAATTAAATGGGTTATCAAACAAAAGACGAATTTCGACCTAAATTACCTCATTCATGAATTTAATGTGCGATGTTTTAAGAAAATCTTGTTATATAATGAAATTCATCTTGTTAATAGCGTTATCGCTTCAATATCAACTCCATATTCCAAGCCGAACAGGAAATTAACTGGCCCAAAAAGTAAGGATAATACACTTAAGACTTAACTGTGGCAATCGTTAACATTCTATGGAGTTGCCCTAGATTAGCGTCCATTAAAAGCGTGTTATAAGTAACGTTAACGCTTTCAATTGGTTGGTCAATTGTTAAGAGCTAAATTTTTAAATAAAGAACGAAAAACATTAAAAAAAAAAATGGCTGGTGAAGCAAAATATTGAGGCAGAATGTCACTAGTCTTGAACATGTTTCTGTCTATGAAAAACCAGCGTGAAATTAAATGCTACCTGAAATGTGATTTTAATCTTAGAACTCATAAAACAGCTGTGCTGTGTGTATAATGTTTCAGTTGTATAACTTATAAACACTGCAATGTTTGCTTTTGTCATTGATGATGAAAAACCAATGTCAGTTTCGTTGTTGACTCAACCATCACTACACAATATTGACTGTCGAATAAATCCACTACTTGATATCACAACGATACGATTGAAACGCCAATATATGTGCAGATAAACAAGCTATATTTAAGAGAAATTTTCACAAAAATCCGTCCACAAACTTCCAAGAAGATGACAACAGCAATCCGCTCTAAATTTCGCACATTTAATTAAAAGAGCAGATAAAATTACTTACATTTTTCCGACGAGGATGAAGCGCACAACACGTCTGGCACAATAGCAGGTAAAATTATAACTAAACGTATGTAAACACATCAATACATACACACAGACACACAGGCGGCTATAGAATTAATTCTGGTGCTCAAGGGCACTTATTGGGGAGATATGGAAATTCTTTTTGAAGACATTTAGGAAGTTGATCGGAAAAGACCTCGTCTTTGAGACGTCTAAGAAAATAATGTGGCTTAGTGTTGTTGTGGTGTTTATTTATTCTTATTTTAACGAAGTTTTTCCCTAAGTTGTTTTTTTTTTTTAAGACGCAGACTGTCGTGTCAGCTGAAATGACGTCGTTGCATCGCTCTGACGTCATCTTAGAGCTTTACAGATTTCTCAAACGTCACACTACGCCCAGGTTTATCAGTCAGTGTTTGGACCTTTCTAGAACGGGACCGACTGCTTACCATGACGTATTAACTAATTAAATATCAGTCTTGCAAACGAGACATAGGATGGTGCCCCATCCCTCTAACAGTTCAGTTTAGAACGTCAAATGAATCGCGCTAAGAATTCGTGGTAGGGGCTTTTCTTATGCAAGAAGTGTATTTGAAAGCACGTGCATTTACCCGGTGACGTAAACAAAGACGTCACGCACGTGCCAAACACGTAGGTCTGTTCGTTTCATGCTTATTTAATAGGGTAAATGTGTAGGAAAGTAACCCTTCAGCGGGTTTTTCTGGTGTGAGGATTCGTAGTTAGTGAAAAGAGGATAGGCAGGAGTATGTATCACCTCTGATACTTACGGGAACACAAACATGTTTAAAAATGGTGGGGCGAGGATGACGGAAACTCTCTTTTTAGAGATTGACCAACTACAATTTGAAAAAGAATTTGAAACTGAGCATTTCTCAAACTCTGCTTTAGCCTGGAAACCTTTATCAAACTTTGGCATATAAGTGGGTTTCGACACGTTCTTAATTAACTTCAAATTCATATAGGTAAGAGTACATATACGTAGTATACGTACTGATCTAGAAATACATTCTCAACTTAAACCATCAAGCGACCTTTGTATGACACAATGTCATTTGTTTGTATCTTTTCAATCTTTGCTCAGCAGTAACTTACAAAGAGTAGCTGAATAAATATTTTTTTTATTATTTAGCAATTGTTACATACATTGATATACAAAATGCTTAACTATAGTCAAACATACCCTTAAACAAAAAAAGAATGAAGAACCCATAACAAAAAAAAACCATCTCTAAAATGGTGTCGAGACTGGTAATGTGCGCAAAAGATTTGCAGTATTGCCACGCTGTATGGCAATGCATAATCTTTGTCCAAGGTAAAAACCCGCCCTTGGATTACGCAGAGGTCACTTGGACCCCACGATCAGAGAATAAATTAAGTACATACTTAATAAATAACAACACAAGTTACTATCTACGTTGGTAGACGAACATAAGATTCAAATATTGTATATTTATCTCTCGAGACCAGACTTCACTTCAAATTAGCTTGGCAACAATTTAAATCCCCCTCCGGGCACTAGGCTCTGTTTTGTCAAATAACTGTCAAATTTGGCAGATGTCTGCCATTTCGACTGTTAAATTGTTTGGTTGCCTAGGAATATTACAAGATTTCCAGTATCATTTAAAATTCAGGATTCGAGAGACACTCTGTTTCTGGAATCTTTTGTAAACATACGTTTTACTTGTAAGTATACTATTTTAGTTATTTATGAAAAATTAGGAATCTCCGTTCGTTATCTCAATAGGATAAAGAATCTGAAAATAAACCCAGAGCAATTTATATTAGTTATCGTATAATTTTATTGCTCTGAAAACACTAAAATAAATGTTTATTTATTTTCACATGTACCAAAGAGTTTGTATTGATAAGAAAGTCTATTGGTAACGATTAGTTACAAAAAATAAGAAAAATAAGCAAGACATTTATCGATTTTAAATATGGTAGCTGGTCTAGAAGGTAAAGTTTATTTAGGTTTTAATAAATGACATGACTAAACGCTAGACATCCATTTAAATTTTAAAAGTTGTTAATAGACTTTGGTTCGAGTTCTGCGTCATAGACAATTTAAGATGGCAGCTAAAGACAGAGTGCAGCTGTAGTTAATTTAAATCGGTAATTTGATCTAGATTCCGAATTCTAGATGCATTTAAAAGATATTAGAAAACTAATGTCACTCACTCACAGTTTTATAAATAAATAGGCCAGAAAGGTTTTAAGTTTCGCAAGTGAAAATAAAAGTAGCCAGTGTAATTTAACTTGGTAAGCTAACTGAATCTTGTCAAGCAAGATAACCTAAAAAGCCGCTTAATCGTCCGACATAAGACCAAGAAATCCCTTATTTTGCAAATGAATTCGTCTGACGTCCAAATAAGATCACCCACCATAAATGTAAGACAAAAACAGGCCGGATATTCGTCAGCTGGAGGACTATGGACAATGAACGACAATATGGCGCCGGCCCGCCATTATTAGCAGCTAATGACAGATTCAGCGCATGTCTGCAACTTCCCTGCGCTATCGTGATTCACGGCCGGCTGTCGAGCGATTTTGAATTTCGAATGATCTTGTTTGATTTATGGTTTTTGTTGTCAACGAACAATTTTCTTTTGTTGTAGCGGGTTTGTTTTAGCACTTTTGTAGACAGTAGATAAAAATTACGCAATTAATTTCGATTTTGTCTATTCAAAATTTTGTTATAAATCACTCTTTAAATATCAATTTCGAACCCCTAACGGCCTTAATAGATTTTATAGATCATGGCAATATGCTTCGTCATTCAATTGATTGAAAGTAAATAGTTCTTAGGGTACCCAGAGGCCAATTTTTACCCGACTGCGCCAGAAGGAGGGTTATGTTTTTCGAGAGTATGTATGTATGTATGTATGTATGTAAGTATGTATGTATGTATAATTGTTTGGCACGCTCTGCAGCCTGAACGGCTCGATGGATTTTAGCTTGAGAGGTGTCGTTAGATTCGTATTTACTGTGAGAGTGACACTGGGTATATCAAAATAAAAAAAAAAACAAAATGGCGGATTTTTTGCGCCAAATTCAAATGTTTGGCACGCTCTGCGACCTGAACGGCTCGATGGATTTTAGTTTGAGAGGTGTCTTTAGATTCGTAATTACTTTGAAAGTGATATCGTAATAAAATACAACTAAAAAAATAAAAAATAAAAAACGGTAATTTAAAAAACTAAAAAACCCGATGGGGGGAATGGGTCCCGACTGCCAGATTTTCTTGTTTTAGGGCTTTTTCATGAATGCTCAGAAAAGCAGTCGGGTTTTTTAGTTTTTTAAATTACCGTTTTTTTAGTTTTGTGGTCTAACAAACATTTTGCCAATGTTTCCTTAAAGAAAAGGTTAACGGGCATAAAGTGCAGACCAAACAAAAAAAAAGCAAATCACGTTTATGGATACAAGTCTCGTACTATGAGTCATTTGCTGAAACATTTAATTTATTTGTATGAAGGTACAGATTACTGCGGCTTACGTGTCCAAAAGAGTCGAATTGAAAGAAAAATCGTGGCTAATCAGTTTTACTCACAACAGAATCTGATTACTATGAATTTCCCAAAACTGCAACATCGTATGTAGAAGAGTCAATTATTGCTTTGTTTTTAATAAGAAAACATCGTTAATAGTTCTACCAAAGCATGACAAAAGTGACAAGCATAATCGTGTTGAAATTTCCAAAATAAACACGTATCGTATTGAATGAAGACTTATGCGTTTGTAATTGGATAGCTGATTATAATGCCGAACTTGAAGCGTTATTGTTAAAATAATTGAATAACCGAGCCATATACGTTCTCAATTATTTGATAAATGATCAAGACATGATCAGGCGATATCCTTTACTTTTCTTGAATAGAATGCAATTTTGTTTTAATAAAAAAATACATGCATTGTGAAGAACGCGGCATGTCCTAGAACCAAAGTTCGAAGACATGTGTCATACACCAACCTGCACTGGGCCCGCGTGGTGGATTACGGCCCATTCCCCCTCTTACAGAAGAGGCCTAAAACCCAGCAGTGGGAACATTTATAAAGCTGATTATGCTATGCTGTTTTAATATACCAAACTTTTTAATCGTGCTTTCTAGAGTACATCTCCAGCCAGTCATTTAAATTTTTCGAAAATCTACGACATTTGAAAAAAATATCATTGTTTTTACAGTCAGTTTGTTTGCACTGAGACCGGTTGGTGCGTAAAAATACAATTAACTGTTTAGGCAAGTAGTTTTTTGCTAAAACCACTTAAAGTGTTGATCTTGGCTCGTCAAAGCCTATTCATTTGTGTAACTTATAACATACTTCTTTTTTTATGGCCTTATTTTTTCCAGGTTTCAGCCAGTAGGTACAAATTCAAAACACGATTTTTGCAAACATTAACTTTAAAAATAAGGCTTGGTTTATAATGTAGGGAACAACAATATATCTACTACGTACATGATAAAAATAACATTGTATTTTGGATCAAATTTACCTCTTTACATAATGTATTTGTACTGGCTATATCTACCTATAAATGTGTCTAGACAGATTTTCATTAGTCCAAAGACAATTGAATTAGGGAGACTTATGTTTATGGCAGGCAATAACTAGGAGACTTTATATTAGTTTTTTGTTTGTCTTTCGACACGGTTAATCACGCCAGAAGTTTTTAGGACCAAACTAGGCGTTAGCCTGTGTTACTTTAGGTTACCCTGTCCATTTAAAATGTTTATTTAACTTATAATTCTACTATCGTCATTCCGTCAGGCTATGTTAAAAAAATACATATTAAATAAAACGTACGGGTTCTCGCAAGGAGCTATTTTGGGACCTGCAATGAATAAGAAAATAGAAATCCGGTTTCAAATCCGTTTAGTCTTCGTGTTTACCAGTTTATGAGTAACTAATACGTAAATAGGCATTTCAAATCAAAACATTAAAATTTAACACTTCTGAACACTGTCTGTAGATAATTTTATTTTTAATTGATCGAACGTATCCAATCAGATTTTGAAATTGCCTGGCGATTGAATCGTCGTATCTAGTCGTAAAGAATATTATAGTCTGTGCAAGTGGGGCCTGGTTGTTTTTTTTCCTTCGTTTTTATGACTGACTGGCTGGCTTCCTGTAACCAATACTATTGCTGAAGGACAAATGCCACGTTGTAGATTGACTATCGGTTTCAAAATTGAAAAATTGATTGTAGATTCCATTCTTAGTATTATATAGGATCTGCATATCTTTTAGTTGCTTTAATGGTACCTATTTTTCAATTAGCTGATACTGCTGTTGAGCTGAATTATGAACATTTAAGAAAAACGCAAAGACCCACCTCAGCAATGAACCTAAATGATTCTAATAATATGATTTGACCAATTTCATATTACAGAACTGTATGGACTTTGAGAACTTGAGAAAAGACGGACGTAATAATATCTCAGAATATCAGCCAGGAAACATTAACCTGAGTTAGAATAACATGAGTTATTTTTAACCAATTTACAAAATAAAAATCATTTACCACAGGGTAACCTACTTAGATAGCAACGTAATTTTGATTGACACCTATCAACCGCCTGTGAACTCCCAATAGTTATAATACAAATTCTATCATACGAGTACATCAGCCATTTTTGAAATTATTGCACACATATAAAAATATATTACTGTTATTAACGGCTGCTGGCCCATTTTCCCTAATAATAGTGTTGTAATGACAATCTGCCACTAACCTGTGGTGAGAGGCAATCATCTACGAATTCAGTGACGTTTCATGTCAAGAATCAGACGCCATTTTAAATTGAGTGTGTAAAATAACTACAGAATGTTGGATATGTTTTTTTAAGATTTTTACAGCATTATTTGAAGATGAGATAGCTAGGCAAGTGGCAAAATATTACTTTGATTCTAAAAGTATGTGTAACTATTTGACAGTTTGTCTTGAAATGACAGCTGTCATTTGGCAAGAAATTAAAAAACAATTCTGTCAAGCAAGATCCTTTGAAATTGAGGCAGACCATACTCGCTGCATTTAAATATCTTTTAGATATAAAATTTTAGTCATCTACAACTTTTTAAAGACTATGTAATTTAATTTGTCATGATACCTCGTGTCAATCAGCTAATAAAATAGCTGTCAACATTTCGACGAACCAATCACAACAATCAACTTGATATTTGACAGCGGGTCAATAGAGGTTAACCCTCTCTATAAAACATGTGACAGATGTCAAAATGCCCTGTTCTGAAAACATGTGATAAATTACTATGTCAAATCAAACCATGGTCTACCTACTTCAAGGACATTATTTTAATGTCCTTGCAATATTATTCTGTCGCCGTATTTCACTCACACCTGCCTTCAAAAGCTGCTGCCTCGGAAGGAAAGGAACGTGAGCAACACATTAATATTTGTAATTACTGTGCCAAGTCAATGTACTGTTCCAATTCGAAAAGTAATAAAGTCAGCCGTTTATTACCGTTTGATTGGTACAATATGCAGTGGGGTTACGGATGTAACCTCCTTTGGAAGTGGACTATTTGTTCCTGATTGAAAAAAAAAAGCGTAGCATAGACTATGAAGAAAGGCGGGATGAAATTGAATATGAAAAATATGATTACGTGAAAATAAAAATCGACCACGAGTAATTGCAAACACCCTTAGAGTACGTGAATATGTAATTAATGTTATTTTCTCCAATGTCACAAAATAAATTAAATACATAGGCGTTATTAACTAGTCAGACAGTGAAAGCCGTAACATAAACGTTTCGCAGTTAAATTAACTATCTACCGCTAGTTAGCTATCACAATTACTACAGCCAGTTATTATGATTACTATTTTTACTCCAAAACTGAAATCATTTGACAAGCGTTAATAGCAACGTTACTGAAACCGAAAAATTGTTAAAAGTAACCATTTTACGTTAGAAAGCATATCATTTTGCTTTGCTCCAATAAAAAGTTGTAAAAGCGTAGCAAGACGACCGTTACACTTAGTAATGAAAGCCGGCAGTATAATAATAGATCTTTGCTCTTTGAAAGACGAAAAAGAACAACGCTTTTTATTTGTTCACAAAGAAAGTAAACTTTTTGACATATTTTGACATTGAATCTAAAACAACGGAAATATCAGTACCATCAACATCAACCATAAAGAAAAAGTCTATGCTGATACATTTTAAAATAAAAATAGGGTAAAATATAATTTAAAATGGTAACACAGACATTTTTACTTTTCATAAAACTTCATTCCAAATTTGAACCTTTATTGAATTGAACATTTATTTAGGCCAGGTCCACACTCAAAATGAATAGAAAAAATCGTTAAGATTTTTGATTATTGAAACTAATGATTGTTTCTCATGGCAGTTCTTATGTGCTGGTTTAGTTTTCGTCCATGCGATAGGTTCCGGTAGCCATAACACGCAATCGTGACCGTAGATAACACCGTAATTATGTGCCTAACTGTGCTAGAATTGAGGTAAAAAACTTAGAACTGTGTAGCTAGCTATATCATCTCATGCTTTGTCTAAGGAGAATATTAAAAGAATGAAAAAGTGTAATTACTAATAATATTACTGCCACTGAACTGTTACGCAGTTTGGAGGATGTCATGTCTGTAACATTATGGATTCAATAGTTAAATATGAAAAGGATAAAATAAACTAGAGTTTCCATAACAGTAGGATAATCTGTAAAATTTCCCTATTACACATATGTATTTATATTTTTCTTTATTATTTTTACAAAGCCCATATCTAAAGGATGTAAGACTGCTTCATTGCAGTACATTATAATTAAGATAGACTACCTTAGTGAGTACTTTCAACTTGAGGCTCATAGAAACTCAAAACTCATGAATAGTCGATGTGAATGAATGATGAAGATCTACAAATAATAAAGTACATAGCACCTACTGAGTGCCTGAATATTGAAGACACATTTCCATCCGCATCTCAGTTGCTATCTGGCAAAAATATCTCTAAAATACCAAAATTTAGACATTGATGGACGCTGAGATGATATTGCAACTTGAATTGCAAGTTTTAAGTACCTACGAGATTTTTGCCTTCTATTCAGTATACACTTGAACTGCTATATTTTATAAGTCTGCCAATCCTGAATCATCCGAAGCGTGAAGATAAAGCTATCATGTTGTTTTAGTACGTTATGTACATACTTCAGTGTCAAGCACTGAGTCAGAAATAAATTAGATATTGATGTACAGATGACGCGTGTAACTGAAGTTAGTTTTAGTTGCTGAAGATTTTATAGAGAAGTACATGAAAAAACAAAAATTTAGAGTTCTAGGAAAATAACTGGTAATTTGAAATATTTAATTATTGCTTTAAACTGTTAACGCATTTGTTTTTATTGTAACTGTAATATTCAGTGAAAAAATTCAATAAAATATTTTTTTAGCTATCTCTTTTTTGGAAAAGCAATGTCAAAGAAGCAAGGGATGAGGTTGATTTATAATAATAAACATTGCTATGAGACATTAATAACCAAAAACTAATTATCTCTATTTTTTAAATGAATCATCTGTTAAGGTATGTACAAACAATATTAATAATCGCTAACCAAAGTCATTTTCCTGAAACAAACCCAACAATTTAGATAAGGCTGATTTTCTATGCTGATAAATTCTTAACTACAAGTTATGTCCTCACTATTAACTCAAAAAATACATGTTTACATTTCATTTTCTTTGAAGATTAGGTATGGCTTAAATATGTACAAATTAAGAAAGACAGGGAAGCCAAAGAAAATATGGATAGATTGAATGAGCCATGATATGATTGAAAAGGGAATCAGTCAGAGATTCTTAGTATTATTAGTCAACTGGACGGATTAGAAAGAAAAGACGTGATGTGCCAACCCCAATTAATATAGGACAAAAAAAGGGTGATGATGATAATAATAATGACGATAAAAAATAATAAAACATTAATAATTATTTTATCCTGAATCCGAAGCGCTTGTTGCATCTAATACCTAATAAAGAAATGTAAATGAGCAATCAGGCACTTGCAATTAAAAACTTAACAAAGGTTAAGTCAATGTGCTCAGTATTTACGTAATTAGCACCGTCTGTAATATTAATTAGGTACTTTACGTATTTTGTGTTTTTGGCAGCTATTTAGGCAAATATTATTTAAGTTTTATATCTTGGTCTTGCTTTGTGTAACTAATCTTTTTCTCTTTATATCTTCTACGATAGTATTAGTGACGAAGTCAAAGTTTTAACTTTTTTTTGTTGGGAAATCATCAAATAACTTCTTTCGTTCGTGGTTTAGTGAGAGGGAGGGAGTATTAGACTTTAAGAGCGGTTTCGCACTACGACCGATCCGACAAAAACCCGCTCTTATCCCACCGCTTTTAGGCACGCAATTGACAGTTTACTGCACTAGTGCAGAAAAGTGCGCGTGCTCGGCATCGCCACAATTTCATTGTAATGAAATAGTTCTACGGTTACTACGGATCATACTTTCATGGGTTCGGATCGGATCAGCGAAATCGCTCTTACTGTCTAAAATCCACCTGTATTGCTGCAGTTGACTTTTGCGTTTCAGGGTCGTAGTAACTCTTTCAAAATATCCCACAACCCTAAAAAGTTCTAAATTAATCTAAAAAATACAATCTATTTGACTTAATTTCTTTTTTTAGTCATATTAAATTTCATACTTTACCTTTCAGAAAATCAACCTTCCATGATTGTGTACTTAGATAAGCATAATTATATATTTTTAACATATTCCAGCCAGTGCCATTTCCAAGTAGCAAAATGTATATATTTTTATGACCAGTCAGCACTAGAATAACATTTGATAAGTCATCATTCCTATTGTCATTTTATTACGTGCGATTGTCATAATATTTTTTAAACGTGATCAGCATTCGATTCGTATCCATTGACATTCCTTAACTAAAATATTTTCCAATAATTTTAAAAGTTTTTGGCATGTTAATGCGTTGACAGTTAATCTGTACTTTTTTTTCTTTCCTATTTTTAAGCATTAGAATTAAGTTATTATTTTTATGTAGACTTAAATCTTTTATGGTTTATTCTAAACCAAATAATTATGTTGCCTTTATACGCCATAAATAGCAAAACATACAGATCTACCTATCATTTTAATACCTTGCACTCTATTCTCACATAAGTCAGGTAATACTTTGTTTATTTGACATTCATTATCTTTTGTTAGGTACCCACATATTCACAGAATCACGACACGAATAACAGTAATGATTTTGTTATGAGGAAATCTAATACAACCACACCAATTTTTATGAAAACTTAACAACAGGAACTTAGTTTTAAATTCATAACTATGCTGAAATAAATCTAAGTTGTCAAAAAATATCCAAACGGCTACTATACTTTTAATATTTAACAACTAAAATTAAGAATTAAAACAAGAATTTAAAACACAATTCCTTGATCAAAAAGTCTTTAAAATGAGTTGCAAATATTGACAACCGCTGTCAAAAAGAACGTTGCGAATTCAAAATTTAAATTAACAATAAAAGTACTCACTTTAGCTCCGATCTGGTTACCGCATTGTCCGGCCTGGAGATGCACTATTTCCCTCATATTTGTTCTGTTATAATTTCTATTTATTTAACTAAATAATATAAGTCTGTTTCTTAGCGCGATCCCGTCACACGCACGGACGGTCGGCCCGAATGAAATGAAATGAAAAAGGAACGGTGAACTGCGAACGAATCGGTTCTGCTCGGGGTGAGTGTGTGGCTAGCGTATGAAATTTCCCCATATTTCGGGGAAATTAAAAGTTTAGTATTAAGATAAGGATTGAAAAGGAAACATTATTTAACGATATGTAATGGAAGTGAAAATAAGAATCGCTGATAAATGACGCATGTTTTTAATAAAAATAGTGTACGATAATTAAATCATGATTTAGCGTTGAAATGTTGTTTGTGTGGATACAATTTTGCTTGGTATTTTATTTTTTGCTCCGAATAAATCACCTTTCCCTGCGGTTTCTGCTGGGAAAGGTGAATATGTTTCCCTAAACTATTATTCCATTGCTGAGTACCGATCTTCCCATAGCCATTGTATTCGATACTTTACCTACTCCAGCCATTCTTTAGGAACAATTCAACACTAACCCTATCTCTCTGTAATCTGTGATTAACCCCCACAAAAATTTCATATTATTAAAATAAATCCTACTCAATACCTATATATACCTACCGTTTTTGATGGTAATTTTTTAACCAAGCACCTGGCAACCCAGAGACATGATTCACCGAGCGGACACAAGTTCACGTCGACAATGAAACCATAACTTATAAATTAATTCAAGCACTAATTACATTCTCTATGCCGACGACCGCCGACAGCTAACTTAAAAATGTTTTTCACTTGTAATTGAGGAAAACACTTTAAACCATAGACAAATAGTGTTGTTTATAATAGGTTCTAAGTATTTTGACCTTTAATGTAACCAGAGAGCTTCTGTGAGTCATTGTGTCCAAATTGGTGGTTGTATTAAGTTGGTTTTTCTTTATATAAGGGATGAATGGACTCGTATTAAAGTTAGGGCGTTACTTTAGCTACATATGGCGTGTTCTATGAAAGGTCAAGGTGGCATAATGAGGGTCAAGCCTCTTTCGTTAATATTTAAGTTTGAGGATAGGGAAAGAAAAGTTTTGGACCACATTCACCCCGAATGTTTTACCTCACTAGCTGAATAAAAAATTTAAAAACCTAAATTAAAACTTTATTAATTCCTCTGCGAAGTTGTGACTCATATAACGAATAGAAAAAAATAAGTTTATAAATAATGGATATTCGATAGCCTTAACATAAATTTAATTTTTTAAATGTTGTCTCTCTGTTTGTTTCGGTTAATCTCTGAAACAGCTGGACCGATTTGACGGGACTTTCGCTGGTCAATAGCTGATGTTCAGAGGAGTAATTGAATGGTCCTAAATCCTAGAAAAAGAATTAGGGCTCCAAGTAAAATAAAATCTTGAAATGATGTTTTTCGAATCTAACGTGGATGAATTTATTTATTTAATTAATTACAACTGTCTAACAATCAATTACAGTAATTAAACAAAAATATAAGAAAATTGTAAAGACGAGTTATAAGTCTTGTACACCGCTAAATTTTGAGTCGCAACCCCCTAAGGGCGGGAGATGTCATTGGATTTTACCCACCACCAAAAAAAAAAACAAAAAAAAAACCCTATAACCAAAGACAAGTACCTAGCACATTTGACATTAAGTATGGTCTTCAGGCGTGCATGAAATCACAAGCACATTATCGTCAATGAATTTCTAACATTGCGTTAGTTATTTCTGTGAAGATTCATACTGTTGATTGTATGAAAAAGTATGCCATTTGATTAAAAAAAATCACCATACTTAGTTTCAAATAATCAGAATACTTAAAAAAAAAAACTAACTAATACATAAGTACTTCTTCAAGAAATTGTTTTTCTACAATGGTTTTCTTAAAAAATAGCCAATATTGACTTACGCTATCACCGACTCCCTTTTTATTTCATATCATTTCTATCTATATATAATTCATCCATCTTATTTTTAGCCTGGCTTTCTCCAACCATCTTATTTACAGCAAAAACCACTCCAAAAGTTTCAGTACCTAAGTTAGAAGTGCTGAAATATTTAATGAAAGTCAAGCCACCGAACAAATTCAACACGAGTAACTTAAAGCCAGGTTCTACTCATTTTGAACTTTTTTAAACCTCTGGAAATCCACAACTATAGAAGAGAACACCATAAAAAATATTTTATGAAAGTGACTATACTATGATTTTTTATTAGATGAAGTAAAGTGACAGCTATAACAATGGTTGTTTGACAGTTGGGCATTGTCCACTGTTGTCACTTTACTTCATCTAATAAAAAATCATAGTATATATGACCAAGCGCCGAGCAAAAATCCAAACATGATATAAATTAGTGTTAGAGTTAATGACCCTAATTTACGATTTTAAACGTGTATATCTGGGAGACTACGTCACGTGTTACAAGGGCCTCGCAAAAACAAAAATCTTGAATAGTTCATAAGTCGACATAGACCCGGGCGGAGTTCATACAAAATACTCAGTGACTACAAGTACAACCGACCCTTAAAAAGCCATTAGACGCCATATATCACATGGAATCTTCAAACTTATCAACACACCAATATGGTTTACAATTTCCTCCATTCGTCAAGTAGCCAGTTTGATTAGCTTCTTGAGAGACGCTGACTCATAATAAATAAATTCCGTTAATATTGAACATTACTTTCTCGTAAGTGCACTCTTTGTGCAGCAAATAGATCTTATTATATGACTGTGAAATTGAGAATATAAAAAGTCTTTTGTATTAGTACTTTCAATTCATTAGGTATGCCAAGACGTCAAGACTTCTTGACTCAGATAGCACGTTGAACCGTTCGTCCCGGATGTCATTTCGACATCGAAGTTAATTCCTAACTGTCGAAGTCACGTAGGCACTCAGCAAAACGATCGATGGTTACTGGGGCCAAGGGTTTGCTTCCTAAAGGAGGGCCCCACTATAAAAAAAAATTACTGTCGAAGTCAAATAATATTTTTAAAGATTTTTTTCCTGTACTTATGCTGAGAGACTGCTTCATACCACATTTCAGGATTCTACGTCAACGAGAAGTACCCATCAATTTTGATTCCCTTGAGAGTGTAGAAATATAGGTTTTTTGCGACATAAACGACTGCATCTTTTTTTCCGTTAACTTAGAAGTTTGATTTTTACACAGCTTCAAGGGACCGCAGACTTAAATATATGGTTTTAATTTCAACTTGATGCCTCCACGCTTTCCCGAGATAAAGGCTCTTGACAGACAGACGGACAACAAAGTCATCCTATAAGGGTTCGGTATTTTTCCTTTTGAGATAGGGAATCCTAAAAAGATCTAACAAACATACACAACTTTCACCTTCAAACATGGCAATTGAAAAAAGGCTCCTGGCAATACCTAAACAATCAATCATTTATGTATCCATGCCATCTTCAAACCGAAGTATACCTCATTAAACTAATCATAACAATCGATACAAGGCCGCTCACGGACGCCAAGTTTTTACATAATCGCTCCTGTCTACGTGAAACATGCAGTAAAAATTAAAAAATAAAGTATTTTTTTTTCAAAAACTCGATTTAATATACACATTATATACGAAATTAATTTCTTTAAGTAAACGAGTCAACGACCTTGTAGGTAGTTGTTGGTCGTTGCGTACTAACTACCTAGGGTTCATTGGCCTTGCTCAATTAATTAGAGTTTTAAAAAAAGAACTTTATTTTTTAATTTTCTCTTTACAAATCGACAGTATTTCATGTACCGAATCGACCCTCCGCAGGATTAAAACGACTAAAATTTAACGGTGTAGGTATACCTACATTCTTGTATATCTTGGTAACGTAATTCAGGCAATGAATTGGTTTCAGAAATGAAGATATCTGTAGGAGAACCATGGTCGCCGATCAAGGAATCGCCAAAAGTGGTAATGCCCTGCCCGGCGATTCTTTGTTCGGCGACCCTTTTTTTAGGTGGGAAAATCGGGCAGAGAGGGATGTTGTGTCAGACTTTTACTGACTGAAATTCCACCCCTGTTCCTTCGTTGCCTTTCATACCGGAGCCGAATCCTCCCTTCAGAAGCAAACCCTTAACTCCAGTAGGCTTCGACTTCAACTCCTGCTTCACTGTGTGAAGTGGACGTCCTTCGCTGAAATCATGATGATGAAATCATGGAAACGTAATTAGCTCGCGAAATTCAAATTTTTATGTTTTTTTTTGCATTTCACAGTATCTGGTTTTATGTGTCCAATAATAATAATAATAATTTGTGCCCTTAACACGTATTTATTTATTAAAATCCTCAATTCGCTTAACACTTTTTGCTAGGGTCGTGTGTTTGCGACTGAGTACTCCACCTCGTTTAGCTCTTCAATCTCCATAAGTGACAGAAGAGCTGAGTATTTGGTCGGGAATCCGCTGAAAACCCTGGCGGATTAAACGCGAGTCTTTGTCGAATATATCCGACGCTAGAGTTTCTTGCACGTTCTTCTCCATAGAAATCTACGCTTTGTTACATGCAATTTAGCTTCAATTCCTTTTTTTTGACTGACTGACATTTTGACAATTCAAAAGTGCCTCTAATTGGTATATTTGACATAAACAATTTTGACTTGATTTTCTGTTTTTCTGATTGATCTGAATTACCTGACTTTTCCTAGAACATCCACCTTAACGTAAAAACTACTCACAATACGGACTCTGAAGTAGGCAAGAAATTCGTTTGCTTTTCAACACCATTTACACTCATCATTATTTCTCCTAATTGTGAATCATTAAGGGCATTTTAAGGCAGTCGTGAAATTAATAGCAAACAAGAAAGCAGAAATTAGGACAATACACTACCTTCTAATTAGGGCGACGATTCCGGAGGACACGGTGGAGCACACTGTAGAGGTGTGCCCCGCCTGGGCGGAGCATCGCCGTGTCCTCGTGGGGGCGATCGGCGGCAGCGATCTCTCTCGCCGGGCCTTGGTTCAGGCCATGGTCCGTAGTGAGGAGGGATGGCAGGCGGTCGCCTCCTTCTGCGAAGCAGTAATGCTAGCAAAGGATGAGGCCGACCGCATCAGGCAGAGGCAACGGGGCGCTCGCCCCAGCCGCCGCCGGGATTCCGATCCCGATTTCCGGCCACCGTAGGCGCGGGCTTGCGGACGGCATGCAATGGGTAGCACGCTGTCCGATCGTCCGGTAACCGACCGGACCGAGCCCAAGTCGTCGACGGCGCGTTCTGTTCCCGCGCGCCTCAAGGAGCTGTCAGCACACCGAAGAGGCCCAGCCTGCTAACTGCAGGCAGGCAGGGTCGAAGCCTACTGGGGTCATGGGTTAGTTCCGAAAGGAATGCTCGACCCCGGCACGATAGGCTACGAAGGAACGGGGTAGGTTTTTAGTCAGTAAGAGTCTGACACTACTTCCCGCTCCGCCCAAGGGCGGGATTTGTCATTGGATGATTTTACCTACCATAAAAAAAAAAAATAAAAAAAAATTAGGGCGACGATAATTGGGTACTTTTAACCACGGCAAGCTTGACCCACAGTACCTTATAGTGTTTACTTTACGGCACTAGTATTTTTTACCGTGATATCAAGCCATAATAGCGGACTTTTAAAACTTTTAATTAGAACCAGCTTAATTATGGACTTATTATTTTTGAGCTATAGGTATTTTGAGGCAGTTTTATGAGTAGTACAAAAATAAACATTGAATAAGTTGGTAAAGAGGGCATTGGTTAGTGATTTTCTTATTATAAGTTAATGGTGAACACGGATATTTATCGGTCATTCTCCAATTCGGCGTTCTTTGCCTAATTACCGTAACTTTTTTTATTTTTCACTGATTTGACTTAAACACATTAAAATATGAAAGAAATCAAAGATACGAATTCAATAATTAATTTGGCATGTAACAATTAATAGTGGTTTTCTAGTTATTGAGACTAAAAAAATTTATGAGTACGGTAATTAGAAAGAAAAAAGTTTTAATGTAACGGTAATTAGAAAATATCATCAAGTCTATGTAAAATATGATATAATAAAATGATAATAACACACACTAATAATTTATACACATATAATTATAATTAAAGCAATAGAATTAAAGATGTCCCTCATAACCATAATAAATAGTACAAAAAAAAAACACTTTATCATTACTATAATTTATTAAAAATTAGACACTTTCAATGAAAATCAGGTAAAAACAAACTAAATAAAACAAACATTGTTTTAATTGGTATTTTTTTTAGTTTGTTGAAACGATATTTATAAAAAAGTTGAGTAGGATGGAACTCAAAAGAATAATATTCTTAGATAATAAAGATAGAACTATCTTTCACTTAAAGCTACTCACAGCTCTTTTAAGATTTGCTTATATTAATATTACTAAGTACATATATACTTGATAAAGAATCATCATAATTATACACTCGACTAGTATGTCATAAATTTCAATCAGTCTTGTTTTATAGCAATTTTCTATTTAAAAATAACAAGCAAACAAAAAACAATATAAAAACAGAATATACATATTAATGTTTTAAAAATAGATTCTTCTTATGTTTAATGCTATTACTTGGAACGTTTGTCATTTTTTTAAAGGAAAACGTTGGAATCAAGAGACACGGAGCCCAAAAATTGTCTGTGTTAGATCATCATAATTATCATTTCAGCCAAAAGACGTCCACTGTTGGACATAGGCCTCCCCCAAGCGTCGCCACAATGGCCAGTCCTGTACATCTCGCATCTATCGGACTCCAGCGACCCTGACCAGGTCATCGGTCCACCTTGTCGGAGGCCTTCCAAGGCTGCGTCTTCCGGTACGCGGCCGCCACTTCGGAACCTTTCAGCCCCAACGGCCATCTGTTCTGCGTGCAATGTGCCCTGCCCATTGCCACTTATGTTTGGCGATTCTACGTGCTATGTCGGCAACCCTGGTTCTCTTGCGGATATCTTCATTCCTGATTCGATCTCGCAAGGAAAATCCAAGCATAGCCCTTTCCATTGCCCTTTGGGTGACTTTAAGTCTTCTTATGAGGCCCATTGTAAGCGACCACGTTTCAGAGTCATAATTATGTCATCACTGGCAACATGCACTGGTTTAATAAATCGCACTATGTTAGATAAATTTACGCTATTTCCCGCCTTTTAGAACCTCTCAAACCTCTCCTGGGCGAAGCAGCGCCGTGTCCTCGTGAGGGCGATCGGCGGCAGCGATCTCTCTCGCCAGGCCTTGGTTCAGGCCATGGTCCGGAGTGAGCAGGGATGGCAGGCGTTCGCCTCCTTCTGCCAAACTGTAATGCTAGCAAACGAGGAGGCCGACCGCATCAGGCAGAGGCAACGGGGCGCTCGCCCCAGCCGCCGCCGGGATTCCGATCCCGATTTCCGGCCACCGTAGGCGCGGGCTTGCGAACGGCGTGCAATGGGTAGCACGCTGTCCGATTGTCCGATAACCGACCGGACCGAGCCCAAGTCGTCGACGGCGCGTACTGTTCCCTTAAGGAGCTGTCAGCAAACCGTAGAGGACTGTTTGGGTCATGGGTCAGCTTCCGAAAGGAATACCCGGCCCCGACACGATAGGCAACGAAGGAACGGGGTAGGTTTTTAGTCAGTAAGAGTCTAACACTACTTCCCGCTCTACCCAAGGGCGTAAAAAGTATTAATTTTACATACAACGGTAATTATAAGCATATGGTAATTAGTATATGGAAATTAGAAAACGACAGATTTTCTTAAAAATGTCAAAAACCGACACAGTATGTAAATACTAGCTTATTACAACGTAAGGAGGCCAAAGTGCTGTCTCCATTTACATGATTAACTTGGGTCTAACTTAAAAAATCAAGTGTTAAAATAAGTACAACGGTAATTAGAAAAATTTTTAACCAAGGCCACGGTAATTATACACTCACGTGCTTCATTGGCGGTACACTAACGTTAGAGACGAGCAACTGCTGATGGGCTGCGGCACATGCTGAGCAGACGCGATACGTACGGTAGTGATGTGCAAAATATTGTTATTTAGGGGTGTGCACCCGAGAACAGAAAATGTCACGGCAATTATAACTTTCGACTGGACATGCGGTTACTTAGTGATAGTTAATTATAGACTGGTTCTATTGAGTCCACATTTTGATAAACGATACACGTTGTTTAATACCGTTTCAAACGTTGAATGGATCAAAGTAAATGATGTACGTTACAAAAATTACAAGCAATTTTTAACATTAAGTTGGTGTGCGGACACACCATGGTAATTAGAGAACAGAGGTTCTTTGAACATAGGTTCAATTAATTTAGTCTTAACTACTTAAAACAGAAGCCAATGTTTTTGTTTACAGCTAGATACGGATACTATCTAACATATAAAAAAAAATCCATGATTGAATATGATAATATTACGGATTATACAAGCCCGGACACGTAAAACTTGCTTATCGGAGAATGGCCGTTATGATGGTGACCCACCCCGGCTTCGCACGAGTGCAATCACGGATATTGAGTGCAATACATATCTACCTATAAAAATCTTCCTCCTTTATTGTTCTTTCTATTAGTGAAAATAGCAACAAATTCTGATGCGTGGTTTTTTTTTTATTTATGGTAGGTAAAATCATCCAATGACAAATCCCGCCCTTGGGCGGAGCGGGAAGTAGTGTCAGACTCTTACTGACTAAAAACCTACCCCGTTCCTTCGTAGCCTATCGAGCCGGGGCCGGGTATTCCTTTCGGAAGTTAACCCATGACCCCAGTAGGCTTCGACCCTGCCTGCCTGAAATTCTGATGCGTGGTTTAGGATTTAGCGGATAAAGTACTGACAAACGCAGAAAACCATTAAGTAGTTGCTGCCGGCAGCTTCGCCCGTGAGATAATAGAAAATTATTCCAAATCCTATGTGATATACCATTACATGATCTACCCGTGTGTAATAAACTTAGTTTAATCGAAATCTGTTGAAAAATTACACACAAATACTCAATCCAAAACTTTCGTCGTTAATAAATAATTTTATACAAGTACTAAATTATAAAAAATAACATCAGTGTCAGAAAAAAGCAATAACTTCAAATTTATGAAGATTTTAAGCAAGCTCATAGTCCATAGACTATCAAGACACAATTTCAAAGCCTTTTGAGATACTGGCAATTACAGAATTGAAATGTAGCCATACTTTCCCCTTTCGATTTACAGTATTTCTATTCACCGCTCGTCTAACAGCATTTTCGTTAATACTACCCAGATCTATTTAATAGCCGTTAAACAATAGCTTGCCCAAATCCCGCCATTTTCACTGTCAATTTGACAGATAGACCTACACTTAGGGATGGCAGCCGTCATTTTGTTATTACCTTATTTAAACTGTAAATAGATAGAGATTTAATCGATATTCGGTAACTATCCGGTCCATCCGCCCTTGTTTTGACTATCCGGCCGGATACTGAATTACTATCCGGTATCCGGCCGGCGCGGTATTCTGGATAGTAAAATTTAAATAATTCTCATTATTTCACACAAGGCAAATCATACCACAATGTGTTATTATATAATTTTTGTAATCGCACGTCAAGTGTTTGTTTTATTAATTAGTTTAGTGCTCAAAATTAACAATTAACAAATTGTGGTGAATGAATACCAAATTTTCCGCATTTTTTGGTTAGAGGTGACTCTGCTTGGCGAAAAATAAATTCTAGCAAATCTAACTCATGCTCGTTCTCATCATGTAACGCGATAAAGGGCTAAATATCCGGTAGTCTGATATCCAGTGCTTCGGCCTCGTAGCTTGCCGAATGTCCGGTATCCGACCAAACTACCATCCGTTTCATCTCTACTGTAATATTCTGAGACATTTAAATTAATTCCAGCTAATGTAGAAACGTTAGCTAGAATTAATTTGAATGTCTGAACATAAGTTTACTTGTTTTTCCCTGCCGAAGAAATTTATTTACTTATACATAAATCATATTCACGCCAGACCGACAGACAACATCAATTAATATTATATAGCAAAGGTAATTATTAAAATAAAATTAAATGGAGACACTACAACTAAAAAAAAAATAGTAGCTCATTCATATCCTGGTGTAGATATATTATATCGATCTATATTTTTTGCCCCATATTCTTTTTGTTGCGAATAAAAAGTTATTAATGACTTTTCAATTGGGTATATAAAACAAATGAAGCACAAATGGCGGTTCTCAGAAAAGTATTAATTTAAAATTGAACACTGCTCAGTGCTCAGTAAGTGCACTAACAAAATTTATAGATGACAAAAAATTGAGAATGATTTCCGTTCTAATCTCGATATACTCGTAGAATTGAAATGAAAATAGTATTAGGAAGCCAATTTTTATGGGTTCAAATTTTTACGTTTTACGTTGGAATGTAAAAGGTTGTAATAGTATATTTTGATAAAAGTGAAGAAGCTATTTGTCACTACGACCGAGGCGGAACTCGTTACAAGTGGTACCGAATGCTATAGTTTTTTTTTTTTTGGCCGCGCTCTCACTTTCGTTTCATCCACATGTATACCCATATCTCTTTTAGTAACATGCGTTTCCTCCCTCCTCTTCACATGACCATACCAAGACAAACGATTCCCCATAATTTTTTCAGTCATTGGCGCTACTTTCAAACTTTCTCTAATGTTCTCATCTCTCACTTTATTCTATTCTCGTCATACCACACATATTATTCATGTCAACATTCTCATTTCCTCTACATACAATCTTTTTCTTCGCTAGTCCAATAATATTGTATAATTTATACATTAGTCAAGTGTATATACAGAATTTGAAACCGAACGGTAGCCATGTTGGCCTGTGTGTAATCAACACCATAGCCCATTTAGTTGAACACTGACCTCTTTGTGTTTAATATATTAATTACTGTTAACTTACTAATATGGGAGACCAGAGTAAAAATGAATGCGTTAGTTCACGATATCCTTGCAATTAAAGTTAGAGAAAAATAGATAGAAATAAAAATTGATTTGTTGACCGATTTTTCGTCAATTATCCTTAATAAAAGATTCTTCCTATTTCTTTTTTTTTTCAACTGCTTGACAACCCTACCGCCGCCCAGCCCTATAGAGAGTGAAACAAAATGTCGCTGAACTAGTTGAAATAAGCATGTATATGCGCCTACAAGGGGAGATAATGGTCGCATGCTAATTCTGTTGGGCATGGTGCCAAGCATGAGATGTGAATGCGTCTATGGTAAGTTGAAATACCTATAGAGATTATGATATGGCCTTTAGATATGGCCATTGCAGACCAAATCAAAGTCGTTTCCGCGTCTGTTTATAAAAAAAAGGAACTGAAAGACTGGGTGGCTGAGAGTCTGGGTCGCTAGGTGGCTGATTGACTAGGTAGCTGTTTTTGGTTGGTTTAGTGTAATACCAATCGTTCTACACGGGTGGTCTATAGTATAGGTTAATTATACGCGGAACGCTCTAGAGAGACGCCCTGTGGATTCAGTATGATAAAAAAAAAAACAGCTGAAATAGATTGAGTAGCTGTAGTACCATATTACTTTTAGGATCTGCGTTTATTGAAGTTATGTGTTGTATATTTCACAAAAAAAAAAAGATTTTTGTCCTAGTCTGGGAATTGCCTAAACTAGGTACAAGTTATTGACTTGTTAGGCAGGTTGCCGCAAGATATTAAGTCAGTACAAACCACAGAAATTTTAATAAAAGGCATTATTAAGATTTCTGTGGTACCAACACACCAGTCAAACATGTACCTACGTAATTATTAACATGTGTAAATTCGGGTTCAGGGTGCTGTTGGGGCTGCCTAGCGACTGCAGTCAATCCTCCTGCAGCGGGGTGTGAGGCAGGGAGACGTAATTTCTCCGAAACTGTTCACAGCCGCGATGGAGTGGTCTAGACATTGATGTCAATGGCGAGTACATCACACACCTTCGGTTTGCCGGCGACATAGTAGTCATGGCTGAGACTATGGAGGACCTCAGCACAATGCTTAACGACCTCAGTAGAGCTTCCGAAAGAGTGGGTCCGAATGAAGATGGACATAATGACAAAACCAAAGTCATGATGAACAGCCATGTAGCACCCACTTGTATCAAGATCGGGTCCGTTGCAACGTCAAAAACTTGTCGGAATAGCTGGCACTCAGCGCTCTGAATGGCTGTCCAAACCTATGGAGAATGAAGTGGATATATCGAGCGACAGAGTAAGCGAAATGTAGCCAATTATGTCTGATAGCTAATCTAGATTACCAGTGCCAGCTGAAAACTAGACCGTAACAAGATAATTTGCATAAGCGATGCACTCCACATGAGAAAGTCGTGGTTTTATAGATAGGGGATTGTCTTTTATAGGTATGCAGAACCGCGTGTAAGAGGGCTTCGGTAATGTTCGATAGAGTTACCGCGGTTATGGAATACAAAGGGTTTTTTTTTTTATGGTAGGTGAAATCATCTAATGACAAATCCCGCCCTTGGGCGGAGCGGGAAGTAGTGTCAGACTCTTACTGACTAAAAACCTACCCCGTTCCTTCGTTGCCTATAGTGCCGGGGCTGAGCCTTCCTCTCAGAAAACGGCCCTTGACCCCAGCAGACTTCGACCCTGCCTGCCTGCAGTTAGCAGGCTGGGCCTCTACGGTTTGCTGACAGCTCCTTGAGGCGCGCGGGAACAGAACGCGCCGTCGACGACTTGGGCTCGGTCCGGCCGGTTACCGGACGATCGGACAGCGTGCTACCCATTGCACGCCGATGGAATACAAAGGGTGGGTTTTAGTCAGTAAAAGTCCGATACATTCTCGCTTCACCCAGAGCGGAAGAAATCATTGGATGATTTCATCATCGTCATCATCATTTCAGCGGAACGACGTCCGCTATTGAACATAGGCCTCCCCTAAGTGTCACGACAACGAACGGTCCTATGCATCTCGCATCCACCATATTCCCACTACCCTCAGCACGTCATAAACCCATCTTGTGGAAGGCCTTCCTACGCTGCGTCTTCCAGTAAGCAGTCATCACTCCCGCACCTTTAGGCCCCATTGACCACCAGTTCTGCAAACAATGTGCCCTGCGCACTGCCAGTTCAATTTGGCGATTTTCCGATGTTCTACAGGTCTATTGCTATTTCAACTTACTTATTCTGTGGACTAAGATTTTTTTTTTTTAATGTACGAGTAGGAAGGTAATTTAGCTGGTACTATGTTATAGCATTGTCCACCAAGAGGATTCGGAGATTGATTAGTTTTTGACGCGCTACGGGTGGCGGAATTTTTATATGCTCATCACTTACTATATAATCTGAGTCTAGATATTAGTGGGCTTTAGTGGGTATATAAATTAGTAAGATAATTAAAAGTTCGAAGTGAGGGGCCAAGTTTTATTATACTTTTTCTAATTCTTCCGAGCTAATCGATTTGACTATCAGGAGAATTAATTTCGTCTAGATTCATTTCAATTTGGTACTAATGGAAGCATCAAAAAAATAATTATTTAGAAAGCGACCTCTGAAGTGTTTTTTTAGACATTTTGGGTACCATCTTCATCATTCAATTCGTTTTGTTATATCTCCTTACCAATGAAATGGTAAATGATATTTATTTTGCAAATAGGTTTTTTACACGTCAATTTTTTTTCGTAATTTTTTTCTAGATGAGGCCGGTGTTTCCTAACTGACTACCCTGAGAAGAAACACCGAAACAAACTCAGGGGTCAAAGCCTCTATAAAAGTCCATACAGCAAACATGTAATGGACTAATCATATGAGAACCATGCAGATTGGAATCTGAGATGGTCTTTTGAAGAAAGAACCACACAGTTCTGTTCAGTCAGTGCAAGCATTTGTCAGTATTCGAATAGTTCAACTCAGGACTATTAAGGAGCTCAACGACTTGACGAACAAACCTTTGAAAACCCTTAATGAACATAGGTATGTTGAAAAATATGAACGCGTAACCTTAGCAAATGGATTAACTTATTTGCCTCGTACGATATCCACATTTGGTCAGCGTATTATGACTATTACACTGACCAAGTGTAGCTAGCCTACGTCCATGAAATACAGTCACACTCCGTGCTGCCACAGAGAATTACCAGATGGAAAATCCAGATAATACTGTTAGATTCAAAAATCGAAGCTATAACGAAAAAAAAAAACATAAATCAATCAATACTGGCTGGTACATAATGCATTCTTATTCATAATTCCATCTTCCGATGACAAATAACAGTATATTCAAATTCATATTTTATCTAAGCTGATGTGAACCGCAGACGATTTACGTTTTCCTTCAATTTTTTACTGCTTTACATTCCCCTCGCATATACTGTGCCCATAGAGAATTGGCGTCGACAAAGTATTGGGATGTGGAAAGTAATTCCCTTGTGTTTCGTTTCACTGTACGCCTCCAAGTGAGAATTTAGTGAGCTAGGAATAGTATCCGCATTGTTTAGAAAAAAGACGGCTAGCAAATGATTTGAAGATCTTTGGTTTTTTTTTACACTATAGATGAATTACTCTTGTATGGTGGGTACATTCAACAATTTAAACTCATATATACCAAATACCGAGACCCGGAACACCTAAATATTTATTAAAACTTTATTTACTACTATAAATCACTGTAGTTTAGGAGCCAGGGAACTTGTTACTGTGGTTAGGTTAGAGTAGGTGTAGTGTGAGGAAGGAAGAAACGAAGTCCGAAGTGCAAAAGAAGAAGAAAGGGAGTTCACAGCATACAAGAGTTCCACTAGACAAGTAGTAGTAAAAATAAGAAGATGACAGAACACCCAGAAAGAACGTAAAATTACAATACATTTTAGCGCGGCGAATATCTCACAGATATTTATAAGAATAATTATTTTTAATTTTTTTTTTACATATTAGTGTGACATATACAGTATAAGAACTTTTTATAATAAATAAGAATAGGTTTCTACAAAGTTATTATTATATTATTACAAATTTACTGCCTTCGCCTTGCTTTACTACCTGTAGGCCATACAAATTCTTGTTCCGGGCGAGATTGAACCTGTTCATGTAGTGCTGCAGCCTATTGCTCAACCACGATGCCAAACGTGCCGTAACTAGGAGTAATATTGACATTCTATAGAGAAACTATTGTCAAAATAGCCAGTAGGCACTTATGTACTGCAATGTCCTGCGTAAGTATGTACTTGGCAGTGGCGTAACTATATCATCCGAGGCCCAGATCCGAGGACGGGGCCCCAGAAAAATCGTTGCGTTGTGATTTAATTTTAGTAAATGTTTTAAAAAAGATTGGGTTGCTTCTTCTTCTGGGACCGGGGGCCCCGTCAGACCAGAGGCATTTTGCCAGCCTTGCCACCCTATAGTACTTGGCTAATTTTTGTTAAGAGTGGTCACCGTGATTGGTCAGTCAGACATAAAAAAAAGCAAAAAAACGTGTGCCATTACTGTTGAGCGCGACTACACTCCCGTTACCCGCAGACGTAGCCAATCGCGCAAAAAGTCGAAGACAGCGGCGCAGACGAACATTCTGATCGTAGCACGGCCAACCATCAGACTTGAACTGCGAAAACCAACCTTAATACAATGAAATAAAGACCTCAGAAATGTTAAACTACTGTTGAAGCAACTTTTGATCTACAAAAATCAACCTTATAGCTACGAAATAAAGAATGTTAACGCTTGGATTCGCGTTTGTCTGTGCTACATGGAAAAGATGGTTTAAAAGGGTTTTACATACAATGGGGTTGTTGTGGTATGGCCCTATATTGTCAATATTATCTGCTTGTTTTTTTTTTAATGTTAAAAAGTACAGTGAATGCTGATTACGATAACTTCTGGGTGATGTACGAAAGAGGTACACACACGCTGAACTTTAAATAAATATGGAGTAATAACTGTCCCTCACGATTTCACCTGTGTCTTGGATTACCGCTTCCTAGGTAGTAGCATAGGCAACACTCGACAAACGGACTATGCCACACTATAATAAGCTGGCTATAGTACGCAGCAAATAAATTGAACTAAAATGGCCGTCAGTGCAGGCTATGGTTACACGCAGACCCTGCTGTACCGCATTTCGATCGAAACTCAAAAATACTCTGTTACTACGCTTTGAAAATCGATCGCCATTTTGGTTCGACTTAAAAGTTGCATATTGTAGCAACTATTCTCACTTATAAGTGCTTGATTAAATGATTACAGAGACGCGGCGCGTTGCGCGGTCCGACGTACTACATTGTCAATTATGACGCGGCCCGCTGCTGCAATGTACGCCGAACGCCCAACGCGCTGCGTCTCCGTAAACAAGCCCCTAAGATTTTTTTTAAGTCGGCTGATAACTAGCACGCAGTAAAGTTCGTCGTGCGCAGGTACTGCAGAGTGTCGACATCGTAAAGAGCCTTTTAGAGATAAAAAGGCAGGAGTTATTGCTGCTTTTAAAAGTATGTTAGTCAATGTAAGTAGTTTCAAGAAACATGTGCAGTTAGGACATACGAGTAGCTTGGGTGATACAAAATAACGACTACTTACTAAGTACTAAGGAGGTAGGAAAGTTACTTAGATATTCGGAGTCGACGGAATTTCAGCTTGCTTTTCTGTAACTGCATATGATTTTTGACAGCATCAGCTTCGAAAGGTCAGCTTCAAAAGGTTGTTTTCTTAGAGAATAGCCAGCCAGCCAGCGACGAAAACCAACTAGGTACACTCAAATCACATACAAATCCATTGTAAACAAATGAATCAAATCACATTGTATTCGATTTGAGAGCAGTGGTGGCCGAGTGGAAACGGCCCCGACTTACGAGTTGTAGATGACGGGTTGAAACCCAGCCAGGCGCATTACTTTGTGTAATTTATTTCAACACCATTGCTCTCAAAATGGTGAAGAAAAACATCGTGAGGAAAACGGCATGTCCTAGAACCAAAACTTCGAAGACATGTGACATCCAGCAACCCGCACTGGGCCCGCGTGGTGGACTACGGCCCATTTTCTCCCTCTCCTAGTGAGGAGGCCTGAGTCCCAGCAGTGGGAACTTTATAAGGCTGACGCTACATTATATTTGAATTTCGTCGCTGGGCCAGCGCTGCGCTCAAGGCTGTTTTTCTTAGAGAATAGCACCCCTGGTGTTAGACCCCGCGAAGAGTACCTGCATTTTTGAAGTAGTACGTCGTCGCCTGCAAGTCCACTCCTACGGTGGCTATTAGGAATCACTGTGCGGTTGTCGACGCCCGGACCGCCTCCTGTTACATCGGCTGGATCGTAAGAATGTCCGTTCCTTCACGGCTGCGGCCATCTCCTTCGCTAGCATTACTGCTTCGCAGATGAAGATGACCGCATGTCATTCCCTCTCGCCCGGACCGTGGCATGAACCAGGACCAGTGAGTGACTCCTTACGTCGTAGTGACTCATGATATCTCCATAAGTAAGACCCGACGCAAGTGTTCCTAACGTGTCGGTACCATTGTGTTGGAATCTTATTGTTTGGATAAGGTTTTCAAATGACAATGACACTTGTTGTCGTGTGTGACAGCTAATATTTTAAAGTTAGAAATAACTGTCGCCTAGATGGCGTTAGTTTTGATATTTGTTTTGTCAAATGACGATTTTACATTTAATGTGGCGCATTAAATAATTCTTGAACTTTATGTGACATTAAATCAAATGTTTCAGATATTTATATTTTTGTAAGGATTTTTCTGGTTGTTTTTATACATACACTGACTTGAATAAATAGTTAACTGTTTCTGCCAAGATGGCGGTAGATCCGGTCCTCACTTTTATTAATAGCGGGTGTTCGAACCCACGAGGGTAGTCGGTTGTCGATTTTAGAAAGAGCAAGTCAAGGAAATAAAAGTGCTGTGTGGATAAAGTCAGTGATGTTGAATTAGTGATTCAACAATTCAGAAGCGGGATATTAATAGTTGGTCGGTTATACCAGCCAATTATATCCAGGCCCACATACGTAAGTTTGGTTGTTCTGATTTGACGCTGTCATAGGGTAAGAAAACTAATTTTATTTTCTACCTGTTTTTTTTTTTCTCCTTTTTGTAATGTTCCTGTATTTAAAAGATAACTGTCTTTGTTGTAACGGATTGTGTTGGTTCAGTACCTTACACTGTATTGTAGTATTAAATATTGTGCTAGTAGCATTTGTGAACGCAAATAGGTTTGTTTATCTTTAAACTGACACAATTGTTTGGTACATATTCAAAGAAAAACTGAGTTTGATTATAATTTCCTCATCATTGAAGAGATTCACTGATCCAGTAAGGTCAATATCGATTTTTTTAAGAAACCAATGGGTACCTATTTATATTTTTCTGATAAGTTTTTATTTCGAGCTGTGGGTTTACAAGTTACCCTCATTGTATTTTAATTGAAATGAATATAAATGTAGTGGTTTTTGGCTATTAACCGCTATTACCCTTATTTTTACTGGTATTTTATTGATATAAATTTAACATGGACGGCAATATCGTTTGTGGATTTATTTTAATCATTTGAATACCGTAATTAGACAGAATAGAAAGACAATAGGTATGCGAACGCCGGCGTTCTTTTGGGGCTTGAGTAATTAACAAATGATCTTGTATCAGACTAATCATAACTTTAATCTGAGACAAGTAGGTACAACTTTGAAATATGTTGCTGATGTGTTGTGTTGCTTACCTACAATAATTATATGAATGTACGGGTTCATCATATTGTTTTCAACTATTTGGTTCTATTTGAAAACAGTTAGTGGTCTGGTTAAATTTGAATTTTTACGGCCACTAAGCAGTCATTGTTAGTGATTACATTAGTATTAAAAGGCTTGATAATCCAACCTTAAATCCGATTGAACTATAAAGTCGTTTTCCAAACAAGGCCGAGACTAACAGCTAGCACTTTTTATAACATTTGTTGTGTGCAATTATTGTTCTAAAAGCAGTAGCAATAGGTGCAGCGTGATGCGTGAGGCGAGCGCAGCGCGGTGCGCATGGCGGGCGCAGTGTGGTACGCCATGCGAATGCATTGTGGTGTGCGTGCAGTGCGCATGGTGGGCGCCGCGCAGTGTGCAAAGCAGGCGTCGCGCAGTGCGCAAAGCGGGCGTCGCGCGGTGCGCGGAGCAGGCGTCGCGCGTTGCGCAAAGCAGGCGTCGCGCGGTGCGCAAAGCAGGCGTCGCGCGGTGCGCGAAGCAGGCGTCGCGCAATGCGCGAAGTAGGCGTCGCGCAGTGCGCAAAGCAGGCGTCGCGCAGTGCGCAAAGCAGGCGTCGCGCGGTGCGCAAAGCAGGCGTCGCGCGGTGCGCGAAGTAGGCGTCGCGCAGTGCGCAAAGTAGGCGTCGCGCAGTGCGCAAAGTAGGCGTCGCGCAGTGCGCAAAGTAGGCGTCGCGCAGTGCGCAAAGTAGGCGTCGCGCAGTGCCCTAGGCAGACGCCGCGCAAGGCAAGGTGAGCGCAGTCGAGTGGGAATGTAATCAATGCACAAGGGGTGCAATGCGTAGTTGTTTGATTGCACAATATGTGCAAGGCATAGTTGTTTGATTGCACAATATGTGCAAGGCATAGTTGTTTGATTGCACAATATGTGCAAGGCATAGTTGTTTGATTGCACAATATGTGCAAGGCATAGTTGTTTGATTGCACAATATGTGCAAGGCATAGTTGTTTGATTGCACAATATGTGCAAGGCATAGTTGTTTGATTGCACAGTATGTGCAAAGCATAGTTGTCAGAGTGCACAGTATGTGCAAAGCATAGTTGTCAGAGTGCACGATATGTGCAAAGCATAGTTGTCAGAGTGCACAATATGTGCAAAGCATAGTTGTCAGAGTGCACAATATGTGCAAAGCATAGTTGTCAGAGTGCACAATATGTGCAAATCATAGTTGTTAGAATTCACAATATGTGCAAATCATAGTTGTTAGAATCCACAAAATGAGCAAAGCATAGTAATTAAAATGCACAAGGTGTGTAAAGCATAGTTGTTAGAGTATACAAGGTTTATAAGCATAGTTAGATTGCACAAGGTGTGCAAAGCATAATTATTGGAGCAAATATATAGGTTTGATTTATTTGAAAAAAAATTAAGGAATATGAATCTGAATTCGAACGCACAAAGTGTACAAAGCTTAGAGCCAAATTCCCCAATAAACTAATTGCGATTAATTAAAACAAATACAGTTAGAGCGTCTAATCGAGATTATAGCTTCATTTGCATTTCACCGATATGAATTGAATCTAGTTTAGGCTAACTCAGTTTTAATTCTTTTGTTGTCGCCCATGTTTATGATACGGGTCTAAACTAGATTACGCTGAGCTCAGTTTAGTTGAACTAAGTTTTTATATTGAATGATGAAATCAGCCCTTAGTTGTTAGAATACACAAAGTGTGCACAGCATATTTGTTAGATTGCACAAGGTGTGCAAAACATAATAATATGTAGTTGTTGAGTGCACAAGATGTGCAAAGCATAGTAGTTAGAATGCACAACAAAGCATAGTTAGTAGGCACAAGGTATGCAAAGCATAGTTGTTAGATTGTAAAAGGTGTGCAAAGTATAATTATTAGAGCAAATATTTCTTTTTGATTTGTTTGAGCAAATAAACAAATATGAATCTGTATTAGAATGTATAAGGTATGCAAAGCATACTTGTTAGATTGCACAAGGTATGCAAAGCATAGTTGTTAGAATACACAAGCCGTGCAAAACGTAGTTGTTGGAATGCACAAGCTGTGCAAAGCATAGTTGTTTGAGTGCACAGCGCAATTATGCATAAGATGTGCAAAGCATAATTATTAGAACAAGTTCTGACGGTTTCAAGGTAGTAGCGACTTGTACCACCCTAGTGGTTTCAAGGTAGTAGCGACTTGTACCACCCTAGTGGTTTCTAGGTAGTAGCGACTAGTACCACTAGTAATACAGTATATAGCGTACAGTTTTATTTTGGCGGCTTCGAGGTAGAAGCGACTTGTACCGCCCCAGTGGTGTTAAGGTAGTAGCGACTTGTACAGCTCCAGTGGTATGGTAGTAGCGACTTGTGCCACTAGTAACGTAATTAGTCAGGATCAGAATCAGAATTTCAATTTGTTAAACATAGGTTCTATCTCAAAACAGTCAATATGTAAACCATGTGGTTGCATAATGAGAAATATTACAAATTGTCATAAAAAAAAAGTATAGTAACATTTATCCATTAATAGCGAGATGGACTTTTCTTAAATTTTAATAAGGGTAAATTTTTGAATTATTGGGTTTTCGATGCCAAAAAAAAAAGCTTATTTTCACACGATTTGTTCATACATTGAGGACGCACTGCAGTCTCTTTTAAAAAAAAAAAATCTGATAGCTTTTGAAACAGATATAAATTGATTCTAACAAACAAAGCAGTTTCGTAAATGTACATAGCTGGTACAGTCATAAATTTTAAGGATAGTTTTTGAGCCACATATTGACCGAATACATGGTTTATAACGTACAGTTGTATGTTGGCGGCTTCAAGGTAGAAGCGACTTGCACCGCTCTTTAAGTTTCAAGATAGTAACGCCTTGTTCTACAAGTAATGTATGTAGTATATATTACACCATACTATATGTAATTTACAGGTACGGGGACAGGGTGTGAAGTCCCCGTAAACCTTCATCAAAAACCAAGCATCCTCCCAACAGATGGATGTTGTTGTCTCATCCGGGCAGCTGTCTGGTGGTTGATGTCAGATTTTAATGTGGTTAGATCGCACGGAGAACTCTGAACTGCAATGCAGCATTTATAATTTTTTTGTCGTTAATTTGTTATGTGGCAACATAAATGATTGATAAGAGTCTTTCAGGCGTCGTGATGCACGCCAGGTCAGTGGAAGTTTGGTTCCAGTGAGTCAGAACCGGATACCGCATAGATCTCGGTGATTCTGAGCTGTGTGTGGTGATGTTCCATGAGTCGAGATAATTCTGCAGATTCCAGTTGGTCGGAGAAGTGCTGCAAGTACCAGAGGGTCGGAGCGATGATGTGTAACTCAATGCAAGCCATTACGTCTGACTGCTGTCGTCAACCAGGAAAGTCTCTTCACGTGATGGCCAAAAGTACAGTTTGCTTAGTCAAGGTCACTGATGGGGCTAAGATCAGGTTAGCATGCTTGTGGTGAGGTTACCTTTTAAAGCCGTAGGTGCTGGCTGCAGGGCTCAAGAGTTTTAGGAAGTGATATATGACATCACGATGTGGTAGCTGCATGAAGGCTGCGTTAATGTTCGTAGTTGAGGTTCACCAGAGGTTGGTTAGAGGTATGCGGAACAGTGAACAAGAACGAAGTCCCGCAAACTACCATTACCTTCATTTCTTTAAAATTTGATCGTTAAAGTAAAAGACACTCTCGCAATTACGCAGGGACGCGTAAGTTATGCGGATGGCCGAATGTTGGAATCTTATTGTTTGGATAAGGTTTTCATTGCTAAAATTTCTGTCTTCTCCAAAATTTTTGAGAAAGTTATATGCAACTCTATTTACACATATTTTGAAAAATATAACTTGTTTTGCAATGAACAGAAAGGTTTTCGCAAAAACATAAATATTAACTTGGCACTGTTTGACTTAATTAATAATATTATGACATCAGTTGATAAAAAGAATCCAATTTGTACTATATTTACTGACATGACGAAAGCATTTGACTATGTTGACCATAAGATATTGCTAGAAAAGTTATATGCCTACGGAATAAGAGGAAATGTCCTAAAATTGATAGAATCTTATCTAACTGATAGAGTTCAATGTACCGAAATCTCTCGATTATGTCCCAAAACTAAATTAGAAACCATATATCTCTCAAAACAAAGATGCATAAAATATGGCGTGCCACAAGGCGGCGTGCTGGCACCGCCTCTTTTTCTGATTTATGTCAACGATCTTCCAAAATCTATTCAACATAAGATGGTTCTTTTTGCAGATGACAGCACAGCCATAATAGAATGCAATGACATAAATAATTATGAAAATGATATTAATGAATCTCTGAGGAAAATAATAGACTGGCTTAATGATAATAATTTGAAAATTAATTTAAATAAAACCAACATCATGCAATATCATCAACGACGTGAAAATAATAACATTAGTATCACTTATAAAGACTGTAAAATACAGGAAGTTGATAATACAAAATTTTTAGGAATCATTATTGACAATAAATTAACTTGGAATAATCACACTGATATAATATGTAAACGACTAAGTAAATCAGCGTATGCACTATTCCAACTCTCAAAAAAGGTTAATATTGAGACATTGCTAACAGCATACCATGGACTTGTGGCTTCTGTTTTACGCTACGGCATTATTTTCTGGGGGCAGTCAGCTAATAGAGAGGTTGTATTTAGGATGCAGAAACGCTGTGTGAGGTCTATATGTGGTTTAAAAACTACAGATAGGTGTATTCCACATTTCAAAAAACTAAAAATTTTGACACTTCCAGCAATGTACATAATGGAAACTGCACTATTTGTGAAAAAAAACCCACATTTATTTGTCAGCTTATCTGAAGTTAGAAAAAATCCATTGCGTACTCAATACTTCAATAAACTTTGTAATGCTAAGTGTAAAACATCATTAATGCGTAAAAGTTTTTTCGGCAATGCTCCAAAAATTTATAACAAAATACCTAATGATGTTAAAAATATGCCAGTAATAAAATTCAAAAAGGCACTTAATAAGCTACTTGTTGACAAGTGTTACTATACATTAGATGAATTTTTAAATGATAACTCAATATAAAAAAAAGTTATTATTATAACGCGTTAATATAAATTGTGTGAATGTTGTCTTTGTTTTTTTTTTTTTTTGTTTTATGACAAACACATGAATGATATAATGTAAATGGTAATGGAATTTAAATTTATATTGACAATAAATAAATTGTATTTTGACATTTAATTAAGATAAATGAATTTGGAATTGAATTTTATATTGACATTTGATAATTTATTTTTGAAATTTAATAATGATAAATTAATTTAGAATATAAATTTATATTGACATAATTTTTTTGACATTTTAATTATTTTGACATAGATACCTATTTTTTTTGTTGACATTTACAACTAATAATTAAAAACAATTAAAAATTCCTCATTTAGGTCTGTTGCAAGTCAAGTGTTAGATTATATGATGTAATTTTCCAATGTATTTTCTTTTTTCTGCTATTTGTATATCATAAATAAGCATGATTTTTTTATAGAAAAATAAAATTGTAATTGTGAGCTATAATGCACACCATATTTGTACGCCTCTTGGCATAACATGGCGCTCTGTTCCTCAAATATAAGATCTGTATTTTGTACCTGTGTTAACAAATAAAAGTAATTTGAATTTGAATTTGAATTTGAATTCAAATGACAATGACTGGTTGCGCCAATTTGCTATGATCCGCGACTTTGTTTTTTGTAATTTATTTTTTTGGCCTAGCAATCCTATACCATCCGTTTCCCTTCCACCCGCACGACCTCTAGAAATGATTTGACATTGACGTGTGTGCATCGATTGTGAATGTGACCGCACCGCTAACATCGCCCGCCCGAAATTACAAGAAAATTGACTGTTTTGTGATCCAACCAATCAAAACCTCAACAATAGTGCAGTGTAGTGCAAAACAGGACCTGGCAGTGGTTAAATGTGCGAAGTCGATGTCCGCCGGCCGGCGCCACGTGGAATCTTCGAAGTCAAAAGGTCAGTGTTCCTCCCTATCCCATGCCAGGCATAATACCTGCATATTGTTAACAAACCTTAGATCGCTTTTTAAACCTACAGTCCACACCAAGCAAAATTCGCGCAACCATTACTTTTGGTCCTACGAGCAGGATCGTGAATCATTTTCTTGTAATTTCGCAATATAGTATTTGTTCCATAGGGAATAAACGCAACGCGCCTATTTACCTAGATATAATAGTAGAAAACCCGCATCTAGGCATTTAGGCAACTATACGTTATTTCGCTCGTATAGTTAAAGAGTCATTGATAATTACGGTACCTACGCCGTCAACCGCACCGCATAATTATAGTTAGCTACGTAAATATCAGCGTAGATATAAATCGATCGCATTCTTTTTCTTGACAAAATTCATTCGGAAGTCCTACAAATTGCATGTAGGTAGACGCATTTCAAAAATACCCGTTCATTGTTGAGTGAATATTTGTAGGAAACGGATAAACCATAGATTATATACGCATATGTTATTCCGTTCGTTCGCCGTTCACTTTGTTGTTTACAATATTACCATATTGTTATCTGATAATTATCGCTTACTTAATAATTCGTTAAGTGTTTGTTTGAGTGTATAGTGTGAATATATCAAAACAAGATGTCTCTTAAGGGAACCAAGGTTAGTACTGATTTAAAGGTTCAGTTAAAGCTTTTATACGCTAAAAGGGACTCACAGTTTTCACGTGTTCAATCAATTTGTGATAAATCTTTGCAAACCTCGGATCTGGCGATTAGAGATGCTTTCTTGTGTTCGTTGGAAACTTTAGATAGTTTGCGCGCGGATTTTGAATCTACAATTAATAATATAAACATTTTAGGGTTGGAGTTAAATCCTGATTACTGTGTGAGTTATCAGGCATTGTCGTCCTTTGATGACTTGTATTGTCGTATCAAACGTATTGCTAGGAGTTTAGAGACTCCCCCCCCCCGCGAGTGGTTTATCCAACCCTCCTCGCGAACGCCCACGATTGCCGCCAATTCAAATACCTGAATTTAATGGTGACATTCGAAATTGGAATTTATTTATAGATAGTTTCGAAAATATAATACATAGGAACACATCGCTGACAGATCACGAGAGATTGCATTATCTCGTAGAAAAATTGACCGGTAAGGCAAAGGCTGTCTGTGCTGGAATTACGTTTAGCGCTGAAAATTACACTTTAGTTTTGAACACTTTAAAAACAAAATACGAAGATAAGCGATTAGTAGCCACCGCATATTTAGATCAATTATTCGATTTGAAAAGTTTTTCCGTTTGTAACGATCATAATTTAGAGAAGTTTTTAAATATTTTCGCATCATCTGTTCGTGCAGTAAAGAACCTAAAGGTCAATGACCTCTGTGACTTTTTGTTTTTGTATATCGGTTTAAAGAAATTAGATCCTGAAACTGTTCGTCTGTTTGAAACGACTCAGCGCGGTAAAGAAATACCTAAGTTCGAAGATTTAGAATCTTTTATTCGCGATCATATTAAGGTATTGCAGCGCACGTCGGCACGTCATGAAGTCACGAATAGGACAGGTTCCGATCGCCGTATAGACGCGTCATCGAAGTCAGTCAAGACTGCACATACGCTAGTTAATACCGCCTCGGCACCTGACTGTTCTCTGTGTAAGGGTAGCCATACACAGCTGTACAAGTGTTCAGAATTTCAGAGATTATCGCCTAGGGATCGTTACAAGTTTGTCCGCACTAATAATTTGTGTTTTAATTGTCTAAGTGACAAACATCTGGTTACGTCATGTAACAGTGGTGTTAGCTGTCGTAAATGTCTAGCTAGACATCATACCTTCTTACATTTTGAGAGTAGTAAGCTGCCATCGCAGCAGCAGCCTGCGCAGACGCGCGACGCTTGTGACGCGCGGCCTGCTGCAAGTGCAAACGACGTAACATTGTGTTCGCTTTCCGCCGCTGGTACTCAAATCACTACCGTTTTACTTGCGACCGCGCAAGTTGTCATTGTAGATGCCTTTGGCAAACCGCGCACCGTTCGAGCGCTACTAGATGGCGCTTCCCAGAGTAATTTTATTACTCGGGATTGTTGTCAACGCCTTGGTTTTAGTTTTAATAATTGGTCATCCCGCTCAGAAGTGAAAGGTTTTGGAGGTTTAAAGGCAACCATTCACGGTTCCATTAAAATAATATTTAGTTCACGTTTTAATCGTAATATTTCGTTTGAAATGGATTCGCTAGTCGCAGATAAGATTACGGAACGGTTGCCCACGGTACCGGTTGACACGTCCATGCTGACGGAGTTTGAGAACTTGCAGTTGGCCGACGGAAATTACGCTTTCCCTGGAGATATCGATCTATTGATCGGTGCTTCGATTCTCCCGCATCTCCAGTTATCACGTAAAATTCAAGGTCTTCCGATGTACCCCGCTCCGCACGCACTGGAAACAGTTCTCGGGTTTGTTATAGTTGGTTCCGCACCCGCTTGTTTAGTTAGTTACTCGACTGTGTCGCACTGTTGCACCGTCGAGCCGCCGCTTGAGTCTACCATCCGCAAGTTCTGGGAGATTGAAGAGGTCAATGTCCCGCCTATTCTCAGCCCTGAGGATCAGGTCACTGAGGAGATTTATACCCGCACGACTACTCGTGATAAAGATGGTCGTTATGTTGTCGCGCTCCCTTTCAAGGGTGATATTTTTTCGCTCGGTGGCTCCCGTGCCTCCGCAGAAAAACGCTTTCTATGCTTGGAACGTAAGATTCAAGCTGAATTGTCTCCGGAAAATATGTTCCATGTCGCTGGAACAGAAAACCCAGCTGATTGTCTCTCACGTGGTTTGCTTCCCGCGCAAATTTTAAATCATCCGCTTTGGTTTTGTGGCCCTCCCTGGCTGCATACCACTCCTAACGAGTGGCCAAATGCTCCGTTTAACCCCGCTACTGTTTCAGAACCACCCGAGGAGAAGAAACATACGCTTGTAGTATCAGTTCCGCGTGAAGAGTCAGTTGTTTTGTTGTTGTCTAATCGAGTCTCGTCTTGGTCGAGACTATTACGCTGTGTAGTTTACGTCCTAAGATTTTTGAGATTATTACCATCGCGTGGTTCTATAATCGCAGCTGATTTGGATAGAGCTGAATCAGTTGTACTTCGAGAGTTGCAGAAATTTTATTTTTCAATAGAATTTCGTAGTTTAGAATCACATAAACCTTGTAGTCCCGCACTTCAACATTTGAAACCATTTTTGCAAGACGGACTCATTCGTGTCGGTGGCCGTCTGCGAAATGCTAAGTAAGAGTTTGAACAAATGCATCCAGTAGTTCTACCACGCAGGGATCACGTTTTGGATTTGTTGGTGGACTATCACCATAAGGTGAATTGTCACGCTGGTCCCGATTTATTAATGTCCATTCTTCGACAGAAGTACTGGATACTTTCCGCTCGCAATTTGATACGCGCTAGAGTGCACAGATGTGTGCCCTGCTTTAAGCTCCGCCCGCGTTTCAACGCGCCGGAAATGGCCGACCATCGTTCTTGTCGTGTTGTACAGACGGTGAAACCTTTCATACATACTGGGACGGACTATGCTGGACCGTTTAAAGTCACTATTGCCCGTGGTCGTGGTATACGTTCCACAAAGGCATACATTTGCCTATTCGTTTGTATGACAACTCGTGCGGTTCACATAGAGTTAACCAGTGATTTGAGTACGCAGGGTTTTATGTCTGCATTTAAACGATTTTTATCTCGCCGTGGTCCCGTTAAGCGCTTATACTCTGACAACGGCACAAATTATGTTGGAGCGCGACGCAATATTTCGGAATTACATACATTCTTACGCTCCAAGTACTACCAAAGTGAATTCGCCCATGTCTTAGCTGAGAATCGCATTGATTGGTGTTTTAATACGCCAGCAGCTAGTCATTTTGGTGGCAATTGGGAGGCGAATATTAAAAGCCTTAAGTCGCACCTGTTTCGGGTCATAGGCGAACAGATTCTCTCGTACGAGGAGTTGAGCACTGTACTCGCTCAGGTAGAGGCGTTGATGAATACGCGTCCGTTGTGTCGGACTTTGTCTAGTGATCCATCGGAGCCACTAGCGTTGACGCCGGCTCACTTCTTGACGACGACTCCTCTTAAATATTTGCCCGCTTTAGATGTCGAGACTGACAAACTGCAGCTCCACCCGCGTCACGCTCTGCTAGATAGCTTAGTTCAGTCCTTTTGGAAGCGATGGAGGACAGATTATCTGCATACGCTGCAGTCGCGTCAAAAGTGGAACACTCCTTCAGATCCAGTCACAGTCGGTACTGTGGTGATACTGAAGACTGAGAGTGCGCCTCCTCTGCACTGGCCTCTTGGTGTAGTGGAAGAAGTTTTTCCGGGTTCGAACGGAATAACGCGAGTCGTAAAGGTTAAAACCGCAACTGGATCGTACCTGCGTCCGGTTATTCGCCTCTGCCCTCTGCCTAATCAGTAGTAGTGGCATAGTTAGTTATAAGTTGTTTCGCTACCTAGTATTGATAGTTTAGATTAGTAATAGGGTTTAGTTTCGCTTTTGTTTTTTTTCTTTTCTTTGAAGGTAACCCTTCAAACCCGGGGGGAATGGTTGCGCCAATTTGCTATGATCCGCGACTTTGTTTTTTGTAATTTATTTTTTTGGCCTAGCAATCCTATACCATCCGTTTCCCTTCCACCCGCACGACCTCTAGAAATAATTTGACATTGACGTGTGTGCATCGATTGTGAATGTGACCGCACCGCTAACATCGCTCGCTCGAAATTACAAGAAAATTGACTGTTTCGTGATCCAACCAATCAAAACCTCAACAATAGTGCAGTGTAGTGCAAAACAGGACCTGGCAGTGGTTAAATGTGCGAAGTCGATGTCCGCCGGCCGGCGCCACGTGGAATCTTCGAAGTCAAAAGGTCAGTGTTCCTCCCTATCCCATGCCAGGCATAATACCTGCATATTGTTAACAAACCTTAGATCGCTTTTTAAACCTACAGTCCACACCAAGCAAAATTCGCGCAACCAATGACACTTGTTGTCGTGTGTGACAGCTAATATTTTAAAGTTAGAAATAACTGTCGCCTAGATGGCGTTAGTTTTGATATTTGTTTTGTCAAATGACGATTTTACATTTAATGTGGCGCATTAAATAATTCTTGAACTTTATGTGACATTAAATCAAATGTTTCAGATATTTATATTTTTGTAAGGATTTTTCTGGTTGTTTTTATACATACACTGACTTGAATAAATAGTTAACTGTTTCTGCCAAGATGGCGGTAGATCCGGTCCTCACTTTTATTAATAGCGGGTGTTCGAACCCACGAGGGTAGTCGGTTGTCGATTTTAGAAAGAGCAAGTCAAGGAAATAAAAGTGCTGTGTGGATAAAGTCAGTGATGTTGAATTAGTGATTCAACAATTGTTAGTGTGTTGTTCAGCCAGTCATAGAATGGTCTGTTGCGTAGGTACCTAAACAATTCATAATCTGAAGTTTAAAGTTCAATTCATACTGGCTCAGAGTCAAAGCGTTTCGTTGCGCCCAGTTTTTCAACTAGGTATAGTATGCAGCAAATAAGTTAACGCTTCCCGCTCTTGGTGTTGTGTTAAAGAGAGTGGATATAATGTAGATACAAGAGAGTGATTGAGATGTCTGGTCGGTGAAATGGTCAAAGTACATATTGCATTGAAAGTACCCTCAAACCGAACACAACGGCTTGATTAGCAGTATTGTGGAACAGCCCCCTAGATAAGATACAATCGTTTCGTTTAGCGTGAACGCTTGGAGTTGGCCACGCCCCCGATTCCTTTGTTCTGACGTCCCTTTAAATACCGTAATTAGAGACACAATAGAAAGACAATAGGTGTGCGAAAACCGGTGTCCTCTTGGGGCTTCACAGTTTAAACCATTTGCTAAGATTACGCACAGCCCCCCACTTCAATTGAGACCCAAAACATCAGCTTTAATCCTTGTCACACTAGTTGAACCAACATGGCAGTAGACCGTAAAAGCGCAGTAACCGATTTTCGAGTCGAAAGCCAATCGAAAAACTCGCGCCTCGTGCCTGACACATCGCTGAACGCGAAGACCCCGCGCGGCGGATCTTGAAACCGCCAGACTCTAACCAAGCATATCACAAATTACACCTGGAAAATTGACGTGAATATGCTATAGACGAAAAACATGACGCGTCACACAAGAAGTTTCAACTCTGCGCCAGTGTGAGTCGAACCTTACATAGCGGCCTCGTTTTCCTTGTTGCATTTTTATGGCTTTTGTAAACCGCTTTTTTTTTGCATGTGACAATTCAACAAATAGTTTTTCCCGCTCTGGATGGAGGAGAGAGTCTCAGACTTTTACTGACTAAACCCTGTGTTCCTTTAGTGGCCTTTTGCGTTTCAGGGTTCTGGTGTCTATTTCGAACGACCCCAGAACTCCTCATGGAGACTGCATCATTGTTAAGTTTACTTTAACTCTTATTCAACTGCATAATAGTGAACTAGAATTCGATAGCGCAACTGCCGATCATTGGGTCTTCATGCTATTACTGAACTCGGCAAAAATTTGTAAAAAAAAATCTCGAGACAATGCTTTACAGTCGGGAGCCTCTTTGGGATCAAGTTTATAGCAATAAAGGTAAAACTAGTACTTTAAAAAAATATGATTTCATGTAGACCGGGAGTAGGTACACACTATTAATTCTTTTTTATTGTTATAAACTAGTGTTTGACTGCGATTCCACCTGATAAGATAAGCAGTGATGCAATCGTTGATAGTAAGGCGTAGAGCCTGTTCACACTAGCCTTGAAGACACCTAAATTATAATCGGACGGGAAGATTCTTCGTTTCTTCTCTTAACTTTCAATGCATTTCATTTTTCCAAAAAGTTTTGCACAAATTGCTTATGCAAAACTCAAATAGCAATGAAGACAGTCAATTTTGTAGCGAACCAAGGAAGCTAGTCTTGGCAGCGTGCCAGTGATGTCGTTGACTGCCATCGAGCTAGCTACTGGCGCCAGTCAAAGCAGGAAACTAAACGCAGCTATTTTTTCCTTTTTTATTTTGTTAAAGTATTTTTAGTCAAAGTTGTTTAGTTAACTTTGAGGGTTTAGTGAAACTGTTACTTTGAAATGATTCGTTTGTTATTTTTATGTAGTGGTATGTATGATATTAAAATTAGATGCGACTTTTCAAGGAGTTGTAAATGGTTTATTTGTAAAAAAACGTTGGGTTTATTACTTAGGTATAGTACGGCCGACAGATCTTGGCGAGTCTGAAGTTAAGCTATGCGAATATTAGAGCGCTTGTGCATTCGTAATAAAATAAATGCCATGTTAACTTTAGACTCACCACGATCCTTTGGCCGTACTGTACGATATGTAACTAGTTAAAATAGTGTCTTTTTCTTCTCGAATCGGTGGTTTTCTTTTCGCTTGGGCCCTGAAAGTGGCCACGCATATAGCAGCGTCAATGGCGTTTTAAAGTGCACCAAAGTGCAAATGTAGGGACACTTTGGGCACTTTAGTAAGTAGTGTCTAAAGACTGGAAGGTGAAGTGGTTATTGGTCGAAAGGTCGGTAAACGGCAACTTTATTAAGACGACATTGTTCCTTCGCAGGAAGATCCTTGGGTGATGAAGTTGTAACACTTGTAACAGAATGTTATCTAGCGAATAGAGCATTAGGAATGGGTAAGGGAGATTACAAGTTCACTCCCGTCCCGCACCAGACGAAACAAGTTTTGCAGAAAAAACTCCTCTTTCAGCCTCCCTTTGTTATATCTATGGGTCTAGGGTTCGGGGACATCAGTCGCCACATCTATCAGGCAGACCCAAGATGGCGGCATTAGCATCATTGCAATACTGCTTACCATGAGGTGGGATCGCAGTGAAGGTTATATCAATTTAAAAAAAAAACAAATATACGAAAAGGTTTGCAAAAATGGGTACGTATCAAAATCCCGAAAGTTCATAATACCTATGATTGAAATACCGACGTCCAAAACACCGAAATTCAAAATACCGAAAGTTTTAAATGCCGATAGTCGTTATATCGAAACACAAAACACCGAAATTCAAATGCCCGAAAGGACGAAATCCCGAATGGACGAAATCCCGAATGGACGAAATCCCGAATGGACGAAATACCGATGGATGAAATGGTTAAAATTTTGATTTTGTGGCGGGGTCTGTGTTCGCTCGCTTCGCTCGCTCACTACGACCCCGCCACCTCCTTCTAACCTAAATCTATCCGAGTCGGGGTGCCCTAAAATTCCGCCCTAAACTTTTGTTTTAACTTATGATATTAACCTATTATGTTAAGCTCCTTTTTTGTCATTGTCTTAGAGATTTTAGTCTTTGGATCAGCGAGTGAAGCGATCTCGGGACCTTAAGGCACTCCGACACGGACAGGTTAGGTTAGAAGGATGTGGCGGAGTCTAGTGAGCGAGCGAAGCGAGCGAACACAGACTCCGCCACACCCTTCGTGGTTATTTTTTTTGTAAACCCTAGAGCCCTAGTACTTCAGTAGGCTCCGACTACGCTTTTTTGGCAACTTTTAAGTGTTTTGACCTAACCTGGTTTACAAAAAATCGTTTTTCTCGGAAACGGTGGCAATTTCGGGATTTTGTACTTCGGGATTTTAAACTTTCAGGCAAATGAACTTTCGGGATTTAAAACTTTCGACCAAACAACTATTCGGCGTTTCAATTATCGGGATTTCGTCTATCGGTATTTTAAAATTCGGTCTAATAAAATTCGGGATTTTGATACGTACCCGCAAAAATACATAACTCAAGGTAAAACCTAGAATTGGGTGTATCTCTGCAACTAAGTGGTTAGGTCTAAACCAAAGACATTAAATATATATCTCTGTGTTTAAATGTCTTTGGTCTAAGCCCATCAAGTAATTTTTCGAAGTAACCAAAACAATTTTCTTTGTTTTAGTTACCGGCCAGTATCAAAGCCCGCGTAAAATTCCGGACGTCAGCCTAATCATAACAAAAAAAAAAGTTGCGCCATTGTCGATGGACGTTGCGCAGTATCTATGGCAAGTATGGCGGCCGGCTCACAGCTGTTTGTTTATCTATCGTGAACTATCTCCGCGATCCGGCAGTGTTTACGTCAAATAGGCCATTACCCTGTTTCAAGTTCCGTGTACCGATATGTTTGAAAGTTTATTTTGGATTTTTATGAGTTTACCTATTGGCAATTATTTGGTTTTGTGATACGTCAATTGGCGGGCTTAATCGAGCTAGAGATTGGAAAAATGTGAATGCAGTCAATGTTCTATTCTTTACAATATCATAATTTCAGAAAAAAGATGTCCATTGTTGGACTTAGACCTCCTCCAAGTTTTGTCATATCGACTGGTCCTTTGCGTCTCACTTCCAGCGCAATCAGTCCACCTTCTCCATTCCAGAACCTTGTGGCTCCGACGCTGCACTTCCATGGATCCTCTGTTCAGCAAGAGCGAACAATGAGCCCTGCCCTTTGACCACTACCACCTAAGTTTGGTGATTCTCCATGGTATGTCATGTCGGTAACTTTTTTTTCTTCGAATACCTTTATTTCTGATTCGAAACGCCGAGCCTTTGCTGGAGCCTTTTGATGAGCCACTTTTCAGTGTGTTCATTTTAATGTAATACAAAATCATAATGTATCTATAGGCTCACGTTGGACCCCTATCTTTCTTGAAGGTAAGCGACGCGCGACGATGTGGTCGATAAATCCGTATCGTCCGGAATTGTCCACTTCTCAAAATGTCAACCGGTTGCAAAACGTCCACTTGTCACAATGTCAACAGCTCACAATGTCAACTTCTCAGAATGTCTACTTCTCACAATGTCAACTTCTTAAAAAGACGCATTCGCTAAATGACAAATCCACGTAGTTTTTACTTTACAACCAAATAAAATTTTGAGAAGTTGACAATTCCGGACGATAAGGATAAATTGAGCACGCTTCTTAAAATTAACCTATTCATTCTTGATTTAAAGACCCCTTGGTTGTTGCTAGTTCTATATCCACAGCAATGTAACCGCTTTTCTTCTTCTAAGACTCTTAAAAAATTGTCTGCCGACCTACCATTTTACCGCTAGAGCGAAGTGACTCGTTCACAAACTGTTCTATGATTCACAAACACATTAGTGAAAGTACTGCAATAGCTGCTGATGTCTTATCCACGTGCTTAACGAAAGCAACGATCTTTAACCCGACACGTTATGTGCCCAAGAAGTACGCGACCGCTAACTCTGCTTACCCTAGAAAGGAAACAGGCCGTCAAGATAAGTCTCAAGCTTGGTGCGGGTGCACGTAGTGTTGTAGTTTGAAGATAGATGGCACTGTTCTTAACTTAGATGCCCATTTAAAATATATAACAAAAACAACAAAAATAAATACTTGTGAAATATATTATAGGTACTATATTGTGACAGCGGTTTCGCTCGCGAGAACGTAACCTTTTCTATATCTTCAGAATCGATTCTGTAGTTTCTAGTTTTAGAGATTACTACAGTAGGTACCTACATACAGTGCCGGATTAAGCCAGCGCGGGGCCTGTAGCAAAATCTACCAAGGGGCCAACTTATTTTTCTCACAAGCCGCAGGACCCTTAGGTATATTAGTAGGTATTGTATTTGCTTACATTTTTTTTATTGTTGATAGGTTCGCGCTTGACCGCTATCTCACCTGATGGAAAGCGACGATGCGGTCGACGATGGAGCGCGCTTACCTAGAAGTAACCTATTTACTCTTGACTTAAAGATTCCCGGGTTGTAGCCATCAGGAAAAACAGACTCCAGCAGGGAATTCCACTCCTTAGCTGTACGCTCAATGAATTGTTTTATTTTATGAATATTCCGCAATTGATTAAATATCATATGATACAAGAGGTATCCTGACCTGTTTTTGTACGTCCGACCGGGGGCCCCTGAAGCGCAGGCAAGGGCGTAGCCAAGGGGGGGCAGGGGGGGCCATGACACCCCTAGAGGCTTGCTTTACAGCTTCAGAGCCTAGTTTAGGCAGCAGTCTCCCACAATATAATGCCCATTCTATGTTACCGTAGATATAAGGCTAGCAATTAGGAGTTATATTGTGGAGAAAATAAACTTTTATTATTATTAAAAAAAAAAACCTTTTTATTATTCTCTATACTTCCAATAGCCCCCCCCCCCCCCCCCCCCCGGGACGCAGGGCCCGTAGCATTTGCTACTTTTGATACGTGTCAAATCCGGCACTGCATAAATACCTATTATTATAGATATGAAAACTTTTCGATACCAAAATATAGTTGACAAGCGAAAATTATAAAATTTTCCACAGAAAACAAATGAAAACGCTGAATAACTGTTCAGTTTCAAATTGAATTAATTTAGGAACGTCGCCGTTTCCGAAAATAGTCACAAATCCCCGACAAAGCAGACAAAACAAATAAGGCAAAAAGTCAATGTCTTTATGCGCTTCTCTCTAAGAAGTGTGTGTACACCAAAATAGCCTCTCAATGTAAAGCAATAAGGGTTTTATTTCCAAAAAACATTTTGTAAAATAGGCAGTTTGTAAGTTTGCTTCACAAAACTTGGAATGTGTTGTCTATTCCTGTAGTTGTAGCGGATGACAAAATGAAAAGCGACTATTTAGTGTTCCAATCTGAAAACTATTTTCATGTTCGCCACACGCGAAGTTTTGCTCTACCTCCAAACTTCATTGTAATATACACCGTTAAATTTTAGTCGTTTTAATCCCGTGGAAGATCAATTCGGTACATGAAAAACTATCGATTTGTAAAGAGAAAATTAAAAAATAAAGTACTTTTTTTAAACTCGAATTAATTTACACATGTACGAAATTAATTTCTTTAAGTGAACGAGTCAATGACCCTGTAGGGAGGTTGTCGGTCGTTGCTTACTAACTACCGACAGTTCATTGGCCTCGCTCAGCTGACATTTACTTAAAGAAAGCGTAAATTAATGCGAGTTTAATAAAAAAAAGTTTTATTTTTCATTTTTTCAAATTGATAGGGTTTCATGTACCGAATCGACCGTCCACGGGATTAAAACGACCTAAATTTAACGGTGTAGATAGGTATCCATTAGGGTATGAATTCTGGAATTCCCTAACAATTTTTCAGATACAATGCGTTCCAGATACAAATAGGATCGATTCCTATGTTGTAGCACGAACAATAGCCAAACGTGGGCAGGGCATATTGCTCGCAGAACAGATGGTCATTGGAGCCGAAAGGTTCTGGAGTGACGACCGCGTACCGGAAGACGCAGTGTTGAAAGGTCTCCTACAAGGTGAACCGATGATCTGGCAAGAGTTGCGAGAATACGGTGCATGCGAGATGCACAGGACCGTTCATTGTGGCGACACATGGGGGAGGCCTATGTCCAACAGTGGACGTCTTTCGGCTGATATTGACTTGAGTTCTTCGAATTGACAATATGATGTGACGTCACAACACGGCAATCGCTCCTATTCTTATTTGGAATCTATGTATCAATAGCACAGATGTGGTTTTACCTTTTTTTTTCTTTTTTAGTATCCCGTACCAAAGGGTAACGAGGGACCCTATTACTAAGCCTTCGCTGTCTGTCCGTCTGTCTGTCACCAGGTTGTATCTCAAGAACCGCAGTAGCAGTACACAGTTTAAATTTTCACAAATTATGTGTTTCTGTCACCGCTATAACAACAAATAGTAAAAACTAAATAAAATAAATATTTAAGGGTACAATACAAGTATACAATAAAAGCGGCTCCCATACAAGTATACAATAAAAGCGATTTTTGTGCCCTTTTTTGCTCGATACCAATAATGGCAACAGGTAGGCACTTAAAATATTCACCAAATACTGAATTGTACATTTACTTTAATAATAAAGAATAAAATTAAAATAAAATAAAAAATATTTATATTTAGGGGGCTCTCATACAACAAAAGTGTTTTTTTCTAGTCAATGGTACGGAACCTTTAGTGCGCGAGTGTGACTCGGACTTGGCCGGTTTTTTTTTATTGTGGATAGGTTCGCGCTTGACCGCTACCTAGTCAGTAAAAGTTTGACACGACCTCCCACTCCACCCAGAACGGAGGAACCTTAAAAAACACCCTTTTACACTCTTTTATTCACCAATATACTGGACTGGCCTGTTGGTCTAGTGGTTAGTGAACCTGAATGCTATGCCGGAGGTCGTGGGTTCGATTCCCACCCAGGACAAATGTTTGTGTGATGAGCACGATCATTTGTTCTGTGTCTGGGTGTAATTTATCTACTGTGATAATATGTATGTATTTAGAAATATATAAGTATGTTTGTCAGTTGTCTAGTACCCATAACACAAGCTCTGCTTAGCTTGGGACTAGACGAAGCTGTGTGATAGTAAAAAAAAAAAAAAAAAAAATGTCCACACTCCATGATACGTGGGCTATCTTTGTTTTTTTTTTGTTTTTTACGAAACAATCTTGATGATCTTGTTTTTTATAAAACATTTCCAGTTTGCTACTATAATTAATCTGTTACCAACGACTTCTTTATATTATTCTATATATAACACAAAAACAAAGATCAACTTTCATGTTTCATCTCAGATGTAGATAATTTTGATAGCATAGTCTAGCATATTTTATAAGTGTTATTTGGTATCTATACATATACCGGATCAGGTTATGTTCAGCGATTTAGCATTTTTAAGTGAACCTAAAAATACACTGGGCCCCAAAAAATCTGGGCCGCTTGTCCATGTCGGACTCTTTCAACCGTAAATTAGAATACTCCTATTGTTCTGGCAGTACTACGCTGAATTCTTTCTTCTTGTAGGTACCACCACGTTTTAATTCGTGTTCATTCTTCAGGTGTTAGCGAATAGCGACAAGATGTTTCCAAAATACTAGGACCAATCGAAGAAAGTAAAAGCGTAAAAAAAAGGTTTTTTTAAATCCCTCTATTTATTATATGTAATATCTAAAATATATTAATGTTATGAATACGAATAATACGAATAATTTGATTATAACATTTCATTTATACGAGCGAAGTAATGCAGTTTTCTATGTGACCCGTTATTTTTGCGGCTCAGTGTACTTTATCTCTATAGCTAATGAAATGATACATTCCGGAAAGGTCACTAGTGCCATATTAATTTCTAAACTAATGATCCATTATAATAATTTCTATTGTTTGTCTGGCAAGATTTAGAAACTGGAAATCTCGTCGGTTTCCAGGTGGTTAAATGCTATTTACCCGACTGCGCCAGAAGGAGGGTTATGTTTTTCGAGAGTATGTATGTATGTATGTATGTACTTATGTATGTATGTATAATTGTTTGGCACGCTCTGCAGCCTGAACGGCTCGATGGATTTTAGCTTGAGAGGTGTCGTTAGATTCGTATTTACTGTGAGAGTGACACTGGGTATATCAAAATAAAAAAAAAAACAAAATGGCGGATTTTTGGCGCCAAATTCAAATATTTGGCACGCTCTGTGGCCTGAACGGCTCGATGGATTTTAGTTTGCGAGGTGTCGTTAGATTTGTAATTACTGTGAAAGTGATATCGTAAAAAAAATAAAATAAAAAAAGTAAAAAATAAAAAATGGTAATTTAAAAAACTAAAAAACCCGACTGCTTTTCTGAGCATTCATGAAAAAGCCCTAAAACAAGAAAGTCGTTGTAGCAGTCGGGACCCATTCTAGAAAGTCAGCCGTCTAATCAGTAGATCTATGATGTAATGGGTCCCGACTGCTACAACGACTTTCTTGTTTTAGGGCTTTTTCATGAATGCTCAGAAAAGCAGTCGGGTTTTTTAGTTTTTTAAATTACCATTTTTTTTTAGTTTTATTTTTTATTATTGTTTCCTTGCGCTTGACCTCTATCTCACCTGATGGTAAGTGACGATGTGGTCGACGGTGGAGCACATTTGCCTAGAAGCAACCTTTTCACTCTTGACTTAAAGACCCCTAGGAGCCGCTCAAGTATTACGTAAGCAGATTTTTGGTTTATAGTAATACCCCCTCCACCCTCGTCACCTCCATTCTTACGTAAACATTGGTATATGCTCGCTTACGTGCGATTTTGAAAAATCGGCAAAAGCAGCTAACTATTGAAAAGCAGATAACTATGAGATTCGCGGGTAGGTGTTAAAAAAGTACAGACGTTCGGATTTTGACGGAATTTTATTTAAAATATATAAACAGTAAAATCGTTATTAAACTATAAGTATTCTTAAACTACATCACTGCTAATCTTAGTACTCACGTTTGTGGCATATTTATGCGAAAATAAGCACTACGTAAACACCACCTGCCAGCTGATCACTAACAACTGTCACAGCATCATTAGTCAGCACTTCAAAACGCAATGTCTCAGTTTGCCGAGGTTCTCGCTGCCCAGAAGACCCTTGAGGAGAAATTCTTGAAGAAGATGGGTGATCTGGAAGCTCAGATCCAGAGTGCCGGGCCTGCTAAAGCAACCACAGTGGCAAAAATAGCCGATGAGTTTCGCACATTCCGGGAGCTCATATTTTCTATGTTTGGACTGCTACGTAGCCAAATTTATGAGTGTGCCAAACAAATAGATTCTTTAGAAACCAGGCATCGGCGAAAAGCACTGGTTTTCCAGGGACTGCCCGAAGTGGAGAACGAAGATTGCGTTGCTGTTATTCTGGATGTGCTCAGCACAAAGCTTGCTCTCAAGGACCTCACAGTTTCTTCGATTGGCACTTGTCATAGACTTGGGGCCCCTGGCGGCGAGCATCACAGGCCCATCCTTGTAAGGTTTGCCAGTGTGGACATCAGGGCGTCGGTTTGGAAGGCCAAAACAGGACTGAAGGGCTCCAAAGTGTCTGTCAAGGAATTCTTGACCAGAGTGAGGCAATCTGTCTTTGGAAAGGCGCGCGAGCACTTCGGCATGCGGTCGTGCTGGACACAGGATGGCGTCATCTTCATCAAGGCCCCTGACGGAAGTCGGCACAGGTTAACATCCACAGATGAGCTGAAGCCCTTGGTGGTTAAGTACCCGAAGGTGCCGGCCACGATTTCATCTGCGAGTGGTAGGAGTGGAGACGCTACCGGGAGCCTGAAAAACCGTAAATAGTTTAAACTTTGTTTTTGTTGTTAATGTCTTATTGTTTCACTGTCTCACTGTTTAGAACGCAGTCCGTACTAACCGTAGTGTTGAGTTTCCGTCTCATAGTTATTTCTCTTTTGTTTTGTTGTCCCAACTGTTCAGTTGTACTGTATCTGTTTTATTTATAGATATGTATTTGTTATATAATTATTTAACTTGTTATGTTATTAAACACCCTCAACTTTCAATACTATTCTTGCTATTTTTCTGTAATTTTGTCAAAGTCAGGCTGACGTATTGTAAATGTCAATTCTGACATTCTCAATACTCGTTCGGAAACTCGTTGATGGAGTTTTGTACATGTTTCATACTGTTTCTTCTTTTTATTGTTTATTTTTTTGTGTAAGTGCTGTGTGTCATGTTTTTAATATGTATTGTATTAGTTCAGTTTTAGCTGGCGGGTGGTGCAGAACAGTAGTTGTTCTGTTTTTAGTAATACTAGTTTATGGTATATATATATTTTTATTCCTTTATTCTTTATTTCTTTTTTTTTCATGTCAGACAATGAGTCCTTCTTTTCAACTCATGAATCTACTGCCTCTTCAAGCGACACAAGTTTTTGTTCTCTCGGCGACACCCTTGGTGACTTCGTGCTCCGTAATTTTGGTGATGAGCCTAGTCGGTTGCTGAATGTTTGTCACATTAACGCTCAAAGCGTTGCCAGTCACTTTAGTGAATTGTTTAATACATTTAATAATAGCAACGTTCATGCCATCCTGATTTCTGAAACATGGCTCAAACCACATCTTCTGTCCACTACTTACCCCCTCACTGGTTTTGTTCTTATACGAAATGATCGGATTGGTAAGGGAGGGGGAGGGGTGGCCATATATCTCCGAAGTGATTTTCCTTACAAAGTAATAGCTTCTTCCTCTTCAAATTTTTCTGCCTCAGCTGAATTCCTCTTTCTCGAAGTTTGCATCAGAGGAGCCAAAACCATCTTAGGCGTTGTCTACTGTCCTCCCACTGTTGATTATTTCACTGATATCGAATCAGTACTTGAATCATTGGGTTCTGAGTATGCACATCACATCATAATGGGTGACTTCAACACTAATCTCCTTGCCCCAAACTCCCCTCGGTCCCGTAAGCTCCTCCATCTTTTAGAGTCAGCTAGTTTGCATGTATTGCCTCTCCAACCCACTCATCATAACACTGTGGGTGATGACACCTGGCTCGACCTGATCCTCACTTCAAATCCTTCCCTCGTCTCTATCCATGGTCAACACGACGCTCCTGGTTTCTCTCATCATGACATGATTTTCCTTTCCTATATCCTTAAACCTCCTAAACCTAAACCTAAGGTTCTGTACAGGCGTTGTTTTGCGAAGATGGACGTTGAAAAACTCAAAAAGGATGCATCGATGGTTGATTGGGGGCTTATGACGGAGGCCACCACAGTTGATGACAAGGTGTTGATTTTTAATGATATTGTGGTCAATCTGTATAACATCCATGCCCCTATCAAGAAGGTAAAATTGAAACGTCCTCCCGCACCTTGGATGACGAATGAAATACAGACAGCCATGCGACGTAGGGACCGCGCATTTCGCAAGCATAAAAAGGATCGTACTGACGAGAGCTGGAACCTATTTAAGTCTGCAAGGAATAGGTGTAATCAGATGATACGCAACGCCAAACGCCGCCATATTCTCAAAAATATTTCTTCTTCCTCTTCTGCTGATATTTGGAAATTCCTCGGAACTCTAGGTATCGGCAAACAGCGACATTTAGACCCTCCAAATTCTATTGACTTAGATGATCTTAACCGTCATTTCTCCACTGTGCCTACCTTGGATCATCTGACTAAATCACAAACTCTTTCTCTAATCTTTGGTCTAACGCGTCCTCAAATTAATCCTTTTCGTTTCGTTCCAGCTGAACCGGAAGAGATCAAAAAAATAATCCTTTCCATTAAATCCAAGGCGGTAGGATGTGATAATATCTCTCGTGATATGATCGTTACGATCCTTGATCACCTCCTACCTGCCATCTCCCATATTATAAACGTTTCCCTGTATTCCGGAGTATTTCCCTCTTTATGGCGTAGAGCCTATGTTCGTCCCCTACCCAAAGTTCCCAATCCTACTCTTCCAACCCATTTTCGCCCAATTTCTATCCTTCCTTTTCTATCCAAAGTGCTTGAGGCCTGTGTCCACAAACAACTCTCACATTTTGTGAGATATAATTCACTCATAAGCCCTTTGCAATCTGGATTCAGGCCAGGGCACAGCACTGTTACCGCCCTCCTTAAAGTGACTGGCGATATAAGGACAGGACTGGAAGACTCGAAAGTCACTGTACTGGTGTTGGTCGATTTCTCAAACGCCTTTAATACCGTCAGTCACGAGATCCTCTTAGCCATTCTGTCCTATATTATGGTCTCTCCCGAAGCGCTGGAGTGGTTCACTTCCTATCTTCAGGAACGTCAGCAGTCGGTTCATATTGGAGATTCTTCATCTCGCTGGTGTGGGTTGGAAACTGGCGTTCCTCAAGGCGGTATTCTTTCTCCTCTTCTGTTCTCAATTTTTATTAATATCATTACTACCGAACTTCAGTGTTCGTATCATCTGTATGCAGACGACTTGCAATTGTACTGTCAAGGGAGAGTCGATGAAATAGCTGCCGCTATCGACCAATTAAATAGGGACTTAACAGCCATAAAAGCCTGGTCCGACAAGTTTGGTGTTGCAGTAAACCCCAATAAATGTCAGGCTATTATCATTGGGAGTCCTAGAAGCATCGCTAAAGTGGACAGTGCAAGTTTGCCACCAGTTAGTTTCGATGGCACGATCGTCCCATTTAGCACCGACGTCAAGGATCTGGGCTTGCGCATTGATAGTACATTGAACTGGCGTACTCAAGTGGCTAGCGTTAGTCAGAAGGTTACAGGAACGTTGCGGGCTCTGTTTCGGTTGAAGAATCTGCTACCATCGAGTACGAAGACAATGCTTGTGCAGACCTTGATTTTTCCAATCATCGATTATGGTGACGTGTGCTACTATGACCTGAATGCAGATCTCCTCAATAAGCTTGACCGTCTTCTAAATTACTGCATTCGATTCGTCTTCAATCTACGTAAATATGATCATGTTTCAGCGCATCGGTCGCTTCTAAAGTGGTTACCCATACGTCAGCGCAGAGAGCAAAGGGCGCTCACTACCTTGTTTTCTTTTCTTGATTCACCTAACTCCCCTAGTTATTTAGCCCCTTATTTTCAATACATTTGCGCCAACCACAATAGAAATCTGCGCTCATCTTTTAACCGCCTACTTCAATTTCCCACACATCGTACTGACTTTCTTCACTGTTCTTTCTTCATACAAGCTATTTCTTTGTGGAATGCGCTTCCCCAGGAGATTAGGATGGCAACAAACCGATCGACATTTAAAGCCAAAGTTCGCGAGTTGATTCGTAGGAAGTTGGCAGTGGTTTCATCACAGCGTTAATATTTTGTAGTTGCTGATTTGAACCATTGGTTGGACTTTATTAATATATATATGTATATATTATGTAGTTTATTAATTTGTGTATATATATTATATAATTGTATTATATTTATGGTTTATTAGTAATTCTGTTCTTGTATTCACTTTTTCTCTCTCTTTATTGCACCTACCACTATTTGTCTCTCCATCACCCTAAGGTTGACTGGTAGAGAATGCCTAAGGCATTAAGTCCGCCTCTGTACGTTTGTGCATAAAGTGTTAAAATAAAAATAAATAAATAAAACTATAAATCTTAATAAGATATAAAGTTAGAGTCTATCTACGTAAAAAAAGCAAAATCGCTAAAATGTCAGGAATTCTTGTCACTTCATCGTCGATATGTAACATATATATAACGGGATATCGGGAGACCGGGCTGTTGCATCTGATTGCTGATTCGTGACTTCGTCAGCGCGGTAATCCATATTGGGCGTTGAACTTCAGAAAACTTTGAAATTAATACACTGTAGCGATGACTGTTCACTACTTTAAGTATACAGACACCTAAATTACGTAAACAATAGACGATTACAACAATAATTAGCGATTTAGAGCCAATGGGTTTGCGAGTGCTCAAAACATGCAACGGTTGTCAACTACCCTACGAAAAATTGACATCACGTTCGCCCGCCATGACAGACGCAACTCCATTCGGTGTTACCCGCTCTTAGTTAAAATTACCAGTATCTCAAAATCAAATCGACTAATCGCGAAAAATAACAAAATAATGACCACGGATATCTATGATAATGACCAATGATTAAAAAAAGTAACAAAACCAATTACGATTCTCCAAATTAACCGATTTTCATTATTTAATAATGTCACGCGCCGTCATATATTTATATTTAACATTATAGATGTATAATAAGTACGCGAAAGTTGAACCAAAATGGCGATCGAGCTTGAGGGCTCAGTAACAGATTTTCAGGTCTCAATCGAGGTGCGGGGCTGCTTACGCGCAGCCCCGCACCTCGATTGAGACCATAACAATTTATTTGCCGCGTACTGTATTATGTATGTTCATTTTAACTATATCGTCACTGGAAAGCCAATAACTACTTAAACGCTAAAAGGCCATTTTACGGTAGAGACATTTAAAGTTTTTTTTTATTTTAGAAAAGCGTGTCTAACTTTTTTTTCTAATTTAGTACTCGAAATACAGTGAAGGCAAAAAACAATTGTGTCACTTTTATCTACGTACTGGAATCGAAATGGGTACGTATCAAAATCCCGAAAGTTCATAATACCTATGATTGAAATACCGACGTCCAAAACACCGAAATTGAAAATACCGAAAGTTTTAAATGCCGATAGTCGTTATATCGAAACACAAAATACCGATGTTCAAATGCCCGAAAGGACGAAATCCCGAATAGACGAAATCCCGAATGGACGAAATACCGATGGATGAAATGGTTAAAATTTTGAGGTTAGGTTAGGATATTTTTCGCAACACTACCTACTATACTTGCTAAGAAAGCTCGACGGAGCCCCGCTCCGCGGGGCTCCTACTTCTGGGTGATTTAAAAAAAAAAATAACCTCGAAGGAGCTCTAACCTAAATCTATCCGAGTCGGGGTGCCCTAAAATTCCGCCCTAAACTTTTGTTTTAACTTATGATATATACCTATTATGTTAAGCTCCTTTTCTGTCATTGTCTTAGAGATTTTAGTCTTTGGATCAGCGAGTGAAGCGATCTCGGGACCTTAAGGCACTCCGACACGGACAGGTTAGGTTAGAAGGGCCACACCCTTCGTGGTTATTTTTTTTTGTAAACCCTAGAGCCCTAGTACTTCAGTAGGCTCCGACTACGCTTTTTTGGCAACTTTTAAGTGTTTTGACCTAACCTGGTTTACAAAAAATCGTTTTTCTCGGAAACGGTGGCAATTTCGGGATTTTCTACTTCGGGATTTTAAACTTCGGGATTTTAAACTTTCGGGCAAATGAACTTTCGTGATTTAAAACTTTCGACCAAACAACCATTCGGCGTTTCAATTATCGGGATTTCGTCTATCGGTATTTTAAAATTCGGTCTATTAAAATTCGGGATTTTGATACGTACCCATCGAAATATTCTGCATATTTATTATAATTCAGGAGATAGCTGTCACTTAAGTACAAATAAATATGCTTTTATACCCAAGTTTTTCTTTTTATTATTATTGCATGAAGTTTGAATAAACAAATGGACGCCGGTCATAAACTAGTTAGATTATTATCTACTCTTGCCACGGCAGTTATTGATCGAAAGATAAGGACCGAGAGATAACGCGGGGTTTGGCTACAACAACATAATGTTAACGGAAAAATACTTCATTAGCGATTCATTTGGAGGATATTCATTCAAAAGCTATTAATTGTAGAACTTCTTAGAACTGAGAATACTGAGATATCTTTATCTTAAAATAAGTGTACTAATAGCTGATTAATTTTCCGAGAAAACTTTGAAAGTCTCTTGTGCTTGTTTACGGAAACGCGGCGCGTTGGGCGGTCGTCGTACATTGTCATATCGCACCTTTAAAACATAAGTGGCTCTATACTAAACTTGTTTTTATTGCCATTTTTAAGTAAACCCTTAAATTATTCATCTAACTAACACAACCCGTTTATAACCTGATTGTCAAAGTCTTAGGTTATAGTTGATGTTCTTCAGTAATTTATTCGCGACATCTTATTGAGTAAATTGAAAACTTTATGATTGCTGATAAATCACCTTTTTGCTAAAGTGCCACTTTTGTTTTAAGAGTTTGTGTTCGCGCGTGCGACGACGCGGCCCGCTGCTGCAATGTACGATGAACGCAACAACGCGCCGCGTCTCCGTCAACAACACTTAGTGTGTTGTGTCTGATTGTGTTGTTTAATTCGCCATTATTTTACTGTAACTAGGGATTATTAACCTTTAATAAAGAACTTCTTATTACTATATTGTAGGTTACAATATATGTCACTAGAAAAACACAAATTAATAAAAACAAATCTATAATAATTGAATTTATAATGAAAAAATCGTTTTGTATACAACATATCGCATCCAAATTCATTACTTTCAAACATAACTGTGTCTCATTCATAAAAAAAAAATATTTACTATTTCTCGCTCTAATTTACAATAAGGCGTTTGTATTTTTCCGATGACAAACATAGCTAAAGGTTTATATAATTTATAATAGGTTTTATTTTTGTTTGTGACGTCGGCCAGGGTACATTGCTCACAGAACAGGCTGTTGGGGCCGAAAGGTTGGAGTAGCAACCACAAACCGGAACGGAAGACGCAGCGTTGGAAGGCCTCCTACAAGGTGGACCGATAACCTGGTATTGGTTGCGATATCCGTGGTTGCGGAAATCCGATGGAAGCGAGACGCACAGGACCGTTCAGTGTGGCGACACTTGGAGAAAGCATATGTCCAAAAATGGAAGTCTTTCGGCTGAAATGATAAGGTTGATGACCTCATTTCGCAATGTGAGAACACTGTAGACTGCAGATTCATGGATTACTATTGTGCTCACAGATATAGATAGACATAGATAACGCAAGCATCACGATCTGTATGAAAACCAAGCGTGCCATTTTTGACTACCTATTATGACGTCACAAGCACTATTTAGTGAAGACGCCGCCGCGTACGGCGTCCCCCTCGCTCCACCCCCACACCAACAGCACAATTAACCATTTTTATATTTTTAACTGCACCCGACTAGCGTTGTACTCCGATGCAGACTGAGCGCGAAAGTGACCACTTACGATTTTTGTACGTAAGCTAGGCACGCGAAGTAGTTGCTCTTGCGTTATCTAGGTATATCTGTGACTGTGCTTTTGGGTACAAAGTGGACCGGTCTACATTTTTGTGATTTTCAATTTTTTGCAAAAATGACATCTCATTACGTAAAAACAAATATCTTCTTATGTCTTTGGGTCCGTGCCCTAAGTTACCTAACCCACCTCCTTTGAAAAAATATTAAAGGGGTTTTTTTTATGGTAGGTAAAATCATCCAATGACAAATCCCGCCCTTGGGTGGAGCGGGAAATAGTGTCAGACTCTTACTGACTAAAAACCTACCCTGTTCCTTCCCTGCCTTGGTTCCAGGGCCCTGGTATGCATTTTCATACCTCCCCAAAGCCCCAGACTAGGCCTCGACCCTACTGGGCCCCTACGGTTTGCTGACAACTCCTTGAGGCGCACGGGAACAGTGCGCGCCGTAAACGCCTTGGACTCGGTCCGGTCTGTTACCGGACAAAGGGACAGCGAGCTACCCATTGCCCGCCAAAGGGGTGGGTCAAGTAACTTTATAGGGCGTCGACCCTACATTTTTAAAATTATATAATTAAGACTTGTTTAGATATCAAAAAAACATGTTTACCGAGTTTATCTCCTAACCGCCATTTTGCAAGTACTGCGTTTGCAATAACAATGGCAAATTGTCTTCTCATATCTATTAATATTGTCTTATTGAAATATTGTATAAACAAATATTTTTTTAAACAATCGGCGCGTGAGGGGTTAAATGAGTTTAGGTTGCCTCACAATTCTCACTGCTACCTAACTTAATGAGCAAAAGTTACAAATCTAAAAATTAGGAATAGGCTTGAAATAGAAGAACTAAAAAAAAACTTTCATCACATGGTATAAAAAGTTTTTTTTTTTTTAAATAACAATAAAAATATACCTATAGGTACTGCTGACGTTGTCACCATCCAGATCCTCATCCCCCCATGTCCACCAGAACCACCTTTTTGCAGATAAAGTTTATTGGTTATCATAGATAAGTAAAAAGTACGTAGTAACAAAATAAAGTACAATTTCTTTTCCTTTATTATTTTGTTCAAAAACATATTTTTATTGCTTTTTGCAGTTTGTATCAAAATTAGTATCTGTATTATATAATAGCACAATAACTTTACAATCTATATTATAAGTTCAGGGACGGTCTGTTTCTTTCGTCTCACCATTTGCTATTCATCCATTACAGAAAAAAAAACTCATTTTCTTAGATTTAGCACCTATCGATAAATTTCGTTTACCAAAAAAAATACTTGCGACTAAACTTTACAAAATTCAAAAGAAATCAAATCGTGATGCCCCCCCGCCCCCCTTTAAAAAAGAAAGTTTAAGTAATTTTAGTTTGTTTAACTTTTTATCAAGTAGGAACGTAAGCAGCAATTTGTTGCAAATTCTAAAAATCCTGAGATGTCATGAGATTTGCAAAATCCAGCTGCAATTTTAAGAAGAGTCCAAAAATCCTGATACCTCAGTGGTGCTATTCTCTCCACCAACCCGCACTGGGCCCGCGTGGTGGATTACGGCCCATTCCCACCCCTCTCCTAGAGAGGAGGTCTGAGTCCCAGCAGTGGGAACATTATAAGGCTGATGCTATGCAATGCAATGCTATTCTCTAAGACAACGCAGCGCTGCCGCAACGACGAACATCCAAATAGGATACATTGAATTAACAATCCAATTAGTGCGTAAATTAGGGTGACAATCCAATATATCCTATTTAAGTGTTCGTCGTTGAGGCAGCGCTGCGTTTTCTTAGAGAATAGCATCACAGGGCAAATCCTGAAATGCACAGAATCATTCGATGTCATCAGAGGCGTAGCGTGGACTATATATACGTGGGCGAAAGCGCATCAGCGAGGCCTCTTTCTTTCATAAATTTGAAAACGGATCACCCACTGTCGCAAGTCAGTGTTCGACCACCGCTTACCACGTGGTGAGAAACTGACCTGGTCAAAAGAGAGCCTATCTTTATATAAAAAAAAAAATTGAAGCAAGGGCTTGCGCGACGCCCCTTTGGGTACGAGGAGTCGAGGACATGTCACAAAAAAGTTTACTAATTTTACTGTTGTAGTACTTAAAAGTTAGATTTTTTTTTTCTTCACCAGTGTATCGATAAACGTCGTATGATACACGTAAGTAATTAATAATTACCGTTCTCGGCTCTCTTAAGACCCTCGCCACGGCATGAATCAGAATCAGAATCAGAATAGTTTATTTCAAATAGACCAATTACAGGCACTTTTGAATTGTCAAAATGTCGGTCAGTCCATAAAAAGTGAAGCTAAATTGCACGTTCCAAAGCGTAGATCTCTATGGAGAAGAAGGTGCAAGAAACTCCATGGACACTCTTTTTAAATCATATTATGAGTTACATAAATCTTGGTTACATTTTTCTTGTCGCTTCTATTATGGATTACGGGGCGAATCGGGGCGGTATTTAGACTCTAAATACCGCCCCGACGGTAATCAAATTACACACTTGTATCATTATGTACTATTAGCAGACTCGGCGCTAAGCAACCATACCCACACCAGCCACCAGCTATTCAATCCCTCTTTATAATTACCGTCGCTGGCAATCCCTCTTATGTTTCTTTGTAAGGCCGTGTTTACGAAGACGCGGCGCGTTGCACGGTGCGTTGGGCGTTTCGTCATACATTGCAGCAGCGGGCCGCGTCATCGCTCGCGCGAACACAAACATATGGCAATGTACGATGGACCGCCCGACGTGTCGCGCTGTCGCGCAACGCGCCGCGTCTCCGTAATCGAGCACTAAGAGTACTGAAAAACGCCGTTTGATACACGTGGAAAGTCGCCGCTGTATTTGGCTCCCTAACACCGGAATTCCGCCTCAGTCGCAATGACAAACTTTCTCCACTTTTATCAAAATGTAACTATCCTCAAAGTAAAATGTGCGTTACATTGCGTCGACCTGACCTTCGACAAAATGGACCTGTGCTCATCATATGCATTACTGAGTCATTTGCTTATCGGCGTCCGACATAAATTGATATAGCATTACAGACGCAAAGATTTTACTAATAATATCATGGAAAGTTTGTATTGCTATTTATTTAATTTCTTATATCAAAAGTAGCCTTTGCCAGCGGCTTCGCTTGCGTCATATCCATCATCATTTCAGCCAAAAGACGTCCGCTGTTGGACATAGGCCTCCCCCAAGCGTCGCCATAATGACCGGTCCTGTGCGTCTCGCATTCATCGGTCCACCTTGTTTGTAGGAGGCCTTCCAATGCTATGTTTTCCGGTACGTGGTCGCCACTCCAGAACCTTTCGTCTCCGCCGCCTAGTCCACCTTTCGTCACTTGCGTGACTGTCGGTAATTACTAGAGATGTACCGCGTACTCGCCGACTATTCGGTAAAACCGACTATCCGGCTACTTTCTCAGTCGGCGACTATTCGACAAAAAGGGCTGAGTAGTATGGCCTACCTATTTAGTTCATTGCTCTTTGGTATCAAAATCCGTTTTTTGGTTTAAGAGCAATTTTTTTTTTCTTTATTTGTTTTGGGGTTTTTATCTGACCAGATATGCCAACCCCATCGTACCCTTTAACATTATTAATTAAGAGCAATATGCGAACAAAAAATTGACGCAAAAAAGCAGTTTTGTTTTATGCTATGTCACAATTTTAGTGTCTTGAACTTCTTTGCAAGCTTGTTTTAATAAATACGAATCTTTAATTTTAAAAGATTTTTGCATCATACAAAAAATACAGCGAGCAACTCCACGAGCAAAATCTTATAGTCTGCAAGTTATTAACTTATTTCTCCTTGTGTAGACTTCGACTTGTTTATTGCATTATGTCTGCCCGATAGCTGAAGAATACATGACGTGTGCCTAAATAGTCGGACAATTTAAATATTCGTTATTTTAAACAATTTTTGCATAGTGACGTGACATTTAAAAAAAAAACAATCGAAAAATAATTTACAGTGACATTTCGAAAATCGAATACAAAACTTTTTTTAAATAAGTTGTAGTGACATTTCGAAAATCGAATACAAAACTTTTTCTAATTTTAGACAAATAATAAAAATGTGTGTCAATTTTAGAATTGATGTGTCAAAATCTTGAGTGTTTCTATCTACGGAAGCCATTACGTTTATTGGGGGAAGTGAATCATTGCTTTTAGGCGCTGAGGTCCAAACATTTGTATCACAGTGGCGGCCAAACTAAGCACATTACTAATACGTGGTCCGCTGATCTATTCTGACGTCCACAGTGAAGAGAATTCTCAAGTTTGTAAAGAAATTCCAGGCAAAAATCGTAAGTATTTGTTTACGTTGTTTTATTATGTAAATATAAAGAGATACTATAGAGTTAATCAGTCGTTTATATTGAAGCGCAGTTTGTTTATTAGGTATATTATTGGCTAAGAGAAAGTTTTGTATCCTTGAGTACATTATTCTTATTCATTTCAACTTCCAGACCAAATAAATTTTAAAGCATAATAAAAATGTTTCTGGTTTTGCTTCTGTGGTTACGACACTGTTATATTAATTATTCTGTTGTATTTTATTTTTCTAGACATTTGTAATTTCAACCTTGAAAATTAACATTTCTGGAATAATTAATGACAACCAAACTTATTTCGTGTTATACATTTTAAACACATACATTTAAGCACTTTTTTGAAAATAAGGGAAAAAAACCGGCCAAGTGCGAGACGCACTTGCGCTCGAAGGGTTCCGTACTATCAACTAGGTAAACAACAGAACAACAACAAAATAGGCAAAATTTGGCGTTTTTTGTATAGGAGCCCTCTTAAACATTTATTTTATTTCAATTTTATTATTTATTATTAAAGTAAAAATACAACTGAGTATTTTGTGAATATTTCAAGTGCCTACTTGTAGCCATAATTGATATCAATCAAAAAATAAATGTAAATTATTATCATATTATTTACATTTTATCATATTATTTATATTATGCATTATTTATATTTTATCATTATTATTTATCGTATTCGGAGACCTGCGAGATGCGGCCTGATAGATCAAACTCGATTGAGGTTGTGATGACGTAATGAAAACAATGGCAGCTCTTTTTCTTAAAACATAGTACCTAATTAAAACATTAGAGTATTAAACCTTATCGTGACAGATATGGAGACAACACTATTCCTTGTTATAGTTTTGGTAGTCCAACATATATTTTTCGTCGTATATTTAACTGGTATATATTTTTCGTCAGTGAAAAACTTTTGAAAATAGAATGAATCGATTCGAACAGTGTCCGAATATATTGTGCCCGAACCGAATCGTCAGCAACTCGAATACACGACTGCTCCCGAAGATTACGTTACCGCACACTAGGAATAACCCCTGTCACACAAGAGACCCAGAAGTCTCTCCTAGATTTTTGACGAGGTTACCAAGATATATAGCCAACGCTAATTGAGCGCCGTTAAGCCAGGACGGGACACGGTAAGTCCCCTCTTTGAGGCGTGGCTGGAAAGGCCTTACGGCAGACTCCGGCATGCCTAAGGCATTAAGTCCGCCTGTGTACCTTTGTGCTGCATGAAGTTTTAATAAATAAATAAATTCCACTCCTTAGCTGCACGCACAATGAATGTGTTCCCAAAACGTGTTGTGCGTATAGATGGGATGTACTATATCCCACAAGGATGTCCCAGAAATCATCCCTGTGGGCACCATACGAGCACACGGTAGAAGTGTGCCCCGCCTGGGCAGAGCATCGCCGTATTCTCATGACGGCGATCGGCAGCGGCGATCTCTCGCGCCAAGCCCTGATACAGGCTATGGTCCCAAGCGAGGAGGAATGGCAGGCGGTCGCCTTCTTCTGCGAAGCAGCAATGCTAGCAAAGGAGGAAACCGCACGCTAGAGGCACCGGCCCCCACGCCCCAACCGCCGCGGGTATTCCGAGTCCGATCCCGATTTCCAGCCAACGTAGGCGCGGGCTTGCGGACGGCGAACAATACTTAGCTCGCTGTCCGACCGTCCGGTAACCATTCGGACCAAGCCCAGGTCGTCATAGGCGCGTACTGTTCCCGCGCGCCTCAAGAAGTTGTCAGCAAACAGTATGGAACCAGCAGAGTCGACGGGCCAAGGTTCTGTTTTTGTAAGGAAGGCTAGGAAGGCTCGGCCCTGGTATGAAGGGTTGAAGTAAGGCGGGTTTTTAGTCAGTTAGGGTCTGACACTATATCCCACTCCGCTCAAGGGCGGGAAATGTCCCGACGACGAGCAATGTTTAGATCGCCGTACGCTCGTCCTATAAGGACCGAACTCGAGTCGTCAACGGCGCGTAGTATGTTCCACGCCCGCGGCTGCCACAGAAAGATGTCAACCCAGTAGACTAGGACCATGGGCAAAAGTTTATAAAGGACGCCATCCCTCTCCGCCCTAGAGCGCGAAAAGTCATTATATGATTTCCCAACTTAAAAAAAAAAACACAGATTGGTATAAAAATTGATCAATAATTTACTTTATCGGACATTTGATGTAAATTCTAGTTTATGTAGAAGGGCAACGCCCCCTCCCGCCCCCCTATTGGTGGTGTCCTTACCAGGATATATACTCTACTTACTAATCATCATCATAATCATCATTTCATCCGAAAGTCAACTGTTGGACATAGGCCTCCATAAAGTGTCGCTAAACCGGTCCTATGCGTCTCGCATCCATCGTATTTCCGCGACCGTCACCAGGTCATCAGTTCTAGTGCTGCGTCTTCTGCTGCATGGTCATCACTCCAGAACCTTTCGTCCCCACAGACCATCTGCGAGCAATGTCCTCGCCCACTGCCAATTACTATTGCATAACATTTTCTTCGTCGACATCAGCCGGGGTGTCACGGAACACGTTGCTAGCCCACCGCTCAGACAACGTGCCCAACACGTGAGCAATGAATACACAAAAGTAGCGTTATAATAGTCTATTTATAGTCCTACTGATCAGACCTGTCGTTTCTGTGCTGTGGTGCTATATATTCTCTAAGAAAACGCAGCGCTGCCACAACGACGAATATCCAAATAGGATACATTGAATTAACAATCCAATGTATCTGCTCGTCTATGGAATGCATTGCCAGATCCTACAAAACACGCTCAATCGTTGCCTGTATTCAAAAGACACTCCCTATCTATTTGATTAGTCGCCATTTCGTGGATTAATGTAACTATTTTATTTTACGATATGATCAGCCATGTTTGGCCATATCATGAAATAAGCATGCGTTTAGCCACAGATATGTCAAACAGGTTTAGCCGTCCATATCGTTAAACGCAAAGTGTACATTGATTTGGCTTGACCATATTATGATGCGGCAAGCGGACGAGGTTCTATGTCATGAAATGCTACCATTTCATGACATGGCCGGTCACATTATGAATTGGTAAATTATAAGATCTATTATAATAGCCCAATAATATGTTCTGGCAATTACTGTCTATTTTAAGTTGCCTGGAAGAGATCGCGCAATGCAAGGTCGCCTACTAATTTTTCTTTGTGATTTTTTATCTACAATATATAATATATAGAGAATAGGACTATGTGGATCATTTTTTTTTTTCTTTTCAGTTATTTTGACGTATGTCTGGCAATTTGACTATTTCTGCGGCCTACCCAAATGTCCTTTCATTGGTATTGTTCGTCAACTCGTTGAGCTCCTTAGTAGGTCTAAATTGAGCTATACAAATACTGACAAATGCTTGCACTGACTGGACAGGTCCACTCAAATCTGCGTGGTTCTTTCCTCAAAAGTCCATCTCAGACAGAAGTTTGCATGGTTCTCATATGATTTGACCATAACATGTTTTGCTGTATGGACTTTTAAAAGAGACTTTGACCCCTGAGTTTGTTTCGGTGTTTCTTCTCAGGGTAGTCAGCTAGAAGACACCGGCTTCAACTAGCTTAAACTGACAAAAAAATAGATGTGTAAAAGTGTTTTTATAAAACCTATTTGCAAAATAAATATCATTTATCAATAACGTAAAAATAAAAAATAATAACGGAAAAGCGTTAGGAGGTCGCTCTGTTTTTTTTTTTTTTAGATTAAATAAGTTTACCCGCTAGCGAGATCGAGTGTCAGACTTTAATTGGCCCACCTGGATTCTTTCAGTTGCCCTTTTGCGTTCCAGTGCCATAATAACTCTTTCGATCAATTTCACATGTGGTGAGTGGCCTTGGAACAGGTTTGGCGGAAGGACCGTTAACTTCGGAGGAAAATTCCGTAACTTTCTGTCATCGGCATTGTGTTGTGATTCTTCAAAGTGAAAGTCTAGTTTCTTTAATATTGTACCACAGGCAGCATAAACAACCGGACTCTTTTATTTATCTCTATGCCTACGTTTTGGCATGACTTTTCATCTGCCATGTATAAAATATTCGGTTCCAAGATCTACTCGTGTTTTACTTACAATACTTACCAACTTTTGGTAAAGTGGTGACCCGTTACGCAACGTGATATGAACACGCAACCTTCTGAGTCCCGTCGTTTATGCTGCCTGTAGGTGTCTGGTACAATATTATGAATAGTGTAATCGTGGTATCCGCGTGTCTTCTGAAATTGAAGGTTTATTAAAACAAGAAAAACAGTGACTAATGCACAAAAAAATATCTTTTATAATTTACAATTCTATTTTTAAAATGATAAACACAAAGATTACGAAGCCTACTTTTAACACATTCATTGTGCGTGCAGCTAAAGAGTGGAATTCCCTGCCGGAGTCTGTGTTTTTTGATGGCTATAACCCAGTAATCTTTTAGTCAAGAGTGAATAGGTTATTTCTAGGTTAGCGCGCTCCATCGCTTTTAGTCGGCTTTAGTCGTAATTCGACTATGACAGCATCATTGACCACACCACCAATTACCAGTTAACCAGTATTTACATTGAGTGACTACCTTCCTGCCCCCTAGCCAAGTTACAATCGTTTCGTTTAACGTGAACGCGTGGAGTTGGCCACTCCCCCAATTCCTTTGTTCTGACTAAGCGACTGAGCGTTGAGATGACGTCAGTACAAAGGTATTGGGGCCGACTCCAAGCGTTCACGCAAACGAAACGATTATAACTTGGTTAGGGGGGCTGAGCTACAGAATGAAGTTAGAGAACGCATTTCAAATAAAACAGCAACAAGCTAAGTAACGAGTACTATCTACTTACTAGATAGTACTCGTTACTTAGCTTATAGTTAACGTTATTTCCAAAATCCAACCGTTCATCTCAAGTATGCCTCACTTGTTTTTGTCTTCCTCCAAAATAATTAAATTACCTTATTAATTAACAGACTTCACCGACATGTGAATGTTGAGGCAATCCAGCTGTTAGACAACACGGACCTAGTGCGTAGACTAAAAAGAACTAAACCCTTCGAGTTAGTGTAGTGTTTAAAGTTAGTGTATAATAGTGATCAATGCTGTGCTATGCATATAACACATGAACAAAGTGTTTTTATCAATATCAGACTCTAAGAAAGTGCTATGGACTTCTATAAAAGAGCTAAAGGGCGCGATTCTTAGTTTTAACAAAACCTGTATTGTATAATAATAAGTTAGAGTTAAATTCGGCCGTCAATATAACAATCACTATAATATATGTGGTTTAAATCATAGTCGGTAATGCTGTATTGAAAAAACTCGAGTCTAGAATAATGACAGCCGACGATCTCATACGACAAGTAACGGTTGCTAAGGTCCGTCTGTGAATGGATCAGTGAGTGGTATTATTTTAACGTGGGAAGTCAGCAAATGACGAGAGGAACAAAAAAATAAAAAGAAAATAAAGGAACGTCTGACGTTTTACAAGTACTCAGCCGATGAGAAAAACAAAACCCGACTACGACAAAAAAAAACGCTAAAAAGTATGAAATAAGTTTTTGGGATACTGAAATAAATAAGGTTACTGAAGAATCAAGAACAAAACCAAAAGAAAAGCCGTAGTCACACGTTATTAAAGTGTTATGGTTGGTACCTATACCTATACAACGCTTTAGCGTTTTTTTTTTTGTCGTAGTTGGGTTTTAGTTTTTTACTTTTTTTTTTAAACTATTTTGGTGTTAAAACACTGTGCTTCTACTTGAATTTTATCGAATTTTTCGACCGCTTGAGGGCGCCACATTGAGTTTTAATAATAATATTTTTTATAAGCACAAGTTTTCAAATGATATCAAATACGGTGTATTTGGACTAACGTGTTTTTTAACACATGACTTTCTATCCGATAGAGGGCGCCAAATCGATTTTTGTGACCCGTTACGTAGCCAGCTCAGACTCCTAGCCCATAAGACGGTTCTAACGATACCTCATACGTCGAGTTCCGATAAGTAGATTAGGAGCTATGAGAGAACAGATGAACATACTCACATACATACATACATAGCCGGTCAAAATCATAACCCTCCTTTGGCTTTGCCGTAGTCGGGTAAAAATTGGGATTGATTTAGGAACTGTCGATGTTATGAGAGAATATTCAAATTCAGATGTCAAAAATTTCCGTCAGATTGCGAAAGACTTAATCTAATATCCCTATTATATACTTTGTGCGTGTGTTGTTATGTAAGTATTAACGGAAATGTTGTCTAAACTTCAAACATTACGCAGTGATATTATAAATGTATCAATACCAACCGGTTTCTGGGCCACGGAGTTATGCGCAGTTCATTACATGTTAGATTTTATTACAGCGTGATATAAGTTACCTTATTCAAGGTTTTTTGTTAGTTACAGGTCCTCGAATCTCATACATAATTGATTTCTGGCTTAGTTTTAAATTACAATATTAATTATAATTAATTCCATTTCTATATATAAAACTTAATAGGTATATTTACAAATTAAAAATAATAATATGTACAAACGGGTAGAAAAAGAACCTATTGGGCATCAAAAAATTCATCCACATCGATATCAATGGGAAAAGTGCCCAGAACGCTGGCAGCATTGCCACGTTGGATGGCAATGCTGATTCGTTGACCGAAGAAAAGTCCAGCCCTCTAGTCACGCGAAGAGTCGCGCCCAGCAGTTTGCTAATGTCACGAACAACTCCGGGTTATTTCACGCTGATTACGCACAGGTCATAACATAAACAAATGTGTATTAATTGTACATCAAGAAATAACCGTTATTTTAAAGTGGTTCTGCTGGAGAGTGCTCTGTAGCATGACCACTTTGAACGGATATTTCCAAGAAACTAACAATATACAATTTTTAATATTAAGCTACAAAAATATAGACATTATCTACATTCTTTGATTATATACCTGTCTAGATAGAGCAATGCTAACAAACGACGCGCTGAAAATGTCGCCAATTGCGTGATATGTGTGAGTACCGCTCGTGTACTTATTGTCGTCAAACTGTCAAGGTGTGCGTGTTTAGGGATGCCTGCTCCAAATTATTAACTTTCCTTTTCTCCATGATTTATTATGATGAAAGTTTAACAAAATAGGTCGAATAAAATAATTATTTTGTAGATTAAAGAAAGAAAGAAAACACATTTATTTAGAACATTCTTAAAGACACACAATACTCCAGTTAAATAAGTACATAAAACAAACAAATAAAAAGTATAAATTCCGATGTTTGAATATAGCAAGAATGTGTGACTCACGGCTGCATCAAAAAGGCCCAATTCAGCAAAAATGCCAGTCAAGTAGTGCCTGATTAGTGTATCATTCATCATCATCATTTCAGCCGAAGGACGTCCACTGAACATAGGCCTCCCCCAAGTTCCACCACAACTAATGGTCCTGTGCGTCTCGCATCCACCGCATTCCCGTGACTCTCACCAGGTCATTGGTCCACCTTGTAGGAGGCCTTTCAACACTGCATTTGAATTGAGAACTTCTTATTTTTATTGAAGTCGGTAAAATAGCTATACTGTATATCGTGCCTGGTACCGAATTACCGATTCCTTCTTTAGCCGTCGTAATCCCTTTTTTGTAAATATCATCATAAGTGAAATGTCTGGAACACACGACTGAAACTTGTGAGGTTTCTACTGGTCTTTATTTCGAGTCCGCAGTATAATGTCTCTCCAGCAATTTGCTAGTATGGGATCCGTAGGCAATCTAAAACCCACAATATTAGAAAGTAACTAACAAAAATACGACACATTGATCAATGAAAGAATATTCAGGAAAACCCTGCAGTATCATGGGTTCTTCTTTTTCCAATATGACGTCAACCTCGTTTTTACTGAAACCCGGGCTTTTTTGAAAAAGTTTTGAGCTCAGTCAGTTGACCCGCTGCCAGAAAAGAGTTACTAATATACGTTGGCGTATTAGGCGTATTAAACAGGATAACAAATCGTATTAGGCGTTAAGAAATGTATGATGTTTCCATACATTTCTTAACGCCTAATACGATTTGTCTCAAGTTGCAGGGACTGGCGGAAAATGTATTAAACGTGATCGTATTAAGCGGGTTCTACTGTATTTAGTGCATGACGTCATAGTTTTCATTTATTTTGTAGGTATAGATTTTTACTGATCAAATAAATACTGTAATTTTTAAAATAATAATGTTCTCTTGATCGAAAGATGATGTAATGGTATTTGTATTTTGTCTCCCATAGTTTGGCCAAATCTCCCTAGCAATAAACTGACAACACTAGCAAATCAGACTAAACTTCAAAATAACGAATTAAAACATCGTGTTTTCTTAAATAATAGTGGTATAATTATAAACCTTACCGATGAAAAGTGATCTTGGTGTTATTAAACGGTTTTTCCACATAATTGCGACACAGTCTGATAGAACAAACCGGCATAATTAATTATTTTTCGTGAGCACGTCATCCTTACGTATTCAAAATGACACTGACGCATGGGAGAAGCGAGTCTACCAATTTTGGTAGACTTTTTTTGAGCCGTTTTAGTACGGTCAATGTGGCATCTAGACAGGTATATAATCAAAGTCTACATTTTATCCTGTTTTTTTTTACATAATGTAGTCCAATTGGTTCTGCTGCGGAGCATGACACCGCAATAGCCCAACGATCAAAGCGCTGGCTGCAGAGCGAGAACTCGTAAGTTCATTAGGTTGGCTCTTTGCTGTAATCTGATGTAAACCTATTTCTAGCTAGTACATAGTCATAATTATTTACTAGACTCTCTGCTATCGGCCACACCAGCGTGAAGTAAAAAATATATCTTACCCGATATAGTAGCTTGACCCAAAGCACTGTATCAAAAATTCCTGTTTTTTTTCTACAACGTAGATCCTCAAAGACTGTTAGACGCAGTCGCTATAGATCAGGACGGAGATAGCCAGTGGATAACAATAACTTTTACGAATTTTTGCACACATCCCGGCCCCAATATCATCGATACAGCAGATACGGCGGTAGCTACGCCCCTGAACAAGACTATACCAGGACATGGTCTACACACACACTCACACAAAGACTATACAAACTTTGACAAACCAAACTTAGTCATTAGATCCTTACTTTTGAATGTCAGTGAGTGAGTTTGATAAGCTTAAATTCACCTTTTTGACTTCTTAACAATTCAAAAGTTCATGTACCTAAATGTTTTAATTTAAATCAATATTTTGTGTTTAAAAAGCAGTTCATGTTTTAAATAAGTGCACCTGTATTTTTCAGATAATGTTATCCCTGGAGGAGTTAGCAGTACGTCTGTTCGACGCCGGCGCGGTGCGTCTAGGAGACATCGAGGCTAAGATCGGGAGACGAACGCCCATCTACTTCGACCTGAGAGTCGTCGTGTCGCACCCACAGATCATGGTACGGACAGCGTCATTTATTGGTTAAGTACCCCTAATGAGAAACGGGGGCGGCGGGGAAATTATTTTAGGGAGTTATTATGATTTCCCACCATTAACTTCGCGCCTCTGAATGCACAATATTAGACCGGACCGTGCCCGAACCGGGGCGGGGCCGGAGCGGAGAACATCCGAGTGTTGGGACCGTGCAACAACCGTCATATAGACGGGCGTCGTCGGGGCCGAACAGGACACGGATCATACACTGTGTAATATAAATTCATACAAAATGTACGCAATGTTTCAAGTCCGTGCCCCATCCGGGCCACGTACATAGTACGCCCCGGGCACGGCCAGGTGTAATATAATTCATCCCTAAATCTTCATTTATAGATCTTTGACAGTCGAATCGTTACGGATAGTTAGTTATGAAATCGGTACCTCTAGTCTCTACCATGAGTTTTAAGCAATAGTATTCATCGCTACTCGATATCGACGCCGTAAATATTTTGTATAGCAAATTTTGGTTCTGCAAGTGACCGCTAGAGGCGCTGCAAAATTTGCCATACAAAATATTTACGGCGTCGATATCGAGTAGCGACGAATACTATTGTTTAAAACTCATGGTAGAGGTACGGGTTAGACCCAAAGCTAACAGTTTGGGACTGATACGATACCCAAAGGTGCGAGAGTGATGGAAATAAACTATGCAATTCCGATGCATAGTCCCCGAATTGTATTCGATAAACCGACAGGCAAGCAATTAGGCGTCGATGCTCAAGAGTAATTTTCCATATCATTTTGTTTTTTGAACATGGCCCTTTCAGAAAGTCGTCTTGCCCTATAATGACCCTGGGCAAAAGTATCACCTCAATAACATTAGAGTGATTATAGTTGCTTGGTTTTCGGTCTTGCGGACGTCTAGCAATGAGTAGGTCGCCGTAAGACTGCCCGATAAAGATCAAGCCCGAGTTGGCACGATGTGTCTAACACAGTCCATGGTCCGAAGCGAGGAGGTCGCCTCCTTCTGCAAGCCCCAGCAAAGGAGAGGTGAGGCAACGGCGGTCACGCCTCAGCCGCCGCAGAGATTCCAATCCCGATTTCCGGGTACCATAGGCGCGGGCTTTCGGACGGCGAGCAATGGGTAGCTCGCTGTCCGTCCGACCGGTAACAATCCGGACCGAGCCCAAGTCTTCGACAGCGCGCACTGTTACCGCGCGCTTAAAGGAGTTGTCAACAAACTGTAGGGGCCCAGCAGGGTCGAAGCCTACTCTGGAGCCTTGGGAAAGTGTGAAAAAGCATACCAGAACCCTGGAACCAAGGCAACTCAGGAACGGGGTGGGTTTTTAGTTGGTGGCGTAGATAGTCCCACAGGGGCCCCATGTAAAAAAAATACTTTTTTACAAATGCTTGGTTTACCCTACGAGATGGTTGTGGATAACATGTTGCGAATTTTTTCCCACGTCGGGGCCCCTGTAGCGCGGGGGCCCCATATAATTGATACGGCAGATACGGCAGTAGCTACGCCCCTGGCTTTTAAGTTCAAATGTTGATCGTTATCACAAGAGATTGGCTGGAATATTTTAACTAGTTTTATATACTTATCATATTTACATTAGGTACCCACCTAAGGTTCTTATAGAAAAAGGTACCTATCCTGGATAATTATAAAAGCGGTAAAAACTGCTCCTAATAGCTTTATTCCATGACATGACCTTAATTGACCCGTCAATCATCTCGTTCCTGTTAGTTTTAAGTGCAAACTAAATATCTACCTATGGGCACTATGGATGAGTTCATTGAAAGTTCTAATTTACTAGAGTGTAGCCCTAAATCTTTTGATCAGTTACTAGCCAAGCCCAGAAGTAGCCGTTAAATAAATACGTCAACACTCTCATCCGACTTCGGCTCCAAAGATCCATAACAGTAATAAAAATGCCTTTATTTTTCATTCCAGCTCTCAGTTGCACAGCATTTAGAGAAACTAGCAAGGGAAATAGATCACGACTTGCTGTGTGGGGTCCCTTATGCCGCCCTACCACTCGCAGCAGTCATGTCCGTCAACACCAACACACCTATGATCATGAAAAGGAAAGAAACAAAAATGTACGCAACCAAAAGAATCCTTGAAGGAATCTTTGAGAAAAACCAGAAATGCCTTGTCGTTGAGGACGTAGTGACATCTGGCGGCAGTCTAATGGAAACTGTTCATACTTTACGTTCTGAAAATTTGATCGTGACGCACGCCGTAGTAGTTCTCGACCGCGATCAAGGTGGCGTTAGTGTACTAAAACAGAATGGAATTCACGTAAAATCGATATACACTTTGACTGGTTTGTTGAAAATATTGAATGAAGCCGGCAAGATAAATGAAGAAACGGTTGAAATTATATTGGAACACATTAATGAATGTCAGTTTAGCAATTTGGATTTCATGAAGGACAATTTGGAGCTTATATAGCTATATAAATAAGCATTTATGCTGCATATTAGTGCCATAAGCATAATCAGCTCTTTAATTTTCCCACTGCTGGAACTCAGGCCTCCTCTCTAGGAGAAGGAATGGGCCGTAATCCACCACAGGGTTTGGTGGATGTTACTTATCTTCTAATTTATGGTTCTAGGACATGCTAGTTTCCTCGCGATGTGTACCTGGTGAATAAATTAGGTACACAATGTAAATATAATACATATTTACTATTTATAACCACCTTATTTTATTAATTGTATCCTGTTTGTTTTATATTGAGAACATAATTATAGCAACAGAATCATAGCACGTCTATTTTAATTGAAACATTGATCCAAATAGTACCTACCTAATCTATGAAAATACAATAATGGTATTCCTACTTGTACAGTTTTAATTTTGTCAAAAACCCGGTCTAAGCTGCATGGTATACTGCACCAAAAAAGAAAGTTTTCTTCACCTTGGAGAAACTCATTTTATCGCTGAAAAAATGCTGCCATCTCTATTTAGGGTTAATTTCATCTGCCTGTGTTATTCTTATCACTGTATTACATTCCTGCATAATAATTTATCTATCTAAGCATAAGCATAATCTACCCACTGCTGGGACTCTGGCCTCCTCTCTAGGGATTGGACCGTAATCCACCACGCAGGCCCTGTGTTGATTGATGGATATCACTTCGAATTTTCTGTTCTACCACATGCTGCTTTCCTTCACCGTAGTCGTGATAAAATAAATTACACAAAGTAATGCTGCCTGGCTGGGTTAGAACTAGCGACCAACACGTGTAAGAGCGGTTTCCACTGGGCTAACAAAAAAATAATCCACAAAATTTGTTGAAAGTTCCCAGTTCTTTGAGATCCATACTGTGTCCATAACTCAGAGAACGTACCCACCACCCGTGTAGGGACCAATGCTCCTACAAGGGTGAAGACCTCGAGTTCTTTCCCATTTCTCCCAGTCACAATCAATATACTCGTATTATAATTCTGACAATCATTTCCTGTGGTGCTATTCTCTAAGAAAACGCAGCGCTGCCGCAATGACGAACATCCAAATAGAATACATTGAATTAACAATCCAATGTACGTTAGGTCGACAATCCAATGTATCCTATTTGGGTATTCGTCGTTGAGGCAGCGCTGCGTTTTCTTAGAGAATTGCACCACTGATGTGTCTCTAAACTCGCCAGCCCACCTCTTCGGTCTGCGTACAATACATAAGCGTCTATTACACCACTCGATATTCCGCACAAGTTACACAGACTGTCTTAAATTTTACTTCCGAGTAAAACAGTCTGACCCTTATTACACTACGCGACGTCGACAAAACCAGTCAGTATATCGAGTGGTGTAATAGATCCTATATACTCTTCTGTTAATTCATACAGTAACAAATTATTACGAAAAGCTCTATTTATATTATAAAGCGAACTACCATACGAGTACCTTGTATACCTAACATATTTATTTAAGCCCCCATTTTCCTGTTTTGAACTCTGTTCTGCAGTAACATCTATTTCAATACCAGGACCTACCTCGCTGATTAGCCGCTAATGACAATGCGTGGAGCACCGTTATCCACAGTTGATGAGGAAACGGCCGCATCCGGCTAATGCAAATGCATTTTAATGCTAGTTAGATAGGGTATCTACCTAGTTTTATAGTCACCTCAATCCATTACAGTACGACCGACAGATATAACTTAGCGAGTCTGGATAGGCTCTGCGAAGTTTAGCGATATTGTACTATCATTTTTGCCTGATCACTTAAAAAAAAATCGCTTGAATTCTGCGGCGCGGCGTCAAACCAAACCCTTTGAAGTTTTCGTTTCGAGTGCAAGCAAAAATTAACTTAGCAGTGGTGATCAGGCGTAGGTCTTTGATGGTACACTCGTAAAAAAATAAATGCCAATAACAGTGAGCATTCAAACTTGCTAAGTTAAGTCGGCCGTACTGGGTACATTTACGATGTGACTCAGGCACATAACTTCTGGCCCAGAATTTTGTAGGTCTGTACTGTACAGTTTATTAAAAAAAAAATACATTACTCAAAAAAAATTACATTAGTTAAGAAGAGACTGACAAAACGACCACCCGAGCGCTTGTCGCCCTTCCTAGCGTTTTAGCTGGGAAGCAGTAGCGAAACTAACTTCTCCAGCAAGCGCAACGTGAGTAGGGAATTTCTATCAGGGCTCCGGGATTGATCGAAGTTACAGCGATCCTCGCTAAGAGCAACAGAAGGAACAAGTAGGTTTTAGTCGGTAAGTCGACTCTTCTCCCTCTTCACCCAAAGGGATAAGAGTAATTTAATTTCGAGATATAAAAAACAGGATTTGTTTTGGACTATGATTCAGACAGAAGTGGCAGTGATAGTGATGCATTTTCATCTGCATATCTCGTCGAAGTACGAAACATTTTCTGCTTCATTATGCTTCAGGTATGGGCATTGTGTCAAGTGTGAAATTATAACGTAGTAGTAATGTATGTTGTACTTGTTATTATTGACTGGCAATATATCAAGATGTATAAATAAAACAATTCAAGTAAAATCATTGTAGTTTTATTACTCACTGGAATATAATAATTAAAAACCTTTGATCGATTTCGAAATGTTGTACTAGCTTCTTAGTAAAAAGCCAATGAATAACACATTATTTGAACAGTATCAAACGAAGTATTAAAATTAAACTTAGGCATTAAAAAATAGTTCAGCCTTATCAAAAAAAAGATCTTTTCCTTTGTGTCATCAGTGTGTCGATAGCACTTTGCTGGTGGTCAGGCGAAGGGCCCACGTCGCTGGGGGAACCTGTTTACAGCCATAAACATCCGAGAGTCGCCCTTCGGTCAAGGAAATCACACACACAGGAATGTAGACGCGACGTCACCAACGTGTAGGTACGTCCTACGTAACATAAATAAGTCCCAACAGTTACACGGAAATACTAATGCAAATCAAAAGACGTCCCGTGCGACGCGCCGGACGCTCGGATCGGGAGCAGGGGGTGTTGGGGTGAGGGACGGGGGTTGGGTGTGAGTGTTTAGTTGTCCTCGATCTCCTGCTCGGCCTCCTCGTCGAACTCTGCGTCCTCGTCGGCGGTGGCCTCCTGGTACTGCTGGTACTCGGACACCAAGTCGTTCATGTTGCTCTCCGCCTCGGTGAACTCCATCTCATCCATACCCTCGCCAGTGTACCAATGCAAGAAAGCCTTGCGCCTGAACATAGCGGTGAACTGCTCCGAGATGCGCTTGAACAGCTCCTGGATGGCGGTGGAGTTGCCGATGAAGGTGGCGGCCATCTTGAGGCCGCGAGGTGGAATGTCGCACACGGCGGTCTTTACGTTGTTCGGGATCCATTCCACGAAGTATGACGAGTTCTTGTTCTGGATGTTGAGCATCTGCTCGTCGACCTCCTTCATGGACATGCGTCCACGGAAGATGGCGGCCACGGTCAGGTAGCGGCCGTGGCGTGGGTCGCAGGCCGCCATCATGTTCTTGGCGTCGAACATCTGCTGAGTGAGCTCGGGCACGGTGAGGGCGCGGTACTGCTGGCTGCCGCGAGATGTCAGGGGAGCGAAACCGGGCATGAAGAAGTGGAGACGTGGGAACGGAACCATGTTGACTGCCAGCTTGCGGAGATCCGCATTCAGCTGGCCAGGGAACCGCAGACACGTCGTCACGCCGGACATGGTGAGCGACACCAGGTGGTTGAGGTCGCCGTACGTGGGTGTGGATAGTTTGAGCGTGCGGAAGCAGATGTCGTATAATGCCTCGTTGTCAATGCAGTAGGTCTCGTCTGTGTTTTCTACTAACTGGTGGACTGATAGTGTGGCGTTGTAAGGTTCTACTACTGTGTCTGACACTTTGGGCGAAGGTACAACTGAGTATGTGTTCATAATTCTGTCGGGATATTCCTCTCTGATTTTGGAGATAAGAAGTGTGCCCATTCCGGAACCAGTGCCGCCGCCGAGTGAGTGTGTGAGTTGGAATCCTTGTAAGCAGTCACATGACTCTGCTTCCTTACGTACGACGTCTAATACGGAATCCACGAGCTCAGCGCCCTCTGTGTAGTGACCCTTAGCCCAGTTGTTACCGGCTCCAGACTGTCCGAATACGAAGTTGTCCGGTCGGAAGATCTGTCCGAAGGGTCCCGAGCGCACTGAGTCCATGGTGCCGGGCTCCAGGTCGACGAGGATGGCGCGGGGCACGTACTTGCCACCGGAGGCCTCATTGTAGTATACGTTGATGCGCTCCAGCTGCAGGTCTGAGTCGCCATGGTAAGCGCCAGTGGGGTCGATGCCGTGCTCGTCGGAGATGATCTCCCAGAACTGAAACAATTACAAACAACACTTATTATAATAAACGAAACATCAGTTAGAACACAAGATTTAAGCTCAATAATTTATCGCGCGGGGCGGGAATGTCTATTAGCACAAGACGCGGCGTCTGAGTGCGTAGGATGAGTCACGGTCGCCCTGGCGACGGGGTTCGCAACAAACGACTCCCGAGGCGTTGCCTCAACATTAACATATTTACGAGGTCGACATTATCGATCCTACCCACTACCATAAAGGTACATCAACGATTTAAATCACGTCTCAAACCGATGAATAAGCATAATTGCAGCAAAAACATTATGGCCGCCTACTTTCGTCGTGTAGATGTCATGTTGCCTTAAAAGAGGAGAGCGCGGAGCAAGTTTCTCGTTTGGTCGGACAAGCTGTCAAACAATAAATCAGGCGAGTCGGGGTTGCCGGTCGCTGTGCGCACTCTCACACAATGTTCGCGTGGCATTTTTAGGACGAATCGGGCATAATTATTTGTACAAAACACGAAGTCATCCATTAACAATGCGCCAAGATTTTATCGCGAATCAATTGAGAGGCTTTCTAGGTAAATGAAACTGCGAATAGAGAACGGCCGATAAGATCTGCTGTTGACTCATTCGTGGCGAGATTATAATGTAGAAATATTTTTTAAACAGTGCAGTCACGTAACATGTTTTAATCACGGTTCTACTTTTCAGGAGTTGGTTTAACAATGGGCAGTATTCTCGTCTGGAAAAGGACTAGCTTACCCGTTACTCAACGCTAAATTCATTGCCATTTACATAAAATTCTAATAAAAACCTTTCTATCTTGTTTATGAATTTGTTGTTAAAAAGATTATCTTTATCAATAGCAATAATACTCACTGGAAGTTTTCGAGGAAGTCTATAAAGGAGTGTGCGTCATATTGGTGGACGTGATGCGATTATTCATACCACGACTTCATCATAACATAATAATATAGCGCCTTGTTGGTAGGCACACAAGTAGGATACTTCATGTACCTTCAATGAAGCGCATAACATCAATAGTAACGTTCTTATGGTCTTTATATTCTCATAAATTGAATTTACAACCGATTTGGGATATTTTATCGCCAGATTGTCAGTCGCTCGTTACGTTGATCACGCTACAAAAACCGGGTCAACGCGGAAGAAGCCGCGGGATTGGCTTAGCTCGTAAAATCACAGACTGGCACGGAGACAGTCGCGTGTCGTTGGCAATTACCATCAGAGACATGCAAATAAGTAAGAAAGTTTTGAAAAGTACGCCTATTTAGGTAAAACAATTACGAACGGTAAATGTTGTCGGGTTTCTTTATCATTATATTCCACGTTAGAATTCAACAAGATAATTAAAAGTCAAATTCATGCTTTGGCTATTTGTCAATTTGCCAAGACAACTTCATTCAACAAAATACGAGCATACTTCACCCAATTTCTCACAAAATACTTGAATCTCAAGAACATATCGTTGCATTTCTCAAAAACGCTTCACATTTCAGTGAAAGAAATTAAAAGTTTTCCGCCTGGTGCATGGTGGCTATTTGAAGAGTTCGGGCATTTTGCCAAATGCTGGAAAAAACGCTTCCGACATTCCCGCACACGCTGAAAGGATGGAACAATCCGCGTTTTAAGGTATATATGGGCATGCTGACATGATGACGTCATTGAAAGTATTCTTTGGGTTACATTCTTTGCATTTTGTAACTGATATTTGTAAGTACTCGATTCATATCTAGAACACATGATGCAATCGTAAGTTTATACCGGCTGAGATATCACAAAAGAAAGTACTTTCACGAGTGCTTAGTAACGTACTCAAAAATACTCACTTCGCAACATTTATCATACCTTTGCGGCATTTTCTAGTCTATAAAACGGATGGAACATTCGTGATAAATTACTGATAGCCAATTAATACTAACACAAGCAATAATTTACTGATCAACTAGGTATTTATTCAATTAGAAAAGTCTTAAATACCGTAAACACGTTAATTGTCTCTTCAACTAGATCGTTTAAATGCCATCAGAATTAACAAGTTTAACTAAATTATGTAACAAATCCTGGCTGCAATTATTCAATTAACTTTATTCATTAAATAATTGGTTCGCTCACGAGTTTAATTCAATTAATCCTATAAAATTGAACGGTATTATGGGGATCTTAGGTTAGTCTATTAACAATTTGAACAGATTATAGTGGTTTTGTCGAGGATTATGACTTTGAATTAGAATAGAATAGACATTTATTTGCTCAGAATGCAGGTAATTACAATAAGGTGATAAAAATAATATTAAAGTGTCCTTATACATTCTACCATTTTGGCATGCAAACATTGATGCAAGTTCATCAAACATTAAAACACAATTTAAGTTTATACACAATTAAAATTTGTCGGCTAGAAAATCCGATACGGAGTAGTAACATTTATTTAATAGAAGAGCAGTTAGTTTGTTTTTGAAAATTTTTACTGGTTCCACTTTTATAGAATTAGGTAGGTAAAATATTGATAGTCCTACCTATGTGCATAGGTACCGATTTACAGTACACTGCAATTGCTATAGGAGGGTGCAAGTAACAGCTGTCGGATTTAAACAATGTTGCTACTAATCCTTTTCTGCTATCATTCATACAAGTCCTATGCTATGTAAAAAAGACCTCAGATAAAAGAGTCAAGATTACGTGAGAATAGTAATTATACCTACTTACTCATCTTACTAAGACTGAAGCCATAGGGCATTGAAACTGGTAATTTGTCCGCGGTATTTAATTTGACATAACCGCTAATGCCTAATGTCTACATTCTTTTTTTTGTCAACAATTCGAAGTGATTTACCTACAAGGAGGACGACAGAAAAGCCGGTCAAGTGCGAGTCGGACTCAACAACTCCTTTTTTACAATTTATTTTATTGTTTTTGGTATTTGTTGCTATAACGGCCATATAAATAGGTACCTACATCATCTGTGAAAATTTCACAACTGTCTAGCTATCATGGTTCATGAAATGAAACCTGCTGACAAACTGGGGCAGCGGAGTCTTAATAATTAGGGTCCCATTTTTACTCTTTAGGTACGGGACCCTAGAAGCAGCCTGCTTTTCAGGCATTGTTACATCAGACTCTAAAATAACTTGAAACATGTTGTTCAGCTTTTCAATTTGAAGACTTCAAAGAGACATTTGAACATCAAAACAGTTCCTGATTGTGAAACACGTCCCAGGAAAGATTTCTCGTCGTAAACTTCACTGCTATAGCATGTGCTAAGCCGTGCTATTTCGGCTCTTCGGCTCACGGAAGAGCGTCGGTCATTGAACTTTTATGTCCATCGCCGTAACTACAAGCAACCTATTTAAATTTCATAATTAACTTTTTGCAGTACGCGCATGAAATTAAAATCTGCAATTACGCGCGAGCTTTTTTTATAGGCGGCCATTTTTCTTTTTACTCGCAGTAAAAAGAAATCTCTAAAAACAGTGCGGATATTGCATTTCATGTTCAGTAAATGTAACCAAAAAGAAAACGTTTTTTTTCTGTCTTATTACAATAAGAATATGTCGCAAATAAGGTTACACACCAACTAAAAGATCTTATTTTTTTCCTCTTAAAAAAATCGCGCTCGCGACAGCTGCTATAACATTTGGCGGATCCCCGCACTAACGGAAAGGACTCAAATTTCGAACGTTATAAACGGAGGCCTATGATTGGCCGGCCCTTATCATAGGACGCGGCCGGTAACCTTGAGCGGGATACAAACATGCTTGCCTTTTATTTATAACGGTTTTTTTATGGCGGGAATCTAGGTACACTTCCATTGAACTACGCTCATTGATTTGAATTGCCATTGCAACTTACAAAGATCCATATTTGGAAGAAAAGAGGTATTGAATTGAATTCCTTTGTTTGAAAAATGATAATGCCGTCAATGGGTGGCATAGTTGGAATACCGGTCTTAGCACCTGTCATTCGACATTAATTCCAAACTTGCCAAGTATACGACTCAAACTTATCAAAACACATAAAATGAAACACGTAAATCGATAATCCTAAGCCTCGGTAGATCCGCCAACCGGCGACTAACACGTGGAAGTAGGCGACCGCAGACTTCGGAGTTTCTGCCAACGTATCGATCGATAGAAAACGTTTGGTGCGGCATTCATAAAAATTCACCTTTTACATAATATTTACACGATTACTGCTGACGTGACAGTATATATTTCTGAGAAAATCGACACGATAAGTAGAACAAAAAAGTCAACGAAAAGTCCGTAATCCACGACCACACCCACTGACTCTAAATATGACACACACTCGATCACAGTTAATTGAAACAATTTAGACAATATTAGCTTGAATTAATAAAGGAAATAGTCGTCAATTGTTTCATTTTTCGAGTCGTGGCGTGAGGCCGGCGTCACAAAATGCCGGCCGCTATGCCAATGTACGAAATTAGAAGTTAAAGAAACAAAAGAATAAGCTTACCTTGGCTCCAATCTGGTTACCGCATTGTCCGGCCTGAATATGCACGATTTCCCTCATTTTGTTTAATATGAACTTATTTTACTTAGTAACTATAAAAATTTGTTTTTCTGCTCCGCACGCACCACGTACTCTCGTGGTCGCTTGAAGAATAATTTTGTTCCGTTTCGTCCGATCGACCTAAACTACGGATGAGATAGTGTTGCGGTGAAACCCGTGGTATTATATATCGATAAAAATTGTCGCATTGCGACATACTTATGAAATAATATTAAATGGAGAGTTGATAATGTTTGGTCAGAGGAGTAAAATGTTTAGGTACCACTTTCGACAACCACTCCCAATAAATTAAGACTATCCACTAAGATAAATCGACTTGGTTGTTCTATATCATGCTGATGATATTAAACTTTTAGGTGACATAAATAATTTCTTCTATGGAACCCACACTTGGTGAAACGTAGAATTTGGGTATAATAAGTTCTATTTATCTATACAAAAACCCTGCTCGTTTTGTTAATTAAGTATCAACTAGTAAGTAAAAGGCCATAATAATCTGAATTTGAAGCCGTTAAGGTATTCAGAAGAATTTATAAGCTGGAATAGACCCTAGAGACTAAATAGATAAGCTCTTTTACTGCGTTTGGCATTCATTTGTTTACTGATTATGATATGATGATACCAAATCATCAAGTCTCTTGATAGAGTCCCTTTCTATACCTTCAAAAATTTAACTTGAGTGACTGTGAAAAAATAAAGATTTGATTATTTATTTGTTCATTTAATCTACAACACAAAGTATAAAGACGGACTTCTTGCTTTATTTATTTAATATTTATTTATTTATTATATACTTTATTGTACCCTTCATAATCAGTTTAAGAGACAATGTGGTAGATGCATAAAAAAGAAAATGTTATTAATTAATGACTTAGACAACAATGTAAGGGAAGTAATCTGTTCATTTTGCAGTCAGTAAAGTTGTTATGTATGTTTGTAGTAGTTTTATTGAGGCAGTAAGAACATTGATTGTATACGTTTAATTTGTATTTATTTAGATAGTACTTGTATTATTAAACAGACGATGTCGTCTTTAACAATTCACCAACTCTTATAAAACGGCGTACGTCGTACGGCTTAGAAAATGGTTAATTTAGCCCATAATCACCATCGGGGCGAAAGGCCGGATCTCATAGTGAAATGGCGACAGTGACGGTCGCAACTCAGTGCTGGGCACGCTTTAATTATGGCAGTAACGAGACGGCGTCCTAAACTTCCGCATGGCCCAGGTTTTCACTGGTAAGCAAGTTCCAGAGGTTCCTGTTCCGGATTCGTGCGGAACTCACGCCCGGGTGTCACCACTGTGTGGACCGCCCGGAGGAAACGGTGGAGCACACACGGAGGCACGCACTGTTCCCGCGCACCTCAAGGAGTGGTTAGCAAACTGTAGAGGCCCAGCCTGCTAGCTGCAGGCAGGCAGGGTCGAAGCCTACTGGGGCCAAAGGTCAGCTTCTGAAAGGATGGCTCGGCCCTGGTATATAAAGGCAACGAAGGAACGGTGTGGGTTATTTGTCAGTAAGAGTCTGATATTATCTCCCGCTCTGCAAAATGCGGGAGATGTCATCGGACGATTTTACTGTTAGGTAAGGTAGGCCAAAAAAAAACCCATAATCACCATTGCATCACTATCAAGTTTTTAAAGTCCAAAATCTGATCTGCATTTTAGTTCACAAAATCTAATGTAATATAAGTACATTACCCATCCATTCACCTACTAACAACTTTTTGATTTAAATACTTTTTTTAATTTCTTTCATAGGTAATTAAAAAAAAATAATGATAGCAAAAGCGGAGGATACAGTTAGGTGTTGCTGAGACATCATCTTCTTCAATTTGATTATACCACTGCACTGGATAGCTAAAGAATCAAAGAATTTGGTACGTAAAGTGTGTTATATAAACTTAACTAAACTAATAACTTTTAAACTCTGAGATGTTACGACGTTCGTTTAGGTTTCAATCTTCAGCTCTTGTCAAAATCTATCTATTGCATACATAAAATATTAGTATAAAATGATTACAATGATTAAAAATAAAAAAAGGTTAATTACAAATACATAATGTCAGTTTTTACGGATAAAGAAGGTACGTACAGAGATAGTGTTGTGTCACATATTGCATATGTGAACGCACCTTAGATTTAGTGTTGCACGTTAATATTTAAGTCAATTTTGTAAAGTTAGTTAAATGGCAACACGAGCCGAGGAGGTGGGGCGCTACTCTTAGCGTCTCTCGCTCAGACATGGGCGTTTTTGGTTTTGAACGCAAGCGGAATTCCGATTTTTGATTATGAAATCGATTTCAATATCCGGTTTTAGATATCCGATTCCTGTAGCACCTAATTTTTATAATACACGGCATATAAGTTGAACCAAAATGGCGACCGACTTTGAATGCGCTCTAAGTAACCGATTTTCAAAGTAGACGGTTGCACGTAGCCATAGCAATGACGGCCATTTTTGGTTCAACTTACTTGCCACGTATTATAAAAACTTATATACTTACGTATACTTTTTTCATTTACATTACAAATCAATTAAAATAAAGTCTGAACCAAAAAATCTTAATAAATATTTAACTATTTACATTTATCTAAACCAACACAAATACACAATCATACAAAAAGTCGGGAAATTCTTTTCACTGATATGGTGATAAGAAGTGGCGCGCACATGTCACCAAGTTCAAGTTTGCATCTCTGAACGAAAAAATTAGATATGTTACACTAGATTAAAACCAAAATAAATCAACGTATATTCACTCAAAACTAGTTTTTACGTTCCCCCAAAATAAGGGTGACATTGATCGTATAATGTGCAATAGATTTTTTTTGAATTACGATAACCAACAAACCGATAGCCAAACGAATCCAAATTGACCAAAAATCTGGATATCATAAAACGAGTTTTGTGGAAATCCAAACGCAAACTTCAAAAAACGAAAACTGCAAAAATCCAAATCGTAAAAAAATCGAAATCGTATCTGAATATTAGAAAACTACAAAGATGCAAATCGTATGGATATCCAAACGCAAACTGACCAATGCGATATGAAATTCGCCTTCTCTCTTTCTAACTAAGCGGAACGTTGTGGGAACAAAAAGGACAGGGCGAATATATCGCGATTTGGGCTAGATTTCAGATTTTAGTTTTGTGTTTGGTTTGGATTTTTTGAAATCGGATTTTCAAGTTTGTGATATTGATACGTATCGATTTGTGACTGGTATCAGATTTTGAAGATGATTTGATATATCGGACGCATGTGTACTCACTTATCTGTCAGCCGTCGCGAAACACCGACAAGATATTTTATTATTGACATGGGCTAGGTACGCGCGCCTCAAAGAACTGTGACCAAAATTGTCGACGACGCGAATGCTTCCCAGGGCTGCGGATTGTTCAAATACAAATACAAATACAAAAACTTTATTTGTGCACACAGGTACAATTTAGGTGTTCGAAAGAGTTATCATGGCACTCAAAAAGAGCAACTGAAAACAGTGGGTTTTAGACAGTAAAAGTCTTGCATTCCCTCTCACTCCACCCTGAGCGGGAGAAGTCATTTAATGATTTCCTACATAAAAATAGAATTTCAATTTTATACAAGTTAATTTAGAAACTATCGATATCATGTATCGATACGTGGGCAACCCAGTTTTCTTAGCCGCTTTCCTATTGGTCGGATGACGCCATACTGCGGCCATGACAGCCAACCTGACAAAAATGATCGGCGTCCTATTTTCATGATGAATTACGATTTTCTTCGCATTTTGAGAGTCATTGAAAAATCAGGATGTATATATAAATAAATTATGAGTTGATCCATCGTTGTCATGTTTTTGTTTTACTTCATATTGTTCGTAAAATACTATAATTTTCTTTCCGAGTCACAGATGTATCATTCTCTTATGTTGGTACAACTAAATCGTACTGGCGATACTGGCGATTGGCGATGGCGAATACTGGCTGTGCATGGCGCCGGCCGGCAAAAAATGCAAAACAAAAAACTCAATTAAATTAACATTCGATTATGTATTATAGGTGACCTACCTATTATTGTAATTAATTACTTAAAACATAATAGTTACTATGTTGTCATTCTAAGTTCTCTGTTTTTATTAAACAAAGTTCAATAAGGCTAGGTGTGCAGAATGTTGTGGACCAGAGGCGTAGCTACCGCCGTATTTTCTTTATGGCTAATGTGGGCTCTTCCTTCCTTCCTGTTAATTAATAATAAACTAGGTTAATAACTAATAGCTCGTAATTCCTAGGAATCCCTAAATTATTTTTTTTTACTGGTCCTTTATTATCCATTATTTTGCTTGCTGTTTCCCTTAGAATATTATTATTCTAAGCTGTTTCCAATATTTTAAGCTGCCATATCTGTATACGTTGTACCTTCATATGTGTCTGTTTACCCGATGCAAAAACGCAAGCTAACTATAGGTAGATGATATGACATAATTGCCTTTACAGGCACCGCAGGTAAAAATATTTACAATACACGGCATACCTACTTACTTGTAAGTTGAACCAAATTAAGTTGGCCTAAAAGGGCGATCAAACGTCAATGCGCAGTAGGTACCTAGGTACCTACTTTATAGATTTTCGGGACTCAATCGAAGTGCCGACGGCCATATTAGTTCAACTTATTTGCCGGGTACTATAGTCAATGTACCTACCTTCCTATTATATTAGACATTCTTGTCTTTGAATGAATCTCAATCATTAATTCGCCATCAAGAAAAACTTTAAGTAGGTATCTACCCAATCTAATCGTTTGAAAAAAGGCTGGAAAAGTCAAAATGGCCTCCATATGGCTCGCCTCAGTCCGCAATTTCGCGGGTGTGTTCTCTTCCCAGCTCAATACCGGGCGCCATACCGCAGTGACTGAGTGACGTCACAGCCTCACAGCAGGCACGCCCGGTCGTTGACATGCACTTTAAAACTTTTAAATTAGGAATGTTTTTGTAGGTGTCCCTTCAATGCTTTCTTTTTTAATGACAATAGGAAAATAAGCGGGAGATGTTTATTGTTCTAATTTTATAGTTGAAATTGAATCTCTTTTTATTTTTATTTAACTGTAGTTACGCAACAGACAAGAAACTTAATACCTAGTTCTATACTCTCTCTAGTTGCTACTCTTTCAATAGTTTCCTATCCCAATTGGCCGGACAAGTATTCCAATACCACTTATTAAAAAATAAATAAAAATTCTTACTTAGTTAAAAAAGTTAAAAAAAAACCATAGATATCCTAAAAAAACCATACCAAAAGGACAGGCTAGGTATTCCAATCCTTATTACTTTATACACCATTAAATGATGGTTTTAATCCCGTGGAGGTTCGATCCATTACATGAAATGAAACCCTATCGATTTGTAAACATAAAATAAAAAAATACTAGGTACTTTTTTCTAAAACTCGAATTAATATACGCATCATGTACAAAAATAATTTCGTCAATGACCTTATAGGTAGTTGTGGGTCGTTGCGTGCTAACTACCTTCAGGCCATTGAACTCGCCCAGCTGACCTTTACTTAAAGAAATTAATTTCGTACATGCGTAAATTAATTCGAGTGTAAAAAAATACTTAATTTTTTAATGTTATCTTTACAAATCGATAGTATTTCATGTAATGAATCGACCCTTCACGGATTAAAACGGTCAAAATTCATCAAAACCCTTAGTGCGACTCGCACTTAGCCGATTTTTTTCCTGGTGGGAAATCAATAATTAGTTAACTTCTTTCGCTCTGGGTGAAGTGAGAGGACTTTTACAGTTGCTGTGCGAAAAAATCACTGTCACCTTAAAAAGCAAAGGGAAACTGAAGGAGCACAGGTGGGCTTTAGTCATTAAAGTCCGACTCTTCCTCTCGGTTCACACAGAGCGGAAAAGTATATTCGATGATATACCACCTCATAAAAAAATAGCTGCTATAATCAGCTAATATTTCCACTGTCACAAGGTAAACTCTCGAATCTGAAAATTAGCATTTTTTGTTTGTAAGCTTAATCACGAAATCTAAGAAACTATAACACCTACAAACTTAAAATTTGGCAGGTAGGTTCCTTAAGGGTGTAGACATGTGTAGACCAGAGGCGTAGCTACTGCCGTGTCTGCCGTATCAATAATACGGGGCCCCCACCATATAGGGGCCCCTACGTAGGCAAAAATTCGCAACATATATTCACAACCGTCTCGTAGGGTAAACAAAGCATTTGTAAAAAACGCCATATTTTTATACGGGGCCCCTGTGGGAATAGCTACTCCACTGGTGTAGACGTACGCTAAGAACGGATTTTACGAAACTGCACCCTTAAAACCCGACTTTCACGCGGGCGAAGGCGAGGGAAGAAAGAAGCTAGTAAAAACTATATTTGTCTAATGATTTTTAAACCCGACCTAAATATGAATCCAAATTCATATACAGATATAGTCAGTAATTAAAAACTTGTTCATAGAATAAACTTTTTAAACGCACTCCTGTAAAGTTATTTCACTTCCGATAGTTTACCTTCCTAGGTAAACTACCAAGAAACAAGTGCCAACCAAGCTTGGTCACCCTACTGAATAGTAATTAGTGTATTAATACAAGTACGGCCGACGGATCTTGGCTCGTCTAGAGTTAGGCTCTGCGTACTTTAGCGCTCAAAATAAGCGCGCCAAATAAATTATTTATAAAAATAAATGCCAATAACAGTTGCAGCAATAACAACTGCTATTGGCATTTATTTTTTCAAACCATTTATTTTTGTTACGAGTGCACAAGCGCTAAAGTTCGCAGAGCCTAAGTTCAGACGCGCCAAGATCCGTCGGCCGTACTTGTATTAATACACTAATTACTAATCAGTAGGGTGACCAAGCTTCGTTGGCACTTGTTTCTTGGTAGAAAAGTAAACAAACGAATCGGAAAGTTCCTTCATTGGTATTATCGTATGCTAACTTCCTTCTAAGTCAAGAGCGGAACTTTGCGATACGGCTGTAGGTTCCAAGAAAACTAGGCGTGGTGTCCGACTGGGCAGTCAGTTATGTGTACAAAGATAATAATATATATTATGAAGATATTTTTTTTTTATTCCACAACTATCACACAACGCCCTCTAGTCCCATGCTAAGCAAAGCTTGTGTTTAAGTACTAGACAACTGATAAACAATATACTTATATTTCTAAATACAAAGATAAATTACACCTAGACACAGAACCAATGATCTTGCTTATCACTCAAACATTTGTTATGGGTGGGAATCACAGAAATGTTAAAATTTCCGAAATCTGTGGTGGTAATCGAACCCATGAATTTCTTATCCTGTGTACCCTGTACTATTTCTTATTCTGTGCCCATGACCTCCGGCATAGACCACTAGACCAGTCAACTGTAAGTACAAAATGCGAATATTAGTAGAACCAAAATAGTAACGGGGGGCTGCACATAACTATAGCAACGGGTTCAACTTATTTGCCGCGTATTACAATAAGTTGTATGTGTGAGAACATTATAAGGCGGATTAGTGATTATGTTTATTTGATTGTTGTCCTGTGCGAGACACAATGTTCTGCTTGGGCTACGTGATTGTTCGAAAGAGCCACCTCGATCCTGGACTGCAAAGGCAACTGAAGAAGCACAGGTGAGTTTTAGTCAGTAAAAGACTGACACTCCCTTTCGCTACACCCGGAGCGAGACAGGTCATTTGATAAAACCTACGTAAAAAAAGGTAGAATATTTTAATAGTGTAGGTAAGTGAAAACGAGGATATAGTCAGCTACTGGTTCGCCGCACCTGAACTAAAATTAGTCCAAAGGGCAAAGCCCCAAAGCTTTACTCCAAAATCTATCTATCTTCATTTCCGTCCATTTCATCAAAAATAATTTGTTTGTCTCAGTTTGCCAAGTAAATAGGTTAGTATCGATTATAGCCTATACTCTATGGTATAGGTACACAGAGTATGCGTCACCGCAAACTGCAAACAATGTTGACCATCTGTTCGGTTCGCGCTGGAGATGGACGAATTTCTCCACTCTGTGGCGCCGAGCGGTGTCTGGCGATTTTTGTGAGGGATTTTAAGTCCATTGACGGTTTCTTTAAGCTTTAAAATATAGGCAAATAAATATAAAATATACTAAAAAAAGCGGGAGATAGTGTCAGACTTCTACTGACTAAAAAACCCACTTTGTTCCTTCATTGCCTTTCATACCATGGCCGAGTAGGTTTCGACCCTGCTGGGTCACCTACGGTTTGCTTACAGCTCTTTGAGGCACGCGGGAACAGTGCGCGCCGTCGACGACTTGGGCTTGGTCCGGACGGATACCGGACGGTCGGACAGCGAGCTACCTAAAGCTCGCCGTCCGCAAGGCCTTCTATTCTAGGACATCGGTTTCTCTTTAAAAAAATTCTCGCAGTTTTTAGTGGCCGTGACTCCTAACGGATAAATGTTTAGTTTCTTCACATATTGGCGTGTTTCTGTATCGACAATAGACGATCAATCATTTAGTTCCGTTGTTAGCTTGTCATAGGCCACTTCCAGTCTTGACCTTTGCGAAGTGTGTGGGCTAACATTAAAAAGTTTGAAGGTGTTATTATGAACAGCTGTTGAGGTAACCAAGATATCATTGTTATTAGGATATGCTTGTTTTCCCTCCTCCATTCAAACGGGTTTGATCTTTAGAAATATGTTTGTTTATACAAAAAATATACTGATTAAGTGAGTATTTCTCAAAATACATGTACATCTTTGAAAAAAAAAGTGTGCTTTGAAACAGTTCAAAAGTTTTATATTTATAAATCATCACACAAAAAAAACACACACTCAATTTTGTAGGATGAATATTAATCTTTAAGATAACGAAGAATTATAGCTATAATCATACTTATTATCAAATATTTCGATATTTTAAAAATAGCTTTTTTTACCTTTCATACAAAAACCTGTTTGCCACTCTACCTTTTTCATGTGTTTTTGTTTCATAAAATGCGATACGTAACTAAATTATTGTAAATTTCTTTGTATCATCGTTCTACAGTAATCGCAGTTTCTGTATCAAATTGATTTTCTATGGGGTGTCATAGTGAATTGGCAATTTAAAGCAAAAAAACAAAATGAGTCGCTCTCATTTACTATTTAGTTATTACTCTTTAGTTACGATTTATTTCTACTTTCCCATGATTTCTGAACGATTCCGTAATTTTTTTACACGGACAACACTAGCTTCACTCTGATTGGCTATTGGTTTGACGTCTCCGCCATTACATCTATCGTGAAAATCAGTGAGAACGTGTGTGTTTTGTGGGGTTACTTTTTCGAGACAGGAAGTAAAATCAGCGATTTTTCATAGAACGGTAAGTCTTCATTTACCCATTTTTTGTAATACGTGTTGTACGAATATTTAATAAGCTTTTATATTTGCTGTAACAGCTTTTATCAATAAATATATTTTTTCTGACCTCAATTTGTCTAATATTTCGTAACGTTTTTTACGAATTTCGTTACGTAACGAAAAAGTACAACATAAAGCTGAGTGTATACTGTTATAACCTGACTAAGCATAGTAATATTCACTACTTAATTTATGAAAAAAAAAAATATAGAGCGTCAATAACTAAAGGATTGGATATTATCTGCTATATAGAAGTGCCACCAGCAAAAAATAATGAAATAATTTAAATTACGTTTTTATGTGATTTAACAACTTTTTACCCCTGATATTACTTACATGAAGTTCTATTGAGAACTTCCTCCTTTTCGTCGGTTAAAAAACCTCGCGGCTTTGTTTCAATTCGCTTGAGAATAGAATTATACCGATTGTTACAAATACTTAACTCTTGCTAATGACACTTCTGTAGAGATGCCCACTATACTTGTTGGTTTGACTTATCAAATTGGTTATTACTTACAACTGCTTATATACAACTGCATTACTTCTTTTGTTTTTTAAGGAATGCCGCCAAAAACCAATGCCGAAAGGCAAAAAGCTTACAGAGAACGACTCAAAAAGGATAAACCAAATAAATATGAGGAAATCCGTGTCAAACATTTGGAAAAAGTTAAAGAAAATATCAAAAAGAAAAAAGAAATTCTTACAGAAGAAGAAAAACAAGAGCTACGAGCAAAGTGGAGACAAGCCTATGCTATAAGAGCTGAAAGAAAAAAAAAGGCCTACTCTACGACAAAACAAAACAACACATTGGAAGTAAGAAAAAATGCTAAAAATAATACAAATATCCTAAAGGAGAGACTACAAAAGCTTACTGAAGAAAATACTCAATTAAAACGACGAAATAAAAATTTAAGACAGGCCTGCAATCGGATGAAAAAGCGAGTGGATTATTACAAAGATAAGGAAGAAATTTATAAAGCGCTAATGGATAGTGATTCTAATTAAGTTTTTTTATGTTTAAAATAACGTCAGGTTTTCATTTTTAAAAGATTGGGAAAAAAAAATAATTTGATTAAAATAGTATGAATGATTACTCCCTTATTTTATTTCTAACCCCTTAAGTATTTGGGTACATACTTACAAATATTTCGTATTGAATAAATGAAGAGCATTCACAATATTTCGCCAATGTGTAACCAGCCTTATGGTTACTATTTAGTTACATCTAAGGACTATTTCGTAACAATATTTCGTTACTACCATTTCGTTACGTACATTTATTTTGAGAAATACTCAAGTGTTCTTCAGAATGTGCATAGCATATGTAAATTAATCAATATTTCGCAAAGAAAATAGATTTTAAACGTCAGCAAGGCCAAATCCAGCCACTGCTGGCAGGGATTTTGTATGCATTAAATTCTGGCCAAGTTCATTGGGACTATACACATTAAAATGACAGGTTGCGAGCGAGAAATACGAATTTACACACCCTTTAAAGCTACCCATAAACAGTTCTGTTTAGGTCATCGCTTTAAGAGCTCATAGTAGCTCTGGAATAGCACATAGGAATTTTCCCGAGAGTATATTCCCTTGAGAAAGTTTTTTACTTCCACACGGGCATGGGCAAAGCGCTAGTGGCACAAAAATATACTCACTAAACCTATAAAGGCATTGTAGCTATTTTATTAGATATCCTTTGTGATTATATTTCGTCACTTATTGCTCGCACTTGACATGCAATAAGATGATAAAGTTTTATCGTAATCGGATGAACGGCTTGCCAGCACATAAAATACGAACAAGTACTTTTAATAAGTAGTATAACCTATTTAAAAGGAAAAACTGGCTGACTGACATCTGACATCAATGCACAGTCGAAACTTCTGGGCCTAAGAGTGTGAAATTTTGGACAAGGTTTCCTTTTATGAAGAAGGCGAGTCTAAAAGATTTTCCGAAATTCGTCTTCTAAATGAATGAAACAGGGCTCAGTCTTTATGGAGAAACCTACTTTCACCAAGCAAAGCTACTGGCAGAAGCTAGTGGTCAATATGGCCTCTCAATCTCAAAAAAGATTTTTAATCTTTTTTAGGGTTCCTACCTTAAAAGGAAAAAACGGAACCCTTATAGGATCACTAGGCCCTTTGTCTCGGGAACGCGTGGAGGTATTGACTTGAAAATGACTAGACTGCGGTCCCTTGAAACAGTGAAAAAATCAAACTTCTAAGATAAATAAAAAAGAAGATACGGCGTTTATGTCTCAAAAAACGTACATTTCGACACTTTCACGGGAATCAAAATTCATAAGTTACTTCCCGTTGACCTAGAACCCTGAAAACTGGCATAAAGCAGGGTCTCAGTACGTCCGGTTTTTCGATTCAGAAAGATCTCCGAGACTCGATTCGGAAATTAAACTATGTATTTACTTAGTCAGTTTGTACGGAACCCTCGGGATGCGATTCCGACTCACACTTGCCAAGTTTTTTTTTAAGCGGTAAATCATCCAGTGACTTTTCCACTCCAGGGCGAGGGCGTGTCAGACTTGACTAAATAAACCCACTCTTAAGTTTCTTCTTTGCCTTCGTTCTAGAACCCCGAGGTTCTCTTTCACATAACCCATGGCTCCAGTAGACGTCACCCCCACTGGGCCCCTACGAAGACCGCTGATATCTCCTAGAGGCGAAACTTTTTAAATCAGGAATCATTAAAATCAGCCAGCAATGTATACGCCTCTCTTCTCATCTCCACCATAAGTACTATTTCGTAAATCCTCATGACTCACAGCTTTCTACAGCTATCGACCATCGCAACATGGCGACCACTCAACGAAGGTGTTTGGCAATACACCTTGAACGGTAAACAGGCTGAAGTGTTGCGAATCGGTATCTAAATATGTTTTATATGATTTATTTCAGTTTATGTGGGAAGGAAATAAAACTAAAATATCCTTTAAAATACACACATATTTAAATTGAAAACGTATTCTCTATTGGTTACCTGTAAACTAAATATAGTACATTGTTTTCCTTTTTCAAATACAGCATTCCTGTCACAATTAAGAAAGATGGCCGCTAGTTAGTTTGTCTATGGTCCCTTTTCGCGCTCAAACCAGAATACCTACAGGGTCTAATTTAAATAAAACATGGCGGCAACCCGATGTTATGCGGTAACGGTAACCAGTGCCTATTACAGATTGCTGTACCTCTTAGGTCACTTTACTACTTACAAACGGCCTACATTTAGGTTGTGTTTTCATATACCTAGGTAGGTATATTGTATGAGGAATACTTATAAGCAATACTGAAATTGTACCTACAGATTGGGTCGACGATCATCATCATCATCATCATCATTCCAGCCGAAGGACGTCCACTGTTGGACGACGGTCCTACGCGTCTCGCATCATGGTCAGGTCATCGGTCCAAAGATCAAAGATATCCAAACAGAATTTGAGAGGTTGTATAGTTATTGAAAACCTTTTTGCTTTTTTTTTAAGTGGTGTAGTGTTTCACTGCGATCCCATCAGACGGTAAGCAGTGATGCAATCGTTCTTGGTGAAGCGCACTAAAAAAACAGTCAAGTGCGAGTCGGACTCGCGCACTGAGGGTTCCGTTAATATTAAAAAAAACTATCTACTAGATCACGTTTAAACTAATTTTCGGTGGAAGTTTGCATGGTAATGTTCATCATATATTTTTTTAGTTTTATCATTCTCTTATTTTAGACGTTATTTTCTTTTTTTTAGTTCCCCCCTGAACACATTTTACCACTTTGGAAGTCTCTCGCGCAAACTATTCCATAGATACTTCACACGTATGGATTTGATGAAACAAAAATGATTGAGTTTCAGTTCTAAGTATGGGAATCTCCCAAAATTTTTTTTTTTTTTCTATTTTTGTGTGAAAATCTTAATGCGGTTCACAGAATACATGATCTACTTACCAAGTTTCAACAGTATAGTTCTTATAGTATAGTATAGTTTCGGAAAAAAGTGGCTGTGACATACGGACGGACAGACAGGCACACAAGACGGATCCATAAGGGTTCCATTTTTTGCCATTTGGCGACGGAACCCTAAAAACGAAAAACTAACCCCTCCAGCTCTGGGTAGAGCGAGGGGATTCTCAGACTAGCTGAGTAGAACAACCGTGTTCTTTCAAATGTATTCTGCGTTTAAGCACAGAATATATAATAGTACCTTACCGGGTTTAAGAGCCATGTTAACTCTATTGAACAACCAACAACAATCGTCTAAGGAGGCGAAAAAAACGAAACCGGACCTCAAACTTTTCTATCAAGGTCCTTCTGTCCGTCTGTCAAGACCCTTTTACTCAGAAACGCGAGGAGGTCGTAAGCTGAACTTAATATCAAATACACAGGTCTGCAACATTCATCATCATCATCATCATCATTTCAGCCCAAAGATGTCCACTGCTGGACATAGGCTTCCCCCAAGCGTCGCCACAATGATCATCAGTCCACCTTGTGGGAGGCCTTCCAACGCTGCGTCTTCCGGTACGCGGTCGCCACTGCAACATTATAATTATGCAATCTGAGCTCTTCTAAGGGCTGATTTCATCATTCAATATAAAAATTGAGTTCAACTAAACTAAGCTCAGCGTAATCTAGTTTAAAGACCCGTGTCGTAAACATGGGCCACCACAAAAGAATTCAAACTGAGTTTAACGTAAACTAGGTTCAATTCATCGCGGTGAAACACAAAATGAAGCTATAACATAGATATCCGAGCTATAATCTCGATTAGGCGCTCAAACTGCGTTTTGTTTGAACGAATCGCGATTAGTTTATTGGTGAATTAGGCTCGTCGACGCAATCTAAAGATAAAACCGTTTATGCTCTGTGAATGCGCATAGTTTGGCACTCGCTAGGAAATTAAAACCTTTAGGTTACTTCCCATTGACCCAGAATCCTGTAATTTGTCATGAAGCAAGGTGTCATAGCACAATTATAGGAATAAATCTACAAAATGGTAATAGAAAAAAAAAAATTTTCGAGACTCGATTTGGGAATTGAACCCTAGGTGTGCGAATCCGACTCACACTTGCCTAGTTTTTTGCGATTCGAGAAAATCGTTAAGACTCGATTCGGTAATTGAACCATTTTTTACATAGTTTGTATTAGGACTTATTCTGTGACATAGGTCATTTTGTGCGGAACCCTCTCGGTGAGCAAGTCAGACTCGAACTTGACTAGTTTTTGTCTTTTTAGGGTTTCATATCCAAAGGGTAAAAACGGGACCCTCTGGACACAGACAGACAGCGAAGTCCTCTTGTAATAACAAAGACTTCGCTGTCTGTCTGTCTGCCACCAGGCTGTATCTCAACAACTTCGATAGCTAGAGAGAGTTGAAATTTTCATAAATTATGTATTTGTGTTGCCGCTACAATAACAAATACTAAAAACAAAATAAAATAAATATTTAAGGGGGCTCCTATACAACAAACGCGATTTGTTTTCCCTTTTTTGCTCGATAACAATAATGGCAACAGATAGGCACTTCAAATATTCACAAAAACCTCAGTTGTATTTTTACTTTAATAATAAAATTAAAATAAAATAAATATTTAAGGGGGGCTCTCAAAAAACATTACATTTTTTGCCTATTTTGTTGTTGTTCTATTGTTTACTTAGTCAATGGTACGGAACCCTTCGTGCGCGAGTCCGATTCGCACTTGGCCGGCTTTTTACCCGACTGCGCCAGAAGGAGGGTTATGTTTTTCGAGAGTATGTATATATGTATGTATGTATGTATGTATTTATGTATGTATGTATGTATGTATTTATGTATGTATGTATGTATGTATGTATGTATAATTGTTTGGCACGCTCTGCAGCCTGAACGGCTCGATGGATTTTAGCTGGAGAGGTGTCGTTAGATTCGTATTTACTGTGAGAGTGACACTGGGTATATCAAAATAAAAAAAAAACAAAATGTCGGATTTTTGGCGCCAAATTCAAATATTTGGCACGCTCTGTGGCCTGAACGGCTCGATGGATTTTAGTTTGCGACGTGTATTTAGATTTGTAATTACTGTGAAAGTGATATCGTACAAAAATAAAACTAAAAAAGTAAAAAATAAAAAATGGTAATTTAAAAAACTAAAAAACCCGACTGCTTTTCTGAGTATTCATGAAAAAGCCCTAAAACAAGAAAGTCGTTGTAGCAGTCGGGACCCATTCTAGAAAGTCTATCGTCTAGTCAGTAGATCTATGATGTAATGGGTCCCGACTGCTACAACGACTTTCTTGTTTTAGGGCTTTTTCATGAATACTCAGAAAAGCAGTCGGGTTTTTTAGTTTTTTAAATTACCATTTTTTTTTTATTAATTGTTTTTGCTTAAACATACTTTGTCTGTACATCTTTTCACTTTTCAATTCATTCAACTAATGCTAGTACTTCTACAAACGCCTATTGTCTAAAAAAGTGAGACAAGCGTACCCACAAGCCTACATACGCGTGTGATTGACAGCTAAGGTCGTACCAATATGCCGTTCAAGTTAAGGCTGTGGCTTAGCACTAGTGATGTCATTGACAAGACTATTTTTAGAGCCCAGTGTAATGACACGTTCGATGTCATTATTATTCATGTTTGAATTAAAGGTAATTGGTTTGTTGTTATGGTATCAGTTCTCAATTGTTTGGAATTAGTTAGAAACTGTTGATGAGTGGTTTATGTTTGAAGTCATTTTATTAGACACTGTTCACAAAGACACGGAGTAGTTACTGAAGCCCCAAGCGAACGCTGGCGTTCGCACACCTATTGTCTTTCTATTGTGTCTCTAGTTACATTATGGTATTCAAAAGATTAACTAAGGTCTTTTTTACATAGCATGGGTAGGATGACAGCCAGACGAAAATATGCATCTTTAAGATGCGAGAAAAGGATAGGTAGCTACGTTGTATGAATGTGACAGCTGTCACCCGCACCCTCCTATAACAATGGTAGTGTACTTAGCTGTTACTGTCGATTTTACCTGAGTAATTTATTAAAGACACATTGTAAAGGACATCATCATCTTTCTGTCCTTGTCCCACATTACTTTGTGTCGGTCAAATACGTCTTATTCTTCCACTCTGTCCTGTCACCTGCCACATTATAACTAACTCCCTTTTCTTTCATATCACTCCTCATACAATCCATTATATTTCCTGTAGCCTCCTTCTTCCTCTTCATTCACATGTATACTCGTATAAAAGGCCATATTAAGCACAAAGTGTTTGCGGAGACAGGGGAGACGGTGGCACAGTGACCACGTGCTGCCGTGTACAGCAAGGCTATGGAGACCCGTTTATAGTTTCCTCAGTCAGGGACATCTCTGCCCAGCCTTAATAGGTGTAGCAAAGAAAGGTTTTCGAGGTTTGGTTTTTTAAGAGGTTACCGCGCTCCCTTCTATACGTTGATGGCGATCACTGGGGTGGTTTTAGTAGACCGGACTTATCCACAAAGCCTGACGACTTTTAAAGGGTTGCCTCGAATAAAAAAATGAAAGGCTAGAGTAGAGAAAAGATTTCTGCACAAAATCCACCCACTTGGCTAAAGTTTATACTTACATGAATCACGTACAAGGTTTACATAAGCAAGTAGTTCGTAAAAGTGAAGCTGTCGCGTTACATCATGTCGTCTGTATTTGGACAGGGGTAACACAATACAATGCGAGTGAAACCGAGTGTGATTGTAGGCAAAAAACTGAGCGGCTTGGGAACCGACGTCGCGAGATGTAGGTGTCGACGTGTGCAGTTAGCATTGCATTGACATTTTAGGATAGTGCCTACCTAATTCTAAAAAATCTTAAGAGAGAGATTGAAGTGCGCTGACAATTCACAAGGAAACGCTAGCTCACTTTAAAGTGAAAGTATCAGGGTCTTGACTTAAGTTCCTTGTCCTCTAGATGGGGCAGAGGGCGTTCACATTCATCCCGTTCGGTCTTGACCTTCGCTCTTCACTTCGCTTCAGGTCCTATCTCTATGTTGTTTCCGCCGTTTGTCACCAGGCCTGCTTTGCGGATGTTGTCGCCTTAAACAGACCTGGCTACGAAAGCACCAGGGAAGCCGGCAAAATTCAAATTTACAGATCATTTGACTGGCCTGTTGGTCTAGTGGTTAGTAGCCCTCACTGCTATGCCGGAGGTCGTGGGTTCGATTCCCACCCAGGACAAATGTTTGTGTGATGAGCACGATCATTTGTTCTGTGTCTGGGTGTTATTTATCTATAATATGTATGCATGTATTTAGAAATATATAAGTATGTTTATCAGCTGTCTGGTACCCATAACACAAGCTCTGCTTAGCTTGGGACTAGACGGTGTTGTGTGATAGTTGTGAAAATATTGTGGAAATATTATATTTAATATAACCCTATTTAATGATCTGCAAAATGCTAATAACGCTAAGTTGGACTGAAAGAACCGTTTCGAAAATTTTAATGATATTATTACTCCGTAAATAAATACGTGTTACGGTCGCATATTTTAAACAACATCCAACTTGATACAGGTGAGCGACGTGGGGCACGTTTACCTAGACGTAACCTCTCATTTGATTTAAAGATTCCCAGGTTGTATCTATCAGGAAGGAAACACAGATTCCGGCAAGGTGTGCGCACAATGAATGTGTTTCCAAAATGTTTTCTGCATCATATAGATCGATCATACATGTACCTACCGTTGGCACACCGCTGTACGCGTGGTAGTCTGATGATAGAATGGGCTTCACAGAATAAGGCAATACAATTTACCATCCCCCGAAACAGGGTTCCTCCTGCGTGTACGAAAATTGTACTCAATTAAAACTAGTGACAATCAGTGACATAGCAACAGAGACAAAAATATTGCACAGGCGGCTCTCATTCAGCCTTAGGTACATTCATTCACTAGCAACAGCCTTGAATTGACGCCTCCATGTGACACTGTCTGACAACGCCTACGGTCTTAGTGATGCTAGACATTCTACGAAATAGATTAACTACGAGCAACAAGGTTAAAAAAGCACAGGTTTTTGGCCAGTCAAATCCCGAGGAAATATCTTCTTCTTCGTACTTATACTCCTGGAGAAGGGGTCGAGGTCATGGATCGCCTGGTTGATCGCTGCTTTTGCAAGACATCTGCATCTCTTTTCACGGTACTGCGTGTGCATTCGATAAGGGAATAGGTACTTCGAAGATGATTTAGTGAAGTCTGTCCATCTGGTGGGGGATCGGCCGTGAGAACAAGCCCTCCACTCTTTCTTGTACTACTCAACGGCCAAAGAGGAAATAAAACTGGATTTCTTCCACTCAAATCGACGTGGGTCCACCTAGCAGAGTATTATCACAGAATAAGTAATAATACAAGTGTATTATGGTAGTTTTGGTTAATTTTTCGGTCTACTTCATTATAGCCTTAATAGGTAGTTATTATATTACCCTTGTTGTGTTCAAATCTATTGTCAAAAGGGTAATTGGATTTTAGGATTAGTGTAGTCTTTTAACTCAAAGGTCGACTGTTAGTCAATGCCTTGTTGTATAAAGTCCGTCTATGTACCACTACTGTACATAAAGTTTCAATAAAAATAATTTCCTAATTCTATCAATGTTTAGTTAATTTGCAACTTCCCAGTAGTGTTTCATTTTGGAAATAACCAGGCACATAATGTAGCAATATCGGAACTGAATTCCATTAGGTCTCGCAAATCTCACAGTAAACAATCAAATTGTAACTGTAAAAATAATTGATTCGATTCAAGACGGAGCCATAGATGCATTCCATTCCTAAAAACAGTCATAGACAAAAAGTCAGTAGACAAAAAGCCTTCGTTTTAATGCGTTGACACAATGTCAAAAAATAAAAAATAAACTTTGCAGTTTGAATTTGGAACGGATGGTGCAGAGACTAGGATATCCGCCGTGACTAATATTGAAATTAGCAGAGATAAGTATGTAATTATTAGCTTATCCAAACGTTAATTACGTTTAAGATAACCTGGCGGACAAAGTTTTCTGATAATTATATAAATGAATGTTACACCATGAGGAGCTAAGGTAACTAAATAATGATTATCAAACGTCTCGTTTGTCCAGTTTTAGAAATCAGAAAAGTTTATTTCAAATAGACCATTTACAGGCACTTTTGAATTGTCAAAATGGCGGTCAGTTTGTTCCTCCATGACCACAGTGAAGTGAGTCTTATAACCATACACAGCTTTGCATATGTCCTCATACACGGTCTCTACTTCGGTCGTCAGGGTGACTTAAGGTCGGAGTAACTGCAAACCTATACGACCTTCAGTGAATATCTTGATGATATTCTGAGTATAAGGTACGTCACCCTTGTGAACCACTCTCGATCCTCACTACATTGTTCACAAGAGACTTGTGGACGATAAACCCGACACCATCCTGAAACTGCTGGTCATCCTTCAGGATATAGAGCTGGGGGCTTTACCAGAACATGATAAAATGTCAGGCATGCAAGCGAGAAGGTGAGATCTCACTTTCTCGCTTGCACGCCTGACATTTACAAGATAGTCTTACGATATTTATAAAACTTAAAGCCGAGAGAAGTGCGCCGAAATCGCATCGAGAGAATGTGCACAGATTATTTACTCGACGTTTCAAAGATACGTCTTACCACCAATAGCTGAAATAGAAACGTGGTGTTTTTTTTTATGGTAGGTAAAATTATCCAATGACAAATCCCGCCCTTGGGCGGAGCGGGAAGTAGTTTCAGACTCTTACTGACTAAAAATCCTACCCCGTTCCTTCGTTGCCTATAGTGCCGGGGCTGAGCCTTCCTCTCGGAAAACGGCCCATGACCCCAGCAGGCTTCGACCCTGCCTGCCTGCAGTTAGCAGGCTGGGCCTCTACGGTTTGCTGACAGCTCCTTGAGGCGCGCGGGAACAGAACGCGCCGTCGACGACTTGAGCTCGGTCTGGCCGGTTACCGGACGATCGGACAGCGTGCTACCCATTGCACGCCGTCCGCAAGCCCGCGCCTTCGGTGGCCGGAAATCGGCATCGGAATCCCGGCGGCGGAGAAACGTGGTGTTGACTTTTTTACGACATATCTTGCTAGTTGGGGAGAGCTTTACAGCCTAACAATTCAGTTTTGGTCGTCAAATGGATCGCCTTAAGAGTACGTGGAAGGCCTACTACTGGGTATTGCTGGGTATTACTAGATAGAGTAGGTTTTTTTTTGCTGGTGAAATCATCCAATGACATCTCCCGCCCTAGGGCGGAGCAGGAGATAGTGTCAGACTCTTACTGACTAAAAACCCACCCCGGGCCGAGCCCCCGGGTCGATTCCCACCCAGGACAAATGTTTGTGTGATGAGCACGATCATTTGTTCTGTGTCTGGGTGTAATTTATCTATAATATGTATGTATTTAGAAATATATAAGTATGTTTATCAGTCGTCTAGTACCCATAACACAAGCTCTGCTTAGCTTGGGACTAGACAATGTTGTGTGTATTATATTATTAAAATGGTTAAACCAGTCAAGCTTCATTATGAAGCAATGACATTTAAATCTTAATCATCATCAACCAAAAAAACAACATAATTATGTAGTTGGGAAAGTTAATTTAGCAATAAAGTTATTCTTGTACTTACGTGTAAATAAATAAAAAGTGAAAGTATTCGCAAAGAAAGTACGGCAGCGTGTATATTTTATCGATGCTTAAAATTTCGCGGTGCAAATATTTTATGTAGTAAAGAAGATAAGTGTTTGTTTTATTGGTTGGGAACATCCTGCTGTGTTTGAATTAATGGAACTGCGAAGAATGTGGTTTAGTAAAAGACGTGTAACATTTGTATCTTGCAATAAGCGATTCATCTTTCTTCTTGTGACCACACAGGACAAACGATTCCCTTTTCAAACTTCCTCTAATATAGGTACAAACTAGCGACCCGCGACCCGCCCCAGCTTCGCACGGGTGCAATAGTGATATTAAATATATTACACATGTATTATACATATAAACCTTCCTCTGGAATCACTATCTATTAAAAGAAACCGCATCATAATCCGTTCCGTAGTTTTAAAGATCAAAGCATACGTATACTATGATTTTTTATTAGATAAAGTGACAGCAGTGGACAATGCCCAACTGTCAAACAACCATTGTTATAGCTGTCACTTTACTTCATCTAATAAAAAATCATAGTATAGGTACAAACAGCGGGACGCGACTTTGTTTTATACTATGTAGTGATGATAGTGACATCCTGACAGGTACCTACTTATTTCTCACTTTATCCTGGAAGTGGCTGAACAATACCTGCAGTCTAGTTGACCAGTATATACATCGTACAATCAAGAGATTACTTCGCAGCACACAGGCCTTCCTGGCAGACCAAGAGGAAAATCAAGCTTTGGGAAGAACATCACCTACCACCGTCCGACTTCTTGAAACGCAATGAACATCTCCCGCCTGGACGTGAATTGCTGTTGCCTATATTTAAAGGAATAATAAAAATCAGGTATAGTACGTGGCAAATAAGTTAAACCACTTGCTATAGTTACGCGCAGTCCCCCACTTCAATTGAGACCCGATAATCGGTTACTGCGCATTCAAGATCAACCGTCATGATGGTTCAAGTTCAACTTGTGTGACGAGGATTATAACCGATTTACGGGTCTCAATTGAAGTGAGGGTCTGCGCGTAACCATGAAAATGGTTCAACTTATTTGCCGCGTACTATAGACCGCTGCAAATACAACAAGCTAAGGCGCCCATTACACGGTCATAGAAACGTCAATCATGAATGATGGTGAATGATGGTTTTCGTCAATCAGTACTATGCTACGTCAATCAACCCTATTATATGGTAGGTTATTCGTCAATCAAAACTTTTGACTATGGCAAAACTGATAGCAAATCGATATCCGTGGCAAAAACTATCGTGTAATGGGCGCCTAAATGGGGTTTTATGGATCGTTGGAAACAAAATTTGAGTGCGGTACTCTTGTTCAGAACGACACGTGGACCACGCTTGATTTGTACGTAGAACACGTGGCGTGGATCAAGTGTAGCTCTACAAGTCTAGTTTCATATATGTATGGAGACCGATGCGCTCAGATTGGCGTGTGTAGCACACGTGTGCGCAGTGTAGTTCTAGCTTTAGGCCGTGTTTACGGAGACGCGGTGCGTTGCACGGCGTGTTGGGCGTTTCGTCGTACAATTCAGCAGCGGGCCGCGTCATCGCTCGCGCAAACACAAACATATTGCAATGTAAGATGGACCTCCCGACGTGCCGCGCAATGCCCTTTTTATTAGTGCCACCGATGCTGCAGTTAACATAGCCACCTACTGGGCCCAAACAGTTTGACGATTTTACCATCGATTTGAAGAGGTCAATCTAGTTCACAGAATTCTGCTTTGTGTAAGCTAGATTGACAAACGTAAACTACGGCTCTTATGTCAGAGAATATTAACATAACGCGTTACTGAAAGCAATGACGTCTGTCCGCCTGTTGTTAGTTGTTTTTGTGACACTTTGCTAGTGCATAGTAATGAGCTAATATATACAAGAATAGTTTACTAGCTACACAATAATACATATATCTTATGAGGTATTGTGTGGATAGGACCTTTCAGTGTGGCTGTAGCAGGCAGATATTGTGTGCAGACTAGAATCTCGTATTGTTTAGATGTTCTTATAGACCCACGGCACATAATCTGGGGGTTTGTTTTATGGTAGGTAAAATCATTCCAATCCATCCAATGACAAATCCCGCCCTTGGGCGGAGCGGGAGATAGTGTCAGACTGTTCCTTATTCGCCTTGGTTCCAGGGCCCTGTTATGCATTTTCATACCTCGCCAGAGCCCCAGATTAGGCTTCGACCCTACTGGACCCCTATAGTTTGGTGACAACTCCTTGAGGCGCGCGGGAACAGTGCGTGCCGTAAACGACTTGAGCTCGGTCTGGACTGTTACCGGACGGATAGCGAGCCACCCATTGCCCGCCGTCCGCAAGCCCGAGCCTACGGTGGCCGGAAATCGGGATCGGAATTACGGCGGGGGCTGCGGTGTGAACCCCTACGGGGAGTAATAGTCTGCGGATAATCAAAGGACGAGTCGGAGCCGCGCTGATTGAACTTACCTACGCCATGTACGAATTGTATGCGTACATAGCATGTCTAATAAAGAATTTCTTTTAAACTTTTAACAACTTACGTCGGATATTTATCCGACAAACACTTTCGCGTTTAATCCACCAGGGTCGCACATCAACAATCAAATACTCAAATACTCCATCTCGTCAGCTCTCCTGTTGCCGATGGGGATTGAAAAGCTAAACATGATGGAGTACCCAGTCGCAAACACATGACCCTGGCGAATAGGACACGAGAATGCTCATCGGATCAATCCACACAAAATTGCGAAACACGACGCACATTTGCACATTGTATGGTCACCTGAACCCAGGGGTGTAGCTACCGCCGTATCTGCCGTATCAATTATACGGGGCCCTTACCCTACAGGGGCCCCGACGTAGACAAAAATTCGGAACATACATATTATCCACAACCGTCTCATAGGGTAAACCAAGCATTTCTAAAAAAGCACTATCCGCCTTATTCCAAAACGCGATCTAAAATAGTTCCGGGACTATTACTAGGTTTAATCCCGATTAAATGCTATCTAAATGTACTCGTAGTTTTCGGGATTATTACTAAATTTAATACCAATTAAAAGCGATCTAAATGTATTTCCGGGACTATTATCAGGTTTAATGCCGATTAAAACTAGTAATAGGTAGTCCCGGAACTATTTTAGATCGCGTTTTGGAATAAGGCGGTATTTGTTTTATACGGGGCCCTTGTGGGAATTTTGATACGGGGCCCCTATGGGACTAGCTACGCCACTGCCTGAACTGATTCTTTGTCGCACGAAATCGATTCGCAGTTTTGTGTAGTAGCCACGATTTATGAAGCAATTGGAGTAGCCACCTACTGAGCCAAACTCATTTATGCAATTAAATATGGAGTGGGCAGTGGGCAGCAATGCCCCCTGATGATACTGCTACGCTAAAGTGTTAAGGTGGGTCTACACTAGGAGAGCTGAGCACAAGCCGAGCCACTCTACTCGTGGTGTCAAGTGTGGACGTACTACGAGCCTCCAACGATCACTAGGCTGTCCTTAAACGTGATGTCAAACCTGTGTTCGTCAAAAAACCGACAATAGGCGGAGTACAAACGAGACCAAACACTCGAAGCGCGCTCATTCGAGGCTTATAAAAGTCACAGTTCAGTAGAGCCACCCGGAATCCTTGCGGGGTGGCTTTAATGAGGTCATGCTTCTCTCGTGCTCAATTCCTCTAGCATAGAACCGCCTTTAAACCAGGTGGGCCAGTAACTTTTACTTGTATACAAGCGATAAACATCGGTAACAGACCCCTGCGGTACTCCTCCTATAGTGCAAATTCACGTGGGTTTTTTTAAATGAATACTCAAGCAGTTAGCCAGTTAAATGTAGCCTATAAATTGAACCAATACTTTAGTAGTTTATTGACATACTTACAATTATTACACGACTGGCATAATTATACGTAATTGCGTAGATAAATTCAATGCTAAAAGTGTAAAGTATGACAAGACTAACTTAATTACTATATTTATTTTTGTGATATTCGATAATTTTAAGTCAACAGTGATGATTGTCTAGCACTGTAGGCTGTTTCCAACGGCGAATTAACTCGTAATAATTCTCCGTACGCGTACTTTAGGGATCCTCTGTAATCTATTTTAAGGCCCGGTTCCACTTATTTTGACCTTTTTTAAACCTATGGAAAGCCACAAATATAAAAGAGAACACCATGAAAATTTATTTTATTAAAATTGACTATATGACCAAGGGCTTAGCAAAAATGAAAACACGATATAAATTAGTTGGCTCGGACAAAAAAAATTCGCGAATCTGCCCCTAATTTACGATTTCAAACGTATTTATCTACGAGATTACGTTACGGAACTATTTGCAAGTTACAAAAAAAAAGTAAAGCTTGTTATTTAAAAGCGCTTCGCAAGAACAAAAATCTTGAATAGTTGTTGTTTTTTTTTTTATAAAAATAAAACCGCTGTTTTGGGGCCGCGAAGACGACATAATCCCGAGCGAAGTTCATACAAAAAAAACAGTGACTAGAACCGGCCCTTAATACTAAAATGTATCAAAATTCGTTCAGTGGTATATTATAGGCGTGAAAACGTAACGAATAGATAGACAGAGATCTGCCAGCGGCTTCACGCGCGTGAAAATAAGTTTCTTTATACAAACATTGGAGCCCCGTTTCATTCCCTTGGTGGTGGAGTTTCGTAAAATCCGTTCTTAGCGGATGTCTACACCCTATAAAGAACCTACCTGCTAAATTTTAAGTTTGTAGGTGTTATAGTTTCAAGTGGGACTTTGGAACCACGGGCGCTCAGAGTGGGGACTCTGCTCGCCCATCGAGTGATTCCAGGGAAGACGGTGGCACAGTGATCATGTGCTGCCGTGCACAGTAAGGCTTAGAGGACACCGATATATAGTCTCTTCAGGGATGTGGCGTAACAGGCGTTGCACTGAGGGGGTTCCGGAATGGTCTTTTGAGAGGTAACGGGGCCCCTTCTACGTGCTGATGGTGATCGCCGGGGTGGTTTTAGTGAGGTAAAGATCCCACACTCCCCGGACTTATCCCCAAAGTCCGGGCGCCTTTTGAAGGTTTCCCTTCGACAACAAAAAAAAAAAAGGTGTTATAGTTTCAGACATTTCTTGATTATCAGTGACTGGTATTTCGTAGAATATGGAAGTATGCATAATTGCATACAGCAAAATTGCATGTTTTTACTTATAGTTCGAGAACTATGACCCAACGATCACAGAATGTCAGGTTATCTGCGATGTAGTCATTCCACAATAATGCGAGCACTTTATTATGAAAACATTACAACATGTCTATTTTAGGATTAGTGCAGTTTGCTCTGTGGTCTATAATGCTAGCGCACTCGGAATTAACTCTACCTACAACCGTCTTGGTAACTTGTTTTTTCAATGCACTTCCTCGAAAGCATCAGCATCACGATCGCCGGTAGCGATCTCTCAGGCTGGGCCTTGGTTCGAAGCGAGGAGTAGCAGGCGGTCGCCTCTTTCTGCGAAGCATTAATGCTAGCAAAGGAGGAGGTTGACTGTATCAGGCAACGTCGCTCACGCCGCAGCCGTCGCCGTGATTCCGATCCTGATTTCCGGTCACCCCGCAGGCACGGGCTTGCTGACAGCGAGCAATATGCTGCATACTCATGTTTTACAAATAAAATAACTGTTATAATTTTTTATTTATTTATTTATTATATTATCCTCTATTGTGCACCAATTTAACTGTTATTGTTTTGTTGTTATTTTTTTTTGTCTAGTCCGAATTTGTTTTCAATTCGCGAATGTCTATGACTGAAACACAATGCAGTCATTTTTCAAATTCGGACTCTGTCATAAAGTTGAATGGTTGATGGATGCCACATGTTTTTATTTCTGACAAGATTGAGCAGCTGTGCTGAAAGGCTATCATGATAATAATGATCTTAAATCTAGTATCATTTATCAATTTTCTAGATAAGTATTGACGACAATGCTAAGCTAGATCGTATCGTACCTAAGTGATTTTTTTTATTTTTATTTTAAAGTATATCCTTCTTTGGTTAATGCATTGAGAAGTTTTATTTTCAACATTTCTTGGCTCTTATTTATTTGGAGCTGGCTCAACATTACTTTTTTCTTCAACCATTCTTTCTTATTTGTTGCTACCTCCCTCTTCCTCCTTTTTAGAGACATTTTTTTATACAGGCTTTCTTCAGAACATGCCATTCTTAGAGAACTATTACTACGTAAATAGTTTATGTTCGGATTACCTAACATAAATCAAACATCGTCATTTTGAGTCGAAAGTTGGCTACTTGGGAGAGGTCCATCCTCTCCCAAGTGTCGCCACAATGACCGGTCCTTTGCGATCTGTGCTGTGCCCACGGAATAAAAAATTCTCGGGGTGGCTGTGCCTGTGAGTAATTTTACGAAGAATCTCAACAAAACCGCAAATAAAATCATTCATTTATACATATGTATCAACTACGTAATCTTTCAACTTGAATGTCACACAAACCCACATGATATAAGTTGTTTGTTTATGACGAATCTCTGACATCACCCAGATATCACCTGACTAATTTAGATTGATACCTCTCGGCCCCCATCTAATTCGTTTATTAGAACAAATAGAGGCTATAACGGGAATTGACAGTGACCACTCAAAATGGCCGCCGTATAAGTGCATTTCTAAATTTAGTCCAAGGAGAATGATGTCAGGTGCGTTCTGCCTACTTTTTTTGTTGTTACCAAGTTATTAAATGAATCGTTCACTGTCTTAAATAGGTATTTAAGATAATTGTACGTAACAATGGATTTCATTGTCAGTATTTTTTTACTTGTATGCTACGTGTCCAACGTCCATGTTACATGTAGGTCGTGATACTTTCGGTCACAGATAATAGAATATCTTATCTATGGATTATGTCACGGCTTCCAACTTGTTTGTTTGTCATTTATTATAAAATGTTGATATCATCAATGGATTACAGCAGTTACCTTCGGCGAACTCATTTGATACTTTGAATCTTATTTTTATTTAAATCATGACGTAAGCCTAGTCCACCTTGATTGATGGAGCTGATAGAAAGAAAACAAGCAAATAAATAAAAATCTTTATTATATACATTAAATTATGTTGTTGAAAACAATTTGAATCGTAATAAACCTTAGGTTATTGAAGCACTCCATATTCTTTGTTTGTATGCCCGTGTTGGGAGACATTTTAACTTTATCATATATAAATAAAGAGTGTCTATCAGCCTTAGAATTGTTCAGATCTTGCTCTCAACGAGGCCAGGCATGGAATCACTAGGAATGTATATGTATACAATTACATAACATATGCCACGAGTCGCATTTGTCATATCCGGGGTTTTAGTCGTGCATTCTGTTAAAAGTTAGAAAGCATGTCTTTTCATTCAAAACACATCGTAGGAATCATTAATGTTACTTAAAATAAAGTAACCAGTAAATACAATGGCAATGTACTATATGTGGCTGAGCAGCGCGGGCCCTCTAGTGGTGGTCCTCGAGCTCCTGCTCGGCCTCCTCGTCGAACTCTGCGTCCTCGTCGGCGGTGGCCTCCTGGTACTGCTGGTACTCGGACACCAAGTCGTTCATGTTGCTCTCCGCCTCGGTGAACTCCATCTCGTCCATACCCTCGCCAGTGTACCAATGCAAGAAAGCCTTGCGCCTGAACATAGCGGTGAACTGTTCCGAGATGCGCTTGAACAGCTCCTGGATGGCGGTGGAGTTGCCGATGAAGGTGGCGGCCATCTTGAGGCCGCGAGGTGGGATGTCGCACACGGCGGTCTTTACGTTGTTCGGGATCCATTCCACGAAGTATGACGAGTTCTTGTTCTGGATGTTGAGCATCTGCTCGTCGACCTCCTTCATGGACATGCGTCCACGGAAGATGGCGGCCACGGTCAGGTAGCGGCCGTGGCGTGGGTCGCAGGCCGCCATCATGTTCTTGGCGTCGAACATCTGCTGCGTGAGCTCGGGTACTGTGAGCGCGCGGTATTGTCTGCTTCCGCGGGATGTGAGGGGAGCGAAACCGGGCATGAAGAAGTGGAGACGGGGGAAGGGAACCATGTTGACGGCAAGTTTACGGAGATCAGCGTTCAATTGACCAGGGAACCTGAGGCAGGTGGTGACACCGGACATTGTGAGGGAGACCAAGTGGTTGAGATCGCCGTAGGTGGGAGTGGACAGTTTGAGTGTGCGGAAGCAGATGTCATAAAGGGCCTCGTTGTCGATACAGTAGGTTTCGTCTGTGTTTTCTACGAGCTGGTGAACTGAGAGAGTCGCATTGTAGGGTTCGACGACGGTGTCTGATACTTTGGGTGAGGGGACGACTGAGTATGTGTTCATAATTCTGTCGGGATATTCTTCCCTGATTTTGGAGATCAAAAGTGTGCCCATTCCGGAACCAGTGCCGCCGCCGAGTGAGTGTGTGAGCTGGAATCCTTGTAAGCAGTCACATGACTCTGCCTCCTTACGTACGACGTCTAATACGGAATCCACGAGCTCAGCGCCCTCTGTGTAGTGACCCTTAGCCCAGTTGTTACCGGCTCCCGACTGTCCGAACACGAAGTTGTCCGGTCGGAAGATCTGTCCGAAGGGTCCCGAGCGCACTGAGTCCATGGTGCCGGGCTCCAGGTCGACGAGGATGGCGCGGGGCACGTACTTGCCACCGGAGGCCTCATTGTAGTATACGTTGATGCGCTCCAGCTGCAGGTCTGAGTCGCCATGGTAGGCGCCGGTGGGGTCGATGCCGTGCTCGTCGGAGATGATCTCCCAGAACTGGAACAAAAGTATAACCGTTAGCGGAACGAAAGCAGTGCTGTAGTGAACGCGGTATAGAATGCAGTCAATTAAGATGCCTACACGAAAGCTCTTGGCGGACTATTTGTAAGTGCGCCGACGCTACTTTCCAACCGGTTCTGTGTCGTGTTAATATCACGGGAGAGTCGTCCCTAGCGAGTTCCGTTCGAGTTTCAATGGACACTTTCGTGATTCTATTTAAATTTAGTTTTCTAAAGGTTATAAAGCTCAATGAACCATCGTAAAAGGTAGACAGGATACATAATACATCATTAATGAACGCTCAGATTCGGGAAGGGTTACGCAAGACAATGGCTTGAGTTATGACGGCGGCACAATAGCTCGCCTCGGCGACGGCCGACGCCCACGTCCTCCCGTATTTGGTTTATCTTGCCATATAAGCGGAGAATGTCTTGAACAACTCGGTTTATTAGCATTCAATTTTTCGATGCCCCATGAAATCTGCGACCTGATTTCAGGGCTAGCGGCCATATGGCCGCCGAAATTTCGCAATGAAACAATTACTGTATGTTTATTTTTGAGAATTAAAGTACGTAATATAAGCCGTTGCGGATGTGTGCAATTATCTGACGTAACCGCCACGCCTATCAATTTGGTGATCAGAAGTCGGAACCAAGTTTCGGGCGTCGTCGAAACTTGTATTGTCTCGGGCGATAATTTGAACTTTACGATCGTTCACTAAAAGTTTACCGTATCGTAAATCAATTTATTAACGCTTACATAACTTGAAGTGCTGGTGAAAATACTTAGCAACGCAAGGCTGTACGAAGCGTGCTGCTGGTACATTAACATACAGCGTCATGTGCGCGCCGGTCCTGCTGATGTCATCCGAGTGGGTACAAGTCGACATGTTCATATATGGTAATATGACTAACATGGCTGCCTTTTTGGTTCAGGGATTAACTTCGACTCTTGTTTATTTAGCGTAGATGTTTAAATTAACTTGCGTCCTTATGAGGCGATCGGTATTTTTAGAATAAATCGATTATCGTTTTGGATGTTGTTAAAATGTCTCCGAGTTCTTTGGCATTGCCAAAACGAGAATGGTAAATTAGTTTTTGCATTTTATTTTCTAGCTGGATTAACCCATTTAATACTCCATTTATGGCATCTTAGACCACTTTATTAGCTTTAAATTATTACAGCGGTCATGGACTGACCAGTTTTGATATTTTGGAAAGTTATAATTTCTTTTTATGATACGTATCGAAGCCAAGATATATTTTAAATTTCTACAGCGCAAGAGGGATTCGGCAACTCAATAGAGATAGATAATGCTCTCCACAGCTAATTACATAAAAATCTCGATAATAATCCAATCTGCAATACACGTCAATTCATCAAGACTTTCATAGATGACATTGTAATGATTTTTAATAACAGCGAAAAGTGAAAGGCCTGTTCGAAAGGCTTGCTTTCATAGTAACTAGATAGAGCAGGCAAGTTGAAAGTATCGTGTGAACAGACGAAGGGAAACTATGGCGTCTGTGTAATGGTTTCATGGTCGTAATACTATTACCATTGTGTTAGATTTCACCTTACAGTCCATTCTCAATGTGTCTGACTTTCGCAGTTCGGAACTTGATGAATGACGTCTTTAGCTTTTTGTTATGTGCCTTATTGAATAGAATCATTGTGTAACGGTGTATCGTTTTCGTTATTTTTGGGCTTTGTACTTGAACAGACGATGGTGTTCTCAAAACTTTATATCATCTGCTATTCAAATTCTACTCTGTGAGATACTTGGAATTTAAAGCCAATCAATTTATAATTTTCGCATTCCGAAGTTCAATGCTCCAGAATTTAACACAGTTTATTATTGCTGGCTCCATCGCTAACTTCCTGTAGTGAATCCATCTGAGATATGCACGCTGTTATAGTTATATGGTAACGGTACTGCGCATGCAACTCTATGGCGAACCTCGGGTATGGCCGCTATTTATAAATGGACGTCGACCGGCTGGCGGCGGGCCGTTGAACTCTATAATCTTTAGCTCCTAATGCCAAACGCCTGATAAGATAAGCTTAGTTATGAGCACAATTTAGAATGAGAAAAGCCAGATCTTGATGGTCATCTTAATCGTTTCGGTATGGATTGCTCTCTGACGTTGCGTTGCCTCTTGATTGCATTTTATCGATCCTATTAACTTTATAGTTCGTTGTCTGATAAATCGGAAATTGATCGTGAAATCGCTTTCTGATTATTCATTTATGTATTACGTAACCGAAATCTTTGTTCAGTTGTTGAGTGTTTGCTTGTAATATTCTTTTTGTTGAAATATTTGTTTGATATATTGTCCTCTTACTTTTTCTACTTCAAAATGGTTACTTTTATGATTTCATCTCGACTCCTCTTCATCATTTATGTTCGTGCAAAATTCTCATAACTGTTTCTCTATAAGCCATATCAATAAATTACTTAAAATGATTCACGGCACAATGATCTTTATAAAAATACGTCGTCATATAGACAATTTTCTCGGACAGTGAACGGATGAAACTGTTCGCAATTATTTGATTTTATACTGTGCCTATAGGGACTATGAACCATTTACTTTACTAGCATTATGAGTAATATTAAATATATTGTGTATTCATTTGTTTTTGTTGTAGTAAGCTAGTTTCAAGGTTTGCTTACTCATAAGAGTAGTAAACTTTGAAGTCAATGATGTCATTTAATATGAGGATAAAAAAATAAACCTGCAATCTAACTGTGCTGCGGGCACATTTGAAAGAGTTACCATGGCGCTTGAACGACGAGGGCATTTGAAGGACACAGGCGGGTTTAGTGACTTTTAGTTCTACCTTAGAGCCGAAAAAGAAAAAAAACCATCTTACTATAATAAAGTTCTATGGTGTTTCCTTAACCAAGTCGATCCCTACATTACAAAAAGATGCTAACAAAATGGCTCCTCCTAAAGATGTTAACACAGCTGTTATACGTATTCCTATAAGTGTATCTGACTCGCATTCAAATACCAAGACTGCATGATTCATATTCTGACTAACTAATGACTTACAGACGTAAATAGTCATGAGAGCTTGCTCAATCAATAACAATTTGAGCATCAATCTGATGAGAACTCTTTGGTATTACATCGTTAGTTTTTGAAAGGTTCTTGTTGATAAATAGGGGCTAAAAATAATTTTTTTGATGTTGGTAGCTCTCCGCATTGATGTTGCTGTTATTTTAGGGTGTTAGAAGATTTATGTGATCTTGTTTTGGATTCAAAATAAAGGACTGGGCTTGCGCAGGCGCCTGTTTGGGGCTTCTGGAAGCTTTAAACATGTGTCACATCAAAATACAGAAATTGTGGGCGCTTCTGCATTTAGTACGTCTGCACTGTTTCAAAATCAGCTCTCTCATGGCACCTGGCCATGTTAAGAGTGTTCTGCAAATGATTGAATCCGTTTTTTCAATAAATACTTTTATAGCTCCAAATCTACCAGTCGCGAATACTTAGAAAACACTCACTGGAGCGTAGTCTATAACATTTACTGTTAAGTCTAATACGGAATCGTTTCTACTATCTTTGTCTTGATTGGATTAGAAACATTGAGAGATTCATGATTTATACTTAAGTGACCTCATTCCTAACAATCGTTTATTTTACTCAAGCGTACTGACACAGCTAAACAATAAGAATTGGTACAACGCCAATCGAGGGTGAAAAAAACAACTGAGTAATAAGTTTCCTGCAAGCGTGAAGGCGTTAGACCATCGAACAGCACATAATGTATGCACCAACGATGAACAGCGGCAGTTTCTCTGTGGTATTTGATAAAGAAAGTATTTAATTACTGCTTTGCAAAGTAAATAGCTAAGCTGTATGTGGGATGCCAACTTTGTCGGTTATCGACTCGAAGATATGCCTACCGAGTTGATATAGCAACATGGCCTTCTAGATTATTGCATTTGACATAATTATGTTACGTGTCAATTAATGAGTAGAGGTCAAAACTATTGTCTATTCTTCCTTATCTCTGAATCTAAAGCCGTCCAAACAAATTACAGCGCAATCTTAACCTGCAATTTTCTTATGATTGTTATTCCAATTTAGAGTACGCTCTCAAGGCAACTCAATCAAGTCTTATACGATTATAAAACGGATTCAAATTATGGAGAAAGGAAATCTCATGTCAAGTTGATTTACCATCTGTCAAATTGTAATGAGTATCCTTTTTTACCACTGACATTTACCATAGATATTAAAATGGATTTATGATTGTAAAACGAGTCTATAATAGTCAAAACAAGTATAAAACATAAACGATAACTTGGATCATTTGATTCTCAACCAGTTTTTCAAGTAGAATCTCCATAGTTTGCGTATTGACCAATCAAATTGTACCACATACGACTGACGTGACAAGAATGTAAGCCTATTTTAGAATGTTGGTCATATGTTCAAATATGTACTCACGTTCCGATGAATCATAAAAACTTTCTAGAAATGTTTAATCAAGATCTATAGTCGGTTAATTGGTTGATAAAATCTTGCCGGCAAAATCTATACGAAATTAATTTGAACAAGTTTCAAACCGTCTACGATAAACGTGCGAGACATTTTTTGTTTCTCAAAGATTTGAGTCATAAATCATTGTATTACGTTGACCTTCTGATAAAAATACCGATTACTTAACTACATCACACATATTTTAACATTTTATTGGTGCAATACTCTTTCCGAACACGCGTTAGGGGATGACAGTTGCCCTCTTGCCGGCGCGTTCAGGCGCGAAAAATAACCGTTCTCTCATTGTCTATTCCCAAATTATGAACGGAGCTATGCAAGAACACAACATTGTACCGGTCGACCTAGTTTTGTATGAAAAATCACTTTACAATGGTATTTCAAACTATGACACAGTAAATAGCGAACTAACATTACTCTTAGTACGATTTCAATTGTATACTTCTAGCGGATTCCATAGATTCCGTTAGCAACGGTTCCTGTAGCGATTTAAATTGAAAACAACAACGGGTATACATACTTTAGCTCCAATCTGGTTTCCGCATTGGCCGGCCTGGAGATGCACGATTTCCCTCATATTTGATTATTAAAAAATACTTTATTTGTAATAAATAACTTATTCACACACTATACGCGACTCTCGCACTACACAACTCGCAGATTTGATCAGCCGGCCGGCTCGGTGGGGATTTTTGAGGCAAGCTTCGCCTCCGCGCTGCGGCCGGTTCGCGGGCTGTGATTGGTTGATGGCGACAGCACGCTGCCAACTTCAAGGCACGCGAGACGCTTATCAATTCGAAAATGGAATCATCCCACATTTCTATGTATGGATATTGTCGTGATTGTATTGATGGTCGCGCGTTTAGAAGTTAGTTCTTTTTTTGAGGTGTGACAGCAAAATGTTGGCATGTTGGCTTTTTAATTATTTTCAATGTTTTACTTTTGGTTCCGTTTGACATGACATAGGTGTGATCATGCGTGTATTTTGACGGGATTCGGGATAGTTTTGTGCGATTAGTATTCGTGGCGTGAGGTCGCACCCCTCCGAGCCACTCCGAATAGTTCGTTACACGTCAACGTCTGTTTGTTCGATAATGGCCGCTTGTCATGTAACTAAACGTGATCCAGACAAATAATTAGCTTCATGTTTATTTTTTTTAATATGTTAAGCGAAATGGGTTGTCTTCGTGTTCATTTCATATTTTTGCGTTCGCAGTCATTTGAATTTAGATTAGATAATGATCATGAACTCTATTATGTAATCATTGTACTTGCTTACTTAATCTTTAAGAAAACATTTTATTTTTTTTGAAGATGGGAAATCATTACTTCTCCCGTTCAAGGGTGAAGCGAGAGGGCGGATCAGACTTCGCAAGCCATTACGAAAACATCGGTTTATCAGTCTAATCTGGCATAGATTAGGCTGAAAATAGTATGAATCAAAATAGAACATTAAAGTTCAATTTAATATGCTGATAATGATCATTATATCAATTAAGGATTTACCTACCTATTTGAACATGTCATGCAATCGTGGTCATAATAAATAAATACTTATCGTCATAATTAATATACGGTCATAATTAATATATTTTTTTTAAAAAGTACCTATTTATAATTAGAATATAACTAGGATGACTTAATTCAGGCATACAACATTTGAAAACTTGACATAAATTTAAGAAAATCCGTATTTGCCACAGATACGTCAAGCAGTAGAGATATGTTTTCAATTCGAATTTATTCGAGTTGAGATGTTTGCAAACTACGAAACTTATTTCACTAACACAAAATCAAAAAATATAATAACGACACAAGCTCATATTTGTCATGGATACAAAGACACTGATACAAAAACACCACAAATAAATCTGATATGGAACACATTCAAAAAGGACGTGGGATCTCTTGTAACTACGGGCTCAGTATACACCCTTAAATTTTGATCGTTTTAATCCCGTGGAGGGTCGATTCGGTACATGAAACACTATCGATTTGTAAAGATAAAATTAAAAAATAAAGTAAGTACTTTTTTTTAAACTCGATTTAATTTACGCATGTACGAAATTAATTACTTTAAGTAAACGAGTCAATGACCTTATAGGTAGTTGTCGTTCGTTGCCTACTAACTACCTACGAGTCATTGGACTCGCCCAGCAAGCGTAAATTATTTCGAGTTTAAAAAAAAGTACTTTATTTTTTTATTTTATCTTTACAAATCGATAGTGTTTCATGTACCGGATCGACCCTCAAAAAATTTAACGGTGTATAGCATCATCCCTTTAACAGTTCAGTTTAGGTCGTCAAAAAGATCTCGTTAAAATTTCGTGGCGTCTCTGTGATGAGTCTACTCTGTGGTTATGAAACACAACCTGACATTGTTTTACCTACTAATGTAGGTAGCCATGTTGACACATTCAATAATGAATACTCGTTCTAATGCTGATACAGGTACGATCATTAATCGCCATTACATCATTGTCACAAAATTGATAGGTACAGAAGTCAATCTCATGTATGTACTTCACTTTTTATACCTACGCTCGGCGGTCGTAGAAAAAGTACTCTGTGATCTAGCACTGGTTTAGGCACGGGTTTAGTCACGTACAAGATATCGTGTCCGTGAGCGGTGTCTATGTGTGCGTTGTTTGAGCGCGACACGTATGTAGATTGTCTTCCGTACTATCTGTCTTTTGTGTTATTGTTTTGACTTGTAATTATTTTATTTCATATTCATCTAAAAAGCACCAATTGCCCGAATGAGTATGTGAATTATTGTGGGAAGTTCTCAAATAGCTAAAATCCATCCGTTCTCCTTAAGTTGCCCTTCGTGTTCCACGCGCCATTAGAACATACAACAGTCTGATCATCGGGCAGTTGCTCGGACTCATTGACATATATAATACTACTCGGACCAGACATAACACCAGTCGAAGAGTGCTCCCTTTTCAACGGAGGTCTGCGGGACTTAACACTTTGTTCCGCAAACTACAAAAACTGCGAGTTGAAGCTTACAAGGCCTTAATTTAAACAAAAACATTAAGGGCGCCTTTAAATTAGCCGGGAAGTGCTGCGTGGCAGCAGTTCAAGCATCATAGTGTTGTATTCTGTGGTGTTGTATATTTAGTTTCTCGATTAGAAAGGTACTATTATGAGAACAAGATTTTGGAAAAAAAAGAAGAATTTAACTTTTTTCCGTCGGTTTAAACTAGATGAGGACAGTGTTTCCTAGCTGACTACCCTGAGAAGAAACACCGAAACCAAGTCAGGTGTCAAAGTCTCTTTTAAAGTCCATACAGGTAACGAGTCAGGTAGGTAATGGTCAAATAATATGAGAACCATGCAGATTTGAGTGGACCTGTCCAGTCAGTATTCGTATAGTATAACGTATAATATAGGTACGAATATTTTACGACACTATACACGGTACACTCAGTGTATACATTGAGTGTCTCTATGTGAACACTATGAACACTTAGAGACACTCGTGTTCACACAGAGACACTCGATGTATACACTGAGTGTATCGTGTCGTAGTCTAAACGTACCTAGGACTACTTAGGGCTGATTTTATCAATCAATATAAAAACTTAGTTCTACTAAACTGAGCTCAGCGTAATCTAGTTTAAAGACCCGTGTCGTAAATATGGGCGACAACAAAAGAATTGAAACTGAGTTTAGCGTAAACTAGGTTTAATTCATCGCGGTGAAACGCAAAATAAGCTATAATCTCGATTAGTCGCTCAAACTGCGTTTTGTTTGAACGAATCGCGATTAGTTTATTTATTGGTGAATTTGGCTCTAAGGGCTGATTTTATCATTCAATATAAAAACTTAGTTCAACTAAACTGAGCTCAGCGTAATCTAGTTTAAAGACCCGTGTCGTAAATATGGGCGACAACAAAAGAATTGAAACTGAGTTTAGCGTAAACTAGGTCATCATGGTGAAACGCAAAATGAAGCTATAATCTCGATTAGTCGTGTCTGCGTTTTGTTTGAACGAATCGCGATTAGTTTATTGGTGAATTTGGCCCTAAGGAGCTCAAATTATTATTGACGAGTGTTGAAGATAGCAGTTTTCACATTGTGGTCGGAAACTTTACAGACCACCCACGTATTTGTATGACATACAGAATTGTTGCTCCAGGTCTGTGTGTTTTGCGTTCACATACCTACACGTGCATTTAACCTCACACAGAATCTAAATGTTTGTGAACGCTCCCACGACGATAGGAGTCATTCAGAAGCCAAAATTATAAAAAATATATATACATGACCTATTCAAGCAACCTGTAAAGATTGTTCTATTGTTGTCAAGCGATTCCTTTCGCCCACATCCCGAAGCATTTGTCATGAGATAATAATAACCAGGTATTAATTGACCCAGTACACCATTGAAAATTGGTTCTTGAGTAGCGACCAGGTACCGGAAAACGCAGCGATGGAAGGCCTCTCAGAAGGTACCGTCGATGCATTAGATTTCCACGACCCTCACCAGGTTATGGTCCACCTGGTTTAAGTCCTTCTAACGCTGCGTCTCCCAGTGCGTGGTCGCCACTCCAGAACCTTGCGGCCTTATCGACCATCTGTTTTGCCCAGTGCCCTGCCCAAGTGCCCACTGCCTCTTAAGTTTGATGATTCTTTTGGCTAGGTCAGTAAGCTTAGTTCTCCAGCGGATATCTTCATTTCTGATTTACGGAAGGAAACTCCGAGCATAGCCCTCACTTATTGCATACACATCACTGATAAAAAGGTTCAATATCACTGAGTGTTAACTAGTGTTTGTATGCCTTGTGTTGACTAAATCCATTTTCTTTCGCTCTCTTTTTTTTCTCTCTTTCTTTTTTAACCGACTTCGAAAAGGAGGAGGTTTTATATTCGGCTGTATGATTTTTTTTTATGTGTGTTCACCGGTATCTCGGGCAAGAAAAGAAAGATGTATTCTGGTCTTAAAATACATACAGCCGAACATAGAACCTCCGTCTTTTCGAAGACAGTTAAAAAGAAGTCTTGCATTGCATCAGCCTTATAATGTTCCCACTGCTAGGACACAGACCTCCTCTTTAGGAAAGGGAATGGGCAGTGATCCACTACGCGAGCTCAGTAGGGGTTGGTGGATGTCAGATTTCTTTGAATTTTTGGTTCTAGGACATTTCCTCACCGTTTTGAGAGCAGTGGTGATGAAATAAATTACACAAAGTAATATGCATGGCTGAGTTAAACTCGCAACCTACAACCTGTAAGTCGGGGCCGTTACCACTCGGCCACCACTGCTCAATTTTCTTTCCAAAAAGAAGTCTAACGTATTTATATTAGTCCAGGTTTTCTCAAGAAGTATACCTTTACCTATATAAAAACTGAATAAGCACATAAATAACAGTTTTATTACTAATATCTGTGTCCTTACGATGTTATCCACCGCGCCGAGGTCAAGGCGACGCGGCGACGTGAGTCAAGTTATAGAACGTCATGTTTCACGCTTTTTCCTCCATTTATAAACTGTTTAGCAATGGCATGCGTAAGTAATGACTTAATCAAATAAGTAGAAAGAAAATTGCAAGTCGTTAGAAAAGGATTTCTAATAATTATAGGTCCTAGAATACTGCCTTGAGAGACCAATGTACATATGTGATTGAAGGCCTGCTAGGCCGGGTCTAGGATCGCTCGTGAGAGTTACCACAGACCTGTAACGTAAAGGACTGAATGATGATGGGTGGGTTATAGTTAGTAAAAATCCGGGAAGGGATTTCAGTCTAACTAGAGTGGGAGAAGTAATTTGAAAATTGAACCCTAAACAAAAATAAGGACCAGTCTATGTAGAAATATAATGTTTATTAGTTGACTATTTTTTATATCATGAATTCTTTGGGGTCACAGAATTATCGCAGAATTAGAAACTTAGTGATACTGAATAGAATTTAGAAAAACTTTAGGTCTTTCTAAATTCTATTTTTATAGGTTCTAGTTTTAGGCAAAGATCAATACTTCGTCTTTATAACCTTGAATATATTATTCATTTCTAATCTGTGTCAATATGTACGAGGTATTCATTCGTGGCCTCAAGCAATGATTTTGATACCAATCCTCTAGACATGAACGTCGCAAACACTTTTTACGACATATTCGATAAAATGGGTCATGAATTTCCGGGTTATACCAACTATTAAAGTTACCGACACAAACAGCAATGAATAGGACCAGATAGAAACAGTATTTGACCACAAAGATACCGCAGATCAAGTAATACCAATCAACAGTATAATAGGCATAAGATAACGGAACCTAAAGAGGTTGATTGTAAAAGGAAAGATGAAGATTAATGAAGGTTTGAAGAAACCAAGTAGGCGAGTGAGATTTGACCATATACAAAGACGTAGAGAATGAACTGAGTGTTTCTTAATTAGAACACCAATTTCCGAACATAAATGCGTTCGAAATTGAAAACGCAATACGAAAATCAATGTCTGAAAAAGCTCGATGTAGAGGTATTTTTGGCTGATTACGACTAAAATGCGAACGCGACTTAAATTTGGGGGTATTTCCAATCTGCGCTAAAACTTTATAAAGTGAATACGTGCAGAACAGCTTGAATGCGGTTAAAGCAATCAAGTGGTGTGAATCCTGTGGATCCTATTCTAGAATTTTGATTAGGCCATATTACAAGCTTGCAGGGGCGGAAAAGCATATGAAGATCATAGTAAAAAAGACAGATTTTGATCTCTTGGAGAGAGACGTCACGTCACTTGGTCTCTTTATACAATATTATTTTTAGTTTAAGCGAAACCTGAATAGAGTTCGTTCAGAATCAGTAACTGAATCGATACCAATGATTTTTACACATTTTTCCCAAAAATATATAAAAAAAGATCACAAGTTGGACACTATCGACACTAAATACAATACAGGTCACGACAGGTCATAGCAGGCATTAGTGACAGGGTATAGCAAGGGTGTGGGAGAAAAACAACGCCTCAGTGGCCCAGATGACACGCTGACCATCTGTTTGTGTGAACAACCAGGTAGCATAACAAGCTGTATCTTTTTGATTTTTTACGATACAGTTATGAAATTTTGTACGTAGATTCTATACATAAAAATACTAGACCCGTGTTTTGGGTTTCACACATACTAAAAATAAAGTTATATAAAGTGGCCACCTTTTCTAAAAAGGGTAGGTTATAGCTCAGTATCGGGAAGGGATCCTTCAAGAACGGAAAGCTTTAAGGGACAATATTGCCCGGCAGTGAGAGAGCTAGAGTGAGAGTGAGAGGGTTAAAGGTTTAAAAAAAAATAGCTCAGTCCATTCTCTATATGATTCTCTGATTTGATCAAATGTTAGATGTATTTAGATTGACAATACCAAGTCAAATGAGTTATAAGTTGTATAAATATGATATCTTAATACGAACTGCCCACGCTGGTATTACGCATATTGTTGTTAAACTCGGTTCAGACCAAATATGTGCATCGGGTAATAAGGTAGATGTGAATGGTGGGATACTGAGCATTGCTGTTTACACATTACGAGTAATGTGACGTAATTCATGTCGATTAATATTCAATGACATTAATAATGTAGGTCTGTTTTTAATTATTTTCCCAATACACTTAATCGAAAACGCGTTCTTATCCCTACCGTTTTTAGGCACACCATTTACTGTTTTTAGCACTAGTGCGGAAAAGTTCGCGAGTTCGCCATCGTCACATATATCAGGCTGGGCGCTAAGCGGGTCGCGCGTCAGGCCCCGTTGATATTTATATCTTTACAAGTGTATTGAAAAACGTCGTTTGATACACGTGGAAAGATACTGCAGCTGTGGCACTCGGCTCCATAACACCCTCGCATATGGCTCGGGAGAATTCTACCTCACTTTGCACTTGTATCAAAATCTATTAAGTATTTCATAAGTCGGTAGAATTGCTTAGGTTATTGCTTGCTGGTTCGTAGTTGTAGTACCAACTTAACATTTATGCAATGTTAGGTTTCTAATCCCTAATTGAGTAAAAAGCGTCATTGGATTTCTCTTACCGATAGCTACCCATGCCTTACAACGAAATATTTCAGTAATTGTGTTTTTTTTTACTTACCTTACATAAATATGACTTTTTTTTTGAGAAATGATCATAATATGACTTCTCACGTTTATGGGCGGAGCGGGACTCAACTGACTGAAACCCACCCCTATGTTCCTTCTTTGTTTTCCAGGACCTCGGGTTTTCATTTCGGAAGCCAATAGCCTCAGTAGGCTTCAGCTCTGCTGGGCTCCAACGGTTTAGCTGACATTCTTTTGAGGCACGCGTGGCAGATTACGCGCCGTCGACGACTGGGGCTCGGTCCGGAACGGTTACCGGACGGCGAGATACCCATTCCTGGTTGTCAGCAAGCCCATGCCTAAGAGGCTGGAAATCGGGATCTGGGTTGCCTTACACAAACGCTGACAATATTTAAAAAAAAATCTTTGCCCCACAGAATGACTCCTGTATCGTGGGCGTGTTCAAAAACATGTAAACTCACATACACAAGACACCAAGACCCGGAACACATATCTGTATATACCATACAAATATTTGTCTCGTGTGGCCAACGAACCCGCGACCCGCAGCGCAGCAACATAATCGCTCAACCACTGTGCCAACCGCCAAAAATACCTCGTCAAAAATATAAATAGGAATTATATGTCAATCGCGACTAGTTATCAAAATTCTGTGATCTGACATCAATTTAAGAGGAGCCTTCTCAACCTGCCTGTCGTCAACGTCTTGCATAGTCCTGTTGAATACCGTAATTAGAGACACAATAGAAAGACAATAGGTGTGCGGACGCCGGCGTCCTCTCGGGGAATAATGAATTAAAAGCTTGTTGCTTCATCTAACGCTATCCAACGTGATGTTTGATGAAGAGGCAACGCAAAAAAAGAGAGATAACTCCTGAAAACTCTGTTTGCATTCGGTAATTTCGTGATTTACTCGAATATTTCAAAAAACTTGTTCCAGAAAATAAGTATTTTTTAAAACCATTGAAAGTTTTTGAGATAAATTGTCGTTATTTAGAATCTCGATTATATGTTCAAGACTGCTATAGACGTACTTTTTTATATTTTAAATATAAGAGTACATTATGGAGGGCCAAGATTCACAAATCGTATCCAAAGTCCCGCAGGGGCCCCTTATCAAAAGTCCCGCAGGGGCCCCGTATCAAAAGTCTCTCAAGGGCCCCGTATTAAAAAAAAAGTGGTGCTTTTTTACAAATGCTTGGTTTACCCTACGCGACGGTTGTGGATAATTTGTTGCGAATTTTTGCCTACGTCGGGGCCCTTGTAGCGCGGGGGCCCCGTATAATTGATTCGCCAGATACGGCGGTAGCTACGCCCCTGAACATAGTTTTCCGACCATTTATGGACTAGGTACTGCCCCTTTTACAAGAAAACTGAATTCCAACGCCTCTTTTTTATAATAATTGGTCATCCAATTTTATATGTCTGTCTATATTATCTATTAATAATCACAAATTAATAATTATTTATTAATAATTATTTTCTCTCTTTCTTTCTCTCTGATGGCCATGGCTCAGGGTTGTTATTATTAATTGTTTAAAAGTACATAAACATGTTGATTTGATGTGCCTTTTGACCCGCTTCAGCCTCCAAAAAAGCTCCAGCAGCAGCTCCAGCTCCTCATTAAGGGGCGGTACAGCCCCCATTGGGAATCTATGCCCCTGAATAACATCATAATCATGTAAGAACATTAAAATGTATCTCGGGTTGGCCAGCCTTAAAACTGATAAAGCGATTGCAGAATAACATTAGGCTTATGCCAATTACTACTAATATTACGTAAACATTATAATTTACTTTTAAAATAGCCTCCTTAAAAGGGCTAAACATTCCAACTTACCCGTAGAAGGAAAATTCGTATTTACAACTTAGTGTAGGCAAGTTCTTGCTAATCTTAGCGGTATGATGCCAAGGACTCGTGTCATGGCTGTCATCGGTCATGTTTCATAGAAATCGGACTGTTCTGTCAAGTTGCGGTTTAGTTAGTACTCGAAATAAACCTTAGTATAACTTATTTGGGTCATAAACAGATGTAGCCGGTCTTGTTTTGTTAGATGATAGGCGTAACGGGAAAATATTGGCGCTTGGATTTACTTACGCGCGCCTCGTGAGGATCGCAGGCGCCCAGCCTGATACTATAAATGTAATAAAAGTGTGTCGAAGGCGAGCACGCACACTTTTCAGCACTAGTGCGGAAAACCGTAAATTGTAAGCTTAAAAGCGGTGTAATAAGAGGCAGAATTCTCCCGAGCTATATGCGAGGGCATATTATTATGGAGCCGAGTGCCGCAGCTGCAGTATCTTTCCACGTGTTTTAAATGACGTTTTTCAATACACTTGTAAATATATAAAAATCAACGGGGTCTGATTCGCGACCCGCTTAGCGCCCAGCCTGATATGACATGTGGCGGTTTCGAACACGCGGATTTTCCGCACTAGTGCGAAAAACAGTAAATGGTGTGCTTAAAAGCGGTGGATAAACCTCATTTTTCCACAAAAGCCAGCTTCAGAAAGTCAGGTCATCGTCCTTCCTGCGCTAAAGTTCATCCAGGTCGGAAGTATTGATTCTGTTGCACTGCGCGGCTACCATCGAGCATAGAGTTATGTGTGTCTATGGGTGTGTTGTGCGTTTTGCGCATGTCTGTTTTGCAATGAGGCTGCAATCGGGAGGTTGATGACCTGGGTATGTGAGCTTTGATATGCTAACAGATTTATGTCCCTTATTGTAGAATTATGGAGGTTTTTAATGCGCTAGGGACCTGTCTGATACTCAGTTGTGTCGTAACGGGGACAGAGGCGCGTAACAACTATCAGTAGGCCATACAAATATATGTTCCGTATAGGAATTGAGCCCATGATACGCAACGCAGCAGTCAATAGCTCAAAAATTGCGCTCAACGACATTAACTGCTTCTAACTTTGTCATTAATATCAACACAAACATTGTTTGAAGAGCATTGGGTTGTCATGTAACATGCTAACCAACAAAACGCACAACCGATGGCAGTGGCGTAACTATACCATTTGAGGCCCACGGCAAATGAGATGGGGCCTCATATCATATCGTCATATCATAGATAGATAGATGGATAGATTTATTCTATATTGTACACCAAAAATAAAATTACAATAAGAACTTAAAATTAATAGAGTGTCACAATGGGCGGTCTTATCGCAAAAAGCGATTTTTTACAGACTTTAGATGGATTGGACGGAGAAAAAGATACGCAGGTAGTTCATGGTGTACTATAATCGTCAACTTTGTCATTTAATTTGGATTAATCACTGAAGTACAGACCCAAAATATTCTTAATTAATAATAAATCGGCAGGTTTTCTAATAGAATGTGGAAAGGCTGACAAAATGCCACGGAAAATTGATCCTTTTCTTGTGAATGCGTTTAATAAATCTTATCTAATAATTTTATTGAATGTGTACCTTGTCTCTTGGACCGGGGGCCCCACCTGGCCATAGGCCCGTGACATTTCGCCAACCTGGCCACCCTAATTTACGCTACTGGCCGATGGTTAGGTACTTCACAAAACTTGACTGAAACAAGACAACTTTGCCCAAAGATAAGTTAAAACAATGCTCCATCAAAATGCGGAGTGTTGCGGAGTTTCACGGAGCAAATTGAATTCGTAACAAGAACAGAAACAGAACTTTGAATAGGGACCATAGTTACTCCTGAAACATTATTATCTTACCGGATCCTTGTATTCTTAGGGTTCCATACCCCAAAAGGAAAAATGGAACCCTTATAGGATCGCTTTGTTTTCCGTCTGTCTGTCAAGAGCCTTTATTTCGGGAACGCGTGGAGGTATCGAGTTGAAATTAAAAACAATATAGTCCGGTCTGCGCCTCTGCGGACCATACGCAAAATGGTCCACACGCACGGTGGTGACCACACGCAAAATGCGATGAGTCTACAGCGCTGGTTTTCATGTTTAAATGAGTGAAAATCTTTCGGCTGAAATGATGATGATGATCGTCGATTAAATTCCATCATCGGAACACCAGAGACATAAAACGCTATGGGAACACATTCAAGCTAAAAAAAAAATTAAGCTTTTCTCGCCTGAAATACAGGGTTTCCTATTTCAGGCACGTAAGACTCAGAACTAAGATTTATATTTAAGATTGTATTAACTTATACTGTAAAGAATTTTCCAACGTAAAGCTAAAGAGTGGAATTCCTTGCCGGAGTCTGTGTTTCCTGATAGCTACAACTTAGGGGTCTTTAAGTCAAGAGTGAATAGGTAAATTCGAAGACATGTGACATCCACCAACCCGCACTGGGTCCGCGTGGTGGATTACGGCCCATTCCCTGTCCTAGAGAGGAGGTCTGAGTCCCAGCAGTGGGAACATTATAAGGCTGATGTTGCTGCTGCTGCTGCTGAATCGGTTACTTCTGCACAAGTTTGCTTCATTGTTAACATCAAATCTTTTGTTCTAGAGCCTAAATATCCCAAATACCCAAAAATTAAATAGTATTTGAAAATTAGGTCAAATAAGACGCGGTATTGATCCGTCTGCGCCAGTCTAGCTCAGACGGGAACGCTAAGACCTTCCGCACTTCAAACTGAAGTAACAATGCGTCAAAATCGAGGAAATGCATATGTATGGGGATGGGTAGGCAAACCATTAGTTAAGGAATATAATTATATCCCTTAACTAATGGTTTGTTAATGATTTGTTAATTCCACAGCCTAGGGCTGTGGAATTAACAAATTAGTTACGGCCCTCGAAAGCAATGGGTGACTGAAGGAGCATAGGTGGGTTTTAGGCAGCTGTAAGTGACTGACACTCCCTCTCCATTCGGATAGAAAGTTGTTTGCTGATGTTTCTCCTTAAATAAAACCTAATGTGTGTGTGTGTGTGTGTGTGTGTGTTAATTCCTAATGTGGTGCCGTTTAAAAAAAAACATGTATTCTACATTATTTATTTTCATTGCTTCAATGCTTTCTTCGGTCTTCCTCTTATTTTATTTTATTCGTTCATAATTATTATTACTAGCCCGTATTGTCCCACTGCTGGGCAAAGGCCTTCCTCCATTCATTTTAACGATCATGATTTCTCATTTCTTCTTTCCAATTCCATTTAATTATATTCAAAAAAAAAAAATATGCTGATGTTACTGGCAGCTATATAGAGTTTTAGTGATATTTGTAAGATTCCAGAGATATTTGATACATTTCCACCATGCTTTATAAATCTATAACAGACAGGTAGGTACCTTTTAGGGTGGGAAATATGTCACGGCCTAAAAATCATAGATAATTCATTTGCTTTAGCTATGAAGTAGGTTTTGTTTAGTGTATAGCTGCCGTACATTAAATAGTAATTTGGCTTTCAATTTGTTGACAAAAATATTCATGTTTAAATTAGGTAAACATGAACAGAAACAACTCATTAAGTATTCATTTATTCAATTTTTATTGGGTTCAGTGAATAATTCTCGGTTTATGACTGCCATCAGGTCGTAAACAAAATTTAATTTATTCAAAACAAAATAAATTGATGAAAAAACATAATTCGAAATGGTTTATTACTACAGTAGGTAATGTAGGTATACAGGTGGCTTAATAAGCTTTGTAATGTTTTGGTGATAAAATAATTATGATAATTCATTATGGTTGGTGAGACAATCTTCTCTTCTCTCTTTCTATTACAGGATTAGAGATAACAATATACAGAATTATTTAAATAAATTCTAAACTCAATTTTTTCTAAATTTGAATTAAGAACCTGCTGATCAGTGTTTAAATCTAATAAAATCACATCATAATTCTTAAAAAAAAATAAAGCATTTTAGTTTTTGAAATAACTTTGTATTTAGTAGGTAATCCTCTAACCTCCAAAGGCTGAGTCATTTCTGGAGTTACAAGAAGAGGTGATGAGATTCAGGGACCTGAAACCACAACACTTGAACGATTACTATTTTAATTGAGTAATTCTCAAAAATAGCGCATAACGTCTGAATAATACACAGAGGATTCCACTCAACACAACAACAAAAACAAATATTATTCATTATTTGCCTATCACATTTGCCGCGAAAATGAGTCATAGACTATAAAAACATGGCGCCTTGTACCACAATATTACAATTAGTACAATATTTAAACAGCCAATGTGATTTGTGCATGAAAAGAATATTTTCTGTGCCATGAAATTATATATTTAAACTGACCTTCGGGCTTGTTTTGGCCAGAAACCTGACGTAACTTTATATTTAAAATGATGTCAAGTAAGCATTGATAGTCGTAATGCTTTTATCATAATATTCGTCGAAAAATGGCTGAGCTGAGGATTAAAGAATAGTAAAGTGAATTTAATGAATAGATCACCACGTAGGTTCGTGTTAACGAATTCGAATGTCGAAGATACGCTTGTTTGGCAATGACTGCTTCTGCACATGTGGCCCCCTGGTAACTCATTCATATTATGTCTATTAACTGCTCCATCTTTGTTTCAATCACGGATATCGATACATACATTGTTTTTTTTTTTTTTTGACACATTGCTTTTGCAATATTATTTAGACCTCAACTATCACAAATTCATTAGTAATTTATTTTATTAGCATCTCATAGTATAATTGGTGATAGTTGTAATTATTATTTTTTTCTTGTTTTGTTTTCGTTTCTTTATATAGCTTTTCTTTACAATGTGAATGTGAGAACACTAGAATTCGAATTCCTATTACGAGTCACTTTATCTTCTTTATTATTATGATTATTTTTATTGTGCTGGCACAATATGACTGGTCTACACTGTCCTTACATAATTATTAATACTGTAATTTGGAAATATTGTTCAACAAACCATTTTTTTTAAAAGAGTAACCATGGAGTTCCTTGCCGGTTCTTCTCCATAGGAAACGATTAATTTGGAACCGTGCACTAGCTTCTGACGTTTTATAAGTGCCCATGTAGGCATGAAATAAAAACATTTTGACTTTGACTTGACTTTGAAATTGAATTAAATCTATTAAAAAAAAAAACCGGAATGACCAGTTTTAAAGTATAGATAAAGTAAAACAGATCTTTCCTCTTGCTTTCAACTCTTTCGAGAAAAATGAATGCAATGTCGTTTCTAACAATATTGTTTCGAGTCGAAACAATTGTTAGAAACGACTTAACTTTCGACTGTAACCATTTTTTCGGATACATTAGATATTGATTATTTTCAAACAGAGTATCAGTCTGTCATTCTAAAAAACAAAGGTTGTGGTGAAGTAATAACATGGCAGGTGGATACTGCTGAAGAGATTTGGGTTGACCTGGAATAGCACATAGCATGATTTTTATCCTTGGTGTAAGTTTCCTTGGAATAATTATCTACTTTTATGCGGGCGAAGTCGTCAAGTACTTTTTTACATAGCATGGGTAGGATGACAGCAGGACAAAAATATGCATGTTTAAAACGAAAGAAAAGGATAGGTAGCTACATTGTATGAATCTGACAGCTATCACCCCCACCATCATAGAGCAATTGTATCGCTAATTGTAAAGCTAGCATTTAAACAAAGTACAGAAAAAAGATTTTTGAGATAAATTTGCTCTACTGATTATACCTAATTCCAAATAACAAGTAAGGCTGAGCGCCCACTTGAGACAAGACTGTCTAAGACAGACTTGTCTACGACGTCGCAGATATGTCTGCGACAAGACTGTTTTGTCGACGACACGGCGCACACCATCAATACAAAGGCTAGACTTTGTATTGATGGTGTGCGCGTACCTCCTCTAAACAGTCTAGTCGCAGACAAGTCTGTCTAAGACAGTCTTGTCTCACGTGTGTGCAGGCCCTAAAGTCAACATTATGAACTAATACAATTTCAAACCGGTTCCGGTATCACCTTAAGTGGTCATACCTGTTAGTACCGGAGGCTGGTGCCAAATCATTACAGTTCGTGGTAACGCCCACGGTACGGTGAAGAGTGTTCTCTTTGGCTCTCTTCAAGGTGTCTTGCGTAAAAGGACGAAAAGTAACTGTAGTATTTAATTGTTTTACGATAGACCTTATATCATGGTTGACTTTATTATAGACACCGTAATTGCCATGTTGATGGCCAACGATCAAGGTTTTCACTGAAAATTATTTATTTATCAGGAACAATTTATATTGTGTTTGATTTTTAATATACATCATTATAAAAAGTCTTAACAATGAATGAATTCTAAATGTCGACATGCAATATGCAAAAAAAAAAACATGATCAGGGACTAACAATACAAATATTTCATGCAGTTATAAGACAGAAAATTGGAAATTATATTTAAAGATAAATTAACAAATACAAAATAATAATTAAACTCATAACTCGTCTAATGAGTACAAGCTTCTTTCCAGAAGGAATGCTTTGAGCTTGGTCTTAAAAGAGCTAGTGCATAACAAATCTTTTAAATCTGCTGGCAATTTATTAAATATTATACACCACTATTTTTTAATTATGGCAAATACTTAAAGGGCTTATTAGAAAAGGTCTTGTTATTATTTAAGTCTCAATGAATAATATTCATAAACAGCAAAGTTATGAGCGTTTGTTTATATCCCAAAATCTCACTCAATTTATGGAAACGTACAGGTTATTGTTTATGAATGAAAGAATGTCAATAAAAATGGAAAAACACTGCGCTTAGTATTTTCTAGTAGTATTTGTTATGAATGATGATTAAATTATGAATTTACTAATAATGACAAATTTTCGTGGACAATTTTGGGATTTCGTTTTTTATACTTTTGACTACACAAATATGATCAGTAACAGGTACTGATTGAGCCCCATTTTTTTGTGCACTAATTAAAAAATAGGGGTGTATACAGCTTGGTAATGAGGACTATGCTTGACAATGTTGAAATTAGACACAATTTTATTTTAAAAATCCTTTCTGCGTGTATTTTCCCTGGCGATTCTGTCGTCCACAGATTCGTATTCATACACATATTTTATTAAATTAACTAACAACACCAGTACGTTTAAGCTGGGCAATATTAGAATACTTAAACTCTGAAAATGAGATCGACAGCTTTCTCTTTATGAAATTCTGACCATCGTACGTATTGCTCTTTTTTGGAGAATGAAGGCTCGCTCAGAATTGAGGCCATGAGGACCATAGTGGCCTTATTTAATGGACAAGCTTTTTGAGTTCCATAGAAAATAAAAACAGTCTTTTTTTAATCAACTAGCATTTTTCAGAATACATATTTTATTTTATTTTATTTATTGCATTTTTTCGTTATATCACTTTCAGGCCACTCTGGTTCTACCAAAATGATCAATTTGAACTGAAAAAAATGATAAACTCAATATTGTAAAAAAACGAGTTAGGCCAGTATGGTTCTCATGGCCTCAATTATAACCATAGCTTTTCGCCCAGAACTGTATGAAAATTATTGTATGTACGTAATAGGTACCTTAGCATTTACAAGTAGATGTCATCGAACTATTGATAGGAGTATTCAATTCATAAGGTTACTGAAAGCCAAACTCAAAAGCCTTGGGATCGTTTTCAGGTTATGAATTTAACAGTAGCTGTGGTAAAATGACTATAAGAGTGATGTCTTAGGGGTTTTGACCGGTAATTATAGACTCCAGTCGATTTCAAGGTGACCCTGCTATATAATTCTTCGTGGACGAATCAATGTCTTATTATGAGTTCAAACTTATTAAATTCTGATAGCTAACCTTGATACAGGGGCGTAGCTACCGCCGTATCTGCCGTATCAATTATACGACGTAGGCAAAAATTCGCAACAAATTATTCACAACCGTCTCGTAAGGTAAACCAAGCATTTGTAAAAAAGCACAATTTTTTTTTATACGGGGCCCCTGTAGAACTTTTCATACAGGGCCCCTGTGGGTCTAGCTACGCCACTGCCTTGATACCTCAGCTATCATGAATTCACATAGTTAAAAGTAAGAAGCCGGATGGTCGACCCCGTCCCTCATCAGGCGGTCGCCTCCTTCTGCGAAGCAGTAATGCTAGCAAAGGAGGAGGCCGACCTCATTAGGTAGAGGCAACGGGGCGCTCGCCCCAGCCGCCGCCGGGATTCCGATACCGATTTCCGGCCACCGTAGGCGCGGGCTTGCGGACGGCGTGCAATGGGGAGTACGCTGTCCGATCGTCCGGTAACCGACCGGACCAAACCCAAGAGCGCGATTTGTCATTGGATGATTTTACGTACCATAAAAAAAATTTAGTAGTCGCCGACTAGTCGGAAATGAGGGCATTTCCGACTAGTCGGCGACTACTAAATTGGCCGAATAATCGGCTATACCGACTATTTTAGTCGACCCTCGACACATCTCTACTAAATTCTATTAAGGGCAGATAGTATTCAAAAACTCTTATACATCTAGTTATCTAGTTTGTTCTTAGAAACACTATACTTATCGAATTTCTGGCTAGCTGCTACCAGCGGCTGCGCCTGTAAAAGTGGGAAATTGTCTCAAAGAAACATCGCCCGGTATAAAATATATTCTTTAGCTATTACAGGAAATGGTCTACATATGTGAAGTAGTAACAAATATACGCAACTTTCGCCTAAATATAATATTAATGTGATTTACATAAAACTTAAGCCTATCCGCTTTACAACAGCTCTACTTCCTCCGACTTAAAAACAATTCTAAGCTTTTATCTATAAAATTCAAATACTTATTCTATATTTGTATAATCTTTAAAAGTAAAATTATTGTGCCAGTGTTAATAAGGCCTATTTTATATACGATCTCTTTCGATATCACAGTACCAACCAAATAGAAATAAACCAGAGGTTGTTTAAGCTATTGATAGATTGATTTGATACCAACCTACTGCAATGTAACTATTTCTCGTCAGATTATAATTAGGCGTCTTTAAGGCTAGGCTCTTAATAAACTAATGCGCTTCACCATCAACGATTGCATCACTGCTTACCATCAGGTGGGATTGCAGTCAAGCACTAGTTTATAGCATAGCAGCATAGCATAGAATCAGCCTTCTAATGTTCTCACTGCTGGGACTCAGGCCTCCTCTCTAGGAGAGGAAAATGGCCCGTAATCCACCATGCACTAGTGTATATAATTTATAAAAAAAAGATACCTGAAACTATCCGTGATCATTGGCGACTCAACAGTTTCTCACAGTATTCGGCGACCCTCCACCACTTTTTTAAACCGCACCATAGACACCAAACATGACTTTTTGCATGTATGTCATCTGTGCATATTTTCCTCGTAAGTCGAGCTACTTTATAAGGCGCGTGCCCAATAGCGGGACCGTGTATGGAAGGTTGGCGCGACCAATCTGTAAGTGGGACGACTGATTTGTGTGTGTAATCGCCTTAACTTTTAATATTATTATTTTGATCATGTATTATTGAATTTATATGAGACATTTTAAACGGTTTAAAAGAACCTACCTACTACTTTGACTAAATTTTGGCAACTGTAGACAGTCCTCTCATATACCTATCTATTAACACGTGTAGATACCTAATACATGGAAACATTGTAAAACATTTTTTTTTCTTTCTACTAATAATCGTCGAGTTTCTTTTTCCATATGAAACGACCAATAGGAACCGTGTACCAGCTTTCAGTGATTCAAAGTTATTTGAAATAAAATGTTATAAAGTACAAAAGAATATTGAGATTGATCCTTAGTTCCTAGCAAAGCTATAATGTAAAATATAAAAGCGAAATACCACTCACTGATTAATCACGAAATCTCAGAAACTGTAACGCCTACAAACTTAAAATATGGCAGATAGGTTCTTTATAGTGTGTAGACGTCTGCTAAGAACGGATTTTACGATACTCCATCCCTAAAGGTAAACCGACTGTCACCGGGGCGAAGCCGCTGGCCGAAGCTAGTGGCCAATAAAGTTAGAGAACCCAATGAATATTAGATCAGGTAACATGCCCTCGCTACAAGCTAGGTCCCGTGCTGTCGTGAGCTAGGGCTGATAGACTGGACATCTACAAGTAAATAGAAATGTAGAGAATATAAAAATTATGAGTTCTATGTCCTGTAAAAGTTTGAAGAGTCGATAACTGGGTTCCTTGTATCAAAATATTATGAGTTCCATTTGTAGCGACATCTTTGACGCGTCATGTTACATAGGCAGTGCCGGATTAGCCACGTAGCAAGAGTAGCAAATGCTACGGGCCGCGGGCCCCGCGCTTCTGGGGGCCCCCGTCCGTCGTACAAAAGCAGCCTCCCTAGCCAAGTTACAATCGTTTCGTTTTGCGTTTACGCTTGGAGTTGGCACCGCCCCCAATTCGTTTGTTCGAACAAAGGAGTTGGGGGCGTGGCCACCTCCAAGCGTTAACGCAAAAGAAAACAATTGTAACTTGGCTAGGGGGGCTGATCAGGTTACTTCTTGTATATATACGATATTTAATCAATTCCGGAATATTCTTAAAATAAAGCACATTCATTATGCGTACAGCTGAGTGGAATTCCCTGCCGGAGTCAGTTTTCAGATGGGTAAAACCCGGGAATCTTTAAATCAAGAGTGAGGTTACTTCTAGGTAACACATCACATCGTCGCTTTCCATCAGGTGAGATAGCGGTCAAGCGCGAACCTATCAACAATAAAAAAAAAATGTAAGCAAATACAATGAGGCTACCGTTACCTAAGGGTCCTGCGGCTTGTGAGAAAAATAAGTTGGGCCCCTTGGTAGAATCAGGCCCCGCGCTGGCTTAATCCGGCACTGTACATAGGAACTAAAATTCAAAATCCTGCATCGCGGTATTTTAGTTCTTAGAATAGAATAGAATATAACTTTATTGTACACCAAGAAAGTTACTTAATTAATACTAAACTTAAATCTATGGGTATTAGAGCATAAACAACAGCCCGAAGTCAACAATCGGGCAATTGTCCGGACCAGACGTAATACCAACGCCAACCATCCAACCCATCCATCCATCCATCCCATCCATCTTCAACGGAGGTATGTGGAACTTTGCATTCTGTTACTTCTAAAATATGTTCTGTAAAATTGAGTACAGTCATCAAAAGTACTTTCTACTTATAAAAACGTTAATTAGGTTTTTTTTTTTTTATGGTAGGTAAAATCATCCAATGACAAATCCCGCCCTTGGGCGGAGCGGGAAGTAGTGTCAGACTCTTACTGACTAAAAACCTACCCCGTTCCTTCGTTGCCTATAGTGCCGGGGCTGAGCCTTCCTCTCAGAAAACGGCCCTTGACCCCAGCAGGCTTTGACCCTGCCTGCCTGCAGTTAGCAGGCTGGGCCTCTACGGTTTGCTGACAGCTCCTTGAGGCGCGCGGGAACAGAACGCGCCGTCGACGACTTGGGAACGTTAATTAGGTAGTTTAATTGTGTTGTTACTTTTCGTAAACGAAACCTTTACAATGTATTTAAGCACAGTAAGTCATCAAGAGGGGTACCATAATGAAAGTGATATTGTAGGGTGTAACAACATATTACCAGTCATTGAATTTTAATTCATATTTTACTAGCCAACGGCTTCAAACAACAACAACAGTAGAAAATATACACCGTTAAATTTTGGTCGTTTTAATCCCGCGGAGGGTCGATTCGGTACATGAAACCCTATCGATTTGTAAAGATAAAAATGAAAAATAAAGTACTTTTTTTTAAACCCGAACTAATTTACGCGTGTACGAAATTAATTTCTTTAAGTAAACGTCAGCTGATGGAGGTCAATGAACTGTCGGTAGTTAGTACGTAACGACCGACAACTACCTACTAGGTCATTGGATTGAAATTAATTTATCCGGTACATGACCGGATCGACCCTCCGCGGGATTAAAACGACCAAAATTAAACGGTGTATACTTATAGCTTATGTTACTTAGAGTCAAAGTAGCATACTACTAGTAAAAGAATTTTCAAAATCAGTTTAGTACTTATTGAGTTTATTCATTACAAACAAAATTACAAATCATTCTCATTCTTGTTCTAATTAAAATTAGACATAAAATTGAAACTTAACAGTGGTTTCACACTAATCCCGATCCGAATCCGATTCGAACCCGTGAAAGTATTGTCTGTAGTAGCCGTAGAACAATTTTTCATTACAATAAAATCGTGGTGTGGAAACCTACTAGTGGGATAAGAGCTGGTTTTAGTCGGATCGGATGTAGTGCGAAACCGCTCTAGAACAGTTACATACAAATCCGATATTATTATCAGTTAAACTCGAATCCATATAATTTGATAATATTTTTTTTTTAAATTACTAGTTCTTGTCTGTAAGCAGTGATGCAATTGTTGATGGTGAGGCGTACAATTACGTAAAATTATAGTTTTAATTTAATAAGTTTTCTGCATTGTCACTATTTATTATTCGATTAGGCGATTTCATTTCTATACACTAATTTCCAGGAGGTTTAAAGCTCTAAATACAAGGAAACACTGATTGTTAGCAACACGTAACAATTCATTAACGGTCCCTAGTTTAGGAAATCAACATGGCGGATGTCGTGCAAGGTTACGGCTGCCTTTAGCTATTGTGTTTAAAAAAGAAGTTATTTTAAAGAGCAAGGTACTATAGAATAGCTAATGTGGCTCAAAAGGCAGCCCAATTTAAATAGCACTGGGCGACGCCTCCTACCGAAGGGTCTATCCAGGTGTCATTCTGTCCATGGTCCTGGGCGCTGGAACGCCGCTGCGGAAGCAACCGAGGGCCCAGCTGAACTCTTGTCAGAGAGTCATCGCCATACGGATGGTGTGGGGATAAAGCATGGTTTCCCGCGAAGCGGCGAGCCTCCTTGCTGGCCTGCCACCATGGGATCTAGAGGCAACAGTCCTTGCACGCATGCACGATCTGCGCGTAGAGATGCAACGCCGGGGTGAAACTCCGCTGCCACGACCAGTCGCGGCATGGCCGACAGAGTTCCGGCGGGATCTCATGGTGAAATGACGACAGCGACTATCGCAACGCAGTTGTAGGCATGCCATAATTATGGCATTGAGGCAAAAAATAATAACAATAACACTGGGCAGGACACGTCTGCCGCATGTTTTTAGACTTTATTTTTGATATTTGTTTGATAGGCCTCTCGCTTGATCACATCTCCGATGGAACACAACGCGAAAATGTGATTGACGATGGAGAACGCTTACCTAGAAGTAACCTATTTACTCTTGCCTTAAAGCCATCAGGAAAAGAATTTCACTCCAATAAACTATGGGCCAAAGAAATACAGAGCTAGTGTCTTAAGACAGTGCAACTGGGTCGTAGACCATGAAGAAGATGGCAAGATTGGGCGATGCTGCGGCTCGACGTGTGCGCACTCCCGGTGGCGAACAGTTTTCTCCAACGACTATTTATGAATGAGAACGCGATACGAACATTACAGTATCAGTCAAAAAGGTCATCAAATATTTGAATAAGTGGCTATCTCAGTCCCTTTAGAAACAGCGTATAATTTACCCTGGAGTTGGATATTGTTTTGGTGTATAATAAAGTTTATTCTACTTTATAGAAAATGACACAGAACTGCAAGCAAGATGCAAAAAAATAACGGTCCCGCAACCTTCATAAGGACCTACGAATGTGGACCACGACCACGACCACGTTAGAGTGGCTATGACTATAATGGGTGATTACTAACCTTATCTCGCTATGTTATGGTAGCGATTTGTGGACTGTTGTAAGTTAATGATGATGAAGGCTTCATAAGCTCTTATGATGAGCATTTCAAAATGTGATTTAAAAAAACTCATTACCCAAGTTCAGCAACACTGCCGTTGGTCAATCTTCAAAAACGACACCTGATAATAAAAAAAAATCAATAAACAAATATAACTCCCGACCACAGTCCCCTTTACCTTATAAATGTTACATTGCATCCCAAAAAGGTCGTTTAAAAGCCCAGTTCACGGCGAGCTGGCTTGTATTCAGTACCTCTACCATGAGTTTTAAGCAATAGTATTCGTCGCTACTCGATATCGACGCCGTAAATATTTTGTATGGCAAATTTTGCAGCGCCTCTAGCGGTCACTTGCAGAACCAAAATTTGCCATACAAAATGTTTACGGCGTCGATATCGAGTAGCGACGAATACTATTGCTTAAAACTCATGGTAGAGGTACAGGTGTGCCACTACAGGGTGTAGTGGCGACTGGAGAGATGTGGTCACATTTTAAAATCGGATTTTGGCCAAAGAAAAGAACAATTGTATTGACCAGCTGATAATAACTTGATTCTAGATTTTGAACAGTCATTACATGTAGTTAGTTGCTTGAAAGTCTGACCATCCGTCTATCCTTGCGGATGGCGTGCAATGGGTAACCAACCGGACCGAGCCCAAGTCGTCGACGGCGCGTAGGTACTGTTCCCTTCGCGCCTCAAGGAGCTGTCAGCGAACCGTGGAGGCCCAGCCTGCTAGCTGCAGGTAGGCAGGGTCGAAGCCTGCTGGGGTCAAGGGCCATTTTCTGAGAGGAAGGCTTAGCCCCGGCATGATAGGCAACAAAGGAACGAGGTAGGGTTTTAGTCAGTAAGAGTCTGACACTATTTCCCGCTCCGCCCAAGGGCGGGATTTGTCATTGGATGATTTTACCTACCTCAAAAAAAAAAACATCAGTCTATCCTAGGAGTATTGTGTTGCCCAGTAACTGTATGGAGGTCTGATAGACAGTCACTCCATGTACAACACAGGTATTTAGCCGCATCTAGTTTGACTGGAAGCTGATGCCAAACTAATAGGGAAAAGGCTGGGGAGATGATGATGATAGCTTATTTTGGAAAGGTTTTTTTTTGTTTAGGTATTGTCTATAACTTTCCTATGATCATGACCATAGACAAAGGGGCCATTCAAGTATTACGTAAGCACTACAGGGGGGTAGGCTTTGCTTTGCTTATTTTTTATGACATAGGGGATGGGTAGTCTGGATGGTGATTACGTCAGTAGTATTTTTTTTTTGTGTATATTTTCGTATTTTTAAGGGAACGATTTCGTTTTTTCAAAATCACACGAAAGTGAGCATACACCATAGATATCCGTGGCATATACACATCATTGAGCAGCAAACATCTAATGACATTAAAAATTTAAAGTCATGGATTCGTGTATATATGCCAAAATATGTGTTATTTTTTTTTTATTACTGTACCTTTACGATACACCCTGTACATATATTGCAAGTAGCAGGGCCACATCACTGGCATGGCAAGTGGCTGGAGCCAGCCGCTCGCGCGGCAAGTGGCAGCATGGAGGTGAATCCTTATATTTGGTAGCAAGGCCCGTTAAATGCTTGTTGTTGATTTCATGTTGTGATAAGCTTAAAAGGCTTTTTAAAAAGTATTTTTCCTTGAGGTCAGAGTCTTTACGTAATTCGGTAAACATCCAAAAATGGAAGTGGTAACTATGTCAACTAGGTACTGCAGAACCTGTCTCATCAGTACCTCTCTTGTGCATTATATAATAAAACCGGGCAAGTGAGAGTCGGACTCGCACACTGAGGGTTTCGCACAAACTTACCAATTTTATGGGATTCAAATGACAAATCCCGCCTTTGAGTGGAGCGGGAGATAGTGTCAGACTATTACTGACTAAAAACCTACCCTGCTCCTTAATTGCCTTCGTTCCACGGCCCCGGGGTTCACTTTCGCCTAACCCTAGGCCCCAGTAGGCTTCGACCCTACTGGGCCCCTACAGTTTGCCGACAGCTCCTTGAGGCGCACGGGAACAGTGTGCGCCGTTGACGACTTGTGCTCGGTCCGGACTGTCACCGGACGGACGGACAGCGAGCTACCCATTGCACGCCATGCGCGAGCCCGCGCCTACGGTGGCTGGAAATCGGTATCGTAATCCCGCCGGCGGCGGCGGCATGTGCGCCGTTGCCTGTTGCGGTCGGCCTCCACCTTTGCTAGCATTACTGCTTCGCAGAAGGAGTCGACCGCCTGCCACTCCTCCTCGCTCCGGACCATTACCTGTACTAAAGCCAAGGAAATGGCGATGCTCTTCCTAAACAAACTTACGTATGACAACAGTTCAATTCCCGAATTAAATCTGAAGATTTTTCGGAACAGTAAGAAAAAAGTTTTTTTTTTTTGGTGACGCAACTACCAATTTCCAGTTTTCAAGTTTTTTTCCTATTTTGTAGATGATCTCGCTCCATGCTGAATTTCAGGATTGTAGGTCAACGGAAAGTACCCGATGAATTTTGATTTGCTTGAATGTCGAAATACGCGTTTTTTGCGACATAAACGGCCGTATCTATTTTTTCCGTTAACTTAGAAGTTTGATTTTTTCACAGCTTTAAGGGACCGAGAACCTGCGTATTTACCCACACATTCATCACATTCATACAAGATAAAGGCTCTTGACAGACACAGACGGACAACGAAGTGATCCTATAAGCGTTCCGTTTTTTTCCTTTTGAGATTCGGAACCTTCAAAAAAGAATATTGGCAGATGGACAGCTATGTCGCTAGGCGCGAGTAATGTGATAGAATATACGAGGCAGTCCAATTACCTACTCTTCAAAGAGCTATCCCACCTCGACGAGCAGCACGATCGGCTGGTATGCGAACGGAGAGTCCTTCCCAAAGAGGACCAGTTTCTCCGTCTTCCAACGAATTGGGAACTGGCATTTCTCCACACATGCGGTTAAGAGCCCTTCATTTCATGGTCAGGGCCCAGGCTCTCCCAGGTAAGCCGTAGGGTCTTGGGACAGTAGTTTTGGCGTTTAACCTTCGTACTGCCACTTTCATCTCTACCATCGGCAACCTGCGGGGTATCATCGTCGCCTTGTTGTAGTCCGCGTCGGAAACTGTGAGTGGCGGAGTCATTGACGCCAATAACGTGAACAGAGGCAATTAAATCTTTAAAGTATCTGTGAAAAATATCTGAAACATGTGTTCGTTCCTACTGGAATTGGAGGTAATGAAAAAGGCTTATATATAAACAGATTAAGTAGAATTTATTTCAACGAAATTACCCTTTTCGTTTCATCAAAAATCACTAGCGCGTTTTTGTCTGAAATCCGGCCTTTCTTTTTTGGTTTGATCACCCTATCGCCTAATACTTAATTATTGGACATACAGACATCTGTCTGTATGTTTGCACTTCATTCTAGAAGCGTGAGAAAACCCTATCTCAAAAACTTTACTAAAACACCGCTAGAAAAAAGTGAACATTCTCCCCCGGAAATAAATATCACCTCACATCCCCACACCTTGCCGTAACTAACCAAAAAATATTTATTCCCCGCGTGTGCATTACCGAAATTAACGTCGTACTGGGTTTCAACCCCTACGTCCCCAGCCCTAGGGATGACGTCACCGTCTGACTCACCGCCACCCCCTTCAATTAGGGTTGTCAGGTACGGGGCCCCAAACATATCATTTATAGCAAACTTTATTGTGTTTGTCATTTTCTTAGACTAGGCCGTCCGGACAGACAGGTAGTGGGTACTCAAGTTTATTATTTTTAGCACAAAAAATCACTCAAATACAATATTGTTACAATATGGACTCCGGAACTGAAGACCCTATTTGAAGGGAATAATGGTGACTCATACGGTGATGTCATCCTTTGGGCTGGGGATTTAAATTGAATATTGTATTTGACTCCTACCAAACTGCGACTGTTTCGTACTAGCTGAAGACAGAATTGTGTGGAAAAGAGAGTAGGCCTTTGTCCAGCTTTGATTGCTTCAATAGGGTCTAAGGTAAAGTCGTAATCACCAAAAAGTAGAAGTGCCTAAAGCTAATGGATAGAGACAAGGCCATGTATGAAGAAGCGTTCCACTCTTGCGCCTGTATTTAGACATGACTTAGCCTGCCCGTGATTACGAGGAATGGAGCGCGTCTTCGCGAATGGCACTATCTGTAGACTGGAGAAGGAGGTCCACGACTAGCTTCAAAATCTTCAATCATTTGACACGTCCGTCACTCACTGGAGAAACGAACATTCGGATGAACGTTCTTCGGTTAAATGAACTTCAGGCAATTGTGACGCACTCCTAGCTCGTGGTGCTTTTTGTCAGAGGAAACCAACAAAAGGCGTCTGGGCTTTTAGGGAAAAGCTAGGAAGACGGGCACATTAGCACATAGAAGGAGTCCCGTGACCTAAGAGTTCACCCCAGAACCCCTCTATAAAATGCCTGCTTGTACGTTTCCCTGGGGAAACTACATAAAGGGATCACTGTGCTCAACAGCGCGTTATCGAAAAGCCACCGTCTTTCCTTTCTCATGTGGTGCGGAGGCGGGGTTATTATATAGGACTTAGGGTTTGTCTGGCTTTACTCGGGTACTTGGCAACCCTACCTTCAATCAATAATCCCTGACTGGGTTTCTTTTGTGACTTCCACCGCTAGTTTTTAGATTAATTAAAATGGCGACGACTCAAATATCAGCTGATATTTTAATCCTTTTTTTTTGTATTGCAGATATATTGTCGTTGTAGGTCATTTGATTTTTGTTACAAAAGAAAATTCATTAACGCGCTAGGTAGTGTGTTAATTAATTTTAAAGCCGTTATTGTGAAATGTAGGATCATTTCAGAGTTACCGCGTGCCTGGAATGCAAAGGGTTACTGAAAGAACACGGGTGCCGCGCACACGACATTGCAGCCATCGTGGGTAGAACCTGGATGAAGCTGGCACACACGTGGAGGTGGACAGACCAAGGGTCTGCTTCTTAAAGGAAGGCTCGGCCCTGGTATGAAAGGTAACGAAGGAACAGGGTGGGTTCTTAGACAGTAAAAGTGTGACATTATCTCCCTCTCCGCCTAGAGCGGCAGATGTCATTGGATGATTTCCCCAGCAAAAAAAAGTGGGGGAGAACACAAGAAAAGAGAGGCCTTTTTTTTTTTTTTTTTTGGTGGTGGGTAAAATCATCCAATGACATCTCCCGCCCTTGGGCGGAGCGGGAGATAGTGTCAGACTCTTACTGACTAAAAACCCACCCCGTTCCTTCGTGGCAAAAACCCAACCCGTTCCTTCGTGGCAAAGAGAGGCCTACACCAACGTAGTAAAGCCTAAGGCATTAAGTCCGCCTCTGTACCTTTATGTGCATAAGGTGTAAACAAATAAATAAATAAACAGTGAACAAAGTCAGGCTGTGGACGATGATATTCTAAATTCAATCAATCCAAACCGTCCCACTGAAAAAAATGGAAGATTTTATTATTCTAAACTAGATTTTTCGTGTTTTTCATTAAAATTTATCATTAAAAAAAATTTATCCTGCTACCAATTTATTTAAAACTGAACCGCTACATTATTTAAGTCTGGTTTTCCCAGTATTGTTTAAAATAAAATCATATTTTCCCCATAGCTCACTATCGGTACAGGTATAATATGAATAAATATTGATTTACCTACTAAATAATGCAAAATATATGGACACACTGCCTGTTAGATTTCCCATGACTAGCCCAGGCTTAATGACTAGCCAGGTGAACTGGTTCACCTTCCTGAAATACTTCAGCTGGCAACACATCACTTAAAGTTATTGACTGTGTTCCTACTTAATTATGGATTAGTTAACATGTGTTTAGCGAGCAATGAACGACTAGTTATTACATAGCGTAATCCACCACGCGGGCCCAGTGCCGGTTGGTGGATGTCACATATCTTCGAATTTTTGGTTCCAGTACGCCGGTTTCCTCACGATGTTTTCCTTCACCTTTTTGAGAGAAGTGGTGATGAAAGAAATTACACAAAGTAATGCGCCTGGCTGAGTTTGAACCCGTGACTTACAACTCGTAACTCGGGGCCGTTACCACTCGGCCACCACTGCTCATAATGCCTAAGCTAGGCTAAAATCCACACTCAGGTCTGCTTAGTAGCAGACAAGAGTCTGGATTTTGTCCTGGCTCTTCCTAATTGCCCAATTCAAATGACCACTACTCACACTCACACCAAGGATTTTCCTATGATCTGTAATCAAATACAGATATTTCTCTCAATTCTGTATAAGCCAGAATCACTCATAACACCATATTAAGAAGTACCTTCCTAGTAGGTCGTTAACCTTACACCTACGACCGCCATAACTAGCTGGCAATTATAGGAAACCTCTATAAAATAATCAGAAGATATATGAGGATATAAATTTCATTGTTGCAAATTCCCACGACTACTTCATTACGCGTCTGTCTTTGGGGTTACAGGATCATTTTTTAGGGTTCCGTACCTAAAAAAGGAAAGGATCAGTTTGTTGTCCTTGTCTGTCTATCTGTCTGTCTGTCTGGCAAGACCCTTCATCGGCTTCATCTCGGGGACGCGTGGAGATATCGAATTGAAATGAAAACCATAATTACTTAAGTCTGCGGTCCCTTGAAGCAGGGAAAAATTCAAACTTCTAAGTCAACAAAAAAAAAGTTGCGCCCTTTGTATCGCTAAAAACAAATTCAAAAGTGCCTACAGATGATCTATTTGAAATAAATGCTTTGAATCTTGAGTTCGAAACAATTGAAAAACAGGAAAACAAATGAAATAAATGAATTTAATCCACTAGGTCGGCAGTTTCGTGATAGAGATTCTAATCTATGGCGTGCTAACACATTAGCTAATTTTATAGGCTAATAACAGTGTGGGCACGGCATTATAGGCCTACCCCTATCCAGTAGGTCGTAAAAGAACCGTTTTTGTACAACAAGGTCAGAATTACAATATAAAAAAGTCACACAATTTAAAGTATTGTTTCCAATAGCTAAAAACTATAAGGAACTTCTAATTTGGTTACTAAGTCAAGATCATGGTTGTTTGAAATATTTTCCGTTAGCAGCTTCAAGTACATGATTATGTCATACTAGTATCTTCCTGCGGCCTTACTTCCGTGGCCTAGTGCTTTCTACCACTGAAAGATATGCTTTAAAATCATTATATACTTAGGCACTTCCAGAAATTCTAGCAAATATGTCATTGCATTGCCTTACATCAGCCTATCATGTTTCTAATGCTGGGACTCTGGCCTCCTCTCTAGGAGAGGGAATGAGCCGTAATCCACCACGCGGACCCTGTGCGGATTGGTGGATGTCACATGTCTTCTTCGTTTTGAGAGCAGTGGTGATGAAATAAATTACACAAAGTAATGCTCCTGGCTGGGTTTGAACCCGCGTGAGTCGGAGCCGTTACCACTTGACCACCACTGCTGTTGGGATATCACTCTATTGTTATAATTGTAGGCGAAAATTTGTGAGTGTGAGTGTATGTTTGATATTTCTTCACGCTCGAACGGCTGAACGGATTTGGATGAAACTTGGTACACGGGTAGACCATGTCCTGGAATAGCACATGGGATACTTTTTGTCTCAAGAGTATGTTCCCTTGGAATCATTTTCAACTATTACGCGGACGAAGCCGCTCTAGTAAATAAATAATTTTAGGTACAACTAAATCAAATATCTTCTTCCTCTCTGGGTAGAACGGGGCGGCGTCATATTTTTACTAAGTAAAACCCATCTGTGATCCTTCAGTTGCAATCAGTTGTGGTAAGCAGTGATGCAATCGTTGTTGGTGAGTAGCACTAGTTTATTAAGAGCCGATTCACTCTAGTCTTGTAGACACCCAAATTATAATCGGACGGGAAGACCGCAGCAGGCACACAACAATTTAATGAGTTTACCATCGATTCGATAAGCAGAAGAAGGATCTAGTGGCATAGTGACAGTTTCTCCACACCATATTAACTCCAAAACATGCCATCAAAGTCTACATTGATCTCTCAATATTCAGCAAACTCAATATTGAGCAACCGGCCGAGTGGTAACGGCCCCGACTTACGAGTTGTAGGTTGCAGGTTCAAACCCAGCACGCGCATTACTTTGAGTAATTTTTTCATCACCATTGCTCTCAAAACGGTGGAGGAAAACATCGTGAGGAAACCGGCATGTCCTAGAACCAAAAACATCGAAGACAAGTGATATTCACCAACCCGCACTGGGCCCGCGTGGCGGTGGAGTACGGCCCATTCCCTCTCTCTGATGATTCTCTGTAACTGCAGTGCGTCTTTGGAACTCTCTCCCACATTCCGTTCGTGACAGCCCATCTCTGGAGGTCTTCAAGAGGAAAATTAAAGAGCACTTCCTTTCACAACTGACATAATATTTGTATTTATTTGTTTTTACTTATATGTATGTATATTTTTATATATTAGACTTATTTATGTATGTTTATAGATGTAGATTTATATTGTACACTTGATTTTACCCTTGATTGTCTACTCTCTCTGTCACTCAAAGGTTTGCCGACAGAAAACTCATATTTGAGAGGGTATTACATTGCTCAATGACCTTGAAGAATTTACCTCTACATTAGTAGAGAAGAATTGACCTCTATACAGGCATTGTAGGGGGTGCTGCGCGCGGGGTGTTAGTACTGATTCGATTTTTTCTTGATTACTTATCGATATTTAATGAAATTAGAAAAAAAAATCAATACAAGTTATACAAGTTATCGTAACATATATTTTGGTATAAATTCAATGTATAAATTTAGAGCCGTTTTCGAGAAAATATGGAATTAATGTTCAAAAAAGGCCTATTTACCAGATTTTTTTCTAGAGTTAGGGTATTTTTTTGAGAAACATAATCAATACAATTTATTAGTAATGTCCTTAAGTATCCCCTTCATTTTTTATATGGTAATCGTACATAAGGAATAATCTATAAACTTCAATCAACCTGGGTGTTTTTTTGGATTTGGGCGATGTAATCCCCTTAAGCTTGCCTTTGTACATGAATTGTCAAACTACTGTGTATTTTATTGAATGTTTTTGTGGACAATAAAAGAATAAAGAATGATGATGATTCAGCAAACATCTAGCTTAGGTACTTCAAACCCGCGGCCTGCTCGCTTCCATATTAAGTTCCTTATCGATCTGTCTAGCAGCCAGCGTGGGCGACCCCCGAGTGACTGCCTCAGAGAACTCGAATAACAATTAGTTTTGTGTGCTTTTCGCTGATTTTTGTTGTTGCTACGCTATTTAGCGGGTTTATTTGCGAGTTTTGGTTGTGTTTGCTGGGGAAATATTTGCTTGAACGTCGGAAAATCAGTTCTGGGTTTTTTTTTCAGTAGGAAGTTAGAATTTTACTGAATATAAATAAAAAAAACCGACTTCAAAAAAAATAAAATACAAAATAAGTACTTAGTGTAAAATAACTTTAATTTCGGAAGTCGGTGTCTCTATAATAGTTTGGTCTCTTTGTTATTAAACACCAACTAAACTGATTATTTTGCACTATTTTTGTGTTTTTTTTAAGTCGGTTTTGTTTTTTTTCTACATTACTTCACACTTTTTAATTGTAGTACCTTTCAGCCAAACCTAAATTGATACCTTCCGCCATTCGGTCCTAGAACATTTACAAAAATAAAACCACAAGGGAAACTTATCATTTTAGTTGAACGTAGGCCTCCCCCAAGTGTCGCCATAATGACCGGCCTTGTACATTTTGCATCCATTGGATTCCCGTGACTCTCACAACACAAGTTCAACTTCCCTTCCAATGCTGGGTCTTCCGCTGCGTGGTGGCCACTCCAGAACCTTTCAGTCCTATCGACCATTAGTGCTCGCAGTTGGTTACCGACATGACCCGAAGAATAGTGACATATTTAAGTGGTAGTAGACAGGGCACATTGCTTGTAGAACGATGGTCTGGATGGAGTGGCGGCCACGTACCTTGAACTGAGGACCTGGTAAGAGTCGTAGCAATTCGATGGATGCGATTTGCATAGGGCCGGTCGTTAAAGTAACGTTGTCCAAGAATCGGCTGAAATAATGATGATGATGAAAATAAAAATGAATTTCTTAGTAGGTAATCCTCTCCTCTCCTCCTTCGCTTTGTACCAATACCACCTTTTCCTTATACATTTAAATACCTACAACATCACAATAATCCTGATCATAATCTTGTTTATCTAAGAGGTGAGCATCTCGTTATAAATAAACACAATAAGCTCATTACAATAAGTATAGTAAGTTGCACACTAACTCGTTTCGAGAGTTCGAGGCGCCATCTTTGAATACGAGTAGCGCCATCTGTGTGCATTGGCTGACTCATCGACAGCTTGTGGGTTATAAATAAATGATTTATACATTGTTGACTAAGGTTTTATGGATGTACTTATTTGTAGTAAAACGTACAGTACGTTAAGTACGTTTGATTTACCTACTTATAGTACCTATAGGTACTATATTTAAAATTGTTTTATGTTTATTTTTTATTTACATGGCACGTTCTTCTCTATAGAGATCTACGTTTTGGAATAAATGCAATTATGTAGCTTCACATGTTTGCAGGATTGTTCGAAAGAGCTACAATCGGCAGGGTAACTGAAGGACACCGGTAGGTGAAAAAAAATCTTCATCTTTCTTATTGACCGACTTCTTGACAATTCAAAAGTTTTTCATATATTATCTGGTGCTCGCGACTTTGTCCGTCACAATTTCAAGAAGATTGGTTTTTTACGCGGATCCCTAATCTTTTTCTAAAATAAAATTAACTGCTCATAACCAGTGAAAGTCTACACAAACCTTTTTCGTTTATTGTTCTTTCTGTTAATTAAAACCACATCGTAATCCGTTACGTAGTTTAAGAGGTTTTGGGCGTGTTGGCGGACAAACAGACAGACGCAGAGAATGACTTCTGCCAACGGCTTCGCCTGCGTGAAGTTTGGTTTCCATACAAATTTCCAACCCCCGTTTTACTTCTTTAGGGGTGGAGTTTCGTAAAATCCGTTCTTAGTGCGGATATCTACAGCCCATAAGGAACCTACCTGCGAAATTTTAAGTTTGTAGGTGTTATAGTTTCTGAGATTTGGCGATTAATCAGTGAGTGGTATTTCTCTTTTATACACCGTTAAATTTTGATCGTTTTAAGCCCGTGGAGGGACGATTCGGTACACGAAACACTATCGATTTGAAAAGATACAATAAAAAAAGTACTTTTTTTAAACTCGAACTAATTTACGCATGTACGAAATTAATTTCTTTCTTTTCTGAGAGAAAGAAAAACTTTTAATTAGAGACATTTATAAATACTGCTCGTGCCCAAAATAGCCCTCACCAAAGTTCAACCGCTAATTATAACAAAAGTACAAAACAGACCCTAAACGTGATTCAACAGACCTCAGTACAAGGTCATCGTGGAGGGGTGACACGTCACGTGGCTGGTAGGGTGAGCCACGAGGGTAGAACCACTAGGGCTTTACCTGCTTGTGACTACCGGCTGAGGGTGATGTAACCTTTATTCAATAGAAGTGTTTATTTTGAATGTTTTGTTTTTTTTTTTTCAATATCCGCAGGCAACCTTGGTTAGGTTATCGAAATAGCCCGAAGAATCGAGGGCAGGGCTTATTGATCGCAGGACGAATGGTCGTTGAGGCCGAATGGTTCTGGAATGGCGATTGCGTACCGAAAGACGCAGCTTGATGACCTGGTGAGAGTCACGGGAATCGGTTGGATGCGAGACGCACAGGACCGTTCGTTGTGGTGGCGATTGGGAAAGCCTATTTCTAACGGTTGACGTCTTTCGGCTGAAATGATGATGGTGTGTTTCTAGGGTAATAGTGAAGAAGAAGAAGAAGAATGCATTTATTTGTCAGAATATTGTACAAAGTTGTTATGTGCTTTATAAAATAGAATCATAATATTCTGCCGTTTCCGGCGTACAAATGTGAGATTATGGATTATTAGTTACTACATTTAATTTTAAATTATATTATTTATCATTAGGATGACCAATAATTGAAATTAATTGAACAATAGTTATATGAGAGATAAATATACATGTCACAGCGAGCGGGAGACACCATATTACATTTCTACCTAAAAAAAATGTTTCATCACATTGTGGAGGCTATTTGAAAGCACAAAAAGCGTATCCGTGCTAATAATAATTATATTCCGAATAAAATACATAATTTATTTACAATATCCGATATCACTTATGTAGGTGTAAAACGAAGGTAATAAACAAATTACATAAACAATTTTAAACCTCAATTTATTTACCGATAACCAGAAAGAGTGAACAGAAACAGCTGACGGCCTTTCTACAAGTATCAAACTCGTTAGCACTTCACGTCCGACCGGCGCGACCCACGTGACAAGTATCAAGATCACTAGTTCCTACCTACGTCTTCGCCTGTGTGAAAGTCAAAATTTTCTCAAAGGAACGTGATCGAGATAAAAAGTATACATAGCATATATGCGTAAGCTGAAATTTGAAAGCTGTAATCTATACCTACATATACTCGGCTAAATTTTGATCGTTTTAATCCCGTGGAGGGTCGATCCGGTAAATAGACTTTCCATTTGACGCCATTTGTTAAGATAAAATTAAAAAATAAAGTCCTTTTTTTCTAAAACTAGAATTACTATACGCATGTACACAATTAATTTCTTTAAGTAAACACCAGCTGAGCGAGTCTAATTACCTGTAGGTAGTTGTCAGTCGCTGCATACTAACTACCTACAGGTCATTGAACACGTACAAACTTAAAATTTGACAGGTAGGTTCCATATAGGGTAGACATCCGCTAAGAACGGATTTTACAAAACTCCAACCCTAAGTAAGGGGGTGGCCACCGTAGGCGCGGGCTCGCGGACGGTGGGCAATGGGTAGCTCGCTGTCCGTCCGTCCGGTAACAGACCGGTCCGAGCTCAGGTCGTCTACGGCGCGCACCGTTCCCGCGCGCCTCAAGGAGTTGTCAGCAAACTGTAGGGGTCCAGCAGGGCCGAAGCCTACTGGAGCCAAAGGTTATGTGAGACTGTCACCACGGGCCCCGGGATAAAGGCAAGGAACGGAAAGGTAGATTTTTAGTCAGTAAAAGTCTGACACTATTTCCCGCCCCACCCAAGGGCGGGATTTGTCATTGGATGATTTTACCTACCCAAAAAAAAAAAAAAAACGAGGATTGTAATCTCTTTAACAATTCAGTTTAGGTCGTAAATTAGATCGTGTTAAGAGCTCTTGATAATCCCTCTAATCCAGAAATCGGTTCATCCGTTAAAACGTTAACAGTGAACTAACAAACCGACAAAACTACTTTCACATTTATAATATTAAAGTATGGTTTCATTCACTTCGCCTTGCGCATGCGCCCACAGCGATGACTTCAGCCGGCGTCGAACCCGCTACTGACTCATACCCGTCCGCCTACGGTCCACTGTGCCATATGGATGTAGTTTGCTGTGTTTTGACTATGTGGCTAGGATGGATGAAGTGACGTGTGGAGGGATGGGATTGGGGTTGAGAAGGGTAGGGATTGACATGAATTTCACGTTGCAGTGACTTTATTAATATTTTTCACTAAACTTTTATCCTTGTAGACACGTTCCCTTTGAACAATGTGGTATTTGTCGCGGACAAAGCCACGGATAAAAGCTAGTCACACTAATTAATAAAGGTGAGTATGTATGTACAAGTTTACAACAATTACTACCTTATTTTTAGTCTAGACGAAACTCGAAACACGGGTCTAGTATTTTTATGCAAAGAATATGTTTACTAAATTTCATAACTGTATCATGAAAAATCACAAAGTTATAAGCTTGTTGTGTTACCTGCGGGGCTATTGCGTAACTCTGTTGACAGCTCAAGTGAAGATCACTTGCTAGAATGTACATCGTATAACTGTCAAACAGCTAAATTCGTATTGCCTATCTTTAGTGACCAAATTGATGGATGTCACATGTCTCCGAATTTTTGGTACTAGGACATGCCGGTTTCCTAACGATGTTCTCCTTCACCGTTTTGGGAGCACTGGTGATGAAATAAATTACACAAAGTAATGCGCCTAGCTGAGTTTGAACCCGCGACCTACAACTCGTAAGTCGGGGCCGTTACCACATTTTTACATAAGGCACACCCCAATCTCATGGGAGGTAACAGTTTAATCTAACTAGCAAATAACGAGAGTATACTCCCCTGCGGCGCCATTTTCTGGTCTCGTATCTACATAATGATTGTCTTCATTAGGGTTCGTTAGTCTGACGTGACAATGGTTTTGGGGTTCTGTAGATTAGTCGTTACATGTTCTCCACAGCAAACCAACCGAATAGCTTAGCATTTTTGTATGTATGTTTCCATAAAATCAGCTAACATAATTAATATAATCAGTGTGAAATAAACAGAAAGCAAACTAAAATAAACCAATAAAATCATCCTTTGGATTAATTTAAATTAAACTTATATACCGTTCAATTTTGTTCGTTTTAATCCCGCGGAGGGTCGATTCGGTACATGAAACACTATCGATTTGTAAAGATAAAAATGAAAAATAAAGTACTTTTTTAAAAAAAACTCGAATTTATTCACGCATGTACGAAATTAATTTCTTTAAGTAAGCTCACTAGGATTTTTTTTTCTCCCATACCATCGACAGGAGATTGTAGCTAGTACTCTCGTGTATCCGCCAGCGGCAGTTGTTTATTTATACATATAAGTTTATTTTAGGTTGACTAGGAATTTTTTCCGCAGATAAAACCTTAAATGACTGGACCATGATTCCATAGACAAAATTGGTGTCAAGCACAGATTACTGATATGTAGCAAGCTAGTGTCAAGCGTAAAGTCAGGTCTATTTGACACTAATACTTTTTTTAAGCCCTTCTTAAACCCGATTTAAATTAGGAACAATTAGAGCCTTTCCTTCACGTGTTAAATTGTCCAGCGTGCGAACGAAAGAGAGGGACAGAGTAACACAATCTATATAATAATATAATTATATCATCATCATCATCATTACCCTTTTTAACGTTCCCACTGCTGGGACTCAGGCTTCCTCTCTTGGAGAGGGAATGGACCCGTAATCCACCACGCTGGCCCGGTGTGGATTGGTGGATGTCACATGTCTTCGAATTCTTGGTTCTAGGACATGCCGGTTTCCTCACGATGTTTATCTTTACAAATCGATAGTGTTTCATGTACCGAATCGACCCTCCACGGGATTAAAATGATCACAATTTAACGGTCTATACATACATACACTCAAAAAACATGGGAGGAAGTGTTAATTCTACACGGGTGAAGCCGCAGTCAGGAGCTAGTTAAAAATAAACAAAAAAATCAGTCGTAACAACCGCGTTGTCGCCAACGTGTTGTCCCCTATTACGAAAATAACCACCCTTCCTTTCCTTATGGAGCCGTACAACGGCAGGTTGATAATGACAATAAACAAACACTTTGTGAAAGAATTGTCTAACATTATTTTTAGTATAAGCGAAACCTGAAAATAGTTTGTTCAGAATCAGTAACTGAATGGATTAAAATAATTTTTACGCCATGTTATATTATATTTTGCCCATTTTATTTTTTATATGTCACAAGTTGGACACCACCGAAACTAAGTACAATACAGGTCACGGTAGGTTATAGCGGGCATTAGGGGCCAGCACACTGAGGGTACGGGAGCTAAACAATCAAAAAGTCGCCCGAATGACCCGGTGACCATGTGTGTGTGTGTGGACTACCAGGCAAAATGACAAGCTTATTGCTACCTACGCGGGGATCGTTCGGTCCATGGCCCTCTACGGGGTTCCGGTGTGGGCACCGACGTTGACACAGCAACCGAGGGCCCAGCTGAATGTGTGCCAGAGGGTCATGGCAATACGCATGGTGCGAGGGTACCGAACGATTTCCCGCGAGGCGGCGACCCTCCTTGCTGGTCAACCGACATGGGATCTGGAGGCAACAGTCCTTGCACACATGCACGACAAGCACATGGAGATGCAACACCGGGGTGAAATTCCGCTGCCACGACAAGTCGAGGCATGGCGGACAGAGCTCCGGCGGGACCTCATGGCGAAATGGCGTCAGCGACTATCGCAACCTCGTTCGGGGCGCGCCACAATTGGGGCGATAAGGCCCATCCTTGAGGCGTGGTTGGAAAGTCCCACGGCGTTCTCAACTTCCGCACGACGCAGGTGCTTACCGAACACGGAAAGTTCGCTAAGTACCTGTTCCGGATTCGTGCGGAGGATTCGCCCAGGTGTCGCCACTGTGTGGAAAACCCGGAGGACACGGTGGAGCATACTGTAGAGGTGTGCCCCGCCTGGGTGGAGCATCGCCGTGTCCTCGTGGGGGCAATCGGCGGCAGTGGATGGCAGGCGGTCGCCTCCTTCTGCGAAGCAGTAATGCTAGCAAAGGAGGAGGCCGACCGCATCAGGCAGAGGCAAAGGGGCGCTCGCCCCAGCCGCCGCCGGGATTCCGATCCCGATGTCCGGCCACCGTAGGCGCGGGCTTGCGGATGGCTGCAGTGGGTAGCACGCTGTCCGGTCGTCCGGTAGCCGACCGGAAAGAGCTCAAGTCATCGACGGCGCGTTCTGTTCCCGCGCGCCTCAAGGAGCTGTCAGCACACCGAAGAGGCCCAGCCTGCTAACTACAGGCAGGCAGAGTCGAAGCCTACTGGCGTTATGGGTTAACTTCCGAAAGGAATACCCGGCCCCGGCACGATAGGCTACGAAGGAACGGGGTAGGTTTTTAGTCAGTAAGAGTCTGACACTACTTCCTGCTCCGCCCAAGGGCGGGATTTGTCATTGAATAATTTTACCTACCATAAAAAAAGCTTATTGCTACCATGTTATATTTTGTTATATTTTTTTCCCAATTTTTTTTTTTAAAGTTTACAAATTGGACACCACCGACACTGGCTGTACAACACACGTCATGGCAGGTTATAGCGGACATTTTAGGCCAGCTGGTTGCGAGAGCAAAATAAACCCTCAGTCGCCCGGAAGGCCCGATGACTATGTATTCGTGCGGACAACCAGGTAACATAACAAGCTTATAATTTTGTGATTTTTCAAAATATGGTTTTGAAATTATGTACATAGATTCTTTACATAAAAATACTAATGATACGTGTTTCAGGTTTTGCATCTAAAAATGGGGTTAAAAGTGTCTGTCTGGTGCAAAGGTCTAAAAGTGAAATTAGGAGACGGGGCCTGATTTCAGCGGTCCACGCGCTAGAGGCGAGTCACCTATCTTCCGCAATGTAAAATCTATGGTAAATTCTGTGAAAGTAATGAATAAAGCTATTATTATTGTTTTCACAATTTCGTGTGCCAATTATACTGAAATAAGTTTAGAAAGTATTATGTTTTTGATACGGTACACGGTCGCTTTGTTTTCCATTAGTTTGCGGATGTAACGCATTGTAATGGTTTTGCAGTAGGTATGTAATTTTGGCAGCAAATATATCAAGCCAGCCTTCACTGCAAACTACGCTGGGGTAGTCAAAACTACAATGACATTCTCAGCTCCAGTACCTCTACCATGAGTTTTAAGCAATAGTATTCGTCGCTACTCGATATCGACGCCGTAAATATTTTGTATGGCAAATTTTGGTTCTGCAAGTGACCGCTAGAGGCGCTGCAAAAATTGCCATACAAAATATTTACGGCGTCGATATCGAGTAGCGACGAATACTATTGCTTAAAACCTAAATCGTGATTCCACATATTATCAAGCTTTTCATGGGTTGTGTGAAAGTGAATCCCGGAGCCCTGGAACGAAAGCTAAGAAGGAACAGCAGTGGGTTTTTAGTTAGTAAACGTCTGACACTATCTCTGCCCCGCCCAAGGGCGTGGAGGTAACATTGGATGCTTTTTCTCACTAAAAAAAACGTATTATCCAGCTTTGGAACATGTAATTTAGCTTCACTTTTTATTTGACTGACCGAAATTTTGACAATTCAAAAGTGGCTGTAATTGGTCTATTTTAAATAAACGATTCTGACCAAATTTTAAGTTTGTAGGTGTTATAGTTTCTGAGATTTCGTGATTATTTTTTAATTTCTTTAAGTATACGAGTCAATGATCTTGTAGGTAGTTGTAAGTCGTTGCGTACTAACTACCTACAGGCCATTGTACTCGCCCAGCTGACGTTTACTTGAAGAAATTAATTTCGTACATGCTTATTAAATTAATTGAAGTTCAAAAAAAAGTACTTTATTTTTTTATCTTATCTTTACAAATCGATAGTGTTTTATGTATCGGATCGAACCTCCACGGGATTAAAGCGATCAAAATTGAACAGTGTATATAGATATGTATGGATTTAGAAATTATAAGTATGTTTATCAGTTGTTTTCCCAAACAAGCTCTGCTTAGTTTGGGACAAGACAGCGTTGTGTGATAGTTGTGGAATATCTACGCCAGTATTCTACTAGGTTAACCCATCTTTAATTCTACTTCGTCCACAAACGGCTCACCTATTCCGCATGCAGTCACCAATAAATCCAGCTCATCCTTTCCACCACATTGACCGCCAGACCGAGACGCTCTCAACCAGGTAAATTGAGACACATCGCTTACACAAGTGACTTTTATGGCCTCATCAAATTTAACTGCCATCACAAACGAATATCACCTCTATTTTTGGAACAGCAAAGTCTCCAAGGAATGTAAAATTAAGTTGGTAAGAGGAATAGGATAGAATCGCCTACAGAACGCCTACGGCTGTTTCTGGCAGCCTTGGGTTCATTTTAAACGTGTTTTGGTGGTTCTTGTCGACTAGTATGAGCATGTTAGGTACAGGCGGCGGGGTAAACGGGATTTATAAGTACTAAGGTAATGATTGCCGCGCCCACTCTGTGCTCTGTCATCGACTTGAATGGCCTTTTCAACATAGTTACAGTACGGCCGACGGATCTTGGCGCGTCTGAAGTTGGCTCTGCGAACTTTAGCGCTTGTGCACTCGTGAAAAAATAAATGGTTTGAAAAAATAAATGACAGTAGCAGATGATAACAACTTTTATTGACATTTATTTTTATAAATCATTTATTTGGCGCGCTTATTTTGAACGCTAAAATTCGAAGAGCCTAACTTCAGACGCGCCAAGATCCGTCGGCCGTACTGTACTGTATGGAAGGAAAAGAGATGGAACAATGTGCGTACAGCTTTTTTTTCGAGGTAGGAAATCATCTAATGACGTCTACAGACTGATCTAGGGCGGAGCGGGAAGGCCTATTAGACTTAGAAACTAAAACCACACCTTTTTAGACTTGCACCTTGACTGCAATCCCACCTGATGTTAAGCAGTAATGCAATCGTTGATGGTGAGGCGCACTAGTTTATTAAGAGCCTATTCACTCTAGCCTTAAATACATCTAAATTATAATCGGACGGGAAGACCGCAGCAGACAAACTATTCCAGTCCCTTGATGTACGTGGTATTAACGACGAGGCAAAACGCTTAGTCCGTACCGTAGAATTTTCAAAGTATGGGTGGATATTTGCCGTACACCTATGGTTCTTCTTTGCCTTATGTTCCAGGACTTAAAGAAATTTATTTCGTACATGTTTAAATTAATACGTGTTTTTGAAAAAAAGTACTTTATTTTTTAATTTTTTCTTTACTAATCTAATAGTATTTCCTGTACCGAATCGGCCCTCCGCGGGATTAAAACGACTAAACGATGTATTTTTGTAAGATAGGTGCACCCATATTGATAACTCTACAGTCCAACGTCTCCTTTACAGTATTCTAAAGGAGTTCTTCAATGTTTTTTTATAAAAATGTCTCCAAATTCAAACCACGTGCCAAATTTACCCTTCAATATTGATCCAGCAACAAAAAAACCGGCATGGCGGACAAAAAATCTCTTCTTACGAAAAGAATAGAATAGAATAGAATTTATTTTATTTCGGACACACAAAGATCCATAAAGTGTTAGTAGCATAATAAATAACTTATTATCTAGTGTTAGTACCCATTACCCTTTGCACAAGAAATTTTACACTCGGTGAGCTATAGCTCTCCGCTACAGTTCTCAGGATGCTGTTGTGACTATCTCTCACTCTCCTGAGCAGCGAAGCGCTTTTCTTGCGTAAAATCGCGTAGAACCCATCAGTACGAGCCTGCACAAACATCTCCGACGCACTGCAGTAGCGAGGCAGTCCCAACAACATCCTGAAGGCATTATTATATTGTACGCGCAGGACATCTAGCGATCTTTTGGTGTAATTGACCCATAGATTACCCGTGTACAGACTCTGGCAGTAAGCCTTAAAAAGAGTGATTTTAACTTGGTCGGTACACCGAGCAAATCTACGGACCAACATGTTGCATCGGACAGCCAGTGCCCTGCGCTCCCTTTCAATGTCTACATCGTCTTTAAGGTCTTTAGATAGGTAATGACCCAAGTATTTAAAACTAGATACTCTTTTGATAGCAGACCCGTTTATAAGAAGCTCGGGTCCATCTTCTCGACCTTTACCAACAACCCCAAAGACCATGTATTCACACTTATTGACATTATAAGTTAAACCATGTGCGGCAGCATAGGCTTCACAAGTCTTAAGAAGCTTCCCAATTGCCCCCGCAGATGGACCCAACAGCACCATATCGTCCGCATAGCTGATGTTGTTAATGCTAACCCCACCAACACTGCATCCGACACGCATGCTGCTAAGTCCCGCTATGAGGTCATCAACGTACAGGTTGAAGAGTCTAGGAGACGTCAGACCTCCTTGTCTTACTCCACACTCCAACCTATACGGCTCAGAGAGCGTACCGTCCCATTTCACATGATTGGTCTGATTGCCATACCAATACTTGAATAACCCACATATTTCTTCAGGTACACCCCTGCTTGCCATTTTTCCCCAGAGCACATCATACGAGACAAGATCGAAGGCTCTGGAGAGATCAAGGAAGCAGGCGTACACAGGTGTCTTACGATCTATATAGTATTGAACCGTATGCTTGAGACTCAAAATAGCACTTTCGGTTGAAAGTCCGGGACGGAACCCGAACTGCGCATCATGAAGATGTATATAGTTACTAAGATAAGTATCAAGCACACCGTCCAACACCTTAGCAATTATAGTCGCAAGAGAAATGGGACGATAGTTACCCTTATCTGAAATATCGCCTGTCCTGTTCTTCACAATGGGAGTCACAATGGTCTTCATCAGATCAGCAGGTAAGTATGCGTGACTAATACACATTGTGAAAAACATAGACAGGACTCGTGGTAGGTGTACACCAGCATACTTCAAGTGCTCAATACTGAGCCCATCATGGCCTGGAGATTTGCCTCGACTCATACCGGTTATTATTGTTTTAACTTCTTTAGCTGAGAATCGCATCAGAGGTTTAACTCCACCATTGCTGGGCTCAGTATCTTGCATCGCAGTTGAAGGCCCGAGAGGGGACTGAACTCGAAAATGTCTTTTAAACATATTCGCAATTCCCCAGGGTTCACTCATTTCACCCACACTCACAGAGAGTCCAGGCTTCGAATCCAATTTGCCTGTGGATTTCCAAAAATCACCAAATTTTTTATTGGCTCGCTGTTCTGCCAACCTATCCATGATAATTTGCTCCGCGTGGTTTTGACAGTATTTCAGTCGACTTTTAAACTGTTTTCGCTTTTTGTGCATTTCATCATAGATAGGTCCCGAAGAAGGACGTTTGTGACGTACCCAGGCCTGAAAACTATACCTGGCTTCGCGATGAGCGTCCCTAACATACTCATTCCATCCACTCACACGTTTGCCCCGTCTCGGGCCCCCGTTGTGTGCTACTTTAGACTGCCTAGCCGCCCCACAGAGTATTTCTACAATCTGCCTATATAAATTGTCCAGAACAACCCTATGTTCAGCCAAACTACACGAACCATTACCGCAACTCTGAAAATCAAGGGGGAAATCAACATTGCGCAACTTACTATTGCACATAGTGTGGTAATTTAGCGTCTCATGCTTAGTTCTTTCACCCCACAGCACAGAATCGCGGCAGATGGACCGCGCAGTCGCTTTAGGTCGCACCACTTCCAAATTACATTTTATACCTATAGGTAGATGATCTGACACATAAATATCCTCGAGCACGTCAACATTTACAATAGAGTGCCAAGCTGATACAGATACCAAGCAGTGATCCAACCACCTCTTGCACCCGTAAACATCACTAATAAAAGTGTATGTATCACTCTCAACCCCACGTTTCTCTACATCGGCACATATCCAGGATTGGTCTGAACAGAAGTTCATTAATTCATTATAGAACAACTCGTGAGGGTGAGCATTAAAATCGCCCAACATAAAAACATTTTCAATATTACAGCTAGCTATGGTTGCACTAATTTCACTTAGGACGTCTGTAAAAATAGGTAAGTTGTCTGAACAATTCGTAGGCATATATACCGAAAAGATAAGTATATTACGACCCTTAGTTGAGGCTATAATGGCTACTACTCGAGAACTGCTACAGGTGACAACAGACACAGAATCAAAAATGCCCTTCTTCCAAAGAATGGCTACCCCACCATGAGGCCTTCCTCTCAATAGTCCCTCAGAGGTATCTACAGCAGACTTACCGGTGTATTCAAAATCAGGACTTATTGTTCCTAAGATTGGAATATCATGGGGAAGTAACCAAGTCTCTTGCAGGGCCACCACATCGGTGCACACACATAAATCTTTAACATTATCTATCGATCGTTTTATCGACTTACAATTAAAACTAACAAATTTAAGACAGTTATCAATAAGACAGTTATCAATAATTTGAGTACCCATTATCAACATTATTAATTGACTTTAACTTTAGACTCCAAGGGCTTCGTTCTGTACATAAATTGCACAAAACGCCTAAAAACAATGCCGTCGGGCCATAACTCATCATTCAGAAACAAGTCAAGTTTACTTTTAGAAACATACAGTTTAAACGCATTGTACTTTCTAGCTGACTTCATGTTAATCTTTTTTAACGATACGATTTCACTGGTTTTGTCCTTTATATAGTTAATAATATCATCTTCACTCGCTTCTATACTGACATTAGAAATTAGCAACGGCACTTTGATATCAGCGGCCCGAAATTTACCCTCTGGCGCAGTTAAAGCCCTACCCTTTTGACTAGATATTCTATTTTGTTTTTGTCGTTTATTTTGCACTAACTTCCATTCTGTACCACTTACTACTTGATCACTACTCACTTGATCATCACGCAAACTCGCACACTCAACCGCCACCGCCGCTACAGGCGCAGGCGTGAGTAACATCTTTGCCTCACTCGCTATCGAGCCAGACACAGTCGCCGCCGGCGCCGCCGTCGTGAGTAAATTCATTCGTAGACCGCCAGTAGGGGACATACTCGAACAGATAGCCGGCGTCGAAACCGGTTCCTTATCTCCCAGCGTCGACAATTCGCTCGTCATACGCTCGATCTCACTCACACTCAGCACTGCTGCCATGCCGTCTCGCTCACCACCGGGCTTACTATTCTCTGTCTCACCTCGCTGCTTTTGTAAGACAGAGACGCAACTATAATCGCACTTATCAGCTGTTATTGACGTGTTTTTTGTCGATCGTCCGTTTAACTTTGAATTTGCTGTTACTTGTGAATATTGTATGGGCACATATTCCAACCCTATAGGGCCACTGTCCAGTGTAATGCTATTATGTAAACATGCCCCTCTCTTTTTGTTAATGTTCCTTTCTATAGTGTAAGTGTCTGTTAAAGATGCGTGTTTCATATTTTGGACTTCTAGTTTAAAATTATCAAACTGTTCTGTTGTGACAACTTTTTCCTCTAAAACACTCACCTTATTCTGCAGCCTTGCTAAGTCCTTTAGGAGTCGGGTGACATCCACATGATCGAAGGAAACTGGAGGGAGTCTGTGTAAATCCTTCGCCACAAATATTGGGAAATGTTCGGGATTTGATCCCTTCAGCAAACAAATAATGTCATCTAGGTCCCGTGACATTTTCTTCTTTCCATCCTTTCTTCGAAGAGGCATCTTCTTCCCAGTAGGCCTCGATTCAAACAATAAAGTCTTAGCTTTCACTATCTCTTCCGCCGTGAAAGACGAAGTACACAACTGGTGCACACTTTCTTCATCCATAACGTCCAACACATTTTGCAAGAACGCCAACAGCTCGTTAATAACAACGTTGCAACTATTACACTTCACAGTAATGAGTGACATAGTTCACAGCAATTTTGCATTGGCAGTGCACAACACAAAACAGTCTATTACCTAATTGAGAACTTCGCGAAAAATTGAAAAAGATATGATAGTTAGGTTAATATCTAGCATATTTTTACTGTCAATTGCTTCTATAGGTCAGCAAAAATTGAAAAAGATATGATAGTTAGGTTAATATCTAGCATATTTTTACTGTCAATTGCTTCTATAGGTCAGCAAAACCCTCAGCCACTTTACCTTTTCCAGACCATTACCTAATACTGTAATAGGTATATTGTCAATTGTAGCCTAGTCTTTTCGCGTTGTCATGGCATCCGAACTTACCCGAATTGTACTCGGGTAAGTTCGGTCGCACAAGATCACTCGATGAAACTAGTGGGGCAATCGGCGCATGTGTACAATCGCGCACAGAAATTGGTTATTTGTTTTTAATGTAAGTATTTGTTTTTTATTTCGTATGTGTTAACCTTAGTAACCTAACATATAATAATTTGGAGGTAGTGGAACAGAGAGTAAAGTTCCACATACCTCCATTGAAAAGGGAGGATCCTCCGACCAGACGGGTGTTATGTCTGGTGGGCTATTGCCCGATAGATGATTTCGGGTTTGTTCTATATGTTCCAATCGCGCCGCGAATCTTACTTGCGTGATGCAGGATTAGTTCTTTTTGTGACGACATGGATGTCGCTACATCACTCCCCTCCGGAGATCGGAGATCGATGGTTCTTGATGCTTCTTGAGGCGTCGTGATGCGTGCCAGGCCAATGGAGGTTGGTTCCAGTGAGTCGGAACCGGATTCCGCATAGTTCTCGGTGAGTCGGAACTGTCTGCGGTGATGCCCCAGTGAGTCGGGGCGGTGCTATCCCAGTGAGTCGGGATATGATGCTGCAGGCTCCAGTGAGTCGGAGTAGTGCGGCTGGCTCCAGTGAGTCGGAGCGGTGCTGTGCGACGTAGGGCTTGACTGCTGTCGTCGACCAGGAGAAAGCTCTTCATATGACTGGCCGAAGGTGCAGGTGTTTAGCCAAGGTCGCTGATGAGGCTGAGGGTGATGACCAGGTATGACCAAGTAGGCATGCTGGTGGTCAGGATACCCATATAGCCGTGGGTGCTGGCTGTATGGCTCGCTGCTTGAAAGCTTGAGGAAGTGATGATGACGTCACGAAGTAGTAGCTGCACGAAGGCTGCGTTGACGTTCTTTGTCGAGGGTCACCAGTTTGGAGGTAATGGAACAGAGAGTAAAGTCCCACATACCTCCGTTGAAAAGGGAGGATCCTCCGACCAGACAGGTGTTATGTCTGGTGGGCTATTGCCCGATAGATGATTTCGGGTTTGTTCTATATGTTCCAATCGCGCCGCGAATCTTACTTGCGCGATGCAGGATTAGTTCTTTTTGTGACGACATGGATGTCGCTACAATAACACTAGCAACCTTTGGGTTAAAAGAGACTACACTGTGGTAGGTGTGCACAATAGATAAATAACAGATATTTCAATCAATCAATCTTTATTTGTGAACATAGGTATTACAAAAAAGATCTTAAGTAAACATTTTAGTCGAGCTCTATGTCCTACCAATGATATTGGTGTACAAATATATTAATTTTTTAGTAAGTAATACGTCTGAATCCATACAATGTAAAGTCAAATTAGAATAAATAATGTCAATTAAAAGTCATATGAATAATAATAATTAATAAGATTTTAACAATAATTAATGTCATATTAATAATGATAATTAATGAAATATCAACAATAATTAATGTCATATTATTAGATAATTTATCGATTGTAATCTATTTCAAACACATGTCAATGGTAATATTAAAGGACTGCGAATGTCATATTTTATCATTCAAAAATTCTTTAATAGAGTAATAAGTCTTATCTACTATAAACAAAAACAATACACTTTTGAATTTGCGGACATTATCTTCACTCCTTATAAATTTTGGTAATTTATTATAAACCCTTGGTGCCATTCCAAAAATACTATTTCTGTGTAGTGCAGTACTAGATCCTACTGTTTGCAACTGATCACAACGGCGCTGACTAATCACTCGAGCAAACCTATGTAGATTTCTTTTGACGAACATAGATGTTTCATAGATGTACATGGAAGGCATGGTTAATATTTTCGTACTTTAAAAAACGGTTTGCAGCTGTCTGTTGTCTGCAAATTATATATAGCTCTTAGGCACCTTTTTTGGCATTTAAATACCATATCTTTACCTGTAGCATTTCCCCAAAATATAATTCCATATCTTAATGTTGATGCTACTAAACCATGATACGCTGTTAAGACAGTTGCTAGATTGGACGTTTTACTTAACATGTGTAAGGCATAGGAATGTTTCAATATAATTTTGTCATTAAAATAAGTTACTTATAATAATAAAATACGTATTCTTGCTAATATTATAATTTATAATATTAGCAAGTGAATTAGCCATAAATCCAGTACGAGGAGAAAGAATATAAAGAAGCATGTTTTTGGAAGCTCGAAGGTTGAGATTATGTGAACTGCTTTTTAAAGAACTTTCCAAACGCGAGTAGCTTTTAGTGTATATATTTATGTTTTTGTGTAATGTATATAATCTAAGAATTAATAAAAAAAAATATCTACTAGATTAAAAAAAAAAAAAACTGAGATGAGAGTAGTGGTGGCCGAGTAGTGGCCCCAACTTACGTGTTGTAGGTTTTAGGTTCAAACCCAGCCAGGCGAATTACTTTGTGTAATTTATTTCATCACCACTGCTCTCAAAACGGTGAAGGAAAACATCGTGAGGAAACCGGCATGTCCTAGAACAAAAAATTCGAAGACATGTGACATCCACAGGCAGGCAGGGTCGAAGCCTACTGGGGTCATGGGTTAACTTCCGAAAGGAATGCTAGGCCCCGGCACGATAGGCTACAAAGGAACGGGGTAGGTTTTTAGTCAGGAAGAGTCTGACACTACTACCCGCTCCGCCCAAGGGCGGGATTTGTCATTGGATGATTTTACCTACCAAAAAAAAAAAAAAGATGTGACATCCACCAATCCGCACTGGGCCCGCGTGGTGGATTACGGCCCATTCCGTCTCCTAGACAGGATACCTGAGTTCCAGTAGTGGGAACATTATTAGGCTGATGCTATACATATGTAGGTAATAATGAAACATTTTCGATATTATACAGACTACTTTAAGAAGAACTTCTTATTTACATTCTTGGATAAATAGCCTATAACAAAAACGCTCAGTATTTTATAATCTATGCGAACGCGGGCGTTCGCTTGGTGTTGAACCGAATAGCACGCGCGAACGCGTTCGCTTCGGAATTGAGAGGAACGGAGTAGGTAACGACAACTTGAGTGGGAAAGAGACTGGGTGTATTGCTGCCATGCTCGCTCTTCGGGCTTGGAGTCAATGCAGGCACCCCACCCACGGCCTAGGCAAGGCCCGAGAATTGGGCCTAAGCTGTTTGTTATCTAGATAGGTTGGTTAAGAGCCCGCTGGCACTATACAATTTAACTTTAGTTTAAACAATGGTTAGGCGTTCAAATAACCGCGGTTTGCATAGAAATTTCACTGTTTTCATGTATGAACTGCAAGAAAAGGATATTTTTACAAAGCGTTATTCAAACATTCAATCAGATTATTACACAATAAATAAATAAATGCTACTAAATGAAAGGTGCAATATAATAGCGCAAATTCTCCCCTAGTATTAATCGCACCTGGCTTTTCCTGCACCCTTTACTAATCGAGTCTGACCTTGAAAATAACTAACAATGGGGTACCCATTCAGCTTGCTGTTTCAAACAGCCTATACCCTTCTGCCTGTATAATTGCTGCAGTATTCATTCAAAATAGTGCTGGGTTAGCCTGGGTTACATGGATTTTGGTGATTCTATTATTTCAATTAGAACTAAGCTGACAGCTTAGAGTAAAGATTCACCACACTGTCAGCGTCTATTACCGCCAATATTAATTAAATATTTGTGTCTGTGTCAATAGCGTTGAACACGGGCATTTTTGACATAACACATACACGCTTCATTTGCATGGAAAATGTTGACAATGATATATCTGCCAGTATTTGTCTAGGATTTTTTGTACTTTATGGATACTAATAGACAGCTCCGTTATTAAACTTACCGACTGTCTGAATAAATTAAATATAACCATACTAAAACAAAATTTCTTGAAAGCTCATTCAGACAAACTTGCATAATTAGAAAGTTAAAAGTCTTTAATAGAACAGATTTCACCAATAATTCTTTCTGAAACAAAAACCCAGGTAATGAGTGACTCAATCACTACAAGATTCAACTTTTACGTAATTAAAATACGGCCCCTAACATTTAACTTGTCAGCATTTCAAGATGGACGCCCACGTAAGGTGACTGTAATAAAATGTCGTGATGTGGAATAAACTAGATAATTGAGCAGAGAAATAAATTGTAATAGGCATTTAATTACGTATACATAGAGGAGTCATTTTGAAAGGGATTTGTTATAACTAGTTGTCTGCCCACGTCCATTTAAGTTGTCTTGATTACTGATTGTAACCGTGAAACATGCAACAGGGTTTTAAAAAAGTTAATAGTAATGATATAATTTATTCAAGCAAGTAACTAGGACAAAGATTGCAAATAATACAGAAAATAACACCAACAAACAAACAATATTCAAATATTTCAGTCGAAGCTAGCGGCAGCAAAAATGCCCGAGGCACTAGAGTATCACAGCAGCCTAATTTGGTTATTCACGAAGGGTTTCATATGCTTGTGTGATTGAACCACAGGCTGAAAAGAGTCTACTTGACTGATCTGGAATAACGTGCTAACCTGCGAGATATCATGATAACTCTAACAGCCAAAGCAATTCGCTTCCTCTATATATCAGCATCGCTCCGTGCCCGGAGACTAAAAAGTTATAAGTTTTATCACCTCTGAAATTCTGAATAAGCAAAGGAAAGTCCTCGTCGAGTTTTAAATGTGAGTTTTAAAAAAAATCATCTAAGAAAAGAATACTATGATACAAATTATATTATTTACAAAAATGAGGATTTTTTTACAAAAATGTATGATTGCTAAAATTTATTCGAAGGTTCAAAGAGATACTCGTATATCTTGTGTTACAAAACAAACCCTCGCAATAGACCATAAGGAAACTTCAAACAATATAAAAAAAAAATCTACAAACAAAGCAATATAACCCAATTTACGAGTACCATACCAACTTTATATTCCATTTGATTCAGATTAGCATCACGCCAACATCCGCCATTTTATGTATGTCAACCTAACATTGGCACGAAACCACGAATCTGGCCTTAAACCACGGTTACCGCGGTGCCACCCGCCCTGGAGCGAACCAGACTGTATTGATTTCGCGGTATAATGCCCTGACACACACTTCCATAATCGTACACACACTTTGACTGCTGTCTTATGTATTCATAGCTATGTCTGGGAGTGCATGCGGGCCCTGGATATTCAGTAAATATAGGTTTAATGCTATCTCTGTGTGTATATTTTTATCAGGCTAGTACGCAGGTTTCGTTGGTATTGATTTTTCGCTAGCACGCCTAGTTGTTACGCAGAAAAGGCTGTCGCGAAAATAGTTTTTTATTGCCTCGCTAACTGCGCAGGGGAAAAAGGCTTCGTAATTGAATAAATTGTAGTTTTGTTTTTTTTTTATTTTATCCACAATCACACGCCATATTACTTTTTTTTTGACTTGAGAATTGAAGTGTAAAATTTATTTACGGCTGGTAATCGGAATAAAGACAGTCTTGAGGCTTATGCCCAGCGGTCGACTTCTTTTACTACGACCATATTTATTGACTTTAACCATGTAAGACATATTTCAATGCGTTTCAGATAAAAAGTACCTATGTAAAAATTCCATGGTTTGAGAAAACAGATAGGTAATTTCGCGCTTGACCGCTATCTCACCTGATGGAAAGCGACGATGCGGTCGACGGAGGAGTACGCTTACCTAGAAGTAACCACTCTTCCATCAGGAAACACAGACTCCGGCAGGGAATTCCATTCCACTGTACGCACGGTTAACGTCTTCTCAAAACAGTTTGCGCGTATAAATAGGATGTCATGTGTCAGATGTGGTGGATTTTGCAAAATTCCGAACAATTTTCAGTTTCGTCACAAAATGGCGACTACTTCAGCTACTTAACTTACTACTTACTTTATAATATTTTGTGGCACAGGCGGCGGCGCATTGCGGCCTCAGCATGCACTTAGCATATCAAGCAGCTTTTTATGTTCTATTAGAATTTTACTGCATGCTTCAAAACCGCTAACTCACTAGAATATGGTATATTAAATATTGAATACTAACGGATATTCGGCATGTGCTACGCTAAAAACTATCCAAGTGAGAGTCCAACTTTATTGAATTTTTTGAATTTTTTATTAATCAAATAACTTTTAACTGAGGTAGGTATAAAATGGATATTTTTGACATAATATTTTGTCTATACAAAAGTTGTCAAACCACCATTTTTATTCCTCAGCTAAGTTAGACAATTGAAAAAGACACGTCATAATCATGACGGGAAGTGCCCTCTTTGAGAAGTGGCTGGCATCACAGCATCCTCACCATCCACGTGACGTAGATCCTCACGGTAAGTTCGGGAGGTTTCTGCACATGATTTGCGCGAAAGAAACCACTGGGTGTGACGCCGTCCGGCCGTCCGGTAACCGCCCGGACCGAGCCGAAGCCTGGGAACTAGAACCAGTACCTACTCCTGAATTGCCACCTAGTAACCAATAACGAGATACACGACGGGGCAGTACATCTGCGATAAAATCTGTTTCCTGAACAATATTCTGCTCATAAACCCAGATCGCATGTCATAGATAGCCTCATAATCTTCAAGACCCGGTAGCCCACTGACTCTGTAATAGTCTATTTAAGAAGAGGGCACCAGCGCTATATGGTGTGATGACATCAGTCACTGTATGTCGTAAATATAGTGCAATGATGCAGGAATGCGACAATAGAAGTAGAGTATGGAGTACTTAAGCAATAGATATACCTACTTGTCACCGTAAAATTGTAAATACTGTTAGATTATAATCTATCCGTCTTCACTCCAAAAATTTCCGCCAAAACTAAACCACAAAATGGCGCGTTTTTATATCAATATTAAATATCTATCTATGACCAGAAATTTTATTTTACATACATAGAACAAAAAATAAATAAAAACAGTTAAATATATGGAGTCAAAAAATTCCTCTGCATCGCTGTCAACTGGAAGTGTGCCCAAAAACTCAAAAGATTGACGGCATTGCCACGTGGTATGGCAGTGCTTAATCTCTGACCAAGGTGAAAGCCAGCCCTTGGGTCACGCGAAGTATCAACTAGGAGAGTGTATAAGGATTCGGACACCACGGCCTCAAAGTTTCAATCCCAAAAAGCTCGAAAATGTGACTACCAACGAAGTTGTTACAATGTTACATTAACACCGCTTGAGGTTCTCCGCAACACTAGCATAGCACAACGAGCGAAGATGGGATATTCGCTGATATACGTAGGTTTATCTGTAAGGGAAATTGTGTAGTCAGTGGTGGTAGACACGTAGGCGACTGAAAGTGAACAGCTACCAGAAGTAATTATTGTGCTTTTACGAGTAGTTCTATTGCATCATATCCTAGAATTATTTATGTGATTTATTTCATCACCACTGCTCTCAAAACGGTGAAGGAAAACATCGCAAGTGAGGGCCGTTACCCCTGTGCCACTACTGCCCTCAAAACCTCAAACAATGATTAATTGAAGACTGAAAAGAAAACACGGAAATTGTAAGTCCATAGATTAAAATAAGAAAGATTATTTATTATACGTCAATCGAAACAATTGATAAAGATCAGTCGACAAGGTCGCGACGAACTGCCGAAATATAATCGCAACCATATTTCATCCGATTGTCTATGGGCAATCGAGTGTGGTGCCGGCCAGAGACAAGGCATTTTTATTTTTATATCATTGCATCATTTCAGGCACTGTTGGTCTTTATTGTCCGTACACTAGAATTAGGAGCATTACTTAATCGTTTTTGACTAGACTCGTAAAAAGTTTATGATTTTGTGAATTTATTGCATTTATTTTTGCATTGCCAAGTTAGTTCAGCTATAACATTGTTTCAGAACCAAATTAGGGTTTATTTATGGCGTGTTATGGTTTATGGTTGTTTAAACTTAATCGAGTTTGGTCTAGGTATTTGAAACTGTAATAAATCATTAATAACACTTGCAGGTATAACTCACGCAAAATAGTTACCTATTGTTTTTCTTTTTCTGTGAAAAATATGAGTAGAATGTTTCTTTTTTTTTCTGTAATTTTAAAGTAGTTTGAGTAATTTCTGCGGCCTACCTTTTCTTTGGTATTTTTCGTCAAGTCATTGAGATCCTTAGTAGTCCTGAGTTAAGCTATAAATATACGATTACTGACAAATGCTTGGACTAATTGGAACACTCAAATCTGTGTGATTCCTTCCTCAAAAGGCCATCTCAGACACTAATCTCCATGGTTGTCATATAATTTGACCATTACTTGTTTACTGTATGGACTTTAAAAGAGACTTTGATCTCTGAGTTTGTTTCGATATTTCTTCTCAGGGTAGTCAGCTAGGAAACACCGGCCTCATCTAGTAAACGTGCGCAGATCCACGCAAGACACAACAGCCTTTTAATTGTGTCTCTAATTACGACCTACAAAAAGTGTGATCATCGTTCTCATGGCCATTTTTCTAGCCCTTACTATCCCACTGCTGGACAAAGACCTAACCCAGGCCCTTTTAGTCATTCATTTCTCGCGTTGCTTCGAAGTAATCCTCATATAACGCATCGAAGTCATCTCCTCACATCTTTCAGAGCTGGTCTCGACGTCCCTGGAACCCACAACATGGATCCTCTTGCTCAGCGGTAGGCTGCTAAGCACGCGACGAGTGCTGGATGTCTATGGCTGACACTAATTTATAAGTGGTAGGGACATCATCTTCTTTCACACTTCTTCATTAGTAGTTATCTGTTTGTTGTAGTTCTTGCAAGAAGAGTAACTATGGAGTTTCTTGCGGTTCTTCTCCATAGGAAACGACCAATTGGACCGTGCGCTTGCTTCTGTCGTTTTATAAGTGCTAATGTGAAATAAATACCTCTGTGCTCAAAGGGCGTATAGCACAATGCCCAATATATGCTATACGCCCTTCGAGCCCCGGGGCATCGCACTTATCTACTAAGTAGGTACTGCCTCAGGCTCTACCTACCTTTTCTAATCCCTGTTTAGCCAAGTCAATTTATACTTCAGCTCCTTGTAGTTCTGCCCACATTACACGCAACAGTCTGTGTAGACACAGCAGGACCACGCTACCATGTCATCGATCGCTCCAGTAGCGTAGCTGTGGGCGATGTGGGCCCTCGCCCACGGCCTTGCACCCAAAGTGGCCTCGCGCAAACCGTCGCTTTTTTAACTGATCAGTGAAGCCTTATTCTGAAACAGCAATTACAATGTGCAGGAAGAATAACTTTTAAGTTTAATACTAATAAAATTTTGATTTCAAAAGTCATCTGAGGCGGCGATATTTATTGGGTTACATGGCCTCACAATACTCTGAACTAAAAATAAAATTAAAGCTCATCAGGCCGCAAGCATTAGCTTGCCGGGCCGCACAGTGTAGCCTGTCGGATGACAGAACGGATTATACGAACGGATGATAGAAGATGATACTAACGGATGATGAAGATTAATGTTTTACCTCATTACCTGTTATTACATCCAAACATTTTTAAGACGGTAATTTACACATGTTGAATTTTGTTATAACGAGGTTTTATTTTTATAATAGAAAAACTATTTTTTTACCACTTTTTCATGATGCTAGGAGATGATAATATGGTCGAATATAAGAAAGCAATAAGCCTCGCTGATGGTCCTTCGCCCACGTATAAACTAGTCCACGCTACGCCTCTGGTTCGCCCCCTTACTCCGGTAAACCTGTATACAAGTACTGAGTCATGACTTCCGCCATATGTATTGTGTTCTGTAATGTAGGCCGTGAGTATATTAATATTGATTGATAGTCCCCTGTTACTGAGGTAACACCTATTTGTATTAATCATTATTTTATTCGATTGAGAAGGTCGACCCACGTATTCCTGGGTGTTGGGAGATAGAATTCGGAAAATGCAATCTTTTATCCTATAAGAAAAGAGGAGGAATGACAATGCTCTGGGCCGACGCCTACTGGAGCCCTGGGTTCACTTCTGAAAGGAAAACTCGGGGTCCCGGAGCCCGGAGCCATATCATATTTTTATTTTGATAGTCTGACACCTCTCGAAATTCACCAACTGAGCTGTTGAAGATAGACCCCGACAAATCTACATCTGTAAACAAGGTAAATGACTATTTTTCCAATATAGGTAATGACCTGGCTCAGAAAATTTTATCCACCGCAAAGAACTCGGAACATTCCCTGGATGACAACAATGTCATGGACTCCTTCGTACTCATGCCAACTGATGAGTGTGAAGTAGAGCGAATTATCCATGGCCTACGTATTGACTCTGCTATTGGATGGGACGCAATCCCTACGCAGTTGTTACAGAAGTGCTCTAAGAGCCTAGTGCCAGTGGTTACTCATCTATGCAATGTTTCCTTGTCTAGTGGCATCTTTCCCAAGGCGTTCAAAAATGCTATTGTCCACCCTATCTACAAGAGCGGGAACAGAGACGGTGTCAATAATTATAGGCCAATATCTGTTCTGCCTGCATTATCAAAGGAGAAATAAGAAATTTCTGAGAATACAAGAACGCAAAATTTTCTGAAAACGTAGGTATAACATCTTAGCACCAAACCAATGCGGCTTTAGCAATGGTAAATCCACGGAAGATGCTGTGGGTTCTCTTATAGATCACATAGTTAACATCCTTGATCAGAAACAAAAATGTCTCGGCATTTTCCTGGTTCTAACCAAGGCCTTTGACACTGTCTCTGTTCCTCGGCTCTTGTTGAAAATGGAAAGGATGGGAATACGTGGATATGCTCTTCTCAAGAATTATCTCTCTGATAGAACACAGTTTGTGCAGATCGATTCTTTTGTAAGTGAAACCGCTTCTTTAACCTATGGGACAGGGATCGATCTTGCGTCCTACTCTTTTCCTCTTATATATTAATTCCCTATGCTTACTTTCCCTTCCTAACTGCGACATTTTTACTTATGCGGATGACACGGCGCTCCTCGTCAATGGCAGGAACTGGTCTGATGTATTTTCTAGAGCTGAGCAAGCTCTAAATCAAGTTATGCAATGGTTGTCAGGTAATCTCTTAACCTTTAATCCTAACAAAACGACCTACTTGACCTTTTCACTGACATCTTCTTCTCAACCGTCTAGTGAACACCTTAATCTCAAAGCCCATACCTCGGGGGATGCGGTATCCCAGGGCAGGTGTGTCGTAGCAGTGTCCTTGGACATTGCCAACGCCTTTAATTCCCTGCCCTAGAGTAGCATTGGAACGGCACTCCGGTACCACCGGGTGCCCGACTACCTCTGTCGTGTAATCGAGGCCTACCTGTCGGAGAGGTATATCATTTACCCCGGTCACCAGGGAGAGTGGAAACGTCGAGAGATGTCGTGCGGTGTTCCGCAGGGATCGGTACTGGGACCACCCTTGTGGAACATCGGGTACAACTACGTGCTGCGCGGCGACTTCCCCGACGGGGTCAGCGTGGTCTGCTACGCGGACGACACGTTGGTCCTAGCACGGGGAGAGTCGTACCGGACGGCGGTCGAACTAGCGACACGCGGGGTTGCGATAGTCGTTGATAGGATCCAGCAGTTGGGACTCGAGGTGGCATTGCACAAATCCGAGCTCATGTGCTTTCATGGCCCTCGGGGTGCGCCACCACCGGGTTCCCAGCTAACGGTAGGAGGAGTTCACATCAGCGTCGGGTCGACGATGAAGTACCTGGGACTCGTCCTCGACAGCTGGTGGAACTTCAAGGAGCACTTCCGACGTCTGGCTCCCAAACTGAACCGGACTGGGGCTGCTCTCGGGCGGCTCCTGCCCAACCTCAGGGCACCGTCGCTGCAACAGCAGCCGAGGGCCCAGCTGAATGCGTGCCAGAGGGTCATGGCAATACGCATGGTACGAGGGTAGGTACCGAACGATTTCCCGCGAGGCGGCGACCCTCCTTGCTGGCCAACCGCCATGGGATCTGGAGGCAACAGTCCTTGCACACATGCACGACAAGCGCATGGAGATGCAACGCCGGGGCGAAATTCCGCTGCCACGACAAGTCGAGGCATGGCGGACAGAGCTCCGGCGGGATCTCATGGCGAAATGGCGTCAGCGACTATCGCAACCTCGTTCGAGGCGCGCCACAATCGAGGCGATAAGGCCCATCCTTGAGGCGTGGCTGGAAAGACCTCACGGCACTCTTAACTTCCGCACGACGCAGGTCCTAACGGAACATGGAAAGTTTGCCACGTTCCTGTTCCGGATTCGTGCGGAGGATCCCGGGTGTCGCCATTGTGCGGAACACCCGGAGGACACGGTGGAGCATACTGTAGAGGTGTGCCCCGCCTGGGCGGAGCATCGCCGTGTCCTCGTGGGGGCAATCGGCGGCAGCGATCTCTCTCGCCGGGCCTTGGTTCAGGCCATGGTCCGGAGTGAGGAGGGATGGCAGGCGGTCGCCTCCTTCTGCGAAGCAGTAATGCTAGCAAAAGAGGAGGCCGAACGCATCAGGCAGAGGCAACGGGGCGCTCGCCCCAGCCGCCGCCGGGATTCCGATCCCGATTTCCGGCCACCGTAGGCGCGGGCTTGCGGACGGCGTGCAATGGGTAGCACGCTGTCCGATCGTCCGGTAACATACCGGACCGAGCCCAAGTCGTCGACGGCACGTTCTGTTCCCGCGCGCCTCAAGAAGCTGTCAGCAAACCGTTGAGGCCCAGCCTGCTAGCTACAGGCAGGCAAGGTCGAAGCCTGCTGGGGTTAAGGGCCGTTTTCCGAGAGGAAGGCTCAGCCCCTGCATGATAGGCAACGAAGGAACGGGGTAGGTTTTTAGTCAGTAAGAGTCTGACACTACTTCCCGCTCCACCCAAGGGCCGGACTTGTCATTGAATGATTTTACCTACCATAAAAAAAAACCCATACCTGTGACCCTAGTACTTTAATTATTTCCTCTTCACCCTGTGGCTGTCATATCTTAACCAGGTCTACGCAAGTAAAATACCTTGGAGTACGAGGCATATTATTGATCCTTTAATAAATTGGAAAAATCACCTAACGGTCCTTACCGCTTGAGTTCGTAAGACCATCTATATATTTAAAAAACTTCGCTTATGTCAGTCTATTCTGACCTATTGCATAACCGTGTGGGGTGATGCTGCCAAAACGCTCTTACTGCCTTTAGAACATGCACAGAGAGCTGTGCTTAAAGTGATGTCTTTTAAACCCTTCAGGTATCCGACAGTTAAGCTCATGGATGACTGTAAAACTTTATCTGTGAGACAATTATTCGTCCTGGGAACAGTTTTGGGAAAGCATAGCACTCTAAAATACGAGAAATGTGTAACAACAAACCGCCGTTCACATGTAGTATGCCATTCCCCACAATATCGTAGTTCCCTGGCTGCACGGCACCATAATGTGATTAGTTGTCGCTTGTACAATAAAATAAATAAAAATTGCACTATCTATCCACTCTCCAGATTCGAATGTAAAAAGGTTTTGAATTGGCTTCTGAATAAATCATATGAGGACACTGAGGACCTACTTAAAATATAAACTGTAATAAGAACCATAACCTACATTATCATACACACTCTTAAATACACATACACACACATATATACACATGTAGACACTCCATCACACACACTTACATAATAATCGATATCCGTGCGTTTACTTATGTTTGGTTTTCTTTTCTTTTTAATTTTTTTTTTCTCTTTTAGAACTTCAATCATGTGAACATGTATCACTAATATGCTAAACAATTATATTTGTAATAGATCAATAAGAGCGAGGGCCCTGGTACCCTTAACACAAGATGAATCTTAATTTGGGTACCAGAGTTCAACAAAATTAGCACTTCAAATATGTGAATTAGTCTTCTATCTGTGTAATGCTGTGTGTATTAATTGTAAATAAATTATTATTTTATTATTATTTTTGCCCGGAGGTTGGTCATATTGTCAATTTTAATAAATTAAATTTTCATGGTGTTCTCTTTCATATTTTTGGATTTCAAGAGCTTCAAAAAGTTCAAAATGAGTAGAACCTGGCCTTAATATTAACAACTTGCTAGCTAAAGTACCAACTTATAACTTCGTTTAACTTCTTATTGCGACTACCATCATTCTAGCAAGTGATGGAGTAGTCAATATTTACTCGCCCATCTGCCAGCAAACACAGCATCAAATGTCATGTAACAACCTATTAGCAATGCGGAGCCTTCAGGCAGCATCTTGGAAGCTTGCCAACACCTCGCCAGATCAATAAACAGCTCTCTCACGACGCATAGACCTCTTCTTGCGTAATATCACGCCTGTAGGTATCCTCCGATGCAGATAGAGCTGGATGTGGACTGCTGGATTGTTTGAAAATGTTACCGCGACCCTGAAATGCAAAGGGCATCTGTAAGGAACTCGGGTGGGTTTTAGTCAGTATTAGTCTAATCCTGCCTCGCGCCCCACACAGTAGGAGAAGGTATTTGATGATTTCACACCTTCAATAGAAAAGGGGCAGGGGGGGAATTTAGGTGTCTTCAAGGCTAGAGTGATCGAGCCGAGGCGAGTGAGTCGATTTGTAAAGAAAAAATTAAAAAATAAAGTTTTTTTTTTTAACTCGAATTAATTTACGCGTGTACGAAATTAATTTCTTTAAGTAAACGTCAGCTGAGCGAGGCCAATGAACTGTAGGTAGTTAGTACGCAACGGCCGACAACTATCTACAAGGTCATTGACTAATTTACTTAAGAAATTAATTTCGTATATGCTTATCTAAATTCGAGTTTTTGAAAACAGTACCTTATTTTTTTATTTTTTCCTTACAAATCGATAGTATTTCATGTACCGAATCAACCCTCCGCGGGATTAAAACGACCAAAATTTAACGGTGTATATTTGATTATTTAGTACAAAATATTATTTTGCTATTACAAAGAGACACTTCAATTTTGTTTATTATGTAGATAGAAAATACATTGAACAGATGTAGAGACCGAATGACATTAAAAATTGCTCTAAATTAAATAATTGTTTTATTGTTGCGTGCCTATGAATTGTTCTGAACAGATGGACGACCTTCAGACCTGCTTACTCATCTTTACTTCCAACAGCCTACACGATGCGGTCGTAGGCAGGTACATGACTAACGTAATATTTATTACATGCCGTGTAGAAAAATAATATGGTAATGTTGGCATCTACTTTTTATGTGCCCTAGTTATGAACAGGTACCTACAGTGGAAAATGTGCCTATTTCATCCAAAATATTTGACACTGTTAATTTGAAGTTCACGCAAAATTATCAATTATCATCGAAGGACTGGAACAATTTGCCTGCTGCGGTCTTCCCATGAATAGGAACTAAAAGAGCTCACTTGTTGGGTCCAATTGAATATACTGCAAGACACAGCGTTAGGTTTTTAGAAGATGGACCAATGACCTGTTCAGGGTTGCAGGAGTTCGCTAGATACGAAAGTCACAGGGTAGATCAATACCTATAGTAACGCTTGATCTGTTGTTATGGTAATGATGAATTTAAATGGTACAGAAGGTATCTATTCCTCTGCCCAACATTCTGCCTGTAACTAAATTGTCAACAGTCGGTCAGATCACTGGATAGGTATCCATAAAGGTCGTTGTAGGTACAACGACATAGCTACCGCCGTATCTGCCGTATCAATTATACCCGGGCCCCCGCGCTACATGGTCCCTACCCTTGGCCTCAGAAGGTTCGAGCCTGCTGGGCACGATTTGTTGACAACTTTTGAGGCGCGCGTGGAACAGTACGCGCCGTTAACGACTTGGACTCGGTCTGGACGGTTACCGGACGCTCGGACAGCGACCTACCTATTGCCCGCCGTTCGCAAGCTCCCGCCTACGGTGGCTGGAAGTCGGGATCGGAACCCCGGCGGAGGCTGGGGCGTGAGCGCCGTTGCCTCACGCGTGCATACTGTCGCTTACGGCTTTCGTTCTGAAAACGCTAAATAAATATGATAAGACGCGTTGTTTTCCATGCTTGGAAGTTATGCACTCGCATCCACCCGTTCCTCCTTTTACCAAGACATTAATATCAATAACTAGTGAGGAAGCTACAAAGACGTTGTCTCCTATCATCCTCGCCACGCCCGTCCGTCGCCGGCTTCCGGCAGCTCGCGTGTGCCGGCCGTCGTACGTGATGGATGTGGGTTGTCATTTGACTTTGACGGGAAGACAGAGGCAGGGACCGTCCTCCTAGTGTATGCGGAGATTTAAACAACTAGTATCAAGTCTTTTACGAAGAAGATTGTAAACGACATTTTGCAATGTTTGCAGGATTTGCAGGATCTAAACCAAATACAACTTTTTGTTCATATATATACCTAGATACAGATCTAATACAATAGTTTCTATTAACATCCTTTGCGGAAGCCTGAGTCCCAGCAGTGGGAACATGATAAGGCCGATTACCTATACTAAAAGGAAAAACTAGTAAGTACTGACTGATTCTGAAGAATTGTCATGATATTGATACGCCCAAAGGTCTGTTCATAAAGTGCTACTCACTTATTTTCGTTGTCATCATACATGCTTCTGCCAGCGTCTTATCCCGCGAGCAAAGCAAAAAATATATGAGTTTTTTATTATCGGATTCATCACGCATTCAGAAAATTTCAAATAGCAAAACACGCGTTCCGTATGCGTATCTATTACACACTACAATAAATACTTGTATAAAAAGGACACTCGCGAAGCTTACACATGCGGAGCAAATCGGCATGGGTATAAATGTCACTGCATTTGCCATTTTCCCGATGCTAACTGTGATATCTGTAAATTGTAGGTGCTTCTCTTCTAGTTATTTTATTTGTACACGGCGGTTCAGTCTGCGATTATACATCCTACTGCTGTCGCGGTTTCATTGCTATTCCTCACTAACGTCTAGACGAAACCCTGTGACCCTCAAGACGTCATGACTCCAGGAGTTGAGTGATGGGGAAATGCAGTGGCATTTATGGGTGTGTGTATACACGTGTGTGCACTAGCTTCTTATTGATCACCGATCACAGCACAGCGTATGTAACCTTCACACACGTAATTTAGGATCAGATAGCATGTTAGAATAGAACACGGATATCGAATAGAATTTATTTTATTTCGGGCACAAAAAGATCTTATTATCTAGTGTTAGTATCAATTAGGTACCCTTGGCACAAGAAATATAGCAATCGGAGTGCTTATAGCTCTCCGCTACAGTTCGCAGGATGCTGTTGCGACTTTCTCTCACTCTCCATCTGTCATCATCATCATCTATCTATCATCTTTTCTTCTCTCATTTATTTTAGCTTCGCCCGTCAACTATTTAGTTCGAGCTACCGACTAGGCGACTGGGGTGCTCTAGTGAGGGGTAAAAGATGGTATTTCGCTAATAAATTATAATAACAAAATCAGTCAACAAGTATATATCGTGCCTATAATCAACGCACGAATTGGGTGTTGACTACAACTCCACCCTCATAGCATTGCATATTCGAAGCATATCGGGGTCACAGTCACAAAATGGTTATTTAAACAGAACATTAATAAAAGAATCGTCAAAAAACCGCTAACATTATCCTAACACGCAATTATTTGTTGTTTGTGGGATAATGAACTTTATATCTGAAAATATAAGAGTTGGTATGTAACGACAAGGAGCTGGTTGCGTGATTTTTTCCTGTTGTTTCTAATTATAATATTCAACGCAATGTAATGAATTAAAATATAGGCTTTTGTTTGAGAGAGATTATTTGCAGACTGAAAACCAAATATTATACAGCACAGCACTAGCAACCCGCCCCAGCTTCGCACGGGTGCAATTATTATTGTATTTAGCCTGTACTGTCCCACTGCTGGGCAAAGGCCTCCCTGCATTATACATTATAAAACTTCCTCTTGAATTATTCTATCTATTAAAAAAACCGCATCAAAATCCGTTGCGAAGTTTTACAGAAGTAAGCATATATAAGCACAGACAGCGGGAAGCGACTTCGTTTTATATAATGTTAAGCGAAATACCATTTTCTCTACCTCTTACTACAGCACCCCAGTCGGTGGCTTGGACTAGTTGATCATCGAAGCTAAAATAGATAGAGAGAAGAAAAGATGAGAAGATGATGATGATGATAGATGGAGAGTGAGAGAAAGTCGCAACAGCATACTGAGAACAAGCGGAGACCTATAGCTCTCCGATTGAAAAATTTCTTGTGCAAAGGGTAGATATAATTGGTAGCTAAGTTAACACTGAATGGATCTTGTGTTTTATACTATTTGGTGTTATACAACTACAGAGCCTTGTATTTGTAGATCATTGTCAGTCTAAGAATATAGACAGTAAAGGATTTATTCAAAAGAGTGAAATGTATTAGTATTTTAAGTCGATCTCCTTGACTCTTTGGCAAGAATGATATCTGATTTCTCATCACCCGTAGGTAATGATTGTCAAAGACCTACAAAATCTAGGCATGGATGAATTGCCATTGGTGTATCTACTTCTAGGGTTATTTTTGAGTGAGGGGTGGGGGTTGTGGGTGGGGCCCGAGTCAGGGTTGGTTTTTGTGCCGAGTCAGGCTTAATATAATATACTCGACAACAATGCCGTCTAGTCTCAAGCTAAGCAGAGCTTGTTATGAGTACTAGACTACTGATAAACATACTTACATATTTTTAAATACGTACATAATATAGATACTCGTAAATTACACACCCAGATACAGAACAAATGATCGTGTTCACCACACAAACATTTGTCTTAGGTGGGAATCGAATCCACGACCTCCAACATAGCAGCCACGGCCACTAACCACTAGACTAACAGGCCAGTCAATTGGCTTGGAAATTCATGTATGGGGTGGGAGCTAGACCATTCTAGGAGCAGACACGGCCCAGTCGCCTCTCCCCTCCACGCCTATAGTCAAGAAGCAGAATTGTGGAAGAATCTACCTAAGCCAAAAAAAAAAAAAAAAAACAACCCTGGCTTATCAAAACCATTACAGATCAGCGTTATGTTCAAGGTCAATTTAAAATATTCGGGATGATGACTCATTTGTTTTGTCACATAAATCTGAATCCTGTCTCTTTGTTAGAGGTACCTTAACGATGATAATAGCTAGCTTGCGTGCACCAATTTGAGCAATCATCGTCAGACAGCGACCTCTAACGGGAATAATCGTAATTGTATAATGGAGCTATTTCTGGGAGTGTGTCACTGGGACTCTTCTATAGAGGTCATATTTGTCTTATAAAATAATCCTCCCGAGCGAATTTCGATCACGATATGGCAAATAAGTTTCTTCCGCCTAAAAAAAAACATGATTTCTGCAAACGTAGGCAGGGGTGGGGTGCCCTCATATTAGAGTAAGCTGGAAATTTCAATTATTTATCGGCGGGATTAGCGCGTTTTTGTAACAATTGCTACAAATGCAATCAAATAAAATTAAAACAAAAATAGTGGATGGGAGTAGCGTAGAGCCGGAAGAGGTTTTAACACAGATAACAGAAATAATATTTCTATGGGTTTTAAAGACCAATGATGAATCTTTTAACTCAAACCACCTCAAGCTAAGCAAATATATGTGCCGTAGAAATTGACCGTCCAACTGTAACGACATCTGTACAACCATATAGGAACTATCCTGCACCGCGGTATCAGAGTTCTCCACGCGATAAGAACATACAATAGCCCGAAGTCAACTATTGAGCAGTTGCCCGGACCGGATGCAACACCTGATCAGAGGATCCTTCCTTTTCACCGGAATGTTGCGGGACTTATATTAACTGAACTAAATTAACTTAAATTCCTACCTACTACAGTTATAGCAGCGCATATCCTTGACACCCGAAGTTCAGTCAAAAGCCTAAGATTGATAGCTAAGGCGATTATCACACGGCCACGCATCACGCTGCATGTTGCTTGTCAATGCACTTACTTGCGGGAGTGCAGATCTGTTTCATAGTGCGGATTTTTTACGAACTTACGCGCGTAGTTGCGTTTTGTGGATTCACGGCGGCTCTGAGACTAATTTCATTCAAAGACACGTCAAACCCATCAAAAATCACGCACGGCACTGCGAGCCTAGCTTTGAATGTAATAATGAAAAATGATTTTTACGGTTATCCTTGCAAATTTTTCAATTTTCTCTTTATGAGATCCTTCCAGATTTTTGAGTAATTTTCTAGTTTTGAGTTGGAGAACTATTCATGTTAATCGACGCCAACAGTGAACAGTTCCATGTTTTCTGGGAGTAACAGAGTAATAATTATGACATGTGCCGCCTCAAAACGCGATCTAAAATAGCTCCGGGACTATTACTAGGTTTAATCCCGATTAAACGCTATCAAAATGTAGTTTTCGGAATTATTACTAAATTTAATACCAATTAAAAGCGATCTGTGTATTTCCGGGAATATTATTAGGTTTAATGTCAATTAAAACTAGTAATAGTCCCAGAACTATTTTAGATCGCGTTTTTGGAATAAGGCAGGTGATGTCTAATTATGGTCGGCTGCAGTTGGCTCTAGTTATGGTATATGGTATTATTCAGAAAACAAATCATCATTATCACCAATTCACTAGAAATACTTCCACTGTTGAACATAGGCCTCCCCAACTGTAAAATCACCGTAAAGACCGAACTTGTGCTTATTGAATCCATCTAATTACCGTGACCCTCACCAGGTCATCGATCCACCTTGTAGGCCTTCCAACGCTGGGTCTTTCGGTACGTGGTCGCTACTCTACAACCTTTCATCCCCATCGAGCATCTATTCTGCGAGTAATGTGCCCAGTGCCACTTAAGTTGGTGAAGAAAAAAAAAACTCCAAAATTCTTAATAAAAGTTATATTAAGAAAGACAGTTGTGCCTACGCGTCGGCGATGGTGACTTCCACCTCTACACCAGGCTCGATGTTGATGGACGTGATCTGCTTCACGATCTCGGACGGCGAGTGCAGGTCGATCACTCGCTTGTGGATGCGCATCTGGAACCTGTCCCAGGTCTTAGAACCTTCACCACAAGGCGTCTTACGGGTCGTGATGCGGAGGATCTTGGTTGGCATGCGGACGGGGCCCTGGAAGGTGGAGATGGATGGTTAGTTTGGTTTTTATAAAAACAAAAGAGGATATAGTACAGGCAAGTTGAACCATTTGCTATGGTTACGCACAGCTCCCCACTTTGATTGGGACCCGAAAATCGGTAACTGCGCATTCAAAGTCGACGGTCATGATAGTTCAACCTATGTGACGAGGATTATAACCAATTCGGTCTCATTCGATGTGGGGAGCTGCGTGTAACCATAGAAAAAGGTTCAAATTATTTGCCGCATACTATAGGTTAAACTAATTTGAATAAATTAAGAGTGTCCAACACGAAATAAGTTTTCATAATTTTTATACAACCACTCTCATTTATGATTACGACGTCATTACACATCTTATTCTAAATCTTTTTGAAGACTTAGATGTATCTTGTGATTACTGTTTCTAGTGGAATTAAATTATAAATATAGACAATACTAATCCAGTAAAGACCTCCAAAAATCTGCTATTCAAATTCCAACAGTGTTCATTTGTGTTCTCTCTTTTTTCACATTACCTCTTTATTAAGCCAATAATGCCAATAATGGAATTTATGATACATGACAAAATAAGGGTTCAAAAACAAATATAACCTAGTACAAGTTTACAAAAATAAATTAACTACTAATAGTTATAAAATTCAATGTAACTCTCTAATGAACAATATGCAGTGTGGAGACAAGCATAAAGCACTTTTGAGAGTGTTGCTCTCGCGCCATTTTGGTGAACACAGCTGTATGGGACATACTGTGTCTTCATCTAGCGCTGTTGTCATAGTTTTTAGATTTCAACATAGTATAGTAGTCATGGACCTTTCTAGGATCAAATAATAAAGCGGGAACTACTCAGTGTTCGATTACGGAGACGCGGCGCGTCGGGCGGTCCGTTGTACATTGCCACATGTTTGTGTTTGCACGAGCGATGACGCGGCCCGCTGTTGCATGTACGACGAAACGCCCAACGCGCCGCGTCTCCGTAAACACGGCTTTAGACCGACGCACACGTGGGCGAAGCTTGATGCTAGAACTACATTGCGCACACGCCGATCTGGGCGCGTCGGTCTCCATACACTTTATATAGAAACTAGACTTGTAGAGCCACGCGAAGTCGTTCTACGTACAAATCAGGCGTGTTACATGTGTGCGTCGGTCTCATGTAGTTCTAGCTTGCTTTTTACGTAGCGTCTTTTCGTGTGGCATTGCGTGGCTTGGGTCTAAGGGTGTTTTTAATATCACGCGTATTACATCACGCGTTACAATAAATACTTGTAGTAAAGGACATTTGCGGAGGTTACGCACGTGAATTTGCTCCGAATGAAGAAAATTTCAAAGGCAAAAAAACGCGACCCGCATGCGTATTGCACGCATTACAATAAATACGCATGAAAAGGGCATTTGCGCGCGTAATCCTTACAATATTAAAAACACCCCCACCACTCAATGTGTCCAGTGGCCATATAAAACGTACCCACGCAGGTGCATGTGCAATAAATCCTTAAAATTAACATCTTGATTTAGGCACATTTCTTTTCATAAGTAAATAATGTCGAGGATCATAATATACCATGATCAAGAACATCTTTATTTTAGTTTTCAGTATTATTAATATCAATAAATGTAGGTAACAACTGCTATTGCCATGCTAATAATCAACTGCACCAGTACAGCTATGTTAGAAACAAAAGCTTTATAGATTTTACACAAACGGACAGATCCTGGACCCTTTGATATAAATAAACAGTGGTCAGGCAGTTAACCATGTGATCACTTTAAAGACTTTTTTTTTAATTTACATAGACAACAGGAGTGGGACAGAACAGGCTAATAAATAAATAAATAGTATAGACAATGGTGTGCAAGTTCTAAACCATTTCTTTACGCAATCATATCTAAAATCCATTTTATAACATAACTTTTAAAAAACCTTTCCCTCCACTAGAAATTACTCTTGTATTGTGGATGCTTTTACAAACATGTAACCTATACAAGACATCCAGGACTAGAAAAACTAGATTTAGGTTAAGCAAATATTTTTTTCTTGTGAGAATTGAACCTGTGACAAGCAGTGCAGTAGTCAATCGCCGCTCAACCATGCCGTATAACTCTTAACATACATTAGATTTCTGGAACCCACCTTAACACGGAGCTTCTGTTTCTTGGCTCCATTGATGAGGTCCGCGCACACCTTCTCAAGAGAACGGACATTGCGGGAGGTCAGCGTGATCCTGATGCGGTGGATGGGCGAGATCTCAGCCTGGGGCTTCTCGATATCCTTGCCTGACACGACGGCGGCTGCCTGTAACATTTTCAAAACAAATTATGTTAGATTCTACATTTTGATTTACTGAAGTGGTAATTTTTCATGGTATTGTTGTCTAAAGTTAGCAATGACGGTAAGGTATTTAGCAAGCTCAAATATGAATTTTCATACCTAATTTAAGGAAAGTTGGCATTCTCATGATAGATGTTGTGAAATGGTGTGAAACTGGTCTTTTAAGTTATCGCTGTAAGCGACACAGCTTTTATTCCTATAATTACTGTAATAATATACGGCAATTGTAGGAATAAAAGCTGTGAATTACTGGTTTATGACAAAAAAAAAAACGAGCGACACTTTTGTTGACACGTGCATACATAACCTCAAAAACTATTCAGTTCAAATTACATTATTCCATATATAATTTCATCTACATACAAAACATCGAGGGCCTAACGGCCTAAAGCAATATTTACTTACCATATTAATGCGATATTCCGGTCGAGATAAACAATTTTAAAACAAAATTGCACAGCGCTGAACCGGAGCACAGCTTTACTTCACTTCTAGCGAGAAAGAGGATTATATTTCAAGGAATGTTAATGTCAATATAGTCGGTACGTTTCGTTTTCGTTTCCTAACAGGTACCTTAGTTACTTAATCCTGTAAAAACATTCATATTTATAGAACGTCCTCATGATGTCTTTAAATTTTAATACAATTTATACATATTTTCACAAAAATTTAAACTTTTCTCTATTTTAAAAATAAATCATTTACTTTGCAAAGATATCGAACAAAACGCAAACATAGTCATTTGTCTCTGGTTTAAGTCGAAGTGTTACCAACAAAACTAAATTTTATTCCGTTTAAACGTTTAGGTACCTTTTGTAAATCAATCATTACTACGCTACATAAACAAAAACATTTTTCAGAAAATTAAAGTTATTTTTCTGTTTTTATATAGAATCATATTAATATAAAATCATAGGTGGTTTATTTTTCGTAAAAATTTAGTGAACTAAAGAATAAATCATTCAAATCATCAGAAAGAATATTATCATTTTAAACTATTTATAGCCGTAAGCCTGTGGTCCAAGAAAAGGTTCAGGGTGAAGTTCAACAGAAGTGATAACCACGACCAGACTGTCAAGAGTGATACCAACAAAGAAGAAGAATAGCCGAACGAAGGTACATAATTTGTCTGTTATAGCCAGATAACAACTTGCGACAATTTCATTTTCTGAGGGTCTGTTGACCATCTATGGTTTTCTTTATCAATACCACTTCAAAAGTGAAGCTTTCTAAAAAGTGCTTAACTTCGTGATGAAAATACCTATGTTAGTATAAAATTATGTGCCTATAAATAATAATATGATAAGAAGAGACCACTCTGGAAGAATCCCTTTGAGTTTTGTTTTTTATACCGACTCATAATATTTCTGGGTACTCTGTAACGAAAAAAATACAACCACATTGGGACCTTCTCTTTTTCGAAGTCGCTTAAAAAGGAATAAATTAAGGAAGCTCTAGATAAGATTTAAAGAAAAAACTGAGTAAATAATCAGGTTTATTCATAAAGCATGTTATTATTAACAGTCAGACATCATACTGTGTCGATTAACTTAGCATTAAATTATAATATCTAGTTTAAATGGAGGAAATCATTCGGTATGATTTATTTTAGCACATTTGTACTTAAGCATAACATAGCAATACTTCAAGCAAGGTTACACGTTGTTGAGCATTATATTCTTCACCTGCTTGTCGAATTTCCTGAATAAGAAATAAATTATTATTATTACAAAAATGGCAGAAGGTTGGGATATGTTTAAGTGATTTGAGACAAATAAATAAACTACCTCGTTGATGTGGTGACAGTATAAGTTTAGCATAAAATTCTTGGTTCTCGAGTCAGGCAGTGAATTTTACCATCAAATTTTCTGAGTCGGTATTTGTGCCCGACTACATAATTTATTTATTTATAAGTATTTTTACAACATTACGAAGGAGATCCAAGGTATAGATTTTATAGAAGAATCTCTCAAACTAAAATTTACATTTAAGAAAACAATTATAATCTGAAATAACACACACAAAATACTTCATGAATAGGCTGTCTGTATTATTACAATAGAAAAAAAATGGTAATTTAAAAAACTAAAATACCCGACTGCTTTTCTGAGCATTCATGAAAAAGCCCTAAAACAAGAAAGTCGTTGTAGCAGTCGGGACCCATTACATCATAGATCTACTGACTAGACGTCTGACTTTCTAGAATGGGTCCCGACTGCTACAACGACTTTCTTGTTTTAGGGCTTTTTCATGAATGCTCAGAAAAGCAGTCGGGTATTTTAGTTTTTTAAATTACCATTTTTTATTTTTTACTTTTTTATTTTATTTTTTTACGGTATCACTTTCACAGTAATTACAAATCTAACGACACCTCGCAAACTAAAATCCATCGAGCCGTTCAGGCTACAGAGCATGCCAAATATTTGAATTTGGCGCCAAAATACCGCCATTTTGTTTTTTTTTATTTTGATATACCCAGTGTCACTCTCACAGTAAATACGAATCTAACGACACCTCTCAAGCTAAAATCCATGGAGCCGTTCAGGCTGCAGAGCGTGCCAAACAATTATACATACATACATACATACATACATACATACATACTCTCGAAAAACATAACCCTCCTTCTGGCGCAGTCGGGTAAAAAGTGGGTGTGGGTGTTATAAGCACAGTTCTTTCGGAAAATACATGTTATACAACCTGCTATAAATTATTAACTTGAGAAACCTTTGTAACAAAACAAAAACAAGTAGTTAAAACTTACTGCGAAGTAATCTGGTCCCCTGGCAAATGGAACGGGTTACAGATAGCATCAGCGTAGAGAGCGTGCAGACGTCGGAGTGCCGTCCTCACCTCGGCGTCGCGGATGTTAGAGCCGCTTGGAGACGTCGATGATGTCACTAGTACCAGTTTAATACGAGTGTTAGTTACGTAGCCATAGCTGCAAGGGAAGATTATGCATACTTTTAGGAATATTGGCTATTTTGTTGAAAACGTTTAGGTATTTCTGTATTAGAATAAGCCCGCTATCACAATTACCACTGTAACTTTTGAAAGCCAAATTTAATTTATGATTTAGTGCAATGCCTTGGGGGATCCAAGCAATGCACTAAATCATAAAAAACACAAAGGAGAAGTAAGAAAATACATCCTTTCCACTTTTCTTACATCAAGCGGAAGACATACACCAAAAATAAATTCAGTAAAATATGTTTAGGTATGTTCGTAAAATTAGTAAATATTGAGTCAAGAAATTTCACCTGCGTTTCATTGTTACAACTTACATTTTATGAGTATCAGTAGAATACAGCAACCCAAGATACAGATCCCTTAGATCAGTTCGCGCGGCGTTGGCATTGGCACCCGAATTGTTGGTGTTAGTGCTTGCGAGGCGTTCCTCTAGGGCGTCCAGCGCCGTGTGCACGAGCCATTGGCGGGACAGCTCATTGTCCGTGCTCGTATCATTACCGATACCACCGATATATAATGGAGAGTTCTGTAAACATGAACGAATTTAGATTGAATTTAGATGGCCTTAATGCTTGATTGAGTTAAATAGAATTTGTGTGTGACGTATAATGCAAATCGTTGCCGAGAAGTATACACTACTCTGAATTATTTTTGCATTTTGAATTAATTTCGTTTGAATTCCAAGTTATTTCTGCTTCAGGAATTCTAAATAACCATATTTTTCATAAAAAAATGAAGTCATGTGTAAATTGTAAGCGGCGCGATATGGGTAGTTTTAGTACCGTAAGCACTCGCTGCGGCCGACAGCGTCAATATGGCGAATATCAAACGGGCACAAAAGCACTTTGGCGGCCGCCAATCTAGTGTGATAAATAGTTGAGGTCCAATAACACAATTTATTATTAGGCACTAAAATCAAAATGTGTACATTTGCGGAACACATACAATAATTAAAGAAAAGGGGTTAATTTTTTTTCTGGCAAGTATATTTCTGTTGTGTACGTTTTGTCTATGGCCAAAATAATTCTGAAAAATGGCAGGAGCTGTCGAATTTCCGAAACAAAACTCAGACTTCCCAAACAAAGCTAATGTAACGTTTGTTAGTGCTGTAAATTTGTAGTTTCGGCTAATTGTGATGACATCACTGTAAATAATTATCAATCTAATGACGTGTGCAAGTGCGAACATTGAATAAGGTTCACCCCATTATTTTCTAATTAAGGTGCAATTTGTGATGTATTATGGTGTTATGGTAAACCGTGAGTCCTTCTATTTATGACTAGTAAGGTGTATCGGTGTTTTGACTAAAGATAGTGTAATAAAACTTACATCTTTGCCGATAACTGCAACACAGACTGCCATTGTTGACAAATTCGACGGAAGTGTTCTCGGCACTTCTCGCGATCGAGTCACCAATTTGACATTTCGTCTAATTTTGCGGGAAGTTTGAAAACTAAAGTGGCGATCCATAAAATTTTCGAAATGGCTATAAATGACGGTCTAGCGTACGAAGTGAACGAAAAAGGTGAGAGTGTCATTGTAAAATCAATAAATTCAGATCGTCAAGCGTTCCTTCGCTTCACAAACAGGACGTCTCGTCCTGTGGATATTTGGTGGCGAGACTTCGAGGGGAGGCGGCGATTTTACGAGCGTATGGAGCCTGGCGCTTTCTATGACATCAATTCATATCTGACTCATCCATGGGAATTCACTGATGCTTCAACCAGAGAGCGCTATGTTATCAATAACAAGTTTGTATTCAGAGCGCCTGAGCATGTGGGCGGTAAGATGTATAGGACAAACTGGAACATCACTGTGGCAGTGCGTACTCTGAGAGAGACTACGATGTTGACACTGGCTACATTGCTACCAAACCCGGAGGCGGCTTCTGAGCTCGACCTGCCGGTGGTACTGAGCCAAGAACTGAAAGAGTTGGCTGCCAGCCTTCGCCTCCAGCCAGAAGAGAACACAGGTGAAGCAGAAGACCGTGGAGACTCTGACTGATGATGGCTTTTATTGCCAGTGGCCGTAGTGGTCCTCACACTGGCAGCAATTATTCTCTTCTGGTGTGTTACGGTGACTAAGAAGCAAAAAATTGCCTTGATTATTCTTTTTTTTAGTGTTTGGCATCTAATCTATTTGTTACAAAATCCAAAATCAAGCTTAATTGACAATATTAATCAACAAACAATTGTTAGGAAGCTGTTTTAACCTCGTTAGGCCCAACCTAAATATACATTATGACTCAATGTACAAAAATAGTTGTAGTAGTTTATTTTATTTTAGTTAGAGCCCAGAACTTTTTCTTTCTTCTCTAAAGCTGTTTTGGCTAAATTCTTTTAAACAGTATTTCCTATACTTACTATGCTTAAACTGTAATACTATTTCATCATCATCATCAGCCTTTTAATGTTCCCACTACTGGGACTCAGGCCTCCTCTCTAGGACCGAATGGGCCGTAATCCACCATGCGGACCCAGTGCGGTTTGATACTATTTCAAGCAAAAGTATATTAAACTAATAGTCCCACCGAAGGCAAAGGCCTCCATTCTTTTCAATTATCACAGGTACCCACTTTCTCATTCTAATTCTTAAGGAAGGCATCCAAATAATATGTTCATAGTAAAGATTTTTTTCAAGTTGCTGGGCTGTAATTTTATGATTTAAAAAAGTATCTTGAGCCATAATGTCTAAATATTTTTGTCATTAAATAAGGTTGTTGAGCCTTACGAGGTCATGTGGTGATATTCTAGTCGGAATGTTTCTTAAAGAGACGGACGGCACAGTGGTGCTATGGATGGAAATGAGTCAAGAAAGAATCAAAATTAATACCTTTAAGGTCTCAATTAAGTAATTTTTAAGTTTAAAATAATCTAACTAGCATATTATTGCTCATCATAAACATTTATCTGTTGTTATGTTATTGAGATTTTATAATCATGATTTTTATATTTTACTTTGCTTTGCATTTATTTTATTAGTTTAAGTTCCTTTTTAGTTATGTAAGGGATAAATACTTTTTTATGTTCATCTAAGAATAGAATATTAGATAATAATAAGTGAATTATCATCAATTTGATAGTTTTAACCCCCAAAATTTGCCTAATATAATATTAGGCAAATTTTGGGCATATTAGGCAAAAATACTACTGTTTTGCTTTATAAAAGTGTTTTAAATAAGTAATTTATTTAGAAACTGCACTGTGTGTATTTAATACCTGTTGTGGATATTTTATGAGCATGAATCTCAAATTAATAAAAAAAAATATGTAATTTAAAAAAATGTAAATAAAAGGGCATCTGCCAGGTCTTCGGGCATGACAAGCAAATCAGGTTTAGTACTGTAGGGTTGTAGGTATTGCACCTACTCCTACGCTACACGGGAATCTAACCCGTATAGCTATGTTGCTAAGAAGCAAATTAGCGGAACAAGCAGATGGATGAATGAGTACGAAAGGTGAAGAATGTAGAATGAAGTAAGGAAGATGAAATGAATACTTATTATTAAACTACTGAACAATGAAATATATTACAAGGAACAAAATTTACAAGTATGTATGACAGAATGTAAAAGCTATGAAAGCGCGGCGCGACTGACTTCGAGGCTGGCTCAGAACGACTGTCCGGTGCGTCGCGTGAGTGCGGCACAGGTAGGTGGCTAATAGTTTGCTAATGAGTTGACGTCATTGCGAACAAAAAATCGTATGATCTGTCTGTGTGGCCCAAAGTTCATAAGCGGAGCGTTTCCGCTGGTCGTGAGTCTTAGACACGCCACAGTACGGTTTGCCCTTTCCATAATACAATTTCACAAATTATATTCAAAAACACAGCTTCTGCTAATTGAATTTGCTTCTCTTGAGAAAATTAATTAAAACTCAATAGAATACCTACACAAAATTAATTAACTCATTGCTTATAGCTATAATAAACAGGCAAGCAGAAACATTGAATTGACTTTCTTTGTAAATTTAATTGGCCTACTTTAGTAATAGAGTAGGAACAGCGGGAATCTCGTTAATCCCGATTCCCACTGTTCTTATCATTGTCCTTTAGTTTACTTTCTTTGTATTTATAAATGTATATAGACATAGATAGGCTAATTGGCCTAATTTAGTACATACTATGTAGTACTACTACTAGTACTAGTAGTGTACATCACGGACAGTGTGTATCGTGTTCAGTGCGCTGAGAGCGAGCTGTTAAATAAACTATTTATGATGCTTTTATTTTTCAAATAAAAAAAAAACGACTGTTATGGAGTCGTGAAGTCGACATAGACGCGGGCGTTGTTCATATAAAATACTCTATGACTACAACCGGTTCATAAGAGCTTGGAGCAGGCCAGTCGGAGCGCCGAACGTCATAAAGGTCACAGTTCATTAGAGCCACCCGGGGCACACTCCGCACCACCTCCTGCGACTATTATTCTTTAAAAGGACTTGTATGGATATGCCGGGTGGCTTTAATGAGCTGTGACCTTAAACGTGCAAACTCGCATTAGGTACTCAAGTTACAAAAATCAATGTACGAATCACAACGAATTTTATACCTAAGTTTGTGCGAGAAAGCACTACGATACTACACAACTCAGTAATTTGTTTCTAGCCTGTTAAATATTCAAGCAGTTATTATGTGTAATAATGTTCATAAATCTTTAGTTACAACAGTAACCTAAATTACGCAGTGCCGAAGCCGCCCCGAATGTACGGGTCATGGGTTAGATTTCTGTTGCGATAAGTGGATAGAACTCACGAAAAATACTAACTATAATTTTCGTGATTTTGATTTAGTTGAAGCCTGAGAGCGTGGCTGCATCAGTGGCACTCATTAAATCCTCCATAGTGCATGTGAATGGGCACTGAGGGCACTCTAAAATGTGACTCATGTTTTGAACACGAGCACCGCAATCACAATGAGTATCCGACGGGTCTTTAAAACCGCATTTCGCCAGGTTGTGTTTACAGCGGCCTAACTGCGTGGTAATACACACTTTTTATGTCTAACACGTGCGATATGATAAGATCTTTTCGACCGAAAAGTATTTTTAATCAAACCCTAGTCGCAAGCAACTAGCTACATGTGTCTTTCAAATGCTTTGTCAAATGTCAGCCCAGCATTTTTATTAAACAGCGCTATTCAACTAGACGCCTGAACGATATTCAGCCGATGCGTCTAATAGCTTATGCCATTCAAAATTTGAGGGACCATGAATGGCGACCTTGGTTAGAACTCTGTTTGCAGCTAAGTATATGGATGTAAACCACGCGCCAATACGTTCGCAAATCAGTCATTGTGGTTGGGAACACGCGCCTCCCAACCAAGGGCGTTGAAGGTCATGGTTTAAAACCACCGTCTACACGGATTGAAATTAGCAAGGTCATATTTGTTGGGATGTTGGTTTAAAACCATCTGGTCCTCCCCTAAAGGTGCATCTAACTATAAGAACCGTTCAAACTTCCTTAGACGCGCGGTTTGACATACTGGACAGCATGGAGGTAGTATAATATTCAAAGTGATTCTCCGGCATTTACATTCTGCATTATGATTCCCACTAGTTGCTAAAGCGACTAATGGCTGTAGTTACGTAAGTTGCGTGATAATTGATAAGCCAGATGATGTCAACGCCCACTTGAATTTAAGTAGGTATGTAGTTTTTCTCAACGCAATCTAATGAGGTCGGAGTTGAGCGGTAAATCATTGGTACAGCAAAACTGCAAAAAATATACATAATATTATACTAAATGTAAGAGAATGATTGGAGATCTGTAAATTGTGTAATCAAACACGTCTCTCTCTGTATACTTTCCCATGAAATAATTATTGATATCCAAGCGGGCGCAACCGCTGGCTAAAGCTTACTCAAATTGAGCACGATTTGGCCCAGGTTGTAATATAGGGTAAAACCTTTTGAGGAATAGACTGTATGGTTCAAATAAGTAGGTAGGTGACAAATGTACAACCAGAATAGTTTGTATACTATGATGAGGCTTTGTTTAGAGAAAATACTTGAAAATGGATGGACTAGTTAAAAAAAAACAATTACTGTTGAAATTAGGTATCTTTTGGGTAACACGAAACAGTAGGTAAATATGATTGTATTTTCTTCTTTCTATCTATAATATTTGCCTTTGCTTTGTATCATTAGCTTATTTTTCAAGGAAGTCCCGACTCTGACACCTGATTTTTGTTTAGTATTTTGGCGTCCATTATAGAATTTAGAATGGGTAGCCCAATATTCTTGGGTAGGCGTTGGACGATACTGGGGTGGGTACGGATCACTCCCCCACGCCCTCCCTTGTATGCCTATGTCACTATGTTTATCAGCATTTATTGTATGATAAAGAGCCAGCAACAACGCACATTTTAATTGCATACGTATCGTTAGACACGTTAGACATGAGTACTGACATCTCTTCTGCGTATAATATTCATTCCCATAGTCTATTTGGTTTTTCCTTTTTACAATTTCAAAATTGACACAAATGATTTGAAAAACTGATATTTAGATTCTCACATATTCATACATTGTTGATATTTTAGTTTGTATTGTAATAAGTATATGATTAAAGAAATCAATTAATATTTTAAAATTGAAGTAAAAAACTCGAATTATGTTATTGATAGATAAATATTTCAATAGAGACTATTATGTAATAATTGTCTTAATGTATACTATCGTATGTACATACCAAAGTAGAAGCCTTTTTACATGGTAGAAAGAAATAATAGAAATCTTCAAACTACCTATTAACTATATACATATATATATTAACTACTAGTTGACCCGGCAAACTTCGTAACGCCTAATAATAGTCTATTAATATTGTGATAACGGATTTTTTTTCGTGAATTTTTCCATATTTTCTCATCGTTTCAACCTTCCTCCCAAAAGTGACCAAATCGGTCCAGCCGTTCTCGAGTTTTAGCGAGACTAACGAACAGCTAATTATTTTTATTTTTAAGGATTTAAAACTATATAATTATATTTTAAGTGAGTGTTAACATCGCCAATATTATTTGAAATTATATTTGAGTTTTGTGATTAACTATATAAAAAAAAATCTGGGAATAATTTATCATTAAGTCTGTTTACGAAATATTTTGCAACATTATGAAATGTGGTGAAAAACCTGAATATAAGGTTTATTATTAGTTGATGTTTATATTGCCTATGTATGCGTAATAAATATCAGATCTATAAATATAATATAATATGTAGGTAGGCATGGTATAAAATTGTACTTTAATGTTGATTACCACACGCAAAGAAAAAGAATTGAATACTAAACATTTTAATGTTTTAGGACAACTAGTTCAAAATAAAAATCAAAATCGTAATACAAAATTTGATTTGTATAGAGTCGCATTTTATGACTTGGCTACCATAATGTAGGTTTAAATTAGCTGTCGTCTGTGCCATAACAATATAATTATTTTGCTGTACTGCTTTCAATGTGTAATTTATAAGAGAATGTTTATTAACATTATTTACTACTTGTAAGACACAGGCGGAGCGCCATTTATAAAATAAAGCATCTAAATGTTCAATGTGATACATAATGTTGTTTTATTTACTTATTCATAGTTGTGTACAAATCGGTTGTCATGGTAAGGGGCCATTCATATTACGTAAGCACTACAGGGGGTTGGGGTCTTTGCTTTGCCTATTTTTGATGACATATCTGGATGGTAATTACTTCGTTCGTTTAAGATCCTATGTCCCCTAGCTAGGTCAGAGGGCGTCGACAGTAGTCACCCATTGCGACAGGTCTTGAGCTCTACGCTTCACTTCGCTCCATGTCAGTCCGATGGCCGTCGCTTCTGCCAACACGGTGCGTCGCCAGGTTTGCCGAGGATGGCCACGCTTCCTTTTCCCTTGAAGATGCCAGTCCAATGCCTTTTTGGGTATATAGTCGGAATCCCTCGCGAGCCTGTGACCAATCTATCTCCACTTATGACGTTTGATCTGGTGGTCGTTCGGGCTTTCGTGGCATTTGTCCAACAGCTCTGCGTCAGAGATGGTTTCCGGCCAGTAAATACCGAGGATGCGACGGACACATCGGTTTATGAAAACCTGAATTTGGCGTGAGATCTTCTTTGTCACCCGCAAAGCAGCACATGAACCTTTAAAACAGTTGACAACTGGCATATGATGTACAGACGCCAGCATGTCAATCTACCCCAATCTGTCAAATTTCACCAATCGAACATTAACCTTCCTCTATTGTGATAAGGTTGAAAATCTATTAAAGAAATTTGATAGATTTAGGTAGGTTGATGTGCTGGCGTCTGTACACTAAACTTTGTTGTCAACTAACAATTTCATAACTTTGGTATTACATATTATGACATCAAGGGGCTAACAAATTGCAGTGGATAAGTGGTGGCTAACAAAAATTAACACTGCATATTGTCCCGGCTGTAGTTTTTATCGACTATTATTATACAGCTAAGTTGAATATCGCATCTTCAGCATAAAGCTTACACAATCACAATTTAAAAAGTATTGATACAATAACATCTGTTAAAACGCTTTACGGTGGATATCAAAGGCACCGGTGGATAATGACGTCATATCAGTTGGTGACTAAAGATAGGCAATACGAAACTAGCTGTTTGACAGTTATAAGATGTACACTCTAGCAAGTGATCTTCACTTGAGCTGTCAACAGAGTTACACAATAGCCCCGTTGGGCCCCTCAGCGTGTGACCAGTCCATCTCTACTTACGACATTTTATCTGGACGGTGGTCGATCGGGCTTTCGTGACATTTCTTCAATAGCTCTACGTCAGAGATGGCCTCGGGCCCGAGGTATGTATTCTGTCGCCTACTCGAGCATGATACAGAGAGTATTAATCTGGTCCGTGCACGTGTGTAGTAGGGGTTCCACGAACTTCTCGTCTATCGTCTCCATGGATACGACTACTAGCGACGTTGCCAGGTAATAATTCGGTTTGCTGCACGCGACACACGCATAGTCACTTGACGGGTGCCCGCGCGGGCGTCAGTTTCGGCCCTCGAGACCAAAAGTCTATGATTAGTACCTACATGTTGCCAGTGATAACATATAGCTCAGAAACGTGTCGCTCATAATGGGCCTCATCAGATTCATTATACTCATGTCTACAGGGAATAAAACCACAAAATACCGGGTATAAAAAATAATTTATTGTAAAAAAAAAACAAATTAAGTATTGCAATCACATTGGGTATGGCAAGTCAATGTTTGTTCTGGTGCATGTGCGACACTATGGCGAGCGCGCCGCCCGGGATGAACCGCACGAAGTTATCCGCCGTCAGTGGACCCAACGCGTACATCCCTTCAGGAGCGTTCAGGATCTCATGGGAAGACCTGTCTATGGCAATAGGGTTGGCCCGGCCGTCAACCGCCTTCTTCGGATCAATACCGAAGCCAAGACCGGAGGAATAAGGATTCACAGCTTCACACGTACATTTCACCTTTACCTCATCAGGGTATGGAATGATTTGACATTTGTCTATGATATCTTTTTCATTATTCCTTTTGTTACAGTCCGGTACAACGCATTTTGAGTCAGTGTTGCCATTAATTTCGGAATAGTTTAAGTACCTAGACTTGCAGCTCTGTATGCTTTGTCCGAGCATAGATTTGATATAGTGCCAGTGGTTCTTCAAGAAGCATTGTTTTTCTTCAATCTTTCGCTTTGTCATTTTGGATTCGTCAATACATTTTGCGCAGTCAATTTTGATGTCGATGCAGTCTAGAAAGTTGGTTTGTAAGAAGAATAGATCTGGTTTAGCGCCGATGAAGACGCCGATGAGGTAGACTTGTATTTCTGTGATCTCTTTCGTGTTGAGGTTGAGGAGTTTGACCCTCTTGAGTGATAAGGCGTAGTCCTCAATGTCGTCTGCGTTCAGTTTGTGCGTGGGGTCGTTCTCGGGGGTCACTTCTAAGATTGTATGTTCAGGGTACGGTGTGTAGTTGGGGTGGTTGCCGGAGGGACCGTCGCACATCATCTTGTATACCTGGAAGAAGAAATGGGGACACGTTAGTAAAAAGGAAACTTTAATATTTGTTTATAGAGCGTTTTTGTTTTATGGGTTATAAATAATATGTTAACACTTTTAACTAATAGGGCATTGACGCTGATAGACCATGCTAAAAGTCAAACTCGTCTGTCTAGACTCATGTATGATCCTTAACCTTTCGAATACCGTAATTAGAGACACAATAGAAAGACAATAGGTGTGCGGACACCGGTGTCCTCTAGGGTCTTGACAGTTTCAGCTAAAGAAGAGACCACATACAGTGGTGACTGGGTTTTATTCAGTTTTCGGCATTGCTTTGTTTTGATGGTATCTTTTGTCGTATTACCTGACAGTAATCGGGGTAAGCTTGTGGCTCGAGTCGCGCGAGGGCTTCGGCGGGCGCGCGGTGCAGGTGGCGCGCGTGCAGCCCGGCGCGGACGGAGAGCCACACGGCGTCCGCCGCCGACACTCCCGAGCCCACGATCAGCACGGACGGCGGGCTGGGGGACGCTGCAAACAGAACAAGAAAAATATGTAATTTTAATTCATGGTAAATTGAGAAAATTGCTCATGAATTACTTCGATAACTTTTTTTCGATAAGTTTCGGAACAAACAATTCTGTGTTCAATGAAAGTCCATTCATTAGTTTTTGAGGTTTTTGCGAACAGACTGAAAAACAGATGCTGCGTCGGATTTTGGCTGTACCCAATGTAACCAAATTGTAATAAATAATTGGGAAGGGAAAATTCAGGAAGCAGAGGTTTTTGTAACTATTGAGTTCTGAGTTTACAAGTAGATGGATGGAGAGGAAGAGGGAGGCCGAAGAAGAGATGGATGGATTGTGTGAGGAGTGATATGAAAGAAAAGGAAGTTAGTGATAGTGTGACGGCTGACAGGATAGAGTGGAAGAAAAAAACGTGTTGCGCCGACCCCAAGTAATATGGGACAAGGGCAGGAAGAAGAAGAAGACACTTATTTGCAAGTATATGATCAGTTATTTATTAGTTTTATTAGTGTAACGGTTACAAAAACCTCTGCTTCCTGAATTTTCCCTTCCCAATTATTTATTGCAATTTGTTTACATCGGGTACATTGCAAATTAAACATTAAAATGTTATAAAATGAGGAACATAGAAAAAACTAAACAAAAATTTAAAAAATATGGTTGACCATGTGGTGTGGTGACAAACGTATGTACAGTCAGGTGTCAAAAGTGCAGTTGCACTCTACCGATAATAAAGTGTCTAGAATGTTTTTATAGAACAGGATCAATGGATCATCACTCAGTTCGTTTGTACCATAGAACCTAAAGAATTAAATAAAACAGCTGTGGCCCAGTGGCCCTCTTTTACAAATAAATTTTATACACTTTAGCATTAGTAGAGTGCAACTGCACTTTTTGACCCCTGACCGTACAATCGGCGTTCGAGGGATTAATTGGTAGAGATTCCTTACCATGGCTACTGAGCACTTGGACTGCCCGCTCGAGAGGCGCGAGGGAGTGCAGCGCGTGGCGCGCCACGTCGTGCGCCAGCGTGTTGGGGCGGTCGCCGCCGCCGCTCGCCGCCACCACGCGCAAGCACACGTAGCGGAACGCCCGGCAAGATGAATTGTCGAACCTGAAAAATGGACAAATCACAATCTTACTACTACTACTAAACATGACTGGCCTGTTGGTCTAGTAGTTAGTGACCCTGACTGCTATGCCGGAGGTCGTATGTCGATTCCCATCCAGGACAAATTATTGTGTGATGAACACGATCATTTGTTCTGTGTCTGGGTTTAATTTATCTATAATATGTATATATTTAGAAATAAATAAGTATTTTTATCAAAATTAGTACTCATAACACAAACTCTGCGTAGCTTGGGACTAGACGACGTTGTATGTCAGTTGTGGTATATCTTATCATATATGAATCATCAAAATGTCGATTAGTCCAAAAAGAAAAATGTGAAGCTAAATTGCACGCTCCAACGCGTAGATCTCTATGGAGAAGAACGAGTAAGATACGTCATGAGCATGAACATGTTAGGTATAGTATTGTATGCTTACCCAGCGACGCAGAACTGTGCATTCAGTGGACACTGTGTGTTGTGACACCGCGGCCCACCCGACTGTGGGATACGAGTCACGCTCGTCACTGTCACGCCGGAGCGGAAGAATTTCTGGAAACAACACATTTCCTATGTTGAAATAATATTCATTTATTAATGATTAAGGAAATGTGTCTACATCGAAGGACTGGAACAATTTGCCTGCTGCAGTCTTTCCATCCGATTATAGTTTGGGTGTCTTTGAGGCTAAAGTGGTGGAAAAAAAAATAAACTTAATAAACTAGTGCGCCTCACCGTTAACGATTGCATCACTGCTTACCATCAGGTGGGATCACAATCAAGCACTAGTTTATAACAAATTAAATAAAAAATGTAACACACAAGTCAGAATGGAGGTCAGTCTGTGAACTCTTCTTATTCCTACACAATATTGTCTATATTTCTTCTAATTTCACACTTCGCAGGTCTGCAGGAAGAAATTTCTTTGTGAAATAAGCAGTACTACCTTTGTACAAATTTTTATAAAAATGTATTTTCTTCTGTCTATATGTGTGTACATAAATAATATAGTAGATAAATAAATAGAGTTAAATAACTCGCAATTTTGTGGTTCAATTAGTTTTTACTTGAGTGCTCGATTATGGAGACGCGGCGCGTCTCAAACATATGGTCGTCAAACATATGGCAATGTACGTCGTTCCGTCGTACATTGCCATATGTTTGTGTTTGCGCGAGCGATGACGCGGCCCGCTACTGCAATGTACGACGAAACGCTCAACGCGCCGCGTCTCTGTAAACACGGCCTTAGTTTTTCTTATTTTATTTTAGTCGTCAATTCAAATTGACAAACTCATGGGATGTTTGGTGTTTCTTGAACAAATGGTAGATGAGGCATTGTCAGAATTAAGGATCATTTCCTAAAATTGATTAAGAGATTTTCAAATTGATCACTGGAAATCCATGGAAGCTTCTTATTTGGTAAAAAAATCAAGTGGAAATTACCCCACTACCACTATCAGTACTTTCTTTAATTATAGGTAGGTGGTTTACCTATATCCAAGTGTTGATAGGTCTTTTGGAGCTTTTAGTGGCGTCGTCTTCAGTTTACCCTAGGACCTTACTGACCCCCGGCCGTGCCTCGGAAAGCACGTGAAGCCGTTTTTTCCGGCTGTAATTCATAGATCATTGATAGTAGTTACAGGTAGTCGGACGCCAGAAAGTCTGGCCATCAGTCTAAACAAGGAGTATCGTGTTGCGCAGTTAATAAGTTGTGGAGGTCTGATAAGCAGTCGCTCCATGTGAAATACTAGTATGCAGCCGCATCTGGTTAGACTGGAAACCGACCTCAAGAAAGTTAGGAAAAAGCTAAGGAGATGATGACTGGTGTTCTTCATCATCTTCCTGTCCTTGTCCTGTAGGTGGTTGTTCCGTTAGGGTCGGGGTAACACGTTTTTTCCCTATTCTGTTCTGTCTCCCTCCCGTCACGCTATCACTAACTCTCTATTCTTTCATATCACTTCTGACACTATCCATCTTTTCTTTGGCCCATCCCATCTCCCTCTCCATCCATCCGTTCAGCGTAAAAGACTTTTTATAGATTCTATGTGTTCTGGCATCTCACCTGCAGTTTACAAGCGGTCACATATCTGCGGCAGTACTTGGCGACGGCGCGTGCAGACAGTCTCGCGGCGCCGGTGGCGGCGTGCGGCGGGAGGGACAGCCACGCCGCCGGCGACAGCGTGCGCACCCCCGGGGGGAACGTGTGCCACGCGCCGCCCGGCGGGCCCCGGCCTAGGACTATGTGATCTATCTGTGGAACACAAGGGAACATTAGCATTCTATTGATTCACTTAATTGAGAAACGAGTCAAGAGGATGACTAGTAATGAATAATGATGCACTCGACCAATTGATGTTTGTAAGTCTATAGCACCGACACCGAGCTGCTAGCCTATCGGATTTTTACCGGTTGCTACTTTTCTGGGAGTGTGCATCAGAATAGCATAGCCTAATTCCGCCAAGTCCCTTCCATCATAGGACTACCAGGCGTACGGCGATGTGACACCCGGTACATGGTGGACATCTCACCTATACGCACAAAACGTTTTGGGAATTGTGCGTACAGCTCAGGAGTGGAATTTCCTGTTGGACTCAGTGTTTCCTCATAACTACAACCTGACAGACCAACCAGGTCTATCAACTCTTGACTTAAGAAGGAATAGGTTACTTCTAGGTAAGCGTGCTCCGCAGCCGACCACATCATCAGGTGACATAGTGGTCAAGCGCGAGTCTATCATTATTAAGAAAAAAAAATCTTTATAAATTTTTATGACAACATTATTATACGAGTAGCTTAGTCGGCAAATCGCTTAGGTAGATAATAAATTAAATTGTTGGTAGATGTACAGAGACTATTCGTTACCTGCTTCTCTATATCGTATTTCCACTCGATGAGCGAGTCAGCTTGGATGCCCATGTCAGCGCAGGGCCTGAGCAGATTGTCCATCTGGAAAGAAGAGAACACATTTAATATTCTGTTTAAATGCATATTTGAGCACCTAAGCCTACATCCTACATTGGGTATCCCGAAAATTAAAAATCCAGGACTGAAACTGGGTGCGGGCTTGGAGACGGCGAGCAATGGGTAGCTCGCCGTCTGACCGTCCGAACCAGGCTCAAGTAGTCGACGGCGCGTATCGTTCCACGCGCGCCTCAAGGAGATGTGAAAGTGTACCCCGGGGCCCTGGAACGAAGGCAAAGAATGAACAGGAGTGGGTTTTTAGTCAGTAAAAGTCTGACACTATCCCCCGCAAAAAATCTGCCAAGTTCAGTGTATTTATGTTCGCTTAACTGGTCCAAATGTACTGAACTTGGCAGATTTTTTTCGCGATTTCAGGTTTGGTCCTATAGTAAAAGTTGTTTGTTATCATGACTACAATCACGTGTTTACGTATTGTTTACTAATTACCAGTCACTCTATATATAAGCGAAATATCATTCACTAATTACCAGTCACCCGAAATACCACCAAAAACTATAACACCTACAAACTTAAAATTTAGCAGGTAGGTTCCTTATAGGGTGTAGACATCCGCTAAGAACGGTTTATACGAAACTTCACCCCAAAGGGGGTAAAACGGGGTTTGGAAGTTTGTATGGAGACCGACCGTAACCGGGCGAAATCGCTGGAAAAAGCTAGTAAAGTAATAAAAACTTAATAAGAAATCAATATGGCCGACACTTAAACAAGAGCACGTCCAACCTATTGACATATTATTTCAATTGCCCATAATATTGCTATTTTTATTAGAAAACTATAGGTATTATGTATGCTCATTATTATTTTAATTTTCTTCTTTGTATTTGTAATAACGTGACCAATTTACAACAACGTGGCCTTTTTCTTCGATGGAAAATTATTAAATAACTTCTCCCGCTCTAGGAGGAGTGAGAAGGAGTGTCAGACTTTTACTGACTAAAATCCTAAGAGTCTGACACTACTTCCCGCTCCACCCAAGGGCGGGATTTGTCATTGGATGATTTTACCTACCGAAAAAAAAAAAAAAAAAACCTATGTTCTTTCAGTTCGCGGACGTCGGGGCCCAGCAGGGTTGAAGCCTACTGGGGCCAAAGGTTTGCTTCTGAAACGAAAACTCGGCCCTGGCATGAAAGGCAACGAAGAATATGAGTGAGTTTTTAGTCAGTAAAAGTCTGACACGCCCTCGCGCTCCACCCAAGAGCCGGGGTCAAACAAACACGCGCTTGACAACTTGTTATCATAAAAATCTAACCCGATGAAAGTGAATGCGAAGAGGTTAATTAGTGATCCAGATTTGGTTAAGACCAATCTACAAACCCAAAACACAGGCATAGGGTAGCCAGCCTTTCGGTTTTTTACAGGATGTATTTTGGAGAGTGTGCACGACAGTTACATGACTTGATTCCGCTATCACTTTTCTACCATCGGACAGCCCGACGTACGGCGGGTGTCCACCCTTACATGCACCTCTACGGTCCGGACTAAGCGTTTTGCCTCGTCGTTTATACCGCGTACATCGAAGGACTATTTGCCTGCTGCGGTCTTCTAATCCGATTATAATTTAGGTGTCTTCTAGGCTAGAGTGAATAGGCTCTTAATAAACTGGTGCGCCTCCCAATAATGTATTACTGTCAAGCATTAGTTTATATAAATTAAAAATAGTATATTTTGATACAAGTGCAGAAAGTTCGTCGTTATGGAGCCGAGGGCTGCAGTGACCAATGTGCACGTGTATCAGACGACATTTTAGAGGGTCGACGCGCGCCCAGCTCGTTACAATAAACAATTATATTACAATAAAATTGTGGCGGGGGTGAGCACGCGCTTTTTTCCGCACTCGTGCGGAAAACTCCATTGCGTGCCTAAAAGCAGTGGGATAAGAGCGGGTTTTCGAGTGAGGGTATTGAAAAAAGAATATCGTCGATAATCAATTTCTATGAAAAAGCGCTGTCTGCTGGTCTTAACCTTAACTTTACCGTTCAAGGTTGTATTGATGAATTTCCTCATTTCAATAAAAATTCGCGATATTTCTTCCTGCTCTGCATTGGTAGCGAATCGAGGAAGTTGTCGCTTTTAACTGGACGGAAGTTGATTACAATTGGATTTTTTTGATGACAGATGAATAGGTACGTTAAATAACGTAATGTTGAACGAATCAATACACAGCTAAATATTGATCCTTTTAATCCCGTGGAGGGTCGATCCGGTACTTGAAACACTATATTTGTAAAGATAAAATTAAAAAATTAAGTACTATTTTTCTAAAACTCGAATTAATATACGCATGTACGAAATTAATTTCTTTAAGGAAACATCAGCTGAGCGAGTCCAATGACCTGTGGGTAGTGATCGGTCGTCGCGTACTAACTACCTACAGGTCAATTTCTTTAAGGAAACATCAGCTGAGCGAGTCCAATGACCTGTGGGTAGTGATCGGTCGTTGCGTACTAACTACCTACAGGTCATTGGACTCGCTCAGCTGATGTAACGTGGGCCCAATACGAATTGGTGGAAGTCATACGTCTTCAAACTTTTGATTCTAGGACATGACGGTTTCCTCAAGATGTATCCTTCAACGTTTTGAGAGCGTGGTGATGAAATAAATTACACAAATTAATGCTTCTGGCTTTGTTTTAAACCGGGTATATAGATAGAACCCCTGGCTTAATCAGCTGTACCTGGACAAGACCAACAGAGTACGTTTTAAGAACAGTATCAGTACCTCTACCATGAGTTTTAAGCAAATTTTGGTTCTGCAAGTGACCGCTAGAGGCGCTGCAAAATTTGCCATACAAAATATTTACGGCGTCGATATCGAGTAGCGACGAATACTATTGCTTAAAACTCATGGTAGAGGTACAGGTGGTATTCTGTATAGTTCTACCTTCACTACAACCACGGATCGGCGGCGTGACTTGTACAGTTAATTTCATCAGCCGCTGGACTATTCTATTTCTGTTCTACTAATGTGTTGGCGTCTTGGCGACATCCCTGATGAGTATTAATTGACTAATGACTGATCATCCAGTGTCCACGCGTTGGGGAGACGCCACGTGTATGTAGCTTGTCTTTACATTGTCATGTATTTTAATGTGATATCGTAATTAAGTATTTACAGTATATTCGTTTGAATGTGAAACATGAGCAATTGCTAAATATCTTCAATGGAACGAAGTATGACTGGCATATCTAAAATGAATCACATAAGAAACGAACATCTGAGATCTAAAACAAAAGTTATGGATATATTGATCAGCAAAAGTGGAGATGGGTAGTCCAGATGATGAGAGACAGCCAGAAAAAGTGGTACCCTAGGGATGATAAACAGAGTGGGGAAAAACAACTGTTGAGATGGTAGGATGAGTTGAAACTGACAGCGGGTCCCAACTGGAGAAGGAGGCTCGTGAAAGAGTACAGTGGTAAGAGCTTGAGGAGGCTTTTGCCAGGAGGCATACTGTATTAAGAGATATAATTTAAAACAAGAAAAAGATAAGAAAGTGGATTAATTCAGAATAATAAGGCTATTTTATTGTGGGTACTTCATTAGAATAGTCCATTCTCATGTCACTTAATAAGTACTTAGTTTAGAATTCGAATCAGACTGATTTATTTAACTGATTACTTTTTGATTGATTTTTTTTTACTGATTTATTTGAATGATTTAGATTAATTATATGGGCGCTATTTTGTTGTGAAGGCGTAAAAATATTGAAAGAAGCAAAATCATCAAAAAAGAAATAAAAAAGAACTTGTAGTGATATAAAAAAATCATGAGAAGAAAATAATTGTAGTGATTATGTTTTTGTCAAATGGAATCGCGAAGCAATTATACTGCGAAAAAATGCTAGCGAAGGACCCGAAAGTTTAAAAATTGGAAATAAAGTATTATATTGAAAAATCTTTTAATGATGTTAAAGTTTTGCTTTAGTTTAACAATTTAAAGTTTAGGTAAAAAGGATAAAACTCAAAGCGCAATTTTTTTTATTTTTATTATTTCATACGTATTTTTTAGAGGGCTGTATTATCATCTCTATGTTACTTAGTTCCGCGGATTTTAGGTAGGTAAATATTTGTAGTCTTAAGTAGCTTTATAATATTTATGTCTTAAATATGACAAGTTAACAGGTAGGTGTGAAACACTGAATGGTGTGTGTGTGACCTCTCTAATTTGTTATGCAAACAGTGATTAGACAAATTTTATACAATTACAAATATGTCGTATGTAGTGTTCACTTTACTGGAAGATACTTGTTTTTTTTTTTAATGAATAGCGGGTCTTCAGGCGATATTAGGGCGATGAGTTAGTTTACAAGGTAAATAACTTTAGGTTATAATCTATCTATCGAGATTGTAAACTGTCGAAAGATTGTGAACCGTAACATACTGCTTACAATTTGACGAATTCTATTTCGGCAGATTATAATCTATCGAAGTAAACCTGTTAAATTACAATCTGTCGCGCGTTTGATTGTCAACTGTCTGAAGGCTGTCCCGGTTTATATGAGGAGACATGTCAATCCATCGGTTTCTATAAAAACTTCAACTAAAATTGACGATTCTGGTCATTTATTCCTTAATGACTGTACAAGCTTACTAGTCTATTTCAGTGACTACTAACGATAGTCTTCCGTGACTAGTCGAATGACAGACAAATGACAGTAATTTTAGTAATGACGGTGTTTTGTATGACGCAGGTGTTGGAGTTTTAAAGATAGCCGCACTATTATAGTGGCTAATAGGTATTAAAACCTATGACTCATGTGTTTCTATGCCTTTATTTTTTAGTGAATCACTGAACGATTAGTGTCCGCTTCGTATAGGTTTTACAGTAATGCTTTCAGCTTTTAGTAAATCAAGTTTATCGCTGCCGATTAAGATCTTTACATGTACACCATTAAATTTTGATCGTTTTAATCCCGTGGAGGGACGATCTGGTACATGAAACACTATCGATTTGTAAAGATAAAATTAAAAAATAAAGTAGTTTTTTTTAAAACTCGAATGAATTTACGCGTGTACGAAATTAAATTTAAAGAAGTTCCCACTTCTGGGACTCTGGCCTCCTCTCTAGGAGAGGGAATGGGTCGTAATCTACCACGCAGGCCCAGTGCGAGTTTGTGGATGTCACATGTCTTCGAATTTTTGGCTCTAAGACATGCCGGTTTCCTTACGATGTTTTCCTTCACCATTTTTGAGAGTGATAAAATAAGCGCGGCTGATAGATGTTATCATAAATACTTTTTTAATTAGGAAGGAAAAACCCTTTTCCCGCGAAAAACGCGTACTGTCGCTTACGCCATTTTTTCCTAAAAATGGTCGAATGGCATGTTCATAGAAATGCAAGTATCGTAGTCTGAAAGCATTGTCTTTGGATAGTTGCCAGGGGAAGTTATTGACATACTTTTGAGAGGAGTAATGAACTCATTTGTATTATTTAGTAAAAAAAAGAACATTAGAAAATACTGGATGTCTCAAAAATCTCGCTTATGCAGATACATAAAAAAATTACAAATCTTTTTGTATGATACTTAAAATTACTTTTTGAAAACCACATTATTAAAATGACATCCTTCAAACTCTGACACTCTTCAAAGCGATCTCTAACATTCATAAAAATGCACCACAGAAGTTGCGTAAGAATATTGCCGATTTCCTATCTAATGTTTTCCTTCATTTTTTTATATCACTATCCCCTACAGAAGCAATCGCTGTTTTAAGCAGGGCTACGATTGTGAGGCTTCTCACTCTGGATTACTCCCAAACTCAACTCATTTCGCTGCTGGTGAAGACACAATGTTCTCAAATCTGCTGAGACTAGTATCTATAACACTATGGGCTCCCACACAAAACTGCTATGCGATGCGATACGACACCGCATCGCGAAACCTGCGATGCGATTTCGTGTGGTATGTCATCGGTTCATGATACGAATTAATTCGTTAGTTCTTGCGATACGAAGTGCGAGCTCGTAGACTTTTACGATGCGATGTTGCATCGTCTTTGTAACATTTATTTGCGACACAATGAATTTTTAAAACTAGGTTTAGTTTATCGCCGAACAATTTTATCCTTAAAATAATTTAAAAATATTCCAGTACGTATATTTCTGTCACAGTTTTAATAAATATTCTGGCAAAAAACAAATACAGACGTAAATAAATTATAAGCCTTGAATACAAAGCTTGATAAATGATCGCCGTGACATATTGATGTTAGTGATTTATGCCTAATGTATTATTTAGAAAATTGCCATTTTATGAAACAGCATAATTTCAACGTAGCGCGCAAAATCGACAAACTAGCTGTGGCAGTGGACAGGGTACAGTGCTTGCAGAACAGATAAAAGGATCTGGAGTGGAGACCATGTACCGGACGCAGCGTTAGAAGGTCTATAAGGTGGACCGATAGTGAAGGTCGTGGGTATTCGATGGTAGCAAGACGCATAGACTTGTACCTCTATTTTGTATGGCAAATTTTGGTTCTGCAAGTGACCGCTAGAGGCGCTGCAAAATTTGCCATACAAAATATTTACGGCGTCGATATCGAGTAGCGACGAATAATGCTTAAAACTCATGATAGAGGTACTGGTGATTGTGGTGACTTTTGGGGGAGGCCTACGTCCTGAAGTGGACGACATTTGGCTGAAATGATGATTAACTTTGATATAGCAGTTTGACATTAAACACAAAATCTAAAGAAACAAAACAATACAAATTTCTAAGAAGGCATCGATATATATGTACTACGCACTAGATTAGGCATGCCGTACAATAACTTTCCTTGACTTACGTGTACTGTATGCCGAACATCTTGACTTGATGACATTAGAGCAATTTGCAGTATTTAAGCGCTGTAACCTTAAAAGTTTTGTTAGACGTCATAATGACAATTTAGCGCTGCAGCGAACTTTTGTTTTAACGTTTCGGTATTGTGACAAATAGTTTCTATGAACGAGCTTGTCTATCACTTAGAATGTAAGTCGATGGAAGAAGGCCTTATTTGAACTTATAATTCCAAGTCAATCCGAATGCAACCCGTCTTTTGGGACGGCAGCATCATTTCTTTTTTTTTTGTGTTTCGCATTTCTCATGCATCTGGCCAGTGCCAAGTTTAGAAAGTTTTTAGTTTTAGTTGTTATTAGAATGCAAATTTATACAACGTTAAATTTTGGTTGTTTTAATCCCGCGGAAGGTCGATTCGGTACATGAAAAACTATCGATTTGTAAAGATAAAATTAAAAAACAAAGTACTTTTTTTCTAAAACTCGAGCTAATTAATATACGCATGTATGAAATTAATTTCGTAAGTTTACCAAACAGACCTTGTAGGTAGTTGTCGGTCGTTGCGTACTAACTACCTACAGTTCATTGGCCTCACTCAGCTGAAGTTTACTTGAAGAAATTAATTTCGTACATGCGTAAATTAATTCGAGTTTAAAAAAAAAACTTTATTTTTTAATTTTCTTTTTACAAATCGCTAGTGTTTCATGAAACACTAGCGATTTGTAAAAAGAAAATTAAAAAATAAAGTTTTGGCATACCTAAGCATATAAGCATGTACCTACTGAATCGACCCACCGCGGGATTAAAACGACTAAAATTTAACGGTGTAGAGTCAGCCGTTTCTGTCAGCTTCGCTGAGTTAGTCAAAACTATAATAAAATTCTCAGCTCTATTTTATCGAGATAGCGCGATAGTTTCAATGACTCCATATTATTTTTGTACAAAATTTTAAAGCTACAATATCCATTAGGAATAATTAAAAGACCCAGTGGACTTCATACGAACAAATCTTAGTTTTTAAATATAATTCAGAAAATTAAGTTAAAGGCACTCATAGACAAACTAACCATCAGTTTTCATAGAAATTACAATAGATTAAAAATATATTCAACGGAAAATCTTCGCTGCATTGGCCCTGTCTGCGGGCGCCTTAAAGTGTACTTTTGCACCAATTCCCTAATGTAACAAAAATTGCATGACATACTCATTACGTACGAGTATTTCAAAAGGCAGGTCAACAAAGTCAGCAGCCTCGCGAGGCATTTGCCGCGCGAAGTAGCTCGGTTAGTGTGGATGTGCCTCGGCCGAGGCAAGCGGGGTTTTTATTATTCGGCCTCTGCCTCTTCACACTAACCACGCTGCTTCGCGCAGCAAATGCCTCGCCAGGCTGCTCGCTTTGTGTGGACCCGCCTATTAGTAATCAATCTGTGTTTATCAATTTATAATAAGTCTGATAATATACTATACGACACGTACACTGATTGTAATCAACTAATATCCTAGCTTATATCTGGAGTATATCTATCTAATAAATGTAACTGAGCATTTATGATTCTAATCTGTGTACTTAGAAAGATTAAAATACTGAACAAGTAAAATACGCGTTTTAAAAATTAAGCTTCACTAATCTCCGGTCATTTTGGTGGCGTGATTATCTAACTAATGCGCAATTAATGCCATGGAATCAAATTCAGCGTATATAGTTCATTAACTTCGAACGCTTGGAATTGGCCACGCCTCCAATTCCTTTGTACTGAATGTGTCCAACTCCAAGCGTTCACGCTTAACGAAACGATCGTAACTTGGCTCAGGTGTTCCTTCATTCCATTTGAGGCACTCCAACGTGTAATAATTATAGTAAAAACCGAGTCACAACTTGCATTGTGCACGAACATGTTTTATTTTCATTGGACACCAAACTTTTAACTTTTAACTTTTTTAGTAGCCACGCTTTCATAAGGAAACCCTCAGTCCTAGAGCGCAAGAGGCAGATGAAGGATACAGGTATGGTTTCATTCAGTAAAAACTGACACACCCTTTCGCTCCGCCTTAGAGCGGGTAAGGAGAAGTCATTAGATTATTTCTTACTTCAAAAAAAAAAAAATGTCTGACAGTCATTTCATTGTTGGGCTATGTTAAGTACTTATTTAAATATAGGTAATGTAAGAATATGAATGCATAAAGTATGACATCATAACATAACAAGCATAAAAACATGCACGATTACCACAATAAGCGGTCAACCACACGGCATAACCAATCAATTACTAATATTACAAAACTCTTTGTAATTATGGCTAGACGACATTTCTTATGTAAATTACACAAGTCTTTATATATCAGAATGTCATAAGGACTTGTAAAGCTTGGTTCAGACTGCTGTAACGTAGCATGCAATGTAACATGACAGGAGCATTTCATAAGTGTTGTCGCAGTGCGCACAAGAACTGAGCCTTGAGCACAGGCGTAGAGTAGCTAGCCTTTCGGTATCTTTTTTGCGCGGGATTTGCATGACTTGATTCCGCCATCTCATTTCTACCATCGGAAAATCCGATGTACGACGAATACCCACACTTACGTCGTTAAACTTCTACTGTCCGGACCAAGTGTTTTGCCCCGTCGTTTATACCGCGTACATCGAAGGACTAGAACAGTTTACCTGCTGAGGTCTTCCCATCCGATCATAATTTAGGTGTCTTCAAGGTTAATGTGAATAGGCTCTTAATAAACTAGTGTGCCTCGGCATCACTGCTTACCATCAGGTGGGATTGCAGTTAAGAACTAGTTTATATCAATTAAAAAATAATGAACCTATTCACATTGTTGAAATTGAAATGCTCTATTCGCGCGCGTAGCGTGCAGGGTTCGCGCGCAAGACGTCCACACTAAGAGAATTCTGTTACATTGCATGATACATGTGACAATGTAGACGGCAAATTCTTTCATTGCGTGTTACATTGCATGTTAAGTTACAGCAGTCTGTACCAGGCTTAACGGGTACATTATAAATTCATGAACCCTCTTCTTTGAACCTTCATATTCGTTTAATTTCACGTATGACGGGACAGAAATTAAATATGTATCAAAGTTATTTTGTGATTTAATGAAACGATAGACGTTGGCGTCCTAATGTTTCTCGAATCCCTAAAATATGAATTGGTGTGTATGAATAAAATATTTCAAAGCTTTCAGATATATGTACACTCCTTCTGTTCTGCGTCTGGGTGTAATTTATCTATAATATGTATGTATTTAGAAATATATAAGTTGTCTAGTACTCATAGCACAAGCTCTGCTTAGCTTGGGACTAGACAGCATTGTGGTATGATAGTTGTGGAATTATTGTCTTTTTATTTTTCTAAATCACCTATTTTTGACATTTTTAAATATTACTTTAAAAAAATAAAAACTGTGTCGGGAGAAGGGTCCAATCTACCTGTGGTTAGGGCTCCAGAGACAGGCACCTCTTCCTTTTATATTGGATATTAATATATTATACGCATAATCAGTTGGTTATGGTTATGCGTACAATATAATCTATAATATCCTGTTATAACAAACGCAATAGACCGTGAACTTACTGACATAATAAATTATATCACCTTGAACTTCAAACCAAGGTTATTCAAATATAAGTAAATCATTTTGGAACGAAAATATAGATAAGTTTATTATCATAATGATGCATTTTTTAATATTATATTACCCTCATAATACAAATTTTCAATGAATATAAATATATTTTTCATAACAAGCTTTTATAGCGCGGTATACACCTATATAATTTTAAACTCAAGACCATTCCAAAAACTTCAAACATGATAAGGTTATAACTATTATATTATACTAACTATATTGCTCTAATTACCGAATTTCTATCCATAGCGCAGTATACATTTATATAATTTTATACTAATCAAGACCATTCCAAAAACTTCAAACATGATAAGGTTATAACTATTATATTATACTAACTATATTGCTCTAATTACCGAATTTCTATATCCATCATCAGACCCAGGTTATCATCTAGCACCAAAATACTCGTCAAGACAAATCACACGAGCCCAAATTAAACGACACAACACTATCGAGAGGGTTGTGTCGTTTAATTACCGAGTTCATATGGCCATCTTCCGGTTCAATCATCCGATCAGCTTCATGTTATCACAATATTTCATTATCAGGCGATTTACACATGTACGCAAAATTTCAGGTCAATCTATAACCAGGAAGTGGAACAAATTTAATTTGCAAGATTTTATCACAAAAATTGGGACAGGTGAAACTAATATATAATATATATAATATTCCACATCTATCACACACAACGCCGTCTAGTCCCAAGCTAAGCAGAGCTTGTGTTATGGCTACTAGACAACTGATAAACATACTTATATATTCTAAATACATACATATTATAGATAAATTACACCCAGACACAGAACAAATGATCGTGCTCATCACACAAACATTTGTCCTGGGTGGGAATCGAACCCACGACCTCCGGCATAGCAGTCAGGGCCACTAACTACTAGACCAGCAGGCCAGTCAAAAAATATAAAGCCCGGATGACGGCACGGAGCAAAAGCGGCGGGAAGTCTTGCGGCGTATCCTGAAGGCTTTCGGAGAGCTACCTTCGTGATAACCACGACCACTCTGGCAAGACCGAGAAGATATTTTGATTAGCCTGTTGGTCGAGTTGTCAGTGGCCGTGTCTATGCCGGAGGTCGTGGGTTCGATTCCCACTAGGACAAATGTTTGTGTGATATATTTTATCTATAATATGTATCTATTTAGAAATACATAAATATGTATATCATTTGTCTAGTACTCATAGCACAAGCTTTGCTTAGTGTTTGGAACTAGATAGTGTTGTGTGAAAGTTGTAGAATATTAATATTTTATAGTGTGATTTTACCGCTAGTTTATCTAAAAAGAGGTGAGTAGTCTTGCACCCACAGACACTGATGAAGTGCTGACAGCTTGGCATGACCCAAGCTGCGCGATTAGCGTAGCGCCATGCTTCAGGCACGATGCCAAGAGTTCGCTAGGCGACTATTATACTATGTGCACAGACTATTTTTTACGAATGCATCACTGGTAATAAATACCCAAGGCCTGTTCATTCGTGCGAAGCAGTTCATTGAATTGTGTTAAAAGTTAAGACGTAAATAACAGAAATAATGGTTATTTTAATGGACTTCCACATCGAATGGTCTTGGTTTTACCAAGGCTCAGACCCCCGCCGGAGGCGTCTTCAGAAACTTTAATTTTAAAGAGTTATGTGATCAAAGAAAGCACGCAACGTTCATTGCGCCTTTATCTTGTCTAATATACACCGTTACATTTTAGTCATTTTAATCCCGCGGAGGGTCGATTCGGTACATAATAAAACACTATCGATTTGAAAAGAGAAAATTAAAAAATAAAGTACTTTTTTTTAAACTCGAATTAATTTACGCATGTACGAAATTAATTTCTTCAAGTAAACGTCAGCTGAGCGAGGCTAATGAACTGTAAGTAGTTAGTACGCACCGACCAACAACTACCTATAAGACCATTGACTCGTTTACTTAAAGAAATTAATTTCGTGCATGCGTATATTAACTCGACATTTAGGAAAAAAAAAATACTTTATTTTTATCTTTACAAATCGATAGTGTTTTATGTACCGAATCGACCCTCCGCGGGATTAAAACGACAACGGTGTATATAAATATCTTATCACAGTTTTTGCTATCGAAATTCCTTTGAAACGGTTTGACTAATTTCTATTAAATTTTTTGGGTATTTTTGGGATCTTTGGTACATGTTATGTATTTCCATTTCCTAGAAAGGAGGCCTGAGTCCCGACACTGGGAAAAGTACCAGGCCGATAATAAAAATATATAATAATATGTGTGTCGTGCAAAATGACGTTAGTCATAGTAAAGCTGATAAGTACACATCAAAGTTGTGTTACTCGTACTATTACTGGGTGGGACGGTAATGTTTAGCATAATGCTATAATATTTGTAAATACCGTAGTAAACTGCAGCTGCTTGGCTTGTACTAGAAAATTGATATTTGTGAATGGAATGTTCCAGTTGAATGCTCGTTCGTTCCATGACTGTATTTATCAGAGTTACATTCAACTTGTTATCAATAGTTATTTTTGTAGTTGTATTTTTAGTAGCGCATTGAGTGAACGTAAAATACTTATTTATAGACTAGCCTCCGCCAGCGGCTCCGCTCGCGTATATGTAGGTTTCTCCATACACACTTTGGAACTCCGTTTCATCCTTTTAGGAGTTAGGCGGGTCCACACAGAGCGAGCAGCCTCGCGAAGCATTTGCCGCGCGAAGCAGCTCGGTTATTATGGACGTGCTTCGGCCGAGGCCTAATAAAAAAAAAACGCGTTTGCGTTGGCCAAGGCATGTCCACACTAACCAAGCTGCCTCGCGCGGCAAATGACTCGCAAGGCTGCTCGCTGTGTGGAACCACTTGTTGAATTTTGGAAAATCGTCTCTTAGTGCTCGATTACGTCATAAAAGGAAGCCTTGTGCAAAATGTCACGCTCCTAGTCCCAGTAGTTTCGGCTGTGTTGTTATGTCAGTCAGTAAGTTTCTTCTTTTATATGGCCGTGGTTAGGATAGTTTTGAGGCGGCAATTTCATGAAGTGACCAACCATTACTTATAATGACCACTTCACGATTTAGGGTCGGTACATGTCAGACGGAAAATGCGTTGAGCGTATCGAGTTTCTACAATACTTTACGCTCGACGCATTAACGCATCATCGGTTAAGTGTGAAAAGTCGAATGTTTTATTATATAGGGTGACTAGTAATTAGTTAACGATACTTAAACACGTGATTGTAGTGATGGTAACAAACAACTTTTACTATGGGACCAAACCTGAAATCACAAAAAAAAATCTGCTGGTCAGTACATTTGTGTTCGCCTAACTGGTCAAAACGTACTGAACTTGGCTGATTTTTCTCGTGATTTCAGGTTTGGTCCCATAGTAAACGTTGTTTAATAACATGACTACAATCACGTGTTTAAGTATAGTTCACTAATTACCAGTCACCTTATATATTTGCCTGTTCTGGCGTTACGCGACCGATAATACGCATTTTCCGTTGGACATGTATCGACCCATATAGTTACCAGATTTAAATGATTTTATACATACCTTAAACAGTTATATACCATTTTTTTTTTAAGGTGAGAACGCATCGATTGACTTCTCGCGCTTTAAGGTGGAGCGAGAGGCCGTATCAGACTTTTACTGACAGAAACCACACCTTCGTTCCTTCAGTTACGTTAGCCTTTACTGTTTCAGTAGTGTGTTTAAATACTTGATTGTTTTACTCAATTCTCGTATAGCTTTGTTTAATAAATTAAGATCGGTAGAAGTTTTTTTAAACATGAGTATCAGGTGATCTGAGGTAATCGATTGGAACTGGATATGTATACTTATACTATTTAAGAGAAACATCTTTATGGTACATTGCACACACTTGTGTTACACGCCGATCTGGAGCCCGAAGTCTGCTATTTTTGTAAATTCGACATTCCAAAACAATCCCATTGTCATTTTAATAATTTGCTAAATCATAATGGTCGATCATTGGTCGGTTATTGGTCTCGTAAACGAATGGTGGTAGAATGACTTTGTCGTATTCAGATAAATCTAAATGGAAATTCACTAATCAAAGGAACTGACAAAATTTTAGCAGATTACCCCATAAGTCAGAAATCCATTTGTCATTATGTACGAGATTACCATTTCTTTCAATTGTGTGTTAGTGATTGACAGTTGGAAAGTCATAGTGACGCCATTGCCATGCCGGCCTCATCTAGTTAAAACTGACGAAAAAAATTGACATGTAAAAGTGTTTTTAAAAAACCTATTTGCAAAATAAATATTATTTATCATTATATTAGTAGATTATGAAACTTGTCAAAATCAACCAATGATGAAATCGATGATAGACGATTATGACACTATTGTAATAGCAGACTTGAGGCCCTGGGTGCGTCGGTCTCCATACATTTTATATGGCAACTAGACTTGTAGAGCTACATAAGATCAACGCCACGCAACGTCGTTCTACATACAAATCTGGCGTGGCCTACATGTGTGTCGGTTGAATGTACTCGTAATATAGCATAGGTATATATAGGAAAAAAACTGAAAACTGCAAATTTGTAGTTACGTCACAAACTTTTTGCGATTCAGAAAAATCTTTCGAGTTTTCACAGAATAAGTTTGTATTTGTATGGTGTAACCTTTAATCTGCGAGTCCGACTCGCACTTGACCGAATTTTTCCTTCCGGCTAATCACCGAAACGGGTTGATTTTGATGGAACTTTCACTTAATTATCCGCGCAAAAAATTGAAATTAGACCAAATGGCATGGTGCTGGTATTCTGGTATGCGAGTCCAACGCGAACGAATTCGCAGGCGCCAACTAGTTCAAACAAAAAAAGCTCCCCAACTACTTTGAATCCATATCACTTAACATTAAATATAATTTATCACCGCTGACCCCAGATAGCCCCCATTATAGTAAAATACAAGTTTTTATCAAACATGGGTATATAATACGTATTAGGTAAAAAAACCTCTATTATAGAGGGAACCGCATGGGGATCAACGTGACTCCACACTTTAATAGTGTTGAGTCACGTTGATCTCCATGCGTAAGAACATGAGTTGTAAATGTGAGTAAGTTGTACGATTTTAGGGTTCCGTACACAGATATAGATAGACATAGATAACGCAAGCATCACGATCTGTATGAAAACCAAGAGTGCCATTTTTTGACTACCTATTATGACGTCACAAGCACTATTTAGTGAAGACGCCGCCGCGTACGGCGTACCCCTCGCTCCAGCCTCACACCAACAGCACAATTAACCATTTTTATATTTTTAACTGCACCCGACTAGCGCTGTACTCCGATGCAGACTGAGCGCGAAAGTGACCACTTACGATTTTTGTACGTAAGCTAGGCACGCGAAGTAGTTGCGTTGCTCGCGAAGTATCTATATCTGTGGTTCCGTACCTCAAAAGGAAAAAAAACGTAACACTTTTAGGACCACTTTGTTGTATGTCTGTTTCGGGCGGTCGGTTTCTCTATACAAACTTCCAAACCCCGTTTTACCCCCTTAAGGGTGGATTTTAGTAAAATCCGTTCTTAGAGGATGTTTACACCCTATAAGGAACCTACCTGTTAAATTTTAGTTGGCAGGCAAAAAATAAAGTATTTTTTTTAAACTCGAATTGATTTACGCTAATTTTAGGTAAACGTCAGCTGGGCGAGTTCAGTGACCTGTATGTAGTTAGTACGCAACGACCGACAACTACCTACAAGGTCATTGACTCGTTTACTTAAAGAAATTAATTTCGTACATGCATATTAATTCGAGTTTTAGAAGAAAAGTACTTTATTTTTTTTATTTTATCTTTACAAATCGATAGTGTTTCATGTACCAATTTTCAGTGTATTTAGATTCATATTCTTAAATTCCAAAATCATAAATATGATAATTAAATATAGGTTTTATTATACTAATTTCTTATAACACGAACGCTTTAAATACATTTGAACTAAATTATTACATTGAAAAATCTAATGTCTTTGATGTCCGTACTAAACGTATGTGATAAAAAAGACCTCTATAGTAAGTCACGTTTATCCCCATGAGTAAGTAAGTTGTGTTTTTTTTTAATGTAAATAAGCATTGATAAATTTATTGCGTCAGGTGTTCGCATAGTAATTACAGAATCTTCAAAAGAGTTAAGTGCCGTAGTTTTTTATTATTTATAGGCAAATAATCATTTTCTAAATAATCTTGTAGAATCATAAGTAACGTACTATAGGTATGTGCCCGAGAATCTCGAGAATGGCAGCATCACGTTGTATTGGGATCGATCTATCATCACTGACAGGGCTATTGTTGTTAATAAACCTGACATAGTGGTGATAGATCGACTAGTGTCGCACAAAGATTGTTGATATAGAGGAACCTCGTGAAAGCTAAGGATAAACAAACCAAGTATCTTGACTTGGCTCGCGAGGTTATTGACATGTGGGAAATGGACACAACAGTCATTATGCCGATACTCGTGTCAGCCAATGGCTTAATAGGCGAGAGCCTCGACCCACACCTTAGAAGGCTCTCGTTAGGGGACTGGATCAAGGGCTTGATCCAGAAAGCAGTACTCCTGGACACGGCGCGTATTGCCCGGAGTGTTCCTTTCTTTGGAGCCCTGACAACCGGTAACTTGGACCCTGTTCCCAATGCCGGTAGGCTACTATTTTTTATATTTTTTAAATGTTTTTTTTTTTATAACATGTTTTTGTAAAGAAATATTAAAATAAAAATAATAAAAAAAATCCAATGGATTATTAGCTAAGAGCCTCAAACAACACCTTTAGAAGGCTCTCGTTAGGAGACTGGATCAAGGGGTTGATTCAGAGGGCAGTACTCTTGGACACGGCTCATATAGTTAGGAGGTTCCTTTCTCTGGAGCCCCGACCGCCGGGTAGCTTGGACCCTGTTCCCGATACCGGTGGAACACTATTTTAAATATATATTTTTTAAGAATTACTTAAAAATGTAATTAATAAGTTTATGTAAGTTAACTAAAGATAATAATAATTCTCACGCTGGTGTGGAAATCTCAACCAGGTTCCACTATTTTCTATTGCTATCTATACTACTGATGTCATAAGTACTCACCAGCAGCGGTATGGGGTTCTGGCTCCTTCCCTCGAGTCCCTCAGCGAGCTCCATGAGGTCTGTGTCGTATAAACTCTGTCCACGCGGCAGGTTTGATAGTCTGCAAGAGAACACAGCAGATCAGTCATGGACAGTAGGTCAAGAAACTAGTGCTTGACTGCGATCCCACCTGATGGTAAGCAGTGACGCGATCGTTGATAGAAAGGCGCACTAGTTTATTAAGAGCCACTCTAGCCTTGAAGACACCTAAATTATAATCGGACAGGAAGACCCTCTGGTCTTCTTTTAAGCAAATTGTGCCAGTCCTTTGATGGACGCGGTATAAATGACGAGGCGAAACCCTCAGTCCAGGCTGCAGAGGTGTCGACACTTACCTTACGTTTTTGGGTTAATAGTAACAATACCAAATAAGCAGTTTTCTTTATTTTTGCTCTTTCGTGTCCCTCGAGGTAATCGAACAAAAAAAGGCTCTGTATTTCAGGATGTTGGAACTGTCGCGAACTCTTGCTTGAAGTGAATCGGTCTTTTTCTTTTGAATATGGTTTAAAAGTCATCTATCTATTTTCGCGGACATACTGGACACATCACAGTAACTCCAACAGCCCCCTGTAGATATTTGTAGTGCTTGACAGAAAAAGGACAGTTGTATTTACCTGGCTCTAAGCATTTCATCGATGGGCAAGTCTTCTGGTATCTCCTTCAGGTATGGCACGTTCCCGGCGAGCATGAACGATGTGACCATGCCGCTCGGTCCATTGCCTAAGGACAAAAGAGTAAATTAATTAGTAAGGTCGGAAAAGTCTTCGAAAATTGAGAGACAGGGGAGGGTAGGCAGAAACTAAAGAACGGTTCCAATAATACGTTCTAGGTGGAGCGAAAGTGATTGATCTTTTACTGACTATAACAGCCAGCTTTTTTTTCTTCTAATTTTGTCAATATCTCATCTGATGGCAAGAAGCGATCATTTGGTCGACGTTAGGAGCACGCTTGCCTAGAAGTAACCCATAAGTTGTATACGTTATTACTCTAAGGTTGTAGCTGTCAGGAAACCGACTCCGGCATGGAATTCCACTCCTTAGCTGTACGCACCATAAATGCGTTACCAAAATGTACGCAACACCGCTCGTATATCTTGTGGTCCGGAGACGGAAAAGGCTTGTATGCACGGGCTTGTGCTCCAGTGCTATCTATCTACAAATGCTGACTGAATGCCTTAGGCATATTCTACCAGACAACCATTGGGTGATACAGAGAAAAATAATGATAGAAAGGTGCAGAGCGTGAGAAGTTTTATGATGATATATTACCAAAAAAAGGCTGTTATCAAATGGAAATATATATAACAACTTGCCCCATAACAGCTTGCTCGACACGAGAATCAAATCCAGGATTTCAGTACATCAAGGACTGGAATAACTTTTGTTTCTCCAGTGAAAAAGTAAAGTTTACTCAGTGCACATACATAAATCGGATAAATAGCGTGATTTTACGCAATTAGCAGCGAGTAACTTTATTAAAGATAACAATTAAAATAATAGGAAGTTATTTCTATAAATTGTTGGAATTCATTATTCGCTGAAAAGGAAATACGATGTGCGTGATACGTACAATATGTGTTTTCCCGTTTAGAAATAAATCATTTATAGATTTATTGTTCAACATAAGGACCGTGTTTGAAAAACTATACTGAGCTCCACAATACAGATCGTTGCCGTGGTACAGAAGGCTGCCTAGTTGAGGGACTGGACATATCTGCTGCATGACGATGAGCGGTAGGCTCGTAAATATCAAAATTGTTGCACTGTAACCGCACAACAGGGTTGTGGCAGACCACGAAGGAGATGGCTGCAACCCTTAAGGTGGCCTTTCCCCATTCGGCTATTGTCAACGTCAACCATAGTTTAAAAGCTTGTTGCTTCATCTAAAGCAATCCAACGCGATGTTTGATGAAAAGGCAACGTGAAAAAAAAGTAACACCTAAAAACTCTGTTGGCATTCGGTAATTTCGTGATTTCTGAATCTCTATTGAATGTGCAAGGCTTCTATAGTACTTTTTTATATTTTTAATATATGAGTACAGGAGGGCCAAAGTTCAAGTAAAATATATAATATATATATATATATATATATATATATAGCTGATTTTCAGAAGTCTTTACTGGATTAGTTTAAAAAAAAAATGTTTTGATTTCTATAGAAGCCCACATCCACATGATATCTATGTATCCAGAATATCTGAAGAAAGATGTGTAATAACATCATAACCACGTTTGAGCGGTTGTATGAAAATGTACCTCTGGTTAGCTGCTCGCATAAAGTGACCCAGAACCGGGAACAATAGAGGGAGGTGTTTTGTTACAGTAAAAAAATGCTATTACAATCCAATTTTATTTCATTTCCAAATGGTCCATTAATACGCGAATAATAAACAATGCGAGAACTAGGGCGCCAGTCTACTCGAATAGCGAACCATAATTTACGTAAGAGTGTCTATGAAACTTGGCACGCGTCCAGTTCCTAATTGCAAGTCATTTTATGTCAATTTTATTGAGCACTAACTACATAGGCAATATACTTTACTTTACTTGATGAGTAAAGCTAGAACTACATTAGACTGACGCACACGTGGACTACGCCTGATTTGTACGTCGAACGACGTCGCGTGGCGTGGATCTAATGTAGCTCTACAAGTCTAGTAGCCATATAAAATGTATGGAGACCGACCGAATGTATGGACCACGTATGCGCAATGTAGTTCTACCTTAATAACCCATACTAATTAACATAATAAACGCGAAAGTTTTGAGGTATGCGGAACTGGATGTAAAGTCCATACAATAGGTACGCGGCATATAAGTTGAACCAAAATGGCGAACGACAACTAAATAAAAAAAAATGTTTACAGAACGTTTGCACGTATGTGTGTATGTTAGCTTCTCATTCACGCTAAAATAACTAACTGACTTTTTATCAAATTTAACATACGGGTAACCAATATCATGAAATAGGACCTAGGATAAACCTGTCATAAAACCTTTATTTAAAAAAGACGATGAGAAAGACATTAAGAATTACAGGCCAATAGCTCTTATTCCGGTAATATCCAAGATATTCGAAAAATGGATCTATAGGTCCATAGAGGGATACCTCAACAAACATAATATACTTGTGAAAGAACAAAAAGGATTTAGGAAAGACCATTCAATAAATATGGCAATATATGACTTTCTCAATGATATCATAGCTAACATGGATAAAAGAGTCCCAATATCAGCTATCTTCATGGATATGACCAAGGCATTTGACTTAGTCAACCATGACATACTACTGAGTAAGTTAAATGCATATGGAATAAGGGGAAATGTCTTATCACTCATAAATTCTTACTTAAAAAATAGAACTCAACATACAGAAATAAGTCGAATTTGTAAGTTAAATAAGACTGTTATAAAATACATATCCGAAGAACGGATAATAACTTATGGAGTGCCCCAAGGCAGTGTGCTAGGGCCTTTATTATTTCTTTTATATATAAATGACTTTCCCCAAAATATACCCTATCCTATGACACTGTTTGCTGACGACAGTACTATTATTGTTAAACATGACAAAAATAATAAAGACTATGAAACTGATATAATTAATGCATTACAACAAGCCGTTAACTGGTTAGAGTATAACAATTTAATCATAAATTTGAAAAAAACTAAAATTATGAACTTTCGTCAAAGAGTAGCTAATTTGGAACTAAATGTAAACTTTAGTAATGAAAAAATTGAAGAAGTTACAAATACAAAATTTTTAGGCTTAACAATAGACAATCAACTTAATTGGAAACAACACACTGCAATATTAATTAAAAAAATTAGTAAGTTTGCTTTTGCTTTATATAAACTAAAGAAAGTAGTGAATCAAGCAGCGACAGTCACTGCATACTATGGTTATGTCGACTCTATATTACGCTACGGAGTCATGTTTTGGGGTAACTCCTGCAATAAAGACATGGTGTTCAAATCGCAAAAAAGATGCATTAGAGCTATTACTGGTATAAAAATAACTGATAGCTGCAAACCTTATTTTGTATTGCTAAAAATTATGACTTTACCTTGTTTGTACATATTTGAGACTGCTTTATTTGTTAAAAAGAACATGCACCTATTCAGAAAAGCATCTGAACATCGCTATAAAATAATTAGACCAGAATATAGACATGAACTATGCATTCGACCATCAAAGACCGCCTTAATGCACAAAAGCATACTTTGTATGGCCCCAAAAATATTTAATAAATTACCAAATGGAATTAAGGACTTAGATATTATCCAATTCAAAAATAAATTAAGACATCTATTAGTTGAAAAATGTTATTACACTATTAAAGAATTTCTTAACGATAAACTGTAATTAATTTGACATTGGTATTTATTGAATTTTGACATTGTAATATTATATTATTATAGTTATTTGACATTGATAATTAGTAACTTTGACATTGTAATATTATAATTAATTGACATTGATATTGATTGAATTTTGACATTTTTTATTTCTATTCATTGAGTTATTTTGCATGTTGAAATTATTTTATTTTAAAAAATTTGTTTATTCTTCTTTAATCTAGTTAAGTGAAAGAGTGTACACCTTCAAGGTAGATTTTTGAGGAACTAATTTATCTAATATTAAGATCTCATGTAAAATGTACCAAAAATCACACTAATAAATGAATTTTGAATTTTGAATTTTGAATTTTGATACTAATTATCGCGCGAGTACCTTCCCTGAGGTTTAACTTTTTACTTACACGCGAGCAAAACCGCTGACAAAAGCTATAGTATCTCATAGTAAACTGTTCGATCGTGTCCGTAGACAAGGCTACGTGAAAATGGGTCAAAGACAAACGGCTATTTTTTACGTGAATACAACAGAAATAAAGTTCTATTACTAGACAGCGTGAAATGATTCCCCTTGGTCAGTAAATCGTGACCGTCACGGCACATTCTGGAATGTAACGAGCAGGGATGGGCCAAGGACGCAACGACGAGGTAAACAATGGCAGAGCTGCAGAACCATAGACCACCGACGCGCCTCAGCGGCTGTTGATTCTTTTTATCATGTCGATGGTTTTTTTTAAGGTTTTTTTTTGGTTGAACATAGGATGTGGCTACATGATTGCATTTGCAAATGTATATATTTTTTTTTGTTTATATTATACCGTACAAAAAAATATTAGAATGCTGGAAATCATATTCAAAAATCTACTGTGATTAATGATATACGAGTAAGTGTAAGTATGTGTAATTAATTAACCTTTCCTATTCCGTAATTAGAGACGCAATTAAAAAGCTATTGTGTCTCGCGTAAATCTGCGCGCAATTCAAAAGGTTAATTCGCGTAATTCAAAAGGTTAATGATAGATATAATAATGATGGTTATATCAGTCGAAACGAAAGCTCATAATTGTGTAGCCACGAATATTATAAGACCAAGAGTTTTTATCCATATGTGAGTGTGTATGTTTGTTACTTCATCGCATTTAAAGGCTAAATGGATCTGGATGGCACATGGGTAGACCATGTTTTTAAAAAGCATATAGAATGATTCTGGGATTTTTTTTTTTTTTTTATGGTAGGTAAAATCATCCAATGACAAATCCCGCCCTTGGGTGGAGCGGGAAGTAGTGTCAGACTCTTACTGACTAAAAACCTACCCCGTTCCTTCGTTGCCTATCATGCCGGGGCTGAGCCTTCCTCTCAGAAAACGGCCCTTAACCCCAGCAGGCTTCGACCCTGCCTGCCTGCAGCTAGCAGGCTGGGCCTCTACGGTTTGCTGACAGCTCCTTGAGGCGCGCGGGAACAGAACGCGCCGTCGACGACTTGGGCTCGGTCCGGTATGTTACCGGACGATCGGACAGCGTGCTACCCACTGCACGCCGTCCGCAAGCCCGCGCCTACGGTGGCCGGAAATCGGGATCGGAATCCCGGCGGCGGCTGGGGCGAGCGCCCCGTTGCTTCTGCCTGATGCGGTCGGCCTCCTCCTTTGCTAGCATTACTGCTTCGCAGAAGGAGGCGACCGCCTGCCATCCCTCCTCACTCCGGACCATGGCCTGAACCAAGGCCCGGCGAGAGAGATCGCTGCCGCCGATTGCCCCCACGAGGACACGGCGATGCTCCGCCCAGGCGGGGCACACCTCTACAGTATGCTCCACCGTGTCCTCCGGGTGTTCCGCACAGTGGCGACACCCGGGCGAATCCTCCGCACGAATCCGGAACAGGAACTTGGCAAACTTTCCGTGTTCCGTTAGGACCTGCGTCGTGCGGAAGTTAAGAGTGCCGTGAGGTCTTTCCAGCCACGCCTCAAGGATGGGCCTTATCGCCTCGATTGTGGCGCGCCCCGAACGAGGTTGCGATAGTCGCTGACGCCATTTCGCCATGAGATCCCGCCGGAGCTCTGTCCGCCATGCCTCGACTTGTCGTGGCAGCGGAATTTCGCCCCGGCGTTGCATCTCCATGCGCTTGTCGTGCATGTGTGCAAGGACTGTTGCCTCCAGATCCCATGGCGGTTGGCCAGCAAGGAGGGTCGCCGCCTCGCGGGAAATCGTTCGGTACCCTCGCACCATGCGTATTGCCATGACCCTCTGGCACGCATTCAGCTGGGCCTTCGGCTGCTGTTGCAGCGACGGCGCCCACACCGGAGCCCCGTAGAGGGCCATGGACCGAACGATTCCCGCGTACAGCTTCCGGCAGGAGGCGTCTGGTCCCCTGAGGTTGGGCAGGAGCCGCCCGAGAGCAGCCCCAGTCCGATTCAGTTTGGGAGCCAGACGTCGGAAGTGCTCCTTGAAGTTCCACCAGCTGTCGAGGACGAGTCCCAGGTACTTCATCGTCGACCCGACGCTGATGTGAACTCCTCCTACCGTTAGCTGGGAACCCGGTGGTGGCGCACCCCGAGGGCCGTGAAAGCACATGGCCTCGGATTTGTGCAATGCCACCTCGAGTCCCAACTGCTGGATCCTATCAACGACTATCGCAACCCCGCGTGTCGCTAGTTCGACCGCCGTCCGGTACGACTCTCCCCGCGCTAGGACCAACGTGTCGTCCGCGTAGCAGACCAAGAATGATTCTGGGATGGTCTCCTTGGAATATTATTATTTATACTTTTACTGGAGCAATGCCACCGGCAGAATATAGTTAGTAATATGGCGTCTCTATTCCTCCCGTGCTCTATGGGCAGACGAATTTGATGAAAGAAACACGACCATGTTTTTGAATATCACATAGGATACTTTTTATTCCTTGGGATAATTTTCTACTGTTACAGGGGCGAAGGAGATGACAGAATATCCAATATCGCTCATTTGAAGCGACGTTAGCAATATAACCACAATTTTATTGCAGTACGTCATGATTTCTTATTCATAGAAATCAGAATAATTATTTTATTTCAGACCAATTACAGGCACTTTTAAATTTTCAAAATGTCGGTCAGTCAAAAAAGTGAAGCTAAATTGCGCGCTCCAAAGCATAGATCTCTATGGAGAAGAACATGCAAGAAACTTCAAGGACACTCTTTTAAATCTTAATTATGAGTTCCATAAATCTTGGTTACATATATATTTCTTGTCGTTTCGGCACTTTCAACTGTCGGCGCCCATTCACGAGCATGACGCGTGCATCAGCCCCGCTTAGCTCAACCATTTTAAAGGGAACTGAATGACAGCAACAGCAAGACATTTGAGATAGCATCAATGGCGTCTCTATTATTTCCGTGCTCTATGGGCAGATGTAACAAACCAGCCGTGAAACTGCGGCGTGTCGGTCAGGGTCACGACGTAAGATATACACCGCTTTGTTTATTGCAGATAATCCAAAACCAACAGATATTGTATCATCAGCTTCCTAAATAATGCTCGAGTTTGATTCTAATAGTTAGAAAGCCTGTGTTACATTTTAAAATATCTGGATTTTTTTAATGTTGCCCCACATTAGGAATTACTCCTGAAAGTGGGTGTGTTCACAAACGTGTAAAGTCACACACACAAGACACTAAGAACTGTCAATTTGCATCATTCCTCAACTGCTGAACTGCTGACCTGGACTTGGACATAGGATAGGCCCAGCTATTTATTCGTTTACTTAAAACTTCATATAGTGATACAAAGTAAGACTGGCGTATAGACGAATACGACTATTGACGACATATAGCTCTTTATAATAGTTAGACCATTTTATTTGTTCCACATTCAAAAAATATATTAGTGAATAGGTTACTTCTTGGCATGCTCCAACCATAGACCAAATGATCGCTTACCATAAAGGAGATAGTGATGAATGTGATGATCAAATGCGAGCATAAAAAAATACTGGCTGTGTATTTTTTTTCGTTAGTGTATTTGGTTTGGATACTAAGTCCTTTAAGCCTTGTCTTCGAATGAACAGTTATTTTATTTATCATTAGAATAAGGATGTACACATTCTAACTTTTTTTTTTGTAGTATTTGCCAGCAAATTGGCTGTGTAATTAACCCGCGGGCACACTGATGTACATCTAAAACGATCAGTGCGTTATATACAAAGTAGGAGTAATACAGAGGTGGGGGGTCAATTGATACGTCTGATCGTCTCGTCTATGATCTGTTGTGACGTCAGGTCGGGTTGATGGGAATATTCCACACGTTTGTGTTCAGACCCGTAACGAAATTGATTGATGGCAAACAGTGCCAAGTGAGGTACTGCCACACATGATTTCGATGACATACGACTAAAATGAATGGAAATTTATAGGAACTACTTACATCTTAGCCGGAGAAAAAAGATTTGCTACATACTGGTCAGTTTAAAAAGAAATAAAAGCGGTATGCTTTAAAATTGGAACGAATTTAAATAAAGAAAACCAAATAGGAGGCGTCTCAAATTAAAAGCTAGTCAGGTGATACGATTGTCTAGGAAAAATTAATTCCATCAATAATTCAAAAGAAGAAGTAAATTGAATTTTCCATAACTTTACGATAATATTGGATGTAGAAACAGGATCGCCCCCAGTATCACAACAACGAACGATCATGTGAGTCTCGCATCCATCGGATTGCCATGACCCTCACCAGGTCTTCAGCTCACCTTGTGGGAAGCCTTCCAACCACACCAGAATCTTTCGGCCTCATCGACCTTCTGATATGGAAGCAATGTGCCATACCTACTGCCACTTAATAGCGATTCTTTGGTTTACCTTGCGGATATCGTCATTCCTGATTCGATCACGCAAGGAAACTCCGAGCATAGCGGCATTGGGTGACTTTCTGCCTTTTGACGAGGCCCACTGTAAGCGACCACATTTCAAAGCCATATGTCATTGCTCGCCTAATAATTACATTAAAAATAAATCAAATTACTTACCAATAACAACCACTTCTTTGTACACGATGTCGTCTGATAACACGTGCTGGCAGGATTTCATACTGTCCTTCATTTTACTGTCCGATTTTATCGCATACAGCCTCCTGTGGTCCAGCCTTTTCTTTTCCTTGTCTCTGGTTTCTAGATTATCTGTTCCCTTAGTTTATGGCTAGTTCTATTCGAATGGTGATTTTTTAAATAGCGAATTCTAAATTCTAAATGCAGTCAGAATAAATACTTTTTATGTTAATAAAATTAATATCACAAGCAGTTTTGAGTCTTACGGACTTTTTTAGTCTATTTCTTCTTCGTCGTAATTTTTTTGGGTCTGTGGTAGGTGTTTGTTGCAAACAGCGTTTTAGCTTGGGTTAAGTGCAATCGTGATTTTTTGCTATCTGAAACAATAAAGAGAAATAGATTAATAAGACGTCGTGTTTCATAAATATTAGGTATTTAGTGTCAAAGATCAGAAAAATTATCTTTATTTTACACCTCGACAAAGTCTAGTCGTATATCAGACATTTTATAATCCAATTGATTACTCTAGCTAAAGACATATCTTGGCCAGGTGTAAGGAATCCCACACAAAATTGCTTACTATACGACGCAGTGTCTCAGATAGTTTTTTTTTTAAACTGATGTAAACTAGCACTGACTACGATCCTACGTGATGGTAAGCAGTGATGTAATCGTTGATGATGAGGTGCACTAGTTTATTATGAGCCTATACACACAATTACAATCGGACGGGAAGTTCCAGTCCTTCGATGTACGCGTTATAAATGACGAGGTGAAACGTTTAGTCCGGACTGTAGAGGTTTCAACAACGAAGGGTCGTCCGATTATAGAAAGGAGATGGTACATTCTCCAAAATGCCGAAAGGCTGGCTAGGGCTACCCTTTGCTTGTGCTCCATGCTTTGTAGATCGGAGTTATCCAAATCTGGATCACCAATTAGCATTTTCGAACGCCTTTCCAAGGAGTTCAAAGCTGCTAGATGGCAACTTACGATTCGAATTGCTGCAATGCGATTTCGTGCGGCAAAGCATCGGCATCGTCGGTTCAAGAGAACTCGTACATTTTTACATTTGCTCGTCTCGTTGATGTTTACATTTATCAGTAAGTCATTCAATTTTAATACAACGATAAATGACTGGCAATATCATATCAATAATTTTCCGTGTTTTATTCCCCTATTGTAATAATGGCCATAAATTTCAAAAAAGATATTCAAGGGGCAGTATTTAAATAACAATTGACACCAGTTATTACATCCCAGGGGCCCAAGTCTGCTATTTTTGTAAATTCGAAATTCCAACACAATTCCATTGTCATTTTGCTAAAAGTACTAATCTGCTAAATCATAGTGGTTGATCATTGGTCGGTTATTGGTCTCATAAACGATTGGTGGTAGAATGACTTTGTCGTATTCAGAAAAATTTATTGGTTAGTCAATAATCAAAGGAATTGGCAAAATTTTAGCAGATTACCCCATACGTCAGAAATTCATTTGTAATTATGTTCGAGATTACCATTTCTTTCAATGGTGTGTCAGTGATTGACTATTGAAAAGTCATAATTACGCCATTGTATTAGTAGATTACCAAACTTGTCAAAATCAACAATTATGAAACCAATGATAGACGATTCTGACACTATTGTAATAGCAGACTTGAGGCCCAGGTCGTCGACGGTGCGTACGTTTCCCGCGCGCCTCAAGGAGTTGTCAGGAAACCGTAGGGACCTAGCAGTGACAAAACCTACTGGGGCCAAGGGCCTCTTTCTCACAGGAAGGCTCGGCCCTGGTATGGTATGAACAACGGCATTAGATGTCATAGTAGCAACAGTTACTTATTACATAATATAAAGAAAAGTTATGAAATAATGTAATTCTTACAAAATTATTCATGACATAATAATGGTGACACGTCTCGACGTGCAAGACACGAGCAGTACCTAATACATAAATAATGAGAGTTGTTGCACATAGAAAACGTTTCTATTGTCATGGTCGAATCAATCGTAAAACACCATAGTTATCACAGTAATATTAGATCAAAGTTTGTGTAGGTACTATTGTTACTTTTTCAACTACGAATGGTTCAACGAATTTTTATAAAACTTGGTACATCTGTAAACCATATGGTATACATAGAATATTTTTTTATCGTGAGAGTTCGTTTCCTTGGGATAAAAATTGAGAAAAACAACAAGCAATTAAAGCCTTATTAAAACAAAAATTTAAATTTTCGCGCGGTTTAGGAAAATGGGACTATTTTGCGCCTCGTAGCTTTCTCTGGGGACAACGCGAGAGGTGATTGAGAAAAGGGACGGTCCCGTTCGAAATCGGACGTATGCAGTGGCGTAGCTAGGTGACCTAGACCTGGGGCAGAAAAAAAACTGGGTCCCTGTTAACACGAGAAATCATCAAATAACCTCTCCTGCTCAGTGTTTAATTGACTAAAACAAGTCGCCATGATTAAAGTAGCGGTTGCAATCTAGTTTTATTTAGAAGGTGGGTGATTTTTTCGGAGCCCCATAGTTTGGGGGTCTCCGGGGCATTGGCCCACCTAGCCCTTTGGTAGCACCAGTGGAAAAACGTCCACGTCACTTTAAATATAATATAACAATATTCCACAACTATCACACAACGCTATCTAGTTTCAAACAAAGCAGAGCTTGTGCTATGAGTACTAGACAACTTATTATTATTATAGGTATGTCAAGTCATTAATAGATAACTATTAAAAACATTAAAGCTCTGACTGTCCTGTCTCGATCAATACTTCCATTGATGGAATACAGCGACAATGTTAACTGTTCACTACAAATGATGTTGGGCAAATCATAAACGATTAATTTCAGTCGTAAATATTATAAGCTGCTATTGCCTGATAACGAAACTGAGGGGGGACTGATAAAGGATGTATTAATATATTGATTTATTAGCTGCTGCGAGGCTATCCTTACTTATTATAAAACAATATTCGTAGATAACAAAGTCCTTCTCTTCTTGTCTGTTTCCGACAAACTGAAAAATTTAACGACTGTCCCTAGGTAAACTCTCGAATCTGAAAATTAGCATTTAAAAGAAAGAAAGAAAAAGAGTTTATTTACCACAAACATGGAGCATACCTTATAAGATATGCGTCACATTCGCGCAAAACGGCCAGAATTTCTTTTTGTTTCCGTTTTATGCTTAATAAAAACTAGCTAACTTTATTACATATACTCGTATAAAAGCGAAATACCACTCACTGATTAATCACGATATCTCAGAAACTATAACACCTACAAACTTAAAATTTAGCAGGTAGGTTCCTTATAGAGTGTAAGACCTTCGCTAAGAACGGATTTTACGCAATTCCACCCCTAAGGGGGTAAAAACCGACTAACACGCGCGCGAAGCCGCTGGCCGAAGCTAGAATAGATATGTAATAATATATAATGACAAAATTGTCCATAAGATAAACTTCAAATCTCTGTCCTGTTATGTAAGCTTTTTCACTTCCGATAGTTTACCAAGGGACTGTCGGGGCATTCATGCAGTTTTCATAAATAATTTGTTTCAGGTTTTCTCTATTATAAATACGTGCATATTTAAATTTGGATGGAATATGGAAGAAATAAAAAAAAAATTAGAAAAGCCGAGAATTTCAATGATTTCTAACACCTGTACAAAGCTAGGGCGGCTCGCTAGCCACAATAATCACAATAATACATATTATAACGGAAAAAGTTTGTTGTTTGCTTGTTTTGTTTGTTACTTTTCACACTCGAACAGCTGATTGTTACTTTTCACACTCGAACACTCAACACTCAGTCTTGGAATAGCGCATAGGCTACTTTTTATCCCATGAGCATTTTCTATTGGGACAATTATCTAATTTCATGCAAGCGAAACCAATGGTAGCAACTACTCAACGATAAAAAGTAAATATACTTATCATTCGCGGCACGTAAGTTGAACCGAGAATGCGCAGTAACAGACTTTCTGATCTCAATCGAAATGCGGCACCGCGGGGGTATGCGGGTAACCTTTTTTTATTTGATATAAACTAGTGCTTGACTGCGATCCCACCTGATGGTAAGCAGTGATGCAATCGATGATGGTGAGGCGCACTACCATAGCAACGATCTTTATTTTAGTTCAACTTATTTGCCACGTAAAATGCTGGATTTAGCACAAAGCGACTACCGGTGACCCACGTAATATAAATACTGGGGGTATATAAAAAATATCTCAGGGTGACTAAGGTTATATCATACAATTTTGACTTCTCATGCTAACACAGAAAACAATTGATATGCATTATCACAGTAAACACCTACTGTTGGTCTGATAACCTTATCTTTTAATTAACTTTATCTACGAAAATACACATTATCTAGATAGAGAATATGACTAAATACAACATGTCATAACTAGCTAGAAAAATTATCGAGTAATATTGACATTATGTTCCGTGGCATAGGTAGGTGACCAACGGCCTTGGAGCAAAAAATCTGGGGCCCCTTTTTTTACATCGGAAATCATCACATAACCTGTCCTGCTCTGGAGCGGGAGGAAGTTCCAGACTTTTACTGACTGAAAACGAGTTGCCATAACTATTTTTTGCAAGGTTGCAACCTATTTTATTTAGATTTCGAAGGTGGGAGAATTTTTCTGTAGTTCAAAAATAGGTTTTTCTTTTAATTGATATAAACTAGTGCCTGACTGCGATCCCACCTGATGGTAAACAGTGATGCAATCGTTGATGGTGAGGCGCACTGGTTTATTAAGAGCATATTTACTCTAGCCTTGAAGACACCTAAATTATCAATCGGACGGGAAGACTCCAGCAGGCAAATCAGGTTATTAAAAATTTTGAGGGTCCCTCGAGCTTGGGGCCTCGAGGCACTGCCCCGCCTTGCCTTTCGGTAGCTACGCCACTGATCATGTTGCATATCACTGTCATCAAACAAATATGACTGCACGGTGAGACAGCGCATTTTATTTTATTATCGCGATTATATGCTGTAACACATTTCGATGCAGTTCTAGAAATGTTGTTGACCAAAGATAAGGCGAACTATGCGTTATTTGTCTTCTATACAAATATAAATTTTAAAAAAGAAGAATCTGACTGACTGACATATCATAGCACCGCCGAAACCAATGGAAGTAGAAGCGTATTTGTTCAAGGTTTCCTTTTATGACTTAGAGGTTGCGCTAAGAGAGGATTTTCTAAAATGCGTCCCAAGTTTGTTTGATTCACCGTGATTATTGAAGGTAAAGGGCAACTGAAATCATAGGATAGGCTTTAAGGTCACGGCTCATTAGAGCCACCCGGCGCCCACTCCGCACAGCCTCGCCTCCTGCGGCTAGTACTCTTTATATGAACTTGTATGGGGATGTGCCATAGAAATAGAAATCTTATATGTATGGGATACGCTCACTACATCCACTCCGTAGCGTTACCGGATCGCTTCGGTCGTAAGTTGATGTAGTGAGTGCATACCCAAACAAGTCCATATAAAGAATACTAGCCGCAGGAGGCGAAGCGGTGCGGAGAGGGTACCGGGTGGCTCTAATGAGCTGTGTCTACACCCCCCTCCTTTTCGCTCTATTCAGAGCGGAGGAAGTTATGTTATTGATTAAATCTTGTTTCCTCTTTAACTTAAGGAAAAACCTGCCAAAATGACTGACAACAAAAACGAATCAGTATCTAGTTAATTGATTTTGTTTGTAAACTAACTACAGCTTAAACATCCGAGTTTGCTAAAAATTAAGTTCCGGAGACTGAATCAGGTCTCAAACAAAAATCTTTTAATTGTGCAAAGCCAAAAAAAAAAGCCTAATGGTAAACAGTTGAGTGTGTACACTAGAAATGACGCTTTTCAGTCCAATGGGCGTTATCAATTCATGTCATATAACTAACATGTCATGATTAAGAGCCTGTAAATATATATTATTTACTCTAGCCTGTAAATATATATTATTTACTCTAGCCTAATTATAATCGGACGGGAAGACCGCAGGAGGCAAACTGTCCAGTCCTTCGGTGTACGCGGTATAAACGTCGAGGCAAAACGCTTAGTCCGGACCGTAGAAGTTTCAACAACGTAAGGGTTTTTTCTATGGTAGGTAAAATCATCCAATGACAAATCCCGCCCTTAGGTGGGGCGGGAAGTAGTGTCAGACTCTTACTGACTAAAAACCTACCCTGTTCCATTCATTGCCTTCGTCCCAGGGCCCCGGGTAACATTTTCACATAACCTTTAGCCCCAGTAGGCTTCGGCCCTGCTGGGCCCCAACAACGTAAGGGTGGATATTCACTGTACGTTGTTGTCCGACGGTAGAACGGAAACGGAACGGAACAAACGGAACTCCAAAATACATCCTAAACCCGAAACCCGAACGGCTGACGAAACGAGTACCAAATGTACCTACATGATAGAAACTTTCGACTTTGTTATATGTGTATTGGTGTGATGAAACTATTTCCCGTCACCAAGTTATTCATGATGAAAGTTTGATGTTACCAATACAAGTTTGACGGGTAAAACCAGAAACCAATGGTTTGAATTCTGACGGGCAATAGCCATGGGTTTCGAGCGTGACGACAGGGCTTCATAGGTCAGGCACATACCGCATGGTTAACGGCAAGATTACAAAATCAAACAAATTAGCGCTGGCAACATATTTAGGGCGAATATGCGGAAAACATTACTCCTACTATTTGGCAGCCGTTCAGTCGGCTAAAGATATAATTAGTGTCTTTGAGTTAATTCTTTTTCACGTATTTTGTCTTTGGTGATCATTACTTTACAGCTTGGTTACATACACAGACTCACGTCATGTTCTATGGGGTAGGTAGAAACTGCAGAACGTGACCTGCTAAGATTCCAGGTCTACGCAATAGGAGCCGAACATAAACCAAACTCATATTCATGTAGTGTGGACCTGTGCTTTCGAATTAGGTTCCGTTATAAACACTTCTGTTACATCCATATTTTGAATGTATAATATGTGGGGCCGGTGCTTAGGTAAGCAAAATGCAATATGAGGACTAAGATAGGACTCGCACGGCCCCTCAGTCCTTGCCAGGTCGCGGTTTTGTATAATCGTGTGTGAAAGAAATAGACTTTTTTATCAGTGGAAATCGTTTAATTTATTATCCCAAAACAGATAATAGAGAGACCCCTACATAATAGATACTAGCATAATCAGCCTTATAATGTTCCCACTGCTGTGAATCAAGCCTCCTTTCTAGGAGAGGGAATGGGGCGTAATCCACCACGCGGGCCCAGTGCGGGTTGCTGGATGTCATAATTATGTCTTCGTATTCTTGGTTCTATTACATGACGGTTTTACTTCATCGTTTTGAGGAGAAAATAAAATGATGAAATAAATTACATAAAGCAATGCGCCTGGCTGGGTTTGAACCCGCGGCCTACAACAAGTAAGTCGGGGCCGTTACCAGTCGGCCACGACTGCTTTCAAGCTCAAGTTTGAATTTAAACGAATCAAAAGGAGTATGTAAAGATGGGTCTATGTTAGAGCGAGCACGAGTCGAACTCAAATTCGTGTAGAATCGCTCGTGAACGGCTCGTGCTCCGCTCGAACTCGGCTCCTCTAGCGTCCACCCTCCTTAACATCTTCGGTTCAAACAGCAGGTCTAAAAAGGCCACTTTTGTATAATCATAATATGAATCATATTTTTTTATACGGCAATATTTACAAGGAATATGATTCTGATATGCAGTGAATTGAGTATGATTCGACTAATTTGTGCAACCATTTTACGAACATTAGAAGAATTGCTTATGATCTGCTAGGAATTCGGAATATGATTTGCTCTAGATGAATTGCTCATGTGACCTTTTTAGGCCCGCTGGTCATGTGCGCACCCCGGAGGCCAGGACTATGCATCTGGTTTCACTGAAGAACATAACCAATAAGGTCGGTGTTCCTTCTCGTTTCCTCTCAAGTATTCCTAATTCCTACGTTACGAAATGTGACGAAACTGTAAAATTCTTCGCCGTTCGATCTGTTATCTAATCTCTTAACATTTAGTTCAAGGAGACATTTATTATTGGAACCAAAATTCTCGAAACATCTTTTTTTAAGAACCTAGATCTAATTCCTCTGTAGCATTTAATACTGAATGCATTTAAGTGTGCTATCGTTTGACCTAATATTTTACGCCATATTTAATTTCTTGGCACTGAAACACAGCTCATGTATCTACAGGCTTACAGTTCGGAATCTATGCCAATTTTTCAAGAAAATTCAGATTTATTCGTTTACGAGAATTTAGAAAACAAATCAACCAATAACATATTAGTGAAGGTTTTTATGAAGCAGGAAATGAACAATAAACAACTCATGAATACGCAAATGTTTAAATTAGATAGAGACCCTTGAAAATTGATTTATAATGTAATAATATAAATAGCCTTTCAACGCTGCGTCTTCCGGTACGCGGTCGACACTCCAGAACCTTTCGGCCCAACGGCTATGTCGACCTTGGTTCTCCTGCCGATATCTTCATTCCTGATGCGATCACGCAAGGAAAGTCCGAGCATAGTCCTTTGGGTGACTTTAAGCCTCCTGATGAGGCCAATGTGATCGACCACGTTCCAGCGTTGGAAGGCCTCCCACAAGGTGCACTGGTAAACTGGTGACGGCAATTGGACTTGAATCATGTTCCCGATACTAGTGATGGCAGTATTTTATATTTTTATAAATTAAAAAGTTAAAAAATATAATTAAAAAAAAAAAAAACGTATGACAGTGAATAAACGAATTAAGATAGTTTAAAAATATTTCTTTTCTTTTCACAAATGATTTAAACTTCACAAACCGGAGTTTAACTTTCTGTGACATTGGTGTCTGAATTTTTCCATAAGAACCTGTAATATAGGTCACAATTATAATTCGTATAATATTAATATAAATGTGCATCTACTTAGCAATTAATTAGCATACGTGTTATATTGGAAAGCTATTTAAAACATATAACAATAACGTCGTTTTTATTAGGTCTTAATAACCTTCCGCTAAAAATATTGTTAAATAACCGGTAACCGGCCGGTTTATACCGGTTATAACCAGATCACGATCAATAAAAAAAAAGATTGGACACATCAAGTTATGTGGGATTCTCCAAAGCAGCATTTTTTTTCCTTTGCACCTGCTTGCCACAGTAATGGCACGGTAGAGTGTATATGTTTTCCTCAATTTTTTTTTTTTACAATTATCACATAACGCCGTTTAGTCTCAAACTAAGCGGAGCTTGTGCTATGAATACTAGACAACTGATAAACATACTTATATTTGTAAATACATACATCTCACGTTTATTTTTCACTGAAATGACTGGCCTTTTGGTCTAGCGGTTAGTGACCCTGACTGCTACGCCGTAGGCCGTGGGTTCGATTCCCGCTCAAGACAAATGTTTGTGTGAACAGCACGATCATTTGTTCTGTGTCTGGTTGTAATTTATCTATAATATGTACGTATTTAGAAATATATAAGTATATTTATCAGTTATCTAGTACAGATAGCACAAGCTATGAAATATATATAAAAAAAGCTGTTTGTATATGTGTGTAGAAATATTTAATTGAATAGCGAGCTACCTAAAAATTATTTAAAATAATATTGTATGATTGTCTGGCCACTTATAGTTTTTATAGTTGATTTCTTTGACAAAAATAAATAAATAAAATTAATTGTATATACAACAATTTGCACGCTTATAATGTTAACCAAAAATATGTATGTTTTGTATTTAATCTTTGTACCATCTTTTATACCGTGTTTTTATACATACAAATAAATGTTATTCTATTCTATAAAAAAAAGTTTAGGTCGTCAAATCGCTTTAAGAGCTCTAAGTAGAGCCTCTTACCTATAATAATATTCCACAACTATCAAACTAAACAGACATTGTGCTATTAGTACTAGACAACTGATAAACATACTTACATATCTAAATACATACATATTACAGATATATTACACCCAGACACAGAACAAATGATCGTGCTTATCACACAAACACCTGTCCTGGGTCAGGCAGGCAGGATCGAAGCCTGCTGGGGTCAAGGGCCGTTTTCTGAGAGGAAGGCTCAGCCCCGGCATGATAGGCAACGAAGGAACGGGGTAGGTTTTTAGTCAGTAAGAGTTTGACACTATTTCCCGCTCCGCCCAAGGGCGAAATGTGTCATTAGATGATTTTACCTACCATAAAAAAACCTGTCCTGAACCACTAGATCAAAAGGCCAGTCAGTTATATGAATAATGGCGACTTGTCTCAAATAGATGTTATTCTCTGCGGTTTTCCCTCCGCCATGTTTTCCTCTTTCCTCTATTATAAAAGACGTTTGTGTTCTTTTAATATCCTTAATTGTGCTTGTTGGTGTGTTGTTATCCCCATATGGTAAATTGAACAATGGCAGGCAAAAAAGATTTTTTCCTTGAGCTCAATACACGTACGTAGGTACCTAACTATTGATTTCATTCATGTTTTATGTATAGTTGAGTCATTTGGAAAAATGAATATATTTCTACTAGCTGACTCAGCAAACATTGTTTTGTCATATAAATTATCATAGGAAAAAATTGGGAATGAGGGTAGGACGGTAAAAAAATAGCTAACGACCTATTTTCTAAGCTGCCAAATATACACCGTTAAATTTTGATTGTTTTAATCCCGTGGAGGATCGTTCCAGTACATGAAACACTATCAATTTGTAAAGAGAAAATTAAAAAATAAAGTTTTTTTTTAAACTCGAATTAATTTACGCATGTACGAAATTAAGTTCTTTAAGTAAACGAGTCAATGACCTTGTAAGTAGTTGTCGGTCGTTGCGTACTAACTACCTACAGGTTATTGAACTCGCCCAGCTGACGTTTACTTAAGGAAATTAGTTTCGTACTTGCGTAAATTAATTCAAGTTTTGAAAAAAAGTACTTTATTTTTATTTTTATCTTTACAAATCGATAGTGTTTCATGTACCGAATCGACCCTCCGCGGGATTAAAACGACCAAAATTTAAAGGTGTATAGGTTGTATAGCTCCATCTTTCATTCTCGCTCACACCCTTGACATTTTTAACGTCATGGTGAGTCCCCTAGTTGTTGTATGTTTCAACTAATGGAAACGACCATAGACTTATTTGTATATCGGACGTCAATCATCGGTTTTCCGGTGGTTAACCGTTATCATTTACGTAACTTAAAACCGCATATTTTGCTGTGAAAGTTACGGTTCGTCGTGGTAAATGGGCCAGTGACAAATCTCTGATGGTCAGTTAAAAAAGAAAGTCATTGGATACTCTGATTTAAGATGCAATGAATTCTGATACGTTATCTCGGAGTTGTGGGCTCGCGGACGGTGGGCAATGGGTAGCTCGCTGTCCGTCCGTCCGGTAAGAGACCGATCCGAGCTCAGGTCGTCTACGGCGCGCACTGTTCCCGCGCGCCTCAAGGAGTTGTCAGCAAACTGTAGGGGTCCAGCAGGGCCGAAGCCTACTGGGGCCAAAGGTTATGCGAGAGTGTCACCACGGGTCCCGGGACAAAGGCAAGGAACGGAAAGGTAGGTTTTTAGTCAGTAAAAGTCTGACACTATTTCCCGCCCCACCCAAGGGCGGGATTTGTCATTGGATGATTTTACCTACCAAAAAAAAAAAAAACTCGGAGTTGTGAAAGATATTGAAAATCTTGCATTGAAAACAACTGGAAGTTTTATGAGTTTGTTTCTCATAAAGGCATGAACATTAATAAAATTAATGTATAATGGACAAGTGCAAATCGGACTAGCTCACAAAGGGTACTATAATATTAAAATCAAGTAAAAAAAAAAAACTCGCTATAACATTTCACTTTAATATTTGTTGTTGTAGCGCTTCGATGAAACATTGTAGCGTCAATAAAAATACACATTCTGTGAAAATTCAAACTCTCTGCCTCTTATGGTTTATGAGATATAGCCCACTGACAGATGGATGGACGGGAGGTTTAGTAATAGGGTTCCGTTGGCACTCTTTGGGCCGCGAAATCTAAAAATGGTTTGATGGTGCTACAATGAAGAGCAGCCTGCGAATCTCTGGCAGTGTGTATCAACTAAAAATTGCAGATCTTTCTCGTTAACACTTCTCTCATGCCTTGTCAGGTCTCCATGACCCAGCGGAGAAAATTACATCAGATGTTGTCATGCAGAGGACTTCTACACAGACGTATAACATGAAGAAATGTGGATCGGGAATTCCCTACTAAATTCTTGGGGAGGTACTACTTCGTGTTACTACTCATTTTATTTTCTGGGTGTGGGAAACCGTCAAATAACTGTTCTGTTTTGGATGGAGAGTAAGAGGGATTGTCAGACTTTTACTGACTAAAACCTACCCAATTTAAGTCAATTGCCCTGTGCGTTACAGGGCCGCGGTAACTCTTATGAACAATCTCACAGCCCTAGAAGGCATGCTCTAGAGGGCCCCGTACATTTTGTTGGCAGCTGTTTAAGGTGAGCGTAGAACACAACACTCCGTCAACGGCTTTGTCATTACTGCACGGAGAGCTACCCATTGCTATCCGGTTAGTTTAGTGGTTAGTGACCCTGATTGGTATGCCGGAGGTCGTGGGTTCGATTTCCACCTAAGAAAAATGTTTGTGTGATGAGCACGATCATTTGTCCGGTATCTGGGTGTAAGTTATCAATTTAAATATGTATTTAGAAATAAATAAGTATGTTTATCAGTTGCCTAGTACTCATAGCAGAAGCTCTGCTTAGTTTGAGACTAGATGGCGTTGTGTGAAAATAGTGGAATATTATATTGTTGCTCGCCCTCAATCTACCAAGGTCTTTCAATTTGCCTTTTGCCGACTCTTTTGGACCATCTCAAACTCATTTCGGGTGCAAAAATACAATGGCCATCAGAACATACTGACATTAATCTATAGTCTTTGAGCCAGCCACAAAGCTGCTTCAGACAGCGCTCAGACTTCCCGGCGTGGGTTCAAGGATCCTGGCAGAGTTCCAGGCGACAAATTTCTTATCTGTAGTTACATTATTAATCAGTACCTCTACCATGAGTTTTAAGCAATAGTATTCGTCGCTACTCGATATCGACGCCGTAAATATTTTGTATGGCAAATTTTGCAGCTCCTCTAGTGGTCACTTGCAGAACCAAAATTTGCCATGCAAAATATTTACGGCGTCCATCGACCTATATTCTTGCGATAGACAAGCACGTTCATATAAACTATTTGTCAAAATACTGAAAAGTTCAAACAATAAATCGCTGCAGTGCTAGATTGCCATTATGTCGTCTAACAAAACTTTTAAAACTTACAGCGGTAAGATAGCTTATAGAGGATACTTTTTCGCGACCAAAAGGTCTAAAGCGCCATGCATATCCTAGTACTTACGCGTTGCTTTCAACTTAGTGTAATGACATGACATCCATATAGATTTTTATACCGCAGACGTGACACAGTTTCTTGCCTACAATACTTCATTACAATAGTACTCTATTTCAAAATGTAATAATTGTCTTCGTTGGTATAAATTCTCTTCGCTGACATTTCTTGATGAGTTTTTATTGGGTATTAAAAAATGTCGCCGTAATTTTTAAACTTTGATAAAAATATGTTAATACACCGTTAAATTTTGGTCGTTTTAATCCCGCGGAGGGTCGATTCGGTAATGAAATACTATCGATTTGTAAAGTGAAAATTAAAAATAAAGTACTTTTTTTTAAACTCGAATTAATTTACGCATGTACAAAATTAATTTCTTTAAGTAAACGTCAGCTGAGCGAGGCCAATGAACTGTAGGTAGTTAATACGCAACGACCGACAACTCATTGACTCATTTACTTAAAGAAATTAATTCGAGTTTTTGAAAAAATGTAGTTTATTTTTTAATTTTTTCTTTACAAATCGATAGTATTTCATGTACCGAATCGACCCTCCGCAGAATTGAAACAACTAAAATTTAACGATGTCTAATATTAATACAAGAAAAGAAAGAACACAAAAATCGGCAAGTGAGAGTCGGACTCGCGCTCTGAGCGCTCATACTTCAAATCCCGAATAAGTTTTTTTTATGACGTAACAACAAATTTTTAGATTTATTCCTATTTCTGTACTATAAGTCCTTACTTCGTGCCATATTTCAGGATTCTAGGTCAACGGGAAGTGCCCTATGAATTTTGATACCTTTGAGAATGTCGAAACATGCGTTTTTAGCGACATCAAAACATCTAAACGTTAAAAAAAAAGATAACGATAATTATCTTTTTTTTTAACTTAGTAGTTTGATTTTGTGGCAGTAGAGCCGGACCAGCATTTAGCCAAGCATTTTTATAAAGTATCTAATCTTCCAATTTATAATATGCTTGTCTAATAATATAAATATAATCTTCCAATTTATAACGCACACTATGCGTTTATACATGTTTTGCAATTTGGATTCATTCAATTGGATAGGTAATCTAAAGTGGTATTTTATTATTAAATTTTACCAGCACAGTTTTGTTTATTGTAGGTAAAATCATCTAATGTCAAATCCCGCCCTTGAGCGGAGCGGGAAATAGTGTAAGACTCTTACTGACTAAAAACCTACCCCGTTCCTTCGTTGCCTATCGTGCCGGGGCCGGGCCTTCCTTTCAGAAGCTGACCCATGACCCAAGCAGGCTTCGACCCTGCCTGCCTGCAGCTAGCAGGCTGTACCAACACAGATTTGAGTTGCATTGCATTACATCAGCCTTTTAATATTCCCACTGCTGGGACTCAGGCCTCCTCTCTAGGAAAAGGAATGGGCCATAATCCACCACGCGGGCCCGGTGCGGATTGGTGGATGTCACATGTCTTAGAATTTTTGGTTCTAGGACATGTCGGTTTCCTCACGACGTTTTCCTTCACCGTTTTTGAGAGCAGTGGTGATGAAATATCGATTCGAGTATTTAGCTTCAATTCGATACCTCCACGCGTTCTCGAGATAAAGGGTCTTGACAGACGGACAGACGGACTACAAAGTGATCTTATAAAGGTTCCGATTTTTCTTTTGAGGTACGGAACCCTAAAAAATATTTAAAAATATCGAACTGGTTATAAAACACCGCATAAAGTCTGTGTTCTGTAAAACAGTTGTAGGTAAAAACCTACAATTCGTTTTCATAGGGGGGAGCATCTGTTTGTTTTAGTCTATGATTGTAAAATGGAGGGCGCTTTTTTGGAATATTATCTTTTCTATTATATTATTACGATATTAGAAGCTATTACATCGCTTGGATAACCAGTAGCTTTATTTCTTTAGCTACAGAATTATTGTTTATGTCCTGGTTTACTTTGATTCGAATTTATTAGCGGCTCTCCTACACTGCATGAACGTCAGAATTGCACTAACGTCAGCTGAGCGCGGATTGTACTGTCTGCCGAACAATTAATTAGAGAAAAGTGAATGTACGGCACGCGTCATCTAGTGCATAGTACATATATATCGATGACGGCGTCGATATCGAGTAGCGACGAATACTATTGCTTAAAACTCATGGTAGAGGTACAGTACTCAACGCTTATTTGTTACTCATAGTTATAAGTTCCTAGTGCGTCATTTTTACAGCCAGTTATATCGTTTTCAGTGGAATTCTTTCTGATGACGTTTTTCGTTTGAATTTTGAATGTTGGCAAGACATTTTGGATAATTAGATCTGAGACATACAACAGAGTATTTCTAAGAGCTAGGTTTTTGTTAGTCATGCCATCATAATGATAATACTAGCTTCTGCTAGCGGCTTCGCCCTCGTGAAGGTAGGTTTCTCCATAAAAATTTTGGACCCCCCTTTAATAGTAACAGGCAAAATTAAAAGGAAACCTTGTCCAAAATTTCACGCTCCGAGGAGTGGTAGTTTCTGCTGAGCGTTGATATGTCTGTCAGTCAGTTTCTCCTTTATTATATTCTTTATTTATTTAATCATTCAATAACTTTTCCAGTTTTAGGGGAGCGAGGTGGCGCGTCAGATTTTTACCGACTTAATTCATTATTCCCCGAGAGGATGCCGGCGTCCGCACACCTATTGTCTTTCTATTGTGTCTCTAATTACGGTATTCAACAGGTTAAACCACATTTGAGCCCTTCAGTTGGACTTGTGTGTTTTAGGACCAGGGTTTCCATTCCAGAAATTCCCTATTGCACTAGCGGGCATTAGCCCTGCTGGGCTCCTACGGTTTTGCTAATTTGTTTATGAGGAGCGAATGGAACACTACGCGGCGTCGACGACTCAAGAGTCGAAAGATGAATATTTTTTATCTCTTTTTTTTATTTGTGTGTATAAATCATTGATATATTAAAAAGTCAGAAGATATATCAAATATTGTGCGCGTGATATGCAGATATAAAACTGTGTGTAATGTTTGTTGAGGCAACTGACTTTTATTATTTTGGTTCTTTAAAACCAAAAATTAATTTATTATTATTAATTTATTATTATTTATTTGTTTATTAATTTTCTTGTGTTACTAGAAAATTCATATCAATGCTCTATTTTACTAGAGCTGCGACATTCCTTGAGCGAGTTCTCATGGCCCTAGAACAGAAAAGGCAACTGATGGAACACGGTTGGGTTTTAGCCAGCAACAGTGTGAAACTCCCTCTCGCTCCACCTAAAGCGGGAAAAGTTATTTGAGATCTACCCACCTCAAAAGAAAAAAAATACTAAAAAATAACGACAAAAGAACCTTTCTTCTAGGTATGGAAACCCATCGAAAGTGAGAGTTGTTATTTGATGATTGTCAACTCCACAAATACACTATTTTACTAGGAATTCAGCTAGTAAAACGACTTACAATAACATAAACAATAGTGCGTATTTTGTTAACAGTTCTGCGACAAAACTAATTAAAAATGCTGATCAAATAATAAGTAATTGCACTTTTATTTATCAGTAAGTATACAAACAACTGATAATGAAATACTTTTTAAATATTGCATCACTTTCATTAAGAAATTCTTATTTACAGCAAAAACATGACCTGCACTGTTTAACCGCCTGGGCGGAGCATCGCCGCGTCCTCGTGTGGGCAATCGGCGGCAGCGAACTCTCTCGCCGGGCCTTGGTTCAGGCCATGCTCCGGAGTGAGGAGGGATGGCAGGCGGTCGCCTCCTTCTGCGAAGCAGTAATGCTAGCAAAGGAGGAGGCCGACCGCATCAGGCAGAGGCAACGGGGCGCTGGCCCCAGCCGCCGCCGGGATTCCGATCCCGATTTCCGGCCACCATAGGCGCGGGCTTGCGGACGGCGTGCAATGGGTAGCACGCTGTCCGATTGTCCGGTAACCGACCGGACCGACCCCAAGTTGTCGACGGCGCGTTCTGTTCCCGCGCGCCTCAAGGACCTGTCAGCACACCGAAGAGGCCCAGCCTGCTAACTGCAGACAGGCAGGGTCGAAGCCTACTGGGGTCATGGGTTAACTTCCGAAAGGAATACCCGGCCCCGGCACGATAGGCTACGAAGGAACGGGGTAGGTTTTTAGTCAGTAAGAGTCTGACACTACTTCCCGCTCCGCCCAAAAGCGGGATTTGTCATTGGATGATTTTACCTACTATAAAAAAAAAACTTGCATTGTTTAAGGTCCCAAATACGCCAATAAAGACAATATAAATGTGTTTATTTAGTCTTTCACTCCTGTTGCGGATAAAAAAATAATGATAAATTTTTATGTCACGGTAAAAAAAATAATATCTAAATTAAGTATTTATACTAAAGATACTATGTACATAGATGTATGAAAACACTCAAAACTACAGTCAGGCGTCGAAGTATTCTTCGACATCGCTGTCATCTGGAGATGTGACCAGAAGGCTGAAAGCATTGCCACGTTGAATGGCAATGCTAATCCTTAGGGCAAAGAACGAGCCAGCCCTCACGTAGTGCCGATCAGTTGATAAGATATATCCTTGAAAAGGAGACGAGCACTCGAATCCCATGACCCAAGCGTTTCGACTCCAAACGGCTCAAAACTGTAGTCACCAATAAGGTTACAGTACTTGCACCATTTGGGTCTCAGCAGCCGCGATGAAATTTTACCAAAGTGCTTGTTTACGGAGACGCGGCGCGTTGCGTGGCGCACTGGGCGTTCGTCGTACTTTGCATCATTGGGCCGCGTCATACGCACAAACACATGGCAAGGTACGACGACCGCCCAACGCACCGCGTCTCCGTAAACAAGCCCCAAGACTGAACGCACCAGACTCACCGTTCTAGGTGCTTAGTTCATCAACCGTGGAGGATATTTCAATGCATCCTGTGTATGTATGTGTCCAAAAGTCGCAAATAAAACAAGACCTACATAGAGTTATTAGCGGATTTTTTTGAAATGAAGTTCAATGGCAGTTTTAATTGTTCGCAAATTACTTCATAATGAATAATGTGGTGTAAAATTAATAATCTCTTGTGTAGACAAACAACTGACAATAAATGACGCATTGAAAATAGCAGGAACTCGGTAAAATGGAGCTAAGGATTTTATTTTGATATTGACTATCTCAGTGAAACTCGCCAAAAAAGTTGACTTGATGCATTTATTGCATCAACTTAAATTTTTCCTTAGCAATAAAAATAGCATGGGAAGTTAGGTATATCGTTACATAACGACTTATTTTAAAATTCATCTCGTATAGCTGTATAAATGAATGCTAAACAAATTAGCATGCAAGATTATCTTAGCATGTTTCTAGAGCTCTAATCTACTTATTGAGGAATTCTTGATTTCAAACGATGTTGCGGTTTTCTTTATTGCACTAAGAATTAAAATTAATATAAATTTTATTGCGACTAGCTACGCGTCCCAGTTTCGTACGGATGCGATTTGATCTCCGATTAATTTGCGAAAAAAAAAAAAACAATTTTGATAATAAGAACAATAAAACGAAATAAATCAGTCGACTCGATTTCAGGTATATAATACGGAACTATAGAGAAATTGATTTTTGAATTGAGCTTTCTGTAGCTATAGCATCAAATTCTAAAAACAGAATAAATATTTAAATGGGCTCCCATAGAACCAACGTGATTTTTTTTTTGCCGTTTTTAGTCACGGACAACGGTACGAAACCTTTCGCGCGCGAGTCCGAGTCGCACTTGGCCAGTTTTTTTATTTAGGAAGCTTGAAAAATGATTTTCTTTTGTTAGGTACATTGACGGATTCATCTTTATATTACAAATTCTTCGGCACCGTTAACTTTTTAATAAGGAAACTCCTTTCATTCGCTGTAAATCTTATGAAAGAACCAGCCCTAATATTATTCAATAAGTTCGAATTAGATAGATAGATAGATAGATAGATATATTCTTTATTTATTTATTTATTTATTTAAACATTATGCAACACAAAGGTACATAGGCGGACTTAATGCCTTAGGCATTCTCTACCAGTCAACCAAGCACAGAACACAGAAAGACACTAGAAGTAGCTTGAGAAAATGTTTGTACCAGTACCGGTGTCGCCAAACTCACACATTTACGATTTACTCTTACTGCAAACCGGAAGATACGATTGGCTAAAACAAAAATTGGGCGTAAACAAATTTAAAAAATAAATGTTATACGAAATGCAACTTTAAAGTCAACGATCTATAAATCAAATTGACAAATACAAGAAAGAAATACATCTTGGACTACCAAGTACCGCCACTCGTCGCTAGATGGCGTTGTTCAGTATGAACTGTAACATTATAAAAATAAGGGTGGTATTTGAATGGCGTATCACTGACGCAAATGCAGGTCGCTACTCAAATAGTGACGTACCCTTATTCGATCGTAATAATATCGATGGTATGAAAACAAACATAAAATATAAAGCGAAAAAATATCGTATGCGATAGTATTAAAATAATGAAATTAATATGTAGTAGGGTAATTTCTAAACGCAGTAAAAAGGGTATTTATTTGCATGTAAATCAAATACCTATTTTTTGTATTTGTTCATTTTATACTGGGTAAATGAAAAAAAAAATGCTGAAAACCTCGCAATGTTTTATTATTACATTGCTATTTGAGTTTAAGACAATATAAAACTGCCAAATGATTTTGATCAAAGAATTTAATTAAAATATTAACGGGCACTTTTAAATAATCAAGTTAGTTGCCCGTTTTAAAATTTAGGTTATGTTATTTATGTTGAATACTACGGACATATAGGTGTAACAATGTAACAAGTACTGCAATTACACAAATAAGAACTTAGTATAAATACGTAGTGAAAAAGGTAATTTATTTTCATTGTGTGTTTAATATTGAAAATACAAAAAAAAAACTCTTTTACAAAAAATACAACTGACTTCAAAAAAACTAAATAATGTAAAATAACTTTGATTGCGGAAGTCTGTGTTTACGGTTTGGTTTCATTTTTTGACATTGACTTCCGAAATTAAAGTTATTATGCATTCGTTACGAAAAGTGTGATCGGACGAAGCCGGCGACGACTAAACATAAAGTATAATTCAAACGCCCTATGTTGTTCCAAGCTCTTTAGCTAGATTTATTGAATTGCATCACGAATATCATCCTACAATATTTATTTTATTAACTTTATTAATTTAATAATTATCTGTATTTTAATACTCATACTCTCAAGTATAAATACTTTTATTTTAAAAAGGCAATGCAATACATGTCGATTGATTTTATCGATAAAGTCACGCACCATTTGGATAGCGTCAAAAGTATAGGTAGAGATGCGAATATTCCAGAAAGGCTAATAACCGGGAAAAGAAAATCAACTTTGTTTACATGAAGTTAAGGACAATTTTTGTTTGTATGTCTTGTTCAATGTTTGACGAAATTTTATTTTTTCATTTTATTAAAATAAATTCGAAAATAATACTTACCGGTGGTATGATACACCTCCATGAGTTAGATTTTTAGTCCGACTATGGTTTTTACAGTCCAGAATGGCACAATAGGGCATTTTAATATTATTTTATGTAAATTGTATGTTGACGTAGTCTAGTTTGCGAATGAGAGCGCTTGAACTGCAAGTGCGTATTGCAGTACTCACTAGCGGCGACAGTGCCACGCCTACTTACTATTTCCAGGTTCTTTCTGTGTTCCGTGCAACCAAGGGTGGTGAAGAGATGATTCTTTATTGTACACCAAAGATAAAATTACAATAGGAACTTAAAATTAATAGGGTGTCAATTAATAGGGTGTGTGAATTATGGTATATGTAAACATTTTGCATGCTGAATAGAATATGAAGTTCTATGTAGGTACTAGGTGGCTATTGTATTAGGATAGGAGCTCTGTAAGTTCATATTTCATAAAAAATATTAACATTCATTTTTTTTTTTTTAAAAAGATTATTATTTTTTAAGGGTTAGTATATCTCAGAACCGTTCCAACCTCTCCTTGGGGCCAAGAATCGGTTTTTCAAAGGAAGGTTTAGCCCCGGTATGAAAGGCAACGAATGAACAGGAGTGCATTTTTAGTCAGTAAAACTCTAACACTATCTCCTGCCCCGAGCAAGGGCGCGAATATGTCATTGGATGACTATCCCACGGCCCACCTACAAAAATAAACCCGTCCTGGATCTTTGGAAGGCACACGAGAGGCCAAAACAAAATCGCAGAGGCTCTATAGACAATTATCGTGGAACGTGTTACCAACCGAAGATTATTCCTGTTAGCGCTATGCTAGTGCACCCAAAGACAAGCCTTGGTTGGAGGGAAACTATTGTGACTTATAGAAAACACTGATATAGGCAGGGCTATGGTATTGGGAGACTAAAACTAGAAGCACGGAATATCAATGTCGATTTTGGTCATTTTAATTTTGTTACAGTAATATGGAGAGATGGTATGCAAATGAAAATGGTAACTGATAATACAACATTTTTATTATGTATCACTACATAGTACAAAACAAAGTCGCTTCCCGCTGTCTGTCCCTATGTATGCAGACCTTTAAAACTAAGCAATGGATTTTGATGCGGATTTTTTTAACAGATAGAGTGATTCAAGGGGAATGTTTATATTAATTTAATGACTGGCCTGTTGGTCTAGTAGTTAGTGGCCCTGACTGCTATGCCGGAGGTCGTGGGTTCGATTCCCACCCAGGACAAATGTTTGTGTGATGAGCACGTCATTTGTTCTGTGTCTGGGTGTAATTTATCTATAATATGCATGTATTTAGAAATATATAAGTATGTTTATCAGTTGTCTAGTACCCATAACACAAGCTCTGCTTAGCTTGGGACTAGATAACGTTGTGTGATAGTTGTGGAATATTATATTATATTATTATATTATACACCGTTAAATTTTAGAAAAATTAAAAAATAAAGGACATTTTTTTAAAAATTCGAATTAATATACGCTTAGACGAAATTAATTTCTTTAAGTAAACGAGTCAATGACCTTGTAGGTAGCTGTCGGTTGTTGCGTACTAACTACCTACAGTTCATTGGCCTCGCTTAGCTGACGTTTACTTAAAGAAATTAATTTCGTACATTAAAAAAAGTACTTTATTTTTAATTTAATATTCTCTTTACAAATCGATAGTATTTCATGTATCGAATCGACCCTCCGCGGGATTAAAACGACCAAAATTTGGCAGTGTATTTAAAATCACCAACGCACCCGTGCGAAGTTGGGGCGGGTTACTAGTCACATATTTTTATGTGGTTTGGGATTCTATGCTTAATAAAACCAGAGCACGTAGAATATAGAAATAAGATTCCCGCGACTGCGCTTCTAGTGTTAAATGGAATTTATTATTATTATGAGTTTATTTATCTCAGGACCCTGGGGTCCTAGACCTTGAGTCTTGGCGGTGCAGAGTGGGTTCCGGGTGGCTCTAATGAGCTGTGACATATAGACACTTTTAATGGAACGTGATTATTATTATTAATTAATGCAAGGTAAAGACAGCCCCATCAAAATCAATTTTGATTTGAGCCCCATTTTTTTATGTAAAGTACTTTGGTTCTTTGCCTCTGCCCACGTCAGTCTAATACTTAACTGGTTTAAATATAATTATTTAAATTTATGCAATGGTACAATGTAAATGAATCGATTAATGTCGTGCATTTAAATTATCACGCCTGACAGTTTTTTTAACAGTAAAAATCTAGAAACTAGAAATACTTTATCGATAATTTAATAACTAATACATAAATAAGTAGAAATACCTAATAAAGTGAAACCTGTTTATATGGATATGTGAGATTTTCTCCTACTGATAATATTTTTAATGAGTTTCCGATATTTTTGCAATAAAGTGCCTGTTACAGAGAACTATTCTATATGTATAATGATAAAATATATGATAAAAAATCCTAGGTTCCGAGTTCTAAGTAATCCAGGATTAAGTGTACATCTCTGTTCAGACTTTACCAGCGCCAGATTTTTTTATTTGACACCTACTCGTATTGTAGGGATGTAACGGTATTTGCGTCTATTGGAACAAAAATTCGGATAATGAAAAACAAGCTCACAACATTCCAAATACGAAATAAAATAACAAGTTAAAGAGAAATCTACAGAAGGCACTGGAAGGGGAAGTTTGCCCCCGCAACTAGTATAATATAATAAATAGTATATTGTTATTTGTACCTCGGATAGGTATAAGTTCCGACAAAAATTTACCGGAACGGAAATCTGCAAAATCTGGAAACTAAAGTGCAAAATCAATCGAAAAAGAAAAGTTCCGAAACGGAATCGCAATCGAACCCTCGTAACGTAATATGTCTAATCTATTGTAAAAATATTGTTATTTTAAATAATAAGTTTGATAAAAATATATGTCAATGTACACTACACTACTTAACTTACTTGGTAAAATGTACGTAAGTAATTAAGTACGTAAAGGATATTTTGTATACAATATTTTGAATAGATATTTTATGTTAAAGTATATAGTTGATATATGTATACCACAGCATACCAATATACAACAGCTCTGTCAATGTCAGTAAGGCCAAGACCATATTAAATGCACCTGCTCATATTTTATTTTAATATGTACATAAATCACAATAGCAAAACAGAAATTCTAGACTACATATTCCTAGAATTTTCAGAATTTCATATTATTATATAATTTTTTTATTTGTTTTCTTTAATTTTATTATGAAAATATAAATTAACAAATTGTACAAGTTATAAATTTATATTACTCAGTGTATCTTTCTAGGTTAACATTTTTCGTTTAAAAGAATTTTAATTTATTAAGATTAGCAGACAACTCAATTTCAAACGAATAAATTAAACTACACAAGTTTCTTAATTAGCACAAGTTCGAAAAATTTAACTTTCAGTCGTATGATTACAGTGAATCTTCAATTGTGCAATATCGATTTGGAAAACGAAAAATAATATGTTATAAAAATACATACCCAATAAAACGAATGTAATCTACAACTACACTAAAAAATCCACACACAACACTACAGTTATTATGAAAAAGATTTTTATAACAAATTCTTTATTTAATTTATCGCGAATGTTCCGCTGGAGCGTTTAGCTCGAGACGTGCGCACTCGACCGCAGTTGGTTGCCGACTGAAAACTATTACTGACTACGGACATTGATATGCCGTTCTTAATTTGAATTGTATCGCTGTAGCGCCGAGCCGCGCCGGCGCAAACACGTGTTTTACACACTTTCATGTTTTTCATGCGTTGTCGGGTCTAGATGATCCTGTATGACTGCATTGAGTGTTTATTTATCTATTTGTTATTAGATACTGCTCTGTCTGTTTACAATTTTAGTCATTGTTACGCATTTCTTATTGAAAAAAAATTAAGTCATATTTATCACCTGATAAAACACAAAGATACTCATATGTTCTAAATGAAATTTTGCAACAGGCCAAGCTTTAATCAAGCTGTATTTATGAAACTTATCGAAGCTCGTGGTCGTACAGCAGCCATTAATAGGTATTTCAGCATGGTTGGCGTAGTGATTGAGTTAATAAACACGAAACAAATAGACGGGTGTAAAATAGAAATATTATTTGCAATTTTGCGCATTTTGATAATTAGTAAAATAAGCAGTTATTACGTTGTTTTTTAATTATTGAAAAAAAAACCAATCTATTATTTTTTCATTTTTGACAGTTGAAAGACAATCTGCCATGGCATTGTGTAAATGGGGAAACCCCGATTACACAATAACCATTGGCCGAGGCTGGGCCCACGTGAAAACGCACAATTAGAACATTATTTTCTTTGTAAGTTACTGCAACTATCAAAATAAAATGCAAAGCGCAAAATTCCAGATATTTTTTTTTTACTTTGCACCCGTCGAAATATTTGTATATTCTACAGAAATATATTCCGGTCTGAGTGCCTGGACGACGACGGCGTCGTTGCTGAAAACCAGCGCTGTGGCTCTGTGCAACACTTGAGCCCCAGCAATTAGGATGTGTCGCATATCTTGCTCTATTATATAGAATTGATTTTGTCTTATTTTTTAAGGTATGCGCCATATTTGGCCTTAATTTTTTTTTTTCTTTGAAGGAAAACAAAGTGGGGGTAAGAATTACTAGTTCAAGAACCACGTGGCATCAACAGCCACATTATCCTCTCCAGCCACCACCACGCACGCACGCACCATCAAGTATCTCGTGTCAAGCCCACGTTGGCAGCCATGTGTTGCTATAGTGCGCTTAAGTTTAAGTGCTAGTAGATTGGTTAATTAATAACTCATTACATCGGGCTATTGTGTGTCTAAGTGCTTTGGAAACATCCGAGAATACAGGCTGTAATTAGATTCAGTTTACAACTTCGTTACACAGAGTAATGGCACTCATCTTCAGTAAAGTCCGTTTTTTAATTCGGGATACAATTTGACAGATGCAAATGTCAAACTTCAGAAATTTATGTTGTCAGCTTTTTGATTAAAATACCTCTGAAACAGATTTTTTTTTAAAGCTAAATAACTCCGCTTTTGATATTCTTCAAATCTTAGTTATATTTTTTATAATAAGACTTGGATATTTTGATGTGTCAAATTGCCCTCTGAAAATACAAAAGCTGACCATAATTGGGAGCAAAAATTTTAAAATGACAATTATAAATCAATTGTAACCTGTTTCAGGGCTGAAAAATAATTACAGGCTTTTTAGTAGTTAAACTAGCACTTGTTAAAAATTAAAAATAAAAGAGTTTAAAATTAATAACGCAATTTTAAAACTAAATGACTGTGTACATTGTATTTTTAATTTTCCAAAAACAGGTACTATATTGTTTGGTACGATTTATAAACAAATAAATTTTATCGTAAAAATGTTCCCTCGAAATAATTATATCGGGTTTTACGCAGGAGCCGCAGGTGAAAACTAGTACCAAAAACACATGAAATAAGCGTCACTGAAGTTTTAAGTTTCAAATTAAACATCTGAAACTTGTAACTAAAACAATTAGACAATTTTCATTCCAAATGACACAATTTAGTCAATTACTGATAATTCAGGCTGCCATTAATTACTAAGATTGTGGTGTCGTCTTTGAATTGTTCGTTCTCTACACTATCTTTTTTTATTTATTGATAGGGTCGCGCTTGACCACTACCTCACCTGATGGTAAGTGATGATGCGGCCGATGATGGAGCACGCTTACCTTGAACACTTCTAGGACTGTATTCACTCTTGACTTACAGACCCATAGATCTGATCTACAATCTATTTTTATTATGTTTCGTTTTAAGTATGGTTGTTTTTGTTAAAATCCTGATATTAGGTAGTATTATTACGAAATGCCTCATTCATCTGGCCTTGTTTTTTCTTTACAATTTGATATTTTTATTTGCATATTAGATTTCTCCGAACCCTAAATGTATCAAAGGCACTCATTTTTACCCAGTGGCTTATGTCACAAAATATATAGGTACGAAAGCTAGGCCAGATGACTGAGGCGTTCTCTCGGTTTCAAAGAATCACCCTCCTTCTAAATTTCCAATAATCCGGTATTTTACAAAAATCCTAGGATTTTAGCAAAAAAATAAAAATATTTTCTACGTCATTTATAAATTAAACGAACTTAATAATATGCTAATAAAAATATCATGCGGTGCTGTTCAAAACATGAGCCACATGTTGGAATGTCCCAGGTGTCCTTACACCTGCACTTTAGAGGATTTAATGAGTGCCACCAATGCTGCAGTTAACGTGGCCACTTACTGGGCGCAAACAATTTAAAGAGTTTACCATCGATTCGAAAAGAAGAAGAATAATATGAAAATTGTTAGATGTATAGTAGTTAAATATGTTACCTAAATTACTGAAATAAAATTAGGACATTAGACGCAGGAAATTGACCGGGTTTAATTTCACGACCAAACAAATGTACAACTGCAATTCAGAGAGCTATATTGATCTAGAACTTTCCTCATCTGTATTACGAATGACCTTTAAACTTCCAACAAACCGTACAATAACTACACTATATTTAAAATTCCAACCGATTATGTATAAATAATTAGACTTTCAAAGTTAAATTCAGTTTTGAAAGTATCTCCTTGTAACGTTCAAGGTTCCAAATGATTACGTGTGAGAAGTTTTTTCTTGAAACTTCTTGTCACGAATGAAGATAAAGTTGAAAAAACCCATACGTAAGCGAATGAGACGTGTAAAATATACGACAGACTGAAATTATAATTGCATTGGTTTTGTAAGAAAAGCCGTGGGTTTTGTGGCTTAGTCCTACTGTCCACGGGCGTGTAGCTTCATAGATTGAACTCGAATAGGTGTCCTAACTGACAATCGCACGACGCGGTCGTGCGACTCAAATGTTTATAAATCTATTCGCTCGAATTTAGTTCGTATGAACGCGCGGTCAAACATTGGCACCGCGGTCCACGGTCGCTCGCTCGCGTCGTCCATTTCGCTCGACGATCATAGGACACCCAGTTTTTGACATCGCACGAATACGCGATGGTCGCATCGCTTACTCGCGCATTCGCGTTCTATTTGGACGATGCACGAAGCCTAAGCGTCATGAAGCCTGCTAGCAGCAATGCGAGCACGACGTCGCCGCTTCGTCGAAAGAGTTTCATAGTTTTTTATGTAAGCTGTGAGCAGAAGTACACAAAGCGTATAATGAAAAACACGAGTACAATACGCGTCTATGAAGCTAGGCGATTTTGGACACTAAACCTTACCCAAAGTAAATTAGGCATTATCACGTTTGAAAAGAGTTGAATATGTCTTCAAGTGGAAATAATGATGATTACGGACATGAGACTGCTATTTAGAGCTCATCTATTGGCTGCAAAGTATCAACAACCTGCATAAAAACACTTCAAACAAGTGCCTACGCCTGTTAGCACCCATTTGTTTATCAACAGTACTTATTGGAACTACGGCTCATTTCTCTACCACTGTTCCATCTGCTACAATCGTCAAGGGAACTGTCAGAAACGTCTGCACGCTCCGGTCGCTAGACGACGACTAAAATAGACCGTGACGTTCCTGGGAATTAAACGAACTGCTTAAGACGTGTCTGGTTTTTGGCGATGGCAATAACGATTTTTAAGGGATGTGAAAAGCTGTACGAGTACTGCAAAAGTTTCTTAGAAGTTCTTTAAGTCGAATTTTGGTTTCTTTTGGCATGAAAGTCAAAAAATATTTATTTTAAATAAACCGTTTACAGGCACTTTTGAAAGGTCAAGAAGTAAGGATGTCCAAAAAAAAAAAGTGTTCACGCTAAACGAAACGATTGTAACTTGGCTATGGGGGTAGTATTTAATAACCATCCGTTTTCATTGGCCTCTATAAATCCTAACTACCTAGGAGATGGTTGTGCAGGACTGGTAACATAGCAGCAGACCTAGCCAAGTTACGACCGTTTCGAACAAAGGAATCGGAGGCACAACCACCTTCAACCACCTGCACAACCACCTTTTTGTTTTGTTTTCGAGGGGAAACCTTCAAAAGGCGCCCAGGCTATGGGGATAAGTCCGGGGAGTGTGGGATCTTTACCTCACTAAAAGCACTCCGGTGACCATCATCAGCACATAGAAGTTGCACCGTTAACTCTTAAAAGAACATTCCGGAACGCCCTCTGTGCAACGCTTGTTAGGGCACATCCCAATTTAGCTTCACTTTTTTTGGACTGACCGACATTTTGACAATTCAAAAGTGCCTGTAATTGGTCTATTTGAAATAAACTATTCTGATTATGATTCCCTGAGGTGACAATGTCGACGCAAGTCCTGTTTCACGCTGGCAGTGTTTGATTAACCGAAATCTTGACATTCACTTACATATATTAGGTCTTATACAATTCATGCTTTATTTTTCCTTCTGTATTTTATTTTTGCAACAACATTTGGTCAGAGAAGGTGATCTAGCGATAAAAAACCGCACCTCATAGGTATGTAAATTGAAATGTGGTCAAACTGCCAAGTCACTGTTTCGTAAGAGCACACGTCATTCCCCAAGCTAGTAATATCAGGCTTAAGGACAAGTCAGTTCTTGTCACATTTCACACATGTCATTGATAACTGCTATCTTATCAAGTATTACGAAGAGGTAAACTTGTTTGTATATATGTTTGTAGAAGGGATGTAACGGAAGTGATCATATCAGACTCAAATTGGGACGCGGAGGTTTTTTAAATTTGGTCTATCGGAACCGGAATTGGAAGCAAAGATGACAGTTTTTTCTATTTTTGATAGGTTCGCGCCACTTGATGGAAAGCGACGATGGGGTCGACAATGGAGCTCTTGACTTAAAGATTCCCGGGTTGTAGCCATCAGGAAACACAGACTCCGGAAGGAATTCCACTCCTTAGCTGTGCGCACAATGAATGTGTATCCAAAACGTTTTATGTGTACAGGTGGGATGTTCATCATGTACCGGTGTTGCATCGCCGTACGCTTGGTGGTCCGATAATGGAAGGGACTAGGCGGAATTAGGCTATGCAATTCCGAAATGCTACCGGTAAAAAACTGATTTGGCAAAATAAATACTACTAAAACTCCAGTTCAGGTATAAATTAATCACGAACTCACAACATGCCAAATACGAAACAAAACAACAAGTGAAAAAGTTATTGTTGGTTAGAAGGCACGGGGTTGGAGGTTCCCCCCAAACAAGTACTGTACCTGTGATATAAAACAGGTACAATACTTCTAAAAAACAAAAATCCATATCCGAAATCAGAATCAGAAGTTTCAACCTTTCGGAATTGTCATCGGACCTACGTAACATCTCTGGTTTGTAGGAAACGAGGCAAATTTAAAAAAAGTGAAAGCAGCGAAGTGGAGCATCATAGATATTGCTTCTTGTGTAGTAGAACATGGAAGCAAAGACGCGATTTGGGCTTTATTGTCGCCATAGAATGTAGAGGGTTTTTTTTAGGGTAGATAGAGATATTTCACCACCTTCTTCGTTCGCTTTACTGCTTCCCATTCCCTCTCGCTCCGGAACTATGGCCTGAACAAAGGCCGGATACAGGAGATTGCCGTTGACAATTGCCTCCAGGACGACAAGGAGGTAAAAAAAGTCAAAGCCGCTAGATAAACTAGTGAAAATATGATGTAAAAGATTTTTCGCGCAATTCCATTATCATATTTTTTTATTTGTAAAGTTACGAGTATCACAGAATTCACGGATAAGATATCTGATAAAAACTTTAACGCGAATATCGAAAAGTTTGAGGAAGTGTGGAATTTTTCGCAATTCGATTTCCTGTTTTGGTCGCGTATTTTTATTGTTATCAATCAAATTCGCGACTGCCACTGATAGGCCGGTCAAGCCTCTCAAAATCATATCTGACATGATTAGGTTTATCTATATTTATAGATCAGCTGACAGCTGCTAAAATGAATCGAACCAGCTGACCGAACAGAGGCCCAACTATGAAGTCTTAATGCGATCCATTTGACGACCCAAACTGAACTTTATAAGGGATGGAGCTATATAGCTCTTTCTCGCTCGCACACTTAACATTTTTACACGTCATGGTAAGGCCCCAGATACTGTTCTGTCTTAGCTATGAACTGTCAAACGCGTAAAGGTTAAATAACCGTAGCTTTATATATATGAAATTTTCTCTGTCTGTTTTTTTTTTTCTGTTCAATAGAACAGAAAAACCCCATAATATTCTTGACCCATTCCCTCTCCTAGAGAGGAGGCCAGAGTCCCAGCAGTGGGGACATTAAAAGGCTGATTATGCTATTCTATTCTCTTATTTTTGTTTTCGTAAGAAACGTTTCCAACCTATGTACTTCCTTGGGGTTAAAAAACACTTTTACATATCAATTTTTTCTAGCCTACCTAGCTGACATCCCTGAGAAGAATCATCGACACAAACTTAGGGGGAAAGCGTAACAGACAGTTCCTTTTACATTTATAATCTTAGTAGGGATAAGTTTCTATTTTTCTGCATCCAGTGTACCTAAAATGGAAAACTATTCCGTCAAAAAAGCCTCTATTCTACAGACGAACTGCAAAATGCATAAACCATCACCATTTTTTACCACAAGATCGTTAACAATATGGTGACTGTTAAGTGTAACCTTCAGTTTTCGTCTGATAAATGTTGTATCTTTTATTTACTACCCACATGGGTTATAATCCTCGTCACACAAGTTGAACCGTTGACCTTGAATGCGCAGTAACCAAATTTCGGGTCTCAATTGAAGTGGAGGGCTGCGCGAAACCCTTCACTAATATTATGTCACACTAGTATTAAAAAGGCGAAAATTTGTAAGTGTATGTGTTTGTTACTTCTTCCTGCTGGAACTGAGGAATGGATTTGGATGAAATTTTGCAATGGAATTCCACACGGGTTAATGATAAATGATATTTATTTTGCAAATAGGTTATAAAAACACTTTTACACGTCAATATTTTTTTCGTCAGTTTAAACTAGATGAGGCCGGTGTTTCCTAGGTGACTACCCTGACATGAAACACCGAAACAAACTCAGGGGTCACAGTCTCTTTTCAACTGTAAAGAACCAAGACGACACCGGTGTCCGCACACCTATTGTCTTTCTATTGTGTCTCTAATTACAGCATTCAAAAGGTTACAGTCCATACAGTAAATTTGTAATGGTCAAATCACATGAGAACTATGCAGATTTGTCTGAGATGGTCTTTTGAGGAAAGAACCACGCAGATTTGAGTGGACCTGTCCAATCAGTGCAAGCATTTGTCAGTATTCGTGAAGCTCAACTGGACTACTAAGGAGCTCAACAACTTGACGAACAATACCAAAGACAGGACATTTGGATTGGCCGCAGAAAATACTCCAATTGCCAGACAGACATAGATTAAAATTACTGAAAAAAAAAAGCAATCCACATAGTCCTGGTCCAGGTAGACCTGGGTCTACCCGTGTCGGGACTGTTCCTGGAATAGCGCATAGTATCTTTTTTATCCCGGGTGTAAATTCCCTTGGGTCAATTTTCTACTTACACACGGGCGAAACCGCTGATAGCAGCTAAAATAACGATTAAGATTCTAATTGGGTTACACAGTGTTGAATACTGATAAACAAAATATTTTTGCAGCATAAAAAGTTCTACCTAAGTGATAAAGCTAAAACCAAAATGAAAATAAAGAGTTATCATTTCTGGTACATATACAAGCAAAAGGACCAAACAAAACAGTCAAGATATATGGGTTTTATACAATGTTTTCTTATGCACAGACAAAAAGAAGATGCGATACCCGTCGACACTGTAATTATCTAAATTGACTTCGTCAAAAACGAAAAAGGAAATAAAATCCATGAGCCTGGTCCGCCATAACAAGCTAAGGTTAAAAACAGGTCGCAAAAACGTTTTCCTCCACGATATTAGATTGCAAAAACTTTGAAACTGGATGACGTCATCAGAAGAGGCTTTTTTTTGAGAATGGTAAATCATCAAATAACTTCTACCACTTTTGATTGAGTGAGAGGGAGCATCGGCCTTATACTAAACTTTGTACCCACCTGTGTTCTATCATTATTTGAAACACACAACACATCGAGAACTTTGCAACACATCGAGTAGATGTCAGCATGCAGCACAAAGTTGTACCGGATATCGAACAGAAGCGGCCCCAGAATTGATCCCTGTGGAACACCACACATCATCTCTCATCTTTTCCGCTCTTCCCGATCACTAAGGTGGATTAAAGCCCTGTCCTTGTAGGTGCACATTGGTGAACTTAGTTAAATAGAAACTCAATAGGTAAATCTGCAAACTATATAAGTTTGGAAGTTAACCTCAGGGCAAGTACTGCCAGGATAGAAGTATCAAATGTCTGAATGCAGGTCATGTACTACCCGTGTGCCTCCATACGTGCTTCTGTGAAACACTGAATAAAGAATAAATGTGAATCCATCACACTTATTAGTAAGAAAATCCAAGCGCAACTGTTCAGCGTTTTTCCTGCGCTTGATCTTTTTGCGGTCTTATCGAGTCACCGCCACCGTCCCATTGGTCTATGAGATTAAAAGAACAGAGACTGCCCTTACATTTTTGCACACATTAGTGTATTACAATTAATCCTGAGTCTTGTATACTTGGCTAATATTTGTTGAGATTGGCCACCATGACCAAAATTAAGTAATGAGGTTTCGGAAGGATTATTAAGTAAATTTCTTCGTAAACAGACATTGAAAAATCCACGAGTGCTTTGTAGGTGTATTTGTTTTCCTTACTAAAAAGTTGAACTTGAGGAAATGCACAAGGAAAATTGAACTATGCATCTCAAAAAACCCGAAGAATAATAAAGGATAGTCGATATCCATGCCGATCTATGCATGCGTGACCATTTTAACATATCGAGATTCCTCTAAGCTATCTCGAAAGCACGTTAAGCCTGGGTATCATTTATAAATCTTTGACAATCAGACAGTTGCCAGAAAACCCTGACACCAGTCTTGTCAATGGGCATCGTGTTACCCAATTGTTGTGGAGGTCAAATAGATAGTGGCTTAATTTGAAATAATGGTATCTAACTGCATCCAGTTTGAATATACCCCAGCTTTGTTGGGAAAAGATTAGTAAAATGATGGGCAATGTTTTCGTTTTAAGGATGAAAAGAGTGGATGACAAGACTTAATTAAAGATATCGCTGTTGCGGTAAAATTAAATGGGATAAGGGAAGGACGATCATAAGATGGTGATACCTACACATTTCTCTGTATTGTCTTATGAATTATATGAGGAATGATTATAAAGGATAGCGGGTGAATGATAGCATTACGGCAGAAGAAAATGTATTGCACCGACCATAATTAACATGGACGAGGACAGGAAAATGATGATGATGATATTGATAGTGTGAGTTAGCGCCTTTTAGGTAAGTTCCATTGTTTTAAGTGTTGGTATTATAAATATTAACAGAGAATGTTATAATAAACCTATTACATTATAATGGAGTCATACTATGATATTTATAAAATCATCTAGCGGCTATTATTTGCGAAGTACGTTTGAAAATATTATCACACACACGGCTTGCTCTTTGAAAATATTTAATAATAAATCGACTTCATTTTCTTCATCTCACGTGACTTATTTCATTACCTATTATGAGACTGATGTTGAAATAATATCCAGTTAAACATAGCATATAGAGTAAGTATGGGTAGCCAATGGTTTTCTCACTACATCTCTCTGTGAAAGTTGTATGATTTCCAGTGACACGAGAGAAAAAATAAACCGCATCTGAACTTATTTGTGGATACTTTCATAGTAACTGAAGTGTTCGTCACAGTATTGTGACGAGCACTTCAGTTCTATGAAAGTATTGGACATACTTACTATTATAGTGAATTATACGGCCGTATCTCACTTTGCCAAAAAGCGGTTTTCGGTGAAAAGCTCAGGAGTCTGTTGGATGTGCGAAGCACGGGACCAATTGATGTGGCGACGCTTGAAGGACATCTATTTCCAGCTGTGGACATCTTTCGACTGAAACTTATTACCTTGTTCCATCGTGAACAAGCAAGGTAGTAGTGGCTTTGTTTGTTGGTCAGATTGGGGAACGCATTGAAATTTATTTAAGTATCGTCAATCGTGGAGGCATTTCAGAAGACTCAGCATTGAAAGGTTTCCTGTGAGGTGGACCCACGACTTGTTCAGAGCAGCAGATCGGTTGATCTGGCCATGAGTCTTTCAACCGAAATGATCATGCTTACTTGTTGAGACAATTCTAATGCCTCCAAAAAGCTAAACATAGACAGAACATCTAAATATTTGCTCCATTAGGGAATTGATCGAAATAGTAATAACCTAAAGTGCCAAACTCAATCTGTCAACTAACAGACACTACTCATCGATCCGGGTCAGACGGCATAGTAACGACAAGTGATAAGAGTTTTAATGTACCGACGAATAAACCCCCCCATCCGATAACAGGTGAACGAACTTCAAAAGCTTTATCTGATTGGACAGAATTAAAGGTTATAATGAGTGCAAATTTTTGTTGTGAGGTGGGAATTGTCATCAGTTTAAATATGATATTTTGGTAGAGGCAAATCAATGGACCACAATGTTCAGCTGTGAAAAAGACGGATAAAAAAAGATTGCATGACGAGAATGGTAAAAGCGAAAAATGAGTAAAAGTATGTACATTAGGGGAAGTTTGAAAGTGGCGCCAGTGACTATCAAGTTGAAAGGGAATCGTTTATCTGGCCATGTGAAATGGGCTAAAACGCATGTTACTAAAAGAATTTTAAATATTCATGTGAATTAAAGGGAGTCCATTATAGCGTGACTGCTGACAGGATAAAAAGGAAGAAACGTGTATTGCGCCGACCCCAAATAACATGGGACAATGGTGGGTTGACGATGGTAGAGATAGATCAGAGAAACGTGGCCAAAGAACTTTCACGAAACGATGAAAGAATTGTGGGTAAATAAAATGGGATGATGGTTGAGTTTTGAACAGACAGTCAATAGATATGTAAGAAAAGAAAAGACAGGCACCGAACTTCAATATATTGGAATAACGGTAAAATTAAATACAATCTTGGAGTAGTTTATAAAGATGATTAGTCAAAAGCCAATTTTAGATTTCCTTATAGATCAGAACGATCATATCAGATAAAGGCTTCTTTAACCGAGACATGGACCTGATCTAATAAAGAAGACTTGTGTCATCACTTGGTAATACTATCGACCTCGATATACTTAGTTGAGTGAGGAATAGGGACTGGACAAAGTGACACTTGAGTGTCACTTTGTCCAGTCCCTATTCCTCCTTTGTCCATCCATTCCAAACATTTTGGCTTTTCGACGTTATTCTATCGAGACCCCTAAAAGATTGAATATTACGGTGAAGTTAGAAGAAGGTCCTCAGTTAGAAACATGAGGCTCTTTTGGATCGATACCTGCTAAAGCTTGGTCGAAAGAGTCACCGCATTCCTGGAGTGTATAGGGCAACTAAAGGAGCATGGGTGGGCATTTAATCAGTAACACTACCTCTCGTTCCACCAAGGAGAAAGTATAATTTGATGATTACCTAGCCAAAAAAAAAAGCAATCGGTAAATCAGAAAAATTAAATGAATTGTTCTAAAGCACAATACAAGAAGAGAATGATAGCATTCTATTCATATACTAAGAATGTAAACCGATGCCACATCAATATTGTGACTAAAATAGTGTTTCACTAAACGACAAACACTCATTGTCTAACAACAATATTTAATAAAACGTATCATGCAACTTAATAATTGTACTCCAAGCATTTAAATATAAACAACTCGTATTCATTGAAGACAAAGACAATAAATTTATAATCAATAGTTTTTTTATATGTATGTAGGGTTTATATAATAGTGTCAATTGACCCTAAGGTTATCTGTACTACGCAGTGCCCACATGGTGGTCAGAAAGGAGATAAATCTAATGATATGTCAGCAGTAGATTGACCCTAGACTAATTAAGAAATAGAATATAGAGAGCTTGTGCAAAGTCATGAATATAAAACAATGACATGCTAAAATAGAGCTAGGAAAGACCGTAAATCAGCAAGAGCATAGCCTGAGATTCCAAATACAATTATGAATGCTGAATTGGATTGAGGAGAAATCGCCCAACCAGATGACTAGACGATTATAAAAAGGAGCAAGGATCGGATGATGTAAAGAGGGCCTCAGGCTAGCAGTAGACGATTGGACCACGTCAGTAAAAAAATTATCGAAATTCAAGACTGTGTAGAATACTTGTGCCATTCAAAAGATTTTGACTTGTGTGAGTTTATTTATTAAGGCATCCAGTTCGGACAGACAGAGAAGTAATTAGCACTTTTACATGTTCTGTCTAGACTTCCGTCTGTCTCTTGGTTTGTAGGTGCTCTTTGTTTAGGTAGAAATGCAGACATATCTTATAATATTCCACTGTATTTGTAGGTTTAATCTCATTTTTGTTCAACTGCAACTGCCACGTAATATCATTACTGCAGTCAAAAGACTTCTACTTCTGGAAACAAACCTCTCTCTCAAGCATCGCCAGGTCCACTGGTCCAACGGTTTCTAAACCCATTTATTCGTCTTATATGTCAGACTGTGGCGTTGAAAGGATACGTAGTACTCTTCTCTAACCATTTGTTTCATGGTCAAGTGATAGTTTCATGACCTGAAGCTCGATAGCGTGACAACCTCGAGTTAATATCTTCAGTAGCAAAAATAGCCATTGTAATTTGTTTCTACATTAATTATATTAAAACTCTGTGTTAGCCAGGAATTATTAAAGGCTTAGACTTTTTGCGATTGCCCTGCCCACCCACCCGTCATCACCTGGCTAGCCTTTAAGGGCGCGTCAGAATTTTGCTGGCTAAAACCCATAGTGTACTTTCAATTGTCCTTTATTACGAGGTTTGCGGTAACTCCACAACCCTGGCAGGAGTCGGCCCTAACTGGCCTTATCAGTTTTGCTGACATCACTGAAGCACATGTGGAGCACTACGCCACCCGATGGTGACATCCACCTCCACTGTGACCACGTGGTGGACTGACCAGTCCCTCTCGCAGAAGAGGGCTGTCGCTTTAGTGGGAACAATATAGGCTACTTTATTCATCAGAAAACTATGATACGACCTTACCCAAGTCCCCAAATATTGTTTTGTATTTTGTAGTAGGTATTCCATTCGCATGCGGTCAAACGTGGAGCTTCACATGTCGACCACGATTCAGATAACGGTGTAGGCACCAATTCCAACGTAAATAAAATGCTACTAAAACATTGTATCCACGAAACCATTCGCAGATCTTATCAAATTACACCAATTAACCTTTTCGGGTTAATTGTCAGCGTCCAGACAAAGCAATTGAACTTTACAACTATATTTTTGTCTGCGTAGCAACTGTGTGTGACCAGAATAACTGAAATATCTAAATATCAAGTCATGAACCCAGTTACCTCTGTGTTTGTTTTGGAAATAATCTCGGAAACTAGTTTTTATGCAAAAGAGCGGAACCCAAAAGATGCGAAGAGCAAAAAATGCATGTGACATGCATTCATTGAGGCGATGATGGCGCAATGGGCGAGCAGTGACATGAAACTGGATAAAGTGAATAATCTGATCCGAGGGCGCTGTAAAGTAGATGAAATACAGCACAAGATGCTGGAAAATCTTCTGCGATAGTTTTTTTTTAATTGATATAAACTAGTGCTTGACTGCAATCCCATCTGATGGTTTTTTTTTTATGGTGGGTAAAATCATCTAATGACAGATCCCGCCCTTGGGTGGGGCGGGAAATAGTGTCAGACTCTTACTGACTAAAAACCTACCCTGTTCCCTTCATTGCCTTTGTCCCAGGGTCCTGGGTGACATTTTCACATAATCTTTGGCCCCAGTACTGCTGATGGTAAGCAGTGTTGCAATCGTTGATGGTGAGGCGCTCAGGCGCACTAGTTTATTAAGAGTCTGTTCACTCTAGCCTTGAAGACATCCATGGTATGGGCTCATAATCGCGTTTTAATCACAAAAGAGGACGAAAAAGTACAGGTTCCCCAACGACTATCTGAAGCGCACTGTCAATGATTACGCCTCGATCTTTACCGGACGGCCTGATGGCGAGCTACCCATCAATGAGACCTCTTTCGAAAAAAACTATTCAAAATTACCACGGCTAAGTTGGCAGATAGCAACACTGAATGACAGACGATTACAATACAAGTATCACACTATACAAGCTCAAGCTCATACTATACAAGTATCACCAATATTGAGCATAAATTAGTTTAGTTTTTATTTGTATTCGGTAACCATGGCAGGCGATGACTGGCACAAAGCGAAGGTTACAGTAATGACTACCAATAGACAATTACTATGCTGGTCATTATCTTATGTTAAAAAACTTTACTGCGACGTTGTATTCAGTAGATGCTTTTACATATTGTACATATGTATTGATTGGAATAGGTACACGTGTATTTTTTTTTATAGTTTATGTACATAAAAAGCAGAAGATACATTAATAGAAAAAATTGTGCAAAGGTACTGCTTATTTCAAAAAGAAATTTCTTCCAGCAGACCTGCGAAAGGAGACATTGGAAGAGATGTAGACTATAGTGTTGTGTGTGTTTTTTATTATGGATAGGCTCGCGTTTGATCACTATCTCACTGGTAAGCGATGATGTGGCCGACGATGCGGCACGCCTGCCTAGAAGTAACCTATTCACTCTTGACGTAAAGACCCCTAGCTTATAGCTATCAGGAAACATAGACTCTAGCAGGGAATTCCATTTCTTAGCTGAACGAATAATGTATGTTTTACCAAACCTCTTTGTACGGAGTAGTAGGGGTGGGATGTCACACGGTATACGAGTTAAACCAAAATGGCGATCGACCTTCAATGCGCAGTAAAACTAGATTTTCGGGTCTCAATGGAAGCGGGGGCTGCGCATTACCATAGCAACGGATTTAACTTATTTGCCGCGTACTATACCCGTGGCGCAACGACGTCCTCTGGTCCGATGATGGAACGGACTTTGCGGAATTAAACTGTGCAATTACAATGCACACTCCCCGAAATGCAAACGATAGAAAACCGACAGGCTAGCAACTCGGCGTCGATGCTCAAGACTTTGGTTTTGATTTGACAAGTGCATCATTGCCGATGATCTTTTTGGCTCGCTTCTCAATTGACTCTAGTGCATCAAGCTGGTATTTGGCAGATCCATGCAAAGATGAGAGCAGTACTCCATACACGATCGAACTTGCGTTTGATGGAGGTTGAGCATCTGTTCCGGCGATTGAAATTGGTGATTTTTACTAAGCTCAGTATTTTATATGTACTCGTATATTTGTATAATCGGCTTATTCTTCTGGAGAAATTATAAGTCACGCCACACATTTCTTTATTGTCCATGTAATCAATCTTCTATTTTATAACTAAGCAACGGGAGAATGAGATCTTTGTGATGAAAACGTCTTTTTACAACGCTAACTAAGTACGAGTATTCTTAGGCCAAGAACAAGCGAAGCGAGCTCGGAATTGAAGAGCACTCCGACACGGACAGGTTAGGTTAGAAGGCTATATAGAATAATGATTATATAAAATTATATATCCAGAAATATAGTACTGGATCCATTGTACCTACACTAAAGTGTGCGTCGATTGTTTGAAAGACGGAGTATATGTCACTGGGTTATTGTAAATACCTTAAGTCTAGGAAGCAGACCGCATCAGGCAAAGGCGGCGGGGCTCACGTCCCAGCCGCCGCCGGGATTCCGATCCTGATTTCCGCCCACCGTAGGCGCGCGCTTGCGGACGGCGAGCAATGGGTAGCTCGCTGTCCGACTGTCCAGTAACCGACCGGACCGAGCCCAAAGCGTCAACGGCGCGTACTGTTCCCGCGCGCCTCAAGGAGCTGTCAGCAAACCGTAGAGGCTTAGCCTGCTAGCTGCAGGCAGGCAGGTTCGGCCCCGGTATGATAGGCAACGAAGGAACGGGGTAGATTTTTAGTCAGTAAGAGTCTGACATTATTTCCCGCCCCGCCCAAGGGCGAGATTTGTCATTGGATGATTTTACCTACGAGTATCATAAAAAAAACACCGTAAGTTAATAAATCGTGTCAAATTGTAAACTCCATATTAAGGATATGGGTGAGATTTTATGTGTTTAAAATCAATCTGTTCAGTACATATCCGTAGTCAAAAATCTGATTAAGATTTATTATAATCTTACGGTATTTACAATAATCCGTTGACATGTATATCAGTCGTCTACAACATGCTACATTTTCACGAATTCATCTCATGATTTAAAAAAAATATCGCACTTTAAATTTTTACGACTTATAGAATCATTATCTTATCTGCTGGATAATCCTAGAGATTACTGTTATCTATTACATACGTAGTAGGTAGGTATAGGTAGGTTATGAAATTCGAATGTTTATTCTATTTATCGCAATTAGAGATGGGTTTCTACCCGGTAAATACCGGGTAAATACCCAAAATACCCAAATGCAGGGTTTTTACCCGGGTAAATACCCAAATGGTGGGTATTTTCCTTTTCATTATTGTTTTAAGTCTTTTATACACTTTAAGCAATAAAAAATGTTTATCAAATGTGTTTTATACATGAAGTGTAAATGGTGTCAGCAAATAATAGTTTTCTACTAACAAATCATATAAAAATTGTACGTCTGTATTTTTACGTATTATATTAGGTGGTTTATATTACATTTGATTATAGTAGTTTTAAATTAAAGACTATTTGAATATCACAGTATGTCGTAACAAATATTTATTGATAAAATACATTAAATAAACGTGAAACATCAAACTCTTGAGTATGTAAGATGAATAACTAAAATTTGGCAAACTCGCGTATATTCTCAGAACTAGTGACGATGAAGATACTTTGTTATTAACTAAAAATCTACTACATTAGCGTATGAGATTGAAATTAATATTAAAAAAATGCTGACGTGGTGCAGCTCACGGCGTTTCAACCTTACGTTAAAGTTTCTAAAGTGGACTTTCAATTGATAAAATAAGTCCGTCAGTAGGCGCATTTAGTTGGCCAGCGGTCCCTCAATCCTTACAAATATACACATCAACCGTTCCCGCTTCTTCGCCTTCTCTCCGCGTATACGTATTATGCTTACTACTTCCACTTGTTTTTGAATTACTAAAGACTGCGCACGTAGAAGTGATATCTCATACTGTTTCATTTTGGATCAGGATTCAAAATTTTGCTGGTGCTAACGACTAAAACTGGTTTTGGAAATATTAATATATTGTATTCATATATGTATATTTAATTGAATGCAATACAATTTACGTTAAACCTTAGAAAATATACTCGTACTAAACTACAGTAGATATACCAAAGAAAGTAATTTAAGTATTTTGTAATAGAAGTACGTCATTAACACTTTGAAGCTTTTTTTTTCTCAGGGTCTCATTCTGTAATCATGATGAAAAAATATAGAAATATATATTGTATGTCATATAAAACAATAAAAACACTGAATATTTCTTAGATGTACCTAATCAAGACAAAAAAATATAGAACCGAGTAAATGAAGCAAAAAAAGAAAAACAAATTGCTAGCGATAAAAATCATCTTCGTTTAGTAGTATTAAAAAATTAAGCAAATTCATATTATTCATTTTTGAGTATTAAAATGCGTGTTTATAAATTGATATAACAAATTGATTACTATGATACCTATTTACCTGTTATTTTTTAAACCATAAAAAAAAATTAAACTGAAGTTCTAAGTATGAGGAACCCCCAAAATTTATTGTTTTTTTTTTCTATTTTTGTGTGAAAATCCTAATGCTGTTTACAGAATACATCTACTTACCAAGTTTCAACAGTATAGTTCTTATAGTTTCGGAAAAAACTGGCTGTGACATACGGACGAACGGACAGACAGACATGACGAATCCATAAGGGTTCCGTTTTTTGGCCATTTTGCTATGGAACCCTAAAAAGGGAGTTCCGATTCCAAATTAAATGAAAGGACATTATATAAGGAGGAAAATCAGCCAAGTTTAGAACATTTTGACCAGTTACGCGAACACAAATGTACTGACCAGCAGATTTTTTTTTCGCGATTTCAGGTTTGGTCCCATAGTAAAATTTGTTTGCTTTTCATGACTACAATCACGTGTTTAAGTTTCGTTCACTAATTACCAGTCACCCTATATTATGTCATTTACTATATAGAAACTTTATCAAATCAGTTAAGAAATTGTACATTTATGCAATTCACCTAAACTTTATTAAATAAAACGTTCCATAAAGTGTTTATAGTTTATACCCATGCTTTTGGGTATTTACCGGGTAAAAACCCTGTTTATACCCAAATTGGGTATTTACCCGGTAAATACCCGATGGGTATTTACCCACCGCCCATCTCTAATCGCAATACGCACATCGATATAAAGGTGTGTGTCTATGGAAATTGAAAGAAAAAAGTTATTTGTCTTAAAAAGTTATTATTTGGACATTATCTACTCTCGGATTTCTTTTTTATTTGTTTGAGGTTGGATATTAGTTAATGACTTCTCCCTCTCTAGGGCGTAACAAACTTATACTGACTCAAACCTCACCTATGTTCCTTCAGTTGCCTTGCGTAGGACCATGGGTTTTCCTTTCAGATGTCAACCATTGTGGTTGATTTCTGACGCTTCGCACTGGCCAAAAGTATATCACAATCGCCTCCACGAGAACAGGCTGGTGCTCCGCCCAAGCGCCCATAGTGTTTTCCTGGCGGTCCACACGTTGGTAACACCCCGGCATTTCTTGGCTGAATCCGAAACAGGTACCTCACGAACTTGCCATGTTCGTTAAGGACCTGCGTCATGAGGAAGGTGAGATCGCCGCGGTATTGTTCAAAAGCGTCATCAGGGCCCTGGAAAACCAAGGGTAATTGAAAGGGAAGGTTTTAGGCAGTAAAAGTCAATACTCCCTCTCTCTCGCTATACCCAGAGCGAAAAAAAGTTAGTGACTAGTGATTACCCAACTTGACGATGACCTGGTGAGAGTTCCGGGAATGCGATGGATGCGAGACGCACAGGACCGTTCGTTGTGGCGACACTTGGAAGAGGACGTCCTTTCGCTTTTCCTTCGTCCTTCGCCTTCGCCTTCGTCCTCGTTCTTTACCAGTACTAAGAAAAAGAAAAATGGTGATACCCATTTTTCTTATCTATTACATAAAAATGAATCAAGAGAACCAGGGTTGCCGACATAGCGCGTAGAATTGCCAAACTTAAGTGGCAATGGGCTGGGCACATTGCACAGAACAGATGGCCGTTGACGCCGAAAGGTTCTGTAATGGCGGCCGCGTACCGGAAGACGCAGCGTTGGAAGGCCTCCCACAAGGTGGACCGATGACCTGGTCAGGGTCGCTGGAGTCCGATGGATGCGAGACGCACAGAACCGGCCATTGTGGCGACGCTTGGGGGAGGCCTATGTCCAACAGTGGACGTCTTTTGGCTGAAATGATGATGATGGTGATGAAAAATGAATCGCTGACTGTGTTGCTAAGTGCAAATCTCGAGAATGGTTGGACCGATTTCACTAATTCTTTTTTTTGTTGTGTTCTACTCTACTCTACCCTAAGAATCTTTCTTAGGTAGGGTAGAGTAGTGTAGTCTCGAGAATCTGGAGAACAGCTGGACCGATTTCTTTTTTTTGTTGTGTTCGTTATTGTAAGGAGAAGGTTGTTAGGTAGGGTAGGGTCGAGTAGAGTAGGGTAGAGCGGGGCGAAGCCTCGGGTAAAAAGTAGTAGGTAAATACAATTAATCAAAGTTATAATCAGTGCCAAGTGACAAGTGGAAGTGATTGAACTAAACTTAGGCACGAACTGATATATCATGATTTATGGCGGATTAAATAATATTGGCACAAGTCAGTTGTAGAACCTATATGTTATCTACATAAATGTATAAATCCCCGAGTTGAACTCGGTATTTTTTCAGACGATTACCGCGTTTTTTTTGTTAATAAATATTTACGTTTTCGCCAATAGTCACGTCGTTTATTTGATGGGTGTAAAGGTCACATGTCATTAAAGCCACCTGTCACCCACTCTTGTCGACAGGTGGGCCACCCGCCGTCCGCGCGTTGTGGGCTTACGACCGAGGCGAGTGATGCTAAGGAGTGGATGTAGTGAGCGCATACTCATACAAGTCCATATAAAAAAATACTAGCCGCAGGAGGCGAAGCGGTGCGGAGTGGTTTCCGGGTGGCTCTAATGACCTGATGATTTATACAAATTCTACCCGTGTCCGCTTCAGTACTTTTGTGTGCATACAGACATATGATAGATATAATAAGATAAGGGTCTATTATTGAGATGTGCCTGCTTCAGGTGGTAAAATAGTCGTATTTATCAAACCTCAAGAGGCGATACGCATTCTATGTGACGACATAGATGTCGCTACAACTCAGACGCTCATTCACACTCCAACTAGAGCGGGAAGAAGTAATTTAATGATTTCTCACACAAAAGAGTTAAAAAAGAGCTACGAATCTGGAGCTCAGTTTTTTTTTTTCGGAAGGTAAATATCATCCAATGACATCGCCCTTGGGTGGAGCGAGAAATAGTGTCAGTCTTTTACTGATTGAAAATCCATCCCGACCCTTCTTTGCCTTTATACCAGGGCCGAGCCTTCTTTTCAGAAGTAGACCCTTAGCCCCAGCAGACTGGGCCCCTACGGTTTACTGACAACTCCTTGAGGCGAGCAGGAACAGTACGCACCGTCCACGACTTGAGCTAGGTCCGGGCGGTTATCAGACGGTCGGCCAGCGAGCCTCCCATAGCCGCAAACCCGCGCCTTCGGTGGCAGGATATCAGCTGAGTAGGTACCAGTATTTAACTAGAACTGACTGCGTTTCTGACCTCCACAAGCCAGTTGCTGGAAATTCACTCTGGGCTATGGTTTTCACAAAGGCTTGTTTTCTTGTATAGCTTATACCGATTCTTTCCGAGGAAAACTGATATAAACCACAAGAGCCACGTTCAAGGGCACATATGTTTCCTTCCTGCGTACTGCGATACACAGATTGCGTCAGACGATAATAATATTATACAATATATTGTCGGTTAATCTATTCTACTGCTCTGAAACATGGTAGCTTACAATGGAAATCATCAGAATGCTTAAAATCACCCAAGGGCAATGGAGAGGGCTCCGTTGCATATATGCTCGGAGTTTCCTTGCGTGATCATTTCAGAAATGAAGATGAATAGGCAGGCCACATTGCTCGCAGAACAGATAGTCGCTGAGCCGAAAATAATTGGCTTTACCTATACTATTTCTACTATTATAGAAAAGCACATATTATTATTGCGTGTCTAATCATGGGAACAATAGCGTTGACATAATAAGTGTCATGGATAGCCATAACAGTGGGACACCACATTATATCACACCCATGGAAAAATTACTTTACTTACAGAAATATGCTGGGCCATGGCCCTCATCAGAAGGCAAAAAAACCCAAAAGGCTATGGAAAGGGCTATGCTCGGAGTTTCCTTGTGTGATCGAATCAAGAATGAAGATATCCACAGGAGAACCAAGATTGCTGACATAGCACGTAGAATCGCCCAATTAAAGTGGCAGTGGGCAGGGCACATTTCTCGCAGAACAGATGGCCGTTGGGGCCGAAAGGTTCTGGAATGGCGGCTGCGTACCGGAAGACGCAGCGTTGGAAAGCCTTCTACAAGGTGAACTGATGACCTGGTAAAGGCAGCGGGAATCCGATGGATGCGAGACGCACAGGACCGTTCATTGTGGCGACATTTGGGTGAGGCCTATGTCCAACAGTGGATGTCTTTGGGCAGAAATGATGATGATGAGAGAAATATCTACTATCGCCGTGTTTGAGAAGAACAATTCGATATCCGTGAGAACAATAGAAAAAGTACATTTAGCAGTCTCACTTAGCGATGTCGAAACCTCGTTAACTTTTGTAGAGCAAGCTGCTTCAGTAACACTCAGCAAATTGCTTTCAATTTGAGAGTTCAAGAAAATTAAGGTTAACTGTCAAAATTTTAATGACAGTGATCAGGGTACAGCTTCCATTCAGTACCCTGATCCCTTTGGTCGGCTTCCGTACAGTTTTAACCAGTAACCCCTTTTTGAGATGGGTAAAATCATCCAATGACATTTCCCGCCCTTGGGCGGAGCGGAAGAGTGTCAGACTTTTACTGATTTAAAACCCGCCCTGTTCCGTCGTTGCCTTTCATACCTGGGTCGAGCCTTCCTTTCAGAAACAGACCTTTGGCCCCACTAGGCTTCGACCCTAAAAAAATCATAATCATCAGCCTTTTAATGTTCCCACTGCTGGGACACAGGCCTCCTCTCTAAGAGAGGGAATGGGCCATAATTCACCATGCGGGCCCAGTGCGGCTTGGTGAATGTCACATGTCTTCGAATTTTTGGTTCTAGGACATGCCGGTTTCCTCACGATGTTTTCCTTCACCGTTTTGAGAGCAGTGGTGATGAAATAAATTACACAAAGTAATGCGCCTGGCTGGGTTTGAACCCGCGACCTACAACTCGTAAGTCGGGTCCGTTAAAACTCGGCCACCATTGCTGTCTACTTCGGCTTCACGGCTTCGACCCTGCTGGGGCCTAACTCCTTGAGGCGCGCGGGAACATTACGCGCCGTCGACCATCAGCAAGTACACCTTAGAGTGCCTTCAAGAAGTAGCTCAGAGGACTTTCATCAAAATATTTCTGCCTGGAGACTACATTAACCGGCCATTAGATCCATATCGCCACATAGGAACTAAAACAGTAAAATTCTGCAAGTAGAATTTCTAGAACAATCTGAGCTCATCTACCGGGCAGTTGCCCGACCCAGACACAACCCTCATCTGGTCGGATAATACTTCCCCTTTTCAGGTTTATGGGACTTTAAACATAACCAGGCTCACCAGACCGAGTTTTCTCGGCCAAATGAAAAGGCATACGCAAGATTTATCATAATAACTGTGACAAAAACACATTTTTTTGAATTCCTTACGACAATGCAACTGATGTAGGGAAAAAATACGACATGGCATCAGTCATCGGTCGATGTCCGATATCACGCATATCCTCAATAAAAAATAAACTACACTTATTGATTTATTGAATACATAAATAACAGTCTAGATAAGCTACTGTGCACATCTGAGACGTCATATAGGAAATAAAAATTAAAAAATCCTCCATTGCAGTATTAGAGTTTTCCGCGATGTACAACAGTCCGAAATGAACTTTCGGGCAGTAGCCTGGACCAGACCACATCCATCTGGTCGAAGGATCCTTCTTTTTCAACGGAGGTTTGCGGACTTTACAAACTACTAAACCACGAACGGATCTTCTAGTTGTTCACGAACTTCTGCTCGTGGCTTCACTCGCGTGTAGGTAACTTAAGGGAAAGTTCCCTCGGGATGTAGTAAATACTGTGGTGCTATTCTCTAAGAAAACCAGCGCTGCCTCTACGACGAACACCCAAATAGCATACATTGGATTGTCAACCTTATCAGCCTGTCAATTGGATTATTTATTCAATGTATCATATTTAGATGTACGTCGTTGCGGTGGTTGGTGGCTGGTTATCTTAGAGAATAGCACCACTGAGGTACCTCCGGATGCAGTGTAGTTTTGTGCGAATACATGTCATCCAATCCATACGTACAAAATGAAATAAGGATACTTTCATTACGCGTCCAGCTAAGGAGTGGAATTCTCTGCCGGGGTCTGTTTCCAAACAGCTACAATTTGGGGGTTTAGGTAAACCGGCAAACCTATGTAGACCATTGGTACTATTCTCTAAGAAAAAGCAGCGCTGCCTCTACGACGAACATCCAAATAGCATACATTGGATTGTCAACCTAATTAAGCATACATTCCTGACAGCGGGAAGCGATTTTGTTTTATACTATGTAGTGATATATCCCTGAGTACATAGGCATAGTACATACACATAAATAACTGTCATGGTAAGTACTTGCGTATATTATGTACATATCATTAGGTATGCTTGTGCGTCATTCGTACCACGCCTCCTGAACGGTGATGTACTTATGTGTGTGTGTGGGTGTACTGTGTTTGTATAGCGCTTGAAGTTTCTGCTTTGTCATTGTTTTAGGTGCTAAGTAGCGAGTAGTGGTCGGTTCAAGCTATTTTTGATGTTGAATGGGCGGTTTATGTAACTTGTGACCTTTGGAAGGTAATTGGGTATTATGCTGAGTTACTTTTATACAATATTAGTTTTTGCCCGCGGCTTCGCTCCCGCTCTACCCTACTCTACTCTACTCCCTCCTTGCTGGCCTACCACCATGGGATTTGGAGGCAACAGTCCTTGCACACATGCATGACTTACGCGTGGAGATGCAACGTCGGGGCGAAACTCCGCTGCCGCGACAAGTCGCGGCATGGCGGACAGAGCTCCGGCGGGATCTCATGGTGAAATGGCGAGAGCGACTGTCGCAACCTCGTGCTGGGCACGCCACGATCGAGGCGGTAAGGCCCCTCTTTCAGGCGTGGCTGGAAAGGCCCCACGGCGTCGTCACCTTCCGTTTGGCGCAGGTGCTGACCGAACACGGCAAGTTCGGTCCGTACCTGTACAAGATTCGTGCGGAGACGACGCCCGGGTGTCGCCACTGTGCGGACCGCCCGGTGGACACGGTGGAGCACACAGTTGAGGTGTGCCCCGCTTGGGAAGAGCATCGCCGTGTCCTCGTGGGGGCGATCGGCGGCGATCTCTCGCTCCGGGGCTTGGTTCAAGCCATGCTCCGGAGCGAGGAGGAGTGGCAGGCGGTTGCCTCCTTTTGCGAAGCAGTAATGCTAGTAAAGGAGGAGGCCGACCGCATTAGGCAAAGGCGCACACGCCGCCGCCGCCGCCGGGTTTCCGATCCCAATTTCCGGCCACCGTAGGCGCGGGCTCGCGGACGGTGGGCAATGGGTAGCTCGCTGTCCGTCCGTCCGGTAACAGACCGGTCCGAGCTCAGGTCGTCTACGGCGCGCACCGTTCCCGCGCGCCTCAAGGAGTTGTCAGCAAACTGTAGGGGTCCAGCAGGGCCGAAGCCTACTGGGGCCAAAGGTTATGTGAGACTGTCACCAAAGGCCCCAAGATAAAGGCAAGGAATGGAAAGGTAGGTTTTTAGTCAGTAAAAGTCTGACACTGTTTCCCGCCCCACCCAAGGGCGGGACTCGTCATTGGATGATTTTACCTACCACAAAAAAAAAAAAAAAAAAAAAACTCTACTCTATACCAATAAATGAGCAAGTTGTGTTTTTTTTTTTATTAATGTTTAACGGGATAAAAATTATCCTATGTACGTTTCCTGGTTCTAAGATACCTTCCCACCAATTTTCAGCCAAATCGATTCAGCCGTTCTTGAGTTATAAATAGTGTAACTAACACGACTTTCTTATAAATACGAGTATACATAGATATACTCGTAGATTTAAAACTTAAAATCAAATAACAGCAAACTAAAACCCTTTTTCTGAAAACAGCATCGAAATTGGTTGTTGAATGAAGAAGCAATACGTATTTAAAATTTTGCTATGAGGAAACGTAGGGTAAGGAGAAGATATCGCTGCCTTTTGTACACACGTAATCTGATGGCAGTGACGTGGTGGTTTTGGGTGAAGCTACTGTCAACATGTCAATGTAAGCTACTGTCAACATGTCAAAGGCGATAGCGACCGTCGCAACTCAGTGCTGGGCACGCCACGATTGACGCGGTAAGGCCCCTCTTTGAGGCGTGGCTGAAAAGACCTCACGGCGTCCTGACCTTCCGCATGGCGCAGGTACTAACCGAACATGGCAAGTTCGGGACGTACCTGTATAAGATCCGTGCGGAGGTGACGCCCGGGTGTCGCCACTGTGCGGAACGTCCGGTGGACACGGTGGAGCACACGGTAAAGGTATGCCCGGCTTGATTGATTGATTTGTCATTGTATGATTTTACCTACCATCAAAAAAAACTGTCTTCAGGTCCACAAATAAAGCTATTGCTAATACTCCTAGGTTAGTTTCTAAATTAACAGCTTCTGAAAGCAATTTCACGTGTGACAAAGTTGGAAACTTAATCATCCTCACAAAATAAAAAATGTATTCTCTCCTGGACACGGTCTGCCCTTATGCCTAGTCTCATTCAAATCCGCTCAGTAGATAAAGCTAGAGAGATTCATATATCCAAATTTAAGAATAATATTAGTTGTATAACTTGGGTTCAGCTTGCTAGCACCCTGATATGATCGACGATGGAGCACGCTTGCCTAGAAGTAACTTATTATAAAGACCCCTAGGTTGTAGCTATCAGGAAACACAGACTCCGGCAGAGAGTTCCACTCATTAGCTGTACGCGCAATAAATATGTTCCTAAAACGTTTTGTGCGTATAGGTGGGACGGTGCGCCGAACGTTTGGTGGTTAGTTGATGGAAAGGACCCGAAATGCAATCGGTAGAAAACCGACAGGTTAGCAACTCGGTGTGGGTGCTCCATAGTCCATAGTATGGTTTTCATAAAAGTCGTGAGCAATCCGGTTTTTTAGCAGACCGATTTGGCGTTATTTACTGTTACATAAGAATTATTGAACCAGTGCCAAGTTCAACGGGCAAGACCGTGTCGTGTTACATATTACATATGTACGAGTTCTATATGCATGGGATTTTCGGCCAATAAGACATGAATCATAGAGGTGGTAATCGCTTGTATCGTTTCGGGAAAACCTGCACCACATGTTTGTTATGCTATTTACATTCTTATCATATTCGAGTTAGGGGTGGTTATAGCTTGTATATTAGTTGTTAAAACCGAATGTATGTCAACATAGTAGCGATGTGTCGCAGTTATATTTCTAATTTAATCTAATTTTCTATTGTGAGTTCGATGGTCGGGTTACACAGGTGAAAATAGAGCGTCAACTTCGCCTATTTATAGATGTTGTCGCATGAATTTTCCGAGCTGTTTCTTTGAAGAAATAGAGCAGTTTTGTCGTGACGATTCTACGACTACCACTGAACATGATCAAGAAGTATATTGACAAATTATTCGACATTTATCGCCTGCTTCCAAGCATGACTAGAGGTTTTTGTAAAGATCTTCAAGTCATCGTAAAAAAATTAAGTAGATACTTACATCAGTTTTAAAGCTTTAGGTAAAGTCTATTGCCCCAAGTTTTTGAATACTCTGGTATTCTTTTAGCTTGTGAATTATTTATTTTTTTAAACACTAGCATATAAACTACAGAAGCGGACTTAATGCATGAGGCTGGAGCTTTACCATGACTTGTTAAAAGAGTCTGTGGTAGACCCTCTGTCCAGGAAAACTTAGATGAAGCTTTTGAGTGTGGTAGGCTTATAAGAACAATAACTTAAAAATGTACATTTTGCTATTCATCAAGCAATGTATTTTTCAATACAGTTACTCGAAAACCCGCTCTCATCGCACCGCTTTAAGCACGCAGTTGACAGTCTTTCGCACTAGTGCGGAAAAGTGCGCGTGTCACAACTTTGTTACAATTATTGTATCAGGCTGGGCGCGCGTCGATACCTACGAGCTGCGCGTTAATCCTCATTTATTGATGTCTCGGTATTGAGAAACGTCGTTTGATACACGTGGAAATTTGTCACTGCAGGCTCCATAACACCCTCGCCAAATTTTCCAAATTCATTTTAATTTTTTTCCACATGTATCAAAATGTGCTATTTTAGGAAAGTTCGAAGCTATTCGTGATGACTATCAAGTAGATAAGATGTTACACAATATTATGCAATCGACATGTTTGCTCCCGAGGTATGAATCTAAATATTTATTTTAGTACTGTATTCTTGTTTCTAAGTCTTATTTATTTATATGTTCTAGAAACTGGTACGATGTCAAAGTATATTTTGTAATAAGGAAAACCTTTAATCCGCGTTATTTTTACAAGCTTTTATTTAGTTCCACCTGTCCCGATATTTGTCTGTGATCAAATCTTGAAAATTAAATTTGATCCACTTCCCGGTTACCGATTGAGCTGAAATTTTGCATACATGTGTAAATCAGATGACAATGCAAAATTATTATGCTGGATGTGGCCATAGGAACTCGGTAATTAAACGACATAACCCCATCGTGTGATTCGTCTTGACGAGTATTTTGGACAAGAAGTTATCCAGGGTCTGATGATGGAACAGGAAGATGGCCATAGAAACTCGGTAATAAGCGCAATAAGACAACCCTATCCTGTTTTAACTGTTTTGGAATGGTCGTGTCCATGGAGTTTCTTGCACGTTCTTTTCCATAGAGATCTACGCTTTGGAACGTGCAATTTAGCTTCACTTTTTTTGACTGACCGACATTCTGAAAATTCAGTAGTGCCTGTAAATGGTCTATTTGGTTATTCCGTTTCTTATTACTTATTTCTTGACAGTAAAAGATCAGCAGTGGAGAGCAGTGGTGGCCGAGTGGTAACGGCCCCGACTTATAGTGTGGAAGATCGCGGGTTCAAACCCAGCACGCGTATTACTTTGTATAATTCATTTCATCACCACTGCTCTCAAAACGGTTAAGGAAAACATGGTGAGGAAACCGGCATCTCCTAGAACCCTAGAACCAAAAATTCGAAGACATGTGATATTCACCAACCCGCACTGGGCCCGCGTGGTGGATTACGGCCCATTCTCTCTCCTAGAGAGGAGGCCTCAGTCCCAGCAGTGGGAACATTAAAAGGCTGATAATGCTAGAATAAAAAAGATCAGCAAGTCCTTATTTATCTTACGGAAGTAGGACTGGCCTTGCAAGTCAGTTCAGAATCAGATAAAACGTATAACATAAGATATATTATGTACGGCTAACTACGTTTTGGCAAGCAATATCGTACGAGGAGACGGTTTCTGTAAACATTGAGTTGTGTCATGTGTGACGCAATTGTAGCAGTCTGGTCTCGGTTTTTTCATTCATTGATGAAAATTATGATAATTTGACAGAAATGACGAAAACGACGGGGCGTAGTGTTCACGCGAGATAATTTATGTTAGAGATACCATGGTCCTCGAACGCAGAGGACAACTGAAGCACACAGGAGGGTTTTAGTCAGTAAGTCGGCCTCGACCACTCCCCCCTACCAACTATATTTGGAGAGTGTGCGCGGGAATTGCATGACTTGATTCCGCCATCTCATTTCTACCATCGGACAACCCGATATACGGCGAGTATCCACTCTACGTCGTTGAAACCTCTTCAGTATACCGCGTACATCGAACAATTTGCCTGCTGCGGTCTTCCCATCCGATTATAATTTAGGTGTCTTCAAGGCTGGAGTGAATAGGCTCTGAATAAACTAGTGCGCCTCACCATCAACGATTGCACCACTGCTTACTATCAGGTGGGATTGCGATCCCACATGACGGTAAGCAGTGATGCAATCATTGATGGTGAGCCGCACTAGTTCATTAAGAGCCTATTCATTCTAGCGTTGAAGACACCCAAATTATAAAAAATTATAGGTTGGCTACTGTCTGTATATCCGCAGGACTGTCGCTTTTAAAATGCAATAGTTTTCAGCTCCGGGTGCATTATCTAATCTTGAATCTTAATCTAAATCTCAATTCAAGATGGCTAGACTGAAATATTCAATTGTGATAAAGTTTCGACATGATCTCGATCACTGTGTCAATAAGAACGTATATACACGTTTATTTAGGCACGTATGTACTACATACACCGTTAAATTTCGGTCGTTTTAATCCCGCGGAGGGTCGATCCGGTACTTGAAACGCTATCGATTTGTAAAGAGAAAATTAAAAAATAAAGTAGGTACTTTTTTAAACTCGAATTAATTTACGCATGTACGAAGTTAATTTCTTTAAGTAAACATCAGCTGAGCGAAGCCAAAGAACTGTAGGTAGTTAGTACGCAACTACCGATAACTACCAACAAGGTCATTGACTCGTTTACTTACAGAAATTAATTCCGTACATGCGTATATTAATTCGAGTTTTAGAAAAAAGTACTTTGTTTTTTTTTTTTAATTTTATCTTTATAAATCGATAGCGTTTCATGTACCGAATCGACCCCCCGCGGGATTAAAACGCCCAAAATTAAACGGTGAGTATATAAAGATTCTCAAATAAAATTCAGGACCAGCTAAAACACACGGTTAAATTTTAGTCGTTTTAATCCAGTGGAGGGTCGATCCGGTACATAAAACACTGTCTATTTGTAAAAATTAAAAAATAAAGAACTTTTTTTCTAAAACTCGATACGCATGTACGAAATTAATTTCTTTAAGAAAACACCAGCTGAGCGAGTTCAATGACCTGTAGGTTAGTACGCAACGACCGACAACTACCTTCAGGTCATTGGACCCGCCCAGCTGGTGTTGTCTGTTTTTAGGTGGGATATCATCCAATGACATCTCACGCCCCTGGGCGGAGCGGGACATGCCCTTCCACCTCGCCATAGAGCAGAAAAAGGGACTGCTAGTAAAACATAATCATAATCGTTGAAAATATTAATTCCACGCGGGCGAAGCTGCAAGCAGAAGTTATCAAGTAAACTGGAATGATGTAACAGCTGCAGGTTCAACAGCTGGCACTGACCTATCGGCTATCGACTTAACAATTTATGAAGATTAAAGATAATTATGTTGACTGCGGTAGGGTTTTTAAACACTTCATGGGTGTTTACTTTATTTTAAACATATGTGTGACCCAATATTTGAAATATTCGTGTACTATCTGGTGCCATTGAGCTGGTCTGATGATGGAGCTCGAAGGTAAGAACACTAGATTGCTTGTTAACATAGTAAACCTATCCCTCCTTATTCCAAAATGCGATCTAAAATAGTTCCGGGACTATTACTAGTTTTAATTGGCAATAGTCCCGGAAATACATGTAGGTACTCGTAGATCGCTTAATAGTGCCGGAACTATTTTAGATCGCGTTTTGGAATCGAGGGATCGAGTTTGGGCTCATTAGATTCGCCTTAACTAGTGCTATACATTTCATGATGACAAGCACCTGATGGTAGAACTGGGAGGTGGCTGATGGAATTTTGGAACGCGTACTAGTAAACCTATCGAGTTTGGGCTCATTAGATTCGTCTTGACCAGTTCTATACATTTCATACTGATGACAAGGACTGTCGGGGTTTTTTTTTAAATTTTAAATGTTATAATTAAATACTAAGGGCCCATTCATTTATTATTATTTATATTCATTTTTTTAACAGCATCAGCATTGGTTATTAAATAACGCAACAATTAGCATTCCAAATTTTGGTTTGAGAAAGAGTGGGGGCGTGATGGGAATATCTAGTTATATCTTTTGAATTAAAAGGTAAAATCCTACATCGCGGTAACAAAGTTCTTCGCGAGATTAGAACCTATACAATAGTAAATATATCTATGTAATAGTCCGAAAACAATTATCGAGCAGTTGCCTGCTGCAGACACGGTCTGTTTGCATTAATATTAACTCTTTTAGGTATTAGGACTTATAAAAGTCTCAAAAGGCATTGCGTGGAACTGTCCCCACCCACCAACAGATTTGAAATAGGTATCATTCGAAGCGTGCGGTTGAATAGTTTTTTTATTATGGCGACATAATTATCTAAAGTATGGGGTATTTTTTATGGTGGGTGAAAATTATCCAATGACATCCCCTGCCTTTGAGCGGAGCGGGAGATAGTATAGACTCTTACTGACTAAACGACTACCGGAGCCGAGGCTTCTTTTCAGAAGCAGACCCTTGGCCCCAGTGTCTTCGGCCCTGCCTGCCGGGCCGCGGCGCGCGGGACTACTTAGCGGTCCGGACGATCGGACAGCGAGCTACCCATTGCTGACCGTCCGCAAGCCCACGCCTACGGTGGCCGGAAATCGGTATCGCTGCTTTTGCCTGATGTGGTCGCTAGCATTACTGCTTCGCAGAAGGAGGCGACCGCCTGCCACCCCTCCTCACTCCGGAACATGGCCTGTACCAAGGCTCGGCGCGAGAGATCACCGCCACAAGGACACGGCGATGCACAGCACAGGTGGGGTACACCTCTACCGTGTGCTCCACCGTGTACTCCGGGCGGTCCACACAGTGGCGACACCCGGGCGAATGCGGCACAGGTACTTACGATTTTGCCATGTTCGGTAAGAACCTGCGTCAAGTGGTAGGTGAGAACGCCGTGAGATCTATTCAGCCACGCCTCAGAGGGGACTTACCGCCATAATTGTAGCGTGCCCATATAGTATGGGGTTTAGGTTTTACAAAACATTATATTTCAACCTAACATACTGTTTTGAACCCATAATATAATACTGTCAGACCAGAGGGCTGGCTCGTCATTTGCCCAAAGAATCAGCATTGTTATTCAACGTGGCAATGCTGCCAGTTTACGGATGACAGCCATGTGGAGGAGTACTTCGACGCCTGAGTGTATTTTGTGTTTTTGTATTATATTTGTTCATAGTTAGGTCTACTACCTATACATTCTTAGTTTAGTCTTTGAAAATTTGATACTGTCATACATTTTGGAAAGCGGCTCAGCGAGCCTTGTACGATTCTACAAAAATATTTGATAAATTCGTAATGTTTTCCCTACTTGTTTTATTTTTTTCGTAATATTTTCTTATGTTGGGTGACTCAACCAACCAGCAACTTGGAACCAACCCTTGAAAAGACTAGTATCAGTTTTTTGGTTTCTAGCTACAGGTATGGTGATGAACTCAAGAACAGAAATAAATCCATTATCCTTATTCGTTTTTACGTTTAGAAAAAACCTTTATTGCGAAACTCGCCATGCCATTATTATGCATAGCGAATCGATTTGTTTTATTATTTCACCGATCATAGTTTTTCATGGTATCAAATTCTGCTACGTTGATTTATAAGAGTAAGTGCTCGATTACAGAGACGCGGCGCGTCTCCATAAACACGGCCTAACGGTGAAAACTACGTTTTAAATATAATTGTTTAACCTTATCTGGTATAACCTTGATCATTTATTATTATAAATATTTTTATTATCTAACTTATCATACGAGTATATCGTTAATGGTGTTCTGACATGTCCGCTCTGCGCTCGGAGTTTTTCGGGCAAAGTTGGATACAAATTTAAATATTTTTATTTGGATATACACCGTTAAATTTTGGTCGATTTAATCCCGCGGAGGGTCGATTTGGTACATGACACACTATCGATATGTAAAGATAAAATTAAAAAATAGACTACTTCTTTTTAAAACTCGAATTAATTTACGCATTTACGAAATTGATTTCTTTAAGGGGATTACATCGCCCAAATCCAAAAAAACACCTAGGTTGATTGAAGTTTATAGATTATTCCTTATGTACGATTACCATATAAAAAATGAAGGGAATACTTAAGGACATTACTAATAAATTGTATTGATTACGTTTCACAAAAAAAATACCCTAACTCTAGAAAAAAAATCTGGTGAATAGGCCTTTTTTGAACCTTAATTCCATATTTTCTCGAAAACGGCTCTATATTTATACATTGAATTTATACTAAAATATATGTTACGATAAATTGAATAACTTGTATTGATTTTTTTTCGAATTTCATTGAATATCGATAAGTAATCAAGAAAAAACTCGAATCAGTACTAACACCCCGCGCGCAGCACCCCCTGCAATGCCTGTTTAGAGGTCAATTCTTCTCTACTAGTGTAGAGGTAAATTCTTGAAGGTCATTGAGCGATGTATTACCCTTAAGTAAACGTCAGCTGATCGAGGTCAATGAACTGTAGGTAGTTAGTACGCAACGACCGACAACTACCTACAATGTCATTGACTTAAAGAACATGACAAAGCGAAATTAATTTCGTACATGCATATATTGCGTATTACGCTCACGCTCACAACCACCATGAGGAGCTAAGGAATGTGGTCGCTGTGGCCTCACTCTGCTAGACGGTATCATCATCATCAACTTGCAAACTTTCACACTGCTGCCCTGAAATCGTGAGATGGAGTCGCGGTAGACCATGAAGGAGATAGCGGGACGACTTGATGTTTTCCTTAGGAATTGGCGAGAAGTGACTCAGAGCTGGGACTGATGGAAGGTCTAGAGGGAAACCTTTGCCAAGCTGTAGGACAGTAAAAGTTAGATATTATAATTATTGATTTAACTACTCAATATATTAATGCAAAGGCAGTTGAATTGCTATTAGAGTCTCTATCAGATAATAATTTATTTGAGCTCATATATTATTATATCGTATACAAGATAGTGTTTCATGTACCAAATCGATTCTCCACGGGATTAAAACGACCAAAATTTAACGGTGGTTTAAGACCATTGTATACCATGTTTTATGGAAATAAATATATTATTATTTATATTATTATTCTACTATACTCCATCTGTTTTGGTAGTTAACTAAACGTAAACAATCTAGATATGCCTCGTATAGAAAACATACAAAGAATAACATCGGTTTAGGTAAATAGTATTTTTAGATAACATTTTTAGACAAAAGACATGTGAAGGTTGTTTGCTTTAGTTAAGTAGGTACCTAAACAGATTGAGTATAGATATGTCATAGCTGCCAGTTAATGTGCTTGGAAAATTCGTCCCCTTGAAATAAAAAATAACGAAGAAATCGTTCAACTGTTATATGTATTATAAGCGATTGTCAACACGATTGTTACGTAACAAGAGGGAGCTCTGTCCATGCGCAAGCGTCTGGAAGCGTCCCGAGTGTGGCCGAGTGACACCGCGGTTAATGAGGACAACGACGCCATGGAAAAGTTTACCAACTAAATAAACACGGCAATAGATAAGGGATTTTTGTTTAAAGGATTTTGTTTTTGTTTTGTAAAACTAAATAAAACAAGGAGCGAAAAAATATACAGCGTAACATCTTTTTTTTTCTGGTACGTAATCGGCAAATAACTGCTACTGGTTTGGGTGGAGCTAGAGGGAGTGTCAGACTAGCTGACTATAACCCACTTATGTTCCTTGAATTTTATTTTTATTTACTTATTTATTACACACACATACAGCTATAATTACAGAGCAACCCAATGCGATAGCGTAGTCAAAATATCAAAATATTAATTACAGTAATAATTGCATGTCAATTAGATGAGTCCTATTCATAACACTACAAAAAGAAATTCGAAATTCCCTTAAAGTACCAGGACAGAAAAATAAGAAATTCCCTTAAAGTACCAGGACAGCGGTAACATTTCGGTATAACCGCTTAGTCCTGGTACTAGCGACTTAAAACATAGACAACTCCAAAGAAAAGTACATTCAAGTTTCAATAAAAAAATATATAGATCAGGGGGTCTACTCTCTTTCTCCGAAAAACGAAGTTTCGTAAGAAATTTCGCGTGTTTCCTACCACGGTTCATTTCGTTCCCGAAATTTCATACGAACGAAAATAGTTTGACGTTTCGATTCTCTAAACCTACTCTAATTGGCAATGTTTCGAAAAAAAAAATGAGTTTGACACACGAATGTTTTGAAATTTTAACGTCAAATTGACGAAACCAAAAACGTTACCTTTTGATTTTCGTTTTTGTGGATTTCATGTGATAATACATTACAATGGCCTCTAGAATGCTCTAAATAAAAGCAGCTCCACGTGAAGAACGTTTAAAGTACACAAGCAACCGATGAAGATGGATTATTCGGAATTTTAACCTCAAACCTACGAAACCAAAAGTGTTATATTTTGATCTTCGTTTGTGTGAATTTTGTAGGAAAATTGCTTAAAATGGCCTCAAAAATGCTTTAAATCAAAGCGGCTCTACGATATACAATGCCCTTCACACCGCCAGAGATAGAATCATATGGAGAAATATCATTCAAGGAAAAGTGATGAAGCAGAGTGGTCACGATCCTCAGCATTGAGGAAAACAACGCAAGGAGGAGTAATTACAGCAGCTCTAGGTGAAGGACGTTTAGAGCGTACAAGGAACCGGCATCACTTACGCAACCAGCTTAACATTACGCAAATTCTTGTCTTAGTTTGTGGGAAAAGACAGACTCAGTCGGCAATTATTTGAGGAGTTGTGCCAGGAAATAATGCTTTTATTACCTCCAACGGCTTCTTCCCACCAAAGCACTAGAAAGTGGAGTGCTACTGTGATATGTTCAGGGTAGCAAAGCACTAGGCAGTGAAGTGCTACTGTGATATGTTCAGGGTAGCAAAGCACTAGGCAGTGAAGTGCTACTGTTATATGTTCAGGGTAGCAAAACTCTAGGAAGTTGAGTGCTACTGTGATATATTCAGGGTAGCAAAGCGCTAGAAAGTGGACTGTCTTAAGTTGTTGTTGTTCAGTGAGATTTTAATAAAAGACTAAAATACATGTATAATGTTTATAATTTTTATTAACTTGAACCCTGTAAGATTTAGGAATTTTCATGACACTAGTAGTCGACTGGCTGGTTATGCATATCTTCCTGGCTGGGTTCTAGGTTCACAGCTACCTCAGGCTGTGAAAAGTTTAGAAGTTGGCTTGATTGACAGGAGGTGAGAAGGTGGATGGCATTGGTTCATTGTTCTGAAAATAAAACAGATTAAATACCTAATTGTCATTAAAAAATTATAATTGTATAATTATTATATTATATAAGAATTGATGGAATTAAAATGGATTTGAAATTCTTATACATAAAAATTTGGTAATAAAATCAATTATTATTTTTGATAACAAAATTTGGACACAACTAATATTGTGAATAAAAGAATTATAAGAATAGACTACCTACGACTAAATACAAATACTAGTTATATAGTAAATTTATGTTAATATTTACTTACAAATACATATTTACTTTCTTATATCCAAAACAAAGCAGCATGTGGCCGAAAATGTTACACGATATCTCGCGATATCGACAGTTTAACTTGAAACTGTTTTTACAGAATGTGTAAAACGATCACAAAGTATGTATCATGATGTATTAACACAACACTTGAGTAATAAACTCGGAATAAAAATCTTTTCAAAAAATCAAACAAAACATCCTAAGTTGACGAGTGCTGCCAACTCTACAAAATATTTTTTTGCAAAATCTACATTTAAAAAATGCCAAAAATATGCTAAAATTTCTAGAAAATGTAAAAATAAAACAACGACGCGCATTTATTAAAAAATCTTAACAATAATGGCAAGGAAGCACTGAAAGAACTAATTTTGTGACACAAATAAAATATGAAGACCTTCGTTTGTATCCTCTTCATTAGATACAACCGAAGCTGAAGACCGACCGTCCGGCTTTGAAGCCACTCCTTCAAATCGGATATCAATTCCCAGTCCCAAATTGTGATATTTTTATGGCATTGTCAATTAATTAACTCTATTAGTTCTATTACTATCTCTTATTCAACGCACGTAGCCACATACGAATCAAACAAAACAAAATTGCCTTCGATGACAACGTCGACTTATACAATAAACTATTATGTAGTTCAATTCAAGCGGGATTCGGGTTTATTTTTGTTTTTGGAAATTCAAGTATCAATATCTTCCCGAATAAAATGCTAAAAAATATGCTAAACTGTGCCCATTCCCTCTCCTAAAGAGGAGTCCTGAGTCCAAGCAGTGGACACATTTCAAGGCTGATGCTATGCAATGCAATGCAATGCTAAACTGAATTTATGCATGCCAAATCACTTATAAAATTGCTAAATTTAGCCATAATAATGCTAAATTGTTAACACTGAAGTTGACAATCTTGACAAGTTACAAGATGGTTTTTCTTCGTCCCATTTGGGCAGGCTAAGGTCTTAAACCTCACAACCTCGCCGCCAATAATAAGTACTTTTTTGAGTCCAATTTATATTCTATGTATAAATATTACAAGAAAAATTTAATAAATCATATATTAAAATACAAATAAATATACAAAATGTGTATTGCAATTGAAAAGTTGGTAAAAAAAGCACTGGCAACATGATATATTTTTCAAAAAGTCAAACTATAAATCAAGTTGAAGCTGACATTTGTTATAATTGACACATTACGTGTGATTATACGGATATTTTTAATTGTCATACGTTAGTACTGATGATTGGCAAGAAATGGTGCTCTTTAAATAAGTCGGTTAGCAAAGGTCGTAAAAAAGGATGTTTTATAATGTCGTGGTGAATTACATCAAAAATCAGTATTTAGCAACACATTTAAATTTTATTTATAAATATTACTAGTAATATTTAATAAACCACATAGTAAAAGCAAAATTTTAAAATAAAGCCAGATTCAAAATTGGTTTAAAAACCGTAATTTATATTAAATGACATATAAAAAGACCCACACAATATTGTTCATTCCATTCAATCACGAAGATTGTCTGTTGATCCGAACTTCATGTGCGCGTCCGAACATGAAACAGAGTAGGTTCACTGACGAAACTTCGTTTGAATTTCGTTCGTTTACGAAAGTTTCGTTTTGGAGAAAGAGAGTAGACCCCCAGATGCGATAAGTTATGGAAAATATTATTTGAAAATTGATATTTCAGAAAATCGATTTAGTGAAAATTCTTCGACGGGTCAAATTTAACAAAATAGTCGAAAGACTATTTTGTTTTGGCTGTCCAAAAGTGGACGTCTTTCAGCTGAAATTATGGAGATGAAGATCCTTGTTTAATTTTCGCTCACACGACAGCGCCAGCTCTTATCTCTGCATCGCCGTGTCCTCGTGGGGACGATCGGCGGCAGCGATCTCTTTCGCCGGGCCTTGGTTCAGGCCATGGTCCGTAGTGAGGAGGGATGGCAGGCGGTCGCCTCCTTCTGCCAAGCAGTAATGCTAGCAAAGAAGGAGGCCGACCGCATCAGGCAGAGGCAACGGGGCGCTCGCCCTATCCGCCGCCGGGATTCCGATCCTGATTTCCGGCCACCGTAGGCGCGGACTTGCGGACGGCGTGCAATGGGTAGCACGCTGTCCGATCGCCCGGTATCCGACCGGACCGAGCCCAAGTCGTCGACGGTACGTTCTGTTACCGCGCGCCTCAAGGAGCTGTCAGCAAACCGTAGAGGCCCAGCCTGCTAACTGCAGGCAGGGTCGAAGCCTGCTGGGGTCAAGGGCCGTTTACTGAGAGGAAGGCTCAGCCACGGCACTATAGGCAACGAAGGAACGGGGTAGGTTTTTAGTCAGTTAGAGTCTGACACTACTTCCCGCTCCGCCCAAGGGCAGGATTTGTCATTGGATGATTTTACCTACCATAAAAAAAAAAAAAGCTCTTATCTCTGTCCTTGTCTATCAGTGACTACAGGTATTGTAGATGTGTGAGTTTCAAGTCCAGGTTTTCTGATTGCGATGTTAACGCGCCACATATCTTCCGTTATATGTATATATATAGGTTTTCTTTACAATGGCACTAATAGAATCAGTAGACTGAAAAAGTTCTAGACATAAACATCCTTTGAGATCCATTGAGATAGTCAACATCCTTCAATACAATTTCATATTACTACAGGGCTCCAGGGCTGGCACAATGTATCACAGATAATTGTTTTGCTTACTACCTCTAACAAAAGACATTACACAACCTATCCATCATGTTTTGACAACACTCTAGTTCAATATCATTGTTCAAGTTTACAATATGTGTTGACGTATGTACTTAGTTGTAAATAGTACGTGTTTACACTTAGTTACAGTACGGCCGACGGATCTTGGCGCGTCTGAGGTTAGGCTCTGCGCTTAAAAAAATAAATGGTTTGCTAAAGTAGCAGTTTTTATTGTTGCTAACAACTGTTATTGGCATTTATTTTTAAATCATTTATTTGGCGCGCTTATTTTGAGCGTTAAAGTTCGCAGAGCCTAGCTTCAGACGTGCCAAGATTCGTCGGCCGTACTGTACATGAATTCATTTTGTTTTTAACAGGTGCACTTCTGTTCCATATTTGAATAGTGACTGGCTGGAATTGTTTTTAATAGGCGTGCTTCTATTCCATATTTGAAAAGTGACTGGCTGGAATTATTTTTAACAGGTGTGCTTCAGTTCCATATTTGAGAAGTGACTGGCTGGAATTGTTTTATAACAGGAGTGCTTCTGTTCTAGGGGTCTACTCTCTTTCTCCGAAACGAAACTTTCGTAAACGAACGAAATTCAAACGAAGTTTCGTCAGTGAACCTACTCTGTTTCATGTTCGGACGCGCACATGAAGTTCGGATCCACAGACAATCTTCGTGATTGAATGGAATGAAAAATATTGTGTGGGTCTTTTTATATGTCATTTAATATAAATTACGGTTTTTAAACCAATTTTGAATCTGGCTTTATTTTAAAATTTTGCTTTTACTATGTGGTTTATTAAATATTACTAGTAATATTTATAAATAAAATTTAAATGTGTTGCTAAATACTGATTTTTGATGTAATTCACCACGACATTATAAAACATCCTTTTTTACGACCTTGGCTAACCGACTTATTTAAAGAGCACCATTTCTTGCCAATCATCAGTACTAACGTATGACAATTAAAAATATCCGTATAATCACACGTAATGTGTCAATTATAACAAATGTCAACTTCAACTTGATTTATAGTTTGACTTTTTGAAAAATATATCATGTTGCCAGTGCTTTTTTTACCTACTTTTCAATTGCAATATACATTTTGTATATTTATTTGTATTTTAATATATGATTTATTAAATTTTTCTTGTAATATTTATACACAGAATATAAATTGGACTCAAAAAAGTACTTATTATTGGCGGCGAGGTTGTGAGGTTTAAGACCTTAGCCTGCCCAAATGGGACGAAGAAAAACAATCTTGTAACTTGTCAAGATTGTCAACTTCAGTGTTAACAATTTAGCATTATTATGGCTAAATTTAGCAATTTTATAAGTGATTTGGCATGCATAAATTCAGTTTAGCATTGCATTGCATTGCATAGCATCAGCCTTGAAATGTGTCCACTGCTTGGACTCAGGACTCCTCTTTAGGAGAGGGAATGGGCACAGTTTAGCATATTTTTTAGCATTTTATTCGGGAAGATATTGATACTTGAATTTCCAAAAACAAAAATAAACCTGAATAACGCGGTGATGTTTCTGAAAACGACCGTAGTGAACTAGTGATCAGGGGAATCCCGCTTGAATTGAACTACATAATAGTTTATTATACAGCGTGGCGATTAGGTTATCACATTAATTGAAACCACGTACTCAGAATTAGGTATTTTATCATATACAGTTAAAATAATTTAATAATAAACAATATTATAGCCGTGGGATTTTTTTTTTCATTTTAATATTTCGCAACATCATGTATTGCATAAACTCAATCAGCTGGCCAATAAAAGTAGGTCAAAGACCCGCGGTTGGTGAAGATACCTATTTTACAACTTCAAACGTTGCCATTTGTATTACCGACAAGTACTAGACTATCATTTTACAAACTGTTTACGTTTGAATTGTTTATGTTTCTCGTAATAAGAAACGTAAACAATTCAAGACAAAAATGTCCTTACAGCTAATAGTTGAAGGCGTCTTTGTGCGGTAAATTAAAAGATTAAAAGAGACAAAGAAAAATATGCAACAATATTCTTACGGTTGACGACTTAAGGTATAAATATCTAATACTCGAAATGCTACAGGGTACAGGAGTGCTTAAAGGCATAATACTATTTTCTTTGGTGCGTACGATGAATGAATCTAGTCTGCCACCAAAATACTTGAGGGATAGTTGACGAGTTAACTATCTGCGCGCGCGCCCTTCGTACCTACTTATTGTTTTTTTTTTTGTGGATATTGATTTGTGTTAGCTTTATTTTTGTAATAGGAATTAGATAGTTTAATAATACTGTTTGTATTATTAGTTGTACATTAGTGAAAGTGGTGTGTGACAGTTTGTGCGTAACCAGACGCTTAAACACCACTCGATTTTTTTTTATGGGGACATTTAAAGAATGAGGTTTACGCTACTGAAGTGACGACTGCGGATGATTTAAAAAATCAAATAATTCGTGCCTCAGACAATTTAAAAAATTTAGCCGCGAATGGTGACCTACTTAGAAAAGTTCGAAACAATATCGTAAGACGATATCGTTTGTGTGTACAGAAGCATGGTGGACATTTTGAAAATGTGAAAATTTTAAAGTTAAGTGGAGATTTTTAAAATTAATTTGTAATGATTTCTTAAAACAACAACATAAAGTACCTATGTCGCACACTTACGCCACGCGTGCGTGCCTACACCCACTAGTAGGTACGGCGTATCTCGCGTAGGTACGGCGCGTACGAACTCGCCGGCGCTGCGGCGTACACAGGTCAGTGAACTAATATTATAAAGGATGATTTATTTTTTACCAATTTTATACGCTAAATATTTTGTTTGAAAAATGCATTTTCTTAATTTTAGTAAAATTATTTATTTTACTATTTTAACGGACTGATAACCACTTGTAATACATGCTGCATAATTTAATGTGATAATCTAATCGCCACGCTGTATAAGTCGACGTTGTCATCGAAGGCAATTTTGTTTTGTTTGATTCGTATGTGGCTACGTGCGTTGAATAAGAGATAGTAATAGAACTAATAGAGTTAATTAATTGACAATGCCATAAAAATATCACAATTTGGGACTGGGAATTGATATCCGATTTGAAGGAGTGGCTTCAGAGCCGGACGGTCGAACTTCTGCTTCGGTTGTATCTAATGAAGAGGATACAAACGAAGGTCTTCATATTTTATTTGTGTCACAAAATTAGTTCTTTCAGTGCTTCCTTGCCATTATTGTTAAGATTTTTTAATAAATGCGCGTCGTTGTTTTATTTTTACATTTTCTAGAAATTTTAGCATATTTTTGGCATTTTTTAAATGTAGATTTTACAAAAAAATATTTTGTAGAGTTGGCAGCACTCGTCAACTTAGGATGTTTTGTTTGATTTTTTCAAAAGATTTTTATTCCGAGTTTATTACTCAAGTGTTGTGTTAATACATCATGATACATACTTTGTGATCGTTTTACACATTCTGTAAAAACAGTTTCAAGTTAAACTGTCGATATCGCGAGATATCGCGTAACATTTTCGGCCACATGCTGCTTTGTTTTGGATATAAGAAAGTAAATATGTATTTGTAAGTAAATATTAACATAAATTTACTATATAACTAGTATTTGTATTTAGTCGTAGGTATTCTATTCTTAGAATTCTTTTATTCACAATATTAGTTGTGTCCGAATTTTGTTATCAAAAATAATAATTGATTTTATTACCAAATTTTTATGTATAAGAATTTCAAATCCATTTTAATTCCATCAATTCTTATATAATATAATAATTATATAATTATAATTTTTTAATGACAATTAGGTATTTAATCTGTTTTATTTTCAGAACAATGAACCAATGCCATCCACCTTCTCACCTCCTGTCAATCAAGCCAACTTCTAAACTTTTCACGGCCTGAACCTAGAACCAAGCCAGGAAGATAGGCATAACCAGCCAGTCGACTACTAGTGTCATGAAAATTCCTAAATCTTACAGGGTTCAAGTTAATAAAAATAATAAACATTATACATGTATTTTAGTCTTTTATTAAAATCTCACTGAACAACAACAACTTAAGACAGTCCACTTTCTAGCGCTTTGCTACCCTGAATATAATTATCACAGTAGCACTCAACTTCCTAGAGTTTTGCTACCCTGAACATATAACAGTAGCACTTCACTGCCTAGTGCTTTGCTACCCTGAACATATCACAGTAGCACTTCACTGCCTAGTACTTTGCTACCCTGAACATATCACAGTAGCACTTCACTGCCTAGTGCTTTGCTACCCTGAACATATCACAGTAGCACTCCACTTTCTAGTGCTTTGGTGGGAAGAAGCCGTTGGAGGTAATAAAAGCATTATTTCCTGGCACAACTCCTCAAATAATTGCCGACTGAGTCTGTCTTTTCCCACAAACTAAGACAAGAATTTGCGTAATGTTAAGCTGGTTGCGTAAGTGATGCCGGTTCCTTGTACGCTCTAAACGTCCTTCACGTAGAGCTGCTGTAATTACTCCTCCTTGCGTTGTTTTCCTCAATGCTGAGGATCGTGACCACCCTGCTTCATAACTTTTCCTTGAATGATATTTCTCCATATGATTCTATCTCTGGCGGTGTGAAGGGCATTGTATATCGTAGAGCCGCTTTGATTTAAAGCATTTTTGAGGCCATTTTAAGCAATTTTCCTACAAAATTCACACAAACGAAGATCAAAATATAATACTTTTGGTTTCGTAGGTTTGAGGTTAAAATTCCGAATAATCCATGTTCATCGGTTGCTTGTGTACTTTAAACGTTCTTCACGTGGAGCTGCTTTTATTTAGAGCATTCTAGAGGCCATTGTAATGTATTATCACATGAAATCCACAAAAACGAAAATCAAAAGGTAACGTTTTTGGTTTCGTCAATTTGACGTTAAAATTTCAAAACATTCGTGTGTCAAACTCATTTTTTTTTTCGAAACATTGCCAATTAGAGTAGGTTTAGAGAATCGAAACGTCAAACTATTTTCGTTCGTATGAAATTTCGGGAACGAAATGAACCGTGGTAGGAAACACGCGAAATTTCTTACGAAACTTCGTTTTTCGGAGAAAGAGAGTAGACCCCCTATTTTTAGTGATTTGCTGAAATGTGTTTAATTTTTCAATATATTACTAAGTACCAGTAGGCAAGCTTGGTAGTGACTACTGTAATTATATTGATAACAGATTTTTTATTTATTTCAGTGGTATTCATGGGAGAAGAAACTGACATCTGTGATACAGCTTTCTTTTTCTAAAATAGTACAATATAGGAAAGCCCATTTAAGTTTATATATGTCAGTAAGTTTAAAAAAAAAGAATAAACAAACAGTATGCAAAAAAAAAAAAATGTTAGATATGGCAGTCTTTGGCACAATGACAAATGACCCCAGAAAATAGACCAAACAGATATAAAGCCTTCAGAATAATAAAACAAGAGTTGCATAAGTAACTATCTGCATAAGCTGGAAAATCAATGAAAAAATCCAGGTCACTACAATACTATAAGACTGTAAAGTTAAATAAAAAAAATAAACCTGATGGCAGTTCTTTTTAGATCATGTAATAAAATGTGTGTGCATATTGCAGATACCTTTCTAGGTTTAATTTTTAAGATTGTTCTTAGTTTTAAATGGTGCAGAATACAATAAAAAAGACTGAGATATACAATAAAAATATTAGATCAGAATCTAATAAGAAAGCTATACAAGATATAGCATTTTATATGGCTATTAACCTACTTCAAACCTATTTATTTTACTATTTACCAAAAATGGTATTAAAACTGTCATTCTATGATAACTTTATTTACTTATCTGTATTCAATAACCATAAAATCTTAAATTTTATTAATATAGATACTATTTTATGGCCGATAATTTCTTATTTATATCCAATATAATGGTATTTCTGACAGTGCTACTCCCAGTCTGTGGAAGCCATAACAAGGCCTTATTAATGAAGAAAAGAGGTTGATTCATGAGAATTAGGCTATATACCACAAATACTGGCCAGAAACACGCTTCACGTGCAGCGAAGGCGCGATGTATTCAGAGAAACGGCAACGTTTACCGGCGGTTCGGCGGCAGACAAATCATAACAAAACTCACGATAATTGTTTTCCGCGCGAATAACATCCTATCGTATTACATAAAACACCTTCATACTACACTCTGGCAGTCAAATAAAAAGCCAACCTGCACTTGCAGATCGATAAAACATCACACCACAAACGTAAATAAATGATAGGTTCCTCACTTGTTCCTATCGATTTGGCCCGCATGTGAGTGTTAATTAATCACTTTTTGACATTTAAGTGCAAGATTAAACCGTAAATATTCGTCTAAAATCATAATTAGCACTTTATAAAGAGCTTACAATACAGAAATAATGAATTACTTACCAAAGAATGGAGTGGAGCTGCAATGGTGTCTGGCGAGAGTATTGCACTGAATTAATTATTGCACTACACGACTTACGTAATGATAATCTATTGCAAGTTAATAATTTTACGATTAAGAAGTCACTGATTTTAATTTATGAAGAGTTTAAGTACGGAAATTGCAAGATAAATTATTAAAACGTGTAATAACCTTCCGCAAGGTGTTTCACTTTCTCGATGATTTTTCTACGGGATTAGTTCGATTTTTCGAGGCCAGATAGCGCTTCTGTTTCATTTTCATTTGACATTTTACTACTGGTTGCGTTCATAATCCACAGTATTTTTTTAGCTTCGCGATTATTTTTTACAAATTAGAAAATACTTGAAACTTTTAAACATCACATGAGTAAAGGTTTTGTTGGATGATAGATAAATCAATCCAGAAAATAATAAGGTTTGACTTTTCAATGATTTAAAAGTTAGGTGATAAGATAAATAACCTAACTTTGCATGGCATGGCAAAGCCATGGCATGTTGTGAGCGAACGTTTCTAAATAAACAACTAAACAGCAATGTCAATCCCCGCGTTCCGTTTTGCGTTTACATCGCTATGAGCGCTCAGAGCGCTAACAGCCGTTCCGATTTAGTTTTCGTGCTCATAGCGTTGATAGCGATATTTCAATTTGGAACGACCTGTGGGCGCGCAAACAGTGAATGTCACTCAGTGATGCCAGATTGGGGGGATTTCCCCCAAAACTGGAGGTTTTTTATAGTTATGGAGGGAAAATTGGAGGGACAGTATTTTTGGGGGGATACGTGGAGGTAAAATTTTGGGATTGGAGGGAATTAGAGGGTTTTTATAAACAATTTTTTCTCCATAATTTTTCATGTTTGATATTGATAATATTGATATTCACGAATTTTAGCCAAAAACATAACAAAAAAAAAGCAATCTTGCGCACGATGATATTATTCGAGTATCTTAAAAGTTACCATATTGCGCCCCCTCGCCCCACGACGTGCATCGTTCAACGTTCTTGTCCAAAGTACTCTGTGTTCTCGTCAGAGAGTATTATATTCTTTGGTTCAACGTTCACAAGTTCGCAAAGCTTCCGAATTTCGCATCTGTGTTTGTCTTGTCTCAGTACTCTTATATTATAGTACCTATACTATACTTATTTTTAGCAGACGACAAAACAATCCTTCCTAATGTTTTTTTTTTATACCGACTTGAAAAAAAACTAAAAAATGGAGGTTCTCAGTTTGGCCTGTATGTATATATGTTTGTCCGCGATTATTTCGCGTTTGGATGAACCGATTTTGATGCGGTTTTCAGAAAATCATTTTGCACATTTTGGAGGAGAATTTGGTATTCTAACAAACTTCAAAAAAGGAAGTTCTGTTTTTAGAATTGTCATGATGATTTGATAAGGGAACCAAATGGCGGAAGGTATCTAATTAGGTTTGTTTGAGAGGTACTCCAACTAAAAAATGTGAAATAAATTGTTTAAACAAAAAGTGCAAAATAACTTTAATTTTGGAAGTCGGTGTTTAATATCAAAGAGACCAAACTATTGAAACACCGACTTCCAAAATTAAAGTTATTTTGCACTTTTTTTGTCGTTTTTTTTGTCAGGTTATTTTTTTTAATTTTATTTGTGATATTCGTATTTAAAAAAAGATATTTGTGGAGGATTTTTTCTTCAAATTTCAATTTTGGTGGGATTTTGGGAAAGGTTTGGGGAATTCGTGACAGTCGTCTGGCAACACTGATGTCACTTCGCGTTGTTGACAGTTCACTCGTTCATACTCGAGTTTGCTTTCAGAGATTCACCTATAAGATAATAATTGTTTGTGTAGACAATCATTCTGTGATTTGGCAATTTAGTCAATTTAACTCTTGTCATAATTTGCTAAAAAACAAAGTGAAGTTTTAATTAACTGAACTTCAGGAGCAATAGAACCCCATTTTTTACTAGAAATGCTTTTCAGCGATGATGAAAGTGAGCAAAGTGATTCATCGTCGTCCTCTGATGAGGATGTAGAAGAAATTGCCCATATTTTAATGCGGCACAGGAGGGCTCGTATTCAACCCATTCCCCGTATCATAGGATATGTTGAAAAAGTCGTACCCAAATATAACCCAGAAACATTTAAAACCCATTTCAGGTTACTGGAATAAAATTATATTAGACCAAATATGTATTTGGTATATGTATTTAAAAACATGAATATGTTTATTGCTTGACATTCATTTATTACTAAAGTAATTAAATCGTATGTAAAAAAGAAAAACGTAATAAGTAATTAATACAAATTAACCAAACCAAGCAAACATAAACAAACAATCACAACAAACAATATTTTGAACTGTCACTTTTGACAGCGCCCACAGTACTTTTGCTTCTACGTGTTGGCACTGTAAGCACAAGATGGCGTCGATAATGACGTCATGCATGACGTCAAGAAATCGTTCGTGGGCGCGCTCACGTCAAAACGGAACGACTTTGAGCGCGCTTATAGCGCTGACAGCGTATCTCGGAACGCACGGAATATTGTCAATGTCAAATGTCAAATTGTCAATATTGCCGCCGTTTGCGTCTTGTGTTTACAAATTCGCTAAAATTGTTATTTTTCTCAATAAATAATGATACCCAGTGCTCGAACAGCGCGTTTAGCCAGAGAAGTGAAAAACTTCGAAACTAAACCACCTTGGGGAATAGTTTGTCATCCGAGAGAAGAAGACGTATTAGATGTTTTGAATTTTACTTTGCAAGGTCCTAAAGGGTCTCCTTATGAGAATGGGTCGTTTAAACTGACCGTTACTATACCACAGAAGTATCCCTTCGAGCCACCGCTTGTGAAGTTCTCTACACCTGTTTATCACCCCAATATTGATAAAGGTAACGCACAAGGCCTCATAAACATTTTATTCTTGCTGCCGCTAAAATAACGTATCTATTTTACTACTAACAATTCTCAGAATAAGAAGTTTTTCAATGAATGAGGAAGGAATTCCTTCTGCCTGCCAGTCTGCGAACTCTTGTCTACTAGTCCTACAATACGATTTTTAGTTTTAATTGATCAGTTTTCTACCAATTCACTCCACACTCACTCTGACTACTCCAGAAGTAGATCAGCAATTTATGGAGTAGAGTAGGGGGAGACCCTATGATTTTCAGTACTATTTTAAATGTATTTTAAAATACAATATCTACAAATTTCTCTCTTCCTTACATTTGCAGGTGGCAGAATATGTATGGATATGCTAAAAATGCCGCCTAAAGGTGCCTGGCTTCCTACCATCACTCTAGAAACACTTCTAGTATCTCTTCAAACCCTGATGGCTAACCCGAACCCTGACGACCCCCTCATGATGGACGTAGCCAATGAATATAAGTATGACATAGATAAATATCTGGAGAATGCTAAGAAACATACAGAGAAATATGCAAAAGGACAATAAATATATTGGACAAAAATTTTGATATGATTATGTTGTGTGAACTTATATTAATCAAACAGCCTTTTTTCAGTTAATATTTATTTTGTTTAATTAAGTTCTAGTTGTCTCAGAATATCAATTAGATTTTAATTATTTTTTTTGTAAATAATGTGAACTAATACATGACTGCAATCCCACCCGACTGTAAGCAGTGAAGATTTTATTAAAATGTTAGCTCACTGCAAGAACTCATTGATTGACAATTGACAAGCTTTATTCAAAGTTTTGTATTTATAATTTGTTAGTCGTTTTGTATTTGTCAGTTAATAGGTTCTTGCAGTAAGCTGATGATAATGACATTGGCATATCTAGAGTAATTTTCAGAGGGCCCTGTCCCCTGACCTGCTAGATATTTGTGTGAAGTACTCAGTATTTTGGCACCTACCATATAATTTCGAATGGGTAGCGCAACATCCTGGGATGGGCCGCTAGGTGCACTCAGCTTCCCCTCTATATACGACTATGTCAAAGGATTTTACATTATGTTTAGCAGAAGATCACATGATAATAGATGAATTTGTAAAGAGCTTTAGTTTTTGCAATAAAAAAATGAGAAAAAACGAGATCTCCATCTCGTTTATCTGGGCACTCCTACATAGTCGCGAACACAAGACCCTGGCGAATAGGACACGAAAACATTTGTTGTACTATCTGACGGAAGCGGATAAAGGGTTAATAACTGATTTAACAATCAAATGGTTGCACACAAGTTATAATAAGGAACTGCATTAAGGTCACAGCTCTTTAGAGCCACCCGGAACTCACTCCGCACCGCCTCGTCGCACGGCATCCACTCGTTGGCGACAGGTGGTCCACGGGAGGACGCCGCGTTGTCACTAATAAACGTCGCGCGGTCAATCGTGGACCTTGCGACGTCAACCAATGAAACCCGCGCGGTCAACGAGTGTCGTCGCTTGGTCCACGAATTTTATTTTCGAGTAGTCTGTCAACAATTGGCACTAGGTCTAAACGTGTGTTTCAAATTTTACAATATCGTCAAGTATCGTTCTCGCGTGAAACATTCGCGGGCAGCGCGCGGTCCACTCGGGACCCGCCGCGTTGGCAATGCGCAGTCAACGCAAGGCGAGCAGCGGTTGTCATCGAGTGTTCCACCCGCCATCCATGCGTGGAGGGCTTACGGCTTACGGCTACCCGATGACCCTACGGAGTCGATGTAGTGAGTGCATCCCCTTACAAGTCCTTATAAAGGATACTAGCCGCTGGAAGCGAGGCGGTGCGGAGTGGGCGCCTGGTGGCTCTAATGAGCTGTTAACTTGTAACTACAGTCAACTACAAGTCAGTACTGTACTTGTTCTTATCGTCATCTTCCGTAGTGGACAAGCCGTTGAACGTACATAAAAAAAGAGACTGGTACTATTTTTAATAAATTTCACTTTATTAATAATTGTTTTATTTACAACATTTTATACAAACCTGTTATACCATGGTACAGTTAAACAATGGCTGACTGTGTTCACCTCAATTTTTAATATGAATTGCGCCATCGCGTTTACAGATGATCACTTCAGATCGTTCGTCGTAGGTACGGAGTTGATAAGTTATGATAATTATTATTGTAATAAATTAATTTTAATTAAATCACTTTTATAAATATTTTTAGGTGTTCTCGAGTCCGCAGTCTGCAGCTTTATATTATTGCTAACATTATTACACATTATTGTATACTATCTTTTGCATTTATAACAAGTTTTTACCCCTTTTATTCTCTAAATGGTAAGGGTCAACGCATATTGACGCGAGACGCTAATTTCAGTCTTAAAATTATGCACAGCATATTGACCCTTATCTCCACAGTGGCAGGGCACACATCTCTATAACGAAAAAATTTCAAATAACTGGAATAAAAAATGGGAGAAGTGCCCGTAAAAGGTTTTTTTGAAATAAATCCATAACAGCACATGCCGTAGCGACGTGTTTGTGTCGACACCGTCATGGGCCCACGCTGAAAACTAGGGCGAATCCGCTGGTAAAATCTAATTCTCATCCCCTAGTCTTTTCCCTAGTAGAAGCACTCGATGAGGTCGGCTTCCAGTCTATCCGGATCTGGCAGAATGCCTTTGTTTTATAGGGATCGACTACCTATCAGACCTCCGCACATCGGCGTAGCCAGCCAGGGGCTCAGGGTGGAGCAGCAGTCTAAAATAATATGTAACTTGCAAATTATTATCATCATCATCATCAGCCTTTTAATGTTCCCACTGCTGGGACTCAGGCCTCCTATCTAGGAGAAGGAATGGGCCGTAATCCACCACGCGGGCCCAGTGTGAGTTCGTGGATGTCACATGTCTTAAAATTGGTTCTAGGACATGCCGCTTTCCTCACGATGTTTTCCTTCACCGTTTTTGAGAACAGTGGTGATGAAATAAATTACACAATGTAATGCGCCTGGTTGTGTTTGAACCCGCAACCTACGACTCGTAGATCGGAGGCGTTACCACTTGGCCTCCACTGCTCTCTGCACTTGCAAATTAAACCCGCGGTTTTACCCCGGTTATTTTTTTCATAAAAGAGGGTTACACCATAAAGCACTCTGTATCTGTATGTACAATTCGAATTATCCAAAACACTTTCTTATTGCTCACCTACCTACACCACGAAATCTTCCATCCATCTTTTTAGGTTTGGTTAGGCACCTTACAGGTCAGAGCCAAGGTGGGGCAAGCGCCCCATCCTGCCTCAACAACCTAGTTACTGGGCAATATGATATTCCTTGGATAGACTGATAGTTAGACTACCTGTAAAGACCTCTGGATTTTTGGCAGAAGCTGGTATCGAGTTAAAATAGTCGCATATTTTAAAAAGGCATGCAAATTGAAACTGAGTCACTCATAATTATTATATATCCTATAATAGGTACCGAGGTACGCTTGCAACCTCCATTGAAAACTTGAAAAGGGAGAATTCTTTAGAAAGGTGTTGTCTCTTCAAATCGCGATTTCTGTGACGACTTTTTGTAGTTCGTTTGTGGCGTCATAGAGGGCGCTGCAATCCTACCTATAATTTCCTAATTTTATTTCAGTTATCTACTAACTACTACTAACTTATCAAAAAGAAATACATACATATTGCATGGAATGAATGCACGAATGGAGAATTCAATATTCTGCCAAAATAAAAAAAAAATATATTTAGCTTGGTCATAAAAATAATATATTCATAATTAGTTAGACTTAAAATAACCTTATGATAATAACTTTGTGAGAATTTGAGTAAAATGAGGCATACATCAAATGTACTGCAATAATGCAGCAAGGCTATCTACTATACTATACAATATCTTCTCTTCAGCATTTATACAATATTTTGGAATGAACCATCAATCTCTAGTACTACTGTCTACTACTTTTTTTCAATCACTTCATTAGTCATGACTAATTTAATAATCATGACTTTAATCATAATCATGACTAAATACATCAATCATTAGTTTCAATAATTAGTTATGATTGAATTACTAATGATCAAAACTAACCAATCAGCAATCATGACTAATGATTGAATTTTTTAATCATTAGTCATCAATCATCAATCAAACTCAATTTTGCCCAACACTGCTGTCTAGCAAGTAGGTCAACTTGGGTATTTCTTCAAACAGCTTTTAGAAGTATTTCGATAGTAATACGAAACATTAAGGTAATTGACAATAATCTCAAGTTGTATTTCTCTCACTTCAGTGAAACAAGGTAACAACTCAGGAAAACAAGGATTTTCAAAATTCAACTGTTTCAATGTTTGAGTAGTCCTGCGAACGGACTAGGAATATGGTCCTAAGTACTTTTGAAGGAAAACTCCACCTAATTGACTTTCCAACGTGAAGATTTACAATCAAACATAACTTACTGGGTAAACCACATAAAGAAGTTGAAATATAGACAACAAAGATAAACTATGAAAATTCTGGTTTTTCGAGTTATAACCCTATTTTAATCTGAGATGCTTTATAAGAAATTGCCTCTAATATAAGTAGAATGAAATAAATATTTAAAACACAAATTATCAGCCTGTATCCGTGCTACTATCATCACCGGAACTCGCACTCTCCGTCTCAGAAGAACTACTGTTCCTTTTAATTTTTCTACCAACTATTTTGGAATTTTCTGCACTGGCCACACTAGAATCTTTATTATTGTTACTTTCGTCATTTTCCACATCTTTTTTCTTGGATTTCTTGCCAGTTTCACTGGTCGTAGGTTTTAAGGTTTCTGTGGAGACAGTGGCCACCATTTTAGATTCGGGCCTGGAGTCCGAAGGTTTGAAGTCTTCATCATCATCTTCATCTGCAGGTCTCCTGTTCGCTATTGATGCCGCTACTGCAGTTTTATAAGCTTCTGGGTATTGGGTGCTGAAATAATTAATGAGTTCATTAGTTTACTTATATAACACTGGACTGTTGATCTAGTGGTTCGTGGCCTTGACTGCTATGCTGGAGGTTTTGATTCCCACCCAGGACAAATGTTTGTGTGATGAGCACAATCATTATTGTTTTGTGTCTGGGTGTAATTTATCAATAATATGTATGGATTTACAAATATGAATGTATATTTATCAGTTGTCTGGTACTCATAACACAAGCTCTGCTTAGATTGGAACTAGATGGTGTTGTGATAGTTGTAAAATAATATGATTATGAATATCACAAAAACTGTACCAAGTTTTTGCTGACTGTAGTGAGGGTTTATAATATGTTTACAGTTTACAGGATGATGATGCTGACCCATCAAGCCACTTAAAGCCTTTTGTTATTTAAGCCTCTTAAAGCCTTTTGTTATTTAAGATTTTAAAGCCAGTTGATCTTTTGTTTATACATCTAGTCTTATTATGAGTGGACTGCCAAAAAGTTCCTTATTTCATAATTTTGTTGTAGAAAGTAGACAATTCTAAACAACCACAACAAAAGATTTATATTTTTTTTGCATAATTATGTATCTTCATGAAGTGTCATACCTTTTTCAGATCACAGACACTGAGATCCATGGATCTATGATCTGAAAAACATATAATTTTTTTAAAAATTTAAGTGTCTTCAAGGTTAGAGTGAATAGGATTTTAATGAACCAGTGTACTTCAACATCAACAATTACATCACCGCTTACCATGGTATTACAGTCAAGTTTATATTGTAAAAAAAAATCTTTCACCTTAGTTTAGTCTTGATAGCTCTAATTTTCTTAAATATAAACTCCAGATCCTTCCTCATCTCCAGAAGCAGTTGTGTGTGCTTCTTGAACTCTGTGGAGGCAGCTCTGAGCCGGCTTGCAGAGAGCTGGTTGCAGTTTGTGAGCATCTCTGTGGTCTTCTCAAAACGTTGCAGCCTGGAATTTGCAGTAAGGTTTGATATTATAAAAATGGCTCCCTAATTTTGATGTCCTTGACAAACAACAACAAATATGTGTTTTAATTACTCAAGCCCCAAGTGAACGCCGTCGTTCGCACACATATTGTCTTTCTATTGTGTATCTAATTACGTTGTTCAAATGATTAAACAAAAAGCAATGAACACTTCATAAAATCATCAACACTACAGAACTGATTAGAAAATAAAAGGTGTTTTTTTTGAGGATAGGATTCGTACCGACAAAATGCGGGGAAAACAAAATGCTGCTTAAAACAACGTCCCATTTCAAAATCTAGTTGTGTTACTGAAAGAATGATACAGTATTAATTATTTCATTTTCCCTGTATGGCAAGACGATAAACAATATGTAAGCTTAGAACTTACATATTTTTCTGTGCCCTTATAATAGTTTCCACGTCATTTTGGTTCACCATTCCCGCTAAACCTTGGACGAACACCTCTGGCGCAGAATAGTTTTGGAAGCATTCTATTGAAAAGTCACTCTCTGGTGTGTCGTTTGCCATTTTATTACTGTTTTGTGTTAATAATTTTAGGGCGAAAAATAAATCAATAAAATCGTCAGTCGGATGTCGCGTCGATATGTCGTCAAATCAAATTGTCAAAATAAAAACATCAACGTCAGTTTGACGTTGACATTTGACAGTTGAGGTGCGTTCAATTCAGTGGTTCTACCTCGACGGCAAACGCAGAATTCTTTGGCAGCAACAAGTCGACAATGAGTTTAATTATGTACACACAGACACTTAAAAATGAGAATAATAAATACAGATAGAAGAGCACCAACCCGATCACCAAGCTATTTAGTATGCGCAACGCTGTGGATCAAGCTGATGATTGGGTTAATGGCGGGATTATTTAGAGTGGAGTTCTCTTATGGGACTGTTTCACATTATGAGTTAAATTGATATTTATAGTTTTCTGTCTCAAGTAGCTAGGTTGGTACTCAAACTTATGTAGAAGTTTTATTCATGTGTTGACTAAACTGACTCGGTGACTACATTTACAGCTGCCACATAGTGCAAAACATTGGAATGTGTTAAAAAAACTAAAAACTTTCTGAACGTGACATTAGCAAAATGCACAAGTAAACTGTTTACAATGAAAAAAAACCGGCCAAGTGCGAATCTTAACTCGCGCATTAAGGGTTCAGTACCGTCCGTAGGAAAAAAATATCAAGAAAATCACGTTTGTTGTATGGGAGCACCATAATAAGTATTTTATTTTATTCTGTTTTTTTTTTTTTAGTATTTGTTGCTATAGTGGCAACAGAAATACATCATCTGTGAAAATTTCAACTTTCTAACTATTACAGCCTGATGATAGACGGACAGACAGGCAGACAGACAGTCGGACGGACAGCGGAGTCTTAGTAATAAGGTCCCGTTTTACTCTTTGTATACGGAACCTTAAAAAGGACCTACTAACACCGCCTAGTGTATCAAGAGTTCATGTTGTCGACTAATAAGTTAAACCATTTGCTATAGTTACGCGCAACGCCCTACTTTGATTGAGACCCGAAAGTCGGTTACAATTCTCGTCACACAAGTTGAACCATCATGGCGGTCGGCCTTGAATGCGCAGTAACCGCAGGCTCAAGAAACTACGCGTAACCATAGCAAATGCTTCAACTTATTTGCTGCATACTATACTGATTGTAAATAAAATAATTTGGCTGATATAATGGAACTTATTCCCACGTTTACTTGTTGGGCAGGGAAGTGGGCAGTGCGAGTATGTAAATAGATGACTCGCGCTATCACTTCTCATGCCGCTACCACCGCCCGGCGTCCCTTAACAAAAATGATGAGTATGAACACTCACTCGCGACGATACTACCGCCGAAGTATTTAAGGCAATATGGGTGACTAGGGTTTGTTTTTAGGATTGGTCGCGCTACGCCTTCCCTAATTTTCCCTTACTTTGTACTGATGCCATTGCACTCCTCGGACAAACTTAGAAATCGAAATAAAACAAAAATAATCATAAATAACAATATTTTAAACATTATCACGGAACAACTTGGCCTAACCCTTGCACCTCCATGTGGAATGGAATACCCACATCTTGATCAAAATTACGGCGAAAGACTCGAGGTGCTTTTTGGTTGCGCTTTTTATTCATTCTTTCCTTCTGTTGGCGTGTTAGAGGAAACAAAGACCTCGAAATTTGGTCTCTTTCGGGATATTTTCCGTTAGATTTTGAGACCACTTCATTGACTAACCATTGTGGAAGGTACATGTTATTGTTGTTCTTCTTCGCATTCGCTCTGCTTGGCCCGACTGGTTTTTGAAAATCATAGATCCCTTGCTTCAAATTATTTTCAACTAAGTTTCCGTATTCCTCATACTCGTCATAAGACCCTCCATTATTTCGTGAAAGCAACTGCTTGATTTGTCTTGCTATTGCATCACCGTTTTCTACTTTTGTTAAGTCGAATACGATGGCTTCTATGTTGTCTTTATTGCCAATACTACTTTTGCTGTTTAGAAGATTTTCGATATTAACATTTTCTAGCAATTTTCCACCTCTTAGTTGGTTTGTACCCGGTGGTTTTGGTTCGCTTAGTTTTGTCAGCAAATGATCAACATCTGAAAGCCCAAGTACAACAGCATCTAGTTCATCGTTAAGTTTGATTTTCTGTGCTGGAAGCTTTGAATCGTATTTGTCATTATCAGTAGTTCTAGTACAATACCTCCCCCGGCAACGCAAATTAGGAATTTTGTCGACATTAACAGCGTTAGTTCGTGCACAACTCTTCCCATTACAACGTAGACCATCTCTGTCATTTCTATTGTTTCCACTAAGTTCATCATCATCTAAGTTCAAATATTCGACGTTACGATATTGACCTTTATTTCCCACAATATTTTCAATTAATTTCATTATATCATTTTTGGCTTGACTTCGCTCTGATTTAACTTGTTTCGCTACTTTTGGTTGGTCATTTCCTTCATAGAATAAATTGCCTCTTATATTATCATTATCTTTGTAGTCTTTATAGTTTCCGTCGTCAGAGATTCTCTGTAATTCGCCAAGAAGAGCTACAACCTCGTTGACATTGTTGGTTTCATCGCTAGGCTTTAATGATTGGATCTTGTTATTACGGTCCAGTGATAACAAATCTTCAAGTAAATTTTGAGCATTATTTGAACCCGTCTTAACGTCGTTCTGTTTTAAAAATTGGTTGATAATCTGTAAGTCGTTGATGGTCGGCTGCTCAACGTTTGCATTTTCGCCTGTTTCGTAATATTGTGGAGAGTCAACTTTGTAATATAATGGACTACGTTTTTCATCGTAACGAGATGAATCAGCTCTATTTTTATAGTTCACATTAGGCGCGTCTTCGCGGTAATTTGATGCTATCTCTAATTTACCTTGATCAGCCAGTGATTGCAATAAATTTTCAAGCTCAAATGTGTTTCTTACGTAATTAGAATCTTCTGCGTTATAACTTGCTGGCTTCCCTGTGGTAACAGTTATAATTCCAAATATATAGAAATATAAGATTTTCACGTCCATTTTTCAATATTTTTGTCTTAACATGCTAGGTTTCTTACTGACTAATAACAATAAAAAACTTTATTATAGGTATGTGTTATACAATTGATTGAGAAAGTAGTTAAATGTAACGGTATCGACGAGTAATCGAGCGTGAGATTGGAAAACTATGATTGGTTACGTCATAATGATGTGTGCAATGAGTTTCAAGCGATTAATTACTTTAGTATACAAATTTTAAACTAGCCATGTGTAACATTTAACTGACGTTGCTACGAGATAAGCTCATCTATCAAACCTGGTTCACCTGGGTCACAAAATGACTGTAATTATAGTTTGGTACTTACAAATATATGCGACCTGCCCAGACTTTGTCCGTGCAATTAAGCTCTATTATTATAGGTACATAACTGTTATCTCAGCCAAAGAAGGATGCAGTTTAATCGAATTGCATTTGTTGCAATTCTATTCGAATTGTATCTACCTATAATTACATGCAGATACTACTTAGTTACTGAAACTGAAATATTTTGAAATGAAGTTAATAAATTATTACTTTGAGCCGAAGGCCCTTCAACCACGTCGACTTTTTGTAGCGATGCAGTAGTAGCAATTCGGTCGGGCGTTCGCATTGACACGGTTGCGATGCGGCCGTTAGCTGTTTGCCCCACCTACATCTCGATTCTCAGTCGCGATGCAATCGCGATAAAGTCGTGCTTCTCTCACGATGCAAACGCGATTCAGTAATGAATCAAAAATAAAGTTTTTATATGTAGAATGTTTCAGTCACGCCACCATACCTCCGTTGTCTCTCCGATTTCGTCCAACAGGGTCGCGCGTTAGTAGTGCGTTGCAAACGCTTGACAGCATATTGCTACAAAAAGTCGCCATGGCCGAGGGGCCTAAACAGGGGTTCGTTCGATTGAAAGAGAAGAGTAGGTTATACGTGGGGGTTTTCTCATTAGTTTTAGTAGTAACAGGTTTTGCCAAGCTGACGTAGCAAATTTTGGGACAGCGAGTGTTGCTACATTGACAAAATATACACCTTACTTCTGAGAAAATGCCACTTGCGTGACGTTGTTGGTTTCGAGAGGCTTCACTGCATTCCCGCTCCTCGCAGCGTTTAGAGAAGCCGTCGACGTGTGTCGACGGTGTGCTTTTACCCTATAGAAGGTCTACAGGCTGCGTCTGACTCGCGAGCGTATCGTGTCTGTATCACTACAAAGCGCGTCAAGGGCGCGTTTAAAAAACGTAGCGCGTTTAAAAAACAGGCCCTTAGAGGGAATCGCGGCAAATGTGAACTGCCAATCTGTGCGTGACCAGAGGCCCTACCACGAGATGATGACCCAAACTGAACTGTTAAAGGAATGGAGCTACATACCTAAAGTAGAGCTATACTATAAATTTTGGTCGTTTTAATCCCGCGGAGGGTCGATTCGGTACATGAAACACTATCGATTTATAAAGATAAAATTAAAAAATAAAGTACTTTTTATCTAAAACTCGAATTAATATCCTATCTTTACTTAAAGAAGGTACTCATGTACGAAATTAATTTCTTTAAGTAAAGAGTCAATGACCTTGTAGGTAATTGTCGGTTGTTGCGTACTAACAACCTACAGTTCATTGGCCTCGCTCAGCTGACGTTTTGCTATTCTCTAAGAAAACGCAGCGCTGCCGCAACGACGAACATCCAAATAGGATACATTGAATTAACAATCCAATAAATAGGTAAATTAGGTTGACAATCCATTGTATCTTATTTGGGTGTTCGTCGTTGAGGCAGCGCTGCGTTTTCTTAGAGAATAGCACCACAGATCGAGCTGGATCGAACAAGAAGAGCTTTTGGAGTCACGATCACTTCTTTTATAGCCGGACTCACTGCGAATGTCATGCCGAACTGTGTCAGTGTGTTAGTACGCGGCAATTAAGTTAAACCATTTGCTATGGTTACACGCAGCCCCCTCTTTGAAAATCGGTTACTACGCATTCAAGATCGACCGCCATGATGGTTCAACTTGTGTGACGACGATTCGACACACAAGTTAAACATGGCGGTCGATTTTCAATTGAGGCCACGCGTAGGCGCGGGCTTGCGGACGGCGGGCAATGGGTAGCTCGCTGTCCGTCCGTCCGGTAACAGACCGGTCCGAGCCCATCAAGTCGTCTACGGCGCGCACTGTTTCCGCGCGTCTCAAGGAAGTGTCAGCAAACTGTAGGGGCCCAGCAGGGCCGAAGCCCACTGGGGCCAAGGGTTAGGTGAAAATGAACCTCGGGGCCCTGGATCGAAGGCAATGAATGGAACAGGGTAGGTTTTTAGTCAGTAAGAGTCTGACACTATCTCCCGCCCCACCCAAGGGCGGGATTTCGCATTTGACGATTTTACCTACCATAAAAAAAAAACCTCACTTCCCCAAGTGCGGGGCTGCGCGTAGCCATAGCAAAAACTGATTTGCCGCTGTTTGCCGCGTACTTTATACATCACACAACACTTCGACTCGTTGTCATACTCACTTCCGTACTATTGACTTCGCTGACATACCGATACTCTTCTACAGAATAATGCACGGCAAAGATTCTGAAGAACTAAATCACAGAGTACCTACGTTATACACCACTATTTTTTAAAAAGAAAAAAAAATCTGGTGGACAGTACATTTGTGTTCGCATAACTGTCATTGGGCAAAATGTACTGAGCTTGCTGTTTTTTTTCGCGATTTCGGGTTTGGTCCCATAGTAAAAGTTGTTTGTTATCATGACTACAATCACGTGTTTAAGTATCGTTCACTAATTACCAGTGAACTTATATATAAAATTTATTAACTCTCGAAATTCGTATAACGTAATGTTTATGTTGTTTATTTAATTAAATAAAAGAGAAAATAAGTGTGATTACTGATGTTTCAAATCACCTATAAGTATGTACATGTACATCTTACACAGGCCTGCCCGAATTATTTTGCCGAGTGGCACCATTGGCACGCGTGCCATAGGATCGCCACCCCTGCACTACACTCCTGGGATGGCTGGTTATCCACCGAGGAGTTAAAGTAGTGTCTTACATCACATTGAGTCTCGAACACAATGAAGAATCCCAATTCACGGCTTCCACACTTTCCGCCTGATACAGTAGTTCCGGGACGTTCCAGTTTCGGATTCTTCAAATCGTCCCAAAATTGTGGAGGTGTGCCCCACTTGGGTGGAGCACCTCCGTGCTCCCTTGGCGGCGACTTCTCGCGTCCAGGCCATGGTATGGTGCGAGAGAGAATGTGAAGCCATCGCCTTCTGCGAAGTGGTAATATGAGCGAAAGAGGTGGCGGAAAGCGTGAGTGAAAGGCAGTTCTCATACGATGGGAACACAGAAGAAGAACACAGAAAGAAGAAGAAGTACAAGTCTAATACTTCCTCTCGCTCCACCCACAGCAAAAAGTTATTTGATGATTTTCTACAAAAATAAAATAATTATAAATAAAAATTGAAAAGAATAAATGGAGAAAAATGGAAAACTGAATGGAGCTATACTTCTTATATAGCTCCATCCCTTTAACAGTTCAGTTTAGGTCGTCAAATGGACCGCCTTAAGAGCTGGTGGTAAGGTTTCAGCCCACCTAGCCAAGTTCCAATCGTTTCGTTTAGCGTGAACGCTTAGAGTTGGCCACGTCCTAATTCCTTTGTTCTGACATCATCTCAACAAAGGAATTGGGGGCGTGGACAACTCTAAGCGTTCAAGCTGGAATGACATTATCTCAACGATAAGTCAACGTGGCCAGAACAAACGAATAGAAAATTCGTAGCCAATGTCAAATCGTTCAAAATTACAGAATGAAATGTAATCAGCAGTGCCAACTGGCCAAGTGGTAACGGCCCCGACTTACGAGTTGTAGGTCGCGGGTTCAAACTCAGCCAGGCGCATTACTTTGTGTAATTTGTTTTATCACCACTGCTCTTAAAAACGGTGAAGAAAAACATCGTGAGGAAACTGGCATGTCCTAGAACCAAAAATTCGAAGACATGTGACATACACCAACCCGCACCGGGCCCGCGTGGTGGGTTACGGCCCATTCCGTCTCCTAGAGAGGAGGCCTGAGTCCCAGCAGTGGGCACATTAAAAGGCTGATAATACTATGTAATCGTTTCTTCAATGTGCATTCCTACATTTTGTAGTTTTATGGTATAAATAGCAGCCGAGTATATAATTTTTGTGTGAACGTGGGATCAAGGCGCGTCAATAAGACTTACCGTTTTGTAAAGTCGCATACGCGCCAAGGCGTTATCGATTGTAGAGAGAGAAACGGCTGTAACTTGGCTAGGCCGTCGGCACCCATAGCAAAGTTACATGGGGGTTACGGGGGCATGACCAACTCCAAGCACTCACGCTAAACGAAACGATTGTAACTTGGCTAGGGGGGCAGATGTGTTCTCGGATTTAAAGAAAACAACGCAATAAATGCTGGTCACGGCGAAGTATCTCTTTTTGTGATTGTACCTTTACCTATACAGTTCCAGTGAACACGCCTGTGTCCATGTAATTACATCTAGCAATACCGAGGGAACGCTTAGGGTGTTCACGTTTTATACCTGTAGGGCGGCATCGTTCGGATATCGGGAAGTACTAGAAAATAGTGGTTTTTTTATGGTTGGTAAAATCATCCAATGACGGATCCCGCCCTTGGGTGGGGCGGGAAATAGTGTCAGACTCTTACTGTCTAAAAACCTACCCTGTTCTATTCATTGCCTTTGTCCCAGAGCCCCGGGTAACATTTTCACATAACCTTTGGTCCCAGTAGGCTTTGGCCCTGATGGGCCCCTACAGTTTGCTGACAACTCCTTGAGGCGCGCGGTAACAGTGCGCGCCGTTGACGACTTGAGCTCGGACCTCTCTGTTACCGGACAGACGGACAGCGAGCTACCCATTGCCCGTCGTCCACGACCCCCCCCAAAGGTGGCCGGAAATCGGGATCGGAATCCCGGCGGTGGCGGCGGCGTGTGCGCCGTTGCCTGATGCGGTCGGCCTCCTCCTTTGCTAGCATTACTGCTTCGCAGAAGGAGGCGACCGCCTGCCACTCCTCCTCGCTCCGGAGCATGGCTTGAACCAAGCCCCGGTGCAAGAGATCGCCGCCGATCGCCCCCACGAGGACACGGCGATGCTCTTCCCAAGCGGGGTACACCTCGACTGTGTGCTCCATTGTGTCCTTCGGACGGTCCGCACAGTGGTGACACCCGGGCGTCGTCTCCGCAAGAATTTTGTACAGGTACGGCCCAAACTTGCCGTGTTCGGTTAGTACCTGCGCCAAACGGAAGGTGACGACGCCGTGAGGCCTTTCCAGCCACGCCCTTTACCGCCTCGATCGTGGCGTGCCCAGCACGGGGTTGCGACAGTCGCTCTCGCCATTTCACCATGAGATCCCGCCGGAGCTCTGTCCGCCATGCCGCAACTTGTCGCGGCAGTGGAGTGTCTCCTAGGCGTTGCATCTCCACGCGTAAGTCGTGCATGTGTGCAAGGATTGTTGCCTCCAAATCCCATGGTGGTAGGCCAACAAGGAGGCTCGCCGCTTCGCAGGACACTATATGGTATCCCCGGATCATTCGAATGGCCATGACCCTCTGGCAGGCGTTCAGCCGGGCCGCCGCTCGCTTTCGCAGCGACGGCGCCCATACCGGCGCTCCGTAAAAGGGCCATGGACCAAACGATGCCTGCGTAGAGCCTCCGGCAGGAGGCGTCTGGACCCCCTAGATTCGGCAGGAGCCGCTTGAGAGCAGCCCCAATCCGATTCAATCTGGGAGCCAAACGTCGGAAATGCTCCTCGAAGTTACACCGGCTGTCGAGGACGAGTCCCAGGTACTTCATCGTCGACCCGACGCCGATGTGAACTCCTCCTACCGTTAATTGGGAAACCGGAGGTGGCGCGCTCCAAGGGCCGTGAAAACACATGGCCTCGGACTTGTGCAATGCCACCTTGAGTCCCAACTGCTCAATCCTCTCCACGACTATCGCAACTCCGCGCGTCGCTAGTTCGACCGCCGCCTGGTACGACCGTCCCCGCGCCAGGACCAGAGTGTCGTCTGCGTAACAGACCACGCTGACCCCGTCGGGGAGGTCGGCGCGCAGCACGTAGTCGTACCCGATGTTCCACAAGGGCGGCCCTAGTACCGATCCCTACGGAACACCGCACGACATCTCTCGCCGTTTCAACTCCCCCTACAAAATAGTGGTGGAAACGTGTTACGTAGGTATCTACTGCATTATTGCCCGGCTGTACCTCGAAAAATCTTTTATACTACACCTAAATGTTTATTAAACTTTTGCGTGGCCGTTGGACGAATTGTAAGCGAAAAACCCTTTGTTTTTGAAAAACAATTCCAAAGTAAATCTATTTAAAATTCTGTTGCATTTATTGTTATAAGAATCGAGTATATTATCTTAATTTATGTGTTTCTATTTCGTCTAAGGTTTAGCTTCACTTGACAGAGATCCTGACTTCGCCGTCATCATCAATGCTGTCATCTTCATTTTTTCTAACGTCTGTGTTGTCTTTATCTTCAATAGAACCTCTGCTGTTACGTCTACCGTCTACTACGTCACATGATTTACCCAAACAACCCAAGAAAACTCTGTATTTACCATTCCCTCTCAAAAGGTTTTCGAGATCGTCAAGTAATTTGGCGGTTTCATCAACAGTATCGTGTTCTTTGTTATTGCCTGTTCTATAGTAACGTGTTTTCTTTTTAAAATACCGTGTTTTCTTTCTGTCCTCTCTAGAATCGCTACCGTTGTCACATCCATTTTCTGGCCTGCAATGATATTCTTTAGGTTTTTTTCTACATATTCTAAGAATATCTTTTCTTTCGCCTATGTCATCACAGTATTTGTCAATAGATCTTGTTATACCTTTTGTTTTTGCCGCAACCAAAAGATCATACATTTGTATATTATTGTAATCTGCCGGGCGATTTTTATTAGTCTGCATCACTGGGTTATGATCTTTGTATTTTAATTTCGGATGGGATTCTTTGTAATATTTGGGCAAACTTCCGACTCCTTCAATATGAGCAAAGTTTAGACCATACTTGCCTTTCAGATTTGACAAGTTCTCAATCAAGCCCGCAGCTCTTTCGTTATAGTAATCATTATCACCATTTGTCCGTATTATGACGCCAAATAGAAGGAACAGTAAGAGAGTAGAAAACATATTACAATTCTTGCTTTTCTTGATTTGTATATCTATTTGCTACATGTTATAGAAAACTTATAACCACAATGATTTGTCTGTAACCTAACTATTGATAAATATAATTGATTGCGCACATAGTAAAATGTTTTATGTCTAAACTGATTGCTAAATTGAAAATGCAAATAATTCCAAGTTGTATTGTTACGTATGTAAGGAAAATTAGCCTAACCAAGTTCAATTCAAATCACTTGAAATTATTTTATTTCTAACTTCTGACGATTTATGAGTACCCATACTCATAAAACTTCAGAAGTTAGTGTTCGGTTCAATTGGTCGTTTTCTATGGAGAAGAACCGACAAGAAACTCCATGGTTACTTTTTAAAAAAATTGGGCAAGTACGAGTCGGACTCGCGCACTGAAGGTTCCGTACAAACTAACCGATGAAAACAATTCAATTCCCGAATCGAGTGTCGAAGATTTCTCCGAATCGTAACAGTTTTTTTTTGTAACGCAACTACACACTTTGTGGATTTTTTCCTATACTTGTGCTATTAGACCTTGCTTCATGCCAAATTTCAGGATTCTTGGTTAACGGGAAGTACCCTATGAATTTTGATTCTTTTGAGGGGTCGAAATATACATTTTTTGCGATATAAATGGCTTTTTTTTTTCGTCAACATAGAAGTTTGATCTTTTTATAGCTTCAAGGGACCGCAGACTTACAAGTAATTGCTTTGTTAAAATACGTGTAGTCGATGACTGATTGAAAGAAGAGGAGGAGGGGAAAAATTGAACTGATCTGATGATGAAGCTCTTCCAGTTTCATTATCAGACAGGACCACAGGTAGGTAGGGACCGTAACTCAGTAATAAATCTTTGTATCCTAACTAAGTTTGAGATTATTATAAATGTCATGAGATTGAGATGCACTTTGTCTATAAGGTATCATCAAACTGAACAGACGATGGAGTCGAAAGATGGAAGGTAGCCACCGAAGCTCTGTAATAAAACGATGTATCCTAGCCGTGTTTGGGCTTAGTAGAATTGTCATGAGATGCACTCTCACTTATAAAGTACCGTCGAGCTGATCTGATGATGGAAGGTAGCATGGAATGTAGGTACTCTGGCTAAACCTAAGTGGTTTTAATGATTCAATTTTAAGTTTGACTGACATTTTACCGACAAAAAAAATACTGCTGACGTGAAAAAAAAAAAACATTAAAATAGTGCAAAATAACTTTAATTTCGGAAGGCGATGTTAAATAAAAAAGAGACCAAACTATTATAACAACATCAACTTCCGATTATTTTTTTTTAAGTTCGTCACTAAAGCAATCATTAAAATGGATTTTATAGCATTTGTTCAGTCCATTTAAAAAACTACTTAGATATCAAATAAGTGTTTTTATTAGAGGGCTGTAAAAAAAAAATGGACAAATGAGCCCAGGAGGTTAATTGCAACATCCAAAATCACAATTCGAATGCTTTTCTGATTTCAAAACTATTGCCAGAATATGATCCTCATCTATAGGCTTACGGGCAGCACCCGATCTATAGGCCTGTCTGAAATAAAACCAATTTGATTTTTTTTTTTATTACTGTGGTCTACATAATATCAGTCGTGTGCTCAGCTATTTCTTTTAAGTTACAGTTCCCTTCTTTGATTCAATTTACCAAATGCAATGTTGCTGGTTTAAAAAGCCTTAGTGGGCAGTGTAGTGATTAGCAAAGCGTAGCGCTGACCACCACTCAGAATAATTTACAACACACTAGAATTTGGGAAAAACAATACGAATATATTTTGTCATCAAAATTTTATTGCACAATGAGAGCTATATCTAAATTTACTTCTAAATGTTACTACATTTTGAAGACCCTCGTTTATTCGATGATGCATAGGAAAAATCTTGAACGATTTGTTTATACATTTTACTTTTTTTGCAGAATTTACACGTTAATTTGGTTTATCGTACTATTAACGTGCGCTGCATCCTCAATCCCTTGTTTTATAGTGTCTATAAATTTTTCAAATATTTCAAAGAATCTTCTTTTTTCAGTTGGAGTTAAATCTTTTTCCCTTAAACTAATATCTTTTGGTCGATTAGGATAAAGTACTCTTAATAGATAGTTATTTATGAGCTCTTTGGCTATAAGGTCATCTTTGCCCTGATTTTCATTATCATTTCTAGTTCTACCGCATCTATTGCCAGTACAGCGTAAATTTTCTCTTTCGTCGTCATCTCTATTTCTGCCGCATCTATCTCCAACGCAACGTAAGTTATTTGTTGCGATTCGGTTTTCATCATCATCTCGGTTTAAGCCACATCGGTCTCCAATACAAAACAAAGCATCTAAACCTGCCCTGACATCATTATCATCATTTCTGTTTAAGCCACATCGGTCTCCAAAACAACGCAAAGAATTTATATTAGCCCTGGCATCATCATCATCATCATCATCATTTCTGTTTAAGCCACATCGGTCTCCAGAACAACGCAAAGAATTTATAGTAGCCCTGACATCATCATCGTCATCATCATTTCTGTTTAAGCCACATCGGTCTCCAGAACAACGCAAAGAATTTATACTAGCCCTGTTATTGTTATCGTCATCATCATTTCTGTTTAAGCCGCATCGGTCTCCAAAACAACGCAAAGAATCTATAGCAGCCCTGTTATTGTTATCGTCATCATCATTTCTGTTTAAGCCGCATCGGTCTCCAAAACAACGTAAAGAATCTATAGCAGCCCTGTTATTGTTATCGTCATCATCATTTCTGTTTAAGCCGCATCGGTCTCCAAAACAACGCAAAGAATCTATACCGGCCCTGTTATTATTATCGTCATCATCATTTCTGTTTAAGCCGCATCGGTCTCCAAAACAACGCAAAGAGTCTATACCAACTCTGTCATCATCATCATCATAATTTCTGTTAGAGCCGCATCGATCTCCAACACAACGTAAAGAATCTTTTCTGTCTCTGTCTTCATTCCTGTTTAAACCGCATGTGTCTCCAACACAACGCAAATAATCTATACCGACCCTGCCGTCATTATCATCATCATCGTCATCATCATCTCTGTTTAAAGCATATCTGTCGCCAGTACTACGCAAGATATTTTTAAGATCTATATTATCAGTATCCTCGTCAAGATTGTCATCTCTGTAATTTGATTTTCTACTGCATCTGTTTCCGTAGCATCGCAGATTCTCTCTATCATTCCTATCGTCATCTCTATCTATGCTGCAACTCCTACCATTGCAGCGCAAATGATTCTTAGAGTTTTTGATAATGTTGCTATTGTAGTCACTGTCTGGCATGAAATACTCTTTTCTGTCATTATTAACACTCTCGTCTCTACTTTCACCACATCTATTACCAGAGCAGCGCATTTTCAAGTCGTGATTTCCTTTTACTTTTAAAGTTTTATCTAGTTCATTCAGGAATTCCAGAACGTCATCAATGTTTTCTGATTCTCCTCTAGCCTGAGTCTTGTATTTCGTTTCTTCCATATCGATATTGTTTTCTACTGTTTCAGGCCTCTTTCTATGGTATAAATTTTGCAGGTTTGTAACACTTCGATGATTATTATATTGCAAGTTTTTTCCATTCGTACCTCTGTATGACTCTGCGGTACGGTGTTTCTCATTATTATGGTGAGATTTAGATTTTCCACCATTATAAGTGATTTGAGTAATATCTTCATGATGAGTTCCGGGATGGTCTTCGTGGTGATTTAGCATAACATCGTAAGTACCTTGTTTTATAATGTCCTCTACCAATTTCTTGAGGCTAAATTGAAGTTCGTCATGATTGGGATCTTGTTTGTTAGTAGGTTTTCCATTTGCAAAGATTAATAATTCGAACAGAATAAAATATGAGATCTTAGACGCCATTTTTTAGAAGCTTAGTACCATACTTTTATCTACTCAAAATAATAATGACAGAAGATTCATTGAATCGTTTGGTTATACGGCAGAATAATTGTTCGTGAAATTGCAAATTTATTGAGATTAGTTCGATGATGAAAACATATCCTACATAAGTAAGCGTGAGATTGGGAATTAAAAACATATCATGTGCGTGTCATGTGATCATGTCGTCTAATGATTATGTCTGTAAGCCACGTATTCGCAAAGAATTGATGACAGAGAACTATGATATTAAAAAAAAAGTAACTTCCTAAAAAAAGGGTCTCGGGTCTCTTCCGTTTCTTATTTTGAGGTTTTATAAGACCTGAAAATATGAGATCCTTGGTTATGGTTTCTTAAAAAACACTATCTTATCGCGATGTTGCGATCAGATTGTGTTTTTTAACAAACCGTTTGATGATAGTAACGTAACAAATGGAAAATATATTTTGTTACTTAATCAGTTTAAAAAAAAATCTAGATGAACTCATTATTTCCTATTTGACTACCATATGAAAAACGGAAACAAACATAGGACGAATTTTAGTCAGGGACTCGGGGTATATCAGGGACAAAGTTATATCATAATAATAATATGAGGACCATGCAGATTAGCCCTTTATGATTAATGTAAGTAAACCCAAACATTACAAAAAATATAATGTACTAGCTTTTACCCGCGACTTCGCTCCCGTCAACTGATTACATACTTTACTTATCCTGTGCTAGCTACCTTACCTTATCTACCCTATCCTATGTATCCAATCATATCCTATTCTACCCTACATACCAACCTTACCCTACGTACCTACTATAACCTATTTACCTACCTTACCTACCTACCCTACCTACCTACCCTACACTACCTACCTCTCTTGCTGCTCCGGTCTCTGCAGGCCTCTACAGGCTTCTACTGACCATATAAAACCTGTCCGCCCCGCCATGTGAACCTTTTATCGGTTCTTCCGATCTCTAGAAGCCTCTATCGACCGTGCGAGACCTGTCCGCCGCATCCCTGCAAGCCTCTGAGTGCCGCATGCCTTTTCACTCAACTGCTGGGAGGACCTCGCTGTCTTCGCATTTACCGATTCTTTTCTACGTTGCATTTATGCTACATCTTCAGTGTTAATTTTATTGCGTAAATGGTTACACTTCTCCAATAGCAGTTTTTTTTTCACATGTATCTTTAGTGGTTGTTCTTGAGTCATGTATTGTGTAACTAACATGACTTTGTTAAGGAGTTATTAAGAAGTTTTTTTGAATGGATAACTAGAGTATTTATAGACTTGTGCCGGTCAGCGTACGCGTTTCAAGGCCTTCGTGGCTATCGGAGACAACAACGGACATATTGGTCTGGGTGTGAAGTGCAGCAAGGAAGTCGCCACCGCCATCCGTGGTGCTATCATCCTTGCTAAGCTGTCTGTCCTGCCAGTCCGCAGATCTCGTGGCTCCACTGGCACCCTTGGAAACTTCGCTTAGGCTACTTACGCGGCTATTGCCAAGACCTATGCCTACCTTACTCCTGACTTGTGGAGAGACATCCCACTAACAAATTCTCCCTACTCTGAATTCAAAGCCTAAAGACAGTGTCTCTAGGCTTTAGAAAATATATAAGTACCTATTTTATTTTCAACTGTAATTTCGAAATTCAAAATATTGTCTAATTAAAATAAATTACATAATTGATTTTGATTATGAGCGGGTTTCTGATTAGAGTTAACGTGACCATAATTAAATGTCATATTTTGACAGGTTTTTAATCTAAAGTATAGTTTGAAAAATACTCAACTTCAATTGCTCAAATCAGGATTTTGAGTTAGTTTATCGACCAAACTAAAATATATCAAAGAATAGATGCGTATTAAACATTTTGGTAACAAGGAAGTGTATTGATTGGAAAACGAAAACTACTGGCGTAATAATCAACTTGAAATTGGTTTCAGACATGTCATGTCACTGCGAGGCGCCTGTGATCAGTTTGGCAGAATTGATTATAAGTTACCGGTTATACTGGCTGGTTAGAATCCCCTCTCTCTTTTGTATTGACATCTTTACCTAGATCAGAGGTGGGCAAACCTTCTTAATGAGGGACCAGAAAGGTTAAGAAATTTCAGAGGAGGGCCAGAATTATAGAGAGAATGAAATTATCAGCTTCTGCCAGCGTGAAATTCGGCTTCTCCATACAAACTTCAAACCCTGTTTTACCTTAAGTTTCCATATAAAACGTGTGAAGAACGACGCGCCCAGATCGGCGGACGTGTGCCGGTACATGCGTGTGCGCAGTGTAGACCTTAATTATAGCGAGCCATATTATATATTATAAACATATAATAAGTCAGTAAAAATTAACTGGGATAAGACATTTCGCGTAATATGATCAGATTCGGATTGTAAGGTTTTTTTTTTATGGTAGGTAAAATCATCCAATGACAAATCCCGCCCTTCGGTGGGGCGGGAAATAGTGTCAGACTCTTACTGACTAAAAACCTACCCTTCCATTCATTGCCTTTGTCCCAGGCCCCGTGGTGATATTTTCACATAACATTTGGCCCCAGTAGGCTTCGGCCCTGCTGGGCCCCTACAGTTTGCTGACAACTCCTTGAGGCGCGCGGGAACAGTGCGCGCCGTAGACGACTTGAGCTCGGACCGGTCTGTTACCGGACGGACGGACAGCGAGCTACCCATTGCCCACCGTCCGCGAGCCCGCGCCTACGGTGGCCGGAAATCGGGATCGGAATCCCGGCGGCGGCGGCGGCGTGTGCGCCTTTGCCTAATGCGGTCGGCCTCCTCCTTTGCTAGCATTACTGCTTCGCAAAAGGAGGAGGCTCGCTCCGGAGCATGGCTTGAACCAAGCCCCGGCAATGTACTGGGATGCTAATCCGCCTCGTCGATTCGTATTCCTCATTACTGAGGGTCGTGAAGCTCCCGCTGGATTAACTTCTTATTGATGGTGTCTCGCCACCTGTGACGGTTCTTGGCTTGGGGATGCTTACAGTTGGCACAAAAACTACTGAATCGTTCCTGGTCAAATTTTGCATACATAATCCTTATAAGTCAGGTCAACTTATAGGCAATAAATTATCACACTATTTGCTATGGAGAGTGAGCAATATTGCATTTTGTCGATACTGAACGGCATTTACCGCAAGCTCTATTATTATTCCCAGCTACGGTTAAAATTTTTGTTATTATTTTATATTCTTTTTGTAATAAAATGGCTTTTACCATTTTTTCAGAATAACATAGACAGATTTATTCGATATTTTCCAAATGTTTTGTAAAAATTAATCAAAATAAATAATAAAATCGAAGCGGCAACAAAAATCATATACTATAACGTTACATCATTTCATTTAACTGCTAATTCATTTTCTGAAATGAAAATCATCACGCTATCGTCAACAAGCAGTCAACTTTGACGTTTAATAAGAACGTCTATTATGAATAACATTTATCGGAGACCATAACCCAGTGGTTTCGTAATATTTGTGCTATGAGACCTTGCTTCATGCAAATTTCAAGATTCTGGGTCCCTATGAGTTTTGGTTTTGATTGAAGTTAACGAAAAAAGATATATCCTAAATCTTTTTTCGTTAACTTAGATTTGTTTCAAAATCAAAAATCAAAATCAACTCTTTTATTTCAAATAGACCATTTACAGGCACTTTTGAATAGTCAAAATGTCGGTCAGTCAAAAAAAAAAGTGAAGCTAAATTGCACAAATTCACAGCTTTAAGGGATTGTAAGCCTAAGAATACAGTTTTAATTTCAACTGATACCTCCACGCGTTCCCGAGATAAAGGGTCTTGGCAGACAGAATGTAGACAGATTTATATCTGCTACTAGTAGTGAGTGCTATGCTGAAATTGCCTCCTTGCGTGAGAACGTGATGTTACTCATGGTACAGAAGGAGGCCGCCAGATACCAATTGGAGAAAGACATCGGGAAAGTACCCCTCTAGCATTATTTAAAGTAGGCGGAATTTTGGAACTACAGAGGCTCAGTTTGGGGACTATTCACCCATCGGGCGACTCCAGAGAATACTAAGACATAGTGCATATGTATATGTATGCAGTCGAGGATTCAAAATGTTGAGCATTGGCGCCTAGTCCTAGTTCTATCGGTTGCATTTCGCAGAAGTGTGCGTCGGAATTCTATAACTTAATTCCACCAAGCCCGATCCATCATTGGATAAATAAACATGCGGTGATATACCACCGATACATGATGAATTTCCCACCCAAACACAATCAATGAATATGCACAATATGTTCATTTCAGTGGAATTCCCTGCCGCGCTCTGTTTCCTGATAGCTACAACCTGGATTTTTTTTTAAGCCAAGACCGAAAATATTACTTCTTAGCAAGCGTGCTCCATCATATCCACATCATCGCTTTCCATCAGTTGAGATATTGGCCTATTATTATTAAAAAATAAAAGGAAAAGTTTCCACGAAACAAAAACGGATTGATATTATAATTTGTATGTAAATAAAATTATTACAGCGTTCAAAACTTATGCTTTATACCTTTTTTAATTAATCTGTTGTTAAAATTACTCTTTTACCTTGCTGAGCATAAAGTGAAACTAATTCTTGCAACGGAGCCTTCAGATAGCCATCAACGGTCATAGTAATAGGAACTACGTTTTGCATGAGGATATCACTTTCATGCTGCTGTTCTTTAGTAAGCGTCTTCCTTCTAAAAGGTTTAGGGATATGCATTTTGAAATTCTTTAAATTTTCTTGATATTCTATGTCTACCATATCGTCGTCACCGCCTCGTCCGATTGTAGGGAGGTTATCAGGATCGTATGCGAAATCGATGTTTTCTCTTCTTGTTAAAACAGCACGAGGAGGATGTATGGTCTTGTATTTATCTGCGTTAACGTTATTCTTGTGTCGCCTGTAGTCTCCATCAGTTGCCACTCCATCGTCTTCATCATCGTCTACTTGAGGAGTATCACGGAACATCTTGTTGCGTGCGCTGACCATCTCCGAAAGGTCAAATCTGTTGTTGTTGTCTGTGAAACTAACATCTGGTTTGATTTCAGCTATTGCGGTGTGAGCTAGGAGAATGATGCCGACAATTTTAGGGATCTGGAAGAGAAACTTGTTTAGAGTTATGTGGAACAGGGTGTGAAATCACGCATTGCGCGTTTTTTACTGATGTCGGTTATTTTTATTTTTACTTTTATTGTATGCTTCAAAAGTACTCCTTATGGCAAGTCGTTTTGCTGCGAGAAAACAACCACTAAAATTTCACGGTGTTTATGTAAAAAATTAAAGCACATTTCACGACGCGTTTTATGCCCGAGTTTTGCGCGGTTGTTTGGGTTTCCCGTTGCACCGGCGGGCCGTCTTGCAAGCGCATGTTTTGCGATAATCACCAGCCAGGTTTGCGGGCAAAAATCGCAACCGCGACGGCTGCGTAACCGCACAAAACTGCGGTCTCGTGAGTTTAGAAATAAAGCAGCGGTTTCCTCTACCGCGGCGGGCGCGGTTTAAAACCGCTTCGGTGTTCTTATCCAAATACCGCGATGCAGGACTTAGTTCCTTGTTGGCGTCATAGAGGTCGCTACAAATGTTTACTAATTTTTCTTCCGGTTTTAGGGTTCCGTACATCGACAAAAAAAACGGAGTCCTCATAGGATCACTTTGTTGTCCATCTGTCTGTCTGTCAAGACCTGAGTGCCTTGATCACACGTACCGAGTGAAAGGGCGACATAGTAAAATGTTGCTCGGCCGAGACAGTGATGTAAGCGAGTTGTGGAGCACGCCGCGCATTGTTCAGACGTACCGAGTATTCGGCCGAGAGCAATGTCTCGCCCGTTACGTCACGGTGATTTGTTTTAGACTAAAACGACATGTCACGCTGTGTGAACTGTTCTCTATTATTAGCACACCCAGTGCCTAGCCGCCAAATAAAAGAGGCAACTGATTTCATGGCCCAGAGGTAAGGTTTCAAAACGTAACGTGTTTTGAGATGGAACATAACCTCAATCCTCAACTTGTTATTTTTTTTCAAAAATCTCACAATATATCATTTTAAATTTAACCTGGTTTTAAAGCATGACACTACCTCTTTTTTTGTCTTTATTTCACTACTATACTGTGTCAAAAAATGCGCAACTAAATGCCATAGTAACTTGCGCAATATCCTTTAAAGACACACGTATCAACTCGGACAGGGATCATCACCGTATCAACTCAAGCCGTTCAGTATTATTTGTATGAAACTCCCTGCTGCAACGCACACTAATCGGAAACGTAACGTAATCGCCTCGCCTCGTGCGTGCGTGGTCGACTTGCAGTTCCTGTGTTTACGGTTCTCCGTACCCTAGCTCACGGCTCTCCGTACCCTAGCCCTTAGCTTCAACCTAGTGCCGTCAACCAGCGGTCGGCGAGCCGTAAGCGCGGCGTCGCCGAGCTGTAGCCGAGTCGACAAGCCGGACCTTCTGTACCTCTACTATGAGTTTTAAGCAATAGTATTCGTCGCTACTCGATATCGACGCCGTAAATATTTTGTATGGCAAATTTTGCAGCGCCTCTAGCGGTCACTTGCGGAACCAAAATTTGCCATACAAAATATTTACGGCGTCGATATCGAGTAGCGACGGATACTATTGCTTAAAACTCATGGTAGAGGTACTGATCCGCTTACGTTACGTGGTTAAGTAAAGTGAACGCCTGTTTGACGCCGAGGGGATAGACGAGGCGGTGATGATCTGGTCCTGAGTTGTGTGCTGTGACCCTACACCGTAGACTTAGTCTACGTTACCTTGAAGTTGTGAAAAAATTAAACTTCTAAGATAACGGAAAAAAAGATATGTCCGTTTATGTCGGAAAAACGTATATTTCGACACTCTCAAGGGAATCAAAAGTCTTCCCGTTGACCTAGAATCCTGAAAGCGTGAAGCAAGGTCATATAGCACAAGTATAGGAAAAATCAGAAAACTGTAAAGTAAGTAAGTAGTTACGTCACAAGAAAATCTTTTTTTGCGATTCGGAATAATCTTTGAGACTCGATTCGTGAATTGAACTGTTGTCATAGGTAACTTTGTACGGAACCCTCAGTGCACGAGTCCGACTCGCATTTGCCCGATTTTTTGTTTTATAATCTTGACTTGGAAGACATGAGATATCCACCAACCCGTATTTGACCCGCGTGGTGGATTACGGCCCTTTTCCTCTCCTAGAGAGGAGGCCTGAGTCCCAGCTATGGAAACATTATAAGGCTAACGCTATGCTATGCTAATCTTGGTTTTGTGTTGATAGTCGTAACGATCAACAGCCTGATGGCCAATAGCTTTGATTAACGTGGGCGAATGCTGTCCTCAGCCGGCAGGATCAAGCGTTTCATTCAGAAAACAGTCCTCTTCGTAATAGACCTCATCGAGAGGAGGTACCTTTCTGAATTTCTGTAAGAAGCCCTAACGACAGTTTATATGTTTTAGCTGTAAATATTTTACAATAAAGGATAAGGAAATAATAATATCTTACCATTTTCTTTTTGTCGATTTCAAATCATAGTTCTTTAATTTTTTCCACCATTATTCTACTCCAAGATAGCTTCAATTTTCTGGTTATGATTTCAATTAATTTTTAGATAACTTCAAAGGCAGACTGTTAATTAGTGGTTCTTTTGTTTTGTTACAAAATATTGAACGATTTTTGCTAATGCATGATAGCTAGCTAAAATTATAGATTGAATATGATTTTATACATGGGGTAATAGAGAAGGGGTAGTGCTAAACTATATTAGTTCAATTTTTTCTATGAGTGTCTCTTGTTGCAAAGTTCTTTCAAAACGAATGGTAAGATTAATTTAAACGATAAAGTAAAACTAATATGGTACCTAGGGTAATTCCACTTATAGCGGCCATAGGAGGTAAAGCGGCCACGCTTCATATTTCGGTTTGTAATGGCAGAGAGATGTTACCACTCTGGCGCATAGTAAGCATCTCGCCCCGCCCCGCGCAGTAATACGGTGGTGGTTGGTGAAGGCTGGCGGTTGCAACAATATATATTGTTATTGTACGTTTTATTAAAAAAAGACTGACTAATTTTTTTAAATATTTAAATGCTTATAATAATGCATTGGTATGGATACTTATTTATTTAGCTATGTCCGTGTGGTATTACTTCCGGAATATGATAGAAAGAGCGAGAGAACATATTTAAAAAAAAAATATTGGAGTGCAAAGGCAAAGCGGTCCTCTTTGGCCCTTAGTTGAAATATATATTAAAAAAGTTATTATGATTTTTATTGTTAGCTAACGTTTGTCTGTGAGTTTATCCCCGTGTCCTAGGTACTTATGGGAATCGTGTATTCAATTCATTTTGCTGGAATAATTAGTAAATATCTCAAGATTAAGATAAAAGTAAACCTCACGTGAATTCATTACATAAACTTTAAATAAAAGTATCAACAAATATACAAAACTAATTTTTGAGAATACATTAGTTACTTATTTGTTTTTTTTTTTTTTTGACGGGGTCGGGACAAGACTGTGATTTCGCGAGCTATTAGAGATGCTCACTCTTTGTATACAAGTTTACTGACTGTAATTATGTATATACATTTAAGACTGATTATGTTCAAAGCGATCATGTTTGAATGTATCCAGTTTGACAGTATTTTACTGTTATGACGATATGAAAACTGAGACCTATTTATTATAAATATATTTTTAAACTACAAATTTAGTATTTTAATTACATCAATCACAATATAAAATGCCATTAAAACTATACCTACATTTCACGTAAAAGTTTATGCTGGCCGCGTTGCCGTTACTCCTATGGCCGTTTTAGGCACATGAGTAGAGAGGTACAGAAACAAAGCTTCATACAACCGCGCAAATCGGTTGCACCACTACAAGCACGCGGGGAATGAGTGCGTGACCTCTGGCTGCTTGTTGCGTACGCGGCGAAACTGGAAAAAACCGGCTGACGCGGGCACAGTCAGTGGAAGATCTCTAGGGTCGACGCGACACACGTTGTTTGTTTTGTTAGTTACAAGTTGAAATATTTTATTGTAAAAACATGGTATTTTATTATTTATAATGGTAGTTTATCGCACTGTATGTTTAAACAATACTAGATAAATAAAAATATATCATACTTTAACTATCCCAAGATGATCATGATTATTACGATTATTATTATTATGACAATAGATAAATTAATATTTAATTATTACTTTTTCAAGTAAGTACCTTTTTTAATAAGAAGAGCGTAACTACACGGTGTGTTTTTGCCTTTTTATTGCTATTACAAGTTTTTAACAAACATTTGTAGGTATCTGATTAGGTTAGTATGGACGTAATAGGTATGTGTGATGAATATAAAATATACATACTATAGATTTATATAATTTGTGTTTATTACTATAGATTTATTAATAACATATATATTTGTGTTTATATACTGAATATTAAAACTATTTAAACATTTCGTTTTATTTAATTTGTTTTCATCTATTGTAACAACCCTATCAAAATAGGTAACAATATTGCACGTTCTTAGGAAGCTTTATCTCTGTACCTCTCTACTCATGTGTTTTAAGCGAGCTCGCAGGCAAAGCGGTTATTAGACAAGTTGTCGTAATTAACAAATCATATGGTAATTTTAAGATTTGAGGGAATTGGATTTATTCATAATAAAAGTTTAATAAATTATCTACCGAGTAGTACATTATTTTCTCAAGATATCTGTAATTTAACGGGATTTTTCTGAACTCAGTTAAGGTCGCTGCTTCGAGCTGACCTCCCCTACTGCAAGCTTTTTGAAGTCAGCTGTGACAGACGAATAAAAAGTTTTCAAATAAAGAAGAAGAAGAAAAAGTTTCCTTTTAAAGTCAGTATCCTAAAATGGTAAGATTGTAGATTCAATGATCCTACCTACAATCGCGATATCCACGATCAGATATTGGCTTATGTTGTGTAATCTTACTGTCATGACCATTGAGGCCTTTTTCCCATCTTTTGGTCTTTTCTTTTCTTCCAGATAATAAGACTCCTCTTATCTCTAGCGCAGATGAATTTAATCGCGCCAGGCGTGAGCGTTACAGGCAAAATGGACAGGTACAACTTGTCGTCGACGAAAAAATTATCATTAGTGTCGTTGACGGTAAGCGCACACAACAAAATGTTGTCGTCGACGGAAAACGCACACGACAAGATGTTGACGCCGACGGTCAGCGCACACAGCAAGATGTCCATTCACACTACTATACCAACAGACGATGAGGAGGAAAGGCCAATTTCCCTCGAGAACAACAGGCAACAACATCTGCGCAACAACAAAGATACTGAGAAATTCCTCAAGAATCGCGGGGAGGTCGCGATGATCGCGCGTGATCTTTCTCGCGATGTTTTGGCACTGAGAGAGAACATTGATTTCCCTAACAAAGTTGACAATCTTCCGACGACTGACGACGACATAGAGTTCAAGCGGCATCCGAGTAGAAATATTAATGTAGAGGTAATGGTCAAGAAGCAATTTCATCATCATCTTCAACCACAAGTTACTAGGAGAGCTAATGTAACTTTTGCTGAAGATGACACTAAGAATAGCTTTGAAGGTGGAACGGTCTCTGATTTTGAGAAAAATTTGGACAAGTTTAAAAAGAATTCATCTCGTAGAAAAAAGTTACCGGAAGATGTAGATTTATTTGAAGATGTCGTTATGCTACATGTTTCAAATCGTAAAAAACATCAACCTAAAAATTTGAAGAAGACCACGAAGAAACCTTAATTTTATTAATCCACTGGTAGACAACAATCGAGTATTATGGTTTTTTTAAGTATACCTTCTAATGGCCTATAACTATTTTTTTTAATCCCTCGACTGTCCTTGTTATCAATATGAAATGTATAGAACAGGTCAAGACGAATATAATGAACCCACACAAATATGTTGAGTTTCATTTTGCGCTGATGGGAATATAACTCTGTTGGGCGATAGGTTCGTTAGTTAACCAGGAATTTAGAATTTACAAAGACATCAAACAATAAAGAAATGAATCCCTAAATCACAAACATTTTACATAAGTATTTAACTAATAAAATTCGTATGTACGAGCATACAACGCTTAACACTAACGCACCCCGCAAACGCGCGGTTGGCAGGAAAAATGAATGCAAATGGCCGCGGGCGTGACGTCACGTACGTAGGTGCCGGCTGGCGCGCGCGTGTGCCCGCTTGATGGCGTTTTAATTACACGACACTGGTGTTTTATTGGCGAGCTGTGCTGATTTCCATGCTGATCACAAACAGAAAAATGTTGAGGGAAACTGACGCTCGGCTCTTTTAAATTAGACTAGTAGGAACTGGTTTTTGTTGGCTTTGTGGTAGTACTACTTACATAAATCGTTTTCTATAAAAGATAACACGAAGTAAATTGTCATGTCAACTAGCCTAAACCACAAAATAGATAGGCACAGAAGTCATCTCATGTATGTGCTTCACTTTTCATACCTGCCGCTCTGCCGAGCGCGCCCAGGCGGGGATAGATAATACCTATCTAATGTCAATTGTAAAAATATTACATGGCCTAAAAATCATGTTCGCTTTCTCATAGGTTTGTTTACGGAGACGCCGCGCGTTGGTCTTTCGTCGTACATTGCAGCAGCGGGCCGCGTCATCGCTCGCGCAAACACAAACATAATTATGGCAATGTGCGATGGACAGCCCAACGCGCCACGCAACGCGCCGCGTCTCCGTAATCGAGCACTAAGGCTATCGCGGTACTTACCTACCTACCAAACTGTTCTGCGTTATCAAAAACAAATATATACCCATTTACCTTTCTGAAGCAATTGGTAGCTTAAAAAACGATAATTACCCATTTAATGTTAAACAACCATTTACTGAACTGTTATAACAACTTTTTTTTCGTTGCTCCATTATTGCACAAAAATGTTCACAGACGGGACGTGTCCCAGACGGGTAGCACTCGAGCTCGAACTGGTTTGAGCTCGCGTGAGATATCGTGTCCGTGAACGGTGTCTATGTTGCGTTGCTCCAGCGCGTCTTCTGTACTACCGTACAGCAAACAATCTACATACAAACCGAGCAGAGAGGTATCTCTAAAGTTTTAGTTTTTATTTTGTAGTTTTTTTTTTTTAAGGTGTGTGATTAATACTAACAATCTATGGACCACGGTCTGAAACAAAGTATTTTTATTTTATTTTTTTTATTTATCGAAAGTAAAGTGGTAGGAGAGGTATCTCTTTTGTGCTTAAACTTTATAAATAGGCAATCAATCGGACGGCCTTTTAATCGCCTACGTCGGATATATCCGAGAAATATTCTCGCGTTTTTCCGCCGGGTGCGATCCACAACCAAATACTCCATTTCGTCATCTCTTATATTACCTTTTAGGGATTGAAGAGCTAAACGAGATAGAGTACCTAGTGAAACACACGACCCTGGTGAATAGGATCCGAAAACACTCGTCAGATCAAACCGATCTTGAAAATTTTAGAGTAATTTTTAAGATTTTCTTATAGCAAATATTTTCCATTCTTAGTTTAGTAACATTAACGAATTGAACTAAGTACTCGACTTGTCTGCCCCGGCCGTCGGTCATGCGTGCGTTTTACGAGTAATATATCCTGTTCACTGCGCTTGATAATTCTTGGGGCAATTCCAGTTTCTTGTTCTCCTGAAGATCTCCACATTTCGAATAAGTAGGCTATGTGCGAATGACGAACGATCAAGTAGAAAAACTGCGAGCATGGCCCTGCCATTGCATTGCTCTTTAGGTGAATTAGGATTTAAATTAATTGAATTTATATAAACTGGTGCTTGTCTGCGATTCCACTTTATAAGCAACTGGAAAGGCATCACGGCGTTGTCACCTTCCGCTTGGCGCAGGTACTAACCGAACACGGCAAGTTCGGGACGTACCTGTACAAGGTTCGTGCGGAGACGACGCCCGGGTGTCGCCACTGAGCAGACCACCCGGAGGACACGGTGGAGCAGACAGTAGAGGTGTGCCCCGCTTGGGAAGAGCATCGCCGTGTCCTCGTGGGAGCGATCGGTATCGATGATCTCTCGCGCCAGGCCTTGATTCAGGCCATGGTCCGGGGCGAGGAGGAGTGGCAGGCGCCTCCTTTTGCGAAGCAGTAATGCTAGTAAAGGAGGAGGCCGACCACATCAGGCAACGGCGCTCACGCCGCAGCCGCCGTCGTAATTCCGATCCCAATTTCCGGCCACCGTAGGTGCGGGCTTGCGGACGGCGGGCAATGGGCGCTGTCCGTTTGTCCGGTAACAGACCGGACCGAGCCCAAGTCGTTTACGGCGCGCACTGTTCCCGCACGCTTCAAGGAGTCGTTAGCAAACTGTAGGGGCCCAGTAAGGTTGAAGCCTAATCTGGGGCTCTGGGGAGGTATGAAAATGCATACCAGGGCCCTGGAACCAAGGCAAAGGAGGAATGGGGTAGGTTTTAGTCAGTAAGAGTCTGACACTATCTCCCGCTCCGCCCAAGGGCGGGGATGTCATTGGATGATTTTACCTACTTTAGGAAAAAATCTTATGGTAAGCAGTGATACAATCGTTGATGGTGCGGCGCATTGATTTATTAAGAGAACTATATTGTAGCGACATATATGGCGTCGTATGAGAACTAAACTATGAAATCCTGTATCAAGCAATTAGAGTTCTCCGCACGATTAACACCTGCATCTATAAACAAGTAAAACTAAATAAAATAAATATAATATAATAAATAAATAAATATAATAAATAAATACTTGAGTAAAAGTAACTACTTAAGGGAGAGAACTCACGAAGCGGTTTTTTCCCGCCGCCACCACGGTTGCGGGACGGCAGCTTCTGTAGAATGCAAATATACATGTAAAAAATTAAAGCAATTTTCACGACGCGATTTACGGCTGAGATGTGCGCTGTTATTCGCGGCTGCCGCTCACCGGCGCCGCGGCTGCCCGCCGCCTCGGCGGTTTACCACCGCACGCAAGATTTAAATTTTGAATGAAGATTTTACTTATTAAGAAATAATTACTTCTTTATAAATACGAGTGTAAACCACCCAAACAACAACACCCAAGATTTACGGGTTTGTAGGTCAAGCTTGTTATTTAGTTTGATGATTTAAATAAAAATACATTTTATTTAAAAGAACTTGTCTACTTTTATTTCCACCATCTTTTCTTGTCCCCCTCCATCACAGTGTTGCCCACTTATCCTAACATCTTCCTTCACAAGTCTTATCAACTATATAACTTATTTGGTATCAAGGAAAGAAAACTTATCCTAAGTTTGCACTCATAAGAATTATTAGACATGCAGAACTTGAACTAATTTAAGTTTTTAAAAACCAAAACTATTTTGTGTTCACCTCTAATATAAATTAAAAGAGAAAACCTATCTTTAAGTTTATGCTTATACACATCACTTAGTTTTAATATAATTAAACTTGAATAACCAAAACAATTTGAGAACACTTCTAATATAATTTACAATTAAACAAAACAACCTAACATTTTTTAACTTTGTCTCAGTAGGTAATGATTAAACATTCTAATTATTATCTACCTAGTTAAATTAGACACAATTTACTCATCATATCTCTTAGGTCTATATACTCTGCGACCAACTCTAGTTACATATACAAGTCCATCTTCAAGCAAAGTATCATCTGACTGGGTTCCAGCATCCTCATCTACCGATCTAGGGGATTCATCAGATACAATATTCCCATATGCAGCAACCATGGTTGGTGCTATTGATTCAGCATCCGCAAATTCCCCAGCCGTAGAGGATTCTTCAGATGACAAGACTATTTCATGATAGGAACCACTCTCCAATAGTTCTACATTTGACAAAGACTCATTACTATTTAATTCTATGTTTGACAAAGACTCATTACTATTTAATTCTATGTTTGACAAAGACTCTTGACTATCTATTTGTACATTGAACATGGATTCATCATGACTAATACTTGTGTCTTGACTGTCACACTCATCACTTGATTTAGGAAGACACATTTTGACATACATACTTGATAATGATATTGGTACAGTTAAAGACTGATCTTGATTTAATGTTTGATGCCTTTTATTTAGCAGAGCCCTTGTAGATGTCTTAAGCACTGTATCAGCATTTCTAGACTTGACATGTAGTATATGACTACGATTTCTACGATATACCTTCCCATTGTCCGCTTCAACCAAATATGACCTTGGGCAATTTTTTAGAACTTCTTTAACTACACCAGGCTCCCAACTACTGTTAGGAATTTTTTTAAACATGATCTTATCACCTTGATTTAGTGCAGGTAAATTCTTAGCACCTTTATCATAATAAAACTTATATTTTTGTTTATGCTTATTAATCCTATCCTTTTGCTCTTCAAATTTTATAACTTTAGGCATTAGCAACTCTTTTGATATTGGTAAGTTATATCTCAGTTTTCTAGACATCAATAATTCAGATGGGGATTTCATGTATTCTTTATTATTGCACCTATAATGTAACAGGGCCAGATATGGATCTTTATTTTCATCATGTGCTTTTTGTAATATATTTTTTATAATTTTAACTGCCGACTCTGCTTGACCATTTGACTGTGGGAAATTGGGACTAGAAGTGATATGATCTATGTCCCATTCTTGACAAAAATATTTAAATTCTTTTGATTCAAATGGAGGGCCATTATCAGTATACAATCTCAAAGGGATTCCATGTCGTGCAAATATTGATTTAAAATGTAATATTACATTTTTTGCAGTAGAATCATTGTTTAGTTGAGCAAACTCAATGTACTTTGAGTAGAAATCAACAATGACTAAATATTTTTTATTATTGAACTGCAATAAATCAGCCCCTACCTTTTCCCATGGTAGAGATGGGTCTTCTGCCAGCAATAATGGTTCTTTTGTATTGGCTGGTCTATATTTTAAACAAATTTGACACTTCTCTACCATTTGTTCAATTTCTTTGTTCATACATGGCCAGAATATGACATTTCTTGCCAGAATTTTACTTCTAGATATACCTGAATGGCTAGCATGAATCTGATGTAACATATCTTTACGCATCGACATTGGAATGATTATACTATTATTTTTGAAGACTATTCCATCAATAACATGAATTTCCGACCTATAATTCCAATAAGATCTTACAAGTGAGTCTGATTTATTTTTGTGATCAGGCCAGCCTTCATTAAAATATTTCATCAGTAATTGTAAACATGCATCCTTCTGAGTTTCTTCTTTAATTGTTTGTAATTTAGATTCAGTTATAGACAGCGTTGTTATAAACAAGTTGGCGTGTATGGCTATTTCTTTATCAATAGCATGTTCCATAGATTCTGGTAAAGCAGCTCTAGACAGTGTATCAGGAATATATAATTTTGTGCCTGGAATGTATGTGACTTCTATATCATATATTTGTAGTGCTAACATCATCCTTTGTAATCTGTTAGGTACTTGACTTAATGACTTAGCAAATAATGTGACTAAAGGCTTGTGGTCAGTCTCTACTTTAATTTTTTGTCCATAAACATAGTGATGAAATTTTTGACAGCCAAATAAAATAGCAAACAATTCTTTTTCAATCTGGGCATATCTTTTTTGACAATCAGTTAATGTTTTAGAAGCATAAGCTATAGGTTGACCTGACTGCAGTAATACTGCACCTAAAGCTGACTGTGACGAATCAACACTCAGTGTCAGTGGCTTTTTATTATCATAATGATGCAAAACTGGAGCTGATGTTAATGAATTTTTTAATTTTTGAAAAGCCTTGTCATGGTTCTCATCCCATAACCATTGTGACTCTTTTTTAAGAAGGTTCCTTAATACTTCTGTTTCTGAAGATAAATTTTTAATGTAGCTACTTAGGTAGTTAATCACTCCTAAAAATCTTTGCAAACTTTTTTGACAATCAGGTTTAGGCATTTCACAAATAGCTTTTATCCTATCATAGTCTGGTGACATCCCTTCAGCACTAAAGACATGACCTAAAAATTTTATTTTAGCTTTTCCAATAATACATTTGTCTTTATTAAATTTTAAGTTAATAGATTCTGCCCGTTCCAATACTTTTTTCAATGTCTCATTATGCGATTTCTCATCTGATCCATAAATTAGCAAGTCATCGACGTAAATTATTAAGTTTGGTATGTCAGAGAATGATTCTATGAGTATTTTGCTAAAAATTTCAGTAGAACAATTTAGTCCATATGGTAGACGCAAATACTTATATCTGCCATAAGGAGTGTTGAATGTACATAAATCAGAGCTACTTGAGTCTAGTGGGATCATCCAAAATCCTGAATAGGCATCCAAATGTGAATATATTTTGGCTCCATTTAGTCTACATCTTACATCTTCTAAAGAAGGTAGTGGATAATGAGACCTTTGGATGGCCTTGTTCAAGTTTCGAGGATCCAAACAAATCCTTAGTTGTTTGTTAGATTTTTCAACAATAACAATTGAGCTAACCCAACTAGTTGGTTTGGAGACTGGTTCAATAACTCCTAGTCCTGTCATCCGATCCAATTCCTCCTTCAGTCTTGCTTGAAGTGCATATGGTACTTTGCGCTGTGCATCTATTGTTGGTTGTGCATCAGACCTCACAGTCAGGTGACACTTGCCCGGTAGACACCCCAGACCCTGAAAAACATTTTGATATTCATTTAATAATTGTTGTAAAACTGGTTGTTGTTTATCACCGTTATTTAAAGAATAAATTCTTTTGACAATACCTAATTCAGTACATGTATTTGCACCTAAGACAGGCTGACAAGGTATATCAACTACAATAAATTGAATCACATATTGTTGATTATCTTTATGACATTTCAAAGTACAGCAACCTTTGACTGGTATTTTATTACCTCCATACGCTACTAAATTAGCTGAACAACTTTTAAGATCTTTATCACATAATTTTAATTTATCAAATAAATTGTAAGACAAACAATTAGCTCTAGCACCAGTGTCTATTAAGAATGTAACATTTTGTTTATTAATTTCAAAATCTATGAGCCAATCTTTCATATCTATGTGATTGATAAGACACTGTTCAGTATATAAGACACCTAGAAACCAATCACCTTTGGGGTCACTATTTTTGGATACTAAAAACAGGTTACCTGTGTCTTCACTCTTGACTGCTTCGACTGTATTTATTTGTGTTTTACACAGCTGTGCAAAATGTCCCATTTTCTTGCATTTGTGACACTGCTTTCCTTTTGCCGGACATGTAAACCTGTGTACTTGCCCACAGCGTGTACATTTTTGTGTTTTGGACTTGAAATTTTTCTGAACTGCTGCAATTTCCAACTCCCCACCTTCCAAGTATGATGTGTTGTTGTATGACATTTCCATGGATTTATAAATACTAATCAATTTATCAAGTTCGATATCATTTTCTGCTAAAAGTCTTTGTCTTATTAAGGTGTATTTTGCACTTATGTTGCATATAAAAATGTCTCTTATTAGTGAGTCTTTTAGTTCCTGAAATTCACAATTAGCAGCTAACTTCTTTAACTTGGTTAAGAACGCATCCAATGAATCATCTCCTTGTTTCAAACTAAAAAATTTATGTCTCTCAATGGTTAGATTCTTCTTGGGTATAAAATACTTGTCAAACGCTGCTAACACCGATTCATACGTTTGTTTTTCTTCTTCTGAGAAAGAGTTATAGACATCTAAGCATTGATCACCCATGAAATGCAATAGAATTGCAATTTTTCTTTCTTTGCTTTCTTTGTCATACTTCATGGCAATTGAAAAGTTGTTGAAGATCTGCTTCCATTTTGACCATGTCGCTACCATGTCGGAGTTGTTGAGATCAATTGGCTTAATAATATTAATCTGACCTTCCATGGTGCCCATTTTTTCTTTACGAAGTTCGCGGTCGAACGGCTCTTGACTAGCACGTGGTAAACCGGCATGCAACTCCTTTGTGTTTTGTATTACGGTTACTCACGACTATTTTTATTTATTTTCTATTCTATACGACTTTCTGTTCACTTGAATGACTTACCGCTGCCACCATGTTATTTAGTTTGATGATTTAAATAAAAATACATTTTATTTAAAAGAACTTGTCTACTTTTATTTCCACCATCTTTTCTTGTCCCCCTCCATCACAGTGTTGCCCACTTATCCTAACAAAGCTAAGCCAAGCGCATTAGCATAGCATAGCATATGTAGTATAGCATCAGCCTTATAAAGTTCCCACTGCTGGGACTCAGACCTCCTCTCTAGGAGAGGGAGTGGACTGTAATCCACCACGCGGGCCTAGTGCGAAATAAATTACACAAAGTAATGCGCTTGGCTGGGTTTGAACCCGCGACATACAACTCGTAAATCGGGGCCGTTACCACTCGGCCACCACTGCTGCCAAGCGCTTTACTTTGTACGCATTTATTTCATTACCATCGTAAGGAAACCGGAAATTCGAAAACATGTGACATTCACCAATCCGCATTGGGCCCGCGTGGTGGATTACCGCCCATTCTTTCTCCTAGAGAGGAGGCCTGAGTCTCAGCAGTGGGAACATTAAAAGGCTGATAATGTTAAAAAAAAATCGTTGAACAACTAAAATGCAGCCTTAAAGTAGTAACATGTGATAATTACAGGCCACACGGAATCAAAAAACTTACATTTTTAATGGGACATAAAAAAGGTGTAAACCATAGACAAAAGTAAACAGCGCTTGAAGAGTTAATAGTTTATGAGCAGCGATGAGTGATTTCTATCAGCCGGGGTGGGACACACCCCTTCTAGGTTAAAAAAAAAACAGTTAATACGATTGAAATTGCTATGGAGAAAAGTGAAATACGATTTATCTATCGAAATAAAATTGATGGTGGCCCACAGTAACTGCCTACTTGGTCTTTGACATGTTAAAAGAAATTAAATACCGATACTTAAATACGTGATGGTACTCATGATAAAAAACAACTTTTACTATGGGACCAAACCTGAAATCGCGAATAAAATTCAGCAAGTTCGGTGCATTTTGACCAGTTAGGCGAACATAAATGTACTGACCAGCAGAATCTTTTCGCGATTTCAGGTTTCGTACCATAGTAAAAGTTGTTTGTTATCATGACTACAATCACGTGTTTAAGTGTTGTTCACTAATTATCAGTCACCCTATATTTTTTTATCGACCAATTTATACATTACTAAAAAAGCTTAATTAAATATGTATTTTATTAAAAATAATCTCTTTATTAAAATATTATTATTTTTTTTTCGTTCGCTGCATCTCTGGCTAAAGTAAAGGGCAGCCTTAGGAGGGACACGGAATATCAACTACTTTGGATAAATCTTTAAGTACCTAGTGTGTTTTGCCCAAAAGTTTTAACCCCAAAAAGCTCGAAAATGTAACCGCCGACGCCGACACGTGGTTTTTATTTATCCGTCGGTAAATTACAAACGCCCTAAGATTGTAAAATATCGCGAAAAATTGTAAACGGAGTCGGTGTTTCCTGATGGCTACAATCCGGGAATCTTTAAGTCAAGAGTGAATAGGTTACTACTGGGTAAGCGCGCTCCATCGTCTATCGCTTCGTCGCTTTCCATCAGGTGTGATAGCGGTCAAGCGCGAACCTATCAACAATAATAAAAAAAAGTACACACGGTTTTGTTGAAACGATTTTTCCATAATATAACGAGAGAATACTAACTAATAAAGGTTTATTACATATACGTCTACAACTTGCCGGTGACACAGGAGGAGATGCTTGAGGTTTTCCACAGGACAGCAAGACGAGCTTTTTTGTGCAAACTGAAAGTAATTTTAGCAATTACTGCAAAAGCTCGTCACTCTATCAAGCAGAATTCAGATAAAATTTATTAATCTACAGCAACACTTAAGATCTTAGCAAGGAAAATATAATATTTTACTTAGTATTCTTTTTTTTTAATAATATAAGTAAACCAGTGCTTGACTGCGATCCCACCTGATAGTATAGCAGTGATGAAATCGTTGATGGTGAATCGCACGAGTTTAATAAGAGCCTATTCACTATAGGCTTGAAGACACATAAATTACGATCGAAGTGAGGCCCAAGTCTGCTATTTTTGAAAATTCGACAATATAACACAATCCCATTGTCATTTTGGTAAAAGTTCTTGATTTGCTAAATCATAATGGTCGATCATTGGTCGGTTATTGGTCTCATAAACAAATGGTGGTAGAATAAATTTGTCGTATTCAGACAAATCTAATAGTAAGTCACTAATCAAAGGAACTGACATTTCAGCAGATTACCCCATAAGTCAGAAATTCATTTGTCATTATGTACGAGATTACCATTTATTTCAATGGTGTGTCAGTTGTAAAGTCATAGTGACACCATTATATTAGTAGATTACCAAACTTGTCAAAATCAACCATGATGAAATCAACGATAGACGATTCTGACACTATTGTAATAGCAGACTTGAGGCCCTGGAAGCCCGCATGAGGCAAACTGTTCCAATCCTTCGATGTACTTAATATGCATATATTCGAATTATAGTAACAAAACGTTACTTCATAAGAACATTGCTACTTTGTTTCAACTTTCAGACAAGGACAACAAAAACCCAAAAACAGATCCTCACACAAGTGTTTATAGAAAAGAATATACATCAGAATATAATTCTTGTTGTCAACTGTGAAAACAACTGAGTACAGCACGTGCGCCCTGCTTGGCGGCCGTCACACAACTGATCAAATACATTTGAAATAACGTTCTATTTGCAAGAGAACAGGTGGACAGTCACTAGGCTGTGTCTGTGGTCTGTGCCTATTGTTATGTTAATTGTGAACGCAAATGTTTTTTGGTTATTGAGAAAATTGATGAGACAAAATGGCTCAAAAGGTTTTTGAAGTTCATTGGCAGTTTTATTTATCCGTAAATTGATTCAGTGGATATTGTGTTTAAAATTAGTGCAGTTTTGTTTTATCTCGGGTGTCTAAGTCTACAACTGGACACTATGTGAATTAATTAGAAACAGGCGCGATCTCGGTAAAATTAAGCTGAAAATTTCGTTGTAGAATTGTCGTGCTGACTACCTCAGCGAGGATTACCGAGAAGTTGAAACTCGAAGTAAGTTAAAGTGACTGTAAAACCTTTCAAAATTTGAAACTGGATAGATAAATAAACGTGAGAAGCCAAAAGAAAAGAAAAAGTGGCTCAAACCCGTTTCTTGTTGTAATGTATATTAAACACTATTATAACTGCATGCTTTGTTCTGCAGGGCTGGTACAGTGCCGTGACTAGCGAGTTGATCAAAGACACTTTCGCCTGACAAACGCTAAGTTAAATTTTGCTTACTCTCGAAACGAAAACTACAAATGGTTTGGTTTGGCGCCGCGCCGCAAGATTCGAGTGAATTTTTTTTTAAGTGATCAAGCCGAAATGACCGCGATATGCACCATGCATAATAAGCACTGAGCACACGGGGAATCATGTGGAAATTTGCCCCTTTTAGGTGAAGCCCTGCCGTGTCCTCGTGGAGGCGAATATCAATGATAACCTAAGCGTCCGGCTGTGGTTCAGGCCATAGTGCGGTGCGAAAGGGAATGGGAAACAGTAACCTACTTCTGATCCTGGGCGGAGCATCGCCGTGTCCTCGTGGGGGCGATCGGCGGCAGCGATCTCTCTCGCCGGGCCTTGGTTCAGGCCATGGTTCGTAGTGAGGAGGGATGGCAGGCGGTCGCCTCCTTCTGCGAAGCAGTAATGCTAGCAAAGGAGGAGGCCGACCGAATCAGGCAGAGGTAACGGGGCGCTCGCCCCAGCCGCCGCCGGGATTCCGATCCCGATTTCCGGCCACCATAGGCGCGGGCTTGCGGACGGTGTGCAATGGGTAGCACGCTGTCCGATTGTCTGGTAACCGACCGGAGCGAGCCCAAGTCGTCGACGGCGCGTTCTGTTCCCGCGCGCCTCAAGGAGCTGTCAGCATACCGAAGAGGCCCAGCCTGCTAACTGCAGGCAGGCAGGGTCGAAGCCTGCTGGGGTCAAGGGCCGTTTTCTGAGAGGAAGGCTCAGCCCCGGCACTATAGGCAACGATGGAACGGGGTAGGTTTTTAGTCAGTAAGAGTCTGACACTACTTCCCGCTCCACCCAAGGGCGGGATTTGTCATTGGATGATTTTACCTACCATAAAAAAAAACCTACTTGTGATGAAAGGAACGATACAAAACTTGTTCTTGGTTTGATAGTTTTGACGCTCCATCAGGATCTGCACCCTGTGCCTGGGTACAGCTGACACCGCCCTAGTTACGGCACTGGGCTGTCAGGATTGTCCGAAAGAGGCGGCGCTGTACCCAAGCGGTGCACACTTCCACTGTGTCTTCCGGGTGGTCCCCACCATGCCATGGTGAAACAGGAGCCTCCCAAAGTTGCCATGTCCTGTAAGGTCACTCTCGCCGAGAGAAGCCTGAGTCGAAGGCCGAGTAGAAGTATAAGCAGAACACAGGTCAGAATAATGTTGGATGTGGACATAATGAAAGCGAAGCTCGACTATTAAATTGTAGCTTAGTTACTGCCAGCCGCATTTTGGATGATTACGATCTCTTCTTTAGACTGTTGCTTGCCCATTTTCGTGGATGGTTCTTACTTTGCTGACGTCTAGTTCGTGGGCACAATAAATCACTAATCGTCCCATTTTCAAAAAAATTGTACTCATTGAATGATCTTGAGGCTCACTTTGGCAGGGTCGCCATGCAAGGTGCGGTGTTGATGCTAAATGAAATCAACGAATGCCAAAGTACGAGTAATACTGTATGATATTTAGTAAGATAGCGAATATAAATGGTTATAAAAGGTGTATGTATAGATTATAATATTATCTAGATCTTAATGTAGGTACTTAATTAATTAATACAACCGTGAGGAGCTGCATCATGTTGGAGGTAAGGGCTCCGTGGCGCCTCTCCAGCCCAGTCTTCAAAGAGGGGACTTACCGCTGTGATTGCGGCGTGCCCAGCGCTGGGTTGCAACAGTCGCTGTCTCCATACCGCTAAGAGCTCCCGCCGACACATTTCCACTTAGCTGACTCTCATAAGTATACAAGCCAGATATTATGATGTAAATATAAAAACCTTAAAGTTATCTTTCAGCACAGCTTCGTGACAAACTCGTAAAATGCAACGATCGAACTTAAAGCGTCATAAACTTAGGTTTAGGCACATCGGGCGGCAAGCTGTTAAATGCTATTTGCAAGCTAATACGACACCTGCTCCGAAACCATGCTACACTCGACTAAAAATACAGGGTACTTATAGCTTATTGTTATAGCTTTTAGAGATTTAGTATATCTTAGTTTAGCTGGCTGTTTAAGGGCCGGTTCTAGTCACTGTTTTTTTTGTATGAACTTCCAAAACGGCGGTATTATTTTTATATAAAAAAAAAAAAACGACAACTATTCAAGATTTTTGTTCTTGCGAAGCGCTTTTAAATAACAAGCTTTATTTTTTTTGTAATTTTTAAATACTTCCGTAACGTAATCTCGTAGATAAATACGTTTGAAATCGTAAATTAGGGTCAGATTCGCGATTTTTTTTTATCGGGCCAACTAATTTATATCGTGTTTTCATTTTTGCTAGTCAATTTTAATTAAATAAATTTTCATGGTGTTCTTTTTTATATTTGTGGATTTCCATAGGTTTAAAAAATGTTAAAATGAGAAGAACCGGGACTTAATTTAAGTTTGCAATTACTGGTTTGTTCAAGAATGAGAGCAGTGGTGGCCAAGTGGTAATGGCCCCGATTTACTAGTTGTAGGTCCCAGGTTCTAACCCAGCCAGGCGCATTACTTTGTGTAATTTATTTCATCATCACTGCTCTCAAAAAGGCGAAGGAAAACATCGTGAGGAAACCGGCATGTCCTAGAACCAAAAATTCGAAGACGTGACATCCGCCAACCCGCACTGGGCCTGCGTGGTGGATTACGGTCCATTACCTCTTCTAGTCCGGGCCTGAGTCCCAGCAGTGGGAACATTATAAGTCTGATGCTATGCTCATGAATCTTGGTGTATCAAATAAACATGTTTTCTTGTTAGTTTGAAGTTTGGATTCATTGGTTTAGTTGATTGTCCATATTTTTGGTTGAAAAATTCAATAAAAAATAGTTTTTGTTTTTTGTGTGGTTGTGGGATTAGCTAGTGCGCTGTATGTCTGGTATCTATTCTCGTACAGAACTAATACTTATACAATTTATTTTTAGTAATTATGTGAAACCTACCCTTTGCATAATAATACTAGCCCCTAGTATTTTTATGAAAAAATATGAACGGTGAAATAGTCCGTTAAATTTTGATCATTTTAATTCCATGGAGGGTCGATTCGGTACATGAAACACTATCGATATGTAAAGATGAAATGAAAAAATAAAGTACCTTTTTTAAACTCGAATTAATTTACGCATGTACGAAATTAATTCTAGATACATAACAATTTGTTTTGTTTTGTTGTTTTCAAACATGTTTGCATGTTTGTGAATACAACCACGACACAGACGTGTACACTTTTTAAAATAAAATAAAATATATCTACCGTTTTCTATCTTCAAAAATCAAAGTGTCTTTTTTCTTTTTATGGTAGGTAAAATCATCCAATGACAAATCCCGCCCTTGGGCGGAGCGGGAAGTAGTGTCAGACTCTTACTGACTAAAAACCTACCTAAGTGTTATGTATCTACCTGTGTAGGTCGGTAATTTTGTGACTATCTAAATATTCATATCTTCTTATTGATTAAAATCAACTGCTGTTTGAGTTTTAGCGAAACTAATTCGCTAAAGCTCATAAACATTAACCGACTGAAGAACTTTTATTTCGTTTTGTTTTTTTTATTATAGAAGTTTTAAATAGTTGAATAAATTGGTATAAAGAAAAGAAGTAATGCTAACTAGGTGGAGGCGCGGGCAGCAGCTAGTTTGATATAAGGAATGTCCAACCTTATAGCAATAAGGGGGAGAAGAATAAAATTCTAGGTCATGTCAACATATTACACGATGTAAGGAAAAGTGTTATTCATTTGCCTAGTGAATGTCTAATGTACAGAAAACACGCAATGTCAAAAAAGACATCGTATCTTTCGGTATTACTTATTATGTTCATGGAAAACACGTCTCATACAAAAAGCTGTTTTAGTTTTACATATTTTTAAATTTTTTATTATGGATAGGCTCGCGTTTGACCACTATCTCACCTGATGGTAAGCGATGATGTGGCCAACGTTGGAGCACGTTGGCCTACAAGTAACCTATTCACTCTTGACTTAAAGACCCGTAGGTTGTAGCTATCAGGAAATACAGACTTCGGCAGGGAATTCCACTCCTTAGTTTTACGTATAATAAATGTGTTCCCAAAACGCTTTGTACGTATGGGTGGGATGTAAACCATGTACCGGTGGCGCAACGCCGTACGTCTAGTGGTCCGAATTAATAAATAAAAAGAAATAAAATACAATAAAAATCTTTTATTATCAGGCATCAAGGCCCATAGTGAGTTAGTACAGACAATATATGATAATATGCCTAGTCTTTTCTTAATTTCGACGGCACAAGGTTTTTGGAAAAAAATATATAATTTTATAAGTGTTTCTATAGTTATATATACTTTTTTAATTTATGAGCAGGTACATTATAAAGAGCTAAAATTCGCGCAAAATAGCAGATTTTATGATTTTATTTTAACAGAAACCTAGATAATATCCTAAAGCTGATGCAGGTGCATGGAAGTGGTGTTTCCAAAATATCTACAGAAAGATATGTAATACTCATAACGTCATATTGGTGCACAGGTTTGCTAGGTTTTAGTACAAGTAAAGATTACTTTATTCAGAGCCTACTATCAAAGCTTTTACACCAGTGCCCTGTGGACCAATTATATGCAGCGGGCCTACAGTGCTCTTAGAGTTCAGTTTTTTTTTATGGTAGGTAAAATCATCCAATGACAAGTCCCGCCCTTGGGTGGAGCGGGAAGTAGTTTCAGACTCTTACTGACTAAAAACCCTACCCCGTTCCTTCGTTGCCTATCATGCCGGGGCTGAGCCTTCCTCTCAGAAAACGGCCCTTCACCCCAGCAGGCTTCGACCCTGCCTGCCTGCAGCTAGCAGGCTGGGCCTCTACGGTTTGCTGACAGCTCCTTGAGGCGCGCGGGAACAGAACGCGCCGTCGACGACTTGGGCTCGGTCCGGTATATTACCGGACGATCGGACAGCGTGCTACCCACGGCACGCCGTCCGCAAGCCCGCGCCTTCGGTGGCCGGAAATCGGGATCGGAATCCCGGCGGCGGCTGGGGCGAGCGCCCCGTTGCCTCTGCCTGATGCGGTCGGCCTCCTCCTTTGCTAGCATTACTGCTTCGCAGAAGGAGGCGACCGCCTGCCATCCCTCCTCACTCCGGACCATGCTTAGAGTTCAGTTCAACAACGCCTTTAGGGTTCTAGTGCGACTTCCTCGATTTTGTAGTCCGGTCCATGTTTGCGGACGCGGGTGTGGATGACTAATGCAATAATGCGTAAAACGTCAGCCTCCCTCATGCCTCGAATTAGGGGTGGTACTCGTAGCAACAGAATCCTAGAGATGATCGCTGTAAGCCCAGAGTAATCAGTGTGGGATAGGTCATTAAAATGTTTTATGAACTATTTGTATTTGTTTTGTGTACGGAGAGATATTACAATTCTGTTTTTGGAATGATTTATTTCTATTTTTTTTTTTTATGAATTGACTAATTTTATTAAATAGATTTGAATATTATAACGTAGTTTTAAGTTTCAGTCACTAACATGATATGGACATTGAAATAAGTCTAAAATAAAATATGTTTTTTTTTTTAAATTTTATTTTTAATCACGTAAGAGCGCGCGGTAGTATGAAAATGAACCTCGGTAAGGAGCTCTTAAAATAACAATTAAGAGTCACATAACAGCCTGTTTCTCTAGAAGGGTTTAGCAGAGACGACATAATACAAAATTCACGCTATAAAAATATGAAAAAAATTATGATAACTGTTGTCAGCGGCTTTACCTGCGTCATCATCATCATCATAATCAGTCTTTTAATGTTCCCACTGCTGTGACTCAGGCCTCCTCTCTAGGAGAGGGAATGGGCCGTAATCCACCACGCGGGCCCAGTGCGGCTTGGTGAATGTCACATATCTTCGAATTTTTGGTTCTAGGACATGCCGGTTTCCTCACGATGTTTTCCTTCACCGTTATGAGAGCAGTGGTGATGAAATAAATTATACAAAGTAATGCGCCTGGCTGGGTTTGAACCCGCGACCCACAACTCGTAAGTCGGGGCCGTTACCACTCGGCCACCAATGCTCTCACCTGCGTGAAAGCAGAAAAATATTTCATTAAAATATACTCCGGGGATAAAAAGTGTCCCATGGCTCATGGATTCCAGGAAATAATATGAACATAATCAGTTTTATAATGTTCCCACTGCTGGGACGAAGGCCTCCTCTCTAGAAGAAGAAAGGGCCGAAAGAAAAAAAAAAAATTCAAATTTTCATCCAAATTCATTTAACTGTTCAAGCGTGAAGAAGTAATAAACATATAAAGATACAAATTCACAAATATATAAATATACAAATTCACAAACATACGTGCGGGTGATCAGCGGCAGCGATCTCTCTCGCCGGGCCTGGTTCAGGCCATGGTCCGTAGTGAGGAGGGATGGCAGGCGGTCGCCTCCTTCTGCGAAGCAGTAATGCTAGCAAAGAAGGAGGCCGACCACATCAAGCAGAGGCAACGGAGCGCTCGCCCCAGCTGCTGCAGGGACTCTTGCTTGTTTGCGGACGGCGTGCTATGGGCAGCACGCTGTCCGATCGTCCGGTAGTCGACCGGACCGAGCCCAAGTCGTCGACGGCGCGTACTGTTCCCGCGCGCCTCAAGGAGCTGTCAGCAAACCGTAGAGTCCCGGTCGAAGCCTGATTGGGTCATGGGTCAGCTTCTGAAAGGACGGCCCGGCCCCGGCACGGTAGGCAACGAAGGAACGGGGTAGGTTTTTAGTAAGTAAGAGTCTGACACTATTTCCCGCTCCGCCCAAGGGCGGGATTTGTCACTGGATGATTTTACCTACCATAAAAAAAAACATATAAATTCACAAACAACTTTTATAATATTAGTGTGATTACTGCCGTATCATTACGCTAATTCTTTAAATAAGTTACAGTTTCAGCCCTATTCAAAGAACTTCAGGACTTTATAATGGTTTGACCTTCCCGGTAAAGGTAGACAATTTAATTATTATCGAAATTAGGTGCTGTTTCTTGTTTGTATTTCAATATTTATTCAAAGCAATTTAAACATTTATAAATGTTTCTGTCATATTTTTCCTTAATTTTTTATTGTACAAAAAAAAACAGCATAATACATGGTGGTACAGACAGTTCATGTATAAAGGTGAGCTTAACTCAGCAATGAGTTTTCTCCCAGCAAACCTTTTAGTTATAGAGAGAAAACTGTTCAAGGGTAGGATCCAATATAAACAAATATAACTAAGTCTTATATATTATTTCCCGTATTTATTTTTATAACAATTTGTTTTGAGCTTTGTATCATGGGCGGAAATTATGAAGTTATTACGAATATATAGTAAAACACTTCAAAATAAATAATGTTAAGTAAATTATTTTAATAATGTGCAACACTTTTATTGGATCAAAATACCTAAGTATTTAAAAGGTTTTTACTGCAATAATAAAGATGCATTTAATACGAAAACAAAAGCACAAAAAACGCCAATACAAAATATCCACTTTTCCATATAACTAAACGCCCAGCGAATTGGCAATATCCACTTTGAATGTGAAAAACAGACGCAGAATGTTTGCCCAACAGCTGAACAGTTTTCGTGAAAAAAAAAAAAAACTAAATGGCGCTTAGACGCAGGCGTTCCCGCCCTCAGCCAGTGCTTATCCGAGCGCGGAGAGAAACACACGCGTCGTTTCCCGCGCTTTTACACCGCTCATAGATCGCGACGGAAAAAATCGGATTTTTTTTCATCTAAAGTTTATTTCATCCTAATATTTGATCTATTCAGTTTCAATTTTGTTTATTTCGTTAACATTCCGGTTGAATATAAAGTGATTTATTACAATAGTGCGTGTTTCTGTGGAAAACTGCAATAAAAAGCGAGGGAAAGCTGGTCGCTGTCAGCTGTCAAAAACGCTGAGGTGAGCGATGAAATTTAATTTATTATCGAGTTATAAATTATACTAATAACCTACAATATTTCTTTTCTTGTTACATTTACTACTATAGGATATAGAATATAAAAAGCAGCATGTAACATGTTTTCCGGTGTCAAAATTAATTAATATTTATGTGAAAGTTTAAAAGACAAAATTATGAAAGTCATACAATTGTGCAAAAAGCTCTTTCTGAAGCTTTCGGAAACTGAGATGAAATAACACTCGATTCTAGTGTTGTTTATTTAGGTTTAAGACATGTATGTGGAAGCACGATTTATGGGTAATATAGAGTTATAGTGTTGCATCTAGAAACGATAATACGTTTAGGCCTTCGTGGGTTTTGAACTACTTGGTGACTGAATGCATTAGGTGTGATTGATTTGTCCGCTTTTTTCATCGTTGACAGATTACCTACCAACTCCAGAGAGAAAAAGAATTTATTCCTTACAGCATATAGCATAAACACAATAATAATGTAACACGAAACAAAAAAAAAACTTAAATAGAAACAAAAAAATATAGTTGTGTGCCACACGGCTGCACCAAAAAGGTCCAGTGCAGCATGAATGCCAGACAACTAGTGCCTGACGCTGGTTTTCAACTGAACCTGTCGTGACGCAACGGACGTAAAACCGTTTTAGATTGTTATTATATATATATATATTGGTGATGCGTACTTATATAATATAAACCTTCAAAATAGGGTATCTAACGATTTAAGAAATCCCACTATAACCATTGTAAAAATCTACTAAACGTTTAAAACTTCTCTTGCTTTTGAGGTTTTGATTTCAACATTTAGTATGGTAGGGTAAAAACATCGTGAGAAAACTGGCATGTCCTAGAACCAAAAATTCGAAGACATGTGACATCCATCAACCCGGGCCCGCGTGGTGGATTACGGCCGATTCCCTCTCCTAGAGAGGAGGCCTGAGTTCCAGCAGTGGGAACATAAGGCTGATGCTATGCTATGGAAGCTACTACAGGTGATGGAGAAAAATATAAATAAAACGAGCAAAATGTGGATTTAAAAAACAACTCTGCCTGCCCCCTCGGAAAACCCCCAGGTGTGTTATATGATATTTATAAATAATACTTTCATACGTCAATTTTGTTCGTCAATATAAAATAGATGAGCTCGGTTTTTCCTAGTTGAATAGAATAAGCTATATTCTACACCAAAATAGTAACAAAAATTTTCCCGACTACCCCTAGAAAAAATAACAAAATAAACTCAAAGATTGAAGCTCCTTTTAAAGTCCATACATCAAACAAGGCAAGCGTGCTCGATCGTTGGCCACATCATCGCTTAACATCAGGTGAGATAGTGGTCAAACGCGAGCCTATCTACAATAAAAAAAAAACATGTAATGCGGTCAAATCATATTTTTATTTTAGGTGGGAAATCATCTAATGACCTCTCGCGCTCTAGGGCGAAGCGGGAGGGCGTCTCAGACTTTTACTAACTAAAACCCACTCCTATGTTGCTTCGTTGCTGGGCCCCTACGCTGCCGTCCTTTAGCTAAAGTGCCGTTATCTGACATTTGGCGGGCTTCTAATTTTAATTCTTTATTGATCTCTCTTTATATATAAATATTGTTATTATTATATATAATTTTATATTTGACTGGCCTGTTGGTCTAGTGGTCGATTCCTACCCAGGACAAATGTTTGTGTGATGAGCACGATCATTTGTTCTGTTGCTGGGTGTAATTTATCTATCATATGTATGTATTTAGAAATATATGTATAAGTATGTTTATCAGCTGTTGGGTACCCATAACACAAGCTTTGCTTAACTTGGGACTATTACGATGACTGGAGAAGGTGTTGTGTGATAGGTGTGGAAATAATAAATAATAATATAATATTAATTGCAATAGTTTAACTATTGATATTAGAATTAGAAAATACTGAATTTTTAGCATCTAAAAACGCAAGCCTGCCTAATGTCAGATAACGGCACTTTGGCTAAAGGACGGCAGTACGATTTTGCTGACATCTCTTTGAGGCGCAAGTGGAACACTAACGGAAGGCCGTACGGCGAGCTACCCATTGTTCACCGTCCGATGGTTAAATAATAATAAGAATCATGCAGATTAATGTCCGAGATCTTCGAGGAACAGTTTGCCTGCTGCGGTCTTCCCGTCCTATTATAATTTAGGTATCTTCAAGGCTCTATAGAGTGAATAGGCTCTTAATAAACTAGTGCGCCTCACCATCAACGATTGCATCACTTCCTACCGTAAGGGCCTACCTCTCCTAGAGAGGAGGCCTTAGTCCCAACAGTGGGAACATTATAAGGCTGATGCTATGCTCTGCTACCATAAGGTAGGATAGCAGTCAAGCACTAGTTTATAAAAATAACTTTGGTTCTATTAAACCTACAAACGCATACAAAAATTTTTGTTCTATGCGGGAATCGAACCCGTGACACGCAGCGAAACTGCCAATCAATCAACCAGTGAGCCAACCGTGCCGTCTCTTACTTTGTAGATAGTTACAGATATACCATTGGTAAAAATGTTTTTTTTTTATTGAGACTACAATAATAATTTAGTTAAAAAGAAAAGAAATAGCGCCATTTGGTTGTTGTATTGTAAAAAAATAATTTATATTATAAAAAAAATTAAAGTAAAAAAGTAAAACAAAAATAAATTGTCTGCGGAAAAACATATTTTTAAATTTAAAAGATACACAATTTGTTATAACATTGTTACACAATAGGTAGAGCAAACTATTTCACGCATTATTACATTTAAAAAAATGGTGGAACGATGAAAAACACGTTATAAGTGAAGATTTTGTGTTTTTTCTTCTCCTGTAAAATATACATAACTGTAATTACTTTGTTTTTCCGTAGAGCAGTCGCCAAGGTCTTAGAACGTAAAGGTTTTAGTCAGTTTGGTTTTAGTCAGTTATAGTCTGACAAGCCTTCGAGCTCCTCCCAGAGTGGAAGCAGTCATTAGAAGAAGGTGGGAACCTAAACAAAAAAAAAAACAGTTTAGAAACAAAATCGTTCAAATCCACCAAAACAGATCGATTCAGTAAACACAATGGTGCACATAAAACTGCGCCATTACTCAGAGGGCACGTCGCACGGAATAAATAAAACGATATTAGTTTTCATAAAGAGAGGACCACCTGTGCACTGCGCGGCATCAGCTGGGCCTGCCAATATGGCCGTCATTAAGTATAGCACCACGCCTGAGGAGCTCTGAGCAAAAATGTTAAGATTCTTGTGATTGAAAAGGAATATGGGCAACTGTGTAAGAAACCCAGCTTATGGCTAGAGCAACATTTCTATTGGTAAGAGTAGATTTACCCGATTCATTATCACAGGGGCGTTGATTCTGTGGGTGCTCGGGGGCTCGAGCACCCATGAGAAATAATCAGTGGGTGCCGAGCATCCTTGAGCATAGACATCAAGAAACAGAGGTGTTTTTCATTATCCGACGACCCGTTTAGCGCAGTGGTTTAATTAGAGTGCCGGTTGAGACACAAGGATCGCGGTTTCGATTCCAGGACCAACACACATCTAATTATTATTAATTATATTTTTGTCTAACATAATTGGTTATTAAGTTCGCAGTACGTAAGTAGGACATTCATTTATTTGTCGGTCGTTCAGTGAGCTTTCCCTCACTTCGCCACTTTTTGGAGTCATCAGTTGAGCAAGAGCGCCGATGGGGTTTTCTAAAAGCCGGCGCTCCTGTCATCATCATCATTTCAGCCGAAAGACGTCCAAGGTTGGACATAGACATCCCCGAAGTAGACATCTCCACAAGGACTGGTCCTGTGCATCTTGCATCATCATTGGTCATCGATCCACCTTGTGGGATCCCGACTCCCGATTACCTTATGCTAGTACTTACAACAAGTACAAACTACGTCATCACCATTTTGTAGTGGCCTTTCCTGTCGGTGTCTGTGTTGCCTAATAGCTACAACCTAGTTTTTTTTTTTTTTTTTTTTTTTTATGGTAGGTAAAATCATCCAATGACAAATCCCGCCCTTGGGTGGAGCGGGAAGTAGTGTCAGACTCTTACTGACTAAAAACCTACCCCGTTCCTTCGTTGCCTATAGTGCCGGGGCTGAGCCTTCCTCTCAGAAAACGGCCCTTGACCCCAGCAGGCTTCGACCCTGCCTGCTTGCAGTTAGCAGGCTGGGCCTCTTCGGTGTGCTGACAGCTCCTTGAGGCGCGCGGGAACAGAACGCGCCGTCGACGACTTGGGCTCGGTCCGGTCGGTTACCAGACAATCGGACAGCGTGCTACCCATTGCACGCCGTCCGCAAGCCCGCGCCTACGGTGGCCGGAAATCGGGATCGGAATCCCGGCGGCGGCTGGGGCGAGCGCCCCGTTGCCTCTGCCTGATGCGGTCGGCCTCCTCCTTTGCTAGCATTACTGCTTCGCAGAAGGAGGCGACCGCCTGCCATCCCTCCTCACTACGGACCATGGCCTGAACCAAGGCCCGGCGAGAGAGATCGCTGCCGCCGATCACCTCCACGAGGACACGGCGATGCTCCGCCCAGGCGGGGCACACCTCTACAGTGTGCTCCACCGTGTCCTCCGGGTGTTCCGCACAATGGCGACACCCGGGCGAATCCTCCGCACGAAAGCTACAACCTAGTGGTCTTTAAATCTAGCGTGAATGGGTAACTTCTTGACAAGCGTCCTCCATCGACTACCACATCATCGCTTACCTTCAGGTGAGATAGTGGTCAAGTCACTCTACGATACGTTTAATGTAAGGTTTTTGTGATTAAAAAGAAACATGAGCAACTGAGTAAGAAGTCTATAGTATATTTTTAATTATCTAACTTATTTGTATACTGAAATGCTGGATGAGTGATCCTATCGCAGGTCTGCTGGAAAAGTTGCATTCGAAATAAATAAATAAGCCTAGCTTTTTTACTGTTTAGGGGCCATTCAAGTATTACGTAAACACTAATTGGGTGGGGGGGCTTTGCTTTGCTTAATTTATATGACATGGGGGATGTGGGGGGGTCTGGATGGTGATTACTAGAGCATTACTCATTAAAGGAGCTGATAACGAAACCAGAGCGCATTGAAAAATGCATGTAGGTACAAATGTTTACGTAAGCATGGGGTGGGGGGGTGAGAGCTTTGCTTACTTTTGCTGACGTGGGGGGAGGGGAGGTTAATATTTTCAAAAAATCTGCTTACGTAATACTTGAACGGCCCCTTATAAGCTCACGCTTGACCACTATCTCACCGATTCTTACCTGATGGAAAGCGACGATGTGGTCGACGATGGAGCAGACTTGCCTAGAAGTAACTTATTCACTCTTGACTTAAAGCCCCCTAGGTTGTAGCCATCAGGAAACACAGCCTCAGACGTGGGCCCTGGCCGTCAGTTTTTTTTAATCTTTGAAAATCGTTATGGATAAAAAGAAGTCAGAAAAACTGACACCAGACTTGCCAAGGGTTTACTGTTTATTATTTTTTGTCTATTTTTTTTACTAGCGACCCGCCCCAGCTTCGCACGGGCGCAATGGCGATATTAAATATATTATGCATGTATTATACATATATAAACCTTCCTCTTAAATCACTCTATCTATTAAAAATCCAAAAATAAACCGCATCAAAATCCGTTGCGTAGTTCTAAGGATCTAAGTATACATAGGAACAGACAGCGGGAAGCGACTTTGTTTTATATACTATGTAGTGATAATATATTAAGTAACTGACTATCTAATCAGTTTAAATATATTTTTCATGCTTATTCCCTTTTGTATTTATTTATTCTATTTTATTTTTCATCTACCTAATCCTTGTCATCTCTCAACGAATACTTCAGAATAATCCTAAAACTGATCATGGTTGCCTGGAAGAAATCGCGGAATGCGATAAGGCCGCCAATTGTTTGTATTTTAGACATAAGTTTTCTTTGTTATATTTCTTGTAAGTACCAACAATAAATAAACAAATGGAAACATTCGTTTGTAACTAAAACCAGAGGTTTTTACTAGTGCCGTGCATCAGCTGGCCGTTTCAATATGGCGATGATTAAACGCGGCTCGGCGCTTTATGCCATGTGCGTTACTGTGGGCTCTGTGGGCTGGGAACGCTGCGCTATGCATAACTGACACTCTACCACGAGCTCTTGAACACGACCTATTTCATGACCTAAACTGAACTGTTAAGGGATGGAGCTATATAGGGTGTATAGCTAAATCTCTCTTTCTTGCGCATATGCTTGATATTTTAACAAGTTATGGTAAGGCCTCTGTACTGCTACCAAAAATAGGGATGTAGCTGTACAGTAGGTCAAAGTTCTACGGTTTTTGTGTATATCTAGGTAAGTATATACCCAAAAACCGTAGCTTTTTTACAGGGAATATTCGTCAAAAGTAAAGTCGTTGAAACCATTTATGTCTTCTTCTCAATCAACTTTGCCATTAAATAATACTTTGAGCTAAATTTTTTTTATTGGGTCATCAAATGACTTCTATCGCTCTATCGTGAAGAGTGTTAAAGTTTAACTGACTAAAACCCACCTATATTCCTTGCCAAGGGTTAGGTGAAAATGAACCCCGGGGCCCTGGATCGAAGGCAATAATAATAATAATAAACATGTTCCTTGGCAGAGCAAGGAACTTCACGGACGCTTTTTCCGGGCCCTTCACGGGCCCGATGTAGACCAATTGGCGTCCGTAGCTTGGCTGCGTTTCGGTGACCTCTTTGGGGAAACCGAAGGTTTTATCTGTGCAATTATGGACGAAGTTATCATGACGAATAACTACCGGAGATTTATTGTGAAGGACGGCACGGTTGACATCTGTCGGGCGTGTCACCGTCCGGGAGAATCAATTCGTCACATTATCTCCGGTTGTTCTCGTCTGGCTAACGGCGAGTATTTGCATAGGCACAACCTTGTAGCCAAGATTATCCATCAGCAACTTGCTTTGAAATACTCTCTTGTGGGATCGGAAGTGCCGTACTACAGGTATGAGCCCGACCCAGTTCTTGATAATGGTCATATCACGTTGTACTGGGATCGGTCCATCATCACTGACAGGACTATTGTAGCCAATAAGCCTGATATAGTGGTGGTGGACCGAAACGAGAGGCGTGCAATGATTGTTGACATATCCGTTCCGCATGACGAGAACCTCGTGAAAGTCGAGAAAGATAAACAAATCAAGTATATTGACTTGGCTCGCGAGGTTGTCGACATGTGGGAAGTGGATTCGGCGATCATTGTACCGATAGTCGTGTCGGGTAATGGCTTAATAGCCAAGAGCCTCGACCAACACCTTAGGAGGCTCTCGTTAGGCGGCTGGATCAAGGGCTTGATTCAGAAAGCGGTACTCCTGGACACGGCTCGTATTGTTAGGAGGTTCCTTTCTCTGGAGCCCTGACCGCCGGTAGCTTGGACCCTGTTCCCGATACCGGTGGGACACTATTTTTTATATTTTTAAATGTTTGTTTTTATGTGTTTTTTTTTTTAAAGAAATATTTAAAAATATAATTTATAAGTTTATTGATGAATAAAGAGAATAATAATAATAATAATCGTTTATTTCAGGCATTAAGCCCATAGTAACAACCAATATTACCCTTACATACACAGATTAAAAATAAATAAATACATTGCAATTATAATAAACTAAATTCTAATTAAAATTATTGAGTAATTATTAATTACAAAATTAAGATAAGATAAAAATAAAAATTCATAATTCATAAATGCCAACGTCTCAGCAGGTACACACCCTGGAACACTCCTGACACAACCTTATTCCCACATCGCGTCAGTCGAGACAGGAAAGATGCCCTGAGTCTTCTCAACAGCCCATGAAAATCAGTAACTCTGTTCTCAGCGAACATGCCAGTCGCACTACACCGCCACGGCAGCTTAAGTAAGGCTCTAAAGGCGTTATTATATTGTACACGAAGAGTGTTATACGCACTCTTCGTGTACCTGCAATGCATGGAACAGGGTAGGTTTTTAGTCAGTAATAGTCTGACACTATCTCCCGCCCCACCCAAGGGCGGGATTTGTCATTTGATGATATTACCTACCATAAAAAACCTACATTCCTTCATTTGTCCTTTGCATTCTGGGATCTCGCTAACTCTTTCAAATGTTCCCACGCCCCTAGCAGGTGTAGGCCTCATTAGGTCCTATACGCACCCTAGGTATATCTCAGGGGGGGAAACTCTTCAAATGTCCTTGAACTCATTAAAAAACGAAAGATGGACTGATTATGCTGGCTTTTTGTAAATGTAATAAGTAAAAAAAATATCTCATAATACAATACAGAAATAAAAATTTTATACGTACAGAGCACGCTACAAGTCTTTTCAATACGCATATTATGCGAATACATAATCGATTCCGTTCAAAAACTATTTGGTAATGAACTGCATCCATTTCTATCGTCTATTAATATCTTAAAGTATACAACTAATTTATTTTTAAACATAAAAGTTTACTTAACGCCACGCGCCGGTACACTTGCTTCCTGTTTTAGAAAAAAAAAAACAACAGCATTTTTAGTATGGCAACTTTTGTTAAAAAAATTCTAAGCTTTTTCGTAGTGATATTTCCCAAAGATATTCGCCTAAAGGTTTGTATTTTCCGCCTGAAATCGACTTTAAAGAACAATTTTCACTTTGCGTGGGTCGAAAAAGCGATGTTGAAGGAATTTTGTTTCCTAAGCAAGCGTTTGTAGTAGATATAATTAATATTCTTTGAAGGTAAGCTTAAAATTAATGAAATATACACATGGCGGGGAGTTTCCTCGAATTTAAAGTATTTTAGGATATACGGAACGAAAAGGCTGCTGTGTGGGAAGTGTTTTCAGGTTTAACTTGTAAAGGTAGCATAGCATAGCACAGCGCATAGTTGCGTACCCATGTATCTGCCTTGGTTTAAAGTGCTTTTAATTGCTTAGTGTTTACATTATTTGGTGTTACAAGTAAGTTATAATTAAGTGAAATTACATAATGGTTTCACATATTAAACAGACACACTATTTTACACCTATTTATTTTGTTAATTATTAAAACACTATTGTGAAGGTTTTTATTATATGTACATATAAGTACGCATCACCGCTATATACATATATTATATTACACTCCAAAACAGGTACACAACAAAACATTAGTTTGATAGCTGACATAACATAATAACATAGGCTATAATTTATACCAGGAAGAAGTTCTTATTCCACGCATTCCGCTACAGGCAGAAGCTTAGTACAAAAATATTTACCGACTTACGGCAGAACTATTGCACCCGCAACATGCAACAAAGTAAGAAACACTGACAAACAATTACTTGTCACCTCGACCGCAACCCACTTTTGCCCGACCACCATCACACGACCACAAAAGAGAGATAGTACAAAAGACAATCTACATACGTCTCGCGCTCGAGCAACGCACACATAGACAGCGCTCACGGACACGAATCTTGAACGAGACTAAACCGTGCTAAACCAGTGCTAGGTCACAGAGTACTTTTTCTACGACCGCCGAGCGTAGGTATTAAGGGGATTACATCGCCCAAATCCCCCTAGGTTGATTGAAGTTTTTAGGTTATTCCTTATGTACGATTACTATATAAAAAATTAAGGGGATACTCAAGGACCTTCCTAATAAATTCTATTGATTAAGTTTCCAAAAAAAATACCCCAACTCTAGAAAAAAAATCTGGTAAATAGGCCTTTTTTGAACATTAATTCTATTTTTTCTCGAAAACGGCTCTATATTTATACATTGAATTTATACCAAAATATATGTTACGATAAATGTCAAAGGCTGACTGGTAGAGAATGGCTTGTTGCATTAAGTCCGCCTACTGTACATGAAGTTTAAATAAATAAATAAATTGAATAACTTGTATTGATTTTTTTCTAATTTCTTTGACTATCGATAAGTAATCAAGTAAAAACTCGAATCAGTACTAACACCCCGCGCGCAGCACCCCCTGCAATGCCTGTGTAGAGGTCAATTCTTTTCTACTAGTGTTGAGGTAAATTCTTCAAGGTCATTGGGCAATGTAATACCCTTAACAGTGAAGTACATACATGACATTGACTTCTGTACCTATCTATTTTGTGACACGACACAGACAGATGTATCTATATAGATACAATATGAATCACTAACCCGTATGCAACAGTCTCAATGCTAAGCCCTTATTGAGGTCACCTTATACCCGCATGTCTGTCTACCCCTGTTTACTGTGCGTTCAATTAAAGTACACTGTTGTAAATCAAGTATGTGCTGTACTTGATAATATAAGGGTTTGTATTGTATGGAGGATAGCAGCTTATCAAGTGCGGGTGACGGAAAATTATGCTTTAAATTGGTGAATAGCGAGTAACGTGTCTTGATAGCCCAGTGGTGAGGGCACCCGCCTCCCATGCTTGAGGTTGCGGGTAAATATCTCTTCGACTGGCCTGTTGGTCTAGTGGTTACTGGACCTGACTGCTATGCAATGGTTGTGGGTCGATTCCCATCCAAGAAAAATAGTTATGTGATAAGCACAATCATTTGATCTGTGTCTAAGTGTGTTATTTACACATTCAGTTAATATATAAGTATGTTTATCAGTGGTCTAGTACCCATAGCGTGGCGTTTATTGAGGATAAAATGGACTGCTCCTCGCACTAATGTTTCCATTCTAAAGGAGCTTCGCATCAAACAAAGACTTTCGTCGATTGTGCAACAACGTACATTAAGATGTTTGGACATACCTATCATACGCAATGAAAGCTCTTTGGAACGTCTAGTGGTACAGGGAAGAGTAGAGGGCTAACGTTCTCGCGGCCGATCACCTACAAGATGGACAGACCTCATTATGTCATCCTCAAAGAGAGAGATGGAGAGAGGGATGGAGAATTCTCGCAAATGCCGCAACCAACCTACCAGACGATCCATGACCACGACCACTCCGAAAGGAGTGCATGACTAAGAAGAAGAAGAGAGTATCCATATCACAAGCTCATTCGTAGTTCTTTGACAGTCGTTAGAGGTAGTCAGACGCCTGAAAGTCTGACCATCGGTCTATCGAAAGAGTGTCGTGCTGTCGGTTACCGGACGGTAAAATGTGCATGTGTTACACCAACTTGAAAAGCATTTTTTTTAAGTGGGAATTAATCTAATGACTTCTCCCCCCTCTAGGGCGGAGTGGGAGGGCGTGTCAGATTTTTACTGACTAAAACTACACGCTATGTTTCTTCTTATGAAGATATCCGCCAGAGAACCAGGGTTGCCGACATAGCACGTAGAATCGCAAAACTTAAGTGGCAATGGGCTGGGCACATTGCACGCAGAACTGATGGCCGTTGGGGCCGAAAGTTTCTGGAGTGGCGGCCGCGTACCGGAAGACGCAGCGTTGGAAGGCCTCCCAGGCCCTCCCGGAGTCCGATGGATGCGAGATACACAGGACCGGCCATTGTGATGACGCTTGGGGGAGGCCTAAGTCCAACAGTGGACGTCTTTTGGCTGAAATGATGATGATGATGATGTTTCTTCAGTTGTCCTTAGTGTTCTAGGACCACGGGTATACTTGAAATGCGGTAAATATGAACTAAATGCGGAAAGGTTGCTTGTTCTGATGCAAATTGCAATAGTGAAAACGATGAGAGATCCAACGTTAGTGTTAGAACTCACGCGAACATTCGTGTTTCGTCTAAACAAGAGCCTCGGGTTCTACATAATAGTAAACTTTAGACGTTCACCCAGAGCAGAAGAAATTATTTGATGATTTCCCAGTTGACAAAAATATCTGGCACAACAATTGCGGTATTTTTTTTTTATGACGAACTTTTTTTATGTTATTGACAACTTAGTGCTTGACTGCGATCTTTATGATATTAACTAGTGCTTGACTGCGATCTCACCTGATGGTAAGCAGTGATGCAATCGTTGATGGCGAGGCGCACTAGTTTATAATGAGCCTATTCAGTCTAGCCTTGAAGATACCGAAATTATAATCGGATTAGAAGACCGCAGCAGGCAAATTGTTTCAGTCCTTCGATATACGCGAACTTCAACTTAAACCGCTGTCTTCTATGTTTAAAATACAAACTACTGTTCTATGCCCGACGGTTCATCTAAGTTCGATCTAATCTCCTAAACTGCTAAGTGGTTTTCGGTGCAGTTTTCACCACCACTTAAGAGTTTTTCAAGCACGATCCGGTCTCGGCATTAATTCTACGTGCCGCCGCCATTGAAAGATAAACATCCCATCAGCTGCGGCGGTTCCCGCGCTAAAACTGACAGGAGTTTGGCTATGACTCGCTTGACGTATTAAAGGAGGGAGACAGAAGATCTATTCTTAGTGACGAGTGAAAAGGACACCAAAACATTTTCTTTCGTTTGTAACCTGTTTTTTTTTGTATATACACCGTTAAATTTTGGTCGTTTTAATCCTGCGGAGGGTCGATTCGGTACTTGAAACCCTATCGATTTGTAAAGATAAAAAATAAAAATAAAGTAGGTACTAAGAATTAATTTACGAAATTAATTTATTTAAGTAAACGTCAGCTTATCGAGGCCAATGAACTGTAGGTAGTTAGTTCGCAACGACCGACAGCTACCTACAAGGACTCGTTTACTTAAAGCGTATATTAACTGGAATTAAAAAAAAAGTACTTTATTTTTCATTTTTATCTTTACAATTCGATAGGGTTTTAAGTACCGAATCGACCCTCCACGGGATTAAAACGACCAATATTTAACGGTGTATATGTAAGCAGCCTTATAATGTTCCCACTGTTGGGATACAGGCCTCCTCTCTAGGAGAGGAAATGGGCCGTAATCCACCACGCGGGCCCAGTACGGATTAGTGGATGTCAAATGTCTTCGAATTTTTGGTTCTAGGACATGCCGGTTTCCTTACGATGTTTTACCTTCACCGTTTTGAGAGCAGTGGTGATGAAATGAATTACACAAAGCAATGTGCCTGGCTGGGTTTGAACCTCCGACATACAACTCATAAGCCGGGGCTGTCACCACTGGGCCACCACTGCGCTCACTGGTTTATTTGATTTTACCCAATCTACGTCAGCTGTGATTTCGTTTTTTTTTTCACTACTGGCTGCTGCCTATGGCTTCGCGCGCTAGATAGCGGAAACTTATTCCAAGAGAATGTACCCTCGGGATACAAAGTATACTATGATTTACTCACGTACCAAGTTTCATTGAAATCCGTCCAGCCGTTTGAGTCTGAAGAAGTAACAACACACTCAAAAACTTTCGTGTTGTTTATATTGTCGTATCCTACAGGGATAACCAACGCTGAAAGCTGCGTTGCGGTGACGCGGAAAAGAGCGGCAGGCGTCACTGCCGATTTTAGTGATGCGGTGCCGCAAAGCGTCAATCATCAATCATTGAAATAGGCGCGATCTTGGTAAAATGGAGCTGAGAATTTTAATTAAAAAATAAATTATCAAAAAATTTTTTTTTTCAATAATATTCTCATCAATACCGAAAAGCACAAAATTGCGACTAGTAAATGAAAGTTATGTGCTATACTTCTGTATGATCTTTGGCACTGTGGCTCGTTGCCACGGTTACTACTGGTTACTCAAGGAATGGAAAGGTAGGTTTTTAGTCAGTAAAAGTCTGACACTGTTTCCCGCCCCACCCAAGGGCGGGATTCGTCATTGGATGATTTTACCTACGTTAAAAAAAAAAAAAAAAAACCGATAGGATAACAACGAATGAAATATTGTTCTAATGCGTGACCCGGCTGAATTACCGATCAGTTTCTATTTAGTGTAGGTTCAGGAATTTTTAAATAAAAAGGTGGTGTGACAAGGTAATTTAAGGATGAAATTGAGTATCGTATTACTTTTTTCTTCTGACGAGTTACATTTTGACAAAAATCTGTTAGCCTTAGCCGCAACGTGCCGCGCGTCGGCAGTGCGGTTGCAGCACTGCTTTGTTATTCAATGTAAATAAAAACGTGCGACTGCCGCGCGTTATTTATTCATGTGAAAAACAAAGCGGCTAATGTGAAGGCATCTGCGTTTTTAAGTCAACTGTGGAAAAATTCATAAGTCGAAGGGTTCAGACTGGGCGTTGATGAGTCAGTGAGGCCTTTTCTTTTGACCGTATTATTTGAGTTAGAGAGTGGGTTTTTTTATGGTAGGTAAAATCATTCAATGACAAATCCCGCCCTTGGGCGAAGCGGGACGTAGTGTCAGACTCTTACTGACTAAAAACCTACCCCGTTCCATTCTTCGCCTTGGTCCCAGGGCCCCGGGTGCCATTTTCACATACCCTTTGACCCCAGTAGGCTTCGGCCCTGTTGGGCCCCTACAGTTTGCTGACAACTCCTTGAAGAGAGTGGGTTGGAAATCAACAAATAATTCCTCCCACTCTCGGTGTAGCGAGATAGAGTGCCAGACTTTTACTGACTAAGACCCACTTGAGTCCCTTTAGTTGTTGACTTGAGTTTCGAAGATCAGAACTCCGCGATGGTCCTTTCAGAAAGCCATAAACATAGTAAAGAAAACTAGCATTTTTCATATTTTTTCAAACATCTAGCGAAAATGCGGGTGTAACAACAGAAAACAAAGATTTATGAAGGAAAGACATAAAAGACGATAGATATGTATGTGGGGCCCGCGTGCTTGATTACGGCCCCTTTCCTCTCTAAGAGAGGCGGCTTGAGTCTCAGCAGTGGGAACATTCTAAGGCTGACGTGCTATGCTATGCTATGCAAATAAAGACATGCCTTGTGGCCTTTAATGTGGGATGCTACTCATACGCCATCCCATCTTCCTAGTTCGTCGTACTCTGCTAGCAATGTCGCTGAGGCTGCGGAAAACCTCGAAAAAAGAATTGGAAATATTAAAACCGTGTTGGCATGTGCAGTTACATTTACTGGCCGTTTGGGATTGAAACTTTTGGGCCGTGGGGTGTGAGTGCTCATACACTATTTAAGGAATTACCCAAAAGCCTAGTTGACCCTTTACTTGACCCAAGGGTTCGCTTATACCTCGGTTAGAGTTAAGCATTGTCATGCAACTTGGCAATGCCACCAGTCTTTTTTGGCACAATTACTAACTTATTATGTTTCTGCAACACACTAAGATCGTCTGGTAGAAAATGCCTATTTGTACAGTGTTATTTACTAGTGCATAAAGTTTTAATAAATAACAGCAATAACTGAATCCTACCTTCGAATGTGATCTCTCTCTGTCAGTCAAAGGTTTGATGGGAGAAAACTCATTATTGAGCTTGCATTTATACTATCACGGTCATTTCTGCCTGATCTCGAAAAAATATTCGCTTGAACCCTGCGGCGCGGCGCCAAACCAAACCCTATACAGTTTTCGTTTTGAGTGCAAGCAAAAATGAACTTAGCTGTGGTCAGGCGGAAGTGTCTTTGATGGTACATGAACTGTCAAATCATTGTGTTTATTGATAAGTTTTGTGTACAATAAAGAATTAAGAAGGAAAGCGGTGAGGAGGATTTTTTGACTCCATGTTTTATAAACAATTAACAATATAGTCAGTTAAGTACGATCTAGGACTTACGGAACATCGATCTGAATTCCACGAAACGATAACACCCAACATTTTCCACCCACAAACCCGAAGCGTCCAAAAACAAAATTAAAACTAGAACCGAGAACACATCTCTCTGTAGCACATCCAGCAGTGCACACCTGCGTCAACAATAAGGCAGCATCTGTGTTCGGGCGCAGGTGTACGCGCGTTTACGTATAAATTGTAACAGGGAGATTCCAATAACGGAGGGTTCTTCACAGATTTAGTGGGTACGACACGGAGCCGCCTAGCCGTGATGGATCGGGATAGGAGAGCGGTTGCATAGTTTAATTGATTTATTGACAGTTTTGGGTTGTTATTGAAATTCTTATTAATTAGCTACACCGGTATTTTTATTCTTTGAAAAAATCTCAACAAATATCTATTTATTTAATGCTCACTAATAAATATTATAACTTAAAAGGTATATTTAGAACTAAAAATAATAATATTTACAAATGGGTAAAAAAAGGAACTTATTGGGCATCAAAAAATTAATTATGGGAAAAGTGCCTAGAACGCTGGCAGCATTGCCACGTTGGTTAGCAATGCTGATTTTTTGACTGAAGTAAAGACCAGCTCTCTGGTCACGTGAGGAGTCGACCAGCTGTTCGCTGATATCACGTACAACGTCAGTAATAGCTTGTATAGTCTTTTTAACGTAACTCAGTCGGAAATAAAAGGAACTTTTATAGGATCACTTTATTCTTTTTAATTACGACGGCAGTATATTCCCTTAGGACCAGTGAAAAAATTAAACTTCTATATTTACGCAATTTAAAGATAAGGCCGTGTATACGAGGGTGGTCTGAAAAGTTTCTTTTCTTCAAATGGGGATGATCTTCGTGACAAATTATTTTTGCAGAGAAAATGCCGATTACTGTTTGAACGGGTTACAGAGATGAGGGCATTGCTGGGAGAAGTGTGTAGAGTTACAAGGAGTCAAGATAAAAAAAAAAAAATTGTAAGAAAAAATGTCTTACACCTTTGCTAGGTCGAAAACTTTTCAGACCACCTGTGTATATCAAAACCTATAGGGTATTTCCCGTTGACTATAAATCCTGAAATTTAGCACAAACAAAGGAAAAATTTTTAAAACAGTAAATTTGTAGCTACGTCACAAAATAATTACTAATTAGGGCTCGAGCACCCATGAGCAATAAACAGTGGGTGCCCAGCACCCTTGAGAATAGACATCAAGAAACAGATCAGTAATCGCCTTTTAGGGATGGGCGTTTTTTCATTACCCGACGAGTTTAGCACTATGGTTTAGACTGCCGGTTGAGACGCAAGGGTCGCGGGTTCGATTCCCGCACCAACACAATTCTAATTATATTTTTATCAAACATAATTAGTGATTAAGTACGCAGTTTGTAAGTAGGACATTTATTTATTTATCGGTTGATCAGTGTGAATTTATCTTCTCACACTTCGCCACTTTTTCGAGTCATCAAATGCGTTTGAGCACCCATGTTTTCTAAAAGCCGACGCCCCTGGCAGTGGTGGCAAAGATCATACAAAGTCGTCATTATGATGACGTATATTATAAACATAGTCTCGAAAGATCTCTGTGAGTAACAAACAAAATGGCGGTCGTGAGTTAAATAAGTGTCAATAACTGCCTTAAATTTTAATTTATGTAAGCAAATACAGCAATGTACCAAAGCTGGCGAAAATATCAAGAAAATATTTGCCCTCGTACCATCGCTGGACAATTAAAATGCCTCGGCGGTAAATCACACGTCATTTGTTTGAGCAAATGATAAATTAATTAATGCTGGTTATTAAATTGTGTCACTGTTACGTTTTGTATTTAAATTAAGTAAATAAACTGCAGTTTTAGTTGGGGAAATTATTAAATTATTTTTCCCGCTCTGGGTGGAGCAAGGGGGAGTGTCAGACTTTTACTAAAACACATCTAGTTCGTTAGTTGTTCTTTGAGTTATAAGCTATGGATAACTCTTTCGAACAATCTTGAAAAATCAAAATCAAAAGTATTTATTTCAAATGTTCCATTTATGGGCACTATTAAATAGTCAAAATGTCTGTCAGTACTAAAAGAAAGAAGCTAAATTGTACGTTCTAAAGCGTAGATCTCTATGGAGAAGAACGGACACGAAACTCCACAGACACTCCTTTGAAATCATATTATGAGTTACATAAATCTTGGTTATATATTTCTTGTCGCCTTTATTATGTGAGCACAATGTAGAAAAGTAAGCAGCAGCTCCGGCAAGCGTCGGACGAAGCAGGTCCCGTCAATATTGTCATTGATATACGGATAAATTATTTTATCCGTATATCAATGACAATACACATATTGTGTGCAAAAAAAAAACAAAAAAAAAATCAAAACAAAATTAAAAGAAACCCTTGCTTTCAAAACAAGAGTGACCAGACATCTTGCTTGCTCGTTCCAGCATTGATAACCAGCGACGCAATAGTTGATGGTGAGGCGCTTTAGTTTATTAAGAGCATAGGCTCTTAAAGAATAGAGAATCTTAGAGTGAATAGTTACTCTAGCCTTGAAGACACCCAAATTATAATCGGATGGGAAGACCGCAGCAGGCAAATTGTTCTAGTCCTCCAATATACGCGGTCTTACCTGATGGTAAGCGATGGTACACGGTTGCCTAGAAGTAGGTAACCTATTCACTCTTGGACTAAAGACCCCGGGATCTATAAACCAATCCACCACAATTTTTTAAAATCTTTTTCTGGCTTTTTCCCGGAAAAATAAAGATATAGAAACCCAAATTTCGGCTGAATGAATTTCGGACATTTGTGTGTACAGAACGACAATTACAGGTTTTTCAAGGACATTCAAGTTGTACAAACGTATGAGGGGAAAACACAGACTTTGGCAGAGAGTTTCACTCCTAAGCTGTATACACAATCGACTTGTTCCCGAAACGTCCCTATCGTAATGTCCCTTCCTTCTATTGTAATTTTATTTCCACCGCGATTCCTGTAAATCGTATCGCCGTCGTCCCGGACAGCCAAAGAACTCTCAATAACGCAAAGGGTTAGATTTTGTGAATAGACTGCCGAGTTATTAGATTTTTTCCTGCAGAAGTTATGGCGCCCGTATTTTCTTCACTTCAATTATACTGATGTAGGTCTATCGAATTGTCCCTTCCCGTGATTTAATATTTCCTTTCATCATTCCGATTGCTTGGGTAGTATCTACGTTCTTGGTTCTTAGGTACTAGAAAAAAGGTACAAAACACATTGCTTTGTACTGAGTTTTGCAATGAAAAGTTATATACTTTCGTTTACAGCATCAATATCTATTTTTTTTTGAGTGAGTTATCGTCAAATAAATCTTCTGTTCTGTGTACAGCGAGAGGAAGTGTCAGATTTTTGTTCTTGCAGTTGTCTTTTACGTTCCAGGGTCGAGGTAAATTCGAGGTTCCGAATAAACCCGCACTACTTCAGTATCATCTGCATATTTTCAATCTTTTTCGTAACATAGTGTGCCATATTAAGTACCTACAGTATAATTCCATAAGTGTTAGTCTTTGCAAAACATAAGTAGGTACCAAATAAAAATAACGTGGTCCATATTAATTTAAAAACTGCTACTCTTATTATTTTTTGTTGGATTTTTAATTTTATTTGATATTGCATTAACTATAATTATGTGAATTTTTAAATTAGATTATCAAAGGTAGATTTATTTTATTTATTGATTAGATTAGCAAAAGTAGTATATGTGATTTCGTCTACCATGTAGAAACGGTTGACAATACGTTGTGTTAATTTATTAGTTAGGACTTTTAGGTGACCATAATCCTTCTAAACTTATGCTTGTTTTCTTTACCAATCACTGCTTGCATAAAATCACTCACTAGTTTTAACGCCGATAATATTGAAAATTCAGATATGGACACACAAATGTGTGCCATGAAACCAGTTCATGATTATGGACCCCCCAGTGGTGGCATTTTTCATTAACGTGAGTTAATTCTTTTTTATCTGTACTTTTTTTATTTTAAACTTTTCTGGTTCGTTTTTATAATCAACCTTTATGACATTTTTTATTAAAAATAATTACTCAGTATTTTCATTAAAAAGGTGATATTTCACTAAAAAGATGTTCATGAAGGAGGTCTACAGGCTCTGCCCAGCTGAGCTTAGAAGCTCAGGTGAAAAAAGCCAATTCATTACTTTTTAATTAAAAATGTCATTGGGGTTCATTAGAATAACACCAACGAAAATTTTTCATCATTGGCACCCCTAGTGGTGGAAAACTCCAAAGTCAAAAGGATCTGCTTCTGAAAGGAAGGCTTGGCTCTGGTATGAAAGGTAACGAAGGAACGGGGTGGGTTTTTTAGTCAGTAAAAGTCTGACACTATCTCCCGCTCCGCCCAAGGGCGGGAGATGTCATTGGATGATTTTCCCCACTAAAAAAAAGTCATGCACATGTTTGTGTGTGAAAAGAATGAAGAAAAAAAAAGAAAAGAGTGTCCATGGAGTTTTTTGCACGTTCTTCTCCATAGAGATCTACGCTTTGGAACGAGCAATTTAGCTTTAATTTTTTGTGGACTGACCGACATTTTAACAATTCAAAAGTGCCTATATAATAATAATAATATTTGAAATATAAGATTCTGATACTGATTTCTGTGTCGAAATCTAAGACACGATGTATTTAAACGTTTATTTAAAGGTGTGACAAGTGAGTGAGAGAGCTGATAGCGAGTTAACCGTGTTAGACTTTCTGATTGGTTAATAGCCTCGAGCGGGCCAATCGGAGCGCCAGACGACACAAACGTGTCGGTCGCGTTAACGTTAAAAACGCTATACTCTATCTGTTTAAGTAATTAACTAATTCTAAACATCTTTACATGTCTTTTATCTAAAAATGTTTACACTTAGCTATTTACCTAAACCGCTGTTAAATTTAAATAATCTTTGCATGTCTTCTATACGATTTTTTTTAAATATAAAAACATATCAAGATTGCTTACGTTTAGTTAACTACCTAAACCGATGGAGTATAGACACTGGTATCACTGAGAACATTGGCATATTAAGGACTAAGGAGAGAGCCGTGCGTATTTTTGGTTACAAAAATTATGCTGAGTTGGTAATCTTTGGGGTCAGTTGTGTACCTACTTTTCCACGCGGATTACAAAATGAATTGTAGTTCTATGTTCTTCAAAATATGAGTTGTGACCAATAAACGACAGTTAACATTAGAAAGGGATAGCGAGTCTAGTGAGCGAGCGAACCGAGCGAACACCGACCCTGCTAGCCCCTTCGTGGTGTTTTTTTTAAACCACCTGGAGGTGGTGGTGGAGAAGATATTTTAGTGCATAATTAATATGTTTGATGGGAAAATGTTTGTTTATTAGATAACAGAAATAAATTGTGGAACAGTTAAACCCTACCCATAATTAAATCTATCAGTGGAAACGGGGTTTCTTGTTTCATTTTTGCTTGTACAAAGAAATCAAGAAAAATAACTTCAATACAAAAATTCCTAAATTAAAAGCCCCATTGATTGAGTAACTCAACTTTCTAATAATAGTCAGCAAAGGACCCGGCAACAGTGTGACCATTCTCTGACGTCATCAGTCGGCAGGCGTTCGGTTACATTGTTTTTGGCGCAACACCTGTGTCAACGACGGCGCGTGCGACGCGGCGCCGGCGCAGGGGCCCGGGTGTTCAACACACGATCTTTACACTTTATTGTGTATTTTTCTGGCTTTTTGATGTTGATATGAAACTTTACGTATTATTTCAGTACATTCTGGTAATTTCAATTAAATTAAAAATATTTAAATTCATATAGGCCTGCTTGTAAGTGTTCATCACTAATAAATCGGCAAAAGCTTAGTGCTTGGCTCGAATTGGTTGTTTCCCATGGAGACGAGCCGCCAAGATACCTCTATTTTCATATCTCTGTACACTGTACACTTATTCCCAAAAATTAAATTCAAAATACTTTATTTCAGAAGCACGGTTCCAATTGGTCGTTTCCTACGGAGAAGACCCGTTAAGAAACTCCACGGTTACTGTTTTAAAACGAAAATATTTTTTTTTAAATTTTGATAAATGATAATTATTTTGCAAATAGGTTTAAAAAACACTTTGACACCTCAATTTGTTTTCGTCAGTTTAAACTAGATGAGGCCCGTGTCGTCTAGCTGACTACCCTGAAAAGAAACACCGAAATGCCCTTTTTGTTCTAACACGTTTAAAGTGAGTAATTTTTTTATTATTTCCTTTTCTACAATTTTCTTTACGGGGCATTTAAGACCTCATTTAAAATCTATCATTATGGTGGTAAGGGGCTTATTAGACTCAGTAACGTTTAAGAAACTTAATGCTCTTCTTTTGCTAAGCGGGGTACGAATTAATAGCGTCCCTGTATTAAAATAGATACGCTATACTGCATTCAGTTTTGATACCTAGGACATCTTAGATATACGACCTTATTTTTAGTATATATACCTATGCGAAATCCGAAACACAGCTCTAATATTTTTATGCAAAGGATCTATTTACAAAATTTCATAACTGTGTAATGAAAAATCACAAAGTTAAAAGCTTGTTATGTTACCTAGTTGTCCACACGAACACATGGTCACCGGGCCATTCTGGCGACTGAGGGGTTATTTTGCTCCCGTACCAGCTGTTCGCTGGCTCGTAATGCCGCTATGACTTGTCGTGACCTTTTATACTTAGTCTCGGTGATTTCAACTTGTGACCTTTTTTTATAAAGAATTTTGGGAAAAAATATAACGTGGTGTAAAAAATATTGAAATCGATTCAGTTACTGGTTCTGAACAAACTATCATTCAGATTTCGCATATAATAAAAATAATGTTGTATATTTATCTCTTTCCTAAACTAAACCAAATTGAATTTACGGTCTCCGCATCGTAGAGAAGACTGTTTTTCTGAGCCGTAGGAAGACACATACGAGGTCTATTAGACCCCGTTCAGCACAATGTGTTACGGCAGACTATTTGTCTTCGAAAATGACCTTGATTCTCTGTCTACAAAAGGTGGATATTCACCATGATCTGTGATAGAACGTTCCTGACAACAGACGTTTGGTTTACATATTGTTTTTGGCGGAAACATCTGTACAAACAGTTGGCGCGTGCGGCGTGCGGCGCGGCGCCTGCTCCGGCGCATGTCGCGCTGTTCAGATGATCTCTGCTGTTTGTTCTTATTGCATGTTTACTTTAAAGTTGATATTAACGAGAAAATGTGTAATTTAGCTACTGAATTACATATTATAGCGTATTCCGGTGTTTCGGTATTGATATGAAAGAAAAAAGTTAGTGATAAAAATATAAATTTTAGCATGTCGGGTAACAGGACAGAATGAAAGAAAAAAATGTGTTGCGCCGACCCCGACGCCAAGTAACACGGAGCGAGGGCAAGGGGATGATGAGCTTCTTTCAGTATCTCCTTCAATTTTATAAGTAAGAAAGTTGGAAAATGTAGAGTAATGCTGTTTTGTGTTACATCAAATCATTACCTCAAGGTCGACCAAAAACAATAACAAAATAAATTGGCTCACAAATGATTTAAGAACTTTCGAAACGCTTTGACGTTTATGTAGCAAAAAACGCATATTTTGACACTCGCAAAGGAATCAAAATTTATAATATACTTCCCGTTGACCTAGAATCTTGAAATTTGCTATGGAGCAAAGTATTATAGCAAAAATATAGGAAAAAATCTGAAACAGTCAATTTGTAGTTACGTCACAAAAAAAACTGTTTTTGCGATTCGAAAAATCTTCGAAATTCGAACTTTGGGAATTGAACTGTTTTCATATGTATGTTTGTACGGAACTTTCAATGCGCGAGTCCGACTCGCACTTGCCTTGTTTTTTAATATGTAAACTACTAGTTTATTAGATGCCATAATAAATACCCGTACTTTTTAATTGGCTATTTAAATTATTTTTAAACAGTGCCCCTCCGTAGGAATGACTCCTTTACCGTGACTGCGTTCACAAACAAGCAAACTCTTGCGCCATCCCATCTTCCTAGCTCATCGTGCTGTGCTGGTGCTGCCGCTGCGGCAGCGGAGAAGCTCGAGCTGCGGAAATATAACAATCTCGTCGGCAGTTATATCTTTGAGCCGTTTGGAGTTGAAACTCTTGGGCCGTGGGGTCCGAGTGCTTTTTAAAGAACTTTACAAACGTTTAGTTGACACTTCGCGTGACCCAAGGGCTGGCTTTTACCTCGGTCAGAGATTAAGCATTGCCATACAACGTGGCAATGCCGCCAGCCTTTTGGGCACACTTCCAGTTGACAGCGATGCGGAGGAGTTTTTTGACGCTATATTTTAGTTAGGAGTAGCCTTTAGTGTATATATTTATGTTTTCGTGTAATGTATATAATCTATTGGTTAAAAATTAGTTATATGTAGAGTGTGTACATGAATTGTTAAACCTGCATTCATTTCTTGTTATGTAGAATTAATAATAAGTTACTTTAATAAACCACTGAGCTCTCTCTCGCTCTCCACTCTTAAACATAAGACACCCAGACCTGGATCAACTATATTTATCTGAGTTTAGGCCATGCAAATATTTGTTCCGTGTGGGAATCGAACCCTAAATAAGTAGTCCAGCAGCCAATCGTTCCACCATTGCGCTGACAGTGCCGTCAAACTAAAACGCGCTAACTTTTCCAAAAACTAATAAACAACAAGTCTGGATACATTATGGATAATGGAGTGGACTAGTTCAAAGTACATAAACATAATCAGCCTTATAATAATCCCACTGCTGGGACTCAGGCCTCTCTAGGAGAGAGAATGGGCCATAATACACTACGCGGACGCAGTGCGGATTGGTGGATGAGCAAACTTTGAATTTTTGGTTGTTAGACATGGCGGTTTCTTCACGATGTGTTTCTTCACCGTTTCGAAGGTAAACTGGCGAATAAGTTGAACCAAAATGGCCCGCTTCGATTGAGACCAGAAAATCTTTTATTGTGCATTGAAGGTCGGCATTTTGGTTTAACTTATATACCGCTTGTTCTACGTAATTCAAAACACAAGTTAAACAAGCTTAGAGCTACTTATGCGCAGTCAAAGATGGTCAGTAAGTCTCTAAGTTCGCCGTTCCTGTCCTCCGAAGATAACTCTTGCAAGGCAAACGTTTAAATCATAGTATAATTAGTGCGTCCGCAGGTGCCGAGCTCAGCTGTGAACACCTAATCGCACCATTACTTTACTGTAACGAGAGCACCTAATGATGCTGCTGTGGAACTACCCTGCACTTTTGGTCTGCTTATAGGAAGGGTTAGGGTTTTGATGGTAAAAGAAATAAAAACAGATTAGTAAACAACGTTTTTATTTGAAATCCTTTCAAAGGCTTTTTGGTAGTCATTGCTATAAGCATAGGTAGATCATACCCCTATAGTGCTTATTTATTAATAATGTAAAAGAACTCTATCATAGATTTCAATTTTGTTACAGTAAAGTATCAATTATGATGATGAAGTCATGTTTCCTGTTTAGTGAAGTTTATATGTTGGTAGACTTATAGCACGTTTGTCTACTATGATTAAGAGAATGGATATTGTTGGCGCCCAACAAGGAGCCCAGTTGGGCGCCAATATTTGTAACAGCATTTATCTATTAGGTATTCAGTTTTTTTTAAATTGATATAAACTAGTGCTTGACTGCAATCCCACCTGATGGTAAGCAGTGATGCAATCGTTGATGGTAAGGCGCACTAGTTTAATTTATACACATCCCCTAATAAAAATAAAATATTGACAACTAACGTATTTTTATTTAAAAACAAGGCTAAACTGTTTCATCGTCACCATCTTAGTGCTCTAAGCTTGTCCTATTTTACTTGGGGTCGGTTCATTACGTTTTCTTCCATTCTACTCTGTCAACCGTCACGATATTACTGACTCCCTTTTCATTCATATCACTCTTCACACAATCACTCAATACTTTTGCCCGAGGCTTCGCTCCCGCTCTACCCTACTCTACCCTATAACGATATTTCTTTTAATTTAACTGGTTAAATCTATGTCCTTCTCCTGGTTCTAAGCTACCTTCCTACTATTTTTCAGCCAAATTGGTTCAGCCGTTCTTGAGTTATAAATAGTGTAACTATTGTAACTAACATGACTTTCTTTTATATAAATATATAGATATAGATAACCATGTTTGCCTTTTTCGGTAACACCCTGTATTACACCAAGCTTTTTACTTAACGTTTACAATAACTAAACAATTGTGCTAGAACTTGTAATTTGTTTTAGAGTACGATAAAGAGTTTATCTATCAATATATCAACAACCACCAATATCTACAGGCTACATTATACACGTCAGAATCCATTACAGTTACTGTTGCTGGTAACTGCGCAATCTGCCATTGTATAAATAAAGCTAAGAGCACAGCTGCGCGCAGCCGTGTTGACGACTCGGCTAAATGCATCTCTTTCGCGCCGGTCTCAACGGCCATCGGGATTAAATAAACAGTAAAAAGCCAGGTGGAGTTCTCATGATACGTGGATGATGACGTTGTTGAGATTATGATGATGAATGGCAAAAGAGATTGAGTGGACAGGTGTTTTGTTTCACGTCTATGATTGTTGAAAATTTAGATATTTTTGCGTCAAATAACTTTTTCTTTCTGGATGAAGCAAAAAGGAATGTCTTTTACTGAATAAAATTCACATGCGTTTCTTTTTTGCGCTTCAGAGCCATGTTAACTTGTTGGATTGATCCCGCAACCCTAGGAGGCATCAAGCCTATTCATTTTGCTGAATTCCTTTTAGCCTCGTACCTGCGGGCTTAAAAACGTAAAAACGTCACATGAGCAATTCATCTAGAGCAAATAATATTCCGAATTTCTAGCAGATCTTATGCAATTCTTCTAATTTTCGTAAAATGGTTGCACAAATTAATCGAATCATACTCAATTTACTGCATATCAGAATGATATTCCTTGTAAATATTGCCGTAAAAAAAAAAATATGATTCATATTATGATTCTGCTAAAGTGGCCTTTTTAGCTCCCCTGATCTTTGCTCGCAGTCCGCAGGCCCGCGCTTACAGTGGCTGGGAATCACCCTGGTACTGTCGACGCCAGGGACATCTCTAGAATTTGAGTAAGTTTCATTCCTAGCGATTTCCGCCACCTCCATCACTCGCATTACGACTTCGCTTAAGAGTGTAACTGCTCCTCATTTCCCTTCGCTCCGGTCTTCAATAAGTAAGTAATACGAATAGGAATAGGGTTTGGAATAGTGCTATCCATACTTATTATTTTAAATGTGACAGTATGTCTGTTCCTCACGTTTTTACGAAATATATGGACTGTGGAGGATTTGAGTGATTTGTTTAATTGTTGATAGGCTTGCGCTTGACTACTATTTCATCTGATGGTAAGCAATGTTGTAGTCGACGGTGCAGCACCACATTATTCACTCACTCATTATAGACTCTTATGTTGAAGTTATCAGGAAAGACAGACTCCGGTAGGAAATGCAGTAGCATTTAAGGAGTACCTTAGCTGTATGCGCAATGAATTTGTTCATTAAACATTTTGTGCCTATGAATGGGTTGTCCATTTGTCCAACATGTACATCTAGTGGTCTGATGATGAGACGGGCTTGGCGGAATTAAGTTATGCAATTCCGACGCACACTCCCCGAAATGTAACCGGCAGAAAACCGACAGGCTAGCAACATTGTGTCGGGCGCTCGGTAAGAAGCTCCACTCAATTAGTGCATCATTACTACCCTCGTCGTGTTACCGCGGGAATATATTCCCTTGTGTTAATTTTTAGCGTTCATGGGAGTAAAACTGCTGGAAGACCAATTAGATATAAAACCTAGTAAGAAAACATTCTTTTGACAGATTTGTCTGGTTTTTTGTCACCTAGGTAGGTGACAAAAAACCTTACATACATTATATCTCATTTTTTCAGTACCGAGACAGCCAGCGCCCCTGTCTGTTCCCCTGTACCCTCAGCTCTGAGCCCTGTCCCACAGCACGCCGCAATTAAATGTAGATTAGTGTAAACAGTTGGCTGCGAGATAAAACTGTCCCCCATGATCGAGAGTTGTGCGCCTATCACAGACATGCGGGCCGCTCGTAGCGACAGCATAGAAAGCGGCTGAGCTGATTGTCTGCTATTATTATTCTATTTTCTTCTCATAAGTACAATTGCAGTTCATTTAAAATGAGATACAAAGAGCTCACATTAAAAGTATCATAATATTCGCGTCTAGTGTGTTGGCATACGTCATAGGGTGTATATACATGTTTCTACATTTTTTTAAATTCTTCCGGTAAATCATTAAACAGCCTGCCAGCCATGCTCCTTCAACCAGTATTGGTTTTTGTTAATTTTGTTTTTTAACCTGATAAAACTACTGTTATAAAAACTAATCAATATAATATAATAATAATATAATATTCCACAACTATCGCACAACGTCGTCTAGTCCCAAGCTAAGTAGAGCTTGTGTTATGGGTACTAGACAACTGATAAACATACTTTACTTACTTATCAATCTATTTAACATTGCACTACGGCAGTATTCATTTTATTTTGTGTCCAGATGACAACGACTCGGAGAAGTACTTCGACAGCTAAATGTATGTGTATTACATACGTACGCAGTTAGTAAATCTTCTACTAATACCTTTCTCCAAAACCTTTGTCCAGCCCTTCCATTGTTCCCGATTCTAAGGCCTGTCTTGCTAATTCTTAAGATAGACATCTTTCGACTCTTCTTTCCATATCAGAACAATCGAAGTTAGTCAATATTTAATTAATTTATATACTTAGGTATATATGTCAATAAAAAAAAATCTAAATTTTTTTAAGTTAAGTTTTAGCGCAGGATAAAGGTCAAGGCATACAGTAGGCAGTTTTATTTTGTAAAACAGGGCTTACCGTGGATACTTCGTATATTATAAGATTTATAATATCTCATAGACTGTCTATATCTCATTGCTATTAAATCAGGAATAACTATTAAAATCGTGTAAGTATAACTGTGTAATCCGTATTATTCAGAAAAATTAGTAAAGGGGTATTCGCTTCGTTGAATCATTTTTTGAGACGTCCTCAAAAAATGTTTTTTAGTACCTAATAATCTTAATTAATAATATTTAATTTCTACTGCCCTACTTTAATTCATATTCTTGTCAGAACAATAAAGCAGGGTTTTCTAAAGTATTGTGCAAAACAAACTATACTACTATTACCTTTGACCTTTTCCTATAATATAAAACTCTTTTCACTGCGTACTTAAAAACATCCGCTAAATTTGCTATCGCTACACTCTCCGTCCCGCATACGGGCTCGATTTGAGTCCGTTTGCACTGGCGTACAGCGGGCCACGGAGACCGTGATAAATTGTCACCAGCCTGGCTGCGAGGACCAACAGATAAGTGATGATGACTTGTAGTCTTATGACCTTAGCGTTTAGCATCACTGCCTTGCATAGCGCAAGTAGTGCTATGGTGCACTAGTGTAGTAGGAGTGAGGACCACAGATTCATTTATTTATTTTATTTTAAGATAAGTAGTCATCGACTTGTAGTCCTATAACCATAAGCGTTTAGTACCACTACGGCTTGCTTAATACAAACAGGGATTTGAGCAGTTAAATTAACACTAAACCTACCTATATTATATATTTTTTTGGTAGGGAAAATCATCCAATGACATCTCTCGTCCTTGGGCGGGGTGGGAGATAGTGTCAGATTTTTACTGACTAAAAAACGCACCCCGTTTTTTTGTCGCCTTTTATACCAAGGCCGAGCCTTCCTTTCAGAAACAGACCTGTGGCCCCAGTAGGCTTCGACCCTGCTGGGTCCCTACGGTTTGCTAACAACTCCTTGAGCCGCGCGTGGAACAGTACATGCCGTATTTATACCTATATTATTTATACACAGACATATTATCACTCAATTAAACGTATCACATTAGATCTACAAAACTATTGAATTCCATGAATTGCTACTTAGCCCTTTTCCTCTCCTAATATTTGCTGTGCCCGACGGGGTCCATATTGGTCTGTGAAAATTTTCAACACCATCTATGTACACATATGGATTGCAGTTAAATATTGTGTATTATAATAGATTTTTTTAGGTAGGCAAATCATCCAATGACATCCCCCGCCAGCGAGATAGATAGAGTCAAATTTTTACTGACTAAACCCACTTCTGTTTCAGGGCCCCGGGGTCCATTTTCACCCAGTTGGCTTCGACCCTGCTAGGCCCGGTACTAGGTACGGTACTACTACATAGTTAAGTTACTATTTTTCATTTGGAGATTTCGTAATACATAGACCTCAATGGAAAATTATCAAGTGTGCTACATAGCCTATACATGTGGGCATACCCGCAGCGTTGACTCTGATAAACGGCTTGTATATTATGTAATACGTCACGCATTCTTTATTTACTTTATTTGTATCTAAACAAAGTATGAATAACTAGATAATATTGTTGTCTGGGTACCTGATATAGGTAATAGTTATTTGTTATGGACCGTTCCCACTCCTTTGCTCATTTTTTTTCTTCAGATTTTTTTTAGTGGACTACTTATTTTATTTATTTACAAAAAAAAACTACCCCACTCTAAGTATTACTCTTATACGTGGCTGCGTTTACAAACATGTCAAAGATTTGTTTCGTGTGGGAATCAAACAAGCGACTCGTAGCGCAGTAGCCAATCGTTCAACTACTGCGCCAAACGTGCGCGCAAGCTTTAGCGCAATGTAATGTAACATGTAACTCACTTCTGAGCATAATCTCAAAAGTGAGTTACATTGCGCTACCGTAGCCTAATTTAATCAGCGATTTCGTCCAAAAATTAAAAGTTAGGGTTTTGCAATTATAATATTTTCGTCCAATTTTACTGTTTGATGTCTTCTTCTTAGCGTGACGATAGCAAAATTAATTGAATTCCTTGCCTGCTGGCCCAGTATTCGGTCACGGCAATGCCGTCTACTGATGCTGTCATTAGGTCCCTACGTAGTCCAGGAATGTGATGAAACCCGATGAGTTTCCTGAACACATAAGATATCACAGTATGTCTTGCGAGCTAATTCCGAGAGTATTTCCTCTTTATTCTGTAAGAACCCTTTGATGTTGATCGAGTTCACACACAAGGCCAATTTTGTGAGAAGAAGAGAAGAATATTGGCTGTGGTACTCTGTGTCAAATACGTCCATTTTAGTTCTCCTCAACCTTTTTGGGTATCATTCAAACACATGATTTATGGAAAAATAACTCCTTGAAAAATAAATTAAAATTGTATTTAATCACATTTGGAAGGACTTGGGGAGCGTCTCTGCCCAGCAGTGGGACTGTAATTGTTAGAACACACTGTTTTGTTGAGGTGGAAAATCATTAAATTCCCGCTCATCTTTGGAACGAGAGGGCGTGTCAGACTTTTACTGACTAAAACTCCCCTGTACCCTGAAATGACCCTCTGTGTACCAGAGCCATGGGTTTATTACACTGAACTCAACAAAATGTAGGGAACTGTAGATTTTGGCGATTTTCAGTGAAACGATAACAGAAAACCGTAACAATACTGGGCGTCTATTACACCACTCGATATTCCGCATACGTTACACAGACTGTCTTAAAGTTTACTTCCGAGTAAGACGGTCTGACCCTTATTACACTACGCGACGTCGACAAAACCGGGCTAAATATCGAATGGTGTATAGGCCCTTTACCCGTCCGTCCGCATCGACTCCGTTACTACCCAGCATGCGGGTTAACGACACACACTAAAACGTCATCTCACCCAACAAAACAGTCGTTTTGAATCGACCTTCCATCCGTATCGACCAATCAGAATCGACGCCCCCGCATTCGTCGCCCCGCAGTCGCCTGACGCCCTAGTTGTAGCGTGGAGTCCGCACGCAATACTCGTGTACTATCGGCTCGCATAAATTTTCGCGTAATAAATTTTCTTCGTTTATTACACTTACTATAAGTTAAAATTGTATCAAAATATGTTGCATGGTTTAGAAGAAGTAATTGGAAACCAGACAGCGACTTTATATTAGAGATGTAACAGAAGTGGTGGTATCGGAACCAAAGTTTTTAAGTTTGGTTTATCGGAATTGAAATCGGAAGCGGAGGTAGAGACAGAAGCGTCACCTCAAACTTTAGTCTAATATAAATGAAGAGAGAATTTGAAACACTCACAATACGAAACAAAACAAACAAGTGAACGAATGTGCGGGGGGGACGGAGAGTCCCCCACGCGACTAATCTAAACTTGTTTGCACCTCTGATATAAGTACTGAGTGAAAATCGGAACCGGAATCGGAGGTGCTCAATTGGAAGTCCCGAAGCAACATCTCTGCTTTGTATAATACAATTTAGAGACCACACCTCCCAGTGTACCCGCACCCGCACCATTGATATATTATAAGGGACCTGGGGGAGAAAACCTGGACTGGTAAGTTAAGAACTCACACATCTACACTACCTGTAGTCACTGATAGACAAGGACAGAGATAAGAGCCGGCGCTGTCGTGCGAACGAAATAGCGTGAGCCACCGAATGTGTGTGACCGTCGCGACCGATGTGAAATCGTGACAATTGTCACAATTTCAGCGGTCCACGCGCTACAGGCGAGTCACCTATCTTCCGCTGGTTTATTATAAGACCCGCACTATGAAAAAAGAAAAAATGGTCGGACGACTCTCCGAGCTACAGATGTGCAATTTAGTTAAAGCATACAAAGAATACGACTGCCTGTGGGATGTTACGAACGAGAATTACAAAAATAGAGAAGTAAGAGATGAAGCTTATAAAGAAATTTGTGAAAAAGTAAACATTCCTGGGTTAATCGTTATTGATATTCCGCAGAAGATAAAGAATTTTAGAACGTCTTATAGTACGGAGTTGAGGAAGATTGAGGCTAGTATTAAAGCTGGAGGAAAGGTTTATAAACCTAAGTTAGCCTGGTTTTCTATCGCTCATGAAATATTAGGGAATGATTCGAAGAGCCAAATTGATTGCGACCAAAATGCTGAAATTGTAAATGATAAATGATAAATGATAAATGATATTTTATTTTTGCAAATAGGTTCTCAAAAACACTTTTACACGTCAATTTTTTTTTTCGTCAATTTTAACTAGATGAGGCCGGTGTTTCCTAGCTGACTACCCTGAGAAGAAACACCGAAACAAACTCAGGGGTCAAAGTCTCTTTTAAAGTCCATACAGCAAACAAGTAATGGTCAAAACATATGAGAACCATGCAGATTAGTGTCTGGGATGGTCTTTTGAAGAAAGAACCACACAGTTCTGAGTGGACCTGTCCAGTCAGTGCAAGCATTTGTCAGTATTCGTAAAGCTCAACTCAGGACTACTAAGGAGCTCAACGACTTGACGAACAATACCAAAGAAAGGACATTTGGGTAGGCCGCAAAAAGTACTCATAACTGTCAGACATTAATTAAAATTAGAGAAAAACGAGAAAAAAAAAATCCACATAGTTCCCAAATTCACAATAATAAAATATACAAAAATGTAATTTTACAGCGTTAATATTGCTAAAATAAAAAAATAAAAATTATAAAAGTAATTGTTAATGTCAAATTGTAAAATGACAATAATCGTCAAATTAAATAAACAAATAATAAAGAAGGGCAAGAATTTAAAAAAAAAAAAAAAAAGTAAATGAAATAACAACAAATATAGTGAGTACTGGAGCAGGTCAATCCCAAGCCGTTTTGTCCTCGAGATACTCTTTTACAGTATAAAAAGCCTTCTGGCAAAGTTTCCGTTTTACAAGTTTTTTGAATTTATTAAGGCTAAGTTCCTGAATAGGACTGGGAATCTTATTATAAAAGTGTATACATTGGCATCTAAATGAGCCTCCTATTTTTCTGAGTCTAGTCGCAGGAACCACTAATTTGTGTTTGTTCCTAGTATTCACGTTGTGAATATCACTGTACTTTTTAAACAAATTTCTATTTTTGTGAACATACAAAATATTTTCATAGATATACTGAGATGGCACAGTCAAAATATTAATAGTTTTAAATGTATCTCTAAGGGAGCATCTGGGACTTAATTTATAAATTGAACGAATAGCCCTTTTCTGTAAAACAAAAATCGTCTGAATATCAGCGGCATTTCCCCACAATAAAATACCGTACGACATTACGCTGTGGAAATAACTGAAATAAACTAAGCGGGCTGTCTCTAAATCAGTTAGATTTCGTATTTGTCTAACAGCATATGCTGCAGAACCAAGTTTTTTTGACAACTTATCAATGTGTGGGCCCCACTGAAGCTTAGCATCAAGAGTTAAGCCCAAGAACACTGTAGTACCTTCAGGACTCAATTCTTTACCTTTTATTAGCACACTAGTTTCCACTTGCCTAACATTAGGCATCGTAAACTTTACAAATTTAGTTTTTTTTTCATTAAGAAGTAAGTTATTAACATTAAACCAGTGTACTATTTTTGAAAGGGCAATATTTATATCGTCAGTAACCGGCTGCTGACGTTTAAGTTTAAACAAAAGCGAAGTGTCGTCTGCAAACAACACTATATCATGGTTATCCTTTATAAGGTAAGGCAAATCATTTATATAAATAAGAAATAAAAATGGGCCAAGAATTGAACCTTGGGGTACACCCATTGACACTACAGACCCGGGTGATCTTATTCCGTTCACGTCAACTCTCTGAATCCTATCACTCAAATATGAAGTAAGAAGATCCAGGGAGGAGTTCCGGATTCCGTAATGGTGAAGTTTCCTGATTAATGTTTCATGGAGAACACAATCAAAGGCCTTGGACAAATCACAAAAAATGCCCAGGACATCGCATTTGTCTTCCCATGCATTATAAATATGTCCTAAAAGTTCAACACCGGCATCGGTTGTTGAACGACCCCTTGTAAAACCAAACTGTTTAGTGTGTAATAATTTATGTGTATTAAAAAATCTTTGTAACTGTTGTAAAATTAGTTTTTCAAATATTTTACTAAAGGTGGGTAGCACTGAGATGGGTCTATAATTCGTGGGGTCAGATGTACTACCCGTTTTAAACAATGGTATTATTTTACTATATTTCATTAAGTCAGGAAACTCGCCACGATCAATACAATTATTAAAAATAAGTGCTAAACTGGGAGCTACTACGTTTATAATAGACTTTACAACATCCACAGAATTTCCCCATAAATCTGTAGTCTTTTTTACATTCAAAGTATTAAAGGTTTTAATTATATCTACATAAGTAACATGTTCAAAATTAAAATCGGAATCGCAAACTTTTACATTTTCTTTGAGCAAAGACTCTGCATCAGTAGGTGATGAGTTCAGTGATTTTGTAGTTAATATGGGGATCTCTGAAAAGAACTTTTCAAAAGCCGCGGCAACCTGTGAGTCCGAATTGACCACATTGTCATTTATTATAAGGCTATAATCATTACACGGTTTTTTAGACTTTCCAGTTTCGCTATTTATAATATTCCAAGTTGTTTTAATTATATTACTACTATTTTTAATTATATTACTACTATTTGTAAGTAGAACTAATCAATTTTACAAAATAACCTGCCCCCCTAGCCAAGTTATAATCGTTTCGTTTTGCGTTAACGCTTGGCCACGCCCTCAGTTCGTTGGTCGAACAAAGGACTTAGGGGCGTGGCCAACTCCAAGCGTTAACGCAAAACGAAACTATTGTAACTTAGCTAGGGCTGTTGTAGACCAATAGCTAAGTTACAAAGTTAGTTTAACTTAGCAATTTTTCATATTTTACTATAATTTACTAGGTAGTAAAATGTGTAGTTAAGGTAGTGAAGTATAGAAAGTTGCAATACTTGCGCACAATTGTTTTTCCTGGGCTGGTGCAGTGGATAAGCGATTGACCGCTCTCCCGTTTTTATATGTAAGGCTTACAGACGATTGATCGAGGTCTGTCTTGTGTATGTGAGTTTATATGTTTAAGAACGCATTCACGATACAGGAGTTACTTAGCGTGAGGCGACGTTACTTTAAAAAATCTGGAAATTTTGCTCTTCTTTTGTAACGATTAAAGGAAACATAGCTATACTCCATCTGTTTAGGTACTTAACTAAATGTAAACAATTATTTAAAAATTGTCTAAAAATGTTTACAATGCTATTTACCTAAACCGATGTTAGGTAATTAACTAAATTTAAATACTCTTTGTACGTATGTGTTGTCTTCTATACGATTAAAAAAAAATAAACAGACATGAAGATTGTTTATGTTTAGTTACCTACCTAAATAGATGGAGTATAGGCAGAAGAAATTTTTTATACTCACAATACTGTAACAATGGGTTGTAACTCTTGTGAAGGGTAGATTGTGAATTGGGGTGCAACTGGAAGTGAGAAGACTTGGCTTTGCTCTGGTCGTGGGTTCGATTCCCGTATTGAACAATTGTTTGACGGCATTTTTGCTAGAATTTCTGTTTCGTTTGCTTCATGTTGATTGTAGTTTGTATTTAAACGGTTTCAATAAAATGAAAAACAAGTTATTAAGCAGATATTACTATGATCATCTTTTTAATTAATTGTTTATTTACCTATTTCAGGAATCAGAACTAGAATCAAACTTTATAAAACCGAATGAAGGTATAACTCAAAAGATAATAGCCACAAGACTAACTCCACAGACTACACCTAGAAATAGAAGTGAACCACAGACAAAATATGAAGAAGACGAATTTGATGTCTATGGTAAATACATAGCCATGTGTCTACGGGCTATGCCTAGAGAAATGTCTATCATTGCAAGAATGGACCTTCAAAAAACTATGGCTAATATTCAATTAAGGGCTTTAAAGCCAAGGAGAAGGGTTGAAATTCCAGAAAGATATGGTCCTTCTACTTCTAAAATGGCTGAAGACCCATTGCATGATCCTCTTGACAATGTAATGGAGGAGGATATTTCTTTGACAGCTGTCAAAGTTGAAGAAAATGTAGATTGATTGGAAGTTCAAAAAGTTTTATTTAAAAAAAAAAATTTTACACGAAGAGTTCCGTACTATAATAATAAAATCGAGCAACAGTCGACGACCAAGTAACGTTTTTTGTATGGTCCTCGTTAATTTATAAGTTTATTTTAGAAAAAATACACATTCTGCGAAAATTTCTGAAATCGCGAAATCGTGACCAGTTTCGTCTTCTTAGTCGTGTATTCTTGACAGAGTAGTCGTGGTCATGGGTCGGTCGAGTCCTGCGCCACCTCCGTGACCAGTTAGGCGAACAGCAGTTACAGTTAGGTTAGTTAGGGTACTGACCAGCACATATTTTTTTCGTGATTTTAGGTTTGGTCCTATAGGTTGGTTTGGTTGTTTGTTGTCATGATCCTTTTGAATACCGTAATTAGAGACACAATAGAAAGACAATAGGTGGCGGACACCGGTGTTCTCTCGGTTCTTAACAGTTTAAAATCACATGTTTAAGTATCGTTCACTAATTACCAGTCACCTTATATCCAACATTATTTTTAGTGTATGCGAAACCTAAATATAGTTTGTTCAGAATCAGTAACTGAAGTGATTTAGATCATTTTTACACCATGTTATATTTTTTTCTCCATAACACCTTTATTCTTTCAAACACATCTTATTAAAAAACCCTAATTACAACTAACTAAAAACAAAATATTTTTTTTTGCAATATTTTTACATATATTTTGCTATAATACAAACTTTGTATCTACTTGTAAATTTCTAAACTAATAAATATAATAACTTAAAAAGTATATATACAAACTAAAAATAATAATATGACACAAGCTCAGGTGTGTCAGTATCGTCATGGAATTAGTAAGTACATACGGGGCCCACACTTTGTAGCCAGCGTCTTTCGGAGTGGGTCACAAATAAACTTTTTACTAAGATATAAGGGTTGGTGACTTTACGGCTTTTTATTAGGTGTAGGTTGTGCATTTAGTTAGTGCCAAGTTTAGAAAGTAATTAGTTTTTTACGGTCACTTTGAGTTCCATTAGAATACGGATGTAACATATTCAAATGTTATTGCAGTATTTGGCAGCTTTATCGAGTCAACGTTTTCAGTAAACTTCGCTAACAGGCACCTAGCCTATTTTTCAGGAGTATTGACTTCTATTTTTGTTCTTGAGAGCATTATGAAACAAGTAAAGAATTCATTTTTACGTTTTATTTAAGTTATAAAAACAAGGGTGAATAGGCTCTTAATAAACTAGTGCGATGCACCAGCTACAATTGCATCACTGCTTACCATCAGGTGGGGCCGCAGTTAAGCACTAATTTATATTATTAAAATATACTTAAACAATACTACAATACTTAAACACGTGATTGTAGTGATGATAACAAACAACTTTTACTATGGGACCAAACCTGAAATCTTGAAAAAAATCTACCACGTTCAGTACATTTATGTTCGCCTAACTGGTCAAAATATAATGAACTTGGCAGATTTTTTTCACGTTTTTAAGTTTCGTTCACTAATTACCAGTCACCCTATATAGTGACTTCTGCGGGATAAACTACGGAAGCCACGCGTTGGATTAAACCTAATATAAATAGTTGTACATATTTATGTGAACAGAAAATACCTGCCTCATTATTTATATTAATCCACTTTATAATTAGAACCCCATGAACATTGAACGTTGATTAAGAAACATCTAACTAAACATGAACATAACGCGTTTGTCAATATTGAGGGTAGGTAATCCACGTTGAGTGGGCGGCGGAAGCGGTGGTGGGGGTACAATTAATCGCTGGCAGGCATTAATCATGCGGCGCACCTGACGAGCGGACGTCTCTGCGATAATGAGAAAAATTGCATTGTTACTGAATTAGGTCATTGTTTGATTGGTGCGTATATTTTTATTATTAGTATGTTGTATCGAAAATAATGGTCGGTTTCTAGTTTCAATTTTAGTCTCAGAAATTATTCAGTGTGCTAGTGCACAAAATTTAGTGCTTCCAACGTTTTTTAAGTGCCAAAAAAGGCATATGTCAAATAAATCTTTTTGAATTGTATTAAGTTGATAAACGGTATAAAAACCTACAGTATGTGAGAAAAAAACTGTATTTTTTTTAATTTGCCATTTCACTATAACGGACACGTGCAATTTTGTAACAAAAGACTGTTTTCACGATTTTCTCACTCATTTGTTTAATTAAACAATCATTAAGATTACTCTCATGTTTTTTATTGCTTACAAGTTAAAGAAGACATCAAAACCAAATACATTAAATATATACTTTAAATATCTTTGTCAAAAACTAAACTCCTTATTCTGACACCAGTCATAAAACTATTCCTATTTTTAAGTTACAAAACGCATCTGAAGGCACTGATATGTGTGTGGTTTTAGACAGTAAGGACCGTATTACAGAACCTTACTCAAGTACTACTTAAACTGCGTTCAGCTGATTACTGCTTGAGCGAAGAATATCGACTTAAGCGTTTAGTTTATTTTAGAACTATCCTCAAACTCAAATCAAACTAAACTACGCTTGAGTAGAGATTTTGATCTCAGATTACGTGAGTTGTGGTAACCCTGAATAATAGTTTGTTTTCTATTGCAAATCTTTTTTTTTCGCAGATCGTCCGCCTCGTCATTCGGATTTGATCCAGTTAAATTATCAAAACCGGATGACGAGGCGGACGATCTCAAGTGTCTGCACAACTGGACAATATGTGGGTGGAATCATTGAAACAGGCGCGGTACTACTCCTTAAAATTTTCAAAATTATAAGGGTCCTGCGTATCTCGTAAATATCTCAGAGGAACATTTAAGTTAAACGTTTGATTTGTATCATCTACTTCTGCAAATATACATCCATTTTGATTAGGTAAGTACCCGATTCACTCCAAATCCACAAAAAAAATCATGAGAATCTATGCTCAAACGTGGTCTCGACTACACTTGCGAAAACAAAGATCAAATCTCGCCTCAAGCAGTGATTCTGAGCTGATTGTGATTTTAAAATAAGGACACATTGAGTGCAGCTCAGGCAAGCCTCAAGCACTGTTCTATAAAACTTAAAAAAAATTCATTTTAAAGTGCCATTGCTCAGGTGATTATTGATTGTAGTTTCTCTGCTCAACTTAAGTTCTAAAATTAAAACTCCAACTGAGACTAGTTTTAAGTAATGCTTGAGTCTTGATTGTAGTTCTGTAATACGGTCCTTTTAAAGTCTGATCCACCTTCCCTAGTGCGACAGAAATCATTAGATTAGATGTCACCTAAAAAAAAAACATTTTCTTACACTAGTTACAAAACCCCCTATTTTTAATTACCAAAAACATCGTGTAACAAAATAAAAGAAAAAAGAAAAACAAATTCTGTGAACGACACTTTAACCAAACAACAAACCAATTCGAAATTTGAAAATCAAAACACCTGAGTTTGTTATCTAGCCCCGCTTAGCTGATTGGTTCGGTTTTAATCAAACTTTTGCGCGCGCTCTACTGCAAGTGACAGCTCGATTATGGCGGGCTTGCGCTTAACATATTCGATTATGAGCAAAAACTGTGTCGGTTATGTCACTGCCATGCTTTCTTTGTTCTCTGTGGTTTGTTTTTTCGCGTGGGTTAAATGTGGTGACGTTTCTTTGTGGTGTCTTTTTTGGGGTTTGTTGTCTATTTAAATTGTTTAATGTGTTTTATAGACTTAACAAATTTTTTACCTACTAATTTTTTAGGGTAAAGAGTATCAATTGCGCCAATCCGTTCCGAGTTAAAGCTAATTGTGGTTTTTTTTTATGGTAGGTAAAATCATCCAATGACAAATTCCGCCCTTGGGTGGGGCGGGAAATAGTGTCAGGCTCTTACTGACTAAGAACCTACCTTGTTCCATTCATTGCCTTCGTCCCTGGGCCCCGAGTGACATTTTCACATAACCTTTGGCCCCAGTAGGCTTCGGCCCTGCTGGGCCCCTACAGTTTGCTGACAACTCCTTGAGGCGCGCGGGAACAGTGCGCGCCGTAAACGACTTGAGCTCGGATCGGTCGGTTACCAGACGGACGGACAGCAAGCTACCCATTGCCCGCCGTCCGCGAGCCCGCAAGCTAATTGTAGTAATACATACTAGCTGATCCGACAGACGTCACATTTCATGTATGAACTGTCAAACGCGTAGATGTTATCATTAAGTTTTTGATTTTTTTTTGTATAAGAACCTTCTCTTGGCATTAACAAATACAATAAAAAAATAGCAAAATACGTCCGGCGGTTTTTTACCCATTAAAAGTAATTTTACTAAATGCAGCGAAAAACTAATTCTACTAGGAACGCATGGAGCTACCATGAGTTCGACCATTAGTAGAATTATTTCAACGATAGTTTTCTTTTCTTTTTAATATCACAATGCTGTAAAACGTCTTAACTTTATTTAATTTGGCGAACAAAACGTCTAGATAGGTACCATTCTGTTAGTGAAAGCGTGGCCGTAGTGATTGTCAAAAATGTACGGCATTAACAAGTACCATCGAAATGTCCCGCGATCAACCCCTTTCTTTGCTTTTTTGTGTGGGACATCATCAATAACTCCTCTGTTCTGGATGGAGTGTGAGGGAGTGTCGAACTTTTAGTGACTAAAACCCAGCAGTTTCTTTATGTTACCCTGTGCGTTCCAAGGTCGCGTTGACTTTCATACAATTTATTTATTTATTAAAAGTTCATGCAACACAAAGGTACAAAGGGGACTTAATTCCTTAGCCCTGTAGGTCACGTAATCCACTCCATACATTTTAACAATGATTTTAATATGTTACAACACTAGCTGATGCCAGCAGTTTCGCTCGAGTGGTAGTAATAAAATGTACTGAAGGGAACAGTGTATTCCTGATATGAAAAGTATCATATGTGCTATACCAGGACATGCCCATGTACTTAGCTTCATCGAAATCCGTTCAGTCGTTCGAGCGAGAAGAAGTAACAAACAGACACACACGCAATTATATTACTGTTATGAGCTATATGGCTACTACCAACAAGATGGAATTTAACATCACCAAATGCCAAATAATGAGCTTTGGCCGCATGCGGAGTCCTATACAGTACGACTACAGTATAAACAATGATCTTATAACTAGAGTTTCGACTGTGAAAGACCTTGGTGTCCAATTTGACACTAAACTAACTTTCCATACGCACATATTAAGCCTGGCTAAAGAGTCATTTAGGCGTTAAGGATTTGTTTTGCGTAACAGTCAATGTTTTAAAAACCAGGCAGTTATAAAGCTTCTCTATAATGCTTTAGTTCGGTGTAAACTCGAAACCAGCGCTTGTGTATGGAACCCTCATGAGGTTACATATACAATTATGCCGGAGAAAGTTCAAAAAGCTTTTCTAAGGTACCTATACAAGCGTCTATTTTGATATTATCCATACATGTATCATACGAAGTTTATCCTCGGATGCTTAAATTACAACTCATTGAAGGTAAGACGTGCTGTTGACCAAATTACAACAGCCTATAAAATTATTAATAGTTACACTGACGCATCCGACTTACATGCGGAGTTGTGTCAATTATTTGTTCCGAATAATTACAATCGCTCTAGAAAGCATAAATTATTTAATGTCCCATTTTGTCGCACTGTAGCTCGATCCACCTCTCCTATACCGCGTATGCTTACGATGTTCAACGCGCTCGTGGAGACCAACCCTGGATTGGATTGGTTTGCTGATGAATGGAAGACGATATTACTAGAAAGTTTAAGGTTCTGTGAGAAGACAGAGTGAAAGATTTAATTTAATTTAGTATTAATGGCTATTTTGATGTACTGAATAAATAAATAAAAATAATAAATAAATAACATCTGGCATGTCCTGAACCAAAAATTCCAAGACACGTGACATCTACCAACGCGCACTGGGCCCGCTTGATAGATTATAGCCCTCTCCCTATCCTAGAGAGGAGGCTTAAGTCCCAGCAAAGGGAACATTAAAAAGGCTGATGATTTTATGTTATTTATGATGTTGCATCGCCATATTGTTTACACCGTAAAATTTTAGTCGTTTCAATCCCGCGAAGGATCGATTTGTAAAGAAAAAATTAAAAACAAAAGTACTTTTTCTCAAAAACTCGACTTAATGTATGCATGTACGAAATTAATTTAATAAGTAAACGAGTCAATGACCTTGTAGGTAGTTGTCGGTCGTTGCGTACGAACTACTTACAGTTTATTGGCCTCCCTCAGATGACGTTTACTTAAAGAAATTAATTTCGTGCATGCATAAATTAATTCGAGTTTAAAAGAAAGTACTTTATTTTTTAATTTTCTCTTTACAAATCGATAGTATTTTATGTACAGAATCGACCCTCCGCGGGATTAAAGCGACCAAAATTAACGGTTTACTATAAACAAAGTTGATATAAAAGCCACAATTTAAAAAATAGGACAGTAGAAGTACCTAGTGCTTTTACAAAATTATCATTTTTATTCTACGTAATGTCTGCGAACTAATTATCATAACATATCTGTTGGATGTTGATTTGAAAATGAAAGAATAACAGACAGCTGCCAATATTCCCGCGCTTCAGTTCCGTTGCCATGGCAACAGTTAAATACTTGGTTATTGTTGGGTTACTTTTTGTGATGTCTAGTTTTCTGGGTTGGTAAAATATTCGAAGGATAATGTAGATTTTTTTTATGGTACGTAAATCATCCAATGACAAATCCCGTCCTTGGGCGGAGCGGGAAATAGTGTCAGACTCTTACTGACTAAAAACTTACCCCGTTCCTTCGTTACCTATCGTGCCGGGGCCGAGCCTTCCTTTCAGAAGCTGACCCATGACCCCAGCAGGCTTCGACCTTGCCTGCCTGCAGCAGGCTGGGCCTCTACGGTACGGAGTAGAGAATTTTTTGTAGTATTGACTGCCACAGCGAAGCTTACTGAGAAGGTTGATCCGATACATACCAAAACTGCAAAAACATTAGAATGTGTTACATTCGCGTTGTAATGAATTTCAAAGTAACTTGAAAGTAACGGAAAACTTAATCTTATTTTATCTATATATAGGGTGACTAGTAATTAGTGAAAGATACTTAAACACGTGATTTTAGTCATGATAACAAACAACTTCTACTATGGGACCAAACCTGAAATCACGAAAAAAAACTGCAAAATTCAGTCAGTCAGTCAGCCAGATATCGTTCACTAATTACCAATCACCCTATATAAAAGAAAGTTGTGTTAGTTACACTATTTATACCTCAAGAATGGTTGAACCGATTTGGCTGAAAATGGGTGGGAAGGTAGCTTAGAACCAGGAGACGGACAAAGGATTTTTTTAATTTTTATCCCGTCATAAAAATACTTGATTTTTAAAAATATTAATTATCGTAATAAAAAAGTGAACTAAAAAAAGTCCAAAAGCAACTCATTTATTGCCTTTAAGACGGAACAAAATTCGCCGAGGCAGCTAATACTTTGTAAATGCACAAATAACAAACATAAAACCCAAAAACAAAACTACGCTTTTTAAGCCACAAAAAAAAAAGTAACACAAAGACAACCTTTCATACAGCCAGTCCCACTTTCAACAAGGAGGTATAGTACGAAACAGGTACGATGTATAAGCTATAATCCTTGCTTAGGCCGCTCCAAGTGTTGAGCCGATGGTCTGCCGGTGACAGCTCGATTACGCCCCCCGCTCTCACCCCGCTCCACCACCCCCCGCAACCGCACCACTCCGCAACTTCAGGCTGAATGTTTGCATTCTGTGTTTTGGGTTGAAAAAAAAAACTAAAATATGGGGTGGAATAGGTCAGGCAGTGAAGGGTGTGTTTTGGGATAAGAGGTAAAATGATAGATTGTTTTATTGATCTTTCGTAGTGAAATAAAAAATAATGCTACAAGTATGATTATTTTAGGATTTGATCGTATTAAATAATACATTTTGATACAAGTGATGAGAGTTTGTCATTGTGACCGAGGCGGAATTTGCACGAGCCGTAGGCGACTGTGTTATAGAGCCGAGGGCTGCAGTGACAAAGCACGCGTATCAAACGACGTTTTTCAATACACTTAGGGATTGACCCACACCTCGTGAGGGTCGACGCACGCCTGATACGATAAAACATTTTATTACAAAAAAATTGAGGCGGGGCAGAGCACGCGCACTTTTCCAAACTAGTGAGGAAAACAGTGCATTGCCTAAAAGCAGTAGGATAAGAGCGGGTTTTAGAGTAATTGTATAAAAAATATATTTCTAAACTATACACCTATTGCATAAATACGAAAATTGTCTACAATTATAGAAAAAAAAAAACAAAATGTTTTTATTTCACATAGACTTACATGGGCATTTATAAGGTCAGAAGCTAGCACACGGTTCCAATTGGTCGTTTCCTATGGAGAAGAACCGGCAAACTACATACCTAGTTATTAGCAGCTGGCAATTCTTCATAATTTCCCACAGGAATCATTTGAGGGGAATAAATAACATGAACTCAGCTTCCATCACTGCCGATGCCGTACCGATACGATCTCAGTTTGATAATACATTAACATTACATTAAATAATGCATAGCATAGCGTAGCATTAACCTTATAATGTCCCCACTGCTGGGATTCACGTCTTCTTTCTAGGAGAGGGGATTGTTTTAATCCCGTGGAAGATCGATTCGGTACATGAAAAACTATCGATTTTTAAAGATAAAATTAAAAAATAAAGTACTTTTTTTTAAAACTCGAAATTATTTACGCATGGAGAAATTAATTTCTTTAAGTAAACGAGTCAATGACCTTGTAGGTAGTTGTCGGTCGTTGCGTACTAACTTCCTACATGTCATTAAACTCGCCCAGCTGACATTTACATTAAGAAATTAATTTCGCACATGCGTAAATTAATTCGAGTTTTAAAAAAGTGCTTCATTTTTAAATTTAATCTTTACAAATCGATAATGTTTCATGTACCGAATCGGCCCTCCACGGGATTAAAACGATTAAAATTTAACGGTGTATATTAACTGACTGACATATCAACGCACAGCTGAAACTACTCGGAACAAGGAGCGTGAAATTTTGCATAAGGTTTCCTTTTATGACATAGGTACTAAGAGAGGATTGTCCAAAATTAATCCCCTACAGAGATGAAATAGGGGTCCAAATATGAAAAAAAAAACTACTGTTTCGCGGCAGAAACCGCTGGCAGAAGCTAGTATTATATAAGCCACAGAGTCGCAGCATCTTCCCGAACCATTAAAAACCTCAAAAACGGCAAAGAACCCTCTTCATTTACAATTCCAACCATCAAAAACAATGGCGACACCTGAATCTTCGACTGTAGTTAATCAAACGTGTCGTAGGGGTGCAAATTAGGCGGGACGAGGGGGTGAAAGGGGGTGAAACGTCAGCTGTCGCACCAACGCCAGCCGGCGCCACACTCTTAAACTTTTACATACACCCGCGATGTCTTGCTTCTTTATCTGGCGTTTCAATGATGTTACAGGAATTTTGAGGGAAAATATTGATAGAAGTGGCTTTCATTTTGCCGCATTCTGCGTTTTCCATTGCAAAAAAACAATTGTGGAATAAGACCAACTTATAATTGCAATTGACTCTTTTGTACAGACGGCACATCAACCTACCTCAATCTATCAAATTTCTTTAATAGATTTTCAACCTTATAACAATGCTGGAAGGTTAATGTTTGATTAGTAAAATTTGACAGATCGGGATAGATTGACGTGCTGGCGTGATGGCGTCTGTACATACAATAATATACTATTTATGATAGACTATTTTGCCTATAAGATAAATTTATTACACAATTATTAATAATTTTAAATATCGTGATTTCTAGTTAGCCATAAAGTTGTTATCACTATTGTGGTGTGTTGCTTGTTCGTAAAGCGTAACTTTATTTAGTTATGAATCTACTAGATGTAATGAAAGAAATTGTATGTTACATGTCACTGCCCCATAAATAAAAATACATCATTCACCATCATCACACTGTAAAGTGGTTAAGACCAATCTACAAAGTCTGGAGCTCAGGCATACCTAGCCAGCATTTCGATATTTTATTGGATGCATTATGGAGAGTATGCGCGGGAATTTCATGACTTGAGTTCGCCATCACTTCTGTACCATCGGACAACCCGACGTACGGCGACCACCCTCACATTATTAATACTTCTACGGTCCGTACTAAGCGTTTCGCCTCGTCATCTAAGGACTTGAGCAATTTTCCTGCTGCGGTCTTCCTGTCCGATTATAATTTAGGTGTCTTTAGAGCTAGACTGACTAAACTCTTAATAAACTGGTGCGATCACTGTTTACCATCAGATAGGATCGCAGAACTAGTTTCAATGTGTAACGTGAAAGTTAAACCCCGGGTCCTGGGACGAAGGAAAAGGACTGAGTTTATAGTTAGTAAACGTTTTTAGTCACGCTCCGCCCAAGGGCGGGAGATGTCATTGGATGATTTCCCCGTCTAAAAAAAAAGTTAAGCACTAGTAAAAAAAAAAACAACACTTTCATTATACATTTTGTTAACTTGCAAAAAGAAAATCCTTTATGCTCGGGACTTGAAAGTCAATAGCACGCCTGAGTCCATTACAAACGAACGGCCCAGTCTATACGCCGCGCTGTAACTTTAACTTATATTTTAATAACATCGCCAGCTGTGACGGCCTCTCCCTTAGTTTGCATTCTGCCATAAATCACTGTTTACTTGGTCTTACGAATTATTGGTTACTGATAAAAAAGTGTTTTGGAAGTTAGCGACCACTGTTTAGGTCAATTAAATTCTGTAATTGCCAAAAAAAACAATATTTATAAAACAATAATAAATAAAAAATAATGATCTTCAATTTCAGTTCAAATTCTCGATTCGATCTACCAATAATCGCCTGCTACAATGTCCCACACATCGCTCTAGGTTTATCCATTCCTCCTTTGTGCAGGCGATCTCTCTTTGGAATGCGCTCCCGCAGAATATCAGTGGGCCTAAAAAGGTCACATGAGCAATTCATCTAGAGCAAATCATATTCCGAATTCCTAGCAGATCATAAGCAATTCTTCTAATGTTCGTAAAATGGTTGCACAAATTAGTCGAATCCTACTCAATTCACTGCATATCAGAATCATATTCCTTGTAAATATTGCCGTATAAAAAATAAGATTCATGTTATGCAGGACGGTTTCCAGTCGGTTCAGTTTTAAGGTGAAGGCACGTGAACACATTCGCAGGAAGTTGGTGTAATCATCACAGCGTTGATTTGTTGGATTCGTTTTTCATAATATCATTGTTAATTGGTGTATGTATCTAAGTATATATTTGTTATTGTATTTTTTTTTTATCTAGTTTACCATAAGTTGCAACTACCGTGTTGTTTCTGCACCACCCTAAGGCCGACTGGTAGAAAATGCCTAAGGGATTAAGTCCGCCTTTGTACTTTACTAGTGCATAAAGATATAAAAAATAAAAATAAATTCTTTATTGTAAATCTCCAAACTCTTCAAACACTTAGTTTGGAGGGTTTGGAGATTTTAAAAATAGGTGCTAGGTTCTACTTCAGTCACCTGTTAAAGTTTCTTTTTTGGTGGAGAAAATCATCCTATGACATCTCCCGCCCTTGGGCAGAGCGGGAAATAGTGTCAGACTAAAAAACCCGCCCTGTTCCTTCGTCGCCTTTCATATCAGGGCCGAGCCTTCCTTTCAATTGCAATTATGGTTATAAATATGTTAAAAAAAATACAAAAGCGTTATCCATACTATACGATACAGTGCTAGAGTTTATATTTTTATAATTTGTACCGCATTTACATAACATTATATTAAATACCTAACACAATATTAGTAATTGATTAAATGTTTAATTTTCAAATTCATAGTCATACGACTTTGCATCTTTCTATCTTCCCTTCCTTAAATTTTGGTTCTGTTGTATGTGCACACACTGATACCTGTTTGTACACAGATGTCCCCACCTGCAAATACAATCTAAAGGGTCTTTCAACAAGGACAGGTCGATGTTGAAATTAAATAAAACAAGCTGTATGTGAGATATTAAAGAAATTATTTTTTCATTTGAAAGGCCCATTTATGACATTATTTCTTTAATATCTTACATACAGCTTGTTTTATTTAATTTCAACATCGACCCGTCCTTGTTGAAAGACCCTATACATATATCTTATCTAATTCACTAATTAGTTATACGTGTTTATCTTTAGATTAAAAACACCCCTGTCTTTTGGCTATCCTGTATTCGTATAAAAAAACACGGATTGTGCTACCGTCTTTTTTTTAATGAATTTTGTTTATGATACGTTTCACTATCTGTGAGAGAATGCTTTTGGCGATAAGACTGTCCATTATAACACCCAAGGTAATGTAATCTTATTAGTTCGTGATATTTTAATATGTTATGAGTAAGTATTGTGACGACCAAAGTCAAAGTCAAATCTTTATTGCAGAACACAATACAATAAATTTTACATTTCTGGATGTCATGTAAATGCTCAGTTAATTCTGTTTTACAAAATTAGGCATGCAAAATTGTAATAAAGTAAAAAAAAAATATATTTTAGGATTAAGTTACATAATTTAAGTCAAATATTAATACTAATAATAATGTCAACACAGAAATACAATAAAAATAAATAATAATTAATTTAGTGAAATGGTAATGCCAACGCAAAAATAATAATAAATTTAAAATCAATACAAATAAATAAATTAAGTAAAGCCGGACTTAGAAAGTAGCAACCATTATATCATTATACACATAAATTCCTGTCTGACAGGTACTCACTAACAGTATAGTACATCTTACATAAAAGCAAATTGTGCAATTGTTTTTTAAATAAGTTAAAATCGTTGGATTCTAGTCACCCTATATATCTATGTTTTTCCATTACATTCACATTATAAGTGACTTGAATTATAACCTATGTTAGGTCTTGCTTCTACAACACTTAGTTTTACACAATTTTAATGCAAATAGCTAGCACATTATTATAGAAACACGAAAAACAAATTACACAGCAGACACGGCAAACAATTTTCTTTTAAAACAAAAATCAGCATTTCACCTCGCTACCTGAAACCACACTGAAACTGAAATATTTATCATTGCAACCCGCATATTAAGCTAATCAGCAAAACACAAAAGATATTAAAATAATATCAAAAAATTCGCCCCCATTTTTTCCCTACCATCGATAATTGTAATCCTTTCCCCCGGGGTGGGTGGAGTGGGGGATGATGGCGGATGGTGGGGGTGGTAACATCTGTGCCGCCATCCCTCGCAGGCGGCTGTCAACCGCAGCGGGGCAAACCGTTTATTTATTTGAAGACCCCTAAATTGATTCGTTGATACGAGTATGTTCTGGCCAAAATACTGGAGTTTTGAAGCTTGGGTGATGGTATGATGGTCCCAGCGGTTATCTATGGATAAGGTCTTTGGAGAAATCCTGTTATATACAGCTCAATTTCGATTGTTAATTTTAGAATTTGCATTTCGAAAGACAAAGGGAGTGGTCAATTTGTATTAGAGCGATTTGGAAGTTGCACACAAAAATCACATTTGATTATAATTTGGGTGTCTTTAAGGCTAGAGTGAATAGGCTCTTAATAAACTGGTGCGTCTCACCGTCAACGATTGCATCACTGCTTACCATCAGGTGAGATCGCACTCAAGCACTAGTTAGGTTCATCATTTAACCGAAACTATATGCTGTGAGACTGTTTTCTATTCCAATTCAATACAAAATATTTATAGATCATATGTTAGATATAGATGATGATGCGTACTTATAAAACATCAAAAGCTAATGCTCGGTTCTGATTGGTTGTTTCCTATGGAATATAACTATCAAGAAGAGGTACACGATGATGTATTTAAGTTTTAAGCAGTTAAATAATTGTAATTTCATTGTGTGTAAATTTTGTGCCAAATAAATGTGTTTTCTTTCTTTCTTTTTTCTTTCTTTAGGTTTTGAGAATCTACCTCATGTTAATTCTGAACGTCTTCCAGATACAGTGTTCGTCAACTTGTCGAAGATTTCAAACGCTATAAATCCGCATGCAAAAACTAAATGAACGATTCCGCGTCTCATACAGTTTCCAAAGATTCAAACCATTTTATTTCAAACTAGCGGCCGGCCCCAGCTTCGCACGGGTGCAATGGTGATATTAAATATATTATGCATGTATTATACATGTGAACCTTCTTCTTGAATCACGTCTTTATCTATAAAAAAAAACCACGTCAAAATCCGTTGCTTAGTTTTAAAGATCTAAGCATACATAGGTATAGACAGCGGGATGCAACTTCGTTTTATGCTATGTAGTGATTAGCGAAATACCATTTTTCCCCTTACTAGAGCACCCCAGTCCCCGGCTTGATCTAGTTGATCAGCGAAGCTAAAATAGATAGAGATAAATAGAGAGAAGAAAAGATGACAAGATGATGATGATGATAGATGGAGAGTCAGAGTAAGTCGCAACAGCATCCTGCGAACTGTAGCGAATGTTTGCTAATGAAATGTTGCTTAGTTTTAAAGATCTAAGCATACATAGGGACAGACAGCAGGCAGCGACTTTGTTTTATATATATACGTAAACATTTACAGGTTCTTTTGAAATGTCCAGAAGCCAGTAAAAAAATGATGGAAATTGCACATTCCAAAGCGTAGATCTCTATGGAGAAGAATGTGCAAGAAACTCCATGGACACGTTTTTCAATCATGTTAGGGGTTACAAATATTTCAGACACATGTTGTTTGGATCAAATCTGTAAGTTTCGTAATATACTTAATATACAGTCATAAGCCACTGGATTTAGAGGACCCAAATAGGGTTCTAAAACGAATTTTACCCGCCATCTTTCAACCCTGTCCACCCCAAGACCTCTCATTCTTTCTAAACTTATTCTCAATAAGGCAACAACATGCAGCACTGGGTAGCGACATATTTTTAAAGTCGCGCATAAAAAATCGCATTAGCGTTAAGCCTGACGATGTTATACGTTTTCCTAAATGAAATCCCGTATAACACGCCTCTCGGGGCCACATGGCGGCCTACACCGATGTGCGACGATGCTGGATGGGGCACGGACGTGGTATTTTGCGTGGAATGAACGTAGTAGATTACCAGATTCAGAAATGTAACTGATGCATCGAGAAACCTGCCACAAACTTAGTCTGTAAGTAATATGAAATAACAGTTGGTTTATACCACTAAAATTCAAAAATGAAAGCAGTGACATAAAGGCGGGTAAGTTAATGATCATCAGATGGCCGTTGGGGCCGAAAGGCCGAAGACGCAGTGTTGGAAGGCCTCCTACAAGGTGGGCCGATGACCTGGCAAGAGTTGCGGGAATCCGATGGATGCGAGATGCACAGAACCGTTCATTGTGGCGACACTTGGGGGAGGCCTATGTCCAACAGTGGACGTCTTTCGGCTAATATGATAAGATGAATTAATCAAAACATTTCATTTGATTTATTTTATATTGAAATGTGCAATGGTCTCATTTGGTTCATGTAACTTTTTTTAGGGGAGAAAGTGGTCCTCAAAAAGGGTGTCAGACTTTTACTGACTAAACCCCCGTGTTCTCTCAGTGGCCCTTTATGTTTCAGGACCACGGTAACTCTTTCCAATTGAATGAAATTTGGCATATGGGTCGTAATTTTTCTACTTTTATGCGAGTGAAGCCGCTGGCAGAACTAGGCGTTTCGCCTCGCTGTTTTACTGCGTAATTGAAGGACTGGCAAATTTGCCTGCTGCGTTCTTCTCGACCATTTATAATTTAAGTATCTTCAAAGCTAGAGTGAATAAGCTCTTAATAAACTTGTACGCTTCACCATCAACGACTGCATCACTACTTACCATCAGGTGGGATCGCAGTCAAGCAAAAATAAAAGCATACAATAAAAAAGAGAGCAGACAAGTAAATGATCATGCGTTTAAATAAATTGTCAGAATTGTATAATACATATATAATATAATATGCCACAAGTATTACACAACGCCGTCTAGTCTCAAGCTAAGCACAGCTTACGAGTACTATACAACTGGTGAACATACTTATGTATTTCTAAATGCATATATATTATAGATAAATTACACCCAGACACAGAACAAATGATCGTGCTCATCACACAAACATTTGTCCTGGGTGGGAATCAAACCCACGACCAGCATAGCAGTTAGGGCCACTAACCACTAGACCAACAGGCCAGTCGAGTTAGTATGTATTTACATGAGATAGCCCCCAAAACGCTCACGCTTCACCCCTTACTGGTATCTAGGACCTAGAAACCAGTTCCATTCAATTAATTTATATCGAAATCTAAAACAAACCCATCCGCGAAAACAAAGCCACATCCAGTATCCAAACTCAGTGTTGACATTCATTAAAATTTTCCAAACCCGCGGTGCCGTCGGCCGCACCTGACGTCGCCGACCCGCACAGCTGTTACACATACATCGCTGCTTTTGTTAGCGCTAGCTAACGGACGCACCGCGCCAGCCAGTAATGTGTAGTGTGCATTGCAATAGTTTGCAAAGTAAATATTGGTAGTTGGAAGGCGAATTTTCGATACATTTCCATTGATTTTTTTATGTGTTTGACGGGTTTGTAGTTATTTGGAATTGCAATGTAGTGTAGAACTAGAAAAAAAAAATAGATTACATACAAAAGGCTTTGTTATGATTTTTATTGACTAAATAAAAGGAGTTGCAGTATTGTTCGAAAGAGTTCCCGTGGCCCTGGAACGCTAAGGGCCAACTGAAGAAACATAAATGGATTTTAGTCAGTCATTGTCAAAGTCTGACATTGCATCTTGCCCCAACCAGAGCGAGTTATGAAAATATTTTTTACCCGTCAATTACGGGTAAATTGAAACACAAATGAAAAGAATGCCATGTAAATTTGAATAGATTAAAAAAATTGTATTTCACCTTAGACCCCTGCTTTCACTGGGATGCTATGGCGGTACTGCCAGTTTGCGCAGCCAAGAAAATGCATACAGCTCTTTTTTTTAGATGGGAATTTATTCAATGACTTCTTCTGCTCTTGGGCGGAGTGGGAGGGCTAATCAGACTTAGTGACTAAAATCTACTCCTAAGTTCCCTCATTGTCTTGCAAAATAGGACCCTGGGTGTCTCTTTCGGAAGCTAACCCATGGCGCCAGTGGACCCTACATTCATATCAGCTCTTCATCTGTTCCTTGTGAGTACCTCACCTGGCTGCTGTTGATCACGCAGTCAACGATGACAGTAGTGACGTAAAGATGAAAGGAACACAGGAAGAAAAGAAGTAAAGATAAAAGGAAAGAAGTAAGAAGGAAAGAAAAATGAATTTCACGGGTTACCTTAGTTCTTTCACCTTTAACGACGATATATCGACCCATGAAAACAATTAATATTGCTTATATCCACATTATCCATACCGCGAATCCTGTCTATTTTCGAAACATTCCTCAGAAAGCTTGGTTCGTTAGGGTTCGGTGGCGCGGGAACCGCCAGCTGACTGCCGCTGTTGTTGTTACATTACCACATTATAATGAACGCGGTTCCGGACGTACGTATCTATTTAGTCAACTGACTATTCTATCGTTTTGAATGTCGAGTTAATTATATGTTGTAATGGCGTTTTAGAATTTAAGTAGATGCTCTACTTGTTGTACGAATGTTTTGTCGTACATTGCAGCAGCGGGCCGCGTCATCGCACGCGCAAACACAAACATATGGCAATGTACGACGGACCGCCCGACGCGCCGCGCAACGCGCCGTGTCTCCGTAATCGAGCACTTAGACCCGTGCTTTCACTGGGATGCTATGGCGGTACTGCCAGTTTGCCTGCCTAAATAAATAAATAAAACACAATAAAAAAAATACAATATTAAATCAACCGCATGCACACTGACCGTTAGGCAACAGTCTTCACAAGATGGGTACCTTAAGATGGACGACACCGCCGAGGTCGACCTGGGAAGAAGTGGCGAGATGACCTAGACCTCTACCACAAGGGCTGGTTCGAGGTGGCCCGAGAGAAAAATACCTGCAAGGAGTTGGGGGAGGCCTTTGACCAGCAGTGGGAAAGTATAGGCTAAAGAAAAAAAAGAAAATTCACATTAGCCTCGTATAGACCAAAGACCTAATTCAATGACAAAAATATGAACATCCCGGCCTAAGACACATTATAAAAATAATAAAACTACAACCCAACAACCTAAATCATGACATAATATTTAATCGTAATTTTTGGTTTAAGTATATAAATCTCAAAAAAATATTTACTATGAAAATATTATTTCAATATATTTGTTGCATGAAATAGTTAACTTGTAAAGAAATACTGCCTAAAAGAATAAAGCTAAAAGCTTTATATTTCAACACTTTTCTACTACACTCTAAGCTACAACTACTTGAAACTATTTTAAGAACATTGGGTCGTATATCGACCTTTAAGGTTGGGCTTTACGAGGTTAAACTTCTAACTATATCTCCACTATATTGTAGCATTACTTATGCACTCCTAAAAACCAACAAATTCCTCACGAATTCCCTCTGTTCCTCTCGGTATCATCCACTATCGTATACAACAAACAACATGCCTCCAGCGCACAATGCGTGCGTGTGACACGGCCAGCTGAGCTGTATTTTTCATCCCCATTCACCCCCCACCCCTTGAGCAGCATCCCTACTTCACCCCCTTTATTAATATGGGAACACACTGATTTAGAACGGGATAACCAGAAGGTGTAATGATCTAATGTTTTTTTTATCGATAGGCTCGCGTTTGACCGCTATCTCACCTGTACCTCTACCATGAGTTTTAAGCAATAGTATTCGTCGCTACTCGATATCGATACCGTAAATATTTTGTATGGCAAATTTTGCAGCGCCTCTAGCGGTCACTTGCAGAACCAAAATTTGCCATACAAAATATTTACGGCGTCGATATCGAGTAGCGACGAATACTATTGCTTAAAACTCATGGTAGAGGTACTGATGGTAAGCGATGATGTGGCCGATGATGGAGCACGCTTGCCTAGAAGTAAAACATTCACTCTTGACTTAAAAACCACTGGGTAGTAACTATCAGGAAACACAGACTCCAGCAGGGAATTCTTCTCTTTGGTTTTATTATAAATGGGTAGAACTTCAAAAATTGATGGATTTTTTTTTTCATATTTGCTTTCCAGAGCTAAACAGTATTTAATATAGCAAACAATGAAATTCCATACATATTTCCTATTTCTAGTGTGGAACAATGAACTTCATTTTTACGGGCCTATCGGTCTAATGGTTAGTGGCCCTGACTGCTATGCTGGAGGTCTGTTCACGCGAGGATGTGAACACGGCATGTTCACATCCACGCAGCAGGACAGTGACCACGGTGAACCCAAATTGACGTTAATATTAGTTATTTGTTACTAAATTATTGGATTACATCAGCTGTTTCATACAAGTGCATTAATATAACTAATATAGTCATACTAAATATCATGTAAATCTGTAATAAAGTCTCTCTCTACGCTTCAAGCAACGCTGATACTGTACGACGGGACCATCGACTCCTCTCACTGTTACTGCGCATGTAAATGGTTACCGATAGCTCAGGCCTTACCCAGCCTTAGTTAATGGTCGGTCCGTGAGGCTGCGGATCGGCAGTGAGAAAATCCCATCCGATACACCTTTTTTCCTTCCCATCTTCCGTCTGTTGCCTTAGGTCTCATGGTAACAGGCTTCCCTCACTATATATATACGTATATATTGTTGCTATATGGTTAGGGCTAGGTTGTTAGGTTCAGCTAGGATTGTTGTTAGGCTACAGTCACCCCCTTACATTTAGAAATCTGAATGTACAAGGTCTTTGGTTCGATTTCAACCCAAGACAAATGTATGTGTGATGAACACGATCATTTGTTCTGTATCTGACTGTATTTTATGTATCATATGTATGTTATTTAGATAAATAAAAAATATGTTTTTCAGTTGTCTAGGACTCATAGCAAAAGCTCTGCTTAGTTCGGGGCTAGACGATGTTGTGTGTGTCGTGAAATATAATTAAATTAAAAAATGAATTGAAACAAGCTCATTCTCGCTACGCTCATCTCATACATGTGTATTGAATCCCCGACAACAGAGGGTCTGGCAGACCCCAGCTGTCGGTTCCCATGCGGCATGCTAATGGTCTCGCCCTAAGTGGCTGCCGCAGGCTGTTGTCTTAGGACCAGGGGGCTGCGAGCAGAACATAGCGATTACATGGTCTTGTATGTAAGTACATGCGTGGGTTGTTGGGGAAAATGTGTTAGGAAAAATAAGTAGTTCAAATATAAACTGACACTATAACAGCGACCAACCCGAGGCATATTTTCATACAACCACTCTTACGTGATTATGGTGTTATAATATACCTTTCTTCAGATATTTTGGATACACTTATGCCTTGTGTATCTAGGCTTCTATTGAAATCAAAACATATTTTTGTGTAAAACTAATCCAGTTAAGACGTCTGAAAATCTGCTATTTTACGTGAACTCTGGCCCTCTATAATGTACTCATATATTGAAAATATAAAAAAGTACTTTTAGAACCTTGGACATTAAATTGAGATTCTAACTGATGACAATTTTTCTAATTTATTTAAAAACTTTTGCAATATTTAATCTTATGTTAGAAGATTCGTAGCACGTGCGTAGCGTTGTAGCAGTGTAGCCTGCAATATTCGTAGCATATTGCTACGCTTTTGCTACGCGCGTAGGCCTACGGGCTACGGCTACGCAAGAGCATTTTTTGTCGATATTTTTTGCAAGGCCCTTAAAAGCTTGTGGTTTCATTCAATGCAGTCCAACGCAATGTTTGGTAAGATGAATATATTGACCAATCTCGCAGCTCATAAATCTAAGGCCCTAAAATGTAAAGGGTGACTGAAGGAACACCCCACGCGTGTTACTTTCGTTTTAGTCAGTAAAATTCTGACGACTGTTGCTCCACCAAGTTCAGAAGTTATTTGATAATTTCCCAAAAAAAGCGTGGTGACAGTATTTTTGACAGATAAATATTCGAATTTTAAGTGCGTCGAAATTCTTCTTCTTTTCTAGTCTATGGTAAACTCCTTAAATATATTTTTTTGTCCAGTATGTGGCTACCGTGAACTTGTAGATAACGAGGAATAAGTAACTCGCCATTCGACGGTTCAGTAACCGTCCGGCCGCTTAGTGTTCGTACGCCTCAAAGAGATGTCAGCAAAACCGTTGGGGCCCAGCAGGACCGAAGCCTATTGGCGCCATGGGTTGACTTCTGAAAGGGATTCCCGAGATTCTGGAACGCAAAGGGCAAAGAAGGAATATAGGTGTGGTTTTTAGTCTTTAAAAGTCTGACATGACACAAGTCATACAGCGCACACGTGTGCCTCACGCCGATCAGAACGCGTCGGTCCAGTACCCATACATTTTACATGGCAACAAGACTTGTATAGCTACATTAGATCCACGTACAAATCAGGCGTGTTACACATGTGCGTTGTTCTAATGTAGTTCTAGCTTTAAGTCCTCCAAAGTGCAGGTGTATGGGCGCTAGGAGCACATAAACGTATGGCTCATGTTCCCTACAGGGCCACCGCACTCACAACGGGTCTATTAAACCCCATTTCGTCAAGTTGTGTTTACAGCGGCCTACCTGGGTGCGCAACCGATTTAGTGCTTTCCATATAGGCCACTGCAATTCACGTTCGGGATTGGAAATTCGTTAGTATTTTACTGTTGGCATGGCATGGCAATGACAAAGCATAATTATGTTTTCAATTATCAATTTAATTTATCAAAATGTGTAACTCTTTGACACACTCTCCCGTTCCACCCTAGTGCGGGAAGTCATTGGTTGTTTTCCCACCTCAAACAAGGGAAAATAAAAAGCGTAATTTGTTAAATTGTACAAATAAAAAAAAAATTATGACTTAAGTAACTTCTTTCTTTCAATATAAAAACTTGTCATGTCTATTTTCATTTATTTAGAAAAAACACTGCCATTCGAATCATTTGAAAGCTTTACGTAAAACCAATTTTTTAGTGTCATATCCCGATTTACGAGTTGTAGGTCGCGGGTTCATACCTAGCCAGGCAAATACTTTGTATAATTTATTTCATCACCACTGCTCTTAAAACGGTGAAGAAAAAAGCGTGAGGAAACCGGCATGATCTTGAACCAAAAATTCGAAGAAGTGACATGGTGGTTTACGGCCCATTCCCTCTACTAGAGAGGAGGCCTGAGTCCCAGCTGTGGGAAAATTATAAGGCAGCTATGCTATTCCACACAAAAAAGCATTCCCCACTCGAACGAGAATAATTTAGCTTTAAACCTAACTAAAGTCACACACCTAAACCTAGCATAGATCACCTAAATCCGCGCAAACGTTAGCACTGCAGTGAAAATCCAAAATTATCCTGACACATACATATATAAATGTTTGTTTGTCCGTCCGCGTGTTTGGACAACGGGCGGCGAGCGAGCGAAGCAGATGGTGCGCACAATTTATATGTTTGCACTTTTCAATCCTATGTTGTGGGGCTGCGAAAGAGTTGCGTATTAGGGGGCTAATGGATGAACGGTATTAGCCAGTATTAGTAGGAAATTAAAAGCATTTATTGAACACAACAGTACAATTGTTAGCCGAGGCTGTCAGTTGTCTATCGTTTACATTTCGGGGAGTATGCATCGGGTTTATTTCGCAAATAAGTTTTTTAATAACACTTTTAAACTTCAATTTTTTCGTCAGTTTAAACTAGATGAGGCCGGTGTTTCCTAGCTGCTTACCCTGAGAAGAAACATTGAAACAAGCTCAGGGGTCAAAGTTTCTTTTAAAAGTCCATACAGCAAACGTGTAATGGTCATATCAATTATGAGATTCATGCAGATTAGTATTTGAGATGGTCTTTTGAGGAAAGAACCACACAGATTTGAGTGGACCTGTCCAGCCAGTGCAAGCATTTGTCAGTATTTGTATAGCTCAACTTAGGATTACTAAGGAGCTCGTTCCATCATCGAACCACTAGACCAGTGGTACCTTAACTTTTTGATCTTGTCACCCCTATGATTTGGCAACAGGTACTGATTTACCCCCCGCCCCCCGCCCCCTTTCATGTTACCAAATAGACTTTATTACACATGCAATATAAATGTACAAAGTACGGCATGAAGTCGAGCTAGATTTGGTGTTATTGATCCGTTTTACAATCTTAGTTTTAGTATATGCCAAACTCGAAACACGGGTCTAGTATTTTTATGTAAAGATCTATGTACAGAATTTTATAATTGTATCATTAATGTTGTATGGTTTTTTACCAGTTTATTACCCCCGAATACCACCAGTTTTACTCCCGCAGGGGTAATTACCCCCGGGTTAGGAACCATGGCACTAGACGTACAGTGTTGCGCCACCGGTACATGGTGGACATCCCACCTAGCATATGCACTTGGGTTGGGGCCTAGGACGCATGGCAAGGAAGGAACATAGAAGTGGGTTATAGTCAGTAAAAGTGTGATTCGCCCTCGCGCACTGCCCTAAAGCGCGAGAAGTCATTGAATAATTTCCGACCTAAAAAAAACCTATGCATAAGTGAAGCGTTTTTGAGCACATTTATTGTACGTACAGCTAGGAAGTGGAATTCCTTGCTTGAGTCTGTGTTTCGTGATAGCTACAATCTGGAGGAATTTGATTCAAGAGTGAACAGTTTACTTCTAGTCAAGCGTGCTCCATCGTCGACCACATCATCAATTGCCATCAGGTGAGATAGCGGTCATACGCGAACTTATTGACAGTAAAAAATTTAAATTGAAAAGTAGTTTTGTATTTGCCTAGTTAGAATTTCAATGAATGAATAATAAAACTATGTGTAGGTATTTATTTAACTGTGGCTAACATCACAGTCCTACCCTCAGATCTCAAACATGGCAGATTACCGTACAAATTGAAGCAGTGCTGCCATCTGGCGGCGCTGAATCTTTTTTATATTAATGTCGGCGACAGCTGCCCGCCGCGCATATTGTGGCCAACGATTATAGTAAACTTAGCAGACAAATAGTTATGTCTGATTGTTAAGCTAAGAAAATGCTACTTCATAAGCTGTTATCTTGAGAGTCACTATGGGTCTGGAACCCAGGGCAACTAAAGGACGGGTTTTTGTTAAAAGTCTCACACGCCATCTAGCTCGACCCATATTGAGATGATTTCCCATTCTCAAAGAAGAAAAGGGTTCTACTAAGAAATGCTTTTCCAGGAATTGGCAACCTTAATAATTAACACTGCCTGAGCAGTGGTGGCCGAGTGGTAACGGCCACCACGAATTGTAAGTCCCGGGTTTAAATCCAGCTTGGGCACATTACTTACATTACAATTTATATGATATAAAAGCTTGTCGCCAGATTTTGGAAATATTAAAATCAATAGATGATGTTATTTAACTTATTTAATTAATGAAGTTATTTAGCCGTGTATTTACACAGTTAAATCTCGCGACAAGCTTTTATATCATATAAATTGTGTAATGCCGTTCTAAACTGATAGTAAAAGTTAAAAAGGAAAAGTTTATTTCCTTCTTTTTAGGCCATTTAATTGAAAGCTTGTTTTTAAAAAAGATTTTTTATTTGTAATTTATTTATTACTTTTTAGTTATACCTTATTTAAATCACATTTGTATTCTCAGCAAATCCTTTCATTTGTTACCCATATTATAGGAAAGCATGAAACTTAGTCTGCTATCTTTAGAAGTTTGCCAGGTTTTTTTATTATTGAATTTTTTTATGGTAGATAAAATCATCCAATGACATCCCCGGCCTTGGGCTTGGTTCGGTCAGTTACCGGCAGCGAGCTAACCATTGCCCGTCGTCCGCTAACCCGCGCCTACGGTGGCAGGAAATCGGGATTGGAATTACGGCGGTGGCTGCGGCGTGAGCGCCGTTGCCTGATGCGGTCGGCCTCCTCCTTTGCTAGCATCACTGCTTCGCAGAAGGAGGCGACCACCTGAGAAGTCTACCAGGTTGGATTTATAAAACAAAAATGATGTTAGTGGATCGTAAGACTAACAATCAACCTAACTTACATGAAATAGCCTATTGCGAAGTTGTCCAGAGTTTATCTACCTGGGATCCACAATCACAAATACTAGGAAATGCGGAGGAGATTCAAGCACCGTAAAAAGATTGACGCTCTTGAAATGTGACGCTGGAGGCGTCTACAGAGGATAAAACAGACTGCTCAACGCACTAACGTTTCCATTCTTAAAGAGCTTTGCATCAAAACAAAAACTTTCGTCGATTGTGCAACAGCGAATTTTTAAGATGTTTGGATATATCATACGCAAAAAAAGCTCTTTGGAACGTTTAGTGGTACGGGGAAGAGTAGAGGGCCTACGTTCTCGCGTCCAATCGCCTACCAGATGGACAGACCTCACTAAATCATCTTCGAAGTCATCATTGAATGTACACGAAGTGCCATGAATAGAGAGATATGGAGAAGTCTCGCAAAAGCTGCAGCCAACCTACCAAACGATCCATGACCACTACCACTCCACCAAGGGTATGACTGAGAAAAAGGAAAATATTGGACTTAGAGTTTAGAGTAATGTCACTTTATTTTTCAAGTTACTCTCTGCAAGCCCTTTCAATTGATACCTATTTTGTAGGAGTGTATTAAAACTAACTAGCTATTTACTTATGTAAATTTGGACGGAACCCTCCGTGCGCGAGTCCAAATCGCTTATGACCGGTTAGAACTTATTTTATTCAATCTGAAACTCGATGGGATTGGGCCACCTTCCAGCTCCATCAACAGACCCTGGTTACCATACAGGATCCAAGTACTCATCAATACAAATCAAACGAGCCCAAATTCGATGGGGTTATATCGTTTGATTGCGGAGTTCCTATGGCAACCTTCCAGCTCCATCATCAGACCCTGGCTACAATATAAGATCCAAGTACTCATCATTAAAACTTAAATGAACCCAAACTCGATGGGATTGTGTCGATTTCTTACGAAGTTCCTATGGTAACCTTCCAGCTCCATCATCAGAACCTGGTTACCATATAGGATCCGAGCACTCGTCAATACAAATCAAACGACTCCAAATTTGATGTGGTTGTGTTTGTGTCGTTTAACTGCGGAGTTCCTATGACCACGTTCCAGCTCCTTTATCAGACCCTGGTTACCATATAGGATCCAAGTACTTGTCAATACGAATCAAACGAGCCCAAACTCAATGGGGTTGTATCGTTTAACTGCGGAGTTCCCATGACCACCTTCCGACTCCATCATCAGACCCTGGCTACCATACATGATCAAAGTACTCGTCAATACTAATCAAACGAGATCAAACTCGATGGGTTCGTATCGTTTAACTGCGGAGTTCCTATGACCACCTTCCGGCTCCATCATCAGATCCTGGCTACCATATAGGATGAAAGTACTCGTCAATACAAACTAAAAAAGCCCAAATTCGATGGAGTTTTGTCGTTTAAGTGCGGAGTTCCTATGACCACCTTCCAGCTTCATCATCAGACCTTGGTTACCATATAGGATGAAAATACTCGTCAATATGAATCAAACTAGCCCAAATTCGATGGGGTTGTATCGTTTAACTGCGGAGTTCCTATGACCACCTTCCGGCTCCATCATCAGATCCTGGCTACCATATAGGATGAAAGTACTCGTCAATACAAACTAAAAAAGCCCAAATTCGATGGGGTTTTGTCGTTTAAGTGCGGAGTTCCTATGACCAACTTCCAGCTCCATCATCAGACCTTGGTTACCATATAGGATGAAAATACTCGTCAATATGAATCAAACGAGCCCAAATTCGATGGGGTTGTATCGTTTAACTGCGGAGTTCCTATGATCACCTTCCGGCTCCATCATCAGACCCTGGCTATCATAAAGGATCAAAGTACTCGTCAATTCTAATCAAGCGAGCCCAAACTCGATGGGGTTGTATAGTTCTATTGCTGAGTTCCTACGGCTACCTTCTAGTTCCATCAGCAGATCAGCTCCATGTCATCATAATGTTGTATTGTCACCCGATTTACACATGCATGAAAAATTTCAGCTCAATCGGTTGAAGATATCTGCTTCAAAATTGAGTTGCAAGATTTGAGCCGAACATACATAGTTACATACAGTGCAAGCTAATAGAAAGCTTGTAAAAAATAATATTTAATGTAACGGTAATTAGAAAATATCATCAAGTCTATGTAAAATATGATATAATAATAAAATAATAATAACACACACTAATAATAATTTTTACAGATATAATTATATGGCAATAGAATTAAAGATGTCCCTCATAACTATAAGATAAGTTATTAAAAATTAGACACTTTCAATGAAAATCAAGTAAAAAGAAACTAAATAAAACAAACATTGTTTTAATTGGTATTTTTTTTTTTAGTTTTTGAAATGTTATTTAAAAAAAAAGTTTATGACGATGGAACATATAAGAATAATATTCTAAATCTCCTTAGATAATAAAGATAGATCTAGCTTAAAGCTACTCACAGCTCTTTTAAGATTTGCTTCTATGAATATCACGTACATATACTCGATAAAGAATCATCATAATTATACAGACTAGTATGGCATACATTTGAATCAGTCTGCAATATAAATGTACAAACAAAGTACGGCATGAAGTCGAGGTAGATTTGGTGTTATTGATCCGTTTTACAACCTTTTTTTTAGTATATGCTAAACTTATAAGCTTGTTGTTCACTCAAACACATGGTCACTGTACCATCCAGGTGATTGAGGGGTTGTTTTACTCCCGTACCTAGCTGTGCACTGGCGCCTCAAGCCCAGAATAGTCAGCCATGACCTGTTTTGTACTTAGTATCGATTGTGTCCAAATTGTGACCTTTTTTAAATATGTTTAAAAATATAACTTAGCGCAAAAATTACTAGAAACGATTCGATAGGTTTGGCATATAATAAAAATAATGTTGTATTGTTTTTTACCAGCTTATTACCCCCGAAGACTACCAGTTTTACCCCCGCAGAGGTAATTACCCCCGGGTTAGGAACCTTGGCACTAGACGTACAGTGTTGCGCCTCCGGTACATGGTGGACATCCCACCTAGCATAGGGCCTAGGGCCTAGGACGCATGGCAAGGAAGAAACATAGAAGGGTTATAGTAAAAGACTGATTCGCCCTCGCGCACTGCCCCAGAGCGCGAGAAGCCATTGAATAATTTCCCACCTAAAAAAAACCTATGCATAAGTATGAAGTGTTTTTGAGCACATTTATTGTACGTACAGCTAAGGTATTCCTTGCTGGAGTCTGTGTTTCCTGATAGCTACAATCTGGAGGAATTTGATTCAAGAGTGAACAGTTTACTTCTAGTCAAGCGTGCTCCATCGTAGACCACATCATCAATTGCCATCAGGTGAGATAGCGGTCATACGCGAACTTATTGACAGTAAAAAATATAAATTGAAAAATAGTTTTGTATTTGCCTAGTTAGAATTTCAAGGAATAAATATTAAAACTATGTGTAGGTATTTATTTAACTGTGGCTAACATCACAGTCCTACCCTCAGATCTCAAACATGGCAGATTACCGTACAAATTGAAGCAGTGCTGCCATCTGGCGGCGCTGAATCTTTTTTATATTAATGTCGGCGACAGCTGCCCGCCGCGCATATTGTGGCCAACGATTATAGTAAACTTAGCAGACAAATAGTTATGTCTGATTGTAGACGGAATTCTTTGAGTGTTAAGCTAAGAAAATTGCTACTTCATAAGCTGTCATCTTGAGAGTCACTACGGGTCTGGAACGCAGGGCAATTCAAGGATGGGTTTTTGTTAAAAGTCTGACATGCCATCTAGCTCGACCCATACTGAGATGATTTCCCATTCTCAAAGAAGAAAAGGGTTCTACTAGGAAATGCTTTTCCAGGAATTGGCAATCTTAATAATTAACACTGCCTGAGCAATGGTGGCGGAGTGGTAACGGCCACCATGAGTTGTAAGACGCAGGTTAACACGCAGTCAGGCACATTACTTTGTGTAATTTATTTCATCACCACTGCTCTCAAAACGGTGAAGGAAAATATTTTGAAGAAACCGGCATGTCTTACGGCCCGTTCCTTTTCTTAGAGAGGCCTGAGTCTCAGCAGTGGGAACATTATAAGACTGATGCTATGCTAAGCTAACACTGCCTTGTTTTATTTTTTGATGTGAGAAATCTTTGAATGAATTTTTCCGCTCTACGACATCTAAGGCAGTCTGTGTTCTTTAGGACCGAAACATAACTGCGCCGCAAAAATCAGCAGTGCCGCCAACCACAACGCAGAATTTTGCGGTGTGGCTTACCTATGATTTTTCCTATTTGAAAAATAGGTTTTCTTATATACTTTATAAGTATCTATTTTTTTCCACTAACTTAGAAGTTTGGTTTTTTCACGTCTTCAAGGGGACTACAGACCTAACTATACAGTTTTAATTCCAACATGATACCTCCACGCACTCCCGAGATCTTGACAGACAGACAGACAGACGGACAACAAACTGATCTTATAAGGGTTCCCGCTTTTTTCCTTTTGAGTTATATAGGAACCCTAACAATCAAATCTGTGTCACATCTTTTAACAATCCGAGAAATGGCATGCAAAGCGATATTTAAACTATTCATCAAATGCATCTGTGAGTCGCGGAAATTGCACGAGTGTTCGCGAGCAATCCGAATCTAGACACAAGGCTATGTAATAGATGAAATATCCATATACGTGACAGCTGTTTAATGTACAACCCATAGAGTAATGAAGCGCCAGAAGAAAACAGTGCTTACGATATTCGTGCCCGCGCAATTTCGCTCAGTGTATGTTTTGTATGTCATAGCATTTCTTCTTCTTCTTCTTCCTTCCCTGGTCCCATTATTTGGGGTCGGGTCTCCTCAATTTCCTGCGCCAAGTGGCTCTATCTTGGGTTGTCAATTTTGACAACTTTTTTTTTTTTTTTTTTTGGTAGGTAAAATCATCCAATGACAAATCCCGCCGTTGGGTGGGGCGGGAAATAGTGTCAGACTTTTACTGACTAAAAACCTACCTTTCCGTTCCTTGCCTTTGTCCCGGGGCCCGTGATGACACTCTCGCATAACCTTTGGCCCCAGTAGGCTTCGGCCCTGCTGGACCCCTACAGTTTGCTGACAACTCCTTGAGGCGCGCGGGAACGGTGCGCGCCGTAGATGACCTGAGCTCGGACCGGTCTGTTACCGGACGGAAATTTTGACAACTGGGCTTTTTTGAGGTCCCTCTCTATATTTGACCACCAGGTCAATGGCGGGCGGCCTCTATCTCTTTTTTTCTGGTAGGCGTAGGGCGATTTGAACTACGGTGGTCCTAACTACGGCTTTGGACGTTTCCATACCAACGAAGCCGTTTTTCGGTCATCTTCATAATTTTTGTGTAATTTTAATGGAATTAGAATTTTATAGCTACTAACATAGTTATAAGTAAATATTGTAAGTTTAAAGTAAATGTATATTTTTTTTTGAGTTTTCCGACCCGTCAATAGTAGCAGTATTGCTAGCAAAGGAAGAGGCCGACCGCGTAGGGCGTAATGGACTTTGAAGTCAAAAACACAACACGTTGGCCTTCTCTTTCTTATAATTAGCTTTGAATGTTTATAACTTCGTTGTTAATGAAGATATTTAAAACATTATTTCGTAATTTTGTTTACTATATCTAAAATTGCATGCATACTAAAGATATCCGTGATGCATACTCTTTGAGCTGACACTCATTAACACACTTAAGGTCACAGCTCATTAGAGCCACCCGGTACCAACTCCGGTCCACCTCGCCTCCTGCGGCGAGTATTATTTATATAAACTTGTATGAGACAACTGACGACCGAGGCGATCTGGTGATGCTATGGAGAAGGTGTCGTGAGCGCATACAAGTCCATATTAAGAATACTAACCGCAGGAGGCAAAGCGGTGCGAAGTGGGTTCCGGGTGGCTCTAATGACCTGTGACCTTTATTTATATGACTATTTTTAACAATATAGTACAGTACAGTACAGTACAGGCTTTAAGCGTCCGGCACGGGACATCTCGTATTATCGGAAGAGGATTGTATACCTCCTTGTATCACTTTATTCCATTATCCTTTTTGCAACCCTCTTTATTTCATAGACGAAGGATAATTAAATTTTTCCTCACTCCTTGGAGATCCTCATGAATTGGTTCCTGGTCAGAATTAAAATACAGTTTTTATGAGATCGACGCTCAAATATTCACTAACACAATGTAGTTTTGGCTCACTCTAGCTCGGTTTTTGTTGGACGTCGCGCGATCAACCAGTGAACCTCGCGTTGTCAACCAGTGGACGTCGCTTTCTCCACGAATTTTCGAGTAATCTGTTAACAATTGGCACTCTGTTCTTTCAGTCTGTTAATAAGTCTACATGTGTGTTTTGTAATGTCAAATTTTAGAATATTGCCAAGTATCGTCCTCGCGTGTAACATTCGCGGACAGCGAGCGGTCCAATCGGTACCTGCGCATTGACTATGCGCAGTCAACGTAAGTCAAGCATGAGCACGAGCAACGAGCACCGAGTTGTCACTGAGTGGTCCGCCCGTCCTCCGCTTGTGGAGGGCTTATGACCGAGGCGATCCGGTGACGCTACGGAGTTGATGTAGTACCCATACCCATACAAGTCCAATACTAACTGCAGGAGGCGAGGCGTTACGGAGTGGTTACCGGATGGCTCTAATGAGCTTGTGACTTTAAAGCTGTTAAAATATAAATATTTAAAGTTTTCGCCAATCACAATTTTCCTACCCTCGGTCCATGTTGCTTGGGGTCGGCGCAACACGTTTTTCTTCCATTCTGTCCCGTCGCCTGTCACGCTATCACCAACTCTTTTCGGTATCCATCTCAACTCACTTTGATTTATTCAAATCAAATACACCGTTAAATTTTGGTACACACCGATACACTCCGGTACACTATCGATTTGTAAAGATAAAATTAAAAAATAAGGTATTTGTTTTCTTTAACTCGAATTAATATACCTAAGCATGTACGAAATTAATTGCTTTAATTAAACAACAGCTGATCGAGTCCAATGACCTGTAGGTGGTTAGTAGGTACCTACGCGACGACCGATACCTACCTACAGGTGTGTAAATAATATTTGTAGTTACAGAATTAAACTAAAAGCGATACACACAATAATCTAAATTCTATCTCTTCAATCCATATCTATTAATAGCACTTCCTACTCATTCATCAAATTCAATTAGAGCAATGCCACTGACCTTTCATCCTCCCGTCCACTATACTCCAGCGGCATGGCGTGCACACAGTGGCCCACGCCGGCCACACATCCGCCCAGCTGGGATTACGTCACAGCCATCTGGCCGTACAAGCCCAGAAGGAAACACCACACTACTTTTAGTAGCTCGTGGAGTAAGAAATGTTTGGAGTACCTGGGTCATAAGTACGTTTTTGTTGTCATGGCAGCTTAAACCTTATCATAATAAAATTAAAGTTTAAATTAAGTCTCTTTGTGTGAAAGCTCAAAGTCAAGTATATCATATCTTGAGCTGCTAAAGAGTGTTGCGTTCTGGTTTGTGTAACCTACAACACGTTTGGAATGGAAAACTAGAATCAAGAATGCCGCCAATAGAAAGATTTTTCTATTTCGTTTATAATCAAGTGCGAGTCGGATTCGCGCTTTGAGGGTTCCGTATTTATGAAATCAGTTCAATTCCCGAATTGAGTTACGAAGACTTTTCCGAATCGTATTTTTTTTTTGTGACGTAAGTTTTATGTTTTCACATTTTTTCCTATAACTGTACCATGAGACCTTACTTCATGTTAAATTTCCAGGAAGTGCCCTATGAATTTTGATTCCCTTGAGTACCGAAATATACGTGTTTTTTGCGTCATAAATGGCCATATTTTTTTTTCAAGTTAACTTAGAAGTTTGATTTTTACACAGCTTCAAGGAACCGCAGACTTAAGTATACGGTTTCAATTTCAACTCGATATCTTCTCGCGTTCCCGAGATAAATGGTCTTGACAGACAGACAGACAACAAAGTGATCTTATAAGCATTCCGTTTATTCCTTTTGAGATACGGGACCCTAAAAACACATGCCTACGGGGGCCAAGGGTCTGCTCCTGAAAGGAAGGCTCGGCCCTGGTATCTAAGGCAACGAAGGAACGGGGTGGGTTTTTACTCAGTATAGAGTCTGACACCCCGCACCAAAAAAAAAACAGATATTTGAAAAATTCAACATGGGTTTAAGCTGGCGCTGATAAGTCAGTGAGTCATACCTTCTCTTTAGACTACCTTCTGCCACTGGTTTCACCCACTTAAACGTAGGTTTCTTCACACAAACAATAGACCTCCGTTTCATCCCTTTAGGGCTGAATTTCAGAAAATATAATATAAAATATAATATAATATAATATTCCACAACTATCACACAACGCCGTCTAGTCCCAAGCTAAGCAGAGCTTGTGTTATGGGTACCAGACAGCTGATAAACATACTTATATATTTCTAAATACATACATGTTATAGATAAATAACACCCAGACACAGAACAACTGATCGCGCTTATCACACAAACATTTGTCCTGGGTCGAACCCACGACCTCCGGCATAGCAGTCAGGGCCATTAACTACTAGACCAACAGGCCAGTCGAAAATCCTCTCTGAGCGCTCGTTTACGTCATAAAAGGAAGCCTTGTGCAAAATTCCACGCTCCTAGCCCCAGTAGCTTCGGCTTTGCGTTGATATGTCAGTCAGTTTCTCCTTTTATATTATAGACTAACTTCTGCAAGCGGCTCCGCCCGCGTGGAAGTCGGTTTCTCCATACAAACTTCAAAAACATTTATTTTACAACGGCCTACATGGGCACTTATAAAACGTCAGAAGCTAGCGCACGGTTCCAGTTGGTCGTTTCCTAACAGCAAGAAACTCCGTGGTTACTCTTTTAAAAAAAAATATTGTTTCTACAATATTTCCATACTACAATATTTAAAGATATGAGAGGACAATGTAGACCGATCAGCTTTATACCCAAACGCTCAATTAAAATTGTGAAAAACCCCGTTAACCCCAATAACCCCTTTAAAATTCGTTCTTAGCGGATGTCTGCACCCTATAAGGAACCTGTCTGCCAAATTTTAAGTTTGTAGTTGTTATAGTTTCTGAGATTTCGTGATTGATCAATGAGTGGTATTTCGCTTTTATACACCGTTAAATTTTGGTCGTTTTAATCCCGTGGAGGGTCGATCTGGTACATGAAACACTATTGATATGTAAAGATTTTTTAAGTCCGATTAAAATACGTATGTACGAAATTAATTTCTTTAAGTAAACGGGTCAATGACCTCGTAGGTATTTGTCGGTCGTTGCGTACTAACTACCTACAGTTCATTGGCCTCGCTCAGCTAATGTTTACCTATAGAAATTAATTTCGTACATGCGTAAATTTATGCAAGTTAAAAAAAAGTACTTTATTTTTTATTTGCCCCTTACAAATCGATAGTGTTTCATGTACCGAATCGACCCTTCGCGGGATAAAACGAGCAAAATTTAACGGTGTATACATAGATTTAGATTTCGTAGCTCGGTGTTGCTCACAGATGTTCGTGACGCAACCATCTCACTCGTACTCGCAATAACGAGTTCATTTCCATCGTTTTGCAGACCGAAATTAGCACCTACTAGTACCAAATATAACACTAAAGAATATTGTTGTCAAAATAAAACGTATATTACAAGGTAACCATAACAGAACTACAAATCTTTGTAATAAAATCATTAGATATCTTTTTAAACCAATGCGGTACAGTCAACCAAGTAGATATGTATCAGCGTCGTCAGATATAATTTGTTTTTAGAAATTTAATCTTCTTATATATAAAAACTGGTTGAAGTGGATATGGGCCGGGCATATTGCAAGAATGACGGCCCAAAGATGGACAAACACTGTCACAGCATGGAGTGGACCTAAAGGGAAAAGGCAAAAAGGTAGACCACTGGAGAGATGGGAAGACGAAATAAAAAGAATTATAGGAAGCGGATGGATACCTAAAGCAACAAATAGAGATGACTGGAAAATATTGGAGGAAGACTTTACTTACAATTGAAATCCATGAAAAAAAAAACATCAGATCAAACTCTTGATAGCATGTTAAATAGTAAGTTATATATAAAAAAAAATGTATATTCATTGGATAAATAAAAAGCAATATTATTATAAATATATAGAAACTAGCGACCCGCCCCAGCTTCGCACAGGTGCAATGGTGATATTAAATATACTATGCATGTATTATACGTATCTATAAACCTTCCTCTTGAATCACTCCATCTATTAAAAAAACCGCATCAAAATCCGTTTTGTAGTTTTAAAGATCTAAGCATACATAGGCACAGATAGCGGGAAGCGACTTTGTTTTATACTATGTACATTATGTAAAATCTCTCGCTAAAACTCGAGAACGGCTGGACCAATTTGGCTAATTTTGGTCTTGAAATATTTGAAATATTGCCGTCGACGGCGCGTAGTATTCCACGCGTTTTGCTGACAATTCCTTGTCAGCAAAACGTAGGGGCCCAGCAGGGTTGAAGCCTACTGGGGTCATGAGTAATGTGAAAGTGAACATCAGGGCCCTGGAACGAAGGCAATGAAGAAACAGGAGGGGGTTTTTCGTCAGTAAAACTCTGCCACTAACTCCCGCCCCACCCAAGGGTGCAGAGATGTCACTGAATGATTTTCCCACCGAAAAAAAAACCACCTAGAGGTCTTAGCCAAGAGTGAATAGGTTAGGCAAGCATGCTCCATCGTCGGCCACATAATCATTTTCCATCATGTGAGATAGTGGTCAAACGCGAACCTATATACACCGTTAAATTTGATCGTTTCAATCCCGTGGAGGGTCAATTCGGTACATGAAACACTATCGATTTGTAAAGAGAAATTTAAAAAATAAAGTCCTTTTTTTAAACTCGCATTAATTTACGCATACGTACGAAATTAATTTCTTTAAATAAACATCAGCTGAGCGAGGCCAATGAATTGTAGGTAGTTAGTACGCAACGACCGACAAATACCTACAAGGTCATTGACTTGTTTACTTACAGAAATTAATTTCGTAAATGCGGATATTAATTCGAGTTTTTTAAAAAAAGTACTTTATTTTTTAATTTTTTCTTTACAAATCGATAGTACCGAATCGACCCTCCACGGGATGAAAACGACTAAAATTTAACGGTGTATCCTCGTATATATTTTTGCGATAATAATAATGAAAAAACATTTTGACAGCTATACCGAACCTTATTTTTTCTGTTCGAATTCCAAATTTTCAAATAAAAAAAGCGATGAGTATCGAATATCGAGGTTGGCTTTTATGCAGAGTATCACTGTACTGTCTCATTCCTATGCGATCGATTCCCATTCTACTATATTTAGACTGGAGATGATTTTACTTAATAGTGACTGTGTAACTTTTTTTTTTATTATTAAGTTGTATCTCAAAGTGCTTGTAATCTTGAACTTGGATATTCGTTGCATTAATAAATTATTATTATTATTATTATAACTCAAACTCCTCGAGCCAGTTACTGAAGTAAAACGACTGCCCTTCACAAGGCCATAATTTTTTTTAAGGTCCTTTCTGCAATCAAATTACCACCTCAAATCCGTCCTACTCCTAGCTCGTGACTTCCATATGTTCGTGACGTGCTGCTGTAAACACCGGCACGTGCGCGGCACACGGCGCGCATATGTTCCGGGGGCGTGCGCGCTATCCACACACGCCACAGAGTAGAGTGTGCTACAGAGACCGAGGTTCGCACAGTGTGACGTGCTGCTGTGCACATGGTTACGTACACAGCGTGTGTAAGCTTCGGGGATATACACGGTATTCACACACGCCACAGAGTAGAGTGCGCTACAGAGACCGAGGTTCATACATGTTACTACAGTGTGACGTGCTGCTATGCACGTACACGCTATTCATATACGCCACAGAGTAGAATATCCGACAGAGACCGAGGTTTATACAGCGTCACGCGCTTCTGTACACACAGGCACGTGCGCGGAACACGGTGTGTTGTTCTTGGAGTGTGTGCACGCTATTTCTACATACACGTTTTTGATCACGGTATCCCCTATGCCAGGTAAGTAATTTCTACATACACGTTATTGCAATGTTTGCTCGCTTACCTACCTATCCGACCTATCTGTTCATTCTATAGTATTTGAAAAACTGCTTATTGTTTATTTCTTATAATTATCTATGGCGTATAATTAATTACAGTTATTATGTTTATTCGTCAATTCTAAGCCAACAGTAACGATTATATAGACGACAAACGTAAACGGGAAAAACTAGACTAAATTATAATGATGTGTCAAATTATTTACGGAGTTTATGTCTTTAATGATTTGGAACGTACAATATATTATCTCAGACGCTACCTGTAATTAATAATATCATTGTTATGATTACCAAAAGTACAAAATGTTTGAGATTTATAAAGTGTCATTTCGGTAGCGCATCTTCCCATTAAAAAGCACTTAGTCGCGGCCCTCTGTTCAAGTCTGGCTGATTTTGTTGATTGAATTATATTAGATCAGCTTATTGTTCTTCTGTGTGAAGCGTGGTCTCTGTAATATTATCTACTCCGGCACTAGCTGCGTACCGCGGCACCGCCTGCGTTATGCAGCCACTGGACAGCCTGTAATAACAGTTTGTGTTACCATCAATCTAGTTTTATGTGGCCTTAATAGCGCTTCTGAGTTTTCGCGTTTGGTGGTAAGGTTTCACGAATTGATTCTTGCATGACTACTCTAAATGTTTGGTAAACAATTGGTTTACAATCTGATGCGAAGTGATTTTGTTTTAATAGCCATATTGGATACAATAATACACCACATCTGGGCAAAACCCTTCTCCTTCTAATCATTTCTGTCTTTGACGGGTTCTGGCCAAGTTTGCCCCGTGGACATGATCACCTTTGCCGTGGTCGACCTCGACGACATCGTGTGTGAAGTGAAGATTTTGCTCACCTGTCCTGATGCACTAGTGCGACGTGACCCGACCTAAGTGGCCAAGTGGCTACTTAGTTGGCTGAAGTCAGCTTGGCTGTTTATTCACCATTCGAGTTATAAAGGATAGTGCCCTCCATTGCCCGTTAAGAAATCTTGAGTATGAACTTTTGTTGTTCAGGAAGTAAATGATAAATGACATTTATATTGCAAATAGGTTTTTAAAACACTTTTATACGTCAGTTTAAACTGGATGAGGCCGGTGTTTCCTAGCTGACTACCCTGAGAAGAAACATCGAAACAAACTAAGAGCCAAATTCACCAATAAACTAATCGCGATTCGTTCAAACAAAACGCAGTTTGAGCGACTAATGAAGATTATAGCTTCATTTTGCGTTTCACCGATATTTGAAGAATTGAATCTAGTTTACGCTAAACTCAGTTTCAATTCTTTTGTTGTCGCCCATGTTTACGACACGAGCCTTTAAACTAGATTACGCTGAGCTCAGTTTAGTTGAACTAAGTTTTATATTGAATGATGAAATCAGCCCTAAGGGGTTGAAGTCTCTTTTAAAGTCCATACAGTAAATACCTATGTATTGGTCAAATCTATGAGGACCATGCAGATTTGTCTGAAATGGTCTTTTGAAGAAAGAACCATACAGATTTGAGTAACCAACTTAGTGCACAATAGGTTAGAATAGGCAGAATACATATAAAAAATATATATAGCGAATGATGTTGGTCCTATGGGGGAACAATAAATAAATAGCTTTCGAATGTACCAAAAATTAGTAAATTTTTCGTATCTAATCGAAATCTATTTGGCCACTTCACCTTGTCTCTGTATTTCTGTCTGTGTATTAATGTCAAAGATGGATTGACTGTGTGAGGATTGAGGAGTTATATAAAAGAAAAGGGAGTTAGTAATACCATGGCGGGTGACAGGACAGAATGGAAGAAAATAACAAGTTACACCGACCCCAAATAACACGGGACAAGGACAGAAAGATGACGTGAGATTTTTTTTTCAGGTAGGAAATCATCCGATGACTTCTTCGAGGTGTGAGAGGGCTTTTACTGACTATAATCCACTCCTGTTCATTCTTTCACTTCCACATAACCCATGACCTCAGGAGGCTTCGACCCTGCTGGGCCCATAAGATGACGTCATGAATCATAATAATTATGAGTACAGCAAGGCTTATATACTTCACACAATTCAACGCAACGTCTCAAAACCGCTACCCACTGCATAGCAATGGACTTCATCTTTCAGTTTCACTAGAAAACTACATTAAACACACAAACCGACCTTTCAACCGGTTAATAACAAATATTTATCACGGAACAGACGCGTCTGCTAGACTCACCAACATTGCAATCTATACAACTATTGTAAAGACTTCAAACTGTTTGTTTGTTTATTGTCGTACATTTTGATACAAGTGCAGAAAGTTTGTCATTGCAACCGACGCGGAATTTGCACGAGCCATAGGCGAGTGTGTTATGGAGCCGAGGGCTGCAGGCACAAATTTGCTGAATCTGATGGATGTCAGACGAACAAAACCGCTCGTTGTGGTCCAAAAACCAGTTTTTATTAACAGCGCTAGATTCGCGCTTTCGGAAAGTTAATTTATCCTGTGGGATAAGGCACAAAAGCTTTTTTTCAAATATTTTGGCATATGCTTCCAGACTGCAGAGTACCACTTACATGGAGAAACAGCCTATCTTGATGTATACCTTCCAACCGTTTGGTTTTATCTTTCTGTATACTCCTTTATGACTACTGTACGCCCCAAGGGTGGGACGTTGCTGACCAATTCAATTATGACCCATATTATGTACAAACCTATGATCTACAATAAAGATATTGAAGTTGAACTTACCTCCATAACATAGTAACTTGGTACCTCTTGACAAAACTAGTCAAATTTTCTGAAAGAATCCGCGGGAAAAAGTTGAATGTAAATATCTGGTTGCTAAACTATTCATAATTACAGACTAGCTACATTCTTTCCTGTTATTCTAGATTAAGATAGGGAAACAGACAAAACATTCGATAAACTCAAAGGAGTTTATTTAGAAATGTATAAATGTTAGTATTTTTAACTGCAGGGTTTGTTTCTGTCTGTCGATGTAGACGGAGTTGCATTAAGTGACTCATGAGCGTGGTTTTTCTCTTGAATTTTTCTTTCACTGGTTCCTGAGAGGAGAATTTTTCATTTCATATTCTTTAATTCTTGTAATTTTTAAGTTTTTTATAAACTAGCACTTGACTGCAATCCTACCTGATGGTAAGCAGTGATGCAATCGTTGATGGTAAAGCGCACTACTTTATTAAGAGCCTATTCACTCTAGCCTTGAAAACGCCTAAATAATAATTGGACGGGAAAACCGCAGCAGGCAAACTGTTCCAGTCCCTCGATGTACGCGGTATAAACGACGAGGCAAAACGCTTAGTCTGGACCGTGGAAGTTTCAACAACGTAAGGGTGGATATTCGCCTTACGCTGGGGTTGTTCGATGGTAGAAAGGAGATGGCGGTATCAAGTCATGCAATTCCCGCGCACACTCTCCAAAATGCATCCTGTAAAACAACGAAAGGCTGGCTTCTCTACGCCTGTGCTCAAGGCTTTGTAGATATGTACTTTCCTAAGTTTATTTAAGACATAACCGACACCCCGTGCCTCGGAAAGCACGTAAAGCTGTTGGTCCGGTTGTCGTTCGTTCGATCTTCGAAGCCAGAAAGTCTGATCACCAGTCTATTCAAGAAGTACCGTGTTGCCCCGTGGGTTGTGAAGGTCTGATAGGCAGTCGCTCCATGTAAAACCCGGGTATTCAACCAAATCTGGTTAGACTGAAAGCTGACTAAAATAATTGGGAAAAGGCTGGAGAGATGATGGTTCCTGAGAGAAAAAAGATGAGAGAACTAGTTGTTTTTTCACAAAATTAAAAATGCAGTTTGAATTTTCTCCTAAATCAAGCTATTATTAATTATTTATTTAAGAAATGTTATTTTTTTGTATGTAATTCTTTCTTTATTTAACTGTAATAATCAAAACTTAATAGGTATATGTACAAATTAAAAATAATAATATGTACAAACAGGTAGAAAAAGAACTTATTGGGCATCAAAACATTCATCCACACATCAATGGGAAAAGTTCCCAGAACGCTGGCAGCATTGCCACGTTGAATGGCAATGCACTTTCTCCAACGATTCGTTGACTGAAGAAAAGCCCAGCCCTCTGGTCACGCGAATAGTCGACCAGCTGTTTGCTGATGTCACGAAAAACTCGATGAGCGCTCGGACCCCATGACCCTAGTGTTTCAACCCCAAAAGGCTCAAACATATAACTACCGATAAAGTTATTATATTTACGCCGTTTGAGGTTTTCTGTTATTAAAAAATAATACTATATATATTTTTACAATATGTCAATAAACTCAAACATTACGGTTTTATTTAAAACTAGCTTTTGCCCGCGGCTTCGCTCCCGCTCTACCCTACTCTACCCTACCCTACTCTACCCTACTCTAACCTACTCTACCCTACTCTACCCTACTCTACCCTACTCTACCCTACTCTACCCTACTCTACCCTACTCTACCCTACTCTACGCTACTCTACCCTACTCTACCCTACTCTACCCTACTCTATTTTTCTCGCCGTAAAAACCATCCTTGAACTTCAACGAACATTTTAAAAAAAGATTTGGCCAAATTGGTCCAGGCGTTGTTGAGTTATGCGCTTACCAACACATTTTGCGATTCATTTTTATATTATAGATAGTTTATGTTTTTTTGTTTGCTGAAATGATGTGTTTAACAATATAAGTTGGGAATAGATATTTGAAAGTTCATAATTTAAACGGTACCGCTGCCCTGGAACGCAAAGGGCAAATGAAGAAACAGGCGGGTGTTAGTCAGTTAAACTTGATACTCCTTCTCTTTTCACTTAGACTGGGAGAAGCTGTGATGATGATTAATGATTATTCTCACACAAAAAGGGCATACTGATAGACACACGCTGCCGAATTTTCAAGTTGTTAATCCGAAACATTTATCTATCTTGTCTACAGCTGTTCTAGTTGATAGAAGGGCAATCCGTCTAGCCAGGCTCAGTTCAGAAAACTAATTGATCATCCTTCACAGTTTCAAACCAAATCCAATATCCAAACTATGTTATAACCGTTTCCCAGCCACAACAGATGGGACCGAATGCCACAAAAAATACGGATGTATTTGGCGAAGTGTTGGCAATCAATAATTTAATAAATACTTGTGTAAATCACGCCGTAAGCCACCGGTGTGCTCAACAGTTGTGGGGGGTAGAATATGATATTTTTCAGCGGCACGCACCTGTGTGATGGCCCCTACCTCGGTTGTACTCGATGGAACGGGGTTCGAAAGAGTTTCGGGGTGAACAAACGAAAAATGTAACAGGGGATGTTAAATAGAATTACGTAAACAATTAACTAATAACAGATATATAACAAAATAACTTATATATTCGTGTAAAAACGAATTATAGTAAATTAATTGTATGTATTTTATTATTTGTTCTGTGTCTGGGTCTAATTAATCTATAATATGTATGTATTTAGAAATATATAAGTATGTTTATTAATTGTCTAGTACCCATAACACAAGCTCTGCTTAGCTGGGGACTAGACGACGTTGTGTGATAGTTGTGGAATATTATATTATTAGTAACCAATACTATCAAAAGATTTTTGATTTATTGATCTTTTGCCTAAATGTGTAAAATCACTACATAGTATAAAACAAAGTCGCTTCCTGCTGTCTGTCCCTATGTATACATAAATCTTTAAAACTGCGCAACGGTTTTTGATGCAGTTTTTTTTAATAGATAGAGTGATTCAAGAGGAAGGTTTATGTTTATGAACATTGTACCTGTGCGAAGCTGGGGCGAGTCACTAGTACCTACATAAATAAATAAATGATGCAGTCCAAAACAGGTAAAAGTTTCGTTAGAAAAGATCAAAATAGAAGGGATTTGACTACTGTTATTTCATAACATTATTCTATAATACAACCTAAAGATAATGACAAATTTGTTTTGTTTTATTTAATAGACTTAGTTTTGACCAATATTTCACCTAATATTTCCTGAGATACAGGTCTACTTACTAGTTCAGGAAGCAAAGCATTTATGTAACAATGACACTTGTTTGCAAATAAAAGATTATTATTGAGTAAGTGGTTTTTCCAAGATAATGTTTAACCCAGATCACCAATCTTGTTCTCCACATTTCCAGGCCCAGTTTGCAAACTTGTCCCTTGTCGAACCCGTGGTAAGCGCCGGGGGGTGGGTGCTGCGGCCCTGCCCCCCTGCACAGGTGCTGCGAGCGCAGGTGTCGCCAGATCCAATACAATCTTTACTTTCGCACGTAATTGGAATACTACTACCTACTACTACAGCTTCGACCTGCTGGTTTAGTGGGTATTCAGGATCCGACGGACATTATTATGGTGTGGGCTACAAATATTGAAGTATCTTGAAAACACAAACTTTTGTAAACTGGCGAATTGTTCCATTATTTCTAAAGGTAATCACTGAAAGCCTAGACTCGCCAGTGTGGTATAAGTTAACAAGCTGAGTAGTAATTTGTTTTATATTGTGATTTTTTTTGTTACATGAATGATTTTTTTTTTGTATGATTGACTTTTTTCTTAATGAATTACCTAACAGGAGTCAGGTGTTCAAATTTTTTGGTCTATTCTTTTAATTAAAATAATATCCAAATAGTTATTAATCTGCTATTTAATGTATACAAATACATGCTAACATAGTGTACCCGCCAGTGCAGTGTTATCTCCAAGATCCACCATTCCTAATTTAAATAACAAAAACACATAGATATGGAAGCACTCAAAGTCACACTGACAGAGATGATGTCCCTATTTGAAAATAGGATGTCGAACTTTGAAGCCGAGCTGCACAAGAACCCTTCCACTTCAACCAGCAATGACAGTTTGGTATCGGACTTCGCATCTTTCAAGAAGTTTATTCTTGAGGCACTGGACTGTCTTCAGAAGCAAGTGGACTTGCTGGTACTTGGGCTGGACAATTTGGAGATGCGTGGGCGGCGGAAGATGATGTTGCTTCACGGTATCACGGAGCAGGCCAAAGAGGACACAGCGCAGGTGCTTTCTGAGGTTATGCGGTGCCATCTGAAGCTGACAGACTTCACTGTTGCAGATATTAGGCGGTGCCATCGGATGGGGAGACAAACAGGTGCCAGTAAGCCCAGGCCGATACTGTGCAAGTTGCAGGATGCTAAAGTAAGGGACAGTATCTGGTTTGCCAAGACCAGGTTGAAGGGCACTGGCATTACAGTGTCCGAGTTTTTGACTAGATCGCGGCATCAACTGTTTATGTCTGCACGTGAGAAGCTTGGTGTTAACAACTGTTGGACTAGGCAGGGCCTCATATACGTTCTAGGCTCCGACGGCTCCCGGCATCGAGTTAACTCCGTTAGTGACCTCAACGACATCAAGCAGGTCAGTGATACGGTCGCGTCACCCGTTGCATCAGCGCCGTCATCGTCGCCGTCACCATCACCAGCACCGAAAAAGGCCCGACGTGCCGCTGCTAGAAAGTAGTTTTTATGCATTATATTTATGTAGTTTCATCGTCCGGATAGCTATTTTTTTTTTTTGTTTATAACGCATAACTTGTTATCCTGTAAATTCACTTCTTTGATCCAAGATACTTTAATTTCAATACCCTTCATATTTCGATAAATTAATAGTAATTTTTAATATTATTTCTTTTAACAGATCTGTCAGCAGTGTCAGCTGTTTGTTTCTGTCAAAATTATTAAATGTCATGTAAGCTTCCGTTCAGAAATCAGTATAAAATTATATAGTGTGCCCAGTATATTTGTTAAATTATGCATTTACAGTTTTATAAATAGAATTCTAGTAATTTTCTATTGCCCGGACGATGAATGTAAATCGTTATTTTTGTATTATCGTTAGGTTTAACGCCCGTTACAGATTGTTAGCACTCAACTGGCGGGTGGATCAGATTGATTGCACTTTTTATAGTTTATTAGGTATTTTTATTGCTATTTAACGTATTTATTTTTAGTATAATTTATTATTTATTTTTATATTGTTAATGTCTGTATATAATGACAGTGATGCCGAAAGTTTTTTGTCAGCGTCTAGTAATGACAGTTTTGTTGGTGTCCCGTCCCTTGCTGACAATCTTGAGTCTCATTTTTCTGATGTACCTAAGAATTTTAATGTAGTCCATATAAATGCCCAAAGTGTTCCGGCGCATTACACTGACATGCTAGCTACCTTTGACTGTAAGAACATCCACGCTATCCTTGTTTCAGAGTCTTGGCTAAAACCATGTCTCCCTTCAACTTCCTATTCCTTGCCAGGTTTTCAACTGATAAGAAATGATCGTGTGTCTGGCGGTGGGGGCGGTGTTGCCATATACCTTCGTCCGCAAATTCCTTTTTCAATTGTCGATATGTCAGCACAGCCTCCCCCGCGGGACGCGGGCGAGCATCTCTTTTTAGAAGTAAACCTGAACCATGTAAAAGTACTTCTTGGTGTTTATTACAGCCCTTCATCACGTGTAAATTTCTTTTCTTCCTTTGACAAAATCTTAGAAAATCTAATACCGTCTTACAGTCATACGATTATCATGGGGGATTTCAATACTTGCTTACTGAAAAATGATTCTCGTTCTTCCTTACTTCTATCAATAGTTCAGTCGTCAAGCTTGTCCATTCTTCCATCAAGTGCCACACACCATTTTCCAAACTGTAATCCTTCACTTCTGGACCTAGCCCTTATCTCCTCTCCCCAACATGTCAGCAAGCATGGCCAATGCGCAGCTGACATGTTTTCCTATCATGACTTAATATTCCTCTCTTACAAAATTCGTCCACCTAAACTCAAGCCCAAAACTCTCCTGCTTCGCAATTTTAGTGGTATGAATATTGATGATCTCCACAGGGATGCCAGCAGCATTGATTGGACCCCTCTTATAACTACTGAGTCGATCGACGAGAAAGTAAACTTGCTTACGGATAACCTTGTAAAGCTGTACGACGTTCATGCTCCTATCCGTGCTGTAAAGCTCAAACACCTCCCAGCACCTTGGTTAACGGAAGACGTAAGAGCTGTCATGCACAAGAAGGCAGTATGTAAAACAAAATTTAAATGCCGACCAACATCATCAAACCGTGAGATCTATGTCAGAGCCCGCAATCACAGCAATAAGGTGTGTAGAGATGCCCTACGCCACTATGTTCATGATTCTGTTGAAAACGGCGATCCAGCTAAAGTCTGGAAATTTCTTAAATCTATGGGAGTTGGAAAACCCCGCCAAGAATCGATTCCTAAAGACTTAGACATAGATTTACTTAATCAACATTTCTCATCTTCGTCCTATTATAATGGGACTATGAAAGCGGCAACATTAAACAATCTTTCAAACCTTCCAACTCCGGATCATTCACCATTTAATTTTAGTCAATTCTCTGATTGTGATGTTAAGAAGAGCGTAGTGTCAATAACGTCTAACGCAGTTGGCAGTGATTGTGTAAGTCGGAAAATGATACTGCCTGTCCTTGACGAAATCCTTCCTATCCTATGCTATATCCTTAATTACTCCATTTCCACCGGTGTCTTTCCATCAATATGGAAAGAGGCCAAAATCATTCCTTTGCCTAAAAAATCGAATCCTACTTCCTTTTCCGAATATCGACCTATCTCCATCCTGCCTTTCCTATCTAAAGTCCTAGAACGCCTTGTCCACAATCAGCTTAGTACTTTTCTGTGTAAGAATAGTCTGCTGAATCCTTTCCAATCTGGATTTCGACCTGGTCATAGCACCACTTCGGCCTTAGTAAACGTTTCCGATGACATACGGCTCGGTATGGATAGTGGAAATATGACGGTTCTCTGCTTGCTAGATTTTAGCAACGCTTTCAATACCGTCGATTTTGATATCCTGCTCGCCATACTTCGCTCTCTTAATATATCTCCAACAGTGATTGACTGGTTTCGTAGTTATCTGTATGGCCGCCGGCAGCGTATTTCCATAGATGAGTTTTGTTCTTCTTGGTGTTATACGTCTGCCGGTGTACCTCAGGGTGGCGTCTTATCTCCTTTACTCTTCGCAATATTCATAAATTCCATTTCCAAAAAACTTCTTTCCTCCTACCACCTCTATGCTGATGATTTGCAAGTTTATAGACAATCTCCTCACACGGATTTGGATGCCGCAATTAACTTCATTAACCAGGACTTGGCTTCAATCTGTGAGTGGAGTGAGGCACATGGTTTGAAGGTCAATCCGTCGAAGACTCAATTCATTGTTGTTGGCAGCTCTAGGTTGATGCCCAAGGTAAACTGGTCCCAGCTTCCTCAGGTTCTATTCAACGGCACTGTTATTCCAATAAGTGAGAAGGTTAAGAACTTAGGGGTTTGGATTGACAAACATCTTTCCTGGGGTCCCCAACTACAAGAGGTAAGTCGCAAAATATTTGCTTCTGCCAAGTCCCTGAGACGATTGCGTAACTTTCTGCCAACTGCCACTAAAATTGCACTTGCTCAGTCCCTTTTACTCCCCATCCTAGATTACGCTGATGTCAGTTATCTCGATCTCACTGAGGCACAACTAGATAAACTTGAGCGCCTTCAAAATGTTTGCATAAGATTCATATTTGGCTTGCGCAAGTATGATCACATATCCATTTTTCGTACGAAACTCAAGTGGCTTCCAATACGTCTTCGCCGGAATGCACACATCTTGTCTCTGCTCTACAGTATTCTGTTCAATCCTAAAACCCCCGCTTATCTTAAAGAACGATTCAAGTTCCTTCATGACACACATTCTAGATATCTTAGGTCATCGGAAAATTTGGGACTGCAGATGCCAAGCCACTCGACTAATTTTTATGGCAAGTCGTTTGCAGTTCAAGCAGTGCGGCTGTGGAATGATTTGCCCGTGTCGGTAAGGCAAGCTCAAACACAACCGATTTTTAAAAATATGGTCAAGGATCACTACCTCTCCTCTTGAACGTCATTAAGTACGCTATTTCTCTGCTTTCATATAAATATATATCTATATGTAAATGTATATATATTATATTGCTTGTATTATATGTATTTTATTAGTTATGTATTGTATATATGTAAATAGTAGGTACACCATAAACTACCTGAGTATCTTTTTCTCCTTCTCTGTGTAATCCATCCAAAGGTTGTCTGTAAGAGATCGCTTTTAGTGATAAGACCGCCCATTGTGACACCCTATTAATTTTAAGTTCTTTATGTAATTTTATTTTTGGTGTACAATAAAGAATACATCTATCTATCTATCTATCTATCTAACTAGCTTCTGCCGACGGCTTCGCCCGAGTGAAAGCACAATGTGCAGCCTAAGTATGTCAGCATTCTGCTGATGACGGACTTTTTAAAATCGGGCCAATAGTTTTTCAGTTTATTCATTACAAACCAAAATAAAGAAAAAAGGAAAGAAAAAAAACGTTTATTCGTACCTCACACATACAATAGAAATAAAATAGATAAAAGAGAAATAACATTAAATTCCGTGCAAGGTCAAAAAGGCGCCTAACTCAGCATATGCTGCGATACTTATAAATATAAATCTTTTCTCTTTATAATACTAGTAGATAGCACAGAAACGAATTAATTTATTTATCCATTTTAAAACTGTACTGGGCTTATCAATTCTTTTTTTTTTTGATATATGTATTTTTAATTTCAGCCAATAATATTCAGATTCTTTATTGTACACAAACAATGTTCAGTAAATAATAATAGGACAGTTGATATACACAAGCGAGCTTAACCCACAATTGGATAAAGTCAAAGTTGGTTCATATGGTCAAAGTCTAAAATAAATGAATTTTATTATTATTATTATTATTTTATCTACGCGCTTAATAAATGTGAAGGAGGGACACTGAGTATAACTACCTGCCAGCTGCGGTCTTCCCGAATTTAGATATATTCAAGGCTAGAGTGACCCACACCAACGACCACCGCCCGTGCCTCACTCTCAACGATTGCGTCACTACTTACCATCAGGTGGAATCGCAGTGAAGCACTAGTTTAAATCAAATAGTAAAAAAATAACTATAATAATAACCAAACGTGACTGACATCTAGCCAGCAGAACGCCTGGTAGTCGGGTAGTGAACTTTGATCCCATCACGTCTGTATTTCTTGAATGGCCTTGGCAGTAGTATTTTTTGTACCTGGTAAATACCGTAAGGTATTTAGGTTTAAGTCTCTATTTGTTAGAGAAATTCCAGACTATGAGCTAATGATACAAAACTTTGGGAAACCCCAATACTTACTGTCAATTTGGTCTCTTACTGTCAAAATTAAGTGCATCCCTTTTTTGAGGCACGAAATCAATATCTTCCGCTCTAGGGTGTAGCGAAAAGTCGTGTCAGACGTTTACTGACTAATATCTGTGTCCAGCAGGTGCTTTTGTATTGCATGGGCTCGGTAACTCTTGAAAATTCTATCAGACTGAACATCCTTACGCACGCATAATTGGACAGCAAATGCGATCGCCTAAAATATAATAAAGTTTTGCCTAGTCGTTTATACCGCGTACGAGTACATCGAGGAACTGGAACAGTTTGCCTGCTGAGGTCTTCCCCTCCGAATATAATTTAAGTGTCTTCAAACCTAGAGTGAATAGGCTCTTAATAAACTAGTACGCCTCACCATCAAAGATTGCATCACTACTTACCATCAGGTTATCGCAGTCAAGCATTAATCTACATAAATTAAAAAAAAAAGTTTGCTTTGAAAGAATACAGAGCATTTTATATCCAAACGTTAAAGAAGAAATACTGCTCCATATCAATAAGCCACCGATACATACAATACATAAACACACACACTATCATCACACCACATTGCTTGGATCTGTAGTCAGCAGTAGTGACGCATGGAGGCGTCATCATCAGCTCTAGGCAGGAAGGAAAGAAAACAGGTGAAGAAGGGCTACTCTGGTCAACCAACGAGAAAAAAGGAGAGGGATGGAGAGTAGTGATGACCCAGAGGCCAGTAGTGGCTCAGTAAAAACGGCTCCGACTGAGAGGGTCAATAAAAGAGTGACACCCCTCTCGATCCAACCAGAGTAGTAGAAGTTAATTAACTCCCACCCTTAAAGAAAATAATATTAGCAAAGGAGAGGAGGCAGTCACACGCGTGAAACGGAAATCCTCACGCCTTAGCCGCCGAGATTCTTCCCCGATCATCAGCCACCGTGGGCGTGGGCTTGCGCATGACAAGCTATAGGTAGCTCGCCGTCCAGCCGTCTAGTAACCGTCCGTACCGAGCCCAAATTGTGGACGGCGTCTAGTATTCCAGACACGCCTCAAGGAGATGTCAGCAAAATCGTTGGGGCCGAAGCCTACTGGGGCTACGGAGTGGCTTCTTGAAACCCGTGGTCTTGGAACGCAAAGGGCAACTGAAGAAACATAGATGTGGTTGTAGTTATTCAAAGTCTGACACATCCTCCCGCTTTGCCCTAGAGTGCGAGAAGTCATTATACCTAGATTATTTTCCTCCTAAAAAAAGACCCTCAAAGAACAAGACTTCACGAAAATTCTGAGCAAGGACGTAGCTACCGCCGTATCTGCCGTATCAATTATACGGGGCCCTCACCCTACAGGGGCCCCGAAATAGGCAAAAATTCGCAAAATGTTATCCACAACCGTCTCGTAGCCAAGCATTTGTAAAAAAACACCATTTTTTAATACGGCGGCCCCGTATAAAAAAAAATGCCGTAGGACTTGTTATGCCACTGATTTTGAGCAAAATAAAATCATATCAATAATAGATAGGCACCGATATTTCTGATTCGAGTACAAGTGATGGGTTGATGGTTGGAAAATGTTGCAGTGCATAAAAATAGAGTAATCTTGCCCCTGACACTGAGCTATGTGAGCGAGTTCGTACAAATTGCACCTACGTAACCGATTTTTTCCCCGTCCCTGACGGAACACAGCAGGGCCGGGGACCCGGAAATGTGTGGATAGCGCTTTAGGGGAGTCAGTTTTTCGAATGAGGTAAACAAATGGTTGTTTAATGGAATGTGTCCTGACCGCAATCGATGCGCAGCAACAATTTTAGAGCGACTCAATTTTGCATCAGAGAACCAAGGTATATGAGGAGGCTCATACTGTATACTATTTTTTTTTTGTGAGTCTTCAGAGCGTGATCCTTCTGTAGCTGTATCTTCAACATTAGTACATGGTGAGTCCGCTAGATGGAGTTAAACTACAGTTTTTCAGGCGGATGTTGTGAGTACAGATGACGCGGGAACATTGTGCAGACGTACAGACGCGGGGTAGTGGACCGTGCACACTGGCCACCTGAGCTAATCTTACAACATTAGGTACAATTTAATAATAATAACATACGTCACAATAGTTTTCAGCAACCGGGGGTTGTTCTTGGATGCACTAGCATTGCGTGTACAGGGATAATCGTCGGTTGCCATCACGTTCCATTAAAAGTATCTAAAGGGCCTCTGCGAGTTGGTTTTGGCTCCTCGTATGCCTTCCAAAGGACCCGGACTTCAGGGTCCTGTTATATATTGACATATTTATATATATTAATAGTCCACAACTATCACACAATGCCGTCTAGTCCCAAGCTAAGCAAAACTTGTATTATAGGTACTAGACAACTGATAAACATACTTATATATTTCTAAATACATACCTATTATAGATAAATTACACCCAGACACAGAATAAATGATCGTGCTCATCACACAAACATTCGTCCTGGATGGGAATCGAACCCACGACCTCCGGCATAGCAGTCAGGGCCACTAACCACTAGACCAACAGGTCAGTCAAAAAAAAATTAAATTGCAACGTTATAATATTATTTGTGTGTATCCTGAGTAAGGCTTGCAGAACAGATGGTCCATGGACCGAAAGGTTCTGATGTAGTGATTACGAAAAGGCTACACCCGTACGACCACCATAGAAAACGGCGTCTTGTCGAGAGAAATAATAATTGTTATGTCTCGTTTACTGTAGGGACCCTGCAGAAGGGTCGAAGCCTACTGGGGACAAGGGTTTGCTTCTGAAAAGAAGGCTCGGCCCTGGTATGAAAGGCGACGTAGGAACGGGGTGGGTTTTTAATCAGTAAGAGTCTGACACTATCTCCTGCTCCACCCAAGGGCGGGAGTTGTCATTGAATGATTTTACCCACCATAAAAAAAATTATCTCGTTTGCTTTCCTAACAATTTTGATATTGTTTTTACAATTACTATTCTACTTTCATATATTTGTAGATAAACTGGTAAGTTAAGAAATATTTTTTTCAATACAATTCCTTGAAAACCCGCATTCATCCCACCGCTTATAGACACGCAATTTACTGTTTTCCATACTAGAGCAGAAAAGTGCACGTGCTCGCCCCCACCAAATCTTTATTACATAATTATATCGTATCAGGCTGGGCGCGCATCGAGCCCTATGAGGCGCGGGTCAAACCCACCACGAGTCGTAAGTGTATTGGAAAACGTCGTTCGCAGCCTTCGACTCCATAACACACTCGCCTACGGCTCGTGCAAATTCCGCCTCGGTCGCAATGACAAACTTTCTGCACTTATTTCATGCAATAATCCCGGTGTGAAAATTTCCCCACCCACGTATCCATAGTACAGTCTACAAACGTCTTAATCAACAGTAAGCAGGTGTAGCGTAAGCATCCAGCTGGGCTGCGTCAGTGAGACACGACGCAGGCGCTCGAGTGCGACACCGGATTTATGTACAGCAGCCAACAACACGCGCATGAGCTTCATAGTCTGGAGTTCTAGACCTAGATAGCGAGGATTTTAGTACTATTGTGAAATATTGGGAGTTCTGTTTTACCACCTAATGGTAAGCTGTGATGCAATAATTGATAGTGCAACGCACTAGTTTTAAAAAAAAGAAAACAACAAAACAAAAAATAAAAGAAAAAGTTACTCACCAGCAATTTTAGTAGATTCAATATCATAAACATGGCCCTGAAAAATTGTCCAAATCGACTTAAAACTTTAATTTTAGAGTAAATAATAATGGTATACATCTTTTTGTTTCAGATGGAAGCAAAAGTGAAGGAGGAGGTTCCTGACAAAGACTACACTCAGCCGACCACCACAGAGAGGAGGAAATGTAAGTAAAGAGTTTTACCCATTTTCAACAAGCGATTTAGAGAACTACCGCGCGCTGTTACAGTAACTATTTGGATTCTATAAGTTAAGGTCGTATTCGAAAAATATTTTCAACGTTTTATGAAATATACAATACTACCTATCTTACTTTTATCCGATTGTGGCGGTTCAATTCTACTGGCATTTAGGCATCGAAGTAGCAAAATTATACCTGCCTTGTTTTCTTACTTTTATCTGATTCATCATCATTAACTTTTTAATGTTCCCACTGCTGGGACTCAAGTCTCCTCTCTAAGAGAGGCCCAGTGCGGGTTGGTGGATACCACATGTCTTCGAATTTTTGGTTCTAGAACATGCCAGTTTCCTCACAATGTTTTCCTTCACCGTTTTGAGCGCAGTGGTGATGAAATAAACTACACAAAGTAATGTGCCTGGCTGGCTGGGCTTGAATCCGTGACCTACACCTCATAAGTCCGGGCCGTTACCACTCGGCCACCACTGTTCATTTATATTTATCTTATTGCGGCGATTTTAATCCTAGAGATTTTGAGGAGTCGTGGGTCACCCGATAAGAACCAAAAAATATTGTTCTTTATCTTTAAGTAACTTTGCATTGCCTTTCACTTAATTTAATTCAATGTACAAAGTACAAACTAACAATTTCTTATTGGCGCCCAACGTGGGCTTACACGTGAACCAACACTGTTAACTTTGAATAGATATTACGAGTCTATTACATTATTATTATTAAGTAGTACCGACCAAAAAATAAATTGAAAAGTTCTTTTATAAAGAACTTAAAGTAGTGATCAAACTGTACCAAGCTTTCTCGAAATTCCAAGGTCCCTAGGACTGTCATCACCAAAATTGTCGACGCTGGATAAACACGGGAAAAATACTGGGCGAAATATTGTTTTCTCCCCGGACACAATAGAAAAAATATTTTTTTTTTGCTACAAAAATGAAAAACATGTTTTTTCAAATAGCTTGTTATTAAAATCGAATTATTTTCGCATGTAACCGCAACAATTAGTAGAAATTTTTAATAAAATTAAATACTCTTTCTGAGGTGATATGGTAACCAAAAAAAATCTCTTCTTTTTGGCATCGTTATAATTATTATATAGTAAATACCATTTTAAAATAAACAACACCAATATTATTTCGAGTCATCTGGATATGTAGGCAAATCCCTTTTTAAAAACCCCTGCCGGACGCCCCTGGACGCCCTTCAAACTAGGACAAATCCGGGGAATCTGGACCGATGGCAGCCCTAGTCATAGCTCAGTCATGCAAAACGTTCAACAAAAGTTATTTTTAAAGACTTTACAAAATTTCTAATCTTGTACAGCATTCAATATTGCAGCTTTTCCAATATATTAGGTCCTTATATAAGAAATCGGTGTTTTTGAAAGAAGTTTACATTGAAATGTGATATCTTTGCATTGACTTATAATTATAAGTTCAAATATTATTTTTTTTATTAAAGGTACGTTATTCTTTTTCGAAATTAGTTTTTTATTAGTTTCTTTGTGTTTTGTATTTTCAGTAATATATATAGTATTAACCAATATAACCGTTTAAGCTTAGAATTATACTAAATAAATAAAGGCTAAACACATACTATGTCTTCATTCCTACAATAAGTACGAGAAAAATAACAAGGTTTTTGTGTGGTTTTCAGTAAATTCCTTCTCGTAATATTTTTATCTACTGCAATCTGTACATTCTTATTAATGATATAATCTTTGATCTCTTATTTCCGTAATATAAGGTTCAATTAGAGGCAGTGTATTTATTCCAGTTTGCCATAGGTAAAACAAATGGACGTAGTCATAAGCCCCTCTAAATTACTGAAATACTTTCTTTTACCAAAGGTAAGTCTCGTGTAGATCGAAAAATTTGCCACTAGGACAAACACCTGGACAAAATATATGTTTGGCGCCGGCTTCGGCCTCCACTGCTGGTGGTGCCGCGGGCAAGAAAAAACCTGCTCAAAGAGTCGCCTCTGACGCGCGCACTTCGCACTCTCAATCTCATACACGACAAGTTAGACCTATTTATTTGTACTTTGAGTGAATTTAACAGAGTGGCACTAGCAGTTATATGTATAATAATAATAATAATTTAATATATATGCTATGGTAATTAAATTATATATAAATAATAAATAGTTATATTGGCTGTACTGTCGCATTAGGCTTTCCTGTAAAGATAGTATAAGTTTTATAAATAAATAAATGTTACCCTGTGTCCTAATTCGATCAGTCATCGTATACCTGTAAGTGTATTTAAGTAATTCCAAATGACACCCAATTTATCCATTCAGCCATTGAAGTGTGATTGATAAACGACTTTTACATTTATAATGTCAATAGAATAGTAACTTATGGTGACAGACAGGGCCTACCAGGTGGCACTGTAGGTAGATAGTCAAATGTTATCAGATAAGGACCCTATACTACCTATAGAGTAATATAAGCATTATTCTATTCATGTGATGTGAAAGAGTACAACTGTTGCCGATCGTAATCTAGCGCCGGTCGCATGGACCGAAGCCGCAGTACAGTGATATAGTGTGAGGGCTGGTTAGCGTAGGTGTTAGAATTTGGGTGTAACTCAAGTTGTGTTTTAATAAATATACATTAACAGAAAGTGCTCCAGGATGTGTATGTACTGGATATATCTAAACGTATTCTCGAGATTTGTGCAATGTCTTTTAATGCACCTTTTACCTACTTAATTAAACCCATGTTGGGCGCCAATTGTTTGTTGGCACCCAACGTGGGCTTACTTGTTGGGCGCCAATTAACCATTTACAATCAATCAATCCATTCAGGTCGAGTCAAAGTCAGGAGAGTTTTTTCGATACCGATAATTCCAGAGCTTAACGCATTCATCATCTCATCATTTCTTAGGTATTTTTTCTACTCTTCTAACCTGCTACGTTAATAATAGAAACTTTCCTTACATCATATTCCACGCACAACTTCTACTTAATATCCTACTAAACTTTTGTATCAACAGATAATATCGTTATTGAGCTGTGCCCACTGCCCATTTACAGTAATAAACAAGTCGTATAAACAACAAAAACGCATTATTCTATCAGCGCATGATGTGGGAGCGTACAACTGTTGCCGATTGTAATCTAGCGCCGGGCGTGCGGAGCACGGACCGAATCTAGTGGGCAGAGATGTAGGGTGGCTAGATGTCGCAAGGAGTGATGAGCGTAGTTGTGAGGATGGGATAAGCGCACTCGTGTGCATGCGGGTAAAAACATAATGAAATATTTATTTAATAAATGCACACAAAAATACAGAGGCGGATTTAATACCTTGACATTTACTACCAGTCAAGCTGAAACCAAGAGCAGAAAGCAATGCCCAAAACAAGTGAAGGTGATGTTCTAACACTCAGTCATTATATTAGCATAGACGACTGACCAGGATGTGCTGGACATATTATTATCTAACCACTTAAGTATCTATGAGACTTCTTAAATTTCTTTAAATGAACCTTTGATGATGAATATCAACTGCAAAGCATTAACCACAAATATGCTCAAAGAAAATGTGAATTGCTGTCTTAAATGACAAAAACTGGATGATCTGCAAGCTTTCGTCAACGGCGCCTACTGTTCCACGCGTGCTTCAAGGAGTTGTCAGCAAACCGGGGGTAGGGGCCTAGTAAAGTCGAAGCCTACTGGGGCCAAGGGTCTGCTTCTGAAAGGAAAGCTCGGCTCTGGAATAAAAGGCAACGAAGGAACAGCAACATCTCCCGCTTCGCCTAAGGGCGGGAGATGTCGTTGGATGATTTTGCCCACCAAATAATTACCTGCTAGCTTGATAAGCAGCTGCACCTGAAACTTAAAGCTCAAAATTCTGACAAACAACAACCAATCTTACACAATACTTACGATAAAAGCATTTCCACCTGGTCCCTATAAGGCTGTAAATCAATACCGAGTTTTGATTTTGATTGATATGCTTTAAACTTATCAAATATTATCAATATCCTCTACACCTGTAATATTTTCAAACAATAACCAGGGAACATGGCGGCAACAAATGAGAGTAGTTCATATCCTACCCGCCGTGGGAGAGCCGACACCTGCCAGTGATCATAATCTAGCGATGGAGGCTCGCGGCACGAACCGAATACACTGATGGATGCGAAGATATAGGGAGGCTAGATAGAGCACTACGAAATGGGGATCTTGTTTAATCATTTCTGATTGATTTAGGAATAAAAACCTGTTTTAACGTAGCATAAGCAAGAAAAGATAAAGAGAAAAATAAGAGCAATAATATAGTGAAAAGTAGGTATTTATTTAGTAGTTTGGAAGACTTACAGGTAAACATAATAGACAAAACTACAGAAATGAGACTAGCAACTAATTAAAATAATACACAATAATTAAAAAAATTATGATGTAAATATTATTTTTAATATTTTAAAATATTTATTTTTCAATACATATACCCGCGTGAATGAGCTCACTCCCACGATTCGCCAGACAACCACCCTTGATTTATTTTTTCGTAAGTGTATTGAGAAACGTCGTTTGAAACCGTGAAAATTTGTCATTGCAGCACTCGGCTCCATAGCACCCTCGTTTGCTGCTCGGGCGAATTCCGCTTCGGTCGCAATGACAAACTTTGTCCACTTACTATATCAGATTATGTGAAAAGTCGAATGAGTATCAGTAACATATGCGCTCTATAAAGTTTTCTTCCTAGACGATGGTTTTCCTTACAGTATACGATTCAATAGTTTAAAGTCATTAATTTCATTAGACAATACCTTTTCAAGTAAAATGGATCAGTCAAATCTTTGGGCGATTGTCTTTAGCGAGGTAAGTAACACTTAAAATACTAAAAATTACTCCTATATCGTGGGTGTGTTTCAAAAATGTAAACTCACATACACAAGGTCGAAGCCTACTGGGGCCAAGGGTTTGTTTCTGAACGGAAGGTTCGGCTCTGGTATGAAATGGAACGGAGGAACGGGGTGGGTTTTTTAATCAGTAAGAGTCTGATACTATCTCCTGCTCCACCCAAGGGCAGGAGATGTCATTGGATGATTTTACCTACCATAAAAAAACTCACATACATAAGACACCCAGACCCCGAACAAATTATCAGCAGGTCATATAATCTAGGTGTCTTCGTGGCTAGAGTATGGCTCTTAATGAACTAGTGCGATTCACCATCAACGATTGCATTACTGATTACATCAGATGGGATCGCAGTCAAGCATTAGATTATATCATTAAAAAAAAAAAACTTTGAAGGAATCGAACATGCAACACACAGCGCAGCAGCCAATTGTGCTGTCATTTGACTGGCCTGATTAGACTGGCCTGTTGCTCTAGTGGTTAGCCCTGACTGCTATGCCGGAGGTCGTGGGTTCAATTCCCACCCAGGAAAAATGTTTGGGTGATGAGCACGATCATTTGTTCTGTATCTAGGTGTAATTTATCTATAATAAGTATTTAGAAATATATAAGTATGTTTATCAGTTGTCTAGTACTCATAACACAAGCTCTGCTTAGCTTGGGACTAGACGGCGGTGTGTGATAGTTGTGGAATATTATGACATTATTTTATCTTAGTAGCCTCATCCAGCTTCTCTACATCGACGTCAGTACCGGCTGGAGTAAAAGCATTGTATTTGCAGAGTCCTAACGTTTAATGCGCACATTTGCACCGCCGCTTCTGATTTCTAAGGATTTTTCACAGGACTTATGCCTATTTTTACAAAAGTTTTTGATACAGAAATAATAAAACAACATTTCGTTTAAAAAGGAGATTTGTTAGTTTATAAAAATTTGTTTTGTGGGTATTTAGAAATAGCGATTCATGTAAAAAGCCTTGTCCGGAGAAGAATCGTGCTCCTAGAACGATTTTCGACTCACGGTGTTAAATGCATTAAATATATATATTTAAATCTAGTAAGAATACTGTCTTACTTAAAAGATTTTCATTTTCTCTCAGACTGGTAGCTTAATGAAAAGTAGAAACAATCAATTGTAACGTAGTTACTCAAGCCCTAAGCGAACGCCAGCGTTCGCACACCTATTGTCTTTCTATTGTGTCTCTAATTATGGTATTCAAAAGAATAAAAATAACACAAATAAATGCACATTTTACTAAAATAAACGGAATACTACATTATTAAAGTTAAATTATTTTTACAGCTCAGTATTCAGTTTTAGGCCGGCCAAAATATCTCAACAATTGGCTGTTCAGTAATTCTTTGGCGAATGCGTATTGCGATATTAGCCAACGCCAACGTATTTTGACCAAGACCAAATCGTAGATATTCATGAAACTATAAATGGAAAAAGTTGACGTATCTTCACGCGTAGAGATAACAATTAGTTTTTTTTTTCGAAAAATACATGGAAGAATGCCTGTAACACACATGTATTAATCCGCGTACGGTCACGCGTTTCGTAAGCACGCGATAGCATCGCTACCAACGTGCGTTAATCGCATTTGCAGTGCGCTAGAAGAGATGCCAACGCACTACTAACAGCATCGCGACTGTATCGATACGAACACGCTACATTATCGCTACTAATAGTCGCCATGGGCGAGGGGCCTTAGTCACCTACTTTCATAACCTGTCTACTTATATTTCACTAGAACCACTGATTCCCCACGACGGTCACCCTAACAGCTGGTAGTTCCCACGTTACTCATTCATGGTGTTTACTGAGCGCCCACCCACGGTCATCGGTTACCTTCAGCTGATTGTCCTAGTATTATGGGGGCAGGGATGGACTGGACGGTTGTGTTGCGAAGGAAAATGTGTCACTGTAGTTTCAAGATCCAGGATCAATGAAGAACACAGGGTTTTTTAAGGCAGTAAATCATCTAATGATTCCGCTCTTAGTTGGAGCAAAACATTTTAATTACAAATATGTAAACAATATATTAAAAATATCTCGGTTACATATTTCTTATGGCTACTATTATGTGAGAACAGTGTAAATAAAGAAAAACACAAACTCTAACCCCCCCGATTTCTGATTTAAACATTTGAAGTTGAGAATTACTCGAACTCTACTTTACCCTGTAAACCTGTCAAAATTTGGCATTTAAGTAGGGTTTCAGACGTTCTTAACTCAAAATAATCAATTCAGATACCCGCCATTAATATAGAAATTAAAATAAGCCACTGGCACCTAAGAGATGCACTCAGCTCAACCATTTTGAAGGGAACCTAATGGATCCAACACACGCGCCACCGTTAGTGAGACTCAGATCTATGTTCCTTTAGTTATTTTTTACTCTCTAGGATCATGAGTATTCCTTACTGAAGGACACAGGTTGGTTTTAGAGCGGGAAAAGTCAATGGACGACTTCACACCTCAAAAAATATATTAGAAAAGCACAGGCCGTTCCTTGTGGTGACGCTTAGAGGATGTCCAAATGTGGATGTTTCTTTAGATGAAATAATGATGATAAACATTTCAAAATACCCAATATGTTTAGCCCTGTAGGTCATATAAATATTTGTTCCATGCGGGAATTGAACGGGCGATATGCAGTGTGGCAGCCAAACGTTTATCCACTGCGTCAATCGTGCCGTCCACTTTCAATCTCCAATTTAAATATTACCTTTAAAGTTTCTTCAAATCCGGTCACTACCGTCAATCGGAGTCAGTAATAAATGATGAGGAGGCCGGTCGGCCCGCCCTCTCCTCCTCCAGGCCAGCCAAGCCTTGAGGAGTGAAGCAGTAGGCTTCACTGTACTGTGTGTATTATTAGCGCGAACAGCCCTCATTAACTGTCAGTTGATTTACATTTTTCATGACTTTGTGTTTAGCTTTGCTTTAGTAGTTAATGCTAAGTGATTAAGGGTGAGTCTCCAGTTCATTTTTCTTTTGCTATTTTTTATTTTTGATAGGTTCGCGCTTGACCGCTATCTCACCTGATGGAAAGTGATGATGTGGTCGAATATAGAGCACGCTTACCTAGAAGTGACCTATTCACTCTTGACTTAAAGATTCCCGGGTTGTAGCCATCAGGAAATACAGACTCCGGCAGGGAATTCCACTCCTTAGCTGTACGCACAATGAATGTGTTCCCAAAACGTTTTGTGCGTATAGGTGGGAAGTCCACCCTTAAGTTGTTGAAACCTCTACGGTCCGGACTAAGCGGTCCTCCTCGACGTTTATACCGCGTACATCGAAGTACTGGAACAATTTGCTTGTTGCGGTCTTCCCATCCGATTATAATTTAGGTGTCTTCAAGGCTAGAGTGAATAGGCTCTTAATATAACTAGCGCCTCGCCATCAACGATTGCATCACTGCTTACCATCAGGTGGGATCGCAGTCAAGCATTAGTTTAAAAAACAAATGACTAGCTGCTGTCAGTTGCTTCACTCACGCGTTATAGAAGGAGCTATAAGTTGTTATAAGGAGGTAGCTAGTGGGTAGGCTTGATGCGGTGAGAACTAAATGCGTGATGCAGAATTTCGTACTCTATAGTTCCTACACTCCCACGCCATAGAGGTCGCTACACAAACTTGACTTATAGACTTCCTAGGGACCTTTTTAAAGAAATATTACTGTTCTTCCAGTTCACTAACAAATTGATACACAACTACAGCCTACCCCTACATAGTCAGGTCATCCCAATAGCTGGTGGCAGCATGATAGGTGGTCCTCGGCGCGAGTCGAGGGTACTCCACTCGAGTGACGCGATGTGGAGCCCGAGCGTGATTTGTGAACTAAATGATTTATTGGGGTTTCCTGCGCGTACTTATGTGTGTTGGTGTTAAAGGCTAATTGATGTAGACGATGACTAACTAGGTAAAATCATCCAATGACATCCTTCGCCCTTGGCCAGAGCAGGAGATAGTATCAGACTCTTACTGACTAAAAAAGTAGGTACACCGTTCCTTGATTACCTTGGTTCCAGGGCCCTGGTATGCATTTTCATACCTCCCTAGAGCCCCAGAGTAGACTACGACCCTGCTGGGCCCCTACAGTTTGCTGACAACTCCTTGAGGCGCGCGGGAAGAGTGCGTAAGAGGTGGAGTTTCGTAAAATCCGCTCTTAGCGAACGTCTGCACTCTGCACCCTATAAGTAACCTACCTGCCAAATAAGTTTGTAGGTGGTATAGTTTCTGAGATTTCGTGATTAATCAGTTACTGGTATTTCGTTTTTATTTATATAGATTAGATTTAAAAAAAAATACGACCCAAAAATTTGGTATTTTCATTTATTGACTTTGTTAGTCAATTTTATTGTTAATAATTAGCAAGTAGATGGATGGAGAGGATGAGGGAGGCCGAAGAAGAGATGGATGGATTGTGTGAGGAGTGATATGAAAGAAAAGGAAGTTAGTGATAGTGTGACGGCTGGCAGGATAGAGTGGAAGAAAAAAACGTGTTGCGCCGACCCCAAGTAATATGGGACAAGGGCAGGAAGAAGGAGAGTCAATTTTATTGTTAATTATGGACATTGTTTTTAGGTATTGAAATTATTAATGGTAACAAATCTAATCTTTTGACATTAATTTACATAACTAACCCGACTTTCTTTTATATATATAGATGTAGGTATATATTACTATATAAATAATATATACACAACGCCGCGCCGTCTAGTCTCAAGCTAAGCAAGAGCTTGTGTTATAACTACCTACTAAACAACTGATAAATATACTTATATATTTCTAAATACACACATATCATAGATAAATTACGCTCTGACATAGAACAAATGATCGTGCTCATCACACAAAAATTTGTCTTGGGTTGAAATCGAACCCACGACCGCCGTCACAAACTACGAGAACAGCAGGCCAGTCAATTTAGAGTTCCTATATCAAAAAAAGAGCTCACCAAAATTTGTTAACGTCCATTTTCATTTATTTTTGCAAAACTTAATACAAAATGACGAGTACTTAGTTATTTTGGTAGCAGTCTTCTGTGTTGTAATAGTAATAATGTCGCATCAGATATTAGCCGTAATTGCGTGGCAGCGGCGAGATGAAAGCGCCGCCCCGGGCGAGGTGTCGCCTGTCACTACCAACACCCGCCGCTAGGGATGGGACGCTGTCGATTGCGTTAAGACGTTTAAATGTCGATAATTTTTCTTTGTAAAACTGGAACTAGAAAATGATTGTTTTTAAGTTTTTATCTTGATAAAAGTTAAAGATAGTTATTTTTTTTTTCTTTTCAATACAGGCTGCATGATTCTTTGAAAACACAAATGGCAATTGAATGAACAAATAGGCGGTGTGTGGTAGATACTTAATCAATTTGGTCATAAAGCACAACGATCCTTTCCTAACATCTCTGCGCAGGTTCCTGAAAAATAAATAATGAACTGTTTTCCATTACCTATTATAAAATGTAATGTAAATCACGATATGTTTTTATTTTCCCTTCGACCATTTTGGAGACTAGTTATTTATTTTTCTTTATTCAAAGCCCGTTTCCAATAAAGAAAAATGAGTCTGCTATCGAAACTGGTTTCCAATAACAATTTCCAAAATGGCCGAAGGATTTATTTCCGTTATTGGTATTACAAATGTCTATAAATGGAAGAGTGTCAATGCACTTTATGGCAAAATTTTGTGCCTATCTAAGTTAGTCAAAGTATACACACTCTTGGTTCAACTCAGAGCGGCAAGAAATATTTCCAACATGATATCTCAGTTAAAAAAATACTATCTTAGCTCAATATTAAATAGTTGTTGAATTTCCGTATACAACAATAAACTTCCAAAACAGTACCTACTATTATATACATTTCTTAGCTTCTGACTATCTGTAACGACTGTCAAAAATCTACAAATGTCAACCAACGGTTAAGTGTGCTTTTCGAGGCACTCGGTAAGATTCTCGCTATGTTAAGATGTTCACCCATCCACAGACAGTGGTGGTACTGTGCGTCTCTCTAACAATGGTCTTATCACTAAAAGCGATGTTTTACAGACAACTTTTGGATGGATTTGACAGAAAAGAAGAAAAGATACGCAGTAAGATTATTATTCCAAAAATATCTGAGGCATGTTTAGTGCGGGTAAATTAATTCGAGTATCGACATCTCATCAGCCGTGTCCCCTCCCTACCCGTGCACTGAGGGCGCGTGTCCGTGGCACGCGGGCCGCACTTGGCACACCACTAGCTTTTCACTAAACTTTTATTTATTCTGTCACTCGCACACGCCGCCATTTTTATATTTCTATATTACTTACGGATTCGTTTATACTTAATACAACGACGTATTTTTATATTTTTTGTAATTATATAGTAGGTAACTAAAAAAATATACTACATTTCGGTACTAAAATCAAAAGAAAATATATCATTTCGTGTATACCTGTACCATTAGAGGGTTATTTTTTAGACAAAGCTCTGAAAATTCGTTGTTATTTATGATCATAATAGGTCTAGCAATAATGTGTAATTTTGGTTTCCCTCACGATAAAACAGATTTTACTTAAAAAAGATACATGTATTTACATAATTTTTATTTTGCGATAAAAAATTCAACTACCCATATATTAAGACCAGTGGTGACCGAGTGGTAACGACTTACGACTTGTAGGTCGCGGGTTCTCACCAAGCCAGGCGCATTACTTTCTGTAAATTATTTCATCGCCACTGCTCTCAAAACGATGAAGGAAAACATCGTAAGGAGACCGAATGTTCTAGGACCAAAAATTCGAAGATATGTGACATCCACCAACCCGCACTGGGCCCGCGTGGTGGATTTTGGCCCATTCCCTCTCCTAGAGAAAAGGCCAGTGTCCCAGAAGTGGGAATATTAAAAGGCTGATGATGATGACCCATATAATAATAAATAATAATAATAAAAATTTATTGTTCTCTCTTCACAAAGGTTTCCTTAACTTAAAAGTAATCTATTATAATTGAGTAACGAGCTCCTTTGCGAGAGACTGGAGTCCGTACTAGGGAGACCCTGTGTTACGGATCTCCAGGCCCTCACCCTAAAGAATACAAGAAAATAATATAATCTACAGGTCGATGGGAAACATATGAATATAGTTCACAATTTAAACACATGGAGGAAGAACAAAACAAAAAAAAATAAAAAACAAAGAAAGATGAAAAGTGGTTCTATGCATGTGAGTGGTGTTTGTGAGCGTGTTTGTGTGTATTGGTGTAGGTTTGAGTACACCACTTCCTCATGGGTGATGTGATTCACTGAGTGTTAGATTTAGGGCTAAGACAAGACTAGTAGTAACTGCTCGGTACTATCATAGTCCAGTTTCTGCAGCCACTCAAATAGTTTTGACTTGCATGATTGTTTGGAAAGTGGGTATATTGTCAATATCTTGTTTATTTTTGTATAAAGATAGTTGCTTAGAAATGTGTAGTGATGGCGCGCGAATTTTGTGTGTGTTTTTATAGCTGGGCAGACTGCATGCTTACGTCGCTTGCTTTCAAAGACTGTGGGACTATAATCAAGCTGGGAGTGTTTTCGGAGGGTGACATTTAAAACATACAGTTGGCGCACCGTCAAGACACCAGTGAGTGCATAGAGGTCTTTAGTTGGATGTAGGAATGGCAAGAAGTTACCAACTTTCAAAACTGCCCTCTGCGCACGCTCGAGTCTTAACATGTATGTCTTATTTGCACCACCCCAGATAGTTACGCAATATGTAATTATTGACTGACACAATGCAAGATAAACCATTTTAATAATATCCAGGTCAGCAACTTGACGTAGGCTTCGGAAAATAAATATTAACTTGCGGGTCCTCGAGACCAGGAGATTGATATGGGGTTGATAACTGAGCGCGTTATCAATTATGACACCTAAGTATTTAATCGATTCAGTTCTATGTAAGACGGGGCAGGAGCATACGGCAGTGCGTGAGGCACAGCTGGCAAGGTGAGCTCGAATGACTAATGAACCGCAAAGGCGGATTTGATCGGGAAGAGTAGACGGTTTTATAGAGAACGTTATAAACTTAGTTTTTTCTACGTTAAGCGTTAGCTTGTTGCTTGTTAACCAGTCCAGAACCAGATTGAGACCCAGCTGCGCTTTGCTATACACCTCCTCCCACGTCTTACCTTCGAAAAGGAGAGCTGTGTCATCGGCAAAGGTAACTATTCTCCCACTCTCCATGATCAGATCGCAAAGGTCGTTTATATAAGTGAGGAATAATGTAGGACCAAGAATGCTTCCTTGAGGAACGCCATGTTCGATGGGTAGATCACCGCTTGTCCACTCTCCCACCCTAACTCTCTGAAACCGACTTCTCAGATAGTCTGAGAACAAATTTAGCTGTTTTCCCCTTACCCCCAACCTTTCTAACTTTTTTATCAGTAGTGGGACGGAGACCGTGTCAAAAGCTTTAGCCAAATCCATAAATATTACGATAACCTTGTTGTTCTTATCGAGGTTGTTTGAAACAAAGTCTGTCAACTGGTGTATGGCATCGCTGGTAGATCGGCCCGAACGAAAACCAAATTGCTGGGGAGACAGGAGATTGTACTTTTCGAGATAACTGACTAAACGCTTGTTCATGAGTCTTTCAAGAATCTTTGAAAGGGCTGGTAGAATGGAAATTGGTCTATAGTTATTGACACAAGCTCCGTCGCCACTCTTATAAATAGGATGTACTTCCGCTAGTTTCCAATCGTTTGGGAACACTCCGGAACTAAGGGCTATATTACAAATGAACGTGATTGGAGGAATTAAAATGTGGCTATACCTTTTTATGAAGGTAGTTGAGATGCCATCCCGACCAATGGCACAGTCATTTTTTAGGTTAGTGATAAGATTTTCAATTTCCATGGGGTCAGTGGGAAGTAGAACTAAAGATTGCGGATGATATTTCAAGAGAGGGAAAGGAAAAAGGTAGTTCTCAACAATGGGATTGCATCCTTCAGCAAGATTCTTTCCAACGTTCGAGAAGAATGCATTAATTTCATTTGTAGATTAAATGGGATCTTGGCAATCAATTAGTTTCACAGACTCATTCTTTGGTTTAGAGGTGCGTGTAATATTTTGAATAGCGCTCCATAACTTTTTGTTACTTTGTTTAGCCGCGGATTCTATTTCGGTTTTTTCGTATTTGTTTTTTATTTTTTTTAGCAGTGCATTACAGAAGTTTCTGTATCTTTTATACGTTTCTGCAATAACTTGATTGTCAGGGTTATTTTTAGCCTTTCTATGCAGGTTATCTCTATTCCTCATACATTTCAACAATCCTCTAGTGATCCCAGGTTTGGATAGCCTTTTGCGATTAGATGTTTTAATAGATTGCGTGATTTTTAAAATTATATTTTTTAATTTGCTGGCAAAGACCGAAACTGCGACGTTAACGTCAGTTGCAGAAAAGACATCAGAAAAATTTAAATTTAAGATATCAGCGTCAACTTTATCATAATTTATGCGTTTCCTTTTACTACGAGTAGAATCAATTAGTGACTTAGATAATTCCATAACAAGAATAACTGCTTCGTGATCTGTAATAGAAGTCTCAGCCACGTAGCAGGAAGATAGAAGTCGGGTTTTTAAAAAGACGTGGTCGAGGCATGTCTTACCGTGTGTCGGTATCGTGTGTGCTGGCAGCATCCCGTGAGATGCCAGAAGACTCAAGTAACATAGGCTACTTGAGTCTGAATTATTTTCAGAGATATCAATATTAAGATCGCCAACCAGAATAATATTAGCAAAATTAGACAAGGTTTTTACGTAAAGATCGAGAGATTGTACGAAATTATTTATGTTTTTGTAACCAGGAGGACGATACATTACTAATACGACCGTGTCTTTATTAATTGTAATGGTAAGGCAATTGCAATCTGATAAGGAAGGTTCGACTATAGAAATATTAGAGGTATTCTTGTAGTAAACTACGACTCCTTCATTTTGGGTTTTATTGTTCACTGTCTGGAAGTGGGTATAGCCATCTAGAGCTGGAATGTAATGTGTGCAGGGCAGCCAGCACTCTGTTAAGGCTATAATGTCCCATTCTATTTGCGATCTTGTTAGCAAAGTCATTAAGTTTGGTGTATTGCGTGTTATACTTCTTATATTTTGGTGTATTATTTTAAGCGAACGGTCATGGTTCCCAATGACGCTATTGCAACTGTTTATATCGAGAGTAGATGACTTTGCCAAAGCCAGGTTGTCAATGTCAGACAGTATATCTAACGTGGGATTGAATGAAAAGGGAAAAAACACCCGAAAACTAGTCTCAAGCGATGTCTGATGGTTATGTGTATGACTAGAACCTTTTCTTTGGTGTGAATATTAGAGTGCAACTTCTTAGAGTGTGTCTTCAGTGTGAGTGAATTAGGGTGATCATGGATAGCATTTTTATATTGTAAAGTGATGTAACCAACATAGAATAATATAAAACAAGGCATAAAAGCGATGGCCATTGGCCACAAACAAAAACATACGAATATTATACAATTAATAATCATAACAAGATACAAAGTAGTTTTACATGATAGAAATATTACAAATGATGAAGGTAACACGGTTATCAAAAGGTGCAAAAATAACAAATAATAAAAGAGAAATAAGTTAACAAATAAGAGGTACAGTCATTGTGCTCCTTTTTCCTGCAGTTCTAGTAGCGCTTGCTCCGATTTAATAAGTATTTGCTTGGCTCCAGCGATTTTTCTTAGGAATATGTTTCCGTTTGTAGCCCAACAAAAAGCGTAACTCTTGCTCTTCGCAAACTCCTTAGCAGCAAAGAAGAGCCTCTTGGAGCTGGGGGGGAGGTGCTCCGATATGTAAATCGGCCGACGATTGCCGGTCAGGCCAATGCTTTGCGTACTGAGGCGGCCATCGCCTGGGTGCTTTCGATTGTAATGGCGGAATGCGGCCAGAACCTCATTTTTAACCGTAACACTATTGAACTCGGCTATGATTGGTCTGACGGTGTCAGATTTTCCCGGGAGCCGGTATATGTCACGCAGATTAGTGTTGTTAAGTTTGACGTCAATCACTGAGCCGACATTATTAACAATTGTGTGAAGGTCCGACGCTGACTCATTTTCCTTGGCAGGAAAATTACGTATTTCGATGGCAGAAGGCCGTGAGATACGCTGCAAATCAAGAATCTTTGATTCCAGTGTTTGTACAGTTTCTCTGTATGTTTGTTTTTCCTTCTGAAGCGTCTCTATTTGCTTTTTCATATCCTCATATTGTTGGCCTATGAAATTTAAAGATTTTTCAAATTCTACAATATATCTCTGAATCTCCAAATTTTGACGTTTAATCTCAGCTACTTCCGACACCAACTTATTCAGACAAGAAGTTTGGCTATCGCAAAATTTAGTAAGGTTGGTTTGCTGTTCCTCTTTCCATGACCTAAGCATCTGCTGAATCTCATTTTTGAAATCCTGACTCGGAGAGAAGCACGCTCGACGCTTATTAGCTCGCGTTACGGAGCCCACATTATCGTCACTCGATTCACTGTTGTTTTCCGAGTCGGGCATGGTTGGCACCACCCTCGGAGTATTCGTTGGAGGCGAGCGCTGCATGCGAGGCATCGTGCCTTATTTCGCTAAATTCAAATACACCGAAGTATCTGTTTTCACGTAAGTAAGCACAGGACAGATCTTGGTGCAAGCGCCGCGATAAGGTACTTCACAATGAACGCAAAATGGGACTAAAAGTGACCAAAAATTGCAAAAACAAAAACAAAAGCGGCAAAAAGCTGTTAAAAATATAGCCAAAAAGCAAAAACAGTCTTGCGGTTCGCGGGGATCGAACTCGAGTCAATAACGAAGACTTTGTTAAGGAGGCACTACTACCACTTGGCTATACGCACCGGTGACAAGTCAAGCGAAATAGGCAATCATTTGGTCACATTTGCTGTCAGTAATCAGAGTTCGCAACCTTGACCAGTGAGTGCGTCACAGCTCCCTTCACTTTTGCAAGTCACTAATGATTCGGCACAAAACAGCACTTTTGTTCTAAAATATCTGTTCTTTTTATACACTAAATCTTTCCGTAAAGATTTGACTTTACACTATATCAATGTTTACACAATTGTCCATGTGATTTTATATGTTTTACGCTCGGAAATTTACTTCTGACTATTATAAAGATAAAAACTTTAGAAGCACAAAAATACACGTCTGCTCGCCGTGGCGGTCGGGCGGGGGGGATATATACATATATTCATTTACATATATTCCTTTTTTAGGTGGTAAACCATTAAATAGCTTCTCCCGCTCCGTATGAAGCGAGAGGGAGTGTTAGGCTTTTACCTACTAAAACCTACAGTACACCTTCAGTTGTCCTTATAAGAAAAAACGTGATGCGCCAAAAGTCTGATGTCTAGATTGGAACGTATGAAGCTATTAAAACTACGTTTTATGATGTCTACTAACTTTAGGTACCTATGTACTAAATTATATGGCGAATCATAAAATATAGCATGAACCGCGTTAGCTAGTATCCTAAGCTGGAAAACTGAGGCCAACGCTGAAACAGGTAACAGAAAATCTTTTTTTTTTCACTAAATTGGAGATGTTGTAGTGACATCTAAGGCATTATAGAACTTAACTACGAAACCTAGAATTGCGCAATTACAGTTCTTCGATCGACTTGAACAACAGCCCGAAATCATCTATAGGGCAGTTGCCCACCAGACATAACACCCGTCTTGTTGGAGGATCCTCCTATTACAACTGAATTATGTGGGACTTTACACTCTCACGCTTATCTCAAAAATGTTACAGAAGTTTATATTGGAACCGAATTCTAAAACAGAGTTCTTAGGGTTCCGTATTCAAAAAATAAAAATATAGGGTCCCGCCCTATTACTAAGACTTCACTATCTGTCCATCCGTCTGTCACCGGGCTGTATCTCAAGAACAGTAATAGCTAGACAGTTGAAATTTTCACCTATGATGTATTTCAGTTGCCGCTGAAGCAAAACGAAAAATTATTATTAATAAAATGACAAATCAATAAGGCTCGCATAATAATATTATAAAATAAAAATATAATAAATACAGTGGCTTCGCTCGCGTGAAAGTCGTTAAGACCGGATTTTATCCGTTCTTAGCGGATGTCTACACCCTATAAAGGACCTACATGCTAAATTTTAAGTTTGTAGGTGTTATAGTTTCTGAGATTTCGTGATTAATATATGAGTGGTATTTCGCTTTTATATGTACACCGTTAAATTTTGGTCGTTTTAATCCCGCGGAGGGTCAATTCTATACATAAAATACTATCGATTTGTAAAGAGAAAATTAAAAAATAAAGTACTTTTTTTAACTTTTTGCGCATTTACGAAATTAATTTCTTTAAGTAAACGTCAGCTGAGCGAGGCCAATGAACTGTAGGTAGTTAGTGCGCAACCTACAAGCTCATTGCCTTATTACTTAAAGAAATATAACTCAATAAATATTGAGTATTGAAATAGCATAAATGACGTAAAATATGACTCCCTTCAATATACAATTTCCAATCAATTTTCAAAAATTTACCGCCTACACAAAATTTTGGCGCGTCCGCCATTTTGATAGCCACGCTTACCATAGACTATTGGCGCCTGTGTAAACTCTATGATGAGCTACGTGCGCGGGCATAGAGCCGCGCTGCTTACTCCGATATTGGACGTAAATTTCAATAAGGTTAGTGGGCTTAAATGACACCTGGTTTGTTGCGTCAATATTTTGAGTTGCAGTTTATCGATAATGAGGTGGGAGGTGGGGTTTAAATGTGACTAAATGCAAAGATTACCTGCTTCCTAAATAAACTAAATAACTTTAAAAAAAAACTATTACTAAGTAAATAAAATTACAATTATAGCGTAAATAAATATTTGAGTGACAAATTAATAAAGCTCGCCTCAGAGCTCGGAGCAGTGGTGACCGAGTGGTAACGGCCCCGACTTACGAGTTGTAGGTCGCGGGTGCAAACCCAGGCAGGCGCATTACTTTTTGTAATTTATTTCATCACCACTGCTCGCAAAGCGGCGAAGGAAAACATCGTGAGGAAACCGGCATGTCCTAGAACGAAAAATTCGAAGACATGTGACTCTGACATCTACCAATCCGAATCGGGCGCGCATGATGGATTACAGCCCATTCCCTCTTCTAGAGAGGAGGCCTAAGTCCCAGCAGTGGGAATATTATAAGGTTGATGCTATGCTACCTACTACCTAAGTAACTGTCGACATATATAGACCGACACGACAGTTTTTACCTGTCAACTAGAAACCATTAGGTATTTCTCGTTGACCTAGAATCCTGAAAGGCATGAAGCAAAGTCTCATAGCACAAATATAGGAAAAATTCTGAAAACTAAAAATTTGTTGTTAGGTCACAAATAAAAATACATTTTCTATTCGGAAAAATCTTCGAGACTCGATTCAGTAGTGCTATTCTCTAAGAAAACGCAGGCTGCCTCAACGACGAACACCCAAATAGGATACATTGGATTGTCAACCTAATAAACCTATGTATTGGATTGTTAATTCAATGTATCCTATTTGGATGTTCGTCGTTGCGGCAGCGCTGTTTTTTCTTAGAGAATAGCAACATTGGAATTGAACTATTTACATAAGTTAGTTTGTACGGAACCCTCGGTGTGCGAGTCCAACTCGCACTTGACCAGTTTTTTTAGTTCGGGAATCATCCAATGCTTTCTCCCGCCTCCTCTTTTTCGCACAACCCATGGCCCCAGTAGGTTTCGACCCTGATGGTCCCTACGGTTTTGCTAACATCCATGGGCGTTGCCAAGGGGGGGGCAAGAGGTGGACTTGCTTTACAGCTTCAGAGCCTAGTTTAGGCATCAGTGTCCCACAATATAATGCCCGTCTAATATGTTACCGTAGATATAAGGCTAGCAATTAGGAGTTATATTGTGGAAAAAAAAACTTTTATTATTATTAAAAAAAAACTTTTTTTATTATTCTCTATACTTCTAATAGCCTCCGCCTTGATCATCGGCTGGTGAAGCCCTTGCTGACATCTCTTTGATGCGCATCGAGATCGGTCGGACCGATCTTCCTAATTCCTAAAATTTTTAAACGGTGAGAAAATTGGCGGCCTTCTAGCACTCGGCGATTTCTTCCAGACAACCTAGAAGATATATTATTCTGTTATTCGGGTTAACAGAGGCAAGCCTGAGATGAAGAACAAGAACTCGAAAAAGATGAATTAACGATATCATTTCTTCCCCATTCCTGTGATAAGAGGAGTCCAACAGGGATCAATTTTGGGTCCTCTTCTGTATATGTTTTATAACGCTGATGCAACTGAATCACTTTGGAACACTAACACAAAGTCTTAATTCCTGTCACCGGTCACTCCATCCCAAGCTTATAACTATTTTCGTGATAGCGTAACTACTTAAGCAACTTCATTGGCTTCGTGTCGTTGGCGTGGCTAATCTAGCAGGCTGCATTGCCCGGCGTTGTTCCAATGGGCTATAAAGTGGCAACTGTTCAAACTGAGCCCTGCTTCAACACCTCTTTGCCCCGTCGCCCCGCCGTGACGACGCATACCATTAGGCACTCGTCATATGCTATGCTTATGTACTGCCTGCACTGAAGTGATTCTTATACACAAACATAATAATAATACACATTCATAATTTAATAATAATGACGATAAAAAATAAATAAAAATATCAAACTTTTTGTACCTTATGTTACACAGACATAATATAATAATACGCATACACATAATTTAATTTGAATAATTTGATAGTAATGACGACACAAAATAAATAAAAATACCTTACATACCTAATTTATTTATACACAGACATATTATAATGATGTACATACATATACACGCATCACATTAGATCTACAAAACTATTGAATACCATGAATTGCTACTTAGCCCTCTTCCTCTCTCCTAATTTTTGCTGTGCCCGACGGGGCCATATTGGTCTGTGACAATTTTCAGCACCATCTTTGAATTGATTGGTATTTTTCGTTTGTAATTACTTTAAACGTGTTAGGTGTCATGATAGCCCATTGGTTAAGACACCCGCCTCTCAGGCATGAGGTTGCGCGTTCGAAACCAGGCGAGCACCAACGTGAATTCTTTTCTAAGTTTATCTATGACATTACTGACACCCTGTGCCTCGGAAAGCACGTAAAGCCATTGGTGTAATTCGTAGATCTCTTTATTTTTATTTTTAGGGTGCCGTACCCAAAAAGGAAAAAAACGGAACCCTTATAGGATCACTTTGTTGTCCGTCTGTCTGTCTGTCAAGACCCTTTATCTTAAAAACGCATAGAGGTATCGAGTTGAAATTCAAACCATATAGTCAGGTCAGCGGTTCCTTGAAATTGTGATAAAATCAAACTTCTAAGTTAAAGGAAAAAAAGATATGGCCGTTTATGTCGCAAAATACGAATATAAAAATATAAAAATCTTTTGGCACTCTCAAGGGAATCAAAATTCACAGGCTACTACTTCCCGGTGATCTAAGATCCTGAAATTTGGCATGACGCAAGGTATTATAGCACTAGTCTAGAAATGAATCTGAAAATTGCAAATTTGTAATTACGTCACAAAAAAAAAATACTTTTTTCGATTCGCAAAAATCTTCGAAACTTGATACGAGAATTGAACTATATACATATTATTAAATGTTAATTTGACATTAGAGAAAAAACTGAATTTAAAAATGTAAAAATTTAAAGGTGTATAAATCTCTGAAATGGAAATGGACAGAGATGAAAAGGAAAAGTGGAAAAGATCAATAACAGAGTGGTACCCAAGAGATGGGAAAAGAAATAAATGGCGTCAGACAACACAATGGTAAGACGAAATAAAAAAAGTAGCTGGTCCAGTATGAACAAGAATAGCAAAAGAGTAGAGTTGAAAGCTTTAGAGAAGGCCTTTGTCGAAGGATAAGCTAAACCGGTTGCCGATAAATAATTAAAAAATTAAATGTCAAAGAATAACTACTAATAATAAATATTTTTAATTACAAATTAGTTTTAAGGCAGGTAAAGATACATTATATTAGAAAAGGAAAAGCAATAAAGGCTATTTTATTTTATGTTAGTTTCTACGAAACCCTCAATGTTCAACTCGTTTTTTATCGTTACACTTAATGAGCCGTCAGAAAGTCTGAACCATGGAGTTTCTTGCACGTTCTTCTTCATAGGGATCTACGCTTTGGAATCTCTATTTGGTTTAATTTTTGTAGTCTGACTGACCGACTTACCGTCCCGGACGGGAAGACAGTAACACGCAAACGTAATACAAATTAAAATTAACGTACAATTTCTGTTGTTACAGCCACCACAACAGCCAAAGAACACAGATCTCCTGAACAGGAGGAGCAGCGCTCCTCTCCCACACCTGGCCCGCCCAGCCCGCTCAACAACGGCACTACTGGTAGGTAACTGTACCTAAACATAGTTCAAAAATTTGTAAACGTTATTTGTTGGTTCTGATACAATTTTACGTTTATGTGATAAAATTTATATCATATCTACATTCATATGAAAAGTTTTTTGTTCACATCTCTCTCCATGTATCAAGCCACGTCTTCGATTGTAGTAAACTACAGATGTTTGTGGATTATGGCTCATTCCCTCTCTTAGAGAGGAAGCCTGAGTTCCAGCAGTGGGAACATTAAAAGGCTGATATGCTATATTAAGCTATACTATACTGAGGTATTTGTCGAAGCCATCACCTTAATGATATTCAGCCATTCAGTGGATCATCCTGCGATTTCCGACGCTCGGGGCATCTCCAGTCGCGCTGGTTGGGGCTTAAGTATTTCCGTTCCTTCACGGTTTCTCCTTCGTTAACAGTACTGCTTCGCGTAAGAAGGCAGCTACCTCCCATTTCCTCTCGCTCCAGATTCATTTCCTGAACCAGAGCCCAGCACGAGAGGCCCACCCCCTATCGCTTCCATTAGGATACGGCAGTGCTCTGCTCTAATAGGGCTCCCCTGCAACATTTGCTCCACTGTCTCCACCGGGTGGTCAGCATAATGGTGATGATACCCGGGTTTTTCTTCTGCCTGAATCCAAAAAGAATTAAAGAACCTCCCGAACTTGCCATGTTCGGTAAGAACCTGCGTCATGCAGAAGGTGACAACGCCTTGGTGCCCGTCCAACCACTCGTCAAAGAGGGTAGCTACCACCATGATTGCGGTGTGCCCAAAATAATGCATCATAGTTTGTACATATGCTTGTGGATGATAATATAATATCTTCTGTATTCCTGACTAATCGCCCGCGCCTATACGGTTGACCACCGTAACAAAAATTCTATTGGGTGGATTTCTCAATACCCTAATTATGAAGATCTTTCTTTCTTTCCATACAGCAGCCCTATCATCAACGGAGTCACTATCACCGCCTCTAGCTGAAGGTTCCCGCTCCGCACCAGCGCTGCAACGCTTACGAAAGTTCTTATCAGCGCTACAGCAATTTGCTACCGATGTGGGGGCAGACACGGGAGACAGGGTGCGGCAACTAATTCACAATCTTGTAGTAAGTGATGTAGAGTCTATTATCATTTGCATAAAAAAAATCTGGTAAGGCAGATACGAGAGACCTGGCCTCCTAGCCAAGTTACAATCGTTTCGTTTAACGTGAACGCTAGGTCACGCCCCCAATTTTTTTGCTCTGACTTCAACACAATAAAGGAATTGGGGGCGTGGCTAACTCCAAGCGTTCGCGCTAAACGAAACGATTGTAACATAGCTAGAGGGGCGGATGTGGCAACTGATTCGAAGCCTTGTTGTAAATTGAATAGAGTCTATTACCATCCGTCTATAAAGTATTTTGGTCGGTACAGCGAGCGCTTAAAAATTTCCTGTTAGCGCTGAAGCAATACACTACCAATGTGGAGACAAACAGAAGAGACCAGGTACTGCAACTTAATCCCAACTTTGTAGTAAATAGCATAGAGTTTACTATCATCTGTCAGCGCTACAGTAGATCATTATGTGTGATATATAGGCCGGATACGGGACAAGGGGTGCAGTAAATGATTTCCAACTATATAGCAAGTAGAATAGAGTCTATTTATCCATACATTATCTTCGACTAACAAAAAATATTGGTCAATTTTATAGGAGCACTAGGGAACGTACCTCGGTAAGGGACATCAACAAATTGACACGTGCTATATTAGAGGACCATTGCACGGACCAAAATGAAATCTCACGAAAGCCTATAATTGTGTAACCAGCTGCCCATCAGAAATAGAAATGATGGAAGAACATTAAAAAAATTTTATACAAAAATCTCTATGGCTACAATATTCTCTAAAAAGTAGGACGTTATACTCTAACTAATCATGTATTTCCCCCTACAGTCAGGCACGCTGAACATCGAAGAGTTCCAGGCGGGGGTACAGGAGTGCACCAACTATCCGCTGCGCGCTTCCGTGCCAGGGTTCCTCAGGGCTCTGCTACCGCTTGCTCAGAGGGACCTGCATGCGAGAGCTAGACGGGCTAAGCAGGTAAATAACAGAAAGGAATGGAAGAATACTGATGATGAGTGATTTTCGTAAACGGATGTCTTCGTCGCATCCTTGGGATTTTCTGGCCCGAGAAAAATGCCACGAAAGCCCGATCGATCACCAAAATATAAGTATCGTAATCGTAAGAGTTGCTTATATGCTTCGGAGGGATTCCGATCACACACCGGAACAGGCCTTCAACAGGCATTTAAGACAGGGTTGACATGTAGCGAAGTGCTGACAGAGATGGGAGATTACTGTGAATGCCTTCTGCCCCAGCTAGAGGACATTGGACCTTAAAAAAAAAATGACAAGTGTTGCCATCGACTGAATATCAAAAGTTTTGGCAACAAAAATTTAGCATTTAAAAATGTTGCAATGGGGCTTTACTTACGATGATACAAATATTCTTGCCATTTTATTTTTCTTCTCTGTTCTATTGAGTTTTTTGGAACAGATCGGAAACGGGTAAAATACTCCTTACTGCTATCACTTAGACCAAATGGCAAACTTACTTGGTTTTTTCTCTCACAGACACCTCTACAATACATCAGATCACACGAGCATTTGATCCTGGAGTCAGGAGGAGACAGCAGCGACATCTTCGCGCCCCATCCACCTGGTGCTGCGGCAGAAACGGGAGTCAAGCGACGAGCTAGTGATCCGTACGTACGAGTATTTGGACTTTTCTTGAGTTAGTTTTTTAGAGAGACATCATCGTCAACGACTTTCGTTGATAAATAGAAATATTTTTTCTTAATTTTTTTTTCATATTTCATAAAATCTATTTTTAAGTTGTAACTTAACTAAAAATGAAGCCCTTTTTTGAGATAAATTATAATACGCATTACAACATAAATGATTTATACGAGCGACCTATGTTTAACATTGGGAGATATCGCATTATTTCAATGGCCCATTATTTTTTCGGCACCGTGTAGATATAATTTTATATGTTTTTCAAATGCATCAAGTTTCGGAGATTCCTTACATGGTCGAATCAGGAATAAAGATACCACAAGAGTGGTTACCGACATTACCCGAAGAACCATCAAACTTAGGTGGCAATGGGCAGAGCACATTGCTCGCAGAATAGATGGGAAGGTTCTGCCCCCCTAGCCAAGTAACAATCGTTCCGTTTTGCGTGAACGCTTGGAGTTGGCCACGCCCCCAATTCATTTGTTGAGATGACGTCAAAACAAAGGAATTGGGGGCATGGCTAAGTGAAAGTAGAATGGCTGTTGGATGGACTACCTGATGAGTGTGGGTCTCGGGCACCCGATGTGCGTGACGCACAAAACCGGTCGTTGTGGCAACACTTGGGGTGGCCTTTGTCCAAACGTGGACGTTGTTCGGCCGAAATGACGATCAGCTTTAAATAAATCAACAAGCCATTAAATCAATTCGTAATCAATCCACCACACATTTCAAAAACCAAATATCGGTACATCTAACGTCACCTGTCATCCTTCAAAACTATCAACAATTAATTACAAACAAAATGTATTCCTGGCCAAAAATTTATTAACTAGTGAAAGCCGAAACAATATGAATGGTACTATCAATAATGCCCGTCAGATCCAGGTGAATGGTTCGGACAGGTAATTTGTAGCCCCCTACCCCCTCCCCGGCGTGTAGGGTTGCTACATGCTGTTTCATAGTGTTGCCAGGTGTAAATATTTGTTAATTACAGTTGGAGCGGAAAGTAGGGCTGTGTGCTTTTTAGTGGATGATTTTTGAAATTGCCTTTTGTCTTGAGTGAGTGATATTAATTGAGATTGTGTCAGTAGTTTCGTTAACTATTTAAATGTGTTTTTCTGTCGTCATTTAATATAATTTGAAAGGCTGCTTAGTTATAATATTTATAGAAGGATTTCTCTTTTCTTTTGATGTGAAAACTGAGCAGTTTTTTGAAGGCTTGCTTTTGCCTTAAGTGTGTCTATTGACATAGAGCAGTGTTGGCCAAATGGTAGCTGCCCCAACTTACTAGTTGTAGGTCGCGGGTTCAAACCGGTGAAGAAAAACATCGTGGAGAAACCGGCATGTCCTAGAACCAAAAATTCAAGGACGTGTAACATCGACTAATCCACAATGGGCCCGCGTGGTGGATTATGGCCCATTCCCTCTCTTAGAGAGGAGGACTAAGTCCCAGCAGTGGGAACATTACAAGACCTAATAATTTCTTAACAAACTAGTGCGCCTCACCGTCAATGATTGCCCTCAAGTAGAATTGCAGTCAAGCACTAGTTTATATGAAATAAAAAAAACAGAGTGATTAATTTTATAGTGTAACACGGACGGACCAAACCTTTCTTACCCTTATTCACAAAATTCTGTTTTCTACGAGCGCTAATTTCGGATTGAGTTCATCACGCCATTCACATTTTGTCACGCCATTGTACATTGGCGTAAAAATAGGAAAATTATGGCATAGGTTTTGTGGCCGCCTGCGTCTGGTGGCCATCACCGGACAAAGCTCCCTGAACAAACACTTCTTCACAATGAATATCACAGATAATCCTCTGTGCATGCATTAAATCAGAAGAAACTGTAGCCCATGTGCTTCTCGAGTGCACAGCCGTCAGCGAGATAAGAACACAAACTTTGGGAGCACTGAGTTCACTCATAGACACCCTGAGCTAACTGAAGAGACTCATCTGCTTCTGGAGTGAGGTGGGCTGGTTGGAGTAGCGGCCGCCTTGGCCCACGCACAATGGTCCTCTGAGGACTAAGTGCGGTAACCAAACCACAAAGAAACAAAAAAAGATAGCACAGGTACCATAGGCAACATAATTTTACACATATCTTCTCCTATAAGTACCCCGGTGTTGTCAATATAAAAGCCCATTACTTTTATCGAAAAAAAAAGACAACAGAAAACCTTCCACGTCTAACCACGACCACCACGGTTGCCACGGTTACGTTGAATTATTATTATTGGACAATTTGGCAGGCTGCTGCGACCGCCAGCTTTAAATACTGCCTACCCCAATTCGTTAGAGCCACGTATGAGCCTTATTTATTGCAACAGGCCGCGCCTGGTGCGTTTGCCAAGTTATAAAGTAAATTTTTAGCATATGGCTTTGTTTATTAAGTGTGTAGCTTAGGCTGTGGTGCTGGCATAACTTAGGAGGCAGATAACAGCGGCACTCGACTGTTGTTTAAAGCCTGAAACTGTTTAGCTTAGCAAGCTGGTAACGTTAGATTTGTTGCTGTTAGTGAAATATTTTACTGTTGTATTTTAGCTGAACACTACACAAACATATTATGCTAATTCAATTAGTGACTAAAGCAAGTTCAGGAAAATAGATCCAATAAGAATAATTCCCTTTTTGATACCAAAGTTAACACGTAAAAATCATAATTACATTAACGAGGTAAAGCGCCTGCCAGATTAGTGTTAGCAATTTGTGTGATTAGGAGTTTGCTATTACGTTACCAGCAGGCGCTCGTCGGTTAATAGCGCGCGCAGATGTCTCTGATCGGCTGTTTCATTATCACAGGTTGTGTGTTATGGAACGGTATTGCTAACGATGTTTAAGAAGTTTGGTGAAGGGGTGAGCAGTGGTATAAGACGTTTAGGCTAGAATTGTAAAATGTTTTACTTAGTGAAAAAGTGAGATAAGTAAGACGAAACCATGTAATCTTACCTTTTGTATTGTTAAATAAAAGGTTACATAAATCATATCAAAGTTCATTAAAGTAAAACGCAAATAAACTGTTTAGACACAAAACCTTCTTTATCTGGAACCAGCTTTTGCCCGCGACTTCGCTCCCACTCTACCCCTTACCAATAAATGAGCAAGTTTTAGATTATTTTTTATCTATCGGGATAAAAATTATCCTATGTCCGGCTCCTGGTTCTAAGCTACCCTCCCACCAATTTTCAGCCAAATCAGCAGGTTCAGCTGTTTATGAGTTATAAATAGTATAACTAACATGACTTTTTATTGTGAAATTATGAATGCAAATAACTAAGAGAAAATAAAACAGCAACTATGTAATGGCAATACAAAAAGTACAAAAAGCTTTATCCCCAGTTAATTCTGCACCAGCGACAAAATTGCAGGCAACAATATACAGTAACTTGAAAGAAAAAGTATTAAATTAATCCCATATAATTATTAATAGCTCGTATAAACAGCAAGTTTTCAAGTTCAAGCTGGCGCCTGCCGTAGTGGCGTTAGCAGCAGCTGGCTTAAGTTTGATTGTCGACTAATTGCTAGCAGTAAACAGTCAGGCGTTAGTTCGCGCCGCGGGAACACATGTTGCGTACAAAATTACTGTTTGTTGAACTTTTGATATATGGCCAGCTGGTAATTGTAGTTTGGAAAGATATGCTAGGTGGGCTGGGGTAACAGCAAGATTTGCTTTGGGCTTAATTGTTGAAGCATAATCAGCCTTTTAATGTTCTCACTACTGGGAATCAGGCCTCTTCTCTATAAGAGAGAATGAGCCGTAATCGCGCGCCCAATACGGGTTGGTGGATACCACCCAATTTCATTTTTTTTAGTTCTGGGACAAGCCGGTTTCCTCACTATGTTTTCCTTCACCATTTTAAAAGCAATGGTGATGAAATAAATAACAAAAAGTAATGCGCTTGGTTGGGTGTGAACCCATAATCTACAGCTCGTAAATCGAGGCCGTTATCACTAGGCCACCATTGCTCTTCTTGTTCTGTATTTTTAAATAATTGAAACTAATTCATTCAATCCAATAGAAACCAACATCATTATCAAAAAAAAAAAAATTTTTTTTCTAGCTTAATCGAATATTTGTGTTTCCTAATAGGTGTGTGTAACTTGCTCTACCAAAGCTTTATTTATATGTATAGATACTTACTTACTTTGCGTTACAAACAAAAGCCCCAAGAAGATCAATAACAATGATTATTTTTTTATATTCATGTACAATAGTGGTACATAGGCGGACTTAATGCAACAAGGCATTCTCTACCAGTCAACCTTTGGGTTAAAAAGACAATACTGTTATAGGGTAGGTGAGCCCAATAAATAAATAACATATACATAATAAAAAAAAAAAACATTAATTGTTTTTCTATTTTTGTCCGTCCTGTAAGTCACAATATAAATGTTTTTCACTTATAATACCACAAGAGCTTCAAAATTATCGGGTATTTCCCGATAGGTTCGTTGCAAACAAATGAAGGAGTCAAGTTTTTCAGGTTAAAAAATCACGAGCGCGAAGCGCGAGTGATTTTTCCTGAAAAACTTGACGACTTTATTTGTTTGCAGGGAACCTTGAGGGAAATGCCAGATAATTTTGAAGCTCGTGTGGTATTCGGGGGATTATTTTTCCGTCCCAAATGTCGGCCAATAGAATTGCACCATTCGACGTCACGTGGTACAACCTAAAAATTTTCAAAAAATTATCAGTATAATACCATGTAGGTTGTACCACGTGACGTCGAATGGTGCAATTCTATTGGTCGATATTTGGGTCGGAAAAATAATCTTTTCAATTTTCTGTACCTAGAACCCATTAAATTCTAGATCCAGTCTTTCCCATCTTCCATTACCAACAAATCAATTCGCTCTCTATTTTAATTAGCGCCTGCCAATTCCGCATAACGAATATTGCTTATCAGTGGCATGAATAAAGCCAAAAGGCTGGTAGGCGTGGGGTGTAGTCGTATAGATCACTGTAGTGTGCGCGGGACAGTGCTGCGACACGGCCGTGCGAATCAAACGCTCTATCGCGACCCGGCGCGGGCGTGGCTCATAGGCGGTAGCGAGTTGAAAGCCAAACATCAATTAAAATGCGGCCAATTTAAATACGGCTAAATTTTCATCGTTTTACTCCCGTGGAGGGTCGATCCCGAAAAAAAAAACAAAGTACCTTTAAAATAAAGTACTTTTTTTCTAATACTCGAATTTGGTAGTTAGTAAGTACGCATATTTTTTTTAAACTCAAATTAATTTATGCATGTACCAAATTAATTTCTTTAAGTCAACTGGGCGAGTCCAATGACCTGTATGTATTTAGTACGCAACGACCGACAACTACCTACAAGGTCATTGACTAGTTTAATTAAAGAAATTAATGGCGTACATGCGTAATTAATATTTAATTCGAGTTTAGAAAAAAGTACTTTTTTTATCTTTACAAATCGATAGTGGATGGACTCTCCACGGGATTAAAATGATCAAAATTTTACGGTGTATAAAACTAACTGTCCTCTGTGGTTTCATCAGCGTCTTTGCTTTGGTTACTTAGCCCCTATTGGTCGTAGGTTGATATTAAAATTTTAGTGTTTTTCCATAAATAATGAATGTTTCAAATCTTTCTCACTCTGTCTATTGATGAAAACTGCATGTAAATCCCATCCACGGGCAAAGACGCTGGCAGAAGATACCTACTGCTTCAATATAAACTATTTCTTGTCCTTTCAAAAAGGTATTTGCGCTTATTTTCTACTTTAAATCATATCCTTTGAAAGCAGCGTTTTCTTAAATTAGGTAGGTAACAAACTTCAGCAAGTCGCTCCCGCTTTCCTCCCACACGACATGGTGTCAGGCGGCGGGGCGTCTCTTGTTCCGATTATTATTTATTGCATCGATTGCATTGCGCGCCTAGTTCGCTTGTTTGCCGTCCGAAGCACGCGCGGCCCAAGTTATGAAGCATTGGTGTTGGAATTGTTGGACTTGCAAAATATCGGTTGGATTTGTGTGTTTTAAATTTGCAATGAATATAATACGCTCTATAAAGTACAAAAAGTCACCATTTTTTGCTGTATTAACTTTGATATTTTGATTAAATTTCTATTCTGGGTTGGTGCAGAAGTTTCTCCACCGAAACTACTGTATTTAAGTATTTATTTATTCTACATCGCATAACATTTATAAAAGTAAGTGTACAATGACGGAACGAAGGGAGATAAATTTAGGGAATGTTGCGTCCGAATGTCTTATTTTTATTTTTGTTTATTATAATTATTTACATATTAATTATGTATTAAAGTAGGTACTTGTAGTATAATAGTTATCATTTTATGGGGCATGCGGTGCCAACCTATATGAAATTAACACTAACCTAGATTATTTTTTTTTTCTAAATATAATTATGAGTTGATCAATAAAATACATAAATAAACTGTTAGAATACTCGTAATTCAATTAAAAACTCTTGGCTTTGTACTACGCAATGCAAAATGCTTTCGCAAGCCTCAAACCAAAATTTATTTATTTAACTCCCTCGTTCGTACCATCCTGGAGTATTGCTCAGTTGTGTGGCGCCCCCACTATGCAACACATAGTCTTAGATTGGAGCGCATTCAAAAAAGATTTTTGAACCATCTTGCCTACTCGACGAAAATAGCAAAAAAGGTTCCAAGCTATAGAAAACGGCTACAAGAATTCAAGATGATTTCTCTTGAAGAACGCAGAAACAAGAACGATCTCATCTTCTTATTTAAAGTCCTTCAAAGTAAAATAGACTGTCCCCAGTTGTTGTGTAAATTTAATTTTAACCTACCTCACAACTATCCGCGCCATCCAATCAAATTACTACGTCCCCCATTCCGAAAAACTGTCTCAGGGTCGAACTCCCCTATCCCAAGACTTTGCAGACTTCTTAATAATTGCGATGTAAGTTTAGATATATTTTTTCCACATCTATTCAAAATTTCAAGCGCCAAGTTCACTTAAAATGACTAACCACTAACACCAAATCTGTAATTACATAACTCTATATATTAAGTGTTTTATCTGCACCATTATTATATTTTTTTTTCTCTGTTGTTTATGCATGCTGTGTCTATCGTTTTATATTGTACACTTGGTTTATATAAAAGCTGTATTATTCTGAATGTATAGTGTAACAATTGTTGATAGGCCAATAAATAAAATAAATAAATAAAATAAATAAATAAATTCCTATTAGCATATTGTATCGTAAATATTTTTAATTAGGGAAAGAAAACAGCTTTTTTTGCAAAAAAAAAGCAAACGGTCGTTAACAGTGTTTTTTTTTTAAATATTTAATAATAATACGAAAATGTTAGAGTTTTCCATGCAATATATTCAGCCGTTCTCTGTTCAAAGTTTTACAAACCGCGTCCGCCCCCAACTTGCGCCATCAACTAATTTATGAACAGGCTCGTTTGTTCCAAGTTTTGTATTGTCTTTATTTTCTAGTTCATTCGCTCGCATTATTAATAAATAATAGTCCCGGTAATAGTATTGTTCGTTCTGCAGCTCATAGCAGTTCGATACCGACTGTTCTAATTACTTTTATAATTAATTTCGTTGCAAACAAAAGCCTTGTCTGATTTCCTGGAAGTGGAATTCAATTAATGCAAAACATATATCGCAAGGTTTAAATATTAAAAGTACGATATTTACTTATTATCTATTTATTTATTTATTAAATCTTTATGCACTAGTGTACAAAGGCAGACTTAATGCCGTAGGCATTATCTACCAGTCGACCTTAGGGTGGTGCAGAGACATAACGTAGTATGTAAACAAACAGAAAACTAATACAATACCTAATAAATATAAATACATACTTATATAAATACATACAAATACCCAAAATTATTTTGAGAAACGAATCCACCAAATCAACGCTGCGATGAATCTAGCAGCTTCTTGCGAATATGTTCACGTGCCATTACCTTAAAGGAGAACGGACTGGATGCCATCCTGATGTTCAACAGGAGCGCATTCCAAAGAGAGATCGCCTGGACAAAAAAGGAAGAATGGACAAACCCAGAGCGATGTGAGGGACCGCGTAGTAAACGATTATTCATACTCAATTATTGCATCCAGTTACACTGGAAACCGCCATCTTATTTTTTGGTGTTAGATATCGTCAAATATGACTTCCATCGCCCTAAGCGGAACGAGAGGGCGTGTCACACTTTCACTGACTAAACCCACCTGTGTTCCGAGGTTGTTCTTTGCGTCCCATAGCCCTAGAAGTAAACGAGTCAATAACCTTGTAGGTAGTTATCGGTCGTTGCGTACTAACTACCTACAGGTCATTGGACTCACTCAGCTGACGTCTACTTAAAAAAATAATATCGTACATGCATAAATTAATTCGAGTTTTAAAAAGAAGTACTTTTTTTAATTTATTTTTACAAATCGATAGTGTTTCATGTACCAAATCGGCCCTCCACGAGATTAGAAGGATCGAAATTTTTCCGTGTTCTAACACTCTCTCAAATGCAACCGGTAGATAAAACCGACAGGCTCGCAACTCGGCCAGCGGCTTCGTCTGCGAGAATGTTGGTTATTGCGTTAACATCGAAGACAGTTAAAAAGAAGCCTATGTCCATCCTTGGAGTTCAGACTTGCTCCTTATCTAATTTCATCAAAATTGGTTCATTAGTTTAACTATGAAAGCGTTAACAGACAGAGCTACCTTCACATTTATAATATTAGTACCTATTACGTATTTCATCATCATCATCATCATATCAGCCGAAAGACGTCCACTATTGAACATAGGCCTCCCCAAGTGTTGCCACAGTGAACGGTCCTGTGCATCTCGCATCCATCGGATTCCCGCAACTCTTGCCAGGTCATCGGTCCACCTTGTAGGAGGCCTTCCAACACTGCGTCTTCCGGTACGCGGTCGCCACTCCAGAACCTTTCGGTCCCTATGGCCATCTGTTTTGCGAGCAATGTGCCCTGCCCACTGCCACATAAGTTTGGTGATTCTTCGTGCTATGTCGGCAACCTTGGTACTCCTGCGGATATCTTCATTTCTGATTCGATCACGCAAGGAAACTCCGAGCATAGCCCTTTCCATTCCATTCCAGTACGTATTTACTAACTTACAATCACTAGGAATAATAAATCGTCACCAATTAACTTCCCATATCTCCCACAGGTTCTACGACACCCCTCAAACGAATGGCTCCCACGAGGAGTACCCGCCCCAGGCCAAGCGGGCGGCTTCCAGCCTGTTCCTCAACCCTTCGCCGTTCCTGTATCCGTTGCCCAGCAACGCCAGCCTGTTCGACTACGGTCACCCCTATCATGCATATCATGGAAATCAAGAGGCAGGGTATGAGAGGAGGGATGGTGAGTCTTATTTGGCTTTTTTGTCTTTAGTAAAAATCTATGGGCTCCAAGGGTAGCCGTGATAAATGTTATTTATTTGGCTAATATCTTTTAAAAAAAAAATTTAAACATCAATATTTTCGTCAATTTAAACTCGAGACCGATGTTTCCTAATTGACTACCCTGAGAAGAAACACCGAAACAAACTCAGGGGTCATTCTCTTTTAAAGTTCATACAGCAAATACGTAATCGTCAAATCTGACAACCATACAGATTGCTGCCTGAGATGGTATTTTGAGGAAAGAACCACACAGATTCAGTTTCTTTGAAAGATTTCTCATTGGGAATAATAATAATACATTCCATAACTTTCAAAGAACGCCATCTAGTCCCAAACTAAGCAGTACTTGTGCTATGAATATGCTTTTTGCATTGTGCTATGAGGAATGTTTCTATGAAACCTGGTTGCTGAATTTGTCCCCAGTCATTGACTTAATAATTAATAATTTTATACCAATATCTTTTATATAATTATATTCGTCCTCTCTCCTATAAAACAGACATTGCTGTGCCCGACAGGGTCCATAATTGAATCTTTTAAACTACATACCAACTCTGTAACATTATGGAACTCAATAAAGTCTCAATAAAGTATTGACTTTAGTTTGGCCCATATTATCAAAGCTATACTTGTGCTGTTCTTTTAATTAGTTTGTGGTTCTAAAACCAAATCTATTCTCTCAATCAGGTGGTATAACAGTCCGTGACGTGTCCTCAATGAACGCGCCGTTTTCGGAGCCCCGCGGGCTTGGGGCTGCGCCCTCCGGCCTGCTAAAGACAGACGACGAGTGGAAGAACATCAATACCATGCTGAACTGCATCCTCAGCATGGTAGAGAAGACGAAGAGAGCGCTGGCGATATTGCAGCAGAGAGGTAAGAATCGGATGAAGTTAAATTGCGAAGCAAGTACAGGGTGCACGGTAGCGTGTCAGACAAGTTTAGGCAATAATTTTTGGGAATTAAAATTTTGTAGGTAATTTGGATTTATTTGCATACAAATATGGTAGGTACATTTTCACAACTCAAAGCGTTTATTTCAATTAAACCATTTACAGGCACTTTTGTATCGTCAATTTAAAAGTCTTATGAATAGTGCACCATTTTATAGCATACAAATATTCGAATGACTGCTAATAACAAACACGAAACAAACCAAACACGAAACAAAAATTCAACTTACAGTAAAAAAAACTTACAGTTTATGATATAGATAATTATTATTCAACACGTCAAATCATCCAGTGTTGAGTCCGCGGTTTTTTAGTGGTAGAAAATTGAACCAAAGAAACACACTACCAGGATGAAAAGTACAATATGTGCTATTCTAGGACATGGTCTATCCGTGTATCAGATTTCATCCAAATCTGTGCAGCCGCTCGAGCGTGAAGAAGTGACACACATACACACACACAATCACCATCGCATGATCACACATATACTGGCAAACTTTGCTTACAATATTAATACGATTACCATGAAAACCGCGACACCGTAACTGATATTGAAATCTGTTGATTTTGTCATATTATTTTTTGTTTCCCTATAACCTATTATCTGTTGTGTTGTTCTAGGCGTAGAACCAACAGAAAGCAATGACATAAAGCGCGCTGCGAGCGAGATCATGGCTACAGCCGTCAGACAGACTGAAGAGAGAGTGGCCGAGGTACGGAGACGAGCTGAGGATGCTGTTAATCAGGTAACCAACAAGTACCAGGCCATCTAACTTCTTCCGATGATGAAAATTCTAGGAAAGAAATTAGGGTTCCTTTTTAAGCTCGGGTTCTTTAGAGCTCATAAAAATAGGCAGGAGACGGTGTACCACTTTTAGTGATTGGTAAAACATTGTTTTCATTTTTAATAAAGAAAGTGTATGGAGAGTTAGTTTTGCAGCACCTTGCTGCAAAACTCAGGGGTCATTCTCTTTTAAACAGCACCTTGCTGCACCTTGCAGCACCTTGCAGCACCTTGCTGCAAAACTAACTCTTAAAGTTCTGATTGTTCTTAATAATACTTTAATCTACTTAGCCATTTGTTTATTATCAATAAAAACTTTTAGATACAAACAGTTTCAGAAAAAAAGTACCTATTTTTTTGCAAATCTATAGTGTTTCATGTACCGGATTGACTATCCACGGGATTAAAACGATCAAAAAATTTAACGGTGTATACTATTCTTTGGTACTTACTTCACGAATTACTTCTTACCCCCTCAAATCCCAGTTTGATTGCCAGTTCATTTAGTCATCATTATCATTTCAGTCGAAAGACGTCCTCTGTTGGACATAGCCCACCCCAGGTATCGCCAAAATTACTGGCCCTGTGCGTCTCGCATCCATCGGATTCCAGGTCATCGATCAACCTTGTGGGAGGCCTTCTAACGCTGCATCTCAATTATTCAGTATTCAACTCTTACTTAACTCGTAGGTTAAACGCCAGGCTCTCCTGGAGCTCCAGCGCGCAGTAGGAGCAGCGGAGTCCAAAGCGCTGGAGCTGGTGGCGGCGGAGCGCAGTAAGGAGCGCCGGCCCTCCCCCGCGCCGCCCGCCGCCGGCGACCTCAGCCCCACCTCAGCCACACAACAGAATGTGAGTCAACACTTTACTTAACTAACTTGACTGACTTGAGAAGAAACATTTTTAACCTGTATTTGTGTAATAATAGCAACATCTATGGCGCTAAATATAAACTATTAAAGATAATCGCAGTTTTAACACTAACAATTATAACTGCACATTATTCAAAAAGATAACACTGTGAAAAGGGCGCGTAATTCTCTGTTTTACGGTCAAAGATGCTAGTACGGAGGCGATAATACGCGACGACAGTAGGGATGTGCTCATTCATCGACTTTTGAATAATAATTAATTATATAAAAATGTTAAAGTAAAAAACATCATTAAGTGTAAATGACAATAAATTTACAAGTAGTTTGTGTTAACTTTCTTTGGATGTAATGAAATGACATTGAAAAACGGTCCCAGTAAGTTATGTGCCAGATAAAATAGGTTTGTGAAACGCAAATTTTCATAATCAGAACTTTTATCATCCGAATAATTTGTGTAACATAGGTAATTGGCACTTTATCAGTACATTGTGAAACAGACCCTTAAACTAGGAAATCCTGCATCGCGCAATTACAGTTCTCTGCGCTATTTAAACATTATACAACAACCCGAAATCATCTCTCGGGCAGTTGTTCAAACCAAGATTCTTATAGTCTAAACAGTTCGTATCCTTATAGGTATCAAACAGTGCCTAACAATATTATTCCTCTCAGTTTAAGCCGATATGACCATACGTTATGTTGTGCAGTGCTGCTGGAACTGCGGCCGCAAGGCTCAGGAGACGTGCTCCGGATGCAATGCTGCGCGGTACTGCGGCGCCTTCTGTCAGCATAAGGACTGGGAGAACCATCATCAGGTAGTTAAACTTACTTTCATCTGACCACTTCATTATTCAAGGTTATAGTTCGCGGCAAATAAGCTGATCTATTTGCTATGGTTACGCGTAGCTCCCACTGTGATTGAGACCTGAAAATCTGTTCCATACTAGGTTGTCTGGAAGAAATCGCCGAGTGCGATAAGGCCGCCGATTTTATGTTTTTCTTTTTTCTATGGTTTCCCTTTATAATAATTATAATCGTGCTGTACAATAAAGTGTAAATAAATAAATAATCCTCGTCACACAATTTGAACCATCATGGCGGTCGGTCCTGAATGCGCAGTAACCGATTTCCAGGTCTCAACCAAAGTGGAAGGCTACGCGAAATACAGCACATGGTTCAAGTTATTTGCTGCTTACTAAAAATATTATCCTCTTAACCTTTCTCCCAACTAACTTGGAGTTGGCTTCCAATCTAACTATTTGGAACTGAATAACAGTGTTTTACATGGAGCGACTGCTTATCAGAGCTCTACTACCCAATTACTGGGCAGCATGAGACTCCTTGAACAGATTTTCTAGCGTCTGACTTCCTCCACCGACTATCAAAGATCTTAGAATGACAACTGGGACCAACGGCTTTACGTGCTTTCCAAGGCACGGGATTTCATTAATGAACTAGATAAACATAGAAAAGTATATACGAATTGACAGATCCACATTGGTACCAGCGTGAGAGGTGGATGCCAAAATAACAGGGACCCTCGATCTCGATATTGTAATTTTCAAAGTATTAACCCACTCTCATCCTACAGGTCTGCAGCGGCCGCGACCAAAAACCGACCTCTCTCCGAACATCCCCGCCAACGACCCAGCCGTCCCTCCCCAAGCCGCTGACGCGCTCCAGCACCCCCATCGCGCCCAGCAGCAGCGCGCCCCCCCCCCTGCCGCTCGCCGACAGCCGGCTGTCGCTGAGTTCGCTGAACTCCGCAGAACGGCTGCTGAACCCCGAGCGGCCGGAGAGGATAACGCTGGCGTCGCTGTCCACGGCGCAGGGGATGATTGGCATCGGGAAGAAATGACGCCTGAGCAAGGAACCCTTTGTTAGCAGTGCGAGGTTCCCTAGGAAGGTGCGGCGGTAGACTGCCAAGACTGGCACTTTTTCTTTGTTTAATCATTTCAGAACTCCTATAGTACTATCACCACAGTAGGTACCTATGCGGCAAATATGTTGAACCATCCGCAACGGCAACGTGCAGCCCCCTATCTCGACTGGGACCCGAAAATTGGTTATAAGGATTATAACCAATTTTCGTCACACAAATTGAACCACCATGGCGGTCGACCTTGAATGCGCAGTAACCGATTTTCAGGTCTCAACCAAAGTGGGGGGCTGCGTGTAACCACAGCATCGGTTTCAACTTATTTGCCGCGTACTATACCTGGGTTGGTAAAAGTTTTGATATTACTCAAATTTAGGAATGATTTTTTTAATCAGAAAATCTGTAGTAAACATTCTTATCTGCTGTTTTTATGTAAATTATTATACATAAACCAAATCTTAATAATTCAGTCAAATAAAAATTAAGTGGTTATTTTGACATAGCATCCAATTAATTTGAGGGATGTAAATCACTTTTTTTGCAATTCTTTCATTGAACTTGGCTGTACTCTGCCGTGCATATAGATTCAAATTTGTAAATATATTTCTCTTTATATGGGTTTTGTTAGTTCCTCATAATCAGTTGAGTTTTTATTTTTACGAATTAAATAAATACCAAAGAATAATGTGTAAGATGTACCTAATATGTAGAAACGTATTTTACACACTATCCGATACCAAACATTAAAAAAAAATACGAAGAATTAATTCGTTGCATTACAAGATGGGTCTTCAAACTATTGAATATTACAAAATATTATAATATTAATATTGTCTCCCTTTTCTAGTTTACTTTGGACTTAAAGTCAAAAGCATATTAAAGTCAAGTTTTTCAAACCTTTTTAACTTTTCACTATCTGACCCATTTAACTCTGATTGTAAATAATGTCAATAATAATAAAAACTTACTTGATTTTTAATTCATTAAATTTTTACAACTATCTACCTACTTGTAAATATTGTACGTAAATAAAATTCATACGAGAATAAATTAAATATTTTACTGTAAGTAATAATAAAATGCAATATAATTTTTAGTAAGTGAGTTGTGACAATCGTTTTATTATAATTCTAATAAATTATTGTAAAAAAAACTATTATATTATAGTAATTTATTTGTTTTTGTTAACAATTATTTGTTATTTTAATCTTCAGTGAGACATAATAAATAATATAATCGACTGTTAAAAAGTACAGTCAGCGTCATAAATACATGATCATTTATAAATAATTTTTTAAATGTTCGAATCTAAATGTAACATAAAATAAAAATAATTTTAAGTAAAAGTTAAGTATACGATGAATTATGATCATGTATTTATAATGTTGAAAATAAAAGTGTATTAAGTTAGACGCTCTTCAACGATGTTTTGATATTTAAATAGAAGCTTTCATAGACATTTATTCACGTTGAAGTTTGTACATTTAGAAAGTAAATCAGCACTTATCGATTTTTCAGCACAAGTGTGTTAAATTGATTGATTATCACACAGTTATGCGACTGTTGGCACATTTTCACACTAGTTGTGCAAATCTGTTTTTCCAATACATAAAGAAAGATACTTCTAGTAAACCAATTTTAGCTATACCTGCTCCCGATGAATACGTGTATAATGCTAATACTATAATATTAATTATTTCCTGGTGTAATAAAGTGCAATATTAATAATAATCGATGTATAAAATTTCGAATTTAATAATGACTAAGATTTAGCAAAATAATGTTTTAGTTCTAAATAAATAATTGCGTATTTGAATCGTATTGATGAAATAAAAAGGTGTTAGAAATATTTTATGGTGTTTCTATTTAAATTATACCCTCTTTTGAGATTTAATGAAGTTTGACGAAAATTTAAAGAATATGAAAAATTTACAAAGTGTTACGTCTGTCTGTATGGACGAGATGAAATCAAAAACTATAAAACGGATTTTTCTGCACTTTTCAGTAATAGCCAGAGTGATTTCTGAAGAAGGTTTAAGCGTGTAGTACATAACATACGTAATCAGCCTTTCAATGTTCCCACTGCTGGGAATCAGGCCTCCTCTCTAGGAGAGGGAATGGGCCGTAATCCACCACGCGGGCCCAGTGTGGGTTGGTGGATGTCATATGTCTTCAAATTTGTGGTTCTAAGACATGCTGGTTTCCTCACGATGTTTTCCTTCACCGTTTTGGGAGCAGTGATGATGAAAGAAATTACACAAAGTAATGCACCTGTCTGGGTTTGAACTCACGACAAACAAGTCTTAAGTAGGGGACGTTACAATTAGGCCAACACTGCTCTAGAGTATAGTAATGTAGTGTAGTGTAAGTGTATAATACATGCATATTTTAGTAGAGAAATTATATATATTATATTTACAACACCCCTGCGAACTTGGGGCAGATCGATAGCACTAATAACTGGAGATATCTGAAATAATTAAATGTTTGTTTCATTTATTACTGTGGGTTCGACTCCTACATCAAACAATTGAATGTTAGATCAGGAAAAATAATTCTACTTTATTGTCCGTATATAATTGAGTACGCACAATAGAATCATAGCTACTATCCTTTATGATTGTACAAAATGACTATAACAATCAATTTCCTGCCCCCTTAACCAAGTTACAATCGTTTCATTTAGCGTGAACGCTTGGAGTTAGCCACGCCCCCGACTACTTTGTTCTCATTTCAACAAAGCAATTGGGGGCGTGGCCAACTCCAAGCGTTCACGCTAAACGAAACGATAGTAACTTGGCTAGGGGGGCCTGGTCTACATATTAAATGTCTTTTGAGATTTACAATAAGCATTACTATTCTGCATATAAGTAATATATTACGTATACGACCGATCTCTTGTACATATAATGACTTTGGTAGATATCGCAGCTTTTCCATGTGTCCTGTTATATTTTCTTCCCAGTGTATTAAAGCAAGAAAAAATAATAATAATGACAGCGTCAACAAGAAACAGTATGTTTTGAAAATTCTTTTAGTTTCGTACGTGTTGTTGGCAAAATTGTGATGTCTCTTCCACAAAGGCCATTAATGAAGAGTTGAAGTTGAAGTTGAAATTCTTTTAGTAGCTATTTATTAAGTTAGTACGTACTGTGTTAGTAGAATCGTAGGTCAAGTCGTGATAGGCTACCAAAACGCTTTTAGGTCAAATGACGAATACTTGTCTGTATTCAAACAAAGAACTATTGAAGAAAGAAAATTATACCATATTGTTAAAACCGCAAACAAGGTCAAAATTCACAGCAGACCACAAAAATTATTCAACTGTTACTGTAAAAGTCCGAACTTCGGTAAATACTCAGATTTACCAACCAGTTATGGTTAATGCTAGCAAAGGAGGAGGCCGACCGCATCAGGCAGAGGCAACGGGGCGCTCGCCCCAGCCGCCGCCGGGATTCCGATCCCGATTTCTGGCCACCGTAGGCGCGGGCTTGCGGACGGCGTGCAATGGGTAGCACGCTGTCCGATCGTCCGGTAACTGACCGGACCGAGCCCAAGTCGTCGACGGCGCGTTCTGTTCCCGCGCGCCTCAAGGAGCTGTCAGCAAACCGTATAGGCCCAGCCTGCTAGCTGCAGGCAGGCAGGGTCGAAGCCTGCTGGGGTCAAGGGCCGTTTTCTGAGAGGAAGGCTCAGCCCCGGCACTATAGGCAACGAAGGAACGGGGTAGGTTTTTAGTCAGTAAGAGTCTGACACTACTTCCCGCTCCGCCCAAGGGCGGGATTTGTCATTGGATGATTTTACCTACCATAAAAAAATAATAAAAAAAAACCAGTTATGGTAAAAGTCCGAAAAAAAACTGTAATCATCGTTTATTTTTCGCATTTACCACCATCCTTGGTAAATCTTAAGATTTCCTTAAAAAATACGGTAAATATTAATAAAAAGATATGTCAGGGTTAAAAAAAATAATCATCTAAATATATAAAACTCAAAGGTGACTGACTGACTGACATAGTGATCTATCAACGCACAGCCCAAACCACTGGAGGGATCGGCCTGAAATTTGGCATGCAGGTAGATGTTATGACGTAGGCATCCGCTAAGAAAGGATTTTGATAAATTCTACCCCCAAGGGGATAAAAGAGGGGATGAAAGTTTGTATGAAACTTTTGTCAATTTTAAACAAATCGGGCTGAGACTTTGCATGCATATAGCTACTATTACTTAGGCATCCCCTAAGAAAGGATTTTGATAAATTCTACCCTCAAGGTGATAAAATAGGGGATGAAAGTTTGTATGAAACTTTTGTCAATTTTAAACAAATCGGGCTGAGACTTTGCATGCATATAGCTACTATTACTTAGGCATCCCCTAAGAAAGGATTTTGATAAATTCTACCCTCAAGGTGATAAAAGAGGGGATGAAAGTTTGTATGAAACTTTTGTCAATTTTAAACAAATCGGGCTGAGACTTTGCATGCATATAGCTACTATTACTTAGGCATCCCCTAAGAAAGGATTTTGATAAATTCTACCCTCAAGGTGATAAAATAGGGGATGAAAGTTTGTATGAAACTTTGTCAATTTTAAACCGATTGGGCTGAGACTTTGCATGCATATAGCTACTATGACGTAGGCATCCCCTAAGAAACAGATTTTGATACATTCCACCTCTAAGGGGATAAAATAGGGGATAAAAGTTTGTATAAATCTTCTTAGATTTTCGACTGATTGCACTGAAATTAAAGATTGGAGCTACTATGATTAAGACGTCCGCTTAAATAGGATTTTGATAAATTCAACCAATGTATTTATACCACGAATCCCATTAATACCGAATGATATCCCGTTCGAATTTAAACGATTAGTTTCCCCTAAAAGTCTGCTTTGCTTTGCTTCTCTCATGGACAGTATTATGTTGCTTGCCCACGAGTAAGTTCACCTAATAGATTGATAGTTTTAGCGCCTAATGACAGATTAGTTAAGAATATTGTGTACAAAGAAGTTTTGTAGGCCCTAATTTTTTACACACGCTAAACAAAAGCAAAGCCGCAAAAAATATACCTCATTAATAATAATACTTAACGCGAGCGAAGCCGCGGGCAAAAGCTAGTGAAGGATAAGGCTGAAACTCCGCTCCGTTTTATTCTGTGGCACCGCTCCGTTCCCGCCTTAGCTTTCTAACCTGACCTATCCGAGTCGGATTGACTGCATGGGCAGGTCCATTCAGAGCAACCCAACCATAATGATGATAATCATAATAGTATTCTTCCCAAACCCAACCACCTCTGATAAAGCCCAACATGTAGGTACTTACTGGTTTCTAATGGTACAAGTCCAATAGAAAGGCAAAATCCTCCTCTAGTTCTTTCCATTATCATCTATCCTGTGCTACAGCTAAAAGAACTAGCTAGTCTACATAGTATAAAACCAAGTCAATTCCCGCTGTCTGTCCCTATATGGTTGATGCAACGGATTTAGATGCGGTTTTTTTTAATAGTTAGAGTAATTCAAAAGGAATGTTTTTATGTATAAGGAAGAAAACTCACGAAGCGGTATTCTCCCGCTGCCGCCACGGTTGCGAGCCGGCAGCTTCTGTAGAATGCAAATAAATATATAAAAAATTTAATCAGTTTTCACAACGTTGTTTACGGCCGCAGTGAGCGCGGTTGTTCGCGGCTGCCGCTCACCGGCGCCGCGGTCGCCCGTCGCCACCGCGCCTCTCATCTTATAATATATTAGTCTATGACCGCGCTCGCGCCGCCACGGCGGTATGCGCCCACACGCTCTGCGGTCGGTTGGCGACGAACACGCCCTATCGGCCGACGACTTGCGGTTGAAAATCGCAGCCGTCGCGATAGCGGCGGCGGCGAATCAACCGCCTTGTTAGTTTTGAAATAAAATAGCCGTTTCCACTGCCGTGGCGGCCGCGGAAAAAAAACCGCTTCGTGAGTTCTCTCCCTAATGCATGCAAAATATATTTAATATCACCATTTCACCCGTGCGAATCTGGCCCAGGTCGCTGGTATTAATAAAACATAAAACCTGCCTCAGAAAAGCAGAAATAAGGCTATAAAAAACTATGACAACACTACACAAATGATTACTCACGAATCCCCTTCAAATTCATGAGTATTCATGCAAATTATTGTTTGTTAGTATGAACTCGTAGTTAAACAGGCTCTATTAGCGTTAGTGCATGTCATTATGGACATAATTGCCTCCATTTGATTCTCCGTAACAAAATCAAAGATATAGGTTAGTGATAGGTAGAACCTCTACAATTTGTTCCTCAGTATAATTGGCAGTATTGAACTAAGTAATTCTACAACACTATACACGTTTATTTATTTATTTATTTAATCTTCATGCAACACAAAGTACAAAGGCGGACTTAATGCCATAGGTATTCTCTACCAGTCAACCTAGGGTTTTTTTTTTTTTTTAACGTAGGTAAAATCATCCAATGACGAATCCCGCCCTTGGGTGGGGCGGGAAACAGTGTCAGACTTTTACTGACTAAAAACCTACCTTTCCGTTCCTTGCCTTTATCCTGGGGCCCGTGGTGACAGTCTCACATAACCTTAGGGCCCCAGTAGGCTTCGGCCCTGCTGGACCCCTACAGTTTGCTGACAACTCCTTGAGGCGCGCGGGAACGGTGCGCGCCGTAGACGACCTGAGCTCGGACCGGTCTGTTACCGGACGGACGGACAGCGAGCTACCCATTGCCCACCGTCCGCGAGCCCGCGCCTACGGTGGCCGGAAATTGGGATCGGAAACCCGGCGGCGGCGGCGGCGTGTGCGCCTTTGCCTAATGCGGTCGGCCTCCTCCTTTACTAGCATTACTGCTTCGCAAAAGGAGGCGACCGCCTGCCACTCCTCCTCGCTCCGGAGCATGGCTTGAACCAAGCCCCGGAGCGAGAGATCGCCGCCGATCGCCCCCACGAGGACACGGCGATGCTCTTCCCAAGCGGGGCACACCTCGACTGTGTGCTCCACCGTGTCCACCGGGAGTCAACCTAGGGTGGAGATGAGGTGGTAGTTATAAATCTAGATTTTCTTATAGTCATAGATGATGATCTCAACATCCTTCCTCACGTGTGAGGGAACGGACATCCGCCCTGGCTACCAGCCACGGTAGGCACGGGTTTGCAGACGACGAGCAATGGGTAGCTTGCTGTCTGGCCCACCAGTGATCGTCCGGACCAAGCCCAAGTCATCGACAGCATGTTATGTTCCACGCGTTCCTTAACCTTTCGTATGCCGCTCACTAGACACAATTAAAAAGCATTATGTCTCGCGTAGATCTACGCTCCCGGAATCCAACAGGTTAAAAGAAATATCAGCTATCCTTAGGAGTCCAGTAAGGTGCAATACCCGCTACGCCGCGGGCATTTTACGTACGGCGAATATCCACCCCTTACGTTGTTGCCGCCGGGATTCAGATCCCGATTTCCGGCCAATGGGTAGCTCGCTGTCCGTCCGTCCGGTAACAGACCGGTCCGAGCCCAAGTCGTTTACGGCGCGCACTGTTCCCGCGCGCCTGAAGGAGTTGTCAGCAAACTGAAGGGGTCCAGCTCGGCCGAAGCCTACTGGGGCCAAAGGTAATGTGAAAATGAAACCCGGGGCCATTAAACGAAGGCAATGAAAGTAGAAGATTTTATGGATATAAAATAGTGCTTGACTTCGATCCCACCTGATGGTAATCAGTGATGCAATTGTTGATAGTGAGGCGCACTAGTTTATTAAGAGCCGACTCACTCTAGCCTTGAAGACACTTACACAGAAATGATAATCGGATGGGAAGACCGCATTCCGGTCCTTCGTTGCACGCGGTATAAACGATGAGGCAAAAGGCCTAGTCCGGACCTTAGAGATACTCGCTGTTCGTCGTGTTGTCCGATGGTAGAATTGAGATGGTGGATTAAAGTCATGTAATTCCAGCACACACTGTCCAAAATGCAACCTGTAAAATACCGAAAGGCTGGCTACCCTATGCCTGTGCGCAAGGCTTTGAAAATTGGACGCACCAAATTTAACCAAATCTGGATTGCCAATTAGCCTCTTCGCACGCCTTTCCACCGAGTCCACAGCTGCCAAAAGGTAAGGGTAAGGATGCTATAAGGTTTCCTATCATGACGTAGTTTAATACTAAGAGAGAATTTTTCAAAATATATCCTCTAAGCGGATGAAACTGGGGTTCAAATTTTATATTTTAACGCTAACGAAGCCGCTGGCAGAAGCTAGTGGAAATATGCAATTTATAATTTGCTAAATTAAATCATTGAAGTATTGAATCACCTCGGGCCTCATCAGAAGGCTTAAAGTCACCCAAAAGGCAATGGAAAGGGCTATGCACGGAGTTTCCTTGCGTCATCGCATCAGGAATGAAGATATAGCCAGATAGAAAAGATAAAACCAAATTTGAGGCAGTCCATTGAGGAGTCCAACTCATTCCGGCTTCTCTTTCTAACTTGTTGTAACTTAAAGCTCCTATATTCGTAAGTATTACAATATGCAGGTATATTTAAATTACTCGTCTCCAAACTCAGAATAAAATCCACGAGGGGTACAAGTTACACGACCGGCCGCCCCAGGCAACCTCAAACAAAGAAACATCATCTTAAATATTCCTAAAACTGACAACTCTTTGATATAACATTACAAAGCTTGCCTTAACAATTATGACATTTGACGCATCTTTGTTGTGTTCACAAAGCGATGGCCAGAAGCAATTTGAGCTCTTGCGGAGACGTCCGCTCGTCACGACGCCTGACAACGTTGTGGCGGTTTTGTTCGCAATTTGAAATACGTCGCTCGCCTGCGGCCAATCAGCTTTGAGAACGGTATTAGTGTTTCTGTGGTTTTCTTTTGAAATGTTAACTGTTTCTTTGTAAAGATAAATAAACTTGCCAAATCCGTTTGATATTTTCTGACTGATACGGAGAGATAGCATGTGAAAGTATTTGCTTGACTTTTCACAAGTTTAAGTTTTAAAAACATCTTCGAAATTCATAATTAAAATATTTCAACAACATAACGCTTTCGAGCAAATAGCATTTAATCTTTAAATCAATTTATCAGCATGGACAATGTTATGGCAATAAATTGATATCGTTCACTAATTTTTCCCACTGGCTGTACTTCTGTCATAATTTCTTTTAAATTCTCGCTGTTTTTTGTCTAAATAACTAGGTAGTTGAGTTGACTTGAAATGATTATAGATGTAAAACAATTAAAATATTGAATTGTTATGTATACGAATTTGATACCTCGAACATATTGCACATTAAATATTTCAATGTATTTATTGGTACACATTATTGTTATCAGAAAATTATTATTAAATATTATGTTCAATACAACTACTAAGTTGTATTGATTTGAGGTAAGTTGAAAGGAGACTTTCCCTCCATAATTTGACCGCGATGGTGGCAATCCGAGTCACGGTGGGACGGTAGGAAAGATGTCCAGGCAGTTCGTCGTCGACACTGGAAGCAAACAGCACTGGTACTAAAGCAAGTTTATGTATATACTAGTAATTAATTAATTGTAATAAGAGCAAGCGAGATAATTTTAACCGTTGTTGGTCTTGAAAAGTAACTATGTTTCATTTTACTTCTTTTAAGTAAAATTATTTATTTTACTAATAAAAAATCTTAAGAGAGAGAAAAAGAAGAAAGACAATTTCAATTCACTACTGCCAATTCAAGTATCAACATTATTAAGTAAGTCACAAAATATTTAAAAAATGTCCCACATAAAGAGTCCTGCAATGGAATTTGAACGCGTACTTACATCGTACGTACTGGAACAATGTGCCTACTGTGGCCTTCCCGTCCGATTATAATTTATGTATCTTCAAGGCTAGAATAAATAGACTCTAGTGCACTCCAACATCACCAATTGCATCACTGCTTACATCAGGTGGGATCGCAGCACTAGCTTAAATCATTTAAAAAAAAATAATATGTTCTCGAATTCTTACTTCGAATATGGTATTCAAATATTCATGAAAAAGTAAAAGAGTTTTACATAAAGGTTATGCACCAAGTCTAGTCCCTCATAGACTTCAAACTCTCTTTACCGCTAGCAGCCTGCCCATCACGTTGATAAAGTGAAGCAGTAATTAAAGCTTGTCATGGCAACGCGTCCGTCATGCGACAAGCACCATTCGCAAGCGATCGAGTTCCATTTATGACGAGCGGGGGCCATGGGTTTAGAGAAACTGTAGGACATTTATGTTACATCTAGCGAAGAAAATACAGCCCCCTGTATTACTAACAAATTCTTGCTACAAGATCTCCTGCGCCCTTAGCCAAGTTACGATCGTTTCGTTTAACGTGAACTCTTGGAGTTAGTCACGCCCCCAATTCCTTTGATCTGACACTGTGACTGAACATTGAGATGACGCGATGACGTCAGAACAAAGGAATTGGAGGCGTGGCCAACTACTACTAGGAAATTTTATATTTTCTTACCATTAAAAAGGGTCATATCCACGATAAAATACCAAAATGTCTGTACCTGTAATTTTGGTTTTATCATACATACATACACGCTAGTTGGAACTGTGCATTAATAGTAGGTACGGTTTGATACAAGTGGAGAAAGTTTGTCATTGCGAACGAGGGGAATCCACACGAGCTGTAGGCGAGAGTGTTATAAAGCCGAGTGCTGCAGTGACTAACCTCCACTTGTATCAAACGACGTCTTTCAATACACGCGTGATTCGTGGGGGTTGACTGGCGCCTCGGCGGGGTCGACGCACACCAGTGATACGATAAACAATTTTATTACAGTAAAATTGTGGCGGGGTGAGCACGCACACTTTTCCGCACTAGTGCAGAAAACAGTCCATTGCGTGCCTAAAAGCGGTGGAATAAGAGCGGGTTTTCGATTAAAAAAAAGTATACCGTACCTAATGAAAAAATAATTTAGAGAGACAAACTTTAATTTTATCTAGTAAGATAAATTGTTATTTTTTTTTAATTGATATAAACTAGTGCTTGAAGTAACAAACATACACACACACACACATTTAAACTTTCGAGTTTCGCCTTTATAATGCCAGTAGGTATGATGTGATATAAAATTAGAAATTTTTTATCTTACTCCGACCCTGTCCCCTCGTATCCTCTCTCACTGTCACCCCACTTGTCCGTCGAGTCCACGCACGGTCCGACAAAAGTACTCGACGTAAAGCGGCCCACTCACCGCCCGATTTAATCATCGCACGTCACTCCACACAGCCCACATCGAGCGCACGACGCGACGACTTGTCGCTTGTCGCTGTCGCCATGTCGCACGAAAAGAGTCGTCCATTGATGTCAGCGGCAGATTATTATAAGAGTCGCGTTCGATTATAACAACTAGTGCATTTTTTTTTTTCTTTTAGAAGACGTTGACACACACAAGAATGACTCTGTATTGTGGGTTCGTTCACAAAGATATAAACTCAAACTGACTTATTCAATACTCGGCCCCGGCATGATGGGCAACGAAGGAACGGGGTAGGTTTTTAGTCAGTAAGAGTCTGACACAACTTCCCGCTCCGCCCAAGGGCGGGATTTGTCATTGGATGATTTTACCTACCATAAAAAAACTGCCTTATTCTTAAACGCGATCTAAAATAGTCCTGGATTATTATTAGGTTTAATACCAATTAAACGCGATCTATATGAATTTCAGAGACTATCACTAGGTTTGATGCCAAATAAACCTAATGATAGTCCCGGAACTATTTTAGATCGCGTTTTGGAATAAAGCGCAAATAGATAAGATGAAGAAAGTGTTTTGATGAGTTTTTTTTTAGATTTTCTGAATCATTGTTTGAGAGCAGTGGTGGCCGAGTGGTAACGGCCCCGACTTACGATTAGTAGGTCGCGGGTTCAAGCCCGGCCAGGCGCCTTACTTTGTGTAATTTATTTCATCACCACTGCTCTCAAAACGGTGAAGGAAAACATCGTGAGGAAACCGGCATGTCTTAAAACCACAAATTCGAAGACATGTGACATCCACCAACCCGCACTGGGCCGCGTAGTGGATTACGGCCCGTTCCCTCTCTTAGAGAGGAGGCCTGTATCCCAGCAATGGGAACATTAAAAGGCTGATGATGATGATGATGATGAATCATTGTTTATTAGGTATTCCTATATTTATGCCATTGATGCTTATAAGTTTCTTTTTTTGGTTAGTTTGGGATTTACGAACATAATATAGCACAGGTTGGTTCATGAATATAAGTGCGCCTATCTGGATTGGGTACTGCGAGCCTTTTTCATCACGACCTCTTTATTGGTTTTATAACTAACGGGACATTCAATGTAAGACATCACTAATTGATCGAGTCTCTTCTATATTAGTAAAAGAGTAATTTCGTAGGAATAAATCCAACACTAATACGTGAACAAGCTTATTTTAGGGTTCCGTATCTCAAAAGGATAAAACGGAACCTTTATAGGATCACTTTGTTGTCCGTCTCTCTGGCTGTTAAAACCCTTTATCCCGGGAACGTGTGGAGGTTTCGAGTTGAAATTTAAACCATATAATCAGGTCTGCGGTCTCTTGAAGCTGTGAAAAAAGTAACAAAAAAATAGATACAGCCGTTTATGTCGCATAAAACGTATATTTCGACACTCTCAAAGGAATCAAAATTCATAAATTCATAAGGTACTTCCCGTAAACCTAGAATCCTGAAATTTGGCATGAAGCAAAGTCATAAAGCAAACAAATACAGGAAAAATCTCTGAAAACTGTAAATTTTTTTGTTACGAAAGAAAAAAAAACTGGTTTTTTTTTTAAATTTTTATTGTTTATTCAATCTTTGATGGTGAGCCGCACTAGCTTATTAAGAGCCTATTCACTCTAGCCTGTGTTTGATATTCGGAAAAACCTTCGAAACTCGATTCGAAAACTGATTTTTCTCATAGGTAAGTTTGTAGGAACCGTCAGAGCGCGAGTCCGCCTCGCACTTGCTCGGTTTTTATTATCTCCTATCCCCACAGCACCTACGTGTGTGTCGCGGGGTCGATTCCCATATGGAACAAATATTTTGGCCTTTGAATAAGGCCCGTGCCTCACCGGGACGCCATGGCGGCGCAGCCAGTTCGCGCAACCAAGGAAATGTATGCAGCTCTATAGTGTGTACATCACTTGGCAACTGATGGCCACGCAGCCAATCCATACTTTTTATTGGCTTCTTGATTTGGCTACGCGGCCATGGCGTCCCAGTGAGGCAAAGCCCTAATGTTCAAGGTCTGGGTGTCTTGTATAATATTGTATGTGAGTTCAAATGTTTGTGAATGCTACAAGAGTAATTTTATTTTTAGTGTGGGGGAATAGAAAAAATATCGTATAAGTCTAACCTGCAAGCAGTTTGTCAGGAAATTCTCTCTGAAAAGGAAGTACTTAATCCATTTCAGAGAGGATTTCCTGACAAACTATTTTCATTATTCTTTAAATAATATTTCTATATTTCCCTTAAGTAAGTAACTTCCTACTACGAGTGACAGAGGTTATTCCCTTTTGCGCAAAAAAAGTACAGGAAAACCCTGGGCTCCAATTATTTTCTACTAACTCGTAGGTGAAGCATTGTTATATTATTGTATGTTTTGGTTTTACCTTGTAGTTCAACTGCCTTAGTGCAGTAGTGGAAACCACTGCTGCCAAGGTCCGTGGTACAATGCCAAAGTATTAGCAGGAATTAGATACGTGGTTTTCTCTATATGAGTCACAAAATCCAAGTAATCATACAAAGTATTCCCCCACCGCTTGCAGAGGCTAATAATCAATATCATTTATTACTCTCATAAATTTACATTATAACATTTATAAAATTTTGCCTTAAGATTAAAACCTTTGTGGGAGCTGGAGTCTGAACTAGGTTCGAGACCTGTAAAACAGGTCTCCAGACTCACACCCTTTTTAAAAATAATCGCATGTGCATGAGTACTAAGTACCCAAGTAGCAAAATTTGGTACTATAAAAGCTCAGAGAACGATAAATCGTTCTAAAGAACGTGCTAATTAGTATTCATGATTAGTACTATAACGATGTTGTAAACTTTTACAAAACCCCAACAAGGCCCTAGTTTTATCACTGATTTATTCTATAAACTTTATATAAAAGCTCTCATGGTGATTCATCAGCTCTGTAGTTGAAATGTAAAAGTGTCGAGAACCACTTTTTAGTACTAAAGTACTGATGTCTGTAACGTTTATGTTACAAATTTGCACTATAAAAGTAACCAAAACCTGTTTATAGTGTTATTTTGCACCATAAACGATTCCAGTGATCTTTCATATCACACTTGTTCGTGTTGTAATCGTATCATCTTGAGTGTTCCTCAAGAATACAAAATATATTGATTGGAAGTTATGCTTTATGTCATTTGCCATTGTTGCAAAAGGACATACTAAAAACATTCATAAATCGTAACTTTATCATAGCTTGCACTTGCGAAAATAATTTTATCGATAAAATCATTATACTGATTTCAAATTTGACAATGCGCCCTCATAATTTCCGTGTTTTAATTAAATTTTAATTAATAAAATAAGGTCTTGTTCCGACAATAGCTTCTATAGTACACATTGATTCTAGCCGTGCTGCTAACGTGCTATCATGGCAGAAAACGAATATGTCACACTTTAAGTCTCGTAGCAGAAGCACAAACTCATTTATAGAGCTATTTAAAATTTAAGTTACTTAAAAACTGCGCCAGGTGTCGCTATGGTACTATTTAGTACTGTAGAAGAGTTTTCATGACTTTTACAGAACTAGCCCCATAGCGATATTGAGGGAGCGTATAAGAAGCTAAAAGGTTACGTAATGGTGGTGCAAGGTACTTTTATAGCACAAATTGATGCTGTAATAGTGTTTACGATACTCTACAATACTAGTACTGTAAAAGTTATTTTGACACATTATTAGTGCAAAATAAATACACAAAAGTGTCAGTAAGGTCGTCTATAGTACTAAATAGTACCATAATCGCTTTTTTCATATCTGTTACAGTGCAATACTTTAAAGATTCTTTTGTATGGTCCTATAAGCATTTTAAGAGCTACATTTTAGAACTTAAATGCTCTTTAATCTTAAAGAACCAAAACACTCTCTTGAAAACCTTTATAGTACAAGCAGTCACAATGGTTACCATTATAGGCCTACTGTATCACTGTCTGGTGATAAAACGCCTGGGTTATAGAAGCTTTTGTTACTTGGGTAGGTACGTACTCGTATTTTGTCGTTTCGGGAGTCAGTTAAGTATACCTACACATTCTATACAACCTTATTTTTAGTATATATGCGAAACCCGAAACACGTGTCTGTTTAATATTTTTATGTAAAGAGTCTATGTACAATATTTCATAACTGTATCATATAAAATCACAAAATTATAAGCTTGTTATGTTACTTAGTTATTCACACAAACATATGGTCAGCAGTCCATTCGGGCAACTGAGAGGTGGGTTTGCTCCCACAGCCAGTTGTGCGCTGGCTGTTAATAACCGCTATGACCTGCCGTGACCTGTCTTGTACTTACTGTCGGTGGTGTCCAACTTGTGATGTTCTTTAAATATTTTATCTATACAAATCGATAGTGTTTCATGTACCGGATTGACCCTCCACGGGATTAAAACGATCAAAATTTAACGGTGTATACTTAGCTAGTAGAACCGCAGGAGAACCAAGGTTGTCGACATAGCCCAAAGAATCACCAAACATAACACATGCTTAATAGAAAAGAGCCCTAACTCAAAAAAGAAGGTATTTGAATCTTAAAAATTATGTTTCAATAATAAGGTTCAGTTTTGAGATACCCTCTTTTATGAGTTTGTTCTGTTTTCTATTAAACATGCGATAAGTGGCAGAGGGCTGGGCAAAGTGGGCACATTGCTAGCGCGCTGGAAAACACAGCGTCGGTGTGGTCTCCCACAACGTGTAGGTACCACTAACCTGGTGAGTGTCACGTGAATCTGATGGATGTGACAAGCACAGGACCGGTCATTATGGCGACACTTAGAGAAGGCCTATATCCAACAGTGAAAGTCTTTCGGTTGTAATGATGATGATCCGAAATTAATTACGTCATGACCACCACGGTAATGAGTGCATTAAAACGATTAATTGTTTAGTTTATAAATATGAGCAATGACGTAAAAACAAATGTTATTAATAATTTAAAGTAGATTGGTAGGTATTTAGTTGATATCATCGACTAATTGAGGCATTCATTTAAGTTTGTTTATGTCCTCGAGTAACTGAGAGTTTGCGGACAAATTCTTGTCTTCCGGGTAAAGACTTCACTAAGTCTTTTATGCTTTACAGACAGAAATTTGTCTGTAAAGTCACATAATCGTGATCAGCCATAAAATATTTCCACTGCTGGGACTCAGGCCTCCTCTCTATAAGAGGGAATAGACCGAAATCGACTACGGAGGTTGCAAGAGCGTTTGAAAGATTGACCGTGGCCATAAAACAACTGAAAGACACAGGTGAGTTCCAATCATTAAAAGTCTAATGGTAGCCACACACGTGACAGTATACTTGCGCAAGTTAAGACTTGCACAAGTATACTGAAACGTGTGTTGGAAGATACTTGCGCAAGTATACTGTAACGTGTGTGGCTACCATTACACACCATCTCGTTCCACCTTCTCTTCTTCTGAGTCGTGCACTCTTGACAGAGTGGTCGTGGTCATAGGTCGGTCGAGTCCTGCGTGACCGCCTCTCTCGCGATATGACGCCATGCAGCTCTGTGTTTGGCGGCTCGGGCGTTTTTATTAACGCTACAGTGTGTCTTCGATTTGATGAGGTCCGTCCACCGTGTTGGAGAGCGTCCACGTGATCTCTTGCCCTCGACCTTCCCTTCCACCACCAATCGCTCTATCGAGTCTTCTTTACTTACTAACTTGAGTATTCGTATTTGCACAGCAACGAGATCTCTCTTTGATGTTGAGTCGTTCTACCTTACACCGGGACTAACCGTACCGTACCCACCCCACCGTAGGCATGGGCTTGCGGACGGCGGGCAATGGGTAGCTCGCTGTCCGTCCGTCCGGTAACAGACCGGTCCGAGCCCAAGTCGTCTACGGCGCGCACTGTTCCCGCACGCCTCAAGGAGTTGTCAGCAAACTGTAGGAGCCCAGCAGAGCCGAAGCCTACTGGGACCAAGGGTTAGGTGAAAATGAACGCCGGGGCCCTAGATCGAAGGCAATGAATGGAACTGGGTAGGTATTTAATCAGTAAGAGTCTGAAACTATCTCCCGCCCCACCCAAGGCTTTTGTCATTTGATGATTTTACATACCATAAAAAAAAACCCTAGAACGGGACAAATCATTAGATGATCTCTCACCTCTAAACAAAATAGACCCCCTATTATGTCCTCTGACGCCAAAGGGAAAAGCTGTCATCAAATCAGTCTATGACTGTTTATGTACCTTTGTATGTTCTACTTCTAGTGACGTGATGGCCTAGTGATGAAAGAACCTCCTTCTGAGTCTAGTATATCATAAATGTGATTTTTTTGAATTCACTACTACTTTTCTAAGTTTATTGCCATCACTAACACTTCGTGCCTCGGAAAAGAAGTACTCGTAGGTATACCTAGCCGTTGCTCCCGGTTGTCATTCGTAGATCTTTATAGGTATAGTAAGACTTCAGAATGTCTGACCATCAGTCTTGCCAAGGAATATCGTGTTGCCCAGTAACTGGGAGATGGAGGTCTGATAGGCAGTCGTTCCATGTAAAACATGGTATTCTACTGTATCTAATTAAACTGGAAACCGACCCCAAGCTAGTTGGTAAAAGGCGAGGAGATGATGTAAGTCCTGTTGATCCCACCCCAGTTGAACTGTGCAATGACACAATGCGTCACTCCGCTTTCGAGTGTAACAACAGACAGACTGCGTGTTATAACATGTGCGTGATTCATGCGCAAATTGGCGTGACTCAGGATCTGTGCTCCCCTGTAGAGCATAGACTAGAAAAATACAGTAGGAGAATGATTGGTTTAAAATCAAGCAGTTTCATTCTGATATTGATGGTGGAAAATTGGATCTCCAAATTTAATATCGAGAAATTTAGGCACAAAATAAGTAATAGTTGGTATATAAGGTTTAGGGTCATATTAAAGGCTTATACTGAATACCTCGTGACTTTTCAGGAAGCACAAAAAACTAAAATTATTCAGTGAAGCAACAAGCGGATACCGGTGTCTGCACAGCTATTGTATTTCTTTCTATTGTGTCTCTAATTACGGTATTCATATCTTTATTAACGTGTAATTTAAAGCTTCTACGTGTTTTACACTTACATTTTTAGTTTACATTGTTTTTAAAAGCTCTTTGAATGGGCTTAATGTCACCCAAAGGGCAATGGGAAGGGCTATGATTGGAGTTTCAGAATACACTTGGGGAGGCCTATGTCCAGCAGTGAACGTCCTTCGGCTGCAATGATATGATGACTGTTTTTGGTGTTTGTGTTTTTTTTATGTTTGTTTTGTGTGGTATTTGCTAAAATCGGATAATATATACCACACTATTGAGCCCTATAGCAGAAGAAGTCATCATGGATAATTTACCACCTTAAACCCACCTAATTTTGACTCTACATTCAGAGTTAGGGGATTCTAATGGTTAAACGACGCTCTGATTACTTTAAACATAATATCTTTTCGGTTTTTCGGGTTTAGATGTCTTATATATAATACTTGCTCTAGAGTGGCAGAGAAAAGTGGCTTCAAAAGAACAGACGTTCCAAAACACAATCGCAACCGCCAAACTAAAATGGAACTGGGCAGGCCACATCTGCGACATGTCGCAACAAAATTGGGCCAAGGCAACCTCTGACTTGGCCCCGAACAGCAGCAACCGACGACGCAGTAAGCCCAAAGGAGATGGCGTGACGAGTTGTACTCCTACCTGAATGCTTGGCCAGAATTAGTTAAGGACAGAGAAGAGAAGGAAGAGCAGGCAGGGGCCATAGTCTTTACATAATTTTTTGTAACCAGTCCAGACTCTAAAACCCATAGCCGTATTGTCTTTGTTCTCCCTATATGTCACAATAGTATTTAACCAACCGGGGGTTGTCCTTGGGTGTCCAAATGTACGCCTTCTAAATGTCCAGGACCCTCAGGGTCCTGAGATAAGTAAATGTATAAAAATAATAATTAATCAAAACTTTAAGGATTCGTGACATACATCACGCATAGACTCGTCATAGCTGCCTTAAATCGTGATCAGTAATGTAATCTCCGAGAAGGCTGCACCTCTAGAAATATCTGAACAACACACCTAGTTCCGTCTAGCCCACTTTTTTTACCAAACTTAAGCAGAAACCATTTGACAAACGCATTTAGAATACGGAATTACCTGTTTCCGACCGCGTTATTAAGTATTTTTAAATGTATTTGTCACTTAGTGCCTATCGCATCAGTTTTATTCTGTGGTTGGTTTGAACTTAGTAAACAAAATTATATGAATGAATGGAAGCCCAATCATCAGTGTAGAGTAGTCGTTCTTTGTCGACAGTCGTGTTTTTAGTCACAGTTTTATAAAATGAAGATCACGGTGAGCTTTTTTTTATAATGTTTTGTTTTGAATTGGTGTTTGAGTTTATTTACCAGAGAAGAATAGTTAAATAGTCGATTGTGGTTTATTATTGTTCTTAAAAACAGGTTTCGCAGAGTATTCAAGGAAGTTTGGTTTTTCAATGCAATCTGCATATTTACTTATTTAAATTATTTCTTGGAAGACATTAACTTAATGATTTCTTATTTACATGACCAGATTCATATTCTGACTAGCTTCTGCCTGCAGTTTCTCCTTTTCAAGACCTGTTTGTCATCTCGGTGTTAGTACATCAGAAGCGATCTTCCTTTGTTTCTTTGTTTTGCACAATTGCACCCTCTGGTGGTCAGCTCATTAGTTTGTAAGACGATTGAAATAGTAAAGTAATTTCTATATATGTACTTTTCAAACAAAATGTTTTTGTATTTAACAATTTAGTTCCTAGATTAAACAATTTAGTTCCTAGAGATAGGCGCGACGTGTACATAGTAGAAAGAAAATTTTCTGTACGTAGACTTAAAAAAAAAGCGTTTAGTTTGAGATGTGATCAGTATTGTCGCATTGTCGGATTACACCTATCTTCTGACTTCATTCATACGACAGCATTCATAATAGTAAGAAGGAAATAAAAAGAAGAAAGAAAGAAAATAGATTTATTTGACACATCTCAAGGCACACAAACACTAGTTCACACAAGCCGCATAAGTGAAAAAAAAAAAAAAACAAAAAAAAATAGTGAGACGCATAGCTGCGCAAAAACTAGGATCAGCATAAATGCCATGAGAGCGTGGTGGTGGAGTGGTAACAGCCCCGACTGACGAGTATTGTAGGTCGCGGGTTCAAACCCAGCCAGGCGCATTACTTTGTATAATTTATTTCATCACCAATGCTCACAAAACGGTGAAGGAAAACATCGTGAGGAAACCGCCATGTCCTAGAACCAAAATTCGAAGACATGACATCCACCAATCCGCACTGGGCCCGCGTGGTGGATTACGGCCTATTCCCTCTTCTAGAGAGGTGGCCTGAGTCCCAGCAGTGAATGTTCCCACTGATATAAGGCTGATACTATGCTATGTTGTAAATGCCATACTCCATTTGTTTAGGTACTTAACTAAACGTAAACAATCTTGATATATCTTTTCTCACACAAAGATTCTTTAAATTTAGTTAACTACCTAACTTCGGTTTAGGTAAATAACTAATTATAAACATTTTTAGATAAAAGACATGAAGATTGTTTACATTTAGTTATGTATCTAAATTGATGGAGTATAGACATTTAGTACCTTACGCTGGTTTTCAGCTAAACCTGAGGTTCCAGTGATTAGCTGACGTTTACTTAAAGAAAATTTTGTACATGCGTATAGTTTTAAAAAAAGCCTACTTTATTTTTTAAAGACGTATAATTTTCTTCTTTCAGCTATTCCTCTTCGCCCTCTGCCTGGCTGTCAGCCTAGCCACAGCTCTGAGGAACCAGTCGGACAAGCGCCACATCTTGATTAACCGACCCAAGTTCGAGGAGTTCGGCCCCAGGTTCAAGCGAGCTCCCTGGCCGTTGACGAGGGCTGGCGGGGTCAAAGGAGGTGTTAAGGGTAGACCTGTGGAAGGTAAGACTCTCGGCGTATTGAAAGAAAGTGTTCACGTATTCAAATCACGAGCATAACACCAATCTTGCGTAGGCTTTCGCCCCAGCCGCCGCAGGGATTCTGATCCCGATTTCCGGCCACCGTTCTGGTGCGGGCTTGCGGATGGCGAGCAATGCGTAGCTCGCCGTCTGACCGGTAACCGTCCGGACCGGATCGGGCTCAAGTCGTCGACGACGCGTATCGTTCCACTCGCGCTTCAAGGAGATGTCCAGGAGGGCCCAGCAGGGTCGAAGCCTACTGGGTAATGTGAAATTGAAACCCGGGGCCCTAGAACGAAGGCAAAGGAGGAACAGGAGTGAGTTTTTAGTCGGTAAAAGTCTGACACTATCCCCCGCTCCACCCAAGGGCGGGAGATGTCATTGGATGATTTTCTCACCTAAAAAAAACTGTCCAAACTCAAAACATTTAGTTAATTCATTATAGCGATGACTGTCAGATATCCGAAATAAAAAATCTCCGTAACCGAAATCGACAGAGGTAGGTAGGGGGCAACGCTTCAGTTATTCACCAGAATAAGCCATAACCTACCAGTAAACTGTACTAATCTGATAGACTATTACTTATTTTAGGCCACCAAAGTTGAAATTGCCATTAACTGTACCTATATGGGCTGGTAACTGTAGCGTTTACCTTACCTCAAAGTTTCGGATAAGGACAATCTAAATGACAGGTTACAACAAGGTTTTGTTTGTGTTATCCAGCAAAACAAATGATAGGTAAAGGCTGGTAATGGTTTGATGTCGCATTTTTTCTTTTTAGTAAACGCAAGAAAGAACGCTGCTCTTTCTCTTTACGAAATCAACCATTGTAATCTTTGTATAATTGCTTACAGTGCCACCTAGTTCCCTCGAGATGAATTTAAGGAAGGGAGAATACGTCTGCGAAGGCAAGGTCTGCAAGCTGGTGCCAGGAGTCGAGCCCAAAGGCTGCAATGGAATCTGTCAATATCCTATATTTTAAATAAATTAAGTTATTTTTGTTCAAGAGCCTTTTATTTTTCAATCTACGAGAAGAATTTGTACTGTTTCGATAAAAGATCGCGGTAGTGTTAAGTTGTATATGACCAATAGATGGCAGTGTTTTAAAGTTATAAAAAATATTTTGTACTACCTTTTGCCCACGGCTTCGCTCCCGCTCTACCCTACCCTACCTAAGAACCTTCTCCTGACATTAAGAGCCAAATTCACCAATAAAATAATCGTGATTATATAAAACAAAACGCAGTTTGAGCGCCTAATCGAGATTATAGCTTCATTTTGCGTTTCAACGCTATCAATTGAACCTAGTTTACGCTAAACTCAGTTTCAATTCTTTTGTTGTCGCCCAAGTTTACGAGTATGGGGGTCTTTGGAGACGCGGCGCGTCAGGCGGTCCTTCGTACATTGCCATATGTTTGTGTTTGCGCGAGCGATGACGCGGCCCGCTGCAGCAATGTACGACGAAACGCCCAACGAACGCGCCGCGCAACACAACAAAAAAAAAGAATTAGCGAAGTCGGTCCAGCTGTTCTCGAAATTTGCGCTTAGCAACACATTCAGCGATTCATTTTTATATATAATATAATTGCTCCGTTTTCTATTTTTTCGCAATCTCATGATTGGAAAAGTTATAAGATGGGGAGTCCTTGAGAAGTTGGGTTTAATACGTCTGTCTCCAATGATTGTTCCTAAAAAATTAACTAAATTATATTCAGCCGATAGTATAGAAGAACTATAAAATTTTGTAGATTAAAAAACATTTATTTATAATAATCATTTATTTTCTGCCTCTTTTTTCTTCCACATCTGTTCCCATTTCTTCTGCGACAGTTTGAAGGTCTCCACCTCAAGTTTGCTGGCGACCAGGCGTCCGTACGTCGTGCTGTTCAGAAGGTTGCTCTTCTCTGATATTTCTGTCATTATCTTGATCTTCTGTTCCGCAGAAGCGACGTGGAAGACTTGCTCGAAGGCGCGGGACCCGTATTGGGATAGAGCTAGTTGTTGGTAGTAACCCTGGAAAGAAAATACGACAGTTAGGGACAAAACCGTACTGGGCCCGAGTGGTGGATTACGGCCCATTCCCTCTCCTAGAGAGTAGGCCTGAGTCACAGCAGTAACAACATTATAAGGCTGACGCTGTTATGCTAGGGACAAACCATATTTGCGTAGACTAAAGGCACTAATTAAATAGGGTAATGTGAAAGTGAACACTAAGGCCCTGGAACGAAGGCAACGAAGGAACGGGGTGGTTTTTAGTCAGTAAAAGTCTGACACTATCTCCCGCCCCACCCAAGGTCGGGAGATATCATTGGATGATTTTTCCCAACCAAAAATATAGCTTATTAATGGATATAGTGACAACATACATTCACTATGCGTATAGCTAAAGAGTACTTTGCCGAGCAAGTGTTTCCTAATAGCTATAACCTGTCTTTTAGTCAAGAGTGAATAGATTACTTCTAGGCAAGCGTGGTCAATCATTGGCCACATCATCGCTTACCATCAGGTGAGATAGTGATCAAACGCGAGGCTACGCATAACAAAAAAAAAAATGAGTAGGTATAAATAGTGGCTGAAAAGGAATCGTTTACTTTCGCATGATCATGTAAAGAGGAGGGATGAAACACATGTTACTAAAAGAGTTAAGAGTGTCATATGGATGGACGGAGAGGGAAAAATCAAAGAAAAGAGTGATATGGAAGAAAAGGAAGTTAGTGATAGCGTGACGGTTTAAAGGCTAACAGGGCCTTTGCGATTTATCTTCGGTCTTATACACGCCTTCAAAAGGTCAATAAATGTCCAAGACATGGAAATAAGCATGAAGAAGATCTATATACCTTGAGCCTCCATATCAGCTTGTCCCTCGCCTTCACTCCGACAAACTGCCCTTTGCACAGCGCGTCGGCCACGTGGCATCCTTTAGCGTCACATAAGATAATCATCAGCTGGTCAGGAGTCAGCTCTAGAAGGCTGTTCACTGCTTTCGCCGGACGCTGGAAAAAGGTAGAACATTGTATTGTATCTGCCATTACATTGTTTTATTCTAGTGGGATCATGAAAAGGCTTAAATAGATGGCAAAATTACTTTTTCACTAGACTCTACCAATACTAAAAGACACAATTTGACAGATTGTAGAATAGGATTTGGGGTAAAAAAAAAATCGATTGCTACAAAAAATACATATCAGAATTATAAATGCCTATACAGTTCTTGGAAAAACATTTCTACGTTTGAAGATATGGTTTTTGCTACCACTGATACACTACATGCCATGGGTTTGCCATTCCTAACCCTATGTAAAAAAAACGGTCAAGTGCGAGTCGGACTCGCGTACTGAAGGTTCCATACAAACCTACCGATGAAAACAGTTCTATGCCCTACGAAGAAGGAGCCAAAAAAACCAACTTCTAAGTTAGCGACAAAAAAAGACACGGCCGTTTATGTCACAAAAAACGTACATTTCAACACTCTCAAAGGAATCAAAACATCACAGAGTAGAGTAAGAACCAACAGAAGCAAGGGGTTGGGCGACTCAGACCTTCAGTGACTAAAACTCACTCCTAAGTTCCTTCTTTACGCATTCCAGGACCCCGGGGTTACCCCCGAGGTTCGGACTACTCATGGCCTAGTAGGCTTCAACCCAGCTGGGCCCCTACAGTTTTGGTAACATCTCTTTGAGGCGTGCACACCGTCGACAAATCGAGCTCGGTTCGGATGGTCGGCGAACTACCCATTGCTTGTAGTCCGCAAGTTCGCACCCGTGGTGTCTAGAAATCAGAGTCGAGGTCCCGGCAGAAAGGAAGCGACCGCATGCCATTCCTCCTCACTGACTGACTGACGGCACCGTGACGTCTTTCCAGCCTTCTGAAAGAAAGGACTTACCACTATGATTATGGAGTGCCTGTCTAGAGTAGTCAGGTCTACTCGGTCTGCTGGCAGTAGACGGAGGCCTACTCGCAGTAGACCGTAAACGTGTTTATAATGTTACTTAATTGAAAGTCAAGTACACACTGCAGTATGACGGAGCCGTGCACGTTAATGAAGTACTCCTTGTCTAGAGTAGTCAGGTCTACTCTACTAGCTAGTCAGGTCTACTAGCAGACCGTAAACGTGTTTATAATGTTACTTACTTGAAAGTCAAGTATACACTGCAGTATGACGGAGCCGTGCGCATTGATGAAGTACTCCTTGTCTAGAGTAGTCAGGTCTACTCGGTCTGCTGGCAGTAGACGGAGGTCTACTCGCAGTAGACCGTAGACGTGTTTATAATGTTACTTACTTGAATGTCGAGTACACACTGCAGTATGACGGAGCCGTGTACTTTTATGCAGTACTCCTTGTCTAGAGTAGTCAGGTCTACTCGGTCTGCTGGCAGTAGACGGAGGCCTACTCGCAGTAGACCGTAAACGTATTTATAATGTTACTTACTTGAAAGTCAAGTATACACTGCAGTATGACGGAGCCGTGCACATTGATGAAGTACTCCTTGTCTAATGTAGTCAGGTCTACTCGGTCTGCTGGTAGTAGACGGAGGCAGAGGACAGAGAAATACTTCTGTTGCTCTGGAGTGGTGCATTTTAGGGCTGTTTCTAAACTCTGTAAGGAAATTAACATAAAAAAATAAATAGGGTGACTGGTAATTAGTGACCGATAATACTTAACCATGATTTTACTCATGATTCCCAAATAAACTTTTAAAGTCATTCGTTTTTTTTTTACAATAACAAAACAGCTGTTTGAAATTCGCTTAAAGTAGACACGATCTATCAGCTGATAGTCCTCAGGATTGGGCAATGTACTAATGTACTAGTAGTAAACCTCACACCAAGCCCCAACCCCCCCCCCCCCCCGCCCGTATCGCTCCCTTTGCCGTGTAGTAGTGACGTAGGCAGTCACCCCGGAAAACGCTTCGTATGCATATGTCTTGTTATTATTTTTTGACGCCTGCTCGCACGTTTCAGAGCATAGTATCACAAATATCCAGCTGTTAGACGCCTTTTTGCTCTGAATCTACTTGTACTTTATCCATACAAACTAGTGACATAGCAAGAGTTCCATGCTTCATACGGACGTATCATATCGACCTATAAGTCATGGAAGTAAATTGGATACTTACGTTTAAATACTGGGCCTGTTTGGCCTTGAGTCGTAGACACGCCTTAGCGAGCGCGACCAGAACGCCGGTGTTCCCGCACGCGAGGAGAGCGCCCAGCTTGTCCGATAGCTCCTCGAACATTGGCTCGAACTGGAACGATATCAATGATAATTTGGATTTAGTGGAACAGAGAGTAAAGTCCGACCAAACAGGTGTTATATCTGGTGGGCTACTGCCCGATAGATGATTTCGGTTTTGTTCTATATGTTCCAATCGCGCCGCGAAGCTGACTTGCGCGATGCAGGATTAGTTCATTTGTGACGACATAGATGTCGCTACAATAATTTTACTTTCATCGTCAACATTTCAATCGAAAGACGTCCACTGTTGGACATACGCCTCCCCCAAGTGCCGTATTAACCGATCCTGTGCGTACTGCATCCAGCAGATTCTCGCGGCCTTCTTATATTCATTAGGTACTATTATATTTTGACGGCGCAGTGGTTAAACGGTAGATTGCGATGCGGGTCACGGGTTCGATCCCCACACTGGACTAATATTTGTATAGCCTACAGATATAGCTTAGCTGTTTGTGTGCGCTCCCACGATACAGAAGTAATTTCGGACTTTAGGACTACTGATGTAGACAAGTGAGCTTAAACCACAATTGGGTCTTCTTTGGCCTTCACCATTTCATCGTTTCAATGTTCCAATTTTTACCAAATAATTCTATTATAACAGAATATCCCGAGGGGGATGGAGACTATAGTATTGTTTTTTTTACACTGAAAAACAGCAAATGAATTTTGACGGGCCTGTTGGTCTACTGGTTAGTGGCCCAGACTGCTATGCCAGAGGTCGTGGGTTCGATTGCCACCCAGGACAAATGTTTGTGTGATGAGCACGATCATTTGTTCTGTGTCTGGGTGTAATTTATCTATTATATGTATTTAGAAATATCTAAGTATGTTTATCAGTTGTCTAGTACTCATAACACAAGCTCTGCTTAGCTTGGAACTAAACGACGTTGTGTGATGGTTGTGGAATATTATATTATTATTATTATAATGACCTTGATTTACCATGCCAGATTTCGATTATCTCGCTAGAGGTAATAATAAAAAAAATACACATGATTTTATGTAGCGGAGGGAAGTCCGTGTAAAAAAACCTTACGTATCACCCGTTGCTAAAAAGGCAACGTGATATATATAATATAGATTGAATGCAAAGATCACGTGGAAAAGAAAGCACGTGATCGTTTTTCAGTTTGGAAATCATCCCTTCCTCCTAGACCGGGAGTCGGTAGATGATTGTGAGGGTCAGACTTTTACTGACTAATAATAATAATATTCTTTATTGCGAGTAACAATATAGGTAACGCAAAGGCGTTCTAGAACCACGAGTTTCCCTTTCAGAAGTTGACTTGTAGGCACAGGCCCGGGCCTCTACGCTTTTGCTGACATCTCCTTGAGTCGCGCGTGGGACACCAGGCGCCATCGAAGACTCGGGACAGTTCCCAGTAACTCTACCATGAGTTTTAAGCTATAGTATTCGTCGCTACTCGATATCGACGCCGTAAATATTTTGTATGGCAAATTTTGGTTCTGCAAGTGACCGCTAGAGGCGCTGCAAAATTTGCCATACAAAATATTTACGGCGTCGATATCGAGTAGCGACGAATACTATTGCTTAAAACTCATGGTAGAGGTACAGATGTGGCGACCTACCATTGCTCGTCGCCCGCGGTCCGAGTCTACAGTGGCTGGTAGTGAAGGTCGGAGTCTCGGCGACTGGGGCGAGAGGATGTCCGTTCCCTCACGCGTGCGGTCTTCTAGGTTCGCAATACTCCTTACATCATCCTTACCTCTTCCTTAACATCACAGTTGTCTATGAGCCTCTGTACTGTGTAGTTCAGCATGGGCATGCTGGCCAGCTGCCCCAGCCGGTTGATGAAGCAGCGAGCGTAGATCTGAGTGTACGTCTTCTTCTTTGATACGAACAGCGCTGCTTCTAGGAGTCTGTGGAAACATAAAATAATTTAATTAATTTGCTAAGTTTAATTAATTTGCTAAGTATTATGTCGCAATATATAGGGTGACTGGTAATTAGTGACCGATACTTAAACACGTGATTGTAGTCATGATAACAAACAACTTTTACTATGGGACCAAACCTGAAATCGCGAAAAAAACTGCCAAGTTCAGTACATTTTGCCCAGTCACCCTATATATAGACACACCGCTTCAAAAAACGTCGCCGTAATGTAATACGGCTACATCACGTTTAGAGGATTGTAGTGATGATACGTTCCACAAAGCGACGTCCAACGGATAGATTTATTATCAGTGTAGGGTGATTATAAAATATGAAGAACTGATCTAAAAAAATATTGGGTAGGATTGACGGAAGCCTCTGATTGCTACGGGGTTTAAAGTAACCTAACACAAAGGGGATAGTGGAAGGTTTCGTTCGCTCGCTTATTCTAGCAACCATAAATTATAACCTAACTAATGTATGGCCTGCAGATGTTCCAGGTGAGAGAATGTAAATTTAAAAATAATTGCAATAATAATAAGGACTATTCTGCTCACCTTACAGCCGCTTCCGAATCAAACACAGGAGGCAAATTACTTCCCTGATTCATCTTTCCTTCACCGTCACCATCTTTGACATCTTTCTTGTCGTCTTCACCATTCCCCACCCAGTCTTCAGGCGCAAAGCTCTCGTCAAGCAGCTTACGCAAAAGATCCTTCGTAGCATTCTTATCTACATTCTTAATAGCATACAACATCACTTGAAGCAAACCTGACGTTATATTCTGATATGGTAGGTCCTTAAACTGAGGCCATGCCGATAACCGACTAACAAAATCTTTAACAATAGCTTTGAAATCATCTGGAACGGTTCTATAAGTCATTTTATTTGTATGGGGCGGTATCCCTTTACCATCGTTAACCGTTTGTTTGAAGATGTTCACCTTCGGTTTCTCACCAGGCAATAAAGTAATGCCGCTAAGACATTTCAATGCGCTGCGTAGAATATGGTTAGCGTATTGATCCCAAACGAATTCTTCTAAATTGTTTAGTGCATACTTCGATATTTTTATAGTGAATTCGTGACAATTTTTTACATGTTCTTGTTCGTATTTTGATTCTTTTTTCGGTTCCTTTTTTGCCTTTTTCTTCGGGACTTCTTCTTCTGCGTCTGATGCATCATCATCTGCAGTCTGTAAGTGTTCCGTGGCTCGATCACAAGCTACCCTCAGTAGTGTCTCCACAACGTGGCTGGTGAAGTTGTCAGCGCACAGTCTACGTAGGTCTGGTGACAATACCTCCATGTATCGCTCCAAGTCCTCGGCTGAAGCGAAGGGTAGCAGCAGCTCTACGACTCGGCACCCGAGCTGGTTGCCTACTACATTGTGTTCTTCTCCTTTTGTGCGTTCTAATACGTTGTTTACTAGGGCATCTGGAAGTAACAATATAATGCTATTATTATTGTCTTATATATAAAAACTAATAGCTGTTAATTAGTCTCGCTAAAACTCGAGAACGGCCGGAAAAAATTACAAAAAAAAAAACATCGACTATTAGGCGTTTGCTACATTGTAGGCATTTATAAGAAATAAAACAAAGAAAATTTGTCTAAAACACATAAGTACAAAGGGTGACCTTATCACCCATACGGCGGTATTAATACTACCCATACCTATACTATTAATATCATTTAATTTATTTAAGGAAAAACAAACTGTAGGCACTAGCACAATAAGGATATTCATATTAATATCAACTTAAGGGTCTGTGCACACCACGTTTTTTAAACGCGCCATTGGAGAGCGTTTTAAAAACGTGAGTCGACCGCAACAGTGCGTTTTAGAAAAACGTGCGTCGACGGAGCATTTTTATCCTTAGGCGTCCACTACACGGTCATGCAGGCGTCAATCATGAACGATGACGGTAAGTACCGTCATTCAAAGATCATGCATGACCGTGTAATGGACGCTATAGAGACTAACCCCCGATTTCTGATTTAAGCATTTGAAGTTGAGAATAACTCAAAGTCTACTTTATCCTCTATGGGTGGGTTTCTGAATTGAGTATTTTAAGTTAAGAATGTCTCAAACCATACTTAAATGCCAAATTTTGACAAGTTTGCAGGGTAAAGTAGAGTTTGAGTAATACTCAACTTCAAATGCTTAAATCAGAAATCGGGGGTATACCTGTCAAAATTTGGCGTATAAGTATGGTTTGAGACGTTCTTAACTCAAAATACTCAATTCAGAAACCCGCTCTTAGCCCCTTCGCACACGGGTCGTAAACGTAGTCATATCGTAAGTGTATCGTTACGACGCAACACGTACGAGTGCTGCAGTGTTCTACAAACGAGTCGTCGAGTAGACGTATCGTTTTGTAATGTGCGTCAGAATGGCTGGTTGTCTGTAGCGTTGGTCTGTAAGATCTCAATTGAAATCATGGCTTCAACGGTACCAGATGTGAAAATAATGTGAAATTAATTTCTATAAGTAAACGTCAGCTGAGCAAGGTCAATGAATTGTAGGTAGTGAGTACCTACAAGGTCATTGACTCGTTAACTTAAAAAAATAATTTCGTACATGCGTATATTACCTCGACTTTTATGATAAACAATACTTTATTTTTTAATTTTATCTTTTCAGACCGATAGTGTTTCATGTACCGAGTCGATCCTCCACGGGATTAAAACGACCAAAATTTTGTGTATATGTGTATAGACAAGGGAAAGCTTCCACCAGTTTCACTAATTCAACCAATTTTTCAGTAATATTGAAAAAACTTGAGTTAAATTAAAAAAATAAATTTAGTTTTTTAAAGAAAGTTAATTTTTACGCTTGTTTTATTACACCATTACGCTACGAATCGCGTGCGTATCGCGTTTGTATCGCTACAAACGCCCGTCAACAGCGCGTTTAAAAACGTGGTGTGCACAGGCCCTTAATATTACATTACAAAACAATCATAGTACCCATTACGTTCTCCACAGATTACGATTTGAAATACTAAATTAAAACTAGTTAGTAATATATAATAATGTACACTAAAAATATTTTTTAATAATATAAACAACTGGTTGACGCGCTGTGCAAAGGCAAGTAAATGTTGAAGTGAAGGCGAGGGACAAGCTGATGGGGCTCAAGGTATGTGCAGATCTTCTTGCTTATTTCCATGTCTTGGACAATTTTTTTTTATTGATAAACTAGTACTTGACTGCAATCCCTCCTGATGGTAAGCCGGGATGTAATTGTTGATGGTGAAGTGCACTAGTTCATTAAGAGCCTATTCACTCCGACGCCCCCTAAATTATAATCGGACAGGAAGAATGTAGCAGGCAAATTGTTCCAGTCCTTTGATGTATGTGATATAAACGCCGAGGGGAAATGTTTAATCCGGACTGTAGAGTTGTTAACAATATAAGAGTGGACATGATGGGGTCATTCAAGTATTATTTTATTGCTCTGCTTATTTTTGATGATATGGGGGACGGAGGTCTGGATGGTGTCACAAGTATATTTTGTTCCAAAATCACACGAAAGCAACAAACTCCCAATGTCCTTGAAGACTTAGAGTCAGCATCTATTTCAAGCCTATTCCTTATTTCTAGACTAATAACCACTCTCCAATAACGAAACCAGAACAAATTGAAAAATGCATGCTGCAATTGTTTATGTAAGTATGAGGGGGTGGGGTAGAGTTTTGCTTACTTTTGCTGCCAAGGGGGAGGGGGGTTAACATTTGCAAAAAATCTGCTTACATTATACTTGAACGGCCCCTTGTGGCCATATCATTTAAATGTTAAACTTTGATGGTATGTCAATCCTCGTTTGGCCTACTTTCTTTAGATTATTCATTATCACAGAAATCCTACATCAATAATATGGTCAAATAAGGATTGACATATCGTCAAATGTCAATGTTTAAACAATCTGGCCAGTTTTAGTTGGCCGTATCATGCAGTGATCAATTTCTATGATCTGGCCATGATAGACACAACCCGTATGCTAGCTAGTTTGATGCATGTAATGCTCTAAAATAATGCAGAAAAGATTTTTTGTTTAACAAACACATGCTAATCTCAACTATCAGTTGGATTGGAAAATATCTTTCTTTTTGAGATAGCCAGAGTCTTGACGAAAAGGCTATATAGGCTATATAACATGACGCTACGGCCCACAGAAGCCAAGCAGTAATCAATGACGCAGGTCAAACTGCTGATTGAAACATAACCACAGTTTGAGAAAATATCACCCAAACTCCATTATGACCGTGGCATACTAACTGACAGGATCATCTACTACAATAGACTAGATTTAACTTTAAGATATAGTTCCATAATATATTAATAGTTCCAAATATTTTTTTTCCACTACATTTTATAAACTACAACTTTGTCTTATCACATCAAGAGTAGCAAATGCTATGGGCCCTGAACATTGGAGTGGGGCCCACTTGAACATATAAAAGTCAAGACCAGTGTCATTCCTCATTTTCCATAGACAATGAAATGCAGTTCAACAGTTCCCGCCAATGGATACATTGCAACAAAAGGGCCCCATTGCCTGTTACAAAAATAAGTTGGAGAAGTTTTATTTAACAAATTAAAACTTCAACAAACAACAACAAGCAATTACAAAGATTTAGGGGAAAGATATAGAGAAATAGATTTCTTGGAAAAGTTTGCTACAGGTACTGACACTGGTTTCATTCGGCAATGATCATTCCTTAATCCAGTAAGTATTCAAAGTAACACCACTTGCACCTAATGTTCCTCTAGAAGTATGTCTTGTGGTACACATACTTCTTGGGGGACATTAGGTTAGGGAGTCCCTGGATTTGTCCTAGTTTGAAGGGCGTTCGGGGACTGTTTGGCCGGGGTTTTTAAAAGAGTCTGGGTAAAATCCGGACATTTGTTGTCAGGGGAAGCCCATTTTTGATGGACTATTGTCATGAACTAAGGCAAGTTCCTCACCTTGCAAATGTCTCGCCTAGATATTTGTGGACTGATCTCACCGAGAGTTTACTGCTAGCATTAAAGAAATCAATTTATTAAAATAAAAAATTCTTAAAAATTTATTCAATGTTCCTTTTTTGTTGCAAAAAAAGAATTCTAGAGGTGTCCGGGGAAAAAACCATATTTCTTCCAAATGTCCGGGATTTTTGCCGTGTTTATCCGGTGTCGGCAAATTACTTAGATGATGGCAGCCCAACATTAGGTAAAGCATTTATTATTCTTTCATGAATACAAAAAAAACTCAACTACTTTAAGAACTGTATTCGAATAACTTACGTCTCTCTTCTTTATCCTCAATCCCCTGTTTCATAGCATCCAGAATACCAACGAAGTATTGGTACAATTCTTCAGGAATCTTCGTCCCCCGACCCATCTGACCTTTCTTGGCATATTTCTTGGCGTTCGCAAGAAAGTTCTTGCGTTTCTTACGCGTTCTCTTCTTATTTGGATCATTATTTACGTTTTCTTCGCTCATTTTCGTTTTATTTAACGAACGGTATACGCACTACAAACAAAAACACAGGTGGATTTAGAGGTTATGGAAACGTCAAAGTCAAACTCATGTGGTTTTGACATTGACGTAATGAATTGGCTTACGAAGCGTTCCGATTTATGCTATTTTCAGGTATTAAACATCCTTCTCTTTCTCTTTCTTTCATCCATCTTTTCTGATTTTAACAGACTTGTATCTCTTGTCCAAATTGCTTCGGTAAATAGAATGCGATTTGAAAAAATTAAAACGAAAATAAATTAGTTTTTAAAAAATTGTTAAAAAAGCATCTTATCTTTGAAGGTGTTGAATGTTACGTATCACAAAAAAATAAAGAAAAATTGAAATAGGAATAAAGTTTACTTAAACTCTTTAAAAAATAAAAAGCTCGTTTTGACATTTGACGAAACTGAAAAAACAATAAAATAATAATTAAGGATCCGGTTTACGAGCTATTTTAGTAGTAGCTACATTACACCGGACCAGTTGCTAGGTAGTCAAAATACAAATGTCGAAACGGGCAGGGGCGTAGCTACTAAGCGGCTAAGCGGGGCAATGCCCCTGATACCTGATTAGCAAACCGCTTATTGATTGAGTGAAAAATTCTTCCCCCTACGAAATCTAAATACAATACTATACTATGATTTTTTTATTAGATGAAGTAAAGTGACAGCAGTGGACAATGCCCAACTGTTAAACAACCATTGTTATAGCTGTCACTTTACTTCATCTAATAAAAAAACATAGTATAAGTGCTGCAACACTAAATGGAGCACATTTAAAAAATTTAGCGACATTCCCGATAAATTTCCACTTCTATTCGTTTGTGGGGAATGCCCCTGCTAATAAAGCAGATCATTTCAGTTTTTCATTACTGAAATTGGATCCAGTTTTTCATGTTGTAACTATCAGATTTCATCATCAGTGGGTACAGTTAATTGAGAGGCGGCGTTGAAAACTGTTTTTATTTATTTTTTCCTTCCAATAATAAGTAATATGTAGGGTATCACCACTGTGTGGATCGCTCGGAGGACACGGTGGAACACACGGTAGAGGTGAGGCAACGGTCCTCACGCCCCAGCCGCCGCTGGGATTCCAATCCTGATTTCCGGCTACTGTAGGCGCAGGCTTGCAGAGGTTGAGTAATGGGTAGCTCGCCGTCCGACCGTCCGGTAACCGTCCGGACCGAGCCCAAGTCGCCGACGGCGCGTACAGTTCCACGAGTGCCCCAAAGAGTTGTCAGCAAACCGATGTAGAAAGGAGAGGGAGGAATCAAATTATTAGACCTTTATTAATTTTAAAACAGAAACCAAGTAGGGAAACAGGAGAGATATTTTTTTTTTTATACTGTGATACGTATTTATAAAATATATTTTATTTCCTGTTTACCCTAACTGGTTTAGTATTTACCAAAATATTATTAATTAAAAAATAATTTGTATATTATGGTTCCGAAATTATACGATATTATACACATTATAAGAAAAATATTGATATAAGTACTTAGATAAATATTCATCTAAACTTCCTTCTCACCATCTGCAGTAGAATTCTTTAAACAAATAATCACAAAAGTTACACAATTGGTATAAGTAGTACCTACGGATCTTGGAGAGTCTGAAGTAAGCCTCTGCGAACTTCAGCGCTTGTACACTCGTAAAAAATAGATGGTTTAAAAAAATAAATGACAATAACAGTTGATAGTGCTGTTAACAACTGTTTTTGTGCTGGGCCCATATGGTTGGCTCACATTTTCTTGAGACGTGCGTGAAACAGTACGCGCCGTCGACGACTTGGGCCCGGTCCGGAGGGTTACCGGACGGTTGGACGGTGAGTTACGCTCGCAATTCTTCTACAGCAAAGCTCATGATTAGTCTTCGCCCCCTAGCCAAGTTACGACCGTTTCGTTTCGATTCTCTTGCGTCGAACGCCTCTAGTCGGCCACGCCTCCAATTCCTTTATTCTGATGTCATCAGGACAAAGGAATCGGAGGCATGGCCGACTGAAGGCGTTCGACGCAAGAGAATCGAAACGAAACGGTCGTAACTGGGCTGGGACCTTTCATGAATAAAAAAAAAAAGATAACATTCCAGCTAAAGTCCTTAAACTATCTGAAGCATCCATAGCCAAACCTCTATGTCATATATTTAATCTGTCTTTGAGCACTGGAAAATATCCGACACAATGGAAGCTCTCTAGGGTTACGCCCATACCCAAGACAAGAGTAAAAACATCTGTTGAAGACTACAGGCCTATTGCCATATTGTCGGCCCCTGCTAAAGTATTTGAACATATTTTGTATAAGGAAATTCAAAGGCAAGTCGATATTTATATGTGCAATGAACAACATGGTTTTCGTAATAAAAAGTCCGTTAGCACTAATTTACTCACTTTAGTTGATTTTATTTCTACTCAAATGGACCACGGACAGCAAGTGGATGTGCTGTATTTTGATTTCCGCAAGGCTTTTGATAGAATTAATAATGACATTTTGCTACGTAAGTTAAGTGCCATAGGATTTACACCAAGTCTTCTTCTTTTTATTTCTGACTATCTTCGAGATCGCCAGCAATTTGTTCGTCTTGGCTTATACAACTCGCATGTCTATCATACACGATCAGGCGTGAGTCAGGGTTCCATTTTAGGTCCCCTGCTATTTTTGATTATGATTAATGATCTCCCACAAATAATAAAACACGCAAAGTGTTTACTTTATGCTGACGATCTAAAGATTTTTATTAATGTTAACTCTGTGTCTGACTGTATAGCTCTCCAGCATGATATAGATGCCCTGAGTGAGTGGGCTACTACCAACAAGATGGAATTTAACATCTCCAAATGCCAAATAATGAGCTTTGGCCGCATGCGGAGTCCTATACAGTACGACTACAGTATAAACAATGATCTTATAACTAGAGTTTCGACTGTGAAAGACCTTGGTGTCCAATTTGACACAAAACTAACTTTCCATACGCACATATTAAGCCTGGCTAAAGAGTCATTTAGACGTTTAGGATTTGTTTTGCGTAACAGTCAATGTTTTAAAAACCAAGCAGTTATAAAGCTTCTCTATAATGCTTTAGTTCGGTGTAAACTCGAAACCAGCGCTTGTGTATGGAACCCTCATGAGGTTACATATACACTTATGCTGGAGAAAGTTCAAAAAGCTTTTCTCAGGTACCTATACAAGCGTCTATTTGGATATTATCCATACATGTATCCTACGAAGTTTATCCTCGGATGCTTAAATTACAACTCATTGAAAGTAAGACGGGCTGTTGACCAAATTACAACAGCCTTTAAAATTATCAATGGTTACACTGACGCATCCGACTTACATGCGGAGTTGTGTCAATTATTTGTTCCAAATAATTACAATCGCTCTAGAAAGCATAAATTATTTAATGTCCCATTTTGTCGCACTGTAGCTCGATCCACCTCTCCTATACCGCGTATGCTAACGATGTTCAACGCGCTCGTGGAGACCAACCCTGGATTGGATTTGTTTGCTGATGAATGGAAGACGATATTACTAGAAAGTTTAAGGTTCTGTGAGAAGACAGAGTGAAAGGTTTAATTTAATTTAGTATTAATGGCTATTTTGCTGTACTGAATAAATAAATAAATAAATAAATAAATAAATAAATAAATGAAAAAAATACCTAGGTAGGTACGAAAGGTCTGCAAAATAAGTAGGTAACCATACTATAGAAAATCAGTACCACAGAATAAGTAATAGTATACTTACTTTGTTATTTTGCAGTGGTTAACGAGTCGTCGCAGGTTTGATTCCCGACAACTAACTTACTACTTACTTACTTTTTTATTTGAATTTAATTTATAATTACCTTACGTGCTCGTACATTTTTACTGATGTTGATTAAGGACTCTTGAAACGAATAATTTAAATGCTTGTAATTATCTAAATATTATTATAGGAACGAATTTAAAAAAAGAAATGATTATATACATAATTTTACCCACCCCAGGTTCGCACGGTTGCAATGGTGATATTAAATATAATTATTATGCATGTACATACACATAAAACACTTTCCTCTTGAAACACTCTATCTATTAAAAAAAACCGCATCAAAATCCGTTGCATACTTTAAGAGATTTAAGCATACATAGGGACAGAGAGCGGGAAGCGACTTTGTTTTATGCTATGTAGTGATAAGACTACTAATTTTTTTTAAATGATAACTCCTCCAGACCTCTGCCCTATGATTTAAAAATAACTCTTAGATAAGTGCATCTTTTATAATCCATTTCTCTACGACGCGATGGAATTCACATAAGTCATTGACTAGACTGGCTTTTTTTCACGCATCACTGGCATACAAAACGGGTTCATTATTCTTCTAATGAATCACTATCAATACGATGTCAATGATAAGCTTTTGAGTCTTGCAGTGACGTAAAAAAAAGCTCCAGAAAGAGAGGGAACTAAGTAGTTGTTTCAGTCTGGCGCCAGAGAAATGCAGCGATGGGAAACCAAGCAAACGAAACTAGTTTACCGCTGGCTCGCGGGGTGGCAACCGTAGCGAGCGCTCGATAATAACGCCTGCGCGATCGAGAAATAAAACCCGTATTTTCGTCGATAAACAGTGATTTCCAGTTATAAGATAAACAAAAGAATTCGGGTAAACATTCTAAATATGTCGAGAAATATGTGTGGAACGCTTTAAAAAAAAACAAAAAAATTGTTTATTAATTATTTTAATTCAAAAAAGTTTGCATTCCTATTTGCCGATCGAACTTTTTGGTGCCAAGTTTGGATGTCAAGATCTTTTTGTTACGAACCTGGATTATAATTTAAGGTATATTGTGGTTTAAATTAGTGTTAAAAAGTTGCATGACTAGTTGAGAAGGCGTTGACCGATCCTCATTCTTCAACGCACTGTGACACGCGCTTATTTACTTGGCCTTTCTGGCATAGCCCAGCTAATTACACTTGCATGAAGATGCACGCTACTGTTGTTGTATTTAATTTATGCACGGGTTTCACTTGCGTAAAAAAGACAACTTCAAATATCAAGGTAAAATGACGAAACGCAGCAAGATTCTTATTAGAAATCAAAAGAATATATTTTTTACATATTTTGATGGTTTCGAAATCAAAAAAAATTATACATACAGCTTGCAGTGGTCAATAACATTCTAAAGCCAACAAAAATATCGCTCATCTTCATTAGAGAATTTATTCCAGTCATGTTTTAGGACCTCAACAGATACAAAAACAGCCGGCAAAAAGCAAAAGAAAAGGCGGGAATGACTAGTGGACTATACCTGTCTGTATCGAAAAAAAGCAAAACCTGATTTATAAAGGCTCCATCTTAGGCTGTATGGGCACTGGTGTGTGCCTATACGACAAAAAAAAACTGCATGTTTTAAATTCATTCCCCGCCATTTCTTGGAACGTCGCTACATTTACTGGTGTCAGTAACTAATCGATTTTAAACCTTATTGGTATACTTCATAAGTACTTCTTTGAAAGTGTGTGTGTGATTCTGATTATTCTTTCCACTTTGTGGAATAGCAATGAACCTGATACTAACTTGAGAGTCCAACGTATTTTACACGGCTTGACTATGTACATTCCATAAGACATTTTTTAACCTTCAAAAAGATAAAACGGTACCCTTATATGTAGTATCACTTTGTTGTCCGTCTGTGTGTCTGTAGGTCATATGACCCTTTATCTCGAGAACGCATAGAAGCATCAAGTTGAAATTAAAACCATATAGAAACTAGATACTTAGGTCTGCATTCCCTTGAAGCTGTGAAAAATTAAATTTACAAGATAACAAAAAAAAAAGATGTAGCCATTTATGTCGCAAAAACGTACATTTCGATCGATACTCTCATAGTGTATAAAAATTCATAGGGTACTTCCAGTTCACCCAGAATCCTGAAATTTGACATAAAGCAAGGTCTTATAGCACAGGGATAGGAATAAAGCTAGAACTACATTAGACCGACGCACACGTGTGCCACGCCTGATTTGTACGTAGAACGACGTCGCGTGGCGTAGATCAGGTGTAGCTCTACAAGTCTAGTTTCCATGTAAAGTGTATGGCACACGTGTTAGCAGTGTAGTTCTAACTTAAATCAGAAAACAGTAAAATCGCAAAAAAAAAATTGCTATTCAGAATAATTTTCCAGACTCCATTCTCCATTCAATTGAACTACATATTTACATGGGCAAGTTTGTACAAGACCCTCAGTGCGCGAGTCCGACTCACACTTACCCAGTTTTTTATCTATGTTTCCATGTCTCTCGCTATTTTTATAAAAGGCAGTCATCCTACATCACATTTCCATCCGATATTACATAAGGGCCTTTTAGCTTTTACTAAGCACTTAGGAAAATCGGTTGGGGTTCCCCAGAGAATTGTGTTTGGTCCCGCGAATTAAGTGTTAATACTTTGATGTTTGTTACCAAAATAAGAATTTTTGATGTTGTTGATGAGACACTGCCAAAATAAGCAGGTAGATACAATAATTATGAGCAATGAGATATATCTTCCGTCTAAGAAATATCTGTACGAAAATTGGTACTAAATTACTAGAGATGCGCCGAATAGTAGTTTCACCAAATAACCGAACCGAAGTTCTTACCGGACCGAATATACTGCCGGATAATTCGGTTCCCCGTTCCAAAGATCGGCCGCGCAAGCAAGTTTCATTACACATAACTAAACCTTGTCTATTACTTTAATTGTAATTTGCTAGTGGAATTATTACAATTAAAATTTATTGCTATTTTTAAATAATTGATTTTATGCAACTATTAATGCTAGTTTCTATTTGATTGCCTGTGTTTATTTATATCCTTGTTCAAGTACTTTACAATAAACGATTTCTAATAAATATGATTGTTAAAATATGGGATTCCTTTAATTTATTTTGCCCTAAAAGCTGATTTACAATGATCTATTAAACTGAATATAATCGGCATTTCAACCGAATTATTCGGCCGGATACGAATACCACAAAATTCTGTCGAATACGCCAAATACCGGATATAAAATGAATATTCGGCGCATCTTTATAAATTATCTATTTGATGCTTAGTTATTTAGGCATTTAGGAACCATTTATCGTCCACTTATTTTTTGAATAGCAGAAATTTAGATTGAATAAGTGAAAATGTGACAATGTCACCGGAAAATTGCAGACTCCGTATGGTTGTAATACACTGCGGGTTTTAGTCAGTAAAAATCTGACACCCTCTTGCTTCATGCTTCACCGAGAGCGGGAGGAACCTTACCTACAGCTTACAAAAAGTAACAATTTCCTATTTACTTATATTCACTAAGTACAAAAGGCGATAAACTTGGTAAGGTTTCATGTTAATCAAAACGTGCGTCTAAAAGCCTAAGGGCGTGTACATATAAGTCAAGAATCGCGCGTCGATCGCACTTGAGCTGTGTTTGAATCGCGAACACGTCTTGCAATCACCCTTATACCTCTTGTCATAATGTACTTCTACATGATAAGGGTTAAGGACTGAGGTAACACGCGTTGAGATCGCCATAATGACGCGTTTACTAAGCGATCGCTATTCGCGTGTCGATCGTGTGCAGTGGGCAAACTTTAAAAAAAAGGACACGTTGCCCTTCACTAGTTTAGACTCCTGTATCATAGGTGCATTCATAAACACGTAAACTCACATACACAAGATACTCAGGATGGGAAAATTTATCTGTAGGGCATATAATTTATATTTGTTTCGCGCGGCAATCGAACCTGCAACACGCAACACTGCTATACATCTGCGCCAACCATAAATACAATACGGCGAAAAATGGGTAGCTCGCCTTTCGACCGTGCGGTAACCGACCGGCCCCAGTCGTATACGGCTCGTATTGATGCAAGCGCGCCTCAAGGAGATGTCAGCAAACGGTAGGGGCCCAGCAGGGTCGAAGCCTACAGAGGCCATAGGTTATATGAGAGTATACCCCAGGGGTCTGGAACGAAGGCAAAGAAGAACCGCTCCGCGCAACGGCGGGAGATGTCATTGGATGATTTAGCCACCTAAAAAAAACCATAAATATAATCAACCGTGCTGTGAAAAACCGTCACGTCATAAAAGCAAAATCGTGTTCTCAGCGCCACGCTTTGATTTCTTTCTTGAATTTGTCATATAGTCGTGACCACTGCGTGTTGAACACATTTTACTTTGTCATGAAGAATGTGGCGTACGTTGTGACTATATACTATAAATTCCCTATATTGTGACTAGACGCTTAAAATACTATAAATTCCCAAATCTTCGCGATGTTATAATGTCACGCCGACAAAAAACACTAGTCTGTACACGCCCTAATCCAATAAACTCGATTTCTGGAACGAATCCTTACAAATTGTCCGGCTAATCGATTTCCCATCGTAGAAACAATTAATTGTAATTGACAAAACGAAAGGCTTTTAATTAAAACCTTAAGACCAAGTATCTACTATATTTATAGCTAAAATAGGTACTAACTTAGGGATGGTTCATGGTGAAATGGCGAGAACGATTGTCGCAACCTCGTGCTGGGCACGCCACGATCGAGGCGGTAAGGCCCCTCTTTGAGGCGTGGCTGGAAAGGCCCCACGGCGTCGTCACCTTCCGTTTGGCGCAGGTGCTGACCGAACACGGCAAGTTCGGTCCGTACCTGTACAAGATTCGTGCGGAGACGACGCCCGGATGTCGCCACTGTGCGGAGCGTCCGGAGGACACGGTGGAGCACACAGTCGAGGTGTGCCCCGCTTGGGAAGAGCATCGCCGTGTCCTTGTGGGGGCGATCGGCGGCAGCGATCTCTCGCGCCGGGGTTTGGTTCAGGCCATGCTCCGGAGCGAGGAGGAGTGGCAGGCGGTCGCCTCCTTTTGCGAAGCAGTAATGCTAGCAAAGGAGGAGGCTGACCGCATCAGGCAACGGCGTACACGCCGCCGCCGCCGCCGGGTTTCCGATCCCGATTTCCGGCCACCGTAGGCGCGGGCTCGCGGACAGCGGGCAATGGGTAGCTCGCTGTCCGTCCGTCCGGTAACAGACCGGTCCGAGCTCAAGTCGTTTACGGCGCGCACTGTTCCCGCGCGCCTCAAGGAGTTGTCAGCAAACTGTAGGGGCCCGACAGGGCCGAAGCCTACTGGGGTCAAAGGGTATGTGAAAATGGCACCCGGGACCCTGGGACCAAGGCGAAGAATGGAACGGGGTAGGTTTTTAGTCAGTAAGAGTCTGACACTACTTCCCGCTCCACCCAAGGGCGGGATTTGTCATTGGATGATTTTACCTACCGAAAAAAAAAAAAAAAAAAAAACTTAGGGATGGTAAAACTACATCGTTTAGGAGCTACATTGTTATAGACAGATCGACACAGACCTTCATATCCATAGATAAACTCGTCAAATCTATAATACCCATATTTTTGGATGAGCCCTAAAAAATACCCATTAGTATTACTAGTATTAGGGTAGTGCTGTTTTCTATGGTCCCATTTGTGAAAGAGATTATACAAGTAAAGGGTCTTTCAACAAGGATCCATCATCGTTTTCGAAGAAGTCCGGACCAATGACATATTGTTAAATTATGTGAGAATTATGTGAAAATTATTTCAGACACGGACACACTCTTTCTTTTTTACTGTCTAACATAAATCAAACATTCGTCAATCTCTCAGACTGCCAGTACTCACGATACAATTACAACCTCTTCTGACACTCCTCCTTAATTGTATTCGTCACTCTTTCATTCTCTTCAGCTACTCTCACTCGTACAACCAAACCCTCACACTTTTCACACCCTCAGTAGTTTTGCATCATATGACACCCATCTCTCTAGCACAAAATTCAAATTTGGCTTTCAGCAAACTTTTCGTTAAAATATCTGCTGTCATTTTGTTTGTCTCAAGGTATTTGAGTTTGATCTCCGAGTCACTAATCAATGTGTCTCGGACAAAATGATACCTCACATCAATATGTTTTGTCTGGTGATGATGCACCGGGTTTAGTGCAATAGCCATAGCCGATTGACTATCTGTGTGCATACACAGCTTCGTATTCTGTATACCTGTAAGTTCTTTAAAGAATCTTTTGAGGTACACAGCTTCTTTAGTAGCTTCGGAGAGGCTTACATACTCTGCTTCTGCAGTAGATAAAGCCACTGTCTTTTGTTTCATGCTTTGCCAGGAAATAGCAGCTCCACTTAACTTGAATACGTATCCAGAAAAAGATTTCCGGTCAACGATATTTCCACCATGATCAGCATCAGCAAAACCTTCAATCTCACATGCTTTCTCTCTAACATACGAGTATTTCAGACCTAAATTTGTCGTCTTTTTCAGGTACCGAAGAATTCGTTTTGCTGCTATCCAGTGAGCTTCCTCGTAGCAGTTGTTAAACTGACTCATAAAGTTCACTGCTTGAGCTATGTCTGGTCTTGTACAGACTGCTATATACATAAGTGATCCTATAAGTTCTCTGTAGGGAATCTTCTCGTTTGGTTTGTTTTCTCCATCTGGCTTCTGGAGCCTCAGTCCAGGTTCCATTGGAGTGGAGGCCGGTTTACAGTCCTCCATCTTAAAAGTCTTGAGAACCTTCCTGATGTAGTCTCCTTGGTCAATCTTGATCCATCCGTTCTCTTGAGTTACTTTAATACCCAATACTAGTTCGGCCTTTCCAAGGTCCTTCATTTCAAATTTAGACATCAGGTCTCTCTTAACCGTCTTCACTTCTTGTAAATCATTCCAAAATAAAAGTATATCATCGACGTAGATAGCAAGTATTATTATTTTCTTGTCTCTCTCACGTAAATATACACATGGCTCATTTAGTGATTGTTTGAATTTCAAATCGATTAACTCCTTGTGTAATCGTTGGTTCCAGGAACGTGGTGCCTGTTTCAATCCATATATGGAACGCTTCAAGAGGCATATGTGATCTTCCTTCCCTTTCTCTTCAAATCCAGGTGGTTGTCTCATGTACACCTTTTCGGCTAGGTGGCCATTTAAGAATGCCGTCTTTACATCCATATGGTCGCACTTGAGTCCCTTCTGTACTGCTAATGCTATTAGCATCCTCAGAGTACTATGTCGCACTACAGGTGAATACGTTTCAATGTAATCTACACCTCTACGTTGGCTGAAGCCTCGTGCCACCAGACGAGCCTTGTATCGGGTCTTATTTCCCGCCTCCTTTTTTATTCTAAATAACCATTTAGAATCAACAAGGTTATTCGTCTGATTATGTTCTCGCTTCACAAGAATCCAAGTCTTATTTTTCTTTAAAGCATCAAGCTCCTCCTGGATTGCCGCTTTCCATTGTCCAGCATCCGGTCTTGCTAGTGCTTCTTCCACTGTGAGTGGGTCATTTAATTCAGCTTGATAAGTGACGTAATCTGGAAACTGTACCGGCTTCCTATCTCTCAAAGGATATCTTCTCTCTTGTACACTTTCATTTCCAGATTCTTCATTAAGTGTTGAATCTTCTTCCTGATTATGGTGCTCCTCTTCACCTTCAAATGAAGCCCATTGTTCAGCATCTGCAGTATCAGATAGTGTATCTTCATCATTTTGTTCATTGTCTGATTGATGATTATCTCTTTCTGCACTATCACTGCTGTCATGACCAACCTCATCACTATCTTCATTTGACTCCTCAAACTTCAAATACACAAGCTCTTTTGGACTTTCAGTTTTCTTGTACATCTGATGTTCAAAAAACTTTACATCTCTTGCTATGTACACATGATTATTCTCTGGGTCGAACAGTCTATATCCTTTTGTCGTCTCACTGTAACCGACAAAGATGGTTTCCTTTGCTTTTGGTTCCCATTTCGTTCTTTTTCCATCTGGAACATGCACGTAAGCTCGGCAGCCAAATATTTTAAGCCCTTGGAGGTCAACTTTTGATCCAGTCCATGCCTCTTCCGGTGTCATGTCCCTGACTTTGTTAGTAGGAGATCTGTTCTTCAAGTATACAGCTGTCTTGACAGCTTCTGCCCAGAATCGAGAGTCTAAGCCAGCCTCTTGCATCATACATCTGGCTTTCTCTGTTATGGTGCGGTTAGCCCGCTCAGCAACCCCGTTCTGTTCCGGCGTATATGTGCATGTGTACTGATGCATTATCCCATTTTGTTTCAGAAAACTAACAACATTTTTATTTTTAAATTCACTACCGTTATCAGTTCGTAGGACCTTAAGTTTTTTGTTTGTTTGATTTTCTGCTAAAACTTTAAACTCCTTAATTTTCTCAAAAACCTCGCTTTTGTATTTAAGAAAATATATAAAAGTTTTGCGCGAAAAATCGTCAATAAACGTCAGAAAATATTTAAATTTACTAAAACTCTCGGTCATTGGACCACACACATCCGAGTGCACCAACTGAAGTATTTCAGTGGCTCTCGTAGCGCCTTCTTTTGGGAATGGTTCACGCGATTGTTTTCCCAATAGACAAGCCTCACAGTTGAGCACAGCAGATGAAGAAGAAAAACTTACCCCATTAGCCAATTTGTTTTTTAAAAGTTTCAGGTTACGAATGCCAAGGTGCGCTAACCTTTTGTGCCACAGCTCCACATCACTGTATGGTTCTGTAGACGCTACAGTAGCAACCTGTGGAGTTGTCATAAGTTTGTAGATACCTTTATCTATTTTACCTTCCACACAAGCATTCCCTTTAACCTCGCATTCATCTTCATTATAGATAGAACAACCTTTATTCGAAAAAACAACTATCTTATTTTTCTTCGTAATCATACTCACGCTCAAAAAATTTGAATGTAATTCAGGTACATACATAACATTATCAAAAGTTATGTTAAGTGGCTCACTCTCAACCCTTCCAAAACCTTTACCATAAACCTTACCTCCATTCGCACAACATACCTCAATGTCATCATGCTTAACAAAATCTTTTAACAAATATCTACTACTACTCATATGTGAAGAAGCGCCCGAGTCCAAAATCCATTGCTCTTCTCTCGCAATAGGTAATGTCATGGATAATGCTGTGGCAACATGTGCCCGTTCCTTTTTGTTATTATCCTTTTTCTTCCTAGGATTATCAGGACAATCTATCATTTTATGTGCACCTTCACAAATAAAGCATTTTGGCTGCTTAGCAGTCTTTGCATAATTTTTCTTGAATGGCTTCTTCTTAGCCGTCAGCGCAGTGATTGGTTCAGAACTTGCACTCTCTTTGTAGTCACTCATTTGCAAGAGCTTTGTTTTAATGTAGTCAGTTGTTAAGGTAATATTGGTATTTTCTAATGCTAATCTCATAGGAATATATTCTTCAGGTAATCCTGCTAGCATCAATGCAGCCAACAGTTCATCATCAATTGATTTACCAAGCTCTCCTAGTTGTTGAGCAACATTCAATAGTTCTGTTACATATGCTCCCATACTGTTAAATTGATTTAGCTTTAGACTCACTAGTTTTGTTAGTAGTCGGCAACGATTGTTTATGCCTTTGTCCTCGAAAGCGTTTCGCAGAGCCTCCCATGCCTGCTTTGCAGTTTTACAGGACCTCACATAGACCTTGCAGTCCTTGTTTACCATAAGACATATTTTGCTGAATGCCTTTTGATCTCTTCTCTGACCTGCCTCATCGGTCACTGGCGGTGTTTCCTCTACATACTTCCAAAGATCATCATGCATTAGATGACACTGGATATCAAACTTCCAACTTCCATAATTACGCATACCTTCTAATTTTTCCGCGTATACTGGTGATAGCCCTCCGCTACCAGAAGCTGAAGTCTCCATCATGTTTTTTTATTTATTTTGAAAAAAAACAAAGAATACTTTTCTCACATTGTGTCACTTTTTTATGCAAAAATCGTACTGATGTCCCATAACCTGTTAAATTATGTGAGAATTATGTGAAAATTATTTCAGACACGGACACACTCTTTCTTTTTTACTGTCTAACATAAATCAAACATTCGTCAATCTCTCAGACTGCCAGTACTCACGATACAATTACAACCTCTTCTGACACATATTTCATAAATAATGGCATAAATGGGCCTTTCAAATAAAAAAATAATTTCTTTAATATCTCGCATACAGCTTGTTTTATTTAATTTCAACATCGACCCGTCCTTGTTGAAAGACCCTTTATAATGAGCAATGAATAAAGTGATATAGAGCAGTGGAGGCCAGTGGTAGACCCCGACTTACGAGTTGTAAATCATGGGTTCAAACCCAGCCAGGCGCATTACTTTGTGTAATTTATTCCATCACCACTGCTCTCAAAACGGTGAAGGAAAACATCGTAGAGAAACTGGCATGTCCAAGAACAAATTAACGAAATTCGAAGACACCTCCTTCTGAGTCCCAAACGTGGGAACATTAAAAGGCTGATATTATACTATTATTATGCTGTCGGCCACCGTAAGCGCGGGCTTGCGGACGGCGAGTAATGGGTAGCTCGCTGTCTGACCGTCTGGTAACTGTCCGGACAGAGCCCAAGTCGTCAACAGCGCGTACTGTTTGCCCGCCTCAAGGAGTTGTCAGCAAACTGTAGGGGCCCAGCTGGGTCGAAGCCTACTCTGCGGCCTTGGGCAAATATGAAAATATACATCAGGGCGAAGGTACGAAGACATTGAAGGAACAGGGTAGGTTTTTAATCAGTAAAAGTCTGACACTATCTCCCGCTCCACCCAAGGGCGGGAGATGTCATTGGATGATTTTACCCACCATAAAAAACAAATGCTGATGATAAGTAGGAACTTAAACATAATAATCTCCCTCTTTACAATACAAATTAGGTACCTATTAGACAACTAAACTGTCTATGATTACTGCTCTACTCCTTTTGGTCGTAGCACGATGTTACATAGCTTATAGCCTCCCTCGATAAGTTTTTTAAAATATTTTTTTCATATTCTTATATTCTTATTTCATATACCTTCTAGTCGTTCAAACAAACTTTTTATTCGGGAGATTCTTCATTTTGCGATCATAGTAATCTTACCGCTTCACTGATTTTAATGGAATAACCATTTTCATGACCATGGTGATAGGTACAGTAACGACAAAAAAGATGCAATAAAATACTTTTTAGGCAGTAGCAACGGTTGCAAAGATTTATTCCAATCGGTCAATTTGCTACAGTTTTTTACGGTGGCAGGGGAAAGCGTGGCAAATCTTTAAAATAACGCATCGCTTGAAACTCTTGAAAGATAGATGATCTATCATAAAATAGTTTTTTTTTAAGTTACATAACTCGAAAGATCTCGATTCGGACTCGGCTGAGCGGCGTTCGGGAAGCTGCGCGGTATCTTCTCGTCCAATATACCAGTGTCTCAAGACGAAAGGTGCGTTGCTACCACCGTATCTGCCGTATCAATGATACGGGCCCCCCGCGTTACAGGGGCCCCGACAAGGCAAAACTTCGCTACATGTTATCCAAACCGTCTCATAGAGTAAACCAAGCATTTTTAAAAAGCACCATTTTTTTTTTAAACTTGGCCTCTTTGGGACTTTTGATATGGGGCCCTTGTGGGAATTGCTGGTAATGACATTGGCTCCGAAACGTGGTCACTCACAATGGGCCTCATCAGAAGACTTAAAGTCACCCAAAGGCTGGAATGAAGATATCCGCAGGAAAATAAGGTTACCGACAAGCCCGAAATGGCAGTGAGCAGGGCACATTGCTTGCAGAACGGGTGGTCGATGGGGGCAAAAGGTTCTGGAGTGGCGACCACGTACAGGACGATGTAGCGTTGGAAGGCCAGGTCAGGACCAGGTGGACCGATGACCTGGTGAGGGTCGCGGGAATCTGATGAATACTAGACGCACAGGATCGGTCATTATGGTGATACTTGGGGGAGGCCTATGTCCAACAGTGGACGTATTTCGGCTGAAATGATGATGAACATAATGATGATAATGTCCTAGAACGCAAAGGGCAACTGAACGACACAGGTTTGGTTTTAGTCAGTAAAAGTCTGACACGCTCTCTTCCTCTGCCCAGAGCGGGAGACGCCATTGGATGAATTCACACCATAAAAAACCCAAACCGCCTTATTCCAAAACGCGATCTAAAATAGTTCCGGGACTAGTACTAGGTTTAATACCAATTAAACGCTATCTAAATGTAGTTTTCGGGATTATTACTAAAAATACCAATTAAAAGCGACCTAAATGTATTTCCAGGACTAATATTAGGTTTAAGCCAATTAAAACTAGTAATAGTCCTGGAACTATTTTAGATCACGTTTTGGAATAAGGCGAAAAAGGTTAATTTATTCGATTCGACCTACATTTTTTTACAATATACTCGTATATACCACTCAAGGGACTCAATCTTTCCTTTAATCTACTTATATCAGCGGAAGTGCTCGTAAATCCCGGCCGAGCAGAGACTAGGCCGCCTGCCACCATAGATAACGATAAGTAAACGATACGGCTGAGCTGTACCTCTACCATGAGTTTTAAGCAATAGTATTCGTCGCTACTCGATATCGACAAATTTTGCAGCGCCTCTAGCGGTCACTTGCAGAACCAAAATTTGCCATACAAAATATTTACGGCGTCGATATCGAGTAGCGACGAATACTATTGCTTAAAACTCATGGTAGAGGTACTGACCACTCCTGTCAGATTGAATTGACGTTAAAGCTTGCAGAGGAGGCTGACTCGATACAATTCCAGCCAAATTTTGTAAAAACATTAGAATGTGTTACACCCGCATTCTAATGCAGCTTAAAGTGATTATTTTAGTCCATACGAAGACAACGCTTATTAATGTCCAAGCCAAACACTACAAAAAACATCATAAATCCGGTGTGAGAAGCTGACCGAGTTCAATGACCTTTAGGTAGTTAGTTCGCAACGACCGACAACTACCTACAAGTGGCTGGACTCGCTCAGCTGATGTTTACTTAAAGAAATTAATTTCCTACATGTGTATATTAATACGAAGATCCACTACTACCAAACTTTAATACGAGTTTCAGAAAAAAAGTACTTTAGTTTTTTTTTTAATTTTATCTTTACAAATTGGTAGTGTTTCATGTACTGGATCGACCCTCCACGGGATCAAAATTTAACCGTGTATATAGGAGACTAGGTATAAGCCAATTTATATGCCTATATCATCATTCATCATCATCATTTCAGCCAAAAGACGTCCACTGTTGGACATAGGCCTCCCCCAAGCGTCGCCACGATGACTGGTTCTGTGCGTCTCGCATCCATCGGACTCCAGCGACTCTGACCAGGTCCACCTTGTGGGAAGCCTTCCAAGGTTGCGTCTTCCGGTACCTACTCGGTCGCCACTCCAGAACCTTTCGGCCCCAGCGGCCATCTGTTCTGCGATGTGCCCTGACTATTGCCACTTTAGTTTGGCGATTCTACGTGCTATGTCGGCAACTCTGGTTCTCTTGCGGATATCTTCATTTCTGATTCGATCACGCAAACGAAAAAAAAAAGAAAGAAGAAGAAAGATAGATTAAATTCTGTCCAGTATCTTTTGAGTTTATTCAATAAGAATAAAAATACAAATCGTTACCTGTCTCTATCTAGTTTAAGTAAAAGATAAAACTTGTATATTTCGTTTGTTTTTGTAGCAGGTACGTATCTGAAATCGTGATATTGAAGAGAAAGCGTTTTCTTACTGGTTTTATTAAGTTTTTGCTTCGTAGTTTGGTTAGCAGAAATGTTATCGCAGTTCATGATGTAACTGTATACCTACTGGATATAATAACTTTTCTTTAATCCCAAGTTTGAAGTTATAATTCAATTTTCTCATGTTTTTCGAAGCTTTAGGCACCACTTTTTTAATGATAATGATATAAACTAGTGCTTGACTGCGATCCCACCTGATAATCAGTGATGCAATCGTTGATGGTGAGGCGCACTAGATTATTATAAGTCTATTCCACAGGCCTTTTCACTCTAGCCTTGAAGACCCTTAAATTACACGTATAATCGGAGGAGAAGACCGCAGTAGACAAATTGCTCTATTCCTTCGATATACGCGGTATAAGCGAGGAGGCGATACGCTTAGTACGGACCGTAGAGGTGTCAACAATGTATAGGTGGACACTCGCCGTACGTCGGGTTGTCGTAGAAAGGTAATGATGGAATCATGTCAAGTAATTCCCGCGCACACTATCTAAAATGCATCCTCCAAATAAAAAAAAATTGCTATAGTAGTGATACATAAACGGACTTAATGCAACATGGCGTTCTCTCAGACCAAGGCAACTGTGTTCTACCTGTTGTCTATGGTGCAACACAGTTTGTTATATTTTGTGCGTCTATTCGGGCAAAATAAACATTTTTTCTTTCTTTCTCTTTAAAAAAGATTTAAAAAAAAATGAATGATGATGCGGTTCTTTTTTTTTCAAAAGAAAGAAAGAATCTTTCACAAAAAAGAAACTTTTGTAACGGAAGTTACAATAATATCCCGTTACAGCCAGCCCTGCCTCCCCACCGGCGGTGTCATGAGAGGATGACGCAACTGACCCGCGCGACCGCAACGCGGTACCGAGAGCCTGTAATTATGTCAGATTGCTTTCTTAATTGTTTGGATTAAGGGAATGAGGACACCGTGGCTTTATGTCGTCATCTGATCATGACACGCCTTGATCCTTACAACTAAAGACACACTAAGCACCTATGTTAGATCTTAGGGACCATTCAAGTATTACGTAAGCAGTACGGGGGGGTGGGTGTCTTTGTTTTACTTATTTTTGATGACAAGGGGGATGGGGGTCTAAATGGTGATTACGTCAGCAGTGTATATGTGTGACAAAGACCTTACATTTTTATTAAAAAAAAAACTAATGTATTTTTTATTTTTGTACTTTTGAAGCGGGGCAGTTCGCTGGCACTTAATAACTATCTGAAACATCGTTGATTTGTCAGTGACTGCTCTTGATCGCTAATTCTAGGCTTTCTTATTGGTTTAGCGTTTATTAGCCACTGTATATTCATGCGAACAGTATAGTTGATGCGTTAAACTTGATTAGGAAAGGTCACCTTGGATCGTGTCTCATTGCTAGAGTTACCGGTCCTTGAAACGCAAAGAGCAACAAAGGGAATACAGGTGATTGTAGTCAGTAAAAGTCTGACATACCCTCTCGCTCCTCCTAGGGCTAGAGAAGTTCTTTGAAGATTTTCCACACAAAAAAAAGGAGTACTTATCTCTCATGTGTCGTATAAATAATGTAAGAATACTACATTAAGATACACGTGTGTAATGTAGATGTTTACAGTCGAGGCGGTATTTAGACGTATAAGAGAGTCAAGAACGGTAATCATTAATTATACTCACTTGTATCATACGACGTTTTTTAATACACTTGTGACGAAAAATAATTTAACATCAAATTTGTTTTTTATTTACCCTTAGGGGAAGATCTTATGATCATATTGCTTAATCTTACGTTTATGTTTTCTCGCGTGAAAAATTTTTAGCCAGGCTTGAACTGCAGAAATACCTGATGGAAAAATCTAATACCTAATAATAAAAAAAACATTCCATATGAACATCATGCCAACAGTTTTAATCGCAACCATTTGAGATAAAAGATTCGGCCATAAAGTAAAGGCTCAGAATTTCAGACTACAATATCATAGTACAACTTCTGAGTTTCGTCTATCCGCATTTTCTCTAGTTATTTGACGCCCGTTAAACAGTGAATTTCTAAACAACTATTTTCATTCACTAGGTAATCTTCTAGTAACAATATTTTACGTCGTAAACAGCCCGACTGATATAAATTCAAAGTCAAAACACAGATTAGTCCGCCAAGCAGTATTTTCAAATGTAAATCAGTGTTAAACAAAGCCGTCTTGTTTGATTGCCACTATTTCTAAAGTTCGCCAGTCAACACTAACGCGTTAATACTTTTTAATGTTAAGTCATTTGAATCTTTATTTTTGGAGAGATTACGCACTGGGGACGCTAGTCGCAACAGTTATATTTGACGAAAATAAACTTTAAGTTTGAGTGGTATGCGAAAATGTATTGACAAATACTTCAATCGTTTAAAGTAAACAATTAATTTCTGCAGCAATCGTTTGTAGTAATAGTAGTTCGTAATTGACCGGGACAACTGGAACTTTTGTAGCCACTTCTTCTTCCCAGTGGAAGTAGGTTTGGTTAGAAGCAGACATTTTGGGTGATTCTACAGTCTTTTGTGATGTTTGACAACCAAAAAAGGGTTTTGAGCGCTCTATATAACTTTATTTTGCGCTTTTTTCCACCAAATAAAATGTTTTTCTGTCTTCCCTTTTAATTAATAACTTATAGTTCATTCTAAAGTGGTAATGGTGATGGTGAGTGGTGGTGGTGTGGCAGTGGCAAGATTGGATTCTATTGCGACTACTTTTAGGTTTCAAAGATATCTACAGGCTTACCTGTTGTTTGTAGACCTAGTTGATGCAACTATGAGTAAAACTTTATATTAATTAAATTATTATTACTATTCTTCTACATTAATGTTATTTACAGGAACCTATTAAATAGTTAAAACCTTGACGAATTGGATTCAAAGTAAAGCTATGAATAAATGGCTACATTTTAGCAATTGAACCCGTCTGACCGCACACCCAAACACCTCGGCTCTGTTGAATGAATAAATCACTCAATTACCTAAATCGAGTGTGCTTGCCATAAGTACCCATCGTGTTGCTCAAATAGCCCGCTTTGAAAACAGTAACGTTTTAGCTGCCTAGTGCGTGAACTGTTCATTTTCATAATATTATTCAAAATAAGAACGCTAATTTCTCTCTTTTGTTTTTTAATTGTGTAATACTGCAAGTAAATTTTCTTAATAGTAGGCGATCAATGTGGCCAGTGGTTTTAATTTGAACTAGTCATATTGTGTTTACTGTAGCTGTTTTAGAGTGGTGTGTGGTTCGTTTCGCCATGGAAAAATCTGTGAAAAGTGATAAAAAGTGGAATCTAATGGTAATACATTCTCTATTCAGCATAATCATAGCATAATTAGTCTTTTTATGTTCCCACCCAGGACCTGGGCCTCCTCTCTAGGAGAGGGAATGGGTTGGTGAATGTCACATGCGTTACGGATTTAGATGCAGTTTTTAGCATAGAAAGAGCAATAAACGACGAAGTTTTATGTGTATAATTTGTTCCTGTTCGAAAGCGCCCTGGTTTCTGTTTCGGCTAACAAACAATCATAAAATAAAACACTCTCACAAACTTTAACTACGGTAAACCTCACTTTAAAATGCGCTCAGCATTTTCTCTTCACGTAATTATAATGTATAATTACACAAATAAACAAAACTAAAGTGTCTGCTTATACAATCATTCGTAAAAATATTTAAAACGTATAACTAACTGTGTCTGTTCCGTTTATTCTCCGAAACGGTTAGACCAATTTTCATGAGACTGCCACTGATAGATAGCTGATGCTATAGGAAGTAATTTAAGATTTAACATTAGGGAGACTGCTAAAAATTAGGAAGATTGCAAAAAATTACGGATACTGCTAAAAATTAGGAAGATTGCAAAAAAATAGAGAGACTGCTAAAAATTAGGAAGATTGCTAAAAATTAGGAAGATTGCTAAAAATTAGGGATACTGCTAAAAATTAGGAAGATTGCTAAAAATTAGGGAGACCGCTAATAATTTGGAAGATTGCTAAAAATTAGGGAGACTGCTAAAAATTAGGAAGATTGCTAAAAATTAGGGAGACTGCTAAAAATTAGGAAGATTGCTAAAAATTAGGGACACTGCTAAAAATTAGGAAGATTGCTAAAAATTAGGGAAACTGCTAAAAATTAGGAAGATTGCTAAAAATTAGGGATACTGCTAAAAATTAGGAAGATTGCTAAAAATTAGGGAGACTGCTAAAAATTAGGAAGATTGCTAAAAATTAGGGAGACTGCTAAAAATTAGGAAGATTGCAAAAAATTACGGATACTGCTAAAAATTAGGAAGATTGCAAAAAAATAGAGAGACTGCTAGAAATTATGAATATTGCAAAAAATTATGGAGACTGCTAAAAATTAGGAAGATTGCTAAAAATTAGGAAGATTGCTAAAAATTAGGGATACTGCTAAAAATTAGGAAGATTGCAAAAAAATAGAGAGACTGCTAAAAATTATGAATATTGCAAAAAATTTGCTAAAAATTAGGAAGATTGCAAAAAAATAGAGAGACTGCTAAAAATTAGGAAGATTGCTAAAAATTAGGAAGATTGCTAAAAATTAGGGATACTGCTAAAAATTAGGAAGATTGCAAAAAAATAGAGAGACTGCTAAAAATTATGAATATTGCAAAAAATTAGGGAGACTGCTAAAAATTAGGAAGATTGCTAAAAATTAGGAAGATTGCTAAAAATTAGGGATACTGCTAAAAATTAGGAAGATTGCAAAAAATTACGGATACTGCTAAAAATTAGGAAGATTGCAAAAAAATAGAGAGACTGCTAAAAATTAGGAAGATTGCTAAAAATTAGGAAGATTGCTAAAAATTAGATATACTGCTAAAAATTAGGAAGATTGCTAAAAATTAGGGAGACCGCTAATAATTTGGAAGATTGCTAAAAATTAGGGAGACTGCTAAAAATTAGGAAGATTGCTAAAAATTAGGGATACTGCTAAAAATTAGGAAGATTGCTAAAAATTAGGGATACTGCTAAAAATTAGGAAGATTGCTAAAAATTAGGGATACTGCTAAAAATTAGGAAGATTGCTAAAAATTAGATATAAGTATGTTTATCAGTTGTCAACTACTCATAACACGAGCTCTGTTTGGGACTAGCCTACTAGACTTGGGCGTTGTGTAAAAGTTGTGGAACATTATTATTATGTGTCAATATATCACAGGACCCTAAAGTCCTTTGGAAGACGTACGAGGAGCCGAAACCAACTCACAAAGGCCCTTTAGATACTTTTAATGGAACGTGATGCCAACCGACGATTGTCCCTGTACACGCAATGCTATTGCATCCAAGGACAACCCCTGGTTGGTGAAAACTATTGTGACATATGGAAAATAAAGACAATAGGGCTATGGTTATTGGAGTCTTAAGTGGACTGGTTACTAGGAACTATGTGAAAACTATGGCCGCTGCCTAAATAATGTTAATAATGTCCATCGGTAAACAGGCAGGGGGTGACTTGCACACTCAATAAATGGGCCCCCAAAAACGGTCGCTAGCACGAAGTGACGTAGCAACAAGAGAGCAACATATCCTGAGGCGCTTGAGGAGTGGAGAGGTATAACCACGGCTATCAGGACAATAAGTACGGTCAAGATCCCTACACCTTACTCGATTATACATGCTTCGTGGAATATTTATACACAGTTGTGTAGACAATTTTAGTGACATGGTTCTGTAACGAGTCTTCCTTCAGTAATGTATAAGAGAACACAGGATGCACATATACAGCTAAATACTAGAGTGGAATTTCTTGCCAGAATCTGGGTTTTCTGATAGCTTTAAGTCAATGGTTCTTTAAGTCAAGAGTGAATAGATTACTTCTAGGCAAACGTGCTCCATCGTCGGTCACATCATCGCTTACCATCAGCTGAAGAACCTATTGGTCAAACGTGAGCCTATCCATTATTATAAAAAAATATAATAGGTAAACAGAGAGAATAAAGACACAAAATAATAAAAAATGGGTAAGTGCGAGTCTGTACAAACTTACCTACGTGAAAAGTTCATTTCCTGAATGGAGTTTCGAAGATTTTTCGGAATCGTAAAACAATAATTAACAATTTTTGAGGTTTGATATCGTTTATTATCAGAATTACACAAATTCACTTATATGAGAATTTTAAAACTAAACATAAATCAATTAGTTGAAATACGAAACTAGACGTTTGTGTAATCATTCAACACAACTCTGTCGCATTCCTTTTCAGCAACAACTGAAGCGCTTGATTGATGCGCCATCAATCCAAACTTCAATCACCCGTCATTTGAAATGATCATTCACGTAAACAGACCTATGAGTGCCTAATGCGAGTCTGTTTAACGTTAAAGCTATCGACACGTATAAGACTTTGGGCGCTCCGGTTGGCTCGCCCCAAGCTCTTTTGGCAGGGGAGTAGCTACAAAGGGGCTAGGCGGGGCAATGCCCCGGGGCAGTTCAGGGGGCCCCCAAAACCTAATAATCAAACCGCTTATTGAACGAATGTAAATAAAATAGGCTGCAACACAACTTTGATAAGGCAATTATTTAAAAAAAAAACAGAAAACAATAACATTTTAGGGGCCCAGTTTAATTTCAGGGCCATTGGTCACCTAGTTACGCCTCTGTTTTAAGGGGGAGATCATGATTTTTGATAATTTTGAATCCAACATCTAAACGGTTAGTCCGTTTTTAATATATGTTAAACTAGGCTATTAGCCTAATAAATTTGATATACGAATATTTACAAATTTTTTTCATAGACATTTGTATGATTTATTTTCAAAGTTAAGTCTAACATAGACAAAACAGCGAAGATCAGACAAAAACCATTGGGTGTATTTTTATGAAACTTTCACAAACTAAAAGATAATTGAATTATCAATCTTTTCATAAACGGTTTTTAAATGAAGGACATATTATTATTCGAATAATCTCGATGTGCGGGGAGTGGCCCCTAGATCCACTTTTGTTCTCTTAAGGTCGTTGGGCATTTAGTGACTCCTTAACCTATCAGTACCTCTACCATGAGTTTTACGCAATAGTATTCGTCGCTACTCGATTTCGACGCCGTAAATATTTTGTATGGCAAATTTTGCAGCGCCTCTAGCGGTCACTTGCAGAACCAAAATTTGCCATACAAAATATTTACGGCGTCGATATCGAGTAGCGACGAATACTATTGCTTAAAACTCATGGTAGAGGTACTGAGAACCAAACGTGGTAAACGTTTCGTTTTCGCGTTAACGTAAAAACAACTCACAGTGATGACATGACAAATCACAGATGTAGACACAGCTAGGTTAGCTTACTATGTTTATACAGTACACAGTAATATGTCTTATGTCATTTGACGAGTATATTGGGGATCTGCAGCTGATGTAGAAAACGTTTTCATATTGCAAAAGAGAGCGATCCGGGTTATTTGTAATATGGGTCCTCACGAGACCCTTCTTTCTTTACTCACTCAAAGAAATCTATATCTCAATCCAAATCTCTGCCTTCAATTTATATCTAAGAAAGTATTTTGTATGTTCATAAAATTTCAAAATTCTTTCGCTGGTTCCTCCCTCAGGGAACGACCAAATGGAACCGTGCACTAGCTTCTGACGTTTTATAAGTGCCTCTGTAAGCCTATCTGACCGTTCCGGAAACCTTGAGCTGAAAGTGGATACCGATTGATCTATAAACTTTTTACAACATCCACTTCAAGTGCAAAATCATCAAAGGAATATACAAATACGTAAGATATTGAATCATAAAAATCTTCGCTTTTACGCACATCACATTCCGAGCTGTTTGCCGAACGATCCACGGCTGTAGGCAGATTATATTACAGCCTTCGTTTTGTTTTATGGTGATCATCCAAGAGTGGATGGCTATTATCGTGGCTGGAATATCTGGGGTAAATGTTGTGTAAAATCTAAATGGGTAATCTTGGGTTTGTAGGTAAATTACGATTATTTTTAATATTTTTTTTATTTATAGGCTTGCGTTTGACGATGTGGTCGACGGTGGAGTACGCATGTCTAGAAGTAACCTATTCACTCTTGACTTAAATACTCCTAGTTTATTAGAAAGAAAGAAAGAGAGAAAGAAAGAAAAATATTTTATTTGACACAATATAGACACACACAATGCAGAAACAACATGTAGACACTTAAGATAATAAAAGGATAAAACTAACATTGTGTGTCTCACGGTTGCGCCAAATAGGTCCAGTTCAGCAAAAATGCCAGACAGCTACGTGGTAGTTGCCTGACGCTGGTTTCTACCATGTTTGTAACTAGCGGGGAACACATACTCCGGCAGGGAATTCCACTCCTTAGCTGTACACGTCCTTGGCTGTATTATGTTTCATATAAGCCTATATGGGCAGTTATAAAACGTCAGAAGCTAGATACGGTACGAATTGATTGTTTCCTATGGAGATGGTTACTCTTTTTTAACCACGTGTGTTATAAATATCTCGGTTAGATATTTCTTGTTACTACTATAATGTGAGAACAATGTAAATAAATAAAATAGTAAGTCACTAGAGAGATGACCATTCTTAACTTACAGCATCCGTTCATGAACACAACGCGATAATCAAAACCATTCGGCTCATTTGCAACATTTTTTTAAATTATTTATTTTACAATTTATGTACACACAAAAACATAAAAAGACAACACATAGTCGACAATAGTAAAAAGCTACTGCTTATTTCTAAAGAAATTTCTTCCAGCAGACCTGCGAAAAGAGAAATAGAAAGAAATGTAGACAATAGTGTGTAGGAAACAAGAGAAGAAGAAAGTGTGAAGAAGAAGAAAGTGTGTTATTATTTATACTGTATTGTAAACTGGCGTGACAGAGTGGACACCGTTCGACCTTCGTCACATTTAATTGCTTGCTGGTCGATTTATCGATAGAAAATGAGAACGTTCCTTTTACTTGCAGTTTAAGTATGAAGACGGCTAATTGATTTATTTAGTAAACAAGGATGTTTATTGCTTACACACACGTCCTGTGCGAGTTTCTGGCATTTAACACTTATTGTGTTCCTATACAGAGTGACTGGTAATTAGTGACCGAAACTTATACACATGATTGTAGTCATGATAACGAACAACTTTTACTATGGGACCAAACCTGAAATCGCAAAAAAAAAAAACTGCTGGTCAGTACATTTTGACCAGTTAGATGAACGTAAATGTACTGACCAGCAGCATATAGCATATATATTCAGGTCTGAAGTCCCTTGAAGCTGTGAAAAAAAATAAAATTCTAAGTTAACAAAAAAATATACGGCCGTTTATATCGCAAAAAAAGTCTATATCGACACTCTCAAAGGAATCAAAATTCATAGGGTACTTCCCGTTGACCTAGAACCCTGAAATTTAGCACGAAGCAAGGTCTTATAGCTCAAGTACAGGAAAAAATCTGAAAACTGTAAATTTATACATACTTCCCAAAAAAAGTACTCCTTTTGATTCGAATATATCTTCAAGATTCGATTCGGAATTTAAACTATTTACATAAATAAGTTGGTTTGTACGGATCCCTTAGTGTGCGAGTCCGACTCTCACTAGCCCAGTTTTTTATACATAGATAGATAAATATTTTCATGACATAGGTAACCAATATTTTCTTCTGATCGTATCTCGTAACATCTAACGATACGCACTACTTGAACTACTACCGATATTGTATCACTAGTATTACACAGCTTACAAAACATCTATACTCCTACTAAGATAACACAAAGCCATGTATAGATACTTCATACGGTAACCTATACGCTCATTGCTCTAGTTTATTATTATTGGTCGAAGCAATCTCTATAAATCGGCACTTCGGCTCACTGCCAAGTTTACACCAAATGGTTGAAAACACGTAAACTAATCTTATTCCGTTATATTACAGTGTTGAGTAAATTTTGTGTTTAAAGTAATCACTTATCCCTTCAAACTTCTAACTACAACTACTCAACAAGGCCGATTTTAGTGAGGCTGCACAAAGATCAACCAATGTAGGGACCATACTTGTGACCATCCTTACACAGCCGGAACATTTCTTTCCGCATTAGTGCGAATAAAAATCATTTGCTACCTAAAAGCGGTGAGAAAGAAACCAAATTCAAATAAGTATTAGTTTAAAAAAAAAAATAACCAGCCCATCGGTCGAACTGAAAAAGATGTAGGGTCTTTACACCTTTTAATGATGATAGGCAAAAGTACTTAATAATAACGTTTATTGACTAATCAAAGTCGGTATCCTTCCACAAAATCGTCGATTCACGACATCCTTCGGACAAAACTCTCCTTTGAGGCAGGTCTCCAAATGGTGAGTCAAGCTACACCACAAACGATTTGAAATTTGTGTTATGGTGTCAAAGTCAAAGTACTTTATTTGCCAGAAACATGGTAATGAGGATATTGAAAACAGTAATAAGTTTCACATGATTCACCAGTGATTGGTATACAAATGTTAGATAGTATAATGTCAATTAAAATTATTACACACTACTTAAAATACCTACAGCATTCATAAAAACCATAATTGAATAACATACAATATAATATTATTACAATACAATATAATATAATATTATTTTACATTTTTAACATTTCACAATCAGATATATTACAGTACATACATAGTCACTTATATTTTCTTTCTAGGTCATTCTTGTCATTAAAAAAATCGTTTAAGTTATAATAACTCTTGTAATAAATAACTCTAACTGCACCACTCTCTAAATCCAGTTGGTTTTCACACGTACATACTCCGCGATATCCTCAACCTTCGTGGAATAGAACACACGTAGCAAGTAAAGTGCTGATACAATGGTGTCACATTTGTACGGTCTTGCACTGTAGATGACAAATTCATCTTTAAACTTTCTTGAATATGCAACCAGCCCATCGTAGCCCCTTTTACCTTCTGTTCCGCCTCATCAAAGCGAGGGGTCACCACGCTCCAGTGGGCTTCAGATGAGCTTTCACCATCTCGGTGACCAGTCAATCAAGACATAACTGCTAGTAAAAATAAATAAAATAAAATAAAAATAAAAATAAAAAAGCCTTTTATTTCTTACAGAAAATTACTAGTTTACAAGTTACTTAGTTGAAATATTATTTTAATAGAAGAATTTTTAAAAAACGAAATATTATAAATAAGTTATTCTGTAGGAACCCCCCTGCAGGTAAAGGCCTCCTCCAAACTGAGCCAGTCTTCTCTACATTGCGCTGTTTGCATCCAGTTTGGACCCGCTGTGCATATAATTTCATCCTCCCATCTGTTGCAAGGTCTCCCTTTTTTTCTTTTGCCCTCTGGCCCCCTCCATTCTGTTACTCTTTTTGTCCACCTTTGATCTTGCACGCGTGCTAAGTGTCCGGCCCACTTCCATTTTAAGGCAAGAGCTTGAGCTAAACCGTCAGTTGCTTTTGTGATGTTGCGTATTTTTGTATGCCTTATTTTGTTTATTTTTTTAATGTTTAGCATACTGCGCTCCATTCCTCGTTGGCACGCTATGATTTTATTTTTGACATTTTGGTTAAACTTCCATGTCTGGCAAGCATAAGTCAAGCATGGTAAAAGGCAAGCATTCATAACCTTTGTCTTCAGATTGATAGGCATGTTACTCTTAAATATTTCCTTAAAGCTCCAGTACTTATTCCATGTTAACTGGGCCCTGCGTTCAATCTCCTGGTAGTTATTTTGTTTATCGAAGCTTATTTGCTTGCCTAGGTAAATGTATTTTTCCGTATATGGGAGAGGCTCATTGTCGACATATACTTGTACCTTTGTGCTGTTGGTCATAAGCATAGTTTTTGAAAGGTTCATTTCTAGCCCGGCGAGCTTGCTAGCTTCGTTTAGTGACTTTACCATATGCTGTAGTTGTTTTCCTGTCTCAGATATCAGCACCAAGTCGTCGGCCTGGGCTTTTGTCTAGCTTAAGTTTGCTCAGTGCCTCAATGACCTCACTTTCTTCGATTTGGGGTCTTTTTGGTATGTTACCGACGCTGTCGCTGCTGTTCTTTTGGTAGTCGTTGCTAGTGTCTTCTGACTCCTTTGTGCTGTATAGCTCTCTGTAAAACTCTGTCGCTATGCTGATGATATCGCAGCGGTTGTTTTTGGATATTTCGCCTCGTTTTAGCTCTTCGATCCAAGTTTTATTTGTTTTCAGCTCTTTGTATGCCTTTTTTGTACTTCCAGTTTGGTTTATGTGTTTTTCAATAGTTATGTATCTGTAGTTGGCGTAGTCTTTTTTAATATATTTGTTGACAAGCTTGTAAAGCGCAGAGATTTCATTTCTTGTTGCTCTAGTTTTATTTGTACTTCTTTGCAGATCTTGTCTTCTTTTAAAAAGTTTTAATGTTTGCTCTGAAAACACTTTGTGAACTTTCTTTGAGTTTTGTACTGCTCGGGCGTTTTGCAAGCTTGAGGAGATGATTCTAATTAAGTTATCGTAATATTTCTGTACTGCGATATTAGTCTCGGCGAACGTTTGATCTTTCGATATGTAGGAGTTTAGGTATTCTTTGAACTTGGTGATTTCTTCCTTGCCTGTTATTATGCTATGTCGACAGTTAGCAAACTTTGTTCTACTTTTTCTTAAATGTGTATCATATAATATTGTAGCTCTTACTGGCCTGTGGTCTGAAGGGTAATTAATATTTAGTACTTCAATGTTTTTAAACAGATGAGGTCGATTTGACAACACAAAGTCGATTTCATTTTTGTAGGCTCCATCCGGTGACCGCCAGGTCCATTTTTTTTTGTTTTTTTTTTTGAAGAAAGTGTTCAAAATTGACAGTTTATTTTCACTGGCGTATTCAATTAATCTTTGTCCTCTCTCGTTTCTAATTCCATATCCGTGTGCTTTCGTGATTAAATGTTCCTCGTTTTTTGGAATCCCAATTTTTGCGTTTAGGTCTCCCATGAGAATGAAATCTTTGTGGGCTAGTTCTATTGCTCTATTTACTGTCGCATAAAAGCTGTCGAGTTCATTGTCGCTTGCTTGTGTAGTAGGGGCGTAGACTTGAATGATGGATAATCTGGTACTCTCAAATTTCAGGTTCAATATGGCTACTCTTTCAGAAAGGCCGAGGTAGCTTTCTATACTATTTTTAAGATGGTATTTAACTATAAAACCTACGCCATGTCTTCCAGGTGTGTGACCTGTATAGCAGAAAATGAAATTTTCATGCTCTTCGATTTTGTTTCCAATGCGTCTTGTTTCAGCTAAACCTAATATGTCATATTTAATTTCTTTGAGAGCTTCGTTTAGCTCTATCAGGCGTTCATATGATGAAAGTGTTTTAACGTTATATGTCAGAATGTATAATGTTTTTTGTGAGGTTTCTTTTTCCAGAGGGTTGTTTGGAGGGTTTTGGTCATAATCTTCCACGGTGACCAGCCGGCTTGGAAGATGGGTTTGGTGTTCTGATAGTGGTTGTTGTATGTTGACATTGCGAGAGGGGGGCGGTAGTTGTTATATATTAACGTTATTATTTTGCTGCGGGTCTGATGAGTTGTTCGTATTCTTGCTAATCAAGTAGTTTAGCATGCCCGGTTTTAGAATACCTTCCGATAGGCTTGAAGTTCTTCTTGTTTGTGTTTGTGATTTATTTTTCTTGTTAGCCTGTGTATTTGTATCGACTCCTTTTGTGGTTTTGTTTTCAGGTGAAATTGAAAGCATTCTTTTGTTATTTCCAGCTGTTTTGGTCTTTTCACTTATAACAAGCTTGTCGTATTTTATTTTTACAAGGTTTCCCTTTTCCCTTTCGATTCTTGCTTGTTCTTGAAGCTCTTTTCTCTTCTCTAAAATATTTATAGGAAAATCTTCCGTTATGTAGTAGCCGGTATTTTTTAGCGCATTTCTATTTTTAAACAAATTAATTTTTGTGCCGAGTGTACAAAAAGTGACAATTATTGGTCGGGTTCTTTCCCCTTTCTTGCCTATTCGTCTAACTTCTTGTATGTCCCTACGATCCAATTCTTGAGAGAAATTTTCTTTGATAAAGTTTACTATGAGATTTTCTAGTTCAAAATATGATGTTTCCATTTCTTTAATTCCGAAAAAGACGATGTTGTTTTTTCTTGCTTGTTTTTCTAGAAAGTACAATCGTTTTTCTTGGTTTTCGCATTTTTCTCTTAGATGTTCATATTTTTCACTGAATAGTTTAAACTTATCTTCCAATATGCAGTTTATGTTTTGCGTAACTTTTTCCGTCACTTTTTCTCCACTTTTTTCTATTGCGGTTTTCTGTTCATCTAAATCTCTTCGAATTTTCCTAAGCTCACACATAATTTCTTCCATCTTCTATATTTTCCAGATAGTTCTGTAGATTGTATCACAGTAGTACAAGTGATTTTTTAGGATTGTTTTGCTGGTACCAGCGCCCTCTTGAATTTCTGTTCCGACTCACTAAGACAGCTAGCTCCTTGATGGATCGTAGTCGTAGATCACAGTTGGTTTGAATTTGTATTAGTGATATTGGTAGCTTTCCACAGATGTCGCTAGTGTCTTTGTACCATTGTGCCACTCGCTTGACGGATCGATCGTAGTTCAAAGATGGTTCTGACTGTGTTAGTGATACGGGTACCTTTCCACAGATGTCGCTAGCTCCTTTGTACAATCGTGCCACTTATTATTGCAAGTCATTGATATTGCAAAAGTAGGGTTATCTAAATCACTTTTATTTTTATTTATTTTTTTAAAACACGATTTCTAGGATTATAAATGTTCACTATTTACTTCAGTTTTAGTTAGTCTATCACTTCAAATGCATTTAGTATAGGGGATATACCTGTATAAACACGCAATACGAATAGTTCACAGTCAAGTCACTTTTCACATATTATATAGTTTTCACTCAATGTTAGACGCTGTCCACAATGTATGATGAAAATCACTTGTTTGCTTTATCACTTTTATCTTTTGCGCTGAGTAAATGCACTTATATTTATTTTGAGATCACTATTAGTACGGAGCCGAAGTAAACATTGGCACTGTAGCGCCCTCTCTCCTCCTAGTAAGAGTTTAAATAGGAAATCGTTAGGTAATGGGAGACTAATAAAAATTGGGGTCGATTATTGTGATAGAAAAAATGTTGAAATTAAAAAAAAATCTGTCAAGTTCAGTACCAGTACATGTGCCCAGTTGAACATAAATGTCCTGAACTTGCTTATTTTTTTCGCAATTTCAGGTTTGGTCCTATAGTAAAAGTTGTTTGTTATCATGACAACAATCACGTGTTTAAGTATCGGCCACTAATTACCAGTGACCCTATATGGTGATAAAAAAAAACTGGCCAAGAGCGAGTCGGACTCGCACACGAAGGAACGATAAAATAATGTATCTTTTATGGGAATCCTTTAATTTTTAATTTAATTATAACTCTATTATTTGTCGTTGTAGCGGTAATAGAGAAACACGATATAGTACAGGCAGGTGAGTTGATCTTTTGATTTGATTTTTCACCTGAATACCACTTTTTTATCCTATTTTAGGGGTTTCATTATATTACAAGATACTCAAATAAATTCCTTAAAGCAATTCTGTAAATCGATTAGATGGCCGGTCGAGAATTGATGTTTCAAGACTATAAGTGCTATAAGTTCGAATCATGAGCAGCGTGAAACTGCTGATGATTCGACCTTATAGTTTTAGAGATTTTGATGCTTCGAGGTAGGGAACTAGCGCGCTAAAAATTTATCGATTTCAAGTACTGTCGAGTTAACATTTTCGAGCAAGTGTTATTCGAGCTAACGACATTCGATTTCAAGTAGGGAACCCGGAGATGATAACTTAAAAACCATCTAGGTCAGATTCTTCAACATTAAAGTGAAAACTTTCTCCATGCCTTTATCAACGATCATGCCACCGATTAACACGATCATGACTGTGATCTGAAGCATTTCCCATAATCCATCTAGACAGTACCGTAACTAGGGCAGTGCTAGCTGTGCCCGGGCACAGGGCGCAAGAATTAACAACCCAGGACCAAGTTTTGAATTACGCTTGGTGGTTAGTTGCTTACGTATAATACCTTTTATACTATTTTTCGTGTACATAATACGGTTGTAGACACGTCCAACCCGGTTTGCCAAAAGTATACTGCCGATTGAGTTCCTTAGCAGTCCTAAACTAATCTATACTAATACTGACAAAAGCTTGAACTAACAGGACAAGTCCACTCCAATCTGTGTGAAATTACTATTTCAGACACTAATCGAATTGGTATTACTTTGACGCCTGAGTTTGTTTCGGTGTTTCTTCTCAGGGTAGTCAGTTAGGAAACACCGGCCTCATTTACCTCACCTCACCGGTTCAAACTGATAAAAAAATTACGTGTAAAAGGGTTTTTAAAAATCTATTTGCTAAATATATCATATATACATGTTTAGAGCTCTAACAGCCACAAGTGGTAAATTGATGGTGGTGTGTTTGAAACATCACATTACGCGTTGTGCAGGATTTGTGTCAAATAAAACAGGAGAAATATGAGATTACTTCGCAACTTTAAACTACAGTGTACGGATAAAGATGCAGATCAGATGCCAGGGGCTCTTAACGTGATCACGACCTAAAATAATTTTTTAAAAGGATTGAGCTATGTATGGTGTACAGCTTCATCACTCTTTCTCGCTGGCACGATTGATATTTTAACACGTCATGGTAAGGCCCCTGCTACTTTAACTAAACAATAAAACAGGATGCGTCGTCGCTCGTTGCTATCAAGAAAATAATAGGCAACGAGTATTTTTATGTCTACTCATTTTTCTTTTTCACATAGTTCGAGCCAGATAAGATTAAAACATTTTGGGGGCGGTTAGAGGAGATAGCACCTGGCGTTTAGAAGACTAGTTACGGCACTGCATCTAGATTCACTTAGCCTGGGTACCACACGCGGGTATCATATTAAGTTTCTTGGAACTTTCTCACCGTGTGAATGTGAAGTTTGTGTTATTGTTTATGACGCTATCTTCGTGTCTGTGCGCAATATCAATTGTCACTGAAGTGCTAAGTAATGGAAACCTGCTGTCAAATAGAATGAATAGGCATGTAGGGGCAAGAAACAAAACTTAGAAGGAATTTTTTTTCTTCATTCAAAACTAGCTTTTGCCCGCGGCTTCGCTATCGCTCTGCCCTACTCTACCTTATACCAATAAATGAGCCGGATTTGGATATATTTTATTTTTTTTATTTAACGGAATATAAAATATCCTATGTCCTTTTCCTGGTTCTAAGCTACCTTCCCACCAATTTTCAGCAGTTCTTGAGTTATAAATCGCGAATCTGACCCTAATTTAGAAAGGAAGAAAGAAAGAAACATATTTTATTATGTTTCTTTCTTTTTTTTATTATATGGGCTTAGAAACACAATCCTGAAACGATTTACGATTTCAAACGTATTTATCTACGAGATTACGTCACGGAAACATTTGAAAGTTACAAATAATAAAGCTTTTGTTTTTTATAAATAAAACCGCTCTTTTGGGGCCGCGAAGTCGACATAGTTCCGAGCGAAGTTCATACAAAAATAACAGGGACTATAACCGGCCCTTAAATTCAAAATAATCAAAATTTTTAATATTGCAAAAATCGTGTCATTTCTCTGTATAAGTCAGTTTCTCATTTGATATTTATATAGATTTGTCCTTCTAGCTGAGATTGTAATATGTATTTTTATAAAAAGTATTACACTTTTACTTATCACAGATTATTGTGACCTGTGGAATGGAACTAATTAACAAATCATCAACCTTTCATATCACAGTTTAATTTGAGGCTATCCGTCTTTGACGTCACCTCATTATCTCCTTTTTACCTTCTAGTGCTGCAGAATGCGAGAGAGTCTGCGCCGGCTCGCGTCAGATGACGGCGACGGCATGGAGCGACGAGGACGCAATGTTGGCACGAGAAGAGTGAGGGTCGAGTTGATGCTGGGCGAGCATATCACTGTGGATGTGGAAGTAAGTGTACTTCTAGCAATTGTGACTTATAGTGTAGTGGTATGCGGTGACGAGGACGCAATGTTGGCACGAGAAGAGTGAGGGTCGAGCTGATACTGGGCGAGCATGTCACTGTGGATGTCAAAAAAGAAATAAGAAATAAGTCACAGGCGACACTCAGACGCAGCTTTTATGTTCTACTTTTATTTAAGTTCATCGTATGTATCTTAATTTCGCTTTCTATTAGACACTTACAAACCAAGTTCCATCCACAATGATGTAGTGACATTTGTCTTAGGACCTATCCTGTATCGTGGTATCCAAGTTCTTCGCGCGATTAGACCATATGCAACAGTTCGAAATCAACTATCGAGTATCGGGCAGTTACCCGGACCAGACACAGCACTGTTCTGGTTTGAGGAGCCTCCCTTTTGAATGAGGATTGCGGGGAACACCAGAACAATTTCTACGAGTCCTAGATGCCACAGTTTTCCTGTCGACATGGCGATTTGTCACGTGTTGAACACAAAAAACTTCATGTGTTTTGAAATCCAATTTAGTTCGTTTTTATTGTGTATTGTATGCTCCTCATCTGCGCCTGAGCACTTTGTAATGTGTACTAAATCCGCCAAATGAACACAAGGCTTGATTCTTTGAAGTGTTCTTCAACGGAGCAAGAGTCTTTACGCGTATTTTACGGTCTCATAAAACACAGATAAAGTTTATGTGTTCGATACAATTTAACGCTTATTTACTGTGCGCAGTATGCAGCTAATTCTTCTAAATTGAATGATGGTACACAATGATCTGTGTAGGAAGGCTTCGGTGGTATTGGTCTTTTAGATTTGATTTTAAATCAAGGCAATACAATTTATGGCAAGAATTAAGACTTTTTTTTGTGGTGGGAAATCATCTGGTGTCACTCTAGGTTTGAGCGAGAGGGAATGCTCGCATCGGGTCATGGCCTATACCAAGGCCCGGCGTGAGAGATCGCTGCCGTCGATGGCCCCCAAGAGGACACGGCGGTGCTCTGCCCAGGTGGGGCACACCTCTACTGTGTGCTCCACCGTGTCCTCCTGGCGATCCACACAGTGGTGACACCCGGACGTTACCTCCGCACGAATCCGGTGCATGAATTTTCCGAACTGACCGTGTTCGGTGAGAACCTGCATCATGCGGAAGTTGAGGACGCCGTGAGGTCTTTCAAGCCACTCCCCAAAGAAGGGACTTACGCCATATTTATGGCGTGCCCAATCTGTTGCCCTTTGCGTTACAGGACTACGGCAACGTTTTCAGAAATTCCTCGTGACTCTAGCGGGGAAACTTCTGCAGTTCATGTGACAAGAGGTACCTTCTATCTTCATAATCTATTTCGTTGAACACTAACTGAAACAATGATGACAAGAAAATGTTCCCAAACAACCGCATAAAATGTCAGGTCGTGATCACTGTTTTTTTTTAGTATTTGGTGTGATCCAATATCAGTTTTATGTCCCGATTACACCGCGTGACAAATAAAACGACCGCTTTTTCAATGTTTTTTTTTTTTTATATATTACTAATTTTAATAATTACTAGCTTTTGCCCGTGGCTCCTGTCAACTGACTAGGTACTCTATTCTACTCTACCCTAGTCTACACTTCTCTCTCTACCTTATTCTTTTCCTTTTTTTTTTCTCCTGACAATAACAAACACAACAAAAAAAGAATTAGCGAAATCGGTCCTGCCGTTCGTGTGATTGCGTGACCAAGGGTAATAGGAATTCATTTATACACCGTTAAGTCGTTTTAATTCCGCGGAGAGTCGATTCGGTACATGAAATACTATCGATTTATAACGGAAAAATTAAAAAATAAAGTACATTTTTTCTAAAACTCGAATTAATATACGCATGTACGAAATTAATTTCTACAAGTAAACGAGTCAATAACCTTGTAGATAGTTGCCGGTGTTGCGTACTAACTACCTACAAGTCATTGACCTCGCTCAGCTGACGTTTACTTAAAGAAATTAATTTCGTATATGCGTAAATTAATTCGAGTTTTAATTTACGCATATAAGAGATCGACCCTCCACGGGATTAAAACCATCAAAATTTAATGATGTATAAATATAATGTAACAGTGATGCATAATTGCCCTTCTCATTACGACTTTAAAAAATTGCCAAAGATATGCGGACTGCACTGTCGGTTGCCACTTTTGAAGCAGTTAGATCTACTGCACTAAAACTGCAGCTTAGCATCTGGCGTGTAGTTCGTCTGTTTACTGTTAAACGCAATATTGCTGGCCACAATTCGTTACAATCAATGCCAATCCCTCTCAGATTAGGTAAGCGTCTTCAATCTCCATCATTCAATTAAGGCCGACATCCATCTCAATCCACCATCCGCCATCTTATGCCTTACCATGACATGTCATGTCGTGTTAAAATGTTAAGTGTGCGAGCGAGACAGAGTGATGGAGCTAAACACCGTATATTAGGTAGATTAGGTCACCAAAGGAATCACGCTAAGAGCTCGTGTTACATAGTGAATATATTTAAATGAGAATATATACTTTTAAAACATCATGCAATTGAATAAATAATAATAACAATAACACCAATGGCTAATGGCTTAATAGCCAAGAGCCTCGACCAACACCTTAGGAGGCTCTCGTTAGGCGGCTGGATCAAGGGCTTGATTCAGAAAGCGTTACTCCTGGACACGGCTCGTATTGTTAGGAGGTTCCTTTCTCTGGAGCCCTGACCGCCGGTAGCTTGGACCCTGTTCCCGATACCGGTGGGATACTACTTTTTAAATTTTTAAATGTTCTTTATTTTGTATTGAAATGTTTAAAAATATAATTTATATGTGTGTATAAATGAATAAAGAAAACAATAACACAAAAAAAAAACCTAAAAATAATAATAACAGTAACAACATTAATAACAAATGAAATAATAATAATAATTGGATGAAGGTGAAGAGAACATTAATAATTAGAACTAAAAATATTAAACTATGCAGAAAAGAAAATAATAAAAATAAGTTAATAAACCTTTTATTATTTGGTGTGAGTTTCCATGACTTTTTTCTTAAATTGAGCGGCGGAAAGGACAAACATGTCTATGTGGCAAAAGTATTCATGAAAGTTGCTAGTCAGTCTGCGCAGAGGCGCACGCAGGCCAATATTTGTGCAGCAGTAATTGTATAGTTAACAATACCATCTTGAAACGTGATAAAGTTGGTGAGAGATTAATAAATAATGCAGTCAGACAAGTAACTGACATGCGTTCACTACAGTTACTTGCCGCTTTGGGAATGTACGAAGGACGTGTGCAGAATATTAGTTGTAAATGCAATTTATCGGATAGATTAGTTTATTTTTAGGTCCATTACATGTAACATTTCCTCAGTGTGAGTGGCTTCAAGCCCGCGTAACTTCTTAGTCGTGCGTTCGAAGTTTACTTAAATAACTATGAGTAGATATGAAACGGTCGACCTCTGTGCTCCCGACGAAACGGCAGCGTCGTCTTGCCGTCGTGTCGCGTCTGTGAAGCTACGTGTCCGTGCACAGTAGGCCATAGTTCTGAATGTAAGCTTCACGCAGGCATACAACAAGCGTATAGTGACGAATATTCAAGTGTACGAAGTTATGCGTCTGTCAACAGATCTTACGGTACCAACCGCGAACGCAACTTTTTAGGGCCAACGCTTCGTTAGGCGGACCTTAGGGTTTGTTTACGGAAACCGCCGCGTCATCGCGCGCTAACACAAACATATGGCAATGTACGACGACCGACCAACGCGCCGGGTCTGCGTAAACACACACTTAGAGTTACCAAATATTGCAGAAATAATTATTATTGTTTATTGTGTTACTCAAGTTGGACTGATCACCTGGCAAGAGTTGCGGGTTGCGCCGATGGATGCGAGATGCACAGGATCGTTCATGGTGGCAACACTTGGGGGAGGCCTATGTCCAACAGTGGACGTCTTTCAGCTGATAAGATGATGATGATGACTGTATTACTCTCAGAACTATTTTATAGGTATGCGGAGTAGAGTGTGAAGTCCCACAAATCTTCACTAAAAGGGGAGGCTCCTCCGGCTGGAGTGTTATGGCTGGTCCAGGCAACTGTTCGATATCGGGCTGTTGTATATGTTGTAATCGCGTGGAGAACTCTAATAGGCGATGCAGGATTTGAGATTTAAATTCCTATAATTATGGCGTCATAGAAATTATTGACTACTATATACACGGCTAAATTTAGATTATTTTAATCCCGTGGAGGGTTGATCCGGTACACGGTTCGCGTTTAAAAGTAGCGATAATTAAACCTATCTTGAAAAAAGGTGGTAAATCCAAAGACCCTAGCCAATATAGGCCAATAGCTCTACTTCCAACATTTTCAAAAATATTTGAAAAACTAATGATGAATCGCATGTGTAAATTTTTAGAAAAATTCAACATACTCGACGATAATCAATTTGGTTTCCGGAAAAACCGTTCGACGACTTTAGCAGTGTACACATATACACAGGAAATCCTCACCTATATCAAGGATAAAAACTATGCGATAGGCCTTCTGCTAGATATGACAAAAGCTTATGATAAGGTTTTACACTCTATCCTAATTACTAAACTAAATGGAGTTGGCATCAGGGGCGATGCACTTGACTGGCTTAGATCGTACCTCTCTGACAGGAAGCAATGTGTACAAATAGAATACCTGGACAACGACACACGTGAGCTACTAAATGTGCGCTCTGACACGTTAACAATAAACTGGTCTATTCCTCAAGGGAGTGTGATAGGATGTATACTCTTCCTTATATATATCAACGACTTACCGAAAATTTGTGACAATCTATGTGTACTATTCGCCGATGACATCTCCATACTCTTTAAAAGCCCTACAAATAACCAAGTAAATAACCACCACATAATTGAAACCTTCAATAAAGTAAAATCCTGGCTTCACCAACATAACCTTGAAGTAAACACTAAGAAAACTAAATTAATTCAATTCAAACCTTATCAAAAACAAAAAATAAATCTCAAAACCATAACTAATATTATCAAAGTTGAGGAAGTTGACGAATTTGATCTCTTAGGTATCACCCTGGATAGTCATTTAAATTGGAAAAAGCATATAGAGAAAATTAAGCTAAAATTATCTTCATTTTCATATGGCCTTAGTGTCCTTAAAGTAAACACAAAAACTGAGTGCGCTTTATCTGCATACTACGCATATGCTTACGCATGGCTTCGTTATGGTATCATTATGTGGGGACATAGTACAGACGCTAATGACCTATTTATTGCCCAAAAAAAATTCCTCCGCATTATATTTAATATAAAGCGTAGAAATAGCTGCAGACCATACTTTATAAAACATAAGATCTTAACACTACCATCAATTTACATACTAGAAATAGCGACTTTCGTTAGGAAGCATTTACACATGTTTAATTTTGAAAAAAATGCACGCCGTAAAGATAAATTAGTCCTTCCAGTGCCCAGACTTGAAATGTATAAAAAAAGTCCAGAATACCGTAGCATTCAGATTTACAACAGACTACCTGATAGTATAAGGTCTACAAAATCTTTAAGTATTTTTAAACATAGACTGAAATGTGTACTTTTAGAAAAATGTTATTACAGTATTAAAGAATTTATGGATGATAAGCTATTGTAATAAATAAATAAATAATTAACTACATGATAATGATAATAATTTAATGTAATAATGTATGGAATAATTTTAATAGAATGACCCAGTATAATAATTATTTATGTATAAAACTGTATTAATTTGTATGATGTATGAAATATTTGTTAATAATTAATTTGTATGATGCATGTAAAATTTGTATAATTATAAATGTTGCTGTGCCCTACCAGGGTCCGTGTTTGAGACAATAGATTTCTGTAACAACTATTCACAACATGAATGCAATAAATAAATAAATAAATAAATAAATAAAAAACATGAAACACTATCGATTTGTAAAGATAAAATTAAAAAATTAAGTCCTTTTTTAACTCGAATTAATTTACGTATGTACTAAATTAATTTGTTTAAGTAAACATCGAGTCAATAACCTGTAGGTAGTACTAACTACTTACAGGTTATTGACTCGCTCAGCTAATGTTTTTTTCTTTTTAGGGTATTCAGCCAGGAAACACCGACCTCATATAGTTTAAATTGACGTTTTTAAAAACAGTTTTTAAAACCTATTTGCGAAATAAATATCATGTATCTCTCTCTTTCCAGCGCAAGGCTCGTGGATCAGACCTCCTGGACCAGATCTGTGACTCCTTGGACCTGCTGGAGAAGGACTACTTCGGGCTGCTGTATACGCAGCGAGGGGACCCCAGGGTCTGGTTAGACCTCAATAGGAGACTGTCCAAGACTTTTAGGAGTAAGTAAGATAGTTATTTTGCATGAGGAAGATAATTAATTAATATTGAATAAGACCTAAATTGATACTTAGGTTGTACGAGTATAGATCGAATGCGTGTATCTATACGAGTATTTAATATTTATTCGAATGCAGACATATATTATGTCTAATTGTACAAAACTTTTTTTCTCTCTCTGCTTTTGCAACTGAACTAGTTAAAGGAGAACAGAGAAGTGAGTCCTTGTGGCGGCGATTGGTGGCAGCGATCTTTCACGCTAGGCCTTGGTACAGGCCATGATTCGAAGCGAGGAGGAGTAACAGGCGGTCGACTCCAGCCGCACGCGTGAGGCCACGGCCCTCCCGCCCCAGTCGCCACCAGGATACCGATTTCCGGCTACCGGCGGGCTTGCGGACGGTGAGCGAGCCGTTGCTCGTCGTCCGCCTGGATTCAATTTTATTTTCAAACCATCCAGGGTTCCACTCAAATATATACATCCAAATCGGTCAAGCGGTTTAGGAGGAGTTTGGTGAAAAACACACGTACAGAAATTATACGAGTATATATATTATGTTACTGGTAATCTGTATAATTCAGATCTGATTCAGATTGCATTGCATAGACTGCGGAGAAGTAAGCACTTATTCTTGTTTACAAAGAAAAACCTTACATTTTTCAGACGAACCATGGGACGTGCGACTTGCAGTGAAGTTCTACCCGCCCGAGCCGAGTGAACTGACGGATGATGTGACCCGTTACCAAATAGCTCTAGCCGTTAGACGAGACCTCATGGAAGGTAAGACAAGAATTCATTCTTTGTAGGGTTCTGTACCTCAAGCGGAAAAACGGTAACCCTTATGGGAGTGCTTTGTTGTCCGTCTGTCTATTTATCTGAAAACAATATATATATGGCCGTTTATGTTGCAAAAAACATATAAGTACTCCGCCCCTCAAAGGAATCGAAATTCATAGGGTCATAGGAGATTCTAGGGAGGAGATTCAAGGGATTTAGCATGAAGCAAGGTCTCATAACATAAGTATAAGAAAAAAAAACTGAAAACTGTAAAGAACTAACTAGGTCACAAAAAAAACTTTTTTGCATTTCGGAAAAATCTTCAAGATACGATTAGTGAACTGAACCGTTTTCATACCTAAGTTTATAAGAACCCTCAAAGCATAGCATAGCAGTATAGCAGGTTTCTCCCTGTTTTTTTTTACTTAAAAAACCGCGCTCCAGAACGATTTGATGAGATAAACGAGATGGAGGATCTAAGGCCACAGGGAATTTTTAAAAAGGAAACCTGTGGTCCTAAAACGCTTAGAGGCAATTGAGGAACACAGGTGAAGTTTTAGCTAGTACAAGTCTGACACGTCTCTATGGTCCTTCCTAGAGTGAGAGAAGATAATATCAAATGAACACCAATCTCAAAAAAAAAAATTGAGTATTTCACCTTCGATTGAACTCCAGAGTGCTTCGAATTTTAAACTCCAATCTAAGGAATTCCTAAAAGAAAGCTGTAATATCTTTTGAATTAGCCAAAATAATTTCAGACCATTTTCCACAAACTTGCAGGTCGCCTTACCTGCTCTCACATAACATACGCGCTCCTCTCGTCGTACGTTCTTCAAGCTGAACTGGGAGACTTCGAGGAGTCACACAACATCAACACCGCCTTGCATCAGCACAGGGCAGTTCCTGTCAACGTCATCACGCCTGAACTGGAGGCGAACATTGACGAGCTGTACCGGAAACATAGGTGAGTCTGTGGCGACTTAGGAAGGATGGGCCAGACGGTTGCAAACTGGCGTTCCTACCTATGTAACCTTGGTTCGTGTGTTTGGTTTGTGTTGCGGCTACATGGATGATAACCACATGCCAACACGTTCGCAAATCAGTCAAGGGCGTTGAAGGTCATGGTTTACAACCGCCGTCTACACGGACTGAAAATAGCAAGGTTATCTTGGTTGGGACGTTGGTTTACAACCGTCTGGTCAACCCTTTAACCACCACAATCGAATTGGAAAAAGACCTCATCTTCTTTTCCCAACTAGGTCGGCTTCCACTTTAACCAGATGCGGGAAGCTTAATAACCTGACGATCACCTGACGGACACAATGTGAGGGCATCAAAAGCTTCAAGTTCTCCGATGATCTCAAATGTCTAGTAGGTGTGTCATGAAGGAACTTAAAACGTTCTTTGAGATAGGAGGGGGTTGTAAATTAATTTTATGATCAAGCGATGGGAGATGATTTCGAGATAAGAAGTCGCATATGACGCTGTTATAGGGTGTCACGCGCTTTGGATCTAGCCTCATTACTTAGTATTGCCTGCCTAGGATCTAGCCATACAAAATGGCATCACCCGCCTGGTATATAGCTCGTTAACTAGCATCAGTATGCAATTCTACTGTGTATTTGTGGGTCGAAAATTTATTAAAACCCACTTTTTTTTAAGAATTGAAAAGATAAACTAAAAAGTCTGTTTTATTTTTTCAGAGGCCAGACCCCTGCAGAAGCTGAACTTAACTATCTAGAGACTGCCAAGCGTCTATCTCTGTATGGCGCAGAGCTGCACGCTGCCACCGACTGCCAGGACGTGCCCATCGCACTGGGTGTCTGCCACAGCGGAGTAGCTGTGTATAGAGATGGGTGAGAGACATTGTAAGATACACATGCGACTTAGTAACTGCAATAGAACTGATATAATAGAGCGGGCAGTAAATGGCAGCTGCGCAGTTCTAGGTCATCTACAATGAAATAAAAATATAGCTGTTTTTGGCGGGATTTTAGTGAGTGAACTTTAATGGCTATTTTAATTATTCGTTATTTTATTCCAAGCGATTATTGTGATATAAAATTTGATATAGTAGCGCAACTGGGCAATATGTGGAATCGTTAGAACAGGTACGATCTTGGTAAAATGGAGCTGAAGATTATAATGTAATGTTTACTACTTAAGCGTAGTTTGCTAAGAAGTTTGACTTAATACATTTGCTACTAAATACTGCAAAAACATTAGACACATCCATATTGTAACGGTAAACAAATTCACTATTCATCCGAAGACATACCTAACTAATGCATTCGCAGTCTGAGAAAAAAAAATATACGACTGTCTTTGCCTCCAGGCTCCTGATGAACCGCTTCCCCTGGGCCAAGATCACGAAGATCTGCTACAACAAGAGACTGTTCACGCTAAGACTGAGAGCGGGTGAGTTCGACGAGTTCGAGACGATCCTAAGCTTCAAGCTAGCAGCCACTAGCGCTTGCAAGAAGCTTTGGCGCTGCAGCGTGGAGCATCATATGTTTTTCAGGTAAATCATTGTTATTATATTGTTAGTGTTTACTCTTTTAGCCTGCTGTAAGTTTTCCTGAAAGTATTGCATTGAATTGCATCAGCCTTATAATTTTCCCAATGTTGGGACTCAGGCCTCCTCTCTAGGAGAGGGAATTAAAAAGTAAATCTAATGCAAAAGTATTAAAATAAAATAAATAATTAAAACAATATAATAGTCCTTGATGAAAATCGCAAATCAATATTATAGTATCATGTGATGGCGATCATGGGCCGATATATGCCATAACGGGCTACTGTGTGCCATCATGGGCCACTCTGTGCCATCATGAGCCACTATAGGACATCTTAGGCTACTGGGAGCCGTGATGGATTGCAACGAATCATAATGAGCCACTACAAATGGCCAGTGTCGACGATAATGGGCCATTGCGGGCCACGATAGGCCACTACAATAAGCCAATATCGGCCCGCATAGGCAGAGGATGGCACTGTGGGTAATTTTGGGGTAACATGGCCCTTTGTGGTCCATCATGGGCCAGTGTCGGCCAGCATGGGCCATTGTGGGTCAATAATTTGATTTCCTATTGTTTCCAGACGTGAATTCCCCGTACCCGTTGAGCGTATCCCTGGCTTCGCTCGTCTCGGCTCTCGGCGTCTGTCGTGTCGCCGCACGCTGCGACAGATGCGCGCGGCAAACGACCACACGCCCACTGCTGCCTGACACTACGTACACTGACATCCGAGGTCGTTGCCACAAACACATGATATTCTAAATACCGTTAGTTTATAATCTGTCTCGCGAGATTGTAAACTTACTGGTTACAATTCAACGCATTAATTTTTCGGTAGATTATAATTTGTCTAAGTGAAACTATTGAATCATAATCTGTCGCGCGTTAACCTGACAGCTGTCCGTAAGCTGTCACTGATTGATCGGTCTTACAGTAAGCTGTGCTGTGTACATAGAGTTAAATTAGGATTGAAACACTGGCATCAGTCAAATAAACGAAAAGCACTTCAAGAAATGTGACAACAAGTATTTATTTATTATTTAGTTTTAGTAACTAATCAATAATTCTGACATTATCATAGTAAGACGTAACAGATATCAAGCAGTAAGCAAGCAGTTGTAAGTAAGCAGTATGTTACAGTTCACAATCTTTCGGCAGTTTATAATTTCGGGAGATAGATTATAATCTAACAGTATTCAAGATTTTAAAGTGATATAAACACCGCCACTTCATAACAAATCACGTAAAATTGTGAACTCTTTATTTTCAATCAAACTCGGATAAATTATAATCAAGTTAAATTTAAATTATCACAGTATTTTAAAAAGTTTACATTCTGGCTAGGTTTATTACAATCTTACGGAATTCGCAATTCATATTCAATTCTTGCATGAAACAAATTAACTTATTATATTAAAATATTCTATAAGTTTTTCTTATTGGATCGAATCAAGTCTGTGCATGGGAGATTAAAATTCATTCATATATCAAGGCATTCTGTTATCTTAATAAATAACTTACAAATAAGTGCCATTAGGTATTATTTATTACAGAATATAAAATGTAAATAATAATTATTTATAATTACATTAATATAAGTAGAATGATGTAATCTTGTTGTTAAAAATATGAGTAGAATTTTACCTCAAAAAAGTAGCCTAGATAGCAATTCTTTGTGTTGACTGTACCTCTTCCTTGCTTGTAATGCTCTGTCATAGGCTATAATGCATTTCATTAAAAATCTTAAAACTACACAACAGATAAATAATTGTGTCTTTATTTAATATTTACGTCACACTATTTGCTATCGAACTTCTTCCAAATGGGTTGACTGATTTTTGTGATTTTTTTTTTTGTGTATATTTGATAGGTTTGAGAAAAGCTCGTAAGCTATTTTTTTATTTTTCTACCCCCAGCCTCCATTTTTTAATTTAATTATACGGTAGAAACACATTACCGACTCAGCTAGTATCTTTATACATAAAATATAATTAGTCTGTACGTGTGGTTACGTTAGTCACTTAACACATCCAAAACGGCTTGACCGATCCGGATGAAACTTTGTATGTATATATGAGTGGTGGGTTTCTGAATGATTTGAAAGATGAAGATAATTTTATTTGTCAGACCATGGGTGTACATGCAATTGTACCCGGTAGATGGCGCCGCAATCGGGTTTTCAATTATTTTTTCTGACGAAAATCCAGCTTTCGGGCAGGCCAACGACTGTCAGGACCTCTAGTTATGAATAAAGTAGTGTTGTCTTCTAAGAAGTCTTATTCGGTTAGTTATCATATTGCGTCGAACTAAATACTTTATTATACATGTGTAAATTAATTCGAGTTATAAAATAAAGTACTTTATTTTTAATTTTTTCTGTATAAATCGATAGTATTTCATGTACCGAATCGACCCTCCGCGGGATTAAAACGACCAAAATTTAACGGTGTATAGTTTGATGATGATACCAACAATTATTATTTTTTGCTTTTCTTTATGCTTAGGGGCCTTACTTAAAGAGGTTTAGAGACACCCTATGTAGCTCCATCCTTTTAACAGTTCAGTTTAGGTTGTGAAATAGACTGCGTTAACAGCTCTTGGAAGGGCCTCAGAGATGAGTGACACGAGGTACTCTCAGCGCGCTCATAGCAAACCATTTTAACCGACTTCCAAAAATAATGAGGTTCTCAAGTCGTCTGATTTTTTTACCAAGACGACTGTACATAGGTTAAAGGTCCACAGCTCATTAAAACCACCCTGCGGTTAGTATTCTTTATATGGGTGTGTGCTCACTATATCCTCTCCGTAGTGTCACCGGATCGCTTCAGTGTACCTAACTTGGTTGAGGTGGCTTGAGTTTGTGGAGGCGAGGCGTTGCAAAGAGGGTACCGGGTGGCTCTAATGAGCTGTGTGATCTTTATTTAAGATATGTGTACTTATGTGGAAATACATGGTAAGAGGAGAAAAAATTGTCATCTCCTGACAATTCACGCGCTCGTGAGAGTGGCGCTTTTGATCACCATTATTACAATAAGTAAATGCATTTTTTGCTAAACGAATTGGAATCATAGTTCATTTTATTTATTTCCCTAAAATAATGTATTTTGGTTAGCATATATCATGATAGTAATTGGTAATATTTTCGAATTTTTTGAAGAATTATGTTTTAATTACGTTTAGCGTTAAATATATTTCGTGATTAGTAATGTAAGTAGCTATAAATATAAAATGACTGTATAAAAAAAATTAACGATCAAATAGATCGTTAATAATTTTGTATTGTAGGAAGTATTGTATGTATAGCTGTTGCAAAGTCAAACTATTTTCTGAATATATATAATTTTACATACAAAACATTGTTTTTCATTTGAAAATTAACGCAATACAACTGTTAAAATATTATTTTCGAGACTTGGAACAAACGTTTGTAGTTTTTAAAAACAATGTTCATCACGTTGGCGGGACCCTGTCATTTAGTATAATCATTATACCTAAAGAGTAAAATACTGCCGTCGCGACGGTCGTAATTAAAAAGGGCACAACTAACATTTTTTAAAGACACTAAGTTACATACATATTTGGGATCAGAAAAAAACACTGATTCCGAATATGTATTTAAAAAAAAAATCGAAAAGAAATGTTAGTTGTGTCCCTTTTTAATTACGAGGGCAGAATATACTTCTGACGGAAATAATTCGTTTATGGAGGGGAGAGATATTTTTTGGTGATGGGTAAAATTGTCCAATGACATCTCCCGCTCTTGGGCAGAGCGGAAGATAGTGTCAGACTCTTACTGACTAAAAACCCACCCCTTTCCTTCGTTTCCTTGCCAGTAGGCTTCAACCCTGCCTGCCTACAGGCTGGCTGGGACTCCACGGTTTGCTGACAACTCCTTCAGGCGCGCAGGAACAGTACGCGCCGTCGACGATCTGGGCTTGGTCAGGATGGTTCCCGGACGAGGGGAGAGATTACCTTGACAAATACCAAACTCAAGACAAGTATCAAACGACGTTTTTCAACACAAACGAATTTTAGTAAAACTAAATTAAGGACTAATCGCACAAAGTCTAAGCACGGTTCAGTAAAAAAAATAGAGTTAAGTACTAAATATTATATGTTCATAAAGTTTTTAGCCTCAATCGACTCGACGCTTTCTACCATGCAAAGAGATTTAATGAGATATTATTTGCTACCGTGGGAACTTCTAGCTCAACTTCAACCATGTGACACACATGTGCCTTCTTGGACAGAATCAGCATATTTTTCATTGGATTCCAATGTAAACTAAAATGAGCAGATAAACCAAAATATTGTATACAGTCTATTCAATTAATTTGCTGTTTGCTGACACTTATTTTAAACACAAAACAAATAAACCGTGGAAAGGTTTCTAGTTAATTAATACGAGTAGTGAAAAATTTTATTTGCAACCAGCACGAATTGCACATTACAAACTATTTCATTAGTGTTATAAAAAATATATTTAATGGGATATTTTTTATTGTTTTGTAATGTTTGAATATTTTTATTATACAGGGTGCATGATTAGATATTAGGCACTTTTGCATAACAGTGAATATTTTTTTTTATAGTTACTTACCTTAGTAACCTTAATATTATTAATCAGCTAAAAACTTTGTATGGACAGACCTTCAAGAAAGTCGTTTTTCTAATTTTATAATACCCACTCTCAATCTCTTTATTAATATTTTTAATGGATTATTATTATACAAAATAATGGTTATTGTATTTTTAAATAATACTAGCTGACCCGGTAAACGTTGTTTTGCCATATAAATTGTTTCTTGTGAATATTTTGGTAGTCAAGTAAAAAATAAGATAAAGTTACCTACTTAACTACTTACCTACTCTACCACTTTTTTTACTTTTAATCCTTCTTTCTTTCTTTTTAATACCTGTAAGCTGTTGGACAAAACAAAATAAGAATAATTAAAATCGGTCCAATTATGTAAAAAAAAAAAAAACTGGTTGGACCATCCTTGTCATATAGGGGTATGAAAGATCCACACGGCGGCGGCGTGGTGGACAGATCTCGCATAGCTGATCGAGGCCTGCAGAGTTTGGAGCAGCAGAAGGGGCCCTTCTCACAACCGTCAAAGATCGGAATGGCTAGGAGTACTTTTCCACTCGCATAACAACATTTTATTTAAAAAAATAAAAAAAATACAAAAAAAATTATTTCATCTTAAACATTGTAAGCTTAAATAAATTGAGACAGCCGCTGTAAGTTACAGTAGTACTTGTGTTGGGGCTGTCGCGCACTTCCCTTATCAACTAGCTAAACAATTTCAACCAGTATAACTCACTAACTGAGGTTCTCAAAAAATTCTAGCTGACAACCAGACTGGTACCAGCTCACTGACCTCTACTATTTATCACACTATACTGGCGGCCGCTAAAGTGCTTTTGTGCTCGTTTGATATGCGCCATTTTGGCGCTGTCGGCCGTGGCGAGTGTTTACGGTACCAAACTAGTAATATCCGCCGCTTAAAATATACCTACACATGAACTCATATTTCATAGGTTTTATATAATTGCTGCAGCAGAAATAACACGGAATTCGAACGAAATTCATTCTAAATACAATAATACTTCAGAGTACTGTACACTTCTCTGCTGACATTTGCATTATACGTCAAATTAGTTCTCTGGACGCTCGCGAGTTTCGCATAAATAGGCATAAAAAATTAGCTGTCAAACAAATGGAACAGTCTGTCTAATGGTAAATAGTAAAGTTCAGTGTTATTAAAGAAAAAAAATGGGGGTAATGATAGGAGGGTAAAAATAGTTTACGCCCTATTCTCAGACCTACTGAATATACACACAACATTTGATGAGAATTAGTCAAGCCGTTTCGGAGAAGTTTGGTAACAAACTCTATGACACGAGAAATATGAATAAAATAAAAACAAACCCTATTCTTAGATCTACTGAATACACTCACAAAATTCCATACAAGTAGGTCAATTCGTTTCGGAAAAAAATGGGGGGTAGTGGTAGGAGGGTAAAAATAGTTTACTTCCTATTGTCAAACCTACTGAATATACACACAAAATTTCATGAGAATCGATCAAGCCGTTTCGGAGGAGTTTGGCAACAAACTCGAGAAGTTTATATATTAGAATAACAACTAATGGTGTGTGACTATCCAGGCGAATTCTTAGCCTCAGTAAAAATAACTTTAGAATTATATTATGGACCCTCACGGGCCATAGCCCCTAAACAAGCATCTCTTTAACATAGACACTACAAATAGCACACTTTGTTGAAGCTTTTTTAGCATCTCCCACATCATACTTAATGTGAGACCTTAGCTTCTCAATGTGCTAAAATTCTCTGAACAGCAAGGTCACGAAACCTGTGACACCCCCAAGACTTTTCCGTGCTTCTTAGCGGAGCTAGACTGGCTATGTTAATTAGGGCTCCCACGTACAACAAATCGAATAAGGCTCTATTGGCGTCCAACACTGTCCTGTAGTTCTTACGATCCTCAGGTTGTCTAGTAGATATCGCTGTCAGCGATAAGACCGCGATTGTACCCATAGATTTAAGTATGTGTACTAAAGTTGTGTTACTTTTTGGTGTACAATAAAGTTTATTTTATTCTTTCTATTCTACACTATACTACTCGCAAAGACGGTCAAATATCTACAAATGACTGCCAGGACCAACCCGTGTCGTCGGTGTCGTCATTGTCTGTTAATAGATAGTTATATAATATGTAGATCAGCGTGTCTCACCAACAAAATCATCATTTAGAATGTATAAATCCCCAGTAATGAGGAAGTTCGTCATCGGCGCTGTTGATGCATTTGATATAGGATTTTACTGGAATCACTTCATAACCACACACCTTTGGTGTGTTTTGCATAACAATTGACTAAATCTTATTACCTAGTTGTTCTTATTTATCATTTTATATGGGAATGTATTGAAAAAACCTCCACTTGTTACAATTATTAAATAATTCTGGCGATGATGTGGTCGTCGATGGAGCATGCATGACTGGAAGTAACCAATTTACTTACATAGTTTAATTTAAACAAGCCCAGCTCAATGATCCCTAGGTTGCAACCTTCAGGAAACACAGACCTTGACAGGGAATCCCACTTCTTGCCTATTCGCACAATTAAGTGTATGTCTTTCAGTAATTTTTGTCATTTTAATCACCACAGCTTGAGCTACGGTAAAAAGGAACAGATCCGGCTCGAAGGACCAGATCAAAGCGATGACTTGAGGAAAATTATCAGGAAATTTCTATCTATATGATCGCTTCGGGCTACATATACTCGCATTTGTCATTCAACTTGGATAAAGACATTAAACTTGTTAACCTTTTTATTATGAAATCAGGCGTTAAAAAGTCATAACACACTATAGTTTTTTTATTCATAATATAATACTTAAAATACGACAGTATGTAAACTAGTTTTATGAACCACTATGAAGCGGTACAGTCATTGTCAAGGACGTGCTTTGAATTTAAACGTGATCGGGTTTTTCTAAATGCAAATTCCAAGTATTTCCAATATCTTATATTTCGTAAAGCTCCAAATGCAAATTTAAAGACCGACTAAAGCTGACTTTTCCTGTAACAGGTAAGTAAGGAAAATAACCATCTTCCTTTTGCCTATGTAGGTTAGTAATTTTTTTCGGTAAATGACTTTAATAACTCTTAGATGTTAAGTTGTTTGTAGTCGATGATGAGGGAACTAGATAAATATCAAAATACTGATTGTTCGTTTTACAGTATATATTCATATCAAGATTTAAATGAAATCAAAATCCAAGCCAACTTCTCGAACTGTGGTAAAAATGAAAGAGTTAGGGCATGAACATGTTCTAAATGATTATGGCAATTTTTCCGCCACAAGTTTTTTCATACTATCCATGGACTTCAAGTCTTATTTGCTCAACCTGAGTTTTCCATGATTATTTAGTTATCTACCTAGATCTACCGATGAAAAAGCGAACTGCCAAATTTAGCTTAAAGGAAAGCCAAAAATATTGTTGATATATCTCTAATTAATAAATTTATTGCGACTATTTTTAAACCACAGCATACATATTAGCATAAACATCACAATAATAATCATTCAACTGAACCGGTTCGTAAGTGAAATATAAAAATAACGAGAGACGTAAATACCCTACAGCTATTCTCTTACACTTAATAGTAATTACTAACGTTATAGGTAGTATAAGCTACGCAACACACAAGCCATCTGTATTACACTGTATGCCTGTAGTATTTTAATTAAGGATAGTCCAAGTAATTTATATTGCCCCAATAACTAATATTATTTAGTATTTATTTATTTTATAATTATAATATTATTAGTTTATTTTATTTTTATAATTTATGTATACACATATACATGAAAAAAAGATACTGTATTATAAAAAAAAATTACAAAGATACAGCTTATTTCTAAAAAACAATTTTTCCAACATCATCTTCCTGCCCTTATCCCGTTTTATTTTGATTCTGCATTCTGTCCTATCACTCGTCACGCTATCACTAACTCCCTTTTCTTTTATATCACTCCTCACACAATCCATTCATCTCTTCTTTGGCCTCTTTGAAAAAAAAAAGCATTTCCAGCAAACCTGCGTCTCTTTTCGCATAAGAAGAAATATAGGCAATAGTGTGTAGAAATGAGAAAAGAAGAGTTTATGAAATCTTGAATTAAAGCAATAAATACTTATAAAGCTGTAAATACCTTATAATAAAAATAAATACATAATATAAAATGTATAATATCATACTAGAGAGGTAAGATAGTGCTATTTTATTTTAGCTTTTTAGAAATAGTTTTTAAGTCTCGTATAGTAGGCGGAAGAGAGTTCCACAACTTTACTGCATGGACTGAGAAAGAGTAGGAGTAGTAGCTAGAATTGAGAAGGGATCTTAGGTATAATCTGCAAGGGCCATGACAGGGGCAGGCGTAAGAAAATCTGTCGCGCAGGTAGGAGGGATAGGACAGGTTGTGTGTGAAGGATGTTGAAAAGGAGACAAAAATCCGAGTGTTCCTGCAAAGACGAATAGGGAGCCACTTGAGTTCCTTGCGAAGATGAGAGCCATGATCATACTTACGTAGACCAAAAACAAACCGAATGCATAAGTTTTTCAGATGCTCAACCTTGTTTAATAGCTCCTCAGTAGCATCCAGGTAGCAGGTATCGGCATAGTCTAGTATCTAGTATGTCTTATTATGATACTTATTTTTCCTATTCTTCTATACGTTGTCTATCCCTTTTTTTCCAACTCTCCTTTCGCGGTATGCTGGAAGAGATTTCTTCAGTAATGAGCATCATCATTTTTTCAGTACATATTTTTCTGTTTCCTTCTGCTGGCGCAGAAGCTAGTATACAACACAGGCAAGAAGCATCACCTTTGTAAAAGTAGAAAATATATTGGTTCATGTGGTTGTTGGCATGAAGTTTTTGAGTGCATGAATTACAAACAAAACTATACAAAAAACAATATTTTGTCTGTATAAAATAATAAATAAACTAAAGCCGGTAAAAGTCTGACACTTCCTCTTGCTGCACTCGGGTGGTTATTTAAAGATTTTCCAAGCTAAAAAATGGTTACTTATTAGGTATGCTAGTAAAATTTACAGTAGCTGTAGGTAGAAAGTGACAGATTTTTTTTTTCACTTGTTTAAACCTAGCTGCAGACAGATTTACTCGTAGTGCTAACACATGTATAAGCTAGGAAACCGGAATCATCCGACATCGACCCTGCAATGACCACAAACATTATAAAAATGTCCTCACGTTATGCTAATTAGATTCTATGTTACAATTAAAATGCTACTATCAAGGGCTGCTAGTGGACATCGTCATCATATCCTATAAATAATTATGGCTGAGCAACTTTGACTTTGTCAACAAGATTCCAAGAATGATTCGATAAAAACATCACAAGGCATGCTTCCTTAAAAATTGGATTGAAAAGGGGCCCATATGTCCTAGAATGCAAAGGGTAATGAAGAACATATACTCCATCGGTTTTTTTTTATTTATTTTTATTTTAAGTAATTAACTAAATGTAAACAATCTTCACATATTTTTTATTCAAAAATTGTTTACAATTAGCTATTTACCTAAAACGATGTTAGGTAATTAACTGAATTTGAATATCTTTGTACGTCTTCTATACGATTTTTTTAAATAAAAAGACATATCAAGATTGTTTAGTTTTTGTTAACTACCTAAACCGATGAAGTCAATAAAAGTGTGACACTCCCACTCCACCCTAGAGCGGGAAACTGTAGGGGCCCAACAGGGCCGAAGCCTACTGGGGTCAAAGGGTATGTGAAAATGGCACCCGGGGCCCTGGGACCAAGGCAAAGAATGGAACGGGGTAGGTTTTTAGTCAGTAAGAGTCTGACACTACTTCCCGCTCCACCCAAGGGCGGTATTTGTCATTGGATGATTTTAACTACCATAAAAAAAAAACCCTAGAGCGGGAGAAGTCATTGGATGATTTCCGTTCTCTAAAAAAGTGCGCAGAAAATTGACTGAAAGTACGGATAGAGGTCTAAACGCAGGTGCGCGAGAGTATAGCCGGTTTGTTATAACAATTATTATTTTAGACTTGTTGTGCTTGTTAGGTTTTGATTGATGAACTTCTCAGAACTATCAAAAAAAATTACAATAATTATTTTTATTTTTATTCCATGAGATTATTTTTTTCGTTTAGTCTTCAAGGGGTCCCGCCAGGAAAGAATACACATACAAAAAAAAATCCATAGTTAGGATTATATTTCCAGAACAAATGACGTAGGCGCAACTGCTATGTTATTTGAATTGATTTATTTGCTCGAAAGTATTTTTTCTTATAACTGTCACAATATACGTATTTTATTATATTATTCGCTTTCAAAGCTACACTTCATGTAAAATTCCATTTGTCAAATGTTTTCAAGGATGTTTAATTATTTAAATACCATTTATAATTCAAACAATACGTTTATGTACTTTAAGGCTAAAGAATTTAGATGAAAATGAAAAAAAAAATCACATTGTTCTTATAAATTTAATTGCAAAAATCAGAACCTGCTGAACAAACTTATTTACATTAGTTTTCATACAATTTCATTGTTTTTTTTTTGTTAAACTGAGAATCCCCAAGAGGACACCGGTGTCCGCCACCTATTGTCTTTCTATTGTGTCTCTAATTACGGTATTCAAAAGGGTAATAAGAAAATTTGCTTTGCTTTCTTAATTACTTAATTCAGTATCGTGGTTGCGTTCACAAACATATATACTTACTAAACACTCTTCAGGCGAGTTTGCAAGAAAAAGGGAGCTAGGGTTACCAACCGTACTCTTAAAATACTCTTTGTAAAATACTAAACTTGTACTCCAAAATAGAGTACTATACTCTATTATAGAGTACAAGTTTAGTATTTTACAAAAACTATTTTATATTCATTTTTACACAATATTTACATAAGATCTATATATCGTAATAAAAAAATTCGATTTTACTGAGAGAGTCTTTACGGTCATGAATGTGAAGTGGGGAAGAGAGGATGAAACTTAAAGTACAATGTTTAGAATACTACGATTTTTATAAAACAATGCAAAAATATTATGTGCTGCAAAAACTTCTAAAATGCCTTAGTAATTAAAAAAAAAATGTGTTCATATTTTTATAAGCCTGTACTCTTAATCTAACTCCTTTGAAATCAGATATACTCTATTTCTGCTAATAAAAGTTGGCAACCCTAGATGGAGCTATACACATTTTAGAGCTCCATTTCAGCAACAATTCAGTTAAGGACTTACATGGATCCCACGAAAAACTCGTGGTAGGGCCTCGGGAACAACCATCTGTTGGTCATACAAATAGATATGTTTCGTGCAGGAATCAAACCTACGATACGTAGCACAACAGCCAATCGAAAAATCAATAAAACATTGCTTTACTGTCTGGCACTTTTACTATTTTATTTTATGGTTATAAAAAAATGATGGCTACTAGAAATTGATATTCATTTTTAGGGTTCCGTACCTGAAAAGGAAAAAACGGAACCCTTATAAGATCACATTGTTGTCCGTCTGTCTGTCTATCAAAGCCTTTTATCTCGAGAACGCGTAAAGGTTGAAATTTAAACTGTATATTCAGGTCTGTAGTCCCTTGAAGCTATGGAAAAATCAAACTTACAAGTTAACGAAATAAAAAGATATGGCTGTTTATGTTGCAAAAAACATATATTCGTCACTCTCAAGGGAATCAGAATTTATAGGGTACTTTCCGATGTTCTAGAACCCTGAAATTAGTATGAGGCAAGGTCTAATCTATCATGGCACAAGTATAGGAATAAATGAGAAAACTGTAAATTTGTTGTTACGTGACAAAAAAAAATATACTTTTTTTGATTCGGAAAAATATACGAACTCGGTTCGTAAGTTGAACTATTTACATAAGCTAGTTTGTAAGAAACCCTCTATGTGAGAGTCCGACTCGTTTTAGCCCAGTTTATTTTTCAAACAATGTCCCACACTAGGAATTACTTCAATATCGTGGGTGTGTTCACATACATAACATCACAGATCCTTAACTATTTAGGCCATATAAATATTTGTTCCATTCAGGAATCGAACCCGTGACAAGCAGTGCAGCAGTCAAACGCTCAACCACTGTGCCAATCTTGCCGTCAATTTAAAAGAGTATTGTCCATGAAGATTCTTACACGTTCGTCTCCATAGAGATATTGACGCTTTAAAATGTGCACATAGCTTCATATTTTTACCCAACTTTGCAAGAAACAGGATTATATTGTGGCTAACCACTTGACAATTCATACATCAGTCATCATTATTTCAGACCAAAGATGTTCACTATTGGACATAGGTCTGTTATTTCAGGACCTGGTCTACTCGGGTTCCAAGACTCGGGTTAATCGTAATCCGTTGAGTGTGATATAAAATACTTATAGGTACGCCTAAAGTACAGGTGCAATCTATAAAGCACATACTCGTATACCTATCTTTAGCTTAACTGAAGATCACGTCCAGCCCCCACAATATTTCTGATTAAACGCAGATATAATTATATCATCAGACAAAATCACCCGTCACTGCTAGTGAAGACAATAATAGTGATAAATTTGCAATGTTTACCTACAATGTGTATCTACATTATCTGCCGCATTAGTTCTCTATCCATAACAAGATATTAATACACGGGCGGGTGTTTTCCGCCCAGTTCGAGCCGGCCTGACGGAGAGACTAGACCGTGCTATTGATACCAGAAGATCTAAGTCGTAAGTTAATCTTCTTCTTTTATTCAATTCGGATAAAGCAGTTCTATCACAAGTATGAAAAACTGGAAGGTACTTTCTTTTTTCATAATTATTTTAGCCACAATAAAAAAAAAATGTTTTGGAATTATGCAAGCTTCTTTATAACCGCATCATCTACAGTCTAATTTTTAAAAAGGTTTATTGAAAAAAGGAATACGTGTTTATTATTAATGATATTTATAAAAAGAAAGCGATGCATCTGGACACAGCTCGTATAAGTTAGTTAGGAGGTTTTCTCTGAAACCCTGACCGCTGGTAGTCCGAAACCGGTGAGATACAATTTTTTATATTTTTAAATTATAAATATATTTTTTGTGTTTTTTTTTTAACATTTAATAAGTTAAGATTATCAATTAAAAAAAAAAAACAATATTTTGGCCATGCCACTCGCTAACACGGCGTTTTGTGAGAATTATTCTTGGTCAACAGTATCATTATCAAGTTTGATACTTCGCTCATTGTTAGCAATATATTTAATATAATAAACAAAAACTCGACACAGACCTTGAACACTTCACCTATCTATCCGGGAGATACTGCATTTTTTTAATATCTGCTGACGTCTTTTACTTTATTGTTTGATTTACTTGAGACTGAAATTCAACTACGATATTTTATTGTTATTATAACTGGGGGGTTAAAAAGGCCACTTTTGCAGAACTGCATTCGGATAATAATATGAATCATGTCAAAAATCTCAAAATGATCACGAATTGGCAGTTCATATTGTTATACGTAAACAATATTCATTCTAGGTATGATTTTGCAATGCAATTCATCTATTTGACAGATTTTTTGACAGACGGGTCTAATGACAGCACATTCGTAAAATTTTACGAATATTAGCAGAATTGCTAAAAGATCGTAATTATGACAGGAATTCAGGAAATGAATTGCTAAATGTGACCTTTTTAGACCCGCAGCAGATCTTAATTATAATTCTGTTTCTTTTTTTAAAATTATCTTTTGAATTTTGTTTTAATTATAGTGACATTGAATTTATTGGATATTTTTGTTTGTAATATGGATCAAGATCATCTGGGTTAAATCAATTTTATTTTTATTTTAGTATAGCCGGCTTCACTAGAAATAAAAAACCACTTACTTTTTTTTTCTAGTAAAGTCGGTTATTTTCTTTATCTTGTAAAAAAAAAAACACACTTTTTAGTTGCGATGCTCTTATAACCAGAGTGCCTATTTCTAATTATAATTCCAATAAACCCGAACACTGCTAAATTATAAAATAAATAAATAAATACATTGTTTTATCATAAAGTTCTCGTGTCTATCTTCCACCTTCTGGCTTCATCATCAGATCAGTTTGTTAGTACCTTCTTGACAAAGTGCATCTCATGACAATTCTTATAAGCCCAAACACGGCTAAGATACATTGGTTTATTACAGAGTTCCGATGCCTATCTTCTGGCTCCATCATCATCATCAGGTCACTTTGATGATACCATTTTCAACATAACTATTCAGAACCATTTATTTATTTGTATTGTCATAGTCGCTTAACTATCTTCATTGTGATATCTATGCGAGTATGAAGTTCCGTTGGTCATTTCTGGTCTTCTTTATTAGGTCCACTTCATCAAATGTTACTTTTTGACTGTAAATGCTTAAGTCCTCGATAAAAATACCATAATCACTATATAGTTACCTATAATATTTGAGAAGTTCCCTCAAGGCCTCATGGATCCCATCATCAGAACTGCATACCCTTTGAGGGGAAAAAAAATTGGAAATCGGTCCATAAACGACGGAGTTATATCCGCGAAGAAACTAAAAAAAAAATTTGATTGGTAGATTTCTTATAGGGTGTAGACATCCGCTAAGAACGGATTTTACGAAACTCCACCTCCCGCTCCGCTCAAGGGCGGGGGATGTCATTGGATGATTTTTACCCACCGAAATAAAACACCTAAGGGGTAAACCGACATTCACGCGAGCGAAGCCGCTGTGAGAAGCTAGTAAATAATATACTTACTTTTAATAACAATAAATTGTCGTAGTACAAGTATAACAAAAAACTGCAGTCTTAGAATTTTTACAAACTGTTTTTGAATGTTAAAGAATGACTTGTCGCTTATAATACAGCTGTACATATAAACTTTAAATAAATACAAACATAAACGACAATAAGTTCCAATAAATGAGTATTAATATTTACATACGAGTAGTATAACTGTACAAACCAACTTTTGATGTTCCCGCTGTTGTGACTCAGGCCTCCTCTCTAGGAGAAGAAATGGGCCTAATCCACCACGCGGGCCCAGTGCGGGCTGGGGAATGTCACATGTCTTCGATTTTTTCTTTCACCGATTAGAGAGTTATTATTAATTAATTACATTATAAAATTATCAAATAATATAGGGTGACTGATAATAATTAGTGAACGATACTTAAACACTTGAGTTTAAGTATCATTCTGTAATTACCAGTCACCCTATATATTTCTATAATACCCAATATAACCAGTGTCAACTATTATTATCTAGCCTTTTTACAATAGATTTGTGATCGGCACCATAATTAATAAAGCGAGTACTACAACGCGCGGGACGTCCGCCAGAGACGCCAATGCGTCACAGTAAAAATTAAAAATTAAATAATATTCCTGATCACGTAGGAAATGAGACGATATTTAGAATCTTTTTTTTTAAAGCCCGTACCAGGAATAACTCCTATATCTTGGGTGCATTTACAAACATGTAAACTCACATACACAATACACCCTGCCGCGGAATAACTATATCTGTAGGCCATACTAATATTTGTTCCGCGCGGGAATCGAACACTTGACACTCAATCAATCGCTCAACTACTGCACCAACCGTGTGTTTCATACTGTGATTCATACTTGCGTAGCTAAGGTATTGTTAATAGCATGCGATATTTGCATATGCAGTACGTCCATTGCATTATAATCGTAATAATGACAAATTATTGGCATATTATCGTTATAGTACGGTATTATATTTGGCATATGACCAAGTACGTGGTTTAGTAATTAAGCATTTAAAATAATAAAATGGATTGAAAATACATAACACAAAGAATCCAATAAGACCTAATTTGAAAAAAAATATTAATTTTCCTTTAAAATTAAGGTAAGGGTCCCGCCATGCAGCCGAACATGGGATACCACGCATAAAAAATGGTTCTTGGTAGGCATCCGAGGAGACGTTTTTTCCACTTTTAAGGTACTACTAAGATTTCAATTTAAATATTTAAATAAGGCATATTAATGTCGTAATATTACTACAATATTTACCTACGTACTTACCAAAGCCGCACTGTATTTTTTTTTTCTGTTATAGTTGACAAACAGTACATTACTTATGTTTGTCTATTAGGCACTTATTATTTATTCAAATCTTTTTTCCGCTTTAAATTATATGAATAAAAACTTCCTTATGTGACGACCGAAAACGTTATGATGAAAAAAAAAACTAAGTAAGTAGGTACCTACACTACCTACTGCTTACTTAGTTTTTTTTCTGTTTGTGTAGTACCTACTAGTACGAAATCCTATGTTTATATTATAAACACACATCACACATCTTTGTATATATACAACATTATTTTTAGTATATGCGATACCTGAGATTGTTCAGAACCAGTGGCAGAATAGATTCCAATATTTTTTGCACTATGTTATATTTTTTTCCAAAAAGTTTAAAAAAGTTCACAAGTTGGACACCACAGTTGGCGCCCAGCCTGATACGATATAGTACATTTTGATATAAGTTCAGAAAAATTGTAGCGGGGAGAGCATGCGCTTTTTTCCGCACTAGTGTGGAAAACAGTCCATTTCGTACCTAGAAAGGGTGGGATAAGAGCGCTCTTATCTTTATGCACGCAATGGACTGTTTTAGTGAGCGTGCTCTCTCCCGCCACCCGTTTTATTGTAATATATTTGTTTGTCGTACCAGGCTGGGCGCGCGTCGACCCCCACGAGTCGGAAGTGTATTAAAAAACGTCGTTTGATACGCGTGCAAATTTGTCACTGCCGCCCTGGGCTCCACAACATACTCGCCCACGGCTCGTGCGGATTCAGCCTCGGTCGCAATGATAAATCTGCACTTGTATAAAACGTACTATTATTACAATAAAATTGTGGCGGGGGCGAGCATGCGTTTTTTCCGCTCTAGCGCGGAAAACAGTCCGTTGCGTGCCTAAACGCGGTGGAAAAAGAGCGGGTTTTCGAGTAAGTGTATTGAAAAATAAATAAACGGGGTTTGATGAGCGACTCGAGGGGGCTGCCTGGTGCCCAGCCTAGTACGATAAATACAATAAATGGTGGTGGGGGCAAACTCACGCACTTTTTCGCATTAGTGCGAAAAACGTAAAGTAGGTATATTACGTGCTTAAAAGCGGCAGGAACAAGATCGAGTTTTTAAGTAAGTGTGTTGAAAATATATTTTCTGTAACTGAACAAACAGTATATATAGAAGTGGTGGCCACGGTGTAAAACGTTCAGACGCAATGTCAATTATCATTGTGTATGTAAATATACCTAACTATCAAGACAAAGAGACACAGGTGGCGGTTCTGAAAGTAACTGTTATGGAAATTACTGTCACCGTCATGAAAGTAACAGTTATGCTTATCTAGTTCTTTATTTTCATTACCCGACTGCGCCAGAAGGAGGGTTATGTTTTTCGAGAGTATGTATGTATGTATGTATGTATGTATAATTGTTTGGCACGCTCTGCAGCCTGAACGGGTCGATGGATTTTAGCTTGAGAGGTGTCGTTAGATTCGTATTTACTGTAAGAGTGACATTGGGTATATCAAAATAAAAAAAAAAAAAAACAAAATACAAGATAAATTGTAGCAGTCGTCTATACAAGATAAATTGTAGCAGTCGTCCCGACTGCTACAGTCAGTCGTCAGCCGTCTAGTCAGTAGATTGGAGTAATCTGCAATGTAATATAGGCATGTGCTCTAGCCTCCATTTCTAGAATGGGTCCCGACTGTTACAATTTATCTTGTATTTAAAATATTGTGTAGTTAAGTGCAATCGGGTACAACGATTTTCTTGTTAAGGGCATTTTCTACTCTGAAAAGCAGTCGGGTCTTTTAGTTTTTTAAATTACCGTTTTTTATTCATTTTGCAAATGGGTTATTAAAAAACTGGACAAGTGCGAGTCGGAATCGCACACTGAGGGTTCCGTACCAACAAACTTATGTAAATAATTCAATTCCCGAATCAAGTCTCGAGATTTTTGAACACACATGACACAATCCATCCATCTTTTCTTTGACCAACGAGGTACTTATAGTCTCTTATAATTATTGGATTTTTTTTTAGTTGGGCGATCATCTAATGACTTCTGCCGTTAGGGGCTGTCCATTAATCACGTGATGTTTTTCTGGCAATTTTAACCTCCTCCCCCCTTCCCTCTTGGTGATACATGGTGAGGTTTAAGACTACCCTCCCCCCTCCTATATCACGTGTATTTTTTAGTACCTACAAAGAATCTTAATTTTTTTTTTTATATATTTATAAAGTATAAGTAGGTGTAAGTATCATTTAATTTTATTATAGAAAATTAAAGACTACAATAATAACGTTTAGAGGTAGACAGAAATGTTGCTGGTTGTTTTTGACTGACTTAAAAATAATGAAAGAAATGAGAACACTACAAGCTGCTTTCGATTTTGTACGCATTTGTCGAAAAAATAAATACACGTAATATATTACTACACGCCCCCTCCCCCCTTGTGATATTTTGTGATTTTTTATGGACCCCTCCCCCCCTTTCGAGGCTCATGTGATTAATGGACAGCTCCTTGAGAGGAGTAAGAAGAATTGGACTGTTATTGAGTAAAATCACCCTCAAGTTACCCTTAGCGTTTTAGGACTAAAGGTTATGTCCCTAGTAGGTTTCGGTCCTGGGCCCTACAGTTTTGCTGACATCTCTTTTCCAGGCGTGGACACTAAGTGCCGGGCGACTCTACATTACGAATCGTGCTCGGTTCGGACGGTTGCCGGATGCCCGTAAGGCGCGATACCCGTTAGGCAATAGTCTCGGCGGCTGGGGGATGAAGATGTCCGTCCGTTTATCACACGCGTGCGGCTGTTTTCTTCACTAGCATTACTGCTTCGCAGAAGGAGACGTCCGTGGCCCATTTCTCTCATTCAGGACCATGGCCTGTATCAGAGCCCGGTGCGAGAGGCATGATGCGCGATTCGCGGGCATGACGCATAGATATATCAGCACCATTCAGCTGAAACGTTTTGAAAGGAACTGAATAAGTGGTCGACTGGTCGACGACAGAGCACGCTTGCCTAGAAGTAACCTATTCACTCTTGACATAAAGAGGAGTCGTGTTTCCTGATTGCTACACCTCCAGCTAATGGAGGTTGATCAGGAAACACGACTCAGGCAGGGAACTGTGTCCTCCTGGCGGTATGAAGTATACCGTAGAGTCAAGAGAGGTGCGAATCTGGTCGGACCAACGTATTGGGCTGCGTCCACGAGGCCTTTTCCCATCCACTTTACCGGTCACGATAAGCCTTTCGAGGTTGCCACCGTCCTTCTTTGCAATGTGACCGAAGTATTGTAGAATCTTGCGGAGACACTCGGACGGCAACCGCGAGGAGATTTGAGTTCTCGCAATATGGATAAGTACGTTGGTCCGAAATGCTGACCAAACATGGATACAGAGGATACGGAGCATTCTTCTCCAGCACCACAACTCAAAGGCGTCGATACGTTTGCGGTCTGCAGCTTTCGGCGTCCGAGTCTCAGCGCCATACGAAAATATGGAGAAGAACTGTTTGTAACTGTGCTTAAATGGTGCTCAATTGAACTCCAAAGCGAAAGGTTTTCACAATAATTTCATTTCATGTCACCAAACTGTTGTTGCCAGGTAGGCAGTTGTAAGAATCCGTTGGATATTCATTAGTTTTCGTCACGTGTCGCCGAGAACAAGGCTGTGATCCCTGTCTGAAAATCAGCCGATAATTTATGCTCCACAGCATGCTAAACTAAACACTTAATAGCTTAGCTGTGGGGTCACTTTGATCTTAGAATAAGTAATAGTACAAGTGAAGAAGATTCACCCTGCGAAAGCAAACATGCGAATTTAAACTTACTATTAACGCTTTTAGGTTCATACTACATTGCATGGCACGGACGTGACCCTGTTTATATTTGCCTACAGGAGCGTTAAGTAAAGAAAAATGAATTATTTACACACGTGTATTAGCTACACACGGTACATGATTCTGGACACCCCAGTGGTGGAATTTTTCATCCGCTTTTAATCTGTACTTTTTTAATTTAAACTGTATAAAAACGTTATAATAAGGGACATTTTTAGTGAAGCAAATGTAACATATGCAATTATCTACTTTTTAATTAAATAGTAATTATTTATTTATTTTTTACTTAGCGCTCCTGTAGGCAAATATAATCGAGGCCACGTCGCTGTACGATGTATTATGAACATTATGTGCGTTGTCAGTACGATTAAGTTCACATGTTTGCTTTCGCCGAGTGAATCTTCTTTACTTGTAGTATTACTTATTCTGTGTTCAAAATGACCCGCCTTCTGTTTTAATCGGACATATTAGACAAATATTCATCTCCCTTTGGCCACTGCACGTTAGAGAAGACAATGTTTTTTTTAGTCGTATTGCAAGGAAGAGACGTACGGGACATATTAGACCTCGTTCCGCACTGGACGTGTCTTACCTGTCGTGTTTAAACTCTGAAGTGGACGGTCGACTTTACGAGCTGAAATACTTAACATCAAATTGATTGGTTAATATTTCACATCGGATAAGAAGTTCTCTTAATTGCTTGTCAGCTACGTCAATTGCCGACTAATTATGTAATTCTCACGCAGTTAGCGTAGAATTACAGATAAACTCATGTTTTGTTTATATTTACAGTGTTACGCTTCACTTTTAATTGTTCATCGATTAAAAATAAATTATATCGATTTTATGTTGTTGCAAAGTGGGTTTTTGTTATTGTTACAAATTTTATTTTTGAAAAATTTTTATGAAATGAGTGTGCAGGAGGGAAACAGTGAGAAAAACAACTTTTTCGAAGAAACCGTGGAGTATGTAAGTCTCATGTTGAAAGCAATAAACGAAAATCATCAAATTCGTAGAAAACCAGTCCTTGCTGGTGATGTGTGGTACATGTAGGGTTGCCATTTGCCACCTCTTTTTGGAAGAAATATAATATTTTTTCATAAATATTGTAAACAGCCAACTTTTGGAAAATTAAGGAAAAATACTTAGTTCACACTTATTTTTAATTTTTCGCTATCAATTTTAGACCTTTGAAGATTGTAGACAAAATCTGTAGCAATTTTGCAGCTCTGAATAAATGCTAGAGCAAGCGGAGCTCGCTCGCAAATTCTAGCCACAGAAAGAAAGAAAGAAGAAAGAAAAAACCTTTATTTGAAACTCGCACAAAAAATAAAAGAAAACAATATTTAAAGATTAAGAAGACTTGTGCGAGGCCAAAAAGGCAGCATATATGAGATAATATGAGATAGGCTCAGCATATGCTGCGATATTTTAACAAAAAAACTAAAATAACGCAGCGCTGTTATCACAGAGCGGTTACATTTTCGAAAATTTCCTGTAGAATTAGAAATCAAGTTGCGCATTAATTAGAAAAAAAAAATAGGTATGAGATAAGAGTGCTAGGGCGAGCGCAGCCGATTCAAACGTTTTACAACCATTCCAAATTGCGATTTATCTACTGGTGACCTTGTTTTATTACTCAATATTTTAAATATGAAAATATTTTTGACACTTAGGGGAGGTATATGTCCAAAAGTGGATGTCTTTCAGCTGAAATAATGATGATGAGTTGGAATATTTATGAAAATATAGCATTTTACGCCCTACCTACATTATTTGTTTATCATAAAAAGTACAAATAGTTACAGGTGGCAACCCCAAGTACATGGATGCTATTATTATAATATGTCTAGCATTTATAGGTCACTGGTAGTTAAGCCAGCAATCTCTATATCTAATCAAAATCGTTTCACCAGATTGATTAGCCGTCATAATGTACCAGACAAATCTTAACTATTATTGTAAAGGCGAAAGTATGTGAGTGTGTGTGTGTGTGTGTGTTACTTCTTCACGCTCACACGGCTTTTGATGAAATTTAGCTCACAGTTAGACCATATCCTGGAATATAAAGAGCGATTTATAAGAAAGGATTGTGTTTTATATATTTTACCGGCCAAACTCGATTTTAAGATAAACTAGTTTAACTATGAAATATATAACCAAGAATTATGTAAATAATAATATGATTTAAAATAGTGTCCATGGAGTTTCTTGCACGTTCTTCTCCATAGAGATCTACGCTTTGGAACGTGCAATTTAGCTTCACTTTTTTTTTGGACTGACCGACATTTTGACAATTCAAAAGTGCCTGTAATTGGTCTATTTGAAATAATCGCTTCTGATTTCTAATTTAGCCTAGGCTATACCCGCTATATTAGTCCACGAGCGAGTGAAGCGAACTTAGAATTTTAGGGCACCTTGACACTGACAAGTTAGGTTAGGGGCTAAGGCGGGAGCAAAGACCTCCCGCCTTAGCTCTCGTGGTTATTTTTTTATCACCACTCAGAAATAGAGCCTCACAGAGCGTTTCTCCATGCTTGTAGGGAGAACTGGTTGTGCCTATGCTAAACTAGTTTGCGCATTACTTTGTGTAAGTAATTTATTTATTTCATAATCACTGCTCTCAAAACAATGAAGGAAAACATCGTGGGGAAACCGGCATGTCCTAGAACCAAAAATTCGAAGACATATGGCATCCACCAACCCGCATTGGGCTCGCGTGGTGGATTACGGCTCATTCCTTCTCCTAGAGAGGAGGCCTGAGTCCCAGCAGCGGGAACATTATAAGGCTGAAGCTATGCTATATGGTATAAAGTACAATTCTCAATTTTAGAGTCCATAGACTAAATGATGAAGCTGACAGAACTTATCTTCCGTCTCCATTCACAGGTACCCAACCAAATGTCTCGCCTAGTCTCGTTCCTCTCAGCCCTCTGGCTGTCCTCAGCCGCTGCGCACCCTGGCTTCGGAGACGTCATCACTGGCGTCAAGAGCGGGATCACCAATGAGGTGCAGGCCGGGCTTGACCCCGTCGGCAAGTCATTAGCGTTCATTGGAGGCAGTCTCTGTAAGTAGAAGCTCTTGATCAGGAAGAAAGCTTTCCTTGTAGTTTATCCTGACTAATTTCGTTCTAGGATCCAAGACTGTACGTCACTGTTCGAGCAGTGGCTGAAAGGTTGGTTGCTGATGTAAATGTCGCGGGTTCGATTCCCACACGGCACAAATATTCGCATTATCTACAGATATTAAATAGGTTTTCCAGGTCTGTTGGTTGCCCCCACGTTTCATGAGACATGCTTAGTGTAGAGCAAAGTTTCATTAAAAAAATCAAAATAAATACTACAGCTGCAAAATGAGCAAAAATAAGAATATTTATAGTTTAAGTATCTATTTAAAAATCTGAGACTTTAAAAGTTAGACTATATTGCGCACACGTGAGTCACGTACGCCGACCTGGGTTTGTCGGTCTCCATACATTTTGTATGGCAAAGAACTAGACTTGTAGAGCTACACTTGATCCACGCCACGCGACGTCGTTCTACGTACAAATCTGCGAAAGTTACGATCGTTTCTTTAAACGTGAGAGCGCTTGGACTTGGCAACGCCCCCAATTCCTTTGATCTCACGTCACCTCAACGTCAGTCACGTGGTTAGCACAAAGAAATTGGAGATGTGGCTAACTCCAAGCGTTCACGCTTAACGAAACGATCATAAATGATATTTATTTTGCAAATAGGTTTTAAAACATAACCCTCCTTCTGGCGCAGTCGGGTAAAAACACTTTTACTAGTCAATTTTTTTTTGTCAGTTTAAACTACATGAGGCCGGTGTTTCCTAGCTGACTACACTGAGAAAGAAACACCGAAACAAACTCAGGGGTCAAAGTCTCTTTTAAAGTCCATACAGTAAATTCGTAATGGTCAAATCACATGAGAAATATGCAGGTTTGTCTGAGATGGTCTTTTGAAGAAAGAACCATACAGATTTGAGTGGACCTGTCCAGTCAGTGCAAGTATTTGTCAGTATTCGTAAAAATAACTTGACGAGGGGGACAGGCGTATTACACGTGTGCATCGGTCTATTGTAGTTCTAGCAGTATAGCTTTATGGGCCTTCTGACTGACATCATGTCCTATATATTATTATTGTTATCTATGACACGAAAGCTCTTTTTAATTCGGTATAGATGTGCTGATGAATGCGTTCAGTATCTACCTCGCAAATCGCCTTACTTATTTTTGTTTGTCATGTTCAATTTTGCTTTAATATTTTACAGGTGGCACCGTGAAACCCATAATAGGAGTATCATACAATGATTATGAAAATAATGAACCTGATATGAGCAAATTGACGTTAGTGTATATGACCAGGTGAGAGTTCTTTTAATATATACTGAAATGAAAGTATTTACAACTATTTAACATCACATACACACTCATAAAATATATCGACGCCGTGCTGCTAGCCTGTCGGTGCTAGCCTAGTTCTACCAGCTGTATTTCGGGGAGTGTACGTCGGAATTGCATAACCAAATTCCACCAAGCCCGTTCCATCATCAGACCACCAGGTGTACAGCGTTGCACCACCGGTACATGGTGGATATTCCACCTATACGCACAACACGCATGCACGATCTGCGCGTGGAGATGCAACGCCGGGGCGAATCCCCGCTGCCGCGACAAGTCGCGGCTTGGCGGACAGAGTTCCGGCGAGATCTCATGGTGAAATGGCGAGAACGACTGTCGCAACCCTGTGCTGGGCACGCCACGATTGAGGCGGTAAGGCCCCACTTTGAGGCGTGGCTGGAAAGGCCTCACGGCGTCATAACCTTCCGCATGGCGCAGGTACTAACCGAACATGGCAAGTTCGGGCCGTACCTGTACAAGATCCGTGCGGAGGTGACGCCCGGGTGTCGTCACTGTGCGGAACGCCCGGTGGACACGGTGGAGCACACGGTAGAGGTGTGCCCCGCTTGGGAAGAGCATCGCCTTGTCCTCGTGGGGGCAATCGGAGGCGATCTCTCGCGCCGGGGCTTGGTTCAAGCCATGCTCCGGAGCGAGGAGGAGTGGCAGGCGGTCGCCTCCTTCTGCGAAGCAGTAATGCTAGCAAAGGAGGAGGCTGACCTTATCAGACAACGGCGCTCACGCCGCAGCCGCCGCCGTAACTCCGATCCAAATTTCCGGCCACCGTAGACGCGGGCTTGCGGACGGCGGGCAATGGGTAGCCCGCTGTCCGTTTGTCCGGTAACAGACCGGACCGAGCCCAAGTCGTTTACGGCGCGCACTGTTCCCGTGCGCCTCAAGGAGTTGTCAGCAAACCGTAGGGGCCCTGTAGGGTCGAGGCCTAGTCTGGGGCTCTGGGAAGGTATGAAAATGCATACCAGGGCCCTGGAACCAAGGCAGGGAAGGAACAGGGTAGGATTTTAGTCAGTAAAAGTCTGACACTATTTCCCGCTCCGCCCAAGGGCGGGATTTGTCATTGGATGATTTTACCTACCGTAAAAAAAAAAAAAAAAAACCTATACGCACAAAGCGTTTTGGGAACACATTCATTGTGCGTACAGCTAAGGAATGGAATTCCCTGCCGGAGTCGTGTGTTTCCTGATGGCTAAATCTTATATAAATAATATAATAATTTCATCACCACTGCTCTCAAAACGGTAAAGGAAAACATCGTGAAGAAACCGGCATGTCCTAGAACCAAAAATTCGAAGACAAGTGACATCCACCAACCCGCACTGGGTCCGATTGATGGATTACGACCAATTTCCTCTCCTAGAGAGGAGGCCTGAGTCCCAGCAGTGGGAACATTAAAAGGCTGATGATGATAGAGCTTGTGACAAATTTAATGAGCTTTTTTATCGGTATAAACTACCGATAAAAAAAACTCATTAAAGTCACAAGCTCTATCATAAATTCGGTTTGTTCGAGAGTGTTCACCTTAGACTTAGAAAAAATCCGCCCGTCCGGTAACCGCCCGGACCGAGCCCAAGTCGTCGACGGCGCGTAATGTTCTTCGCACCTCAAGACGTCAGCAGATCGTAAGGCCTACTGGGGCCATGGGTTAAATGAAAGTGAACCCCGGGGCCCTGGAACGAAGGCAAAAACGGAACATGCGCCCTAACGCTAGTCATTGGAAGAGTTCCTTATATAAAGTAAAAAGTAAAGGAGGAAGAGAAGGAGGAGGGGGAGAGGGAGTAAGTAGTAGTAGTGTGGTAGTTAAGTGTAAGAATAGAATAGAATAAAACTTTATTGTACACCAAAAAGTTACACAAACTATACATAAATCTAAATGTACGGGTACAATGGCGGTCTTATCGCTGATAGCGATATCTTCCAGACAACCTTAGGATGGATCGTAAGGACTTAAAAAATTACAGGGGGTAGTCTGTGGTGTACTGCTAATAAAGTACCAAATAATACACTATAAATAAGCAAATATATAAAATAATTATAAAACTAATATATATAATATATAATTATGTAGATAATATATATATGTGTCTATTCTATTCTATTCAATTCTATAAAAAAGACTTAGAACATAGGTGTAAGCGTGTAAGCCGTTGAGCTATCTCTCTATCAGGTCGACGTTTGACGTCTGTGACGGTGTAGCATCGTATTGCTTGTGTCTAAGTAAATAAATAAAATAACTCGGTTTACTGCTTTAAAGTTTTATAAAAATAAACACAGTTTAAAGTTAAGTGACATATATTGGAGTGAACTATATATAGTGAGTTTAAGGGACATAAAACCATAGAAAAACGAAATAGATTTTGGCCAAAGAATTCGGTACCCTCTATTTTAACTAATAGAGTGAGCTGCCTAATTTGCTCCAGAGCCATCTATCTTACTTGGTGGACTATCGATCCTGGATCCCCACTGGCGCCATCTAGAGCGTTGACTTTGTATCAAGTTGGCATCAAGTTTAGTCTTCGCACCATCACCATGCCTGGTCTTAAATGCGGTGGTTGCGGTCGCTTCACCTCGGCGCTAGAGGGCGTTAAGTGTGGTAAATGTCAGGCTCACTACCATCGTGCTTGTGTAGGCATTCCTTCTAAGGCGGCTTTATCTGCTGGCTGGCGCTGCCCTGAATGCACAAAGGGTGTCGTGCGTGATAACAGGGCTGATACCCCCGTCAGAGGTGCATCGGAGAGTACCGTGAAGAAATCGGCGGAGCAAGTTTGCACTCCAGTGATCACTGCGGTCGGCTCCAAACCTGTCAGCCCTGCCAGGTATGACACTCCGCCGCGTGACACCTCCTCTACCGACATCGGCTGCCAAAACTTTCCCGTACCCACAGCCCCCGACGCTGGCTTGATTATTGAGGAATTGCGAGCAATGCGAGCCGATATTCAAATATTTAGGAAGGAGATGGAGCTCGAAATGGCGGGACTAAAAGCCTCTATGAGCGCCTGCAGCGCGCGTATCGACCACTTAGAGGTGCGACTGGAGGTTCTGGAGCGGCGAGCTTCTGACCCTCCTAAGCCTGGAGTGGTCGATGGGACTATCATTGAGGATTTAAAACGGGAACTCAACGACAGAGACCAAGAACTTCTGGGCAATGACATTGAGGTCTCTAATATACCGGAGACCACAGCTGACAACCCAGTTCATATTGTACAGGTCATCAGCCTGAAGCTGGGTGTCACACTCGATGAGCGCGATATTGTGAGCGCAGAGCGGGTCGGCGGTAGGCAGCTCAACGCGACAGGCTCAGCAGGGGCGACAGAATCTCGGCCGCGGGCCATCGTCGTGCGCCTGGCTAGACGGGATCTGCGCGACAAGCTGCTGGCAAGCGCACGCGTGCGGCGCGGTGCAACCACAGCTGACCTTGACATGCCCGGCCCCGCCCGGCGGTTCTTTCTCAACGAGCGGCTCACGAGGACCAACCGCCTGCTGTTCCGTAGGGCGCGTGACGCTGCTGGTCTCGCTGACTGGAGGTTTGTGTGGATCAAGCGGGGCCGCATTCTTGCCAGAAGGAAGCCGGGAGACGCCACTCTCAGAATTCGCTCCCAAGCAGACATTTCTCGTGTTTTTGGACCTGTCGATATCACAATTTAGTGTTCATTATTTAGTATATTATTTTTTGCCTGTAGTTTTTTATGTTAAACCTATGTTGTTCAATGTGTTTATGTTTAAAGTTGTCATAGGTGAAGATATGCGTCGCAGCTGTGCTTGCCTATTGCTCCATTGCAATTATGCAAGTTTTTTTTATCTTTTTTTATATTTAGATACAATTCATATTTATATTTTACATAACGTTATACTATATACTATATACTTTACATTATACTATATACTTATCACATACAATTTAACTATACAATTTACAATGGTAGGAAGAGCTAATTTTATGTTATTTGTTTATATATCTATATTTGTCTGCACTTATCACATAGTTGGGACCAGTACCCCTAACCAAATGAGCTCACCCCAGCCCTCTCATGTTCATACACCAACTCATACACTATATACATATAAAACTACACTTAAAAATAGTGCCCTATACTTACACATATCAAACTTATCTATAATCACATTTATTTACAATATTTATACAACTTTTACATACCTAATTTTTACAACTATTTACACTCATGGCTCCTAGCAAATTTATCAAGTTTGGTCTACTTAATGCAGGTTCTCTATGCACTAATCAAGATGAGTTTCTGATAGCCATGAGCAAGCATTCCGTGGACATTATGGCTATCAATGAGACTTGGTTACGCAAAGGAGAAATTGACCGTGCTCCTAGTGTGCCTGGGTATAAGCTAAGGCACATTCCACGACCTGTGTCTATGCGGGGGGGTCGTGGCGGGGGTATTGGTTTTTATATCAAAGATGGCATAAACGCAAGGGTAAAGGCTCATCCTGAACACCCTAATGTTGAACAGCTTTGGTTGGGTTTGACGGTCAATAGGAAAAAGCTTCTCATTGGTACCGCATATCGTCCGCCTTGGCAGGATTTGGAGGTATTTCTTGATGCTATAACTGCCACTACTAGTGCTTTGGCCCCGTATGATAATCTGGTCTTTTTGGGTGATCTGAACGTCAATCTGTTGGATGCAAACAGCTCAAAAGCTAAACAGCTAGCAGCTTTTTTGGATTACTCAAACCTTGTTCAGCTTGTTCAAACCGCAACTCACTTCGTCGGTGATAGCAGTTCGCTCATTGACATAATATGCACTGATGCCACAACGCGAAATGTAGTGGTGGATCACATCAGTGAGCTTAACCATCACTCATTTATCACGTGCGAGGCTGTTTTCAGAAAGCCTAAGGTCAAACCTAGGTTGGTGGAATTTCGTTCTTTTTCTGACATCTTGCAGGACCAGTTCAATGCTGATCTGAACATGATTCCATGGTCAACTATAGAGGATTTAAGTGATGTTGATACTATGGTGCACACTTTTAACTCATACATAATCCAGCTGTATGATCTTCACGCTCCTCTTAAGAGTAGGACTTTCAGGAAGCTGCCTACACCATGGATAACTGACAATATACGTCTCATGTTCAAATTGCGAGATGAAGCTAGGGCCAGATATCATTTAACCAGAGAACAACATCATAGGAAGTATTATCTGGATCTTAAGCATGAAGCTGCCGCAGCGTTAGTTCGGGAGAAAACTGCATACTTTGCCAAAAACATCGATGAGCAAAGGAGGGACCCTAAACGGCTGTGGCATAATCTGAAGTCAGATGTGCTTCCAGATCACACTCTGAAAATGCTGCCTGGTCATTTTGATAACCCAGACAATATCAATGCAGCATTTTTGGATGTCCCTGGTAACAGCTGTGACAATGCCTCTAAAATTGCCTTTTACAAATCTCGCAGACACAGTCCAGCTGAGTTTTCACTCGCCACAACCAGTCAGGAGACAGTTCTGAAGATAATCAGAAATCTAGAGTCAAATGCACAGGGTGTTGATGGTATCAGTCTGAGGATGTTATCTCTCACATTGCCAACTTCCCTGAAAGCCATCACTGACATCATCAACAGATCCATCGTGACGCGCACTTTTCCTAAACTGTGGAAACGTGCAATGGTGCGCCCTATCCCCAAAACCAATGACCCAGCCAACATGAAGGATCTAAGACCTATTAGTATCCTGCCCTGCCTTTCGAAAATCTTGGAGCGTGTCGTGTACTCACAAGTTATTGAGTATCTGGAGAGTAATAACATTCTACCAGACCTCCAGTCCGGTTTTCGAAAGGGCAGAGGTACTGCAACAGCGCTGGCTGACGTTGTGGGCAATATCCTGGAGTCGCGTGATCAGGGGGAGGGATCAATCCTGGTCCTATTGGATTTCTCACGAGCTTTCGACGCTATTAATACAAATTTGCTGCTTTCTAAATTAGCATACTATGGCTTTGACAAAGAGGCTGTGGATTGGTTTAGTAGCTACCTAACCGATAGGTCTCAGTATGTGCAAATCCATAGGGAAGATGGATCAACCACATCATCCCTCCCCGTTCCTGTGACAAGAGGAGTCCCACAGGGATCAATTTTGGGCCCTCTGCTTTACATTTTATACAGCGCTGATGTAACCGAATCGCTTATAAACTGTAAGTATCATATGTACGCTGATGACATCCAATTATACATATCCTTTAAAGGGTGCGATACTTCACAGGCTGTGCAGAAGTTGAATGAGGACCTGGCTCGGGTTGTGGCCTGGTCTGAGGAGAACTCTCTGGTCTTGAATCCACTAAAGTCAAAATTCATGGTGCTGGGCACAAAGAAGCAAGTGTCTGCAATTCTTTTGGCTAAACCTGAGGTCCAGATTAGGGGAGAGGAAATTGAGCGTGTAGAGCAAGCATGCAGCCTGGGGCTGATTCTGGATCCAGGGCTGCGCTTTGAGGCCCATATAAAAAGTGCACTAAGACATTGTTTTTACAGGCTTAAGGTTTTATATGCTATACGGCAATATCTTAGCATCCCACTCCGTAAACTACTTGTTGACAGCCTAATTTTATCTAAACTAAATTATTGTGACACTGTTTATGGGCCATGCTTACTTGCTAGGACAGACAGAATGATTCAGCGCATCCAGAATGCATGTATTCGCTTTTGTGTGTATGTTCCACGTAGAAGTCATGTCACTCCATACATAAATCAATTGAAGATCTTGAAAATGGCTGCTAGGCGTAAGCAGCATTTAGCCAGTTTACTGTTTGGCGTTATAAATACTCAAAAGCCACGTTACCTATTTGAAAAACTTACTTGGCGACAGACGCACTACAAGTATGGTCTTCGCTCTGTGGTGGGTCCACTATCAGCACCGCGGCACAGAACCGCAGCTATCAGGGGTTCTTTTAAGTATGCTGCTGCGCATATATGGAATGATATTCCACCGCCACTGCGAGGCCTAAAATCATTACAATCCTTTAAAAATAACCATAAAAGCCTACTCTTGCAAGCGCAACTTTCACTTCAATAAACTTTTTGTCACCTTATGGGTTATGACCTCCTTTGGTTGGTTTGGATCAGCAGCGGTGCTGTGGTTTGGCATTCTGTGCCGGTGTGCATAGCCACTAACTTTTTTACATCACTCTAGGAACCTGCAAACAAAATCAATATTAATTAAATATACTTATTATTTTTACATTACTTAATTCACATATAATTATAATGCATATATCTAAAAATTTTTACTCTGGGTCTCACCTGACTTAGCAATCCATTGTTACCTATTCGAATTTTAGATACCAATTCTATACATGGCTTGTTTCTCCTAGCAATATGTTCGTGGAATTTTCCACAAAGCATTGAGTGAACAATTGATCAGTTGCGTGCTGAGGTCACGAGCTTTCTCAGTTTACGTGTTCAGTAGCGCAGCAAAACGTACATCTATAAAGTACACCTTTAAAGAAAAGAAAAATATTATTGGCGACAAAGTGCCAGTCTATATAATTATTTATCAAAGTACATTACAAAAAATGTCGACGCTTTTGGTTTGAATTGCGGGTACAGAATATCGTTTGATCAACCTTACCTGTTCGTGTAGTCGCATTTCTCTAATTTTACACTTAGTCACAAACACTAAACACATTATATCAAGTAGCTTATTTTTTGAATTTTCCAATACCATCCTAACATGTCGTCACATTTGGTCATATCCTTTTGTTGTCAACACCAGTTCAACAGCATCGCGGTCGCGTCCAATCACGTATCGCGTCTATCCAATTCGCCACAGACTACGAAGACGAGTTTACAAAAATTGTGTTGAGGGCGCGTCGTGGTGTTGCAACTATATATAATTGTATCTGTCAACTTATTTTTTATTTATTTTTTGTTATTATCTTGTTTTAAACTTATTCGTACTTTTTATTTCCTTTTTTATTTATTCATTTTATTCAAATCACTCACACACTACATTCTGCACCGTTCGGCGTCTTTATGTCGACACCGCCACCGGCCTTCGCTGAAAATCAGCGCTGTGAGCTCATCGCTCTAAGCATGAGGCCACAGCTTTATGCTGAGCGTTTCGGCCGTTTTGCGTGAATGTGACGCATATCTTCCTTATATATAGTATTTGTGTCTGTCAAGTAGTTTTAAGTTTTGCGTCATTTCACGCGAATAAACTGTTTTTCTTTCTTTCTTTCTTCTTTCTATCTTATATGTTTCTACATTTCTAATCCGGTTTTTTTTCTGCAGCGGTAAAACAGTGATCTACAACCTGACGCAGGCCGCAACACTGTTGCCGAAGGAGCCGTGGTTCAACCCGAAGTGCCGCTTATTAGTCTACCTGCACGGGTTCACCGACAACCCTCAGAAGGCCAGCTTTCAGACGATCAGACTAGCAGTGGAAGCAGGGCTAGGTATAAAGACTGTTATTAGAACTAAATCCTGAAGTGAAATAAGACTAGTCAAAAGCCCCACAGGGGCCCCGTATCAAAAGCCCCACAGGGGCCCCGTATCAAAAGCACCACGGGAGTCCAGTATCAAAAGCCCCACGGGGGCCCAGTATCAAAAGCCCCACAGGGGCCCCGTATCAAAAGCCCCACAGGGGCCCCGTATCAAAAGCACCACGGGAGTCCAGTATCAAAAGCCCCACGGGAGTCCAGTATCAAAAGCCCCACGGGGGCCCAGTATCAAAAGCCCCACAGGGGCCCCGTATCAAAAGCCCCACGGAGGCCCAGTATCAAAAGCTCCACGGGGGCCCACGGGGTCCCCGTATAAAAAAAAGTGTTTTTTTACAAATGCTTGGTTTACCATAAAGAAACGGTTGTGGATAACATGTTGCAAAGTTTTGCCTAAATGGAGGCCTCTGTAGCGCGGGGGTCAATATCATTGATACGACAGATACGGCGGTTACTACGCCCCTGGCCCAAACACTAAACTGTCAAAAAAATCTGCAGGTTTACACGACCCATCCATTTTCGCAAGGACTTGCGAATCTACTCGCATTACGCATTGTACGTCCGTCTGAAATGATGCTTTACCGCACGAAATCGTCGATATGGCGTCGTTTCGCATCGCATTGCAGTTTAATTGGCGCTCAATTACATTTTACTACATCAAACTTGCGGTGCTTAATGTAATAGAATGTAATAAAATGAGCGACCAAAACGTAGTGCCTCCAAGAGCGCCCTACTTTCGCGGCTTCTGCTTATCATCAGTATTAAAAAAAATACAAAGACGAGATGAGAGAGAAGAGATGAAAGAGAAGAAGAAGTGAGAGGGATTCAAAAGTTACAAAGATGTGGTATATGTTGTTGCGTTTGTCGAGTATCTTGTTCAAAACTATGTAAGTTTTAGAACAATCGCCCTTATTGGATTATCTTTTTGTTCATGGTGAGAAATCGTCTTCTCCCATTGTAGGGTGAAATCAATAAATGATGTCTCATCAATTCAATATCAATACAATTAAAATATAATTCAAAACTTAAATAAAGTTAGAATCAACATTAAAATTAAAATCAGAATTAAAATTATTACGAGTATTAAAATTAGAATTTAAAATTCAAATCAAACTAGAATATAAACCTCTTAACAATAATAGCGAAAATAACAAAAAACTTACAAACCCGACGCCAGTGACGTCCATTTTTCGAATAATGTACACACGGTTTTAACGCAAAGGACATTCGAACTAATATAAGTTTAGTCAGACGTCTAACTTTTCCTCTAGCTTCACCCAGAACAGGTCCACTTATTAAATGATTTCCCACCAAGAATCCAAAGGGGTGCCGTGACAGAAAACCTCCACGAGTGCCCGCAGGCTATAGTTCCCTTGCGGATACGTCCGGAGCGAAGGCTAGTCTGCGGGACGGTGCACCCTGGGAGGCGGCCAACCACCCCTTGGGCACTCCTGCCTAAGGGGCCTCGATGGCCGTCTGCGAATGTTCTGTCGGGAGTACGCTTCAACGCGTGTCCCTCTGCTTTAGCAGAGGGCACAGTGGCGAAGCAAGAGCGGGCTCGGCGTGCACTCACCCTGCCACCGGGCAGGCAGGAGGAAGGCTTTCTCCTCCTTCTGCCACCGTTGTTCTCGTAGCCCCAGAGATTGTCCAAGGTCATGTTTCTGACTTTTGATGGGGGTCGAGGGTCTTGGCTTAACCGCCCGGGCCGCGAGGAAGACAACCTCTATAAAAAATTACCCCAAACCTCCAAGCGGCGGCGCACCGTGAGGGAGGTTGTTAGCTTGACTAATGGGTAGCTAAATTAGTCTCTAGTGCGGACCACAGATTTTGAGCAAGTACCCGAAGTTTTTACTCGTGGGAATCATATGGAACAAAAAAGCAAATTTTTTAAAAACCCTATGGAGAGTGATGCGCGGTCGGAGTCCGACGCGGCATCCGGAAGGAGCTCAGGCTCGGAGTTGGAAGAAGTGGTGGAGTCGGGAGGCGACACCGGAAGAAACGCAAGTTTCTTCCGGAAACGCTCCCTGTCGAGGGACAAGTCGTCCTCCGACGGTGAAAAGGGCTCGGCCCGAAAAATCCCTACCAGTGGGCGGGGAGCGGGCCGAGCACCGGGAAGAGGACGGGGAGTCACCTCCCAGGAGGCGGCCGAGCGAGCCGAGAGGCTCGCCGCGGAAGGGCGCCACCCCGCTGCGATGGACCCCTCGGAGCCATCTGGCAGCGAGCGGGAAGACTCCGCCGAGGAGTCACGCCGTTCCTTCGGCGAGCTCGTCGTCGCCGCTTTGCGGGATATGGGCCGCAAGCGAGAGAGGACGTCGAAGGAGAGGACGGTCCTCCGCCATGCCGCCTCAATGCAGGAGGCCTTCGACGTCGCCCTCCGGAAAGGCGTGGCGAAGCTCCGGGCTGAGCTCAAAGCCGGGCTCCGGGCCGAGATCCAGGCCGAGCTCGCTGGGGTCCATGGGGCCCGCAGCCAGGAGCCCGTGGAAGGGGGGCGCAAGCAAGGGCAGGGGCAAAGTCGGCCCCAGCCCCAGCCTCAGCCCCGGCCTCGGCCCCAGCCCCAGCCCCAGGCCGAGTCGGGAAGCCAGCTGCTGACGCTGGTGCAGCAGGAACTGGCTGCTTTTCAGCAGCAGCTGCAAAAGCAGCTGCAGGAGCAGCAGCAGCAGTTCCAGCTGCGGATCCAGCAGCAGCTGTCCCTGCTGGAGGGCATCGTGTTGCGCCCCCCACTAGCGGCCTCCGGCCAGCGAAGGGCGGCGTCATACGCTGCCGCCGCGGCCTCGGCGGCTGCGCCCAAGGCGGCCCCGTCAGGGCAGACCAGGCGCGTGGCCACGGTCGCGAACCCCGCCGGAGCGGCCCCACAGGCCAAGAAACAGCAGCAGGTGAGGCCAACCCCTGCTGCTGCCCCCAAGAAGGGCAAGTCGGCACCGGCCACAAAGGCGGCGGGAGCCCCTGCTGTGGCGGCAAGCAGGCGGCCTAGGCCGCCTCCCCAACCTGCAGATCCTCCGGCCGAAGCCGGATGGCACGTGGCCGGAGCCAAAAAGCAGGCTGGCAAGGCGGCTCGGGCTGCCAGGAGGCGTGAGCGGCAAAAGCTGCGGAAGCGGACGGCCCTCGCGGCCAGGATTCGCACCCCGCGCTCCACGGCTGTAGTTATCACACTGCAGCCGGAGGCAGCGAAAAAGGGTGCGACCTACGGCGAGGTCCTCCGTAAGGCGAAGCGGGCGGTGAACCTCACCGACCTCGGGATCACCGGGGGCTTCCAGATGCGGCATACCGCAACTGGTGCCCTGATGTTGGAGGTCCCTGGAGCCAACAGCGGCCCCACCGCAGACGCCCTGGCTGAAAAAATCAGGGCGTCCTTGGATGCGGAGGAGGTCCGGGTGTCCAGGCCCACAAGATGCGTCGACATGCGCATTATGGGCCTGGACGATTCCGTCGAGGTCGAGGAGGTCGTGGCCGCTGTCGCCAGGACGGGTGGGTGCCCTGCCGATCAGGTCCGGGCAGGCACCATCCGTGTTGACGGCACTGGCATGGGGGCGGTTACTGTAAACTGCCCCCTGTCAGCGGCCAGGAGCATCACCGGGGAGGGTAAGCGACTCCTGGTGGGCTGGGTCTCCGCGCGAGTCAAGCTGCTGGAGCCCAGACCGCTGCGCTGCTATCGCTGCCACGTGGGTCACCACGTGGGGGTCTGTTGCGCAGCGGAGGAAGATCGCAGCGACCGCTGCTTCCAGTGCGGTCAGCCCGGCCACAAGGCCGATACCTGCGGTGCAGCGCCGCACTGCTACGCATGTGCGGCGGCAGGCAAGTCGGCCGACCACCGGGCTGGGAGCAGGACCTGCGATCCCCCCGCCAAGGCCAAGGGCAAGGTCCCAAGGCCCATCCCCGCGAAGGTGCTCACCGCCGCGGCTGCCCCGTTGGCTGCCGCCGCCATCGCCTCCGCAGACGCCGCCGCCGCTACCACCGCGGCAGGACCCTCACGGAGGGCCCGGGAGGAGACTGTAATGGACTGCCAATAACGGCTCCATTACGTCTCCTCCAGGCGAATATCAACCACTGCGCCCCCGCTCAGGATCTGTTGCTCCAGAGCATGGCGCAGTGGTCGATCAACATCGCCGTTGTCTCCGAGCCGCACTTTGTCCTGCCCAGAGCCGACTGGGTTCAGGACCTGAGCGGCTCGGTGACACTCATTTCGTCGGCCGCCGCCGGTACCCCGGCACTCGAGGCCGTCAAGAAAGGCCGGGGTTGCGTGGCAGCACGGTTCGGGGACATAGTGGTGGTAGGCGTCTACCTGTCCCCGAACAGATCTCTCGCCGAATTGGATAGCTCCCTTTTGGAGCTGGATGCCGTCGTTGCTGGGTTTGACTCCAGCCTCCCCGTGGTCGTTTGCGGGGACTTCAACGCCTGGAACGAGGCTTGGGGTTCCCGGTTCACGAACCAACGAGGTCGCAGGGTGGAGGAATGGGCCCTAGGACAGGGCCTAGTCGTACAAAACCGGGGTTCTGTCCCCACGTGTGTGCGGATGCAGGGCGAGTCGGTGGTGGACTTTACGTTCGCCAGCCCTGCACTGGCACCGCGCGTCGTCGACTGGCGCGTCATAGAGGAGGTGGAGACGTTCTCCGACCACCGGTACATCCGGTTTGACGTCTCCGCCCAGACCTCGACCGCGCCGGTCCGACAGACCCCGTGTGGTCCGCGTTGGGCGCTGAGGCAGCTGGACAGGGACCTGCTCCAGGAAGCCGCGATAGTACAGGCCTGGGTGCAAGCACCGGACAGGCCTGTCGACATCGACGTCGAGGCGGACTGGTTCCAGGTGGCCATGTCGCAAATTTGCGACACGGCCATGCCCCGAGTCCGGCCAGGACGTGCCCGGCGCCAAGTACACTGGTGGTCGCCAGAGATTGCGGCACTGCGCGATGCGTGCAATGCTGCGCGACGCCGGTATACTAGACACCGCAGGCGCCGCACCCGTCCACCGGGTGCGGAGGCCATAGAGGCGGAGCTGTATGAGGGATACAGAGCTGCAAAGCGCACCCTCCGAGCGGAGATAAAGCGGGCCAAACTCGAGGCCCGCAACGTGTGGCTGGAGTCTCTGAACGTCGATCCGTGGGGACGCCCATACAAAATGGTGATGGAGAAACTCCGCCCATGGGCTCCCCCGCTGACTCAGAGTCTCCGGCCCCAGCTCGTGGAGGGTGTGGTGAGCGCTCTGTTCCCTACGCGAGGGGAGCATACTCCCCCGCCTATGGCTCCGCCACCAACAGCGGTGTCCAACGCGGACCACGACGGCAACGACGGCAACAATGCTCCAGAGGTGACCGAGGTGGAGATGAGAGTGGCGGTGCGAAGGCTGAGTGCCAAGAACACCGCCCCAGGACCCGATGGCTTGCCTGGAAAAGCCTGGGTCCTGGCCATGGAGGAACTCGGGTCTCGACTGAGAGGGCTCTTCAGCGCATGCATGGAGAGGGGCCAGTTCCCGCTTCGCTGGAAGACGGGGAAACTGGTCCTTATCGCGAAGCCGGGGCGCCCCGCGGACTCTCCGTCCGCGTATCGGCCCATTGTGCTGCTCGACGAGGTGGGCAAGCTCTTTGAAAGAGTAATTGCAGACCGCCTCGTCGTGCATCTGGCACGGAAGGGGCCGGATCTTGCGGACGGCCAGTTCGGATTTCGCAGGAGGCGCTCCACTGTGGACGCCATCATGCGCGTGCGAGCCCTCACGACGGGGGATGCGGTGTCCCGGGGCAGGTGTGTCTTGGCGGTGTCTCTGGACATCGCCAACGCCTTCAACTCCCTGCCCTGGAGCTGCATTGGTAGGGCACTCCGGTACCACCGGGTGCCCGACTACCTCTGTCGGGTGATCGAGGCCTACCTGTCGGACAGGTTCATCATCTACCCCGGTCATCAGGGGGAGTTGAAACGGCGAGAGATGTCGTGCGGTGTTCCGCAGGGATCGGTACTAGGGCCGCCCTTGTGGAACATCGGGTACGACTACGTGCTGCGCGCCGACCTCCCCGACGGGGTCAGCGTGGTCTGTTACGCAGACGACACGCTGGTCCTGGCGCGGGGACGGTCGTACCAGGCGGCGGTCGAACTAGCGACGCGCGGGGTTGCGACAGTCGTGGAGAGGATACAGCAGTTGGGACTCGAGGTGGCATTGCACAAGTCCGAGGCCATGTGTTTTCACGGCCCTCGGAGCGCGCCACCTCCGGGCTCCCAATTAACGGTAGGAGGAGTTCACATCGGCGTCGGGTCGACGATGAAGTACCTGGGACTCGTCCTCGACAGCCGGTGGAACTTCAAGGAGCACTTCCGACGTCTGGCTCCCAGGTTGAATGCGACTGGGGCTGCGCTCAAGCGGCTCCTGCCGAACCTAGGGGGTCCAGACGCCTCCTGCCGGAGGCTCTACGCAGGCATCGTTCGGTCCATGGCCCTTTACGGTGCGCCGGTGTGGGCGCCATCGCTACGGAAGCGAGTGGCGGCCCGGCTAACCGCCTGCCAGAGGGTCATGGCCATCCGGATGATCCGCGGATACCGTACGGTGTCCTGCGAAGCGGCGAGCCTCCTTGCTGGCCTACCACCGTGGGATTTGGAGGCAACAGTCCTTGCACACATGCATGACTTACGCGTGGAGATGCAACGTCGGGGCGAAACCCCGCTGCCGCGACAAGTCGCGGCATGGCGGACAGAGCTCCGGCGGGATCTCATGGTGAAATGGCGAGAGCGATTGTCGCAACCTCGTGCTGGGCACGCCACGATCGAGGCGGTAAGGCCCCTCTTTGAGGCGTGGCTGGAAAGGCCCCACGGCGTCGTCACCTTCCGTTTGGCGCAGGTGCTGACCGAACACGGCAAGTTCGGTCCGTACCTGTACAAGATCCGTGCGGAGACGACGCCCGGGTGTCGCCACTGTGCGGACCGCCCGGTGGACACGGTGGAGCACACAGTCGAGGTGTGCCCCGCTTGGGAAGAGCAGCGCCGTGTCCTCGTGGGGGCGATCGGCGGCGATCTCTCGCGCCGGGGCTTGGTTCAAGCCATGCTCCGGAGCGAGGAGGAGTGGCAGGCGGTCGCCTCCTTCTGCGAAGCAGTAATGCTAGTAAAGGAGGAGGCCGACCGCCTTAGGCAAAGGCGGACACGCCGCCGCCGCCGCCGGGTTTCCGATCCCAATTTCCGGCCACCGTAGGCGCGGGCTCGCGGACGGTGGGCAATGGGTAGCTCGCTGTCCGTCCGTCCGGTAACAGACCGGTCCGAGCTCAGGTCGTCTACGGCGCGCACCGTTCCCGCGCGCCTCAAGGAGTTGTCAGCAAACTGTAGGGGTCCAGCAGGGCCGAAGCCTACTGGGGCCAAAGGTCATGCGAGAGTGTCACCACGGGCCCCGGGACAAAGGCGAGGAATGGAAAGGTAGGTTTTTAGTCAGTAAAAGTCTGACACTGTTTCCCGCCCCACCCAAGGGCGGGATTCGTCATTGGATGATTTTACCTACCACAAAAAAAAAAAAAAAAAACCAAGAATCCAAAAAAACCTTATTTATGACAAGATTCTATGTACGAGTAGGTATGGTTAAGCCTTTTTATCTTTTGGCTTCGGTTGTTTGTTTATGGTTAAGGCTTTCATGAGCCAACCACATAAATTTTGACATTTTACTTGAATCATTGTTGACCATAAGCACACACAGCTCATTAGAACCACCCGGTACAAGTTCATATTTTATAAAGAATACTAGCAGCAGAAGGCAAGGCGGTGCGGAGTGGGTGCCGGGTGGCTCTAATGAGCTGTGAATTTAAGTCAACCGTACATGTTTTCATTTCAACCGGGGTATTAGTTCTCATGTGCGTGTTTTGTTGGCAGGTGACTGTGTGAGCATTCTGGCTCTGGACGCCAGCTCGCTGATCAAGTTCTTCTACCTCCGTGCCAGCACCATTGTGACGTTCATAGGCAGGGTTCTTGGAGGAACTTTGGCAGCCTTGATATGTGGTAAGTCTTGAAGCCGAAGACGTTTTAAAGCCATCATTATTCCAGTGCAAGACTGAATTATATTCAGTTTCATTCATATTTGAAACAGATCGTAAGTTATTGTATTTTCTAAATCAGAAGGGATTATTGTACTTGTGATCCTATTTTGTGGGTGATGAGTGGGTAGTGAACAATAAACAAACTATTCAAGACGTAACTGATTTATTATGCTGTAGAATTTAGGTATTTATTTACTTCACAACGAACCGTGACACAATTTCAAGATTAGTTGTTGTGAACACGGCTGCCGACAAAAAAAAAGAGGATCACGACCCTGTCTTCGGGACTTCGATAAAACATGTTTGATCGAAGGTTTGGAACTATTATCTGTTCGGTTCGTGCAAACGCTAGCCCATATTCTGTCAAACTGATTTGTGATGTCTGGATCGCTTTTGACGTTCACTCGTTCTCAAGCTTCCGTACTATTGACTTAACCGACAATAGTACATTTTGATACAAGTGCAGAAAGTTTGTTATTGCGACCGAGGCGGAATTCGCACGAGCCGTAGGCGAGTGTGTTATGGAGCCGAGAGCTGCAGTGTCTTTGCACGTGTGTCAAACGACGTTTTTCAATACACTTACAACTCGTCGGGGATTGAACCCGCATCTCGTGGGGGTCGACGCCTGCTGATACGATAAACAATTTTATTACTATAAAATTGTGATGGGGGTGAGCACGCACACTTTTCCGCACTAGTGCGGATATCAGTCCATTGTGTGCCTAAACGCAGTGGGATAAGAGTGGATTTTCGAGTAACTGTATTGGAAATAAATTGCTGCTTCCGTGGAACGAACCCTGACATTGCATTTACCAAACTGAATGGCTACATACTCGTACATTTGCGGAGGAAAAAAATTGTATGGAGTTTTTAAGTTTTTTTCCCTGACTGACGTCTAAGATAATTGACGGTTATTATTGTATTTATTGTCTTAAATCAACCTAAGAAAAATCTTAGAAGAATAGTAACATGATTTAAGGTCGATTCGCATCGGAATGGGAAGTAGAGATGCGACGAGGCCGGTAAAGCAAGTCACAGCAAACTGACTGAAACTGACTATACGAGCCGTGTCCAGGAGTAACGCTTTATTATTATTTATTATTAGATATAAATAAAGGAGATAAGAAATAAGAATTCGTGTCTCGGTCGGCGAATTTAAAAAGGAAGTTTAGCTATACCTATTTCGGCACCAATTTTTTTCGCACCAATTGTTTCGGCATCAAAGCTATTTCTCTTTCCGCACAAACAGGTATGTTAGCTTGGTGCCGAATATGGAATCAACTTACCAAAAATACCTATTGGTGACGAAAGAAGAATAGCTTGGGTGCCGAAAAAATCGGTGCCGAAGCAGGAATACTTCCAAAAACACGAGTTTACCCACCTGTTTAGCCACCTGCCGGCAACTACGATTGCGGTGTGAATCAGCCCTAGCTCTACATTGTTGATTAAGAACATAATAGAAGACGTTTATAATAAACCGGAAGACAAACAAGCTGTATACTAAGTTAAGTGCTATTGTCGTGAAACAAAATGACGCAACTCACGACACGCAACCGATGCACACTGGATAAAGAGGTAGTGTGTGTTTGACGTCACCGTCTGATAATAATGGCGTCTTGCTATAGTTCGCGTCGAAATGCTGACAATGACGTAGATGCTTTTGATTTCAAGCATTATCATCTTATAATTCAACTAGCGCGGGCTTGCGGACGGCGAGCAATGGGTAGCTCGCTGTCCGTCCCGTAACCGTCCGGACCGAGCCCAAGTCGTCGACGGCGTGGACTGTTCCCGCGCGCCTCAAGGAGTTGTCAGCAAACTGTAGGGGCTCAGCTCTCAAACTGTAGGGCTAAGAAGTAACGCCCAAGGGCGAGAGATGTCATTGGATGATTTTTACTAAAAAAAAAAACTGTAAGGGTACCCTGTTTTTTTTTTTTTGGTAGGTAAAATCATCCAATGACAAATCCCGCCCTTGGGTGGGGCGGGTAATAGTGTCAGACTTTTACTGACTAAAAACCTACCTTTCCGTTCCTTGCCTTTGTCCCGGGGCCCGTGGTGACACTCTCGCATAACCTTTGGCCCCAGTAGGCTTCGGCCCTGCTGGACCCCTACAGTTTGCTGACAACTCCTTGAGGCGCGCGGGAACAGTGCGCGCCGTAGACGACCTGAGCTCGGACCGGTCTGTTACCGGACGGACAGACAGCGAGCTACCCATTGCCCACCGTCCGCGAGCCCGCGCCTACGATGGCCGGAAATCGGGATCAGAAACCCGGCGGCGGCGGCGGCGTGTGCGCCTTTGCCTAATGCGGTCGGCCTCCTCCTTTGCTAGCCTTACTGCTTCGCAAAACGAAAGGGTACCCTGTACTATTTCTTATTCTGTGGTAAAAGTGATTTACATAACTTAGTGCTAGTGTTAGGGGCCAGCGGGGCCTAAGCCTACTGGACTTACTACGCTAGGCAAAGATGGAACATAGCTGTGGTTTCGGTCAGTAAAAGTCTGACACGACCTCCCTTTCCGCCCAAGAGCGGGCGAAGTCACTGAATGATGTCATAGATACAAATATAGATAAATTATAATATAGATCAATTATACGTCAGCTGCAAAATCCGAGTCGCTAATATTAAGTAGGATTATTGTTATTTAGTTTCGTAATTGGAATGTTGTGTACTTATCGGATTTTTTTTATTATTTTTAGTAGTATTTCATTTGACGTTACTGCTTCCGTCTTTGCCTCCGGTTCCGGTTTCAATTTGGCAAAACGTTTAAACTGTTAAAACCCAAGAGGACACCAGTGTCCGCACACCTATTGTCTTTCTATTGTGTCTCTAATTACGGTACTCAAAAGGTCTAACTCTTCGGTTCCGAATTCAGTTCCTCTATAATCACTCCCATTTCATTCCTGGTGCTTACTTTGAATGGGTCTTGTGTAGTTATGCACTTTGATCTCCTCCTCCTTAGTCGTTCACTCTTGACAGAGTAGTCGTGGTTGTCAATGTTGCATTTTCGTTGGCGAGTGAGGCTCCCGCGATGCGTCTCCACTTATCGCGGCTTAGCACTTTGATCTAAGCCCAGTTACTCAAGCCCCAAGCGAACGCCAGCGTTCGCACACCTATTGTCTTTCTATTGTGTCTCTACTTACGGTATTCAAAAGATTAATAAAACTTGACCGTTGTCAAAAACTAAAATCAAGTTATTTCTAACAATTCTCATTGATTTGTAGTACCTTTGTAGTCGGTGAAGTCCACAGCAACACCACATCATAACATTATACTACACGATAATTCTAGATTTATTAATATCATGACAAAACTTGTATGATCGTTTATGCTCCATATTATACTTGGATACTATTTTCACATTTATGTTTTCGATGGGCACTATTAAAACGAGCGATCTACATAATAATATTTACATAATAACTTCAGAAGATATCGCAGTTTTTTTATGTGACCGTTATTTTTGTGGCCCAGTGTAAACGTACACTGGGCCGCAAAAATGACGACACATCCTGCCAACAATTATAACTACCTTACATCTACAGTTTACGAAATTTTAAAAGACTTTTTCAATCTCCTTCTAGCTGGTCTAGACCCTGCAAAGATTCACCTGATAGGCCATAGTCTCGGCAGCCACATCGCGGGGTCCGCAGGTAAAGAAGTCTTCGCGAGGACAGGAAAAAAGGTTAGCAGGATCACCGGCCTGGACCCGGCTGGGCCCTGCTTCGGTGACGTGGTGGAAGCGTTGAGGCTGTTCAAGGGTGATGCTATCTTCGTAGATGTGATACACACTGATGCTGGAGTTTATGGATTGAATGAAAAAGTTGGTAAGTTAGTTTTTGTTATAATTATTGCTATAACGCTTATGAGAAGACCAGTGATGCTATTCTCTAAGAAAACGCAGCGCTGCACAACGACGAACATCCAAATAGGATACATTGAATTAACAACCCAATGTATACGTGATTTAGGTTGATAATCCAATGTATCCTATTTGGGTGTTCGTCGTTGAGGCAGCGCTGCGTTTTCTAAAAGAATAGCAGCACAGGGTAGCAATGTAAGGATTGTAAGAAGGATGATATGTCTAGAAAACGTTATTACTTTGGTCACAATATGTTCCAACAACCAATGATAAATAGAGGGACGAGAAAGAGCATACATTATCACCTTCAATTCATCCGCAAACACATCAAGACATGTTTGAGTTCAGGAGAGCGTTAATGGCGGCTATTGTTCGAGGAATAGGCGACTTGGAATGTGCTATAGTACGGGAAGTTGGAACAGCCAGTAAGCGATGCCTTCTACCACGACAATAATTGCCTGGGACAGATTGCATATCTCATTATGCAGATCCGGATCAACAATTATCCCGATGATCAGAATTTTGAGTACTACAGTCATCTGATCGCGCGATCATCTTACCTGTAGGGAGTTGAAATTTAAGCAACCCAACAGAAATTTAGTGGGGTATAAATAAGGACAGAATCCGTACGATAAATTAGAACCTACTTGACTGCGATCCCACCTGATGGTAAGCAGTGATGCAATCGTTGATGGTGAAGCGCACTAGTTTATTAAGAGCCTATTCACTCTAGCCTTAAAGACACCCAAACTGTACCTACCCTTTGCAGGACACGTAGACTTCTGGGTCAACGGTGGCTCTGAGCAGCCAGGCTGCTTGCTGCAGACGTGCAGCCACAGCCGCGCCTGGGAGTACTGCGCGGAGTCAGCTATTTCCAGAGCTGCCTTCATAGGAGTGAGGTGCAACAACTACTATAGCTTCAGGCATGCAGAGTGCAACATCAATGATACCAGGTGAGATATCGTTGGTTTCAATATTGTTGCCAGTAAGTCTCAATCACCTTTAAATCATAGGCTTAAAGGCACCAAAAGGGCAATGAAAAGGGCTATGCTCGGAGTTTCCTTGCGTGGTCGAATCAGGAATAAGGATGGGTATCCGCAAGAGAACCAAGGTTACCGACACAGCACGAAGAATCGCCAAACTGGTCATCGATCCATCTTGTAGGTTTCTTTTTTTTGCCGCAGCCGCCGCCGTAATTTCGATCCAAATTTTCAGCCACCGTAGGCGCGGGCTTGCGGGCGGCGGGCAATGGGTAGCTCGCTGTCCGTTTGTTCGGTAACAGATCGGACCGAGCCCAAGTCGTTTACGGCACGCACTGTCCCCGTGCGCCTCAAGGAGTTGTCAGCAAACCGTAGGGGCCCAGTAGGGTCGAGGCCTAGTCTGGGGCTCTGGGGAGGTATGAAAATGCATACCAGGGCCCTGGAATCAAAGCACGAAGGAACAGGGTAGGTTTTTAGTCAGTAAGAGTCTGACACTATTTTCCGCTCCACCGAAGGGCGGGATTTTTCATTGGATGATTTTACCATACCTACCATAAAAAAAAAACTTGTAGGTGGCCTTCCAACGCTGCGTCTTTCGGTATGCGGTCGCCACTGCGAGCAATGTGCCCTGCCTATTGCCACTTAATGGGCATTGGGGCCGAAAGATCCTTACTTGAGTGGCGACCATGTACCGGACCATGATGCAAGGCTTTCTACAGGATGGACCGATGACCTAGTAAGGGTTGCGGGAACCTGATGGATGCAAGACGCACAGGGCCGTTCATTGTGGAGATACTTGCGGAGGTCTTTATCCAACAGTGGAGGTCTTTCGGCTGAAATGATGAATGATGATGATGTGTTCATAGTGGACGAGCACCTGGCAAAGTTATAACTATATAACGTGTCGTCTAGACCTAGGTTAAGCAACATTTGGAATGAATGGGAAGTGAGGCTTTACAAACTTTTTTTTAATATTAGTATTTTAAGCGCCTCTCCTAGAGAGGAGGCCTGTGCCCCAACAGTGGGAAAATTAAAAAGGCTGATGATGATGATGATGAAGCGCGCGGCGTATGAGAAGAAGGTTTGGAAGAACTTGAGGGAGGCCCTTGCCCAGCAGTGGGGCAGTAAGGGCCTATAAAAAAAAAATAAAAAAAAAGTTTTTTGGTTTTATTTTTTATTCTACAGCTTTTACACAACGCCATCTGGCCTCAAATTGCGCAAAGCTTGTGCTATGAGTACTAGACAACTGATTAATCTACTTATATATATCAAAATACATACATGTTATACATCCTAAATTACACCCAGACGCAGAAAAAATGATCGTGCTCATCAGAAAAACATTTTTCTTAGGTGCGAATCGAAACCACGATCTCCGGCATAGCAGTCAGGGCCACTAACCACTTAACCAACAGGCCAGTCGTTTTGACGAATGACAGCTAACGAATTAAGATTGCTGCAAAATTATTCAAATATACATAATTTATATTAGTATTTTAAGATCATACTAACCATTTTCTTATAATTAATGGACCACTGAGATGTCTGATTTAAATAAATAAATGAATAAATTTATATTTTCCTACTGCAATCCGATTTCCAATGTGAAAAATGTAAAAAGTCGTATGTTCAGAGGTTAAGACGTTTGACTGTCTGAATTATTGTTGCAACAGCCGAACGAATATGTAAAAAAAAAAACTTTAGATGAAAATTATTCTATATCATTCGGAATGATGGGATATAATAATAATAATTATTTACTTAGTAGATAACAGTGATCCATAATGGTTAGGTTAGGTTAGGTTAGGTTAGGTTAAATTTTAACTTACAAACTATGTTAGAAGCAAAATACATTCACAACATAGGTACATTTATTTTATTTCACCGTCCCAATCACAATGCTTACCTCTGGGTAGAGTACATCGGACACTGATAATTTTTAGATATTATCTTCAGAATATCGTTGCTGCTGCCGCGTACTCTGCCTAACAGTGAAGACACCCGCTTGCGTCTTATTGCGGAAAAGTCATCCGTACGCGCTTCTGCAAACATAGCGGATGCAATGCAGAACCTAGTAAACCACAACAACATTCTGAAGACGTTATTATATTGCACCCGCAGAGCGCTGTATGCCCTCTGGGTACAATTCACCCACAGGCTGCTCGTGTAGAAAGATTGAAAATAATGAAAATAAAATGATATATCCATGGGTTAAATTGGCATGTCCTGGACAGCCGCTTGGGCAGCGCACCGCTGTGTCCTCGTGGGGACGATCGGTGGCAAAGGTCTCCCGCATCTCCGAAGCGCGGAGGAGTGGCAGGCGGTCGCCTCCTTCTGCGAAGCAGTAACGCTAGCTAAAGAGGAGGCCGGACGTGCACGCGCGAGGGAGCGGCCCTCACGCCCCAGCCGGATTCCGATTGTCGGCCACCGTAGACGCGGGCTTGTGGATCGGCGAGCAATGGGTAGCTCGCTGTCCGTCCGGTAACCGTCCGGACCGAGCCTAAGTCGTCGACCGCGCGTATTGTTCCACGGCGTATTACACCACATACAATATTTCTTTTCCAGTATCATGGGCTACTACACTTCCTCCGACACCAGGGGCGACTATTACCTGATGACTGCGGACAAGAGCCCCTACGGCGCCGGAGAGTTGGGCACCAAATATGAAGCCAACGGAATTGTGAGGGGTGCCTCTTTATTCGTCAAGGATTTATTTACTGGTTGATGATGATGATGATGATGATAATGATTTAATAAGCTGCTGACGATTCGGACAGTGTCCGAGTTAAAATATTTTTATTTCAATTTCGCTGACTATTCGGACACACACTGTTAACAGTGTACAGTCAGACAAAAAGTTTTACACCGTTAAATTTTGATCGTTTTAATCTCGTAGAGGGTCGATCAGGTACATGAAACACTATCGATTTGTACAGAGAAAATTAAAAAATAAAGTACTTTTTTTCTAAAGTGTAGGTAGTGTAGGTAGTTGTCGGTCGTTGCGTAGTAACTACCTACAGTTCATTGAACTCGCTCAGCTGACGTTTACTTAAAGAAATTAATTTTGTGCATGAGTATAATATTTCGAGTTTTAGAAAATAAGTACTTTGTTTTTAATTTTATCTTTATAAATCGATAGTGTTTCATGTACCGAATCGACCCTCCACGGGATTAAGACGACTAAAATTTAATGGTGTATAATTATGGGGAAAAAAAGCGCGTCCCATACAATTTTTTATTCATGACACAAAGACAATTTGATGGTTTCCGAAACGTCAGTGAAAAATATTAAAAATAAAATGTGTTGATTCGGACACAGGACTAGTAATTAGTGACCAATACTTAAACATGTGATTGTAGTTATGATAACAAACAACTTTTACCATGGAATCAAACCTTTAACCTTTTGACTAATTACTAGTCATCTTATTCTGTCGGAATCGTCAGCATTTGATGTATCTGTTTTGAAATGTAATGATAGTAACAACATTCTTACCATATAATGATTCTCGTATGAAACATATTTCTGTCAATATTAATTGTCAAGCTGACCCGTCTTCTTAATGTTTTTGATTGCAAAATTGTTTGATTTCGACAAGTTACAAGGTGGCATCCATATTCTTATAGAGTGTATGATGTAAAGTGATACCTTTTTTTATATTCCTCTCAGGCACAAGTGTACTGAATTTTGCACACCTCGGTACAAGCTAACTTAAACCTTATCTTTACCCAATAAGGTTTAAATTAGCTGGTATGAGGTGTACTATATTTAGTACACTGGTGCCTGAGAGGTTAAACTTTTTTATCATTTATTAAGAGACGGTTATATTTCTTAATTTTGATATTTTTGTATTTAATTCGACATTTCATAATTCCTTAAGTTTAAATACCGTGAATACGATAGTCATCCCCTTATATCAATTCTAAGAAAAGTTCAACATATTTTATAGAAACAAACAATGGCTGTTATTATACATAACTAGTATTAATAATATAATAATGTCATAATTTGTTTTTTATTTTGTAATATAATGTTAGATAATACCGGATCGATATACGATAAAAATATGTGATAATGCTTTATATATAAACTATGTTTTTAAAAGCTGAGTGCCAAATACAATAAGATGATAAACCTACCTATATAATTATGTATAATAAGTAATAGATTTTATATCATAATATACCTACTAACATCTTAATGTTATTATTGTTATTATCAACACACCTTATATTTAAGATGTATTATTATTTTAATAAAGAAAATCCAAGTGCTATTACTTGTTTCAATTATTATTACTTACAAGTGGAAAGTAATAGTGTTCTCTATAATCGTTTCTTTCATAAATCCTAATACAATTTGTCCATCTCAATCAAATATAGAATCAATAGGCGGGCCAACACAGAGCGGGCAGCCTCGCAACTCGCAAGACATTTATTTAAAACTTTATACAAAGGCGGACTTAATGCCTTAAAAAATTTCTACCAGTCGACCTTAGGGTGGTTGGTCTGTAACGCAAACGACACGCTGATCCTGGCGCGGGGACGGTCGTTGCGACAGTCGTGGAGAGGATCGAGCAGTTGGGACTTGAGGTGGCACTGCACAAGTCCGAGGCCATGTGTTTTCACGGCCCTCGGAGTGCACCACCTCCGGGTTCCCAATTAACGGTAGGAGTAGTTCACATCGGCGTCGGGTCGACGATGAAGTGCCTGGGACTCGTCCTCGACAGCCGGTGGAACTTCGAGGAGCACTTCCGACATCTGGCTCCCAAATTGAATCGGACTGGGGCTGCTCTCAAGCGGCTCCTGCCGAACCTAGGGGGTCCAGACGCCTCCTGCCGGAGGCTCTACGCAGGCATCGTTCGGTCCATGGCCCTTTACGAGGCGCCGGTGTGGGCGCCGTCGCTGCGAAAGCGAGTGGCAGCCCGGCTAACCGCCTGCCAGAGGGTCATGGCCATCCGGATGATCCGCGGATACCGTACGGTGTCCTGCGAAGCGGCGAGCCTCCTTGCTGGCCTACCACCGTGGGATTTGGAGGCAACAGTCCTTGCACACATGCACGATTTACGCGTGGAGAAGCAACACCGGGGCGAAACTCCCCTGCCGCGACAAGTTGCGGCATGGCGTGACATGACAGAGTCCCGGCGAGATCTCATGGTGAAATGGCGAGAGCGACTGTCGCAACCTCGTGCTGGGCACGCCACGATCGGGGCGGTAAGGCCCTCTTTGAGGCGTGGCTGGAAAGGCCTCACGGCGTCGTCACCTTCCGTTTGGCGCAGGTACTAACCGAACACGGCAAGTTTGGGACGTACCTGTACAAGATTCGGGCGGAGACGACGCCCGGGTGTCGCCACTGTGCGGACCGCCCGCAGGACACGGTGGAGCACACAGTCGAGGTGTGCCCCGCTTGGGAAGAGCATCGCCGTGTCGTCGTGGGGGCGACCGGCGGCGATCTCTCGTGCCGGGGCTTGGTTCAAGCCATACTCCGGAGCGAGAAGGAGTGGCAGGCGGTCGCCTCCTTCCGTGAAGCAGTAATGCTAGCAAAGGAGGAGGCCGACCGCATCAGGCAACGGCGCACACGCCGCCGCCGCCGCCGGGATTCCGATCCCGATTTCCGGCCACCGTAGGCGCGGGCTCGCGGACGGCGGGCAATGGGTAGCTCGCTGTCCGTCCGTCCGGTAACAGAACGGTCCGAGCTCAAGTCGTTTACGGCGCGCACTGTTCCCGCGCGCCTCAAGGCCTACTAGGGCCAAAGGTTATGTGACAATGTTACCCGGGGCCCTGGGACAAAGGCAAAGAATGCAGCAGGGTAGGTTTTTAGTCAGTAAGAGTCTGACACTATTTCCCGCCTCACCCAAGGGCGGGATTTGTCATTGGATGATTTTACCTACCATAAAAAAAAACCTTAGGGTGGTGCAGAGACGTAACATGGCAACTTAAAAGAAGACAGACAGAGAGGACAACAATAATACATATATACTTTTATACATACATACATACAAATATAGAATGATATTGTGAAAAAACGAATACAACAATTCAAGAGTGTGATGATTCTACCAACTTCTTGCGAATGTGATCTAGTGCTTTTACTTTAAAGGACAACCGACTGGTTGCCTTTCTGAGCTCAAAAAGAAGGAGAAGAAGGCTTATCTAGAAAAGAAAACAGGGTTGTCAAGGCCCTCAATGCACTACGCTGGCGAATAGGTAGGTAACCATTTTAAAAGGGACCGATGCGTTGAGACATGGTCATACTTACGGAGGTTGAAGACGAATCGAATGCAGTTATTCAGTCAGTAATTGTGGTCTCGAGTCCCGGGACTTTTCGGTCGAAACTGGGGTCAAGACAAGATACTCGAAATTGTTTTTGAGCATTGTCAGTTGCTTAGTGAGCAGATTGAGAAAATATGTTCTGATTACACCACTAACACTGTTCGAGGATCAGGTTGTGCCAAAGAAAGACTGTGGTTGCAATAATATCCACAGATAAGAACACGAGGATACTTAACAGTATCCTGAATAAGCACAACTCTTACTTTTTATGCGCTTCTTTTAATCAAATTTTTATATTTTTAACCGACTTCAAAACAAAGGAGGTTCTATGTTCGGTTGTATGAATTTTTTTATGTATGTTCACCGATTTCTCGGTCAATTGTGGACCGATTTTGGAAAATAAAGTACTTCTTTTTTGTAATAATTTACGCATGAACAAAATTTATTTGTAAACGTTAACTGAGCGAGGCAATGACCTGTAGGTAAGTTAGTTCGCGACGACCGACAACTACTTTATTTTTTAATTTATCTTCACAAATCGATAGTGGATGTACCGGATCGATCTTCCACGGGATTAAAACGATCAAAATTTAACTGTGTATATGTTGTATAAATTGCTTTACTTTATTTTGGTACTACAACGCAAATAGAAAATAAACTACGCTAAGTATTATCGGCGCTCGTGTCGCGCGGAATTTTTTATATCGATAGTCATTAGTTGATTTCTAGATCAATAATCATTAGCTGCGATGGTAATAGTAATACGGTCTAATAACCTAAATATTAATTACAAAACACCGTTGGATAGGGCCGACGGAGGCACCCTGGGGGGCCACCTATTTCTGCCTATGGAGTAAGGCTTCTATTTCTGTTCAAGTGAGTGAAATCTTCATAGTGAAAATTTTAATCTGTAATGCTTGACAAAGAAAATAATATAATTTGATAATGTAAAAATTGAATATCAGAAATTTGTTTAATTAACCAATGTTTAATATAAATGTGACATTTTAAAAAGAATTAATTCATGGATATTATATAATTTATTGAACCTAACATATTTGCGCGTCATGAAAAATGGCAGGCATGTCGTGAGCCATTCTTATTTAAGATCTTGCATGCATGTATTGTTTTAATTCTGTATGCATACACATGTTTGAGAAAATAAAATTTCTTATTCTTATGAGGCTCCTATTATTTTCTGGGTGGTTATAAAACAAACTCGATCTAACCCGTCCGTGTCGGGGTGCCCTAAAATTCCGCGTTCGCTACGCTCATTGATTATGCACCACGATATGACTTATATATTTTACCAGCAATCTATAATAAATAATAGGCTATTTGACAGTATGAAAAATAAGTTCATATTTATTGCCATCCGCATAGATTGTGGGTTTTAAAAGCGATTTACCAATATATCTAAAAATAATGGACTATTTTTAAAAATTAAATATAAAATAAACTGAAGGGTTTCAGTCGAGGTAGGGGCTGTGTGTAACCTCTAGCAAATGGTTCAACTTATTTTCCGCGTCCTAAACCTATAAAATGGAGTTCCAACTAAACATGTTCTATTACTTAAAATCAATGTGTGTAAAAGACGAGAGCAGGGAAATATTTGACGTTATTTTAAGGCAACCCTTTTTTGATTAACCATCCGGATATACGAGACTTAAGCACTATCCACACATTTCCGGGTACCCGGCACTGCTGTGTTCTATCAGGTACGGGGAAAAAATCGGTTACGTACCGAACATAACCGTACGAAGTCATTCACATAGCTCCATGTCAGGGGCATCCGGATCGTCAGTGTCCTGGAACACAGTCGGACGCACGGACGCACTGACCGTGCTATCCGATTTTTATCTAGGTATGTTGACGACAACATGAACACAGAAAGATTGATAGAACTTGTACGACAGAATTATATACTTTACGATCTTTCTAATTCAAATTACTTTGAATTCTAAGAAGAAAAATATAATATGGGATAATATAGGAAAAGAATTAAAGTGTGATGGTAAGTTTAAATTTTTTCACACTGATACCAATCACCCTGATATGAGTGAACACGGGTGATGGATGACACGTCCCTGACGGGAACACTGAAACGAACAACTCGGAACACGGATAGCCCTGACCCGGAAATGTGTGGATAGCGCTTTACTTTAAACCGGACAGAAAAAGGACCTGAGTACTTATACATGAACATGAAAATTGCTAGTGAACTCATTAATAATAATGAAAAATTTGCAACAGTTTTTATACCTACAGTGTTTATGAACTACATTATCTGCCACATTAGCTCTTAATTAAGTTCAAGATATTAATACGCGGGTGGATGTCTTCCGCCCAGTTTGAGCTGGCCTGACGGAGAGGCTGGACCGTGATATAATACTAACACCAGAAGATACAAATTGTAAGTAAATTTTCTCCGCCTCTTAGTAAATTCGGTTTAAGAAAACTGTCACAAAAATTAAAATTGTAAACTACTTACGCTCATTTTTTATAGTAAGATTTGTTTAAAAATATTTTCCTTGCTTCATTCTATAACCGCATCATATTTATTCTAATTTTAAATGAGATTTAAAAAAAAAAATAACGTTTATATTTCAGCACTGCAACTTGCTAAACTAGTTAAAAAATAAAAGGCCCCTTTTGATATTTGACAAAGACCCTAAAATGTAATTTGGAATGAAACTGAAAGACGTCTTAATAACTTCTTTCCTTGTATTTATGTGTGTGTATATATTCTTATATATGTATGTTCATTTCAACTTTACGTATGTATCAGAATCAGAATAGTTTATTTCAAATAGGCACTTTTGAATTGCCAATATGTCGGTCAGTCCAAAAAGTGAAGCTAAATTGCACGTTCCAAAGTGTAGATCTCTATGGAGAAGAACGTGCAAGAAACTCTATGGACACTTTTTTAAATCATATTATGAGTTACATAAATCTTATCGTATGATAGAATAATCGTATATTTGTATCGTACTATAGTGTAATCGTATGTTTTTGTACTTATGTTTTCTAAATAACATTTTCTTTTTTATGAACCTACCATACTGTCTCTTCACCACCCTAGTCCACCAGTACCAGTCAATGGTAAAGACCGCTTTTGCACTTTGTTTTGCGTGAAGATTAAATAAATAAATAATTAATAACAAAGTGTTTTGATGTAAATAAATAATGGTTACAAAATGTAACATAGAAGGTTACATAACGTAAATAATAAAAGCACCCAATGTCAAAACGGGCCTTTTATTTTTTGACAACTTTAGAACAGCGTTTTGTGTTGTGTTTGATCAACAATATCTTTTTTTTCTATTATTATTATTGATTTGCTAGCGTTTGACCACTATCTCACCTGATGGTAAACGATGATGTGGTCGACAAAGGAGTACGCTTGCCTTGAAGTAACCTATCCACTCTTGACTTATTGACCCATAGGAAGTAGAGCTATCAGGACACTAAATCCAGCAGGAAATTCCACTACTTAGTGGTGTGCACAATAAATATATTCCCAAAACGTTTTGTATGTATGGGTGGGATTTCCACCGTGTACCGGTGGCCCAATGCCTTACGTATAATGTTCTGATAATGGGACGGACTTGGCAAAATTAAATTGTGCAATTCCGAAGGACACTATCCGAAATGTAAATGATAGAAAACCGACAGGCTAGCAACCCGGTGACGATACTCAAGACTTTGGAGTTTTGATTCAACGAGTGCGTCATTGCCAAATGAGAACAGTAATACATGATCGAACTTGTGCTTGATAAAGTTTGAGCGGATGTTCTAGCGTGAAGTAATTACTGTCTCACTGTGTTTTTGGCAGCCAGCTGAGCCTTTTCCTCAATGTATGGCTCAGAGTAGAGAGTGTTGGCCTAAAATTAAGCAAGACCAAAACTTAATACATGTTTTGCATTTTTGATGGTCTATCCAGTCCATAGCTCTTGCAGAAACACCCATATCGATCTGCCCCAACTTTCAATGCCTTTTGTCACTTGTCCCAGGAGAAGAGGAGGTAGACCAAGACGTAACGCACCGGATCAACTCAGGATGGACGAAGTGGTGACGGGTCATTGGAACAACTTGTGGCCCACAGATAAATACACGTTAAATGGTAAAATGTACAAGACCGTAATAATACTTGTACCTAATACTCTATGGATCAGAATTTTGGGCAGAGAAAATGATGGATAAAAAAGATACACATAGCGATGAAAATGTTGCGATGGTTTGTGATAGTGACGACTACGAGAATAGATAAAGTGAAAAATGAGTGTATTAGAGGAAGTTTGAAAGTGGCGACAATGAAAGATAGAAAGGAAGTCGTTTGGCAGTTGGCTCGATATGGTCATTTGAAGAAGAGAAGCTATGCTAGATAATGGGAGAGGGGAGCCAAAGGAAATATGGATGAATTATGTGAGAAATGTGCAGACAGCATAGAATGAAAGAAAAAATGCCGGTTGCATCTACCCCAAGTAACAAAATGGTAGCAAGTTGAAATCGGTTCCATCACTGGATCACAAGACGTACAGCGAATCAGTGATTAACTGGTAACATGGTGAACATTCTATTCGTACGTACAAAACGTTTTGGAAACACTTTCATTGTGCGTATAGCTAAGAAGTGGAATTCCCTGCCGTAGTTTCTTGTTTTCTGATAGCTAACAATCTGGGGGACTATCTTTACTGATACGGCGATTACACACTCTACGAGCTGAATGATGAAGCTGAAAAACCTTATTTTCTGTCTTCATTTACAGGTACCCTACCAAATGTCTCGCCTAGTCCCGTTCCTCTCAGCCCTCTGGCTGTCTTCCACCGTGCATTTTGGCTCAACCCATGTCAACGCCGAGGTCACAAGCGGAGTTAGCAATGAGCTGCAAGCGAAGCTTGACCCTCTCAAGCCACTAGCTTTCATTGGAGGCAGTCTATGTAAGTAGAAGTTTTGGGGCCTTACTGTAAATTATCAAAATGTCAACCGTGCGAGAAATAAAGAGAAATGGAGCTATACACTATACACACTGGCGATGATTGCCGGGACATTGGATTGCCCTTATATTGGACATTACTGTAGCAGACATGTTGCTGGCCGTGTCCGATAGTATCATGACCATGAAGCATTGTTTCCTTCATGATCATGACTGTGTTATTTGTGTGTGTTTTAGCTTTTTTTAATGTGGGAAATCATCCAATGACTTCTCCCACTCTAGGACAGAGCGGTAGGGCGTGGCAGACTTTTACTGACTAAAGCCCACTCCTATGTTCCTTCTTTGCCTTCATTTCGCTACTCCAGAACCTTTCGTCCCTGTGTGTGTGCCCTGCCCACTGCCACTTAAGTTTCGAATCTTCGGGTTGTCGAGAAGCTTGGTTCTCTTGTGGATATCTTCATTTTTGATTTAATCATATAAGGAAACTCCGAGCATAGCCCTTTCCATTGCCTTTTAGGTGACTTTAAGCGTTCTGATCCATTGTGAGCGTTTTGGAGCCATATGTCATCACTAGCAACATGCACTGCTCATAGGCTTGCGTCTTGCTTGAGACGCTGTGCTATGTTGGATGAGAAGATACCGCGCAGCGCTTCCCGAATGCCAGCCAGCCGAGTCGGGTTTGACAATTGGCCTCTTGTATTGGTATTTCGGGCTAGTGTCCGCAACTCCACGTCTATAGCGCGTATTTTGCGTACGGAAGGTCAGGAAAAATAATAGTTTCTTTATTTTGTATTCGTATTACATGTTTAATTTTGCCTTCAATTTCACAGGTGCCACCGTGAAGCCCTTACTAGGTGTATCATACGATGATTTCGAAGATAATGAACCTGATATGAGCAACTTGACGCTAGTATACATGACCAGGTGAGAGTTCTTCTAATAGAGCACCTACGTATAATGTAGTCTGAAAAAACAATTGTTCAGCAGATGGACACAATTGTGATATTACAATTAACACTGTTTTTGGTTTTTGGGTGCAATTATTATTATTTAAAATTATAATTGCACCTAAATTCCAAAAACCTATTATTTCAATTCAATTCAATTCTTTATTGCATATCACATGTGTTACATAAGGCCTTATAAATATTAATATAAGTGCACATGGACCCTGTCGGACACAACAATTTTATATAGGTGATTTGAGGGAGGCAAAAGGATAAAATTACAATTAAAAAAAAAAACAAAGTTAAAATTAGATAAAAAAAAAATCGGTAGTTACATTCTTTCAATGTCAAATAAAAAAAAAGAAAATGTCAAAATATATTCATTATAAATGTATATTTAAAATACCTATTACCTATAAACGGCAACTCAAGACTGAAAAGACCTACTTCAGGAATAACAAGGTCGATTGAGGTGTAGTTAAGGACGATTGGAACGGTGGCTCCATACTGTACAAGATAACTACATCGTAATACCATACCATACGAATATCTGTTGCTAAATGTTAGTACGTGGACAAATAGACCTTAGACTTAGGACATAAGTTAATCCGTTATATAGGGAGACTGGTAATTATTGAACGATACTTAAACACGTGATAACAAAGAGCTTTTACTATAGAACCTGAAATCGCGAAAAAAATCAGCCAAGTTAGGACATTTTCACCAGTTAGGCGAACATAAATGTACTGACCAGCAGATTTTTTTTTTCACGATTTCAGGTTTGGTCCCATAGTAAAACGTTGTTTATTATCGTGACTACAATCATGTGTTTAAGTATCGTTCACTAATTACCAGTCAACCTATATAATATAATAAAACCGTTAATCTATTTGGCAGTTTCTACATTTTAATCTTAAATTTTCTGCAGCAATGAAACCTTCACTTACAACTTGACGGAGGCCCCGATTGTGTTGCCCAAGGAGGAGTGGTTCAACCCGAAGTGCCGCTTGTTAGTCTACCTGCACGGCTTCACCGACAACCCTGAGGAGAGCAACTTCCAGACGATCAGGCTGGCAGTGGAAGAAGGACTAGGTAAAAGAAACTCACTCGAACAAAATTCTTAAGCGAAATAATAATAATAATAATAACTTTGTAGCTTTGTTGGCTTTTAGTAATTCCATCATTCACTCGAATATTTTATAAACCTTGAAATTTTTTAGAAAAAAATTGCGTCATTTAAAATCTTGATTAAATCTTTAATTTTCATCTTTTTCTATAGAAAAAAAAGTGACGCAAAATAGCAGATATATGGATACTAGATTAGTTTTACACAATGATTTGATTTTAATAGAAACCTAAACAATACCCAATATATATAGATAAAGTTATGTAATAGCGTCATAATCACGTAAGAGCGGTTGTATGAAAATGTACATTGGGAAGGACGCTCCAGGACCAGTTAAAGCAGGTGCCCGAGGAGCGCGCTTAGAACGCTTCGTTTTGGACGCTCAGTCGCTCAGTGTAATCAAGCACGTCCGTCCAAGGGTGCCTCACTCGACACAAGGACTCATACTTCTCTGCAACCATATTTATAAGAAACATGTAGTTACGCTGAGCACTTTGAAGGATCAAAAGTTATATAACACACACGCCTTCAGCTCGTGCAAACTTTCTGCACTTTTATCAAAATGTACTATTGTAACCCCAAAATTTTATTAAAACTTACCTGAGACTAATATCCAGAAGTCTAAACTCTAGCAAACTACTAGGAGGTAAATAAAGGGACCGAGTTCTAAATACTATATTGCGCTCCAAAACTAGAATAGTTGATGCAGCTAAAAAGGCTGCCCGAATGAAATGGGACTGGCAGGACCAGTTTGCCGCATGCCTGACTAACTGTGGGCCAAAGTCGCAATAGTTGGTGCCCTGAAACAGTGCGTCGGGGTAGCGGCAGACCATGAAGGATATATAGGGACAAACTAGACAGATTTCACCAGAACTGGCAAGAGGAGGCGGGGGCCCGCGGAAGATGGGAGGAGTGACGGGAGGGCTTTACCCAGGAGTGGGACAAAACAGTCAATGCGTACGACAAGTATCAGCTAGTCAATTAATATGATTTTTGACGTTTTGCAATTGTCATCGACTTCATAGTACATAATTTTAATTTCAACTTCGGCATTTGCTCTAATATGTGTGTGTCATGCTGCCAGATGACTGTGTGAGCATTCTGGCTCTGGACTCCAGCTCGCTGATCCAGCACTTCTATCTCCGCGCCAGCACCATTGTTACGTTTATAGGCAGGGTTCTTGGAGAAGCGTTCGCAGCCTTGATACCTGGTAAGTCCTCAAGCCGTACCTTTAAAATCATCATTATTTCACTGCTAGACTGAGACAAAACTATGTGGGACTAATAGCGCTATCACTTTTGGTCAACCGATCCATGATAATATTAACACGACATAATAAAACCTTTTCGGGAGTGACGAGGACTGGCAGGCGGTCTCCTAAGCTCCTTCTGCGAAGTAGTGATGCTAGCGAAGAAGACGGGCGCTCACGTGAGGAAAGGGACATCCTCACGCCCCAGCCACTGGAACCCCGACCCCGATTTCCAGGCACCGTAGATGTGGGCTTGCTGACGACGAGCAATAGTAGCTCACCGTGCGGCCATCTGGTAGCTGTCCGACTATCGAGCCCGAATCAAACTAATAATGACAGTCTTTATTGTGTTAATTAGAATTTGTCCTGTTTCAAGTTTATTAACTTAAGGAATAAGATTTTTCCTCTTAACCTCCCGTAATACGAGTACTATGTCTATCTTTTTCCAGCTGGTCTGAACCCCGCAAAAGTCCACCTGATAGGCCATAGTCTTGGCGCCCACATCGCTGGGTCCGCGGGTAAAGAGCTCTTCGAGATAACAGGCCATAAGATTGGCAGGATCACCGGCCTGGACCCGGCCGGGCCCTGCTTCAGTAAAGTGGAGAACACGTTGAGGCTGTTTAAGGATGATGCTGTCTTCGTAGATGTGATGCATACTAATGCTGGAGTCTATGGATTGGATCAAACAATCGGTGAGTCGATATATATACCTACAAACAAAAACATTAAATGTATACTTCAAAACACAAAGGGGCGTTAGTGACACCATTTATAAGTCAAGAACGGCTGGACTGATTTTAATGATCTTTGCTTTATTAGATTTGTCTCCGCCGGAATAGCAGCATAGCATCAGCCTTATAATGTTCCCACTGCTGGGACTCAGGCCTCCTCTCTAGGAGAGGTAAGGGACCGTAATGCACCACGCGGGCCCAACGCAGGTTGGTGAATGTCACATGCCTTCGAATTTTTGGTTCAAGGCTATTTTTGGTTTGGGATTCCTCACGATGTTTTCCTTCACCGCTTTGAGAGCAGTGGTGATGAAATAAGCAACACAAAGTAATGCACCTGGCTGGGTTAGGTTAGAATAACCACAGAATAACCCACTTGGCATATAGTGAGGCCACCTCACGAACTCGGAGGTCCAGAGAAAATATCCCTACCAACAGGAGTTCCGAATTGAGGGAGACAGTTCGGTAGGCTTTTCACATTTTTGCGCAATGCCGTTTTGCACGACCCCTTAGTTTAGACCCCTGATTTATTTACCGCTGGGTGCATGGGGCACCAGCGGCGATCAGAATAGAGGAGGAAGGAGGAGGGCGGGAATTGGAGTGGAGGTAGAGTACAGTTGGGAAAAGTAGAATAGAGTAGTCAATTGACGGGAGCGAAGACGCGGGCTAGCCTCTCTGTTTCCTATCAAACCAAATGTTCTCGCTTTGCAGGTAACGTAGACTTTTGGGTCAATGGTGGCTCGGAGCAGCAAGGCTGCTTGTTGCAGACTTGCAGCCACAGCCGCGCCTTGGAGTATTTTGCAGAATCGCTGGTTTCTCCCGCAGCCTTCATAGGAGTGAAGTGCAACAGCTACAATGACTTCAGGCGAGGAAAATGTGACCTCAGAGACTTGAGGTGAGATACCTATCGATGTTTGAGGGTGTTTAGGAAAATTCACGCCACCGGTTTGCGCCACTTAGCCCTCAGGTCTTTTCCTTTGAAAATGATTCAACTTGAACAAATGATTTTACTTCACATTCACAAAAATAGAAAAAAAAATTGTGTTTCTACATTATAACCCGCTAATCACTATGTATAGTATAAAACAATGTCACTTCCTCTGTCCCTACGTATGCTTCGATCTTTAAAACTACCCAACGGATTTTGATGCGGTTTTTTTAATGGATAAAGTGATTCAAGAGAAAGGTTTATAATGCAAAATATAGTTAATATCACCATTGTACCCGTGCAAAGCTGGGGTAGGTCGCTAGTAGTGAATGGAAATCTATGAGATGCACGTAATGTCATGAGCGCGCCGTGGTGTTGTCACTTCATAAATACACAGTCTCCTTGTTTTTATCTTTTTGCACATTGCACCGTTCCGGCGTCTTTCTGTCAGCACTGGCCAATACTGAAAACCAGCGCTGTGTGCTCATCGCATTGTCAATGAGGAGAAGCTTTATGCTGAGCGTTCGGCCATTTTGCACGGATGTGGCGCATATCTTTCCTTTAAAATTTTATGTTTGTCTAGTTTTTAGTTGCGTAAATAAACTGTTTTTCTTTCTTTCTTTCTTCCAGTAGATAAATAAAACTAAACTTTTACACCATACACATTATTTCTTTTGCAGTATCATGGGCTACTACACTCCTGCCAACTTTACCGGCGACTATTACCTGGATACTGCAGCCGAGAGCCCCTACGGCGCCGGCGCATTGGGAACCATTTATAAACCCAACGGCTTCCTGAAACGCGTCGCTTTAACCATCAGGGATGCGTTTTTGAATGTATGGCGTAGAATAAAGAATAGATCCAATGGATAATCGTAGTAATAATAATTTTACTGCTCCGCAAGCAACCATTGCATTAATTGCTTACGCTTTTAGGTGAATCACGCTACCATTTACATTCTAGTCTATCTATCTCTATCTGCTTTCCGTCTGTCTACTCTTTCTTCATGCTCTTGACTGTGCTGTTTACATTATGTTCTTTCTTATGTAATAAAATTTTATTCGCTGTGTAAATATATAAATTGTTATCATTTATCTCCGCACATGTTACCTGCACTGCACGAGACACAGCTACATCGCTATCGATAAAATGTAGAAAAAGCAATCTGACCCGTAGAATGGTCGTATGCTGGAAGCTTACTCAAAAAGCTAGCGTGCCATACCATGTCGAAGGACTTCAAGATGTCTAGGAAAACGGCAAACGCTTCGCAGTCGTGCTCTGTAGTGTCCTATGCTCTGCAGACCAAGCAAGTGGATAATCTACAATAGTTGACGCTATTAGAAAACTAATCAAATGTATGGGAATGACATCATCTCAACTGTGATCTCAACCAAATTCGTAGCCAAGTTCACATCTTTCAAAATGACAGAATGAAATGTAATCTTTGCTACAATTTTCATCGCTACATCCTGTAGTTTTGTGTTTAAATGGTAATTACATTAAGGCGTTATCGTTTGTAGAAAGAGATTCGACACGAAACGGTACAGCAGGTACCTGCTGTACTGCCCCCATAGCCAAGTTACAATTGTTTTCTCGTGTTGAGATCATGTCAGAACAAAGGATATTAAAAAAAAGGAATTGGGGGCATGGCCAACTCCAAACGTTCACGCTAAACGACGAAACAATATTGTAACTTGGCTAGCGGGCTGTATTCAGAACGCTGAGTGCAAGTTGTTTTTAGGTTACCGCGATCAAAACCTTTACCGCGTTTGGTTCTCTGATTGGTTAAGAGCTTGGAGCGGGCCAATCGGAGCGCCGCACGTCATTAACGTGTCGATTGCATTAACGTAATACAAACTCGCACTAGGCACCCTGTATTCCTAATGTAAATGGAAGCTATATAGACCGGTGGGCCCTGAGACATATGCTTCTAGTATTTAATATTATTATTTATTAAAATTTTATGCACTAGTAAGAAACACTGTACAATGTATGGTACCCAAGAGATGGGAAAAGACGCAAAGGACGTCAAAACATGACGACGATGACATCACACAAATAGCTACAACTACATGGCAAAGAAGAGCAGCAAACAGGGAAGTATAGGAAACTTTAGGGGAGGCCTATGCCAGAGGCTAAGCTGATAATAGTTACCGATGTCGAATGTTCATCATCATCATCATCAGCCTTTTAATGTTCCCACTGCCTTTTAATGGTCTCCTCTCTAAGAGAGGGAATGGGTCGTAATCCACCACGCGGGCCCAGTGCGGGTTGGTAAATGTCACATGTCTTCGAATTTTTGGTTCTAGGTGGCGGTGGTGGTTGGTGGTTTCCTCACGATGTTTTCCTTCACCGTTTTGAGAGCAGTGGTGATGAAAAATTTAATGTTAAATTAGAATTAATAAAACAAATTGAAAATAAGAATAACTAAACTTATTTGGTAATAATAATATAAAGTAGCATGATAAACTTGTTAATCAAAAATATAGAATGCCGAAAGGAAATTGATAAATGAAATTAAAAATGCTAATTGTAAGTACACGAATTTATTTAAAAAAAAAATGTATTTTCAATTACTTTATTTATTTACTAAGTAAACAAACAATAAGCAATTCAAAATTATTATATTTGCGTGAAATATTAGGATAAAATTATATTACCTAAATCAAATCATTGCATGTAAAATTTATGAATCAATTTTAAAATCATAATTGAAATGTTTAATATTATTATTAGAAATGATTTAATGCCTTAGGCATTTTCTACCCGTCGGCCTTAGAGCTTTTTGGCTTTAGGTATTTGCTAATTTGTCAGCCGATGAACTGTCCTATGTTCCGGACGATTCCCTCGTTGTTGACGTATTTGATGCCGTCTATTCCCAGTCCGAAGGGCGCTTTGCCAGCAGTCTGCAGGTAGTAGACGCCTGACGTACCCGGCTTGGCCGCGTACCCCATCAGGCTGGGGACAAAAATATTAGTCTTAATTAACTAGCAACATCCATGACGTATTAAATAAGATTTATGACCTCATCGAAGGATAGTGCAGAGGATGAGAAAAGCGCGTTGTTGAAGCAGAAACACCCAGCTCATCCACACTTCGTCACCCCATTGGAGCATATCCCCCCTGGACGCGAACTGCAGTCGGCAACCTAGAAATCTGACCCAGGTTAGTCGCTGCAAAAACAATCTAGCTAAATGGAGCTTCCTCGGCCCATCTCTAACACAGTGCCAGTGTGGAGCTGCTTCACAGGACATGCGTCACCTGCTATACTGCCGATCCTGCACTTTTCAGGATTTATACGAGGCCATTAACAAAGCTATACAGGTTGCCAAAAAATGATCAGAAAATGTTGTAGATTAGTTTATTATTGTTTATGTTCTTTTGAGAAAAAATAAAAGATCATTCGAATTTAGAACGTTTAGTTTGTTGACAATTAAAAACGTGAAAAAGTTTGCTTACTTGTCTTAGTTTGTTTGGATAAAGTCATAACTGTTTGGACAATTTTGATTTAGCAATGTGATTTATTTTATAGTGTGCCTTTAAAGAATGTTGTAATAATCATGTCATAATAAATCGTGAGTGTATATCTTTGAGTACGTTTTATGATCTAAATCGGATCCCATTTTACACCCGAAACAGGTTATGGGCCTTATCGAGTGATCGTATTTTACAACTGGAAATTGTCGTTTATTACGTAGAAGTACATTTTAGGGAAAAAAAATGCAGAATAACTATCTAAATTAGATGTTGATTTGGATTATACTATTTGGAAAAAGAAACTATACTTGTATTTATGATCAAGAGGTTTAAATTCAACGTTAAATGATGAAGACGAACAAAAAAAATTGAAAGATGATTATGTATGTAAAGACGCCAAAGCAAGTTAATTAACAATAAATTCTGTGAATGCAAAATATTTCAGCAGAATTATTGATTGCGGAACGGCAAAAGAAAAAGAAATAATAAATGTACTAGATTGAATTTGCCTGCTGCGGTTTTCCCGGCCAATTATAATTTAGGCGTCTTCAAGGCTAGAGTGAATAGGCTCTTAATAAACTAGTGCGCTTTACCATCGACGATTGCATCACTGCTTACCATCAGGTAGGATTGCAGTCAAGTGCTAGTTTATAAAATATAAAAAAAAAGATAAAATATTTTTGGGCCACTTGGAGACACAGCGAAGTCATTTACTACAGGACTTTTTCAAATATAAATTTCAAAAGAAGGACCTATTAGAAGATATCGGCGATCTGATGAATATTGTATCATCAATCAAGAGTACAAGCATGGATCTAGGTGACATAGAAGTCATATCAAAAATTTCTTGTTGACCACCGAACAAAATGTCAAACTTTAGAATAGCATGGGAGTCTACCACTACACCAGTAAAAACTCTAACTAACCATACATCAAGGATACAACTAGAACTAAAAATGAACGGAATTAAAAAATTGTTTATATCAATTAAAAAAAAAATATGTGACACTTGTTTAACAGTAAAATGCTGATTAATATCGGATCCCATAAATTTAAACCAGGAACGAAAAATAATAATTTGAGAGCATAAACACGAAAAGAAGGAGAAGATTAAACAAGCAACAAAAATTATACATCGGTTAGTAAACATACAGAAGAGTAGGCAGGCCAAGAAGAAGGTGCGCTGACGATATATTGGATACTGCAGGAAGTGGTTGGCAAAATATCGCAGAGGATATGGACAAATGGAAGGAACTGGAGGATGCGTTCACCCGTGGAGGGGCCCAGACCCTAAAGCAGAACGTACTAACATATTTTTTTTTTAAAAATCACTAACAAATTAGAAATAATAACATCACTTAGATAGATTAAAAATTATATGTTATGGGTAAATGGGAAATAAAGGCTTTTTTATTTTATTAGTAAACACGCAGTAATATACCAGAATATCGCCTCTGCTAACACAATCCTCACACTATCAACACGTCCGTTCTTGTCAACGGTAAATGGGTAAATATCAAGGTCAAATCATTTCATTTCAATTTTGGTGGTGGAACCATTTCTTCAGCTTTCCCTAATTTTCACGAAAGCTAAAGAAAGAGTGTCGTCACCAAAATTGAAAAACATGATATTCACCCAAATGCTAGGCTAAACTAGGAGACTTTCCGAAGCCAGAAACAAGGTGGGTCAGCAGCTTTGCCATAACTTCTCAATCTTACGAACGTCCCCCTTCTGAACGCGTTCAGTCAGCACAGCTGAAGGTGACAAAGACTGCACGACGCCAGTAATAAGATGGGTCAGCAGTCTTACGAGTAGGTACTACGAGTTCCACAGTCTCACCTGATATTCATCATAGTCGCACCGTGCGACTCGACGTCTCACTTCAGAACACATTTAACGGTGACGTAGACTGCCAGTAACAAGCTGAGAAAGCCGCTTCTCTTAACTTCTTAGTCTCACCTGGTATCGTTGTAGTTGCAAGCCCCACTCCTGAACGCCTCCCAATTAGGGCAGCTGACGCCTGGGAAGGCGCTCCGATTGCTGACTGACTCTGCGTACAGCAGCCAGGCCCGGCCGTGGCTGCAGCCCTCCCACAAGGCGGGCGAGCAGGCCGGCTGGTTGGAGCCCGAGTTTGGGTAGAAGTCTACGTGACCTGGAGAGGAATTTAAGGTGATTTAAGTGGAAGAGAAGAATTCCTAGAGCGAATGCTACTCAAAAACCACCAATAATTGGTATACCTTTTTCAGGTATATTTTTAGTGGTTTTAAGGAGGGAAATCATCAAATATCTCCTACCAATCTGGTTAGAGTGAGAAGGAGCATCTGACTTTTACTAAAACCCTTTTCAGATAAGTCAGCAGTGTTCCTTTGGTTGCCCTTTGCATTTCAGGCTCGCAGCTCTCAGACACTTTGGAACTATTACGCTCTAGGAATTCTTACTATCTTGAAAGCTGCTGATTAGCACTAAACTACCTGTAGCGCCATCAATACCGCTACTTGTACTATTGCAAAAACTGACTTCACACAAACTCCATATCGCACGATCAAAGTTCTCCACGCAGTCTTCATTTTCTTCTTATGGCGATGTGACTCGAATTTCACCCGGTAACAACGGAAAGTTGCAAGACACAACCACTTACAATACGCGGCATAAGTTGAACGAAAATAGTAATACATTTTCAGGTCTCAATCAATGTGCTGCATAGCGGGGGGCTACGCGTAACTATTAGTAACGACAGCCACTTTAGTTCAACTTATTTGCCGCGTACTATAACAGATTTTTCGTGTCTCAATCAAAGTGGAGGGCTGCGCGTACAACAGGTACCTGTTATAAATGTGTGTTACTGTAATTGGTTGTAAGACCGTTGTAATTAATAAATAAATAAATAAATTACCCTGAAAGCCCTACGAGACTTGTAATTTGTCTTATTTGTTTTTCTGTCTTTGTTTAAATCAGGGATGCACAGACTTATTGAGACTATAGGCCACTTGAGCAAATGATGAACTAATGGCGGGCCACCAGCAAAAATTAAAAACATAAGAATAGCCAAAAATTTAATTAAAAAAGTAATACATTAATTTGAAGCGTGGAACTGCATTGTGCTAACAAGCTTATTTTTATTTGGCTAAAATTTACTTGTAGCTACACCTAAAATTGCTTCTAAACTTACTTGGCCGAAATGTAATTGGCACCCATGTCTCAATATAGGCCCAGCCTGCTAGCTGCAGGCAGGCATGGTCGACGCCTACTGGGGTCATGGGTCAGCTTCCGAAAGGAATACCCGGTCTCGGCACGATAGGCAATGAAGGAACGGGGTAGGTTCTTAGTCAGTAAGAGTCTGCCACTACTTCCCGCTCCACCCAAGGGCGGGATTTGTCATTGGATGATTTTACCTACCATAAAAAAAAACTCATACCTCAGTATGAAATTTCAGAATCCTCTAAATATGAACCTCATACTACAGAATCTATAAACCCTTGTAAAAGTAACATTTTGGTGTATTCGGATAGATTACGGACAGAACAATAGTTGTTTGTGTTTAATTTTTTTTCTTGCTTTCATATAGCCTCTTTCTACCTATAATGTAAATGTGAGAATACTGTAGAATCAACAATCAATGTCTGGCAAGCTCGTCCTTGGTTTGGTGCCGAGGCACGCGACATACTGAGCTTGGGCCGACACTCGTTTGCACAAAGCAAATGACGTGACTCTTAAAAAGAAGACCTTGCAAGAAGGTGATGCGGAGGTCTCGGTTTGACCACATTAGCCGAATCGGGAACAGACTTGCTTCGTACCCAGCAGGTAGTAAAGCGTTTTGGTCCCTCACTACCACCACTGCTGAAACCCGATGGGTCGCTGGCCCACACCGCGGAGGAGAAAGCAAACTTATTTGCCTCTCTTTTTTCGGAATCTTCGCGTCTGGAGTCTGGTGGCGCGCGGCCCCCTGTTTCTCCTGATGGATGCGTGACAAGTATGTCGGACATCCCCATTCATCAGAAGGACGTTCGTAGGGTCCTGCGAAACCTCGACGTGAATAAAGCTAGTGGCCCCGATGGAATACCAGCAGTCGTACTCAAAACTGGTGCGCCTGAATTGTCTCCAATTTTGACACGCCTATTTCGCCTCTCATGTGAGACTGGAAAAATGCCGGCTGCTTGAAAGCAAGCTAACGTGCAACCTGTGCCCAAGAAGTGCCCTGTGCCGAGCTGACCCGGCCAACTACCGACCCATCTCTATCACGTCCATCCCCTGCATGAGTATAGAACGGGTTCTTAACAGAAAACTTCTGGCATACCTAGAAGCTAATGATATCCTCAGTGACCGGCAATACGGTTTTCGCCAAAATCGGTCTACTGGGGATCTTCTAGCCTATGCCATTCACATCTGAAGCGAGGCCATCGAGAAGCATGGGGAAGCGCTTGCCGTCTCCCTTGATATCTCGAAGGCTTTCAACAGGGTCTGGCACGAAAGCCTTATTGCTAAGCTTCCTTCCTTCAGTCTACCCTGTCTATGTGTGATTGGATCGCTGACTTCTTGATATGAACACTGTAATATGGAAATATTGTAATATAAACCATTTTTTTTTTTTAAAGAGTAGCCAAGGAGTTCCTTACCGGTTCTTCTCCTTGGGATACGACCAATTTGGAACCGTGCACTAGATTCTGACGTTTTATAAGTGCCCATGTAGCCCTATGTGAAATAAAATATATTGATTTGATTTGATTTCACTTACCGACATTCTCATTCAGTCCAAACACCCCAGCATCAGTATGTATGACATCAACGAAGTCAGCGTCATTGATGTTCAACTTAAACATGCCCTCGATGTCAGAGAAGCAGGGCCCCGCCGGGTCCAGGCCAGAGATCCTGCCCACCCGGTAGCCTGTCAGCTTCATGAAGGTCTTGCCAGCATACCCTGAGATGTGGCTGCCGAGGCTGTGGCCGATTAGGTGGATGTTGGTGGGATGGAGTCCAGCTATAAACAGTGATACCGAAATTAATTAACTTGTATTTTATGAATTCCTACTTTACGATTACTACACCGACTGGACAAATGTTGTTTATTCATATCATAATTATTTATTTATTTATTTATTATTAATTACAACGGTATTACAACCAATTATAGTAACTAAACAAACTTAAAAAAAAGGAAAAATATAACAAAACACAAAAATGTAACGAGATATGTAAGTTATACTCATACATCAATCCCTCTCAGAGTACTTCTGACATGCCAATAAAATCGTCTTCCATTCGTCCGCAAACAGATCGCTAGTTGAATTGGAGTCCAAGAGACCATTTAGTGCAGCCAAAGTGCGAGGTATTGGTGACTGAGCACGGGCAACAGTGTGACACTGAGGCACAGCGAACATCCTGTGCTTTTTACCGCGGCAGTAGTTGTCTGGGACAAAGAAACGTGCCAGCACAGCAAGTAGGTCAGGCGCATCAATAGCTCCACGGAGCGTCTTGCAGGCTATAGTGAGCTGATCTCGTGTTCGTCTTACCTCTAGCGAGTTATATCCGAGGCAACCCAGTAGAAATTTTGTTGGATAGAGGTATGGGTAATAGCCATGCATCCGCTTGTACAGGAACCTAAGGAATGCTTTTTGTACTTTTTCTAATAAAAGCTCGTAAGTACTTTGGTGCGGGTTCCACACGCAAGAGCTGGATTCCAGCTTACTACGCACGAGCGCATTCAATAAAATTTTAATGGCGTGCGCGGTGCAAAAATCACGGCAATTGCGCAAAACAAAACCCAACCTTTGGTAAGAGGATTTTGCTACCGTGGCCATGTGGTCGTGGAATGTAAGCTTTCGATCGAATGTGACTCCCAGGTCTTTCATATCTGTTGTTTTTGTGATGGTATTATTATCAAGATGGTATTCGAAAGCAACTGGGCACCGCATTCAACCGAAGGTCATAGCGAAGCATTTAGAGCTATTAAATTATATTAAATTATATCTCTGTAATTATGAACTATAGATAGTGGTAAAACAATTGACTCTAATTTGACACTCTAAACCCAGTCAACGTATAATATTTAAGTATAACGGATGTTGTAAAAGTAATATTATAATTTGAATTGGCTTCCATTAAGTTAAGAAAAAAAAAACGTTCTTTTCTTGTAAATATTACTTCATAGGAAAAAATATAGTGTGCAAATGGCCACCTCCCGACTTAATGCGTACTGTTCGTTTTACGGCAGTTTAAATTGTTGCTCGCAAATATGTGACTCCAAATTGGCAGTTTCGTTTTCAATTATAACTTTCAAGACTTACAAGGTTCGTGGTTGGTTGTGGTAAATGGGAGGTTCCAAAAAGACCCAATAGAAGAAATTTAGCACCGATAGATCTTGCGATCTGGATGACCAATTCAAATCAAATCTTAAAACCACAGATTGAAAAGTCAAATTAGCAGTAACAATAATTCAACATCATGACGGTCCAATACATTTATGAAAACATTCTGTATGTTCGGAAAAATATTCATCTTTTTACTAAAATAAGCGATAGGCTCAAGGCTCTTCTAGGAATAGAAACAAATTGGATCAACCTCGATTCAGATTGGCTAAAGTACATAGTTCATTTATGAAGTAGGTACTGTGTAAAATTTTATTATAAAATACCACTTGAAATTTTCAATCTCATTGGGTCAAAATTTAAAACATGCGTCAAACGCACACTATTTAGACAAGCTTAATATAAATTGTAAGATTAAATTCTTGATAAAAATGCTTGGCTAAAGGTCCTGCTCCACGTATGCAGAAGGTTTTTCCTGATTAGTTTTTTAAATATATTTTTTTTTATATTATAATATTTCTGAACTAAAAATTATTAACCGTATATGCAAGCATTGTTTACAAAGGATGATCTGATAAGACTACCCTTTATTATACCGTATTATTTTTATTATATATATTTGGCAATAGCCAAAAGCGATCATTTACAGACAACCCTTGAAACAACAGGAAACTTTTGGTCTAGCTGTAAACATAACACTCACCAGAAACCATAGCAGCCAATATCTTCCCCAACTCCTGGCCGATGAAGCGCACCATGGTGCTGGAGCGCAGGTAGAGCCATCTGATCAGCGAGCTCGCATCTAATGCCACGATATTAAAATCATCTGCAACCAAACTCGAGTGATCACCACTTAAGATTTCGGAGACGTTTTACACGCAGTGGAATCTGAGATCATCATAGTCATGTGTAGCTATATACTTATGTATTTACCTTACATACAAATAAAGAACTGCCGTATACTCTGTGTTCCGTTGACAGCCACCGTTAAGAAAATACCACGTAGCTGTCTGGCATTCTTGCTGAACTGGACCTATTTGGCACTGCCGCGAGACACAAAATAAATGAAAGGAAAATATTTTATGTGTACCAAATAAAATATTTTCGTTCTTTTATTTTTTCCTCAGAGATGGTGATGTTGATGACGATCTAAATCCGAGTACCTATTCCTATAAATCATTTACCTTGATTCAAAAAAGCAGTACTGAGGCTGGCGAAGCTGCCCTTTGAGGGGTCATCAGTGAAGCCGTGGAGGTAGATCTTGAGCTGTTTCTGAGGATTGAACCACGTAGATTGCGGAATTAGTTCTGCCGCCGCCGTCAGCTTGTATGAAACGTTCATATTTCTGCATAGGGATAAGGATACTCGTTACCTTTGTGTCGGCTTATTATTCAAACTTTTTTAAGTGGGTGTAACCACGGTGGGACAAGTTGGGACGCTTATCCCACCCACCTCCCTAAATGTGAATTAAAAAGTTCTCGGAAAAAGAGTCAAAGTAGGAAATCTTAGATTTGACAGACTCGTAGGTTATCATTGAAATAGAGAAGAGACGGACAATCATCATCATCAGCTTCCTTGTGCCGAGTTACTTATGGTCCACAAAAAACTATTTTTCTTCCTTTGTGTCCTGTCAGCCGTTATGCTAACATTAACACCCTTTTCATAAATATCACTCCTCACATAATCCATGCATTCTGTTCTTTGGCCTCCCTCTCCATCTCCATCCACTCCTGCACACATCCACCTGTGCCTATACTCATAACCTCATAACTTAAGTGTCATGCGTCACTTGACCATACTAAGTCAAACGATTCTCTTTCAACTTTTTAATCCCTGGCGCTACTTTCTAACTTCCTCAAACTACTATAAGGAAGAGAAGAATGGAAAGCCTCTATAGGCTCTGAAACGCGATCGCTCCTAATGGGCCTCATCAGAAGGTTGAAATTCACCAAAAGAGCAATAGAAAGGACTAAGGTAGCAGTTGCAGAAATGAAGATGTCTGCAGGAGAAACAAAGTTTAGATTCTTGGGGCTATAATGATAACCTAGCCTGAAGAATTGCTAAATAAATGGCAGTAAGCAGGGCACAAAGCTCACAGAATAGATGGTTGAAGGAGATTAAATATTCTGGAGTGGCGACCACGTACCGTAAGGCCGTGTTTACGGAGACGCGGCGTGTTGGGCGTTTCGTCGTACATTGCAGCAGCGGCCCGCGTCATCGCTCGCGCAAACAAAAAACATATGGCAATGTACGAAAGACCGACGCGCCGCGTCTCCCTAATCGAGCACTTAGATGCAGTGTTGGTAGGCCACCCACAAGGTGGACCGATAACCTGATCAAGATTATGTTAATCCAATGGATGCGAGACGCCCAGGACCGGCCATTATGGTAACAGCTAGTGGAGGCCTATATCCAGATGTGGACGTCTTTCGGCTGAAATGCCTAGTAATTATCGTGGTCCTCTACTTTTCCTCAGCTGTAGGTAAATGCTGAGTATGCCATGTTTCTTATATCAAAGTTGAAGGAACTTTTTCTTCAGTCTTCTGCACCAATTTTCTTTTAGAACAATTTCTGAATTAAGAATTTTGAGTTAAAAATGTGGCACCTTTTTGAGTGCAACTTATTAGGTTTCTAGGCTAATGTTAAGTTTAACAAATTACTCGTCTGCAAATTCTGAAAACAAAAATCGCGGCTAAATTTGATAGAACCCAGGACACAAATTCAACATCATCACCATTTCAAACGAAAGACGTCCATTGTTGGACATAGGCCTCCCCCAAGTTTCAACACAACGACCGGTTCTGTTCATCTCGCATTCATTGGATCTTCGCGGCCTTTACCAGGTTATCCACCTTGTGGGAGGCCTTCCAACGCTGCGTCCTCCGGTACGTGGTCACCACTCCAGATCCTTTCGTCCCCATGGACCATCTGAACACAAATTACAAAATAACAATGCTAAATCATGGGTTGTTCCAGTCATCAAACTAAAACTCGTTTATTTTACATAGGCCTACATGGGCACTTATAAAACGTCAGAAACTAGCGCACGGTTCCAATTGGTCGTTTCCTATGGAGAAGAACCGGCAAGAAAGCATCAACAGCACAGTGCCTCTGCCTTTCCTTTCTATATTCCATCGCTTAATAAGTTAATAAATAAGATCTGTATTGACCTGGTGATAAAGTTGAGTGTCAGCTTACTCATATCAGGTTCAGTTTTACTTAATGCGTCGTAGTCCACTCCTAGCAGTTTCTTCACGTGCCCGCCTGGAAACAATAAAATGTGATCTTGAGTTCGTTGATTTCGGAACTAACATTTTGAAATGCCTTGTAATCTGGTAGAAATAGTATCGCTTAGCGTCATAAGCTGCTTTTTATGTTCAAAATATGCATGGTTGTGTACGGGACGGTTAATATATTTAAATATTGTCAATCGTAACTGACCGTTTCAGAGACTCTTTAAGACGCTGCTCCATTAGTTGCTCATCATTTAGCTAAACGGTGAAGTCCAGTGCTCAACTGCTCACCACGGCCACGCACGCTACGCACGCATGCGTGTCAAGATGATGCTAACAAATAAAACGCGCAGCTGTTTTAGCGGGGTTTACCATGTGGTAAAACCCCTTCATGTACATCCAGTATAGAAATCGATTACACCAGGGCCTCACTCAAGTCTGCTATTACAATAGTGTCAGAATCGTCTATCATTGATTATGATATCATCATGGTTGATTTTGACAAGTTTGGTAACTAAATTAATGGCGTCACTATGACTTTCCAACAGTCAATCACTAACACACCATTGAAAGAAATGGTAATCTCGTACATAATAACAAATGAATTTCTGACTTATGGGGTAATCTGCTAAAATTTTGTCAGTTCCTTTGATTAGTGACTTAACATTAGATTTGTCTGAATACGACAAAGTCATTCTACCACCATGGCACCATTCGTTTACGAGACCAATAACCGACCAATGATCGACCATTATGATTTAGCAGATTAAGAACTTTTATCAAAATGACAATGGGATTGTGTTGGAATGTCGAATTTACAAAAGGCCGCCAATTGTTTATATTTTAGACATACATAAGTTTTCTTTGTTATATTTCTCGTAAGTGCCAACAAAGTGTAAATTAATATCAAAAATCCTATAAAATTTTGAATTGCAATGGAAATTGAGCATTTTCTTAGGTTGGTTGTTCCAATACTTACACTGACTGAACCCAACACCCATGATCGTCTTTTGAATGGGGTCCGCGATGGCTGCGACCTCCTTGGTGATGATGCTGAACTGTGCAGCAGCAGTTGACAGCCATGCCACTGACACGAACAGGATCAAGCAAGAATTCATGCTGATACTTTAATAGGACCCTGAGAAGTAAAAACATGTTCTTTAGTTGAAAAAACCGGTCAAGTGTGAGTCAGACTCACGCACTGAGGGTTTCGTACAAACTTACCTATGTAAATAGTTCAATTTCCGAATATAAAGAAAATGAAAAAGCGCACTTATTTAATTTTTAGGTTTACGTACCAAAAAAAAAATGAAACCCTTATTGAAACACTTTGTTGTCTTTCTGTCTATCTCTATGTGAAGACCCTTTATGTCAGAGTGCGTGGAGGTATCGAATTTAAATTAAAACCATATACTCAGGTCTGCGGTCCCTTGCAGCTAAAAAAAATACAACTTCTAACGAAAAAAAAGATACGATCGTTTATGTCGTTTATAAAAAACGTACATATATATATGTCGACACTCTCAAGGGAATCAAAATTCGCAGGGTGTTTCCCGTTGAAATAAATCTGAAAATAGTTTTTTTTTTTTCTTAAGTCACAAAAAAAGAACAAGGCTGTCAAACCCCCTGGGGGTCGCGACCCTCAGATTGAAAAACACTGGTCTAGTGGTTAGTGACCCTGACTGTTATGCCAGAGGTCGTGGGTTCGATTCCCACCCAAGACAAATGTTTTTGTGGTGAGCATTCATTTTTTTTTTACCCGACTGCGTCAGAAGGAGGGTTATGTTTTTCGAGAGTGTGTATTTTTGTATGTATAATTGTTTGGCACGCTCTGTAGCCTGAACGGCTCGATGGTAAAATCCATCATCATACTTGAGAGGTGTCGTTAGATTCGTATTTACTGTGAGAGTGGCACTGGGTATATCAAAATAAAAAAAAATCCGCCATTTGAGCATGCATCGGAATTGCACAATTTAATTCCGCCCAGCCCGTTCCATCATTAGACCAGTAAACGTATGACTTTGCGCCACCGGTCCATGGCGGACATCCCACCCATACGTACAAAACTTTTTGGGAATATATTTATTGTGCTTACAGCTAAGGAGTGGAACTTCCTGCTGGATTTAATTTCCTGTTAGCTACTACCTAAGAAATGAATATATCCGCAAGAGAACCAGGGTTGCCGACATAGCGCGTAGAATTGCCAAACTTAAGTGGCAATGGGCTGGGCACATTGCACGCAGAACAGATGGCCGTTGGGGCCGAAAGGTTCTGGAGTGGCGGCCGCGTACCGGAAGACGCAGCGTTGGAAGGCCTCCCACAAGGTGGACCGATGACCTGGTCAGGGTCGCTGGAGTCCGATGGATGCGAGACGCACAGGACCGGCCATTGTGGGGACGCTTGGGGGAGGCCTATGTCCAACAGTGGACGTCTTTTGGCTGAAATGATGATGATGATGACTACCTAAGGGCCAATAAGTGAATAGGTTACTTTTAAACGCGAGTCTATCAATACAATAATTAAAAATATGATGTTGTAGATCCAAGAAAACAAAACGTTCTTTTAGCGAGTGGCAAGGCCGAAATATAAACACGTTTAAAAAAAAACTTGCACTATATAATTTTATTTATATATATGAAATGGTAACTCAATTAATTTCACAACTGCTTAAAAACAAATAAATATTAAAACTTAATAGGTATATATACAAATTGGTATGTAGAAAAACGGGACTTCAGTAAACAAAATATTGACAAATTTAAACAATGTATATCTTCTCTGACATTTTCCGATATTTTTAATTGTAATGATCCTAATACTGCATTTGACATGTTTCATGAATTATTTTCATTATTTTTTAAATTTGTGTGTCCCCATAATTCTTAAAAAAATACGAGCTGAGAAACAACCTACGTGGATAACATCGGGCATAAGAAAATGTTGTAAACGCAAACGTCAACTCTTGTGGAAATATAGGAAGAATCGTACTGAAATAAATAAAAGTAATTTTAAAGCTCTCTCATCTAGACTTAAACGTGTTATCAATCTAACACAAAAATGTCAAAATGATAACTATATACACACTGCAGTAAATAAAGATAAGGCTACTTGGCAAATAATAAACAACATAAAACATAATTTACCTAAGGCCGAAATAGAGGAATTGGATGTAAATGGAAAAATTATTAGTGATCCCGCACAAATAGCAGAGTCTTTTAATGACTTCTTTATTGACAAAATATCAAGCAATAAATGGAATGCCAAGTCACAAAACCGTCACAGACTTGTTAATTCTCTTTTTATTGCACCCACAATACCTACTGACATAAAAAATAATAATACTTAGTTTAAAAAATACATCTAGTACTGGTTACGATGACATAACAACTAGCGTTTTAAAAAATGTGGCAAATAGTATAGCCCCAGTGTTAAGTCATATTATTAATTTATGTATATTAAATGTTTCCATGAAAAACTTAAAAGTACAATTATAAAGCCTCTGTTTAAAAAAGGGAACTCAAAAGACATGTCATATTATAGACCTATCGCACTTGTTCTAGTTCTCTAAAATATTTGAGAAGATCATATATAACAGTTTATATTCCTTTTTCGAGAGTAACAATTTATTTACTGAAGAACAAGTTGGCTTCAGGATAAATAAAAATATTAATATTGCGATTTATAAGCTTCTTCAAGTCGCTATGACAAACGTTGACAATAAGATCCCAACGTGTGCTTTATACATGGATCTAACCAAAGCTTTTGATCATGTTGATCACACTCTGCTCTTGGAGAAACTACATGCTTATGGTGTTAGAGGAACTGTTTTAAATTTAACAAAATCATATCTGACTAACAGAAAACAGTCCACAGTAGTTACAGCAATATGTCAGAAGCAAAGGAAAGAAATAAAATTCATGTCGAAATTTAGAAAAGTAAACGTAGGTGTGCCTCAAGGGAGTGTGTTAGGGCCTTTATTATTCATCATATATATCAATGATTTTCCAAATGTTACCCAGCATCCGACAATATTATATGCTGATGATAGTACAGTCCTTTTTCAAAATAAAAATCAAAGCCTTCTGGAAGAAGATATAAACAATACCTTGACTACTATTATTGACTGGTTGACAATGAATAACTTAAAGATAAATTTGATTAAGACTAATTTAATGACATTCAAAAATAGAAAGGAATTAATATCCAATATTTCAATTAATTATTCAGGACATGAAATACAAGAAGTACAATCCACAAAATTTCTGGGACTACATATAGAGAACAATTTAAAATGGCGAACACACAGTGAATACATAAGTTCCAAAATTAACCAATTTTCATATGCGCTGTTCAAACTCTCTAAAGTTGCGAATGTTAGAACACTTATAACTGCATACCACGGACACGTTGTTTCTCTTCTTCGGTACGGGATAATCTTTTGGGGCAACTCAACTTCCAAAGAAATGATATTCATATCACAAAAGAGGTGTGTTAGGGCTATTTGCAGATTAAAAAAAAACTGACAGTTGTAAGCCGTTCTTCATTGAATTAAATATTTTGACTATAACCACATATGTTTCCCTACTAATAGAACGCATTTTTTGAACTGTAGTGTATTTTGCATGGCTCCAAGATTGTATAACCATTTGCCAAAGGAGCTGCTAAAGTAGGGTAAAAAAGCTTTTGATTTCTAAGGCCTATTACAGTGTCATGGAATATTTAGAGGACAAAATATGATTTTATTAAAATCAAAAATCAAAATCAACTCTTTTATTTCAAATAGACCATTTACAGGCACTTTTGAATAGTCAAAATGTCGGTCAGTCAAAAAAAAAAGTGAAGCTAAATTGCACGTTCCAAAGCGTAGATCTCTATGGAGAAGAACGTGCAAGAAACTCCATGGACACTCTTTTAAAATCATTTTAAGTGTTACCATAATCTTGGTTACATATTTCTTGTCGCTACAATTATGTGAGCACCATGTAGAAAAGTAGTGAGAAAAAAAAAACTAACTAAAAATAGAAATTGAATTAAGCCACTGGCAGCAAAGAGATGACCAGTCTCAACTGACGGCGCCCGTTCACGAGCATGACGCGTGCCTCAACCCCACTCTGCTCAACCATTATGAAGGGAACAGAATGACTCAATAACACGCGCCACCATCAGCAAGACATTTAAGTGAGAATGACAAACTCTCAACTGCCATGCTCATTTAAGTCAAACAAATTGTAACCTAGTAAAAATGCTCCATGGGACTTCACATTCACAAAAATTTGATAAAAGTGCTTCTACATTATACAATGCTAATGGTTCCAAATAAGAAAAATAAACAAAATAAGAGCATTAAAAGGTCATAAGCTTATTAACCATTTGACATTGACTTATTAAAATTGTGACATTTCAAATTTATTATTTTGAAATAATCATTAATTACCTATAATATGCTGAAATTTCAATACCAAATTATAATTATTATTTTTAATGAAATTGTAATGAAATTCAATAAATTGTAATTTGCATGCCCATGTGATGGCAAAATATGGAGTACTCTGTAATATAAAAAATAACATCTTTGTACTATATCCATGTTTGCAAAATAAATGTTTATTATTATTATTATTAAATATGTACAAACGGGTAGAAAAAGAACTTATTGGACATAAACAAATTCATCTACATCGATATCAATAGGAAAAGTGCCCAGACACAAAAACTCTTTAAATTAAACTATAATAATAGAGGTTATGTGGTTATACACTGTAAAATTTTAGTCGTTTTAATCCCGCGGAGGGCCGATTCGGTACATGAAACACTAAAAATTAAAAAATAAAGTACTTTTTTTCAAAAACTTGAATTAATATTCGCTTATACAAAATTAATTTCATTAAGCAAACGCGTCAATGACCTTGTAAGCAGTTCTCGGTCGTTGCGTACTAACTACCTACAGTTCATTGGCCTCGCTCAGCTGACGTTTATACAAATAAATTTCGTACATGCGTAAATTAATTCGAGTTTAAAAATGAAGAAATTTATTTTTTAATTTTCTCTTTACAAATCGATAGTATTTCAAGTACCGAATCGACCCTCCGCGAGATTAAAATGACCAAAATTTAACGGTGTAGATTGAAGCATGAAAAATATTTTCGAAACAAATTTTCTCGTTTTAAAAAAAATGTGTTAAAGAGTTTTAAAACAATAAGTAGTTTTCAACTTTAATTTTTGTGATGACACTCGTTTAACAGAGTTCAATAAAAAGTGGAGATAATTCTTACTTACGACTTGGATCTTCTGGTGTCAGTGTTGCGGTCTAAACTCTCCGTCAGGCCGGCTCGAACTGGGCGGAAGACAAGCGCCCGCGTATTATATCTTGAACTTGATTAAGAACTAACGCGGCAGATAATGTAGATAAACACTGTAGGTATAACAACTGTATATATATACTTACTCGTATATTGTTTTTACAATTAGCAATATTTACTTTGTAAAATTAAATTTCTGTAATTTTTTATTATTGAGAATATAGGGACTATGTGGATTACTTTTGCTTTAATTTTATCATAATGTCTGGCAGTTATGAGTACTATTTGCGACCTACCCAAATGTCCTTTCTTTGGTATTGTTCGTCAAGTCATTGAGCTCCTTAATAGTCCTGAGTTGAGCTACACGAATACTGACAAATGCTTGCACTGACTGGGCAGATCCACTCAGAACTGTGTGGTTCTTTTTTCAAAAGACCATCTCAGACTCCAATCTGCTTGGTTCTCATATGACTTGACCATTACATGTTTGTGTATGGACTTTAAAAGAGACCTTGACCCGTAAGTTTGTTTTGGCGTTTCTTCTCAGGGTAGTCAGCTAGAAAACACCGGCCTCATCTAGTTTAAACCGACGAAAAAAAAATTGACGTGTGAAAGGGTTTTTAAAAACCTATTTGCAAATTCTATATCATTTATCATTTACTGTTGCACTAGCAGTGACGGGTGGATTTGCTTGATGATATAATTAACCAGCGTTTATTGGGAATTTAGTGATAGCTGGTCGTGATCCTCAACTAAAGGTTCAGAATCGTAGATATAAATAAAACACTAGCTTTTTCTTGACCTGCTTTTATCAACGAATAAAAAAGTACCATTGGACACCGTGATAGGATGCCTTTCTAACTGGATTTGAGTAAACATACTTTTCTTTGAGTGTTATAAGGTTTTAGCGACTTACCCGTGAGCGTGATAAACACAATGGGCCTCATCAGAAGGTTTAAAGTCTCCCAAAGGGCATGAAAAGAACTGTGCCCGGACTTTCCTTGCCTGACCGCATCAGGAATGAAGATATTCGCAGGAGAACCAGGGCTTCCGACATAGCCCCAAAATCGCCCAAATTAAGGCAGTAGGCTGAGCACGTTGCTCGCTGAACAGATGATCGAGGGCCGAAAGGTTCTGAAGTGGCGACCGCGAAGACACAACGTTGGCAGGCCTTATCTATCAGACAGGTACATCATCTACCCCCGTCACCAGGGAGAGTGGAAACGGCGAGAGATGTTCCGCTGGGTCCCACAGAGATCGGTACTAGGGCCGCCCTTGTGTAACATCGGGTTCAAATACGTTCTGCGCTGCGACCTCCCTGACGGGGTCAGCGTGGTCTGCTTTGCAGGCGACACGTTAGTGCCGGCACAAGGAGAGTCGTACCAGGCGGAAAAGACACTCGGGGTTGTGACAGTTGTTGACAAGATCCAGCAATTGGGACTCGAGGTGGCGCTGCACAAGCCCGAAGCCATGTGTTTACACGGCCCTCAGAACGCGCCACCACCGGTTTCCCAATTAACTGTAGGAGGAATTCACATCAGCGTCGGGTCTACGATGAAGTACAACCGAAGTACCAGCTGATGGATTTTCGAGAAGCACTTCCGACGTCTGGCTCCCAAACTGAATCGGACTGGGGCTGCCCTCAAACAGTTCCTGACGAAACTAGGGGATATAGACGTCTCCTGCCGGAGGCTCTACGCAGGCATCCTTCGGTCCATGGCCCTATGTGTAGCGCCGGTGTGGGCGCCTTCGCTGCGAAACCGACCCGCAGCCCAGCTAAAAACGTGCCAGAGGGTCATGGCCATACGGATGGTGCGAGGGTACCACACGGTTTCCTGCGAAGCCTCCTTGCTAGCCTTCCATCTAGAGGCAACAGTCCTTGCACACATGCACGATTTGCGCGTAGAGATGCAACGCTAGGGCGAAACTCTTTAAAAATTATGAAATCAATAATAGACCATTCTTACACTATTGTGCCTTGTAACCTTCCTCTTGAATCACTCTATCTATTAAAAACCGCATCAAGATTTAAAGATATAAGCATACATAGGCACAGACAGCGGGAAACAATTTCGTTTTATACTATATAGTGTTAGAGATTTAAATAATAAAAGTCCTTGAAAACTTACTACGCAATATACGACCCATTAAAATTGTTTATAAAGTAAATAATTTAGTAACTTGGTGACAAAGTCAAGAAGCTCATGGAGTCGTGGTTATAACATTAAAATTTTTCGAGTATATTTAAAATCAACGTTTGATGTAAGTAGATGAATTTTTGTCAATGTCATTGTTATACATATCATTATCATCATCATTTTAACCGAAAGAACATTAGCCTCCCCCAAGTGTCACCACAACGAACGGTCCTGTACGTCTCGCATCCATCGATTTCCCGAATCCCTTAGGTCATCGGTCCACCTTGTAGGAGGCTTTCCAACGCTACGTCTTCCGGTACTTGATCGGCATTCCAGAAACTTTTGACCCTAATGGCCATCTATATCCCCATTCATATCTCCATCGGTTATACATAATAATATAGGATGACTGGTAATTAGTGAACGATACTTAAACATGTAATTGTAGTCATGATAACAAACAACTTTTACAATTGGACCAATACTGAAATCTCGAAAAAAAAACAGTTAAGTTCAGTGCATTTTAACCAGTTAGGTGAACAAAAATGTATTGACCAGCAGATTTTTTTCACGATTTCAGGTTTGGTCCTATAATAAAAGTTGTTTGTTATCATGACTACAATCACGTGTTTAAGTATCGTTCACTAATTACCAGTCACCCTATTTACCTATTTCATGATATTCAGTAGATGCCAACTGTCAATGATTGAAAATTAAATACAATAATGTGTATCCGTTTATTATTTAACTAGCTTCTGCCTGCGGCTTCGCCCCCGCGAAATCATTACAACATTAAAGAACCGTAGGCGCGGGCTTGCGGACGGCGTGCAATGGGTAGCACGCTGTCCGATCGTCCGGTGACCGACCGGACCGAGCCCAAGTCGTCGACGGCGCGTTCTGTTCCCGCGCGCCTCAAGGAGCTGTCAGCACACCGAAGAGGCCCAGCCTGCTAACTACAGGCAGGCAGGGTCGAAGCCTACTGGGGTCATGGGTTAACTTCCGAAAGGAATGCCCGGCCCCGGCACGATAGGCTACGAAGGAACGGGGTAGATTTTTAGTCAATAAGAATCTGACACTACTTCCCGCTCCGCCCAAGGGCGGGATTTGTCATTGGATGATTTTACCTACCATAAAAAAAAAAAAACATTAAAGAAAACCTTGTGCAAAATACGTTCCTAGGTCCAGTAGTTTCAGCTGTGCGCTGATATGTCAGTTAGTTAGTTTTTCCTTTTATATATATAGATAATATAATAGTAATATTTGAAAACAAAAGACTGCCATCAGTAGTTCAGAATATTTTAGCAAACACACGAGGCCTCGCCAACTTGATGTACAATGGTTCGCAAGACAGCATTTTGTTCCAAGTCTAAAACCTAATATTTTAACAGTTGGACAACCTAAATTTTAATTACAAATGCGATATTTTTTATGTTCAATATTACATTCATAAAATTCTCTTTGATAATAAAAATTTGCATAGCTGGTACAGTCACGAGCAATAATGGAAAAATTTTCAAATTTCAAATTCATATTACCCATAGCAACAAAAATTCACAAAGGGAAGTATGCTTAGCTGCGACCAATAATTATGTAAACGTTACATTGTCTCAAAATTTACTACACATTTTTATCAAACATAATTTGATAATATTACCAAAAAATATTATTAACTTTTAGTTACAGAATACCCTTTATTTATTACAAATGATATCTACACATATACAAAATCTTAAATATTAACTAAACTATTTATACTGAAACCTACCTATGTACATATAATACAAAAAAACATTACACTCAGGCGTCGAAGTACTCCTCCACATCGCTGTCATCAGGAAATGTACCCAGAAGACTGGCAGCATAGCCACAATGGCAATAATCCTTTGAGCGAAGAACGAGCCAGCCCACTGGTCACGCAAAGTGTTGATCAGTCGGAGTGAAATTACCTTAAAAGAAGACGCGCACTCGGACCCCATGACCCCAAACCCAAACGGCTCAAAACTGTAACTACTTGCGTCATGTAAGGGTGTCTCAGCACCCGCAGCGGCAGCGCCGGTATAGCCCGCCGTACTTGGAATATGTCATGGCGCAAGTGTGTCGTCGCAGGTTGCGTCCCACATCAGAGGCCTTCCACGTCACCAACGTCATCTGGTCTCTTTCCATCGTCACGTACCAAGCCATTAGGTTTTAATACGGGAGGTACACCAGTGGTGACAAGAGCTCGACGAATAATATCGTTAATGCTAGCGTGCCTTGCTATGCGGCCTGCGTTTCTGCAGCAGGACAGGCCATGGTGTACGAGGCTGTCGACAGCATCGCCGTAGTAGCAGCGATGTGGAGCAACACAAGGTGTCTTTTGAGAGGTAACGGAATCCCTTTTACGTGCTCACTGGGTTACGTTTCATGGTGATCACTGGGATGGTTTTAATGAGGTAAAAATCCCACACTCCAAAGTCGAGGCGCCTTTTGAAGGTTTCCCCTCGACAGCAAAAAAAAGGTCGCTAGCCGAAACAAGCGTCATCCATCATAGTGCCTACGGTAGATGACGGGAGTGCCTGAAGCCATAAACCCGACTCCCATTCTCCCATAGCCAGCAGACGCACACACTCAGCAGTACTTGAAGACGCGTTAATTGCGTAGTTACTGCAGAGCGGCACATCCCACCGTCTCTGCGAGGACAGGTTGTCGGGCAAATCTGTGTTGGAACAAGCCATTTTCCAAGTATTCAACGCATTAGACAAACACGGTACCTCAACATCAACCAGTGAGGAAGATAAAATATTCCTGGTTAAGGTATCAGTACTGTGTACCGAGGAGAGGAAAGCTGGTAAACTTATACTAGAAATTTTGCGGACGCCGAGGCCACCCAGCCGGATGGCAAGCGTGGCTTGCTGCCACGCTCGGTCGTCCAAGGCCACATTTAAGATTGAATAAGAATAAGAAATTTTATTTGCTCAAACATGTGTATGCATGTATGCATACACATGTTTGAGCAAATAAAATTTAAAATTCTGTAGAATTAAAACAATACATGCATGCAAGATCTTAAATAAAAATGGCTCACGACATGCCTGCCATTTTTCATGACGTGCAAATATGTTAGGTTCAATAAATTATATAGTATCCATGAATTAATTATTTTTAAAATGTCACATTTATATTAAACATTGGTTAATTAAACAAATTTCTGATATTCAATTATTTACATTATCAAATTATATTATTTTCCTTGTCAAGCATTACAGATTATAATTTTCACTATGAAGATTTGCATCATTTTAATAAGTATACAATTGTAGTAATATTATTAATATAGACATCTTTAAATACTCCACTGCTATTTATTTATTCACAATATTCACAGAGTCGTTTAAAAATTCAGTAATACTGTAATATGCTTTCTGTACCAAAAACGATTTCAGTGTTTGTTTAAGTTTAGATGAAGTTGGTTCTTTCCAACTTTTGGGCAATTTATTATAAATAATTGGTGCCATGCAAAAAACACTCTTGCGCATAAATGCAGTTCTTGACGTAGGTACACATAGTTTGCTATCATCACGTCTATTTCTTGGGAATCTGTCTGCCATACGAGAAAACAAATGTGGATTGGTTTTTACAAACATTGTTATTCCTAATATATAAAGTGAAGGTAAAGTTAATATACGATATTTAATAAAATATTTTTTTTGAAGAAAATGTGTTTCTAATAATTTGATAGACTTTTTCCAAAAGTTGTGGGTGTTTCCACAAATGGGAAGAGCGAAGGCTATATATAAATTTTGACCCAAAACAACAATAACGAATGAATGTAAAAGCCGAATGCATGTTAATTTTGACAAGTCTTTCCGAGATGTGATAAAATTTTATATTTTCTGCAATAATTATAATTTTGGAAGGGATTCATCGAAAATTGGGAGCCCAGGAGGTGAAGAGAATTTCTTTCAGTGATTTGAATATTTGGTGCTATTGTGTTAAATTTTGCTAAAGTCATCTATCTAACAGTCGTTTGGGAAAAGTTCATCATTTCAGCCAAAAAACGTCCACTGTTGAACATAGGCCTGCTGAGAGAGACGATCAGGTCGTTCATGTATAGGTTAAATAATGTGGAGGAGGTCAGGCCACCCTGCCTTACTCTACACGCGTTTTCATAAGAATCCGACATCGCCCTCGCCCATTTGACACTGTTGATCTGGTGTCCATACCAATACCTGAGTATGCTGATGAGTTCCCGATGTAACCCCACGCTCTCCAATTTTTTCCCCAGGATATCGTACGAGACATGGTCAAATGCCTTGGATAAATCGAGGTAGCACGCGTATACCGGATTCTTTCTCGTCATGTAATACTTGACGTTATACTTTAAACACAGTATTGCGCTCTCTTTGTATAGTTTAGGTCAAAACTCAAACTGGTTACTGTGAAGCGAAAAATGTCTATTTAACTACGAGGAATTTGACGGTGTGCTTACTGTCAAATTCCTCCGCTACTACAGTTGCAAGCGATATAGGCCTGTAGTTACTTTTGTCAGCTAAATTGCTTGTTTTATTTTAGCGATAATAATTAATATAGAGACTCGGTACTTTAATATTGTTTGAATTATATTTGAATAATAAAAGTCCTTGAAAACTTACAACACAATTTGTAGGATCAATTAAAATTAAAATTATTTATAAAGTAAATAATTTAATTCAAATAGCATATCAGCAGCATTTGCGCTTTGTATGGAACCACAATTCAAACTACAGCGTATTTTTTGTGCGTCTTCTTAGCAGGACCCCTTCAAGATTCTAACGAACACAAAAAATATTTTTATGTAGTTAAATAAACATAGATATTATTATTTTTTTACTTTAAGAAGTCATTATTAGGCTCTATACACACGCACTACAACTACATCACATCGGGGCTACAAAAAGCGGTTACGTATGAATAGTGTCTTAGCTAATAGCTTCTTGCAGTTCTGTGTTTTGTTGTAGCCAGCGTTTGTACACAGACTAATTCGCGATGTCGCTAGAACCACACAGTTGTGTACAACGACAAAATGTGGTCAGCATGAATTAAAATATTTATTTTCATAAAAAATAGTGCCCAGCTACATGTTTTTGTTGTGGGTGTGGTACGTCTGAATAGACCCTTATAGCGAGCCTGTACTATCCCACAATCTGGCAAAGACTTGCTATCTAATCCCTAAGGGAGACATCCATATCTTCCGTTGAGGTGTGTTTCCCCTATAAATTTGTCTGAGTAGTGTCTATTAGTAAGTGTACGGCAATTGTGTCCGACCTGTTCACACACAAACTAGTTACTGATGCTCAGTCAAGATGGACAAACGTCGTACAGCTGCGATGTATTGAAAATGTCAAACCTAATCAAAATCTTTTTAACGGCACTAAACATTTGGACACAACGTGTTCACACAGTGGTTAATGCGACACTATTTCTCATGTCACAATAATTTTTTCAATTAGAGACCCTGTGTCGTAGTCTATTCATACCTTAACGGTTTGTAGCATACCTTTTTTTATAAAAAAAGAAACATAAAATCTTCTTGTTATCTAATAATAATAATAATAATAATCCATCAGCAACTTGCTTTGAAATACTCTCTTGTGGGATCGGAAGTGCCGTACTACAGGTATGAGCCCGACCCAGTTCTTGATAATGGTCATATCACGTTGTACTGGGATCGGTCCATCATCACTGACAGGACTATTGTAGCCAATAAGCCTGATATAGTGGTGGTGGACCGAAACGAGAGGCGTGCAATGATTGTTGACATATCCGTTCCGCATGACGAGAACCTCGTGAAAGTCGAGAAAGATAAACAAATCAAGTATATTGACTTGGCTCGCGAGGTTGTCGACATGTGGGAAGTGGATTCGGCGATCATTGTACCGATAGTCGTGTCGGGTAATGGCTTAATAGCCAAGAGCCTCGACCAACACCTTAGGAGGCTCTCGTTAGGCGGCTGGATCAAGGGCTTGATTCAGAAAGCGGTACTCCTGGACACGGCTCGTATCGTTAGGAGGTTCCTTTCTCTGGAGCCCTGACCGCCGGTAGCTTGGACCCTGTTCCCGATACCGGTGGGACACTATTTTTTATATTTTTAAATGTTTTTTTTTTATGTGTTTTTTTTTAAAGAAATATTTAAAAATGTAATTTATAAGTTTATTAATGAATAAAGAGGATAATAATAATAATAATTTATTAACAGACACAGTTATTTATACATTATTGAGTTTTATGACACATAAGAACTAACAATGACCGTATAGAGTTAGCAATGGGTCCCAAACTAGGCGCAGCCTGTATCTTGGTGACCCAAACATTACACAAAGTGAATGACAGTTATGATTATGGCTTGCTAGCGCTACGTGGCAATTTAAAATAGGCACACATACAATCAGTCCAGTTAAAACAAAAATAATAGTACACGGAAGAAGCAACATTAAGAGTATAAAGAAATATATAAATAAAAACCAGTTATTATAGGTGAGTTGGTGTGTAGTGTAAGTGGAGGTGTGAAGGTGTGTGTCAGCGTGTGTTATTCGGGTGAAATAGGTTGGTATTACTGTGGAAAACGAAGCAAGCTTTCAGTTTCCTCATAGGACCGATCCAACAACCATTTCTTTAATTTAGTTTTGGCCTCCAAGTACTCCCGTGGAATTGCGAAAGTTTTGCTTACAGCATTGAAAATTCGTATCGGCAGGTAAGGCGAAAACCGCGTCACAAAAAGGGTCTTTGCTATTGGAAGAGGAATCCTATCCGGCAATTTCCTACCCCCATTACTGCAGCTACAGCGAACTGCCCTATCTTTAATCAGTTTTAAAAGACACCCTAGGACGAATAGCTGACGTACACGTAAAACCCCAGCCTCCCTGTACAGCTCGTCCGTAGAGAACCGCCGAGGTTTTCCCATGAGCACCTTGAGGACAGCGCGCTGAGCCCGCTCCAGCTCCAGCACGGAAGTCTTGGCGGCGCCGCCCCACACCTCAACACAGTATTGCAGCACAGATTGGCACAAAGAGATATAAACCTGAGTGCAGATGTTCTTAGGAGCACATGATCGTAGTAGTTTGGCGACGTAGATAAATTTACGAGTCTTTTTTGCGAGTGTTCGTATGTGTTCTTTGAACGACAGGTTCTGATCTATTATAACGCCCAGGTATTTGGTACGATCAGCCCTGAGAAAAACGTTGCAGTCACAATTGATATCCGAATTTGGAGCTGCCGGTAAAACATTGCACTTGCTGTCGTGTATTTTAAGTGTGTCAACCTTTGGTTTACTTGCACGAGTGAGGTGAAAGGTCAAAAAGTTAGTTTTTTTAAGGTTTAGGGTCAAAAGATTTTGCTCAAGCCATGAAGTAACGACCCTCATCCCTTTTTCAGCTACGCGCCAAACCTCCGGCCAATTAGCTCCATGAAAAATTATGGCAGTATCATCAGCATAGCAGATGACATCCGACTGTGCAACGTTAAGTCTCAAAATGCCATCCATGTACACAGTGAAGAGGGTGGGTCCCAGGATACTACCTTGGGGCACCCCATAGACAATCGGTAGACTCTCACTCATAGTTTCCCCTATTTTGACAAGCTGATGTCGACCAGAAAGGTAGCTGCTGAACCATTGTAAGGACAGGCCTCTGACACCAAAAGTTTCAAGTTTTTTTAGCAGTATAGAAATTGAGACTGTGTCAAAGGCCTTCGCAAGGTCCAAGAAAACACCAGCTGAACGGCGACCCCTGTCAACGTTTGAGGAGATGATAGCAGTTAACAGACTCACCGCTTGAGAGGTAGATTTCCTTTGCCGAAAGCCAAACTGCCGTTCCGAAAGAAGAGAATTGTCTTCCAGAAAGCCCACGAGACGACTGTTAACTAGCTTTTCGAGGATTTTAGAAGTCACGCAAAGCAATGAGATTGGCCTGTAATTATCAGGGTCATTCTTGGAACCACTTTTGAAGATAGGTGTGACGACAGCAGTTTTCCAGCAAGCAGGGACTGTACCAGTTTCCATACTCAAATTGCAAATGTATGTTATAGGTACAAGGATGTGCTTTTTAATTTGTTTTAGGAGCAGAGGCCGAAATCCATCAAGACCTGGGGCGCTATCATCCTTGAAATTGTCTATGATATTACTAATTTCCTGGTTGTTCGTAGGACGTAGAAACAGTGAGTTTTGCGGGTTTGTACCTGCAACATTGACACCCTGTTTCTTCTGAGGTCCTGTTTGCCTATTCAGGATATTAGTTGCAAGGTTTTGACCCACTGAAACAAAGTGATCGTTGCACGTGTTAATAGAGATGTTACCGTTTTCTTTATATTTAAGTAATTCTAGGTTGTCGTTGTCTCTTTTAGGTACTTGACAAATTTCTTTAATAGTCCGCCAAAGTTTTTGGGATCTTTGCTGCTCTTTTCCAGTTGTTTCCTGTCATAATCGGCTTTGCACTGGCGCAGAATTTTGTTGCAGTAGTTTCTGTACCTTGTGTAGACGATTTTTAGAGAGACGTTGTTTGGCTGCTGGGTTGTCTGAGAGTGGAGATTGTCACGATGTCGAATACATCTAATAAGGCCAGGCGTTACCCACGGTTTGATGTTAAATTTAGAACGACTAGTTTTAATTTTACATGTATATTTGTTTATGATGCCAGTCAAGATGTTGTTATACAGAAGAACTGCGTCGTCAATATTTGATGTGGAAGTGACGTCCGTCCAGTCAACCTGGCTTACCTCTTCAATAATCTTAGAATAATTAGTTATAAGTTTTATTCTATGTTTGGTATGATCCTTGGGGTTAGAAAACCTCATTCCAAGCAACACAAGGTGGTGATCAGTCACCGAAGACTCGCAGACCACTCCCTGAGCAGAGTTAACATCCCTGAGTTTAATGTAGCCATGGTCAAGACAGGCTTTTACTCGGGTAGGATGAGTTATAGCCGGCAATAGCCCGTGTTCAGCCATCAAACACTGGTAAGTCGTATTGCCGACATTTGGTGAGCTATGTAGTAGGTCAATGTTGATGTCACCCGTCACAACAACATGTGAGAAGTTCTTCAGTTTCCCCAAGGAGACGTCCAAAGAGTCAAGAAACCGATCAGTATTGGTGAATGAAGGTGAGCGATAAATTGCAAGAAGTGTGACTTCACTCTGCAGCTCAACCTGTAGGCAATTAGCATCATCAAAATCCGGTTCGGTAACTGACGCGTTCCACGTCTCCCTGATATAAACCGTTACTCCGCCACTCTTGTTAATTTTTTTGCAAGTGTGGTAGTTTTTGTAACCCGGTAGTTGGTGAATTAGAGAGTTTTCGTTCAGCCAGCATTCCGTCAGGACAATGACATCAGGTTGAAAGTCAAGTCGGCACAATGATGCTTGCAGACTGAGGAAATTTTTTTGCAAACTTCTAATATTCAAAGTCAATACCCTGAAATTAAATCCGCGCAGTAAGTTCCCACAAAGTTCTATTTTGTCAACGGTACGGCATGATATGCTCAGCGTTTCATCAATTTCGGTAAGCGTGTCGGTTTTATCCATAATCAAAAATTATTATAAAAATAAAAGCTGACGGAATACTAGTTGAAGCCGCAATTTTGTCTGAAACTATTTGTACAAAAGTTAGTTTAAGAGGAACACTTATAGTTTGGGATTCTGTGATGTGTGTGATGTGTTTCTGAGTGTTTGTGTAAATAAAGAAGTAATTTCGAAACAAGAGTATTTCGTTTTGCAGTGTAACTGTTTTTTCAACATAAAGAAACTCAAAAAATATAAGAGTACAATAAAATAAAATAATTGATAGTTTAGATATGAGAATTAAGCTATTGATGGTTACACAATAAGCGTTGCCTGATCTGAGTAAATATTTTAATGCACAAAGATGAGTGACAACAGTTACATTTTTCATGTAACACATTTCATATAAATCAAGAAGTAGGTAAAAAATGTTAATTAACCATACAATGTTCAATTTCCCCATGTAGGACGCACAGCCATAATAAAGACATTTGGTATCTTCTGACAGTAAGACTAGTTCAGTTTTTATGAGTGCCGAGTACATGATCCAGTTCTTTAATGTTCTTAACAGAAAAGGCAGGTTGCCCCTCACCCTTACGGACGAGTATACGCCCGTTGTTTGTCCAGCAGTATTTGAACCCCGCGCTCTGTGCACGGGCGCGAGCTTCGCGAAACAAGTTGCGATTGTCTTTTGTAAGATGCTCATTTATATATATCCTATGTATAGTAGGTCCGTTTATATCAATGTCCTTGGAAGAGAGGTTGCGCCTTGTTTTGGACGCTTTAATCAACTCATCCCTTTTCGATCTTCTGAGTAATCTGACTATGACTGGCCTTGGAAACTTTGGGTTTGAGTTGGACACAGGGATTTTCTTCGGGCCTGCCCGAGCCGTCCAGTCAATTTCATCCAAGGTCAACTGTACACCGAGCTTAGACGCGGTCAGTAAGACGATGTGGTGAAGGTTTTCTGAGGAGGATTCTTCGATGCCCATGATCTCAACCTCGTTTCGCATTGTTGACTGGGTTTGATTGTTCAGCTGATCCTTCAGGTTGCTAATTATATCGTTTAAAATGACCACTTGCGAGTTACTTTGTTCGAGGCATTCCATCCTCTTTTCATAGCTATCGAGACGTGCATTGCAATGATTAACACTATCAAGCAATGTTTTCAGTGATAAGTTTATCACATCCATATCCGATCGCATGAGCCGGATCTCCGATACAAGATCAGCAAAAGACGCTGAATTCCCAGGAACATCTCTAGCAGGTGAACCAGTAGCTATACGCTTGTAACCGCGAGATTGAGTATTCACGTTCGAGAGGTTCGAGACGTCGAGCTCGGCGCTCGCAGCCGCTGGGCGTACGGGAGTGTTACTGTTATCCGAACGAGGAGTCTTAGCCCGACAGGACGGACAGAGCCAGAGATCGCTTTGCTTGTTGGTGTCGATTAAAGTTGCATTGACACAGATTTTGTGGTAGTTAGCATTGCAATTAGAGCATTTAATTAATCTATCTGTCGTTATATCTTGCTGGCAAGCCTCGCATAGCGTATTCATTTTACTGGTTTGTTTATGTTTGAAAACAAAAACTTGGTTCATAAGCCGACGCGAGCGCGGTAGGCCCGTGATAAGTGTGCGAGCAGGCTAGAGGCAGCCCGTATCAACGTGGAGTGACTGCGACAGCCAGTGTGACGTATAAGTGCGGCGCTCGCGCGCGTGTGACTCACCCGAACCGGTCAGCTGTTCAAAGTTTTAGTTATGCACAGATTTTAAAACTGTTATATCTTCAGTATTTGCAGTTAGAAAGTGAATTCACTGGAACTATATTGAAGCACTTGAACTAAGCTTTACACTCGTATAGCTTTAAGGCGTAGTGATGCACTTTTTACTGGGTATAGTAATTAATTAACTGAGAGCGAGAAAATAAGCGTATGCTAGCAAGCGGTAGTCGCGGGTAGATTCCAAAATCTTCGTGGTCTTTCACCCTCGAATTACAGATTCAAGGGCATATGGGCATGAGTCCTGTGGACTAATGACTTTTTACCGAAGCACTTTTGTAATCTTAGTGAAAAAGTCAAGATCGCGCAGCCTTAATGTTTATCGGATGTGATGACGATGACTAATAGAAGCTCGTGGAGTCGTGGTTGTAGCATTTGATTTTTTCGAGCGTATTTAAAATCGTCGTTTGATATAAGTAGATGAATTTTTGTCAATGTTATTGTTATACATACTTAAATAGACATATATAATTATTCAATAATGTCTATTTACCAAAAACACGGATTTCCGCCAGCTTAACGTACAATGGTTAGCAAGACTTCACAAATTTTGTTCCAAGTCTAAAAAGTAATATTTTAACAGTTGGACAACCCATATTTTAAAAATAAAAGACGGTAATTTAAAAAACTAAAAAACCCGACTGCTTTTCTGAGCATTCATGAAAAAGCCCTAAAACAAGAAAATCTAGCAGTCGGGACCCATTCTAGAATTGAGCGCACATACCTATATTACATTGCAGATTACTCCAATCTATTGACTAGACGGCTGACTTTCTAGAATAGGTCCCGACTGCCAGATTTTCTTGTTTTAGGGCTTTTTCATGAATGCTCAGAAAAGCAGTCGGGTTTTTTAGTTTTTTAAATTACCGTCTTTTATTTTTTATTTTTTTAGTTTTATTTTATTACGATATCACTTTCAAAGTAATTACGAATCTAAAGACACCTCTCAAACTAAAATCCATCGAGCCGTTCAGGTCGCAGAGCGTGCCAAACATCTGAATTTGGCGCTACAAATCCGCCATTTTGTTTTTTTTTTATTTTGATATACCCAGTGTCACTCTCACAGTAAATACGAATCTAACGACACCTCTCAAGCTAAAATCCATCGAGCCGTTCAGGCTGCAGAGCGTGCCAAACAATTATACATACATACATACATACATACTTACATACATACATACATACATACATACTCTCGAAAAACATAACCCTCCTTCTGGCGCAGTCGGGTAATAAATGCGATCATTTGTATGTAGAATATTATATTCTTAAAATGCTTGGAATTTGCTAACAAACATTTGCATTCACCAGTAATTAAAAAAATATTGTTTACAATGTACCTATTTATTCGTTACTACCTATTTATAGGATTTGCGTGTGGAGATGCAATGCCAGGGTGAAACTCCGCTGCCTCGACAAGTCGCCGCATGGCGGACAGAGTTCAGGCGGGACCTCATGGTTTTTTTTTTTTTTTTTTTGGGTAGGTAAAATCATCCAATGACAAATCCCGCCCTTGGGTGGGGCGGGAAATAGTGTCAGACTTTTACTGACTAAAAACCTACCTTTCCCCGTTCCTTGCCTTAATCCTGGGGCCCGTGGTAACAGTCGGAATAGCGACAGCGACGGCTGCAACACAGTGTTGGGCACGCCATGATTATGGCGATAAGTTCCCTCTTTGAGGACCTGCATTATGCGGAAGGTGAAAACGTTACGGCGTCTTCACCGGCCATGGTAGGTTAGGGAGGTTCATGCACCTGATTCGTGCGGAAGAAACGTCTGAGTGTCACCATCGTGTGGACCGCCCGGAAGACCAGGTGGAGCCTACGGTAGAAGTGTACTCCGCTTGGGCAGAGCATCGCCGTATCCTCGTGACAACCACCTCTCGCGCCGGGCCCTGGTACAAGTCATGGTCCGGAGCAAGGAGAAACGGCAGGCGGTCGCCTCCTTTTGCGAAGCAGTAATGCTAGCGAAGTAGGCGGCTGTACACGTGAAGGAACGGCCCTCACGCCACGTAGGCGCGGGCTTGCAGTCGGTGAGTAATGGGTATCTCGCCGTCCAGCCGTCAGGTAACAGTCTGGACCGAGCCCAAGTCGTTGACGGCGCGTATTGTTCCACGTGGCATAAGGATATATCAGCAAAACCATAGGGGCCCAGCAGGGTCAAAGCCTACTGTGGCCATGGGTTCGCTTCTGAAAGGAAAACAACCTTGAAACGCAAGGCAACGAAGGAACATACGAGTGGATTTTAGGCCGTAAAATTCTGACACGCCCTCCCGCTCCTCGCTAGAGCGGGAGAAGCCTCCTTCTCATGGGCCCCTGAGAATAGACATCAAGAAACAGATCAGTAATCGACTTTTAGAGATGGACGTTGTACTATATCCTCATTTTCCTGCCGATGTCTTATATTACTTGAGGTCGGCGCAAAACACACACAGGCGCGAACTCTCGACTTCCATGCAATGTTGAGAAAAAAGACGGCGTCGCTGCTAGAAAGAACGCGGTCAAGCTCCAATGGCATTCTGAGGATGTTATCAGATAAATTTGATGGTCCTATGATGAATCACTTCATGCAGGTGCAGGTTAGGCAGCAGGAGTGATTCATCTTATTTGGATACTTAGACCTTCTTTTTGCTTTTTATTTTATTTTCTTTCTAACATAGTTTTAAGTCTTTTTATAACTAACCCGTGGACCTAAAGTTGTCTGAGTTAATAAAATTATTATTATTATTAAAACGTAATTTAATTTAAATAGAAACATAATTTAATAATAATGACGATAAAAATTAAAAATTGTTGACATAATCAACAATTTAATTTGAATAATTTAATAGTAATGACTACACAAAATCCCTGACATATTTTATTTATACATAGACATATTATAACGATGAATATATTATAATAAACCCAATTAAACGCGACCCATTAGATCTACAGTACTAGTGAATTCCATGAATTGCTAACCTAACCTAACCTAACCCTCTTCCTCTCTCCTAATTTTTGCTGTGCCCTACAGGGTCCATAATGGTCTGTGACATTTTTTTTTTAATACCATCTATGTATACTTATGGATTGCAATAAAATATTGAGTATTGAACGTTTTTTTCTTAAATTCTGCCCTGTCCTTAATACCTTTTCTTTCATATCACTTCTCACACAATCCAATCATCTTAATATATAAAAAAAAAAACATTGGTATTGCCCGATTTTGAACCTGCTATGCACTGTACCATCACGATAATTCGATATGTATAGAAGACGTATAATATAGGCAAGCCAAGAGATGTTGACTGGTAGAGAATGCCTTGTTGCATTAAGTCCGCCTATGTACCACTATTATATGAAGTTTAAATAAATAAATGTTTATTTCAAAGGAAAAGTAGTTGGAAGCTCTATAATTTATTTAAAAAAAAAAATTCTTTATTTATAAAATCTTTAATTAATAAAAACTTTTTCGTTATCTATTAGGTTTTCAAAGTCAAAACCTTTTGGGGTCACCGCACACAAAAAAACACTGCCACAAACGCCGCCACAAAATGAAGCTAGAAGCGGCTTCTAGCTTCTTTTTGTGACCCGTGTGCGGCGTCTCTTAACATTCTTGTGATAAAACTCAATGAAATTCTCACATTCAGACATGCATATTGAAATCAGTCCTTGATCAGTGGGCATTATATACACCACTATTTTTTAATTATGGCAAATACTTAAAGGGCTTATTAGAAAAGATCTTGTTATTATTTAAGTAAAGTCTCAATGCATAATATGCATAAACAGCAAAGTTTTGAGCGTTTGTTTATATCCCAAAATCTCACTCAATTTCTGGAAACATTGTACAGGTTATTGTTTATGAATGAATGAATGTCAATAAAAATGGAAAAACACTGCGCTTAGTATTTTCTAGTAGTAGTTGTTATGAATAATGATTCAATTATGAATTTACCAATAATGAAAAATTTTCGTGGTCAATTTTGGAATTTCGTTTTTTGTACTTTTGACTACACAAATATGATCAGTAACGGGTACTGATTGAGCCCCATTTTTTGTGCACTAATTAAAAAATAGTGGTGTATATCTATTGAAGCAGAAAACACAAAAACTCTACTTACTTAAAAAAAGAAAAAAAAAAATTTACAAACAGCAGACGTGCAAAGTCTAAACACGAAATTAAGCACCAGACCTCCGTACAACGGAGGTGAACTGATGCTGGGGGTATAAGTATGTTTTAATTACTAAAAATCTACCTTTCTCTCATCCCACCCAGAACGGGAGAAGTCATTTGATGACTTCCCACACAAAAAAGTCAGATGGAACCTCTGCTAGGCGCCATTACACAATCTTGAATATTATGAGTTGTTAACAATTAGGACATATTCGAACACGGTTTCCGAATTAGCATATTTTTATTTCAATATTTTTTTCACCTACGAGTCGGACAAACACTGTTTAGTACAGTCCGATAAAAAGTTTTAAAATATAAAATATGGAGAAAAAATTGCAACCAGATCTATTTTAGGCTACTTTGGATAGCGAATTTCTTTTATTTTAAAACTTTTTTATCAGACTGTACTAGACAGTCTGAATGGAAAGTGAAAACATATTGAAAATAAAATGTGTCAATTCGGACACTGTGTCCGTATATAATTTATAATAAAATATGTGTCGCAAAATTATGAATTTAATCAGCTATAAAACAAGTTTACAAAGCCTCATAATTAAAAAAAAAATAATATTAACGTTTTTAGGGATTTAAATAATTACCAACTTTAACAAAAAAAAATCTCACAAACGAAATAAATGACGCAGATGGGAGTTTAACTCTTGCATTTGAAACATGAAACGTCTTAAACTCATGGCATTAACTTAGTCGTGTCCGATTTTGAGGGTTTCTAAAACACTCTGGGTCGCTGGCTTTTTGTGTCGCCTTAACATAAAACAAATTCGCACTAGGCACCCTGTATTCCGAGTGTAAATGGTAGCTATATAGACCGGTGGGCCCTGAGACATATGCTTCTAGTATTTGCTAGTTTATCAGCCAATGAACTGGCCTATGTTCCGGAAGATTCCCTCGTTGTTGACGTATTTGATGCCGTCTATTCCCAAGCCGAAGGGCGCCTCGCCAGCAGTCTGCAGGAAGTAGACGCCTGACGTACCGGGCCGGGCCGCGTACCCCATCAGGCTGGGGACAAAAAAATATTGGTTGATTAACTGGACAACATCCATGTCGGTTATTAAAAAAGATTTTTAAGACCTCTTCGAAAGATAGTGCAGAGGATGAGAGATGTGCGCTATGGGTGTAGGAACACCCAACTCCTCCACACTTCATCTCCCCATCAGAACATATCCCCCCTGGACGCGAACTGCAGTAGCAAAATCTGGAAATCTTTTGACTCAAGTTTTTTTTAGGTGGAAAAACACCCAATGACATCTCCTGCCCTTGGGCTGAGCGGATATCACACTTTAACTAACTAAAACCCATTCCAGTTCCTTCTTTGTCTTTTGTTCTCTATCGCACAACCTATGGCCCCAGTAGGCTTCGACCCGGCTAGGCCCCTACAGTTTTACTGACATCTCCTTGAGGTTCACGTGGACCTTTATGTGCCTTCGACGACTTGGGCTCGGTCCGGATGGTTACCAGAAGGCTGGACGGCGAACTACCCATTGCTGACCGAGTGCAAGCCCACGCCAATGGTGGCTGGAAATCGGGATCGGAATCCTGGGGCGGTGATTCCGATCCTGATTCCAGGGGATTTCTCTGAGCGTGAGGACCGTTCCCGCGTGCGTGTAGCCGCTTCCTTTGCTAGCATTACTGATTCACAGAAGAAGGCGACCGCCTGGCACTCCTCCTCACCGAACCATGGCCTGTACTAAGGCCCGGTTTTGAACCAGGTTGACAACTGCAAAAACAATCTGTTCAAATTGGGCTTCCTCGACCCATCTCTGACACAGTGCCAGTGTGGAGTCGCTTTACAGGACATGCGTCACCTGCTATGCTGCCCATCCTGCACAACCTGCACTTTTCACGATTTATACAAGGCCGTACAGATACAAAGCTGTACAGGTTGCCAAATAATGACCAGAAAAAACAAAATTGAGTTCATCGACAAAAACTACACGACGCAAGTAAAAAAATGGGCAGTAGTCTTGCTACGAGTTATCAATCTTATCTGATATCGTTATAGTCGCAGTTCACACTTTTGAACGCCTTTCAGTCAGCACAGCTGAGGGTGACGAAGACTGTCCGTGGCCAGTAACAAGATAAGCCAGCAGCCTTGCTATAAATTGACCAGTCTCACCTGATGTTGTCATAGTCGCACGTGTCATTTCTGAACGCGTCCCAGTCGGCGCAGCTGACGGCTGGGAAGGCGCGCGGGTTGCTCACCGACTCGGAGAACAGCAGCCAGGCGCGGCTGTGGCTGCACGACGCCAGCAACAGCGTGGGCAAGCAGTTCGGCTGGTTGGAGCCCGTGTTTGGGTAGTAGTCTGCGTGACCTGGAGAGGAAATTGTGCTAGTTTAATAGGAAAAGAATGTGTGGTTGCCAACAGCATGACTATATATTTGGCTTATTTTTAGATATACTTTTTTTTTTGAGGAGGGAAATCATCAAATAATTCCTCCCACTTTGAGTGGAATGAGTGGGAGTATCTGACTTTTACTAAAACCCTTTTCAGATGGGTCATCAGTGTTCTTTTGAATTGAATAGAATACACTTTATCGTCCACCAAAATAGTAAGAATTTCACAGAAACTTAAATCTGTGAGTACAATGGCGGTCTTATCGCTGACAGCGATATCTACCAGACCAATTTAAGATGGACTTTAAGAATTTAACTAGAAAAATTTAAACTAGTTTACATTAATTACAATCGAGATAAAATTTAATTATAACTATAATGTAGACCTGCCTCTAGGTTAATAGAAACCTGTGTTTGAGGTCGTCCCATCACATCAAACATTTACAAAAGAAAGCAACAATAAAGTTATAAAGCTAAATTATTATGGAGAAAATATTTCAAGGACTTAAAAGGGGACTATTAGAGTATAATTATTTTAAAACTAGATTAAGTACGATATATTCTGTTTAAATAAATTAACGAATAAGAATAAGGTAGACAAAGTGGAGACTAATATGACTGTTAATTAGGCTAAGTGGAGACTTTTAAAAAAGGGGGTAGTCTGCGGTGTACTGCTAACAAATTTAATTCAAACTAAATTAAAAGAAAAAAAATTAGGTATATATATAATATACCTTTGCGTTGCAGGACCCTGATGACTCTTCGGAACCATCCTGCAAGCTGCTGCGGTGCTGAAAGCTGCTGATTAGCGATAAACTACCTTAAGCGCCATCAAGACCGCTAATACTATCACTACTGCAAAAAGACCTGCAGGCCTAGCCAAGCGACGTCCGTTTCGTGTCGAGTCTCTTTCTATAATCGAAACGCCTCAGCGTAAATATCATTTGTACCATAAAACTTTAGGATGTAGAGATGATCATTGTAGAAACGATTAAATTTAATTCTGTCATTTTGAACGATGTGAACTTAGCTACGAATTTTGCTGAGTTGATTTCATTCACATTTGATTAGTTTTCTGCAAGATTTAACGATTTTAGATTATTAACATGGCTAAGCCTGCTGTTCTCGCACAAACTCTATATCGTGGGATCAAAGTTCTCGCGGTTTGGTCAAACACGTCAGTCGGACTGTTTGTTGGTTTGCCTACGAGACACAATACTAGTCTACTCAGAGAATCTTTAATGGAGGGTGCGACACTTCCCAGCGCGTTCCGCATACTTCTATACTTATATATTTTAATAACACAACTTACCGACATTCTCATTCATTCCATAAACCCCAGCATCAGTATGTATGACATCAACGAAGTCAGCATCATTGATGTTCAACCTAAATGTGGAGTTCACGTCAGAGAAGCAGGGCCCCGCGGGGTCCAGGCCTGAGATCCTGCCCACCCGGTAGCCTGTCAGCTTCATGAAGGTCTTGCCAGCGAACCCTGAGATGTGGCTGCCGAGGCTGTGGCCGATTAGGTGGATGTTGGAGGGATGGAGTCCAGCTGGAATCAAGGTTATCGAAATGACTTAAGTATTTTATGAATGCCTACGTTTAACCTACTTCTATTAACTGGACTAAGAAAGAAATAAAGAAAGAAACTCTTGGGACTTAAGCCTCCTCTCTAGGAGAGGGAATATTTTGGACTAGCACGGAGGCCCATTGTATGTAGATGGATGTCAGATGTCTTCGAATTTTTGGTTCTAGGACATGCCACGATATTTTTCCTTTCATTAGGGTGATGAAATATATCACACAAAGTAATGCTCCTAGCTGGGTTTCAACCCACGGACTTATGAACGACTTACTTTCGGAAGTCGGGGCTACTTGGCCAAGACTGCTCTAATAAATTATATCATAATGAAATCATTTTAAACTATAGACATTGGTAAAACCATTAGTTCTAAACACTCTAAACGCTTGAGAGCAGTGGTGGCCGAGTGGTAACGGCCCCAACTTACGTGTTGTAGGTCACGGGTTCAAATCCAGCCAGCATTACTTTGTGTAATTTATTTCATCACCACTGCTCTCAAAACGGTGAAGGAAAACATCGTGAGGAAACCGGCATGTCCTAGAACCAAAAAATTCGAAGACATGTGACATTCACCAACCCGCACTGGGCCCGCGTGGTGGATTACGACCCAATCCTTCTCCTAGAGAGGAGGCCTGAGTCCCAGCAGTGGGAACATTATAAAACTGATGCGATGCTATGCGAATCTAAACGCATCCTACTTTATAAAAATTTACGTCGTGCATTTGGAATTATGTTGGCACAAATATCCTATACTTTCCAGAAGAATCTAGGCTATCCTTATATTATTTTGTTCATAGTGACATTCGCAACATTGCTTAGTATGCAGCAGTGTATTGAGTGACTTGATGTCTTTAAGTTTGTGCTAAATGTATATAAATACTAGTATGCCTTTCTTTTAATTCTAGTCGTATATCTACTATAAATAATAGACAAGAAAGGCATTAGGATAAGGTAATAAAAATTAATATGGTGTAACGAAGGGTGATGGTCTTATCGCTAAATGTGAGCCTTTGGAACCACAGGCAACTTTTGGTTTACCTATAAACATTGAACTCACCAGAAACCAGTGCAGCCAGTATCTTCCCCAACTCCTGGCCGATGAAGCGCACCATGGTGGTGGAGCGCAGGTACATCCAGCTGATCAACGAGCTGGCGTCTAATGCCACAATGTTAAAGTCTCCTGCAAACAAACTCAAATGATCACCACCAGAACTGAAGATTCTGGAGACGTTTTACACGTAGTAGAGTGACAGATAAGGTTGTTTTAAATGACATTAAGCAGGCCTATAGGTTGCATGGCTATCTATAAGCGTTGCAGCTCAGCAATAACAGTAGACTTACAATATTGACGCGAATCCATGGGTCTACTTGATTTTCAGGGGGGGGGGGGGGGGGGAGAAATTAGAAGACTAGTCCTGTTGGGTAAAAAATGTAGCTGTAGTGATGAGGAAGTAATAATAGACAATTGCTATACAAGCATCTACCCCCTCGCCCGTCTACCCTCGAGCGAGAGCCTGCCCTCGAGAGCCCTCGTGAACGTAGAAAATTATCCCAACGTAAAATATTCCCGGTATAACAAACATCCAATACCAATTATATATATAGAAAGGGCTATGCTCGGAATTTCCTTGCGTGATCGAATCAGAAATGAAGATATCCGCAAGAGAACCAAGGTTGCTTACATAGCACGTAGAATCGTCAAACTTAAGTGGCAGTGGGCAGGGCACATTGCTCGCAGAACGGATGGCCATTGGGGCCGAAAGGTTCTGGAATGGCGACCGCGTACCGGAAGATGCAGTGTTGGAAGGCATCATACCAGGTGGACTGATGACCTGGCAAGAGTTGCGGGAATCCGATGGTGCGAGATGCACAGTACCGTTCATTGTCGCGTCACTTGGGGGAGGCCTATGTCCAACAGTGGACATCTTTCGGCTGATATGATGATGATGATGATGAATACCTATAACATCAATGGTGCTTTAACGTGTCCGCGCTGTGCACGCACCTATACAGCAAAGATTAGGCTATATTAGTCACATTACAGCACGTCATCGCAAGCAGTAGTTGCACTGATTCGTAGCTGACACCGGCGTAGTAGATCTCTAGATATTTAATTCTCATGTGCGTGTCTTTGTCACCTGTCTTCTCCTAAATGGTTGGTCGATTTGAATGTAATTTTGTGTGTATTGTGAGTGGGTCTCTGAATGGTTTGAGAATACAATTGGACTCGGTATGCGACGCATGCAATCGGGTTCTTAATTTTTTTCTAAACAACGTCTGCTGAAATCAGTATATATACCCTATATACCTATATTTTTAGTGCGAAATTTAATTTTCACGATTCGTAAATAAATTAAATTTTAAAAATATCTTTTTTGCTCGTCGTACCCAATTTCTTCAATTTGACAGTTCTACGTGACGTCACAACATGGCAATCGATTCTATTCTCATTTGGACCGCATTGTACCTTGATTCAAAAAAGCAGTACTGAGGCTGGCGAAGCTGCCCTTAGAAGGGTCATCAGTGAAGCCGTGGAGGTAGATCTTGAGCGGTTTCCGAGGATTGAGCCACGCCGATTGCGGAATTAGTTCTGCCGCCGCCGTCAGCTTGTATGAGACGTTAACATTTCTGCAAAGGGATAAGAATACCATCTTTGTGCCCGCTCATTATTATTCAAACATCTTTATTTATACGTGGAGCATCCGCGGTGGAGCAGGGTGAGTTGCTTACCCTCATCCTGTACACTAATCTGAACGAAAAAGTTCTTAAAAAAAAACTTTCTAGTTGTTCCAGAGATTTCATTACAGAACTGAGTATGCCATACTTTCTTATTTCAAATTGGAAAGAACTTTTTTTTTCGTTCTTCATCTGTTCTCTTTTAGAATTGTTTCTGAATTAAGAATTTTGAATCAAAAATGTGTCAACTCTACTTGAGTGCCAATGTTTATTTATTAGGTTTTTAGGCTAATGTAAAGTTTGATAGATACTCAACTGCAAATTCTGACAGCAAAAATTGTGGATAAGTTCGACAGAATGATAGAATACAAAGAAACAATGCTAAAGCACAATGCGAAAGCACATTGCCCCCGTCCTTCTTTCTTGTAACAAAGGAACTGAGAAAATATATAAGAACTGCACTGACCTGGTGATAAAGTTGAGTGTCAGCTCACTCATGTCAGGTTCGGTGTTATTGTATGAGTCGTAGTCCACCCCTAGCAGTTTCTTTACGTGCCTGCCTGGAAAAGGTAAAACGTAATCATGATTCATCAATTTTTAAATACTTATAGCGACAACTATGACGCCACCCAGGAACTAAAATTCGAAATTCTGCAACGCGGTATTAGAGTTCTTCGCATGATTAGAATGTATAGCCCGAAATCATCTATCGAGCATTTGCCCGCACCCAACGTCATCCATCTGATCGAAGAATCTTCCTCTTCCAATGGAGGTGGCGTACTTGTAAACTGGATCCCGACAGTATCCACGATAAGTGGTTTATAATTTTTGTAGAAGGATAAAAATTATGTGAGTATTTATTGTGTAGACACAGGCTATAACACTATTGCTTACTGTCACTGCCTGCATTTTATTTCCGAAATATAGATGGTTGTTTAAGCGACAGGTCATAGGAGCGCGAGGACACAAACCAGTCCCACAACAAGTATCATTCATCAATAAGAAACCATGCAACAAACTCTTCAATAACAAGTGTGTGTCTGTTAAGTTAGTAGCTACTCGTATTAAGAAATAGACAGATATATTAGTACGGTAGAGATAAACTCGAGCTAAGCTTAAATTTCACCGTAGCATCATCTCCCTAAAAAGAGAGAAAAAAAAAAGAAAGAAAGAAAACTAAAATATTTTTCTTTCTTTCTTTTTTTGACTCATATAGAACACGCAATGCAGAAACAACATGTGGACATCATTTAAGATTTACAAAAAAGGAGAACCCCCCCCCCACCCCCCCCCCCCCCCGAAAAGCGCTGATACACAACATATAGCTTCGCTTGCATGGCGGACAGAGCTCCGGCGGGATCTCATGGCGAAATGGCGTCAGCGACTATCGCAACCTCGTTCGGGGCGCGCCACAATTGGGGCGATAAGGTCCATCCTTGAGGCGTGGCTGGAAAGACCTCACGGCGCTCTCAACTTCCGCACGACGCAGGTGCTTACCGCACACGGCAAGTTCGCTAAGTACCTGTTCCGGATTCGTGCGGAGGATTCGCCCGGGTATCGCCACTGTGCGGAACACCCGGAGGACACCGTGGAGCATACTGTAGAGGTGTGCCCCGCCTGGGCGGAGCATCGCCGTGTCCTCGTGGGGGCAATCGGCGGCAGCGATCTCTCTCGCCGGGCCTTGGTTCAGGCCATGGTCCGGAGTGAGGAGGGATGGCAGGCGGTCGCCTCCTTCTGCGAAGCAGTAATGCTAGCAAAGGAGGAGGCCGACCGTATCAGGCAGAGGCAACGGGGCGCTCGCCCCAGCCGCCGCCGGGATTCCAATCCCGATTTCCGGCCACCGTAGGCGCGGGCTTGCGGACGGCGTGCAATGGGTAGCACGCTGTCCGATGGTCCGGTAACCGGACCGAGCCCAAGTCGTCGACGGCGCGTTCTGTTCCCGCGCGCCTCAAGGAGCTGTCAGCACACCGAAGAGGCCCAGCCTGCTAACTGCAGGCAGGCAGGGTCGAAGCCTGCTAGGGGTCAAGGGCCGTTTTCTGAGAGGAAGGCTCAGCCCCGGCACTATAGGCAACGAAGGAACGGGGTAGGTTTTTAGTCAGTAAGAGTCTGACACTACTTCCCGCTCCGCCCAAGGGCGGGATTTGTCATTGGATGATTTTACCTACAATAAAAAAAAAAATTAAAAAAAAACATAAAGCTTTGTATGAAAATGTAGGTAAACGGGAATGTCCAGTGGTCACCGCGGCCACGCTACGCACGTATGCGTGGCTGCATTATGCAAACAAATAATACGCACAGGTGATGTGGCCAATCACTTCGTGCACTTCCTATGAAGCGGTGGACTTCATAATTAGAGATAATTCCAATTCATTACTATGAATTCCAGTATCAGTTTAAGACAGGACGCCATCGCTGTGAAAGCGACCGGCGGTCAAGCAAGCATGCTAGGCACGCCATAATTATGGTGGTAAATTTTTTGAGAAGTGGCTGGAAAGACAACACAGCGTCATCATGTCGAAGCCTACTGGGAACAAAGGTTAAGTGAAAATGAACCCCGGGGCCCTGGAACGGCAGGTAAACAAGGAACAAACAGTGGGTTTTAATCAGTAAAAGTCTGACACCGCTCCGCCCAAGGGCGAGGGAAGTTATTGTATGATTTCCAACTTAAAAATAGACAAGAAAAGTAATATCAGCTTAAGTTATGACTGACGAGTTAAAATGAGTTTAATGTTGTTTTTATTTAAGTGGGCATTTGTTATTATAAGAAAAAAAGAAAGAAAAATAAAATCTAATCGTGTAATTTGACTTTTGTTTGGCAAGTCAAATCGTGTTTTTTGTTACAAAATTTTGTATAAATACTTACACTGACTGAACCCAACAGACACGATCGTCTTTTGAATGGGGTCCGCGATGGCTGCGACCTCCTTCGTGACTCTATCCTTGATTGTGTTGAAGAAGCCGAACTGAGCAGCAGCAGTTGACAGCCATAACACTGACACGAAGAGGGTCAAGCGTGAACTCATGCTGATACTTTAATAGGACCCTGAGAAGTAAAAACATGTTCTTTAGTTTAAAAAAACCGGTCAAGAGCGAGTCAGACTCGCGCAACGAGTTTCGTACAAACTTATCTATGTACTTAAATAGTTCGATTTCCGAATCTAGTTTCGATTATTTTTTTTTGAATCGTAAAAAATAATTATTTTGTGACGTAACTACAAAACAGTTTTCAGTATTTTTCCTATATTATAGTAGTGCTATTAGACCCAGCTGTACCTCGTACTATTAATACTTGGTTATTGACAAAACTAACATGTTAAACCAAGAATAACTCTGAACGGATTAACATTTGGAACTTGGTGGTATAGTAACTTTTATTCAAATTAAAAATACCTATCCAACGGTATAGCATACATACCTAGCTATTGAAAGGTGGGCCCAAAAATGGCATCCTCTTTTTTGACTGAGTGCTCGATTACGGATACGCGGCGCGTCGGGCGGTCCGTCGTATATTGCCTTAGGTTTGTGTTTGCGCGAGCGATGACGCGGCCGGTAAACACGGCCTGAGTTTCCTGAATGTCAAACGCCAGGCAACTTCTTCGTCGAAACCAACAAACATAATTGTTTGTTTGCGACAATTATGCATAAAAACAAAACTAAAAAATCTTAAAAAAAGAAAAAATATGTGTCACTTCCGCGCGACCCGCAATCAAGTTGGATAGGTATTTATCAAACTACTTATAGCCTGCAAACCAGTCAAACTATTCGCAATTAAAGTAAAAGGATTGTCATTAGCATTGTTCTTAACTTTAAATAGGTATAATAGGTACCAATCGTAAATAGCCTACCTGCCGAATCAGAAGTCAGCCCTTAGTTACTTTATGAAGACCTAACTCCCGAGCATTGCTATAAAAATGTGACTTTCTGAAGCCTACTCCTCGGTAACGGCCAGGTCGATAGGTTTGAAAAGAATATATGTTTATTACAGGTTCATGTACAACATCATCAACATTTATGATTTTTTCGTAAGACTAATACTTACGCCAAAAAAAAAAATCATTAACATGATATTTTTTCACTTGTTTTCCCTTCTCCTTCCTTTGATCTTTAGAAATAAGTTTACACAAAATAATTGCCGATTAAGTGTTCTTCAGAATGTACAACATAGCATATTATAGATATGTAAATCAATCAATATTTCGCAAAGAAAACGAATTTAAAGATCAGCGGAGGTCTATCCGTCCAGATATTCAGTGGACTGACTATACGCCGTAATGGAGGCGTTACTAAACTTCGAAACAGAATAATAAACCTACCCGACTTATAAAGTTTATTGAAAAATAAACTGGCAGGAATCTAACTGGTTTAATCAGGTTTCCACTTTTTCACAATTTTCTATTCCAAATAAAACTTAACAAAGTAGAAAAACTTCAAACTAAACATTTATATAGGAGCCGCTCTGTTTACGATTCGTCCGTAATCGCCTTGGACTTGCTCATAAAAACAGTAGCAACTAGTCATTAAAAGGCTAATTCGGCAATAACAACCTGTTTGTATGGGAAGTGTACCCAAACAAGTTCAATTAATTAGTAAGTAATTATCTCTATTTATAAGCACAATAGTAGGCTACCTTCCTATAGACAAAAAAAAACCAAGAAAACTTCCGTAAAAGAGTATCAATATTCAAGAACTAATAGCACATTAAAAAAAATAATAAACTCTTATTCGAATTTTAAAATAAATGAAATGTCAGTTATGATTAGGGATGGCTGTCAAGCCGAACCGCGATTGCTTTTTTTTTTATTACTTTAAACATAGTTTAAAACAAAGTCGCTCCCTGCTGTCTGTCCCTATGATGCTTAGAAATTTAAAACCTCGCAAAGAATTTTGATGCGGTTTTTTTAATAGATAGAGTGATTCAAGAGGAAGGTTTGTATGTATAATATATGCTTATTATATTTAATATCAGCATTGCACCCGTGCGAAGCTGGGGCGAGTCGCTAGTAATAATATAATATGTTTTATAAAAAACTAATTTCAATATATTTATACAAGAGTTTAGATGTGGAATTTTCTCCTCTATAACCCTTTTTCCTAATAATCTCCGATGCCTACAGTATTCAGTACTTGCCCTGCCTAATTACCTTTCTTGTAGCTATTAAATCATCAAATAACTCCTTCCGCTCTGGGTGGAGCGGGAGGGAGTGTCACACTTTTAGTCACTAAAACCCACTAGTGTTCCTTTAGACCCGCAGTCCTTGCGTACTTGTATTTTCTTTAACTGAGTTTATTTCATAATTATAGAGTTAATCCATTGTTGTAGGTAGATTTTGTTAACATCAAACGGCTTATTGATTTCTATCATAGGGCCTTTACCATGACGTGTTAAATTGTCAATCGTGCGAGTGAGAATGAGGGATGGACCTATAGGTATAGTTCCATTGCGTTAGAAGTCGTGGCCTACCACGAGGTCTGACTTAATTTCGTAGGGACCCAGCAGGGTTGAAGCCTGCTCGGGTAAAAGTCTGTTTCTGAAAGGAAGGCCCTGGTATGAAAGGCAACGAAGGAACGGGGTGGGTTTTCAGTTAGTAAAAGTCTGACACTATCTCCCGCTCTGTCCAAGGGCGGGCGATGTCATTGGATGATTTTACGGATTTAAATTTTAATCCTATTTTTTTTGTCATACCAAAAATAGGCCTCCTAGATTATAACCACCTTATTTAACCCTATCTAGTACTAGAAAAAATACATTACAATGTGATACGTGGTGTTCGTGAAAATTTAGGCCCAATAAAAAATAAATTAGCTTACCTTTCAATGTCCTCCAATTTATATATGGTCACAATAAGAACACTGACCTACCGAACAGTTCTCAGCACACTGGCCGGAAACAGGCCAACGATGGAGATATTAATATCTCGCGAGTAAAGGAAAATATCGCGTTTTTACACACATAATATTATTACGTATCTATTTATAAGAGGGTTTTGATTATAAAGTAGGCTTGACCTATGATGATGGTCAATGTCTCGATACGTAGATATCAACTTAACTGAGCGTATTTTTCTAAAGGGCTGTGTGCTTTGATCCTGTGCCCATATTACACATTGCCTCATGTAGGTATTTCATTTTCTTTTCAACTCTCCTTTCCTTCCTTTCCTCCTTTCCTTTTTTTCCTGTCAAATTAAGCATAACCTTTTTAGTTTCCTCTTATTGTATCTTTTTTTTTTTGTTATAATATAAACTAGTGCTTGATTGCGATCCCAATTGATGGTAAGCAGTGACGCAATCGTTGATGTTGAGGCGCACTAGTTTATTAAGAGCCTATTCACTCTAGCCTTGAAGACACCCAAATTATAATCGTCCTTATACTTACATTGTTAAATAAATACAGGCTTTCCAACTTACTATATCTTTCTACAACTGAATGGTGTTTTCTTCTCAAGGCTATCTCTGATGTCTACTGTTAGACATGGCCTCTTCCAAGTGTCGCCACAATAAACAGTCTCGTGCGTCTCGTATCCATTAGTTTCCCGCGACCCTTACCAGGTCATCGGTCCACCTTGTGCACTTATCCCTCCGGATATCCGGAGGGATATGTGCACAAGGTAAGGTGGAGATAGGAGTATCTCCTCCTGCTTCCTCGTCTCTCGATTGTGTACCTACTGAAAGAAATATCTTATTTAGAAAAACCGTTGTTAAGTACAAATTGCAAATTTAATTACAAGACACCTATTGTTCTCGACGAAATGGTCTGAAGATATAATTAAAAAACGCGATAGCAAGATTTGATTTAATATGTACTTATGTAAGTAATGAAATCGTCATGAGTAAGTACCTATAGCGTACCGTCCTTCGTACATTGCCATATGTTTGTGTTTGCGCGAGCCATGATGCGGCCCGCTGCTGCAATGTACGATGAAACGCCCAACACGCCGCGCAACTCGCCGCGCCTCCCTAAACACGGCCTAAGCATTTGAAACGTTTTTATTTTCTATCGATAACAGTACAAAAATATGTGACGTGCGAAGACATACCTACCTATTTCATTCATTTTGACACGCAAATCTATACATATAGTAAAACAGTAAACATGTACTAGGATGTTTGGCACAAAAACTACTGAACGGATCCTGCTCAAATTTTGCATACATATCTAACCTATAAAAGTCAGGTCAACTTAAAGGCTATAAATTATCACGCTCTTTGCTATGGAGGGTGAGCAATATTGCATTTTTTCAACTTTGGTTTCATAACTAGACTTTCGTGTAACGCGAACGCAAACGTCGTAAATTTATTTATTAAGGTAAGACCAACAGCTTCTGTGTACAGTATTTTACAAGTAAGAATAACAATTGGCCTAAGTCTTACACAGTCACCAATTACAGGTCAACCAGCATTCTCGAATTAGGGAATGATACATATAAGAACAGAAATTCTTGTAATTGCAACATAATTACAAATCAAATTATCAATTCTAATACAATCATAACAAAATTAAAAACATATTTTGCAATTAAAAAGAACAAAGTAAAAATATATAATTAATAAAATCAAATAGTTAATAATAGAAATAATCAATCAATGCAGACAATATAAATAATCGTAGCAATTGAATCTAATAAAAACGAATAATCTAAATAGAAAATAATACAGAGTAATCAAAAATATATATAATTACGAAAATCAACCTAACTGAAATATTAAAGTAATAATCCAAAATAATGAATAATGAATCATGCACAATTATTATTACGCTAATGGACAGGTTGTGTTCTTCTGCACTCCAGCACTCTGGCCTTAAAGACTTTCAAGGTGTCGTGGTAGATATCAACCTCAGGTACGGATTTTACGGAGGAATTCATCTCTCTACAAAGTCAGGTTTATTGGTGAATTAATGCCAATACTCGTCCTATATGGCGGAGTGTAAAATATATTAGTAATAGGGAATCTAGGTATGTTGTAAGGAACTTTTATCCCAATTTGCTCAACCAGCTTATGGCAATCCAACTTATTAAGTATTTACCAATTTGTAGAGAAAAGTCAAATCCTGCGTCATTCGACGATCGCGCAGAGAATCCATATTGAAGCACCGGACACGTTTTTTTCACGTAAATTGGATTTTTTTACATATTTTTGCATTCTTACATTTTTTTTATATCCGTAATAAAAATGTGACCAAGTATCAGTCTGTTTTCTACATATTTCTACATAAGCCCTTCCGAAGTTTTGTTTGTCAGTTACTGGCCCTGCTCGACACATCGTCATCATAGACATCCTATTTTTTATTACCCTTTTAACTTGCGCGAGAGTCAGAGACTATAAGGTTCAGGTTCAAGGCAACAGTTCGACCCTGATACAGTCTTTTGCCGTGTAGTTTAGAAACAACTGTTTTTCCATGAATAATCTTACACAGATTTGTTCATTGTTTCTTCTCACTCTTACCTCTAAGAAATAGTACCCTTTAGGTACTGACTAGGAGTAAGCCAGAAAGTAAAGTCTTGGTGTTGTCCGACCAATTTCCATACTCGGAAATAAGTACTACTCAAAACGGAACCCAGACTCGATAACAGCTCAACGTTGGTCAGTCCCGAGCCACGCGTCGGCAACCTGACATACGAGTAAGTTATACAGAGGACAACACATGCACGAAGTCTCATTCTCTGGGATTCCACAAAAAACATATAAAAAACAAAATCTCTGCAATTAGATATAAATATCTAATTGCAGAGACGGTACTGAGTATCCTATCCTCCATAACTGACTCAGCTGTACAAACTTTAAGAATTCGTGGGGTTTTGTGCTTATGCTATATCATATAATATTATTCAATTTAAGGTGAATGCTTCGAAGCCAGCTTAGTATTTTTTCAATTTTCAGTTTATCCACTACTAAGGTAAACAAATATTTTTGCGGTAATGACATAATTATACTAATTAAAAACATTAACGCACCTAAGATCGCTCCATAATATATTATATCCTGTAGAAATATCTAATTGTCCAATAAATCCAGGTACTTACTCAATATTTTTTTAAACAGTAATTGTGTGACTACGTATCTATGTATACCTAGATATTAAGTATATTCAAATTATATGAAACCCTGGGTTCGATTCAAGTGTCAAACAATGATTTTTCCTTTTGTCATCAGGGATTTCTCAGCACCAGCCCCATAAAATATAAAAGTAAAAAAAAAGTAAAAGAAGTAAGTAAGTAAATAATAAATAAGTTTTGTTTTTATAATATGTATTAGTTTATTATTGTTTAAGATTATTTTATGTCTTTGTTTTTTTCTATGGGCCTCCGATGCTTGAAAATAAAATTATTATTATTATTATAGGCGTGATGCTATTTTTCATCAACATCATCATCATTTCAGCCGGTCAGCCGAAAGACGTCCTCTGTTAGACATAGGCCTCCCTCAAGAATCGCCATAACGAGCGGTCCTGTGCGTCTCGCATCAGTCGGATCCCCGCGACCCTCACCAGGTCATCGGTCCACCTTGTGGGAGGCCTTCCAACGCTTCGTTTTCCAGTACGTGGTCACCACTACCACTCCAGAACATTTCGTCCCCATCGGCCATTTGTTCTGCGACCAATGTGCCCTGCCCACTGCCACATAAGTTTGGCGATTCTTTGGGCTATGTCGATAACCTTGGTTCTCCATCGGACATCTTCATTTCTAATGTCATTACGCAAGGAATCTTGTGAGAAAATAAAGAACATTCAAAGTAAATGGAAGGTGGTAGGTACACTTTCCAATATTTTAAGGATGCCTTTACTTAAGGTTGATTTTTCAAAATTTTCTATTTCTGCTTCTGGAAACTATTGAAATAAGCAATTTAGGACAGACACAGAACAGACAGGCAAACCTGGCCAACCATACTATTACATATTCTTGTACTATTACTTATTCTGTGACCATACTTAGACACTCACACCCATCGACAAGGACCATGACTTTGTCACCATACTTTGACGAGAATTACCGCAATAATGATATAGAATACATTACATCCTACTTCATTATGGGTAACGACTGTCACAGTCTGTGATTTTAATCGTGACGATGCAAAAGATATATTTATGTAGGTATACTTATACATTTTAAGCGTAGTAGCACACATCAGGGGGCTTACTCTCGAGTTTAATTCCGATCGGTCGACATTAGAATTGTGACGTTAGGTACTCTTGAATTCGATGCTAGGGGGCCCTAGGGGGCCAAATTGCGTGACGTTTTTGGGAAACTAAGTAAAAACGGGGTTGGGCTTAGCGTTTGTTCACGTAATTTTAAACCAATTTGGCGTTAGCATCGAATTCAAGAGTACGAAACGTCACAATTCCAATGTCGACCAATCGGAATTAAACTCGAGAGTAAGCTCCCAGGTATCCGCTAATTACCTATAAACTAAATGTCACTCTTCTGCTTTAACGCTAGAACTAGATTTTACATTTTTCGGCGGCGGCGACCTCTCGTTCAGGCCACGGTCCATAGCTAGAGCAAATGGGATGCGACGAAACCTTCTTCTGCGAAACAGTAATGCTAGCGAAGGAGATGGCCGTGGGAACGGACATCTTCACGCTCCTGCAGCCGCTGCCACTCGAGATTCGCAGGGTGATACCCGGTCACCGAAGGCGCGGGCTTGCGGGCGACAAGCAATGTAACTCCTGCTCCTGCCCCGAGCCTGAGAAGTCGACGGTGGCGCTTTGTTCCACATGCGTCTCAAAGAGGTGTCAGCAAACCCCAGGGACCAGCAGGACCGATACCCACTAGGGCCTCGTCTGTGTCTCCTGTGGTCTTAAAATGCAAACAACAGAAGGACAAAGGTGTGGTTTTAGTCAGTAAAAGTCTGACATACCCTATAGCTCCAGCCTGGAGCGGAAGAGGTATCGAATAGTTTCTCACCTGAAAAAAAGACTCGGCAGTTTCTATGATAAAATTAATTCATTTTAAAAAATTAATGGCGTAGAATTTTTTGATCAGAAACTTAAAAAAATTGAGCAAATCTGTAATACAAACGGCTCCTGTTTAGCAATGGAAATTAAGTGAATACCTTTACATTAAAAGTCATCGACTATAATTATATCTATCTTCCCTTGAACTTGAGAACCGGTTATCGTAATTAATAGGTAGAGTCACGCACGCTCGCTGTACACACCTGACTTCGTCGATCGAGAAGTGCTGTGACGTCATAGATCCTTTGATTGTGATAATAATTATCAGCTTTTAATCGTCCCACCGTTGAGTAAGAGCTCCTTTGCAAAGTAAGATGATCACCAATAGGCGGGTCCTCACAGAGCGAGCAACCTCGCGAGGCATTTGCTGCGCGAAGCAGCTCGGTTAGTGTGAACGTGGCTCGGCCGAGGCCTAATAATAAAAACCCCGCTTGCCTTGATGCTGCGATTTTAGTCCTTTTCCGGTTTTGCATCGTAAGTATTAGGTATGCAAACAAAATAAGATAAAAAGCTATCTCTTATCTGTTTTTTCTATTGATTGGTATGCCTATGTAAGCCAATTTTGAAGAGAAAAGGTAATGGAGAATTTCATAACACTCATTATTTGCCAAGTTCTTAAAAACTTACTACACACTACACGCCAATCTTTTGAAAAATGAGAGTTACCTGTTTCACCCCATTGGGTTAGGAGGATATGGGTTGTTTAGAGTGTATGTGTTCATAATTATATTTCTTTGACAAGACTGCCAAATCGACCACCAATTACAAGACGTTAAGATAGATCTATGATATCAAAATAAAGGACTCCAGTACAAGATTTAAAAAGTATTATACCCAATTACCTATTAACCTATCTACTGTCAGTTTCAAAAACCCCGACTGCAACATACAACTACCAAGAATCAAGATCGAAACAGTTCATTATGCTGTTGGTGGAATATAATTTCGACCTATCATAGATTTGAAGTCATCAACCCTACATCAGTCTGCTTTAAAATGACTTTTTTTTATAAGTAAGTACGCATCGGGTTTCTGGCCTTCCCAGATTCCTGTTAGCCATGCCTGTGTTTATTTTGTCATGTTAAAGTAGGTACACAAGGATTTGTATTAAATTTCCTTATGTAAGTATCGGAATAAGTTCAGGAAGTGAATGTAATGTAAGGACAGGTTTAATTAGGCATTGTGACTAAGTTATTGCGTCCTACAGTTATAATGCGTCATGATAGCGAAGTATCTTAAAATGTAAAAAAGCTCGGGTCACCATTCAGCGGATCGCCTGGAGGACACAAAGGAGTATACGTTGGAAGTCTGTCCCACTTGGGCTGAGCACCGCGGCCGCCGATTCCTCTTGTAGGCGTGAGGCTCTCTCGCTTGGTTAAGACCATGGTACCTACCGGCCGAGAGCTTATTATTGGGCTTTTTAATGAATGACTATACTAGCGACCCATCCCAGCTTCGCAAGGATTATTATATATTCTTTAATGTACCCATGAAAAAATAGAACAGGGGAGGGAACTGTACACAGGCGAGCGTAACCCATAATTAGGTTTTCTTACAGCATACCTATACAATGAGGGTGTTACAATTCATTGAAGTTCTCGGTCCCACCCCAACCAGCGAGGTAGGTTGGTTGGGGTGGTAAACTTCTTCATGAATAGCTGTATATTTGACAAAACCATGTGTCACAGTATTTAGTATCCAATTTTTTGGAACATATAGGTCGTTACCCTCCTACCGTCACCCCCATTTTTTGCTAGAATTAGTAAAAAAGCATAAATGTACATAAGTGCATATATATATAACGTCTGGGATGGACTCATGATGTGAATAAATAAAACTCGTATATTAAAACAAAGCATTGTTTATTTGTAATAGCTAACTCTCCTCGTACCTCACGGAGCAGGTCAGCAGGGCCACTCGATACAAAAATAAACATCTACAATAAATATAATAACACGCCGCTAACATCCAACATTATGAGACAGATCATCTCCAAATACGTAGTGTGACTGAAATACTTGAAAGCAAAATGTATGTCATATTATTTTCATTACCGCGCGTCAGTCTATCAACTTAGAAAATTAAAAATATAGAATTACGTGCTTATAATCACGAAACCTTAGCATTTATCTTCGAATGTGTATGTTATGCAACGTCGATTTAATACAATGCTTGACGGTAAAGGATAATAATAAAAATGACATTGATTTAGCAAGTCAAAGACTCTGTCTCATAACAACGGATAAGAGTGGAGTTGTAAATTAACACAAGACAGAATATCGCGTGCAGAATGAGAAACAAATGTCTCTATTCAAACTTATTCGTTTGTATTAACAACTTCTTATTTGCATCCAATGAGACATTGTGACTGGCATTTCTTCCTCGATCTGCACCTTAAAATATCAACATTTGTCATATACAGGATATAGACATAGATTACAAATAATTGTGTAATAATTTCATTTAATCGACAGCATATCCAAGAACAAAAAATACAATAAAATGTCAAATTGATAAAAATAGGTGACGATTTGGTATATTTACTTGAACCAAAATTTATTGCCATTTTGACGTAAAATGTGAAATGTCAAAGATGACGTATTTAGACGTCAGAGTAGGGTAAAAGTAATTATGCCATACCGTCATCCGCTGATACATAAAATCTGATTTTAAACCAGCGTTTTAAACTTAACTCTAATACAAAATAATGTTTATTACGTCTAGCGTGTATGAAATATATTAATATAATAATAATAATAAATTGTACAATATCAGTATCATTCCAACTTATTTAGTGCAATTCAGTTGACTTTGCGAGCTTGACATAAAACTTTTGTGCGATGGGTGCCCAAATTATTAAAAAAATCTGTACATTAGAAGAAAACAGATTATATATAACTTTTATATATCGAAATTACAACAATATATTCATAAATTATTCCGACTATTTCGTGGCTCGCAAAGTGAACGGAACCGACGAATAGAAAATACCTAAGTTACAAATAATAATAATAAAAGAAACACTCGGTGTCATGTTGCAGCGTTTACTCCTAACCGCTAACGTCTACGTTAAGTTGTGAACTATGGAATGTCCCTGAGAACTGTCGAACGCAACAAATGCTCGCTGGCCCTAACCTCTAACATTGACCGACTAAGCTTAGTTTACATTCAAGGGGAATCGACTGACACACATCGACAGTGTTACACTAGTCTATCATATTTGATAGAAAGATCAATCGCAGAAAAACAAAAATAGGTATATGTGGTACCATAGGTACATCTCTACTCTATACATGATGTTGTCAATTTTGATAACTAATAATAACATAGCTACGTTTATGTAGCTGCTATTTCGAAACGCATTTGAAAAAATACAGGTGGTTGGTTACCTTCTAAAGTCGCGTACCAATGTTTCTTCACCCTTGCGAATCGCTCATCTAGCGTACTATGAGTGTGGCCAGTTTCGAACGTGTTAGTACGTATGTTTTGCTTCGCGTAATTTTGTTTCAATGTAACGCCAGTCGTTTCCTCGTCTGTCAAGCTAAAGCTGCCAAACTAATATTACATATAAAATGGAGCGCCCTTGCCGGGCACATTACAAACGTACGTAACACTAGATCCTAAGTAGTAGCACCTAATGGTGAAATATAGCGCTCGCCTTATTACCTACAGAACCGTTATTTTAACGCGTTATTCGTTATAAATAACGTTTATATAGAAAGCTAGCGACTTTGTGGATTATAGACGATTGTTTTAAGCCGTATAAGCTTCCATAAGATTTAAATTTAACACAAATATGTAACAAGTTAAAGAAATATTTTTTTCTTTTAGTAACCGCTCTGTGCGTAATAAGTCGAGCGCACAGATATAATATAGTCCATAGCAACACGTCAATAATATATCTTTTTAACATATACTTTTGTAGTTCTCGATAACACTTGTGATTCTTTCAACAATCAATCAACCACGATTTTTTTTTAGCACTATAGGGATGTTACAACCGTCAGTTTCGTTTGTCGACATAACGTCAAAGCTTCACAAATCTATCGATAGATAACCGATTAGTCCCGCACTACATTGTATATCGACACTTTAAATAGAAGGGAGGAGAAAAAAATAATAATTTGTATTTTTTTATACCTAAAACGGTGGTCTAACTCGTGTGACAATATTTTAAAGCTATTCCTTTATGAAAAGTAGCTCGTGTGTTCAACCTGGCTGGATACAGGGAATTTCGAGCTATATTTTTAAAAGTAGATTTTTATATTAAAAAGTACAGAATGTGATTTTTTTTAAGCTAAGCTACATGTATGATTGTTATTTAGAAAATCTACACGATAGAGGTATTTTTTCACAGCTGTTTTCCTTGGCAGTGATATATTCACTCAAATACATACTATATCCAAAGCTAAAAGGTAAATGATTTGAGCAAGGTTTATTATTTAAAATATTATCCAGCCAGATTTGTGAAACACAAGGCATAAATTGTTTTTTTTTTTATATAGTAATACAAAAACACTTTTTTATATTTTTTTACTATGGCAACATTTATATCTCTACGAAGCCCTATACCGTCCGGATTGTATGGATGCCTTAGCCTAAGCTTAATTATAAAAAAAAGAAAAATGCTGCAATACTTATGATAATATTTTACAATATAAAAATTGCATTTTCTCGAGGCGAGGGCGGCAGAAAAAGTGTTATTTGAAAATTTAGAGAGTTATAGTTACAATAATGTTCAGGCCATTGCGTTACTATCAATATATCGACTTATCGATACAACACTTCTTATTTTATCGATATAATTATACATCGTTATGTATATTTCCAATGACCAACAGTAACTATGGGTACCGCCCTCGCCCAAAACCGTAAAGTGCACGACGTGACAACATCAAATATTAAATATAATTAACACGTTATTAATTAATCAATATAAATGTTTGTTTTTAAATAACTTAGTGATTAATATTCGCATTGTTATCGCTTACAACTAGGTATGTACTACATATACATACGGGCCGTGACGGCGCGAACTGGTGGACGTTGCAACGTGTTGCTGTAACGGTTTAGGGTTGCGTGCTTTGTTGCTGTATCTCGATCTTCTCGACTGTCATGTCTGGGTTCATTGCTGTGGCCTCCTGGAGATTGAGTGAAAGATTTGGTTAATAAATTGGTATTCGGCAAAATACTCGTAACATGGTAGCAGTTTTTATACAAAGTGTTTCGGGATTGTTCGAATGAGTATCCGTAGCCCTAGAAAGCAAAGGGTAACTAAAAACATATTGACACATTCTGACGATTCTCATTCAATTTTAAAATAATTATTTCATATTATTATCTGAAGATGAAGATGGCGTGACGATTTAGACTTCTTTCTAAAAGATTGGCCAAAAGTGGCTAAAGACAGAAATGTGTGGAAGAATGGAAGGGAGGTCTTTCGTGGCCTTGTCCTGCAGTGGGACAAAACAGGCTCATAATAATAATTATTATTTGAAAACACAGTGTTGCGAAAAATTTGCTTGGTCTAATTTGTACTCCAGTACGAAGACACCTTTTTGCCACTGCAAATTCATGCTACTTGCCACTGCAAGTCACTATTGTCTTAAAGTGAATAGACGTTATAGTAATAACTATAATCTGAGCAAAATACAATCGATAGTGAAACTTGTGAGGGACCATTCGTCAATAGTTGAAACAATGACGGTACGGTTGGTACCGTGGTCGAGCAATTGACTGTTGCGCTGTGTGTGGCTGGTTGGATTCCGGCAAGGAACAAATATTTGTATGACCTACAAAGTATGCTTCGGGTGTGAGTGTTTTGTCCCTTTACATGTTTGTGAACGAACATACGTTACAGGAGTTATTCCTAGTGTAGGGTAACGATAAAAAAACATGATATTGACTTATTTTTATGTTTCAGAATATCCTAAATCCCTATCTCGATATTTCCTGTACACGTGCGGTTAGTAAAGCAGGCTTGGCACCTGTATGGCCTCGGCGAGCGCGCGGTCGTGGTCGATGGGGTCGCCGTCGGACTGGATGGTGATCTTCTGCTCCACGCGCGTCTCGATCACGCCGTTGCGCTCCGTCTTGTACTGCAAAAACACAACCACAGGATAAACCACATATTGAAAATATAAGACAAATGTTCTTTAACTTCGGGCCGGTTCAAAGCGGAGTGGCAGCGGCCGCCGCCCGTCACACGCGTTGCCAGCTCGCAATCCAAACCCGTTTTGAACCTTTCAAGGGTTTATCCCAGAAATCCCCACCAGTGAAGATTTTTTTTTTCTCAGAAATCCCTAATATTAAAGAACGTCAGCCATCATATCAGCAAATAAGTAACATTTGTTTCCGTTGGCTACGGGGTTGAGGAGAGCTCGCCAGGACAGCGTACACTCTCAGCCAGGGCGTCGTAGTGTAAAGACGCACTGGAACTGTCCTACATTTTGTTGTTTGTACCTACTGAATAATAGTCCACTGCATCGATTTACATTGAGAAGTACAGTGATTCAATTCCTAACCATCCTTATACAATATTACTATAACACGATACCCACATAAACCCCCTGGTAGCTGACCATAGCTCGAACCATCTTGACGATCCGTCACATATTATTTTCATGCCTATTCCCTATTGCTATAACAGATTTTCACGCGGACTGATGGCTTCTCAACCTTGGACTTATAATGAGATTTATCGAAAGCATTCAAAGTTACTCTGGAGTTGCCCAGAAGCAAAAAATGTATAACCAAAAAACTAAAGCATGGATGTCATGTCTATGGTTTAAAAGTAAGGCGACAGTGTGGTTTTAGTCAGCAGGAGTCTGACACTGCCCAGACTAGCTCATGTCTGAGACAGCCTGGATGTTCATGAGGATTTCAGACTCCTACCAAAAAAAACATATTTTCACGTGTACTGGTGTTGTATTTGTGTACGTACGGTGATGGTCTCGACGGTGCGAGTCTTGGAGCTGATGGTCTGCGACGAGACCACCTCGCCGTCCGCCGACACGTGCTCCGTCTCCTCGTGCGTTTCTGTCGTCTCCACGGGCTCGGTGACGATGGGGCCGGTACTCGTCTGCAAACAACAAATACATACAATTAATATTATAATTATCATGATCATAATTATTGGAATACGTACATATATCTATAAATTTCCGTAGCACCGTTAAATGTATACATTTATAAGAATAGCTAATGTTTAATTATATTATCTGTGTGTTAATACCCAATAGTATGACAGCAATAATAAAAAACAAACCGTTGGTTGTTACTCAATGCTTGACAGACGTCAAACATATTATATGCGCGCGCGCTCACAAGCAATTCTAGGGCGGTAGCGTAGTGGGGGCATCATGACATAACACCGTCATGGCAGTCAAGTCTGTTTTACTGCCAAGGCGCGCCAGTAAATGTTTCACATCTAAAAAATGACTAAATTGACAGCTTTTACGGCCGGTTCACGATTTCGCAATTATCGGTTCGGGCGCGGTGAGCGGGGCGCCGACGGTAAGCGGAAGGTTTCCGCTACGAGCGGCGTGCTTGCGGCGCGCGCCATACATTTTCATACTTTTGATCTTAACGCTTGCCGCCCCACGCGCCGCTGCAACTCACAGTGGCAAGGTCGTGAACGGGCAGTTAAAGTAAATAATAAGGCGATACTAACCCTAGTGGTAGCTCCGTGCACCATGCTGCCGAAGGGCGCATTGCCCATCACAGTCGTAGTAGTCGTCGTCTTGTATGAGCCGGGTTCCTGTACAGAATATGCATTAGACAGCTGTTCTATTGCCATCAAAGTAACATAGTATTAATCCATATTATCAATACGTATAATATATACATAAATGTTGTTTCTTATAAGAAAAACATTTATTTAAAAACCTTAGATGTAAAACTTAAGGTCTGATGTCTGAAAATCAAAATCGAGATATTTCGATTATCTAAAACATGTTTTATTTACAAGTCTTGATTTAAATTGTGAAAGTTAATGCGCCCAAAAATAATAATAATATAATAAAAAAATGAAAGAACAAATATTAATAGAAATCATCTTCTGATCAATTTGTGAGTGATCAAAGTGTAGTTGAAAAGGATTTAAAAAATGCTTGGAATAATATTATTTAGATAATTAGAGAAATAAATAAAACCGTACTATACCTTCATTTTGTAGGTCATAATATTAAATAAATATATTACATAATCTAAAATGCAGTGGAAAATCACGAAACGGTATCAATTCAATGCAACATGCTATTTTAATGCAACTTTTCACACGATTTCATGCCAAACTGTATTATTTAATTGGGATCCAATCATCCCACTTTTTAGGTATAAAATTCAAAAAAAAACTGCATATCTAAAGTGTATATTATCAAGAAAAAAATATTTACTTTATTAAGTTATCTAAAATCACACACACACACACACACACAATACGACTACCGTCTATTCTACCCTGAAAAGTATATAAATATTATACATATTATTTGTTAGTTATATTTGAATTATTATAAGTCAATAGTGTGATGTGCTGAATATCTCTTACTAAGGTCTTTTTTATATAGCATGGGTAGGTGACAGCAGGACGAAAATATACATCTTTAAGATGAGTAAAAAGGATAGGCATATTGTATGAATCTGACAGCCGTCACCCACACCATCCTATAGCAATTGTAGTGTAATAACAGCCCCCCCTAGCCAAGTTACGATCGTTTCGTTAAGCATGAACGCTTGGAGTTGGCCACGCCCCTAATTCCTTTATTCTGACCATGTGACTGAGTGTTGAGATGACGTCAAAACAAAGGAATTGGGGCGTGGCAAATTCCAAGAGTAGGCGATTACCGAAACGATCGTAACTTGGCTAGGGGGCAGTTTTCTAGTGCTAAACATTTGTATGTGCCCAACCCTTGAACACTGCGTGAAGCTGTAGGACATTGAATCTAGTTGCTTTCATCTGATTTGAAAAATATTCATTCCAAGGAATTTTGAAGAAAGTACCTCGAAAAGTGCTTGACTTATGAGATCAACAAAAACCCTGAATATCTTCAAACCCATTTCTCATAATCCACAACTGGACATAGCCTTCCAATTTTCTGTTTTCATTTTCTCAACAAAATAACAATAAGCGCTTCAGCGACCTATAACGTTCACAATAAAGCGATATCATCGCTCACAGCGCTTTTAAACTCACCGTGATGTAGTAATGTCCTTCTCCAGCGCCTTCGTCAAAGTCGATCGGAGTCCCCGAATCCCCACTGCTTAGGGACGATTCCGAACCGCGTCTAGCAAGCTGCACCGATGATCCAACATCCGACCAATGTTTGCCGTGAGGTTATTACATGGTAGTGTACCAAATGTTGGTGAAGTTACCATAGGTGTTTGCCAAATGTTGGTGAAGTTACCATAGGTGTTTGCCAAATGTTGGCGAAGGTATTATTGACCAAGTTCGTTTGGTGTTATAGGAGATCGGTGGAGTTACCACGCAATGTATGGTTTAGTAATGTCATGCCCATTTAGAGTTTGGTTTAGATGCATTACCAGGTCATGTCCGTTCGATGTAGATATGGGATGGAGAAAAAGAAAAAAATATGTAATTAGAACAAAGTTTAACATGCAATCAAAATAAGATGACAGCTTTTTCACAACAGAAATATATTTTTAATATATCTTTACTTTAGAAATCGCTTGAATCGCCTACTTGTGTGTCAAGCGGCGATATTTGTCATGCATTCATGCTTGCGTCAGATTTGTTTTCGCTTTCACAAGCATTGCTAAGCGCTGTCATAGCATCGCGCGAATCAAGCATTTTAAAATTAGTTCATAATTTTGCGCGTGTCAAAAAAGCTGCCATAAAAGCGAAATTATAAAAAAAAAAACGTAATGGAAAAAATAGAAAAAAAAAGACAACTAAAAATGAACAAAAATAAACTCCATTTACATGCTAAATGACTGGATTAAAACAATGATAAATGCCAGGGGATATGTTAGGATCGTACCTGATCGCCGGTCGTGACCATGGTTTTGACTTCTTGCGTCAAGACACGTTGTTCTTGCCTCGTTGCTGATGAGGTGAGCGTGTGTGCGACCGTCTTTTCTTCCATCTGTTGCGTCTTGGCCTTCGTGTCCAAGTCGTGATGCGTGGTGGCTGTTCTCGTAGTCACAGCGCGCGCGGTCACGTACGGACTCTTCCCAGGACCCTCCATCGGCTCAAGGCTTTCCGCCTGATTAAGGTTAGACTAGCATGCATTTACTATGTACACAGAAATCTAACATTGAAACTACATAAGCCGTGAAAAATAATAAAAAATTAATTAGGCCACACGCTGTACAAATTAAATGAAAAAATAAAGAAAAACGACATGAAAAATAAATCAGGGTGGCGTCTTGTGTGCCGGTTATTGGAAATTGAGAAAGAGAATGAAACGCACCTTATTGGTATGTGTGGAGAACGTCACCTCCCCGGTGCCGAGGTTCTCGACCTCCTGTTCCACATTGTGCGTGACGCCCTCGTCATTCCTCGTGAGCAGCTGTTTGGTAGTGGTCTTAACGACCACGGGGGGAGTGGGCGTCTTCTTAGAGCGCTGTGAAACCGGGATCTTGGAGGAAATAGGGGTGGTTGATGACGAATAACCTTGATGCCGTATGTGTTCGCTGGTCGTGTACTCCGTGAACGTCTTGGGCTCGTCTCCTCTCAGCGGACTCTCGTCTTTGCCGAAAGTGGAGAACTTGTGTGTGTTCACAGTCTGTATGTCGATGTTCGCGGGTAGGTCTTGAGTTTCTTTCTCTATCGTGTAGTTGCCGCTCTTGTCTTCAAAGTGCGAGGGGTCAATTTGTGAGTAATGCAAGATCAGCTGTCCGGTGACGGGGTCTCTAACAGCCGTGCTGGGGTCAATGTCGCCGGTATCAGGGTCGATGTCTCCATATTCAGTCTTTATCCTCCCGGTCACGGGGTCGATCTTGCCTGATAACGTCATGGTTTGTGTGACAGTTGTTCGGGCGCCCTTCAGCCTTGGATCATCAGGGTCTACGTCGATAGTTTCTCCTGTAATTGGATCAATGATCTGGTAGAGATACACTGTCTTTGTCGTAATAATTCTTCCTGTGGTTTCATCGATGGTACATTCTTTAGGATCGACTTCCTTGACTCTTCCCTTGTCGTCTTTTTGTGTGATGATGTAGATCTTGATGATGATCAGCCTGCCTGTCTGGGGATCGATCTTTCCGAGTTTGGTGTAGATCTCTCCGGTGCTGGGATCGACTTGTGATGCGGAGTAAAGAGGATGGTTATCCTCATCCACTTCTCCAGTTGCCGTATAGATCTGTCCGTTGACTGGGTCGACTTTGATAAGCGACTTATCAACGTCATGTGTCCTGATGATAGTACCAGTCTTAGGGTCGAGACGGCCATATATCGTGATGATGTAGCCGGTTACCGGATCAACTTGACCAGCTGTGTAGATAACATCTCCAGTTAGTGGGTCTTTAGGTCCAGCGATCCAAATCTGGTTGGTCTTAGGATCAACTTTGACGTTCTTAGGGTCATTGGAAACGATCTGTTTACCAGAAACAGGATCAACTTTGTTCTTAATAATCCTCAAGCAGATCATTCTGGCGACGTCCTTATCTGGCTTTCCAGATTTAGGATTGATTTGTCCAGTCTTCAATAAGAACTGACCAGTGACAGGGTCAACCTTAAGCTCTCTGCTCTCAAACTTGCCGGTCTTAGGGTCATTGTAAGTAACAGTTCCCTTAACAAGATCAATTTGACCGTATTTTGTATCAATTTTGTTGTTGTCAGGATTGATTTGACCTGTGCTGCTCTCCACAAGGGAATGTTTAGGCTCGATGAGTCCCTTCTTTGTGTCTAACTTACCAACAAACGTAGTAACTTCAACTACTGGATCGATGTGAGTACCAACAACGATAACTTGTCCAACATTTGGATCAGGTTTGCCTGTTTTGGGATCTACAACACCCTTGATGGTAATAAGGCCATTGTTCTCATCGATATGTACTGGTTTACTAGTCTCGGAATTGTCAGTGAGGAATATGACTCCGTTTGAGGGATCAATAACACCGTATTTGGTAGAGATGTGACCAGTTTCGGCGTCAACTTTGCCTTTAGTATGTTCGACAGTGCCCTTGTCAATATCAACTTTGCCTGTTCTGGGATCAATTGGACCAGTAATAGTAGTGATTTCAACTACTGGGTCTTCTTGCTTAGCAACGCTTAGGATCATGCCTAAGTTTTGATCAATTTTGCCGGTCTTGGGATCGATTGCACCAGAGTTAATAAAGATTTGTCCTGTTTCAGTGAGAACGTAACCTTCACGGGTCTGTTTCTGCCCAGCGGAATCCGAAATAACAATGTTGCCAGTATTAGAATCAATAACTCCATACTTGGTTTCGATTAAGCCATTAGGATCGAGGATACCAGTAAGATGTTCCACTTCAGCGGTGTGCAGATCAGGCTTCTTAGATTTAGGGTCGAGTTTGGTGAAGATAACCATAATTTTAACGATCTTCCTCTTAGGAGGTTCAGGAGGCGCACTAGTTGGTTTAACAGGCGATTTCATAGTTGGTGTAAGTGGTGATGATTTCTGAGCGTAGCTTGTAATGGGTGAAGAGGTTCTCACAGGTGATTGTATCGGTGTCGGAATCGGCGAAGGTGTAGGGGTCTTAACAGGCGAAGGTACCTGCCTGGCGGGGGATATGCTAGCTCGCTGAGACACTGGCGCTACGGTAGACAACACATTCTGCTTATCAACAATAGTAAACTGCTGAGCGTACGAAGGTTCTACTCTACCCGTCTTGGGATCTATTACAGCGCTTGTAATGATCAAGTTTCCTGTCTTAGGCTCGATCTCAGCTTGCTTTAATTCCTGTTTACCAGTTATCGGGTCTTTGTATAGAATTTGTCCGGATCTTGGGTCGATAATGCCGAAGTCTGTGTGAATCTTTCCGTCTTCGCTGACGTAGCCCTTAGCGGCTTCAACGTTACCAGCACCAGCATCAACAGATTTCGTGTAAGGATCGTATTTGCTTGTGACGATAACGAGACGAATTTCGCCTCTGGTTGCTGGTTTCGTGAAAGGCACGACTGGTTTGTTAACGATACTGTACTGTTGGATAAGAGTAGGGTCAACTCTGCCAGTCTTAGGATCAACGACGTTGTTTGTGATAACCATGTGGCCGGTTTCAGGGTGTAGCTGAGCACGTTTGACTTCCTGCCTGCCGGTCTTAGGATCAGTAACGACGATCTCACCAGTCGCTGGGTCCACGATGCCAATGGCTGTTCGGATTTTGCCATCAGCTCCAAGAACACCACTGATGGTGTCCACGTGACCTTGACTTGGGTCAATTTTCCTTGTCCTGGGGTCGTATTTAGTGGTGATGATAACGAGATGAATTTCCCTTTCAATAGGTTTAGTCTCTTTTTCAACAATCGTGAATTGTTGAGCGAGCGATGAGTCTGGCTTGCCTGTCTTAGGGTCTACGACGCCAGTGGTTAGGATCAGGTTACCAGTCTTGAAGCCGACGCCGGGGTCAGCGACTGCTTGCTTCGTCTCATGCTTGCCTGTCTTAGGATCGACATGTTCGATCTTTCCGGTCTTCGGGTCGATAATGCCGTAGTTGGTATGAACCCTACCATCAGCGGATACGATACCCCTTGAGGTCTCAATATGGCCGTTAGGGCTATCAAGCTTCTTGTTCTTAAGATCATACTTTGACGTAATGATGACTAATTGAACTTCTCTACCAGGAACTGGTGTGAATGTATCTTTCGGTCTATCAACAACGCTGATTTGTTGACCTAAGTTAGGATCAACCTGTCCAGTCTGTGGGTCAACTACGCCTGAAGTAAGAAGGAGGTTACCAGTCTTTGGATCAATATTGGCAACTTTAGTTTCGCGTTTGCCAGTAACTGCATCTTTGATGACAATATCTCCGGTAGTCGGGTCAACTTCCCCGAATTCTGTGTGCACTTTGCCATCAGCACCAACTTTTCCAGGAACTGAATCAACATGAGCATTTGTAAGATCCAGTTTCTTGTTCTTAGGATCATACTTAGTCGTTACAATGACTAAGTTAACGTATCTTTCTTTAGGAGCGTCCTTATCAACAATAGCGAATTGCTGAGCGAGACTCGCGTCTGGCTTTCCTGTCTTAGGATCAACAACGCCTGAAGTGAGCAACAAATGTCCTGATTTTGGATCAGCGATGGCTTGTTTCGTCTCATGTTTACCTGTCTTAGGATCGACCTGATCAATCTGGCCTGATTTCTGGTCAATGATTCCAAAGTTGGTATGCACTCTTCCATCAGGGGCAATGATACCTCTTGATGTCTCAACAGTACCGTTGGGGTTGTCAAGTTTTTTAGTCTTGGGGTCATACTTGCTTGTTATGACAACCAACTGTACCTCTTTACCAGGAACGTTCGCGAAGTGATCTTTAGGTTTCTCTACAATGCTAATCTGTTGTCCTAGGGTAGGATCGACCTGGCCTGACGCAGGATCGACAACAGAGGACGTAAGAAGAAGATTGCCTGTCTTAGGATCCACTGAAGCTTTCTTGACCTCTTGTTTACCGGTGTGTGGGTCAGTTACTATGATGTCACCAGTGTTGGGGTCAACGACACCGAATGCAGTGTGTACTTTGTCATCAGCCCCAACTTTGCCAGGGATGCTGTCAACATGAGCGTTGGTTAGATCTAACTTCTTGTTCTTCAGGTCGTATTTAGACGTCACAATGACTAGATTGACGTATCTTTCAGGTGCTACTCTATCTTTGTCAACAATAGCAAATTGCTGCGCCAACGAAGAGTCTACCTTTCCTGTCTTCGGGTCCACAACTCCTGAAGATATGACCAAGTGTCCGGTCTTAGGGTCAGCGACGGCTTGCTTGATCTCCTGTTTGCCGGTCTTAGGATCAACATGGTCAATCTTGCCGGTCTTGGGATCAATAACACCAAAGTTGGTGTGGACTTTGCCGTCAGCGGCAACGATACCTCGTGAAGTTTCAACGTGACCGTTAGGACTCTCTAACTTCTTGTATTTCGTGTCATATTTGCTTGTGATCACGACTAGTTGGACTTCTTTTCCTGCCACTGATGGGAATGTATCCTTAGGTTTGTCTACAACAGTTATCTGTTGGCCTAAAGTAGCATCAACTTTGCCTGTTTGAGGATCAACAACGCCCGATGTAAGAAGTAGATTGCCAGTCTTAGGATCAATGGCAGCCTTCTTGACTTCCTGCTTGCCAGTGATGGGGTCAGTGATGATAATGTCGCCTGTCGCCGGATCAACAATTCCGAAGTCAGTATGCACTTTGTCATCATTGTCGTATTTACCAGGGAAGCTGTCGACATATGCATTAGTAATGTCAAGTTTCTTATTCTTAGGATCGTACTTAGATGTAACGACGACTAAGTTGGCGTATCTTTCAGGAATGCCTTTAGGCGCGTCCTTGTCGACGACAGTCAACTGTTGAGCTAATGACGAATCAGATTTGCCAGTCTTAGGATCAATGACTCCTGAAGTAAGAATGAAGCTTCCTGTTTTGGCGTCAACGACCGCTTGTTTAGAATCACGTTTGCCAGTTTTTGGATCAGTGAAGTACACTTTGCCATTGTTAGGATCTAGAACACCAAAGTTAGAATGTACTTTGCCATCTTTATCGCTGATGATAGCATGGGATGTCTCAATGAATCCGTTAGGGTTATCTAACTTCTTACTCTTTGAGTCGTACTTGCCTGTGATGGCGACTACTTGGACTTCTTTACCAGTAGTGGCACCGAAAGAATCAATAGGTTTGTCTACGATACTGTACTGTTGTCCAAGCGAAGTATCCAGCTGTCCAGTTCTAGGGTCAATAACTCCAGAGACTAACAGAATATTTCCAGTCTTGAGATCGACTGTCGCTTGTTTGATCTCTTGCTTGCCTGTCTTAGAATCAGTAACTTGAATTTCTCCCGTCCTGGGATCAATGACACCGTATTCTGTGTAGATCTTACCATCAGTGCCGCTTAGGACTCCCTTGACGGAATCAACGTGAGCGAATGAGGGATCTAACTTCTTTGCCTTCAAATCATATTTACTTGTAACGACTACTAATCGGACTTCTCGGTTGGCTTTAGTCGCATCCTTCTCTACAATGCTGAATTGCTGACCAAGGGAAGTGTCGACCTTTCCAGATTTGGGATCCAATACTGCTGTAGTGACCAGGATGTTGCCAGTTTTCTGGTCAACATACGCTTGTTTGGGTTCTGCTTTGCCTGATTTTGGGTCAATGTAGTCAAGTTTGCCCGTTCTTGGATCGATGACACCGTAGTTTGAGGCAACGTAACCGTCTGGACCAACGACTGCTCTAGAAACATCCACATGTCCATGTGAAGCATCTAACTTCTTATTCTTACCGTCGTATTTGCCGGTGATAACAACCAAGTCGACTTCACGGCCAGGCTTGGCTCCAAGTTTGTCTGGTGATCTTTCAACGAAGCAGTACTGTTGGGCCAATGTTGGGTCAATCTTGCCAGTCTTAGGATCAATAACTCCTGACGTGAATAGAATGTGTCCTGACTTGTCAACATGTCCATTCTTGACTTCCTGCTTGCCTGTAGCGGGGTCAGTGTAGCTGACTTGTCCAGATTTAGTATTGATAAGTTCTTTGTCTGTCTGGATCTTTCCATTTGCTTTGTTAAGCGAACCCTTGGTTACAAGGATTGTTCCGTTAGCGTCATCAAGTTTCTTGGACTTGGGGTTGTAGCGTCCTGTGATGATGACCACTTGGATCTCATTGTCAGGTTTAGGTGCGAGTACTGGCACGACAGTTGCTGAAGGCACTTCGTGTTGTGACCTTTCAGAGTCAAGTAAAGCGAGAGTCGGGTCGATCATGTTCTTAGCTTGTTCCTTCAAAGCTGCCGACTGGACGTAGTCAAGTCCTGGTGTTTTAAGCTTGCTTGGGTCTTCAGGTGTTTTGCGTTTCTCAGCACTTTCAGCGACTTTCTTGTCTTCACCAGGAGCGTAGTTGAAAGCGAGTCCTGCTTTCCTTGTGGTCGGGCTTTGACTGTCGTCTATCGCCCTCTGTTTCTCATCAGATATAGGTTCTTTCTCGTAACTGAATGCACCTTGGATAAAGGGCTTGGTGCGAGTGGGACTCTTCTCTGTGTCAGTGTATTCGTACGGCTTTGTAAACGAAGGCTTGTCTTCTCCCTTAGCGGGACTTTTCTCAAGGGAACTATCGAGGTTGGAACTGTCATTCGACGTGTCAAGTGCGGCCACTTTGATCTTAGGATCTTTAACCTTCTTATCTTTAGTTTTAGGAGACTTCTCTTTCGGAGACTTTTCTTTAGGAGATTTTTCTTCTTTCGGCGATTTGTTTCTACCACCAAACAGTCCGAATCCTCCGCTCTTTAGGAAAAGGGAGGGGGTGAAACAAAAAATAAAAATTAACAAAATGAAACAGTGCTTTGTATAATTTGACTTATACAGCCGCGAATAAAATAGAAAATTTTGCATTATGCACCATGCAGGTCTAGTTGCGTTGTCTAACATTCATATTTACATTGAACATTTGTATAATACACTAGGTTCTACTTTTGACGTCACAGAACTGAGAAAATGCTTTCAGTCTACCATTCTTGCTTGTATGAACATTTGAAATATTGCATTGTATATTCATTCATTGGACTCACCTTAGATTTCTTAGGGGTTGTTTCAACATTGTTCGTGATACCCGGATCGCTAGTCGTGTCTGTACCTAAAATAAAAAACATATACGTTTATTAGAAGTGGCTTGATTAATATTAGACGGACAGATTGTTTACCATTAGAGTTTCTGAGAAAAATGAGGAGGAAAACCTCGCGTATACAACATTCTTTGGACTAGAGTAACAAGCCGAAAATGTTGTTTACAAATATCTGTGAGTGGTGCATCGCCGCGGTTGCTAACCGTTTAATGTAATCTTGCTTTTAGAGAAAGAAAATACTTTCAAACAAGGACGCAAATACATGGAGAGGTACTAAGTTATACAAATATTAGTAGGATGCTGCTTCCGATGCCATTGTTATTATATCATTACTTTTGTATCTCAGGACCCTGGGGTACCCTGGACCTTTGAAAGGCATACAAGGGGCAGAAGCCAGCTAGCGGAGGCACCTTAGACATTTTTCAAATTCCTTTGCAAAGTGATACCAACCGACTATAATCCCTCTACACGCTGTGCTAGTATACCCAATGACGTCTCCCGGTTGGTATGAAACTATTGCAATATATGGAAAACAGAGATAATAGTGTGTAGCGACATCTATGGCGTCAGATAAAAACTAATCCTGCATCGCGCAAAAGTTCTCTGCGCGATTTGAACATATAGAACAGCCTGAAATCATCTATCGGGCAATAGCCCACCAAACACAATTATGGTTTTGAGAAGTTAAGTTAGTTCAAAAGTAAAGCTCACCATTCTCAGCAGGTTTCCTCTGCTCCAAGACTTTCTTCTCATCCTTCTTATCTGGAGGAGCAGTCGGCATCACCTTCACGGCTCCCGGCGGCGGTTTCTATAAACACAAATCAAACTTGTTCTGTACCAAATCAATTTAATTTTTTTAATTGGGATGTGTTTAGTTTTGCCAATAGTACTTTACAAGTAGAAATGAAAGAGCTTATGAGTACAGTAAGCGCTGTTACATAGTGTTGGAAAGCAGTATGCAATGAAGGACTAAATAATACTACATGTACAGTGCAAATAAAACAAACATACAAAACGCTAGGATTGTGGGATGATTGATGTGTACTTCTAATTTGTAAGGACGGATATATTGAAATGGATAAAATAAATTTCAAAATTAGACCTTGTATACCCGCTCATATGAATAAATATAAAATGAGCTTAAACCTTCAAAAAAAACCCTCACAATTTGAATTTTAAAAATGTTAAACATTGTTTTATTTAATACTAACGTCTGAAATAAAAAAGCCACGGCTAAATATAAATTGATATCCCCGGGAAATAAGTAGGTAATCACAAAAATTTGTTTTTTGATTTATCGCCTTATAGTCCAGTTATAAAGTCGATGATCGAAAACTATTTTTTTGCTATTACCGACTTATTGCTTGGGGACGTCGAAATGTCAGTCCCTTAAGAAATCAACTCCTTTAGACCTATCACACTAATATTATAAAGGCGGGCGGAATGGCTGAACGGATTTCAATGAAACTTGGCACACGAGTAGATCAAATCAGAATAGCAATAGGTCGACTGGTAGAGAATGCCTTGTTGCATTAAGTCCGCCTATGTACCACTACTGTACATGAACTTTAAATAAATAAAAATAAATAGCCCCCTTGGGATAAATTTCAGCTATCTCGCGGGCAAAGCCACTGGCAGTAGCTAGCTCGTAATAAAAAAAGCATTTTATCCGTTTTGTAATAAAATACTTTCTATATCTTAAATATAATATTATAAAGAGGAAAGATCTGATTTTTCATTTGTTTGTATGTTACGAACTACTGGGCCGATTTTAAAAATTCTTTCACCATTCAAAAACTAAATCTTCACTGAGTAACAAAGGCTATATATTTTCTAAATTCACGTGGGCAAAGCCGCTGGTTAAAGCTAGTTTTAAATAAAAGCCAATAACTAACTAATTAAGCGAGATTTAATAGAACTTTTGCGATGTAGAAAAACACACAGAAGACACTAAAACATACAAAGCATAATCTATGACTCTTCTGAAAGTCAGGATATTTTAAATCCGTCTGTATTATCTTGTCTTGAAGGGTCCTCGTCTTTCATTATAATCTGGGAACAATAGGGACAGCTGGACTTCTATAAAGTCTGATTTAAACGCTGCAATTTAATTATCTGTGGTATATAAAAACTTTAAGCAATATGGATTTTTTGGCGGAACACCTTTGAGTGAATTATAGTGGCTGTTTTAATTATTTGCGGATTCGTAGTGGATATTATGATGTAAAAGTGGTGTTGTTTTGTATCTCAAATATCTGCGCAAACGGGACAATATGTGGAATCATTGAAATAGACGCGATTACTATAAAATAAAGCTAAGAATTTTATTGTAGTTTTGACTACATCAACGAAGTTTGTTAGATTTGCGGCCCAATACTACAAAAACATTAGAATGTGTACATCCATTTTCTAATGGTAAATAAATTAACTATATTAATACGAAGACATGGCTCAAAGTACTTAGTATCCAAGCCAAGAACATAGACAAAAAATAAAGCTATTTATTATTTGTTGCTTCAAATTTATTGTATACCACAGGCAAGAAACTGGCATCGTCGAAATGAGACTTCATTGGTTCTGTCTAAAGACTGACGAACAAAAGAAAGAAAGAGTCTGACGAAGGCTAAATAGCAGGCAATCCAAAAGAAATCGAGTGTTTTTGTCAGTAATAACCATGAACGGCAATGCTTAGGTACTGCCTACCTACTGGACTCCACTTTTCAAGCAGCAAAAGCGCTCATTATAAAAACCAGACTTACAGATCTCCCAGTAAAAGTATGCGCTACACCGAGTATCGTCTATCTTTGGAGATACACACGAACATGTGATGATTAAAAAATATAATAATAGAGCTGTTACAATCGCATGTAACTCGCTCTTAAACTGTTGAGATTATGTACCATCAAAGACACTTCCGCCTGACCACCGTTAAGTTCATTTTTGCTTGCACTCGAAACGAAAACTACAAAGGGTTTGGTTTGGCGCAGGAGCTAAGCGATTTTTTTTTAAGTTATCAGTCAGAAATAATCGCGATAGTACTTACCTCTTTTTTTAATAAAACGAGTTTATATCAGGCCTACTTGCTGTTAAACCTAACAGCAAATAGACTCGATACAAACGCGCTTTGTGGTGTGATAAACTTGTACAATAAAAAGTTAAAAAGCTTGGTAAAAAAGTTTAGAAGATTATCTCAGTGACAGCGGCGCGGCGATCGTACTAGTTCGGAAACACGAACACAGCCGAAGCACATAACTTTTCTGGTTGAACTGTTTGTATGTTTAAATATTGAGTTCATGGTTAAGTAGAGGAGGAGGACAGAGCTGCGGATAATCTCTTCCTTTTGGACGTGATTTAGTAGCTAGTAGCTAGATCTAGCGAGCGACGCTTTCAACTCTTGCTTTTACGAGGACGTGATGGTGGTAAAGGAGTCTGCGGGAAAGGAAGCTAGTCAGGCTTGTATGTCGGCGTGTCACACCTTGTCGAGCTTGTCGGCGAGGTACTCCCCCTCCAGCGAGGAGGCGGACGAGGCGCTGGCCGTGCCGCCCGAGCGTCGCCGCAGCTATCCGGCCGCGTGCGCACACCGTTACAACGTGCAAGTATGTTGCCAGATAATGTGTAGGAAATTGACCCATGTTTGTTTTATTTGTTTCAAGGTTTTTTTATCGTCATTTATTCAGTGGGTTTTGTAGAATAAGGTTGAATACAAAATAATTAAATATGAGCCCGAGTATTTGGTTTGTTCGATATTCTGCGCATGAAAGTTAACAACAAGTTTGAATCTAAAATGACTAATATTATAAATCCAAATTTTGACTATATTTGCAACTCAAAAAGTGCAAGTTGCAAATACAGTCAAAACTTGTCGACTGTATTTACAACTTGCAGTTTTCTTGACTTTTTCTTTCAAGGCACATATTGTATTACAATATAATAATCAATATCTGGCAACATTACTTATAATGAAACATGACATTAGTAAAGAGATGAAACTCAACAAAACAATATCTAAATATCAAACCAATGTACCATTTAAAGTCAGTGAAATAAATGTTATTGTTACAACGGTGGGGCGTAATCTGGCGTAATTTTCGCGGCTTAAAATAAGTTATCGAAATAGCTTGGCAAGCGCAAAATACGTAACGATATAAGTACATTGAGTGTACCGAAAGTTTGCCGACTCATTTACTGAGACAAAAATTACGCCATGTTTTATCAGACTCCATCCAATGATGATATGAATCACCATGCTCTCTAGAATATAGTGTTAAAACTAAATACTTGTTATACATAGTATATCCGATAGCACGTACGTGTTGGAACTGCATAATTTACGTTTTAATCTGTTGTAGTCATGTCTGAGATTAATATAAGTAAATAGGTATGCCTCATGTTTGTTATGATGACTAATGCTGTGATAATCGTTCTAAATATAGTTTCAAAGTCACCTGTTGTGATAGTGATAGCATGATGTGAGTATTAAATCTTAAGCGAACTTTTTCAAGTACACAGTATTTACTTCTTAAACAATATACTGCATATATAGGGTGACTGGAAATTAGTGAACGATACTTAAACACGCGATTGTTGTCATAATAACAAGCAACTTTTACTATGGGACCAAAACTGAAATCGCGAAAAAAAATCCGCTGGTCAGTACATTTATGTTCACCTAACTGATCAAAATGTACTGAACTTGGCTGATTTTTAAATCACGTGTTTAAGTATCGTTCACTAATTACCAGTCACCCTATATAGTTTCATTTTACATATACTAAAGACTGGCTTCACTCGGCTGCAAATTACATATACAAACCTTCCTCTTATATTGATTTTTTTTTTCAATGAAAACTGCCTTAAAATTCATGGTTTAGGAGTGAGAGAGAGACATGGTTAAGTTGTAGAGGTATGCGGAACAGAAGGCCGAGAAAAAAGAGGATCCTCCGACCAGACGCATGGTGTGTCAGGTCTGGGCAACTGCTGACAGCCACAGCCAGTGCAATGTGTCATTGTCCTTTTTTAATGTTAAGTTTCTAAATGTCCTTTCTACACTAAATTAAATGTATGTGTGCTAAATTAAAGTATGCCAGTGTATATAAATAGACTCGGAAAACGACTTCTTTTTTACATAGTCCTAAATTGACTATTTGTGTAGAATTGTGTTGATGTTATAGCAGCTGTAGTACGTGGTTTATTTGGCTCTAAAAAAAACGCTAAACGCCAATACGATATTCAAAATGAGACGTTCTGAGATCATCATTGGAAGTGAATTCATAATGCAGTCATTTAGTAATCGACAGGTATATGCTATCGGACTATTCACCATAATACTGTATTAACAGTAACACTATTTTTATTGATCAAGCTTTAACATGTTCGTACGAATTGTTTTTAACGTGTTAATTACAAATAATAACATGTTTTGAGCTAAGAAGATGCGTTCAGTTCTCTTAAGACAATATCTAAAAATACATCAAAAGTAATTCTCAGTCAGAAACGTATAAAAACTGCATCAGATAAACTAAACACATCAAAACTCCTTAATGTTTGCCAAACACCCGGTTTATGATTTAACCTTCTTCTAGGAAAAAAAATACGAAAATGAACAGCTCACTTAAGGGCCGGTTCTAGTCACTGTTTTTTTTTGTATGAACTTCGCTCGGGATTATATCGTCTTCGCGGCCCAAAAACAACGGTTTTATTTTTATATAAAAAAAAAAAAACAACAACTATTCAAGATTTTAGTTCTTGCGAAGCAGTTTTAAATAACAGCTTTATTTCTTTTGTAACTTTCGAATAGTTCCGTAACGTAATCTCGTAGATAAATACGTTTTAAATCGTAAATTAGGGTCAGACTCACGTTTTTTTTTTTTTTATCGAGCCAACTAATTTATATCGTGTTTTCATTTTTGCCAAGCCCTTGGCCATATAGTCAATTTTAATAAAATAAATTTTCATGGTGTTCTCTTTTATATTTGTGGATATCCATAGGTTTAAAAAAGGTCAAAATGAGTAGAACCAGGCCTTAAAATAATTTTTGTAAGGGTTGATTATTTTATTTTGTATATTTTTAGGGTGCCACACCCAAAGGGTAATATCAGGACCCTATTGCTATCGTTCCACTCTCTGTCTGTCTATCAGCAGGTGGTATCACATGAACAGTGATAGCTAGACAGTTGAATTTTTTATAGATCATGTATTTCTGTTGCCGCAATAGAAACAAATAATAAAGACAAAATAAAATGAATATTTAAGTGGGGCTCCTATATAGCAAAAGTGATGTTTTTTTGCAGTTTTCTGTTTGATATTAATAATAGCTGTCATTTAGTGTCTAAGTTTTTATAGATAATGGTAAAGAACCCTTCGAGCGCGAGACCGACTCGCATTTGAACTGTTTTTTTTTTTTTGTATATTTTTTGTTTTATATTTTTATTACATAAAACTTGATAACTGAGATAAGACTGTCGTTATATCAAGTCTTGTCGCTATATGGCAGGAATCAAAGCCACACTATTTTTGTAAAACGCTATTTATGACAGTAAAGAATTTATTTATTATTAATCTGATACCTCTCATCAATTCTCGACTTGCTTTCCCTGTGTACCTCAAGAGCATCAAAAACCAGGTCCTTGGCAAGCACTCCTCACAAACATGCTACACTCGTATACCAACTATGGCTATCACCACTTCAGTATCAAGTTGGTGTTGTTACCTTGTCTTTGATGGTGGGTCTTGGCGCGGGCTGGGGTGGCATGGTGTGGCGCTTGGCGGCGTCGGCTGGCATCGACTCATCCTTGTCGCCTTGTGCCAGCGCTGGAGATAAACCAACATGGAGATTAGTATAACAGTAATATCTAAAAAGATGACGTGTGCAAATGTAATTTATTTTTAGAAATCCTTAACCATTCATTTTGTTCAACAGATACGATCAAATTAATATTATAAAGGCGAATGCTGTGTGTTTTTGTGTATATGTTACTCCTTCACGCTAAAATGCCTGTACAAGTTGGGATCAAAAGTCAATACAAACTATTGGCATGATTTACTCTTTTTTTTTTCGCCAGAAATGAAACCTAACATACTTAATAGATGTTAGAGAACAATACGAGAAATCAATACAAAAAAGAACAGGTCCTTAAACCGTAACCGAACGAGTGTTATATTTTTTCACTAAAGCTAAAACCAATAAAAACAAAAGTGATAAATGAATCGAAGAGATACGCGTAACGCATACGCACATTAATAAAATAAAAAAATAACGCTTGATAAAAAATAAAAACTATAGCAATCTATAATAGTCTCTAACTTCGTTTGGTTACGGTTAGTAGACATAATTCTTTTTGCTATTGATTTCTCATACAGTCCTTTAAGAAAGGACTTAGGTTTCACTTTTGGCGAAAAGAAAAATATATATATGCCAGCAGTATATGGAAAAAGTTCAATTCCCTTTTAGCACATGGGTAGACCATGTTCTGAAATAGGACAGAAATATGGAATTCAGGAATATGTTTACATTGGATCAGTATTTTTTTAGTATTTTTACAGGGTTTGTACGAGGCCAATGACGCAGCGGTATAGGTTGCGAAATATTAGTCAGAAAGAATTTAGTTTGAGTTCATCGACACGCAAAGAAGAAGAAGAAGTATTTTTATAGAACGACTCTGCCCCCGCCGCAATTACCGGGTAGTTAGTAATATTTCGTGTTGCAGCAATTTTAGTGTTGCTGATTCTTAGAGCACCTCCATCGTAGGTTTTATTCATTTTGGTTACGATAAAATAACATTTACTACCATGTATAGAAATTCCTTAATTAAATAGAAAAAAAGGTTATTCATCTAATTTAACGCTAATATTCAACAGCTCTCTCAAAACCTGTATAATTTCACAAACAATAAGTATATAATTTAGTATTGATATTTTCGTCCGGATGCAATAGTTTAGCGGGCGATGTTTATCATAACTTCTGGCGAGCTGAAGGAAATACAATGATTGATCGTATCGGTAAATAATGTGTAATGGGCTAAATCTATGATGGCTGCTAAAATAAATTTGACTATTTCTCGGCAAAATGCAGCGCAGGCGCTCGATTGAAGTAGGTTTATGTCCACAAGATCAGTAGGTGGTTCTGCCAATGTGATGAGGTTTTTATAATGATGTTTGAGCAAAATAACTTATATAAAACTTGTTTTATAGACAAAGGTCGCTGGTAAAGTACTATATGTTGTGAAAATCATCCAATCACATCCCCCGCCCTGGGGCGGAGCAGAGATAGTGTAAACTTCAGACTCTTACTGTTTAAAAAACCCACACCGTTTCTTCTTTGCCTATCATACTGGGGACGAGCCTTCTTTTCAGAAGTCGACCCTTGGCCCCAGTAGGCTTTGACCCTTCTGCAGGGTCCCTGCGGAAAGTACTATAAGTTAAGATTTTTATCGGCATTTGATAATCATATAGTCTGAGTATTTTCACTAATTTATTTTATTAACCCGTTTAAAATCCCGTTAATTTAGAATTCCACACAGCAACGGAGCAAAGCCTGAAGATCCACAAACCTTTTAAAATAACTTTGATTTACAAAACCTTAAACTCAAATCAATTTCTTACTAGACCAGCTGGCCAAAACAACGCCACAACGTAAACCATTCCGTAAAAAAAAAATATACCGCAAAACACATGTGGATCTTCAAAAAGAGTTGTTAAAACCGCGAGCGCCGAATAAATATGATCATGTAATTATGAACTAGTTCTATTTCCATCTGAGCAATAAGCCAGTCAAACGCGCGCCTAAATACAGACCATGACGTTATCATACAGCAAAAACTTACTAACTAACGCGAGACAATCTGAGAAATAGACCTAATTAAACCTATAGTATACATCATCATTTGACTGCCCTTGTCTTATTTTATTTGGTGTCGGCGCAACACGATTTTTTTCTTCCATTCTGTCCTGTCATCTGTCACGCTATCCTAACTCCCTTTTCTTTCATACACACCATCCATCCATCTTTTCTTTGTCATTTCTCCCTCTCCATCCATCCACATTTCTACTTTTCACTTGACCATTTTTTTTAGGTGGGAAAATCATCTAATGACATCTTCCGCCCTTGGGCGGAGCAGATGGTTGTGTCAGATTTTTACTGAGTAGAAACCCACTGCAGTTCCTGTTCGGCGCATTTCATACTAGGGCCTAGTCTTCCTTTCAGAAGCAGACCCAGATTCCGTTCCACCGGTACATGGTGGACATCCCACCTATACGCACAAAGCGTTTTGGGAACACTTTTATTATGCGTACAGCTAAGGAGTGGAATTCCCTGCCGGAGTCTGTGTTTCCTGATGGCTACAACCCGAGAATCTTTAAGTCAAGAGTGAATAGGTTTCTTCTAGGTAAGCGCGATCCATCGTCGACCGTATCGTCGCTTTCCATCAGGTGAGATAGCGGTCAAGCGCGAACCTATCAATAATAATAATAAAAAAATAAATAAAAAAAACCCTTGTCCCCAGTAGGCATCGACCCTACTGGTCCTCTACGTCCCATGACCATACCAAGACAAATTCCCTTTCAAGTTTTCAGTCAATGGCGCCACTTTCAAACTTCCTCTAATATACTCGTACTCATTTCTCACTTATCCATTCTCGTATCTGCTACATAATGAAGAGGTAAGTAAAAAAAAATATTTTCATCGATCCTATACTATTAACATTCATTAAAAAAATAACGATACAAGCCATCTGCCGATTATATATTAAAATCGTTTGAAAAATCTAGTGCGAGCACAGGTAGCGGTAAAAAAGGCAAATAACTTTAAAATCGCATTCCTATTACACCATAATTCGTTCTAAACCAAGAAAATATCGTGTATCCCGCATTCCAGCAATAAATCCGGAATGTTTATATTGCCCACCTGAGATCGGCTACACTCGGGCCGTAATAACAATCTTAAATAGGTACCGAACATTCATTGCGGGTTAGCTAATTGCCTGGATTCGAAAAAGCTTTTTACAGGAGGAAATTATTGAGTTTGTGCAGTCTATAATGTAAGACATGTAGCTGATAATGATGTTTATATACCTACACATTATGCATGGGTTATTGTTTTAATTAGGGTCATTAGTTAATTGTAATTATGGGTCTACAGGGTAAACTACGGCCATCATTAAAGAGTGGAATTCCCTGCCTGAGTCTGTGTTTCCCCTAGGGGTCTTTAAGTCAAGATTGAATAGGTTACTTCTAGGCAAACGTGCTCCATCGTCGGTCACCTCTTCGCTTTGCATCAGGTGAGATAGTGGTCAAACGCGAGCCTATCAACAATAAAAAAAAAATAGACGACGTTTGTTTCAAATTCGAATTTTGCAGGTTTAAAAACATTGGTGTTTTGATACATTTAGGGTAAAATTAACAATAATGTTATTGAAAGCAAAATAATCAGCCTTATACTGTTATGAATCAGATCTCGTCTCTAGAAGAGGGAAAAGTAGGCCCAATAAATTTATTGTTGACATACTTAAATATGTTCAAGGGATTTTTATTTTTTTAAATTAGACTTCCTTTTATAAATGAAATGTTTTACGCATGAAAAGACCCGAATAAAGTCCTTGATAGGAATACGCTTTAAAAAAATAATTTTGTTTTCTTTACGCCCTACTGCTCCAATAGGCGATAATATTTTCATAACACAACACTTATCACATCACAAAGCACTGAATTCACAGATACTCACTATAACCACCGGAGGCGCAGGTAAAGCAATCACCAAACACCATGTTCACGTGCACAAATAAACTATCTTCTTTATCACTCAACCAGCTACCAAAAATACAGTCTATATTCAAAATGCACTAGTAGCCTACTGGTTCAAACCTACCAAATGTACAGACAAATTCGATTGGCCAAATGCTACCTCTTCATTTACTAGACTGTTGTTGACTGGTCCAATGTTATTGTCAAGAAAAACACTGATGGTGTTGACTGGTCCAATGTCACCGAAAGTACTGTTGATATCGTGTCAGGTGGACTGAATGTTTGCGTATGTTTATAAGGCGCGTCTGACCGCTACGGTGTATTAATAAAGACTACTTCATAGTTCGTACTAGTGAGTCTGAGTTGCAGTGGATCGGTGGTATATGTGAGTGAGGCATTAAGAAAAATTGTGACTAATTTTTTTTTGGTTGCTCAACTTAAATTAGCGACAAAGCGGCCTTTATTTTTTATGGTAAAATTTTATTACAGAGCATTTATTTGGTCCTTAAGTATTTTAAATTCATATTAACTGAACTTTAATAAAGGTAGTATGTTATTATTTTTATTAAAATTAATGATTTATTGTTTTCTTTGTATTTTTGTACTATCGCAGTATTTCTAACTATTTTTGTACGAAATCTAAGAAAAGTCGTATTATTTTAGAGTATGAATTAATAGAGAACCCAATTCTGGGTTAAGCTTGCAATTCCGTAAGCTGTCCTTTTGCAACAATATCACATATTTGAATATTTTGTGCAATTACAGTTAAAAAAAACTAGCTAGCATGTAAACAACGAAACGTCTCTTCAAGTTTAAAAGCAAGTAGGTACATAACTCTGGTTTATTTAGGTATTAAGCGTTTCTCTCAAAATAGATTTTTCAGCAGAGCTTTTAAAATTTACGTTCAAGGTCATCTTCTCATTATCTTAGCTATAATTATAATAAATCTTAAAGCTGCTAACATACCAACAAGAACACATTTCATTTCTAAACAACGGTAATGTTCCAAAAACTGATATTAGCTAGGAACATGCTCCCACATCCAATTATCCATGCTCTCCAGCTCTGCTATCGTTGGCGGCCGCCCAACAGCCATCACTCAAGCTATTACAGATCATAACTAAACAGTTTAGATATCGCTACGTCTGTTACTGTGAAATATGTGCTTGGATACCGTACAAACTTTGCTAGAAAAATGTAGTAAACAAACGAATACTTCATAGTAACGATAATTTTTTTTTTTTTTTTTTATGGTAGGTAAAATCATCCAATGACAAATCCCGCCCTTGGGCGGAGCGGGAAGTAGTGTCAGACTCTTACTGACTAAAAACCTACCCCGTTCCTTCGTAGCCTATCGTGCCGGGGTCGAGCATTCCTTTCGGAACTAACCCATGACCCCAGTAGGCTTCGACCCTGCCTGCCTGCAGTTAGCAGGCTGGGCCTCTTCGGTGTGCTGACAGCTCCTTGAGGCGCGCGGGAACAGAACGCGCCGTCGACGACTTGGGCTCGGTCCGGTCGGTTACCGGACGATCGGATAGCGTGCTACCCATTGCACGCCGTCCGCAAGCCCGCGCCTACGGTGGCCGGAAATCGGGATCGGAATCCCGGCGGCGGCTGGGGCGAGCGCCCCGTTGCCTCTGCCTGATGCGGTCGGCCTCCTCCTTTGCTAGCATTACTGCTTCGCAGAAGGAGGCGACCGCCTGCCATCCCTCCTCACTTCGGACCATGGCCATAGTAACGATAATTACGAATCTAGGGTTTTGTTTCCATGAAACAGGTTAATTCAACAAAACTAATACATATTCTAATCACTACTGTTTGAAAGCTAAAAAAATGTCAACGTTGTAGGACTCAAAATTATTTTATTTTTCTTTTTTATGTTGATCTTTTTATAATAATTATTAATTAGAAACGGATTACACCTCTAAGGGCTTGTTTACGGAGACACGGCGAGTTGCGGGGCGCTTTCGTCGTACATTGCAGCAACGGGCCGCGTCATCGCACGCACATACACAATTATGTGGCCAATGTACGGACCGCACAACGCACCGCGTCTCCGTAAACAAGCACTAAGGTAATTTTTGAAGAACTAATTTACTTATTATTATTATGTTTTCATTGTAAAATTTACCAACGATTATATCAATAAATCAATTTGAATTTGAAAACTCAGTTAAATCTTATGCTTTCTTGATCAAAAACAGCGTATCTAAATTAATAAAATCTTTAAATCTCACTGAAAAACGATGTGAAAATTCCGATGGTATTTAAAGATTGACAGTTTAACAGAAAATAAATTATTAATTTCAACCGAACGAATGATTTATATACAAAATTTCCAAGATTACCACAAATAATGCATGTTGATTGATAGCAGGGATGTGGTGGAACTCGGTAACCGAAACCGATATAAATGTTTCGGATACAGGCAGAACATAAATGACAGGTTACGAGAGGTATTTGTTTGAATTGTCCGGCCACACAAATGAGAATCTAGACTAGAAATAAAAGTTAAAAACCAATGCATTTTGGCATGATTTACTTTTATCTTTTCGCCGAAATGAAACCTAGGTTATATGTTAGAGGACAACACGAGAAATCAATAGCAAGAAAACCAAGTTCTTAAACCGTAACCGAACGAAGAGACGTATAGAAGCATGGCTAGTGAATACGTAATAGTTTGAGGTTTCTATCGATAGAATAGATTAAGCTGGTTATTACTGTTATATTTTATCACACTCGCAGATTTCATCACTTTAACTATAAAAAAAAAAAATAAGTGGTACACCAACGCGAATTTTTCCAAATCGATTACGATAGTGATTGACAGTATTTAATGCGTACGCACCATAAATACCGAAACCAAAATAAAATATAACGCCTGATAAAAAAATAACCTATAAGAGTCTACTAAATAGTCTCTCACTCCATTTGGTTACGGTTGGTAGACATAATTCTTTTTGCTATTGATTTCTCATACAGTCCTTTAAAAAATGGTTTCACTTTTGGCGAAAAGAAAAAAAAATCATATGCAAGCAATGTACGGACAAAGTTTCATTCCCTTTTCTATTTGTACTTTACTTTTAAAATTCTAATATCCAAAACATCCGAAACTAGCGGATAATCCGAAATAATTTCATATCCGTAAATGTCTTAGAACCAAAAATTCGACGACAAGTGACATTCACCAACTCGCACTGGATCCACTTGGTGGATTACGGCCCATTCCCTCTCTTAGAGAGGAGGCCTGAATCCCAGCAGTGGGAACATTAAAAGGCTGATGATGATGAACCGTATTCAAAACCGGTATGATTCACCTATACCGCATCCAAATACGAATCAGAATAAAAAAATCATTTTCAAATAATTTTCTATTTGATCAAATGTATTAATAACTTCATTCGTAACCTATTTGATTTGAATTCTGGAGCCGACAGCTGATTCACTACTTTACGATCTGATCGCTAAATAAAAATAGTTCTGAATAGCACATGAATCAAAGTTTGGCAAGGATGGCTCATATTGTTGTATTGAATTACGAAATTAGGTCAGATATTATTGTGGATTTAATGTTAACGCAATCGGCAGGTGTACTTTATCATAACAGAAGACATTATAGAGTTTATGAGAGCGATTTAGTTAGAGGTTTATTAAGTGTGAATCATCTGCCTTGATGACTGGCCTGTTGGTTTAGTGGTTAGTAGCCCTGACTGCTATGCCGGAGGTCGTGGGTTCGATTCCCACCTAGGACAAATGTTTGTGTGATGAGCACGATCCTTTGTTCTGTGTCTGGGTCAAATTTATATATAATATATATGTGTTTAGAAATATACAAGTAGCCTAGCTTGGGACTAGACGGCGTTGTGTGATAGTTGTGGAAAATTATATTATTATATCTTTCCCTTTTCTCATATTACTTGGGATCGGCACAACAAGTTTTTTCTTCCATTCTGTACTCATCACACTATAATAAATTCCCTTTTCTTTCATATCACTCCTCACTAAATCCATCCATCTTTTCTTTGGCCTCCCACTCCATCCATCTACAAGTATACTCATAACTCTTTTGGCGACATGCATTTCATCCCTCCTCTTCACATGACCATACCAAGACAAAGGATTCCCTTTCACTTTAAGTCACTTTAAGTGTGATCCAAAAGTGTAGGAATTATTTTAAGTTTTTGTTTCCTGCTGTCATTTGATGTTTCCCGTTATAAGCTCATGATTTTAACAAATAATAAATAATTATCTTCGCCTTGAATCACCTCCTCTGTACCTTTCCACAGTCCACTTTACCAAACACTTGAATTCATCACGAAATATATCCAAATTAGTCACAAATTATCACCTATACCATACCACCGTCCACTGCATCAGTTTGGCACAGTGACAATGTTCCTCTGACTCATTTATCTACCGTCATAGTCAAGGTCGCGTCTGCATGTTTGTTTGTTTGTGTGACTACCTCAATTTATATTGAACGAGCTAATTGATTACAGAAGTTCAGCTTCATACAACGAGTGAAAACCGGCACATTGTAAACGCGCGCGTGCGGCGATCTCAAACAAATGCCGGTCGCGAGTCCGCTTGTACTCGCCGTATGTAAATCGTGTGTATGTGTGAGTACGTATTCGCTCATTGGTGAGCCCAAATGACTTAACTTTGGTATTGTATGTCGACCACACCACACTACGAATTACTCCAGTATCGTGGGTGCGCGTTCACAACCGGAATAACTCCTTGCAGGCCATACAAATATTTGTTCAGCGCGGGTATCGAACCCATGACAGGCAGTGCAGCTGCCAATCGCTCAACCACTGCGCCAAATGAGCAAGTTCACTCAAAAATGTTTATTGTACAGTGGTACCGTAGCAGATATTAACCTACAACCTACTACAAACTATCATTTCCACATTGAATAGTATAGACTTTAGACTTATAACGTCTGAGATAGATTCGGTGTATCTTCTTTAAGTAGTCAGCAAAGAAACAGCGACCTCATTCAAATTTACAAATTAAGTATAATTTCTCTAGCTGACCTTCTGCAGCCACATCTATTCAGTGAGACAGTGACATAAGCGGCCATTTCTCCGCAAGTACGTGGACGTTACAGTTCACTTCGAGTTATTGTTTCGGCCGTGACTTGTAATTGTTTACAATGAGCAATTTAATTTTATTGGTGCCAGATTTTATGATCGTGATGAGTAAATAAGGTGTTTGTTGACCTTTCGCCAAACTTAATTGGCTGTTGGCAGGGCCATTGCCCGCAGAACAAATGAGCAATGGGGCCGAAAGGTTCTAGAGTAACCATTATTCGCAAGTCGACTGATCACTACAGTATTCATCAGGACAGAGCTTCATCAAACTGCCCACAAGGGACTTCACTTTGAGAGACGGGTTCAATGTACCTACACCCATAATCAGAATAGCTAGAAAACCAGAGCGTATCGCATCAAGTAGTGTCCTTTAATGTGCCGCAGCCCTACGAAATCTAGTAAAGAAACGCACCAGAGATCACACACACACACGCAGACCAATAACTATAGGTAGACCATAGTTGCGTTAAGACACAGCCGTTGTAATTGGCCACGGGTTCTTTGATAAGCACTTCTCTATCATGAAACTTACAGACAGACCATTCTGCAGAGCCTACATGGAGGATTAGACTGCAGTTCATCGACCTCTACACTACCCAATGGTCGCTGGATATAAGACAAAGTTCTTTGAAAAACCAGGTACCCTCTGCGAAAGTCAGTAACACCAAGACGCTGATGGTGTTACGAACACTAGCCCGACATACATACAAGGTTCAGGAATGGTGACCGTGTACTCAAACACCTGGTGAGGGTAACAGGAATACATCGTAGTGGCGACATGACGTTGACCAAGAATTCTGTGACTTCAAATCGTTAGAAAACCATATTACACAGAACATAACATCACGTCTGTTACCGAAATGGTAGGCAGAGGTCAAACATTTTTTGCCTTTAGCCAGTATATAAGATCATTTGCAACTAGCTGAAATCAAATGTGATGTACAAAAAGAGGCTTTAGCGATATCTATGACGTCACATAACAATCAAACTAAGAAATCCTGCATCGCGCAATTAAAGTTCTCCCGTCTGGTTGGCGGATCCCCCCTTTTTAACGCAAGTATGTGGGGTCTTATTCTCTGTTTCGTTTACCCTCCCAAAGGCAAACCAAAATTAAGTCATCCTATACTAATTTGCAGATGTTAAAGATGACGTTATTGTTACGACGTAATAAAATATAACGCATCAATACACTGTTCCACCGACTACACTCAAATTCTCAGATTCGTACATTTTGAAAATGAAGTAACATCTAAATATAATTTATTATCAGTCAGTCAGTGGTCACATTGGCTTGTAAATATAAACATTACAAAATGAACCAAACAGATTTTTCTTAGTACTTGTATGATGATGTGATGACGTCATTTTCGTAGGAATTCCGTGTGATATTGGCAGATGAATGAAAGGTGACGTGATGACAAATTAGTCAATTAAATGAGATGACTATATGAGCGTGGGTGTAGAGGTGGTTGAGCCAAAACGATTAAAGTAATTTTGCCGATAAAAATTAGACAAGGAATAAGGCAAATACTTTTTTAGGCAACTGGTCGATGGGGATGATCTTCTTGATCTTGGAGGATTATGGTATAACATATGTGCATTGATTTCAGACTGTCGTTTCGAGGGACTATCTATGTGTTTTCGGGGTTCGGAATCATAGCATCCTGGCACGTGCCAAGTAGCGACGTCGCGGCCGTTATAGCATGGTATCGCTTCGCTTCATGACATCACAAAGTTACGTATTATTTTATACGGGCCCTTATTGTGTTACTCAGTGGAGGCAGTCGCCAAATGTAAAAAACAGGTGTCCAGCAACTTTTGGGGAAGATGGAAGGCAGGTAAATAGTTGTGCTGTACTCACCATCCATGCTGCGCGACGACAGCTTCCTGTTGGAGAGGGTCCGAGCAAAGTGCGGCGGCGGGCGCTGCGGCGGCGCGGCGCGCGACTCGTAGTGCGTGCGCCCCGAGTAGCGGAAGCGCGAGCCCAGCCGAGGGAATAATGTGCTTTTCGTTGCCGGCTCCGGAGACATCAACCTAACGGAGAAAACCATATAAGATCCCAATAATGCAGGTATCATTGACGAACCTAACGTTGAACAAGCAAGTCAATACCGAAACTCAGACGTCTGACACCGCTTCTCTCGGCTGACCCTAATTCACACCATGGTGCGGAGTGAGAGAAAATGGGACGCCTACTTCTGCGAAGCAGTAAGCTCGATATCCAACAAAGAAGAGACGAGACGAGAGGAGATGTATTTGAATAAACCAATCCGATTTCGTTATTTCCATTTCTCTTCTCCGCTTAGCTTTGGTGGAAATGGATCAAGCAGAAAGGAGAGGCGATGTCTATATGATATTTCTATAGAATTTAGTGCGGCGAGCGAGCCGCGAGGCTCAACATATCGGAGAAGTGTCCAGTCGGGCGGCACCCGCACCCGTAGATAGAACTCGACTGTTTTAGATCTCTCACAGCTCACATCTCTGCTACACAAAGCTAACATGGAGAGAAGTGTAGTGGAGACTCTCTCCACTACGCTTCTCTCGTTTCTTCTCCTCTCCGCTTTGGTGGATACGGGGCCTTATGTACGAGTATACAAAGAAAGTAGCCCAAACGTAAGGCGGAAACAAGCTTCAAGCCCCGGTCTCCGCCGAAGACACTCCACGCGTCCCGTCAGCTTAAGCGCGTGGTCCCGCGTATCGAGCTCCCCGTTGGCGGTTATATTGTCTGTTACACTAACGTTACTCTCTCGTGTTGGCCAGCGAGGATACAGAGGTAAGAGTTGTGTTAACAATCCATTAACTAGGTTTAGAAATAGCACCTCATAAAATTGTGGCTATGGTTCCAAAAATTTCCGAAAAGCAGAGTCAAGCAGAGCAAGTTCAGTATCTATCTAGGTTTTCTAACTTTGCACAGTCGGCGATGCTTTGACATTTCAAGCGCTAGGTGCCCTGTACTGAAAGGCTAGGTATGTGGTTTGCACAGAATGCTGTTCAATTTCGGAGGACCTCGAGAAGTTCGTTGCCTCGTAAGCGATTGATAGTATTTATGGGACACCAGTGTGGTCAAGTAGACTGTCAGGTGTCGCTGCAAAATGAATATTAATATTCTGCAGTGCAAAATGGCCATTCGCATCGCACGTGAATACTAAACGGTATTCTATGAGACAATAACTTTCCTCATACGTTTTCCACCACTTTACATCCTGACAGAATGGACGCGAGAGTCAATAACGGATACGGAATATTAGTGGTGGGAAACACTTGGGCCGCCCACAGTTGATTAAGCTCACTACTTGAAAACGATTGAGTGAGAAGCTACAGAAAATCGCCACCATTGCCAGGGCGACATGCATTCTGCACAGCACACGCTTAAAGGCAAGAACTTATTTAAGCTATGCTGACTAAGACAAAAATTGGAGGGAAATGGCCTAATTGTATGTAAGATCCTTTTTGTAGGATTTAAATGATGCAGGTGGGGTTTACCTACATCATTTAAATCCTACAAAAAGGGGTAATCAGTCCACCCAGTAACTTAAAAAAAAAAACATGTCACAGTGAAGGCCGCTGTTTACCTATACAGTCTTCTTACAAATATGCAGGTGTGATTGTATGTCTCAATGTACAGGCAAGTTTTGAGCGAGAAAATCCGCTACAAGATAGTTACCGTAGCCCTGAAACGCACAGGGCAACTGACTGAAGGACCACAGGTAGGTTTGAGTACGTAAAATTCTAACAGACTCAGTAATTTTTTTTTTCAACCTTAAAGTAAAAAGATCGCTAAAGCCATGTACAATAGTCCATCATGGCCTAAACATAAAATTTAAAGACAAAGAAGACGAGGGTCTTACCTGAAGAACGTGTGGTGCTCCACGCAAGTCTTCCAGAGCTTCTTGGCGGCGCGATGGTTGGCGAGCTTGAAGCCCACCGTGGACTCGAACTGCTCGAACTCGCCCGGCCGCAGCTTCACGTAGAAATTGTGGCGTTTGTAGCTGATCTTCAGGATCTTCGGCCAAGCGAAGCGGTTGATGCGTAGTCTGTGACGAGGATATAAAAGAAAAGTTGTTGAAAATCAAATCAAAATTATGTTTAGTCCTTTGTATACAATTTATGTAAACCAAGTTCCATATCACATTTTACAATAAGCTTTATATTTCTTTTTTTAAACAGACGTAGATGCACACTAGGTACTACTTCTGCATCGTGGATGCGTTCACAAACATGTAAAGTCACATACACAAGAAAGAAGCCCAGACCCAGAACAACTATCTGTAGAGTGTAGACCGTACAAATATTTGATCCGTGCGGGAATCAAACTGGCAACTAACAGTGCAGCAGCCAATCCTTCAACCACTATGCCAACCATGCCATCAATTATCCAGCATTTTTTAAGTAAGATATTCATTAATGGTCTAATAGACCTGATGCAGTTGCAAACCTCGAAAACGGGCCAAAATCATGTCCTGAAAGTTTCATCGCCCCTAAAAAGTGGTAAAGATACCTGAGTACCCTCCACGAAACGGTCAGCAACACCAAGGCGCTGCTGGCCTTCTTTGAGGAGCTGGGGTGAATCGAAAGACACATTTGTCCCACTCGTACGCAGTGGCGTAGCTAGGTGACCAAGTGCCCTGGGGCAAAAATAAACTGGGGCCCCAATACTATTGTTGTGGTTTTATTCAGTAAAAGTCTGACAAGCCCTCCCGCTTCACCCTTATTAAAAATAATAAGTTTATATTAGTATTGTATGTATGATTTTAGAATATGCTACTTTTTGAAAGAATTTGGGGTGGCGACACTATACAAACAATAGAAATAATAAAAAGGCATTCCCACAAAGGAATACAAGTGGAAACATGTCGGAAATTCTTTTATTTTTTTTTTTAATGAATTGCCTTCTTAAAGTTTAGATTCCGAAAGTGGAAGAATTATTCGCCCGTTTAATTAGCAGTTTGCTACCCAAGTTTTGCGAGCCCCCCAAACTAGGGCTTTAGCCCCTAAGTTACGCCACTGCTCGTACGCAAAATACGCGATTTAGACGTGAAATTGCAGATACCAGCCCGAAATACAAATACAAAGTGATAAAGATGACATCTACTTACTTCTCTCGATGAACAAGCAACCCCGATGAGCACACTCCAAGCGTAATGTCCACGTTTTCAGAATCTTTAGCTGGATGCAGGTCTACTCCATACATGGCCAGCTTTTTCGCGTTCTCCAGGTAATTCAGTTCAGCTTCCGCTGGGGTTTGACCTCTGTGGACGAGAAAAGAAGAAAAAACTTAAATTAATCATAACTGAATAGATTTGTTGTTAGTCCTGTTTATCGGTTTTAGATCTTTGACAGTCGTTACAGGTAGTTTCATGCCAGAAAGTCTGACCTCCACTCTATCCAAGGAGTATCGTGTTGTCCAGTAACCTGGTTGTGGAGGACTGATAGTCAGTCGCTCCATGTAAGTAGTATCAGCCTTATAATGTCCCACTGCTGGGACTCAGGCCTCCTCTCTAGGAGAGGGAATGGGCCGCAATCCACCACGCGGGCTCAGTGCGGGTTGGTGGATGTCACATGTCTTCGAATTTTTGGTTTTAGAACATGCCGGTTTCCTCACAATGTTTTGTGAAGTGAAGCCGGTCCAGCTAGTTGGGAAAAGGCTTGCGAGACGATGAGGCTAGATTTGTTTACAGATACTCTGATAATTTTAATAAATTATTGTTGGCGAATTTTTTAACAACACTATTTTCTCTACACACCTTAGCTTATACTATTTTATACAGAATAATCGTAATGGCACAAAAAGAAAAATGACCGAACCTACTTCGAAATGGACAGCATTATTATGAGAGTAATAACGTTTTTTGACTATTTTCAAGGTCAAATTCAAACATGAAGTTTTTCGGAAAAATAAAGTTGCCTTATAGGGTATAAGTGTACATACCGGTGCGTCTTATGCAGTTCTAGCACCTTCTCCTCTAAGTCTGGCGTGGCCGCCGCGGCGGGCACCAGCTTCAGCTGCTTGCACAGGCCGGCGCCAACTTCTGTGTCCTCGTAGTCTCCTAGTTCTGACTGTAGAAGATAGCTCGCCAGAAGCGCGTGGGTCACCGTTGAACAGGGGAGGCGACCTGGGTGGACAAAAGGTTAAAATCATAAAAAGGTCAGTCTGCCTAAAACTTGATAGGTTTGTATGCTGAATAATTATCGCAAGCCCGCTTACAGAAACAACTAACGGTCTGTCCACACCACATTTTTTTAAACGCGCCGTTGATGCGCATTTTAGAGACGTGCGTCTGAGTCGCGCTTGCGTGCGTATCGCGTTTGTATCGCTACACAAAGTGCGACAATGGCGCGATTAAAAAACGTGGTGCGCACAGGCCCTTAAATTGGTTGCGGATACTCAAAAAGTCCAAAAAAATTAAGAATACTTGATGCATCGTGTGCCTTTAAAACTTCTTTCTAGCATGTCGATGGTAAAACTTTTTTGTTTTCAAGTTAAATTTTTTGTTTTCAAGTTAAATTCCTTGCCTGGCCTAGTACTTGGCCACGGCAATGACGGCCGCTAACGCTGTCATTAGATCCTCACGCAAACAGGTAACAGGGCACGTGACATGGATGGAAGGTCAGGTCTACAAGGACACGACGTACAAACACTGAAGATCGGAACCGTCCGAGAACCCACAAGCCAGTTATGGTACTACGTTATATCTATTTGAAATTTAAAGCTTTAGTGAAAATTTACGGGTACGTGTGGTCACTATTTGCCTCCTGTGCAATTGCTGTGGATAAAACAGCAGAGAATCTCGTCACACCAATCACAATTGCTTACCTTCTAACAGGTCTTTTCTGACAGCCAGTACTAGTTGGTACCGCGTGAGCTCCTCCTGCAACTGCGCCGGTTCTGGAGGGTAGAACTTCACTGAGAACCGCACCGACCATGGCTCGTCTGAAACAAATTTACACGGACGTTTTACAAAAGTTATGCTCCTTTCTATGTGGTAGAAATTCATCAAATGACTTGTCCCGTTCTAGGATGAAACGAAATGTCAGACTTAAATGGACTAAAACCCTTAATGTTCCGTTATTTGCTCTTTGTCTACTAGGGCCATGGTACCTCAATCCAGCTCAACCAGTCATTGTGAATCTAGGTACGGTCTTTCGGTTAAAATAATAACGATGATGATCTGAGCGGAATAGGAACATTCATAGTTCAGGTAATGATATGGCCTGTGACTGGATCAGTGAAGGCAAAAGAGGACAGCTATCCAGCAGGATGATTATGATGAATATGAACGACATTAAAGTGTAATTGTCTATGGTGATAGAATGACTCTCAACCTCTAAGTAATCTTCATAGATAGGTACTCACGTTTGAGCATCTTGGACAGCCTCTTCTCGAGGTCGATCCAGACGCGCGGGTCGCCGCGGTCTTCATACAGCAGCCCGAAGTAGTCCTTTTCCACCAAGTTCAGCTTGTCGCACACTTTCCCCAGCAGCTCCTGGCCTCGGACCTTTCTCTGGAAGATGGAATAGAATGGATGATAAAGGCTGCTGACAAACAGTAAAGGATAACATCGGGATGAAATTAGCATATTATTCCTGTCTTAAAGCCCAATAATTTAAGACTTACGAGTGCTAAACTCTCATAGAGAGGCAGCCTATATTCCAGCAGAAGGAAATTTATATAATAAGCTGATAATGGTATAATTTTCACATCCCCGTCATACAATGGGGCATCGCATACGTAGAGGTTCAAAAAAACTACTTACAAATACGCCATTTATATAAGGTGACTGGTAATTAGTGAACGATACTTAAACACATGATTGTAGTCATCATAACCAACAACTTTTACTACGGTACCAAACCTGATATCGCGAAAAAAATCTGCTGGTCAGTACATTTATGTTCGCTTAACTGGTCAAAATGTACTGAACTTGGCGATTTTTTTCGCGATTTCAGGTTTGGTCCCATAGTAAAAGTTGTTTGTTATCATGACTACAATCACGTGTTTAAGTATCGTTCACTAATTATCATCACACATAACATTAAGGAACTAACATAAGACTTCTATCAACTATGTATCTAAAAGTAATAGCCTAATAGGCACCACGTCCTCATTTAATTATCTAATCAATACTTTTGATTAGTTGTGATCGACCGGCACCGAACCGCATGTCCTTTCTCATAGCTTTCTGAAACATTAATATAGTCTAGGGGTTTACGACCAAGAAGAAAGTTAAGCCATAGCTGTCCAGATGGCCGGTCAAGCAGCCAAACTTTCTTCTTGTCGATGGTACTGTGAGAAAGACTGATGGAGCCATCCAGTAGATCAACGCACCTACAGAGATTTCCGAACGGATGATGACACAGGAGGACCTACTTTTCTCCGCAGCGACCTCTCTAGACGCCATAAAGGAAATAAAATTTAAAATCCTGCATCGCGGTATTCAAATTTTCTGCGCGATTAAAAAATAAACAACAGCCCGAAATCAACTATCGATCAGTTGCCTGGACCAGACATAGCACCCATCTGGGCAATGATCCTCCCTTTTCAACGGAGGTTTTTTTAGGTGGGAAATCATCCAATGCGATCTCTCGCTCTTGGGCAGAGCGGGAGCGCGTGTCAGACTTTTACTGACTAAAACCCACTCCTGTTCCTTCTTTGCCTTTTTTCCAGGGCCATGGGGTGCTCTTTTGCACAACCCATTGCTGTGGCCATGGTAAGCTTCGACCTTGTTGGGCCCCTATGGTTTCGCTGACATCTCCTGAGGCACGCGTGGTACACTATGCGCCGTCTTCAGCGGAGGGTCGTGGGACTCTTTACACTCTGTTCCGAATAACTCTAAATCTACATAGACTTACATCCACGTCCAGCTCCATGATGGAGCCATCCAGCAGCTCGACGCGCACCCTCGCGAGGTTGCCGGCCGGGCGACGCCGCGGGGAGGCCTCCTTGGCCTTGCCCTTGGCATCGTCCTTGCCTTCTTTGGCCACTCCCTCCGGCATGTTGCCGCGCGACCTTCAGACCCTGGAACGAGGAAATGTTTTTATTAGGCATTTTTATGAGAGGATATTTTATTACCTAGATAGGGTAATTGAGGTTTATGGTTTTGTTTTGCGCAGAAGGCTTGCGTAAATAGGTCAGGTAAGTAAATTATACAGTTTGGAAGTTATAACAGACCGAAAAAAAACATAAATGCTAATCAGGTGAAATCTTTTGGCAGGTCTCAGATCAATAATGCTAAGTTTATCTGAGAGAAGCAGTAGCAATATAAATGTTTTCGAAATATAAACAGCAATAAAACAATTTAACAAAGATGACTCAAGCAGTGGCCCATTAACACAGAGGTCACTGCATTGACACTGAAGATGCCCACACGATTACAACTATCATTCGCTTTATTAACAAAAACATAACTAACGAACATATACAACTACGACTCTACACGAATATTAAAACACGTCTGAGTCAGACACTAATAATTCTTCTCTAAAGACACACTCGTACGAGAGTGTTCAACGCGGGGTTTTAAGAAAAGTCACGAAGCAAGACTGTAGAATGCTGAATGTCCAGAAAGCTTCCTGCTCAGCTATCTTCTCCTCCTGTAACGACACAAATAGAAGAACAGCTTAAGCTGTGCTTCACATATCAACCAATCAATAAAGACAGAATGGACCAGCAAACTGACTTACAAGTACAGTATAAAACTACCTCAATACACCTTGGTGTATTGAATGCATTCCCAAGACGTTGCACGTCATTTCTGCGGTTTATGAGTACCTCTTTAAAAGCAAAACATCTAAAGTTGCCTGGTGGAGTTTATATAGGAACTGTACTAATAAACATTGTAATAGCCACATGAACGAGGAAAACCGATCAAACAGTTAATAGCGACACATTAAACTGCAGTCTGCTGTGTGGTCGCGTCTATGAATATAACGTCCGTCCCATCTCATGGCACTTGGGTAGTAAAGTTGGAATTACCTTGGGACTTGACTATGACTTACGAAAATGTCTCTTAAGTTAGGTCTAGGAGTACAGTTAGGTTGTAACTTCTTAGTATTTCCTAAGCGACCATTATCAGAAGTCCAGACCGCAGAGAAATGTGATGATACGAACAATGAATTCACATTTTTTGTTAATGTTCATACTCTTAACATTATAAATAACCACATACTTATGGAAAGGTTCTGGAGTGGCAATAGTGGAATTACCGAAGACCAAGTACCGGAATACCCAGTGTTGGAAACCCTCCTACAAGGTGGTCCGTTGACCTGATGAGGGTCACAGGAATTCGACCCTCAACAGGCAGACGTACTCGAGTCTCAAGAATCGTTATTCAGTCTCCCCCCATTGCTGCAGGTTAGCAATGTTTAAGCTTAGCATTTATCTCCAAACCGATGACTAACACAACTGGAATCATCTCACTATAGCCAGATACATAGATTGCATGAACAGCCCGTACGACACGATACAATGGCACGGATCGACAAGGCACAGCGTGGGAATCCATTGTTAACGAACTTACAAGTATGAAGCGTTTGGAATCGTGCAGAATAGATTCATTTTCCTCAATTATATGGCAAATATTTTGACGACAATATCGCATCTATTACATGATTGTGTGAAGAGTGATATGAAAGAAAAGGGAGTTAGTGATAGTGTTGCGCCAACCCCAAATAACACAGGACAAGGGCAGGAAGATGATGATGTGAAGCATGACTGGAGAAATGTAGATGTTCTTCAGGTACACATCTGACAAACCCTTAGAATACAGCCGACTTTATAATGGTATCTCTGGGACACTGAGGAGTGATATGAAAGAAAGGGAATCAATTATAGAGTGACTGTGGACAGGTTAAAATCCAAGTAATATGGGACGAGGGCAGGACTGCAGGAAGATGATGATATTGATGATCTCTCGGACACTGAAGTCATCTCCATTGTTCTCTTCATAATCATTTTATGATCTAAACTTCCCAAGTTTGAAAGTTAATTTAACAGTTGATTAAATTCCGAAAATAACCTTAAGTTAGTAAGGTCGACTATTCTCCGATGATTAAGCTCTAATGGAGATGAAACTATCGCTATTAATCGCGAAGAGAACCAATCGCGTGCCATAACTTAATTATCTAACCTTGCGTTAGGCGGCTAACTTAAATGAATTACTGCCATCCCTTGGCTGGGATAACTACGTCCATTAAAGGCATGTCCGCGTCATAGACGGAATTGTCACTGTATTTTATAGACAAATAACTGACTTCATAAATAGTCCTTTGCGTATTACAAATCAAATCTATGTAACTGAATATTTTATCATAAGTAATATACATATACAGGCTGTTAGTGACAGAACTAGAGAAAACTATGTTCCAAAAATGAAATGATGCTTATAATACCAAAAACTTAAGGACCTAATCAAAGAACGATTGACTAGCAGCTGTGACAAAATACAAATAACAAAAAACAGGGTTATTATTCGAGGTCCAGCCGAGAACAACTTTATGCTGATTTGATTTTCTGTTTCAACAGATGGAAAATATTGGTATAAGCCGCAAATAGGTTCTATATAACAGTTTTTACATACGTAAATTACTACAGTCAGAAGATACATCGAAACCAACCCAAAGGTGAGTCTCCATGTGATGTTCAATTCATATGAGAACCATGTCTATGATGGTAATGATCTTTCGAAGAAAGAGCTACACACATTTGAGGGGGCCTTCCACCCAGTTACACTGGAAGCATACTTCTACAATGTTGCGAAGAATTAAGCAGATGATGAGCCAATACAAAACACGTGACTTATTAATTTAGTTTTTTCCATATCCTTCCATGTCAATCGTATCTTCCAGTGTCCGTTACGATTATAGCGTGTTATTATACAATTAAAACGGGTCCGTCTGTACGACGATTATCTAGTTGGAGAGACGTTTGATTGCCGTTTGCACTCCTTTATGGCTATGCCGTAGCGACAAGCACACTTACTGTCTCGAGCCTATTACTGTATACTTGAATTTATTGCGATAGAATTACTGATTAGTCTTCTGGTAATAAATCTGCCCAATTTTCGGATCTTCTACTTCGAGTTGAAAGACCGGCAAATTTTGCAAGACCAAAATGTTGTCAATTTTCAATCGCCAAGAGGTCAACTGACATTGACGAATTGTGTTATTGCAATAAACGAAAACCTATGATGTCATCTTATGAAACTATACGTGCAAAATACACATCTTTGCATGTCATTGTTATTTGCCTTTTCGGGGTGAATAATAAATCTAATGAATATAAATGAGATTGTATTAAAATAAGGCATGTAAAATCCTCAACAGTTCTCTCTCACAGCCTAACTTAGTTACTGGACAACAAATTCAATAGACTGAAACTGTATAAACACAGTCTCCTTCCTACTTTATCCTTTGAAATAACACAACTACACAATATTGTGTTGTTCGGGGCCTCCTGCTGTTACAGCCAAGCGCCTGCGCCCCCAATTCTTATAATTGAATTTAGGCGTTCAGACCAGCCTTTTAGACGAAGTTAGCTACAGGAAATTTTGATTCAAACGGGTAAACAACCTAAAATGCACAAATTAAAATATGCAAGGAAAAGGAATATTACATGGAAAGTCAGTAACAAATCGTATTTGAGATGAATAAAGCAGTGCTGCTTCAAACGCACCAATACGAAGAAAAGCCATATCTCCCGCTCCACTTAGCACATCAATACAGCACACAACCAAGTTTCCGGATCCTCTATTCCCAGACTCTTACGATTTACTTATAACAGAAGTCCCACATTACGAACCATCAAACTATGGTGCCGGTTATAAAACGCCTGAACTGGATTTACGTCTAAATCTCTTTATTCGCAGAACTTCACCGTCTTAACAACTAGAACTCTGTAATTTGTTTAACGTTTCGGATACACGCTTAATAGACGTTTTGTCGGAATATGGCATAAGCTGGCAGACGGCCAAACGTGACTCAGTAAGGCTGCGGACATACAGACTACTTCGGGTTTTGCGGGAAATCAAAATTAGGATATCAGATCCAGAAACTTATTAGATCGTAAGGGAAAATATCAACTTAACCCGTTTTTTAAAATTTCGGCATTTTAGTTTCATAATGTTGTATTTACGTTCAAGTTTTCATTGCAGTTCATTGATACCTGAATTCAATTCTGTCTTTAGCTCTGTACTGACTGGACTGTGTATTCGAAACCTAAGAACATAATACTCCTTACACACTCGAGTTGTTTGGATACCGATAAATTTATTGGACAGCATCGATTGATTGAGTAAACAACATTATTTCATACCGGTATATACGAGGTATTTGATTCACTACTTCGTTGCATCGCATTCGTAGTATTTCTATTTTTGTATAGGAATGAATCAATACCTGGGTGTTAGTTTTCATCGATTGAGGAAAAAGGGTCTCGGTGAACACAAACTTTCATATTCTCTCCCTTTTTTCCTTCTTCCCTAGTTATAACCTTTTTTCTTAAGACTGGTTGCTGCAACATTTATTTGGCACAGTTTTCTTTTTCTCCTTTATACCGACTGGACTTCTAATTCATTCACCTTCCATTTGCAAAGTCTACAATGACTTTACAAATCCGTTTAGTGTTCTTGGAAGATCTTGGTTTTCGAGTGTTTCCTCCCTTAATCAAACCATCGAGTAAAGCTACATTGCCAGGGTCTCTTTTCTTAATCTTTTCGATAACTAAAAGTGGTAATGGGATAGTAAGGCGTTACATTCCTTTTAGTATTGAATTGTTGATATTATTAGACCCATGAGGAATAGAAGTCTATTCTTGGCCGAGAACCACAATAAACTTACTAATTGCTATCCAAACAAGTTTCCACGTGCCCCGGAGCTCAAAACTGACAAAGCCTGTACAGTCCGCTTGCTAATTGAGCGACAACGGGCAATTGTGCCGAACGGAACTTTTACTTGGCAGTTTGTAATTCGATTTGGAGAAAATTTTCGTACAATGTTTTGAAAGTTTTTAAGAATCTTATGTCCATGTACTAAGTATAATATTTCAAAAACTGTCTCGATCTTTGAACCATTAGAGTCTGCCAAATTGCTGCGTAAAGCCCGCAAATAGTCTAGTACGAATTTTGCCTGAATATACAATGACTTCGCAAGGAGAAACGGGGCAGATAAGAAAACCATTTAAATTGCTAATACAATTAATTTGCAAGAGTAAATAGAGCGCTATGATTATTTAACATGTAATTTGCATAAGTCAATAAAAAAAAATACTTACGATAAACTAGAAAACACGAACGACCACGAAATTAGTTTGAGACTGGTTCTTTGGATCACCAAAGAACTAGTCTTGAAGTACGAATTTAGCAGTAGTTTGGAAGAGATGTATATCTAACAGTGAGTAAAGGCAACGATGTGGCATTCTCCAACAGAATATGCTACTTGAAGCCAATTGACAATAACCACCCGCAAAAAAACACACGTGGAAAGACTGCAAGACCAGAGACAACTCGCAAAACCCACCTAAAGTAAGCTGGCTAATAATTACTTACACCTTTAGCAATGACCTTCAACTTATTTTAATGATAGAAGGTAATAAGCTCAGCACTTAAAATACATCAATGGCAGCCCCTGACCGGCCACAATGACGTGACATCATGGCGGCTGTGATGCTAATTCAGTACAATAGAAACTTTAAATGGCCCTACAGAATGAGTCAGGCGGCGCTTTATATTAACATAATATATTCTGTGCTAAGGTCAATTGATATCGAAGAGACGAAGGTGTAGTGACATAATAGTGCGATGGCAAGAATCTATTTAATAATGTTTAATATTACAATGAAATGTAAGGTTAAACATTCAAACAAAGAGAGTGAAGACAGCCAGTCATTCTGATGAAGCGAAGAAAACAACCGTTGAAGACAAAAACACACACCCAACGTGATAAGAGAAAGCATTTGCTCTGTAGTTTCAAGAAGAACTTGGTCAATGAACTGTGAAGAAATACAATCAATTAGGACTAAGACAGCCGAAACCAAGTAAAAGCGACGGTCTAAGAGAAAAAGAAGACAACTAAAGAGATGATGATTGGTCCTAGACGTAAGCAGAAGACGAGTTGCTCGTTAAACAATAACAAACCAACTACCAAGGATAAGGCACCAAAGAACCAAAAATACTATACACAAACAGATCCAGCACCACTGCTAGCTATCGTCAAACAAAAAAAGACCCCCAGTAATCAACAATGAAAGGTTTAAATATAAAAAGGAGCCTCTAATGAACAATAAAAGCCACAGCTTCCAATCTAGATCTCATTGGAACTAACCAGCGATCTCATTTACCCTTCCGAGATAGATTTAGCTAGACGAGACGGCGCTACAGCTAATTAAAGCGACAATAGTGCGGTTAACTGGCAGTCTGCGCTTCAGAAACTCTATTAGTACAGGGTAATGGAGTTAGATGAAGTTGTCGTTGATATTGGAAAGCTGAGTAAAGTTGCTAACGAGATCGTTCAACAGTTTGATTTGATAGTTCAACAGTTGGAGATAAATTATTCGTCCGAAAGGTGATTTAAATTTGTTAAGAGATAGTCCTCAAAGAATGTCTGATTGACATATGGTTTGTGAAACACCGTTTGAAATAAATTCCGATGCAAATATAGTTAAGAGTGAATGGTACAATAGGTGATATTATCGCTTGACGATCACATTGTGCCCATATCAGGCTTGAATTCAAATTAAATGCTCTAATCCGATAACCAGTGCCAGTGTGCATTTAAGTTGTGAAGATACCGGGTGCGTTTAGCCAGAACTTAGATCCTAGATAAAATAATCACACTAATACTATAAAGGCGTGTGCCAAATTGAGCACACGGGAAGACAATGTCAAGAATGCAGCAGAAGCCAGTGAACAATAAAACTGCAATAAACTAAAACAATATCATTTAAATCTTTATTAGAGCTACTTCCCTTTCCCGATGAAGACCCATAACGTACTTACAAGATTACAAGTTACAACTTCCTCATTTAGTAACACGAATGTACTTAGTTAAGTACCAAAACCAGACGTCGAGGCCGATGACCTCAAGAACAACTGTGTAGACCTACTTTGGACGCGCGAATATTCATTGTAACCTACAAAAACAAGCTAAAATATTTCGTACACAAGTTTCTTGTAAATGTTAAGTCATATTTTGGAGTTTATTCGGTAAATATTTGTGTGAGATAAGCAACATGGTTTTCGATCATACAGTTTATGATCTACAAGCGTCAAACATGGCGCATGCATGGGCTAGTTCCAAAGATGGAGAAAGTCATCGAACTCCTCGTTTTATTGATTACCATGTTTGGCGTGCTGCCGGTGCGTAAAATCTAAATCTATATCTACTAGCACACCAGCCTTGTATGTATGGTGAGAGATAGACATGAGGAGATTTGAAGAACTTATGAAAATGTCGATGTTGACATGGATAGTATTATCGTTTTGAATTCTGTTAGGGACGACCAATTCAATCTATTTACCTACCTTTTTCTAAATATTCTGTGGTCAGGTTTCACTGTCTAACTGAGTACGAGAATACTAGTAATTTACGTGGGAGCGATTGCCAATCTGACCTTCACAACCCAGTTACTGGGTAATACGATACTCTTTAGTAAGACCAGTTTTCGATTTTTTATCTTCTATCTACAAATGATAGCTTGAATCAACAGCTTACGAACTTCTCGAGATTCGAAGGATCAAATACAATCTCCGAGCTCCCCATTTGTACAAATCTCAGCGCTCCAGGGTAAGTCCGTGAGGCGCCAGGAGGCGAATGGCGTCATCCACTTAGCCGTTTTATTAGTTAATTTACTGAGCCCGTCGCCTATTTGAATCTACTGCTCTATTGAGATTGGCAACTTAACGGCTGGAATGTTAAACATTTTGTTTGTGGACTAATATAATTCATGAAGTCTGCCCTTCCGTTACCATTCTTATACAGCGAGTTGGCATGAAAGCGATTCAAATATTTAAATTGAATGGCTGATGAGCGAAAATTACTATTTTTACTCGAACATATTCAATTCTAAGTTAGAAAAGCTTCTCTTCAACTCCTAACGCAAAAATCATGTTATAAAAGTTTGCAGACTGACCATCTGTTGCATTTTGGTTTCCAAATTTATTAACTAACTCCAGTTTTTGTCATTTGAAATTTGATAGATTTAGCCTTGCACGTGCTATAGAGTTCGAACTAAAAAAAAAAAAAAACAAATTGTTAATAAAACAAATAGTTTCAAGTGATATTGCCACAGTAGTTTCTTTTTTTAATCTTTATTTATAAAGCTTTATCGCTAGTGCGAATATGACACTCGCTTTAATATTCATTCGATGATATTTAGAATGAAATATAATTTCGGGCAAAAGCTACCGCACTGATCCGCTGTTATCCTAGTGAAACAATTTTGAATACATTTGGACCCAATTACTAAAACACGCGAGGAGCGTTGTTATGTCACTCGATCTCGGTGGTCAGTGAATGGAAGTACTAGTATACCTGAATGACTTAAATACAGCGAACTTAACATTATTTAGGCGACCATACAGAACAGAACACTGATTTTTAAACTAACTTTTAACAATACCATCAAGTTGCAGAATTGTGCAACGAACACTAAATAAGGACACCAGAAAAATTTGACAGCTTAACTAAGATAGCCGCCACTGTCAAGGTTCGAGTGTATATTAAAAACCCTACTACACCAAGACTGAAATACCATTTTTTGTTCGACGAAAGTTCAACTATATCACAATTTGCCGTCACAATTGAACTTGAACCTATCACGCTAAGGGCAAAAAGGAAACCCTATACCACAGTATTGTCATGGCCGCAAATAGTTCACCATAAAAATCTATACATAGCTGGTACCTTCATAGTGATCTCGATTATTTATAAAGGCTATAAATACGTATGTTTATATTACAACTAACGTATTGAATCATCGGACACGTGTGCTCGTGCTATCATACTTCTAACTCAGTAGCACAAAAATATTATTGTATGATTGAACTGTGATTTATTGTTTGGCAGTGGGGGTTAGATATAATTTGCTGTATTTTAAGTCTGGAACTATTTGAAGTTCACAGTCGATATTCTCAAGTGTTCTAACTTCTTTAGCAGGCAAGACAAGCTTTTCTGGTAAACTAATTTTGGATTCTGTATCATCGTTATTATCCACTGCTCTTTTTATTCAGCCACTTCCCCTTATTCCATATTAAATGGCATATATTTAGATGTTCTTCTCTAACAACAAGTTGGAGCAATTTAATATTTCAGGACTTTCTATTTAAGTTGTAGCTATTACAATAGCTTCAGCAGGTTCTGTTCTTACTTCACAACATTTACAAGACGAAAATACCCGCCAGCACATCAACACTTCAGCTGGATTCCACCAGAACCCCATCGGTAACGGACCGTATATCGTCCGAGCAGTAAATTATAACCGATGGTTACGCGCGGTTACGACTCGTTGTGATTTACGATTGCTTTGAAAGCGTTTGTTCAGAAGCCAATGTGTGGAATGCTGGAGAAGATGAGTTTGTAAACAAATCATGCTGATCCGTATGGGGTTTACCTAATTTATGAGCACGACAAATGTTCCGAATCGTGGACCTTTTAATCATGTGTGATTTGTGGCATAACCACACACAGATACAAATACTTCCGCATAGTTCCCTAAAACTAGGCAGTTAGAAAACAACAACTCAATAACTTGCTCTCATCATGTTCTTAGTAAACGTCATTTGATTTTCCAGTCACATTTACAACTTGATCAATTCAAACTAGAACAGAACTAATAGAGCTGTGCTCAGAGTTTCCTTGCGTGATCGAATTAGGAATGAAGATTTTCGAGAAACACTTCTAAGAAGAACCAAGATAACCGACATAGCCCGAGTGCAAAGCATATTGCTCGCAGAACAGATGGTCGACGGGGAAAAGTTCTGGATTGGCGATCGCGTACCGGACTGATAACTTGATGAGGGTCACAGAAATCCGCTGGATGCAACACATTTGGGAGGCTTATATCAAACAGTCGAAGTCTTTCGACTGAAATGGTGATAACTAAGATCTATTCCTAGAGTGTAACGAGAAATATCTTAGCCTCTAAAAGCACTGAATATTTACTAAACATCCACATGTGAAAGCCTTTTACAAAAAACATGTCGGCGCCAGACAGGACTACATTAGACTCAATATCATTCGCTTTCTATGTCTACCGTTAGCATATATTAACATCGATCTCAGTTCTATTTCTTGTAAAAGAAGTAATATTTCAGTTTCGGCTAATTTAATATCCCAAGCTTTGAACATAGAAGGAACATATGTCGGAATTGAATCCGTATGAAATACGTTTTTAATTTATGTAGAAATAGCTTTCAGACGAGGATTCCCTTTGAAGTAAGGATAAATATTTCATATCTGGGTAATTTCCCTGAAGTACAAAGATCAAAAATGCAAAGCCTTCTTACTATGCAAATTGTAAAGATTACTTAGTAGTACTGTTATTTTCTAGATCTTTCTTTATATAAGGAAATAGGCGACACGACTTTATATTTGAAAATATTCCCGACATGCGTGGAAACGCCAGTAAGGGTTGCCCTAGAAGGACACACAGACCTTATTGGTGATGTTATGCCGGTAGCCAGGTCTGAAGTGACAAGATGCGTGAAGATAAACGAAGCAAAACTTGTAACGATATTAGCAGGTATCCACCTGCTAAACACACACAGTACTCCTGCTGTAATTTTTACCAACCCTCATAGGATAAAGGCGAAGTTTATGAGTAGGTGGTGGTATGGTATTTAGGTATATGTAATATTGCTTAAACAAATCCTGTCCGTTCTAAAATTATTTCCATTGTAATCCTTCGGTCCGCACATCGGTCTGGATCGATGAACACTAACAGACAGACAGACGGTCGCGAATATATTATTCACGCGTCTGACACTACGGGGTAGGCAGACTGTTGATAGACGTCTGACGCCTGGCGGCAAACAGAGGGGAGTGAGATATGGGGACGAAGAGTATTGATCTGTTTATCTTCATAAAATCATAATTAAGACATCAGCCCGTGTTTATCTCACAATGACTTGAAAAAATGTTCCCAAAACCGTACAAATTAATTTTGCTTCGGATTATTTTTTTGGAGGGAATTGGTGGAGCGACGATCTTGGAACACTGGCTGGATGATTGGAAATCGAGATAAATGGCTTGCAAATAAAGAGGTATATTTCCAGCAGGACTAGACTACCGTAGGCTGATTATTATGGGTCCTGATCTCTGACTTGCGACAGCTCTGATTCAGAAACAACAATAATTAGAATTATCTTGAGCACTCAAATACTGGGTGGCTGACACTTGAAGCTAGCGAATATACACTCCTTCGTTATGAAACAGAAATGCTAGCCTAGTAGCAGCAAAGATGGCAACAGATTCACCATAAATAAAGATAGAGACGATATCGTACCCACAAAGAAAGTTAAAGGTAAACTCTCCAAGCTTTCAGAAGCAGTAATCACTAGCATGAAGAGGCCACTAATAGAGAAGGGTGGACGATTGGTCAACAATGGGACAATCAGGGCTTAATAGATGAGGGGCGGACTAACGACCTTACAATCAGTGCGTTCAAGTAATCGGTTTTGCCAGGAACAAAACTTGGTAAAGAAGTTTCTGTGTTTTGTTTCTTCTATAAGAATCATCACCACACGATATGGGTTTGGTTAAGCTTGTCTTCTTGAACTAAAGATCTCTATTTGGCGTCATTTCATAGTCCCTTTCTTCCTCGTTATAATCATCTTTCTCACAACCACCAAAACAACACACCACAAAAACTCAATTCTCTAGAATTTTCTAATTAAAAACTTAAGTATTTATTTCGAAACTCACCAAAATATTCAAACACGGTCGTCCAAATCCGTGGAACACATAAAACACATCAAAGCATTGATTCCCCTCATCGGAAACAAAGTTGGAATTTAAAACGGAACTTTATTCGTGGAGGCTCCCTAAAACTTGGAAGCTTACACCATTATTGTGAAATTGAAGAGTTGTGGCGGCACGCAAAGATTGATCACGGAATCTACCTCGGTACGAGGAATGTTGGTAAATGGTACTATTATTTAGAACAGTGTTCTTTGGAATAACTGTTTGTTCTTTATTGATTGTGAGGCTTTAGCTATACAAGAAATTGAAGCTGGCAGAAGAGATTGAGAGAAAAATCTGATTTGCTCTTAAACTAGTAGTATGTTGTTTACACACAAATCACACCATCATAAGTTTGTTACTTCTTCAGGCTCGAACGGCTGATGGATTTGAATGAAATTTAGGGACGGGTACTGGTAGGCCGTATCCTGGAATGGCACATATAATACTTTCTATAACGGGAGAATATTCCCTTGCGACAATTTCTGTCTTTTAGGCATGCGAAGCCACTAACAACAACGATGAAACTTGATGCAAGTGGGAAACCATTAAATGACTTCTCCAGCTCTAAGGTGGAGCGGGAGAGCGTATCAGACTTAAACTGGGGTTACGCTAGAGGAGCCGAGCACTCGCTTGTGCCCGGCTCCAAAGACCACGGATTATCTTTTCAAAAGTCATTCCATTACCCTAGGAGGCAATTGATTATTGGGCTGCTAACATATAAAATAATATCCTCACAATATGTAAGTTGTTAAAACAACAATACTACAACTAAAACCTGATCACCGCGAGAACTATCGACGTGCCTTCAAGTGCACAATACATGACGTTTCTACACCGCATTGGAATTGCTTTTAAACAGTAGTAAAAGCCTTTGTAAGCATGTTTTGATAATAAAACTCTGTGAACAGGAGTTTATAGATTTTTCATTGAATTTCTAATAAAAGGAGGGGACCGGTGACGTGACATTTTAAAGTTTACACGCAGGTAGTGTAAAGTAAACGGCTCTACAATATGGATATTGAATCCGATATGTATGATGGCTTCTTGTAAGCATGTGGTAGTAGTACAACGATGCCAAAACACGTTCTGCCGTGAAGCCTAGGACATATTTAGTGTAACTAACTTGCAGCCTCAAGCAGCATATTCGTATACCTTCGCGTGGAATCCAGATTATTAGGCTAGGCTTCAAGAAAACGTTTTAGGAACAGAGTGGTGTGTTAGTAAAACTATGGAAAACAATTTTGTTGATGGGATAAACAAGGTATTTTTATAAAAATAATATTCTTTTAATCAGATGCTAAAGGATAAAAAAGCATAATCAAATCCAGTCTCATTTATTTGAAAACATATCTTAGTTATTTTTATACATTAGATATTGTCATCATCACAATGCTCCTACCCTTATCCCCATGTATTAGCAATCGGCGCACCAAGCCTTCTTCTTAATTACACTTATTTTCGCCGTCATCAATCACCCATATTCTCACTTAGCATATCGCGTGAGGATTATTTTCATCTACATACCTATTACAGCCGAAACATACACTTGTGACATAAAACTATAATACAATTAACGCATAAGTGTAATATCGCGAGTGCGTCGCGTTGTCCGGCCGGCCTTGGCCACAATGGCGACGATGGCCACGCCACCAAAATAATTCACTTAATATGACATAAGCGACCTACATGTGAATTATTAATTCACACTAAATACAGGGTTGGTAAAAATACCAAGATAGCAAATGATTTAATTTTTACAAGTTTATATCTTTTGCTTAGAAAGCTTAAGTTTAACAACGTAATGTGCAAACGTCTCTCAGCATAAAACCGGCAAGAGCATCATAACATAATATTTTCTATAATATAATTCCGAGGTTGCATAAAATCAAACAATTATTTTTCAAGAAACAATTAACTGGTCCTTCGAGCCGGATCCCACCCAGGAAAACAAACCTACACAATTCACATTATGTTTCTACTTCTACAATTAGACACGAAATCCAATATCGAAACCTACTACGGCGAAATAAATACACAAGCAAACAGACAAACTACGGTTAAATAACCCATTTGTCCTTGGTACCAACCATGGTTATGTGATATGACCTAACCGCGAGGGTGCGGCAGTCGTGACTTTTTATGTTTGGGATCGTCTGTTTACCTACAGGAGCACGAAAACTACACTATTTGCAGTCACGCCTCAACATCATATACAACATCAACAGTAAAAGAATATTGAAAGGATTTTGCCACTGACCCAATTCTGTTTATTTTGCAGGAACATGGGAAAAGTTTAATAAAGTCGGATGCATACGTTTGAAGTGTTGTATAAAGCGCTCTTGAATGAAGCTTCGAAATTTCAGTTTGGGAATATAAAAGCGAAGAGATGTGCTAGATGGATTACTATAAAATGTTTTGGTCTCAGGTGGTTTTAAAATTATACGGATAGATAATCTTTTCCACGGCAATTTTACTAAGCTATAAAAGTCTCTCTGCCGTGGACCTGGGAGTCCACGGCAGAGAGACTTTTATTACCAAGAACGTCTAGCATAATAATGTCAGTTCACAGAATCATAATTAAAAACCACGGGCTTTTAATTACCTGTCTGCAGTCAACGCAGCTTCTGTTGTCACTTCTATGTAACTATTTGTTATAATAATATATTCCACACCTCACTGAATACAGATTGCCTGTTTAGTAGTAATAATTAGGGACTGTAGTCTCTAAGTGTCTCTTGTGTAATCCCTATAGACTTACATACTATTCTTCTGTGCCTGTATTCTTAGAAAAGTTCATCTGAGGTATTTAATTCACTAACATTTAGCCAAACATATTTAATCATCTCATTAGAATTTAGTGTACAAAATTCGATTCATCACAGTAAGTTTTTTGGAGCGGCCATTTTGTTTACATCTCTCAAAGGTCCCTATAGTCCTTCATGCATTAATGGATGACACGAAGGTCCCTTTAAAAGCTCTACCAATATTTTCGTCAAAACAAACCTTCACAAACGAGAGCTGCTGTTCCCATAAGAACAGAAATCCCATAAGAACCAGTTCAAGGAAATTACACGCCATAGAATGAAAAGTTTTGGTCAAGGTTACTAAATTAACAATGAGACCAGTTCACAGCCTGCAAATGACGTCCAACTTGAAGATAATGATGTCATTGCCGCAGCTTCAGAGACAATAAAAGCTGATGATTTTGTTATTTTGTTATGAGCGTGAGAAACTACACAGAGTTTTCTTGAGACGTTTAAAATGGTTGGTGATAAATTGCGGACATGTGGTGCACACTAGGTCCGGAAACCAATGTGCTGGTAGTAAATTGTCTAGAAATAATAGTCCACAAATTGATAAATTTGAGAGTTAATCTGTTCATCATGTGCATCTTGCTTGAAGATGCCGATGAAAATTAATAAGAAATTATTTGTCGTCACCAAACCACCAGCATAACGGTCTAGGCTTCTTTAGCCTTCAGCTATTTCTAGGTATATCCAAGTACTTGTGCTTCTGATATCTGAATCCGTTGATAGTGTTTTAAACACGGCAAAAAAAGGATAGATATCATCTTTACCAAAACTCCTTACTCAAAATACACCTTGTTTATAGCAAGCTGAAGTGCTTATAAATAAATTTTCTCATCACGTCAAAATTCTGCAAGCACTATCCGCGTTTACTTTCCAGTAGATACAAAACTATATTTTCAATTTTCCACCAGTTTACCAATAACCAACAGCTTCCTGGATGCCAAGCTTTTCACTATTAAGCCGCATTCACACGAGGCATCCGGCCAGCAATTGACAAAGAATATAAGCGCATACAACTGCGCCTTTGCATGACAATGTGCGCTGATTAAATTCTTAAACAATGCACTCGCGTGTTTATGAGAACGAAGTATGGAAATATGGGACGTAGTTCCACGAAACGACAGATTTTTTTCAACTAGCACTGCATAATGGACGAATACTAATGGAGTATTACGTGTAGATTAGTTTTAAATTAGTAATTCTATGGCTTTACACTTTTAACCTAGTTTTCGCGCATGGAAAAAACGTAGACTGGAAGTCGTCAAAGAATAAACTGACCTAGTTGTGGTTTAACTTGAGGGAGTAAGTTCCTCGGTTTTAAATGTCAATGCTCTTTGAGTTTGTCTAGTATTCAAATAGGACGTATTAATTTGTGGTCTGTCAATACAAACTCTTTGAGTGTCAAGGGGTTTTTGATTTAATACATTTAATTGGATAGAACTGCAACTTACAACCAATACATTTTTTATTATTATTGTTAATATGTTTGACCACAAACTCACCTTAAGGTACTAAACTGATCATTTGGTTAACGATGGGGTACGCTTGCCTAGAAGTAAACAATTCAAGGCCTAATAGTTTCCAGTTTAAGATCAAGTAATTAGGGGTCCATTTCACATTCTATTTGAAATATTTGTTATTCATTTATTGTGCAAACCTACCACAGTGTTTTCTTTTTTAACCCAAAGGTTGACTGTTAGAGAATGCCTTGTTGCATTAAGTCCGCCTATGTACCACTACTGTGCAATGAAGTTTAAATAAATAATAAAAAATAAATTTTAAGAGACCTTTACCCAGCAATGGGAGAGTACAGGCTAAATAAATATTTTTTAGATAAAGATTCGGAAATATATATTAATTGATTATATATTATTATTATTATTTTTTATTATTGATAGGTTCGCGCTTGACCGCTATCTCACCTGATGGAAAGCGACGATACGGTCGACGATGGAGCGCGCTTACCTAGAAGAAACCTATTCACTCTTGACTTAAAGATTCCCGGGTTGTAGCCATCAGGAAACACAGACTGCGGCAGGGAATTCCACTCCTCGGTATTATATTCCTGTACTCTCAGAGAACCTAACCAGGGCCTCAGCAAGCACTATTGACCTCGGTGTAAATAAAACTTGACCCAATTCTATTCATCCCTGCAAAATAAATAGAATTTGGAGAAACTGTGCTAACGAAGATAAAATTAGAACAAAAGCTACTGAAGTTCATTTCAGCCTCGTGAAAGGGAATTTTCTGAAAGACGTCTATTCTGTGATTACCACCAGATGCACAGCTGTCTTCAGGCTGAGGATTCTACTATCAAATGCCATAAAGATTTGACACGACATGTATTAAAATTAGTGGTGATAGGACATGTCCCGTATCGTTCTGTTAAGGTTGTTTCTTTAAAATAAGTCTCAAATTGCAATGAGGTTTCATAGACAAGAAGCTGTAAGTGGCTGTAAGTATTATGGACTATAGACAGATGTCAAACAACAACATTACCCTTTTAGTCTCGCTATTCTCCGAACAAATCACATCACATACAAACTAGGTACCAGGGTACCATGTACTACTAGAGCTATTATCAAAGTACACGCGAGGGCTTGCACAGTTAGGCGTGACGTCACCAGGTCAATGACCGCTCGCACAGCAATCATGCTGCAGGAACGGGTATAGTAGAAAAAACTATAAGTTGTTGTAGTGTTATTAAGTGCCATAAAGTGGATGTTACAAGATGTATAATGAAAAAGATGGGTACTAAGGAATAAAACCTGATTGTGTATGAACCTAGAAGTTTTTAAGTCAAGAGTAAATAGGTTATTTCCAAGCACGCGTGCTCGGACGCCGAACATATCATTGCTTAACATCAGAACGTGAAATAGCGGTCAAATGCGAACCTATGAATTAAAAAAAGTGTGATGGAGCAATTAACAGGTCTGTCGATAAGTTCAACAAGTTTTATTAAACTAAAAAACTGCGCTGTAAGTGTTACTTTGTTACGACAAAAACTAACGAATGCAAAATATTGCCGAATTTCCCGCAAATTAACACTACGTTGCATTCATTCATTTTAATTGATCTATTGCGTTGTTTGCGTTATCTATGGATACGCACTGAATACCAAGAAAAAGGACAATATTACAAAAACGGCTTCAAATATTGCTTATTTTTACATTGAAAATGGACACAAACCAAAGCATAAGACCCCTTTTACTAAAGCACCCTTAACAGTAAAAAAGCGCAAAAACCGAATCTTTCATATTGTCGCAGTTTGTATGAAAGTTTTGTCTTTATGCCTTTTTACCCTCGTAAAATAAATACAGAAAATAAAACTCCCTAAATCTACACAAAATTAGCCACGTCTACATAAAATCTTACACATACAATGGCAAACTGATATACCTTTACAAAGGAAACAAGTAATGAAGCTTTAGAACCCGTACAATCAAAGTTGCGAGTCAGAGACAGCGGGTAATATACGAGCTGGTCCCGAAACTCACTGAACCGGTTCCGTTGTTAGGATCGCCCCACATCTAACTGGAATTGCGCGAACATCCGTGGACCGGTAGTGGTCGCTCTTAAATATTATGACTTGTTAGTTGGTAGCTTTTACTGACGCGAGCTATTGTTCCAAACTGAAAATCTGATATGATAATTTAAGGTCTTTCTTACATAGCATAGGTAGGGTGACAGCTGGACAGCAGGACGAAAATATGCATATTTAAGACGAGAGACAAGGACAGGTAGCTACATTGTCAATCTGACAACTGTCACCCGCATCATTCTATAGCATTTGTAGTGTAACGTATTTTCAAGCTTGAAAAATGAAAAAAAAATTTGCATGCTATTTAAATGATAGTTCACCACCTAGGGATCTAAGTCAAGAGTGAATTAGTAACTTCTAGGCAGGCGTGCTCCATTATCGACATCACCGCTTACTATCACGTGAGATAGTGGTCAAGCGCGAGCATATCAATAATAATTAACTTAATTGATCATTAAGCTATCAATTCGAACAGACATAATCATAGAGTACATATTCCACGGTAGAACTTGATAGAATTTTAATCGAACATCGATAGATCAAATGACTACAAAACCGCTACGTTTCTAAAGTCAAGTATGGTCGCACCCTAAGACCAAAAAAATAACCAAAACAAAAGGGAAGAAGAAAGATGTAAGATTAGTCGCCAGCCAGGCACAGACAGAAAGCCAGACGATAGGGTGGCCACACAAACGACGTCTTTGTACTTTCTTTTAATGGTTACTCGAATGCACCACTGACCCATCTCCGGAATTATTTGTTGGAGATAAACAGATGGGACTGTTATCCGATGGGTAAGAAGGGTCACGACATGACTCACAATGACGACTCCAATTTTATTGTTAATCTTACCGTGTCATGTCATGGTAAAATTTTCAATTAATTTCGTCTTTTCTGTAAAAAGGACACAAAAATGAATCCAGTTACACGATTACACGAGCAATAGTATAAAAAAAAAAACAAAATTGAGATTCTACAAGCTCATTTTGCACATTGTTTCGGTCACCCATCAAAAAATACATAAATCAACATACAGAATGGCCAACGAAAAATCACGTAGTTCATCAATGGCAGCATAATCCATGTTGATTGGTGCTCAAGCGCCAGGTTTCCCCACATTACCACACAATGGTCGACGATGGTCCATTCCACGTCGCTCGTTCATTGTTCGTCCATCAAACACGCTTTAACTTTCATCGATGTGTCTGTCGCGTGGCGTAGGCATTTTTTATTTGGTCGTACTCGTAAATTGGTTGAGGAAAATTGTGAGTTCGTAGCGAAACTTATGCGGCCAAAGTTTTTGCAAATCATCAAGTTATTTTGGTGAGTACTAAACACGCGAAATGAATGAAACTTCTTGGTAAACCTAAAACCCGATCAACCGCAGTCAATTAGATTTCATCAAGAGATGCCGAGCGCCGCGCCCTGCCGAAATAATTGGTCCTTCGAGCCGGATTTTATCTTACGCCAAAAAAGGAAGCCACTTTCTTTATCGTTGTGTTGTAAAATAATACCCTTGAATGAAGAAATCGATGCATTAGTTGCAATAAAAGCATTGTTATCGCGGCACCCGTATCCATTCACACAAACGAATAGGTAAACCATTGCTAAATGTGTATCAGACACGCAGACATGCATATAAAACGTACTTTATATAAATCGATCGAACAGTCAAACACGGACATTTCCAAGAGTCGTGTGCTCAATGTTTGAAGAAACAAATTAGGTATGTTGACACAAGTGTTGAAAGTGGGAGGTTTAGTTTCAATATTGGAAAATCTTGTCTTCTTTTAGTAAAGAAAGTACTTTTATCAGTCTATACAGCATGTTCTGGTGATTTCAGCTTAAAAGGAAAAAATATCTGTTGAGACTATTTATTAAACTGCCAAATTACTTGGACAGCAAGATAACTTAGTTAGAAGTAAGTTGGAAGAAGGCCAATGTGTGTTTATCATTCCATAAAATAAGGACCTAGGCATAAACCTATTTCTGCTGACTATTCTATTTTATGTAGTTTTTAAGGGAAGGACATTTACGTACAATAGATATACCATCATACTTCGTTCTTTCAGTAAACCATGTTCACTATTGCGTTGAGACACAATGGTCGTGCCTTCACGCTTGAGTAACTCAAAGCTACACCATATCCGATAACGATAACCCATTCAAATTGTAAGACTTCGTGTAGTTTACAACAGGGTTCTTTTACAAAAATACGACCACAATATTCACCTATTGTGTAATTTATTTCACCACCACTGCTCTCGAAATGGTGAAGGAAAACATCGTGAGGAATTCGGCATATCCTGGAATGGATCCAACCGGGGTGGATTACGGCCCTTTCTTCTCCTATAAAGAAGGTCTGAGTCCCAGCAGTGGGAAGATGAAAAATCTGATTATGCTAGCACCTCTCATGTATCATGAGCAAGACTATCAAGACTTGAAACTTCCGCAGTCCAGCTGGTACAATAAGATTCAGAACTGACTGAGGTCCCTATTAAGTTTGTTGACCTCAGCACTGAACACGATAACAGAAAAACACAACTATAAAGATACTACAGAAGCACATGTTCCACCTACCTACATACCAGTGCCTCGCCCTGAGAACGATGACAAATAGCGAAGCCGACATGTCGGTCAATCGAGACCTTACTACAAAAACTCACATTGAATCATTATATTATGCTTCGTTTATTATTTATCACAGGAAGTAAGAGGCTATGGGTAACAGTTTCCCCTGTATAATTAAAAAAAAAAAACTCCTACCTGTTGGGAAAAATAAAGCTTTGTGTCCCGTCCTACTAACTGAGGTCACCAGAGCGTTACGGTTTTCTGTAGGTCAACGAATTTGTAAACTACAATACGGCCAATGAGTGGCAAGTAATTAGATCGTAGGTCCCTGTCGGACAAAGTTAACAATGCTACGTCACAAAAGTTATAGCAAAAAAAACTTCGGCCCTGGAATTTCAATTGTCTGCGGTTACTCTGGCTAACCAATCATATCAGCAACGTAAATTTTGATGTGTGATACTAATGATGAAGTACTTTATTATTATGCTACCAGAAGTTGTTCAGGTGACCCAATTTCTTCACGCCACACATATTTCATCAAACTACAGAAGGATTACAATTCCATTTCGTTTATTACAGCCACACCTTCATGAACTCTAGTTTTTTCAATCCATTCCTACTAACTACTGCAAAATCGTCTAGCAACGGGAACAATTAACAGAACTTTCCCCATAACAGCAAATTAAGCTCGTTCTAAAACAAAGCCCGCAGTTTAATCCCGCGTTCAATAAACGGGATTAACTTTTCACATAACTAGATTACTTACTGGTGCCCCAGTTTCTAGGCACAACGTGGTTATTGTCAGGATATTCTGGTATTTTTATGGAAGTAATTTAAACAGGATATTATTCTAATACTTTTTATAAATTATAAGGTTTTTATTTTGAGGTGGGAAAACATCAAATGACTTCTCAGCCAAACGTTTCCGCAACCCTTTTTTTTTTGTTGTCGAGGGGAAACCTTCAATAGACGCCCGGACTTTGGGGATAAGTCCGGGGAGTGTGGGATTTTTACCTCACTAAAATCACCCCGGTGATCACCATCAGCACATAGAAGAGACGCCGTTACCTCTAGCGGACATCGGGCTTGGTGTGTCAACGCGCTGTCGACTCGAACCTGGTCCTATAAAATGGCTGTACCTATGACTCTATCACGATTTGACTCACAAAAGGATGAGGTTGAAAGAGCATTTGGAACGAAATGTATATTTAGGATAAAGATAAATACTAGACCCCCAGAAATATGAGCGCAAGAGAAAGACTGGCTTTCTTTTTTTGATAATATCGATCTCACTCTGGTCCTAACCAAAAGATCCAAAATAAAAAGTCAAAATAATAAACATTAGGTACTTTGAGCAAATTATTGTAAACTGAAAGCCACACCATTTCCAAGTCCAACAGCACTAAAAAACCGCTCGGTCCATCAAAAAACCCAAACCGCAAAGTAATAACCAAACAAAATGCCTGCAACTCATTTTAAAAAGCCCCATAGTAGGGACGCTGGCAGGCCGCCAACACTCGGCGAATCAATTACCACGGGTTCAGTGCCACTTTATCATCATAATATACCTACCTGTTGTACGCGACAATATTTTACATGTTACTCTGCATGTGCAGGTGATAACTCACAAGTATTTGGCTTCAAGTCAAAGAGATGTTTTTTTTTTTTTTTTTTTTTTATGGTAGGTAAAATCATCCAATGACAAATCCCGCCCTTGGGCGGAGCGGGAAGTAGTGTCAGACTCTTACTGACTAAAAACCTACCCCGTTCCTACGTAGCCTATCGTGCCGGGGCCGAGCATTCCTTTCGGAACTAACCCATGACCCCAGTAGGCTTCGACCCTGCCTGTCTGCAGTTAGCAGGCTGGGCCTCTTCGGTGTGCTGACAGCTCCTTGAGGCGCGCGGGAACAGAACGCGCCGTCGACGACTTGGGCTCGGTCCGGTCGGTTACCGGACGATCGGACAGCGTGCTACCCATTGCACGCCGTCCGCAAGCCCGCGCCTACGGTGGCCGGAAATCGGGATCGGAATCCCGGCGGCGGCTGGGGCGAGCGCCCCGTTGCCTCTGCCTGATGCGGTCGGCCTCCTCCTTTGCTAGCATTACTGCTTCGCAGAAGGAGGCGACCGCCTGCCATCCCTCCTCACTACGGACCATGGCCTGAACCAAGGCCCGGCGAGAGAGATCGCTGCCACCGATCGCCCCCACGAGGACACGGCGATGCTCCGCCCAGGCGGGGCACACCTCTACAGTGTGCTCCACCGTGTCCTCCGGATGTTCCGCACAGTGGCGACACCCGGGCGAATCCTCCGCACGAATCCGGAACAGGTACTTAGCGAACTTTCCGTGTTCGGTAAGCACCTGCGTCGTGCGGAAGTTGAGAACGCCGTGAGGTCTTTCCAGCCACGCCTCAAGGATGGGCCTTATCGCCCCAATTGTGGCGCGCCCCGAACGAGGTTGCGATAGTCGTTGACGCCATTTCGCCATGAGATCCCGCCGGAGCTCTGTCCGCCATGCCTCGACTTGTCGTGGCAGCGGAATTTCGCCCCGGCGTTGCATCTCCATGCGCTTGTCGTGCATGTGTGCAAGGACTGTTGCCTCCAGATCCCACGGCGGTTGGCCAGCAAGGAGGGTCGCCGCCTCGCGGGAGATCGTTCGGTACCCTCGCACCATGCGTATTGCCATGACCCTCTGGCACGCATTCAGCTGGGCCCTCGGTTGCTGTGTCAACGTCGGTGCCCACACCGGAGCCCCGTAGAGAGCCATGGACCGAACGATTCCCGCGTAGAGCTTCCGGCAGGAGGCGTCTGGTCCCCTGAGGTTGGGCAGGAGCCGCCCGAGAGCAGCCCCAGTCCGATTCAGTTTGGGAGCCAGACGTCGGAAGTGCTCCTTGAAGTTCCACCAGCTGTCGAGGACGAGTCCCAGGTACTTCATCGTCGACCCGACGCTGATGTGAACTCCTCCTACCGTTAGCTGGGAACGCGGTGGTGGCGCACCCCGAGGGCCGTGGAAGCACATGGCCTCGGACTTGTGCAGTGCCACCTCGAGTCCCAACTGCTGGATCCTGTCAACAACCATCGCAACCCCGCGTGTCGCTAATTCGACCGCCGTCCGGTACGACTCTCCCCGCGCTAGGACCAACGTGTCGTCCGCGTAGCAGACCACGCTGACCCCGTCGGGGAAGTCGCCGCGCAGCACGTAGTCGTACCCGATGTTCCACAAGGGTGGTCCAAGTACCGATCCCTGCGGAACACCGCACGACATCTCTCGACGTTTCCACTCTCCCTGGTGACCGGGGTAGATGATATACCTCTCCGATAGGTAGGCCTCGATCACCCGACAGAGGTAGTCGGGCACCCGGTGGTACCGGAGTGCCGTTCCAATGCAACTCCAGGGCAGGGAGTTGAAGGCGTTGGCAATGTCCAAGGACACTGCCACGACACACCTGCCCTGGGACACCGCATCCCTCGTCGTGAGGGCTCGCACGCGCATGATGGCGTCCACCGTGGAGCGCATCCTGCGAAAACCGAACTGTCCGTCCGACAGGTCCGGCCCCACCCTTGCAAGGCGCGCGACGAGGCGGTTTGCAATGACTCTTTCAAAGAGCTTGCCCACCTCGTCGAGCAGCACAATGGGCCGGTACGCGGACGGAGAGTCCGCAGGGCGCCCAGGCTTCGCTATGAGGACCAGTTTCCCCGTCTTCCAGCGAAGTGGGAACTGGCCCCTCTCCAGACATGCGCTAAAGAGCCCCCTCAATCGAGGCCCGAGAGCCTCCATAGCCAGGACCCAGGCCCTCCCAGGCAGGCCGTCAGGTCCTGGGGCGGTATTCTTGGCACTCAGCCTTCGTACCGCCACTCTCATCTCTACCTCGGTCACCTCTGGAACATCGTCGTCGTCGTCGTGGTCCGCGTCAGGTACTGCCGGTGTTGGCGGAGCCATAGACGGGGGGGAGTGTACCCCCCGCGTAGGGAACAGAGTGCTGACCACACCCTCCACGAGCTCGGGCCGGAGACTCTGAGTCAGTGGGGGAGCCCATGGACGGAGTTTCTCCCGTACCATCTTGTATGGGCGTCCCCACGGGTCTGCATTCAGAGACCCCAGCCAGACGTTGCGGGCCTCCATTTTGGACCGCTTAATCTCCGCTCGGAGGGTGCGCTTCGCTACCCTGTACCAGAAATCAATACGACAAAAACTGTGCAACACAATCAGAGCAAACAAAAGAAAATTTGTATCTTTAGTAACAACAAATTTAATAGAGTATTATCTATAGCAGAGGAAAAAATTGATAACTATAATATCTATCATTATCTAAAACCAAACTGCGGAATCCAACAACTAATTAAAGGAATAAAGAACACGCTTAAAGACTATACTAAGGAAGACTTTTGTATAATATTAATTGGAGAAGAGGATTTCAAAACAACTAATGTCTACTTTGACTTAATCTATGACATAAGAAATACCTTGAAAGAAATTGACAATACAAACATTATCCTATGCCTACCTACCTTTAAGTTTAATAGCAGTTCTAATTTGTTCAACTGGCGAGTAGAAAACTTTGCCAACTTATTATACCTGGATATAATGACACATTTACACGCATACCTATTGGATTCGAACCTACATCTTGCGTATGACAGTAGAATGTTTAGCAATTTCACAGGAAGATTGAATAACAATGGAATGCGCACCATATTTGACGATATAAAACGGCAAATGGAAGATATAATTGCCGTAAACCTCATGACAAACGATAACTACGACCTCGAACAAGACGGTGACAGCTCTCAGTTTTTTCTCTAACATCGATATACATCAAGGAAACAGACTACAAAGAAAAAAACGACTGGCTAAGTTTACACTTATTTTCCAAAATATCCAAAGTATTGGAAATAAAGTAGAATTAATAGAACAATTACTTTTAGATTCTGAAATTGATTTTATTTCACTTTCCGAATTATGGAAAAACGAACATTTTTGCCAATCAATCGTGCCCCATGGGTATAAAATAGCGTCCATTTTTTGTCGTAAAACCCGCGAAGGCGGTGGAGTGTGTATTATTGTTAAAAACTCACTAGATTTTATTGAACGAACAGACATTGTAAATCATTCCAAAGAGTATGTAATAGAATTCAGCGCTATTGATGTGCCCAAATTTAACTGTACTTTTATAGGACTTTATAGAGCAGATCGTCATATTGATATATTTTTTCAACAATTAGGAAAAGTTTTACACAAATTAAATACAAAACAATCACAGAAACATTTAATAATAGGAGGTGACTTTAATATAAACGTGAACAACAAAAATAGACAAACTCAAGAGTTCTTAAACTTTATGAACTCATATAACCTCCAACAAATAATCCACGATTCAACACGAATAACCAAGACAACTTCCACTTGCATTGACCTACTTTTTACAAACTACCCACCACTCATGAGCAAAGCAACTGTCGAAGATTATGGACTATCGGACCATAAGGCAATAAATGTTCAGTTGAATGTAGATTATTTATCAAATAATAATAAAACTTGGTATGCCGAAAAAAGATTGTTTACAAAAAATAACGTCGAACGTTTTAAAAATTCACTAAAATCAGAAAATTGGGAAATTGTACTAAATAAAAGTAATAGCGTAGACACAAATTATGAATTATTCATTAACATAATAAAACACAATCTAAATAAATATATTCCAATGCAAAAAATAAAAATAAAATGCAAACCAAAAAAAGGATGGTTAACTAAAGGTCTCAAAAAATCGTGTGAACATAAAAGAGTGTTAAGAACTATATTTAATGAAACTAGAAGCTGTGTTATAAAAAAACACTATAAATTATATAGTAAAATATTAAAATTGACTATTAGAAAATCAAAACGACTAACATATATTAAACAAATGCAAAAATCTGACAATAAGGTAAAAACAATGTGGAATATAATTAACACAAAAACAGGAAGGACAAAAATAAATAGACGCGAAAATATATCACTGACGACAGATAAGGAAGAAATAAAACAGCCGCTAGATGTAGCCAACAAATTTAACGAATTTTTTGCGACGGTAGGGCAATATCAGACAGCTAACCATATAAATAATATTGGCAAACCAGTGATCAATCCCTCTACTTGCTCAATGTATTTACGCCCAGTAGACCAAAAAGAAATTCTCAATATAATAAGGTCAATTAAAAATAAACATAGCTGCGGTATCGATGATATTCCACCAATTTTATTAAAGCAATGCGCTATAGAACTTTCCTTTCCTCTGATGTTTTTAATTAATCAAAGCTTTCAAGACGGCCAATTTCCAGATGCACTTAAAGTAGCTTTAGTAAAACCAGTACACAAAAAAGGTGACAAACATATCCCAAGTAATTATAGACCCATAGCACTTTTACCAACCTTTTCCAAGATATTTGAAAAAGCTATGTGCAATCAGCTATACAAGTTCTTAGAAAAGTTTAATATTCTTGACGATGCACAAAATGGATTTAGAAAATCGAGATCAACGACATTAGCTGTTTATAAATATGTTCAAAAGGCGCTACAACATATAAACGACAAACAATACGTAATTGGGCTACTACTTGACATGACAAAAGCATACGACAAAGTTCTTTATGACAACTTACTAACTAAACTATATGGCTGCGGCGTACGAGGACCAGTTTATTCGTGGTTCAAATCATATTTACAGAATAGGATACAGTTAGTACAAGTCGAAAGTTACGACCATAATAAAAATGAGATCAAAACCATTCGATCACAAGAAAAACACATCACTTGCTCAATCCCACAAGGTAGTGTGTTAGGATGCCCACTATTTTTAATCTATATTAATGATCTTCCCAAAACATTAGATAAAGAGAACACATTACCAGTTTTATTTGCAGACGACATTTCAATATTAATAAAGTGTGGAAATGTAAATAACCCTAGTCTACAAATACAAGATACCCTCCAAATTGTAGATACTTGGCTCCAGAACCACAATTTAGAAATTAATAGTAGTAAAACTAAAATAATACAATTCCGATCATATAAAAAACCACGTCTCAATCTAAATGTAACATTCAGAAATACGCAAATAGAAGAAGTTAATACATTTAGCTTACTTGGCATAAATATTGACACACACATCAACTGGAAGTCACACATAGATTATTTAAAAACAAAACTCTCTAGATTCTCTTACGCCCTTTTCCAAATTAAACAGAGCACTAACATACAAACTGCTATGGCTGCTTACTACGCATATGCATTCTCGTGGCTGCGATATGGCGTCATGCTATGGGGAAATAGTGTTAACGTAAATGAACTATTTATAATGCAAAAAAAATGTATAAGAATTCTAGCTCAAATAGACAATACTGAAAGCTGCAAACCATACTTTATAAAATATCAGATGTTAACTCTGCCGTCAATATACATACTCGACATTTGCGTATTCGTCTTTAAAAATTTCGACAAGTTTACTAAAGTGGAAGATACGCACAACGTAAACACTCGCCATAAAAAGAGGTTATGCGCTCCATTCTCAAGAATCAAAATGTTAAGTGAAAGTCCATATTATATGGCAATAAAAATATATAATAAATTGCCCGACATATATAAAACTGAAAAATCAGTAACATTATTCCAAAAAAGGCTTAAACTATATCTAATCCAAAAATGTTTTTACTCAGTAAGAGAATACTTAGAGTCTAGCTCAAAATAACGATATTTTCTACTATACAAAAATGACGATCTGTGCTATACAAATATCTAATCTATCATTTTTTAATTCTATATAAAATTGGTAAAATCATTTGTATTACTTGAAAAGGATGACATTAATATTTCCCCATCTTTATTTAAATTGTACTATTACATTATAATTGTATTAAATTAATTATTATTGACATTTAAATTTTAGAGATAATACTAATTTTTCAATTTAACTGATATTATTGACATTACAAGAGTATGAAATTCATTATTGTTGACAAAAATTTTTTTTTGACACAACTTTCTAAATTGAATTGACGGTATTTGACATTAATATTATATTAAATTTATTATTATTAACGTTAAAGTTTTGACATAACTGTAATTAATCAATGAATTGATAAAAATGATTATAATATCTAATAATGTTTATTGCATGTTAATTAGGATGAATTAAAATTGCAATGCTTGTAAAAGGCTGCTAAGTCAAAAGTACTGACATAATATATAACACCAACATTGTACACTTAGTTCGCAATAAACGTTTTTGACTTTTGACTTTGACTTTTTTGACCCTCGTACAGCTCCGCCTCAACAGCCTCCGCATCCGGCGGGCGGTTGCGGCGCTTGCAGTACCTGGCGTACCGGCGCCGCGCGTGGTTGCACGCATTGCGCAATGCCGCAATCTCCGGCGACCACCAGTACACCTGGCGCTTGGCACGTCCTGGACGGACTCGGGGCATTGACGCGTCGCATATTTGCGACATGCCCTCCCGGAACCACTCTGCCTCGACGTCGATGTCGACAGGCCTGTCCGGTGCTTGCACCCAGGCCTGTACCGTCGCGGCTTCCAGGAGAAGCTCCCGGTCCATCTGCCTCAGCGACCATCGCGGACCACAAGGGCTCCGTTGGACCGGCGCGGTCGAGGTTTGGGCGGAGACGTCAAACCGGATGTACCGGTGGTCTGAGAACGTCTCCACCCCCTCCATAACGCGCCAGTCGACGACACGCGGTGTCAGATCGGGGCTGGCGAAAGACAGGTCCACCACTGATTCACCCCGCATCCGCACACACGTGGAAACAGAGCCCAGGTTTAAGAGGGCCAGGCCGGACTCCTCAGCCCAGGCCTCTACCGACCGACCCCGCCCGTTCGTGTAGCGGGAACCCCAAGCCTCGTTCCAGGCATTGAAGTCCCCGCAAACGACCACGGGGAGGTCCCTAAACCCAACGACGACGTTTTTCAGCTCCATAAGGGAGATGTGGAGATCGCCGAGAGATCTGTTCGGGGACAGGTAGACGCCTACCACTGCAATGTCCCCGAACCGTGCTGCCACGCAACCTCGTCCCCTCGTGACGCGCTCGAGGGGCGGAGTACCGGCGGCGGTCGACCTAATTAAAGTCACCGAGCCGTCCAGGTCCTGAACCCAGTCTCCACTGGGCAAGACATAGTACGGCTCGGAGACTATGGCGACATTGATCGACCACTGCGCCATGCTCTGGAGCAACAGATCCTGAGCGGGGGCGCAGTGGTTGATGTTCGCCTGGAGGAGACGTAATGGAGCTGTTATTGACATTCCATTACGATCTCCTCCTGAGCCCCTCGTGGAAAGTCAAAGAGATGTGAAAGTAGTTGAACACAAGTCATATTTTAGGTTCCTTCTACATCGATGACGAAATTGCTTTCTCACAAGAAAAGATAAATCGTAGAGGGCGAAGGAGGGAGGGGGAAGCAAAATTACAGGCTAGTGTTACATTTTGGACTATACTAGCCTATCACATCAAACTAAAGACGAAACTTGGTATGTAATATGAATTTTACTCCGTTATGCTCAAACGGCTGATTTTGCAGATTTGAATGAAATTTGGCAAATGGGTAGACTTTAATTCCGATCGGTCAACATTGGAATTGTGACGTTTCGTACTCTTAAATTCTATGCTAGTGCCAAATTGGTTTAAAATTGCGTGACCACACGTCAAGTCCAATCCCGATTTTACATAGGTAGTTTCCCAAAAAGGTCCCGCAATTTGGCCCTAGCATCGAATTCAAGAGTATGCTAGGACCAAATTGCGGGACCTAACGTCATAATGTTACCTAACGTCACAATTCCAATGCCGACCGATCAGAAACTCGAAAGTAAGCCCCCTGGAATAGCATACTGAGCACGCATTTTTTTCCGGGAGTCTGGCTTGTAGTAATTAAACAGGCTGATGCTGTAGCCGAATATGTACCAAATCGATTGGAAATATAGCTGAATAAATAAATAATCTTCAGAAAAAAAAAAAGAAATCGCGCGGAGTTTCAATTTTCGTTTGGACAACAAAACTACATTCCTAATTTATAAAATAAAAAGACAAGAAATATCGCACCATCACGCAATGACTATCACTTTACCACCGTTCCGGAAACCACACACTTACATAAATGAACAGACGTACAATTTATTTACCGTGCTTTTAAGCTTATTAACTTTCGCCAAAAATACCTATAATTGTTGACCATTTTACGTGTACGATATGACATAAAACTTTCATGGAAGTGTCATAACAATTGGGAGCAATCAATGGCTTTGCAGCAGAACTCTCAATAACAATTGTAAGTTATGATTATCTCAGCAATTTCATAAGATAATCCCAAGACGCGGATGATAAGGAAACGTAGTCATCCTCCCACAATCTCCGCAAACTTTTCCAATCTCCTGGTCACATTCAAACTTTTGCACCGCGCGCCTGCTTTTGTCAGCGTTGACAAAAGAAAGCGTTCAGAATGAAAATGATAGTCCTATCTGCCGTGGAAGACATTCAATAGCAGAATACTTGCTTCAACTTACTTGCCAGACGGCACGGACTGTCGCTTTCTTCAAGTACACTCAAGCCACATTCAAAATCTCAAGACGGTATTGTTTATACGCTTCAGATCTTCTGAACTGAACTTCGAAATCCCGCTCACACAGCGTTTATACACAAACTTTGAATAAATAAATGTTTAAAAATTACGAATCAGTTGTGAGCTTGATGATTTTTACATCCAGATTACGCAAGAAAATACAACATATCTTAAGAATAAACGTTAGCACTCGATTCTGTATTTCTAGCATTATAAAATAACAACAGTCAGCATGACAGATGAACTATATCACAATACAACCGCGACCGAAAGCGATATTTCCATAAATGGTACTACAGGCACCTTAGTGCATGCAAACTTTGCCGTCACCTGTCCAGATTTAACGTAATATTGATCGTACGTGCGTCCGGTATTCGGCGGAGTGATACGGGTTACGTCCGGTCGACAGCCTCCGGGTCGTGAGCAGCCGGTCCGAGCCTGAGCAGCCCGATACGTCATTAAACACGCACTAATTGAAACTGATACTGTTACGGATTTTCACGTTACACTGTCGGATTGTTTTGACGGTAATTTGGGAGTGAAATGTTTTGTGGTATCATTGAAGGTTCATTTGTAAGAGTCGGATCCAGATAATGGTTGTGTGGTTGTGTTTCAATGGCGGCCAAGTCAATTAAAAGTCCAATCAGGAATTGGCAGCAGAATTAAGTGACTGGGATGAAACTGGCGAAAGAGGTCAATTCAGCTCTTGGTCTAATTTAGGATGTAACAGAACAGTAATAAGAAAATTACGATTCAATTCCGCCACATCGTTTTAAAACACTCAAAATAGCATTAAATGTCGAGTTGACACCAAATAAATATAAGGGTAGAGTACCTAAAGTATCGAGGGAATTGCAAATAAAATTCAACGGCACGGCGCGGCGAGTCAAGGGGTGGCAAAGGTCGCCATTTTAATAAAACTAGGAGGCACTGAACAAACACCAGTGACTGATGGCGATGAAAAGCATTTACATAATTTAGTAGACGGTTGTATATTGCTGATATTATTATTGTTTATTAATAAATTTGACAGAGAAAATGGAAAGAGTTGAGGGACGCCTTTGCCCAGGAGTGGGACAGAACAGGCTAAGAAATAAATAAATAATAAATTTGACAACACTGGCCTATTTGTTAGAAAAACCTACGATTTTTTGTAACTTAGGCTGCATAAAAAAAACACATACAAAAGACGTACAAGTTATGAACGACAAGGTTGCGCTTTTCACACTAACACTTACAAACTGTCTTAGTTTTGGAATTTCTACTAGTTCAAATAGTGCTTTCAGAATATGATTATTGTTTGCAGTAGAAAAAGTCGGGTTATATATTCACATAACCCGACTTTTTCTTTTGCTACTTTTCTTGTTTCCATTCGGATACAAGATCAAAATACTGTTGTTTAAACCCACAGTCATCCTCATATTTCAAGCGACATTCCGCACATTACCGGAACACCTAAATTTCTTGAAGAGCAAAATTACCTCTCACATTTCCTGTTGCCTTGGTGAATTTATTACGGTACAGGACGATTTGAGCTTGCCCGCGGGACCAGTTACATATTTTGGCGGCAAAATATGGTTTGTATTTCAGTGTTTTTCTGTTGCTTGTACAAATTTTCTATTTGGTTTCAAAATTAGCTTTACTCGTAATTTAGTGCAAAAAAATCGAAGCCATGACTAGGTACACATTACAACTCATTCTCTCTAACAGAAAGGCGTATGCCATGCTTTTACTAAGTTCAACGATACTTAATCGCAGTCTAGCATGAAACCTATCTACGTAGGTTTTATTTAACGACGTACTTGGTGCAGCTTGAAAAGCAGTCTGAGCGCTAACGTGGGAGAATGCTGATGACATGTAAATGAATAACGTGTCGGAGATGTAACGCCTCATTATGCCTCGTGGAAGCTGTGAGCATTGTATTGTTGAAGGTTTTTAATTTCCAGCAGGGTCTTTCAGTCAGTTTTTTTTTTTATTGTAGGTAAAATCATCTTATGACAGATCCCGCCCTTGGGCGTAGCGGGAAATAGTGTCAGAGTCTTACTGACTAAAAACCTACCCCGTTCCTTCGTTGCCTATCATACCGAGGTGGAGCCTTCCTCTCAGAAAACGGCCTTTGACCCCAGCAGGCTTCGACCCTGCCTGCCTGCAGCTAGCAGGCTGGGCCTCTACGGTTCGCTGACAGCTCCTTAAGACACGCGGGAACAGTACGCGCCGTCGACGACTTGGGCTCGGTCCGGTCGATTACCGGACGATCGGATAACGTGCTACCCATTGAACGCCGTCCGCAAGCCAACGGTGGCCGGAAATCGGGATCGGAATCCCGGCGTCGGATAGGGCGAGCGCCCCTTTGACTTTGCCTGATGGGATCGGCCTCCTCCTTTGCTAGCATTACTGCTTCGCAGAAGGAGGCAACCGCCTGCCATCCCTCCTCACTCCGGACCATGGCCTAAACCAAGGCCCGGTTCAATAGCAGTTTATAATTACCTAACATTAGGTTGGAGGCTTCTCAGCCGGACTTGGAAGACCAATATATCTTTGATATATTAATATCTATCATCTGCCAAAACTTCTTCTAAATATACATTGAGGTCAGCTTGAAGTCAAACGGATTGAGCAAAAAACAGCAATACAATGTCCCTTAGTATGACCAAAACGAGTTTTGACGCCACAGTGCTCATTTTATTAGTTCATCTCATCCTGAGTTTTTCAACAATTCAGCCATTCTTTGCCAGTCCTTTGTGTCCCATCTCAAATACCCTCCATTTATCAACTTCAAAATATCACAACAACAAATAAACAGCCCCCAAAGACGACAAAACACGCAATTCCTAACAAACAGCCTAATTCAAAACTCCGTCACTTAGCGTGACATCGCATACTATTATGGTAAAAATGAAAGGCGCAATCCTCCCCTCGTGGGGCGAAGACAGCCTTGCCCAACCCTCCGCGTCTGATATTGGGTTGATGGACGTAGCTTTTTTTGTTTTTTATTTTGACGTGATCCTGTTATGAAATTTTTAAGCTCAACGTTAGAAGTGAGATTGATTTTTTGGCAAAATCCTCGTCCACGATCTTGATCGCAGTTATGCTATTGCAATCGGAATTGAGAGCCTTTAGGTTTTTAAACCAAACATTTTGACTTCTTGATTCTTTGAATACATTTTACTTGATTGTACGAGTGAGATTTAGCGCCAAATCCCAGTGATTTGAGATCGTCATCCCTAGTTTGTTTACACAAAAGCTGTGATTGTTTATCTAATGGGGAGGCCGTTACGCACGATCGATCCAACTTCGTCTGGAGACTGATCAGTTGATTAGTCTCTTGGAACCAAATTCTTGAACTGTTTATAGATGGGACGTGATCTTTAGTCACGTTGACTTTTGGTAAAGTTCCAGTCTACTATAATGGTTTGCGAAAAAACGATTCTTGGCCAATGTGTTTTTAGTAGCATTATGTACAGAATTCGTACTATCTGAAGCAAGTTTTTGTCATATTAACACCTTACTTGAACCTTGGACTGAAATTGGCAACAAAACATGTAGGTAATTTCTGTGACGCAATCTATAAATAAAAAAAATCTGGCCCCTTTGAATCACTATAAACAAAATAAGGGTGAAGGCGACACAAAAATAAACTTTCTACGTATATCTTCAAGAGACACAATAAAAACGTACCACGGACTCGCGCATTCATATTGGAAGTGTGTTCTCCACGAAAATAGGCCTTAATTTTGACCTCATAAGGTTGGGATTAAGATTGGTATGTATGACACCATGTTTCTACTATACGTTTACCTACCACAACGGGGTACGTCGCATGCAATTTCCATGGCGGGAGCATTTCCTATTAGAAAGGGGGACCAGCACAGTTTATGGTGGTGTACGTCATTTGGTTTTATGAGATTGTTATAGTTATAAATGACATCATAAATATTACGTCTTACGAAATTATTATTATTGGATTTCGAATCGTTTTTTATGGTTAACTAATAGGCAATTTGTATCGGATTTATACATTGTGTTATATTTATATGGTTATGATCATTGGTACGGTTATTTTATTAATTTTCGAGAAGACATTTATGTCTAGTGACACATTGCTTGGATTTTCAGTTAACATACAGTCGGGTTGAAATAACGAGGAGAAAGGTTAGATTGAAGATGAAAGATTGTACAGACACTTGAAGAGGCCTATGTCGAACAGTGGAAGCCTTTCGGCTGAAATAATGATGATGATATGTCCTCATAGTAGGTACCCAATTCCTACCCAATTCGTAAGAATATACAAGCTAACAAACATCAACTAATGCCTTATGCCATGGGGTTGGCAGAAACTACAAGACGCCACCTGACCGATCTTTACACACCTCGATTATTGCTTCGTTTGTGATCATCTGCCAAGGGATATACAACGTGTAACATTAAATGCGTAAAACCTCAGACACCCCAAATGATTTTTAATTCAGTTGACCTAATTCTGAGAAAAAAGTCATTAAAAAATAATTAAAGGTTTTATGTGCTGTTTTAGTTTTACTGGCAATACTGTTAATTTCTTGCGTCTGCGACGACCGTTTGATTTGTTTACTTCAAATTGTCTTATTCATGGTACTTGATGCAAGATTCGTATGCGCTTTGAAATAAGAACTATTTATTATTCCGCGTATGAGAAAATGTAAATTGGACGACAACCTTTTGAGTTCGTTTACCTATTTTGGCAGGTTTGCGCACGTGATAGCTTGACTTATTAATAAATAGCCACGGCAATATTTTTAATGAAGAAAAATGTGACCTTTATTAAAAAGTGGTTCAATTGATTCTGCTCGTTATTCTGATCAAACTATTTTCAGGTTTTGCGCATTTAATGTAGAAGAAAAAGCCCTTATTCTTTTGACCGAATGACTCACAGTAGCGCACTTTTATCCCAAACCATTAAACTAAAGCTAGTTACACGTGGAGGCTTTAAAACAAAACATCATCCCATGTGAATGTACTTAGTCACAGTTTTAATTAACATAAAATTCCTAGAACATACAAATGCAGAGCTGTTCTCTGTCACGACATTCTGCCATAACCTTTACAATGACATTTAATTTTGTCAGTCATCAAAATATAAACTGCCTCATCACTTCTCGCAAGTCGTCATGTTGTGGTCGATGCGGTCTCATCACGCAGAAATGAGAACTTGTTGCAAGGAGTTTCGTCAAAAATAAAAACTATGGGCACGTATGCATGATGCTTTAAAATTTAAAAATAGAATTAAAAACAACAAAAAAAAACTCATGTCATGACTTTTAGAATAACATCGGATTGTTGCGACTTTGTCAACAGATTGAATTCTCGAACAACTCAATTTGTTGATAGCAAGTTCAAAATAAACTGGGTCGAACTTGACACAATTGAAAGCTTAAAAACAAACTCTACCTACAAAGACACTTTTCGTCAACATTTTATTTATTTTTTTGCAAGCCCACGCCAACAGTGGCTGGAAATCGGGATCGAGATCTCGGCAGCTGGGGCGCGTGAGGAAGTCCGCTCCCCCACGCGTGCGTCCGCTTCCTTCGCTAGCATTACTGCTTCACAGAAGTAGGCGACCACCTGCTATTCCTCCTCGCTCCGGACCATGGCCTCTACTAGGGTCAGGCGTGAGAGGTCGCTGCCGCCGATCGCTTCCACGAAGAAACAGCGGTTCTTCGCGCAAGCCGTTGTGTCAATACTTGAAACCAGAAACAGCTGCCTAACTAAACATGGGTATAAATTCAACCCAGTAAAGTCATCTTGGGCCAGCCACTGTTACCAATTACCAAGTTATTTGCTGTCACGGGCTGACTCACTACATATTAATAATTTGTAAAAACGTAGTCGTTGATACACGCGGAAATTTGTAACTACAGCTCTCAGCTCCATAACAATAAATTACTGAACGATACTGAACTGCAAATTGCAATTCCTCCAACTACACTTGAGCATTCACCAAGTCTTTAGGCGTTATAGAAATTGAAATGACGTGACTTTATATCCAGTCTACCCATCTCTACTTCCAACATAGAATTTCTGACATAATATCCTCCAATCATTAACCTATTCAGTGTGTCACTACATTACCAGTTCTACCTGTATGCCGTCACGATGAGGTCACCACCTGGTCTAGATGACCAAGCCGGTCTTAAAGTAACACAGCATCACTTTACCTGAAACAAACAATGAAGCTATTAGTTGGGGGATCGTGATTGTAAATGATTATTAAGCAAGCGACAGTAAAATAAATTGTTTAATATTTGAGTGGTTAATGAGCTTAGCCAATTATATCTTTAGAAGTTAGTGTCAGAAGAGTCCATGGAGTTTCTAACACGTTCTTCTTCATAGAGATCTATGCTTTGGAATTTTGCATTTAGCTTAAATTTTCTTCTTTATAATGATATTTTATTAATCTTTTGAATACCGTAATTAGAGACATAATAGAAAGACAATAGGTTTGCGAACATCAGCGTTCGCTTGGGGCTTGAGTAATTAATACCTTGAATTCTTCAATTCAAAAGTGCCTATAAATAGTTTATTAGAAATACTTAAAGTTTTTGAGTTTCAATCAGGTTTATCATGTCATAGTTATTACGAAATTGAACAGTATTGTTTTACAATTATCTGCAAGAGCACCAGGGCCTTATTAGATGGTAGAAGATTTCATAAATCCTTGAGATGACACCCCAGATGCTTCTTAATTCTAGTACAATACCTATTAAATTTTATATTTAGATTAGAAGAGGCAGTCTCTTCGAACCTTTCAGGAAATAAAGCCTTGATATCCGTAAGTATATCTAGATACTATTATGACTTCATTATGAAATAACTCATTAGATTGGATTCAAACCTCAGTGTTCCATTCAGGGTTATAATATCTAGTTGTTAGATTATCTAGGTTCTTTATATAATCGTGATAGGTCAAATAAAACAGACTAATTGCGAATAACATACTATAAATCACACGTTTCAAACAGAAATAACTTTTCATTAAAGACGTCTTGCTCTTTACTTAGAGGGAAGAATTTTCCTCCATAATCATTTGACTTTATGGGCGGAATGGCGACCGTTGCCATCCAGCCAATGTAATAATTTAGACGTCTTATGAAACGCGTAGGAAGTGTCTAATTTAATTGACACTTATTGTTATTAAAGATAAGCGAATTATATTTAGAGTACTCTGATCAAAAGTTGAGAGAACAAAACATATGATAAAACATACTTATATTTATGAGCTGCGAAATAGATCTTGTTCTACTCTGAATCGAATTAATTCGACCGCAAAAAACATTGGAAAAATAAAAGCCAGCCAAAATAAAAAAAAACAGTAACTGCTGAGATTTCCACAATAAAACAAAATCCCTCTACAGGTATAAATAGGAAAGTATCCGAAACCATGCCTATATTTACGGCACTCAGAATAGCTACAATAAACACAATCTAATCAACGAAGCTACAAGAAACAGAAGATATGTTTACTCATCGAGTTTTCGCCTAAAATGTGCTACTCTCGGAAAATTTTCACCAGGCTATACAATATACATTACGTCCCCGATAGAATTGTACACGTAAAGGGTAAATATAAGAAGGGGTGTCGACACTAAGTTATAATAAGGAAAAGAGGGAGCAAATAATCTCAGTCAAGTAACAAGCTTTCTAGAGTTTAGTTGATTGCCCGCCATCACAGCACAAAAAACAAGATAATATCATTTCGCTGATTAGCAGGATCTTTGGCACGAAACAACATTCTGAATACCATCAGCAGATATATCAAATAAGCCTTTACACCCATGGTTCCTAACCTGGGGGTAATTACCCCTACAAGGGTAAAACTGGTAGTCTTCGGGGATAATAAGCTGGTATAAAACAATACAACATTATTTGTCATATGCAAAACCTGAATGTATTGTATTTTATTCGGAATCAGTAACTGAATCGATTCCAATATTTTTTACGCTAAGTTATATTTTTCCCAAACATATTTAAAAAGGTTACAAGTTGGACACCACCGATACTAAGTACAAAACAGTTCACTGGCTTTAGGCGCCAGTGCACAGCTGGATACAGGAGTAAAACAACCCCTCAATCACCTTGATGGCACGGTGACCATGTGTTTGAGTGAACAACAAGCTTATAACTTTGTGACTTTTCATGATACCAGTTATGAAATCTTGTACATAGATTAGATTCTTTATATAAAAATACTAGACCCGTGTTTCGCATATACTAAAAATAAGGTTGTAAAACGGATCAATAACACCAAATCTAGATCGACTTCATACTTTGTACAAGTATATTGCATGTGTAATAAAGTCTATTTGATAACGTGAAAGGTGGGGGGGGGTAAATCAGTATCTGTAGCCAAATCATAGGGGTGACCAGATCTAATAGGTTGGTACCACTGCTCTAGACTTGCTCCTGCCAGGACTACTGAAATTTTCGAAAGAGTCACCATCGCCCTGGAACGTAAAGCAAACTGGAGGACCACGTGTGGGTTTTAGTTAGTAACAGTCTGACCCTCCTTCTCGCTCTACAATCGCTCCACACTGATTATTTCATTATTATTAACCCAAAAAGGGTTACCTTCTGACAAGCGGAAATTCTCACCAATGCACAAGCTATTCTCATAAGTTCGTGGTTACACTGATCAAGAAGTTTAGCATCACCATCATTTCAATACTCAATATTTTATTGCAATCCATATGTGTAGGTATATATGGTATTGAAAATTGTCACAGACAATAAGGACCTGACGGGCACAGCAAAATTAGGAGAGAGAAAGAGGGCTAAATAGCAATTCAAGGAATTCAATAGTATTGTAGATCTAATGTGACGCGATTATTTAGGTTTATTATAATATATGTACATCATTATAATATTTCATCCGAAAGAAGTCTATAACTAGACATTGACATCGCGGATTCTGGTTGCTATGATGGCTTTCTTTTAATACGTTTCGAAGCTGATATTGGACAAGCGCAGGCTTATCCTTTACACCCAATATAAGCTTCATATCTTCACAGTTCCATGTTCCTAACATAATATTAAAATAACGTTCGAAACGTGCGGCTTTCTCGGTCCGTTCACCAGGCCGTCTCCGGCCCAGACTGTAGCGTAAACACAGTCAACAAACAGACGGTAAGATATACTTGAAACATATTGACGTGTGTTTGTTTCTCTAAGCTTATAGAACTGCAGTGCGGACATGTTATATTTGTCTTCATGATTGTAAATTCAGGTTGATGGTTTGTAGATACATATTTTTTGAGATATATCGTAAACAAATAGTTTTCTGTCTGCAGTTCTACCGTATCATTGGATGTTAGTTTCTGCTTTTTCGCTTTTTAAATTTATATTTACTTTCATATTACGTGTGTATGTAAAATTTTGTCTGGGAGAAAGCGTCTCTTAGCTTGTGCGTCTCCTCGCGCAAGCTAAAACAATCACAAACGCAGAATTCTGTCTCCTATCGTGATTGCTAAACCTCCCCGTTTATTCAGATGACATTTTATCCGTTACAGCCTTCAAAAATCTCTACAGAAACCGAATCGTTTCTGACATCTAAACATTAATCAAGTCGAGATGATATCGTTAGCACGATCATGAAGACTCTAATTGGGGTCAACAGTCCGCTATCGACGCTGGTGACTCATCGCTACGATAGACGCCAGGGGTTAGAGGGTTCAAGTATCTAACTATCTATAAGGACTGCTGTTGTGAAGCTTAAAGTAATCAACCTGGTCAAAAAGTTTTGTTTTTTTTAATACTGAAACACGTTCAGCCAGAGTCAACATCACGACTACCAGAAAATAGCTGAGTCAATGAAGCTTGATAAGTCCCATAAAAACGACTTAACTCTTGTCAGCAACGAAATTGTTCAGTAATTAGAATAAACATCACCGGTCTATCTAACATCGACCTTTACCCTTTTTCTAGGTCATCAAAATAGCTGCGCCTGCTCCGGGTGACAGACCGGGTGGAACACTCCCTTTTGCTCCACTTTTACTCACTAAATATCACCTTTTTTATATCTTTTGTTTACTTGATCCATCATCAAATAACTTCTTCCGCTCTGGGTGGACTTGGAAAAGTTATTGAGCCCATTTTGCGAGGCCTACGGTAACTTCTTCGAAGAGTCCGCAGGCCTGGAAGTCATAGACAGGTCTCGGCGGTGCTCCGCCCAAGCGGGACAGATCTCTACCTTATGCTCCACCATGTGCTAACTTCTTCTTCTTTTCGAGTCGATGGTAAACTCGCTAAACTGTTAGGGCCCAGTAGGTGGCTACGTTAACTGCAGCATCGGTGGCACTCATTAAATCCTCCATGTGCTAAATAAAACCCGCCTATGTTAGTTCAATAGCCCTTTGTGTTCCAGGGCTTCGGTAATTTTATCGAAAAATCTCGGACCTTTACCCCAACAATTCGAATTTCAAATAATTTATGTAAACAATGAATTTTCAAGCAAAGTAACCGCCGAAGTGACACGTCCTTGACACGACACGTGCAAAGAATTTCCTCTGCAAAATCAAGAGATTTTATTCTGCTGTGGAAAAGCAAACCAATGTCTTTTCGGTGCGTAAAAGAAAATTTTGTGATTTTACCTACGCATACCATGGAAATACAATTTCATTTTTGTTTTCCTTAACCAAAACAAAGCATTGAGCTGATGTAAGTTTGATATTCTTAAACCCTTCTTAGATTCTTTATACGATCCTAAATCTTAAGACTCATCATCTTCCTACCTTTGTCCAGTGTTAATTGGGGTCAGTGTAACTAATTTTTTCTTCCATTCAGTCTTACCACCGGTATCACGCACACGCTATCACTAAGTCCCTTTTCTTTCATATCAGTCCTCACACAATCCATCCATCCTTCATACTTATAACTCTTATAGTAACATGCGTTTCATACCTTGTCTTCACATGACCATACCCTGACATTCGATTCACCTTCAACTTTTCAGTCACTGGCGCCTCTTTCAATGGCTGTCTAAGACTTATTTTTCTCATAGTCATAAAAGGAAACCAGGTTATTATGGATGACGACCAAGACAAGCCAAGAGAATATTCATTAATGTCCATTCAGGCAATTGAATGCTGAGTGGGCTATAAATATTTAATGAATAAATTAAATTAGGTACATGAAGCCAATTATAGCGATGGTATTAAGAGAATCGATGAACCAAGTACCGTACAACAAAGGTCCTGTAGAAATTAGTATGAATTTAGATAGTTTATTTTTAACTTTATTTTTATGGGCTTTTATCCCATAGGGTATGAGCCCCATCGTAACCTAACCTAGTTTATAACAACAACTTCGTAATGAGCACATTGAATTGAATGTTTTATACCAAAGTTGAGCTATCGACATATTGCCAATTTGGAATGATAATATAAGCTGTGTGAAAGACAATGACTAAGTTGACAACTAATAGTAAAATGGGAGAAGAGTTTCCTTCTACCATAAAATCTCTATTAAGCTGCACCAAACCCATTTTTTCTTGCTGTAAGAAATCATCAAACAAGTTCAGTCATGGCGGTGCAAAAAGGAAGGGCTTTCACTGACTAAAACCCATAAGTGTTCCTTCAACTGTTCTTTGCGTTCTAGGACCACGGTAACTCTTTCCAACAATCCAGCCAAGGCAACAGTGGTGGTCCTTTCATCCACAAAATAACACGAAGATTCAGAAAAGTGTAACACAATTTTATGAAGACTACCCTCGGACAACCCAACGTACGGCGAGCGTCAACCCTTTAACTGTTTGCATCAACCTTTAAACTGCGTACACCAAAGAACTGGTACAATTTGCATGCTCAAAGATAGAGTCAATAGCTTCACCGTCAAAGATTGCATAATTTCTTACCATCAAGTTTTTTTTTTATGGTAGGCAAAATCATCAAATGACAAATCCCGCCATTGGGTGGGGCGGGAGATAGTGTCACTCTTACTTACTAAAAACCTACCCTGTTCCATTCATTGCCATCGATCCAGGGCCCCGGGGTTCATTTTCACTTAACCTTTGGCCCCAGTAGGCTTCGGCCCTGCTAGGCCCCAGTTTGCTGACAACTCCTTGAGGCGCGCGGAAACAGTGCGCGCCGTAGACGACTTGGGCTCGGACCGTTCTGTTACCGGACGGACGGACAGCGAGCTACCCATTGCCCGCCGTCCGCAAGCCCGTGCTTACGGTGGCCGGAAATCGGGATCGGAATCCCGGCGGCGACGGCGGCGTGTGCGCCGTTGCCTGATGCGGTCGGCCTCCTCCTTTGCTAGCATTACTGCTTCGCAGAAGGAGGCAACCGCCTGCCACTCCTCCTCGCTCCGGAGCATGGCCAGTACCAAGGCCCAGCGCGAGAGATCGCCGCCGCCGATCGCCCCCAAAGGACACGGTGATGCTCTTCCCAAGCGGGGCACTCCTCGACTGTGTGCTCTACCGTGCCCACCGGGCGGTCCGCACAGTGGCGACACCCCGGCGTACCACCGCGTACTTGCCGTGTTCGGTTAGCACCTGCGTCAAGCGGAAGGTGACGATGCAGTGAGGCCTTTCCAGCCACGCCTCAAAGAAGAGCCTTACCGCCTCGATCGTGGCGTGCCCAACCATCAGGTGGGATCGCTGTCAAGCACTATTTTATATCATTTTAAAAAAAACACTTTGAAGAGTTAGAATAAAATAGAATAAACTTTATTGCTCATTTACTCTAGTGGAGTATAGTACACGCATAGATACCTTACTATGTATCAATAATGCATTTCTATATATATAATAGAAATGCATTATTGATACCGTAGCCTTAAGGTCAATCAATGGCAGAGGCAGCATCAAAGTAAATGATTTATTGTATTAAGTAACTCAAGTGCTGAATGTGTTAATAGTAAAGATAGTGTTTTAAAATATAACGTATTTGTATATATATATAATTATATGAATCTTCTTGTGGAATCATAATGGACTAAAAAACAAAAAGTTTTCTCAATCAGAAACCTATACCAGGGGGCTTACTCTCGAGTTTAATTCCGATCGGTCGACATTGGAATTCTGACGTTTCCTACTCTTGAATTCGATGCTAGCGCCAAATTGGTTTAAAATTTTGTGACCACACACGATTTCACTTCGTTTCTCAAAATGGTCACCAATTTGACGCTAGCATTGCACACAAGTGTGCTTATCAAATTCAAGAGTACGAAACGTCGCAATTCTAACGTCGACCGATCAGAATTAAACTCAAGAATAAGCCCCCAGGTCTGCCGCACTAATTAAAAACGCAGTAAGGAAGGATTTTTGGAAAATTGAGTTACTCATAGACTCGGATTCCTCGTGATAAGCTCTGTATAGTTATTTAATCTTAAAAAAAAAAACAACTAAAACCTCCGTACTGTACTTTTAATTAGCGCGGCAGAGGTAAGAATGAAGCGTTTTCAAACGACTACGTGCCTTTTAAATGCTATCAAAAAATCCGAACGATAAAGACAGCCAATCCTTTCTCCACTTTCATTAAATACTTGGAACATTATCTACAGCACTTATGAACTACATGAATTCCTTGATAGTGGCTGAATCTTCAATGCATCTGTGCAATCAGTTATATAAGTGTGCTTATCAAATTCTTCAAGTAGTATATCGAATGTGGATGCAATATTAAACTCGTTAAAAAATAAAAGGACAATTATGACATTTGCGAAAAACCCTAGAATATAACTTGGAAAGAAACGGAAAGAAACAATAAAATATTAAAAGATACCGGTGTAGTAGTAGCTATTTTAGTAGACAAGCCACTAGTAGTCAAATGTCAAAACGAGCCTTTTATTTTTTGACAACTTAATGTGGTTGTTAGTCAAGTTTCATTTGTGTTCTATTTGAGTGTTTAAACTTCTACTTTTTACAATATTTTTATGCTTTTTGCAATAATTATGTTTATCACTCAGAGCTATATTAGTATTCTACTGATGAAAAAAATTCCATAATCAGTGCAGTAGTTTTTAGTTTATTCGTTACAAACAATAACACAAATCCTTTCTCCTAATAATATTAGTATAGATAATTAAAATTGACAGTTCGATGTTGGTGAAATAAACAGTAAGTATATTGGCTATTTCACAAAAAAGAAAGTTGTAGAGAGAAATTTTTATTTCGAGCACAACTACGCGCGAACTACAATAACTTCCATAGTATTGGAAAAAGTCGTTTGAAAGGAGTCATAGGTAATAGTCACAGAATAATTAATTTTCAAACAATAAATTTGTATTTTACCTCGGTATTCATTATGTTTCGCTTTCGAGTGTATATTATGACTGTTACTAAATATTGCAAAAACCATTTTTTCAAATAGCAAATTCCATCAGCTACTTCATTAAGTTTTAAGGGTATGCGGAACAGAACGTTAAGTCTCGCAAACCTCCATTTAAAAGGTCCAGGGTCTTCTGACCAGACCAGTTAGCCGGACCAAACACAAAATTTTGGTACAAATAAACTCTTTTTCTTTCTTTCTTTCTTTCAGAAGACCTCGTGTCTGGGCCGGACAATTGTCCGATAGTTGATTTCGGACGTATCTATTCTAAAATATCGCGATGCAGGATTTTGTAACTAACGCAGCTTAATTATATGTATACTCCATCGTAAAGTTAATAATAACCTACTTTTTTGTATATGCCTAAGGACCACAAAATAGCCTACTATGATTTCTACACATTTTCCTCTCTGTTATCAGTAACATTTACCATTACAATGCCTATGACCTTGATGCATGATGCGGTGACGAATGCACGTGAAGTCATCTCCTAGTATTGTGTACCAATTGGTCCTTTGTGGCGGTAGTTTAATATTATTGTTGGGTGCGTATGGATGGGCAGTAGTTGGCGGAAGTTATAGTTGCCAAAAGAAATTGGATAAAGTGGCATTTAGTTTTTAAATATTTGGAGCAGATTTTAGATACCTTTTTTTTTAATGATATAAACTGGTGCTTGACTGCGATCCTATATTAAGAATCACTCTAGCCTTGAAGACACCTAAATTATAATCGGACGGAAAGACTGCAGCCGGCAAATTGTTCCAGTATTTCGTTGTACGCGGTATTAAAGACGAGGCGAAACATTTAGTCTAGGCCGTAGAGGTGTCAATAATATAAATATCAAAACCGCACGTCGGGTTCTCCGATGGTAGAAAGGTGATGGCGGAATTAAGACATGTAATTCCCGCGCACAGTCTCCAAAATGCATCCCGTAACATACCGAAAGGCTGGCTACCCTACGCCCGTGCTCCAGGCATTGTAGATTGCCTAATGTGGATCACCAACTATCTTCAAAAAAACCTTTAGAATATCAATGTAGAGGGAGGGTAAGGCAAACTTTTCAGTCACCGGTGTGAATGAAAAGTTGTGTGGGAATCGTTTGTGTGTGTGTGTGTGTGTGTGTGTGTTACCGAGGAATAAGAAAAATATGAATGGTTTACAAGAGGGGAAGGCCAAAGAAACGATGGTTAGATTGTGTGAAAGTGTACCGATACGACTACAAAATGGTATGGTTACTGAGTTGACTCATAGAGAAGTAAAGAATACAAAATGGATTCGAAACGAAGGAAGACGTAAGTTTGTATGTATGTGTGTGTATGTTTGTTACTCCTTTACGCTCAAACAGTTTAATGTATTTGAATACGAGCAGGCCATAGAACATCGGATAATTTTTATTTTGACAGTTGGTTATTTGGTTCTCTTGATATAATTTCCTACTTACAAACGGATGAAGACACTGTGCAGAAGTCCACAGATTAATCTTGAGTGCCAAATAAAATTAGTTTCATAAGTGAAATTTTAGTGCATCAAAATGCGGACATACCTCACTAAATAAGCAATATAAAAACACAAACAACACGAATTCGCGTCTACAAAGAATCCATTGGACTGCCAGTCTGAACACGCAAACAAAACTGAAATAATCGACATAGTTGCCAAAACTCACGCGCACAAAATACCACGCGTTTTTATTGCGTCTTTTGAAAGAATCTCAAGCGAAATTGAGAAATCGCGGAAATTATTTACTTAGACGTAAAAGGAACTAGTGTAAAAAAAAAACTGTTGTTATTTTTCGTTAGAAGTACCACTGCAGTTAAGCAGGGAACTGACAAGTGAAGATTTATGGGCTCGCTTTGTTTTTTCATTTTAGACGTGTACTTACTGCTTCCATTAGGATCTGAAGTTTTCTACTTCAACTTGATTGCTTTGTTTAAAAATATACAGGCTATACGCTTAGTAGAAAGATTAAATCATTTAAAGTGACCTTTGTGGTCGTCAGCATGATTCATCATTATTAGTTGAAAAATAGATCCTGACGTAACTGTCTCTGTATTCACAATTTTATCACTACTATGAACTCTATTTACTACACACGGTATAGTAAATAGTTTTCCTGAGAACGCATTCCTAGTTGACAGAGTAAACATCAGTCTCTTATAGAAAGGTGCGATGTGATACTTGGACGATTTAGCTGTAAAACATTTGCTTCTATGGTAGTCGCATTGACTGGCCTGTTAGTCAAGTGATTGATGACCCTGACTGCTATGCCAGAGGTGATGGGTTCGATTCCTACCCAGAACAAATGTTTGTGTGATGAGCACGATCATTTGTTCTGTCTGGGTATAATTTATCTATAACATGTATGTATTATAAGTATGTTTATCAGTTGTCTAGTACTCATAACACAAGCTCTGCTTAATTTGGGAGTAGACGGCGTTGTGTGATAGTTGTGGAATATTATATTATTATTATATTATTTTGCCCGTCTGTGAGGGCCTTAACATTCAGTACAAGCTCCAGTACCTATTACTTTAGGCGGTGACGCGACCACGAGGAAGGTAATAAACTTTTTAATTGTCCAACCGTAAACACGGTGATTTAGGGTAGTCAGTGAAATATTAGAATCTTGCTCAATACTTTACGGCACTGCAGAGGAAAACTCATAAGTGAAATTGTCTTGCAGTATGTGGGTATTGCGGGTAGTAGGATTTATTATGGATGCTGTACCGTGCCCAGTGTTAGCCGAGATCCGACAAGGAACTGCCTGGTATTGTCTTGTCATCTCCCTAGCCTTAACCGTCTAGTCTACTTCCAGTATATATAGCAATATACGGCTGAATACGCGTGTTTCACATGGAGCGACTGCCTATCTAACTTCCACAACTCTATAGACTGATGGTCAGACTTTCTGACGTCTGACTACCCGTAACGACTGTCAAAGATCTACGGATGACAACCGGGACCAGCGGCTTTACGTCGATTCCGAGAAACGGGGTGTCAATAACGTCCTAGGTAAACTTAAAAAAGTACCTACATATGCATTGAAAAATGTACATTGGTACTTGCCCGGTTTCGAACCAGCAACCGTGACCATTACGGAAATGTATGGTTTCACCGTATTGTCTGTCTAGTCTATTTTAGAAAATCTAAGAACGCATAGCATTTCTAAGTGCTTTGATAACCATACTCTCAGAAGCTGGGTGGTATTTATTTAATTCATCTGCCGTAAATCATTCATTTAACGTAGTCATTCATTGATTCGTAATTAGTAAGCTCAGGCTCAGCAGCACTGAGTGAATCTTCACCATCTGATAATGTATGGCATGTGGTAACCAATTGATGACTGGACTTTTAAATTCAAGAAAAGGCTATTTAAATAGAAACTTTCAATGGAATCGAAACCACTTGAGAAACGTGTAGAGACGTTTACTCATTGAGCCTTTGAATGACGTCTTTTAATTCGCTGGTCGATAGGCTTTGATGAGTATTCAACACCTCTTTCCATGCGCCCAAGAAGGAATCACAGAACTTTACTTTATGCGATCCAATCCTTATATACCAATTACCGAATCATCAAATAAATCCTCCTGCTCTACCTAGAGCAAGAGGGAGTGTCTGACTTTTACTGACTAAACCCTACTAGTGTTCCTTCTTTTCGAACACTCCCGACAGCCCTGGCAGCTCCTATACTTTTTCTGATTTTTAGGACCTCGAGTACTTTGCACCCTTTTATGAAGAACAACACCAATAGATCCTTCAAGAGCGTCCCCTTTTGACATCTTCTGTTAGTCGCTTTTTGTTCATCCTCTCAACATGACAAGGATTTTTTGAACCATAATCACCCCTATTATATTCCCATTGCTGGAACTCAGGCCTACACTCTAGGAATTGGTGGATGTCACATGTCTTCGAATTTTTTGTTCTAGGAACGCTACTTCTCGATGAAATAATTGTTTTCCTTCACCGTTTGGAGAGCAAAGGGCAGCTTTTTTTATAAACGTAAAATTATGAATGACATTCATAAACGATCTATCGATAGCTCGTGGCTGACAGGTGTTGTTAATTACATCCATTCTTAGCGCAAACTATACGCGACTGTTTCTGTATTATCATGTCATTTCCTGTCCACGATTGGCTTTGCCACTTGTCCAGTTGGTCATAAAATATAAATAACACGTCTTTTGCAGGCAAAATATATGTAGGTATAATATTCTCGTATAGTTGGCAAAAGAAAAATGTCAATAGCAAAAAACAAAAAAACAACACAGGACCAGCTGGTCACCAAACTGGGATATCGAGTGTAAGCTTAAAACTATTTTTGTATGTTTTGTCTCAGTAAAATCTCAGTAAGTAGTAAGGCACTACTACTTCGTATCGTAATCCTGTAAATCATCATCATCATGTATCAGGGTTTAAGCAAGGATCAAGCAAAAGAACAAGGTGGTCCTTAGCTCCCTTAGCTCGAAAGACCAAAATCTCCTGAAAGACCAACAATTTTTCATAACAGAATACCATTAAAAACTTCTACAAGCTGCGTGCAAGTACTTTATTATTTAAAAACCCATTTGCAAACCATTACGCCATCGTTTCTTTGGCGTCTCTCACAACAGCAGTTTACACCTCAATTCTTCTTAAACTGCGGAACGAAGCGTGCAAAAAAACAAGCAAAGTTACAACACAGTGCAGACACTGCTATCTAATTGTATGCTTAGAGAAAGGGTGTCCAAATAATTGGCCTAGTATGCGAGCTAAGAATAAGGGGTCGGAGTACAATCGTTTACGTGTACAGCGTCCGTGGCTTGGCAGACCGTGATTGAGGACAAAGCAATTGAATGCACTGAAATCTGACATATTTCTGTCTTCTGTTGAACACGCATTCTTGTTGTCGCTTCGCGATGAATGAGTCGGTGTTTCCATTCATCAGCTTTTATTGATTTAACCCGAGTGGATGAGTAGTGAACATTTATTATTTGATGTGATACAATTGTACCAAATGAGAGCCAAGCTTTATTTAATCGCTTGAAGCTTCTGAGCCCCTGAGTATATTCAATAAAACATCTATCTAAAGACTGAATGCATTAGATTGTATTGTAACACTTAAAATGATTTTAAAAGAGTGTCCATGGAGTTTCTTGCACGTTCTTCTCCATAGAGATCTACGCTTTGGAACGTGCAATTTAGCTTCACTTTTTTTTTTTTGACTGACTGACATTTTGACTATTCAAAAGTGCCTGTAAATGGTCTATTTGAAATAAAAGAGTTGATTTTGATTTTTGATAAGTTTAACAATTTACGTACGTGGTGACGAACCCTTGTGATAATTAATTTAGTTTATGGAAAAATTGTTCTCAAATAAATAACTAATCAATAACTAAATTTGCCTTTGTGTCTTTTTTGAGAAATAAATATCTTTATTTATTAGGACATTCAGCAAATGATCAGACATACTACAACCAACTAGCTTGTACCAGCGGCTTCGTCTACGTAATAGTAAAAAAAAATATCAGAAGGAAACATCCTCCTGGAATAAAAAAAAACAATCCTATCTTATGTCCTATTTCAGACTATGAGCAACGTTGGAGCGTAAAGAAATAACGAACATACATACAAATTTTGGCCTTTACATTATTTGTGTGATGGTCTATTTGGAATGACAATTTTGAAACAGGAGATAAAATTTTAGTATTGGTCTTTGTATTTAATTAATTTGTCGAATTAGATTATGCAAAGCAGGACAGAGATCAGCCTAGACCAGAGCCCTTAGTTGCTTCATAGTTACTAAACTGTTTTGTAAATAAGTAATGAATATGTGGCTCCAACGCAATCTTATCCGTGCGAATCTCGGATCCAAACATTCCACAGAACATGATCCCTATGTCCGTCCCCTCCATAACAACTCTACATTACTCTAATCTCCTGTTATTTCGGTCCGTAATCGCTTATAAAAGAGTTTCATAATCAACTGACGTCATATCCCTGGTGGTCACTGTATTTATATCTGCCCTGCGGCCATTACTGAGGAATGCGTGCCATCTGGTGTTTTGTTAGTAGGGCAACAAGCCACTTTACATTGAATGGTGCGTCTAGCACAGCATGAAATTGAAGAAAATTAGGATTGGCATGACCTGGATCTGTGTTATGGAGACGTGAAGATGCGATTGGGTCATGGTTAACAAGCATGTGGTGCATGCAACGGATATTATTGGGTTGGTCCTGAATACCATCATATTTTAAATTTAGATATAAGACAAGTTAGGCAAATTGATTGTATTTGTATTTTTACAACTATCACACAACGCCGTCTAGCCCCAAAGCTAAGCAGAGCTTGTGTTGAGTACTAGACAACTGATAAACATACTTAAATATTTCTAAATACATACATATTATAGATAAATTAAACCCAAACACAGAACAAAATGATCATGCTCATCACACAAATAATTGTCTTGGATAGGAATCGAACACTAAACACTAGACCAACAGGCCTATCGATTGACGGGTAAAAGGTTTTAACTCCCAAATTTTTCAGAGTGACCCGCAGAAATGATGTATGATGCTTTTCGTTGCATTACATAATAAACAGTTATTATCTCTACAATTGCAAGAATAGATTTATGTTTATCAATTTTTATCGCCAAATTCTTCACTACTAAATCCATTTTAAAACGAAAGTCAGCGATAAGATAGGTAATGGCACTCCCAATATTATTGGGTCACTCAAATAAACATACGGCTACAAACAACGGGTGGACTACTTGAATTCTTTGGATATTCTAGAAACGTCTACTGCCCTGGAGTGAACTATAGGGAACCGAGTAATAAAACGTTGCAACCTAGGACCAGTTTTTTAAGAAGCGTGTTGGTAGGGCGGGAAGAGAAAGTCCTGAGAAGTTTTGTGTGTGAATATGGATGGCTATAAGAATAAGGGAAGGCGATAACCAAAGAAAGATAAACAGACTATGTGGAAGATGATAAAGCCATATCATCTTCCAATCGAGTTGACTAATAGACGACTAACTGAGAATAACTTCTTAGTCAGAAAGCATATCGACGACCCCAAATATATTAGGAAAAGGATCACCAGACCGTGACGATTTAGACTCCTTCCTTCTCCTCCTCTAAAGGATTGGCCAGAAGTGGCTAAAGACAGGAAAGAGTGGAAGAATGGAAGGGAGGCCTTTGTCCTGCAGTGGGACACAACAGGCTCATAATAAAAATAATAATCATCAGGTTGAGTCGATCCGACAGCACCAATTCAAAATATCCCATGACAGCCGGACATAACATCAAATTCCGTTTATAAAATTATCCTTAATCGGCCTCCGTAGTGCCAACTGCACGCTGCACGTAAGAATACCATGCAGGAATGCCAACATTCGCGTGTGTACAGGAAATGACGCTATGCTTGTGATGTGAGGACGTGGCGATGGCGTGAGGATATTTCGTAATATGTTGCACTATATCAAGTTTTATTTTTATTCATTTCAAATCCTATATTCATTTTATACGTCGTTATGATTTTTAACGTGTTAGTAAAGTTAGTGGAGCGGAGAATGCATTTAATGAGACCAAAGTTGCGTCAGGCACAAATAAAATTTGGACAAGAGGCCTCATTTATTTACGGTGCATTATGAAATATATGTAGGAATTCGCTAGCTAGACATTGTTATGGCATCGCCAAGGACCATTCATTGTTTTTGTTTAAGGAGCAACGCTATGTTCAAAACTAAACACTGCCGTTCCAAGAACTTCGTATATAAACGAACTTCATACACGTATTCCTTTTTTTGGCCGACGACCTTATGAGGGTCACGGGAATGGATGCGAGGCACACAAAACCGGTCTTCGTGGGAGGCCTATGTTCAACAGTGAACGTCTATCAGTAAAACTGTAAGTGCAGTTATCATTTTCGATCAGGATAAACCCCTTTCTGCCCCGTGATCCACACATTACATTTTCATCTCTTTTGTTTCCTCATCCACTTACACATCGATAATCACGTACCTAACACTAACTTCAAAATAGATTTACTATAAATATTGTTACTATAAACACGCGAGTTGCATCACTCGTTATATTTAACGTTTGCGGTTGTAAATATATAGTTAGGCACTCGTTAAATCGTTATTTCGGTTTGGTAACCACGAATGTTCGTTTAGTTTTATAATTGTTATAAATGTTTCATTAGTACCTATTATTAAGTTGTAGCAACAGATTGCTGTTAGTATTTTATTCTGGTTTTCTACACCCACACATTACAATGGAGTAGGTGCGCCATTGTTGGATTTTGTTCTGTTAATTTTTTTTGATATGTCATTTAGTATTTCTTTGTTTTAAGCTGCGAGTATTATGCATCACTAGCTTTCACCAACGGCTTCGCCCGAGTGATAGTAGTTTCCTCCATAAGAATTGTGAACTTCCGACTTCTGCAATGTTGGAAAGCCTTCCCACAAGGTGGACCGATAACCTGATAAAGGTCGTGGGAATTTGATGGATGTGAGACGCACAGGACTGGTCGTTATGGCGACACTTGGGTGAGGCCTATATCCAATAGTGGACGTCTTTCGGCAGAAATGATGATAACGAAAGTGTGGATCCCCCTGAGGCGATGCATTTTGTAAAACCATTTCTAATTCTTTTTACACACCACCTCATACACCTCTGTGGTTTTACAGCGTTCTATAAGTGAGTGAGTCAAGACCTTGCCTTGTATACAGATTCACTACTTAAATGCTTGGTCTACGTTAGAAATAGAGTTAGGAAACTCGTGAAATTAATCAACGCAGACTTCAATTAACTGTCGTAAAGTCATGGCTTATCTTGAGCGATCTTGTTCGTTCAAGAGGAAGATTGGTCAAAAGAAGCCGCTTTACGTGTAGTATTTTATAAACAAAGCTTTTTGTGCCAAGACTACTAGGCTAACTACTGTAAACCTCTGAAGAAGCACTTATGCACGGAATAAGTATGAAAATTGGATTCTTGCACTACTGTGTAACATGAAGCCTAAATAAATAAATAAACCTTCTCTTGACACATTATGGTAAATACTCCAGGGTAGTACCTATTTGATGAAATAGATCCTCAGTAGGGTTAGCTGAACTGAGAGGGTTATATTGACGATTTTAGTGATTATACACCGTTAAATTTTGATTTCATTTGACTTTATAAATAAGAGATATAATTTGACCTTATTTTTTAATTTTATCTTCACAAATCGATAGTGTTTTATATACCGAATCGGCCCACCACGGGATTAAAACGATCAAAATTTAACCGTGTACCTATATATAGAGTTACTGGTAATTAGTGAACGATACTTAAACACGTGATTGTAGTCATAATAACAAACAACTTTTACTAAGGGACCAAATCTGAAATCGCGAAAAAAATCAGCCAAGTTCAGTACATTTTGACTAGATACGTGAACACAAATATACTGACCATCAGATTTTTTTTCGCGATTTTAGTTTTGGTTCCATAGTAAAAGTTGTTTGTTATCATGACTACAATCACGTGTTTAAGTATCGTTCACTAATTTCCAGTCACCTTATATATTCTAGGACACGCTGGATTCCTTACGACATATTCCTTCACCATTTTGATAGCAGTGGTGATGAAATATTCGACTCACAGTAATGCGCCTGGCTGAGTTTGAACCCGCATCCTACTACACGTTAGCCGAAGCCGTTGCCAATGATCCACCATTGCTTAACACAAATATTTAGCACATAGTTTCAAAGCAAAAAATACACCTATGCACATAAAATTAAAATAAATAAATAAATTAGCATTTGAATAAAAGCTCTTTTCTACTTATCATGGTTGACAAAACATTCCGCCCCTCACCGCCAAGCTCCAGCCAGTGACGTGCACAGATATTCAAATCGATTACCAACAACAATGGGTAATTCATATACACTGCTTATCTGGGCACGCAGCGTGGAATATGAACTGAGATAATATAATATTATGTGATTTTATTTTATTATATGACTGTCCGGATGATGACTGAATGGCTACCGTTTGATATGGGCGTTGGATGACCGGTAAATGATTTTTATGTTATGTTACGTCTACATGTAGGCCCAGCCTCGGCCAATCGCCATTGTGTTAGTGGGGTTTCCCCGTTTGTACTACACAATAGCGATTGGCCTAGGCTGGGCCTACATGTAAACGTAGCATTAGCTTTTTTCAATTCCTGCTAGGCAAACTGATAGTTTATATAAAAAAAAAGACAAGGTCAGATCTAGATTCGCCAAAATTTGAGAGGTCTTACTTTCGCAATAACTAATGAAACGTTTAACAATATACCCATTTCACTATTCGACGGCACGCGATTGGCTGCTACGCTACGAGTCACGGATTCGATTCCCGTGCGGGCTTCCGCACGGGACAACTATTTGTAAGACCTGCAGATTTGATCCGGGTCTGGGTGTCTTGTGTAGTTAAATGTTTGTGAACGCATCCATGATAAAGATGCGATTCGTAATGTGAAACAACGTTTTTCCTAAAAAAAACTGCTATACAGTTTGAAGACTATTTACGCAGTTAGGAAATAAACGAGCGAGAACATGATTAGAGGGCTGACCGGTGACCTCGCTAAACCTACTTCCGTTTACACCCACCCCGTGCAAAAACATTAGGGGCTGTCTATTTTTATACGGAAAACAGTTCAATGAACTGCGAAACTCATTTTCATAATCATTCATTGACATACGAGTAGTAACACACCACCATGCCTTTAGAAAAACATTTTTTTATTTGTACATATAAGAACAAAACAAGGACCTAGCATAGAGATACTCTTTCTCTTTTTATACTGGCTGTACAGTAAACTCGGGATTATTGTCAAACTACTGCGTACCTTAAGGGCGCCTTCGAAATAGCCGAAAAGTGCCGTGAGACGGCAGCGCGGTTGTTGCGCGCCAGTCGTATATTTTTATTTATATGGAAAAATAAAGTAGCGCTACACTTTGCGGCTTATTTAAAGGCGCCTTTTTATTTTAGATTTAGGTAACTAAGGTGGCAGTGGGCAGGGCACATTGCTCGCAGAACAGATGGACGTTGGGGCCGAAAGGTTCTGGAATGGCGAACGCGTACCGGAAGACGCAGTGTTGGAAGGCCTCCTACAAGGTGAACCGATAACCTGGCAAGAGTTGCGGGAATCCGATGGATGCGAGATGCACAGGACCGTTCATTGTAGCGACACTTGGGGGAGGCCTATGTCCAACAACGTCTTTCGGCTGATATGATGACGATGAACTAAGGTCTACATATCTTATCTTAGAAGACGAAGATTTTGCTGCTTCTGTTTATATAAGGTCATGACATTTTTGTAACTAATATGTTAACAAAGTCTATGTAGAGAACATACTAATGTGGTGTGTGTGAGCACATATATTCCCATCTAGAAACCTTGCAATCTTCTCCAAATCTCTCCATAGGTTGTCGATGGACCGATAGATCTATCTATCTATCAATCTATCCTCACAGATTGTCAATGATAAAATACCAACACATAGCTGCCATTCTAGAACGCGTCTAAAACCTGCCATCAATTAAAGTGCTGTCAACTCATACGTTATATGAAACCGCCATATACGGACATACATCCACATTATACTGTCCACATGTTTACCTGCAAAAAAATAAGCGAAATTCCTTTTAAAAGTTGCCATTCTTAATGGTAGTATGCTACCAAATTAAATACGTGTTCGTCTGCCTAAAGAGTTTAAATTCTGTTTTATTTATACACCGTTAAATTTAGGTCGTTTTAATCCCACGGAGGGTCGATTACGTACATGAAACACTATCGATTTGTAAAGAGAAAATTAAAAAATAAAGTACTTTTTCTGTTAGATCAAGCTAATAGATAATACCTAGCTAAAGAAAGTGCAACGACATTCAGTTATCTGGTAATAATGATGAATTACAATATCATAATGAACATACGTCTAAGGGGCCGTTCAAGTATTACGTAAGCAGATTTTTCGCAAATATTAATACCCGCTCCCCTGGTCAGTGATGTGTGTCTACTTACTTTAATATGATATTGGAACATCGAGACAGTTCTGTAAAAAAACAACAACTGCTGACTACGTAATACTTGAATGGCCCCTAATGAACTAACGAAACTTGAAGCAAAGACCCAAAGCACATCTGAAATCGATTGGGTTATAGGATCGTGACCAAAACGGTGACATCACGCCACTAAATATACGGGGCACGGACTGAGACCGGTTCGAGTTTTTATGTTTACGTACCAAGAGCGTTTGCAGAAATTCAAAGATCGGAAAGGTTAAGATTATGATGTTGAGATAGATTTATCAGACATACAAGCATGTGTATGTTTTATTAGACAATATTTTGCAATGCAATCAAGTATTTAGCAAAACATTTCGAGGGCGAGAATTCATCAAGCAATTCCTCTCGCTCAGGGTAGGGCAAGTAGTGTCAAACTTTTACTGAAACTCACTTGTGTTCCTTCTGTTGCCCTTCACGTCCCAGAGGCCCTACCACGAGATCTTAAGGCGATTCATTTGACGACCTAAAATGAACTGTTAAAGGGATGGAGCTATATAGGGTGTATAGCTCCATCTCTTTCTCGCTCGCCCGCCTGACATTTCAACACGTCATGGTAAGGGTAAGGCCTCAGAACCGTCATAACTCTTTCTATCTGTTATGCCGTGTTTACGGTCATCGCCGCGCAAACACAAACATATGGCAAAGTACGACGGACCGCCCAACGCGCCGCGTCTCCGTAAACACCGGCTTTCGCAGACTTGGCGGATGACTATTGAGATTACAACTAAAAGAAAAGTTTGGAAGAAGAAGATTCCTAGCGACAACCCAAAATAAATTAGAATAATTGAGAAAATAGTAACTATGGCAACTTTTGTACATATCTACATATTAAAGAAAGCATAGCGTAACATCTGCTTTATAATGTTCCCACTGCTGGGACTCAGGCCTCCTCTCCAAGATGGAATGAGCTGTAATCCACCACGCGGGCCCGGTGCGGGGTGGTGGATGTCACATGTCTTGGAATTTTTGGTTCTAGGACATGCTGGATTCCTCACGATGTTTTCATTCACTGTTTTGAGAGCAGTGGTGATGACAAAAATACACAAAGTAATGCGCCTGGCTGTTTTTAAACCCGCAACCTACAACTCGTAAATCTAGGCCGTTACCACTCGGCCAACACCGATCTATTAAAGAAAAGCACGTCATTAAAATAAATCAAGGACCCTCCAATGAAGTCCAAAGTCAAGAGTCATCCAATTAAAATGATGGTAGATCAAAATTATGATTATTTCAATCACTGATTGGAAGCAATTTGTCATCAGTCGGAATAATTGACCTACATTGCGCTCGTTAACTAGAAAATTAATAATGCATTCTATTGTAAGACTAGCGCTGATAAGCATCGTTTGATGTTGCGGGTTCTGCATTGCATTGGGAAAAACAGTAGGAAACAATGTGGTTCCTGGGAGAGGAAGGCCAAGAAAACAAGGATTAGGTGATGAGTAATATAAAAGAAACGGGAGTTATGATAGCATGACGGGTAATAGGACAGAAATTAAGAAAAAAAAAACTTGTTGCACATCCCAAAACAACATAGGACAAGGGTAGTACGCGGCAAATAAGTTGACCCATTTGCTACGGTTACGCGCAGCCCTCCACTTTGACTGACACCCGAAAATCGGTTACTATCAAATAATAAATTCGGTTAATACAAGGTCTACGGTCATGATTCAACTTGTGTGACGAGAATTATAACGATTTTCTCTCAACCGAAGTGGGGGTTGCGCGTGATAACCATAGCAAATGGTCAACTTATTTGCCACAAACTATAGGACGATGATGACAATGTATGGTTTCTCAAAGTGTGTTTGGTGACACTTATTTGAGGTGCTAGTTCCTGCTAGCGACTTTGCCTGCGTGAAAGTAGAATAATACTATCTCAGGGGAAAATAATCCTGGAATAAAAAGTATCCTATAATATAATATATATTTCCACAACTATTACACAACACCGTCTAGTCCCAAGCTAAGCAGAGCTTGTGTTATGGGTACCAGACAGCTGATAAACATACTTATATATTTATCAGCTGTCTGGTACCCATAACACAGCTGATAAATATATAATGCACTATACCAGGACATGGTCTACCCATGTTCCAAGATTCATCGAAATCCGTTCAGAAGTGAGAGCGTATAAATACTCACGAACTTTCCCCTTTTACACACGATACTTTAATACAAGGTATGATATTAGAAAAAAAAAACGAACCACCTGACAGAACGGAAAATTATTATTGCCCTTTAAATTATGAAATCGCTGACTAATAATATTTGAATTAAAATATTCACAAAAAGGACAGTTGACAAGAACTTGGATGAGTGCTGGACCGGTTCTACAGAACAGGTCGCTTGCGGTAATGTGGCTAGATCATTTAGCTGCGAGCTAGATTTAGATAGTATAAGAATATATCGATAGATGAATAAGATACTTCGAAAATATACTTCCGATGTGAAGGAAGTCGTAGCGCCGAAACGCCAGCGTAGAAGAACAAACGACCTTTAGCAAGATGAAGAGAATGAACGCGACAAATAGATGTTACTTTTTCGGAGGCGCGAACTTGCGGACGGCGAGCATTGGGTAGCTCGCCCGAGTCGACGGAGCGAAGAGTTCCACGTGCGCCTTAAAGAGATATCAGCATAAATTCATGTTTCCAATAGAGCTGATGCCTGCTATGGCTGAAGCAACATTTGAAAGAGTGACCGTGACTCTAAAGCGCAAAGGCAACTGAAGGACACAGGCGGCATTTAATCAGTAAAAATCTGACACGCCCTCTCGCACTAGAGCGGAAGAAGTAATATAATGATTTCCCCAATAACAATCGTCTTAAAGAATTCAAGTTTATCTTCCCCCTTCAGCCTACAAAACACATGCCAAGTCTGAAAGCTTCCTTACTCGAAGCTACCTAGTTATCGGCGAAGCCAATCTCTAACGGTGCTAGCTTTTAACGCGAACGCTAAATCACCGATATTAGAAAGTCTAGAACTGATGAAAAAACTGATTTACGATTTATTGGCAGATTGTTCATCGATATCTAATACCTTTTTGTTTAATTAGAGTGGTTGATGCGGAGATAGTTCGTTTCAATTCTTCTTTGAAAAGGATCTCAATTCGGTATGCGACTAAGCAAGATCAGTTTGCCAGATAAAATTACAGGTTCGGAATGCTTGTGCATTCGTGGGTTGAATTTAAAGCTAAGGTATTTGGCTCCAGTATTAGAGGACATCACTGCAAAAATAAAATAAAATTTTTGTTGATTATTTCGTACAAGACTGGTGAAGACAGTCCAGTGACAGTTGTATAATAAGTGTTGATGCCAGAATTTCTCTGTTAATCATCACATCAAAAGCGTTGAGATTATTATGACATAATTTAACATCTATCGCTAGGTCGTCGAACGCTGCGGCGATATCACGCCCGCATCCGGCAAGAACCGGTAGGGTCCTTACATGGCGATGTAGCGTGCGTTGTAGGAAGTACATGACTCTAATACCGCTGATAGGTAATTACCATCGCAGAAGATAGCTTATGACATACAACATAGAGAAAGCCGACGTTTAACCAACAAGGTTCCGAAGAAGACTTAATAAGGAAGAAGTCTAGAGTAATTATTCCGAGGACAATAGAGATATATACCAAGTAGATTTCGCAGTGCATGAAAAACTAACGCAGATCCTAGCCATATTTTTTTTTTTTTTTTTTTTTTTATGGTAGGTAAAATCATCCAATGACAAATCCCGCCCTTGGGCGGAGCGGGAAGTAGTGTCAGACTCTTACTGACTAAAAACCTACCCCGTTCCTTCGTAGCCTATCGTGCCGGGGTCGAGCATTCCTTTCGGAACTAACCCATGACCCCAGTAGGCTTCGACCCTGCCTGCCTGCAGTTAGCAGGCTGGGCCTCTTCGGTGTGCTGACAGGCGGATTTTAGTCAGTAAAAGCCTGGCCACATCCTCTCACTCCAATACTTACCTAGATAAAAAAGACCACATACGACCAAAGAGGTTAATATAAAACAAACATAGATACCTGCTTTATATTTATCAAGCAGACAGACAGCTCAGTAACTTGCTATACGCTAAACAATGTCAAGGCGACACTGAGCACTTTTATCGCCATGCACTAAGTGCAGTACTCCTTGGTCGTGCTCGTGACCAGACAGAAAATTGTTAGAGAACCGTAAAACTGGCCACATACGTACACCCACTTAGATGCATTGAAGTCCTAGTAGTCGTAAATAACATTTTACTAACGTGGCCTTTGCATGTTAAATAACTTATTACTGTAGACTATAAAATAAATGTAATTTATTAGCATGTTAGCTGGTTTGTGATACGCAAAAAGGTTGTCAGGGAAAATAAAAACTATTTTTGGACTGGAAAACTGTGCAATAGGTTATTACAAATATGACCTCACCGCATGAGGCAACACTTCAAAATGGGAGGTCGTTTACGAAACAATTAATTTTGAAAGTAATACCTAACACCTAACGTCAATGAAACGAAAATGTTGCGATGGTCGACTGGTGTAACGAGGCTCGATAAGGTAGGTAATTAATATATAAGAGACTCCTTCAAAGTTGCTCCCATAGGAGATAAGTTGTCGGAGAGACGTATGCGCTGGTTCGGACATGCGATGAGAAGGGACGAGTACCCAGTAAAGAAGGCCCTAGCGATCCCAAAAAGGAGAAAAAGCAGAGGGCGCCCCCTAGATACGAGGTGGACAACCGTATCCAAAGACCTGGAACGAGGTCAGCTGGACACAAAAGCAACCCAGGACAGACTATCCTGGCGCCTAAAGACCAGGAGAGCTGACCCCAAATAAAGCGATAAGGCAAGGAAGAAGAAGACCTAACACCCGTCTTTAATGGAAACCAGAATAAAAATATGCAGCTGTAAGGTTTTTTAGATGTGACAAATAACCTTAATAAGTAAGGTCTGTAACTGCATTACGTGGCACTTAATGATGGCCGCTCCAAGCTGCAGTGACCTCATGATGAGGTAACCGCTTTCAAACGTGAGATTGTTACTGCTACTTTACAATACCACGACACATTTCAACTTTCTTGGAACGAAAGACTAGATACAGAAGCTTTAGCAGATTTTTCACTTAAAGACAACAAGGGAACTACCATTATAGGTAATGATTTGTTGAGCAGGTGATGCGTATTGTGCAAGGAAAAGTTTAGAAGTATTCGGAACAGGATGTAAAGTCCAAAATACCTCCGTTGATAAGGGAGGATCCTTCGACCACACGGGAGTTGTATATGATCCGGGCAACTGCCCAATTTCAGACTGTTTTATAGGTTAATTGCAAGATTTTTAATTTATATGTTGAATGTTTGGTGAATTCTACGGTAACGGTACGGGTCTTGTAATAAATACGTCTAAAGTGATCCTTATGAATAAGTAATACTGATAGGAGATTCAAGCTCATTTATTATTTGCGGGTCTGTGACGTCGATGACCTTAGTTATTCTACTCGTGCAGTAATATTCTCAAAGGAACCTGTCAAAACACTGGATATGGCTGACACAGACAACCTTATTTTTAACCATACATTATAAATAAATTACGTAAGCAAAGTCTTTGAACATGACGAGTGTGGTAATGTTTTAAATATAGAAAATGATTGTATTTTGTTACATGGCAAACAAGTTTATGTAGCTGGGTTAAACATAGGCAATACTAAGTCTTATAACTTAAGTTATAAGGACCACTAAACAATAACGAAGAAAGGACCATATTGAATCTGTCCTGTCATACCACACGAGCAATGCATCAAATTATTATACGTTATAATAGCTATCTAAAAGGAAATGCTTGCACAAAATTTACTAATTAAAACACCAGATATTGACGAAGGTATTTTAATTAAATAAGAGTGCTATTTATTACAATATGTTACAGGAAATCCAAAAAAATATTCTCTTGTACCAATTTATAAAGGAAATTGATACCAACAGATTGCATTTATTTGAAATAATAAAGAAGATGAAACAATAAAATCAGTGTGAGAAATTATTAAAACGGAAGGATTGGCAATTTTATTAATATGTTTTTTATCTGTTCTGTCACGAACAGCCATTAGTATATCCGCTTCAAAATTAATGACCTAACATCTTCACTGCATTTTTATTTTTATCTGATTTATCGTGAAACACTCATTTATTTGTTTCTAACAACAAATTCCTCAATGATCATGAAGCCGCATTGCATAATTCCCGACTTTTGACGAACAATACTTTAACAAAACACGATTTCCACCGTAAACAACCGTTGCCCTGGAAACGGTACCATGGATTATACAACAATGAATTGGCAACGTAAGCTGTAATCTGGCCGGGCTAGACCGGCGCCCACGCAGCTAAACGAGCCGAGACTAGCGAGCGTAGGCGAGTAATTGTTAGGGATGATAGATTCGATCGGATGGATGTCAGTTATGTTCAACACTACATTTGCGTACTGAGAAGGTCAAAGTTGAAGAAGTGTTCGCCGTTGGGACTGATGGAAAACGTCACTTCAAAGTTAATGACGGAGAAATTTTAATAGCAGGCTAAAGTCTGGCGATTGAAGATGTTAATATATTCAAAATTACACATTCAAGGCCATGAACATGCAAGTTCGTTTAACAAACTCGTTTTTTGAGTCACGTAACTGTCACAAAAGAAGTGATAGAGAATACCATAAGGAAGAATAGAAAGAACCTTAATAAGCGAAATAATGGTCCTAAAGTCTTAATCATCTTCTTGCCCTTATCTCGTGTTACTTGGGGTCGGCGCAAGACGTTATTTTTCATTCTATCCTGTCACCCGTCACACTATCACTAACACCCTTTTCTTTCATATCACTCCTCGTATAATCATATTTTTTGGCCTTCCCGTCCCACTCCATTCCAGTTCTAATATAGCTCCAAATTTCCCGGACCTTTCAAAGTGTCAACCCTACGTATAGGTACGAGTACGAACTACATAACTCGTCTCATTGTAACAGTTTGGGCACGGAACACCTTAGTTTGTTTCAATTCGCCTGACAGCTCAGGATGCCCAAGTTAACAAATCTGACAGCCGAAACAAATCAACCGAGCAACCGTCTTCATGATATGAACGTGTAAACGAAGCTGATATTTACGCGAAACTCCATTAAAATGTTGCACTAGAATAGAGATACACAATACACTGCGCACAGAAAGTTTTAAACGGAAACAGGATGCTTGGGGAAGCAACTTTTATGCCCGGTAAACTTTGACTGGAGCACAAATGAGGCCCAACTTTATATCACGATACAAATCTTTACAAAAACACTCGTATAATATATATAACTCGCAGCCAAGTTTCATGTAAGCATCCAATTACGCCACATGCCTAAATATAGCCATCCAATACTGAACTTGTCTAAGAGCACATTAGACTTGCAAAGACTCTCTAAACACACACACCAACCCTTTCTGAGCTCGCCCATAGACAGTTAATCAAGTTCCATTTACAACAGCATTCGCAAGGTTAACCATATTCAATTAACTGGATACGACGGACTAACAGTGGATAAAGAGGAAACGTCTCTCCGTTATGACATTCATGTGGCGACTTAATACGTGAACATCGAGAATTCGTTATGAGGGCTCATTTGTAGACCATGGTACTGGTTAGCTGTAGTCAATTAAAGGGCTTTGCTTTGAACAAGTTATTTCATACGATGGAAGATCAATGACTTGTAGATTTTTTTTCTGCCAGAATGGTTCATTATTTTCTTCAATAATACAAGTGCGAATCATACATTTTATGATACGATTTTGTTTTTGTAGCTGTTTCAAGTTCTTTAGTGTTTTTCTGTACATCATCAAGCAACCTTTCTCTTACTTTATTACAGCTTTAAATAAAATAAGGATGGCTGGCACGACACTGTTGTCTCAGTTTCCTGATCAAATAAAAGTTCGCGCAGCCAACTCTCGCGATTCCGAACATCACAAATACTGACGCATCCTTTTTGGGTCAAGCAAATATTCTTCAACTGGTTTACGACACTTTATTTATTATACCAACAATTTTATGTTTATGCTGAGTGCATTGAGAACTGTTTTTAAAATTTTTGCTGTCACAGGATTCACATTTCTGGACGGGATCCAAAATCCAAATGCATTCGACGAACTCAATTAATTTGAAGCCACTTAAAAACTTCTGTTACCCATGAGTCAAGTGTGACGTCACGTTATGGTGTAATCTTTGAGGAGCAGCGAATGTGGGATGATAATAATAGGATCATGTCAGGGACTCCAGGGTAGACTCCGTGATCATAAACAGCACAACTGTTCCGAAATAATGTTCCAATTAATTTATTAGTTCAGAACTATAAAATACACATGAATTATTATAAGTAACGATGCGAAATGAGTATAAAATAATATAGACAGTGCCGGAATGTGCGACTGAAGCACCGGGCTTCTGACATCCGTTATTTTCAGCGGCGCACTGTTTATCATAACACATCGCTGGAGAATATGTGTTTGTTTATAATCGCTGTAGTAATTTCACAACTACTACTATGACATATATTACTGACCGACTGAGATGTATGCCAAATTAAATAAGCATTACGTATGAGTGTTATATTAGTAACCGGAGTTCTTTATCATCATTAGCCACTACTGCGAAGCAGTAATGGTAGCAAAAGAGGCGGCCGTAATGAAACAGATATCCTCACGTTTCAGCCGCCGGGACCCGACCCGATTTCCAGCCTCCGTAGGCATGGGCTTGCAGACGACGAGCAATAGGCAGCTCGCTGTTCGGCCGTCTGGTAACCGTCCACGCGCAATGGCTTATATAACTAGTGCGCCTCACCATCAACGATTGCTTGACATCAATTAAAAAAATCTTGATTTCAATTAAAAAAAAAAACATAAGAATAATATGTTAAAACTTAAAAATAACTATTCTATTAAATCTATAGATATATTATGAATAATACGTTATTTTATTTAATAACAATATTATCATAAATTATACTTTTTAATTATTTACTTCGAAAACCTACTCCTGCAAAAAACGCAAACTGTCCCTAACGTTATTCTATCTGAAAAGGTCGATATAGCCTTAAAAGTATAATAAAGCAACATTCTACTGGTGAAAAAACTTTTAAAATCGGCCCAGTACTCTCTCAGTTTAATATTAATTACAAACAACAATAAAAATCTTTCTCCATATAATATTAGTACACAACAGTGCACACACAATAAAACCATAAAAACACCAAAATAAAGCCGTATAAGACAAAATCCGTACAACCCAAACAATAACAAAGCGTGTGTTATCTCCAGCATCAATTAAGCCCAATCTGTTTGTACACATGTAGCCTTATCTGCGAGCAAATAGATGAGAAAAACCGTGCCGGAAATAAGTCACAGCTGATGAAGCAATCTGATACCGTTCTACCTAGATAATAGATATCGTAGTGGCCTAGTAAAGATGCTGCCGTATGTTTTTGGTAGAGAATTACAATAATTAAACAAGGTTTTTTTTTCTGATTGGGTTTATTGATAAGCAGGAAAGAAGTGGAATTACATAAATCTTTTTGCCCGTTTCGTGTTTGCATCCTTGTATTATGAAAGCTGGTAAAAAGGATCGCTTTTTGCATCAAATCTTTCATCCAATTAGAAGGAGCTTGGACTTCATCATCCATGGTTAGATCTCCCCAAGTGTCGCTATAACGAACGGAGGACCGTTTGTCCGACGCAGGAGCGTCTCACATCCATCAAACTCTCGTGACCCTCCCCAGATCATCACGGTTCACCTTGTGAGAGGCTTTCCAACGCTACGTCTTCCAGTACGTGATCGCAACTCCAAAGCCTTTCGGGCCCATGGACGATCTGTTTTGCAAAAAATATGCCTACTGCCACGTTTGGTGATTCTTAAATATCCTATATTTTCATCCATACATCTGTCTGCTATTTCTGGCTAAAAGCAATCCCGAAAAGAATTGTTTGACCTCATAATTCAGAAATCAGAACACGACATCGAAATAGATTTCATTAATGTATAACCAGATGTTACAATATCATTCTCATTCACTATTCCAATAGCTACTAAAGCACTTAACTGCTCCAAGTGTTATTTTTCTTCAACAGTTGAAGAGATGAGCGTGTGAAGTGCCTTGTAATGTCATATTACATACACACACGATTATTATCATCGATAAGATTAACTATGAGATAGGTACAACACTATTACGAAATCATTCGGTTGAACCAGACGAAGTAACGGTATCTTCTCCGCGTTTTGAATTATTTATTGGAAGCAAAAATGCCATTTGCGTAAAGTTTATTCGAAGTACCCTTGACATGTCAGGAGATGCTCCATATTCATGAAGGAAAGTTTACACAAAAATAAATGTCAGAATAAAATAAGACTTGATTAAGTCCAATCTACAAAGCCTAAAGCACAGGCGTAGAGTAGCCAGCCTTTCGGTGTTTTACAGGATGCATTTTGGAGAGTGTGCGCGGGAATTGCATGACTTGATACCGCCATCTCCTTTCTACCATCGAACAACCGCGTACGGCGAATATCCACCCTTACGTTGTTGAAACTTCCACGGTCCGGACTAAGCGTTTTGCCTCGTCGTTTATATCGCGTACATCGAGGGACTGGAACAATTTGCCTGCTGCGGTTTTCCCGGCCAATTATAATTTAGGCGTCTTCAAGGCTAGAGTGAATAGGCTCTTAATAAACTAGTGCGCTTTACCATCGACGATTGCATCACTGCTTACCATCAGGTAGGGTTGCAGTCAAGTGCTAGTTTATAAAATACATTAAAAAAAAAAAATAAGGGTACTTGATAAAGATGCAGTAAGACGTATATATGATGACCAATTTTCGGATAAGAGGTGGACAAAAGTGACGAAAAAAGCTGATAAAGCGCTATAAGCGGTGAGGGATCTAAATCCAATTCTCATACAAACAATTCGTTATTTTGACGATCTTTAAAAACCACTCAATGGAGATGTTTGGCAACTACAAAGGCTGATTTATTCTGTTAGTTACACTCGTAACTAAACCATATTTTACTTTTAGATATCCTCGGAATCGCCGTCTATAACGTATTATAATCCCAAATTACAAAACAGCACGTGTATTTTTATAGCTAAACCCCGTTTAATTTATTTGCTAACGTGTGCTCCCAAAATAGCTGGTTGGTTGGTGATTAAAACAGTTTACATTAAAAGATCGCAAAACTTTATCTAATTAAATGTTCTTGTAAGTTATAGCAATTCATATTTATAAAAACAAAATAACCAACATATTTAGCGGCGATAGTGATATCTTTTTTTGTAAACAATGTCAAATGAGTCACAGCGTGAAATAACTTTAAGTCTGTGTGTAGGAGAGATAGCACGCACACGAGCGGAGATATATGAAGAGACTATTAGTAAAATGTTGCTTCTGTGAACGCATTGGACAAATTGTTTGATGTTTTTTTTACTGTTGAACCTCCGTATTAGGTTAGGTTATTATCTGTAGTATCTTCTTTCTTCTTTAGTACACCAGATCCCCTATGACGGACTACTTATTGCTAATTTTGACGATGTGCTTGGTTGAAATGTGAAATGAAAACGAGCCAAACGGGCCAATGTTACGATTATTGTGTAACAATAATATAATCATTATACTTTCCAAGAAATAGGGCAAGAAACAAATAAACTGATAATGTATAGCTTATCGGCACCGATTCTGATATCAGGAACGTTTCTCTAAGCCCAGACATTACGGCTATTGAGACAGAATAATCTACCGTCTATCCACAAGTTCTCAGCGAATTTCTATGACACAATTTGGACACATTTGACCCCTGAATGCAGTCATATCGCATTCTGTTCACGTACTGCGGTTTTACACACACCCTCTTCCGACATGTCCTCGTTTAGGCTATAAAATACAGTTATAGACCTCGTGAAGGGCCGTAATGTCACCACAAAAGAAACAATATATAGTATACATATTCAATATATAGTGGACATTTTCCTATGAGGGCCAGGATTAAGATGAACGAGAATGTATCTAGAATTGTCGTGTCAAATTGCATCATTGCTTAGCGCCTAGTGCTTCGTGTTTATCCAGATAAAAATACACGGTTCTAAACGCGAGAAAACTAGCTAAGCATACATTGTAAGACTGATTCCGTAGATTCTAGCGAGTTCATTTGCCTGATACCTTTCTTGGCAGCTGGCGCTAAGCGCGACCTAAACTTAGATGTTGTTTTGAGCCCAGAATAACAGGACAAAAAGTGTCATATTCTGATCACTCAAAGTGATATTTTGGCATCGGTGCAGGTTTAAGAGTATTAACTAACATTGTTTTTTTATCATAGTCAGAATGGGGTTAATAGATTGTAAACTATTTATCTTACTACCAAGACGTGAATTCAACACTCTGTTAGTGACAGGACTATTGTTTAGTACAATGATCTCAGAAAAGAGCTTGCGGTTAGCTATTGTCGTTCTAAAGACATCTGCGGTCAGCGTGGTTCCACACAAAAGCGAAAGTAAGAGAGACGGAAACTTGGAATTAAACATTTCGACTAGGAAGATTTTGTGTGGTAAACTGATGGAAGAACCTGTAAACAAATTACAAAGTATCTTTAAGAAAAGAAATATTGATAGAAAGGCTAAAAGTTAGTAAACTAGGAAGGTAAGTTCCTCTATGTGTTGGTCAGTTCCGAAATTGCTGTCTAAAATCAAAGTAAGTAATATTCCGTTGAAAATCAGTCCCAAAACCCTCCCCCAGTCCCTTAAAGATAGAAAACGACGATTTGTATTATTTCAGGAATGGGTTTTCACTTCCCTAATTTTAAAAAATAATGACAATTACTATCTAAAAAAAAATATGATCTACTATATAAAAATAAGTCGGGTTTTCCTTGCTGACGCTATAACTCCAGAACGCACGAACCGATTTCCACGGTTTTGCATTCGTTGGAAAGGTCTCGGGCTCCGTCAGGTTTATAGCAAAGAAAATTCAGGGTAGAGTAGAGTAGAGTAGAGTAGGGTAGAGTAGGGTAGAGTAGGGTACAGTAGGGTACAGTAGGGTAGAGTAGGGTAGAGTAGGGTAGAGTAGGGTAAACTAGGGTAGAGTAGGGTAGAGCGGGAGCGAAGCCGCGGGCGAAAGCTAGTTTATTATAAGTAAAATTATAAATACTTCTGATCTGATACTCTGATCATTTAGAATAGTTTTTAATAACGAAAGAAAAAACAGTCGCTACGATGTTCTTCCTAAAAAGGGTAGTTTAGACACAATGTACTTAATAGGTACCTATACTCATTTACAACAATGCCAATAAAGAGCTGGTATGCACAGAATGACGTCACCATAATCAACACACTCAAACCCGAGTATAATTAAGTAATTGGTAAGATTTTTATCGGAGCAGAAATAAGTATGAGCTACACAATTAATTGGAGCAATTGTTGCAGTAAGCAATTATGTCAATGTTTTAGATGTTACGTGAATTATTTGAGGACAAATTGGTCTGCATTCACGAAGAAATATTGGCTAATTGACTTGGTTTTGTTTCAAGGACTTCGTGCGGAATAGAGATTGATGAGGGTTTCATTGTAGAGCGCTTAGTCTAACGGTAAACTCTCCAACTTTTTGTTTAGACGTGTTTTGTCAATGAGCTGCTCCATTTCACCATATTTGCCACCATTTCTAAAAGGTTCGATAGCTTGAAAATAGACTCTGATTGATGTTAATTAGTATCGTAGCTTAGCTATCAATAAACCACAGTTAACAGTCCATTAACACATCAAATCTCTACACACACACCCGGATCTAAAGCCCATAGGCAGACAACGATAACTTCCCGTAATTGCCTACTTAAGGACCACGGCAAAGTCAAGCGGGACTCGAGTACATCGGGGAACCGCTGGCGCATCTAAATGACATGTTTAAACGCCAAGTACCTGGCATGGCTGGCATAATCATGGCGAACGAACGCGATGGTAAGGAAGTATATGTTCGCGTTTGTGTATCTTTGTTGGTATGGCCTCGACAGGGATGAGGCGGGATTTAACGTGATTTCGCCTTTTATAAAATGAGCATCTTCATGGAAAGATATGGAGACTGCAAATCGAGAAATTAAAGAGACTGACAAAACGGAAGACATGTGCAATAGAATCACGATTTAAAATATACTTTGAAAGAGGAGTCAAAATTGGCAAGCAAAATTGTCGCTAGCAGTTTTGGTTACGGAGACTGATTCAAATACAAAGACATCTATCTAGTCTCACACTTACTTTGTGTTCCTACTACACTCACCGCATTAGCCACCATTAACAAAATAAACAGTTAGCACGCACTAGCAGAGTCGTATAAACAAGCTGTTAATTAATATAGTATTCTAAGCGCTGGCCGTAACGGAAGTTTTGTTTTAGAAGCTAATGGTGAGCGCTGATGGATTCTTACGAAACAGTCGCAAGGAAATAGGAAATTGGTAACAGGATAGTATAAAAACAAGTGGTTTGTGGTGATCTAGTCTAGACATCTAACTGTTATTGATGGACTCTGCAACAAAAGCGAAGTTATGGCTGATGTTATAAAAAGTGAAATTATTTCCTCCTACAAAAGGAGGAAATACTGTAGTTACCAACGAGCTCTTAACGCGATCCATTTTACGCCCTAACTGAACTGTTAAAGGGATAGTTTGTAGCGCCATCACTTTCTCGCTCGCACGACTGACGTTTTACCAAGTCATGTTAAGTCCCCTGATCTGATCTCAAACATTCTTCGTCGACCATATTATGGTTCAGTGAAGATCGAGAATCGCATTAAGCTCGAAACCAGCGATGGATCTAAGTTTAAACCAGTAACTATTCCTAGGAGGCACAACAGCATCTCAGAAGACTGGTTTCGAAATACCGTTTGGTCAAAGCTCGTATACTCAGAAATACACATGTATGCGAAGCGTTTCCGATTGTGAAAGTGTTACACAATAATGATGGTGCAGGTACGCTGGGCTATATCCAGGCAACACCATTTCAATAACATTTCCGTTCTTCAGCTGTTCATTCTTGCAACAGAATTACAGGACATACATTCACGATTTTCTCATATGGATGAGATCAGCTAAGGATAGAAAGGCAGTAAATCCGGGCGTGAAGTTTGACAGGGAGATAATGGTAAAAGCAAACATTTTGCGCCAACTCCCAGAATAGGGGACCTTGTTTCTTGGCTCTGTAGATGATAATAAGGCAAACTAAACATGTTTTTTTTACTACTAGTGCTTACCATCAGGTGGGATCGCAGGTAAGAGATCCCACCTGATGGTAAGCAGTGTGATGGCGAATCGCACTAGTTTATTAAAGACCCTATTTTGTCTTGAAGTCACCTAAATAATGATAAGACGGGAAGACCGCAGCAGGCAAATTATTCCGGTCTTTCGATTTACACGGTATATTCGATGAGGCGAAATCAGAAATGCTTAATGCGGACCTTTGAGGTGTCAAAAACGTAAGGTTAGGTAGACACATCGTACGTCGGGTTCTCCGATGGTAGAAAAGTGATGGAATCAAGACATGTAATTCCTGCGCACACTCTCCAAAATGCATTCGAAACAATACATGTTTCAAAGACCTTTACGGATATAGAGCATCGATGCAATGTCCAGGTCAATTTTTCTCGTATATATATTACGCGTGTTTCCGCGACATACTGGCCGATTAACAAACACAACAATATACCAGCAGTCAAAATTACAGCTCGTCCTTGTACTGACCTACACAGTAATTTAAGCAATTACATCAAATACCTAGGAACACAGTTTTTGGTACAAAAGAACAATCTCAATGAAACTTAGTAAATAAATGGTTGCGTCATTCTCTTAACCTGCAAGTCAAGTGGTTTTTATGAGTCCCGAGATGATGAGGCGTCTTTCATGCGAATTTTAAATCTGGCATTATTGCAGCTCTCAAACTTGTTACATCGCAAGTCTAATAGGTCTGAAGAAGTTTGTACTTAGTTGAATGAGACATGTTTGCGTCCGGATAAGATACTAAAATGACTCATTTAGTAATCATAATATTTATTGCACACTGTATACCTACCTGTAGATAAATACAGTTCATCTTTTTTGTAATTTAACTTTTGTATTTAGGGGAATATGCGCCGGAATTGCATCATATAATAATAAATCCGCCAAGCCCATTCCATCATCGGACCACAAGACGTACGGCGCTGCACCACCGGTACATGGTGGACATCCCACGCAAACTATAAAAACTGGGAACACATACATTGTGCGTACAGCTAAGAAGTTGAATTATCTGCCGGAGTCTGTGTTTCCTGATAGCTTCAACCTTTGGGGTCTTGCTGTAAATAGCAAATAAGTTATATCGCGGCCAGCGACGCTGTATCGTCGACCACATCATTGCTTACCGTCAGATGAGACAGGGATTAAACGTGACCCTATTAATGCAAGCCTGTGATATTGCAATATGTTAAGGACAAGTTTCAATCTCAAAGATAGAATTATGGCAATATAAGCCTTTAACGACTTTATTCTTAATAAACAGATGTCTTACTAAATTGAATCATTGTATCATAGATGACGCGGCTTGCGCCGGAATCGATGATCTAATATAATATGTATAAACGGAAGACCACATAGGTCAGATATTACATACCTAACATTACTCACGAAGCATAATCATAATCACTATGTAATAAAACTGTAATCATGACATTATTTCTATTTATGTCAATGACATGTCATAATATGCTTTGTCCCTTATCGAGGGCTAACTGTTCCTAGGGATTTCACCTCGTCTAATGGTCTATGGCTATTACTCCGCTCTCATGGTCGTAGCGTTATGTGACCTTCTTGGCTTCCTCGATAAACGGGTAAAACTAAAAAAAAATTCAATTCCAACCAGTATTATCTGAGGTTAACTCGTTCCTAAACAAACTCTTCAGCATTATAATATTGATTATAAATAAAATAAATAATAATAATTATTATTTTTTATAATATTGATTATAAATAAGATAGACACTAGTATAGATATCCCAGCCCGATGAATACTCTACTGGGGCCATGGGTTATGAAGTGAACCCCGGGGCCCTGGAACGAAGGCAAAGGAGGTGGTTTTTAGTCAGTAAAAGTCTGACACTATCTCCCGCTCCGCCCAAGGGCGGGAATTGTCATTGTATAATTTTCCCGCCTAAAAAAAAACTTTGTTACTTGTTTTTCCTGCGGCATCGCTCGCTTATTTGCTCTATAGAGACATGACGCTGTGTCATGACGATGTGTGGTCAGCAGGACTAAGAAGATAACAGAGATATTAGAAAATACCAAAATTTTATAAACAAGAGCAAAGCAATAAAAACCTCCAAGTCATACAGACAAAAGCATTAAATAATATTCGGAAACCAAAAAAACTAGACGTGATTCGCGGCTGCCATCATGCATTTACAAATGGACCATTTTATATTAGGCTACGTATATTGGGCAATCACAAAAAGTGTTGACGTGATGTCATCAGGAAACCGCGGCCGTCGTGGGCCATTGTCGGCCATTGCGAGCCAGTGCTTATCAGGGTGATGTCACCGCCTAAAGGTCGAGGTTGAAATGAACTTGATTTTTTAAACATTTTTTTTAATATCCACTGACTGTTACATAAAGGTTATTGACTAGAAACATTGCTGATAAGGATTTTTTATTAATTTCTTTGCGTGATGATAAGGGGACGAAAATCTGTGTAAATAAGTGCTAGAGGCAAACATGAATTCATTTAATTATTTTTAATAAAAATTCCGAATCCTAGGTTGTTTATCTGTTGTTTAGAACCTTTTAATCGCCTAACTGTAATATAAAAATGAATTGTTGAATATGTTGCTAAGCGCAAATCTCGAGAACGGCTGGACCGATTTCTCTAATTATTTTTTTGTGTGTTTGTTATTGTCAGGAGAATGCTTTTAGGTAAGGTAGGGTAGGGTAGAGTAGAGTATGGTAGAGTAGAGAACGAAGCCGCCGGCAAAAGCTAGTTTCAGATATAATCAACCACACTCTCGCGTTTATTCCGCCAGCGTCGCACATCCACGACCAAATACTCCATTTCGTCAGCTCTTCTGTCACCTATGAGGATTGAAGAGCACAACACACGACCCTGGCGTATAGGACTCGAAAATACACGTCGGACCAATACGACCCAAGCGGTTAAAACTTTGTAGTTTACATAAAATATATTTTATATTGAACTGGACCTAAAATTATTTTTCTATAAGAGCAGTGGTGGCCAAGTGGTAACGGCCCCGACTTACGAGTTTTAGGTCGCAGGTTCAAACCCAGCATGCGTATTGCGCAATATTTTCCTTGACCAAAAATCCGAAGACATGTGACCTTCACCAATCCGCTCTGGTCCCGCGTGGTGGATTACGGCCCATTCCCTCTCGTAGAGAGGAGGCCTGAGTCCCAAAAGTGGTAACATTAAAAAAAAAAGGCTAAGCTTATCACCCTAATAGGACTAACAGCACTAGCAAGTACATAAATAAGTTCACTAATAGTAAACACACAAAGTATTCAAGGTTCCAACCAGCATTGACAGTTAAACTTTAAAGTATATGGCATGGTGACATAAGCACTACCAAGGTTACTGCACAAATGATTGTGAGCTGTTCTCTACTATGTAACAAAAAAAAACATTAATATAAAATGATACATGTGAAAACATCTAAGATCTTTTTGATACTTTGTAGTTTGAAACAATGTGGTGAAAAGATTCATTGTTTCTATTTTATCATTAGTAGGAATTGCAATTTGAGAAGTAATTTATAGTACAGAATATTGTGATTAGATCATAAAGAACAGGATACAGATAATTTTTCAATGCCCATATTTATTTGTAGTGTAAATTTTACTGAAAACACAATTGTATGATGCTTTTGTCTTTCAAAAGTGCTTGCCCAGTAGTAGGACAACATTATTACAGCACCTTTAAATAAGGAATATTTACAAACAATAATATTATAAAAAATCCCCACCACATCTGTCTGTCTATATGTGATAAACTCAAAAACTATTGAGTGATTTTAAATTGTTAGAGAGAGTGATATATGAGGAAACTTTAGATGTAAAAAAAAGTGTATCATTCCCATACAAAGCTGTAGTGAATTGCTAATTTATAATAAAGACCTAATAAATTAATTATAGTAATGTATAATCCTTTCAAATAATTCACACTATGTAATCAACTGTTTAACCCTGAAAGAGCAAATAAAATGCCATGCTTTTTCCTCAAATATTTGCTTGATAAGGATTATTTTGTTTTTACATGGCTAATAATAGCTCAATTATCCTCATATTTGTGGAAATATAGCACTTATAAAAATAATAATTATTGAAATAAGGAAGGATATCATGGCAAATAAATATGATAACAGTAATATTGAAATAATATGATTGCCTTTTGATTTTGATCAATTGGTAAATAATCGAGGGACTGGAACAATTCAACTGCAGTCTACCTGTCCGATTATAATTTAGGTGTCTTCAAAGCTAGAGTGAAAAGGCTCTTAATAAACTAGTGTGCTTCACCATGAATGATTGCATCACGGCTTACAATCAGATGGGATTGCAGTCAAGCACTAGATTACCATCATCATCTTCCTGTTCTTGTCCCGTTTTATTACGGGTTGATGCAACACATTTCTTTTTTCATTCTGTCCTGTCACCCATCATGCTATCACTAACTTTTTTTTCTCTCATATCACTCCTTACACAAACCATCCATCTTTTCTGTGGCCAAGCACTTTTTTTGTCACTAAAAAAGGCATTTTGTATTTATGGAGTACCTATTTTTTATTTTCCCCTATGATTGTTTAGATTCCTTCACTCTGTAAATGGAATTATTGCAGCCATTGTTGGCTGAACTGAAAAAAAAATTGGTAATAGCAAATAAGTCTACTATAGCAGCCCCAAGGGGAAAAAAAGAATTATTTAATATTAAAAACAATTAATTGAGCATTATACTTATTAAAAATCTTTGCTTTATACAACTTGATACAACCACAACAGTTTATTTTTTTGGTGTAGGTTCAACAACTACAATTAGTTCTTCTCGTTTATAATATTTTGCATTTTTATAAAGCCTTTTTGGCATAGCACAGGTCTTTTTTGTTTTGTTTTTTTGACTTGTACAAGTCAGAAATATACTTTTTCTTTCTTTCTTTGTTTTGTTTTGTATAATACACTTACCAAAGATCCAAATATCAAATAAAATCATTTTTATCAAGATTTCAGAAGATTTTATGATTAGTAATCAAATTAATTTATAGGTATTTACATCCAGTAAAACAAAAGTAATAAATTGCTGAACAATGTAAGCATTACCAATATTTAATACGCAAAGCAATATAAAAATAATAAATACTGCATAAAAATCCAGTTTACCAAACATTTGCTTAGATTATTGCAAGATTAACATTGATGTATCCGCAGTAATTAGTCCAATTAACAGAGGTTCTGCTAACTTATTACAAAATTAGTTAGAACATTAGATTCTTGTAAGTAGGTGATTAGTAAGAAAATAAATTTTGATGGCACGAAATTGAAATTCACAATGTTTGAGTGCAAATTCTTGGCTTCATTATTTAATCACCTTATTTACGTAAGACTCAAGCCACTTTATAGTATTTTAACCGCGTTTACGAGTGAGTAAGTGTTAGTAAAACTTCAGTAGCCTCCCAAAACATTTTCTAGCAGTCTAAAAGTACATTTAATTGTCTATAAAAGTGCAGCGAGGTAGAAACGTGCCAGAGTTGTAAACAGTCCGCGTCTCACGACCTGCCTACTGGCCAAAAGTGGGACAACCGGCACCGCGCCCAGGACCCCGCCCGCTCACCGCGAACGCATTCCAATAAGAAAACCAACTTTTTTTCTACACAAACATTTTACAAAAACAACAATAAGTTTCTCAGCACCTTTTTTGGTCCACTCTCAACAACTCAATAACTTTGTGACATCTACAACGCGACAGGAAACGCAAAAACAAGCCGATGCTACCTTCGTATGTTCGTAACTTCGTATGCCGAAAGAAAACGACATTACGCTAAACTAGTTTTCAATGAGAACTGCACAAAATTTACCTGTTGATCAACAAGATCCCATTAAACACTGCACCGGCGACTCCAGAGACCTGTAGATTTTTCACTTGATGATTTTCAGCACGTAAACACAACGGTCTCACAAAAGGGAGAACTGGTAAAAACACAACCACGAATCCACCTTTAGACGCACTGTATCACAATACACCTTTTATGTCCGGTGATGAGTTTATTATGTGAATAATTCGCACTCGGTCTGTCTACAACAATTTTCATTCATCGCAAGGTGAAATCATTCGAGACGAGTGGCAGTTGGTGAAGAAACTACGAGCGCGGGCGGTAGGGAGCGCGCGCGTCATCCGCCATATTGGAGGATTACGTCATTTTGTCGTTACTTTTTTTTAGGTATGAGTAAGCTTCGAAAACTAGTTTTTCTACCAAGTAACGGCTTATTTTACACTGTTGGCTACTTTTGCAAGTGTATCCGAACAAACCATTCAAATAATTTCATTCGTTCATTTAGTTCATTCATTGATGATGTTGCCAATATATGAAAACTGTCCCTGAAAAAGGGTCACGTTACGAAAATATGATGGTTACTGCACCAAATATAAAATAAAAGAAAGAAAGTGTAATCTAGTCTTGTATAAATAAATTACTGCTAAATACACAGATTAACTTGATGATTAAAAATAAAGTATATTTTGATTCTTTTTTCTTGCTAGGCTTCCCCATTTACTAAATGAGCAAATTAAAAACGTTTTGTAATTATAACTATTTGTGTTTATTACAATTTTAAGTTCTTGGCATCCTTTTTTTAAGTCAGGTGTCATAATTCTGAGTGGTATCAGCAAAGTGGTTTTCCAAATTCATGGTAAAATTTAGTTTCTTAGGGGTAACTCAATTTATTACTGTCAAATAGCTGTCAAAATTGATAAGGTTTTGGAGTATTTGTCATCGTTTTGTTGTTTTATTAAAATTTGATTAATGTTTAATTAAGAAATAATACGTTTTTCTGCTCTGATTTATTAGTACCTGAATTTAAGTACATTAGTTATTTAAAAGTTTCTGCTTCGAAATGCAAGGTAATGTTGTTACTACTTTAGTTTTCTTCAATCCATGTCTTTGTTTTCATTTAATATCCAAAATTATTATATTATTCATTTGCAGACACAAGACCCGAATTGTATGAGGAAGTTAAGCTTTACAGAAATGCTAGGGAGCGTGAAAAGTAAGTAATCATACCAAGTTTTTTAGATTATTTTTTATAATAGAAATAAAGATAATTTCATCATAATATTACTGCAGCTACATTAGTCATTGTTTTTTTTTGCATTACAAAATCAGCAAGATGACATCCTAGTTAGCCTTATGACTACTAAGTAGTATAGGCATACTAAATGTGTAACCATACTTTTTTCAAGGCATGACAATATGGCAGAGTTGTATGCTGTGGTCAGCACTCTCCAGCATTTAGAGAAGGCGTACATGCGTGACTGTGTGCGGGCTCAAGAATACACTGCAGCCTGCAGTCGTTTGCTTGTACAGTACAAGGTGGCGTTCAAACAAGTGCAGGCTGATGAGTTCCCCAATATTGAGGCATTTGTGGCTAAGTATAGGGTGAGTTGTGTTATTGGAGCATTGTAAGACTTTTAAACTTAAAAAACTGTACATATGTACGTTGGGCTGGTGTTTGTAACTCCTCGTCCGTGCATATGTTGTGTATGGTCCTCCTGTCTATGATAGAGTGAGACGGCTAAGTGTCTGAAGTACAAAATGCAAAATAATGCAGCTAAGGACAGGTTTCTAAGTTAAGAATTATAAGTTAAATGCCAAATTTTGATAGATTTTCTGGTTAGAGTTTGAGAAATACTCAACTTCATATGCTGATGATGATTGAAGTTAGTGATTCACTAAACTCGTATGGGTTGAGTATACTGTTGTATGACATTTGACACAATCTGCTGTTTTCATCATGCTGCTTTGTTACATATTTTGTGTTCCAACAATACAGAACTAGAAGAAATACCAGCTGCTGCCGGTAATTTAACCTGAATGAATAGAAAATTAACCTAATGGAATATACTTACAGGTTAAAAAGTGTCCTATAAGCTAAGCCAGAATATAATACACCCATGTACTAAGTTTCATTGAAATCCTTTCAGCCGTTTGAGTGTGAAGAAGTAACATACTTAAACTCACACCGCCTTATTCCAAAACGCGATCTAAAATAGTTCCAGGACTATTACTAGTTTTAATTGGAATTAAACCTAATAATAGTTCTGGAAATACATTTAGATCGCTTTTAATTAGTATTAAATTTAGTAATAATACCAGAACTATTTTGGATCGCGTTTTGGAATAAGGCGGACAAACTTTGGCCTTTATTATTCAATAGATCAATTCAAATAGTAACAATAATTTCTTTAAAAGAGTAACCATGGAGTTTCTTGCTGGTACGTCTCTATAGGAAACAACCAATTGGAACCGTGCGCTAGCTTATGACGTTTATAAGTGTCCGTGTAGGCCTATGTGAAATAAATGATGTGGAGTTGAGTTTGAGTTAAAAAAAAAATTAACATTAATTTAACCTTATTGCTTCTAACCTAAAAAATCTGCATTAATGTAAATGTTTTGTTAGCACAGACAGATAACAAAATAGTGTTTTTAAGTCTAGATTAGATAAGTTGAAACTTCACAATAAACAATGAATAAACTATAATATTTATTGGATTTTGCAAGTAGTAGTTTTGCTAGTATAACCTTTTTTTAAAGTGCAACCTTGTTTTGTTTGCTGGTTCATGTTCATAGAAAGCAACCAAGTGGACTAGCTTCTGACATACATAAGGCCTATGAGTCATAAAATGAATTAAATTGAATCAATTTCATTTTCCAGCTGGACTGTCCCGCTGCATTGGAGAGGATAAGAGAGAACAAGCCGAACCTGATCAAGGATGACAAGGGCAACACCAACAAATACATTGCTGAGATTGTATCGGTAAGTAGTGAAAGTTACACTAATATCAAACATGTTCTTCAAAGTATAATTTCTGTTAAAATTGCCAGTAAACAAATCATGTTTATTTTGCAATTAGGTTTTTAAAAACACTTTTGTACATCAATTCTTTTTTGTCATGTTAGGATACTACTACTAATTTTTCAAAATATAGCATAGTCTTATAACATTCCCACTGCTGGGACTCAGGGGACCACTGTGGGCCCTATGCGGGTTGGTTTGCTAAATATCACGTCTTCGAATATTTGGTTCTAATGCATGCCGGTTTCTTCACGATGTTTTCCTTCACCGTTTCAAGAGCAATGGTGATAAAATAAATTAAATAAAGTTATGCCTCTGGCTGGGTTTGAACCCGCGACCTACAACTCGTAAGTCGGGGACGTTACCACTCCGCCACCACTGCTCTAAAAAAAAACTCTTTTTGAAAATGTATTATTATACTCGTACAAACTAATAAATACCAATATGTACTAATACTAGCATCTGCAAGCTACTTCGCCTTTTGGACGAATTCCAAATCAGTAGTTTGTAGATTACCCCCCTATGCACTCCGGCCATCTGGTCCAGACCGAGCTTGAATCGTCAACGGTGTGTAGTGTACCGCGTAGTCCTCAAAGAGATATCAGCAAAACCGTAGGGACCCCAGCAGGGCCGAAGTCTATTGGGACCATCGGCTGGCTTCCGAAAGAAAACCTCTGGTCTTGGAACGCTAGGCAACCAAGGAAAAGGAACATAGGTCTGGTTTTAGTCAGTAAAAGTCTGACACGCTCTCCCGCTCCGCCCTAGAGTAGCAGAAGTCATTGTCGCAAACTTACCTCTTTTTTTAATATTAGTTTGCATGTCAATAATGTATATAATCTTTTAGTCTGGCAATAATGTTGGCCATCGACTGATTTTCATATGTCTCTTCACAGCTATTCATAACACTGATGGACAAACTCCGTCTAGAGTTCCGCGCCATGGACATGATACAGCCGGAGTTACGAGACCTGCGTGACACCATGGACCGCCTCATCATGCTGCCTGAAGACTTTGAGGGCAAAGTCAAGGTAAATACTGGACCTGGTAACCTGGGGGCCTTAAGTGAAGAGCCGTCTATAGCCAACCGGATGGTTTAAAAGCTTGTTGTTTCATCCCACGCTATGTTTGATAAAGTGGCAACGTGAAAAAAGATAAAAAAACACCTGAACGGTCTGTTGGCATTCGGTAATTTCGTCATCGCAATGACCACTTCGTCTGACATTTTGGAATCAACTAAAATCTAATGCTCAAAGTTGAATTTATAATGTTATAGTACACGCGAATGCTCCCAGTGTGGGAACACCTTTACGGCACTACTTTTTTTATATTTATAAGTACGAATTTCTCTTGAACTACTTATTCTCATCTGCTTCGTCTTTACGAAGATTGCTTAATTTTCTACCGATTGCTCAATCTCTTTTGCCCACTCTTGGTTATGCTGATGCCTGCTATCTTGATCTTACTGAAATAGGTACAACTGGATAAACTTGAGTGATTTCAAAATGTTGGTTGTGTGTTCAAAATATTCAATTTTCGCAAATATGATCAAGTTTCTGAGTTCCATGTTAAACTCAAGTGCTTGCCAATTCGCCTTCGCCGGAATGCTTTTCCCCTTACAACCTTCTTACCTCAAACGATTTGAATTTCTTTGCAATTCGCATACGAAATCTTTTAGGTCATCAGATAACTTGAGACTCAAAATGCCGATATATTCCACCATGTTTCTTTACTGTCCAGGCCGCTCAAATAAATTCCTTCATCTTATTTCAATTGAAATCTCTCAGCGGCAACCCAAAAAATGGAAGGTAGCGGGGTGACACCCGTATGCCTCGGAATGTACGGAAGTACGTAGGTCCTACGCCTGATCCGGCTTCAGCCGAAGTAATAAAGTGAAAAAAGAGAGTCCACCTTTGTTTGCACACACACACTTGTGCACTGTAATATGTCCTGCGTGGATATCTAGTCTTAGTTGAAATTGGCCACCCTGGCTAAAATTCAGTCTGGAGTATTATTACTATTAATCTATCCCCCTTATCCCAGGTTCAAGAGTGGGTGGACAAGCTATCAGAGATGTCAGCATCAGACGAGCTGTCCGAGAGCCAGGTGCGGCAGCTGCTGTTCGACCTGGAGACCGCCTACGGAGCTTTCAACAAGTTCCTGCACAAGGATTGAGAGGATTACTGACCGGTGAGCTACATTCAAATAATAATATCCTAGACCGTAGACTTATGCCTAGGCTCTAGGATATTTTTTTGAGATACCTACTATTTTTTTAATATTTTCTGAATTTACACTCAAGCAGAATATTTACTGGTGCCACAATCCAAAGCATCAAACAGTTCTATGTATATCTTTGATACTTCTACTTCTGCTTCGTAATGAAAGGCCATGCCAATGATTTCAAATAAAATAAATACTTAATATACAGAAAGACACGATGCGTTTTGCCGCCCGCGTGAAAGTAGGTTTCTCCATACAAACTTCCAACCCCCGTTTTACTCCCTTAGGGGTAGAGTTTCGTAAAATCCATTCTTAGCGGATGTCTGCACCCTATAAGGAACCTACCTGTCAAATTTTAAATTTGTAGGTGTTATAGTTTCTGAGATTTCGTGATTAATCAGTGAGTGGTGTTTTGCTTTTATTTATATAGATATTACTCAGTAAAGATGTAGCTTTCTAATGGTGAAAAAAAAATATAAAAATCGGTCAAGTAGTTTTTGAAATAAATCGTAACATACAAACAAACAGAAAATTATCTTTCTATTTATATAATATTAGTTTACATGTGACGATTATTTCTCATTTCAGATGCGACCCGGCTCAAAAGCGTTGTGCATATTCACCCGTAGCTTGTTATTGTGGTTTTATGGAAATGTTGCTATTATATAAATGTAAATTATTGTCTCAAATGTACTATTTTAATGTTTTACTCTTGCATATCGAATTCATAGTAAACAATACAGTTTAAGTGACTGCTATGCTTTGACCACTTTATGATATTTGAAATGACACACAGTAAATTGCCAATATAAAGAAAGAAAGAAAAACAGTTTATTTACACAGAATGACGTAACTAAAAACTAGGCAAAAATCATTATAAGGCAAAACGGCCGAACGCTCAGCATAACGCTGTGCCCTCATGCACAATGCAATGAGCACACAGCGCTGGTTTTCGGCGTTGGCCGGTGTTGACATTAAGACGCCGGAACAGTGCAGTGTGCAAAAAGAAAAAATATATATATAATTATATAGATGAGTTATAAATAAATTAAAAAAAATAAGGAGTCATAAATGAAGTGACAACACCATGGCGCGCCCATAGCACATTATGTGCATTTCATAGATTTTTTACTAAATCTATTGTGCAACTCGATTACATACTTATCTGTTTTGTACTCTGTGGCTAATATTATATTTGACTAGACTTTTTTTAGTATATCGCCGCCTGAGTCCTTGAGTGGCCACTCGACCACATGGGGACATTTTTTTTTAATGAAACATGTATATTATATTCAATAAAATCTTTCACACAATAGAAACGTGTAGTATTTCTTTACACTTTACGTTTTAATCCCGTGGAGGGTCGATTCGGTACATGAAACACTATCGATTTGTAAAGATAAAAATGAAAAATAGAGTACTTTTTTTAAACTTGAATTAATTTACGCAGGTACGAAATTAATTTACCTGTAGGTAGTTAATACGCAATGATCGATAACTACCTACAAGTTTATTGACTCGTTTACTTAAAGAAATTAATTTCGTACATGCGTAAATTAATCTGAGTTTAAAAAAGTACTTTAATTTTATATTACAAATGGATAGTGTTTCATGTACCGAACCGACCCTCTACGGGATTTAAATGTCTAAAATTTAACAGTGTACATAGAGTACCTTATTGGATAATGTGTAAACAGCGTAAATGATTTGTGTCGTAGCAATCAAAGAGAATGTAAGCACTACGTCTAGCAATTATTATAAAGTGCATAAAGCATAGCAGTTTTATTTTTACTACACGAACAGACGCGAGACGTCTAGTGTATGAGCAAGTCGAAGTTGTGTTATGACTGTGTTTATTCAACCTTTTTGTGATTTCATTATAAAAGTTATTTTCATTCTGTTATCTATAGAAAAAAACTAGTTGGCAATAATCTGTTATCTTAGCTTTATTGAGCACGAAAACGAATAAAAAATTCATGTTTGTGTACCCATAAATAATATTTCCAGAATTTAGATCTCTATGTTGTTTATGATCTACAGAGTCAAAAATTATTATCGAAACATACCTATTTGAATATAAAACTCGAGATTACTGTCAAATTTTAGGATAACAAACTCTTATGTTGTACTACATTAAGTTCAAATTCCACTGTAAACTATTATTTTTTAAATCTCCATTCATTTTCTTCTTCTTCTTCTTCTTCCTGCCCTTGTCCCATTTTAAGCCTCCTTTTTTGGCACTTAAAAATCAACATAAAATAATAAATACTAAAGTTGATTTTAAGCTGAATGTCGATGGATTCAAAAGATCTCGAATTATAAATTCAAGTGAAGATTTGTATATTTATTTCAATTGACCCTTTTAATGAAATGTATGTTTATGTGATAATCAATTTCGTGTATTAAATGTTTATTCAAAAAAACATTTGATACAAGAAGCTGTTTATATTATGTATATATCACTCACTATGTTATAGACAATATGATATCGTTATATTTAAGCGAATTTATTATAATAAAATTTTATATCCCACACCATTTCGTTGTTTGTACTTTATTTTCAACAAATTTTATAAAGTTATAAGTAGCTCAATTATATACAAGAAAAAATTTTTTTTCGTAAAATATGTTTTCTTACATTTAAGTTTGAAACTGAAAAAATCCTATTAATTTCTTATCGTAAAGTTATTGGACAAAGACCACTTAAAAAGGATGTTACAAAAATTAATAACCAAAAACAATTAATTTTAGCTAATAATAATAATTTTAATGTTGCATCTGAGTTTGCTTTTCAAAATTAAACCTTATCGCTTAAAAATTAAAGTGTTTTTCTGTTGTGTTAAGTTTATCTGGTAAAATTGATTATTTTATGGCTGTATTATGTTACCAGCACCTATAGGTCAAGAATAGTCCTATTTATTTTTTAAATATGTTTTTTTACATAAATTATAAAAACTAAATTAAGAATACTTATATAAATCATCGAAAACTTTAAGGAGTGTTTTCCATCAGATATATAAAAAAAAATCCAAATCCATTTGAAAATTGGATTAACCTCAAATTTTTTGTGATGAGCGTTAAATTAAAATTTTGTGTCTCAGTTGTATTCCTCATTGCCCTATTACATTACCAAGAGGTAAGATTGATAACATTATGTATGTACCATCCCGTACGCAAAATACGCGCTTTAGTCGTGGAGTTGCGGATACCAGCCCGAAATACATACAATACGTATGTACCATCAAGGACACTTCCGCCTGACAATCACAAAGTTCATTTTTGCTTGCACTCGAAACGAAAACTACAAAGGGCTTGGTTTGTCGCTGGGCCGTAGGATTCAAGCGATTTTTTTTAAGTAACCAGGCAGAAATGACCACGATAGTAGGTACATCTAATACACAATAAAAAAACAGGGTTCCGTACCAACCAACTAATGTAAATACCTAATTCAATTTTCAGATTTATTCCTATAATTGGGCTATGAGACCTTACTTCATGCCAAAGTTCAGGGTTCTAGATCAATGGGAAGTACTCACTCGATGAATTTTGATGCACTTGAGAGCGTCGATATATACGTTTCTTGCGACATATTCGTATATGTTTTTTTTATTCGCCGTATTTTTTTTCCGTTAACTTAGAAGTTTGATGTTTTTAACAGTTTCAATGGACCTTAGTATATACTAAGTTATATCATCGGGGCCCTGGAACGAAGGCAAAGAAGGAACAAGAGTAGGTTTTTTGTCAGTAAAAGTATGACACGCCCTCCCGCTTCACCCAAAGGCGGGAAATGTCATTGGATGATTTCACAGCTAAAAACGAAAGACCTTAGTATATTATTATGGTTTTAATTTCAACTTGATATCTCGCGCGTTCCCGAGATATAGGGTCTTGACATACAAAGCATCCTTAAATAAAATCACTAATAAGGTTGCCATATTAACGTGGACTCTTTATCCAACTTAAAAAGAAGGAGGTTCTATGTTCGGCTGTATGTGTATCTTTTTTTATGTATGTTCACCGATTTCTCGGTCAATTATGAACCATTTTTTTTTAATAAAAAACATTTTAAAAATAAACCCACTGGCAACTCATCAATTTCTTTTTCACTCAGTGCAATGTTTTCCAAAAAATGGACAAAAAATACTACTTGGTCTCCGAAGCTTACAATATGGCGAAAAACCTATTCAACCAAGGTCGCACCAACTACATCAGCTTGAAAAGCAAGTCATTACGAACCATAGACACTTTCCTGGATCTAGTCTATATTATGAACGACGAAATGTCCAAGGAATTGAGAAGTGCAGTCTTGAAATTCTATAAAGTGAAATATATGCATGATTTCACGAATTATATTATTAGTATGGAAGAGGTACGTATTTATCTGATGAGTTGACGGTTTAGACGCATATTACTGACCAGTTTTTTGTAGCAGGTGATTTTTTTTTCCACATCTATCACACAACGTTGCCTACTCCCAAGTTAAGCAGAGCTTGTGTTATGAGTATTAGACAACTGATAAACATACTTATACATACATATTATAGATAAATTACACCCTGACACAGAACAAATGATCATGCTCATTACACAAACACTTGTAATGCGTGGGAATCGAACCCACTACAGTATGATAAACATCTTAAAAAATAAAAGAGCCGTTTTGACATTTCAGAAAAACCCTAGAATGTAACTTGGAACAAAACTAGAAGACACAATAAAATAATTATTAAAGTGTTTTAATGTAATTACATAATGTAATATAGACTGTTACATAACGTAAATAATAAAAACATTAAATTTCAAAACGGGCCCGTTTTGAAATTTCCTGTTTTTTAACAACTTTAAGCAAATAATCTTGCTTGAGAGCTGACTAGCAAACTATTCATCTGTTTGAAAGACATTAATAGAGTTTGATTTTATTGCTACCCTATTCATATTCCGTAAACGCTAGTACTAGTTGAGTCATGTCCATTACGGAAACCTTGTAGCCCTACTGTGAAGAAAGTAGGCGATGACTCAAGACATCAACACCTCTTTCCGCCAATGTTATTTATTTAAGCATTATGGAAGACTTATAGCTAAAAAAACAGATAAGGGGCAGGAAATTATACTGGCAAATCAATAAAACCGGCCAGCAAACACACTAATCACTTCAACCTAAGGCAGTAGGGGCCTTAAGAATATTAGTCTATGTCTCATCCTCTCTCACGCTTGTTCAATATCCTCAGATGATAGACATAGTGGAACACTGTTTAATGGACCCCGTGGAGAAACTGGAACAGGTCCGCTCGCAGTTCCACGACGTCATCAAGAACTTCCAGGATGTTAGGAATTTTGATACTGTCAATAAGTGCCATAAGGAGTTACCTGATGAAGTCGCTGCGGCCCACTGCTTGTTACACCAAGCTGTTCTGTAAGTATACTGATAAAGTATGTGGAACAAAAGAAAATTAAAAAATAGTTAAATGGCAAACTCTCATAGTGGGAATTCTGGCTTAAGAAAAAGGCAACACCAAGAGTTGAAGTTTGGGGAAAAACCTGGTATTGTATTTTATTGAATTGCCAGTAAGTTAAAAAAAAATTAGGGAGATTCTATACAACTTTTATTCAACCTATTTATCTATTTATTCAATTAATTTTACCTATTTTTAAGTGGTTGATAGACTAACCTAGGCACAAATCATTTATTTTCTTGACAGTTTCAACGAAACGATGCAAGAAAGTTTAGTAACAATAGTCGAAATAAAGACTCGACAGTATGCGCAAGACATGAATACGTCTCTCTACAACGTTCAGATGTGCATCAACAACTTCGTTCCTAAGTTCTTCGAGCAGCTGATGCTCGATGCGTACACAGAAAAGTGCGGCTACCTGCGGGTCGTCAATGCCTCGATCGCAGATCTTGTCAAAGATAAATGGATTGGCAACGAATCCGTGTTCCCAGAGAAATGGAGCCCTCTTGTACGACTATTGCAGGAGAAGTAAGTTATGATCTCGTAATACACACGTCATAAAAAGTATTCGTTAATTTGGATTACAAGATGTTTTAACATTTTTAACAAGAAACCTTTTCATCATGCATAATTTACTCGTAAATATTTATCATTAGATATGCAAAAAATAACTGCTGTAACGTAACATTAATATGAAAGGAGCATTGTATAAGTGTGGAGGCAGCACACGCCCGAACCTATTCACATAGTAGGCATCCATATTATCTTTGAAATTCTGTTACATTGCATGATACATTGCGACAGTGTGCACTGCAAATTCTGTCATTGCGTGTTATAGTCAATGCAATTTTCGTTACAGCAGTCTGTACCCGGCTATAGAAAAATAGCGTTCAAAGGCGTTCTAGTTCTTATATATTCTAGATCCAATCATATACACATATATATATATATATATAGGAGGCCAGTGGCGTAGCTAGTCCCACAGGGGCCCTTTATCAAAAGTCCCACAGGAGCCCCGTATAAAAAAATGCTTTTTTACAAATGCTTGGTTTACCCTACGAGACGGCGTTATCCACAAGATAACATTTTGCGAATTTTTGCCTACATCGGGGGCCCCGTATCATTGATACAGCAGATACGGCGGTAGCTACTCCCCTGGGAAGGGCTCTTTTAAAAATATAATTCAAAAATTCTTGGCATTCAAAATATACCTTATCATAATTTTTCCAACGGATCGAAAACTGTTTATGATGTGTGTGTATGATTCTTCTTTCAATCTGTAAATTGCTTTGTCCCATGGAAAACTGTACTAAAGTTGGTATCATTTGTTATAGAACGAAACAGCCCGTGAGTGCCCTAGAAGAGCCGTTACATTTAACACTTTTTGCGGCAAATCTATCATCGCAGGATGTTGTTAGAACTTTGTACAAAAAGAAATAATTTTTATTGTTACTGCGTAGGTTTGCTTATAATTTAAATGTATTATATTAATATGTGTATGTATTGTGTTATTATAATAGCGGTTGAATTATTTACGGATGAATATGAAATAAAGAGGAATAATAATAATTAATATCACTTCTTTTTTTATTCAAAACTTGACACACTTTTGTAGTGTGCACATCATGCTTATCGCTTAGAAATAAAGCACGTTTTGCTCGTGTAACTTCTGTTTTAATTGCATATCCCTTTATCCGTATAACCGATTGATAACATGGAAAAAATATGAATACAATACAATACGAAATATTTACGAACCATTACTAATTAACTCCTCAATGTGGTAGGCTGTATAATATCATTGTGTTTGCGTTCATGGCACAAGTGAGTAAGAAAAAGTCATAACATAGCAACTGTCAAAAAAACGCGCGTCTGTTGTTTTGTTTATTGTTGATCATGTTTTCAGTGATTTTTTAATTAAATAAAGAGCTGAAAAGTCTCAAAATGACTAAAGCAGTTCGTGAACTGCTCCACAATGGGCGTTCGTACGACGAACCGGATCGGATGCCTGACAAAATAACCGTAACAAACTTAGATCTATTCATGTACATGGTGGCTATTATTGGTCATTTTGTGGACTTGGGCCTTGATATTAATGTAGCTGTAAGATACTCCTTAGCCCTGAAGATGACAGAATTCGGTTGGACGCTGGCGTTCATACTTGTACCGGCTTTTGTAAATACTGCAGTCTCCATAAGGATGTAAGTATCTTTGTATAAATAACCTTTAAAATTTAAAACTTTCTAATCTATGACCTGAATCTATGTCTAAAGATAAATTTAAAAGAAAATTTAATTATTATCTAGTACCTATTATGATTATTTTTGCCCACAGTTTATTGTACTCGTTTTCCTTAATAAATCCCTTTGTGCTGCTATTGTTTATGTACCCGTCTAACCCTTTGAGGATGATTCTGTGTAAACTGAGTATAATATTATTGTGGTTATGGCAAATTACTGATAACGCCTAATGTGCTATTTGTAACATTACTAATTCTAAGTTTCTTTTATATTTTGCAAACAGCTTACAGAGCCTTCGGCCACATGACACATATTCCTGAGAAATAAAGTATATGAAAGGCTATTCCAAGATCAGATCTAACTAAATACCAAATCCCAATCCGTACAGCTGTTTGAGTGAGTAGGAGTAACAATGTGTGTACATGCACCCACAAACTTTCGCCTTTATTAGTGTGATTCAAAAGGATCACTATACTCCATCTGTTTAGGTAATTAACTAAATGTAAACAATCTTCACACGTCTTTTGTCTAAATTGTGTCTAAAAATGTTATCTAAAAATGATTACAATTAGCTATTTACTTAAACCGATGTTAGGTAATTAACTAAATTTAAATAATCTTTACACAGTGTCTTTTAGACAATTTTTTAAAAACAAAATCAAGACATATCAAGATTGTATATGTTATGTTTAGTTAACTACCTAAACCGATTGAGTATAGAAAGTGATGATGGACAAGAACTGTCTGTTTAAACTTTTTGATGATAAAATAGCACTTAGACGGGTCCCAAGATTACGATTTCATCGATTTACGGTAGGAGATGTTAGTTTTGTGAATAAGGCATAAAATACATTGCATCTCATTTTTAGATAAGATTTTGTTCTTGAGACCCGTTGACTTATTGTCAGCCAAACTTGAATAAAAATTACTTTTTTCTAACTTCAGGTACTCTCTAGACAAGCAGCAGAACTCTTTAACCAATGAGTTCACGAAACGCAAGTGGCTCCAAATCTTCATTCTAGTGTTGCAGATGGCACCCATTCTGCGGTTTACTGATGCTCTCATGTGAGGATATTTTTAGTATATTGGTTTTTTTTTCTGATAGCACAAAATAAATATTAATTTTATTTTATTGGGATTCTCTACTTGAAATCGAATGCCGTTAGCTAGAATAACACTTGCTCGAAAACGTTAACTCGACACTATTTCAAATCGATAAATTATGAGTGCGACAGTTCACTACCTCGAAAACTATAAGTGCTCGATTAGGGAGACGCGGCGCGTTGCGCGTCGCGTCGGTCGGTCCGTCCTACATTGCCATGTATGTATTTGCGCGAGCGATGACGCGGTCCGCTGCTGCAATATACGACGAAACGCCTAACGCGCCGCGTCTCCGTAAACACGGCCTAAGGTCGAACCATCGGCGGCGAGAAGGCTCATTATATCGATCAGCTAATCGATTTACTGAATAGTTTTATATAATATGTATTTGAATCGACAAGGACAGAGATAAGAGCAGGCGCTGTCGTGCGAACGAAATAGCGTTAGCCGCTAAATGTGTGTGATCGTTGCGACCGATGTGAAATCGTGCCTTATAGGCATAATTCAGCGGTCCACGCGCTAGAGGCGACTCACCTATTTGCCGCTGTTTTGATTAAATCTAAGATGTAGACGAATCATTTTCAATCAATGGTCAAAATAAATAGCTCTACCATTGTATGTTAAACATGCTGCTTGCTTATTGTTCAATTGACACTTTACGTTGTTCCAATCCACCAGTTACGCATTCAAGTCCCGTCGCGCCGAACGCAAGCACGACCAGGCCTCCCAGCGCATGTACTACAACCTGATGCTGAAGGAGGACTCGGACGCTGCGCTGTTGAGGATCTTCGAGTGCTTCCTCGAAGCTGCACCACAGCAAGTGTTACAGACCAGTCTGTTGCTGAGAGCTAACCCGGATTTTACTGGTGAGGCGGGTTGCATTATTTTGGCCTTCACTAATATTATGAATCTTTAAAATTCTTGTAGATAATCTCTAGAACTCTCTCTCTTTACGAGGTTTGGTGTAGCTACTTACGCCGAGGATAGATGGGCAACGAGAGTAAGGTAAGGAAAAAGCAGGTATTGTCAAAATTTAGTGACTTCATTATTATACACGGCTATATTTTGATCGTCTTAATCCCGTGGAGGGTCGATCCGGTACATCAAATACTATCGATTTGTAAAGATAAAATAAAAAAAATGAAGTACTTTTTTTCTTAAACTCTAATTAATATAAGCTTGTACGAAATTAATTTCTTTAAGTAAAAAAAAAAGTGATCGAGTCCAATGACCCGTAGGTAGTTGTCGGTCGTTGCGTATTAACTACCTACAGGTCTTTGAACTCTTTGAACCATTTGTCCTGGGTAGGAACCGAACTCACGACCTCCGGCATAGCAGTCAGGGCTACTTACCACTAGACCAACAGGCCAGTCAGTCATTATGGCAGTCATTATGCCATGTGGTATCGTGGTAGCCAGTCACTAAATATTATGAACTCTTTGTCCGCAGTCCACCAGATCCTGTCGATTGCGTCGTCCATCATAGGCATGGGCTGGTGCCTGGCGGCGTACCAGCGCGCCGTGCGCTTCTACCAGCCGGACAAGGACAACATGAGCTGGACCGGCACTGTGTTGCAGACCATCTGGCACTTTCTTGTTACGCGTAAGTTTTGAGTTTTAATTATGAAATTGTTAAACCTTAAGAAAGATTTTAGCATTGCTATGTTGTAGTAGCGGTAAATAAATTGAACCCGTTGCTATGGTTACGCGCAGCGCCCACTTCGGTCGAGACCCAAAGATTCAAATTCGGTTACTGCGCATTCAAGGTCGACCGCCATGATGGTTCAACTTGTGGGCCGAGGATTATACATACTCCTAAGAAGTATATTATTAGCTCTATTTTTGTATCCTCGCGGATTGAATACCAGATTTTTTATATAATACATGCCTGAAAAAGTATTGTGCAGGAGACCACTGTTAACTGTGACTGTTATTCTGACTTAAGGAAGCCCTTCTACACTCGGCTGTCGTCAACGTCTAGCATGGTTAAGAAGCTAGTTGCTTCATTTAAAGCAATCCAAGGCGATGTTCGATGAAGAGACAACGTGAAAAAAGAGACATAAAAATACGTGATTTTTTAAAACCCTTAGAAGTTTTTGAAAAAAATATTGTCATCATAAATCTCGATTAAATGTGCAAGGCTTCTATAGAAGTACTTTTTAATATTTTTAAATGAGTACATACAATATGGAAGGCCAAAGTCTACGTAAAATATCAGATTTTCAAAAGTCTTTACTGGACTAGTTTTACATAAATTTATGATTTGATTTCCATAGAAGCCTAGATAATGTCCACAAGATATCTGGGGAAAGATGAGTTATAACATCATAATCACGTAAGAGCTGTTATATGAAATTGTAGCTCGAGTTGGCCGGCCTTAAGATTATTTCTTATCTACTCGAGCCTCGGATGCTGCTTGCTATGATTAAACTGTATTTTATATTGTAATTTGTAAAATATTCTTATAGGTTTGTCAGAATTCCGAGGTGTTCAATAAAGTTATTTTTTTCTCTTTCCAGTGAGCCGCATAATCTCAATATCCGTCATCGCGTACCTCTTCCCTCATTGGACGGTCCTGGCGTGCATCATACACGTCATGATCACCACCACACTCATACAAATCTTCGATCGTTCTCCCTTCTGCTCGCACAATCGCATCGCCGATATCGCCTTCTCTTTCGCACTAGGAGCTGTGTACCTATTCACTTATATACTCCCAGTTGAAGGAAAAACTAGGTATAGATATGCTATTTACTATAGTATATGCTTTATACAGAATATAACTTGTGGTGCCATCTGGTATTTTTACGTGAGTGATGAAATGAGAAAATCGTTTTATTTCATCCCAATTTTAGCATTTACTGTGGTCCCATATATAGTAGGGTTAGTTATAATGGTGATATATTACAGGTTCTTCCATCCTGAAGTTAGTAAACGAGGGTTTAGTGTGACTTTCGTTAATGCTAGGGTGCCAGAAGTTGCTAGTTAGTGGTTAATTTTGAAGAAGATTATTGTTAATGTTACCATGTTAGTACATATCAGCACAGCCAATAGATGTCTAAATACTAGGCATTGATTGCTTCTGGATTCGTTTTAGCGTCACGAAAGTGTATGGTTTTTATCTTATAGGTTTAAGGTGTAATAATAAAGTAGTTTTATGAGATTATTTAACGAAAGTATAATAGACAAATGGAGAACAACTAATAAATTAAGCATTGTGTAGAAACATATTGAATTTTTTCAGTTATCATGGCATTCTTAACATTGTCATTACCCCAAGTACAATTCACACTCCACCACATTCAGGCACGGCCGTTACACTGATACCTTAAAGAAGTATGGCATAGTACAGAGTTTCAAAAGCATATAGGCCAGCTTATACTGTATGTACTTCAGGAGTTGATTTTATCTGAAAGTTAGTTCTCCATTTGCTTACTACTCCATGGACAAAACTAGATCTGAAAATAATCATTTTTATGTTAACCAAGGTTTAGGTTAAAATAACTAAATAAATATATTCTTCTATTCTTACTGTTATGTACTCAAATAAAATTATTCTAGTTTAAAAAAAAAGTTAAACTTAGTTTAAAGTTTTAAAAAGTGCCAATAGGAGGTACTTCGAAATTTATAATTAAAAAAAAATCGCAAAGAAAGGATGTGATCTTCCAATGGATAAGATCTCGACAGGTTTTAGCTAGATAATGCTCAAAAAATTATTTTCTATTGTCGATTTTATATCTTTTTATTAGGTGCTTTTATAAATATAAATAAAAGACTGTATAGCAATAGTTATTTCCAGTATTTTCTTATGAATATTTGTATAAATGTTTGAACTAATTTAAAAACTCAATATTTTTGTACCCAGTTTAAAGTATTGTTGTACTTAACCAAATTTTTTAGTGAATCTTGAACAATACTCACCAAAAACGTGAACAATTTTACATAGAACATTTTTAATAAATTATTTTACATGAATTCTAAGTTGTTTCTTTTATAATACAAAAAAGGTGGCAGTGCATTGAATTAAAATGTCAAAAGTTGCAATAAAATTATTTATTAGTTAGTATTAGTCACCAAATGAATGGCGCACGTTCTCTGAGTATCCTTAATCCAAATCTATTCCATTCACTCTGATTGATCCATAACTCTATGGCAGATTCCAAGCAGGACATGACTGCCGCACCTTTCCAAACTGTGCTTGCAGGATCAATATCTTTTGGTGACGTCACTATTTCCAGCTGCTCAGTCTTATACGTGTAAGGGATCTGTAAAGCTAATCGGTTCTGTAACCACAAGTTCAAGCCATGGGCTTTGACACCACCACCAACGATTAAAATGTTGCTGTACATTTTGCGTTTCAATTCCTCGTTGGGACAGCGGTCTATACTCTGTAGTATTGCAGCATCTATAGCTAGAACTTGACCAGGTGCTAATGCTACAACGTCTCCAGGACCACCTTCTAATGTGTCAACAACTATGTCTTCATCAGGATTTGTTGTAGGTTGAGCTTCGTTTGCTGTCTCAAACTGTTGACTTTCATTTGCTGTAGGATCTGCTGTCTCACGTTTTCTCCCAGTTTCCCTCAAAAACTCAGCATCAAAAGGATCTTCAGGATCACTAGGCTGTCTGTTCTGGATCTTGGTGGATTTTGATCCAGTAATTTTGAGTAAATCTGTGTAGAACATTGATAGAGGTGATATAATACATTCATCACCAACTTGCAGTGTATATTTGTTGATTACATCACCAGGATGATCAACTAGAAATGACTTTTCTTGTGGGCCGCAAACATCCAGGTTTACATGACAGAAATTCTCATATAAGTTCCTCATTAGTATTACATCTCTGGGTATGTTTTCATTCCAGTTTTTATAAGGGAATGCACTCTTGTGGAACATCCAAGACAGAGCTTGGCAGACATCACCTGCTCCATAGTCCATTCGTAACCTTGTAGTCTTATGTGAAATGCCATCTTCTACACAGGATATTGCTGTTTTCTGATCCCCAATATCTACAACACATGCTGACCCAATACCAGCTCCGAATGTGGCTCCAACACTCTCTTGAACAAAGAAACAATGTCCAAAACCCAAGTCTTTCAATAATAATGACATTAAATACTTCAAATGGCTTCTGGAGTACAGATCAGGTATTAATAACACACACCGGTATTTTACCAGCTCTATTAAAGGTATTCCTAGTTTATACTCTATAATTGAGCTCCATATAGTGTACAAGTCATTTAGAACAGATGAAATTGACCCACCAACTTCAGTGTGGATGTTAAAATCACCTCTGCGGTATGGAAAATGTATGTTGTATGGTAATTCTGGGTCTATATCGAGTACTAGATCACCAATCACTATGTCACATTGTACTTGAGGCCAAGGATCACCGTCGCTGACGCATTCTGGCAAAGAGCGACGATTAAAAGCTGCGATTTGCTGCGGTGGAGTTGCATATCTTCTTGCCCCATTCGACTGCACGCACGATTGTAACGTATGAGATATCTGTAGGCGACATTCTTCCAATTCTTCAATTAATTCCTTTGTTTTTGGCACACTTGGAGGTATGAAGGAGTCGCGGTATATTTTACCTCCGGAACGACGTTTTCTTGCGATGCAATGTAGTTGCTTCACTGGTAGGAGATCCGAAGCTCTGCCTATGCGAACATAGAGTGATCCAGGGTGGATAACAATAATCCTATTAGACGGGAACTGCTGGAAATGCTCCGGGCCCGGCTCGAAAGATGGCATACTCATTTGTAAATCGTTTTAATCACTTTTCGCAGATTGTAAATTACATTAGATACCTTTATTTTGTCAGACTATCACGTGCAGATCATTGGTATATATTTAATTTCTGAATAATTAATCATAAAGACCTTAACTGTATCTGTAAACATAACCTCTTCGTTTTTGTAAGTTTGACATTAGTGCATCGAATTCCAAAGGTTTTTGAACGAAGAATTTAGTTCAGAAAGTTGGAAGGATCAGAAAAATTGCTTTTGGGGCAAAGTAACCTATAGTTTCTTGACACAATTTTACTGATGATATTTATTTAATGTTAATAGTTTTTTATTTAAAAAAAAAAACATTTAATTTTATATACTTGTGGCTTGCCCGGACAAGGCGTTGCCCGAAAATCCATCTTCCCAGAGACAGTGGGATGAGCCGCTCTGCAGGTTGGTACGGAATAATCTCATTAATACGTCCACCAATACTGCTGAGCGTGCTCGCCTACTGGCTGTGGGGGAATGGGAGTCGGGTCTCTGGCTACAAGCTCTACCGTCACCCAACATAGGTACCATGCTGAGTGACACCACCTTCCGGATCGCTACATGCTTGCGTTTGGGTGCTCCTAGTGGAGCTCCACATCGATGTCAATGCGGTGAAGCAGTCGACCGCCTCGGACACCATGGCCTGCCCTGCAGCGCTGGTCGGATAGCACGGCATGCCAGCATTAATGACATTATCCGCCGAGCTCTCGTCATCGCCGGGGTGCCAGCTGTTTTAGAACCTATCGGCTTGGCACGTGACGATGGAAAGAGGCCAGACGGGATGACCATAATGCCCTGGAAGTTGGGTAGGCCTTTGGTGTGGGATGCAACTTGTGTCGACACCCTTGCGCCATCCCATCTTCTGAGTACGGCAGGCTGTGCTGGGGCGGCTGCTGCAGGTGCAGAAAACCTCAAACGGCGTAAATACAATAACCTTATCGGTAGTTACATGTTTGAGCTGTTTGGGGTTGAAACACTAGGGCCATGGGGTCCGAGCGCTCATCGAGTTGTTCGTGACATCAGCAAACAACTGGTCGACTCTTCGCGTGACCAGAGGGCTGGGCTTTTCTTCGGTCAACGAATCAGCATTGCCATCCAACGAGGCAATGCTGCCAGCGTTCTGGGCACTTTTCCCATTGATATCGATGTAGATGAATTTTTTGATGCCCAATAAGTTCTTTTTCTACCCGTTTGTACATATTATTATTTTTAATTTAAAGATATCTTGTTTTAATTTTGGTGTATATACTTGTTAGTTTTTAAATGTATCCGAAACAAAAGAACGAATGATAAACGGGCTCACATGCTGACATGTGCCTGAATGTCAAAAATGACAAATAGGGAAAAAGTGTCAAAATTGTCACAAATGTCATCCGCTGTCTATCGTCGTGTCACGAAATCGGAGAAAATAAACAGATTTCCCGAATTTTTAATTGGAAAACAATAAAACTCGGGCTTTAAAATGGTGTCCAGAAGTTTAACTGAAGTGTTTGTGTTAATGCGTAACAATGCTATACACAGCCGACACATATTCGCTGACCAGGCAAGTACTTGGTTGTTATTGATTATGTTTTGTCCATTTCACTTGAATATTAAATGATGCAATAAAGGCCGTTTAGAAGTTAATTAAACTGCGATATAGCGTACGAACGTTTAACGTAGCTTCAGCTGAAATATTTACAATACTGCTAAACGTCTCATTCGCCATTCCAAGGTTTTCAAGTAAAACTACTTACAGTACATATTAAATATATTAAACAGTATTTTTTAACATTAAACAATTTGAATGCTTTACACTTTCTCGTAAACTTACACTTTATAACATATTAATTTATCATAGCTAAGCTTAGTTTATATTGAAACTTTAAATTACACAATTTAAGTAATAGTTATTCATATTTTTTAGCATTCACACACGGGACAGGTATGAAAGCATGTAAATTTTGGTGTCAGACATTGTTATGCCAGTAAATTTTTTTTTTCACACAGAATTATTTATTAACAGACAAAAAATGTGCTCTACATTATTTTTGAGTTGTCACGGCATTTATCCTGTTGAAAAGCTTGTAAAATTATTTTAACCAACTGTTAGATCGAACAAACTGAGTGAAACTGTTTAATATCTGTTTTTAAGCAAGAACAAACAAAAAATGCTTGTGCATTTGCTTTTAGTTTTGTGTTTAGTTTTGGAATACACAATTATAGTAGTTAAGTTTCTACTATCATTACAAACTTGATTCACTAAACTAAACATTGTTATTTATAAAACCACAATAATTGGTATCATTCTAGGTATTAGAATAATACTCTTCTTTTATCCCTCAGCGTAATGACTCCGAGCGAGTACGCCTCATGCGGAGTAACTCCCATGACTTGGAGTCAGGTTTGGAGATGAGGAATGACTCCCACGCACCTCCACCTTGGACTGATTCACTTGAGGAAGCACACTATGTTATCACTAGGTTTGTACAACCATAGGTTTTTATTTCTTTTTTTGGTAGAACAGAATCAGAAAATAAGAAAGAATGGTGTGAAAAATGGGTGTAGGACCAAATAGTCTAATATATTAGGGGCAAGTTCAAACTGGAGCTTTATCTCCATACATCAAATGCAAAAAACAGGTATTTAAAATAAAATGCATATGAAGCTAAGTGGTTCATCTGACATTTGAGAGGTCAGCCTACCTGTAGAAAGTTTGAACCTACATTCAGCTTAAAGAAGACTTAAAACTTAAGTCTTCTAAGCAATGTGAGTAGTCACATTACTTGGAAAACCTAAAGCTGGCTTAATAGTTTATCTGTTAGCAGCATTGAGAGAATCGCGCTTGTGCTCCTTGCCTGTACAGGTATTATTGATACACAAATGTGAACCCTGGGATCAAGAAATTCCCTCATAGAAGCCCTGAGAAGCCCGGGAGGCCTAATCTGTTTTTGGAGAGTGGGCTGGATGGAATAAGCCTGCCAAATGATGACCAAAATGGCCCATGCACAATGGCCCACAATAGATTATGTGCAGTATATCTATCTATTGCAGTTTGGATTCACAAACTCCAATAAATAGAATAGGCCGAACATTAAGGGCCAAAATACATAACCGCGTTGCGGCGCCGCGCCGCTAAAATCGGCAGTGCTGCCCGCCGCTCTTTTTCGCGTCGCGGTGCACACCGCGAAATTCCGCGTTGCAAATACCATAGCTTTATTAAATGCATATAGCCAGTATCTTCTTAATAGTTTATTTAAAATATTAATGTAAATGTAGAACATTTTGTAACCTGTTACTTTCTTATCAGTAAATGTAGCACCAGCAATATTGTTGATCATAATCTATGGCTATAATCGTTAATAGGTTAGATAATTATCTACAATCATTAATCAATATAACAAGCATATTGTAAAGCGAATATCTAAAGCTTCGCATCCAATAAAGGCGAGGCGATAGTTATTCTTCTTTCTAGTGCCTTCTGTACGGAAAAGTCGCACCAACAAGGCGAAGCTGTGGGGAAATACATTCTGAATACGGGCTCCCACAGTGAACTGCTTCAAAAATCGTTTGGGCAGAGTAAATCTCTAAATTACGAGTAAGAATAGCTGCTTGTAGAGGCCCAGTAGGGCCGAAGCTTACTAGGACCATGGGTTGGCTTCCGAAAAAACCTGGGGTTCCGGAACGCAATGCAAAGAAGGAATATAGGTATGGTTTTAATCAGTAAATGTCTGACACGCTCTCCCGCTCCGCCCTAAAGCAGAAGTCATTAGTTGATTTCCCACCTTAAAAAAATCCAATATGCTATATAGTATGTCCTATTTATATGTAAAGATAAAGATAAAGATATTTTATTTGTATAAAAAAAATCGTGTTAGTTACACTATTTATAACTCAAGAACGGCTAAACCGATTTGGCTGAAAATAGGTGGGGAGGTAGCTTAGAACCAGTACCTCTACCATGAGTTTTAAGCAATAGTATTCGTCGCTACTCTAGCAGCGCCTCTAGCGGTCACTTGCAGAACCAAAATTTGCCATACAAAATATTTACGGCGTCGATATCGAGTAGCGACGAATATTATTGCTTAAAACTCATGGTAGAGGTACATGAGACGGACATAGGATAGTTGTACCGTTAAACAAAAAAAAAAAAAAAAAAAACCTGCTCATTTATATAGAGTAAGGTAGAGTAGAGTAGGGTAGGGACGAGTAGGGTAGAGCGGGAGTGAAGTCGCGGGCAAAAGCTAGTTAAATAATAAAAATATCGTAACGATCTATATCGCTCGCGCTACGCATTCTGTGTAACAGAGGCGAGTTATTCAATCACCCTTGGTGGTTGTGGTTTTACGGAATAGGATGAGTTACAATACTATGCTGGTATGTGGTCGCTTTAAAAGTCACGATGATCACACTAACATTATCACACAACACAACAACAGGTCAGTTGAAAACCAGCGTCAGGCACTAGTTGTCTGGCATTCATGATGAACTGGACCTATTTTGGTGCAACCATGAGGCACACAAATAATTTTTTTGTTTTTTGTTAATTTATTATTTTTTGTGTTACCTAATTATTGTGTTCATGCCTTATGCTGTACCAAATAAATTCTTTTTCTTTCTTTCTTTTTTCTATTATAAAGACGAAAGTTTTATAGTACGCGGCAAATAAGTTGAACCATTTGCCATGGTTACGCGCAGACTTCACTTCGATGGAACCCCGAAAATCAGTTACTGCGCATTCAAGATCGATCATCATGATGGTTCAACTTGTGTGACGAGGATTATAGCCGATATTCGGGGGTCAATCGAAGTGCGCTGCGCGTAAGCAGAGAAAATGATGCAGAAAGCCATTGGTCCCGGTTGTCATTCGTAGATCTTTGACAGTCATTACATGTAGTCAGATGCCTGAAAGTCTGGCCATCAGTCTATCTAAGGAGTATCGTGTAGCCCAGTAACTGGGCTGTGGAGGTCAGATAGGCAGTCGCTCCATGTTCAATACTGGTATTCAGCCGCATTCATGTACCCTGAAAGCCGACCTCAAGATAGTTGCCGTTGGGACAAGGCTGGGTTGAAATGATGATGGGTTGGCCTTTTCAATGGCATCAATCTTTTTTTTTTTAACTATCACATACCGCCGTCCAGTCTCAAGCTAAGTAGAGCTTGTGTTATGAGTATTAGACAACTGATAAATATACTTATATATTTCTAAATACATACTTAATTATTATAGATAAATTACACCCAGACACAGAACAAATGATCGTGCTCATCACACAAACATTTGTCCTGGGTAGGAATCGAACCCACAACCTTCGGCATAGCAGTCAGGGCCACTAATCACTAGACCAACAGTCCGTTCGATATGGTCAGAAATAGGCCAACAACCAACCATCAAGACGTCAACAAGCTCACAACTTCAACTATCCTCTTTCTTTTTGGCACATAACTATCCTTTTTTATAATAAAAGCTTTAAATTAGCTTTCGCCATCGAAAATTAACTGAAAATATACTCCTGGGATAAAACCATATCCTGTGTTATTTCAGGATATGGTCCAAATATCATTAAAGAGTAACATACAAACACATACACCGTTAAATTTTGGTCGTTTTAATCCCGCGAAGGGTCAATTCGGTACATGAAATACCATAGATTTGTAAAGAGAAAATAAAAAATAAAGTACTTTTTTTTTTAAACTCGTATTAATTTATGCATGTACGAAATTAATTTCTTTAAGTAAACGTCAGCTGAGCGACGCCAATGAACTTCAGGTAGTTAGTACGCAACGACCGACAACTACCTACGAGGTCATTGACTCGTTTACTTAAAGAAATTAATTTCGTATATGCGTAAATTAATTCGAGTTTTTGAAAACAAGGTACTTTATTTTTTAATTTTTCTTTACAAATCGATAGTATTTCCAACCATTTACATGCCGCGTATTTACTCATTTACCTATTTCCCGTTGTTTCTCCCTACAGGCTAAGAACGAAGCTGTCGGAGCTACAGTCCCGGCACGAGAAGCAGATCCGGCGGCCGGCGCTGGACGACACGTCGGAGCAGCAACACATCCAGCGCCTCACCACGGAGATCGGGCGCCACTTCACGCAGGCGCACTCGCATCTCACCGCCATCAAGGGCCAGATACGACACGGTATGATCACAGCATCCGTTTATTTATACTCCTTCTCGGAGTGGAAGGCCAAAGAAGTGTTTCAACTGAAAGACCACTGTTAGCTTTTTGTCAGCAAAAATCTGTTGCTCCCTCTCGCTCTATCCGGAACAAAAAAATATTCGATAATTTCGCACCTTAAAAATAGTAACGCTTGTAATGTGAAACGAGGTAATCATAGTTTTTAATTTATTTTTTTTACCCATACCTGATCTCCTCAGAACAAGGCGTGATAAGAAATAGCTAGGCGTTCACTGTTCTTTCTTTGTTCAGGCCATTTCTCTGTGGGATGCGCTCCCCCAGGAAATCAGGATAGTTACAAACCATTTAAAATTCAAAATTGAGGTTCGAGAGCATATTCGTAAGAAGTTGGCAGTAGTATCATCACTACATTAGTGTTTCTCTGTTTGTCGATTTGGACAATGTTGAGTATGTATGTATTTAGTTTATTAAATTGGGTATATATTATATTATTGTATTTGCGTATCTATTCTATTGTTGCATTTTATTTATAATTCATTGATCTCTCTTTTCTTTTCTGTCTTTTATTGCACCTGCCTCTATTTGTCTCTGCATCACCCAAAGGTTGACTAGTAGAAAATGCCTAAGGTATTAAGTCCGCCTCTGTACATAATGTGCGAGAAGTATAAATAAATACCATAGCTCGTCAGGCATGCAGCAGACATGTGTCCTGTCCCATATAAGTTGCAGCTTTTTGAACCACTTGGGAGTCTATGTACAGACATGAAACAACTGCATCAATTGGGTATTCTCACATTAAAATAGGTACTTTAGAATATGGGGTAACCTGTCCGTACTATTATTGTATGATTTGTATGTGATGTTATAGTAAATTAACCATACTGTTCAAAATTAACTGTAGTGTCCTGCTGGTAAAATTTCAGTCTTATCAACACCGCCTACGAACCAATTTACAATCTAATATACAGTAGAATTCCATAAATTTCCAGGTAACCCAACCGAACAGAAACTGACAACAAACGTGGTCTTAGCTTTAGTCACCGTCCTCCAAGACCTGAGCGTGACCTTCCGCACCGCGCAGTCCACCTACCTGAAGTCACTGACCTCCCGCGAAGAACGATCCAACGCGTACTTCGAACTACCCAACTTTGAAGAACTGAGTCTAGACGACAATGAACTCTTGCCAGGTTTGTCTAGCAACCAAACAGACTTACTCTTCTCCCTTCCAAGTACATCAGGAACACAGAAATTCGATGAAAATGACGACTATACACGACCAGCGTTGAGTCAGAAACAGTTGATGTTAATGCAAGAAGAGAACACAAGAGATGTGGCCGAAAGAGAAGAGGAGGTGAACAAAATAGTGCGATCAATAGTCGATATGAATGATATATTCAAAGATTTAGCGCATATGGTCCATGAACAAGGTACCGTCTTAGATAGAATAGACTATAACATCGAACAAACTCAAGTCCAGGTCCACGAAGGCTATAAACAGCTACAGAAAGCGGAAAGATACCAACGATCAAACAGAAAAATGCATTGTATTCTCATACTAGGGGTCACCATCATAGTTTTAGTAATATTACTCATTATTATAAAGAGTTAGTTGAAGTAAAAATAAGCAGAAATTGCCTTATTTTTCGTAGTCGAATGGCCGGACGGCTTTCCGGACCTTTGCAAGTTAGATTTGAAGTTCAAATTTCCAGAATCTTGACGTAGGATTTAAAAGAATTTGTTGATAGAAGGAGTACTTTTGACGTGTATAAGGTCGTTTACATAATGTTTTTACTAAAGTAAATAAGAATGTGTAAACGTGCCTTTAACTATTTATTTCAGTTGCCGGCATAGTTCTGTTCTCATTGAATTAGTTTGGTAATATATTACTAGCAAGAATATCACCGGGCTTCCTATATCAAAATTAAAGTTTAGAGAGTAAATTTAATCTGTTTAAAATAAGCCCAATAATACGCTCAGTTTCTGAAAGTCTCTGGTCAGTGAATGTACAGTTAGCAGATGTTTTATAAGACTTGCACCAGAAATGTCATGTCTAGTTGGGCAGCCCTTATATAGTGTGCTAAATCCAGGGTGGTAGCATTGTTCGAACGTGCCATCACGGCACTGGGACGCAAAAGGCTACTGAAAGAACACAGGTTTAGTCAGTTTGGAGGTATGTGGAACAGAAAGTAAAGTCCGTTGAAAAGGGAGGAACCTCCGACCAGACGGGGGTTATGTTTGGTGGGCTACAGTACTGCCCGATAGATGTTTTCGGGCTGTTGTATCTATTCAAATGGCGCGGAGAACTTTAATTGCACGATGCAGGATAGTTCCTTTGTGACGGCATAGATGTCGCTAAAGTCAGTAAAAATCTGACTTTTCCTCTCTCAAACCGGCAGGAGTTATTTGATAACTTTTCCACCAAACATAACGTGTACAAGATGTTTGGAATGGCTAAAGTAAACCTCCATAATTATGAAGTTGTTAACTTATTTGAGAAATGAGATTTCAGAAACTGGATCATCACTGCATCACCAATTTTAAATTATAATAACCATTAAACATTTTCCTAAATATATGAATAGCTCTTCGAAGTTGTTAAAAATGAGTGGATTCCATGGAGAAATTATTGATATCTAAATTAAAGTAAATTATGTGTATGTGTATATACGGCAAGCGACCATGTTATATTAGGCTAAGAATTTAGGTAACGTTTTGGTGGAGTAATTTCTGTTTGGGTTTTGAAATTTGGAAATATTTCGGCTTTTATTCTGCTTGGTATCAACACACATAAAAACTATTGCAGCACTATACTTCCAGATTCAAGATTTCTGTTTCAAACACTTAAATAATTTTATCTTTTTCTTTACCAATTTTAAACGGCAAAATTATAGTGAACATTTTTTTAGGACCTAATTTATTATTAAAATTTGAATTCGGAATCTTAGATTATAGTAAAAGTGGTTTGCAGAAGCGAGTATAAAAGAAAGAGCCTCATTTATTACAAATAGTCACTCAAAAATTGACTTAGATTATATCACTCTAAGGTTGAAAGTCGAGTCTATTACTGAACTGGCAATGAATGGAAATGATTTTAGATTCCGAGTTGAAGTTTGATTTAAATATTTTGTTGTATAAACTAATGCACATATTCTAGTCTATGTCTATATTGTAAGATATTATGTAAGTATTAATTAAGGCATATTTATTGTAATTACCAGTTAAATGTGTGATTGAGTGGTAGATTGTTATTGAGCAGGAAATATAAATTAAAAAATATTAATGGCGTATAGCTAAGAAACTTGACTAACACTTGAGTTTGGAAGTTGGATCTAGGATCAATGTTTTTTCCCCCTTTTGTATCTATATTCGTGCAGCCAAGAGTTTCAGCTAACACCTGAAGAGGCTCTCGCTAGGCAGCTGAAACAAGTGCTTGGTACAGACAGTGGTATGCCTAGAAACATCGCGTATTCTTTGGATACTTATGCCACTATTCTACAACTATATTTTTAAAGAAATTCCATACGAAGATGAAAAGTGTTAATGAAGACATTACTTCACAAACATTTGGCAGGTACAAAGCAAAATTAAATGAACTAGCGAAATTATGTTTTATCTTAGTTTGACGTGAACTTTTTTTATCCTATATTTATATTTTTCTGCTCAAGCAATATCGTTATTGTTATATAGCATGTTAGTGAGTGTGTGTGCCAATGTTGCCAAGTAAAAAGAGCAAAGAGTTTTCATTATATGTAAAGTAAATGCGATTTTAATTTATTTTTATCTGAAAAGTTACATTTATTTCATCTAAAAACCATTATTGTTTTTGTAAGAAAATAAAACGCGAGAGTTAATAATAAATTATTTAAATTTTGATTGTAACTTACTGTCAAAATAACGCAATAAATAAATGCTGTAAAATTTTACAAATTGGTAGCGGAAAAGCTCCATCGCTTTGAAAAGACGCATTTATTAAACCTACTAAGATGTAAACTTTTGTATGTACCTAATGTAATTTACGAAGTTGTGTACATATTGTTTAAAAACATAAATGACATCAAAGTGATTATATAACAAATTATTCAAACCATTTTTTCTGTTTTATTTATCGACCCGCCCCAGCTTTGCATGGGTGCAATGGTGATATTAAATATGTTATGTGTGTATTTTATATATAAATCTTCCTCTTGAATCACTATCTATTAAAACTAAAAAAAAAGCATCAAAATCCGTTGCGTAGTTTTAAATCTAAGCATACATAGGGCCGGACAGCGGGAAGCGACTTTGTTTTATAAGTACTATGTAGTAAAGTGCCTGATAGATGATTGGCGTCGATGATGCTGGGTGTTTGCAGAAACGGCAGTGTCGTGTCGTCAGTTTCGTAACTAAGGCGGTGCCAGCGGTGCCCAGGCACAGGGCGCAGGCTCTGAAAGGGCGTTAAAATTGATATCTGGTCTTTTTTGTCTGTATTGTACTTTTTTCTAGGGGCGTAGTTACAGAAGCTTGCACAGGGCTTATAAGTGCCGTGGCGGCACTGCGTGTCGTTGTAGCGTCGTTGACAGAGTTTCATATGTAAGCTGTGCTTTTGTCTTGTATGTAAGCTGTGAGCAGGCGTACAATAGGTGTATAATGACAAATATGCATTTATGAAGCTTCGTGTCCGTGAACAGAGCCTGGTGTTTTTAATATCGTGCCGATTTCATCACGCATGCGGATTTGCTCCGTATGTGTAACCTCCGCAAATGACCTCTTCATACAAGTATTTATTGTAATGCGTGCAATACGCACGCAGAACGCGTTTTTTGCCATTTGAAATTGTCAACATGCGGATCAGATCTGCATGCGTGATGAAATCTGCATGATACTTATTAAAAACACCGGGTGTTTTTTTTTTATGGTAGGTAAAATCATCCAATGACAAATTCCGCCCTTGGGCGGAGCGGGAAATAGTGTCAGACTCTTACTGACTAAAAACCTACCCTGTTCCTTCCCTGCCTTGGATCCAGGGCCCAACCGGATCATACCTCCCCAGAGCCCCAACCGGGTGTGTAGGGTGCGTTTCTACTAAGCCGACACGAACGGTCAGAGGAATTAAACGTGTGCCACTTTTGTCATTCCCTGGTTTTAAATTGTTTTATCATTTTTACACATATAATTTCAAGAAGTTTTATAATTCTTGACACACAAGTTGAACCATCATGTCGGTCGACGTTGAATGCACAGTAACCGATTTCCGGGTCTCAATCGAAGTGGGGGGGCTGCGGCTAACCATAGCAACGGGTTCAACTTATTTGCCGCGTACCCTAATAATAGTGTTGCCACTTGCATGGTCATGTCGAGCAAGAACCGACATATTGGTTATAATCAATTATGTCTGGTCTTGTCTGCGATTTGCTACTGCACATCTCCGCCTGGGTGGGAACGTAATCTTCATCTAGATGACCGGAAAATCTCATTAGAGATGGCACAGGAAAAATCTTAAGATATTTTGAGAGAATGATCTGGCCAGGTACCCCGTGGCCCTAGAGAAACTGAAGGAACACACGTAGGTCTGACACTCTCTTTTACTGTAATCAGAGCGGGAAGAGTTATTTGATAATTTCCTAACAAAAAAATACAATGGTGTGTAATTGCAAAAGATGATCGTACTTAGCGGTGGCCATTAAATCCCAGGTCAGTGTTGCGAATCAATCAGAGATCTAGCACTGATGGAAATGGACGTTACATAATGCGTGTGGGCGGGTTACCTTCGGTCAGAGCTTCGCATACTAACCCATTTATTCATCTGACCTACTTACAAGATGTCTGTTATGAATTGATTATGACTAGTCTCTTTGAATTGACGCCACGATAGGCAATAACTGTTGTCGAAAAACAAATGCAAATAGACTTTTTTAAAAATGTTTTTAAAGTGGGGAAACCATCAAATTTTGTACTTCTGCGGCTCTAGTTGTAGTGAACAGCGTCAGATTTTTACTAAGGGAAGTAGGTCTCAGTAACTACATTCAACTCCATTCGCGTTTTGCTTGACGATTTTGGTTACACTTACAGTAGGTATACATACGGTTCTGCAGCATCGCAAAATTGTGAAAGTCCGCCATAGCGTGCTATCTCCGGAGAAAACATTCTATGTATCGCAGCCCTATCGTCTTCTTCTTTTCGAGTCGATGGCAAACTCGTTGAACTGTTGGGGCCATTGCAATGGTCTTTATGGGGTTTTAAAGACCCGTCGGAAGTTCAATGTGAGTCGGTGCTCGTGTTCAAAACATAAGCCACATGCTGGAGTGCCCTAAGTGCCCATACGCCTACACTATGGAGGATTTAATGACTGCCACCGATGCTGCAATTAACGTAGCTCTATCGTATAACGTTATTTCAACCGCATTGAAATCTGACTGAACGAGAGGTTTACTTTACCGCATTACTTTACAGTGAAGTTTTTCGAGTATACAAAACTGGTATATTTATTCCATAGAATATAACAATATTTGTAATTAGTCTCTAAAACACATGCTGTACCTACCTACCTCTAGTTGCCAGTTGCGCATAAGGATATTTTTTCTAACCATCTGGCAACCTTAGCAAAACTAGGTCCCTAGTTTATTACCCCCCACCAAAGATATTAAATATAGACTATCAATAGACAGAACATAGCGAACAAAATCGTAATCCGAGACTTGTTACCTAGGGGTAGTAAGTGGCTCAGTCTATTATGGACGACTGGACCTAACTTCAGTTTATTTTCGTATTTACTCTGTAATTAATTAGAATTCAATAATTTTCGCAAATAGTTTTAGAAAATAGCGTAAAAACATATAAATTACAAAAATTCGCATGTAGCAAACATACGAATTAAATGTTTTTTTGAAAGCTATAGCTGACATAGGATGACAGTTTTTTTAAGTAATTTCTTCTTGATGGCCACTCTATTGTATCTCTTTGCCCCCACATAGAATTTACTACATACTTTTCAGAAAAAGCAGTATGAATTTGTTTCAGAAAGGGATTTTTCATAAATAATATTTTATGTTTTAGATATATAGGTAACATATTAATGTTGAAAGGAACTGGTCATATTTTTATTTAGAAAGATAGTTTATATTTTGACGCCACGGTTGGGTTGAGGGATTGGCTGCTGCGTTACATGTCGCGGGTTCGATTACCGTTCGGAACAAATATTTGTATGACCTATATTACAAAGTACTCTGTGGTCAAGTGTTCCGGGTCTTGTTTATGTGAATTTACATGTTTTTGAACATACCCACGATATCGGAATCACTCATAATTTGTGGCTAAGTTTATCAAATAAAAAAATAATAGAAAGGATGCAAAATACCTTTTATGCGCCACTTGTTCTTTCTAAAAAGGGTAGACATTTCACTCATATCTTAGCAAGGTAATAATACGACTTGCGACCTTCACCATTGTCAGGGTTTGCAAAATCAAAAAACGCTTTGAAAGGGCGTTGACTCATGATCTGATATACACTGGCCTACCTAACACTTTTATTTGAACTACTAAGCCACCTCTGTGTTATATAGTCACTAATACAAATATTAGGGTGAATATAATATAATTATGTAGAAAGTAAACAAAATACATCAATTGCACTAAAGAATTATAATTGTCAGTGATCTCATATTACAGACATAACTCCATCAGTTGAGATAGTGAGCTGACGAGCTCAACCAACTACAATTCTCAAAGATACACCTTCAAAAACAAACTGGCTAACATCGACAATAAAAATAGCATTTATTAAGTATAAGTGATTCTATACAAAACTAAAACTGGAAAATAACATGAAGCAAATTCTACTTGATACATCAAGTTGGGTCAGATTGAATCTTAATAACTATCATATAGGTTTTACAATATAAATTTTGATATTATGCTCTCAGGTAATCTATCACAGTCATAATACACCTACAATTTACTATCTACACAGCAGTTAGTCAAAAAATGGAATTATAAAAAGCAGGAACCAAGTAGAATCCACTTTGGAGGGAGAACAGAAACGGAACTCGTCAGCACAAATCTCTTTACATGCATTCAAACATTCAATTCACAACACAAAATACAATGCAAAATCAAAAATATGTTTTTCTTTAATGACAAACAGAACACAAGTCCACTATGAGTCTCTGTGCTTATTGTAAAATTCATCTACGTATTTCTTATAAGCTGGCTGGTTGGGCCACAGGTACGATGCTTGTTGGTTTAAAGGACTGTGCGTGTTTGGCTCGGCTAATAGGCTCTGGATGGACAGTAGCACAGTGCGGACATCGTACAGTGCCGTCCACTTATCCTTCAAAATATCTAAACATATTAAACCACAGGTATCTACATTAGGGTGAAAGCATGGAGTTATAAACTTGACCATAGGCGGAGCGTATGGGTATGAGTTTGGAAACTCTAATGACAGTTTGTACTTGTGGCCTGCGTACACAGTCTCTTGTGGGCCATTAATGGTGCCAATCCATTTGAATAGGTTCTCACTCTCAGGGAACGCTGATATACCTTTGTCAGCACAACGCATCAACTCCATTAATTCTTTTTGAAGGCTGCCAACAAAGAAATACATGAATTAGGTACTTATTAGTTCAGATAGATGTGACTCCCAAAAATATAGTACACCAGTTTGGTTTTCAACAGTTTTATGAGTTGTCAATGATGATATGGACAAACTAAAGTTTTATATGCTAATGCATGTTTTATGTGGAGGTCAAAACGAAGTCAGATGGTTCTTTTTTGTGAAGATACACGTCACTGACCACAGCAGACCATTTTACAGTCAACGTCAATTTCGTTACTTGAAGAGAAACCGTTAGGCCTAGGGTTACCAACTTTTTTTGTAAGAAATAAAGTATTTATTTATCTGAGAAGAATATTAAACAGTATTTTAGAAATTTGAACAGTATTATTTGTTTAATGTTTTAAATACCGCGTAGGATCGAGGGACTGGAACAATTTGCCTGCTGCGGTTTTCCCGTCCAATTATAATTTAGGCGTCTTCAAGGCTAGAGTGAATAGGCTCTTAATAAACTAGTGCGCTTTACCATCAACGATTGCATCACTGCTTATCATCAGGTAGGATTGCAGTCAAGTGCTAGTTTATAAAAAATTTAAAAAAACAAAAATGCATATTTTTTAGAGCTTCTTGCACAATTTATTAGTTAATCAATACCAATTAATCAATACGTTTATTTGCATAATAACTACTGGCTACTACTGGGCTGTGTTTTTTTTTTAAACTTCATACGCCTCACCACAATTACTTCTCTTAAGTAATTAAGTCTTGATTTACCAAAATATTATTAGTGAGTCTTGATTTATCACTCACTAACACAAAAAATAAAAAAACAACTGTGTGAGCATCTAAGTCTAACACTTACGAGTATAGTGTTGAACATTTTGACCCTGAAAACAGTATTTTGTATACTTTATTTTTGTTCAACAGTAAAAAGTATAATTTAGAGAAAAACAGTACAATACTGTTTTTAACAGTATAGTTGGCAACCCTAGTTAGGCCCCCAATGAGTAACAATGATTTGATTTGTAACCATACGCTTGTAAAATGAATTGTATCATCTAAATAACCTGGAACTGTGAACCTAATATGAAATAAGAGGTACAACAATTTACACAAAGCATAACACAATGTCGTTTTACTTACCGTTTGCTCACAGCATGATTATCTTTTAGTTTTATCGTATCTTCATTTTGTTTAGCTGGATTTGACGACGAAGCGTAATGTGGATTAATATTTTGAGCCATAATATGTGGAGCGAACAAAATCAGATGCCTCCAATTCTACTAAATTTCTGTTAAACGAAGACAACTTCCTGTTTAATTTGAAAAAGCTCAATTTTTATTGGATATTTCACACACATTTGACAGCAATACGTAATGGCGGCAATTAACGTTGTGTTCAACGCCATCTATAGTACCAATATCGACATAACTGACTTCATTCGTTCGAATATCTATGGTACTTGTGTATGGTAAAAAAAAGTCATTGATCGCAATACGTACAAGAAGAAGAAGAAGTGGCTCAGGGTCTGGAACAGTCTGGAACAACAGAAGGAATGGAGAGAGACCTTTGCCCAGTTCTGGGACGGTACCTATAGGCTAGTTATAATAATAATAAGGTATCATTTATGACAATAGTTATATTATCAATTTTAGGATACGAGAATTTTCTATTTAATGCAGTTACACTCCGAAAGTTCTTAATTTATTTAATTATTAATTTATTCGAAAAATAATATCCTTGATAGGTTTTCATATATTAATATCATACATAACCCCTGGACATACACATCGACTTATTCTGAAAATTAATTATTGTTAAAATAACGACTAGAGTCTGTCTAACGAAAGCGCGATGCGCGACCTGAGAAAATGAGGTCAAATCAAAAAATATTGAATATGGTATTACTGTCATACTAGGAGAAAAAAAGTTTTTATTTGCGACAATCGTATAATTTTTTTTGACGAACTATATTCCTAATATGAGGAACACAAAATGTTTAGAAATAAATATAGTCAACCAATACGCTTTTAACAGCACCACATACTCAGAAATATTCAATACCCTTACAAAACAAAAAATAGAATCCACACATACTTCTTCCAGCAAGTTAGAGAGATTAGATCCTATGTTTAAAACTCTTAAGGGAGTCAAACAGGGCGTCCTGTTGTCCCCAGAGTTATTCTCCACTTCTTTCAGACATTAGCCGTCGAATGGGAAGAGAACGGCATTGTCATCAGCGAAGCTAGTTAAGTAATTTGCGTTTCTCTGATAATATTGTCCTGTTCTCTCCTACAGCCACAGGACTAGAGTTGGTTGGTCTACATATAAAAATGTTGAAGACCAAAATCATAACCAGTAGCTCCAAAAGGAACGTACACGTAGGCGGACAGAATATACAATACGTCTTAAAATATATTATTGTCTACTTGGGCCAAGTAGTCTCTTTCTGGGCCAGGTAAGACAAAGAAATAACGTGTCGAACAGAGAATACCTGAAAAAGTTACTGGTCCATCAAGGAACTATTTAAGGGCACTTTGCCCATATTACTAAAGCGTAAGCTTATGGACATGTGTAATCTCCTCATTTGACCTATGGTGTATACAGACTTGGTCTTTGACTTAACATCCAAAAGTCTAAAATCAAGATTTGCCAACCGACCTGGATGTCTTTCTTAAGAAATGGAATGTGAGTAAGGGACTGAGACAATTAGAAAGAGTGGATGGCTTTTGCACAGCAGTAGAACAATACTGGATAGCTATAATAACCAATACAATACAAAAACGAGTAAAGATTTATTTATTGGTATATTACTACACTATCAAGAAAGTCACGGGAAAAGGTCAAAAACACAAAATGTTGAATTTTATCATCCTCAAAGTATGCTATTTCATCACATCAATTCGACCACTTTTGAACGTATAAAGCACGGTAGTGAATATATTTCTTCTTAAAGCTTAGTTTTAAGTGTAAAGGTTTTTCTCCAAATTCCTTAACGATTCCATGTTTTTTTTATTTATTTCGCGCAGTCCTTGAATATCTTCAAGACTATCTATAAACATAAGAAAAAATATTATTATATCGTAACATATATCTAATAGTCAGTCAACAATGATCAAGATTATAATGTCATACTAACTTTAAAACCCGAGATCGTATATAAAAATTGTTGTTTTTCTTTGAAAACAACTACATTCTCTTCTTGTTTTTCTTTAAACTTGATCATAGTATTTCACAGCTTTCCTACATAACTTTTTATTGTTTTACCCATGATAAGCAATTATATTTTTAAAATTAATCTTTGTTACAAAATACTAACAATTACAATCACAGACTTTGACGTGCTTTTGACGGCAATATTATGTTGCCAATTTAATTTAAAAAAAAAACTCCAGGTCGCGCTTTCGTTAGACAGACTCTAGTACTAGTCTGAACTGAGATTTAAAACGACAATGTCCATAACTAATTTTAAATATAAATTAGTGATAGTTTAATTATTTCATTTATAATGACTTCAAAGCTTTCTAAGTCAAATGTTCCAAATACCTATATTATAAGATTGCCTGCTTTGTTAAATTTACTTTCACTTTCGTAATTCATTTGAGCGTGAAATTGAAAATCAGTGACGGGATTATTTAATAGAAAAGGAAAAGTTTACTCAGTAGTCTATTTAAGATGTCGATATCATTAAATTATGCTTAGTTTAGATTAAGGTTTTCGTGAGGAAATTATAGTGCAACGTTGTTTACTGACAAAAATGGCTTTTAAAGTAAGTAAATCAATATGATTATTTTTTTGTTTTTATTTTTTAGAGTACTGTCGAATAAGACGCGTTTTAATGCTTAAGTAACTTTTTTCTGTAAAAAGAAAAAAAAAATATTCTAAATGACCCAGACTAATTTGAAAAAAGTAAAATAGTGCAAACCATGCATAAACCATAAACAAATCTTACATAATCATTCATTCACAACACACTAAACCATTCTGTTCAATCGATAATCTGTCAGTTTTGTCTGTCATTACTGTCATTCATTCACTGTCACATAGTGTTAAATGCACGTCGTAATTTTATAAATATTGTATTTGTGGCGTGTTTTTCTACTAAAACGATTACTTCAGGTGTTAAATGTTTTGATTCTGAAAATATAACACTTCACAATTCAAAATGCCTTGTTTAGTAATCTTTGATACTACCGTTATTACGGGGTTTGAAGCCACAGATGTATCATCGTTGAAACGTGATATTTCACAAAAATATGGTGTTCCGATAGAAGACCTATTCGCTACGCTCAACGGGAGGCCCGTGACTGATAGTTACGACATCGCAGCAGGTAACAATGTCGTTAGATTGGCTACAAGACTCGTCGGAGGGAAAGGCGGATTTGGATCTATGTTACGTGCTATTGGAGCGCAAATAGAGAAAACTACGAACCGTGAAGCTTGCAGAGACCTCTCTGGTCGTCGATTACGTGACATCAATGAAGAGAAAAGGCTGCGAAAGTGGTTGGAAGGGGCAAGAAGAGAGGGAAAAAGAGGCAGCTGAGAGAAAACAGAAGAAACTTGAGAGGCTTGTGGCAGAACCAAAGATTGAAGTGAATTTGAACCCTGCGTATGAAAAAGAGCGTCAAGATCTGCCTGAGCGTGTGAACTCGGCCGTCGAAGCTGGCTGGCAGGCTGCTGGATCTTCAAACACTTTGAAACGTAAATCAGACAATGAAAAAGCCAAACCAAAGAAAGCTAAGCTTTGGATTGATGCGGAGTTATCTGATTGCTCATCATTGAGTGAAGATG